>OU744264.1:15000000-20000000 GCA_916610215.1 Omphaloscelis lunosa | reverse complement strand
ATCTAAGACAAGTCAGTGCTCTAAGCTTGGTTTAGATTGTAAGAGACAAGTTATTGGCTGGGCTTGTCCGCCGCTGATCGCTCGCGTCCGCTCGGCGCCGCGCGTTGACGTCCGTGCCGCAGCGCTGACGTCCGGCACGTAATGTTCTTATACTTATGTTGTTGTCTTTGTGCAGCGCTCGTTAGCGGTACCCACTCAACACTGAAGTACCGAAGGACCATTGCTTACAATAAATTTATGCAGTTGGAATAAGTGAACCAGAATGTTAAGAAACGTGTTAAGAATTTATATGTCGTCGAAGTTGTCATTAAATGTCAAAGAAATGGTCTCTCAATTCCTTTGGATTACAATATTTGAGAAGAGATATTGTGCTTTGCCTGCTTACCTGCACAGCTGTGTACCTTCTTTAATATTAAATTCTAAAACTGATTACGTTTGCCCCTTATCACAGTTAATATTGGCAGCATACCGAATACCATGGCACACCTTTACCATTTTATTTCTGTTCTCCAAGGATTGGGATATCTTTGACGTTGTGATATCTCTCGCATAAACTTGTGCTTCTGATTCTATTCTATGCTGTTATCCTAGTTCTTGTGCGTCCGAGTAATGGCGAGCGCGAGACTTTACTTCGACGTATTTATTTCATTATTTGATAAAAAAAAAAAAATTAAATGAATTTACTGTGCTGGTGTGAAAGTTAAATAGAAATGGATTTAAATTGACTATAGCTTGAAAAATGCACTTAAATTCGTTACATTGGAAAGCTTTTTAAATGCACCAGAAGGCGCAGTCTTCAGGAATTATAGACTACTAGCTTTTGCCCGCGGCTTCGCTTGAGTGGATGTCGGTAAATATCCCACAGAAACATGCTACAGGAATTCAGAGAATCCTGTGACCTAAGTCCTAACGAAGCTAAGCCTAAGCCTATCTGTATGCCTTTCATCGAAATCCGTTCAACTGGCATGAAAAGGTAACAGGCAGATAATAAATCTGTTTTAGGGTCCCGTACCTCAAAATGAAACCCTTAAAGGATGACTTCGTTGTCTGTCAAGACCCTTTTTCTCAGGAACGCGTGGAGTTATCGAGTTGAAATATACCAAAAACTTAGATCTACAGTCTCTTGGAGCTGTAACGAAAATCAAACTTCCAAGTCAACGCAATACCTGCCGGGGTTGCGGTTATTGTCCGAAAGGGTTACCGTGGCTCCTGACAATATAGGCAAATACAGGAACAAGGGTAGGTTTTAGTCAGTAAGAGTCTGACACACCCTCCCGTTCCACTCAGAGCGGGAAAAGTTATTTGATAATTTCCGACCAAAAAAAAAATGTCAGCGCAATAAAAAATATGGCCATTTATATCGCATATTTTGACACTCGCAAATAAGGCAGTCTTTTTAGTACTTGCTGTTGGCCCAGCAGCATGAAGTTTGGCGAGAAGCAGGTTGAAATAAAGAGGAATATCCGAAAAGTGGTAATTTATAATTATAAATATGAACTGCAAAGTTAAGTTTGTTCTTCAATCTGGGATCAAAAATTCATAGACCGTGTCTTGAAGTAACATTTAGTCTGTATTCAATTACTCTATTAAAAGTTATTTTTCAATTCAATTGAAAATTAAGTTTGTCATTCAATCCAGATTTGGAAATTCGGACAGCCGAACAAGCACAACTTTGTGACGAAACCCTCACGATGCAAGTCCTACTCACACTTGTCCGGTTTGAAAAAAAAAAACAGGTTTATATGAGTCTAAATGCCTTACTTAAAATACGAATTATTCAGTTTACTATTATTTTCACTATTAATTTGTAACACCTACTCTAGTGCCGCCATTGAACACATAACACCTACATGTTAGAAAAGTTAGTTTATGACTTTAAAGGCTCTTGCAGACCAGCGCAATATCGCGGGCGCTACAAGGGTCGCGCTACCTATAGCGCCCGCGATATCGCGTTGGTATGCACGAGCCTTTAATTGTAATATGTCTTCAATTAAATGAGAAGGAATTTAAAACATGCATTAAACGCACACTATGTAGACAAGCATATTATAAGTTGAATGATTATATCGTAGATAAAATGCTTGGCTTAATGCTGGTCCTGCTCCACAGCCACTTGGGCTCACTAGTTAAAATTTTAATATTTGGAAGAGTTGCTTCCCCTTTTTTAAATTTTGTTTTTAACATTACGAACTTAATGTTTTATTTTTACCAAGTTTTACCAAGTAAATTGTTGAATGCTCCTATTAGTAATGCTTTTCTTTCTTTGTAGTTGTAAAATTCTATAAATTTCTTAAATGCTTTGCAAACTATAGTTTTTTTTTATAATTTAGCAGCATTTTTATTTTTGTAAATGTGAGACCATGGAGCCATTTATTCAATTATTAAGATGTATGTTGACTTAAAAGAGCATGGCAGTTGAGAGTATGTCATGATCACTTAAATGTCTCGCTGATGGTGGCGAGTGTGTTGGATCATTCGGTTCCCAACAAAATGGTTGAGCTGGATGGTGCTGATCCACGCGTCATGTTCGTGAACGGGCGCCGTCAGTTGAAGCTGGTCATCTCTTATCTGCCAGGGCTTATTTTTAATCTAATATTTTCAATTGCTTTTGATTAATTTTCGTACATTGTTCTCACGTATATAGAAGCAACAAGAATGATGTACCCAGGATTATGTAATATCTATATTTAAAAGAGTGTTCTTGGAGTTTCTTGCCCGTTCTTCTCCATATAGATCAACGTTTTGGAATGGGCAACTAGCTTCAAATTTCTGACTATTTGACAGACTCTTTGACAGTTCAAAAGTGCCTGTAAATGGTTTAATTGAAATAAATGCTTTGAGTTCGAGTTTAATAACTTTTGACCGAGTGGGCCGATTGGAATGAAATGAAGACTAAATATTAATTCAAGAGACGGACTATTACTATATTTCCAATCCCTTAAATCTCTTGAAAATATGACACAAGAAAATTACATACATATGAATTTTAAAATCGTCCCATATTGTACCCTTTTTGGAGATTATTTTACAAAAACGCTAAAAATGCTTAATTGTTTATTTCTTACCAAAAGCTTAAATTTAAATTTTCATTTCCCTAACTTAAGAAATGCTGAATTTCAAATACAAACTTTCATCCCCTACATCACCCCCTTTACCTTTTAGACAAAAAGTACCCTTTGTCCGTCTCCAGGATATCATCTATCTTCTTGCCAAATTTTATCGAAATCCGTTTAGAGGTTTAGCCGTAAAAAGGTAACATACAGACAGACAGACAGACTGAGTTACTTTCGAATTAATGTATTCACAGATCTGATTTCTAAGATTCACTGATTACCCACAAGTTACGCTTTTTTATAATGTTTAGGATTACAATCACTGGCCTTTAAAATAGCTCATCCGCAGCCTTCACATCTCTTGTACTATAATAATATCATCAAAAGATATATTACCACACAAAATTTTAACCATACGGAATTTCGTCATAGTAAACTTATCAAATAACTCACCCAAATATTTTTTACGACTGCCATGTAAAACACATCGCTCTATACGCATGAGTCTAAAAGTACATCATAAAACAAGACGTTTTCGGTCATAATTCATTGCACGCAGTTGTAAGACCGACTCGAAGACTCGGTTAGAGTAACTTTAAATTACTGTTACACGAGTTACAGAGTTATGTCCTCACCTGCTTTAAGGAATGGTAACTATTACACAATCTTAGAGTACACTTTCGTTGCTTTGTATAAATTTGTTTTTATGTATTTTACACCGAACAGATTGTACACAACTTCAGTGGGTTATTGATCTAATAAAAACGTTAAGCTGAGCAGAGTTTTAAAATAAGAAAAGTACTTGAACTTTGATTTCCTTTTTGCTCTTTCTTCACTGTTCTCTAAAGTTAAAGTCATACGTTTATCTCCTCGATTAAACGTTTCAGTTTTGATAATTATTTGTTATTCAAATATTCCAAACATAGTTAAAATTCCTCCAAAGTTTACTACGCAAGAATAACGTAACAAATCTCATAAGGTTAGCGAAGCGACTCCGTTCAGTTCACCGACAGAGTTCGACTCCACAGCTGTTCGACTTAATTACGACTGCACCCTGTACACTTAGGTGCTGAAAGGACTCGAACTTAAGTTCTTATATCATATCTTATATCATAACGTTGCTGAAAATATTCAAGTTTATTGTGTAGTAACAATGTTATGATATTTAAGTGGATTTAAATTGTGGAAATAATTTACACTTGAAAATCTAATAAAACCTAATCTAATACTACGAATGCAAATTACGATAGATCACTATCTACCATTTAATTACAAAAGTAGTTAACGTCCTTTGAAAGTCAATCGTTTAGCCGCAGCTTGACATTGTGGCATTGAATATTGGATCTATTTGCAGCTCGCATTTATTGGCGACCAAATTGTCGCTCGGACGCTCGACAAATATAGGAAAAATGGAAAAGACATATTGCTGTGTCCATCTATGCTACCGAATTTAAACTTTATTCGGTAGTGTTAAAGTTGGTTTTGGGGTGTCGAATTACTTAATAATGGTAGAAAGATTGGCAAAGTTTGTTGACACGCCTGAGTTGATGCGTAATCTCGTCTGGAGCATTCGTTTTGTGAGCGCGCGGGCGGCGGCGGCGACTCGAGTGGGTGACGGAATGGAAGCTGGCTTTTTATTATCGCTCCTCGTTTTGTTCGGAACAACACAACGGTTTGAGATCGCGCCTCAAAGGACTAAGTGCGGAGTCAAAGCGTATTACAGCAATTAAAAGTATTAGGATTGTTTAGAGGTTTTCTTAAAGATGGATAATGGAGAAATTAAAGCTTTTATTCGGAGCTGTTTTCGACGTTAATGCTCGTGAAATACTGATAAGTACTACTACTTATTAAGTAGGAGGGTATTTTAGGACTTAAAGCCAACTTTGAACAAAGTTAAAACGCGTAAAGTTCTGTGCTTTTAAGAAAAAAAAAAAAAAAAAACGGCAATTAGGTACAGTTTATTTATAAAACTACTTCATCTTTTTTGATAATTGCTGGCTTATCAGAGTACACAAGGGGCTCAATTTACCATTATTAACATTTCTTACCTCAATTCAAAACATAAATTTGTACACAAACGTACAAAAGTGTTGGATAAAATGGCAAAGCACTCTCAGTTTGATATGTGGCGGCAGGCAGTGATGAATGTGTTAACTTACATTTTTGAAAGATTCTCGCGCACAGGGTAAATCATAGCATATAGCGAGTTCTGAGCAGAAATCTTACTTCATTTCATACGTGGTAAGATAATTGCACTTTAGCAAGTCTATTGATATCTTTGTAGGTTGCAGTTAGCAATGCTAAGATACTAAAGTGTTGCTTTGATTAAATTTGAAGTCTAAAACATTGCATCTAGATGAATTAAGTAGTTGTTCACCCAGATTTGAGTGGATCTCGCACTGCTCAAACTGAGCTGATAAGTGGATCTCGCGCTGCTTAAAAAGATCTGATAAGTGGATCTCGAACTGCTCAAACTGAGCTGATAAGAAGTTGATGATGATATAAGCACAATTTGAACTTATTCTGATAGCTGCCAAACCGCTCGTCTCTTAAAACTTATTCTATTACAACAAAGAAATAAGAAAACCCTGATGTTCGGAGCTCTGTTCGGTGACTTGTCGAGCGCGTGTGATTTGCATGAGACTCATACGCAGCGCTCATCGGGGCTTTGTTATTCAAATCAGTCATGTTTTATTAAATCACGCCTCTTTAGTGTTTGAGTAGGTAGCTGTTAGTTAAACTGTTGTTAATAAAAGTTTTAAAATAGAAAACACCTCTTTGAAAATGGGTTTACGGATAACATTGATTTAGATCCATTTTAGTTATTGGTACGCGTAGGTTATAATTTTTATGACCGTATGCGGTATCTAAGTTTCGTGCCGTAAACCCATTAAAAAATGTAATAAGTAATTAAATAAGTAAATTTAATAATGATCAATTAAGTAGGTAATAATAAGAAAATAATGCCACGTGTCATTTCAATTTAAAATGAATCATTAAGTAAATAACTGAATTTGAGTCGGATAGGAAACACCGGTTATAGTGTTTGTAAACCACCTACCATATAAATAAACAGCATTTTTCATGTATTGAGCCTATTCAAATAGCTATTTCTAAAATATCAAACACAGCCCTCTACGGTGCGCTGCTGGTTGGAACTCTCGTGTCGTGCTATTCACCGTCAATGCGTCGCGCGTCGTGTTGCTCGCAGACAATCGCGACTGCAGCCGCGCAATAAGAAATACCCATTAATACGCCCACGCCACCTGAGCCAAACCCACAGTGTACACGATCTGGTGCAGTATTGAGTAGTAGAACAACTGTTAGAGAGAGAATTTCATGAGGGAAGCAATTGTTAATTCCATGTCAAAATTAGCAAAAGTTATGTAATTTTTGCCAATATTACCTACTGTTTATGTTGCAATTACCATCTCTAGCTAGGTGTTCCGATCAGCCGGGGTCATTTTGTATAAAATCTCTCGTTAGGGATTACAATTTTAACTCACTGGAATCTTACGATACAGGCGTGATGCTTTATTACGTTTAAAATTCAAAAATACTTAAATATAGTTTTCTAAAATTAACCTGCCAATACCTACCGAAAGGACTGAAGCCCAAAAGACCGGTTTAGTCCCACCTCGGCATCTTCTCGATGCCGAGGTGGGACTAAACCGGTCTTTCTCGACACCCATGAATTCCATTTATAATGCCCACGAAAAATTTCCATCTCGGCACCCTGTCATAAACCATTGTTAAGTACACTTCGAAAAATGAAAACATGGTATCTTTGTAGTGAGTAAATCGGCTTGATTATTTAATAAATTAAAATACTTCTGTATAAATAACAATAAAAACAAAACGACACTTAGGTGTCGAAGAATTCGTCCGCATCGCTGTCAACCGGAATTGTGCTCAGAAGACTAACTGCATTGCCACGTTGAATGGCAATGCTAATTCTTTGGCCAAAGAACGAGCCAGCCCTATGGTCACGTGAAGTGTCGGCCAGTCGACGAGAAATTTCCTTAAAAAGGAGACGCGCACTTGGGCCCCACACTCGTAGTTACCCATAAGGTTACAGTATTTGCGCCGCTTAAGGGTCTCAGCAGCCGCAGCGGCTGCGCCAGCACAGCCCGCCGTGCTAGGAACATGAGATGGCGCAAGGGTGGCGATACAGGTTGCGTCCCACACCAGAGGCCTACCCACTTTCCAAGGCAACAACGTCATCCCGTCTGATCTCTTCCCATCGTCAAGTACCAAGCCGTTTGGTTCCAATACCGCTGTTACGCCGGCGGCGACAAGGGCTCGACGAATAATGTCGTTGATGGTGGCGTGTTGTTCTATGCGACCTGCGCTCCTGCAGTAGTACAGGTCATAGTGCCCGAGATTGTCAACAGCTTCACCGCAGTGACACCGATGCGAAGCAACACAAGGTGTACCCAAGCGGAGACACGTAGCGAGCCGAAACGATGAGTCATCAATCATGGTGGATGATGGGAGCGCCTGAAGCCACAAGCTTGACTCCCATTCTTTCACGGCCAGCAGACGGGCGCGATCAACAGTATTAGGTGACGTGTTTAACAGGGTGTTCCGTATAATACTGCAGAGCGGCACGTCCCATCGCCTCTGAGAAGACGGGTTGTCGGGCAGATCCATATTGGGACAAGCCATTTTCCAAGCGTTCAACGCATCGGTCAGGCACGGTATCTCAAAATCAACCAGTGACGAAGATAAAATGTTCCTGGTTAATTTATTGGTACTGTGGACCGAGGAGAAAAATGCCGGTAAACTTATACTTGAAATTTTGCGGACATCGAGACCACCCAGCCGAATGGGAAGTGTGGTTTGCTGCCACGCTCGGTGGTATTTTTAATAATTGTGTTTACTTTTTCTAAAAGTTGTGGTTGTGCTTACATAGATGGGTCCAACGGAGGCTATAAATAAATTTTGGTCCAAAGCAGCAGTATTGAATGATAAATTTCGCATTTTGAAAGGTTAAGTTCTAGGCCAATGGAACTGAATTTTTCTTTAAAAAAGTTAAATCTTTTAAAACTGTGTCTACATCACCTCCTAGGGTTCCGTCATCCAAATACCGTTGAATTTAGAATTTTGTTATCGAATAATTGGATTTATTGCTAATCTGAAAATGACTGGCTCAAGAGTGACCCTCTTGGGCCAGTCATTTTTAGTTTGGCACTGTTGACATTCAACGGCTGATTCCAAAAGGTTGTCTTTATAAAGTAATTTAGAGGGGTGTGTGTAACATTGATAAAGAAAACTGTATATTTTGGGTAATTGTTTTTGAACTTCTGTCAACAAGGTGTCCCTGTTTACGGAATTGAAGGCATTCTTTATGTCAACCTTGAGGATGACCTCACCTTTATTGAGGTAAGTGGATTCAAAAAATTCAAAATTCAAAATATTTTTATTTCACATAGACCTACATGGGCACTTATGAAACGTCAGAAGCTAGGTGCACGGTTCCAATTGGTCGTTTCCTATGGAGAAGAGCCGGCAAGAAACTCCACGGTTACTCTTTTAAAAATAATTGGCTTTTACAATTCTTTCAAATAACAGTGTGCTAGGTATGGGAGGACAGTGTAGGTATTTCAATAAGTACCAGGTACTTAAGAAAATAGAAAATGGTCATCAAATCTACAGTCCACTAAGCCTACAGTGTTCTCACATTCACAAAATGGAAAAGAATCTATACAAAAGATATATAAATTAATAAAAATAAAAACCTCTTTTAATTAAACGCAATTATATTATTGCTATTACAACTGTAATAAATCTGAATAATTATTATGTGCCACAAATAAACTTAAAAAGCCACTAATAAAGAGTTGAAATTAACTCGTAGGTATATAATGTCAAATATTAGAATGAATACGGCACGGACGAATGTAAAAAAAAAAATAAGAAGTTATTTTTTTTTTATGCCGTTAATGAGATACCAGGGAAGACACATGTGCAGAAGGAATTATTGCCAAATTTCCTTGTCTTCAACAAAGTCTTTAATTTTGTAATATGCTTTCTTGATAAGAACACGTTTGATGTGGGTTTTGACTTTACTGTTTATAAGAAATGACTTGCTTGTTTTAGTTAATCTAAATTGCGATGATCTAAATTGATAATGCATGTACCGCAGCCTCACAGCCCCTTTTAGACCCGAAGTTTGCTATCCAGAGCTGAAGTGTCTCTAGAGAGTACGACGCAACCACATCGCTGCTAAAGATGATCCTAGCTGCAATCCTGATATCACCCTCGCCTAGTTTAGACTCCACATGGTGCACCTCTTTGGGGGTGTGCGCTGTTAATTTAGGGTCGAAATTTTGGGCCGAAATGTTACAATTATATTTGATTTGTGCTGTTAATGTTTTTTTATTTACTAATTTTTTTTGCAAATGTAGAATTCTTAACGGGAAGGTGAGTAATTGCTCCCAAGCACTGAGAGAGTTCTCTCTGGCGACGACACGGATACAACGCGCTAAACTTGAAGCCACGGATGGTCTCGCGCCACGAGGAACTCTCTTTAAAACTGAAGTTGAAGTTTTTAATTTTGCAAGGGTTTTCCAAAAGGGTTGAGTGGGTAAATCAGGTGTTAGCGGAGTGGGTATTGATGGGCAGGATGAAGGCACATTGTGGAGTTTGTGTTTCTTACCCAAATGTACCTTCAGGCCTCGTTCACCCTTGATAAAGCGTGCTTGAGGACAATGACGATGCATTTCACTAGGACATCCAGCGATTTCAATTTAAATATATTTTTCAAAAGTTAATGTTTATAAAATAAGTTTAATTTTAAAATACTAGTGTATTGTGGCCACAGTAAAAGATATTTCTATGGAACTTTCACAGACAAGTCATTGAATCGCTCTAATTAGAAGCTCCATTATCTCTGCCTTGGCAGTAATTTGGGAAATCTTAAAATATTTGCAAAAATCAACGGTTCATATGAATAATCATTTTAAAATTTTTACAGAAATTTAAGTAAAAACATATAACAAAAATCAACAGTTAGATGTATAAATAAACAGCTTTATCAGTATAACAGTACCAGTATAATCGGGACGTAGGCAAATATGGGGCGTTCATACTGGTACTAAATGATACGCTTGATAACGCGTTCACTGTACTGCCTCGTTGGTCTAGTGGTCACAAGCGCTACCGCTGAGCATGAGGTCCTGGGTTCGATTCCCAGGTCGGGCAAAAAGTGTTATGGGTTTTTCTATCTGAAATTTCTCAGTAGCAGTCTGGGGTCTGGATTTGTGCCCGGTTGATGGCAATAGGCTCGCCCCCTATTACATGGGACTTAAAACATAACTGGCAAAATGTGGGTGAATCTGCTACAGGGACACTTCTGCCCAACCCTTCGGGGAAACAAGGCGTGATGTTATGTTATGTTATGTACATTAATTTTCAGTCTTAAAATATCACATAAATCAGAATTGTATATTTTCTTATGTAACTATATATAAGTAATAACTTAATAATATCATAATAAAAACAGTCTTAAAAATACTTCTCTGAATTAATAAAATCACAGCAAGTTAGTGGAAGATTTTTCATACAAAAAACAAAGTGGACATAATTGCAAAATATTAATTTAAAAAAAAACACACTGTTCAACAGTTGTACAGATTACTTTTTATTCTTTTATATCACAAAAATCAACATTGTACCTAAATAACTCTCTTAAAAAAATTACTGTAATCAACAGTTGTATATATTAATATTTCGTGGCCAGATCTTAGAATTGATCATTTCATGAAATAAACATCGACTGTTGGTCACATCATAATGTGCTAATTGTTTCTATCTCGCTCTTTTGCTTGTTACTTTTTGCATGCATCCGTCACTCGTGCATGCCTACCGCGATAAATCTGATGACCAAAACACCAGTAGGTATACATATATTTATTTATTTTACAAATATGTATTAGGAACTGAAAAACATTCCTTTGAAAACGTTATGCTCATGTATTAAGATTTGCCAAGTGACTGCCGAGATAATCGAGCCTCTAATTAGGGCGATTCAAACGCCTGTCTGTGCAAGTCCCATAAAAGTATATTTTTCTTTATCCACTATACACTAGTATTTTAAAATTAAACTTATTTTATAAACAGTAACTTTTGCAAAATATTATCAGGTTGATTACTACTCACTACAAAGATAATGTGTTTCCATTTTTCGACGTGTACCTAACAATGTCAAACAGGTTGCTAATTTAATTGTAAAATTTATAATTTTGTGTTATATGACATTGATTTTACTTTCTGTGATTACTTCCTCACACTTACACACCTCACACTTCCTCACTACTTATTAATTTAAAAAAAAAGGAAAATCGTCTACTTTTATAATGTTTGTAAATATGTGAGCACCATGTATCTATAACATAATTAAATTATCCGTCGTTGCTTCATTTTTAATTATTTTTTCCTATTGTGGTATAGTTATTTTATTCTAGATGCATCGTCTTCAGATATAATTATTTAACTAATGTATGTACTTATACAAACTATTGTAAAATATTTTAAAAGAGTAACGATGGGGTTTCTTGCCCATTCTTCTCCATACGAAAACTACCTACCTTTTAGAAGGGGCGACTAGAATCAATTCTATTATTTTGTAAATTTTGACGATGAAATAAACCGATGCTTATATGAAATAAATGATTTGACTTTGACTTTGAATAATTATAATGTAATCATAGATAATATTACGAAGAATTTTTCGTGGGCATGATAAATAAATTTATGGGTGCCGAGATGGGAAGGTGCCGAGGTGGGACTAAACCAAAAGACTGCGCCAACTACGCATACAGCTACACCACTACACTGGTACTTTACTCCACAAATTAAAATATTCCGCGCGAGATGTCGCGCCACAATGGCAGCCGCTGATTGAACACCCGCACCTCACCGCCACCCACGAAGTAAATAGGTACAGAAGGCCGGCAGCATACGATGAGTGAAAACTGTCAACCACAAGTGCATGGATACATTGACATCGCCTTTATTTCATAGCTTTAAGGACGGTTTTCGAAGTTCAAGCGTTACTGCTGACGTACGTACGTACGCCGATCTCAAACTATGACAAGTGAATGCCAGTCGTGAGTAGGCTTGCACTCGTTGTACTGTTGGCCAGTTTGGTAGTCGTAGTAGTAACAAACTGTCGAACGCGCATAAACTTCTCTGATTGGTTGACAGATGATTTATCAACAGCTAATCGCAGTAATTTACGCGCACGTAGACGCACGTGCCTATAACTTCGTGCGTTCTCGATGATTGTGTGGAGCCAAACTTCTGTTATACCTTTCTATTTTGTGTCACCGCGCAGCGTCGATCTGATCCGCCCTTTCTAATTACTCAGAAGACTTTTGATTTTCACGCCGGTATACAAATGTAATCATTGTATTCCTGGTTCTTTGGAATTCTTCGACGACTTTGATGTATTGGTGTTTTAGAATGAAGGAGATTGAATTGGAAAGGAAATGGGTCAGCTGGGGTAAAGTGTGACCGGGAAAACGGTAGAGCTATCTTTCATAATTAAATAATTAAAATTATTTGGTACGATACCAAAGAAAATTGCGTTTAAACTTCTGCAACTGTTTTTCAGTAAGTAATTCATAAAGTTACGTAATTTATTTAGCTGTAATGAACTAATTTTATTAAAATAACCTACCAATACTTACTCGCCCTTCTAATGAGAAACAAATTTCAAATTACTTAAGTAATTAAAGTTCCCCAAAGAAATTCTAAATATTTACCAACTAGTTCGCAAAGTACGGGACCCCACATTTTGTAAATTGCTAACTTAATGAGCTCTAAATAATTTCGCTTTACTTACACAATCTAAGTTTATTTATTAAAACCAATATCTCCAAGGGTTCTAATTAAATACTTTGCAAGTATTTTTATCGACGAGGAGTGACTTTCGGGAAAGTTTAAACAAAAATACTCTCTAAGCCGATCTACTACTACTAAATAATAAGTACCTCCTACTGGTACCTTGGGTCCCTAGAAAGCGTATCTGCTAACTTCGAAACAAAATGTGTTTGTAGGGAACTAAAATTAAATATTATAAATTGTGGATAGGCCTGTGCCACGGACTAGAATATGGATTAAAATATCGTTTAATTTTCAGTTTACCAATATTTAATCAAACTTAATCGTAACTTATGGTTATTTCGATTGAAATAAACGACTTTCACATTGACGTATGCATTAATCTTTCGTTTTATCGAGGAAATAAATCTAAGCTAGTAAATCGCCTCGGCCGTATATTATATTGCGAACAAAAATACTCCATTCCATTAGCCGCTCCATTAAGTAGAGCCTCCGCGTCCGTGAGTACACATTAGCTAACTAACGGTTCGTTTATACGTAGGTATATAATGTTAGTAGTCCAAAACTAACTACTACCTTCCAAATAGCACTCGTTACGTACTTAAATTAAAAGTTAGGCATTAATAAAGGTTGAATTTATTTTAAAATTAGCTAGTTTAGTAAATTAGACCCAATAACCAGGCAAATATGCGATAGTTTGGGTTACTTGAAGGACACAATGCCACTCACTTATTGTGGCGATACCAGAGTCAAATTGAAGATAGGCTTGTGGAAACGCAAGGCCTCCAATAATTTCCCTACACTCTGACGCTAAAGTGTAACGAGTGTACATAATAGGAATGCGTTAACAACAACAGTAATTTGGCCAGTCGATATGTCGAAGGTGGTCTTTAAGACAGTTTGATTAGTTGAGAAGTTCCCCATTTAGAGGGGAGGCAGGGGGCGCAGGGGGGGCAGGGCTGGTAAAACGGTTGTTTCGCCCATTTTCCAAGTCATTGGCGAGTGATGACGCGACTCGATGAGAATACAATAGTTATTCATGACTTTGTCCGAAATATAAGTGATGTTTGGTAGACGTTCCGTGAAAGGTCTCGTGAAACTCAATGGGTTGAAACTTTTATTGATTAGGAATGTCTTTGCTTGAAGATGGGAATGCTTTGTTATAACGTTTTCCGATTGGCTGGGACATTTTCATGTATTTGAAGGAATGTCTTTAGCCGGTAATTGAGCGAAAAAAATGGATGAATAATTGTTCAGTCCAAATCTCTGCTCGCAAGGAATTGAGTTTTGAATAAAGGATGTAAAGTTACCTGTTTACGACACCACAAAACCATCAAATTAAACGAATACCTCAAATTGAAATTAATTTACTGGTAAATGAGAACTTAAAGATCTCAATAGTGGTAAATCTTTGACGTTCTACTTTAATCCCCTTATGATTTAAACACATTTCTTAAACAAAATTCAGTTCCTTATCAATGAGTATCAGCCCTGCACAACACGAGGGGATAATGTGAGGTATTACAGTGCACTCAGGACGCGCGGGCCGATGTGAGTGAGCCGAGATAGACGCGCCCGCCCGAAGAACATCCTGTATACCGATGCTGGTTACAATAGATTACACTACAATACAATAGATTACAATAGATCACTGTATTGATATTAAGATGTCATATTTCTGTAGTATAGGAGTAGTGAAACACCCTAAGCCCAAATGCAGCATAAGCTTTGAACTTTTGGTTTTGTTTGAATGAATGAATGAAAGCAAAATCAAAGCAATTTTTATCCGGCTGAAGAGTATCCAATGGTGGATGCACATTATGATAAGAGAAGTAAGAAAGTCAGAAAGAGAAGTCTATCTAACTCTAATGTAGGTAACGCTATCATTGATGGTGAATTGGCAATAACTTTACTATATAGGTACCCTCTATGCATTTTCCATTTCACTTTAAAAACATCCCTTCACTTGGGCAGTACTATTCACATTTACAACACTCGCTTTACCCACCATTATCTCGCCATGCACAGGATATCGAACACCCAATTAGCCCCAATTCCCGCCGTTGAACGATCGCGAAGATTCTATCCGTGCTGGAATGTTCAGTAATGAGGCGACCCGATACCACGCGCAGGGCGCTGCAGCCAGCAGGTATATCGGGAGAACGCTTGCATTAGGACATAGGGATATGCAGAAGTTCTATCGTCCAACAGCTTCTTGCATACTACTGCTAGGTACCAGTTTCTTCTAGGATGAAGTACCACTGTATAATGGGTACCTACTACCTAGTCATTCTGTATTAACAAAGCAAAGTGACGGCTAAAGTTGTTATCATTAACCACCCACATTTTTTTACTGGTTCGACAGCAGAGACTGAACTTCACAAAGCTTTCTGTGCTCAAAATGGATACGTAGCTTACCAGGAAAAGACTCTTTCAAAAAAGGTATTGACGCCGTGTGTTTAGTGTTATTTATTTCTGTAAATTGTTTTATTTACACACACGTATTTACATTATTTAAAAACTAACAGACTTAAAATAATAATAATAATATGTACAGGTATATAAAAAGTAAGTAGGGAGATAATCATAGGGCATCAAAAAATTTGTCCACATCGCTGTCAACAGGAAAAGTGCCCAAAAGGCTGGCAGCATTGCCACGTTGTATAGCGAAACTGATTTTTTGGCCAAAGAATAGGCCAGCTCTCTGGCCACGTGAAGAGTCGACCAGCCGCTTGGCGATGTCTTGAAATGATGATGAAAAACTAAGTGAGCACTCGGACCCCATGGCCCTAGTGTTTCAACTCCAAACGGCTCAAACATATAAGTCCCAATAAGATTGGAGTATTTGCGCCGTTTGACGGACCTGCAGCAGCAGCTCCAGCACAGCCCGCTGCGCTAGGAAGATGGAATGGCGCAAGGGTGTCGACACACGTTGCATCCTTCCAAGGCATTATGGTCATTCTGTCTGGTCTCTTCCCATCGTCGTGTGCCAAGTCATTGGGTTCTAAAACAGCTGGCACTCCGGCGGTGACAAGAGCACGGCGGATGATGTCATTGATGCTGGCATGCCGTGTTATCCAGCCTGCGCTCTTACTGCAGGATAGGCCATAGTGGCCGAGATAGTCTACACCTTCACCGTATTGGCAGCGATGCGGAGCCACACAAGGAGCTCTCAAACGCAGACAGGTAGCGAGCTGGAAGGTAGGATACTACCTTCCTACCTGCTGGGTGATAATCCAGCATAGTGCACCTATGTTAGGTGACGGTAGCGCCTGAAGCTAGAGGCCTGACTCCCACTCACCCACAGCCAGCAGGCGGGCACGTTCAATAGTATTGGTGGACGTATTAATAAGATTATTCTGTAACAACCTGCAGAACGGCTCATCCCACTGCCTCTGAGAAGATGGGTTCACGGGCCAATATGTATTCGGGCAAGCCGTTTTCCAGGCGTTCTCCGCATCGGTCAAGCATGGCACTTTAGAGTCAACCAGACAGGGGGCTAAAATATTCCCGGTCAACTTTTCAGTACTGTAGACAGAGAACAGGAACGCGGGTAAGCTAATACTGGTAATTTTGCAGACACCCAGGCCAGAAAAACGGATGGGTAGTGTGGCTTGCAGCCACACTAGGTCGTCCAAAGCCACATTTAAAATGGGTGTTGATGTGCTGCAAATAATTTGGTCAATTTTGTCCAAGAGTTGTGACTGCTTCCATAAAGGGAAAGAGTATATAAAAGTATATAAAATTTGGACCAAAACAATAGTATCTAATCAGGGTGAATGCCGAATGTAAATTAATTGGAGAGTCTGTCCGAAACGTCGTTGAAGTTTTTAATTTTTTAGTCGATGAAAGGAGAAAAGCTGTATTCTAATATTGGAAAACCTAGGCGCTGAAGTGAACTTTTTTCTAAAATTTTGTTTTGCGGGGATCTATTACTTTAAATTTCTCAAAGGTCAATTGTCTGTTGGTAATGTCACAAAGGAAATTGCTCAGGCACTTTGTGAGTTCTCCTGAGTCGCAAGATGAAGACATTGCGCCAGATTCATTGCGACATACTGTTTCTTTTCCACAAGGTTTTTTCTCGAGATGTTGATGTTGGGGATGTGGCTGGGGGGCACAATGGTACACTATGTGATTTATGGATCTTGCCATAGTCTATCCTCAGCCCCCGTTCGCCCTTCAAACGTGCCTGTGAGCAATGTGAACATCTTACCAGCTGGACATCAGGCAGATTGGCTGGCACAGGTCCCAGCGTCGCTACAGTCGGCATTGAACATATTTTTTTTTTTCAAAAAAATATATAACCAACTTCCAAACTACAAAGTGAAAAATAACTTTAATTTCGGAAGTCGGTGCTTTGGATCAGTGTTTTAGTTTTTTGTTAAAGTTATTTTTCACTTTGTAGTTTGGAAGTCGGTTGAATTCTTTGTAAAAAAAAAAACACTTTTTAGTGGGTTGGTTTGTAATTTATGCAAATTACAATAGCCTAATGTCAACTGCTCATCAAAAATACCCAAATAGCTATAGATCTGCCTATAATATTTGAAGAGTTCCTTCGTATTCTACAAGATCCCGTAATCAGATCGTGAACAAAGGAAAATGGAACCAATTTAAAAGAATCCCTTTCAAACAAACAAATATTTTTTCAAATCGGCCCAGCCGTCTTCAAGTAATCGGGGAACATACATAAAAAAAAATATTTCGACGAACTGAAAACCTCCTACTTTTTTCTAATTCTTCCTAAAAAACACTTAAACTAACAATTAAACTTACCTAGAAAAATATAATAACAAACTGTATACACACGCACATACAACGAAAATAAACTAAGAACCCACTTTTCCTATATTTACATAATGTCACGTGAATATGAAATTGTCATTATTATTTTTGACGACTGCGGCACAGTCACGCTCTAGGCCTGGGGCGCTGCGCATGCAGGGCGCAGCCCTCGCACCCGTTGCCTTGGCTGCAGGCGTCGCGTCTTTGTCGTTGTCTTGATGATTTTTCGAAGTTAAATGAAACAAATCAAAATGGCGATTGCACTTTGTACTTGGTGAAAATTAATAACAGTCAACACATCGCGGACAAAGTGTTGTTGTGGTCGCCAGAACTACTATATAACATCGATTGTAAATTCGGGTTCATATAGTTCTTGGTGGTCAGCAACGATAGGTCGGCTGTTACCAGCAAAGTGTATTTAAATTAATAACAAGAAGTCTTATTTCAATGCAGAACTTGGTTCATGAAATATTATATTATTTTATCATATTTTATTTTTTTACACAGTAGGCATAAAAAGTCATGAAGTACTGCTTGCATTTTATTGCGTTAAAAACGATAATATTCTAATTATTGCATTATTGATAATATTCAAAATAGAGAAATATTTGACAGCAGATGTCATTTCATGTGTTGGTTGAAGGGGTTGTCGAAATTTTAACGAAATTTTTAAAAATCGTACCCTATCCTTACAGGTATTAAATTATTATAAGAATGTGATGAATATATATGTTGATGAATGGATTGTGTGAGCAATGACATGAAAGAGAAGAGAGTGAATGATAGCGTGACGACTGTCAAGGGAGAAGAAAACGTGGTAGCGCCGACCACAAGTAACACGGGACAAGGACAGGAAGATGATGATCACATAAACAATTAAGGAGGTTGTCCTTCTGCACTTTGTTAACTCAATGTGTGTGAACTCTCCACTTCACCTTTGATGTCAGCTATGCATAATAGCGTGTAGTGAAGGCATCGTGAACCTAATCCTGTTGTGTAATGTGGAAACATTCTGCGGTACACGAAACGATTTATGAGGAATAATGCAGGTCACAATACTGTGCTGAACACTTTGTTGATAGGAATAATGGGATACAGAGGTATGTTTGTTAATAAATAACCCATTCGTTATAAATACCTACATACTATATAAGTATCAGGCATTATGTCATATGTTTTTTTTAGAAAGTTGAAAAGTCACTGTAGGGTCGATGGAAACAAATGACATTGAACTTTAACTTTTAGTATTTGATCGAACAGTATTATTATAAAAATAAAAACAGGTACTGAGATTGTGAGTCATACATGGGGGACGTGGGGAAGTAATTTAAAAATATTTCATGTTAACCAATTTTTACAATATCGTGAGTATATAAAATTGGGTTTGATGTTCCAATACAAAAACCCCAAAGTTTTTCAAGCAGAAACATCTAAAAGCATCCCCTCAAAAATCATTCCGAGTGATGTGTGCCTCTTCAAGCCACAGCTACGAGCAAAGAGCGCATAGCTAAGCAAGCAGGTTTCCGCGCCGCCGAGCAAGCTCGTTGAAGATCAATCTTTCAATTTCGCGGTCGGGCTGCCGGCGCCGATAGTTTCAATAACACTCGCTAATTTGCATGGAACAACCCTCATCATGCCACGTCACTAATAATAATTCAAAGAGTCCACCCGAGCGCACCGCTCAGCTTGTTCAACCCTACAAATGCGATCTAATCGGTCTGCTAAGCCGTACAAATTCAATTAGCGGGATTAAAAGCAACTACGTGAGGCTAGACTAGAAATATCACACGGCACATTGGACATTTTAAAAGTCCCCTTCCAGCGTGTTGTGTTCCTTTGTGTCCGTGCCCTCGATTTGTGCCTTTGTGCTATTGTCACGAACAAAATAATATTGTCTAAATAAATACACAATGGCCGACCAAATCGGTATAATATTTTGACAGATTATTATGAAATTGGTGAATTAATCGTGTTTGCTTTTAAATAGTTTAAATATTGAATTGTAGTTTGCGTATGTAAGTATTGTAATTCAATAGTGCAGAGTTAATTAGTGAGATGGTTTTAATTATCAATCAGCTAACAATATTTTTGATACTTAGATTTCTCATAAATAAAAGATTTTTTTAAACAAATCTAAAGCAGTTCAAATAGTGTTTAATTCTTCATTTGCGTGAAATCTTTTGCATAAGAAAATCTTAGCAAGCAAAGGATCTCTTTCTCCATCCATATCAACAGCAAATTAGCTATTAGTCGCGTCTGGTGTGAGTCGTCTGACCCTCGCATCTCGCATCTAAAGCGAAACCAGATATTTGCGGGCCGGTGTTATTATCAATATAGAACACAATACTGCCTTTCTCTTATACACAATCGCTTTCACATCTCTATTCAAAATTAGTTGTACAACATAGGGATCACAATATTGGGTTCATAATACCGCTCAAAGGTACGGAAATTGTGAAGACAATTAAATTGTTTCAGTTTGGAACTATACGACTGTGTATGTACCTAATGCATGAATGTCAGTTATGGTTTAATTAATGATTTGCTGTACGTAAACATTTTGTAAATAAGCACGAAAGTTTTACGTTTTATTTTTAGGCAGTCACATAAAGTTTTAGGGTTCCGTGCGTCCGAATGAAAAAACCGGAACCCTTATATGATCACACGTGTGTATGTCTGTCTGTCCGTTTGTAACAGCCAATTTGCTCCGAATCTTATGGACCAATTAAGTTGGAATTTGGTTCACATGAATTTCTATGACCCAAACACGGACGTGTAACGTACAAAATAAATTAATTTTGAATATGGGGGTCACTTTTGGGATGCAAATAAAACAATTTAAAAAGTTTTGCTAACTGTAATGAGTGACATATCAGATAAAAGGGCTTACTGTGAGGGTCTCAAATATTTTTTCTTTAAAATTTGAAAATAAATAGTTTTATATTTATTTAAAAGAATAGATAAAAAATGACCATTACATATCTCCGAAACTACTGAGCCAAAAATTTATAAAATACACAGACCTTACTTAAATACAGGAAAACCTATACGAAGTCTATGGTCTTAAATATAACACATGGTAAATCTCTCAATATTGTGCGTACACATTTGCAGTTAGAATATATGGGAGAACATATTTTTCAATTACAATGTTAAGTTAGTTCTTGGGATAAATTCATCCCAAGTACTTCGGTAGTTGCGGTCACACACTTGGCCGACACGCACTTGGCGGTTTTTTTTCCTACTATAAAATTTACCCTATGTATGAGAAGAGGGTTTTGCCCTGCAGTGGGTCAATAATAGGCTGGTATTATTATTATTACTGTCCCTATTCCATTTTCTTATATAAGCCTGTGCTGTCCTGCTCTTAGACAAAAGCTTAATCCATTCCTTCCGCTACTCTCGATATTGTGATTCTGTTACAGTTTACATTTTATTTGAATGTAAAAGTAAACAACATAATCTTCCAGAGACCTTAAAATTAAGATGTACACACTTTTGCCAAGTAGTTGCCACATGCTTTAAAAAAGGGTTGCGGGACTATTAGCGTCCTTCTTCTCAGCCGGCCCCATTCAGGCCGGTCCGCTCTGCGCGCTGGTTCTGTGCGCGAACGGCCGGTGGTCGCGCGAACAGCGAAAGGCGCGCATCGAAGGGTTGAGTGATTGATGTGTTCGGAACACTTGACTTCCGAATTTATTAACAAGGATGAGTATTATAATGTTTTCGTGTATGATTTAACAAGACGTGCCGATGAGATTGGGTGGAAAGGGTTCTTGAATGGGGAAAAAATATTACATAAGAACATACTTGCGTACCCAGACAGAAACCCATTTTTTTCACATTAAAATATTCAGGATTTAAATTTACTGTTATCGTTTTATAAAAATATATTCGCCGAAGTAGTGAAACACATTTTTGACGAGGTTTTATTTTACCATAAATTCCTGCCAATTATTTCACTTTGTCCGTCACAGTGCGTAAAAAGGCAATGTCGTCATAAAGGCGGCTGCACACTGCTCCGTCGCGCGCCACAAAGTAGTCACGCGGCAAAAAAGCGCTTGTTTTCACTAACAGCGGTGCTGTGATTGCGCGCTTGTTACCGCAATAATAACACGGCACTTGTTCTACACACTCTGAAGGATCGACGACGCGGTTTGATTCGGATGCCAATATATTTTTAAATTATTTTTCGTAAGTGAAAATAATAACCGCGCTGGATGAAAGAAGCACAGAACCATTCGAAGTGGCCATGCCGGGGAAGCCTATGTCCGGCTTTTGACAACTTTCGGCTGAAATAAAGATGAAGTAAAAAAATACCTCTACAATATTTAAATGACTTCAATTGAAGACGTTTCCTTAATCTGAAGTCAATAGCTATTATAAAGCAAAGGTCCAGAATAACAAAATTGACAACAACAAGGGTGACTGGTAGAAAATGCCTATGGCACTAAGTCCGCCTCTGTACATTTGTGTGCTTGAAGTATTACATAAATAAAAAAATGAGGTGATATCTGAAATTCAGACTAGGATACAATTCCTTAAAAACTAGTTACCTACTGTCAAAGAAACAGCGTCTTGACCAGTGCCAGTTACAGCTTACCCAGTGCGTGCTTACGCACAGAGGCGTAAACGCGCGAACCAAGCGCGACCGTCGGAGTCGCCTGCACAAACTCGCGATCGGAATGTTACAAAGCGAACAATTTGCTTTGTCCGACCATGTGTCGTGTTATTGCAACGCGTCCTACACTTTTATTTAGTCTTGTTGCGCCGCATATTGTTGGTCGATGAAAAATGTTGCACATATAGATAACTGTTGTGCCCCAACAATTTGAAAAATATTAGTCATTTTGATACTACATGACATATACAAAACTCTGATGTGAATACCATCAAATTGTCGTGAGTTGGTCGTTTCTACGTTTATGATATTTGCTAATTCAGATAAATTAATGACAAATTTATTTGCAAGAATACAGGTAGCTAACATAAGTTCTTAAGTTCTATGGGTTTCACTATATTCGGCATTTCAGTCGTGCAAATATTTAGAATTTACATCTTGGTTATACATTATAGCATGCAGTACACATTGAGTAATTAGCAATAACATAAAAATACTAATGATAATTCAAAATTTAAATTTAGATTACAATGCAATTAATAAAATTGATATTAAGTTCTATTCATTTAAAATAGTAATATATATTAAAAATAGCTATCAATAATAATGATTTCATGTCAATGAAAAATAGCAAGAATAATGAAAATGTTCCAATATTATTTATGTAATGTCAATGTGTTGATGTCTTAATAATTATAATAAATAAGTTTTACATTTTACACTCAAAATATTTGTTGATGGAATAAAAACATCTCTCACACAACCAGTTATACAGTTTTCTATTAAATTCTGAATTTGTAGCACTTCTAAATTCTTCGGTAAGTGGTTTTATATATTTTCACCGTCATTGTATAACAATTTTTGTTGCATATTTACTTTATTCTATTACGCGGGACTACTAGTGGCTTTAGTACTATTTTCCTCTTTGACATAGCCTTTTCATCTTTTTCAAAAAGCGATTAGTTGTTTCTTACAAATTTGCAGGTTTCAAATACATATAAGACGGGAGGGTTAGCAACTTTATCTTAATAAATACAGGTTTACAAGAGTCTGTCCACTTAAGATTGAAAATTGACCTTACACACGTTTTTTGGGCTATGAATGCCCTCTGGGCATCTTTTGAATTCCCCTTAGCAGTTATTCCATACCTTAAAACAGAACAAACATGGCTTAGGAATACCAATAAGGCTGTTTGAATATCTGTTAAATTTTTGTTCCTTCTAAGTGCAAATACGAATTTGTTTATATTCTTACATAAATTATCTATTTAAGCTTTCCAATAGCAATGTCTGTCCACAACTACTCCTAAAAATTTGATATTATTAACAATCGTTCAACAAAATCCACTTATGAAAATCACTCAAAAAATCCATCTAGCAACGTTTGCCCTGAACAAACTACCTGAGTGGAGCGATTATATTGCTCATCAGAGTAGGCTCGCTGCAAACTTGGCGCGGGCCGCAATCATTTTAATTGGCTCGCCTCAGCGGCCCACTTCCCTCATTATCTCCGAGATTACTCTACGCCATGAATATTTCGAGATGCTCTACCCCCCCCCCCCCCCCGCCCTCCTCTCTGAAGGCAGGGGAGGCGTTGTCAGTTAATACATTCCGCGACTACACTTTTCATTAGTTCGAACTTGACCCGACGGAACTTCATTACATTCAATGAGTCATCACTGACTTCCGAAGAAAAATTAGTGCAAGGAAATTATTTAAAAAAATAATAATATCAGTTCTGTAATGTCTCCAGAGATTAATGGAGTTAGTTGGCTGCAGTCTGTAATCGCAAGATGAGTTTGCGCTACTTTCATAAATCCTATCACAATGTTGGATTCTTTCTGGTGCAGAAGTAACTGGAAATGGTAAAAGAAGTAAAACTTTAGTTATAAATCATACTGATCTGGATATGACGGATAAAAACTTACCTGCTCTTGTTTGTAAGTTAGTTCTCTATAGAGTCAGGTGACGAAAACAAGATATGCAAGTTCAGGCAAAGACGAAAAATTAAAAGTTGAAGACCTAATCTACCGCTGATTCTTACAAAGAACCTATTTAGCACCCTTTGTAAAAACAAATTACCCCATTTTACAAAAATACTATGTTACAGTTCCGACAAATACTTGTGAAGAGCTGAATTCGAAATAAAACGACGCCCACGTCGCACAGCGCCCCACTCGCTAGTAGTAAGCAGTGAGGTGGTAAAAACGAGACGGATGATATTCATGGCTGGATCAGAGGAAGCTACGGTTTTTCATTGCTGTGCTCATAAATGAATAGTTAATGTAATGCTCGGCTCTCGCAAGATGTAGACTTGCTAAGCTTACTGACGTTCTGGGGAGTTTAATCTTGTGGTGAGTGAATCTAGCTGTGTCAGTTAAAATTGGCAGCTAAGTCTATCTAATATTCAAGAAAAAAAATTAAATCATCAGTTTTCAACCCCACCGTCCTTCAAGCCGCGTATTTGACAAATGGCCGCTTCAAACAATGAATGAAGGCTCGTGCAGACCAGCGCGATATCGCGGGCGCTACAAGCAGCGCGACCCTTGTCGAGCCTTGAAGCATAGAGCTTCAGTACAACATTTTCCGGAGTCGCGTTGTTTTGCGCGAACAAAGGTTTTGCATTGTTAATATTGACATGAAATAGATAAAGCAGAAGGTCCACGGGCTGCCATAGCTTGCCCATGTTTCTGGTCAATGGCCACTAAGTCTAAAATTGCTTTGCTAAGAGTTTACATTATAATCACTGTTGTAATATTAATTCCGTTCTATAATTTTCAACACAAACCGCTGTTTAACAAGTGTTGCATGTTTTGCCCAGCATTAGGTTAGTTTAATTTTAAAGCAATAAATAAATAGACATAGAATTTATTTTAACGTGTTTTTCAGGAAGAGACTAAAACTTTGGCACTGCGTCCTCAGAACAAAATGATATCAAGAGTGGGCTTCAGTATTGTTTTGTTCTGTAATATCTTACTGATGTCGCGTCAAATCGCGTCGAGCCACGCGATATTACTCCTGTCATAAAATAATCTGTCTGTCATAATTCAATTGCGGAATTCTTGAATCCGAAATAAATTTAGGTATTCAAATATTTGAATTCGATTTTAAGGTCAAAGGTTAAGACAAAGGACCGGTTCGTTATTGTTATATTTATGAAATATTCGCAGTTTTCAATTTATATTGCTATTTGTGCTTTGAAGAAAGGTGCTGCGGAGGCTGTGGTTACATTGTCTAACAAATAACGACGCTGATTGGGAAATATTGTGCCTGTAAGCATTGAATCTAATCAGTTATTCCTAGTGATAGAAGTCGTTGTCTTTAACGTAAAATCACAGACGAAACGTAAATAGAGTCTGTTTCTCATCTACCGATTTCATTTCACTAACATAGATAGTACATTAGAGCTTTCATATTATTTAACGAAGACAGTGTTCTGTATCATTTCCTAGCACTCTACGACTAAAAGGAGTCTCGTAGATTAATGAGTCATTCCTTCGGCTCTCAAATTAAACACTCAAAGGCGCAAAGAAATGCGGGCTCCAAGAGAAACCGGGATCCGAGTCACACTACTTTGCGGTCTGAGCACGAATTAATATCCTCGTTTATTTCGTAAGCCCCTTCCCCCTCCGCCCCGCACTCGTACAAGATAAATAATATCATCAAACGTACCGACTATTTATATTTTATTTTATCCACGTTTGTGTCAAAGGGTCCTCGACTTACACCAGTATAATTCGGGTCGCTTACGTTTTAAACTGGGTCGGATGATATCTCCGAACAATCTAGCTTCTTACAACCTTGATACGCGAATTTATATCCTGTTGCTATAGCAACAAGGTTTGATCGAAATGCATATGGATCCTGTGCAAGGTTTAGCAGACGAATTTGGGTGCTGTGTTCCCGAAGTCGTAATTTAGACTTTGTGTATCTGTCATAGGGATAGTGTTCAATTGTTCTGTTTTTGTCAAGCACTCCAGGTAAATTTGCAAAGGTGTAGGCGAGTATGTCATTGGAGCTAGTATTTCGTTTCCCAGGAGCGAAACAAGTTGTCACACAATAGCTACAGAGGATACATGAGTCGTGTTCACTTTGACATGTTCTATCTAACGTGTGGGTAATAGACGTCTCGTCGGGGGACCTGTATATCAGTCTGCTCTCACTGTAATACGAAAACATATAAATTGTACACAATTTTATGCTTATTACGTTTTTCTTAGTCGCCGTCTGGAGTACCACTTGACGTCGTCTTAACTGGGATGTCTGTAAAGTTGAAACTGGTATAGTCAGCCATTTTATTTTTCAGATAGCATACTGCTATTTTTGTTGGATGAGCAGTAAGTACCTCGTAGTTTTGAATAAATTTGGTCCAAATAAGCTTTTAAGAGATATATACCTATATCGGATTAGCAAACAAAGTCCGTCTAGGCAGGAGGACATTAATACCATTTTTGAAAAATAACTCTTGCCTTCTCTAGCCTTAGTTACAAAAATAAACAATTAAAAATAAACCATTTGAAAAATCATCATTATTTTGGTCGAAGAGCTGTGAAATAAGAAAGAAATAAAGAAAGAAAAATAGGTGTATTTGTCACAGAGACACGTGCATACATAAAAGACAAAAGTATACGAAAAACAGAAATTAGTCGGCAGCTGCACGACATGACTGTGACAAGAAGGCTTCCACTCAGCATGATGCAGTGCTATGGGGAACCCACAGCACAGCGCTGATTTTCAGTGGTCGCCGGATAAATAGAGAATGATCAATTAATAGTATGGGATAGTTCATACTAATTCCATGCTGCTAGTAGGTACTTACTAATTTCATGCTGCCATGTCATTATTCTAAGGTAGCCATATTTTTCTAAGCTTTGGGTGATTGAGCTCTGCTCGAGTGAAATTACGGAGAAAACGAATTTTCCCGGAAATGAGACCTAGCTAGATCGTTTTTTCGCCCCCGTATACCCCTATTTTGCAACTTTTCTTCGTTTTTGAAATCGCGATTACAAATATATATACATATATGGATACAAATATTGCTCATTTAACAGTACAGGATTTTCAACTCCTCCATCATATTTCCAATATATTCTTGGCATGTTTACATTTGCTGAAACCTGTTTGGGTGTGTAAGATGTACATCGTTGTGTTCATATGATATTGGTATGGCTACATTCAATAGGCTTAGCTTGTGGCCAGATTGGATTCCTGATGAATAGGCCGGGAATAGAGCGTGTTCATGAAGCGGCACTGATGTCTGTAGCAGCTATGCAAGTATAGTTTGGTATAGTCGTTACATCTGTAAGCTGCCTTAAACAAATATTTAATTTGAAATTAGAAGTTTGAGGTTGAGATAGAAGACCGTTATTTCCCAGTTCAAATATACCGGGAACAGTCACGTTAAACCTTTGGTACAGTAAGGCTAATCTGATAGAGTCAATATCTCCTCAATGTTAATATCCCCGCATTATCTCATGCAATTCAAAACTGCCTTTTAATGGCCTAGTTGGAATAAGTAAAATAAAATACATTATTTGACTTAAGGCATTTCCGGTGAACCGTCAAGCAAAATATGGTTGGGATGAAGCATTTTTTTTATTGTCAATATTTTCCGTTTCACAGCAAATAAATAAATTGATGACCTATATTGATGAGCTATACAGCAATCATTTATGATACAAAAGCAAAAATAAAACACTTGATGTAACTGAAAGGCCCACTTAAAACGAAAACTTAATTAAAAGTTTGCTTCACGTTATTCTTTATTTTCGATGAATCAAAACTGAATTTATAGTCGATCGTATTAATTGATCGTTCTCGATATTTTATTTCCCGCCGTATGATTTGCACTGACAGCGATGGAAATTAAATATTTTGATAGGATGATGTGTTTTCATTTTAACAGCTGCGTTTTAAAGTGATGTGGAAATTGTTTATTTTTGAAAAAGGAACATTCTTTTGCGCGCCAAATATTGAGCGGTTTTAGATATTCTGTTTGGTGTGGATAAAACTTTTCAGTCTGGTCCATCAATCTTTTATTCAGGAATCTGTGGGTTTTTACCAAAGTGAAACTATAAATAAAAGCTTTGAATGACTCTTCTCTGCTACCTAAATATTGGACATAAACAATATCAGTCGAAAAAATTTTAGTGCTAAGCAGAACAAATTAATTTCTGAATCTGCTGAGAAAACTCAAGTTAAATGTCAATGTGTGTAATGTGTACTATAATGTAAAGTCTGGATGTCTGATTTAAGATTTGTGAGTCAAATTTTAACTGAATTTAATAAATACTATTTAAAAGAAAATTTCGTTAAAAATGACACAGTTTAGTTTTCACTGGCGGTTTATTTCTCATTCGCATAGAATTTCTGTGTACAAAGCCAGTGATGAACTCAAAACTCATTTGACGCAATGTACAGTTTTAAACATTCTTTATTCAAATCAAAAGCGCGCCAAAGCATAGGCTGAATGTTGTACCATTCAGTCCCGCTTCTCGTTGAGTCTGTGCCCTAAAGAGATAAGTACAGAAGTACCGATAGCTGTGTGTGTTAGCTACCACACACGTAGAAAGAAAGAACATTTTATTTGACCCTGTTACCAATTATTAATATTACTTGAATCGGACCCTCGCAAAATGTATCTATTGTGTTAAATACATTTAAAAAAGTACTTATTTGGATAGGCAGGCTAGTGACGTCTCTTCTAGCAATACCAGCAACAACAGTGACATCACTGTCTGTTACCAAGTTAAGGTATCAATTTGTACTAGGTAATATCATTTCCCAAGATCTATACGGTTGTTCGACTTTACCTACGTACCGTCCATTTTCGTGCCACAACAAAATAAAAATAATTATGTTGTGATTTGCTAACTGTAAAACTTCTGTATCCCATATTTTATTGTCTGCAACGTTAACCGCTCGCTCATTACGCTGGCTGAATGGCCGCCGCCCTCGCCTCACATTACGAGTCTAACTTCATTACGTCGCGTATTTTTGTTTGGTAGGTACATTGATATTCTGCTTGTGTTGGCACCATTGTGAACAGTTGTAACTGGGTTGTTGTATTACATTGTGGGTTGAAATTAAACAATCTACGAAGAATCAGTTTTTATTTCTTTTTGGGCATAAAGAAAGTACCTACACTAACAACATGAGGTATTTGGAAAACTACAGATATGGAGTGATTATTGGAACGAAGAAATCGAAACTTTCAGAAATCGTCATGCTAAAAAGTGTTAATACTTGCGACTGTCTTTTTCTAATTCAAAGAGAAAAAAGAGAGACAGAGAACGCCGGTAGAAAAAAAAAAGAAAAAATAAAGTGATTACAGTGTCGTGGAATAAAATTGTACACATCGGCCCGAGTACACTGCATGCGAGAGAGAAAGTGTGAATTTAGTCAAAATGAAATTTCAAGATGGTGGCTCTGAAAAATTTCGAATTTTTCATCATGGTTATCATTTTCATGGTTTTAAGGTTGTCAAAAAGCCGATATTGAGGTCAAAATGTTAATACACGATTTCGGCCTCGAAACGAAGTTTTTTTTTTTAATCATACGTGAGAAAGATCTTCCTTCCTGACGGGGGTCACCCGACCGCACACGTTTTATTTCTTCATCTGAATTTGTACTCGGTGGATGGCAATAGGCTATCTATCACCCTTAAGGTACACAGACTCACCCTTCGGGGAATTACAGGCATGATGTTATGTTTTGTTATTATTACTTCCTGAAAATAATCATTCTTAATAAATTTAGGACGTTAACGGAACGTTATGACAGGATAGTGAAACGAGACGTGAAGATCGATGACAGAAGTGAAGCATAAACGAGTGACAGAGATGAGTGTACGAAATAGCTAAGGAGTGAAAAAGATAGTGACTGATGTTTAAAATGTAGAATGAGTAGAATGGGAGATGAGGAAGAAAAAGAAAAGTGTAAGACGTTAGAGTTAAAGACGAAAATTTAAAATACAATATTTAAGAAGCTGTTTTATTCAATTAATATTGAGCTAAGCTCACATAAATAACTATAGATACTTGAAATACCTATCTAGATTATAACAAATAATCATCACTATAGGTTGGTAAAGCGTTCATTTCAAACTAGTCTGTGATTTTTATGACTGGACACGCAGGTACACGAAGAGTTAATTCTTAGTCTTGCCAGCCAACACTCAGGATCACTCGAAAGTGTTCTGTATTGACACACTATTAACAATATATTTGCTCCCGGCCTTACTGCCAAGCGATTAAGTCATGATCGTAGTCTACTGTGTGGCAGGCTTACATGTTACATACGTTTAGTGTATATATCGTACATAGCTGAGAATATCCAGCTAGTGACAACGGAGAGCATGTTGGCTCTAGCTAAGGATGGACAATGTTGATGACACCTGGAAATCTATTGACTTACCCATCTTCTTGTGTTTATCTTTGTGTCAATAAATAGCAACAATAAATATTTACTTCATAATATATACCTAAGTATAAAGCTTGAACTCCTGTTACACCCACTCAGGGGTAGAGTTTACAAAAAAAAATATTTCTCGTAAACTACTTACTTAACAAAAGCGAGATTCTTCATATTCCTATGATTAAATCAAATCGCTATGGTTACCATAAGGACATTTTGGCTGTTCCAAAATTACTAAGTAAACATGAGCAGATGTATCTTCTGCACACTGTTGTCTTTCACTTGCTTAGACCAGCGACCATTTTCAGACCCGCTCAGGGGTTGTGTTACGAAAAATCTTTTCTTAGTTCACTTTTACACCATCTAAGGACCAAAAACCTTGTTTTAAATATGTTTTTATTTTTAATGATCGTATTACTAATTAAAAGAGGGTTTTTTTTTAATATTCAACACTCAATTATTTCTTGCATTCCCTATGTATAGCATAAATGGTTTATCAAAGTAAAAGATCAATATGGACCCTGTCGGGCACAGCGACATTAGGAGAGAGGTTTTAAATTCCTACACCCAAAAATAAGATGTTACGATAACCATTTACGTTATGCCTGTTTTAAAATACTCACGTAAACTACTACAGCTAAGCTAAGTCTAATTTAAACCGCGGGCAAAATTGGCATAAGCACCCCTATGCCAATTTTGCCCGCGAACGTTCCTAACGGATGTAAGGGTCGGATATGCTTGTAAACTACGCTTCCTAATTGATAAAGTTGGCTCAAAAAACACAAAGGCAGAATTTTCCCTAAATATAATTGTTAGTTGTGACTGACTATATATATTTACAATAAATAGCCTAACCTTTCATTGTGGTATTACACAAAATACATACGCCATTTTTTTGTTTGTTTTCTGTACTGTCAAGGCAAAAGCCAGGGTCATATTGTTTTTCACTTTATTTGCATTACCTCATGGAACGGGTTTCGAACACAAAAAAATATTAAAATGTCTAGATCTTGAAAACAGTCTTCATTAAAGCCATTTAATTTATCTAATCGCAATCTTTCTACAACATCGACTTGGAAGACGTAATTGTGCGACCTTTCTGGTCCTTAGCCACCTTTTTAGCCAATTGCCACTTCTTTTCTTTCACATATAATTTACGCGGCGCCGTCAAAACTTGTGATGTTATCCGAAGCGACTGTTTTAATTAAGGTTTGTAATCATAGAGAATTAATGTGATGGCACGCTTTTATCAGTGATTCTACCTGAGTGGTTGCAATTATTTGAGATTTATTTAGTCTGTCTGTCCTTGCTAAATCATTTCTATTTTGAAAGGTCAAGAGTAACTGGGGCACATGGTTTTGCCAAAATTAAGTCATTTTCAGCCTTATTTGTATAAATCTCGCTAATAGTGATTAGCAAGATTTAAGTAACTCATCAGTTAGCTAAACAAAGACAACTGTGAAACAAAAAAAACAGTGGCTATTCAGTGGAATGGCCACCGTTTAGCTAACTGATAAGTTAGCTCATAGTCAATGTTCTTTTTTTCTTAAATAAACATTTTTGGAATCTAAGCCAAGATTGCATAACAGCTTAATATTTCACGCAGCCAAGTCCAATATTGGCAATTGTCGCAAAAACATTTGTTTCTACGCAGTTAACCCTAACCGAGTGGCTCTGAGTACTGTTGGCAGCCACAGTAATCTCCAGCTCCATCACCTCCTTGTATCGATTAGCTGGTATCTGTACCGGCCTCACTAGTGTAATTCTCATAACGGTACACATTTCTCTTGTCTCCTTGCCAACAGCCATTACGAGCTAACGATATGAGCGTGCCGCTCGTTTGTCAACGCTTTGTTACTGACTGTACTTTGCCGAACGTGCTCCATACGAAATGAACCTTATAAATAAGACGGTAAAGTTTGAATTTGAGGAGGAGCTACGTATAAAATGGTATACAAAATTAACAGAACCGAATTCGAGATGGTGTAAAAAATATTCTTGTGAATTTTAATGGAAGACAACGATATATGAATATTAAAACATGTAACAATAAATAAAGATAAGCTCAAAACAGTGGAGTAATAAAAAATCACTCCTTCTTTTGATGTACCTAGTAAAACAAGCTAAGCTAAATTTTCCAAATCCTCGTACATCCTTAACTTCAATAGTTATCCTTTCATCTTCTAAATATAACGTGTGGTCCTTATGTACAACTTTGGTCCTAATCCCCGCATCGATGAAAAGACTTGGCTTTTACAAGCTCCCCGTACAGATAAGCTGAAATCTTATCTGTAGGGTTACGAGGGCCAGGTAGGGATCACTATTCGACCCTTTGGGAGCCTTTATGTTATCCTTATTTTCCTTACAGTATGTATAAGTTAAGGTTCCGAGTGAAGTGAAGGTGTGACCTGCTTTCACTTCTGCGTCTTAATAACTTTAAAAAACTACTTCAATTGCTTGACTTTGTGATTTTTAGGACCAAAGTAACGAACGTTTTTTTTTATTTTTGTTTTCATTTGTTTATATTTAAAATTATTCAGACTTTTATCAAAAGTTGCAATTTAAATTACAGTGCCATACCTTGTTATATTCATACTCCAACGTAACCAACACTTTCTGTGGGGCAATCAAACACCCCTTGTTGGTTCAATAAAGCCAGCTCTCGCACGGCTCGTAATGCCGGAATCTTCGCCGGCGGACGGCAATGCCCAGGAGATTCATACGTTTCGCAGTTTGCGTTGGATTTTGTACGTCAGTTTTTGATCATATGTCTGTTTCAAAAATATTGCCAATGGCGGCTTTTTAACAAAGACTAAGGCGCTATTGAAGTTGAACTAAGATTTTATTGGTTTTTGATTAATGTGAGAGAGGTGGATTTATTATAGGCAAAGCAAAACCATCATAAAACGTATATAGCGTAGTAAAATGTCTCAACAGGGTAAAAAACTTTTTTAGTCCAGACTACAGATTACTGAGCTATAAAATCTCATAAAAAGAACTCTCTCTCAAAAACTACCATCATATTTATCTACCCTCAAATCTGAAATAAAAACTAGCCGGCAAGGAGGCTTAAGTGCGGCTCGAGACCGGAAGCGGCAGTGACGTCATTGTGATACGATGAGCCCTGATAACTGAGCTCAACAGATTTATAACTTGAGATAAGGGCAGATGACTCTGTTACAGTTTCGATACGGAACAGTGTTGCTGATCTTATAAATTAGATATTATTTGATAACCTATAAGACTATCAAATATAAGAAAAGATATAAAAAGTACGACATGAACTTTCCTTTTACTCTTGTCTCTACCAAATTGGTTTAAGTAGTAAACTCCAGAAAATTTTATTTTTTATTGGTTTGTTTTTTTTTTCATGAAAGAACGGTAGTTGTTTCCTCGTTAAATACTTATAAAACAATTGAAAGGATTTTTATTATTTTTCAGGTGGCAAAAGTCAATCTTTCCTTTCTTATTGATGGAAGTACCTTTACTGCAAGTCATGAACACAAAATCGATGGGTATCTCCCCAACCTCCATTTGTCGCCCAAATCCCACCACTTCGACGTCACATCAAGTCTGACTTCCTAAGACTTCAGTTTGAGTAACTTACTCCAAGTCTCTTTACTTCACTAAGTACACGTCAGTATTGCTTTCGATGAAATAAACGCAAGCAGAACTAAGGACCAAGTAATAAGGAATAAAAGACAAACTATAACAGATCCGATGGAAAAGTTTCCGAGATTTATAACAGCAGATACGGTTTAAGGAGGGTTTTTGTCTCAATTAGGAATGCCGTGTTCCGGTTCCGATTAGATTACATTTAACCATAAAGGTTTTAGATATAATTATTTGGGAAAAGAAAGTAAACAGAATTACAATAACTTAAATAAAATAACTTAAAAAAACAAGTCAGTTTGAGGATTCATCGTTGCTTAATACAAAAATTTCTCAGAGCATTACGTGAAAAACTGATTAAGAAAAACTTAGCACAATGTCCTGCCAAAAACGTCAGACATTTTTAGACTCATCTAAAAGTCATTACGATCAGATAGGCTATCACTTACTACTATAGCCATAACCACGACTTCAAGCCCCGAGTATTTGGAAACTTGCCTATTCCAAGAGGAAGTGGTACATAAACACGAATAGATGCTGAAGACTGGGCGCCAATATCTGGCAGTAAATCACCTTAAGACTTAGTGCGTTGAGCCGGCCCCCATGTAATTTACGCCGGCTTGCTCCAGGGTAGGATGTAATGGATAAAATATTTAATTGCTGCACATATCTTGCCGTGAGCCGGCCTTAGACTTACATAGTGCTGTGAAGAGGAGGAGCGGGCGATGTTTTTATGATATTTAATGGAAAATTATTTGAGTATTATTCATTTCTTTACACTTTTTGTCAACTGTATGCCACAATTGATCCAGTTAAAGTGTACATAGTTATTATATTTTTTTTCTGTCTATTATTTTGTCTTCCTGTTCCAATGTCTAATAGTAGAGTCTAATTTAGGACAAAAGATGGATAGTTTTATTTGATTATATGGTTTTTGGCCCTTTGGTCTTATTTTTTCAAACCGAAATCAAACTTCGTAATAGATACATGGATAAAAATAAATTCGATACACTTTTTTTTTTGGGTGGGAAATTTTCAAATAACTTCTCCCGCTCTGGGCGGAGCGGGAGGGCGTGTCAGACTCTTACTGACTAAAACCCACCCATGTTCCTTCGGTTGCCCTGTTGTCGGGGCCATGATCTTCGTTTCGGTTTTCTTGCTCCAGGGTAGGATGTAATGGATAAAATATTTAATTACTGCATCGACCCCGTCACTTCTTCTGACATTTCTTTGAGGCGCGCGTGGAACACAATGCACCGTCGACCCGGGCCTGGTCCTTATCGGACAATGAGCTAGCCATTGCTGACCGTCCGCAAGCCCTCGCCTACGGTGGTCGGAAATCAGCCTGCGATTCCCGACGCCCAGGGAGTCTCCTGCGGCGGTCAGGGGCGTGAGGACGCGAAATTTGCCTCTCCCTTACGCGTTCCGCCTCCTCCTTCGCGAGCATTACCGTTTCGCAGAAGGAGGTGACGGCCTCCCATTTCCTCTCGCTCCGTACCATAAGTTTGATATACTTGAGTGTCGACATGACAGCCAGTGTGAGGTACCAAATTTCACAGGTACGCTTGTGATAAATTGTGTAGATGTTAGGAGGTAACTCGGAAACCAATATTGCAATTTTTATCTTTATTTTAACTCATATTAAAATTACACTTTGTAAAGTTTTTTTTTTTGTTTTTTTTTTTTAACAAGCTTATTTATAAATTAGAGGATAAATATCCAAGTTAAGAATGCCTAGTTGTCCTATGGAGCAGTCCATAGGACAATTTAGAGTCTAGACAAAATCAAAGTGGTTGCTAATTTAATTGTATAATTTATTATTTTTAACATACATAACATAACATCACGCCTGTAATCCCCGAAGGGTTAGGCAGAGGTGTACATATAGTACACCCACATTTCGCCAGTTATGTTTAAGTCCCATGCAATTTAGGGGGCGAGCCTATTGCCATCAACCGGGCACAAATCCAGACTCCGGGCTACTACTGAGAAATTCCAGATAAAACAACCCAATTTGCCCGGCAGTTTATTATTTTTATGACATTGATTTTACATTCTGTGATTACCTATGTGAATTCACAAACTAATTAGTATTACTCGTTAAAATTTTAGGAGTATCGTATACTTTTAAAATGTTTGTAATGTTTGTGTTTGTTTGCAATAGGCTCGCCCCTATTACATGGGACTTAAACATAACTGGCGAAATGTGGGTGTACTATAGGTACACCTCTGCCTAACCCTTCGGGGAATACAGGCGTGATGTTATGTGTTATGTGTAAATATTGTGAGCACCATGTATATATCATATAGGTAATTAATTTATCTGTCATTGCTTCAATTTTAGTTCTTTCTACTTATTGTGGTATAGTTACCTTATTCTAGGAGTATCGTCTTCACATGTAATTATATAATTAATGTATAAAAAATATTGTTAATCATTTTAAAAGTGTAACGGTGGAGTTTCTTGCCCATTCTTATCCATACGAAAACTACCTTTTGGTAGAGGCGATTAGAATTGATTCAATTTTTTGTAAATTTTGACATTTCTAAAGTGCCTATTGACATAAAATAATTGACTTTAACTTTGAAAAATTATAATGTAATAATAATTTTACGAACATAATAATTTCATAATAGTTCGTAATAATGACGACCAAATAACACTATGCCAATTTGTTAATTAATTTTGCCCTAAACACAATTATACTTTTTGCGATTATTATTCACAAAACTTTTTGCATCATAAAAGGTACAAACTAGGCGAACTTATATGGGTGCAATCAAAAAGTTGTCCACGCCGCAAATAGCTGTCAAATATTTCGCTGTTTTGATTATTTCGGCAATATTTTTATCTATACAGATAATAAAATAGTAACGAAGAATTTTGATCTCATTGTATGTACGTCTCTGGATGTATGTTCCGGATCGGCGCAAAAACGAAAGAATGGATTTGGATTAAATTTGCCACAGAGATACTTTTTGCAAAAGTGCCTATTTGTTAATCCAGGTCAAGACCTGCATTAACAAAAAGGCACTTTAATCTCGGTAGTACGTTCCCGTGAGATATTTTCCGACATCTACGCGGGCGAAGCCACGGGCAAAAGCTAGCTACTAAATGAAATTATGAAACATAATTATATTTTCAAGAAATGCAATAATGACACTGAAAAGGGTGTTGTTGAGTTTTAGGTGTAAAAAAGGAGCTTTTTCTTTACAACTAAAACTAAACATTCGGTGTTTCAATATTTATTGTTGCCTTAATATCGCACCCCCCAACGAATAATATGGTAATCGACAATTCTAAATTTTACAGCGAAATAAAAAACTGTTTTATGCTTATATCTTAAGACAAGTGGATCGTAGGATAGCCATTTACACGTCGAAAAAAAGGTATTTTTTTACAATCTATTTTCTATTTTTTTTTTTAATAGTAAAAAACAAAAGTTACTGACGAAAATAATTTTACCGAAATGACAGGTCAAAAGTATAGTACGCAATAACGCAACGCATCATTACCATATTATTCGCGTGTTAACTCATCGATATCGTAGTCAGTATTGATGCATTATAGTATTATTCGTTGAAATATGGTGTCAAAAAACCTAACGGCAATATGATATTACGATATTATTTGGATGAAATCCAAGCGATAGTGTATTCAGTAATATTACATTACAGTAATATTCGTCGATGTAAGATGTCAAAAGATTAACAGTAATATAATGTTGCAAATATATTAGTAGTTTATTAAATAAATCAGTACCAATTACTTGATTTGAAAAAAAAAATATCAGAGGAAGCTGATATTAAATACTATATAATGTATATAATTATTGTAATGGAAAATCTAGTGGACTACGTTTTTACTTTAAATATTTAAAAAATAATTTAAAACATAAAGAAAGTAAAATAGGTCTCAACATCATGCCTCCGTGTAGTGCAGCTACACAACTACTGAAGTCTTTCAAGTAAAGCCAACTTTCTGACAGGCATCTTCAGTGTACCACCTTTAGTGACCACGTTAACCACATGCACGACCCCATCTCTTTCCGGATAAACCTTTCTCACGCACTCCACACACTATTCGAGGTAGGTAAGAATCCTCGACAATGACATCGTTATCAACTGCCAAATTATGGTATCCTCCTCCATGCTGCCTCTTTGTTTTAAAAATAGGTAAATATTCTTTAAGCCTTTTGCCACTTTTTTCTAAATAAAAAAAAACAGTGGCACTCCGGGAGTGCCGGCAGAAGTGAAAAATTGAAACAAAATCGGCACCGCAGTAATCAACGCATTACTGTATTGCGAAAATTTCTGTATGTTGCGGTGACCAATTGACACATTCACAGAGCCGACGTAGTCCAAACCAACATTTGTAAAAAGTTGGCTATAGCAGTCAAGTTTAACACCAGGAAAACCAATAGTTAGCTAGAGGGGTACTGCTTTGCATTTCTTAAAAAATACGCATTTTCTCGACTTCCTCCAGACCTCAATACGGCATCTCACAATTCAATATTGCTAAAGCTCGTTACAGACCAGCTCATTAAAATCGTGAGCAGCTTCGATAGTACTGCATAAGTAGACGAACGGCTGGGTGTCGACCATCAAGAACAATCGGAGAAGTGGTGTTGTATTCGACATTCGCCGTATTGTAATAGTTAATATTTTTAAAGCAATAAATTTATTGATTTGAAATTACGATTTTACATAATTATCTGTCATGTTTTGTAAAAAGACATTACCAAATCCTGGAAATAAAAATAACACACGAATATAATTGTTTAAAACTTTACGTGGAACAAGATATGCATTTCTTATGCGAATAAAATGGTAATAGTCGCTTACCGAAAAGTTAACGATTGCATTATCTGTAATAACATGTTACGGTATTATTCGTGCAAAAAGTATGTTTAGATTTTAAGGGAATAATATTGTTATGTTCATTACGGTACCATTGAAATTATTATACTTTCATAAATATACATAGAAAAAGAAACAAAAAAAAAAAAAAACAAGATGTAGTTAATGCTCTAAACACCGAATATGCAATAAAACGAAAACTGACGTATTACCACATTACCATATTATTCGCTGGTAATGCAATGTAACAATGTGATTGGTCCTTTTGACAAAAATACAATAACACACCTTCTGCTTAAAGTGACTTTATCCACCCGCTATCTCCTATAGCTTGTGACCACGCGGTAAGCGGGTAAAGTTGCGTTAGTGCAATAACGCTGCGTGTTCTCATTACTCTGTTATTAGTGGCGCCGGAGTTCGTCGGGGAACTATCACGAGCTATGCTCACCTTGTTAACATTGAGGAGGGATTGTGGGGGGAATATTATCTCAGGTTATTAGGTGGGAAGTGTGGGGAGTGTAAGAAAAATATCGATCGTTAAAAGAAAGCAACGTAGAATAGAATAGAATAATATTTATTTGCGAATAATAATGATAATTAGAGAAATTATTGTAATATGTACATGGTTCTATTTCTGAGTCACTAACCATGGTTTAAGCTAAGCTCTGAAAGAGTATACCTACGCGTAGCAATACGCAATTTTTTTATTTTTTTTTAAGTTATCGACCATGTTTGTATAAAATAAATCTTTTAAATGCCGTACGCGCGGGCTTGCGGGCAATGGGTAGTTCGGCGACCGATAAGGACCAGGCCCGGGTCGAAGGCGCATTGTGTTCCACGCGCGCCTCAAACAGGTGTCAGCAGAACTGACGGGGTCCGCTAGGGTCGGTGCCTGCCAGGGTCGCGGGAAAGTCCGAAAGGGATACCGTGGCCCCTGGCAGCATACAGGGAACTGAAGGAACACGGGTGGGTTTTAGTCAGAAAGAGTGTGATACGCCCTCCCGCTCTGCATAGAGCGGGAGAAGTTATTTGATAATTTTCAAACGAAAAAAAAAACATGGCCAAGTACACCTATTTAGGTCATAGGCAAACACGAGCGATTTTGTTACACGCACTGGATTTTTAACCTACACATTAGCGCCGAGATTTGAAAATCCAACAGTGTATATTTTGACGCGCTGGGATGCTCTCTGTTGCTCTGTTGGATTCTCAATGCTTGGCTTTCCACCGAGAGTTGAACAGGAACGTGAAAAACAACATGAAAATCGCGTGCGCGATAAATGAAATTAAATGAAATGAAATTGTTTATTCTGTAAATAGGATTTCGGAATCACTTTTACACGTCATATTTTAAAAAAAAACATTAAAAATAAGCTAGTTGAGTTCGGCGTTTCCTATCTGACTACTCTGAGAAGAAAGGCCGAAACAAACTCAGAGGTCACAGTCTCTTTTAAAGTCCAGACATAATCTTGGTCAGGCCATATGAGGACCATGTAGATTAGTGTCTGAAATGGCCTTTTGAGGAAAGAACCACACAGATTTGAGTGGACCTGTCCAGTCAGTGCAAGCATGTGTCAGTAATCCTGGAGCTCAACTCAGAACTTAAGGAGCTCAACTCGACGAACAATACCAAAGAAAGGATATTTGGGTGGGTCGCATAAACTACTCAAACTGCCAGACCATAATTAAAACTAACTGAGAAATGAAAATAATAATGATATCCACATAGTCCTCACATTCACAATAATTAATTAAAATTATATAATACTTTACAAAGTAATCATGGCATTTTGAAAATAATTTTCAACAATGTTAATGTGTTTATAAAACTGGTATATTTTGATGATTTTACATAATAATTTTAAAATGTCAAGTTTTATCACAAGGCTCAGTAGAGCGAGCAGGTCAATCCAATGCTTTTTATCTTCTAAATAATCTGAAATTTTATAAAAAAGCGTATACAATAACCCATGAACGAGTTGCCTACTTTGTGGAGACGTGTGCGATGTACAGCAAGGTTGTGTTTATTCCTGGTATTTAAACTATGAATATCGGACATTTTCTTAAAATTTGATATATTTTTGTATACATACAATAGGTTTTCAAAAATATATTGTGAGGCTACAGTCAGAATATTTATTTCTTTGATTTTTTCTCTAAGGGAATCTCTTGGACCTAGGTTGTAAATGGCTCGAACAGCCCTTTTCTGTAGAACAAAGATAGTATTAATGTCCGCACAGGTTCCCCAGAGAAGAATCCCATATGACATAAGACTATGAAAATAACTAAAATAAACAACTGGCTGTATCTACATCAGTTATCTGTTTAATTTTTTTAACAGCACAGGCGGCCGAACTTAGCCTTCCTAACAATTGTTCTATGTGTGGGCCCCATTGTAATTTACCGTCAATAGTGATTCCAAGAAAAACTGTCGACTCAACAGGGTCCAACTCTGTTCCATTAACTTGAACATTGGTCGATAGCTGCCTGACATTTGGCATTGAAAATTTAATGAGTTTAGTCTTTTTTTCGTTCAGGAGAAGATTATTTACATTAAACCAATGCACTACTTTAGAGAGTGCATCATTAACATTGTTGGATTTTCAACGCAACTCGGCTCAGCGCCGAGAGTTGAAATTCCAACAGTCAAATAATTGCCAATAGTTACTTTGTGTAAGTAAAAACAAACAGTCATTATTTACTTAAAAAGCTCATAATCATGAGTGTGTTAAGCACGATAGAAATAGAACAAATATACCTAATACCATAATTACACCTGAATAATTTTCGGAACCAAGTCAATAATATTGTGTTTCCCAACTCGCACATTGAGTTGCAGATGCTCGAATACTTGTGTTATTAGTAAGTTAGTCTGCTGGTTGCACGTAGTATGTTGCGCGCTTCAGTTACAGACCCCGCTAGTATTGCGGTGCATATGCGGCGATGTATGGCCAACTGACGGGGAAGTTTGTGATTACTTGCTGTTATTAGTAATGTTGGACTGAAAACGTAGTTCCAATGCATGTGGCTGGTTTTATGGGAAATCGTATGAGGATTCTGATGTATGCTATGATACGAGGTTGGCAGGTTAAAGGATTGTTGAAGGAGACCTGTTTTGCACGTGGTCTTGAGGGTTTTCATTCGCTATTATTTAAAAGAAAAGCAATATTTAACTCAAAATCAATTAGTTTGACGTTGCTCAGTGCGCCGTCTTAAAAAGGCCGGTACTTTCCATAACTCACCTGATTCACTGAGTGGGGCGATGATGTCACTAAACGTTGCATTCCGTTTTACGTTATAATTTGCTCACGCCATACGTCGGTGATAAATAATATCCGCCTACGTTTGAACAAAAATGTAAAAATCTCTCTCTTTAATATAAATAAGTACCCGTTTTACAGTTTGCCAATAACAAGAAAATGTTTCTCCATTTGGCCAGGTCAGAAATAGACTCCTAGCTTATGATGGGACACCATCTATAACTGGCCGTATAAAGTGTGATGCAGCTCATAATTATTTTATGAATCATAATCAGTATTTAACATGGTCTGTACTTAGTAATAGGCAAACAATCTGACAAAAAATGTATCTGCACAAAACGCATAATTGTTTATCTTGACCCCTAAACTATTTATTGCCTACCATTTCTCAACTAGCCAACGACCTATGCAATTCAATATAGTAGCAGTTAGTAGGCATGTCTCCATACATCGTGTCGATACAAGTTGAGCGTCGTGCCAACACTGCCAACTCTCTGCTCACTAACCCCTGACGCCATAATGTTTAAAAGAAAGCCATAACAGTTTGGCCGATGCCCGCACTGCTACCCGACCACAAAGTGCAAACTCCAGAAGGCTGGCTTTATACAACGAGCGAAAATATGCGCATGCACACATATGACTCTTTTCACTAACACTATAGGAGACCTAAATAAATGCCTACATCAAAGCTCGCTGTTGGATTGTCAACGCTCAGCCCAGTGCCGAAAGTTGAAAAAACAAGAGTGCGCTTTTATTTATCATGCATATGTTATAGGCAAACTCCGAAGCTCCGGCGCTCCTAGGTTGGACTGGTCAATCCTCAGGTCAGACTGAATGACTTAGTCAAAGCCCAAACAAATGTAAATTTTCGGCCTTTGACTAAACAATTTTCGTCAAACCTGGGAGAGACTAATTTGGTCAGGCAAACGTCAAAACACAATTTTATTAAATCGGGGTTTGACGAGTCAAACTCCGATATAGGTATGAAGTGTCTTATCTTCGTATATTTGGAAGCATTTTATCATTTAAGCAGCTTTCAAGCCTTAAGAACCGCTTAACTCTGCCAGTTCTGACACCTGATTGGTCAGCTTACGTGATTTTCACTTTTATATTTGAGATGCTTTGAGAGAATGCCGTGTGGCATTAGGCCCGCCTTTTGTACGATGTGCAATAAAGTATAAAATAAATAAATAAATGCTTTGGAATATACGAATATATTTCTTTTCAGCTACTTTAGCGGATTCTACCTCACTGATAATCTGCTCATACAACTGTTTGTTTTTTATGTGAAATGAACACTTATTTTTATTCAAATTAGAAATTTTCTCTTTAAACTTTACTTTTAAAGCTTCTTTATCCACGTTTTTAGTAACAACAACACCGTTTGATTCACTCATCTTCAATTTTACACAATTACACGCCCGCACGCTCAATGAACGAACGCATGAAATGACAAAACAATCGGTCGGAACACCGCGAGAGACATTATGAACCTGTTTAAACATGTTCAGATCAACGTTTGACCGAGTTTTGCAGTCGCTTCTAGGATTGACTAGGCCAAAACCGAAACAGAATAATTTACTTTCGACGTTTGACTGAAAAGTTAGGAGCTCCTGGGTTTGACTAAAAATACTTCAGGCAAAGGGCGAAATTGAAATGTATTTCGGGGATTGCCTGATGGCTTTGGCCAAACCTAGGATAAACCAGTCCTTCCGCGAAGAGACTGTGTATCGGACTTTGACTATAACACATATATACATAACATCACGCCTTGTTTCCCCGAAGGGTTGGGCAGAGGTGTCCCTGTAGCAGGTTCACCCACATTTCGCTTATTGATGGATAAATAATTTATTACAGTAAATAGGTTTAAAAAAATACTTTCACATGTCAAAATAAATTATTTTTTAATACTAGATGAGGTCGGTGTTTCTGTTAAATGATTGACGATCTTAATTCTTTTTTATTTAAATTTATTTATTTATTTTAGACACAATGATCCATATTTTTGTAAGTAAACTTAAGAATTAAAGTACGTGAAATTAATGACAGTCGTGTGAGTGCTTGCACTCGCTGTACGTAGACGCGTATATGATTGTGTGTATTTTCGCTCGTCGCAAAGAACCTTCTGCACCCATCTGCTTAGTGGCCCGACGTCCGACGCCTGCGCCGCCGCCGCGCTCCTTATGGCCCGACGCTGCCAACGAACGCATAATTGTTTTTAATGGCACGCACTTGTCTCTGTGAGCACAGAGATTTAGATGTTGTTGCTTTTATGGTCGTTTTAAAGTGATTTCTGCTGTAATTACACGCACACAATCTGAATGTCTATTTATAATGTGACGGCAGACATATTACATCAACAATTGAACATACTCGAATCGATTAAAAAAAAAAATCTCATACTCGCGTCGTTCCTAATAAATATAAAATGTCTGAAGCGAGTTTTTTAGTTTACAAATCTTAACTTTAACAAATGCCAAATGCAATATAGCTTGTTGTTACAATCTATCAGCCGTTGCATTTAGTTGAATTATTATTTACCAATAGCTGAACTCGAATATTTTCAGTACATGGCAGTTACTCAGTGTGAAATTATGCAGCACCGCCGCCATCTACATAGAGCAACAGTCAACACTCACATTCATGGGAAAAGTTCCAAAACTTTTGGTTACACTGTTTACGTTTCCATATTCTTAGGTACGAATCTAGAAAACGGCAATTTGAAACCGTGCGTCTAAGTTATTACTTTTGACAAGTTTAGAGTAAATAGTTTTTTTTTTTTTTTTTTTCTGTTTGTCATCTCGTAGCTGACCTCTGAGGTCATGACTACTTAACCGGTCAATCCTGTGGTTGCCTTAAGCTGCTACACTCAAAGCCTCCAGTCAGGGGCATACAAAAACTAAGCTAAAAAGCTAGGTGAACGCTCGCTAAGGGCACCCCCTGTGGGGTACGAGCCTCGGCTTAGGGCGTCACCGGAGGGAGGACATCAAAGATGGGACGGGCTGGATCAAAGTTTTGATCATTATTATTAGTCGGGGAATTTAAAGCTACGTGCACAGCTGCAACCACTGCTGGCACCTCGTTATCGAGCAAGGGTCGGGGAGGAGTATCATTTACTCGGGGGCGCGGACGCGATCGCAAAGGACCTCGACGGCGAGGTCGGAATGACGGGAGGCGTCTGTATCTGTGTAGAGTGCTAGTGGCCCTATTGCTCTCCTGGAGGAGGGTTATGGGGTCATCAAGGTCGGTGATAATGTGCCTAGGACGGCGGGTACGGCTAATCCTACTTCGGACATAACTAGCGGCCTCGACAACCAGAGGGTTGCGATGTTTGACCGCGGAATCGAAGTAACGCTTTGCAAGGCATTTTAGAAATTGGTGGATCGTGGGAATTTTAAGGTCGAGATGGAGATTCTCGTTCCTAACATACCATGGGGAGCCTGTGGCCCTACGGAGGAATCGGTTTTGGAGCGTTTGCAACCTATGGATATGGCGGGGTTTTGCATGAGCAAAGACGGCACCCGCATAAGTCATGATGGGACGAATACACGCAGTGTAGATTCGCAATTTGCACTTGAATGACAACTTGCTGCGTGCGTTTAGGACGGAATGGAGCCTACCGAGAGCGAAAGCGGCTCGCGAACGGACCTTCTTTATGTGCTCAGCGAAAGTGAGATGGTGGTCGAGGAAAACACCTAGGTATTTGGCTCGCTTCTCCCAAGGGATCTGCTTACCGAACATAGTGAGAGGTCGAGGGAGGGGGTCTCTAAGCCTTGTGCGCGGTTTCGAGAAGAGAACCGCTTGGCTTTTTTCGGGATTGACTTCTATGCGCCACTTTCGAAACCAGGCAGCGAGTCGATTGACTGCGCCTTGGAGAGTGTGGGCGATATTGTCGGGGTATCTAGACCTAAAGTAGATGGCCGTATCGTCTGCGAACAGAGCGAAATGCGCCCTTCTACCTGGGTTTGGGATATCGCTAGTAAATAGCGTGAACATGAGGGGAGCTAGCACAGAGCCCTGAGGGACTCCTGCGCGAATGGGGCGGGGAGAGGAAAATGCTCCTTCAATGCGATAGCGGAATACGCGGTTCGATAGATAGTCCCGTAAGATTACTCATCTTACGAGACGATCCGGCACACCGAGTTGGTACAGCTTGTATAATAAGCCGTTGTGCCAGACTTTATCGAATGCTTTCGCAATGTCGAAGAATACTGAACCCGTCAGAGAGCCGCGTTGGAAACCATCGCTTATGAACTCAATGATGCGGTGGGCCTGATGCACGCTAGAGTGCTCAGTTCGAAAGCCGAACTGTTCGTTGGGGATGAGGCCCTTGGTCTCAGCGAAGTCTCTGAGACGCTTATAAATAAGCCTCTCATAGATTTTTCCGAGAACCTTGAGCAAACTGATGGGACGGTAGCTAGAGGGCTCGGTACTGGGTTTACCGGGCTTTTTGATACCTATGACTGTAGCTTCTTTCCACGACTGGGGAAAGAAGTTGTTGCTTAAGGCACCATTGAAGATGGTAGTCAAAAGCATTATCAGGTGGGCAGGGAATAATTGGATCACCCTATTGGTGAGTCCATCTGAACCGGGAGCTTTACGAGCTTTAAGACCTTTGATAATGTCATGCACTTCGTCTGGAGCGACGGGAGGCAGTGGACAATCAGGGTCATCGACGGGAGGGAGAGAGGCTCTACGTTCAACTTCAGCGTCGACCTTTTGGAGGTGAGTTTGGTCTACTGGCAGGGAGCTGGGTGAGCATTGGGCCTCGAGGGTGTCGGCCAGGCATTCTGCCTTTTCAACGTCCTCGAAGGCTATGGTCTTATCGGGACGGGTCAGGGGGGGCATGGAGGAAGATTGAGGGGATCTGAGTTTCCTCTGAAGTTCCCAAAATGCCAGATGGTTGGGCTCTAGTTCGCCGAGCATCTTGTCCCAGCCCGCGTCACGCAGCTCCTGTATGCGTGTCTTTACAGATCTCTGTAAATAGCGCATATGGGCTTTGTTTGCGGGGCAGGGGAAGCTGCTGTAGGCACGGACGACCGCGTTCTTCTCAGTCAGTAATGCACGCACATCGTCCGGCAAGCTCCAGTGACGGTCGTCCGTCGCTAGAACCTCCCTTGAACATTCGTTCAGGACGGTTTGTACGTGATTAGTGAGTGAGTCGATCGCGGACGTCGTGTCTGCGATAGAGTTGAACAGGTCGGGAATAGAGTCTAACTGAGGGGACGTGTTGGATTTCAGCTGAGTGCTTACTTTCTTCCAGCCCGTGATCCTCTTAGTGATAGGGGGAGAGTTTGGGTCGCGGAGACCTATGCGGGGGTCTAATCTCATGACTACCGGACGGTGATCAGAGTCGAGCTCGTTAATAGTTTCTATGGAGTCTAGTCTTAGGTTGACGTTCTTAAGGAGCGCCACATCTAAGATATCGGGGGCATGATTTACATTTACCGGAAAATGGGTGGGAGTCATTGGAGCGATGACGTCAAAGGTCAGGGAGTGGGAGAGGTCGAACAGGTGTCGACCTCTTGTAGTGGTTACCGAACTATTCCATGAGGGATGCTTGGCATTGAAATCGCCCGCTAGAATGAGCGAGTTACTCATAGTGAGTAGGAGCGAGAGGTCGTCAGAGAGGAGTTGGAAATTCTCCGAAGTAGTAACGGGGGGGAGATAGACCGACACGAGAGTGATCGGCTCGTGGCCTGACATGCCTAGGCGGCAGGCCGAAACTTCTAATCGTGAGAGGGGAGGAGGGTCGATTGGGATGCAGTGAAGCTGCAGTAAATAGAAGTTTAGAAGTTTAGAATGGACCTATAAATGGAAGCAACAAGGACCAAGTATTTTAATAATAAGGGTGGATAACATTTTCAATAATGATTCGATTGCGGTAAACTGAAATATCAAACATTGAAATAGACACGAAGCCCATTTCAACTCATTTGTCGAGACCAGATTACCACGAAAGGTCCCTTTCATCCACTTTTACGTCGTTTATTAGAACCATATTCTGATTTAATAGTATTTCATGTTAGTTCAAAGCCTTCTAGGAACCACATACGTATCATTAGTACTAGGTAAACCACATATATCTGTTTCAGAAACGTTTCATTAGGTAATTGCAGTCACCACTGTACTTAAATATCTGCTATCAAATTGTATGTAAATACTCACGTCTCGTATTTGTCTTACTGACAAGCTCTTGACTACATATCCAACAATCTGATTTCAAGTCTATAACACTATACAATAATGTGTACAGAACAATATTTCTTACTGCCACTCATTACGATATTAACCTTAGTTTAACCACATAAAGTTGCATTTCCGGTGTAATAATTTGAGGTTGTGAATGTAAGGCTAAGTACACACGGGTGGGACAGCCGATCAAATAGTTTGTCGTCCAATTACGGACGCGCGACTAGTGTTGGTTAATGGCGAGGCGTCGGCACAATGAAACTTGACGATGCACGGCACCGAGGGGAAACACTTCGGTACTTATTGGAGCAGTTAACGGACAGGTTTGCTTAAGGTCGAGAGTAATGATTTTGCGTGACGTTGCTTTTTTTCTGTGGTTGGGTTTTTTTGGTCGAGGGTGACCCTTGTTTTACTTAACGTATGCTTTGAAACCTTATACCTGATGTTACATTAAAAATCTGCCGTGTATAATGATGTTATTATTTTAAAATGTATCGTTTTCGAATAATTTCAGTAATTATGAGTTAAATTATGCATCAGCAAATAAGGTAATTTAGCCTCACTTCTCCGATTGCAGCAAATTAACTTATTATGTGCAAATTAACTTAAAACCGTAATAAAATTATAAATAACATGAAACTGTAACACTCATTGAGGTGAAAATAAAGCAAAAATTACACATGTATTAAACTTTAAATCTGCTGCATTCAATTATAAAGCTCAGTACTCACTATTAACTTATCTTTATTCGAATAGCGTCCACGCGTCGCCCATCGGTTTATCGGTGACGAATGGCTGGACGCAGCAGGTGTAGCTCGTACCTTACATTACAACAAACACTATTCACATCACTCACACTTTATGTCTACGAAATAAGATCTATTTTTGTTTGTGTTATAAATAAGTTATGTTTGTAAGCCTCGTTACAACTTGATATAGGACGATTGACACAGGTATGTGGGATGTGGGGATGAACGAATGAATATATCTCTGCTGAAGCTATTTTTATCCACATAAGGGGTAACATCCTGTGAATGATAGGGAAGTGAGATAGTGTAAAAATCGTTGTATTTTTAAACAAGTAAATTTTCTTCCTTATTTTTTTTGTTATCTCTGACAGATAAGGTTGATACTGTTGTGTATGTCTGTGTTTGATATGTTTTCCTTCGACAGAGGTCACCTTCAGACTTCGGCTTTGCCAGATTTCTTAAAAAAAATAGATATGAAATTGAAAAAAAGACACTATGACTTTGTGCGTAGTCAGATTTCATTATGTTAAAAACTTCTTTACATTTTCCATAAAGCATCAGGCCACCAAAGGATCATCTTTTATCATTTCCCCATATAGAAGCCAACTTGACTCGTAAGTTAACTAGTGGCACAATCGCGTATCAATCATCCACTCCCATATTTAACGAACCAAAAAACTCAGCCTCACAATGGAGGATGACTTTGAATAAAACCCCCACGGTCGGGGGATGGAGGACGTAGGGGGGGTAAGGCTATCAAAAACACATGTCCTGTAACGTAGCGCCTATCGGCTTGGTGGGGAATCTTTCAATCGTTATCTTTTATTCTGTGCCGAGCCCCCGTTGCGATAGGGATGTGGTTAATGTAATGAGAGAGAGGCGAGAAGTTCAGATATTAATTAAAATGTTCGAAACGTCTTGATCTGTAGGGGCCAGGTGCTCTCTTGCATTAAGAGTTCTGAAAATCTGATCAGTCTTCTTTCTCTCGTATCAATTACTCATATTTTGTTCGCCCAGTATGTAGCGACCTAGACAACTCTGCCGTTTGCCTCATTAAGGTCCTGGAGCATGCACGACGGGCAGAAAGGCAGATGCGCCATTAACATGTCTCTAAAAAAATCGAATTCTTTGTGATAAAATTGATCTATCACCTAATCTTAAGGGTCATCATCGCCACTATTGTTTGTTGTAGGTATCTATTATTATTTGAATAAGTATTCACATAATTTGCACGTTTTAACAGTTTAACATGACTGTCACTAGTGAGAGTGACTCACACAGTCAAACACTTAAAGCCAAGTCACTGTGCAGTAAACATTACTGAACAGCTAAATGATTTACAAATGTGATTGTACATATTTAGAAGACTGCTGATCCTCATCAAATTGATTAACGCACTTAAGCTACCTAATAAATGCCAACAACAGGTAAATATAAAAAAACTATGATTCTTGATTCAATAATGCAATATTAATAAGACGGATCAAAGGACAAAGAAATTATTTCGTTTCTGATGCAATATTTTCTTAACAGCCTGTGCATGTGACTTTTATGCAATTGTTTTTGTTTTCTTATATATATTTTTTTCTCTCCACTAAATCGTATCTTTTGTTATCGGTAGAGATGGATCAGCATATTTTTCAATTTTATAGTTTAAAAGGGTTTCTTTTCATTGCAGGAATATTAATTAGCTTCATCATCCTAAATTCCGCTGCCGTTCCCACCTTGGAGCGATCTCAACAATATTCTAGTTGGCATTTAGTGAATTTATAGCGGTTACCTACGGCATCTGCGTGAGATTTATGAAAGTGAGTCACTCGAACACTTACACTTTTTGCGCCGTGTCGTGCCGCTGTGCCGTGCCGGACTGTGACAGTGATGGAGCGAGTGACGCGGGATGGAACTAGTGTGACATCGGCCTATGGTGGAAATTAGCACCACAACCGGTCGCACTAGCAGTTGCGTATAATTTTCATGGTTTATAATAAAAGTGGGTTGTTCTCTATTGCAATGTAGGTACAACAGGCTGGTTCTGGATTAAGTCTTGAGTTTTGATAAATAGAATATTAACACTTTGAAGGACACTATACGCCCATAGGCGTCATAACAATAAAACTTCTATTGTGTCTCGTGTACTGTCCTTTAAAGTGTTAAGATTCTACATATTGTACATCACTATATTGTACGTTACCAAGAGACGAAACTCTATTTTTTTTAGATTTTTCGATCATATTTACCATACTGACTTGAGAAGGTACCTGATACATGTTATTGGGATGAGATAATATATCAGATATTATGTAACATGTCGCAGAATTGTATGGATACGTCAATAAACATCCAAATTCTACCAACATGGCTGAGCACGGTGACGGGCTCGCTGTGGCGGCTTATTTTCTCAATCACTTGATTTATTGGAAAAAAGAGCATCCGCCGAAACCATTTCTTTTATTTAAAGCATTCTAACATTTTTTAATGGCAATAAATATTGATGATATGACCTTAAAAAAATAATCGTTTTTAATCGTACGGATTATATAATAACACGAATGTGAACATTAGTGGTTAGTTTGAACAACAATTTTAAATAAAGGCCCTAAGTAGTTAGCGCTAAAACCATAGTTATTCTACCAAGCAATTTCAGGCAACCGGTCTGAATGTTATGGGTAACCTACGTGTGAAATTATATTACTTCCAACTTTGTCGCTGACTGATGTTGATATTGAAACAAAATTAGCTATGTTTGCGACTCTTAACGCCATCTATTGAGTTTATCTGAAATGAAATTCATGATCATAATATAAACCTAAGTTATTGTTATCGATTTCTGATAATATTATTATGAAGGTAATCTGCAAAGGTTATCTAAAAAAACAATCAAATGTACTCATATTTTAAGTACATTCAATAAAGTCACAAAAACACTACATGTACGATTTTATCAGCATGTACCGGCGCGGCGGCGGGGATTAATTAAATTATTTTCTGGAATCGATAGGACTAAAACGATATGATAACACTAAGGCCTTCGCATTGTCGGAGAGTATTAAGATAACAGTTTATGGTTTTATCTTTACACAGGTAAACGATTAATTATGTATATCCGTTATTATCGACGTATTAGCTTCAATAACAAGATTCTAAGTTTATGATATCGTTGTAACATGTGAATGTACTCACGTTTATTAGATATACCTAATGTAAAGTCAATACAATTAATAGCTAAGCAAATTGACTACCGACTTACATTGTCCGTATATTCCAATCACAATTGTCATTCTCTGATAGTTGAATGAAATAGCTATAATACGGAAAATTGACGTATGGTGTCAATTTGTGTATCAATTAATTTCCTTGACTGTGCATACGTACAGTCGGTTTTTTTTGAGTCATGTTTAAAGCGGTATAACGCTTTTGTTCCTGGAAGGTGAACGTGGAGGTGCCATAAATCGGGCTCAATACTACGAGCTGCTACGGACAATTTCCCAATGGATAATCAAATAAACACTTAATCCCACCTGCGCATCGAAAAAAAGGGCCAAAAACTCAGCAGACAAGCAAGCGACAACAAGACCAATAAGACAATCTTCGAATGGTATGATGATAAAAAAATAGCTTCATCTATATTATTCAGCCTGTATACTGAAGAAACGATTGCGCAACTATCGCACAGCCGGGGCGCGGCCCCGTCGCGTGATACGGTCGTTAGTTGCAACTTATGATGCCGAAGATAAATGATATCTGTTGGTGTCAGTTTTTGTGAATACGACAAACGAATGAGTATTTATGTACCCATTCGTTTGTCGGGAGCATCCCTGTTTTTGTACGAGGGAGGAAAAATACCGGGATGCTGCAGCGGTGCTGGGTGCCGTGACCCTAACGCTTTCGTATCCGTTTGGGAATAGGTTACAGACCTACAGGAAATTATATTTATTTTCAAGTTTGCAATCTTACGTCCTCGACTCGATTGGAAAAGCACGTTTATTTTAGTATGAATTTTATGTTTATATTTTATGATAAATATACAATAATTACTAACCGGAACTAACTAAACAAACACGCATTGTAAGGTATTTAGGTATGTCATTTCTCAATTTATTTTCCGCATTTATTTACAAAAGTTTAAGGAAAACTGCACATGAAATTCTGCTTTTTCGATGCAATAAAGACACGTTCTAAAGTGTACGTTGTTTCGAATAGTGCTGACGGAGAACGAAGAATAACTGCGTAAAAACTTGAATGCTGACGTTTATTCTAGCTGCTACAGTAGCATTGAATTGGTGTTTATTATTTATTTATTTAATACTTAAAGTACACCAATGTACAGAGTAGGACTTAATGTGATAGACATTTTATACCAGCCAACCTTAATTAATAACCCTAAACCCGCCCCCTTCCTATTACCGTGTATTTTTATATTATATGGTTTGCGTACCTAATCCATTTTTTATTGCTTTTAATTATGCTTTAACAAAGACCATTTTAAATTAATCATTGGATAATAGAAATATCGAACTTGACACGGCTCTAAGTGAAATCATACCTGTTTAATGCTTTATATCAGTAGCCTACACATCAAGATTTTTGTATATAATCGAACTGGATTACTTGATATAAAAGAAGTTTACCCTTGGTCTACAAATATACATTTTTGTTTTTCATGGAGCTCACGTGCTTGAGACAAAATAATCTCATATTAAACTAATCCATACTATCAAAATCCATAAAATCCTAACTAATACTATAGATGCGAAAGTAAATTTGTTCGTTCATTTGTTTGTTTGTTACGCTTTCACGCTAAAACGGCTGAACTGATTTGGATTAAATTTGGCACGTAGGTAGACCATAACCCGGAAAAGAATATAAGCTACTTTTCATCTTGGATTGCTAACGAAGTCGCGGGCAACAGCTACTCAGCCTGTAAAACTGTTCCAATTTCCAACCAAAACAATCATTCAAAAACCTAAACAATAGTCTCCAGTTTTGGTCAATATTACCTTCCTTACTACTCAAAGACGACTCAAACCGCTTCACAATGAATGTTTCATACAACGGCGGTTTATATTTGACTGCGTCTTGCCGCTAAGATTATTGCTACTTCTGCTGTTTGATGAGAGGTGCACTCTCCCCCACCCCCTCCCTCTGCGGAAAGATGATATTAAACCTGGCGGATGGAATGATGCAACCGTAGGTATTTTACGGTTCATTAGATTTGTTTCTAAGAGAGTAAAAAGTAGAACATTACATCACGCCTTGTTTGGGTTGGGCTGAGGTGTATCCATAGCACACCCTCATTTCGCCGGTTATGTTTAAGTCCCATGTAATAGGGGGCGAGTCTATGTCATCAACCACACTAAAAGTAACATTAGATTATCTCAATATTAATACGACGCAAGAGTGTTAATCTTGTACGATTAATAGCTGTAAGAATTTAGATATGGAAAAATAAGTATTATTTGCACACGTTATTGTAAATCTTTGTACAGCTAATTGTTGATAATTTATAATCTGATCACGTTTGCAAACACAGAGACGTATGTTTTTTATTTATGAGGTTTTGTGTTTCAATGTCTGTATACCTTTTTATCCCCGACGCACAAAGGGCGGTGTTATAAGTTTGACCGCTATCTGTGTGTCTATGTCTGTCTGTGGCACCGTAGCTCTTAAACGGGTGAACCGATTTGAATGCGGTTTATTTGAAAGCAGGTTTTCTAGCGATGGTTCTTAGATATGATTTATCAAAATGGGTTCAAACATATGAAGATTATCAGCACAGGCACAGGTCTAATCGATTTGTAATTTGGTATTCTGTTACTTCAATGTTGTTAGAAGAACATAGTAACCTTGAATTGATGCTGCAGTATCACCCGGAATTTGCAAGATACCCAACTCCCTTACTAACTTACAGCACGGGTATCGTGTTTGGGCTCGTTGCAATGGTCTCAATAAATAGGTTATAGGGTCTGGTGATAGAGTAGGAAAGAGAAATGAGGAAACGTTTGTGCGGGGGTTTTTATATTTTAACTGTTAAGTATTATATTATTTATTTTTTATTATATTAAATTAAAATTTCCTTTATTTTACTATTTACATAAATTAAAATTTTAATTATTAGAATTAATAACAAGAACATTTAAAAATAAAAACAATAGTAACCCACCGGTATCGGGAACAGGGTCCAAGCTACCGGTGGTCAGGCTTTCAGAGAGAAGAACCTCCTTACAATGCGAGCCGTGTCCAGGCGTACCGCTTTCTGAATCAAGCCCTTAATCTAGCTGCCCAACGAGAGCCTCCTTAGGTGTTGGTCGAGGCTCTTGGCAATTAAGCCATTGGTTGATACGACTATCGGTACAATGATTGATGAGTCCCACATGTCGGCAACCTGGCCAGCCGTATTAAATTTATTATTATTATATTATATAGTATTAAGTACAACACTGGCACAGTATTCGTTTATAAATAACTGCTCAACTTTTATCTTCGTATCTCCATACAAAACTTTTCTTTCGCTATAAATAATTACATATTTTGTAAGCGTCTGTCTGTCAGTCGGTGAAACAGGCGAAGTTTCAACTTGTACAGCTCTCCTTTGAAGATAAGATAAGATAAGATAAGATAAGATAAGATAAGATAAGATAAGATATATTTATTTGCTCAAACATGTGTACACATACAATAATATAAATGCATGCAGGATAACATAAAAAGGAAAGGATCAGTCATGTTTGCCACCTAATATGGCGTGCAAATATTATGAATGATTAATTTGAAGTCAAAAACATTATTAGTAAACAACAAAATAAATTATAAACATCAATATTAGAAAAAAAGATAATGTTGCATCAAAGTTTATGTCAATATAAATTCTTCTGTCAGAAATTCGTTAATATTGTAGTAAGCTTTGTCCATTAGATATGATTTCAGTTTATTCGTCAAATGTAAATTATTTAGCTCCCTCCAACTTTTGGGTAACTTGTTATAAATAATGGGAGCCATGCAAAAAACACTTTTGCGCATAAGTGCCGTCCTACTCCTATGCATACAGAGCTGACTTTGATCACGCCTGTTTCTTGGAAACTTATTTGCCATTCGCGAAAATAAATTAAAATTACCTCTAACAAACATTACTGTTTCCAGAATATAAAGTGATGCCAATGTCAAAATTTTATAACGAATAAAATAGGGCTTACAACTATCGGTGGTTTTTAACTTAAACATGGCTCTGAGACATCTCTTTTGTGCTTTAAATGCAGATTCTTTATTAGTTGAGTTACCCCAAAAGATAACACCGTATCTGAGAACAGATTCAACTAGCCCGTAGTAAGCCGTTAATAACGCATCTATGTTAACAGTGCGTGACAGAATATACAAGGCGTACGCACTACTGCTTAGCCTTTTAGTCAGAGCCTCTACATGCACCTTCCAATTTAAATTTCGATCTATTATAAGTCCTAGAAACTTAGTTGTATTAACTGTGTCAATTTTAATGTCATTGTATGTTATGTCAAGATTAGAAAAGGTCAAGGCGCGCTGGCTAAAATGCATTATTACAGTTTTATTTAAATTAATTTTTAAATTATTATTGTCTAACCATTCTATAGTTTCTTTTAATGTATTATTTATGTCATCTTTATAAAAATCTCTTTGATTACACGGTATCGTTATTGTACTGTCATCCGCGAATAGTGTCATCGGATGTTTGATTGCCTTTGGAAAGTCATTAATATAAAGAGTAAAAAGCGGTGGTCCTAGTATACTTCCTTGTGGAACTCCGTACATAACGTTGCGTTCATTTGATCGAAAGATTTCTTCTCTTTTGGTGCGTATATTAATTTTACTTATTTCGGTTAATTGTTTTCTGTCATGAAGGTAAGATTTTAAGAGCTCAAGGACATTTCCTCTTACCCCGTAAGCGTCAAGCTTTTTTAGTAAAATATTATGTTGCACATAATCAAATGCCTGAGTCATGTCACAAAATATCGCACACACTGGAGTGTTTTTATCCATATTTGTCATAACAGTATATAAAAAGTCATAAATAGCCATGTTAATCGTCTTGTTTTTCCTAAATCCTTTTTGTTCGTTGCAAAGAATATTATTTGCTTCTAAATATAAATTGAGTTCGTTATAAATATAGTTTTCAATTATTTTTGAGAATATTGGTATCAATGAAATCGGCCTGTAGTATTCCATTAACTCCTTGTCTTGTTTTTTGAACAATGGCTTTATTACCGATTTTTTCAGGGCATCCGGAAAAATGCCTTCGCTTATACATAAATTTATTATGTGACTTAAAGGGCAACAAATTTCCTCGGCTACTGCTTTAAGTATTTTTGTACAAATGCCGTCATAACCTACACTGTTTGTGTTCTTAAGAGCTAAAGTAATTTTAAGAACATGGTATGGCAAACATGGAGCCATGAACATTGAATTCTTCCGGTTTAAAATATGTTTTGTGACTCTGTCTCCCGAATTAATAATGGGCTGGATTTTATCAATAAAATAATTATTAAATATATTAGAAATACATTTTGGATCCGAGATAATTTCATCATTGTTAATTCTAAGTTTATTAATATTATTCTTTGGCATATTTAACTTTGTTTGATTTATAATTTGCCATGTGGTTTTGGATTTATTTTTCGATGTCTTTATTTTATGGATATTTTGCGCTCGCTGGGTTAAATTAATAATCTTTTTAAATATTTTTGTGTAATTTTTAAATTGCCTTTTGTTCTGCTGAGAAGGTTTCAATCGGAACTGCCACAGCAATTGTCGTTTTTTTTCGCTGCATTTTTTAATTCCACGTGATACCCATTTTTGTTTTTTCTGGACATTTACCGATACTACAGTTTCGGGAAAGCACTGTCTGTAAAGTAACAAAAAAATATCAGAAAATCCGTTAAATGCTACATTAGGGTCATTTGTTTCATATACTTCTGAAAATGTCAGACTCCGCAGATAGGCCTTAAATTTATTAATATTATCGTCATGATAGTCACGTCTTATCCTACTCCACCGATTAAAACTACATACTGTGCTAATTGGGCATTTTAATAACTGTGCTGTGTGATCAGACAACGCTAACTCTAATACTGAAGCCTTACAAGACCTACTAAAGTTATGCGCAAAATTGTCAATGCATGTTTTGCTCTCAAGTCGAGTCGGTTGATAAAGCGCCAGTTTCAAGTTAAAGCTTAATAACAAATTTTCGAATTCTATTGATTGATAAGTTCTTTTTAGTACATCTATATTAAAATCACCAGCCAAAACAATATTTTTCTGATTCTTTTTCAACAAAATATGTAATATCTGTTCTAATTTACAAATACATTCATTGAAATTATTGGCATTTGGTACTCTATAAATGCAAACACATACGATTTTGTGGGTAATTAGTTCAATGGCGCAACATTCAAAGACACCACTTGTGGATATTTTTGCTATTTGCGGCAGCTCTCTCCATTGATGACCAGACCTCACTACTATGCATGCCCCTCCTCTTTTGGTTTCTTTACGACTGAAACAGGCGGCTAAACAGTAATTGTTCAAATTCAGGTGTTTTTCATAAGTTTCCATCATAAAGTGCTCCGTAATGCACAAGACATCCACGCCTATGTTTTTATCAGTTAATTCATTGAGGCAGACTGCAAGGGAATCGCATTTAGTTAGCAAACCTGCGATGTTTTGATGTATAATGTATAGATGTTTAGTCAAGAAAAAAGTGGTCTTCCGTTTTATTTATGTCATTTACATCGTCTATGTCAACGTTTTGCATAATGTCAGTAACTAAGTCCAGTAAATCCTTAAATATAGTACGTAGTCCAAGGTTCTTTATTTTGCCTGTGTATTTATTAAACATGCTGCATTCATATTCCAGATTCAGGTTACTGTCCAAAAGGAATGCGTGTCCATGCGTCAGTATATCTAAGTATAAAAGATTATTAAATGTCTCTACACGACAGTTGAATAAACTAGTGTCAAATGGATACTTATATGTTGGCATACAAATAATAATGTTAGTGTGCTGCACTGCTTGAAGTACCTCTCGTATATGGAAAATAGTATCATAATAATCATTAGTCCTCTTGAAGTCTTCTTCCCCAAGGAAAATAATGCAGAAGTCATTCATGGTGTAATAAAATATAAAATATAAATCTTAGTTGGAATGGAATAAAATATAAATCTTAGTTCCGCAAGTAAAAAGAGAACACAACTGAAAATACATTTTACTTGAAAAGAACGGAGCGAACACTTGCGCAAGTGCGAGCCGATCACGAATACATTGCTTACACATGCAGACAGTACAATGTTGTAGAGTGGCGACGAGCACGCGCGAGTGTTCGCGATTTTTAAATAAGATTGAGAATTGTCTACATTTAGATTACATAATCCGTTCCTGTTACTGTTAAGTTACTTTATTTACAACTCATGACCTATTTTTAATCAATATTGTGATCATAATCATGCCTAGACATTCATCGATTAGACTTGCAGCCAATATCAGAATTATTATAAAATATTATTTCATCCTGCTTGATAGCATGTCGATGGCAATCTGAATTGTGTTTCAAAACTAGACTGTAGGATGGCATTATCAGTACCTAAGTATTATCGCTTATTGTTAATATTGTGATAATAATTTTAAAAGAAAGAACGGTACTTTATTTCTCATAATATTTACAAAATACTTTCATAATAGTGTCAAGGAAAACTTCCCGAAGTAATTATTCTCTTTATAACAAATAACTTTTGTTCTGAGAGTTTTGGAAATAAAACAACAAAAATCCTAGCGTAACTACAAAGTTTTCATCAGTATAACTAATTATTATTAATTCTAGCCTGACAGGAGGGAAAATTTGCGATGACCGTTTTACCAATAAAAAGTCAAAGAAGAATAACCATTATGTTCAACCAGCCCGTGCCAGCTTCTGTTTTAGTATCAGAATACACAAACACAATCCCAGTCAATCACCGACTTGTGCGGGGTGGGCACGTCAATACGACAATAAATTAAACTTTATATTTATCTAACTAATGACCTTCTCAGTCTATAAACAACAATTTATTCAAATACTTAATATCCAATTAGTCACTATAGCTAGTAGGTGGGCTTTTTAGACAGTTACATTGAAATACAGTTTTTTTTTTTCAGTATACTCCTATTTACTAGTATCACTAAAGTTTAATTTATTCTCGTATTGTCATCCCCACATGGTACAATTTTCTGAAGTCGGTAAACATTAATATGCACGTAAGTACTATAAGAGGAGGAAGTCTTTACAGATCGCAGTCAAGATTATTGAGAAGGGTTCTCGGATTTACCCACATGATAAGTCTGATCTGTTAGTCGATCTTCTGTGAGTTTTGCAGTAGGGGAGACGAGTACAATTTGTAACATCTTTCGGGAAAGTAATGTTTGCTCTCTAAAGTAAAAATGATTTTTTTGTTGCACCGAATAATCTTTATTGGTATCTAATTATCTCTCATCATATCTTCGTCAATATCGCAACGGTTGGGGATTCACAAAGAACATTCTATCAATGTAATTAGTGTCGATGCTGGTCAGGCATGGCCAGGCCTCCAAAGAGAGGAGACTCCTAAAAATGCGAGCCGTATCCAGAAGTACCGCTTGGTACCTATCCTTAGTTTAGCCTTTGCTGAAAATTTAAATCTGTAATATAATATTTTTTTATAATGAATGCATGTTGCATTAAGTCGTGCTCCCAGAAATCTGTCGCCTTAATGTAAAACACGTTGTGATAAAGGTCAGTCGAGACGTTATCGCTGCGTCTGCTAGTTCGTCCGTCCTCCGTATCGATGCGATCGGGCGAGGTCGTTACAGGCCGCGCTAGATACGACTGATTTACTAGCGATACACTGGTACAGTATCGACCAAAAGTCCATAGGCAAACTCACAAACCAATAGACTGACGCTGCGGTTTGACTTACGACCTTCTTCTATAAGTTGTTACACACACACATACTTACTTTGTCTGCAACTCATACTAGTTCATAATTTCGAGCAATACTGTATATAGCATGCTAGCTCAGTGGATAACCCGCTTTGGTATGTGCGATTATAGCGAGCCGAGAGGGTTCGAATCTCACGTGCGGTTAGCTCGTCATTTTTTAATAATTACTATTCGTAGTTTTTGTTATTTTTTAAATAAAGACTAGTTCAATAATCATTTATTTTTTGGTTCATTCGTCTTGTTCACATAAATATTAAAGTTTAGCAGGTAGACCTCAGAAAACTAAGTAAATTATTTCGATTTCTGTAGGGTAGACAGATGCAGTTCGTTACGAGTATTCATTTAATAGAACTTTGTTGGTTCGTGATTATTGTTGGTGACAAGTAAAAGCGGTGTTGTGGTTATTATTTTCAAAATGCAGTCAAATATAAATATTAAACGGAGATCAAATATTATTGCGCTGCGTAAAAGTGAATGTAATTTACACAAATATCGTATGAAACCAGACTAAGTGTGAGTGTTATCATTTATATATTTCATATTTGACTAAACGTAAATCTTAATCAAAGGTATTGTTGATCGAACAGAGGTATTGTTGAGACAGAAGATGCCTTTAAAGTTTTTATATTTATTATGAGGTTTAATTCGATTAGTGAATGATAAATAATTAGTATGTGTAATAAATACGATGTTATTCTTTGTTCTAGAGAAATACTGTGAAGGTTAAGAGATATTTGGAAGAGGCTTGTTATCGAGAAGCAGCGACGTCAAATGGTGAATAAATATGAAATAAATGGTTGCATATCAACGAGATATTTTGCTGAATTATTAAACACGGTATTATGAACCGTTCTCCGTGCACTCTGAAGGCTTGCATCACTGAAGACCAGCTAGGAAACCATTTTTGACAGAAAGGCATAAACAAGAACGTTTAAGTTTCGCACGATAATATTAAGACTTCAAGAGGGACACTGCTATATTTTAACCTTAAAATATTTACCGTTCTAACTTAATAAACAACACATTCGTTATTGCATGAATTTGTGGTAACGATTTTTTTAAGTATGTAAGAAATACGACAAAAACCATATTGAAATATGGTGTTTGTCGTATTTCTTGCAATTTGACCGAAAATGTTTAAGATTATTTTAGTAATATTATTATTTTAGAATTAAAATCTGTGGTTTAGTTTCAATCTTCTTTTCGTAAAGAAAATGAATACTTAAGCTATAACCTCAATACCAACCAATATTTATTAAAGCCAAATAAAATGTAAAATAATTAATGTAAACAAACTGCCCATATTTAACCTTAAAATCACCTATTTTGTAAGTAGTTTTTTTTTTACATTTTGAGTAGTCTAATATTCTTATTTATTGCTTAATTACTTCGACCATGATCAAAGCTTAATATTTATGGCGAAAAAATCCATTTAAAATTTAAAACATTTCATAATTTAAATATGTCATAATAATACAAATTGCTTCTAAGTTTCTTGAGATCTATATCTAATAAATATTGTTTAATTTTGTTATCACATATCTTTTATTCTAAACCCTTTATTGCAATATCAAAATTAATAAAAAAGGCAGCAATATTAAAAAAATATTATTTTTGAAAACAAAAATAATAAATTTCGAAAAGAAAAAAACCGCGCTGTTCTTTACGAGATCAGAACCTAAGCCAGCTCGAATCTCAGACCAACTCTTTAAAGCCTTCTGCTATCTGCACACATAAGATTAATTTGAATTTTAGCAATGACATAAACTGGCCAATGTCACGCGCATGATGCGTGTGTGTTATCGTGTCTAACAAAAGCGACGGAGATATATTTTTGTTTCGCGAGTACGTGACGACAGTGTGTAAAGCGTTCTCTGTGGTGTTTGTGCCGTGTTATTTACACATACAGATATACGGACTATATCGCGTGTTCACAGCAAAACGACTCTTAACGTGCCTATCCACTTTTGAGCGCTTACTGTACATACGATCTGCTGATATAAGGGACTGTGCAAGGTGCTGTGTGGATGGGATGAAAAATAATTGGAGGATCCTGTTAAAGAGGGAAATGTTTCTGTTTTCACCGTTTCAGTATTTATTTAACCAGATCGTTTTGAATTCCATTAAAAAATATATACATCTAAGTATTTAAGTAACCAAAGTATTTAAGTAATTATACAAACTGTAAATTACATTGATGGTTATCCAATAAGGTATAAATAATTATCTGATAAGCAACAAAATGGTTGCCAAATTGACGAATTTTCATCAATACTCCTAGAATCTACCAACCCACTAACTAACTAAGTCTGCTAATACGTAGTACGTAACTAAGCGTAAAAATGTCGACGGTGGCAGCACACGAATTACTCAAAGAGACCATTGCTTTACCCACGAGTTACGAGTTACGACGGATGCATATTCATCGCAGTCGCCGAACCGTACCGGACGAATGTGAAGCGCCCCTAATATACATTAGTGATAGCGGATTGTCCCGCTCCTAATTAATATTGTTACGTTACGATATATTAACGTTGGCAGGTTTGTTTGTGGGTAGAATTGTTTTAGATGAGGAGTTTTAGATGTGATGCTAATAGAAACTTACCAAAATAAATCAGATTACTTTTAGCTGAAAAAATGGATTTAGTTAAAACTGACTTTTTAGTTAAAAAGTCAGTTTAAAGTAAATCCAGTTTTTCGCTTTGCAGTAAATTGTTCAGTTTTTGTGTGTGGCAAAAATCTTATTAAAGAACCTAATGATCGTGAATATTAATTTACGAGTATTTTTAATATAAAATGAGAGAATGTATCTCTTACACTAAAAGCAAAAAAAAAAAAATTTGACTTGTCATGTCTGTCACTAACAAAATGTACTTCAAATCAATGAAAAATAACCCTCTTTATGAATGATAAACAACATATTTCAAATTAAATCTCCTCCGCAAGTGAAACCGGGGCACTAAACGTTGCTATCATAAATAGATCCGCATCTATCTGCCTCAGATCTGTGCAGCAGATATTTGGTAATTTATGTAATTAAGATGTATCGGCACATCTGTACCTACCTACGAATAGTATAGCTCAGTATAGTTAATAGTGCTCTGACTAACGAGCTATTGATTAGGGAGGAAATGTTCATATTTAGTAAGGAATTAAGTTATCTTGGAAACTGTTCTCGTTTCATCTCTTTCTTGATCTAAGAAGTTGACGAAATATATTAATTTATTCACCCTATTACTATACACACAACCGGAGTTATGGACGAGACCTGTACGGTGTTACAATTGTAATAAGTTACTCAACTTAATTAATGCTTTATCAAAAGGGTTATTTATTACAGCTTCAGCATTATCTTTCTAAATGTATCACAACCAAGTTAAAAAGAAAATCGGACAAAAACAAAACAAAAAACTTTCTTCTATTTTATTTTTATTTTCCCACCGGATTCTAGTGACATAGAATGCCAGAAATCACAGGGAATACCTTCAGTACACGTTGAAAGGTTTGATTAAACTTTCATACATTTGTGAAGAAAACTCGGTAACTGCAGGAAATTGCTCGCACGCCGGCTTCACGTAAATTCCACCATTCAATGATTCATGATTCAAACAGCGGTAATCATACTTAATGACGTCACCGTGGGACGCGCCGGAATCTTGGTTAATAAAAATAACCCATAATTTGTGTATTTCTAAAAGGTTTAGAGGAGTATTTATGTAAGTTTTGACTCCTCTGCTGATTGTATTAAGCGAGAAGCAATACAACAGTGCCAGTCAGGCAGTGTTTTTAAGTTCACGCTATTGCTTTTTTTAAGGTAATATAGTTTATACATATATGGTTTATACATAATATATATGGTTTATAGTTTTCTCAGTTTTAACAGGCACAGAAACGAACATCGATTAATCATTATAAACTCCAAATACTGAGGTATTCGTACCATTTTAATTACATGTATCGATTTCAAAATCTTGTTAAAAACGTCCCATATTTCGCAAGCAAAAATATACACCGAAACTGGAAAATATTACGTATTTTAAAATATCTACAAACATGAAACTGTATATTAATCAAATTACGCAAATCATTTTCCATCAGCGTCACCGCTACGCTGCTACAGTGCGACGCGCTACGGTGCTACGAGTTGGTCGTTATGTGAAAAGTTACCAATTGGAGCGCGCATTTTTAATTAATAGGGAATGTTTTTATCTCTGTTTTTCTTTATTCCGATGTCACATGATACAAATCATTTTTTTTATAGACAGGAAGTACGAACGTAGGTATTATGAGATGTCAGCGTTTATTGTCATTGTAATATAGTAAGAAGGCCTGTACTGTCAGCATTCAGAGTTTATATTTTTTAACAGAAGAATCTTTAAGAGCCCACCGCTACTCATCATGAGGACAATTAACGGTTTTGGATTGCAGGTTGCTAACTTTGGATTCTAATACAAGGTGTGATTTTTGTTTTATCTTAAGGGAAATATGTAAATGTTTTCTATAATTTCCAATCGTGTACAGCCATAGACTAGTTCTGTAGCAAGGTCTTGAACACATTTAGTGAATTAACACCATGGTCTTATTTCACTAACCTTTATTTGTGCCTCAAAAAAGGGTTATCTAATTAATGCAACTGCTACAGCAATACTCTGCAGAGTTTTATTAAATTCTACTTGGGTTATTCAAACAAAACTTGTACCTATTTATAGGAAAATAATTCAATATTTTATCCTAAATGATGTCTTCCATAATCTCAAGAATCTTACTAGCCGCACAGTTACAACCATTACGCGAATATCACGCTCGAAATATCAAACAATGAAGCATCACGGCATTTAATTAATAGTGGGTAGGCAGAGAGGATTTAATTCAGGAAATCCATTTGTATGATAAACGCGCGCTGTTTAGTGCCAGTACTTTAGTGCGGAGGGTTAACTGCCGTTAGTTAACGTCGGCTAAATGATGCTGGGTTTGTAAATTACGGTTAATTGTGTTTAGGGGAAAATAAAAAGAAGTCATGTTGATCGCTAAACGTCTTTTGTAGGAAATAAGAATCAAACTCTTTTTTTTAATTAAAATATTTAGAGGTTTCAAAACATAATAAAAAATATAGACATGCATTATTTTCGCTCAAAAGCTTTCCTAAATCAGCAAGAAGTAACTTCGGTACTCAAAGTTTTTAAAAGCTTCAGTTTTTTACCAGTAACAGAAAACCGCACATAAAACTACAAGACGTGCACTACAAAAATAAAAGCGAACTTCTTTGAAACATTTCTAGTTTAACTGCAGTTACATCTCGGTGCCACGCGCCGCCTGCAATAGAGACGTACAGATGAATTTTAATGCTGTAGTTACGCATTCAGTGCTAATGGCTCCTTGAGTGGGACACACAGACAGACACACAGGCACACAGACAGACAGACAACACGAGAGTCACAGTAAACACTGTCTGCCGCCACTCGAGACGCAAATGTACGCGTTTTAATATGCACGTCTTTTTGAGAGTCCGGCGTTTTGAGATCCGGATTAAGTGTTTGTATGTGAAGGTAAGTTTTAGCTTGAAAGCAAGTGTAGGAAACTATGCAGGTATGTAGGATTTTGTTACTAAGTAAGTGAGCTCGATGCAAAGACAGTGCTGCCCGAAGTCATCGTTTCTGTCAGTGTTATATAGAAAGTGTATGTGAAAATATAAATAGTGTACCTCATCACATTATGTCCGCTGTTGGGATGTAGTTTCATGCGCGGAGAGGGTAACATTAACATATTTTTATGTCTGACAGATCGGTCTTTATGTTTATCGCCGCGGGTTGTGAAAAAGTTCATGTCATTGTATTTTCTAACAAATTTGCATGTTTCTAGGATATAGGTAGATGGTAAGGTGAGTATTTTATGTTTATGAATAAGGGGTATATCTACATAAACAAACGTAATAGCATGTACCTAACAGTATGCCTAGTAACCTAAACAAAAACATGTAATCATAACCTACAATTTACGAGCCAAACCAAACACGTTAAATAGAGCATTCACTTTTACACGTGGCTGCGGTAATGTGAAATTAATTGTTATTTTGATGTAAAAATGGAAGTTCGCAACATTGGTCCTAATCCTAACCCTAAATTTTTAGGGTTCCGTGGTCAACAAAGAACCCTTATAGTTTCGCCATGTCCGTCTGTCTGTCTATCTGTCTATCCACGGCTCAACTCAGAGACTCTTAGTACCATAAAGCTGTAATTTGGCATGGGTATACATATGAATCACGCCGACAAAGTGGTAAAATAAAATATAAAAAAATTAAAAATAAAATTTAATGTTCGTCCCCTACACGTTAAGTGAGGATGTTTTTTTTTTCCTTTCTATCAAAAAAAAAAATGTAAGTTTTTCAAAAACATTTTTGGATACAGGGATCCGTTTGCGAAATATTAAGCTTTAAAGTGCAAATTTTTGTTAGAGTCAAGTTGTTGAGAAGCACAGCGACCTAAAACCTATCTGTATATAGTTTTAGGTATATAGTTAGGTACTTGCCACCAGTAGCTAGGAAATAACTAAGAAATTTGTAACTTATCTGATTTATTGCCCCTCTTGTGAGGTAACCTAGCTATATTTATGGTTATAAATAGTAGTAGTAGCTACGGAATAGTCAATCCTGTCGATTGTACATAAAAGTAGGAAGATTTCCCTTATATACCAGGTAAATGGTGAAATAGATGCCAAACTAAGCGGAAAATAAGGTTTCTGAGAATGAGAAAGTCTTATTTTGACCATTTGCTATAAATAGACACCTTGTATATAAGGAAAAGTACCGGGGATATACACCTTTAGGGAAGAACAAAGGATTCTTATACATAAGCAGACCAACTGCGCAGTTCTTACCCCCTTCATTCCCCTCACCCCCCCTGTACACCCAAATATTGGCGTACCCCGCATTCCCCGCTCGCATACTGCGCCCCTCACCTTGAATTCTACGTTTCTAACAGGAAAATAAAATTAACGGCGTACGCTACCCACAGAGCAAGTGCGCTATGGTACAAAGACTATGTAAGGAATCGCTTCCATCTAAAAAGTGTGTTCGTGTTCGTGTCCTGTTTTGTTATGTTATCAGTCAGTTATGTTCTGTTCCGTTATTTGTCAGTCAGTCAGTTATTTGTTATCAGTTTGTATAGTGTGTCGTAAAGTTGTTATAGTTGTAAAGTGTTTATATTGTGTGTAATTGTTGTGTAATCAAGTAAGTGTTGTTATTTCCGTAAATTATATAACGTGTACTCAAGAAAAGTGTTGTTATTTTTAATTCACGACCGCCAATATCCACCCTGCGCCTGAATATCTTTCAATTTGGTCCTTCGATCGCCGGATCCGTTGTGAATTAAGATGAGTACCAGAAGCACTGTTACAACTAGGAGTAAGTTACGAAAGTTGGAGGCTGAAATGAACCAGCGTCAAGGTTTAGAGGCTGATTCTGGGGTGCCGTCTGAAATGGCACCTGGGTCACCATCAGTAGCGCCTACTACGTCGTCAATGGTTCCTGCCCCTGTGATCCCACTGGCCGGGCCCGGTCGCGTGATAGACCATCGTGGAGTCGCCACGCCAGTGAGATTGGATATAGTACAGAAGGCAAGATCAAGGACAAGCCACGTCTCCTCGAAAAGCGGCCAGAGAAGTGCCGACTATCTTCGAAGGAGGGTTCAGTACGAGGCTGAGAAGGAAATAGTGCGCCTGAAGGAAAACCTGATACAGAAGAAGCTGGATGTAGATCTAGCCGAGATAGACGCTGCCGCCGACGACGATTCCTCAGAAGAAGAAGAAGGAACAACTCAACGTATAGAAGACTGGATAACGGAAACGACACCCGCCGCCGTTAGTCAGGTACCCGTGCCCAATATATCTACCGACTTACAATCGAGATTAGTGCCCGCGTCGTCTGTAAATCCCCGCGATATACCAGTGTCAGTGCCGCAAAATAATATGCCCGCGCCACGACTTGAATACGCGCCCGCGTCGGTACACTTCACCGAAGCAACGTACCCCGCTACGCCCGTCGCGGCGCCCGGTAGATCGCGAGCGCCGCCGGGTAGAAACGCGCCCGAGTGGGAAAACACGTACGCCGACGACACCGACAGAAGTAGGTCACGGGATAGGAAAATAGACCAACTAGCAGATGCTATCTCAAACATAGCGCGGCCGCGACCGGTACCAAGGCAGGCGTACGAGCTGCCGTACTTCAACGGGGACCCAGCAGAATGGCTGTCGTACAAGAATATGTACCACGACACGACAGCCCTGTATAACTTCAAGCCCCACGAGAACCTAGCGCGTCTGAAAACGTCCCTACAGGGAGACGCGAAGCTAGCAGTGGAAGATTTACTCCGAACGTCAACCAACCCGTCCGAGATAATGAAGACTCTGGACGAAGAGTTTGGGCATCCAAACCTAGTGCTCGAGTGTGCCCTAAGAAAAGTGCGTGCGTTACCTAAGGTAACAGAAAGTGGTCGGGAACTTAGAAAGTTCTCGACAACAGTGCGTAATTGTGTATCACTGCTGAGGAGCGTGAAGGCGAATGGATACCTGAACAACCCCCAACTGGTAAGTGAACTACTTAATAAGCTTACACCTGTACAACGAGCTAATTATGGGGAATTTGCAATGGGCATGGCAACCAGTCAAGGGATAGATGTGCGAGTGTCTCCGAGTTTAGAATTGTTTGCGGAGTTGTTAAGCCATCTAGCCCGAGCCACGTCTTTTTATGTTCAAATGAATGTAGATACGCCCGCAACACCAAATAGCACATTTAAGCCACGAGGCAATGTTCAAGTCAATAGGCAACCTAGAATAGTACAACGCCTACATGCGACTTCGAATGAGGAACAACAGGCCAAGGCAGACGATGATAATAAATGTACATTGTGTGGGCAATTACACAAACTAAATAAGTGCGAAAAGTTCACGGGGTTAAAAATTAATGAACGTTGGGATTTTATTAAGAAAAATAGATTATGCTTTAAATGTTTGATAAAGAAACATAATAAGAATTTTTGTCGTGCAAATAAGTGTGCAAAATGTAGTTACGCGCACCATACATTATTACATGCCGACAAAAACACAGAAACTATCACTAACGTCAGTGATTATACCGGCAAAGCACTACTAAAAATTATGCCGGTATGTGTAACAGTAGACGGGATAGATAAACCCTGTTATGCCCTTCTCGATGACGGGGCCACTGTGTCACTAATAGACGACTCTTTAGCCACAGATGTCAAAGGTCAACAGATACCACTAGTGCTACGGAGTGCGCGGGGTCAAGAAATAGTAGATTCAGCTTCGCGTGTAATCGACGTAACAGTGCGCGGGCCTAGCGGGCAAACGTACGACATAAAGTGCCGTACACTAAATAATTTGGATTTGCCCGCTCAAACGGTGCCCGCCGCATTGATAGCGGAGCACGCCCACATTCGCCACTTGGGTTGTGAGGAAATGAGTGGTGCCCGGCCGCTTCTGTTGCTGGGGCAGGACAACTGGGAGTTGCTGACCAGCCGGGAGACTCGACGAGGGAAATCGGGTAAGCCAGTTGCCTCTTTGACCAATTTAGGGTGGGTGGTACACGGACCCATAGGAAATTGTCACACTAGTGACCAATGTGTAAATTGTGTAGTAGAACCCGATATCAACTTGCATAATTTAGTTAAAAAACAGTTAGAGCTAGAAGCTATCGGAATCTCAGAGGTGCCTCGGGTGCACCAAGACATCGAGAGGGCGAATAAAATATTAGATTCCACTAGCCAGCAGACAGAGAGCGGCATGTGGGAAGTAGGTTTGCTGTGGCGTCAGGACAACCCGCAGCTACCCGATAACTATAAACATGCGCGCCAACGTTTAACAGGCATAGAACGTCGGCTAAACAAAGACCCAGTGTACGCTACAGCCTACACCAAACAAATAGACAGGCTCATAGCAGAGGGGTACGCCAGCCAAGTTAAAGACGGGGTCAATTATGACCCGGTATGGTACTTGCCCCATTTTGGAGTCAAAAACCCGAACAAACCCGGGAAGCTGAGGTTAGTGTTTGACGCCGCAGCGACCTATAATGGGACCGCGTTAAATGACAATTTATTGACAGGGCCCGACCTTTTAAATTCCCTTCTGGGTGTCCTTTTTAAATTCAGGGTAGGACCTATTGCCTACACCGGGGATATCGCAGACATGTTCCTACGTATTAAAATCAGAGAACAAGATAGGGGAGGGCAATTGTTTCTGTGGAACGCGACCGGCAGTAAAGAACCTAGTGTCTATGTCATGAACTCAATGATTTTCGGTGCCGTGTCATCTCCCACATCAGCAATTTACATATTAAACAAAAACGCAGCTAAATATAAAGTCAAATATCCCGAGGCGGTAGCGGCCATACACACAAAACATTATATGGACGACTATCTCGACAGTGCGTGGTCTGTCGCGCAAGCCGGTCGATTGGTGGAGGAAGTGACCCGCATCCACGCCGAAGGCGGGTTTAATATACGGGGGTGGGTCACCAACTCCCAAGAGCTGCGCGACAGACTGCACACGGACATGCCTGATAGGGTTTCACTGGAAAAAAACGATAATGCCACAGAGCGTACATTGGGTATGATATGGTCGCCGAGTGTGGACAAATTAGCATTCGACCTATCATTTAAAAGGCTCCCTAAAGACATAATAGAGGGTACAGTAATCCCCACTAAACGGGAGTTTTTAAGTTTCATAATGTCCATTTTTGACCCACTGGGTTTCTTGTACCCGTGTGTCATACAGTCCCGCATACTGATGAAGCGGGTGTGGCACACGGGAATACAGTGGGATGACCAGCTACAAGAGGCAGAGGCGAAGACGTGGTTCGAGTGGCTGCACAAGCTACGACACCTCACGGACTTAACAATCCCTCGTTGGTACGGCCTGAGGCCGGAGGGTGTTGAGCTCCACGTCTTCGGAGATGCGAGCGAGTCGGCCTACGCGGCTGTAGCCTATTTAGCGGGGATAAATGTTTCCGGGAACAGAGACGTAGCCATGGTTATAGGCAAAGCCAGAGTGGCTCCGCAGAAGTTAGTTTCCGTCCCGCGTCTAGAGCTGCAAGCCGCTGTGTTGGCATGTAGACTGGCCGACACAGTGGAGAAAGAGTTAGGACAATATTTGTCGAAAGTATCTGTGGACGGATAGTAAAACTGTCCTAAAATGGATAAACTCCGATGCCCTGGAGTTCCAAAGGTTCGTGTCCCATCGCCTAGCGGAAATAGACCGCAGGTCGAAACAGGGCGACTGGCACTGGGTTCCCTCCGCGATGAACCCGGCCGATAAAGCCACCCGAATGGACTGGCCCAATAACGGCAACGAGTGGCTGTCCGGGCCCTCGTTCCTTCGCTGTCCACAGGAACAGTGGCCGGTGAGCGTCGAGATCGACGCAGTGGCGGAGGAGCACCTGGAACGAATCCAACGGGTGCACGCGACAGGAGCACCGGCAGAACCGTTACTAAAATATGAGCGGCTGCCCACGTGGACGCGCGCCACATACGTCGTGGCGCGTATTTTAGTGTTCGCAGATCGCTGCCGCAAACGACGCGACTCATCCGCCGTGACCAGCGCAGACCTCCGCGAGGCGGAGACACGTCTGCTGCAACTGATGCAGAGGGAGAGTTACGGCGCAGACATCGCGGCGCTTCGAGAGGCGCACCCGCTGCCTGACGACAGCAAACTACGGAGTCTCGACCCCATGTTCTTCGAAGATGGGCTGGTACGAGTACGCGGCAGGCTGGGCGCCTGCAGCGAGCTCAGCTTCGGAGAGCGCCATCCCATAATTTTGGATGGGAGGCATGCGCTCACACGCCGCCTGGTGCATTGGTACCACACGGCAGCCCTACACGCCAACCAAGAAGCTGTGGTCAACAGAATCAGAGAAAAGTACTGGGTGACCAACCTGCGGTCGACAGTCAAGACCGTCACCGCAAGCTGCCAACGATGCCGCCTTGAGAAGGCCAAACCGCTGACACCGAAGATGGGTGACCTCCCGGCCGCAAGGCTGGAGGTAACTCGAAGAGCTTTCGTCCACTGTGGGGTCGACTATTTTGGCCCCATGGAGGTCGCCATCGGTCGGCGCAGGGAGAAGAGGTGGGGCGTGCTATTCACGTGCCTCACCACCCGCGCCGTCCACCTGGAACTGGCAGCATCGCTGAGTGCTGACTCAGCCATTCTTGCTCTGCGGCGCCTCATTGCGCGCCGCGGGCGACCCTCGGACATGTACTCCGACCGAGGCACCAACTTTGTCGGCGCACACGCAGAGCTACGCGCAGCGCTACGCGACATGAACCACGACAAAGTGGAAAGTGAAGCCACAGGCCGCGGTATTGCCTGGCACTTTAACCCCCCGGCATCCCCACACATGGGTGGGTGCTGGGAACGACTGGTTCGTTCTGTGAAGAATGCACTCAAAGCGACGCTTCGAGAGCGCGCCCCTCGCGAGGAGGTACTCTATACCCTCCTTGCTGAGGCCGAGCTCATCGTCAACAGCCGGCCTCTCACCTACGTGAGCAGCGACGTCGAGCACCCGGTGGTGCTGACCCCCAACCATCTCCTGCTTGGCACAGCCGCGGGAGATGCTCCCTGTACGCGTGGGCATGCAGTCGACCTCGACTCCCGCCGCATGTGGCGACGGGTGAACGCGCTGGCCGACCTCTTCTGGAGGCGTTGGCTGCGCGAGTACCTGCCGACGCTACAGCAACGACATAAGTGGGCCAACGACGTGCCAAACGTAAAAGTGGGTGACGTGGTAGTGATCATAGACAATAGTAAGCCACGAAACCAATGGACCAAGGGGGTCATTAAAACTGTGTATCCCGGGCCGGACTCTGTTATAAGAGTGATAGATGTAAGAACGAATCATGGGGTCCTGCGTCGGCCCGTTGTAAAGGTCGTTGTGCTTCCTACCGACGGAAAAGTAATCGGTTGAACCCTCTTACGGGGGGTGGGATTGTTGAGAAGCACAGCGACCTAAAACCTATCTGTATATAGTTTTAGGTATATAGTTAGGTACTTGCCACCAGTAGCTAGGAAATAACTAAGAAATTTGTAACTTATCTGATTTATTGCCCCTCTTGTGAGGTAACCTAGCTATATTTATGGTTATAAATAGTAGTAGTAGCTACGGAATAGTCAATCCTGTCGATTGTACATAAAAGTAGGAAGATTTCCCTTATATACCAGGTAAATGGTGAAATAGATGCCAAACTAAGCGGAAAATAAGGTTTCTGAGAATGAGAAAGTCTTAGTTAGACCATTTGCTATAAATAGACACCTTGTATATAAGGAAAAGTACCGGGGATATACACCTTTAGGGAAGAACAAAGGATTCTTATACATAAGCAGACCAACTGCGCAGTTCTTACCCCCTTCATTCCCCTCACCCCCCCTGGTACACCCAAATATTGGCGTACCCCGCATTCCCCGCTCGCATACTGCGCCCCTCACCTTGAATTCTACGTTTCTAACAGGAAAATAAAATTAACGGCGTACGCTACCCACAGAGCAAGTGCGCTATGGTACAAAGACTATGTAAGGAATCGCTTCCATCTAAAAAGTGTGTTCGTGTTCGTGTCCTGTTTTCCAGCCCGTCCCATCTTTGATGTCCTCCCTCCGGTGACGCCCTAAGCCGAGGCTCGTACCCCACAGGGGGTGCCCTTAGCGAGCGTTCACCTAGCTTTTTAGCTTAGTTTTGTATGCCCCTGGCTGGAGGCTTTGAGTGTAGCAGCTTAAGGCAACCACAGGATTGACCGGTTAAGTATTCATGACCTCAGAGGTCAGCTACGAGATGCCCAACAGAAAAAAAAAAAAAAAAAAAAAAAAAAAACGTGTCCTGTTTTGTTATGTTATCAGTCAGTTATGTTCTGTTCCGTTATTTGTCAGTCAGTCAGTTATTTGTTATCAGTTTGTATAGTGTGTCGTAAAGTTGTTATAGTTGTAAAGTGTTTATATTGTGTGTAATTGTTGTGTAATCAAGTAAGTGTTGTTATTTCCGTAAATTATATAACGTGTACTCAAGAAAAGTGTTGTTATTTTTAATTCACGACCGCCAATATCCACCCTGCGCCTGAATATCTTTCACAAGTGTCCCCCCCTGCAAACTAAATGGTTGGTTTTGGATGTGTGAAAAAAATCACGGTAGTAGTATATAACGAAATTAAAAGGAAATCTATCACAGCTAAGTAGGCTTTACAAGTTAACGAGTAATAATCGACCAACTTTTGCAATTGCAAAATGTTGTTCTCCCATACATTCCGTATGGGAGAACATATTTTTCAATTTTTCAACTACAGTCTTAAGTTTTTTATTGGGATAAGTTCATCCCAACTACGGAACCCTTCATTGTGCACTTGGCCGGTTTTTTTATATTTAACCTTAGATGTGGTGCATTCCGCCATAGAACAAAGGTGGAAAATGACCGTCAGAAACTACGTCAAATGTTTAATACATCCTGTCATTATTTTTGAGAGAAACGTCTTATGCTAGGTAGACCTACAATAGAAACATATTGGTCCCTTTTTCGAACTTGACACTTTTTGACATTTAAGTTATAAAGTGGAATAGACAAACTAACTTATACATGAGCATAATGTCAAACTTAACTTACTTAGTATATTAGCTAGTTCAAACGGTGCGTCCGATCCTTAATAAAACGCGTCGACTGCAGAACGCGTTAACGTGATTACATTGCGGATTACCGCTGTAATGCTGCTTTAGTGCTTGTTCTGCGTTCGTGAAGTGGAGGTAAACCGGTAATGGATGTGTCAGTATTTCTATATTGTCGAAAAATATTTGGTGTGTTTGTCTTATGGCCAAAATGGGAAGATTATATCGAGAATCAATGATTTGTGTTGTCCTAGGTCACAGATAATATAATACTACGCAGAGGTCTTAAAATAATTATTAAGATTTTGTAGCTGAGACTTCGTTTTTATGCATGCGAAATAGTATACAAACATTTTAGTTATTTAAAGCGCGTAGTGGATTACGACCCACTCCCTCAAACTGAGAGGAGGTCTGTCCTAGCAGTGGGAACATTATAGAATCATTATGCTTATGCTTAGTTATTTAACTTAAAAACCCCGAATTTCTTTTATTCTAATTTTCGCAGTCATGAAAATGAAGTGACAGCTACAAAAAACGGCATCGTTATTGTAGTAAGACCTCGGAGATCAACACAAAACGTAAAAATGTGCATCTGCCCTTCTCTTAAGCCTCGTACAAACAGGCGCGACGCGACTCTTACAAAACTATTTCTAAGAAAACTTCACGCTAGAACACTTATCGGTGTCGCGTCGCGCTAGTCTGCACGAGCCTTTATTCTTTACTTACTTCATAATTCTTCCTACAGAAGTTTAAAACAATTTCACAGCATTTGCAATTAAATGAAATAAAAAATATCGTATGCTTTTACGATCAAAATATTTTGAGACACGTTACATCCATTATTATTGGTGTGCTATTTGACATTAATCTTTCAATATCCGATTCTTTTTCTTTTTTTTTCTTTGTAAAATCCAATTAATGTATCCATGAAATAGTAATTGAATGTGTTGAAAAGAATTGTAAACACAAACCTAGATCATTATTCTACAATGGTTTTATTATTAGGTAATAGTACTGGTATTACCAGAAAGGACATAGTGGATGGTGTGGACACCTTATTAAAATTAAATGTAGGAAAGCTCATGTTGTGTGCTTTTCCTTATTCTGATACTTTATCCTATGATGAAAATAACTACATTTATAAGTTGAATAATACTATTCACAGGCTGACATGTTGTCATAGTGACAAATTATTGTATTTTGACACTAACCAGTTTGTTAGTGGTTTTAAGTTAACTCAGAGAACTTTATCTCTGTCTTGGGAATGTAGAAATTTGATTGCTATGTTGATAGCATATAATATTAATGAGGTTATAGATAATATAACAAAGTGTAGTATTAGTGACGAATCTATGTTGTCTAGTTATACTAACAGCATAGTGAATAATTATGTTTTACCATGCACGAAGGAGGATCCACCTACAATAACAACATACTTGGAGGCCACTACCAGTCAGATAGGGTATTCCTTTCCTGCTGGAACTCATACGGGCATTTTAGATTCTTCTGTTGTAGTTGTGGAGGTCACTCCGGATAATTCTTTAAACTAGGCAGTAAGACAACAGAAGTTACCCCTTCAATTAACCAATTATTATTAGAGAATAATAAAATGGTATCTTCTGGCAATATAATTAGGAGTCAAACGAACTTACCTAGTGATGTTTGATTCCAATTATGCGAGGGTCTCGTCCGAAGACCATTTATTACTTGCAGCATTACGAGTTGTGGTGCTGTCTCTGTCACACTTCAGATCCAAGTTATAAAAATACTAAACCCATCTCTCTCACTCTCATGCACCCGCGCATGCGGCGGGCGGCGGCTGACCGGGAACGAGCCTGTAACTTGTCATTACTTTCAGAGAAACCCTGTTACACCCTGTCTCAGTAATTTGTATTTTACTTTTCCACGACAACGGGTTAGCTATTGGGATGGGCGGGATCCTAATGGTCTTCGGACGAGACCCTCGCATAATTGGAATCAAACATCACTAGGTAAGTTCGTTTGACTCCTAATTATACTTCAGGTCTCGTCCGAAGACCATTTATTACTTGCAGATGTTTAGAGAAAGTAATGTCATATTCCTGACAAATAAAAGGAAAATACATAGACATTGTACATAATTGATATAATTATGATACATAAAGCATTTAACAAAAAATAAATTTAATGGGTTCCTGTAACCTTAATAAAAATATGTAACAAATAATTTTAAATACTTATAGTTATTTTTAGCAAGAGTATCCGTACCTCGTCATGATACATTTATCTCTATCTTAACAGAATTGTTAATACAATAAGTGTACCTGAATAAGGACTGTACCTAACTAATCAATAAATTATAAATTATTAAAAATGACTTCAGCAAAATCATAGTTAACTGAATTATGAATTTCCCTGTTATAATATTTTTAGAAAACATTTGAGGTATTAGACTCATTCAGTCGAAAATGTATGATACATGGCGGATCGTTAATATTGATTAAAAATTCTATAAAATCGAAAGAAAGAAAAGACATCATCGGACTGTCTGTTGAACACAACATTGAATTGTCTTGTGTTGAGCTCGATAAGCATGTTATAGTATGCGTATACAGACCTCCAAGTTACCAGAATCTATCTGTGTTTGATTCTGTGATGGAAGATGTATTAAAAAAACTTAGTACTAGTAGTAAGTCAATAATCATATGTGGTGATTTTAATATTAACTTATTAGAAAATAACTCGAACACTGTCAGATTATTAAGTCTTTTTAGGTCATTTGATTTGTCAAATGTTTTTATTGAACCAACCCGAGTGACAGCTTCTTCTGCCACTTGTATAGATAATATTTTTTGTAACTGTGATTACCTACACAAACAAATTGTAAATAAGTTGCCATCAGATCACAGTGGACAAACAATAACATTTTGCTCCTACATACCTTTACAAAAAATTCAAATAAGGTTTAGGCCAATTACATGTAAAAGTTTAGAGAAATTAAATAATTCTTTGGCCAATAAATTATGTGTTCAGAGTTTTAATAATATAGATGACCCAAATGAGTTCTACGCCGAGTTCTTTTCACTATTAAACACGCAATTTAATGACACTTTTCCACAAAAGACTAAAAGTATTTACACAAAGTTCTTATTTAGTGATTGGGCGACTCCAGGTATTCGTAAAAGCAGGGAAAAACTATTTGAACTTTATGGCCTAAAGCAACATATGAATAATACAAGCTTTCATAAGTATGTTGCAAAATATTCAAAAACTTTTAAAAGTGTGTGCAAAATAGCCAAAGCTCTTTATATTAGCAATAAAATAAAATCAGCTGATGATAAAATAAAAACTACCTGGCAAATAATAAATAATGAAACAGGTAGGAAAAAACAGCGAAATACTGAATTTAATTTAGAGACTGCACATGGCCCCATTAACTCAGATATAGAAATAGCTCAAGAATTTGAATCCTTTTTTGCTAATATTCCCCTTAAAACTACTCAAGCTTTAAATTCCTCACCCGCGCTTTCTGCTGCCTTACTTAGACATAATGTGAAGGCTTGCCCTTTGGAGTTTAGGTTTCAGCATACAAACCCCCAGGCTGTTATAAAAGCTTTTAAAGATCTTAAAATTAAATCAACAGAAGATCTCTGGGGAATGTCTGTAAAAGTCTGTAGATCTATAATCGAAACCATTGCGCCCTATTTAGCTTACATATTTAACACCAGTATAGACCAAGGAGTCTTTCCGGATCTCATGAAACACAGTAAAGTAGTTCCATTGTTCAAATCTGGTGATAGTAAAGAACCCAACAATTATAGGCCTGTATCAATTCTACCAGTGCTCAGTAAGGTGTTTGAAAAGTTGATGCTCAATCAAATGTTACCTCACTTTAATAAAAATTCCATCTTTCATGAACAACAGTACGGTTTCACCAAAGGGCGTTGTACCACTGACGCCGGTGTCACTCTAATAAAGAACATTTTTAATGCCTGGGAAGAAGCACAAGATGCCATTGGAATCTTTTGCGACCTCTCGAAGGCGTTCGATTGTGTAGACCATGAGACACTTCTGCTGAAACTAGAGCACTATGGGATTAGGAATGCAGCTCTTGATTTACTTAGATCATACCTGAAAGATAGAAAGGTTAAAGTTCAGGTAAACGGCGTAAACTCATTAGGGTCTGAAATGGCAATGGGCGTTCCCCAAGGTTCGATATTGGGTCCATTCCTCTTTTTAGTTTACATTAATGATTTACCCCAACTATTTCAAAATCAACCGAAGATGGTGTTATTTGCAGATGACACATCATTAATCTTTAAAATAAACCGACGGTCACAAAATCTTGAAGACGTTAATAGCTCTATTCTACAAGTCCAAGATTGGTTTACGGTAAACAATTTGGTACTAAATAAAACAAAAACCAAATGCATTAGATTTAAATTACCTAATGTTAGAAGTAGCGAATGTGACATTATATTGAATGGGGAAAAACTGGAATTTATTAATCAAACGGTTTTCCTAGGAATCACGCTAGACGAGAAATTACAATGGGGACCTCATATAACATCTCTTGCGGGGCGGCTAAGCTCGGCCGCTTATGCTGTTAGAAAGATAAGACAGTTAACAGATGTAGAAACCGCGCGATTGGTCTATTTTAGCTACTTCCACAGCATTATGTCGTATGGCATTTTACTGTGGGGTCGGGCTGCTGACATTGAATCCATCTTTATTTTACAAAAGAGAGCTGTCAGAGCCATTTATAATCTACGTCGCCGCGAATCTCTCAGGAAACTATTTAAAAGGATTAATATTATGACGGTACCTTGCCAATTCATTTATGAAAATACTATGTATGTAAGGAAAAATCCACATCTTTTTAATAAAATAAGTGATAGACATAATTTTAATACTAGAAATAAAGATAAACTAGATCAACCATTTTTCAGATTATCTAAAGTACATACATCTTTTATGGGGTACTGTGTTAAATGTTACAACAAAATACCTTGTGACATATTGCAATTAAATGAAAGAAAATTTAAAACTCAGATTAAAAGTACACTTTGTAAACAAGCATATTACAAATTAGAGGATTATATCCAAGATAAGAGTGCTTGGAAACATGCTGGTCCTGCTCCATAGGACAATTTAGAATCAAGACAAAATCAAACAGGTTGCTAATTTAATTGTTAAATTTATAATTTTATATTATATGACATTGATTTTACATTCTGTGATTACTTCCTCACACACCGACTTATTAATTTTAAAAACATTAGGAAAATCGTCTACTTTTACTATGTTTGTAAATATGTGAGCACCATGTATCTATCATATAATTAAATTATCTGTCGTTGCTTCATTTTTAATTCTTTTTACCCATTGTGGTATAGTAATTTTATTCTAGGTGCATCGTCTTCACATATAATTATTTAACTAATGTACGTACTAATACAAACTATTGTAAAACATTTTAAAAGAGTAACGGTGGAGTTTCTTGCCCATTCTTCTCCATACGAAAACTACCTTTTGGAAGGGGCGACTAGAATCAATTATATTATTCTGTCAATTTTGACGTTCAAAAGTGCCATACATGGGCCTATTTGAAATAAATGTTTTGACTTTGAATTTGACTTTGATCAACGTTAGAATCAATTATTATCCCGATTATGATGTTATCAATAAATTGGTGTCAGGCGGTAAACTGATCACTCGTTTGATTTGTAGCGTCGGGCCAGTGTGCGCAGTAATATGTAACCATCGGTTTAGTTATTCATTTATTTATTTCACACTAAGTTTTAGTTCATGACTGCTTTGTTGGTCTAGTGGTCGTAAGCGCTACTGCATGAGGTCCTGAGTTCCCAGGTCGGCAAACTGTTATTAGGTTTTCTTTCTTCTCAGAAGCGGCCCGGAGTCTGGATTTGTGCCCGGTAGATGACAGTTCAGTAGGCTCGCCCCCTATTACATGGGACTTAAACATAATTGACGGAATATGGGTGTACTATCGGTACACCTCTGCCAGACTATTCGGGGAACACAAGCGTAATGTTATGGTTTAGTCTATGTAGTTCTTTGGTAATAATAATAAATTAAATGCTGTTCGTTGGTAAGCGCATCGCTTGAGAACCGCTGGTCTAGGTTGGGTGGTTATTTTTTTAATGTTTGTAATAGTCCGAATCAGGTTCTTACGGAAAGAAAATTCGGAAATGTATCCCCGAAAATTTTCAAATTCGGGAAAACCTCAACGCCCTGTTTTCTATGGGATTTTTAACCGACTTGCAAAAAGGAGGAGGTTCTATGTTCGTAGCGTATGTTTGTTTTTTTTTTATATATATCCACCGATTTATCCGTCAATTGTGGAGTGATTTTGAAAATTCTTTTTTCTTTTTTAAGGATGTGCTCTCAAGGTCGTCCCATATAAATTTTATTAACTTTGCTGGGATAGTTTTTGACTTAGCTTCAATAATAAGTATTTTTTCCCACTTATATGTAGATGATATGATAAGTTCATGTCACTGTTATTTACATAGCAGGTATTCGAATTTGTGTGGGGTAGGTGCCACAACTAAAAAGTGAAAAATAAAAACTTTTTACAAAAAAACAACTGACTTCCAAAAAAAACACTTCAAAGTGAAAAACAATTTTAATTTCGGAAGTCGCTAGCAAAAAACGAAAATTCAAAACCTAAGACGCCGACTTCCGAAATTGGAAGTCAGTTGGTTTTTTTTTTTAATGAACACTCAAGACCATGTTGAAAGTAACATAATAATAAATATTATACTGTAATCATCTGTAATCATTTATGCGACTTTTTATTGTTCCTAATAAACTTTTATTTATTATATATTGCAGGATTCAAGTTCAGTTATAATATCATATACGTCCATATATGATATTATAACTGTTATTATTTACGATGAAGATACTATCCTAACTAAACATAAAACAGATTCCCAACTATCCAATAATCTTTTGATCCGAGGCGCGAACTTTGTTCATAACATTAGCTAATACATTCTATAAGCGGTTGCAACGCTGATCAATATAAAACTTTACGCTCAAGTTCTTGCTAAATATTTCAACAACGCGATTAATTAGCAGCACAAAGATAGCCCGTTATTAATATTTGAGCTAGGTGCTGCAGGAGCGGGGCGGCTGCTTGGCATGTGCGTGGTTATCGCGCTATCTTTAAGCGCAGCTTTAATAGCTCGTCGACTCTTTAATTAAAATTTTAATTAAGTAGAGTTTAGTGAGAAGTAGATTGAAGACGCAAGTTTGTCATCTCCGAAATTCGTCGTCGCGTCGGGTGGAAAAATATTGTTTTATTTGAACAATTCTGAAAGGCGACGCGCGGAATGTTTTAATCAATTTTATAGTAAATAAAGTCGGTCTATAGAAACAAGTTATTGGCTCTACGATATTTTTAATTAGTGCCATCTACAAATGGGTGCTTTCACCGTTCCTTTTTTTTAACCTTGCCCCACACTAGGAATTCCTCCTGTATTGTGGGTGCGTTTAGAAACATTTAAACTCACATACGCAAACAGCCAGACCCGGAACAATTACTTGTTCCATGCGGGAATCGAACCCGCGACATGCAGCGCAGCAGTCAATCAATCGCTTAACCACTGCGCCAACCGCGCCGCCTTTTTCTTTGAAGTAGTTTTAGTAATTAATTAAACCTAACCTAAATATAAAGGTATTATTATACATATATTTTCTTGCAGACAGTCTTTAACACGAGATATTTGTAGAGAGCTGAGGTCTATGTTTTTTTTTTATTATTATTGTTCTCAAACATAGGTACATTATTTATTGTTTCTACAGTGCTACTCGCCAAACATTCCAGTTTGATGGCGGGAAGCGCTTGTTAACAGGTATAGGTACACAAAATCTAGCAAAATTAACCTTAAAACTATCAAATATGCACTAATTTCAGTCAAAGATCAGTCACACCGGAACGAACGGATTGTTATCTGCCATTAGTGCCATAATTATTAGACATACAATTATGCAGTCCTTAGTGCCTGAATTATTGAATATTTATACGATAGATAACAACAGATATACAATATGTTGCTAATAATTACCAAATGGCAACATTACACAAGTCGACCAAATTGATTCACGTTTATTGAAGGCGCAAAAACGAAAGGTTTCTTTTATGTTGACATGACCTGTGCCCGCGGTTTCACTCGTTTAATAATGTATTTTTTTAGCGTTCTATCGTAATGGGAACGTAAAATTATAGTATTCTCGTAATATCCTCTCCATAAGTTGAATTTGTTAATTTAAACAAAAACTTATCACTTTTGTGTTTACATGATTCAAGTGAATCTTGGATTATTGCCAGTACGAGATTTATTGAAAAATTATTCTGTTACTAGCACCCCGCACGACGAGTAACCCTTACAATGCGTTTATATTCATTATTTAATGTTGGACCTACTAGTACCTACCTATTAAACACACTCAAAAATAGCAAAAACCAATGAATATTTTAACCTCACAACCCCCAAAAGTGCAGTAGGTCAAGTCACTCAATAAACATCCCCCAACATGATTGATGTCTGTCGCGTCGTCCGTGACGTCACTGAGTGCTCCCAGCCCGCGACAAAACGCGACAGAACGCGTCACGACATAAATCACGCGCGAAGCTTGTCGCAACCATTACCGTCTTTTTGTCGTTCACATTATACCCGGTATACATTACGCTTAAGATATTGTTACAGATTGCTGGGTTATTTTTCTCTTGCATGCTGCCTTTATTCTCCTATTGTTATGTTTGAAATATGGAATTTGAGTGCGATTGTTGTGACAGCGATATAGAACTGTCTTATTCTGCTTATTTTTGGTTAGTAACACAGTATGGCCTATATTTCTAAAATAATAGTAGGTATCACCTCTGTTTTTTTTTTGTAGAATTGCTATACCACGAAAAATACTATTAAACTCAACTCAAAGCATTTATTTCAATTAAACGATTTACAGGCATTTGTGAACTGTCAAGGAGTCGCGACTTCGGTCAGTCAGAAATATGAAGGTAGTTGCCCATTCCAAAGCGTAGTAGGTACCTATGAAGAAGAATGCACAAGAAACTCCATGGACACTCTTTTATATTAAAATTGTTACATAATATTGGTTACATCATTCATGTTGAAACTATACATGTGAGAACAATGTAGATAGATGTGCACGTTAAAAGCGTCCGTAATAAAAAGATTTTGTTTTATCTTTTTACTACGGACAATTTAAAAATTAAAATAAGCCATGGCAGCTAAGAGATGACCAGTCCCTACTGACGGCGCCCGTTCACAAACATGACGCATGGAAGCACCATTCTGCTCAACCATTTTGATGGGAGCTAAATGATCCAACACACGCGCCACTATCAGCTAGACATCTGAGTGAGCATGACATACTCACAGCCGCCAGGGCACATTCAAGCCAATGAAAGACATATTACATAGTGCTTACACCTGTGCTATGCAATTATATAATACAAAGGAGATTGAGTTTAAACTATGCAAAGATAGTCTTATAATCTTCAGAAGCTCCAACAGTATTTGCAAATGTTAATCAATTAATTGTGGTTGTGGAGCAGGACCAGTGTTGAGCCAAGCATTTTTATCAGCTATGTAATCCTATATATGTAACTTATAATATGCCTGTCTGCATAGTATGCGTTCTATGGCTGATTAGTTTTTTCAAGCATTACATTAGTAAAGCGCATCCAGAACAAAGAAAAATCCTTCAGTAGATTGAAAAAAAAAAAAAATAGAATTTTCAATTTAAAATTCAATTGTTCAGAAGAGACCATCGTGAATTAAATGCTCGCTAAATAAAATTTATGCTCATAACAAAAAGTACAAAACACACAAGAAAATTTCCATTCTAAATGCAACGACGCTAAAGTATGAATAAATTAACGAACGAAGATGAGGCTAAAATAAATAAAACACATAATGCAAACATTCAAATCTTTTCTTATGTGGTAGATAGGGGGGAGAAACAAATTATAGTTGGCAATATTTATACACATGGTGTTCATAAAGTATTGTGAATAATCCATGGCGTAGGACAGATAATGAAATGGTGCAATCTGGGCGGATAGAATGGGGTTGTATGGAACAAAACACACATGAGATTTTTGAGACAATCTTCATTGGAAATTGGTTTTCTTTCCTTAGGGTGTGTACTGTCTACACTCTCATTCCGAACACGAACGTAGGTACTTGTATTTTGTAAGGGACACCAATCGCAAAAATGAGCTTTTCGCGTTCTGTCAATGAATGCATCAGCATTCGCTAATACAATAATACTAGCTTTTGACCGCAGCTTTGGTCGCCCTTGGGAAGGTACCTACTACCGGGATAAAAAGTAAAAATAGTGTGTCCTGACTCAGCTCACGGTCTACCTCTATGCAAAATTTCATCGAAATCCGATACGGCGTGAAAGGGTAACAGGTAGGCAGACGGAGTTACTTCCACATTTATAATATTAAAGTATGGATACTTCATAATTAATATGTAAGGTGTGAATGTAGAAACGGGTTAAAGAGACATATTTTTACTAATGAACATTGGGCACAACTATTCCCTCAATTTAGCAAAGAAATGGGGACCCGTTAGAGAGATATTGAAATCATGACCTCATTCTGGAGTAGACCACCCTAACATTAATTTATTCTCTCCTTGTATGGAGTATACAAATTACTCCCAAACAACAAATTATTCGACAGATAATTTGAGAGGCGCAAAAGACTGCTACGAACATTTAAAGAAGTCACTAGGCTTTCCGGACATAACTTAACACACACATTGCTTTTATATAGAATAAATTAAATTAGATAGAACCCATGATTATGAACCCATTATAGAGCACATGATTATAATCATTTTGTTCAACCTCATGTTAGTAAATAAAATAGTGAAACGCGGGGAGGGGGAAGCGGTGCAAATTAGACACAACACTGATTAAGTCGGCACGTAAGCCGCACCGCGAGGCGCGGTGACAGCGCTCGAGATTGAGCGCTTATTTGTACGCATCGAAATTATGGAGAAAAATGAGAACAATCATGTACGAGATAATTTTGTTGAGAGAGTCTTATATCTTGGGCTTATGTTACTGAAACCTGAAAATTCAATGTGATTAACATGTCACAACCGTTTACTTGAGATTTTATCAAGACTTGAAGTTTTGTGTTACCTGGGTGTGACGACTTGATTTATGTAGAAATGTATTACCTTATCATTAATCATGACTCCATTGTACTTCTCTATCTATATCTAAAAGCATTATTCCATAAATCACCAAAATGACTCCGTCGATTAGGCAGGGGAAACTTCCACGTAACTCCTCAACTTTTATTAAAACAAGCGCCAAATAAATTCCTGCCACTTGTCTTCACGAGGGTTGCTAAAGACACCGTCGAATACCAGACAGGTATTTAAATATCCCAACAAAATAGACGGAACCCATTAATCAGGAGCCCAGGTGTGTCGTAGGGTACCTAAAATTAGATGTACGCGGGCCCAAAGACGGGACCCTTGGGTACTCGTTATTTATAGGGACCCAAACACGTGGCAGCCCCTCGTTTACATTTACACGGTGTATTCTGCTCTCGTGGAGTGTAATTTTGAAGGCTCACGGTTTATTAAAACCTTAATACGAACCAAATTGATATTCACCCTTTGGACGGGACGTGAGTGGTAATTGCAGACACACTCAAAGGTGTCTACAAAGGATGTGGAGTGGAATTTGTACAGAGATAACATTACAAAGTGACATTTGTGTTTACTATTTTGCTGTGAACTCTTCACATTATTCTTGTACTATAACTACTTTACCTGCTTCTTAAGTATTCTTAACTGCTAAAATTCAACAAGAAAGGAGTATTTTACACACACAAGTAGTTTCCAGTATCTTCAATTCAGCTGTCTATTAAGTACAATATTCTCTATTCCAGCTATTCCGAGCGATATCAATAAACTACTTAAACTACGTCTAAATTTAAACGCAATCAAGTGCCATGTAGGTTCGTCGAAGCGATTTTTACTTAAGATTCAGTAGCTGAGCGAGCGTGCCAAGTGCGGGCTTACTGGCAAACCAAGACATTGCCAAACATTGTGCGCGCCAATCTTGGGCCAAACCAGCCAGCCAGCCAGCCAGTGTTCCAATTACTCACAATGAGAATGCATGAGTTGGAATATAAAAAGAGGATGTTACAATCTCAGTTAAGGAAAAAAACTAGGAATTCTGGCAGACACACAATAGTAATAAGTTTTTCCTGAAGTTGGAAGATATTTTAGTTTATTTTATGATGTGTTGCTGTACCGTTTTTGTATTTTCTATTTTAATTATGTACATATTTTATAGTTGTACCAATCATTTTATTATTACCATTCCATTTTTTCATATCCATTTCCCACACTTTGGTGCCAAGCTAACCCAGATTTCCTATTGCTATTGAATTCCAGATCATCATAAAACGTGCTTAAAACTTGCATCCATGCAATAAAAACAATGACAAAATAATAATTCGTCAGCTAATACTCATTCGAATTCAGAATATTCTTGCAATGACATTAATAAGAACAAAGGGAGCGTTCATCAAAAGCATCATTCAAAACTCATCTTTGTTGACTTACAATTTGACTGTGTATGTCTTCAATCTTCTTTGCACTGTAGATATTAATTAAAACATGAGAACAGTCTGCATCCATCTGTAAATAGCAACAAATGAGTGTATAATTGCAGTAATCCGTCTGTCCCATGGGTCTATGAGGCAATCAGTCGCTGGCGCCGCGGGCGGACATTTGCATCGCGGAGGATGCAAGCTCCCCGTTCGCTTCATTCGCCCCGTTCGCCCATCTCGCCCCGGTCGCCCCGTGCGTCGGCTGTCGGTTGAAACACTGCTGAATATTAATACGTACTTGCATCACTTTGATATTTGGCGGATGGACTTTGAAGTTCCTTGCATGTTTGTGTAATAAGTGCTGTAAGACAGACTGCGTTCCAGTTTGACTGTGGGTAACTTATGAGTTGGTTTATCTGTCCTTAGTATTATGTAGGAGCGACAAAGTTTGACACCAATATAAACTCATGTTTTGATTACTTCGTTGAAATGTTGGTTCCTGAAATCAGTATATTGATCGATCAACATTAAAAGCAAAGCAAGCTTGTTTTCAAAGTATTTTGACATTCTTATAAAATTTTACTCCTTGTCAATTTTATATTTGACACTTTATTTATTTTTTCCATTCTGACATTTTTATAATTTTTTGACAATTTTATTTAATGATATTTTAAAAATTATCGTATTTCAGATTTTTATCTGTGAGTTTTATCATTTAAATGTAACTATTAAACTGGAGATGAAATCATGCACCCTGTTATAATAAAATTTCGAAAAAAAAAACAGCACGGACTGCGTGCACCTACAAGTTTACCTGCACCGTCAGGAATCACAGAATCAAGAGCGTGTTAGTTGCAAGTGGCACTAATTCGAGCTGTGTTAATGAGACCACAGAGTAAACAGTCACAGAAAGTTTACTTCGCACAATAATTTTCGACAGCAAGAACACTCATTGACGCACTATTATATCAAAAATAGGAATGGACAAAATATGGTATACCTATCTGCAAATAAAGTAGTAGTTTCACTGTTATTACGAGTTCTGTTGGAAAGTTACGCTAACTAGAATGCCAGTTTTTATAAACAAATACACGTATTTGTACACTGTGTCAGATGTTTGTATAATATTTTGCTGGCGTGCCGTCTGTCCGCTTCTTCTATATAATCAGACACCCGGTATCCTTTGACGCGCGTTTAACCTAGAAAGAACAAGCGTGAGTTTTACATACATCCATACATTTATATGTCTGTCAAAACCCAGCTTTATTTTATCCAGACATAGCTTTGTGATATGCTTTCTGTAGAAGTTTTGGCATTGCTCGATGCATCTATTTTGTAACCCGACATCGTGTCAAATGATTCTTAAAGTATTAATATCAAGTTGTTATTTTGTTTTAGCTTGTTTTATTGGTAAGAACATACAATTTATGATAAATGGAGTTTGTTTGTTACTTTACCCATGATACGTTGATTGGACATTCTAATCGCTTTGTCTTTTAAAAGAGTTTAATAAACCAAGGAACTAACAAATTATTAAAACCCTTCCAATATATTATCAGTTCCAAAATCCCACAAACGACTACATCCTAAACTAGAGACCTCTAAGGATAGTCAGATAAAAGCCATAGCGTGTTCCGTCGCCGCAACCGATCGAGCGAGCGATAATTAACCACGGCTGGCAAGGTACGGCTGGCACGAGTTACTGGAACGCGTTACATGCACAAATATAGACATGAAACTAAGCTTTAGAAACATTTTAAGATGTGTAATCACTTTGCCACTGTTTGGTTTTTAAATCAATGTGAAATAACTTTAATACGTGGAGATAGTATGTGTGTGTGTGTGTGTATGTGTGTTAGTGTGTGTTTTGGTGTACATAATAAAGAATATTCTATCTATCTATTTGCTTTAATGACACTTTGACAGCTATTTAACAGGTATAATCTTAGTATTCGTGATTAAAATTTATTTTATTTTATGTATCGGCTGCGATGCGTTACTTTGTAATCATAAAAAAACCAGTGTTGTTGAATTTTTTTAAGAAGTTTTATCTAACTCAAATTGCTATTACCAAATTTTGTTTCCACAACCAGATAAAAATATAGAGGAAAACCAAAAAAAAAAAACGGGCGAATTCGTATTTCATAACCTAAACTTTTCTTTATAATCCACTTTGACGTTTTATACCTTTGCTTATGTATGAACACTGGTAGCTGCTAGCCATAAACAAACTCAACCGGATGTCTCACACAACACTAACAAACTACAATAGACAAAACACAAGCAACTTGCATACACAATGAACATCCGATATAACCCTGCGACCGCCACACCACCGTCGGCTCTAAAAATGAATTTTAATGGTCACTTAGACCGCTACGATGAAGACAGCATGCTTAGCCCGCGGCTAATACTCCCCCGCTATTCTATGTTTGAAGTTATTTCCATTGAGGGACGTTTTTGAGGTAGTTTAGAACCCGCTTGAGTAAACGTCGTGCCTGTCACTGATATGTGATGCTATTATTCGTGGCTCTTTTGTTTTTTCGAAGAACTTTATTGAGGTATTTGTGTTTCATGCATAATAAGTGTGAGGTTGGGACGTGACAGCTGGGAGCTATGAGACCGTGTGTCCGTCTAGGGACAGATAATATTTATTGTAAAAGGGATAGAAAATGAGAAAAGACTATAAAACTTTAGGTTGAAGCAACTCTACAGCAAAAGTTTATTACTTAAGTTATACCTAACCTTATTTTTACAAAGAACTATGTACATTATGTACTTTGCTTTATTTTCATTTTTGGAATATGTATTCATAACAAATATCAATACAAAGTTAACAAACAGTATTATATTATAACAAGGGCTTTCGAAGTGATTCAGTGTAGGTATCAATCTTTAAGAAGATTTGAACAAACATAATGTTATCAATATTGTAGTAAGTTCCCAAAATTTATCGATATCACGTTATGGTAAAATGAATTACTGATGTGCGTTAATTTTTTAAATGTTTAATGTTACACTCCCGTTTACTTGAACTTATGAGCAAAACTACAGAAAAATTGACGATTTTTAAATAGACAGAAACTAAAAACAAATAATAATATATTTAGAAATCATCAAACTATTGCATAAAATCTTTCCTCGTTGCCTGATATACAAACACATAAGACGTACGATAACAACATACAAACACAAGACAACCAACAAAAACTACACATAACGACGCGTCAAGTCAAGCACTCAGCTCTGTCGATAACAAGAGTTGGATGATAAATTCGCGTCAACTGTCGCGCGTGACGTCGGCGGCGTGACATGCGACCCGCGTCACGCCATTGTGTCATATTGACGCGTATTCACATCGTCACTGAAGGGTTAAGGTATTTTTAGATGTTCGATTTTTGGGGATCATGTGCTATGATTTTTAAGCGGCCGTGTTGAAAAGCGTCGCAGATGTGTCTGACGCTTTATGAATTTTGTGATTTAACAATTTTGTATTAGGTTTTAAATTTATAATTTATATAGGTCCTGGAGGTCAAATTATTTTAATTATGCAGAACATAAGGTGCGCGATTACTTCTATTGCGCGATTTAAGGCTCTTTCAAACAGGCGCGACACGCGACGCGACACAAAGACGCCGCTCGTCGCGCGACGAGCGGTGTCTTTGTGTCGCGTCGCGTGACATATAGTAGATAGTAGGTACAAAAGCTGAAAAAAACTTCTTTATACGACGAGCGGCATGTCGGTAAACGCGTTGCAACTTTTAACTACTTGTGAGGATGCCGCGCTGAATAAAAACTAAACAAAAAATCGGTTAATAAAGCTCTAAACCGTTTAATCCGAAAAAAAGCTTTATGTAAAGACTCCTCCAAAAACGGTTAAAAAACGGTTTCTACGAGGTAAACCGAATGTAAAGGTTTTTGCGTCAAGTGCATAATAACGGTTTGAAAATTTAACCGGTATCCGAGCCTTGCTAGGGCCTATATGTACAATTTTATCCCACAACACTGTAATCACTTTACTCTTTTCTTTTATTTCTTCTGCCGGCGTTCTCTTTCTCTCAATTAGAAAAATACGCTTTTTAGCGTGACGATTTCTGAAAGTTTACAAGCAACTTGTTGTTCCAAAAAGGTAATGTTCTGTAAGCCGTAGCAAACGAGTCTACTAGTCTACTGTACAAATTACCTCACGTTTTTCTTTCGTTTCGGCAATACGGATAAGCTTAATGAAAACACCTAGAAGGTTTAAGTCTGAATTAAAGCTAGCTACTTAGCCTTGTTTGGCTAAGTAGCTAGCTTTATTTATTTATTTATTTATATATACTTTATTGTACACCACAAAAATACATAACAAAAAAAATAAATCAAACACTACAAAATATACAATGGGCGGCCTTATCGCTTTCCGCGATCTCTTCCAGGCAACCTTGGAATGGACAGTGATTTGCCTGGACATAAAATGGGGCTTTCGTTGGTGCAAATAATAAGTATACAATATACTAGAATAAATACACAGATATATACATAACCTAAATAATAGATACATAAATACATACATACTTACTAAATATATAAGCAACAAAAATAAATGAAAACTATAGATAATTACAGTTACGAGAACAAGATCACAACGAGTCCTTCCCTTCACGAGTCTCTTAAAAACAGGTAACGATTGCGCGCGTTTTATTTGAATTGGCAATGCATTCCACAAACGAGCGGCCTGGACAGTAAAGGACTTGTCGAGGAAAGTTGTGGAATGCATAGGCATTTTCAGGTTTAAGTTATCTGATGACCTTAAAAATTTCGTGTGGGAGTCGCGAAGAAACTGGAAACGTTTCTTGAGATAGAGAGAGGTGGAAGGGGAAAAAAGCACATTATACAAAAGGGAAAGAATATGAACATTCCGGCGAAGGCGAATTGGTAACCACTTGAGCTTCACACGAAATTCGGAAACATGGTCATATTTGCGCAAACCGAACCTTATACAAACATTTTGAAGCCGCTCAAGCTTATCGAGTTGGTCCTGGGTAAGATCAAGATAGCTGACAGACTTAAACCTTTACACAGAAACTTTGCGTACATTCAAATTCAAGAAGTACCAGGAGAGGAGTAGCAAGCAGGAGCGCCGGGAGAAATAAAAGTGATTCGATCGTCGGGCGCCACGCCGCGCGCCGGGCGCACAGGTGGCCGCGATTTGAATTTTTAACGGCGACTGCCAGCCGCCATTACCGCGCCCCACCATCCGACCGCTAAATACTTCAAACTCTAATTGAATAAACGTGTCGTGAATTCAGTATAATCGACGAACGGCACTTATGAGACGGAGCACGCTACGTAATCCGATTGTCCGAGTTTTAAATTTATTTAGATTGGCGAAAGGATTTCCGAATATCCGTCCGACGCTCCCCCCCACCCTACGCGCGTCTAACAAGGCCCTTGTTTCACCAACTTTGGTTGAATATCAAAATATCAAATAAGTCTTCCCCGTTACGTTTGTGTAATTACTTCTGTGTATTTTATATTAGCTACAGCGACAGAGAAATTAATATTTTAATAATTCACTTGTTATGGTTTGGTAATAATTTAGATTGGCTAAAATTCGTATATTATGAGAACCTGGATTAGAATTAGAAGTGACTGACGTAGGTATCCTGAATACTTAATGTTTGTTTAGTTAGGTAAGTTTGAAGTAGGTACTCATTAAGCAATCTGCGCGAAGAACAGCTCGTTAAAACAAAATCTGGAGTTGCTATCTCAAGTTACCTGTTGAAGTTAAAAATTTAACAAGCAGTGAAACGCTTTCAAAGTAACTCTACCTATTTAAAATGTATATATAGATAAAAGAGCTGCAAAAGTTACTTAATTATACCATCGCATCGCGAGAGAACGTTTTCTCGAGCGCCACCATTTTTCAAAACTTATCTCTTTCATTCCTCGTCGCGTCTCGTCATCCGCAAAGCGACTAGATCTACATAATTGCAAAGATACGGCTCCACATCGTTCGTCCGATGTCAGTATTTGTATTCAAATCTGTAACCAAACCGCTGTTAACCGTGCGAACGGCGGCGGGGTCTCCCATACCCCTGCCATTACCGTAATCTCGAAGACTGAGTTAATGGCTCCGTACCCGCACCCCGACGCCATCGCCGTCCCGCATTCGTCTTCCCTGATGTAAGACGACAATTTTAATGAGACACCTACAATGTCTTGCGTTGGCATTAGGAATGTTTGAGTTTAGTGCGGCCGGTCAAACCGCACTTGTTATCTCCACACTGACAATATTGTGTTTACCCCTCGAATCAAATTGTCTGTAGACTTAGGTAACCTTCCTTAATTTATTTAGTTTGTTTGTAAGTTGCCGAAGGTCATCTTGTTATATTGCAGAAACTTATTTTTTTATTTGTTACAAACTTTTTGCAAACAAAACACATTATTCATTAACGAAACATCTTTATGTTAAATGCTAAAATTAGGTCTATTAGATTTTATTCTTTAAAAACAGTATTACGAACAGAGAGATAATTTCAGCCTTGAAATATTAAACACGTGTAGGCGATTTCTGCAAAATAGGAAAAATCTACATAACTCCATTTTTTTTTGTGTCTTCAAAATATTTTGTCAAATAAAGGTGCGTATTTGCAGTATTTGAATATGTATGGTGTATAAAATGCGGGACGTCATCGAGGGTCTTTGAAAGTAGTCGTGGATCGTTAAGCTGGTGCCGTAATACTTGTTCGATAAAACGACCACTGCAAAGCGATGCAATGCTGGCGACGTCAAAAGGACCCGGCGTTGCACTGATAGCTAAGCTTTTACCCTGAATTACTGAATTTTCTCTATAGATGTTAGAAGGTTTGGTTCATTCATCTAATTTGAAAAGTAAATATTTTATCAATAACTTCTGTTATGTTTACTTGAAAAGTATCTTAGATGTTTACAGTTCTTTGTTTAATAAACCTGTATAAACTCGAAATAAGATTGCAATTTAACAACTTTACACTTTACTTTTTTAAATCTAAAGAAGATTTTGTGTCAAGCGGTTACCGTCAATCCGTGAATAAAAATTAAAAACGTAAAAGGGAAAAATATAATAAATTTCGAACTGGATAAAAGTGATTTGGGGTGAATTCGCTTGGCATCTGGCAATAAAATTAACTCCCGATATAATATCATTTGCTTAGAGGAAACAAAATAAAAGAAAGGAACTCATCGGCGCGCAAAGAGGGCGAGCGCTGGGTCTCACGAACCCCGTCCGCGGCACAAGTGGTTAGCTCGAGCGGTAGCGGGATGCGGGTTGCTTTAGAAGGGTTAATATAATATTATAATTTTTATTTTACAAAATTTAACTACCGTGAAACTAAATGGGGTTTCATTACATGCGTTAAAATGATAAATCAACTGTAAGTTGTATCTTTGTAGGTATTGACAGACATAGGTACCTACCTACTTATTGAGATTTCATTTTTATTCGTTTTTACCTGACTACGGCGGAGCAAAAAGAAGGGTTATGATTTTCACCGGTATGTATGAATATATGTATGTTCATCTGTTACCTCATAACTTCTAAACTACCGAGCACAATTTGACAAATGAGGTATCATTGGAAGCATCTTGATCGTCCGCTGGTTATAGACTATGTAACGTCACATTAAATTCAATATGGCGCTCTCTAGAGGACATAAAGTCATGAAATTAAAAAATAAAAATTGTAAATGTATGTTGAGTATCAAATGAAAGGGCAAGCACAATAGAAATATGTATATATATTTTATTGTCTTGGTAAATAAATATGTTTAAATTGTTAAAAACAAGCAAAAGTGAAACTGTGCCACGAACGGCGCGGCTGTAAAATTTGAATCCAATAAAACTCAAACAAAAAAAACAGTGGCACTCCGGGAGTGCCGACAAAAGTGAAAACTTGAAAAAAAATCGGCACCGCGGTAATCAACGCGTTGATGTTTTTAACCGTCTTACGAATTTTCGATCAGGTCACGTGTCCTGACGCGAGTTTAACATTTTTTACCCATTACAAAAAAGTGCACAACGCCGCTAAAGAAGTTTTCACTTCAAAAATAAAATAAAGCTTCTCTGCAAATACTTTATCACGAAATTATAACCCCAAAATAATTTAAATATAAAGTAAGTTCAAAAACTAAAACCCTACTACTGAAAAATCACGCTCTAAAAAGTATCGCAGTGATGACCACGGCTTTACCCTGACCATTTTTGAACCTATGTCTTGATTTCTATCTGAAATATTTTCTTGTTTTATACTTTTTAGAGAGCAATTTTTCAGTAGTCGGGTTTTAGTTTTTGAACTTACTTTCTATTTGAGACAGCAATTAAATAGGTCCCGTAATATCATGTATCCCTTCTTCTTCTTTTCGTGTGGTAAGTGACTAATCAGGTGTCATAGTTTTAAAAAGTCGCCCAAGGGCCTCTGACTTGGCTTCACATGCCGCCGAGAAATATCTCTCAGGCTTTTCGGTGAAGAGTTATCCCTTAAAATTTGGAATAGGTTCTGTTCCTAAAATTCATGAGAAATAATTTTTTCAAGCTCTTCACATTGGCAAAGCCTCCGCTAATCTTTTATACTTAGCACCACGCTATAAAGCCGAAACACAAGGCAAGGGTGAAATAACGAGCTTACAGCTAAACAAAGGGAGGAGCGGTTTTTTTGCGGACACCCCCTCCTTTCCCCTCCATTCAACCTCCTCGTCCCTCTGTAGACGCTGGGCAGATGCTCAGCGTTCCTCAATCGTCTTACAGATTTTATTGACGATCAATTATACGCAACGCCTTTTTTTTGTTTTAGTTTAGTCTTTGCTCTAAAGATAGGGAAGTGGCGTGTACTTAGCAGCCTGTACCGATCCCAATTGCAGTTTCTTGCCCGTTCTTCTCCATATAAAACTATTTAGGAAACTTGTAAACTTTGACATTAAAAATTGCCTTTTAATGGCCTACTTGAAAGAAATTATTTGACTTTGACGCTACACGACTCTTGTTTATTTACCAAAAAGGACCGACCATTGATTAGGTACCTAACACTATTTTGTGTGGTGCTAGAAGGTATGTTGGTATCTTTACTTAAATATTATATTACCCTTAAATAAGAATACTTAAGTAGTGCTTCTATAGGTTTGTGCGCTAGCAAGGGTAGGTCACAACTTACCTTTAAATAATTCTCAAAAACTCTTTTTAGTGTGATGTAACAGAAACATGCTATTTAAGTGAATGTGATATCCATTTCAATTTCTCAATATTGAAATTTCTCACACGTTTAGTGTGTAGTCAGCCCATCACATTCAATGTTATTTATTAACCAAAGAATCTCCAGCAAAGGCATTACTAACTCTGTCTAAGGCGTGTCTTAAACAGAGGATTCCGCCAACATAATATCCTCAGTGCTTTAAGAGCGCACTTCTAAGCAAATAAAACGCTCTAAGAAATCTTCTCTAAGAGTAAGTATTTTATTTCATCACGTGTCGACTTCTAAACTATTCGAACTAGAAAAAAAGCTCTACAGTAATACTAAACGTTGAAAAAGAGCTAACGAAATTTATATTAGACACTGCGAGCAAAAACAAGGTTAGGGTACAATAGGAACAAAGAGTTATTAATAAAACAGTCGAGTTTGAGGAAACAGAGAAGAGATGTTTCGTAGATCAACCGGACATAGGCGAGAAACGTACATGAATACTAACTAGTAAATTATGTAGGTATAAGAAGAAATGTGTGTAAGATTAGCGCGATAAAGCTTTATTTAACATGTCTTTGTTGTCACATGGGGTGCGTGCAGAAAACCTCCTCGTGTGCCTGATACCCGCTGGTCCCTTATGGATACGTTCGAGGGAAAGAGCAGTTGTCGGGTCGGTGCACCCTGGGTATGGACAATAATCTCTTTGAGAAAGGTGTTGGAGTTTTTCGGAGAGGGCATTGTTTGTGGCGAATTTCTACGGGCGAGGAGCAGCATGCTCCTCGACGTTCTTCCGCGTGTCCCTCTAATTTCCAGAGGGCACAGTGGAGAAACGAGGGAGGCGGGTTGCTTCTGATCGATCAACGTTTGTCGATTGACACTGGATGTGACCCTGCTGCTACGGTGCAGGCGCACCAAAGCGGCTGTTGTTTTCCCCTCAAGAGCGATCTTAAGGAGAGAATTTCGGCAGGTTCGCTGAGTCAGGTTAACTGGACAGCGAACGGAGGCATGTATAATGCCGCCTTCGGCCGTTGGGGCTTGGCTTAACTGCCCGGCCCAGGGTAAGGACACCTCTTAGAGCGATTAACACTGCCATTGCCGCTGAGCCGTACTTTGTCCCAGGGAGACTAAGTGGAGGACCTGAGCGACTCAGTGATCTTCATTTCGTCGGCTGCCGTCGGTACTGCATCCCTCGAGACTGTCAAGAGAGGACGGGGTTGCGTGGCAGCTCGATCACAAAGAATAGCAAGTGAGGGGGAGGAATTTAAAGTTTCAGTAGTTTAAATTGGAATATTGGTAAATAAAGTTGCAACGAGTTAACTCAAGGTGGCCATCTGAAGTTGGAGCCGACCTGGCGCTGTCGGCTGTCGCTCGTTCGATGGTCGGGAGTGCCGAGTCGTGAGATGCAGTGATGTCTGCGGAAAGGGAGAGGGAGATCGAGACCACTCTCTTGATTCGTAGCAGGTGGACTGGGCGTCGGCAGAGGGCAGACAATGCCCTCTTCCAGCCCCCGTAAACGGATCCGGAGGGATGGCGGACTCGGGGACGTCCGCCACCCCCCATCCAGCAGGACCCGAGGTGGCGGCGCGTAGTGTTCCACGCACGCCCCTATTTGACGTCGCGGGGGAGTCTAACACCTCACTCCACCCGCAGGCATGAAGTGGTCCGCAAAAGCAGGCCGTCACCAGTCGGGGATCATAGAAGGCGCACTAGATCTCATGATCCCCGGTCCAAGTGTGAGAAGGGAACACCGCGGTGGTTTTTAGTCAGTAGGAGTCTGACAGACAAGGGGTCTGTCAGACTCCTACTGCCACCCGCCCCAGGGCGGAGGAAATCCATGAGGATTTTCCACCCCGAAAAAAAAAAAAAAGGTGGACTTGCACAAGTCAGAGGCCATGTGTTTTCCTCGGAATGCGCCACCATCGAACTCCTAGTTTACAACGGGAGGGGTTCACATCGGTGTCGAGTCAACGATGAAGTATTTGAGACTCGTCCTTGACAGCCAGTGGAACTTCGTGGAGCATTTCCAACGTTTGGCTCCCAGACTGGAGTGGGCTGGGGCTGCCTTGAAGCGGCTTTTGCCCAATCTAGGGGATCCAATTGCCTACTGCCGGAGGCTCTACGCCTTGAGGTCTTTACGAGGCACTGGTGTGGGCGCGTTAATTGAGGCAGCGGCCAACCTACCGGTTGAACGCGTGCCAGAGGGTCATGGCCATCCTGCTAACCCGAGGATACCACACGGTCTCCTGTGAGGCGGTGACTCTCCTTGCCGGACTAGCACCATGGGATCAGGAGGCAAAGAGAGAGAAATCATGGCACAGCGGACAGAGCTCCGGTGAGATCTTAAGGCGTCATGGAGAGTGCAATTGTTGCAACCTAGTGCTTGGCACGCTACAATTGCGGCAATAAGTCTCCTCTTTGAGAAGAGGCTAGGGAGGCGCCATGGCGTCCTCACCTTCTGCCTGACGCAGGTCCTCACCGGACACGGTTGTTTCTGGAGGTTCCTGTTCCAGATAAGACGGGAGGAAACGCTTGGGTGTTACCATTGTATGGATCGCCTGGAGGACACGGTGGACGTCAGCCCGGCTTGGGCGGAGCTTCGCCGTGTCCTCATGGAGGCGATCGGTATCGGTGATCTCTTGCGTCCAGCTCTGGCCATGGTATGGAGTTAGAGGGCATGGGAGGCCATCACTTCCTTCTGCGAAGCAGTAATGCTCGCGAAGGAGGAGGCGGAATGCGTGAGGAAGAGGCAAATTTCGCCCTTTCACGCCCCTAACCGCCGCAGGAAACGCCCCGGGCGTCGGGAGTCGCAGGCTGATTCCCGGCCAACGTAGGCACGGCCTGCGGACGGTGAGCAATGGGTAGCTCGCCGTCCGATAAGGACCAGGCCCGAGTCGACGGCGACACAACGCGCCGTCGACTCGGGCCTGGTCCTTATCGCATCAAAGAGATGTCAGCACAACTGGAGGGGTCTGCTAGGGCCGATGCCTGCCGGGGGTTGCGGGTTTGTGCAAAAGGGTTACCGTGGCCCCTGGCACCATGGCAACTGAAGGAACACGGGTGGGTTCTGACACCCCGTCCCGCTCCGCCCAGAGCGGGAGAAGTTATTAGATAATTACGCACCATTTTGTTGAATTTTGTACCTAATAGTTCGGAGTGAAATACGCTGTTATCAGCACCCAAAAATTAATTATTAGCTAGTACTACCCATTTGATTTTTTGAAATTCAGTAGTCGAAGTCAAACGATAAATCATGGAAATAATAAGACCTATGAACTCGTACTTCTGTACTTATTTATCTGGTGCCTTGACTTATTCACTTATTTCACACACAGGCCACACGACGCGATAGTTAATTAACCCTCCAGTAACTAAAGGAAGTGACATGGTGCGCGCACAATGCTAGAGATAGCGAGTTTTTGGTGAAAAGATTCGGGTCATTTTCAATTTAAAGATATTTTTCACAATTGATAAAGCTGAAGATATGTGGAAGATTATATGAGTAGAAAGTGGGTAACTACTAAGATGACGGCTGATAGAGATGTATGGAAGAAAAAGATTTACTGCGCTCAACTCTTAAAAATAATGATAAAACATACAAACAACATTTTTAAAATTACATTTTGTTTACATTTAAATGAAAAAAAAAAAAACCATTTTAAGATGCCATCGGTTTTCTTGTAGTTTCCCTCCGGAGGATGGAATTCTTTTAGGCACCTAGATGATTTTATAAGCATGATGACTGATATAAGCATACTAGTTATATCCCCGCGTCGTTTATCACTGTGAATACAATCCTCACTAAGCACGCGATTGGTCTGCGCAGAAGTCACCAGTGTCTGTTTGTGTTAGCGAGTTCAAATGCGACGCAGGCTTACTCCTAGTTATACATGAGAGGGATGGTGTGTAGGTAGGTTTATGAGTAATATAGTTATTGAAATGGGTGTCAAATGTGTAATGGGTGCTGTTTTAGAAATATTTCCTACATATTCCATTTCGTCTTCAAACAAAGCAATCATAATAGGGTTTCATTTGTAAATTTTATGTAATTTAAGGGAAATTTTGGATTACACAATTTCTGCAATACACATATACAGTACACACTCTTATACAAGCACTCTCAATTGAGTGCCAGTTTAAGAGTCCTATTAATTTTTTTTTTGTCGTTTTTCTTAAAATCTGTCACTGTAATAATAGGACATTCAGTAATTTTTATGACGAGCTATTATTGTCTTGTTTAGTATGCACCCTATAACGTATCCTAGTATTCATGAAGCAACCGCTAATTTTGTCCGATTAAATCCTGTGGAATTTTGTGATTTAGCCTCCGTATTCCTTTTTTATTCATTAGGTGGTTTGCCAGGATATTTGGGTGGCGATTTATTATTTCTTTACTTTATCTAGCTTTTTATTTCCTCTTTGACTGTTGGTATTTCCAGAGCATGGTGTAGAGCTTCATTTGGTACAAACCATAGGGTGTTTGTGATTATTCTTAGAAGCTTTTTCTGAAATCGCTGGCTGATCTCTATGTTAGAGGGTGATGCTGTTCCCCATAGCTGAATGCTTTAAGTCCATATATGCTTGATTATAGCTTTGTATAAGAGGGTTTTATTTTCCAGGTGTAATTGTGACTTTCGACCAATTATCCAGTAGAACTTTCTTAGTGTCAGTCCAAGTTGCTTCCGTTTTGTGAAAATGTGTTTCTTCCACGTAAGACGTCTGTCGAAGTATAAACCAAGGTATTTGACATGTTCAGCTTGTGGCACTTGTAATCTATTTAAGTGTACTGGTGAGCAGGTATCCTTTCTCCTAGTGAATGTGACATTTACCGATTTAGTCTCCTTGGCTTTTATCTTCCACTTTTTGAGCCAGAGGGCTATGTCATCCAAACAAGTCTGCAGCATAGCTGATGCTACTTTATGAGCAGTATCGGACACCAGCACAGATGTGTCATTCGCAAAGGTTCCTGTAGTCGCTAAATTTAATATTGGGAGGTCAGCAGTATGAATCAAATATACAATCGGTCCAAGCACACTGCCCTGAGGAACTCCAGCAGTAATAGGGCATAGTTTTGACAAAGCTTCGCCGCTCTGCACAAAAAAATACCTATATTTCAAGTACGACCTCAAGATTAGGAAGATGTTTTATTTTATAGAGGAGACCTTCATACCAAACTCTATCAAACGCTTGAGAGATGTCAAGGAATGTAGCAGCACAATATGTCTTATCCTCAAATGTATTGTGAATTTTAATAACAAGCCGGTGGCCAGAATCTGGAAGTGGTTGCAGAATCATGCCCGTTATCAAATCATAGCCAGGGGCTTTTATTAGTTCATGCTTCGTAATCGTTGTGACGGGGCTTGTAGGTGAATCACAATCTAGCAGAACTTCTCGCAAAACTTAGGCCGCTTTAGTTTTTTTGGTAGCTTTCCACAATGAGTAGTCGGTAGCAGCTGTAGCATCAAGGTTGCTTCAGGACGCCTGAACACTATTATTTCTGTCAATGTCTAGAAGCTTTTTGAGTTTCCTAACAGCGTGGTTTAATTTACTTTTATCATCAGGGCATTTAAATTGTTGCCATTGTTTTTAAGTCTTCGTTTTTCAGATATTTTATCCAGTATAATATGGGATATAGATTTTTTGTTATTATTGAATTTGTTGGTAGGAGTCGATTGCCAGGCCGTTTGGACTGAACTATACAAATATTCTATTGCTGCTACTATATCATCTTCTGTTTTTAAACTGACTATAAGCGTCAAAGCCTGATCGATCATTGATCTGAATACTTCCCAATCAGTCTTTTTGGTGTGACGGACGCAAATTTCTGGAGTTTCTTTGAAACGCCTTAATAAGGTAACTAAGGCTGGTGAATGGTCCGACGATAGTTCATAGCTGTTATGACAGTGAAAGTAATTTTTTGAGATACCTTTAACAGCGCAGAAGCCTATTAGGTCAGGTACTTTTTTTCCTGTCAGTGGGCCAATATGTGGGCTCTCCTGTTGTATGATTTCCATTTTTAGTTTTTCAACAGTCTTAAGTAGTTCTCGGCCCCTTTTTTTTTTTTTTTTTTTTGAGGGTGGGAAATCATCAAATAACTTCTCCCGCTCTGGGCGGAGCGGGAGGGCGTGTCAGACTCTTACTGACTAAAACCCACCCGTGTTCCTTCGGCTGCCCTGTTGCCGGGGGCCACGATCTCCCTTTCGGTTTTCTTCGCAACCCCGGCAGGCATCGGCCCTAGTGGACCCCTTCGAATCTGCTGACATCTCTTTGAGGCGCGCGTGGAACACAACGCGCCGTCGACCCGGGCCTGGTCCTTATCGGACGGTGAGCCACCCATTGCTCACCGCCCGCAAGCCCGCGCCTACGGTGGCCGGAAATCGCCTCGCGATTCCCGACGCCCTGGGCGTCTCCTCCTGCGGCGGTTAGGGGCATGAGGGCGCGAAATTTGCCTCTCCCTCACGCGTTCCGCCTCCTCCTAGTTCTCGGCCCCTGGGGAGGGTATCTTGAGCCCCAATAACTATGCTTCGCATTGAGGTCTCCGCTAGCTATGAACCGATCGTCGAGAGAATTGAAGAACTCGCTAAACTCTTCCTGTTTCATAATGTGTTTCGGTGGACAGTAGAGAGCTGATGCCACTACCATAAGCTTTCCCATCAGGTTGTGTGGCATGATAAAGCTTATATCCAGGGAATTCCATATGACTTCTTCAAGTGAAATGTGTTTCAGATATTAATATTATGTCAATATTGTGTTGGTATAAAAAAAGTTTTAACTACTCTGAGTGGTGTGATAGGCCATTTGCATTCCAAGCGTAGCGTGTGCTCCAGCGCACTTAACGCATCTAAGCTGACGGTGACAGAACCTATGCGTGTGTCCATATCTCTGGCAGTTGGAACATTGCGGGAACTCTCTGTTTGGTCTTGGTGGTTCAAATACAACACAGCAATGGAGAAGGCGCTTAACGTTATAAATGTTTTTGTTATTTAATTTGGCTTGAGATCTATGTAGTACAGTGGAAGAAGTCTTTTGGTTTTTCTATCCTTTATATTCCAGATATTTGTAACCTTGTGGTCTAGTTCTTCAATAGCCACTTTTATTTATTTAAGGATTACCAAGGAGTAACATTACAATTATTATCTTTTACAATGATAAAAATTTAGTTATTACGTTATCCTGTAACGCACACTCAATTACAGGTAACCACAGCTTACATCTCAATACCTGACTTAATATATTCAGGTTTCCACAACTCAATAATAAGTTTGATGTATCATTTAGCTGTGTGGAGTGGTTCTGATTATACACCGATGATTTTTTTTTTGCGAATAGTTGACAGATATCGGTACTGTTGTCGGCTACTTCATTGTTTAAGTTATTTTTTTCCGGGATTGTACTTTTATTTTTACGCTTATGTTTAATATATGTCCAGAAGTATTTAGAATTGTTTCTTATTTTAGCTTCTATTTTATTAATATAGCTAATGTAAGATGATTTGTTTAATAACCGGCACCTTTCCTTCAGTAATGCTAAACTAATCTTATCCATAGCGTTGTTATATTTGTTAACTCTTATTCTAAGGTAATATCGTTGGTGTGAGTGAACGAGTGGATATTTTAAGGACTACTTGAAAGATTTTTTTCTTCTTTGGGTTTTTAAGTTCCTTGTAAATTTTAGTATAACTTCTGTTGTTTTTGTCTGGATCTTGATTTCGTACTAGTCAACGGCTGTGTTATTCAGAATAAAATAGAGTGGCTGCATGTTGCTAACTTTGTCTATGAACAATGGAGGTAATTTGATGGGCTTTTGACCCATTTCAGGAGAATCATTTCTGACATCAAGGCTAAAGAATCGGTTGGAAGTAGTTACGGGAGCACTCAGCCAGTAGTTATTTATTTTGATTAGTTTTTGGCTAGTTGGTAGTGTGACTGTGTGTTAATTTCTCTATTTTAATAACAAATATTATATTTATTTTAAAATTGAAAAATGGTTTAGGCAATTTAGAAAGACATAAATTCTCTATTTTATGGGAAACAAACTATTGACACGTACCGCGAAAAGGTCGGGTGCAATCGTTTTATTAATTCCAAAGAAACTAGTAAAATATCCAATTTCTAATCGCAACTCACTAGTGGCAACATCTGGTGAGCATTTAGTCGGGCTCAGGCAATTCAAACGGACCCTTTTAAAACAATTAAGAAATTGTACAAAAACAGCCATAAAACTATTCTGCGAAACTGTGGGAAGATGGGCTGGACTGGCTGGTTCATTATAATAACTATCCAAGGCTGGTAATATATTTGAAATTCTTGTAACTAAACAGACAGAGACTTGTTGCTGGGGAGTTTATTGCGCCACTTCTTCTCCCCAGCTCGAACACTAGGAAGTGGTGAAGGAAGGGCTCTTTGGGACTGTCTATAGACCTTCTGATTTGATCCACAACTCTATTAATTTAATGATTCTTGAATTATGATTCTCTACTCTACTATCTAATACCTAAATCTTGAATTCTGCATTCTTTGCCTTAGACCAATTAAAAGGGCTTTAAGAGAGATTATCTAAAACTCTATTTAATTAATAATGATTCTTGAGTTTGGATTCTCAACTCTATTAGTAAGTAATTCTTGAATGTTGTATTCTTTATCTCAGACCAATAATTCGGTCAGACTGACAAAAACACGTGTCTTGCAAATATGCTTGTTGTGCAAATAGGTGTAGGCAGGTATAAATTTAAGTTCGATTTCTTTCGTTGCAAGATCCGATTTTATATTATTAGATGAAACCCTTAAGAATTGAGAAAGCTCATTGAAAGCTCCCACAAATGTAATGCCGTTGTCGGAGTACATGCGTTGAGTCTTGCTCCTATGACTAATAAATCGGCTGAAGCCCGCAAGAAAAACTTCCTTGGTGAGGTCGAAAACCAGCTCCGGATGAACGGCTCTGACTGCAAAGTACACAAAAACACAAATGCATGACTTAAGTAGCTTGCATCCTCTACCCCTACGGTCGGGTCAGCACTGGCCTGGCATAATTAAGGCCAGTATTAAAAAAGGGTACTCTAGATGAGTCCAATCGCTTGGTAGGTTGTCCATGATGACCTGAATAGGCTGAGCTTTGAAGCGAGTGCAGCGAACGCAGTTACGCAGTACATGTTTACCTAGGTTTCTGCCTGCTAAAGGTCAGTAGGTGAGTCTAATGTGTGCTAAAAGTAATTGTGGCACTACGTGAAAGAGTGTTTTGTGCTCTCTTTCGAAGATAATTTTTGTCACATGATGCTAGCTACATAGAAGGATAGGATACTTAACATTGTAACTATAGTTGGAGTAGTTAAGACGTCCACCTACGCGTATTATTTTGTCTGAATCAATGAAGGGAGAAATACTTATTAATCGATTCTTTTTAGGTAAGGCCTAATTAGTTTTAAGACCTGAATATTCCTCAGAAAACATTTCCTGTTGAGAAATCAGTAATATAAGATTCTGTGAAGATCGTAATCTGAAATTGATAAGTAAAATGTATTTTAATATTCTGTTTTTGACAATTAGGTATGGATAAATCACAATCGCGGGTAAATAAAAGGCTCTGAGGAATTGAATTTGAAAACAATTTGTTGTAACGGGCGCTGAGATGGTTCAACTAAAATAGCTCTATACATTTTTTCAATGTCACCTGTTACAACAAACTTGTCTTGCCTGTATCCAAGAGTATGGATAGCAGATCCTCCTGTACGGTTGGACCTACCATCTGAATGTCACTAAAGAACTTGCCCGAGGTACTAGAGGCCGAAGCATCGTAAACTACGCGAAGTTTTGTAGTAGAACTTGACTCGCGCACAACACCATGATGAGGCATAAAATAATTAATATATTCTTGCACGAATTACAAATATCTGTTAAATGTGGAGTCCCGCTCAAATCTGCGCTCTAGGGAGAGGAAACGATGCTTCGCCATCGCGTAAGAGTCACCTAAGCACTCGAGCGAGTCCTTCAATGGTATGGTGACAACGAATTGACCATGCGTACAGATTACAATATTCAATATATTGTAATCTGTACCTATATTGAGACGACCGATATGTATGCGCACGCTCAAGGTTTCGGCGAGTGAGTGAAAGGAGGGGGAAGTCCGCGATCGTAGTGTGGTGGTGGTGTGGTGTGGTGTATGACCCGATGTGACGTCAGGAACAATTTTCTATTTGGCAATCCATGGATTTTGGGGTTATTTAACTTTTTAAGTGGCAACTCTGCTTTGAATTGGACAGTGACATTTAAAAGAGACAGAAAGAAGTTTTAAAAATGACATTTTATGCGGGTTTTTCATTGGGAGAAACTTGAAACTTTCGATTTAGTTTTATGTGGTTTTTAGTTGTTAATAACACTAGATAACATTAACACGGAATCCGAAACACTTTGGCTACATTTTTATAATGTTTTGAGTCACAACTTCACAGCGTTATAGGATTTTTTTTAGTTTATTGATTCAGGTGTGACCTTGCGGAAATCTATTATAAAATACAATAGACGTGGATATATTTAGTAACTTTTCATAAAAAGACTGGCTCTTTTTAACCCTGAAAGGGTTTTTTATGGCTCTTTAGAAATAGCTAAGCGGAAAAATTACTAAATATATCCACGTTTACTGTATTTAGTTTTTTTTTTTTTAATTAACCGAAAAGAAAAATGAATATGTGTAACTCAAACTTACAAGAAAGAGAATGGCACTATTGTTATTCATAATCAAATAATTAAAATATCTTACTGGTGCTGAAAATTACAACGTCACAAATCATGAATTTGCTTAATAGGACTCTTAAGAAGCTAATTATCGCCGAATTAGAGCGTCTGCGCTAATTATCTCATTTACTCACATAATTATATTGTACTGGCTTTGTCTTTGAAGTGGAGATGATAATCGCATTGTTAGGATCAGTCGTCTCGCAGTTTGCTTTGAAGATGTTGTTGGTGACTTCAGATCATTAGATAAGCTATTATCTGTTGCTTTAGATCATCATCATTAGGCAATTATATTTAAAATATAATGTAGTTGTGAAGATCTTAAAATATATGTGAAATAAGTATTGATTTCCTTTTACTTGTCCTATACGTTGGCACCTACATCGATTGTCATATTTAGCACACAAATGTTATTTTATAAAGCGAAGAAAATTAAATATAATTTATATATTGGTTAAACAAGAAGCTCAAAATTTCAATGCGAATAATGCGAGCTGCATTGCCGTAACGACAATAAATGAAGACAACTGACGCTACATGATGAGAAAAACCAGATAACCGAATATAACACCAATATACGTAAAAATATCTTGTCACCAAATACTTCTTAACTTTCAGTGTCAACAAAACGACCAATGAATAAAACATACAGAGATGAAACACGACCCCGAAGGATAACCTGAAGGTAGCGTCGTGACTGCCCGTCGGCCCGTCGGTCTCAATAGCCCGCCAACCTATAAAGAAGGTCTTATTTTCTCGTTAAGATACATAAGCTAGACTGGAGGAACGTGCGGGGACACTGGAATCTAGTGAAGGGATTTAGGTAATGCTATATGAGTATTGACTGGGAATTATTGAAGGCTCAGTTTTGGTTGAGTATGTTTGGATGAGATGAGGGTTGAGAAAATGCTTTGATATTGGTGATTGATTATACCTACTCTGTCGATATTATTACACTAGTACATATTCCACAAGTCAACATTATTTAGAATAGCTTTCACTACAGCTCATATTATGTCACTGTCTCATAAAGATTTTTTACAATCCTCTGTCCTGGAAAAACGTTTCTTACAAAAAAGTATATCCTGTATAAGAGGAAGGAAAGTATCGAGAAAATAAAGTTTTAAAGAAGTAACATAATTATTATGTTCCTAGAAAAATCTTTTGTAACTAAATTAATTTACCGATCCTGGCTCAAGGGTACACTTTCCTAAATGCATCGGCAATTTTCTATTTCTCGGAAGAATCTTCCTCCTTGGCTTTAGTGACTGTACTCAATCTTCGAAAAGGTCTGATTCTCAAAACTCGTTTCCCCTTATTCCTCGTGAATTGCAGTTGATCACCGTCCCCTGTCACGTCCGGAGCCATAAAGTCAGTGAGCTCGGCAGTAATGACACTATAACCAAGCTCGTTGATGGCGCGACTTGTGAGCCTGTGAAGTGGTCATAGCTCACATCTGCCACCAATCGCGATCACCACCCTGAGCGTAAGAAACTCCAACTAACTATTTGTAAAGAAAGTAATATTGATTATTCTGCAAAAATAAAACGCACATTATAAAATAGACATAAAATATATAGACTAACACAAATTATCCAAACCCCGTATTCAACATATAAGAAAAACTAAAAGAAAATTAAAAAGTTATTTTTTTTAATGTTACCTATGGTGTTGTAACCGAATCCTTCACCTTCACACCTCGTAAGGTGCCTTACGAGGTATGAAGGTGAACGATTCGGTCATCATGACAACCAGAATGTTTAAAATAGTCCTCTATTTAACTCATTCCAGACGAAAATAAAAAGTGAGCTGGCTTTGATGCGAAAAGTCAAGGACGACTAGATTAAAAAGATGGAGATGGTTTCATATTTTTAATACATAGTTAATGATCTTATAATAATGTGTTTATGCTGCGAGTAATTTAAATAAACAAAGTCAATATAGCACATATTACATTGCTCTATAGGGTAGATAGACCTATTACACTACTGGAGATTTTATTGAGCTTCACAAAGACAATTTTTTACATTGTTCTCACATGTCGAAGCAACCAGAATAATGTACCCAGGATTTTATAATATCTATATTTAAAAGAGTGTCCTTGGACTTTCTTGTCCGTTCTTCTCCCTATAGATTTACATTTAGGTCGGGCAACTAACTTCAACTTTCTGATTAACTGACCGACTGTTTGACAATTCAAAAGTGCCTGTATATGGTTTAATTAAAATAAATGCATTGAATGGGTTTGAGTTTGAGCACTTGTAAACACAGTTTAATAAACAATAAGTATATGTGTTTAAAACGTCAGAGTTTTACTTCAACCAACAAATATGCAGAATAGTGCCAAACATAATTGAAACACCATCATAAAAAGGATCACAAACAATCTCCCATCTGACTTACAGATCAAAATCACCTTACAACGTATCATCATAATAAATATCTTTCTATCAGACTGCAATAACATAAAGCTCAGTAACTGCTCATCCCCGCTGGAACGAGTGCCTTGGAAATAATCAGCACTCGCGCTCTAAATCACGTGATACATTAAGTTACACTCGACGGGAGATCAGAGCAATCCCATTGAAATGGTACCCCCTATCCAATAGTTTTTACTTTAATGCCATTCGGGGATGCAAAAAAAAGCGTGTAAGCTCTACATTATACGTGTAAGTGTTTGGAATTTTGCCAAATGCTCGGGATCAATAGTGTGACGACTCAAAGGAAATGATTTGACTTCAGTAAGAACATTTGTCCCCGAAAACGGCCATTCTTAATTCGATTACGAGTATAAATAGTTTTTGATCTTGTTGCAGAAGTTTGTCCAAATATATTTGTCGTAACTAAGTTACACCCAACTGTTTTCGTAAAGTTTCATTCAAATTTATTTAGTGTCAAACGGAGTTATTGTTAAATTGCTTACCATCGAGCATTTCATCTAACAAAGAATTTGTACTTACTTTGCGAAATTCTCGTGAAATTTTCAGACAAGTAAATTTTATCATACGAAGTATTTGAAGCGTATATTTTGTATTCTATCATTTTGTTCACTTCAAAGAGTTTCGAGACTTTATTTTGAGGCGTGTGAGCTTTGAAACCTTATGATGAAGGTGAATTATGTTTTTAACTTAATGTAGCTCTGAGGGCGTTAAGGTTTCATAGAGCTATTCAAAGCGTATGAAAATAAATTGCCACGTTATTTTATTTTATTACAGTATTTTATGCTAATCAATTTAAAAAGAAAATAGTATACCTAATAATTAAAATTCTTCTGTGCTTGTTATTTCGTCTACACTTTATTCAAAATCAAATTCCAAATATTGAATCTGTATCTCCATCGAGGGTAGGAGATACAGATTCAATCAAAATAAATATCGATTACAAGGATTCTAAACACTCAAAGATAAACCCTAACAGTTTTAAGAGTTGACACTGATACTCTCAGATTTATGAGTGGAGATACCCTCCTCGGGTAGACTCGCCCTCTCGACTGCCGACTCTCCCCTAACGATGTTAAGGAAATCGCCAGTTACCGCCGACTTCGCTATTGATGCCCATAACGTTTGCTAGACTATAACTCAGTTACCAGTTTTATTCGAATTATAAATTTTCGTAATTTCTGTTACTGAGTTTATCTGAAAAAATCTTTTCGAAGTACCGTTTATGTTGACGACATTATATTTTTGTGATATAGTTTGAAGAACTCGAAGTTAAATTCGAGTTCGAATATTCGAATTGATGCCTGGACAGCAGTATAAAGTTTCCACGATATTGGGTTAACATAATGGAAGTTATATTCCTAAAGTATATTTTGAGATTAATAAGTACGCCAGTAACAATATCGATCGACACAAACATATGTTTTAATCAAATACCTTTAGAGCTTGATTAATATGGAGATAGCACCAAACCTACACACATGTTCAATTAAAGGCCGAATTAAGTTGCCAAAATGTTATTATTAAAAGCCGTAGCACCGTGGGGCCCAGGCGGGCGTCGCCCCAGGCCTCCGAGTGTAGGCCTTTGCGGGCCTCGCTACATGTCGCCCAATTAACTGGGGCTTTTTGTTAATTACCGCCGTTTGTTGTGTGAAAGGCGATGGGATGTTTAAGATATAATAATTAAGGATAAGATGGTGAGATTGTATGGATTTTGTAAGGAAAACATTATTGTTTTCATATTTTTGGCTTCTCAGAAAAGCGGATATAATTATGAGTGATTCATAATTCATATTTAATCTTAAAAACCTACATAGAACTTCTTCGGGCATTGATAACATAACAAATTTTGTAAATAAAAACATGAATTATGTTCTGTTTATTTTTCACAATAAACTTCTCAATGGTTTTTATAACCTCGGCACGTTTAATCCCAAACTAAGCTTGGTACAACGAAATATACACCGTTGTTTTAATTTTTTATTTGCCGTTTACCTCGATCTAAGCTCAGAAACCTCTCCGTAATGCCCAACCGCTGCGGTAATCACTTGATCTTTACCATGCGGTTGGAAAAAAGAGTATTATACTGTTTAAGTACTGGAGATCAGTATTTTTGTAGCAAATATTTATGAGTTTGGGTTTAAAAAATGAGAAAAAAATAAACGTTCTATGATTTACTTCATAAAGAGCCAAATTATAGTATATCCAGGTAGCTCTCAACTCTATTGTTAATCAGATTTCCTTTGTCAAAAGCAAACTAAATAAGACGCGACTAAAAGCCGGACAGAACATGCAAGCTAACCACTTGAGTGTTTAGCTTGCATGTTCTGTGCTGAGCTCACGCAACGCGTTGTACGTCCAGCCAGTTATAGGATTCGCCCATCAAGGAGCGCTGTCCTTAATTAGCGTATTATTAATTTATTATACATAAAACAAAAGGTATTTTAACAATACACGTATATTTGAATATAAATAATTAAATTATCTTTAAAATGGTGAAGGTTTCAGAAAAATACGCTTGCTTATTTTTGCATGATTTTCAGTTTTTTATCCGCGTTAGACATAACTTTACAAATTAATTACATATGTAATATTAAATTAAATTAAATAAAACTTTATTTCAGACTAAGGTTCAAAATGTTGTTAGTATTTTGGTGTTAGTAACAATGATGCTTAAATAAATAGGTTAATATTGCTATTATTTTACAAATTATTTATTTACGCAGACCTATGTCTGTCCCCACCCAGTGTCGCTGAAAGGTACAGCCCGGTCTAGCAGCGATCATTTTTCGAATGTTGTTGTCACTACTATGCAGGCGTTGTAGTAAGAAGGCCGCTTTTTTTCGCATGATGGCATGGCAACATCTGTGCGAGCCTCCGCGAACATTTCTGAAGTACTCAACGCCATGGCAGCCTCAACAGCATCCTAAAAGCATTATTAAATTGAACACGCAGGACGTTGTAGGCTGAGGTCTGCCCAGCTTGGGCGGAGCATCGCCGTGTCCTCGTGGAGGCGATCGGCAGCGGTGATCTCTCGCGTCCGGCCCTGGTTCAGGCCATGGTACGGAGCGAGAGGAAATGGGAGGCCGTCACCTCCTTCTGCGAAGCGGTAATGCTCGCGAAGGAGGAGGCGGAACGCGTGAGGGAGAGGCAAATCTCGCGCCCTCATGCCCCTAACCGCCGCAGGAGGAGACGCCCAGGGCGTCGGGAATCGCGAGGCGATTTCCGGCCACAGTAGGCGCGGGCTTGCGGGCGGTGAGCAATGGGTGGCTCACCGTCCAATAAGGACCAGGCCCGGGTCGACGGCGCGTTGTGTTTCACGCGCGCCTCAAAGAGATGTCAGCATAATTGAAGGGGTCCACTAGGACCGATGCCTGCCGGGGTTGCGAAGAAAACCGAAAGGGAGATCGTGGCCCCCGGTGACAGGGCAACCGAAGGAACACGGGTGGGTTTTAGTCAGTAAGAGTCTGACACGCCCTCCCGCTCCGCCCAGAGCGGGAGAAGTTATTTGATGATTTCCCACCCTCAAAAAAAAAAAAAAAAAAAAAGGACGTTGTAGGCTCGGCGCGTGTATGACACTCACAGGCCACTCGTGTAAAAGGATTGACAGAACGTCTTAAAAAGGGTTACTTTGACGTCATCACGTACAGTACAACGAGCAAACCTGCAGGCAAGCATATTGCTCCTCACAGACAACGCCCTGCGCTCCCTCTCTATATCTACGTCATCTCTTAGGACGCTCGTGACAATGTGGCCAAGGTACCTAAAACTGTCATCAATTTGCAATGCTACGTCGATGAGACTTATGGACGGCACACGGAGTATACAACACCATCTACATAATCTAAAATATTCACAGATTAAATTATTTAAAAAATGCTTTAATTTAACATAATTATATTTTTTGCAAATCATTAACACTACTCGTTTAGACGTGATCTGCAGTATAAAACATTAAAAATCGTTTATTCTCGCCTTAAGAATTAAGGGTCAGTCTTCTCCATGTACCCCTAGTGCATGTAAATTGGCTTTGCTTCTCCAAAGCACAACGTGATGTAATTCTGCTTTATAATTACCTATTACATCAGAGTGCTCTTCTAGCATCTCTTGGGATACTTGACAACCTGGTACAGTACTCATAGAACATGATAAAATTGTAAAATAAACTGTTGTTATGTTTTAAACACCTTTTTCTCGGCTTGTTGGTTGATTCGCATGAATTTACTAGCCCGAAATGGGCAGCACTTTTCATTAATGTTATTTTTTCTGTAGGCGATACGCACGATGTTAATTTATTTGTGGGCGAATCTAAAAAGCCAGAAATACGTATTAGGCAATTGACACATTTTGAATTGTATGCAATAAAACTTATTGATGAATTGAGTAAGGCGTTTATGCACGGCAGTTTCAAAGATTTTTGATATAATAGGTATTAAAGTAATTGGTCTGTAGTTACCTAGATCTTCCTTTTTGTGGAGAAGTTTGACAACCGATTATCTAAGTGGGCTAGGAAAACATCCAGATTCGAAAGATAGATTTACTAAAAATGTTATGACTGGTGTAAATTCAACTGAACTGACTGACTGGTGCTATTTTAGAATTTTTGTTGCTCACTCATCGTAATCTACTGAGTTTCTGTTGTTCAATTTCGATTAACGCCTAAGATTTATAAATTGTATCGTATTTAATTGTAGCGTGTTGATATTGAAGTCACCTGCTATAATTTTTCTTTTTTCTTTTTACGTGTTATAAATTGAAACACTGTGTCAAGTATTTCGCAAAACTTGGCAATATTAGAAATTGGAATTCTATATATGCATCAGATAAATAAATTTTGGTATTTGATCTCAATGACATTCAAAGATATTGTCAATACAGTGCTGATTTATGAATGATATTTCTCTAAATATAGTACCCTTTTTTACGAGGATAGATACTCCACCACGCTTGTTTCCTTGTCCTGCGGTAAGAGGTTGCCAAACTATAACCAGAGATTTTTATAAGACTTTCATTACCTCGTTCTATAAAAGTTTCCGACGAACAAATAATATTCGGGCTCATTTTAAGATCCGAATATCCGCTCTGATAAATGCTCTGTCAAATGAATTTTGCTTAAGTAAGCTGGCAATGTTTTGATGAACTACTCTTAAAAAATTATTAGTCTCAAAAAAACGTCTGTGTGACCTGCGACCCAGAGGTTATCCCTTTGGGATATGCTTATGTGGTTGCCGTTAGAGGTACCAGATACGACCTCCTCGATAGAGACCACATCATTTGTTTGAGTACTAGAGTATTTTAGTATAGGTTTCGACTACGTAAGGCGTCTTTGTGATTATAAATTGGAGCAGGCGGACATTTTTTGAGATGAAATAATCGGTTTGTATGCTCAGAGTTTTTATAAAAATGTAAAAAATTTGAATCGTAGTCAATCTGATCTAGAATTGAATTAATCTTGCCGCATAACCCATTCACATTGAAAACGTTCAAATTATATCAGTGTAATCAACAAATGTGCAGTCATTTGATTGTTTACTAAGTGGTCTTAAAGTTTCATTAAGTTTAAATCTTTTCATCTAAGTGATCAGTTTTAAATACTTTTAACACTAGACTAGAACATTTTATACATTTCAAAAATACACATAATTCAGTCATAATTTTAAATGGGTCAGCATCATATCACTTTTACACTAGTGTCCTTTATTGCATATAATTCAAAATGTGCCAATTATCTAATACGTATTTTTGGAGTTGTCGCACGAAGTTGATTTATTAGTGTGCGAATCGCCAACGGAAAAATCAAATTATTTAAAGTATCGATTCATCCATCTCGGGCGAGACGATCCGTGCGAATCAACCAATAAGCCTTCTTTTTTTTCAAACTACCACACTAGAAATAACCTACCAGGCATTCGTCATTTTGTACAAACTAAAGGTTTTTAGTGAACTGAGTAATTTCGGCAAATAAAGTATATAATAAACCTGAACTGAACATATAATGGGAATAACTTTAGGTATCGAACTCTGGATCGATTCAGTCATATTCAACTTCAGTTTATTTTTTCTCGAACAGCCAACAATATTCATTAAAATTATTTCTAACCGAGCTCGGCAGTTGTTTTGTGAGAGTCGACTTCACAGTTCTCAGCTATCAAAGACGTCATATTAATTAAGAACATTCCGCTACCTTCGAGGATTGCTGTCGACCTAGTACATTTTGAATGAATTTTTTTAATGAAATTTCTTATTGCTCTTCATTACACCGATTAATAAATAATATACTAACTAATATTATATGATTTGTTTGTTCTTTTACGGCTTGTTTGTCTAATCAATCTTAATGAAATTGATTGTACACAATCTGTTTTTGTTTGTTGAAGGCTCAATATTCATTAGTGGTCGATATTATATTTGATAAAATTAATAATTCTGATGTGTGTACTTCCCTAATTAATGAATTCATGACAAATGATCACAATTCATTTTGAAACTGGAAGATTGAATACCTCCATAGTTGTTAAATTAAACGTTTCTATGGAATTTCCTATAAAATTTATCAAAGTTTTGAAACAAGTACAAAATATATCAATTCTGAATTCAGCTCCCGTTGCAATTGAATCAGAAGTAACTCCTAGTACCACAATGCTACTCAGCGTACTAATCACGACGCTAGAGTGCGCCATTGCTCCTTAGGATTTCTGCTGCTGTGGTACAATTTATATGAAATAGTTATTTTTTACGGAAAAGCGAATGGCATAGAATCAGATTGCTAACATCAAGTAGATGTTTGCTATCTTCCTCCTTGAAAATTGTGTCAGTATTCAACACATATATCATTTTCAAACCATGAAGTAAAAACTGAGCCACAATCACCTCCTTTAAGTCCTACTCTAACTAACCCCTTTCCAACAATAGTAATAAACCATAATAAAACTGAGAACAATAAGAAAATAATCTCACAAATTAAAACATTTCAAGTAACAAAGTGCTGGTAGAGAACAATAAAAAGCGCGGCACATTAACAGTAGAGAAAACAATTGAAACCTAAAAAACGGTGGAGTGCGTGGCTGGAGCGCTGCCAGCGACCGCTCAGCGGTTTCAAGAAACATACCCCTGGTATTGAGAATATATGCGCCTTGTATGTATCGTTATACAGCGCTTTAGTTCTAAAATATACGCGTGTTTTGCTTTAAAACGTAATGCTGGGTGTTGTTTATATTGTTAGGTGTTTGTGTCTATTTTGTAAGTAAGTTTAGAAAACTGGTCATTATTTTTAGGTTATTTAGTCGAACAAGTACCAATTTATTACTGACCATTTCCGTCTGTCCATCATCCTCAATTCGAAACTACACTACACAAAACCCTTTGAAATTTCGCTGAATGTCTTCTGTAAACCGCAATTAAATACTGCTGGTTTTTAGTGAAATATCAATGACAAACCAAGCGAATGATATTGCATTAATAACATTTGATGAACGATCAAACTATTGTTTATTTCCGCACAAAATCAGGGCCACCAGAGTCAAATGCGGCGTTTCAGTGAATCCTGCAGTATTCCGATTTGAATATCGTAATCTAATTATCCGTTCGCAGTCCTAACGAAACGGTGTAGTATTAAAATCGAGTCAGCCACACCACTCAGCTAAAGCAAAAATTACAACATCCCAAGAGCAAGTATTTAATGTTGATGATCTGACTGTAGACTTGGGGCATATTTAATGTTAGTCAAAGTGAATAGGGGAAATCTTGGTTATAGTGCAGGTTTTTCGAATAAGGTATCCATATTTTGTCTAACTGGAGTGGTTTTTAATTTTGTCAATAAATCGGAAAACTAACAACATCGTAAGTCTATGGTGACTTATATAATAATGTCAACTGACAGGACAACCAATTATGTCGCTTTGAAATTATAAAATCTCTTGAGACACCATAATTTTTTTTTTTTTAATTTTTTTTTTTTGCTTTTTTTTATTTTTTTATTTTTTATTATTCAATTCTAAAAAAGGTGAATGAATTATTCAATTCTAATAAAGGTGAATGGTTTCAAAAAAAATTAAAATTAGTTCATAGAGTGGTAGTAGACATATTCTTATGAGTCCTGACCTAGCTCCAGGACTATGTTCTATATTCACAGAGCGGTAGAAGACATCTTATGAGTCATGACCTAGCTCCAGGACTATGTTCTACATTCACAGAGTGGTAGAAGACATCTTATGAATCGTGACCTAGCTCCAGGACTATGTTCTACATTCACAGAGTGGTAGTAGACATCTTATGAATCGTGACTTAGCTCTGGGACTATGTTCTACATTCACGGAGTGTTAGTAGACATCTTATGAGCCGTGACCTAGCTCCAGGACTATGTTCTACATTTAAAGAGTGGTAGTAGACATCTTATGAATCGTGACCTAGCTCCAGGACTATGTTCTACATTCCCGTGACGTCATTCTGCCTGCCGCTGAGTGCCGCTGAATATTTTATAGGAATGCCTCACGTGAGCATTTTACAGCGCGTTAAAAAACATTTTGTATTTTAAGTCAATGTAGGTTGATATTTCAAAAGATTTTATGTTTTGATGCTAAGGGCTGATTTTTAATAGCCAGATAACTTTTATCTGAGGAAAGATGGTAGTTCGACTGAGCTTTTGTATAGAAAATATTTATGTCAAACTGTCATATCTAAATTGTCTACATGTACAAGTTGACGAATTCAAGTGGTTCAGTTTTTCAGGCCGCTCATAATATGTGTCTGAAAAATAAACCTGTAGAAAAAAAAAAAGTACTTTATATGATTATTCAACGGTACCTATTTAACTTAGAAATAACCGCTTAGCAACAGACACAGACACTGTAGCAAAAGACTCTAACCACTATCATTACTCACCTCAATTACAGCCCAGACCAGATTTCTTTCTAACAATAGGACCAGGAACACATCACTGCCTACGCCTATAATACGAAATCACCTATTGAAACAGTCGCTTTGTAACTCACTGCGACTAGGGCAGCCACACAATACGCGCCGAGAATCGATAAAAAACTCCGACTTCTCGATACCGATTGTTAGACGTGACGGGCAGAAAACGCTTTTTTATTTTTTTACTCGACTATGTAAGCAAACGGCGCGTATTTTCTGTGGTTTATATACAAACCCGTGTCAGTTTGAACGGTTTTTGGCAACGCAAGTGAAGAAAATCGATGAAAATTTAAGGTTTATGTGTTATATTGAGGATGTCGTAATCTAGGATAGGTCTCAAAAGTTTTATATTCGTTTCCAAATTCTCAACGGCCCTGAAGAAAAGTTCACATTTCAATATAAGTAGTAACGAAACAATGACAATAAATAATAACGTGCCTATTCAAACTTTGGAAGTCACTTCATGCAGGTAACACATTCTCGCTAAAAGTGTGTCCCAACGCGAATATTCGCGCAATCTGTCACCTGAATACTTTATGTCAACGAACATGGTTCGCTACCATCACGCTGTCGGCAGAGCTCTTACTCACACAAGAAACAACTTCAACAAATTTGTAAATCCGCACAACGAGGGATATTACTATCAGGTAAGACGGTTTTCACAGATAACAACCTATGGGATTCCGACCGCAATCATTTGCTATCGTTTGAAAAGTTGAAAATGTTCGCTCTCCGCAACCTTTGGATTCACGGTCCGCCGGTGTAACCAAGATTATGTAAATTTTTGGTTCACTTCGCTATTGTAGACCCTAATCTTAGTCCCCGGAGGGCGGGGGCTTTGAGGGCAACCCTCCCTGCCGGAGGGAGCGCGTTCAATAGTAATTCTATAAATCAATCGGTTCCTACAATTTTTGTTTTGTTTGCGACAGTGGCACTGTTGCTCTGTCGAGTTTCGCGAGCTTATGAGTTATTGTTCTCAATTCAGGTGTAGTTTAGACAGCTCTAAAATATCACAGGACCAGAAACGTGGGGAACACAAAAGTCTCGTTAGTACAAAATATTACAAAAGGCGTAGACCGCATTATGTAAGTCAATACAAAAAAAAAAAAACAAATGAAATATAACACAACTTTGTTTCCAGTGTTTCTCATTCTAAATTATTAACTATCTAAACTATGTTTATACAACTTTGTTTCTAAGTAAATACATACTCAATATCTATACGATAACTTGAGCTATATTTATTTAAGTTAACATGGCCCTACACGCCATCTAGGTAATAATTTTGTTATGTTGAAATCCACATCCGTTTACCAAAACCGGAGTGGTTGTATTTATCACTTTGTGAATTCTAACGCTTCCAATAATATGTTGCTTTTTACTTGTTCGACTCGGGAAGTTTGGTGTCTACCAGTTTTTTTATATAAATAAATTATTCATCTAGGTAGTAAAAGCTTTAAAAGCATTTAGGCGTAACCAGACTGTCCTTAGACATTAGTACTTCACGCATTCATTTATCATTCCTAAAAACTAACTGAAACAAGCGCTGCTTCGAGTGTAGAGGCTTTGACGGGTCAATTATAATACTCAACAAACTCATTCATCTCTTCCTTCATTCGAGCAAAGGTTTTATATTTCAAATCTTAAACGGCCATTCTAATCTGATTACATCGCGTTTGTTTCTACACCCTCACCTAAACAAAACACGAAAAGCAACGGCATTCATGATTTCTCATATAGTTGATTCCATCATTTTTATGTTCTCCGGAATACGGGGGTTACGGGAATTTCATCAAGATTTTGCCAAGTTAACTGAATAGGTACCCTTGTGGAGGTCAATTCTGTAATGGGATTAAACGCTGACCCACATTCGCTCTTAATAGGGGACCTAGAGTTAAGTAACACGATTTTTAGGGACACGCCTGTCCTGAATTTGGGCCCGAATTTTGCCAAAATCAATGGTGGAGCGGATTAATTACGGTGAACCTGTTCTTTGTTCTATGGAAAAAATGCTTATGTTTTATTTTGGAGGTGATCAAATAAAATTACCTATAATGTTCAAGTTACTAATTGTTCGTTGGTTGATGATAAAACTGATTCTGTTGGCAAAACATCCGCTTATTTCATGTTTACTAAAATCGACTTGTCATTCATGTCCATTTTGCTAAAATGTCTATAATTTACTGCAATTGCATCCTCAAAGTCTCCAACCCCTCTCATTCCTATAGCTCCAATTTTTTCAAAGACTACCAATTGTCTCATTTCCATTTGTGAATAATTTTTGTCCGTCCGGTCCCCTCTAATAAAACCCGCGGCGCTCACATGGCCGCCCTAATGAGAGAGCGAGATGAATCTACTTCTATCCTTGTCATTGTGCGAGTCGCACAAATCTTTCGCTAGTTAGTGCCGAATAGTGTCGACCCACTTACGACAAAAGTTATTGTCACACAACTTTTATGCGGGATTTGAATTTGTGGAGGACTTTAGCGCTTGCTTCGCGTTTCTGAGATCTGTGATATTGGTAGCTGTGTGGCGATGGCTTGGTTGTTTTAGCCTTGTTTTATCATGACTGTTAGAAGAATGACGGCAAAGGATTAATTGAGCACTTGCACATCAAAGATAACGGAGACCCGCAAACTTATTTATTTTTCCATTTCACCAACCAACAATACAAGGAAACGATATTTCTCTCTCCTAAACAACTCCCGACCTAGTATTCGTTTGCCAACCTCTAGAGACACTTGATCAGTTCGTGGCTAATTCTATAATTGGCAGTCTGAAGTCTCCCCGGGCGAAGGCCGAAGTTAGCACTTTTAATATCCCACTTAATTTTGTTCAGCGAATCTAAAATCTAATTGGACCGCCGTAATTGGGGATTTTTTGTGGAAAAAATAATTAAGAGATAAGTAGTTATGTTTTTCAGTTTTTGTTTCAGCTGATTTTATCTTTATTTTTAATCTGCTCTACTTAATTTTGTAATAATGAGTTTACTTACGTAAGGTATTTTGCTAAGCGACTATCACCAAAAATCACGAGTTTCGTATCAATTCCTGCACGAAACATGGTTTATCCGAACTCTTCGTTGGTAACTGGGTGATATAATTTGTGTCAGAGTTAAATCTGTGGCCCTAGTGAAAAGGGATCTAAGTCCAAAAATGCAACTTTACACGAGACGCAAAAAACACTCCGCGCGCTTCAAATTGTGTGTTTGACCTCGTGACATTTAAACCGCTACCAAATGAAATACACGTGATATTTTTATAGGTAAACGATTTATGCTCTTTATTATTATTGAGTTATTTTTTATGTAAAGTTAATAGTTTTTAAGATAGTGACTTATACTAACCACAAAATGAATTCCTTGAGGGTATAAAATAAGTTATACCCCTTCTCCCATAAGTTAAATGTCAATTTACACAAGTGAAAAGGGATACGCATTTGGAATGATTTTTATCATAGCCAAGTAGTCTAAAGAAATATTTAATAGTTTAAAACATGTGTTTTACTGTGTACTTTTCTTTACCGTTAAAATTTTTAGAAAATTCTCAAAAAAAATATCTTAAATCCTTTTTCACAAGGATTTTATACGTGGCGTATGGTACATTAAGACTTGTACAAACTATTTTGTGCAACTTATATCCATTATTTAAATAAAAATAAAACAAAAAATATTTAAATTACTATTTTTTTTAATGTTTCGTAGTTTCTTGCATAATAAAATTTGAAAATACAAAAAAAGGGGAGTTTAAGAGTCCTTTATGTGTGGCTTCCAGGTAAACGAAACAGAAAAAGAAATGCATGCAATGAATTTCGTAGTTATTAGGTGTAAAAAGGTACGATTAGACTAAAACCAATTATAGTATACATTAACTTCGAAATAAGTAACAAAAATATGTGTAATAAGATCTAACTTACTCGCGTAATTATTGGTTTTTCTCCAGCGCGTCGACACAGGCTTCGCTCAGTACAGTGCGCGGGCGCTATGCGCTCTCCACCCACCCCCACCGTTCCCCCGCATCGACGAGTTATATCCTTTCTCACGTAAAATGAAAGCACTTCGTAGGATATCATTCTAATTGTATCAAATTTCATTTATTAATTTTACAATAGCACACGTGAATACTGATCTCAACAGAGTTATTTTTGATTTTTTCCTTATATTTTGGTGAAAACGGATTTTTGTCTAGTAATATCATTACTCACTAAAACATTTTTAAGGACCAGGTGTTGTTGTATTGATAAACACCAAACAAATTAAAACGTGGGTAATTTATGTTAATTTAGATTAAAAAACCCCAAACTAAAAAAATATTTTTCCGTTTAAAAGAATACAAAAGTACTTGAAACCGACTTTTGTAGTTTTTTTTTGGTGTCAGTTGCACCCTTTTACAGAAAGTAACTTCTTTATTTTTAGAGATAGATTAGATCCGTTTTCACCAAACGATAGAGCATTTTTTTCTGATCACTTTGGTATACTTAACTCATTTTCGACAAAATCGGACTTGTACCCTTTTTCACTAGGGCCACAGAAATATATATCTACGATGTATCCGAAATCCCAATAAAATCCACCGCTATCGGTAGAATATCTAGAAAATTAAAAACAAAACCGGCCAAGTGCGTGTCGGACTACGCACAATGAAGGGTTTCGTAGTTGGGATGAATTTATTCCAAATACAAACTTAACATTGTGGTTGAAATAAATGTTCTCCCATACATTCTAACTGCAAATGAAAGAAAGAAGAAAGAAAGAAAAAACGTTTATTTGCGGTAAACATGACGCAAAAAAAAAAAAAGTTTTAAATACATAAAAAAGTTAAAAAAGTTGGGGAAGCATGCGTCACATCCACGCAAATCGGCTATTGCTCAGCATTATACTACGACCCTATGCAAGACAGAGCCCCAGCGCTGGTTTTCAGCGACAGCCGGCGCCGACGTAATGACGTCGACCGGTGCAGCAAACAAATATTTAGACGCTGTACCAGTACAGCGTACTTAAAGAAAAATAATTTATTAAAATTAAATTGTGATTCAATATATTAAATAGATGTAAAAAACAAAAGGAAATAGACATACATTATTTTAAGTTACGAGAATATCATCCTCAAAAAAGTTTTACGTTTCATATATTGGCAACATTTTGTCGCGTCTTATTTGGCGTGCACCCAACATGTACTAAATTGTGATGTAAGAAATTACAAAATGGCCAATGATGTAATATCACGTAATATGTTGTGTTATTATTATGCAAAAGTTACGTGTCAGTGTTTTTGTTAAATGCGTTTGTGAGGGATTATGAAATGAGATGGATCCAATAAAAGACAAAACCTTGGTAAACTGGAGTGTGACCCGATATGCCAAACATTTTTTAAAGAGATATGAAGCTTCGAAAACAGGAAGGCATGAAAAATGGAAGTCGTTTCACGAATAGAAATACAAGATAGAACAACACAGAGTATGTAAATAATATGATAATTGGAAATTAATTTGAAATTAGATTGTAAATTGATGATTTTAAAAATAAATAATAAGCAATAACATGGACAAGTAATAAGATCAAAATATAATTCAATAAATAGGTTGTCAACATAGGATGAGAGTGGACAGGGGAAACGCTACCAGCAGACCCAGCAAACAGGGGACCGAAAGCCATGCTGCAGCGCTGCTGGAGATCCAAAACCAAATACTGCAGGCCATGACCCTTGAGGTAAGCAACGAAAGAAAAAAATAAAATAAAATAAAACTTTGTTAAAAACTTATTTGTTCAGAGAGTTGTACATGCAACAATAACTTCTTAAGTTGAAATTTAAAAGACTGTACTGTTTTTAGGCCTCGCATTGGCGGTGGAAGATCGTTCCAGCACCGCGTGGCTGCAAACCTGAAGCTACCTCTGAATGCTGCAGTTTTATGTCGCTGCATGTTTAGTGGGCCAACCACCGAACGAAGACCATATTTGTAACGAGCTTGTCGCCAAGTGAGTTTTTCAAATAAATAGTGCGGCTTATGGGTTGTTACAATGCCAAACATTAAACTCGCTAAATGAAGCTTTCGCCTGGCAGCCATTTTTAGTGTCTTGAGTTGGTTTATGTATGGTGTCACATGATGCCTGCGAGGGACATGAATAGAGAAACGAACACAGGCATTCTGAATTCGCTGAATTAACCTATCTGTCCTAGCAAGCAGGCAGGGCCCATAAACAGTGTCACAGTAATTCAGCTTAGATAGAATCAGACTATCAATCAGTTGTTTTCTGAGTGATATGCTAAGAAAATTTCGTATACTATATAATACCTTAAGCCTATAAAAGCAGTTTCTGAGTACGTTTTTTAAATGAGCCTCAAAACGCAGCTCTGGATCTAGGATTAGACCCAGGCTACATGCCTGTTGTACTCGCTCAATTCTCTCCCCTCTAATTAGAATCTCTGGTTTAGCAGACAGTATTGCAGTAACTTGTTTTCTTGTACCCAGCACCATGAACTTGGACTTCAGTGGGTTCAGGACCAAAGAGTTTTCCTCAGACCAGGTCACCACCCTATACAGGTCCTCATTCACCTTTTGCACTGCCAACGCTGTATCATCACCTTTGAAAGAAATGTACAACTGGATGTCATCAGCATACATGTGATACTTGCAGTTTTGAAAAGACCCAGCAATATCGGCACTGTAGAGGATGTACAGCAAAGGGCCTAGAATCTATCCCTGTGGGACTCCCCTAGACACCTGGAGTGGAGGGGAAGACACAGTCGATCCGTCTTCCTTGTGGATCTGCACATACTGTGACCTACCAGTTAGATAGCTATTAAACCAATCCACAACGTCACAATCAAAACCATAATATGTTAGCTTGGACAGCAGTAGATTGGTATTAATAGCGTCGAAAGCCCGGGAGAAATCCAGCAGGACCAGGATCGACCCCTCCCCCCATCACGTGCCTCCAGGATATTGCCCACCACATCCATCAGAGCCGTAGCAGTGCCTCTTCCCTTACGGAAACCTGACTGAAATTCAGGGAGAATATTATTCGCCTCCAAGTATTCAATTACTTGTAGATACACTACACGCTCCAGAATCTTTGATAGGCAGGGCAGTATACTAATTGGCCTGAGGTCTTTCAAATTGGCTGGATCACTAATTTTAGGGATAGGCCGAACGATTGCGCGACGCCATAGGCTAGGGAAAGTGCGCGTTTCTATTGACCTGTTGATGATATCAGTGATGACTCGCAGGGTGGTTGGCATTGTAAGTTTTAACATTTCCAAACTGATACCATCAACACCCTGAGCATTTGATCGTAGGCTCCTGACTATCTTCAAATGTTAGTTTATACGCACAGTATTAAGAAATTAACCATGTTATTTTAAGACCATAGACTTCTTATAGGTTTCCCTGTAATCTATGAGTAAAGAGCCATAGGTACTATGTATTTTTTTCAACATTTTATGTCCAATAATTTCGGAGATAAGGGGGGAATGATCAATTTTCATCGAATTTATTAAATATCTTTAAAACATTTATTTTAAAATTATATAAAAAATATGTTTAAAATCCTCGCAAGAAGCCCTTAGTCATACGGTACTGTTAGCTAAAGTTTTTTTTTTTTTTCTTGTTTGCTCCCCAAAAGTGACCCCTATATTTAACGTTAGAAAGCAGCAAATTGGCTGTGACAGACGGACAGACGGACAGACAGACAGACACACGAGTGATTTTATAAGGATTCCGTTTTTTTCCTTTTGAGGTACGGAACCCTAAAAATTTAAAACAGAACACCTTGGACTGTACCTACTTACAGTGTTTGCTACTATGATTTCGTGTTTGTATTCAGAACGCATGATTTAAGTAACTTTGAATTCTATACAACACCAATAAGATCTGGTATTAACAGTCGGAGAACAAAACTCCGTATCCAGTCGAGGGAGGGTGGCGCCGCGACTGCCAGCTTCTGATTTATGTGCCACTGTACCCTACTTCTTACCCACTTTTTATACTGCTGCCCCACTCTAGGGTTGAGGAAATAAATACCTGGAAGAACAAAGAGATATGATCGAGATTTAAAGGATAATATTTGCCATAGTTATTAAATAGCACTTACATCTTTTCTACCCTGAAGATGAACAGCATGAAGTGATAGAGTCGTTCTTAAAATCAGCTTTCACTTAGTTATAGTTACAAAGCAAATACTTCCTGTAGTAGTTCGTTCGTAAAGCCATAATTACTTATGGTGAATTATATACCACTTAAAAATAAATTTATTCTAACAAAGGTCAATAATCTGTACGGGATAAGGGTTGCAGAATATTTTCGAACCTTTTTAGGGTTCCGTAAATGAAAAGGAAAAAACGGAACCCTTATACTCCTTATAGGATCATTCGTGTGTCTGTCTGTCTGGCTGGCTGGTTGGCAGTCTGCCTGTCACAGCCAATTTGCTCCGAATCTATTAGACCAATTAAGTTGAAATTTTGTGCACATATGAATTTCTGTAATCTAAATACGGAAGTGTAACGTAAATAAATGAATATTGAATATGGATACACATAACAGGGGCAAATTGTAAAAAAAAAAAGATTTGCAAAATGTACCGTGTGACATACCAAATGAAAGGACTTTCTTGACTTTCTTGACTTGCGAGACTTACCTTTGCAGTTGGAATGTATAAGAGATCATGTTTTTCAATTAGAGTGTTAAGTTTGTTGTTGGATAAATTCATCCAAACTACGGAACTATTCATTGTGCGTGGTCCGACACGTACTTGGGCGGTTTTTTTTTAAATAAAAATTTCAGAAGTCTTGCAAACGTTATACAAAACGAGCTTGAAAAGTTATAAATACAAATCCGAAACGTTTTCATAAACAACATTTTAAAGAACAAAAACAAGACATAAATGAACGACTCGCCATCACACGGATAAAGCCTGAGAGGTGTGTTGTTGTATATAAATTGTAAAAAAATAGGCTAGGTTGATTTGGAAACAAATTAATAAAATAATAATACGCGTTAGAGACAGTTAACTTTGAAAGAGACAAACAAATCTTACTAATCTATAGCTGTGTCGCTATCATATTTTTTTTCTATTTCAGCTAAAAATTTGGCTAAACAACTTGCTTCTTTTGAGCAATGCAATGACATTTTAAATAATTCTGCCAATAATTTGGCAACAACTAATGACATTAATTATCATTTAAATTAGAAATTAGGACAATAGACAAAACCTCTTGCTTAATAAATGAAGAAAATTTAAATACTGGTTTAAATCATCAAAATGTTACTAAAAGTTCTTCTTTGATATCTCACCCATCGAATTGTAGTAATTTTAATAAATGTAATAATAATAATACTCTAAAAATTGTTCATCAAAATATACAGGGTGTGATAGGTAAGGAATTAGAATTGGAGCTGTTCATGAACTGTAGTTATATTGATATCCTATGTGTAACTGAACATTGGTTGAAAGTCCACCAGTTCATGTTCAGCTTTAACAACCACCAGGTTGCCAGCTCATTCAGCAGAGTTAATATGATACGTGGTGGCTCTTTAATAATTGTTCATAACAATTTGAAATTTAAAGAACGTAAGGATATTGTGAGCCTCTCTGTTGAGCGAGTTATTGAAATAGCTTGCATTGAGCTTGAGCAGTTCATTGTAATGAGCGTGTACAGGCCCCCATGTGCTTCATATGATATTTTTGATAAATATATGGAAGAAGTATTATTAAAGACTTGTAACAGTAATAAAACAGTTGTAGTCTGTGGAGATTTCAACATTAATATACTGGAAAAATCTGCTGTAGTAAATAAATTTATAACTTTATTAAAGTCATGTAATTTGTACAATATATTCTTTGAGCCGACTAGAATAACTGCCACTAGTGCTACCTGTATTGACAATATTTTTACAAACTTAAAACCTTCTAGACATTTAATTATAAATGAGTTAGACTGATCACTGTGGCCAGTTAGTCACTTTCCCTCAGAAAACAGTCAGAGCACAAAGAAAACTTGTGAGTTTTATTCCTGTAAATAAAAGTCGCTTAGGCCAATTTAAGAATAATTTAATGGAAAAACTACCCGGTTTGCCTTATCAAAATGACCCGGATCAAGCTTACACTTTACTATTTAACCTCATCAATAGTGAGTTTAGGAAGGTTTTTACCTCAAAAACATTGCCTGTTTGTGACCGCATTATATTCAGTAATTGGGCAACACCGGGTATTTACAAAAGTAGGCAGAGGTTATTTGAATTGTATCATGAAAAAACATATAACTATGATGAAACTTTTAAAGAATTTGTTAAGAAATATTCAAACATTTTTAAAAGAGCCTGTTCCTCAGCAAAAGCCATACACATTATAAATAAAATAAAATCTTCTGGAAATAAAATTAAAACAACTTGGAATATTATTAATTCAGAAACGGGAAGAACGACAGTACGGAATCGTGACCTCCATCTAAAAATTAATGATGTAGATATTAAGGCAGACGTGGAGGTGGCAACTGAGTTTGAATTTTTTTTTACTAATATTCCTATTTTAACAACCAAAACTCTGTCATCGTCGTCTTCTACTTCTGCTTACTCAATACTTAAAGAATGTGTACCAGAATGTGACAAACTTTTTGAATTCACAGTTATTACTGCTAAAGACATTATAGAATCTTTTAAAAATCTTGATGTAAAAAAAACTGCTGACCTTTGGGGATTATCAGTACATACCGTGTCCTCAATAATTGATGTAATTTCACCCTTTTTAGCAGTCGTTTTTAACTCTTGTATTGCATCTGGTGTATTTCCTGATCTGATGAAACTTAGCAAAGTGATTCCATTGTTCAAATCTGGCAGCACAACTGATCCCACAAATTTTCACCCTATTTCAATATTACCTACTTTGAGCAAAATCTTTGAAAAATTAATTTTAAAACAAATGTTAGGAAATTTCAATGCATATAATCTACTTCATCTGAAACAGTTTGGTTTTACAAAGGGTTGTTCAACTACAGACGCGGGCGTGGAATTACTGAAGAGCATATTCGAGGCCTGGGAGGAGTCGCAAGATGCTCTTGGTATTTTCTGCGACTTGTCTAAGGCTTTTGATTGCGTACATCATGATACACTCACCAGGAAACTGTACCACTATGGTATGAGGGACAAGGCTCTTGACCTTCTGACTACTTATATGAACAACAGAATCCAGAGGGCCGATGTTAATGGCAAGAAATCTGCAGGATCTGCGGTCACCATGGGCGTTCCGCAGGGTTCAATTCTTGGGCCTTTCTTATTTCTAATTTATGTAAATGATTTACCTTATCACATAAGGGATAATCAAAAGATAGTATTATTCGCAGATGACACTTCGCTCATTTTTAAAATCAAACGTCAGTTAGTCAACTTTGAACAAGTTAACGATGCACTCTCTAAAGTAGTGCATTGGTTTAATGTAAATAATCTTCTACTGAACGAAAAAAAGACTAAACTCATTAAATTTTCAATGCCAAATGTCAGGTAGCTATCTACCAATGTTCAAGTTAATGGAACAGAGTTGGACCCTGTTGAGTTGACAGTTTTTCTTGGAATCACTATTGACAGTAAATTACAATGGGGCCCACACATAGAAAAATTGTCAGGAAGACTAAGTTCGGCCGCCTATGCTGTTAAAAAAATTAGACAGATAACTGATGTGGATACAGCCAGAATTGTTTATTTTAGTTATTTTCATAGTCTTATGTCATATGGGATTCTTCTCTGGGGAACCTGTGCGGACATTGATACTATCTTTGTTCTACAGAAAAGGGCTGTTCGAGCCATATACAACCTAGGTCCAAGAGATTCCCTTAGAGAAAAATTCAAAGAAATAAATATTCTGACTGTAGCTTCACAATATATTTTTGAAAACCTATTGTATGTACACAAAAATATATCAAATTATAAGAAAATGTCCGATATTCATAGTTTAAATACCAGGAATAAAACACAATCTTGCTGTGCATCGCACACGTCTCCACAAAGTAGGCAACTCGTTCATGGGTCAATGTATACGCTTTTACAACAAACTTCCCATTGACATTCGAAACTTACCCATTAATAGATTTAAAATCTGTATTAAAACCAAACTTTGTAAAAAAGGGTATTATAAAATTTCAGATTATTTAGAAGATAAAAAAGCATGGGATTGAACTGCTCGCTCTGCTAAGCCTTGTGATAAAACTTAACATTTTAATTATTTTGTAAAATCATGAAAATATACCAGTTTTATATACACATTGACATTGTTGAAAATTATATTCAAAATGACATGATTACTTTGTAAAGTGTTATATTATTTTAATTAATTATTGTGAATGTGAGGACTATGTGGATATCATTATTATTTTCATTTTTCAGTTAGTTTTAATTATGGTCTGGCAGTTTGAGTAGTTTATGCGGCCTACCCAAATGTCCTTTCTTTGGTATTGTTCGTCGAGTTGAGCTCCTTAAGTTCTGAGTTGAGCTCCACGATTACTGACAAATGCTTGCACTGACTGGACAGGTTCACTCAAATCTGTGTGGTTCTTTCCTCAAAAGACCATTTCAGACACTAATCTACATGGTCCTCATATGGCCTGACCAAGATTATGTCTGGACTTTAAAAGAGACTGTGACCTCTGAGTTTGTTTCGGCCTTTCTTCTCAGAGTAGTCAGATAGGAAACGCCGAACTCAACTAGCTTATTTTTTTTTTTTTTAATATGACGTGTAAAAGTGATTCCGATATCCTATTTACAGAATAAACAATTTCATTTCATTTCATTTCACTGACTTCTTATTCGTTAGCAGTCTTAGTCTTTACTTCTCATCTAGTTAAATCTAATAATCACATACTATATATATATTACTATATAAAGTTATTTTTATTTTTTTTAATATGACGTGTAAAAGTGATTCCGATATCCTATTTACAGAATAAACAATTTCATTTCATTTCATTTCACTGATTTCTTATTCGTTAGCATTCTTAGTCTTTACTTCTCATCTAGTTAAATCTAATAATTATACCTTTAGTTAGCAATGTCTTGTCTCTTCCATTCTCTCAACATCAACCTGGCTACCCCTAGGTAAGTATTCATCCTGAATTATGAGCGTATTCTTCTGCCATTAGCTTCATAAATGAGACAGTACCTGTTTATCTCATGTAAGCGATGCTCTGTGTCACCCCTCTTGTTTTCGGGCCCAGCGTGAAATATGGCCGACTAACTGAATCTGCTTATGAAGTTAGCGATTTACGTGGTAGGTATTAGTTTTGTGCTCTCTGCCGTAAATGATAAGATATTAAGTAACTAACTGATTTAATAATTACGAATGTTTATAATATTATTTTGCTCGTTATGATTTTATTTTTAATCGCAGTTAATTTGTTGTTTTGTGACCGCAAGACAACATTCTTATGTATGACTGCAATATCAATCATTCAAATTTTAACGGCAGTAAGGAGTGACATAATAAACCAACTCCATGAATTATAATTGTGGTAATACCACTCGAACCACAAACTATCTTTCAGCAGGTAAAAAAAACGACAGGCCCCGAGTAGTCCGCGGTGGGCGCTGAAGCAACTTGACCGGGAGCTCCTCCTGGAAGCCTCAATCGTCCAGGCCTGGGTGTCATCACCGGACAAGCCTGCTGACATCAATGACGAGGTGGAGTGGTTCCGGGAGGCCATGTCCAATATATGTGACGTGGCAATGCCCCGGGTCCGGCCCGGACGTGCTTCGCGCCAGGTGTACTGGTGGTCGCAGGAGCTGGAAACCCTGCACAGGGCGTGCGTTGCCGCGCGACGCCGGTACGCCAGGCACCGCAGGCTCCGTATCCGCCCTCGGGATACGGAAGCCGTTCAGGCGGAGCTGTACGAGGGGTTCTGAGCGGCGAAGACCGCCCTCCAAGCTGAGATCCTGCGGACCAGGGCAGTGGCCCACGAGGAGTTGCTGGAGACTCTAAACAGGGACCCTTGGGGACGCCCATATAAGATGGTGTGGGAGAAACTCCGCCCATGGGCTCCCCTGCTGACGCAGAGTCTCCGGCCCCAGCTTGTGGGGGACGTGGTGAGCGCTCTGTTCCCTTCAAGAGGGGAACATACTCCCCCGCCCATGGCTCCGCCTACTGTGGTGCCCGATGCGGACCACACCGCCGACGACGACGACGATGCTCCGGAGGTGACCGAGGTAGAAATGAGAGTGGCGGTACGCAAGATGAATGCGAAAAATACCACCCCAGGACCCGACGGCATACCTGGAAAAGCCTGGGTTCTGGCCTTGGGGGCTCTCGGGCCTCGACTAAGGGGGCTCCTAAGCGCATGCATGGAGAGGGGTCAGTTCCCACTTCGTTGGAAGATGGGGAAACTGATCCTCATCAGGAAGCCGGGGCGCCCACCGGACTCTCCATCCGCTTATCGGCCCATCGTGCTGCTCGACGAGGTGGACAAGCTCTTTGAAAGAGTCATTGCAGACGGCTGGTGCGGATGGGGCCGGATCTGGCGGAGAACCTGTTTGGTTTCCGCAAGGGGCGCTCTACGGTGGACGCCATCATGCGCGTGCGGGCCCTCACGACGGGGAATGCTGTGGCCCGGGGTGGGGTCGTCTTGGCGGTGTCTCTAGACATCGCCAATGCCTTCAACACCCTGCCCTGGAGTTGCATCAGGCAGGCACTCCAGTATCACCGGATGCCGACCTACCTCTGTCGTGTGGTCGAGGCCTATTTGACGGACAGGGCCGTCATCTACCCCGGTCACCGAGGAGAGTGGAACCGGCGAGAGATGTCGTGCGGTGTCCCACAGGGATCGGTCCTGGGGCCGCATCTGTGGGACATCGGATACGACTGGGTGCTGCGCGCCGACCTCCCTAGCGACGTCAGCGTCGTTTGCTACGCTGACGACACGTTGGTCCTGGCACAGGGGGGGTCGTACCAGGCGGCGGCCGAATTAGCGACACGCGGGATTGCGACAATCGTCGACAGGATCCGGCAGCTGGGACTCGAGGCGGCCCTGTACAAGTCCGAGGCCATGGGTTTTCATGGACCTCGGAATGCGCCACCGTCGGGTTCCCAGATAATGGTGGGAGGGGTTCACATCGCCGTCGAGTCGACAATGAAGTATCTGGCACTTGTCCTCGACAGCCGGTGGAACTTCGTCGAACACTTCCGACGTTTGGCTCCCAGACTGGAGCGGGCCGGGGCTGCGTTGAAGCGGCTCCTGCCCAATCTAGGGGATCCAAACGCCTCCTGCCAGAGGCTCTACGCGGGGGTCGTGCGGTCCATGGCCCTTTACGGGGCACCGGTGTGGGCGCGTTCACTAAGGCTGCGGCCAGCCCGCCGGTTGAATGCGTCCCACAGGGTCATGGCCATCCGGCTGGCCCGAGGATACCGCACGGTCTTCTGCGAGGCGGCGAGCCTCCTTGCCGGATTACCGCCATGAGATCTGGAGGCAAAGGTCCTCGCGCACATTTGGGAGTGGCACGAGGAGGCGAAATGCCGGGGCTTAATTCCACTGCCGCGAGAAATCGCGGCACAGTGGACAGAGCTCCGGCGGGATCTCATGGCGTCATGGAGAGTGCGATTGTCGCAACCCAGCGCTGGGCACGCCACAATTGCGGCGATAAGACCCCTCTTTGAGGAGTGGCTAGAAAGGCGCCACGGCGTCCTCACCTTCCGCCTGATGCAGGTCGTCACCGGACACGGCTGGTTCGGGAGGTTCCTGCACAGGATAAGGCGGGAGGAAACGCCCGGGTGTCACCATTGTGTGGATCGCCTGGAGGACACGGTGGAGCATATGGTGGAGATCTGCCCAGCTTGGGCAGAGCATCGCCGTGTCCTCGTGGAGGCGATCGGCGGCGGTCATCTCTCGCGTCCGGCCCTAGTTCAGGCCATGGTACGGAGCGAGAGGAAATGGGAGGCAGTCACCTCCTTCTGCGAAGCGGTAATGCTCGCGAAGGAGGAGGCGGAACGCGTGAGGGAGAGGCAAATTTCGCGCCCTCACGCCCCTAACCACCGCAGGAGGAGACGCCCAGGGCGTCGGGAATCGCGAGGCGATTTCCGGCCACCGTAGGCGCGGGCTTGCGGACGGTAAGCAATGGGTAGCTCACCGTCTGATAAGGACCCGGCCCGGATCGACGGCGCGTTGTGTTCCACGCGCGCCTCAAAGAGATGTCAGCAGAATCGACGGGGTCCGCTAGGGCCGATGCCTGCCGGGGTTGCGAAGAAAACCGAAAGGCAGATCGTGGCCCCCGGCAACAGGGCCGAAGGAACACGGGGGGGGTTTTAGTCAGTAAGAGTCTGACACGCCCTCCCGCGGGAGCCAGCCCAGAGCGGGAGCCCAGAGCGGGAGAAGTTATTTGATGCTTTCCCACTAAAAAAAAAGCTAGTTAAAAACACCGAAGGAATTTCGAAAAAATGTACTTACCAACATTTAAAATCCACAGCCTACTTTGTGGTTTCACCGATAATACTGTATTTGTCCCCGGTTCAACACAATGAGCCGTGTTTAGTTAACTCGCTAACAATTTGTCGGGTCAGATTTCAGACCGCTATCATAGCAGCGGTATGGCTGCACCGAAACTATATTGTTACTTACATCAAATTGATGGTAACCACAGGGAAATAAAGAATTACGGTCAATTCAGTGTTTTTTGACGCGAAAACTTCGTACAAAAAGGATTTAAAACTGGCTGTTAACTCAACGCTTCAACGGTGACGGATTTCAAACTATCATCGATCCTGTGAAGTACTTTGTTTTACTTAAGTGATTGTATTCATATTTACAGACCACAGAACATCACAAAATACTGCTCAGGTTGACGGGTTCCGTTAGGACCGATGTCTGCCGGGGGTGCGGTTATTGTCCGAAAGGGTTACCCTGGCCCCTAGCAATATAGGCAAATGAAGGAACACGGGTGGGTTTTAGTCAGTTAGAGTCTGACACACCCTCCTGCTCCACCCAGAGCGGGAGAAGTTATTTGATAACTTCCAACCCAAAAAAAAAAAAGCCGTTGTAGACTCTCTGAGTATATTTCATCCACAAGCCGCACGTGAAGAAAGAAGGTTTGGCAGCATGCCTTGAAAAGCGAGACTTTTACATCCTTACTATAATGCGCCAACCTGCGAGCTACCATATACCAGCCCCGGATCTAAGGGGGGGCAAACCGGGGCACTTGCCCCGGGCGGCAGTTTCATGGGGGCGCCAAATGCTTGAGACAAGAATTCGAAATATCATACAAGTGAAGCCCCTTTTCCTACAATCTCATAGGTTTTTATCAAGTAATCGAATCTTATAATACAAAGTTTGAAAAAAAAAAAAAACTTTTGTATTTCCATACGCCCAGTTAGTTTTTGAACACATACTAAGTGATTTACGAACGCATCTTAACAGATTAAAGGATTATTATTTTATGTACATATATCACAAATGGTCACAAAAAATGCTACTCATTTGTCAGTTTTAACAGTTTTTCTCAAACACTGAAGGGAGGGGGCGCCACTATCAAGTTTTTGCCCCGGTTCGAAAAAATCGTAGATCCGGGGCTGCCATATACCATTGCGGTTTACATAACAAATTGTTATATTAGTGACTACTCTGTGTTGTTTAGTTATACTAACAACATAGTAATTAATTATGAATCATCATGTTGTACGAAGGAGGATCCACTTATAATACCAACATCTTTGCAGGCCACTACCAGTCAGATAGGGTAATCTCTTATTCCTGCTGGAACTTATACGGGCATTCTAGACTCTTCAGTTGTAGTTGTGGAGTTCAACCAATTATTATTAGAGAATAATAAAAATGTATCTTCTGGCAATACTACGCATAATAATAATAATAAAAAGGGGGGCAACATACTTTAAAACTATTCACTCAAAATATCCAAGGTTGCTCTTCCAAATTACTGGAAATAGTTTTTTTTTTTAGAAAATACCAAGTTTGATGTCATTTGTTTAACAGAGCATTGGTTATAAGATCATCAAGTCATGTCAATTCATTATGAAAATTTTTCTGTATTAGCCATTTCAGCCGAAAACGTATGAGACAGCGGGCCGGTCATTAATATTAGTAAAAAATTATATTCAATCGATAGAACGAAAAGACATCATGGGACTATTACGGTAATTGCCTAGGTAAAAAAAAGGAATTCTATTTAGTTTATCTTTCAGATAATAAAAAAATATTAGACACGTATTTTTTGCTTTACCATATTAATCAAAAATAACTTAGAAAACACGCATTAAAGTTGGGGACGTCACTACTCAGTATAGCAAGGCGTGACGTCGTGCCACATTTAAACTCAATTTATCGCCGTAATCTTTTGATTACCTACGTCAAAAAGGAAAAAAACGCGTCCAATATTTTTTATTAATTTACCTTCTAGACAAAAAAAAATATTTTTTTAGACACAGGCCTATTGTCCTGTGTTGAGCTTGATAAGGATTTTGTAAGTATGCGTATACGGTCTGTATACGCATACTTACAAAATGCTTACCAGAGTCTATCTATTTTTGAGTCTGTAAGATGTGCTAAAGAAACTTAGTGCTAATAGTAAGTCAATATGTGGTGATTTTTATATTAATTTATTAGAAAATAACTCGAACACTGGCAGATTATTAAGTCTTTTAAGGTCATTTGATTTGTCAAATGTTTTTATTGAACCAACTCAAGTGACAGCTTCTGCCACTTATGTAGATAATATATGTTATAATTTTGATTACTTACATAAATAAATTTTAAATAAGTTACCATCTGATCACAGTGGACAAATATTACATTTTGCTCCTACATGCATCTACAAAAAAAAAAAGTTTTAGGCCTATTACATGTAATAATTTAGAAAAATTAAATAATTCTTTGGCAAGTAAGTAAATTATGTGTTAGTTTTAATAATATATTTGACCTAAATGAGTTCTACGCCGCTATTAAACAAGCAATTTATTGACACTTTTCCACTAAGGACTAAAACTATTTACACAAAGTTCTTATTTAGTGATTGGGCGACTCCAGGTATTCGTAATAAAAGCAGGGAAAAACTTTTTGAACTTTATGGCCTAAAGCAACATATTCAATAATACAAGCTTTTATCAGTATATTGTAAAATATTCTAAAACTTTTAAAATTATGTGCAAAATAGCTAAAGCTCTTTACATTAGCAATAAAATAAAATCAGCTGATGATAAAATAAAAACTATCTGGCAAATAATAAATAATGAAACAGGAAGGATAAAATATTGTTATACAGAATAAAATTTAAAGACTACATATTGCCCATAAACTCAGATGCAGAAATAGCTCAACAAAACTTTTTTGCTAATATGTCTCCTTAAAACTACTGAAAATTTAAATTCATCACCCGCGCTTTCTGTCACCTTACTTAGAAATAATGTAAAGGCATGCCCTTTAGAGTTTAGGTTTCAACATACAAACCCCGAGGCTGTTATAAAAGCTTTTAAAGATCTTAAAATTAAATCAACAGAAGATCTTTAGAGAATGTCTGTAAAAGTCTGTAAACATATCATCGAAACCATTGCGCCCTATTTAGCTTTCATGTTTAACACAAGTGTAGACCAAGGAGTCTTTCCGGATCTTATGAAACACAGTAAAGAAGTTCCTTTGTTCAAATCCGGTGATAGTAAAGAACCCAACAATTATAGGCCTATGTCAATTCTGCCAGTTCTCAGTAAGGTGTTTGAAAAGTGGGGGAGGGATTAGGAATACAGTTCTTGATTTACTTAGATCATACCTGAAAGTAAGAAGGGTTAAAGTTCAGTTAAACGGCGTAAACTCATTAGGGTCTGAAATGGCAATGGGCGTTTCTCAAGGTTCGATATTAGGTTCATTTAAACATATAAACCCCATAACAGTAATAAAAGCTGTCAAGCAAATAAAGATCAAATTAACCGAAGATCTATGGGGAATGTCTATCAAAGTTTGTATCTCCATTATTGAGACTATAGCGCCGTACTTAGCCTTAATATTTAATTAGTGTATGGATTGAGGAGTCTTTCCTGATCTAATGAAATACCACTTTTTAAATCCGGGGACAGTAAAGGCACCCATAATTATAGACCCGTATCCGTATTGTTGGTTTTCAGCAAGTTGTCTGAAAAAGTAATGTTAAATCAAATGCTCAATCATTTAAACACCAATAAAATGTTACATGATCAACAGTATGGTTTCACCAAGGGGCGTTGTTCGACTGACGCCGGTGTCACCTTATTAAAACAAATATTTACGGCATGGGAAGAGGCCCAAGACGCCATAGGATTTTTTTGTGACCTTTCGAAGGCATTTGATTGCGTCGTCCACGAAACCTTAATCTCGAAACTTGAGCATTACGGATTTGAAAAACTTGCGCTTAGTTTAGTAAAATCTTATTTAAATGATAGACAGCAGCAAGTTCAAATAAATGGTGTCAATTTACTCGCTTTAAAAGTAAAAATGGGTGTACCACAAGGATCGATATTAAGTCCTTTCCTCTTTTTAGTATATATTAACGATCTACTTTTGCTGACGATACTTCCTTAATTTTTAGAATTAATAGACGTGCATTAAATCTTGACGACGTAAATAACGCCCTACTGCAAGTCCAAAATTGGTTCACTGCTAATAATTTAGTATTAAACGGTAACAAAACTAAATGCATAAGATTTTCTTTACCAATTGTCAAAAGTAGTAATTTTGAGATAGTATTGAATCAAGAAAAACTAGAATTTGTCGATAAAACTGTTTTCCCGGGGATCACGCTCGACTCAAGGCTTCAATGGGGTCCACATTTAACATCCCTTTCAGGATGGCTAAGTTCAACAGCATATGCTGTGAGAAATTACGTCAATTTACTGATGTAAATACCGCGAGGTTAGTCTATTTCAGTTACTTCCATAGTATTATGTCGTACGGTATTTTACTATGGGGTCGGGCTGCAGACATCGAATCTATTATTATGCGCAGAAAAGAGCCATCAGAGCCATATATGGCCTCCGCAGGCGCGACTCTCTAAGGGAACTATTTAAAGATATTAACATCATGACGGTACCTTGTCAATATATCTATGAAAACATTATAGCATTATTATTAGTAGCGACCAAAAGTCCATAGGCAATCGCACAAAGCAATAGACTGACGCTTCGGTTTGACTTACGACCTTCTTCTATAAGATGTTACAATACTATAGATACACACACACTCACTTTGTCTGCAACTCATAGTAGTTCATAATTTCAATCTATATAGAATACGGCGTGCTAGCTCAGTGGATAACGTGCTTTGGTATGTGCGATTATGGCGAGCCGAGCGAGGGTTCAAATCTCATCTGTGGTTTGCTTGTAATTTTTAATAATTACATTCATAGTTTTTGTTATTTTTTAATAATTACTATTCATAGTTTTTGTTATTTTTTAATAATGACTAGTTCAATAATCATTCGTTTTTTGTTTCGGTCGTCTTGTTCACATAAATATTAAGGTTTAGCAGGTAGACCACAGAAAACTTAAGTAAATTATTTCGATTTCTGTGGGGTAGACAGACGCAGTTCGTTACGCGTATTCGCTTAATAAAACTTTGTTGGTTCGTGGTTATTGTTGGTGACGAATATTTAGGTATTAGCGGTGTTGTGGTTATTGTTTTCAAAATGCAGTCAAATATAAATATTGAAGGGAGATCAAATATTATTGCGCTGCGTAAAAGTGAATGTAATTTACACAAATTCTAATGAGACCGGACTAAGTGTGAGTGTTATCATTTAAATATTTCATATTTTACTAAACATAAATCTTAATCAAAAGTATTGTTGATAGAACAGAGGTATTGTTGAGACAGAAGATGCCTTTAAAATTTTAAATTCATTATGAGGTTTAATTCGATTAGTGAATGATAAATAATTATTATGTGTAATAAATACAATGTTATTCTTTGTTCTAGAGAAATACTGTGAGGGTTAAGAGGAATGAGGAAGAGGCTTATTTTCGAGCAGTAGCGACGTCAAATGATGGAGGAATATGAAACAAATGGTTTCATACCAACGAGATATTTTGCTGAATTATTAAACACGTCATTATGAACCGTTCGCTGTGCACTCTGAAGGCTTGCATCACTGAAGACCAGCTAGGAAGCCGTTTTCGACAGAAAGGCATAAACAAGAACGTTTAAGTTTCGCACGATAATATTAAGACTTCAAGTGGGACACTGCTATATTTTAACCTTAAAATATTTACCGTACCAACTTAATAAACAACAGATTCGTTGTTGCATGAATTTGTGGTAACGATTTTTTAAGCAAGTTACAATATGTTGTTTGTCGTATTTCTCGCAGATAGACCGAAAATGTTTAAGATTATTTTAGTAATATTATTATTTTAGGATTACAATTTGAGTTCAAGTTTCAATCTTCTTTTCGTAAAGAAAATGAATACTTAAGCTATAACCTTAATACCAACCAATATTTACTAAAGCCAAATAAAATGTAAAATAAATAATGTAAACAAACTGCCCATACTTAACCTTAAAATCACCTATTTGTAAGTAGTTTTTTTTTTACATTTTGATTAGTCTTATATTCTTATTTATTGCTTAATTACTTCGACCATGATCAAAGCTAACTAATAATAAGCTAGCTAATATTTATGGTGAAAAAATCAATTTAAAATTAAAAACATTTCATAATACAAATATGTCAAAATAATATAAATTGCTTCTAAGTTTCTTGACATCTATTTCACATCTTATTGAGCTGACGTAATGACAAATAATTGTAGCAATATATTATCTATAAGTAAAATAAATATAACGAATACATTTTTTTAATTTTGCTATCACATATCACGCATTTTTAATTCTAAACCCTTTATTGCAATAACAGCATTAATAAAAAAGGCAGCAATAGTTAAAATATAATATTATTGCAAACAAAAATATTAATATTTGCAAAAACTGCACTGTGCTTGACGAGGTTGGAACCTAAGCCAGTTTGCATCTCAGACCAATGCTTAACGCGTTATGCTATCTGCACACGTAAATTTGGTTCGAATTTTAGTAATCCCATAAACTGGCCAAGGTCAAGCGCATGATGCGTGTTGTCTAACAAAAGCGACGGAAATATATATTTGTTTCGGTAGTGCGGCGCAGGTACGCGACGATACGACAGTGTGTAAAGCGCAATACTGCGTTCTCTGTGGTGTGTGTGCCGTGTTGTTTACACATACAGATATACGGACTACACCGCGTGTTCACAGCAATATGATTCTTAACGTGCTTATGCACTTTTGAACGCTTACTGTACGTAAGGAAAAATCTACATCTTTTTAGTAAAAGAGGTGCACGACACAATTATATCACTAGAAATAGGGACCAATTAGTTCAATCAGGTTTCAGATTGGCTAAAGTGGACTCATCTTTCATGGGGTACTGTTTAAAATGTTACAATAAAATACCTCCCCACATACTTCAACTGAATGAAACGAAATTTAAATCTTATATAAAACGCACACTATGCAGCCGAGCATATTATAAGTTGGGGGATTACATCGCTGATATAAATGCTTGGCTAAACGGTTCTGCTCCACAAGGGCGCATAAACTAATTGGTTAGCATTTAAAATACTGTTGGAGTTGCTGAAGATTTAAAAAACTACTCATCTTTGCATTGTATAAATTCAATTCCTTAGCATTGTATAATTCCATAACACATGTGAGTACTATGTACCTACTATAAAGCTACCATTTACTAGGTAAGTCTTACATTGACTTGAATGTGCTCTTGCGGCTGAGAATATGTCATGCTCACTCTAATGTCTCGCTGACGGTGGCGTGTGTGTTGGATCATTTAACTCCCTTCAAAATGGTTGAGCTGAATGGTGCTAATCCATGCGTCATGTTGGCGAACGGGCGCTGTCAGTAGGGACTGGTCATCTTCTAGTTGCCATGGCTTATTTTAATTTGATTTTTGAATTGTTTTATTTTTTATTATGGACGCTTTTATCGTTCTGCATCGTTCTCACATTTATAACTTCAACATGAATGATGTAAGATGTAACCAATATTTTGTAACCATATTGTGATTTGAAAGAGTGTCCGTGGAGTTTCTTGCCCGTTCTTCTCCATAGGTACCTACTACGCTCTGGAATGGGCAACTAGCTTCATCTTTCTGACTGACCGACCCCTTGACAATTCAAAAGTGCCTGTAATTGGTTTATTTGAAATAAATGCTTTGAGTTTTTTTGAGTTTGATTTCTCTTTTTAGTTTACATTAATTATTTACCCCAATTACTTCAAAATCAACCGAAGATGGTGTTATTTTCAGATGACACATCATTGATCTTTAAAACAAACCGACGACGGTCACAAAATCTTGACGACAATACCGTTCAATAAGTACGTCAGAGCCGATCACGCCTTTAGGAATCGCTGCGACATATGAGCACATTTTGATATCGGCCTCCTAGAGGCAAGCTGACAGACGAGGGGTTTCGTCTGTCGCCTAGGCTCACGGGAAAAAAACATCACATAGAAATAGCATTTGAACAAAACAACAAGTAAAAGCACGAGTTAAAAGGGACATACCTGAAACTGAACTATAGTGTAGAATATCACGAAAACACGACGGAAGCCAAATCACAGGCGAAACATAAACCATATAACCAAGCCGGGGTCAACAGAGAAGCAATCAATCAATGTCCGTAGTAGTAAATCGGGTTCCATGGTATACAATGACCTGACATGGATGAATGAAAGTACTCTGCTTTCTATATTGACAACGACTCAATCAAATACAAATACAAAGTCAAAGAAAGACGTAGACGTCACGTCACGAAACTTAAAACTGTCAAACGAAAGTCATGTCAAACCCAACCGTCATGGCTGCCCTAAGAATAGGGTTACATTTTTAAAAATCTTCCCAATTTAATAATTTTTGTACGGCTGTACTCTTCTTGAAATGATTTTTTTTTTTTGTATTTTTATGACAATCCCCTATTTTTTCCTATTTATCTATGTAATGTACATAGAGGTGGCCCAAAATCAAACATCTCCTTTCAACTGACTACCTATTGCAGTTCATGAGATACAGCTCGCTGACAAACATACGGACGGGTGGACAGCGAAAGTTTATCTGGCACCCTTCGGGTACGGAACCAAAAAAACGAAATTAAGGTCAGGCGGTGTTGGTTTCTGCTTTTCCTTAGGGTCAATTTTGCGTCAAAATTAACTAAGTATGATACCACAAGTCTCATTAAATCCTCGTCATAAGGTAACTATTACATACATACATAAGGTCACACCTTCTTCCCATGGAGGTAGGCAGAAACTACAGAACGCGGTGGCGAAATAAAAAGACTATGTAAGGATCGTAGCAGGTGTGCTACGATCCTTACATAGTCTTTTTATTTCGTTTATGTTTATAAATCTCCAGATATATTATGTACACATCTCAAGGTGAAAACTTAGAGAAATGATCTGGAAGTGAGCTGTCAACAGCGTCAATTTCTAGTATCAGGTGGAATTACATCTCAGTAGCTCCTTAGTAGATTATATTACAGCCTGTCTAGATTATAAAAAAAAGTGTGTCGGAGTCTTTATTGATCTGGCCAAGGCCTTTGACACTGTCTCGATCTCTGCTCTTGTTGACAAGCTGGAAAGGTGTGGAATAAGAGGAATGGTACTTAAAATCTACAAAGACTTTCTTACTGGCCGTCTGCAGAGGGTTAAAGTGGGTAGTGCTGTTAGTTCGGATGTCGCAGTCGTCTACGGAGTCCCACAGGGTAGCATTCTCGGTCCCAGTCTCTTCCTGATTTACATAAACGACTTGTGTCAAATGACACTTAATAAAGGCAAAATATTTACCTATGCCGATGACACAGCTTTGGTTTTTCAGGGAGATACGTGGGATGAAGTCCAACGAAATGCGGAGATAGGACTCCATAAAGCCAGCTTGTGGCTGAGGCATAACCTGTTAACGCTTAACATATCAAAAACCTCATTTGTGCAATTCACTAACGCTCGCATAAAACAGACCAATGTAGCTGTCCGGATTCACACATGTAAATCACCTTTCACTCAGCAGTGCTCGTGTACAACTCTGAGCAAATCTAAAACGGTCAGATACCTTGGGGTTCTTTTGGACGAGAAAATATCCTGGCAGCCGCATATCGAGATGGTTTCGACACGAGTCAGGAAACTTACATGGGTGTTTAAAAATCTGAGGCAAGTGGCTGATAGTGATATCCTCCGTACAGTTTATTATGCATTGGCTCAATCAGTTATTGGTTATTGCATTGGGGTTTGGGGAGGTGCATGTAAAACGCATCTCTTACGCCTGGAAAGAGCGCAACAGTCTTTGCTAAAAACAATGTCATTCAAACCATATAGATTTCCAACGAAGACATTATACGAGATGTGCCGGGTATTTACAGTGAGACAACTTTTTATTTTCCAGAGCATTACGAAAAAACACGTATCTACCCCATACGAACCAGGTAAACTACAAAATAAGCGAACAATTCCAAATGTAATTGAATCTGTTAAATGTCGCACAGCTTTTGCAAGACGACAAAATGCTTTTCTTTCTGTTTATTTATATAACAAAATTAATAGAATCTTAAATTTTTATCCGCTAGCACTACGCGAATGTAAACTAAAAGTAAAGAACTGGCTCTTTACTCTTGATTATGAGAATGTAGAGGAAATAATAAACAACTAATGACATTTTACAAAGGAACACATACACATACACTACTCATACACAAACATGAACGGGAACCCACCCACATGCACATGTACACACACACAGCACGATATAATTTAAGAATAAATAACTTTTATTTTTGTTTTAAATATTTTTTCATACTTTTCATTTCTGTGTATTTAATTTTGTTTTTACTTCTTTAAAATCTTATTTTGTAGCACATCCGTTGGTCTATTCCTATGTTGACATTAGTACCTAAGTCAAACAATATGGGAGAGGGCGCTGACTCCTGACATACAGGTTCACCTAGTTCGGTAGTCAGAGGCTTCAAACAATTTTGTGTAACTTATTATGTCAATAAAGAACTATTATTATTATTATTATTATAGTTCAAGCTCACTTCACCTAAGTTTTCATTGTGTGATTTTTACACGCACGCCGGTTGCGGGTACTACACACCCGGCCTTTCTGAAGAACATTAACAGTAAGATCACTCATTACATATATAGGGCGTCCCTTCTATTTCCACTCACATCTGCCTTCAATACCTTTGTCAATACCTTTGGACAGTCGCCTTCCAATCATCCTCTCAAAATGACCAAACCATCTAAGTATACTCTTTTAAATTGTCACTACATCTTCTTTAAGCCGCACCATTGCTTTATCACAACAGTCCTCAGTCGTAAGTCATAGTTAGACCATACAATATGCTTCGCAAGGAACGAATTTCCACAGTATGTAATACCTCCACGTAGGCACCTATTACTATAACATCATACATGTTTGTGATATTCACTTTGGGAAATCCATCAACAACTTACTCGTAATTTGTTTGATCCAATTTTCCGAGTGCCGAAATAACTTTGACTCAAGCCACGCGCAGTATAATTTCACTTTCTCCTATTCATCAATAAACGTAATCCAGTACCTTATTTACCCTTTTTTTCCAAAATCACCAAAAAACCGAAAATTAAACCTCGAAAATTGCCATCTCCATACAACAGTGTCCACTCAAACATAATTCAGTTTCTTAATTATTGGAGCAAGATGTTCATTTACCGAACATTTACCGCACGCTATTTACTCAAGGCTTTCGGTAAAAATTCAACCTTTATAGCCCATTTAAATGAAAGGCAATTAAAAGTTTTTCACTTCGCTCCTCAGAATCCTTTGACGATAGACTTTTATTCTATGCTTTTACTGTTCGCAGAATTTTTACGAGTCCACTTTGGCTTCAATTAAACTGACCTGATTAATTATAGCTAACCTGCCTGTTTGTTTGGAGCGCAAAATATTAGGAGAAAGTTTTTATTTTTTTAAAATTCATATGAAGATATTCTAATAAATGAGATAAATTGCTAGGAAATATTACATCAAGAGATCGCTTGTACCTTTTTGGTTTTTAACCTCTTGGTATAACTGTGAAAAACATTGTATTGAAAATAGTATTAGTTATATCTTTTAAGATGCAGCTGATTCGTTACTTAAGCAAAATCACGTAAAGGTATCACAATACTACATAACATTAAGAATCTAACAACCACATTTAATTCAAATCCAAATTCAAAATTATTTATTTTGGGACAACTAGATCCAAAAGTTAGCATACAAAAAACTTAGAAACTATTGTTAGTACTTAAATATAATTACATAGGACAACACTCATTCCATACATTCTAAACACAAATGCGCCTATGCTGAGACATCCCGCCCGTCAAGATAACCAATAGGGAGATATTGTACCTCCCTAAAAGATCACGAGACGAACGAAATGCCTCAACACAGGTGCACGTACATCTGCAGCTATAGTTTTTAGGATACTGTTGTGACTCCCCCGCACCCTTCTCATAATTGACACGACTTTTTTCCGAATAACGGCAGGAAAATCAACAGTATGTGTTGATTTTCCTGCCGTTATTCGGAAAAAAGTCTGCGCGAACATCTCGGAGGCACTACAGAAACGAGAAAGTCCCAACATCATCCTGAAAATATTATTGTATTGAACGCGCATTGTGTCCAGGGATTTTTCGGTACAGCTAGCCCATAGACCACCGCCAAGTGCTACCCAGACAATATGCTTTAAATAGCGTGAGCTTGACTTGGTCCGTTCGGCGGGCGAATCTATGGACCAGCATGTTGCCACGGACTGACAGAGCCCTGCGGTCTCTCTATGACAACATCATCCTTAAGTCATCGGTAAGATAATGTCCAAGGTATTTAAACTGCGACACCTTATCCAAGTTAACACCTTAACACCATTTAACTAGCCCACTTCCCATTAATATTTAACTTAAAAACACTAAACTCTAAATTGGCAGCTTATCAAATAAATCGATAATTACGAGCACCTGGACCACTAATCTGCAACTTAACAGTGATTTAGTTAACAAATCGTCTAACTATTTACCACTGCAGTGAATAGTAGCCATCCTAAACGTTTAAGTTACGACACCAAATAAATAGGTACAGAAGGTTGGCTTCATACAACGCAGACACACGTCAACGTGCAGCGAGTGCAAGCGCAGTCCCGAGTGGCATTCGTTTGAACATTAATAGACCAAACCAACATAGAACTAGAACAAGAGTTAGAGCATTCCTTTCTTGATATTTTTGAATAGTTAGAACTACGAAAGAATGCTCTTTCCCTGACTGCACAGAGAGAATATTCTCTTTGTTGGAACGCACATTCTGTATGAATGTGCGTTCGCTCGCTTGGTCCAAACCCACCTTGGAATAGTTTGAAATCGCCGTACTTACACATATTTATATTAACTTGCTTCGTTCATAATTATGTTTCCAGGTAATCTCATTGTCATCAATTTTTTAAGTAATTCCTGGCATCCAATTGAGTTGAAACTTGGCATACTTATATAACTTCGGTGACAACACAAAAATATGATACCATGGCGCCGGTCTAATGATGAAGCCCGAAGGTTGCCATAGAAACTCCTCAACTAAATTAGATAACGTAGTTTGAACTCGTTGGTTTTGGTCTTGACAAGTACTTTAACCCAAGATGGTGACTAGGGTCTGACGATGGAGCTGGAAGGAAGCCCGGAAATCCTCAGTCAAACAAGGTAACACATTCGTGTTTTAACTTTATATATTAACCGGTATATGTATTAACCGGTGGCGACAGGAACTTCTCAATTAAACAAGATAATCCTGATGTGTTTGGGCTCGGCAATTAGTTCTTGACAAAAACTATATGCCAGAGTGTAGTCCAGGGTCTGATGATGGGTCCGAAAGGTGGCAACAGGAACTCCTCCTGTTGTGTTGGGCTCTTTAGATTTGTCTTTACAAGTACCTTACAAATGAAGGTGATGGAACAGATATTTTAACAAATTCTAACGCAAAAAAATACATAACATTTTTTTTTAAACAAGCTTTTCTTAACTAAAATTTACATAAATATAGAATTTTATTATTTTCTTAAAAGCTTGAGGTGTGCACGTCCTTTTTTACACTTAAAATATTAGCTTGATTTTAAGAAAATATGAAAGTTTCCTCTAGCGACGAGAGATCGTCATGCGCTCTTCGGCGCCCAGTGCGTCTGCTGCCAATAAGAATGGCGGTTGTGTCCTCGCGCTACCATGCGTCCATCTTTTCCTCTTAAAACAGGCGAACATGAACCAAACATGAATGTAAGGTCCCGTAGTAGTTGGTACCTTACACTTGTAGCTTTAAGTAAGAAGTGGTAAGTCAGTACTTGGAGTTAGGCGAGTTGATGTAAACACACACAGATTCGGTAACACTAAAGGTTTATTAGAGTACCGATCACAACAAAGTAAAAGTGGGTTGGATGCTAATCCGCGGTGTTCGCGTAAGTATGTAATTCGTCAACTCACTTAAAATCATATTAAACATTGTTTTAAATACCAAAGAGAAAAGTAGGTTGCTGCGTTTGCAGCCTGACGGAATGTACGTAAACCGTACATGCTCCCGAGGGAAAAGGCGGGATGAGCATCCAGTACATAAAACGTTTTAAAGTAAAAATTCCAAAACGCAATAATAAAAGTATAGACCGTATAAAAGTAGGTTAAGTAAGTAAAAATATAAAAGTAAGACATCCCAGAACGTCACAATAAAAAGTAAAGACAGTAAAGTAAACATTAGTAAGTAAGTAAAATTAAACATGTACACATAAAAACAATAAGCTTTACTGCTCCTCAAAGTGAAACAGTTGTTTCGGCCTCGCGTCGCTGTATAGTGGCTCCGGCGGTGTCGAATGGCGTATTTCTTGCATCTCGATTTCGACTTTGTTGTCGATTCCTGTAGGTTGTCTTGTAGGTGGCCTTTTAGTTTTCTTATGCCATAGTCTCCTAATCCAAATGTAGACAGCAAACGAAGCAGCTCCTCCCAACAGCAGAGAAGTCACAGAGTAGAGATATATGTCGTGACTCGATATATCTATCCCTTGTGGTAGTCTTTCCTGCTCTTTCTGCTGAATTATTTGCTTATCTATGTTTCTGATATTTATTGCAGATGTATCCAGTTCTGTCATGTTCAGCTGTGCGTTTTTCCAACTTAGATCAAATAAATTGTTGATAGTCGTGTTAAGTGTAGGTACTTCAATATCCGCCTCCATGTGAAATTTGCTTCCTAAGTGGTTATAGGTGAATATTGTCGCATCTTTCTTTTGTAGTATGCATTTTGGTTTCAAGGCAATCACCCCAGTACCGTTGATGACTGCTGGCGTAACTTGATCGCTACATATGACGCGCATCAGCTGTCTGTCGCATAATGTAAACAACCACCAGTTAGGTTTATGTAATTGGATCCAAGTTTCTTTGCAAGTTACATCATTGATGACGCAGGATAATGAAGTTTGTTGACTGAATACCTTGGCCTCGCAAGGTGCGTCCTTGTCTTGTAAGCTAAATACCGGCTGACGTGAAATGCATGTGTACTCGTCTTCTCCGTATGGCGTGCATTGGCGCATGTCTTGCTCTTCCATAGTGATGTACGAATTTTTCACGAAGTTTATGGCGATATAATTGGAGAAAGGCTGCACGATTCTCAATTGTCCTTGTTTCTGGAATGGTATAGGTATTACCCGGTATATTTTGTAGTCCTCATCGCTCAAAAGTGGAATATGCAATTCGAAAAGTAGAAAGTTGTTTGTAATCCGAGCCTTGACATGGATTAGTTCGTAGATGTCACGGAAATCTTTTTGTATGTCCTTTATCGGTAAGGCTAGTCCCTGTGGAAGTTTTCCAGAGATGATGTTCAGCTGTTCTATTATTTGAGATGCAGGAAACAAGTGTGTATCCAAATGACCTCGATAAATGTTGGCGAGAGCATTCATTAGCATTTCTTGAATTCTATGCAAGTCTGATTTATGTAGGTTTGTATTGCGTGGAATTGTTTGTCCATAAATTCCGTATTGTTTTTAATTACATTGTTTTCAGCCTCTATGATCAAAGTTTGATTCTTCATCAACTGTAACAAGTAATTATCGTTGATTTGCAAGTTTTGGATATCCTTCTCGTACTTTTGCGCAAAGTCTTCATCCAAAACCCCGAAAAGTGTTCTGGCTAATTTTCCGATTCCATCAAAGTAGCCTCGTTTTTGTCGCGAATGCTGAGAAAGTAACATAGTGTTATAATTCTCAAGGTGATGCATTTCATGACGTAGGTGTCTGACAACTGCTTCGCATGGTGTAAACTCGTGCGCGATTCTTTGACAGAGTTTATCAATTTGGTTTATGTAGTCGTTCATGTTATTCGCAGCTTGCCAGTAGGACGTTAGGTTGTAATAGATCAGTAGAGTCCATTCATCATGTATAAGTTGCAGTTTTCCGGCTTCATCGAAATAAATAGGTTGATTGTTGGTTATAGAGGTCACCTTATAGTTGTTTGTTACTGGTGACGATTGTGCAGTTCCTAACATTCCTATTAAAGTTATAAGAGCGAAAGTCAGGAAACTGTACTTGTTGGTTCGCGTGCTCCTTTTTCTTCTTTGGTTTTCAGTTATTGTATCTTCTTCTCTTTTGTTATTTGTTGTTTCTTCGGTAGGTAGCAGTGTTTCTTGCTGTGGTAATGGAGTTAGTTTAACAGTGGGTCGTTTTATCACTCCAGTTTTTGTTTTAAGGGTGGCCACTCGTACTAGACCATCCTTACCGGGATGAGTTTCCATCACTCGTCCCATGGCCCATTTGCCAGGAGGTAAGTTTGTTTCCTTGATTAGGACCACGTCGTTTAGTTTGAGGTTTTGTACAGTTCTGTTCCACTTGCTTCTAGACTGTAAGGTGTTCAGGTAGTCATTGGACCAAGCTTTCCAGAATTCATCCAGCATGTGCTCCGTTAGTTGCCAACGTTTTCTCAGATCCATCTTTCTGTTGTCAGGCTCCGGTTGAGGTAGAGACAACGTAGCACTGCCAGTTAGAAAGTGGCCAGGAGTGAGAGTGCTGTAAAATTCCTCCGGATCTTCTGTTAGCTGACATAGAGGCCTCGAGTTTAGGCAGGCTTCTATTTTCGCTAGTAACGTAGTGAATTCTTCCCAGGTCAGTTTTTGATCCCCAAGAACCCGCTTCAAGTGGTGTTTTAATGATTTGACGGCTGCTTCGAATATCCCCCCCGCACTAGGCCAAGCAGGGGCGTTGAAGTGCCAATGAATTTCTAGTTTCCCAATCTCGTCAAAGAACTCAGGAGAGAGTAGCTTCTTGAAGTTACTGAAATCCTCTCTCAGTACTTTGGATGCTCCAACGAAGTTCGTGCCGTTGTCTGAGTACATGTGAGCAGGCGTTCCGCGCCTCGCGCACATTCTCTGAAGGGCCGCAATAAACGCTTCCGTGCTTAGTTCTGAGACTAATTCGATATGTACAGCTTTCGTAGCCATACAGACGAAGACCGCGATGTATGCTTTTGAGGTCTTCACTCCTCTTCCTTTGTTAAGTTTCACGTCTACGTGACCAGTAAAGTCAACACCAGTGTGAGTGAATGGACGGCTTGGTGTTACTCTTTGTTTTGGCAGATCGGCCATTAGTTGAGCATTGTCCGTAGAATTGTAACGATGACATTTCACACAGCGTCGTATTCTTCCCTTTACCGCCCGATTTCCAGAGACTATCCAGTATCGTTGCCGTATGTAAGTAAGGGTCAGACGGGCTCCTCCATGAAGCGTCATCGAATGTGCTTGGTCGATCAGTAGTTCAGTGAAGCGGCTGGAGTAGGGTACCACTGCGGGATTCTTCATATTTGCAGGAAGATCAGAGTGCTGTAGTCTTCCGCCTACGCGAATGATTCCCTTGCTATCCAGATAAGGTTTGAGTTTGTAAATGTTGCTTTTTGGTGACAGAGTTTTATTTTGTTTCAACTGTTTGTGTTCTTGCGCAAACTCGCTTTGTTGAACATATTTTATTATATATTCTGCTGCGTATTGTAGGTCAGTTGTTGTTAGGTAAGTAGCGCTTGGTCGTAATTTTTGCTTTAGTGATGCAATATATCGCACAATTCGAGCAGTAATTCTTATTACTGAAGTCAGCGAACTGTGGTTCTTCAACAACTTGTAAACAATATTTTCAGTGTTGTAGTTTTTCGAACTGACGTCATTGGGTTCGACCCTGTTTGCTTCGCTTGTAGTAAAGTGGCAATTCACATTATGAGGTGTTTCTGTTTCTGCAAAGTTTTTCAGAAACATAGGTCCGTTCCACCATAAGTTGAACTTGACTACTTTGCTCGGTAGCAAGCCTCTCGAAGCGCAGTCAACTGGATTAAGTTCCGATCGTACATAACACCATTGTTGAGGTGGAATTACGTCTTTTATTTTCCCCACTCTGTTAGCTACGTATCTTTCCCATCTTGAGAGGTCTCCCTGAATCCAAGCTAGCACCAGCTTGGAGTCACACCAACCATAAGCTGATATCTCATGCTCCGTTAGTGATTTCTTCACTTTTTCCATGAGTTGGGAGAGTAGTAGTGCTCCGCATAGCTCAAGTCTGGGCAATGAAGTTTTTTGAGTAATCGGCACTACCCTAGTTTTTGATACTAGTAATGTGATCCTTGGGTCGCCCTTTTCGTCGATTACTCGGCTGTATATGACGCAAGCGTATGCCTTTTCGCTTGCGTCACAAAATCCATGTAGTTGGATATTTTTCTGCGTACTGCCAATCCATCTGTTTATTTTAATGTTTTTAATTAGATGTAGTTCTTTGTTTAGATGCCGCCATTCGTCTTGTAACTCAGTAGGTAGTTCAGCATCCCAGTTTATTTTAGTTAGCCACACCCTTTGGAATAGTAGTTTAGCTGACACAGTTATAGGCGCCAGCCAACCCAAGGGGTCGTATAGTTTGGATATTTGTGATAGCAGGTTTCTTTTAGTTAGTGGTTCGTTGTTGTAGTCGTCTATGGACCAGTTGAATATGAAAACGTCATCTTTTGGATTCCAACTCAACCCCAACGTTTTCATTGATTCGTCGCCTCTAAAATCAAATGTACTTTTCGATATTTGATCTTCGTCTAAGTGTCGTAGAAGCTCAGGATCGTTGACTTGACCATTTTCGCAGATTCATTCCGCCTCCCTTCAGTAGTTTTATGATCGATGTTTGAATTTCCTTTGCTTGTTTTGTAGAGTTGTGGCCGCTGATTAGGTCATCGACGTAGAACTGATTTAGCAATATTTCAGCGGCCTTTGGGTATTTGTGGCCGTCATCGATAGCAAGCTGTTTGAGTGTTCGCATTGCTAGCCATGGAGCACTTTTTGTCCCATATGTTAATGTTTGCAGTTGATATTCTTGTAAATTGTCTTTTGGTTGCTTTCTCCATAGGATCTTCTGTAGATGTTGTTGATCCGGATGACACCATATGGAACGATACATTTTTTCAATGTCCGCTGTGTAGACGTATTTATAGCCACGCCATTGTAATATCAATGCTTGGATGTCCTTTTGCAGATTAGGACCTTTTTCCATTACGTCATTTAGGCTACATCCACCCATGGTCTTCTGGGAAGCATTAAAAACAGCTCTTAGTTTTGTTGTTGTTGATTGTTCTCTCAGTACTCCATGATGCGGTAAGAAGATTGCATCTTTGGCGGGTGTCGTGTTTGAAAGCTTCATGTGACCTAAATCAATGTACTCGCGGATGAAATCTTTGTACATTGATGCAAGTTTAGGGTTTCTGTCGAATTTTCTTTCCAGTTGTAAGAATTGAGAGATTGCGATCGACTTTGAGTTTCCCAATTTTTCTTCATAACGAGGAATCAGTGGCATCTTTACAATGTATTTTCCGTCGCGATCTCTTTCAGTAGTCATTTTGTAGTAGTTTTCGCACCAGTCGTCTTTAGATGTGTCCTCAGTGTTCTGAATGATGTCTTCTGTATCCCAGAATCTCTTTAAGTCGTTCAGGTCGACAAGAGCGACATGGCAGTTAAAAGTTTCTAGCTTGCCGCATAAAATCCATCCTAAACGGGTTTGCTGAGCTGTCGGCGTTTGGGCATCTCCCTTTAGGACCCCCTCTAATATAACTTGCGAATAGATATCCGCTCCCAGCAGCAAATCCACGCTCCTTGATAAGTTGAAGTCAGGATCCGCTAGTTTCAGACCTTGTAGCTGAGGCCAGTTTTCTTTTTTAAATGTTTTGTTAGGTAAGTTGTTCGTGATCCTTTTCATTATTAGAGTGCTGACTGAAAATGCAAAGTCAGTGCATCTTGATTTACACTCTAATTCTAGTCGTCCTTTACAATCTCCCGAAATCGTACCCACGCCGGAAATTGTAGCGTTCATCCTTTTTCTAGGTAGTTTCAGTCGTTCTCCGTGATGAGGTTTACTTGAGATCCTTGGTCCAGTAAAGCTCGTAACGTTATAAAGTCTCCTGTTGATGTCTTTACTTGAAGTTCTACTGTAGTAAGTAATATTTCCATAATGTAGTTGTTTGATAAATGATTCGAACTATGTTGGTTTGTTGATGTTGAAGGTTGATGTTCCCGTTGTTGAGAACGTTGACCCATATTGTTCATATTGGAACTTGGCGACAGTTTTTGCGCTGAATAGTGTAACATCGTATGATGTGGTTTATTGCACTCTTTGCAAGTTTTGTTCGACGTGCATTCTGTGTCTCCATGCTTATACAAACAGTTTTTGCATATTTGTAATTTCCTTACTGTGTCATTCCGTTGCCGTGTGTCCATTTCAATGAACTTTGGACACTGCATGATCACGTGAAAACCGCTGCACAGAAGGCATTTACCGTATGACGCATGGTATATTCTTGATGTTTCTTTTCTATGTGGTTCATATGATGGTTTATTGGAGTTAAATTTCGTTTTGTTGCTGAATATTTGTTTATGTTGGTTAGATGCATCTTTTTGGTAACCCTTTGCTGCTTCCAACGCCATGAATTTGGTCTCCAAGAACCCCAAAAATTCACTCAGCTCCGGGACTTGCTTTGGATGCTCTAATTCTCTAGTGTATTCAATATATGATGTTGAGTCCAACTTCTGTGCCATCAAGTACACGATTATTGGATCCCAGCTTGATGTATTTAGACCGATGTTATGTAGGCCATTCATGCATTCGTTGATTACGTCATGCATTCTCTTCAAGACAGCAGCATTGACCTGCTGGATGGATGGTAACTCCATCAAAGTATTCATCAAGTTCGTAAATTGGAGTCTCTTGTTGTCGTATCGCTGAATAAGAATATCCCAACAAGTTTCATAGTTTTCAGCGCCGACCAAATGTTGAACTAATCGTTCCGGCTCTCCTTTAAGCTTAGATTTTAAGTGTTGCATTTTCTGCGCTTTCGAAGAATTTGCATTGTTGTGGATTGTCTCCAGAAACATATCCTTGAACGTAATCCACTGACTGTAGTTTCCAGTGAATTCCGGTAGTTGAATCCTCGGTGCATAGTTTTGGTGGTTTACGCTTGTCCATAGTTTCGAGTTGAGAGATCTTTTCATGACATCGTACTGACGTTCTTTGTTGGCGAACAAGTCGTTATATATTTCGTTTGACCCTTTCAAAATAGCTTCTAGCTCCCAGTGACATTTCTCTACAGTGTCCCACTTGGTTTTCAGGACGCTCAGGTGATCCTCTAACTCCCATTTTTCAGTTATGGAGTCAATTTCTATTTTGGACATCGCCCGTTCTAGTGCTTTAATGTGACATTCTTGTCGATCAAGCAGTTCCTTGGTCTTGGTATCTACTCCCGTAGGATGAGGAATGACAACTTCAGCCTGTTTTCCTTCCCAGACCAACAACCGCTGCAGTATATCAATCCTGGTGGATTCATACATATGTTTCGTCTTTTCATAAATGTTTCCAGTAAAATATTGGATTTCTTTGTCCTCTCGTTCAAGTAATACATTGTGTCTATTGCCAAAGTCTTGCCAGAGGTTTTCCAATGACACTAACCTTTGAGTCATGTACTCCTTTCCTTTCCGAGACGCGCTGTCCTTTTGGTAGTTAGTACAGAGACGTTTGATTGACTCGAAGACTTCGTTTTGTGCAGTGATTTCGCTCATCTTGATGTAGTCGTTTCGGTAATCGAAAGTAGTAGTAGTAGTAAGATGTAGTAGTAAAGTAGGTATTGAAGAACACGTAGTTCGGTGTCTTCTAGTTTGTAGGCCTCGTATTGCCCGCAGTTCACGTTGTAGTCCGGAAGCTGTAGTAGCAGTAGTCGTAGTAGTAGTTGGCTTGTTGCCGCAGTTGAGTCTTGTTTTTCCGCTTGATTCACGAAGAAGTTCCAAAGTATCCCCTCTTCGTTGATTGCTCAGAGCTCTTGTACTCTTTTTACGAATATGCGCGCTTTCTCAACTTGACTGGTGAGATCCGCTTGTGGAAGGCCAGCCAAGCCGATTCGCTGTCGTTCCAAGAGATACAATTACCCCAAACTGTGAAATACTCGAAGGACCATTAAATGTAAGGTCCCGTAGTAGTTGGTACCTTACACTTGTAGCTTTAAGTAAGAAGTGGTAAGCCAGTACTTGGAGTTAGGCGAGTTGATGTAAACACACACAGATTCGGTAACACTAAAGGTTTATTAGAGTACCGATCACAACAAAGTAAAAGTGGGTTGGATGCTAATCCGCGGTGTTCGCGTAAGTATGTAATTCGTCAACTCACTTAAAATCATATTAAACATTGTTTTAAATACCAAAGAGAAAAGTAGGTTGCTGCGTTTGCAGCCTGACGGAATGTACGTAAACCGTACAATGAACTAAAAAACGACGAAGGTAATTCGCAGCACCGACCGCCGTCCCGAGGTCACGGTGCAGCACTGCTGCACCTGGCTAGCCATTCCTGCTGACCTTTTTTTTTTTTTTGAGGGTGGGAAATCATCAAATAACTTCTCCCGCTCTGGGCGGAGCGGAAGGGCGTGTCAGACTCTTAGTGTTACCCCTTCAAATCTGCTGACATCTCTTTGAGGCGCGCGTGGAACACAACGCGCCGTCGACCCGGGCCTGGTCCTTATCGGACGGTGAGCCACCCATTGCTCACCGCCCGCAAGCCCGCGCCTACGGTGGCCGGAAATCGCCCCGCGATTCCCGACGCCCTGGGCGTCTCCTCCTGCGGCGGTTAGGGGCGTGAGGGCGCGAAATTTGCCTTTCCCTCACACGTTCCGCCTCCTCCTTCGCGAGCATAACAGCTTCGCAGAAGGAGGTGACGGCCTCCCATTTCCTCTCGCTCCGTACCATGGCCTGAACCAGGGCCGGACGCGAGAGATCACCGCCGCCGATCGCCTCCACGAGGACACGGCGATGCTCCGCCCAAGCTGGGCAGACCTCCACCGTATGCTCCACCGTGTCCTCCGGGCGATCCACACAATGGTGACACCCGGGCGTTTCCTCCCGCCTTATCCTGTGCAGGAACCTCCCGAAACAGCCGTGTCCGGTGAGGACCTGCGTCAGGCGGAAGGTGAGGACGCCGTGGCGCCTCTCTAGCCACTCCTCAAAGAGGGGTCTTATCGCCGCAATTGTGGCGTGCCCAGCGCTGGGTTGCGACAATCGCACTCTCCATGACGCCATGAGATCCCGCCGGGGCTCCGTCCGCTGTGCCGCGATTTCTCGCGGCAGCGGAGTTAAGCCCCGGCGTTTCGCCTCCTCGCGCCACTCCCAAATGTGCGCGAGGACCTTTGCTTCCAGATCCCATGGCGGTAATCCGGCAAGGAGGCTCGCCGCCTCGCAGGAGACCGTGCGGTATCCTCGGGCCAGCCGGATGGCCATGACCCTCTGGGACGCGTTCAACCGGCGGGCTGGCCGCAGCCTTAGTGAACGCGCCCACACCGGTGCCCCGTAAAGGGCCATGGACCGCACGACCCCCGCGTAGAGCCTCCGATTCCTGCTGACCTGTTGTTCTTTTTTAAGGTGTAATAGTTTTTCACGAATTTCCAGGCAAGAACATATTTTAAACCATGGCTTGGATGTACCCACTATGGATTCAAGTGTGTTAAGTCAAAATCAAATCAATACAAGTCTGACTATTTTTATTATTGTTTACATTGTAATGACTAATGACTATCATAAAGATTATAATTATACAGACTCAGGACATAGTACACCTATGACGTCACACTTGTTTTTCCAACTAATGGCATACATTCATGTTATTCTGCTTATTCAGGTCAGATCTGGCCACAAGTGTTACTTGATGAGGAATCATAATACGTGGTGTAAAGAAACCCAACGCCAAACCGAAATTAACGCATCAAAGTACCAGGTAGACGTAGCTTCCCACGATTTCAAACGATTTCGTGCGACTTACATAATCGTATCAATCAATCTGATTTGTTTTAATATTTATTTTTAACTATTTTCCTTTTTTTTGCTTCTCTTTCATAGAAATTTAAATTAAAAATGAAGAAATTAAATTTCTAAATAATAAGTTGCTAGATCTAGAGTCATAGTTTCAAAGTGCTCACGGAGAAATTGAGTTATTTTCATCAGAAAATTATAAAGTTATACAAACCAATGAAGAATAGCTCATTTAAAAATATAAAAGTAGTCCGGTCAAGTATAAAAAGCATCACCAATGAAGACATCAAGTAAAACCATGAAAGTACAACCTTTTTACAAAGACATCAAGTAAAACCTATTCTAATGTTTCAGTTTTCAAATGAAAAATGAAACATTAGAATAGGAACCCAGCGAATCATTAAAAGTCACCACTTTAATGTAGTTTTCACAAGACGTCACAAACAGTGGTGAGGACCAAAACGTCAAGACAAATACATACAGTTAAAATAAAAGAAGCAAGACCCGGACAAATACTGCAAAAATTAATAAGATATGTATCCTCAGCAATAATAATATAAATAAAATACTTTCAGTCTCAGATACTACTCTGCAACTCAAGCCAGAGATATGCAACTACCTAATGCCACACCATACCATGAACCAAATGATGCAAAATAGAAACTAAAGTGCAATCATTTACAATGAACGATTTCTGTATTTCTGTATTCATAGGAAAATAAGACATCAACTCAAATGACTACTCAAATTCGATATTTAGTATAGAAAATTTCAATGGTTTAATGCACCATGATATATTGATTCATGAGCACAAATATTTTCTCGAGTCTAATAAGAACCCACCATCACAAAATGTTCTATAGACGTAGTGGTAAGCTCAATAATACTGATATGTGAACTATTTTTCGAGATCTAAATAATCTTTAATTTGACATCATTCAATCAAACGCATACTATAGAAAGAAACATGATGACTTGCAAAAACTATGGACGTAAAAAAGAGAAGTAGACAAAAAAAAATCTTGTCTGATAATGTATGTGTTGTGCATCAGAATATTGCTGGGTTACTAAACAAATCTGACATGGTAACAGTATATTTAGACGAGTTATCAGAAAAGGATTTAAGTGTAGATATATTATGCATAACCGAACACTTCACTGTGGCAAGATATGAATCTTATTTAACTATACCAAATTATCAACTAGTGGCATCTTACTGTAGAAGAGAAACCAAAAGAGGTAGAGCATGTATATTGTTAAGAACGGACACCATTTCAGCAAATTTAAGAAGATAGCCAACATATTAGAACCTTGAGTATTTGAATATTACGTGATAGAGTTACCTACCTATAACACTGTCCTAGCTTGTATGTCTCCCCCAACCCATCACCATACTAGGCAAGCCTATCCCTTGGGAGAAGCAAACTAAGTACCTAGGTTTAGTCCTTGACCACCATCTCTCCTTCGAAGAGCACATAAGGCAAGCCCGCACGCGAGTCGCTTGGACTCTTGGAATGCTTCACTCAATCCTAAATGCACGTAGCAAATTGTCGCTACGGAGCAAATTGCGAATTTATAAAACGTGCATTCGCCCAATCATGACCTATGCGGGTGCTGTTTTTGCACAAGCAAGACCCAGTCACATCCATAAGATGCAGACCTTACAAAACCGTTGCCTTCGGAAGGCCTTGGGTGCCCTCTGGTTTGTGAGGAATGAGACCCTCCATCTCGATCTAAAAATCGCCATCATGCACCAATTTCTCAAACGCTCTTCCAAGCGTTACTTCGATACTGCCACCAAACATCCCCCCGACCCTTGCTCGATAACAAGGTGCCAGCAGTTGTTGCAGCTGAGTACGTAGCTTTAAATTCCCCGACTAATAATCATGATCTAAACTTTGATCCAGCCCGTCTCATTCTGGATGTCCTCCTTTCGGTTGACGCCCTAAGCCGAAGTTCGTTCGAGGGGGTGCCCTTAGTGACCGTTCACCTGGTTTTAATTAGCATAGTTGAATAAACCCTGGCTGGAGGTTTTAAGTGTAGTAGCTTATGGCACCCACAGGAAAGCTCGGTTAATTAGTCATGATCAAAGGTCAACTACGAGATGCCCTACATAAAAAAATAATATATATGTACAGAGTTCCCAAGTTAACTAACCTGAATGTATGTATAAAGTACAAATTCAAAAAAGAGCTAACTAAGAAATGCTATCATAATATTGTCTTTGCAGGGAATTTCAATATCGATATTCTAAAAAAGAACCTTCAAACTATTGAATTTGAGTGCATTTTACTTAACTATAATTTAAAATTAGCAGTGAATCAACCTACACGCCTAAAAAGTAATACTTGTTGTACGACAATAGTCTATACACTCAAGCGTACGAATGATTGTTCTATACACTTGTGATGATGGAAACTCAAGGATAAAGAATTAAACAGCCCGTATTGAGTGTGGTAAAATCACTGATTTATTTTACTTAACCAGTTCACTAAATGATCGCGCGTATGAAAATGCTGATGTAGCTTAACCAACGTAATGTAACGATATGTGCGGGTTCACTGTATATACTGCCAACTCTAAAGGAGAAGACGAAGGAATATCTTGAACCTAGACAAAACTTACTGTGCCTAAATACAAAATGATGACTGATACAATTGACTGATGGATAAATGATACAAGTGATTTCAACAATATCTACTCTAAGTACTATGTATACCTAACACTAAATTGTCTGATTTTGTCCGAGTTAATATTTCACCATAGGAGAGGTCCCTCTATTTACATTTTTAGTTGTCTTACTTATACCACTAAACTCACTGATCACTGGCACTGTTTCACGCGCGCACTCTGCAGATCCCGGTCCTGTGAAGTCAGCTTGCGCCTCCATCCCCGGGGCTCACTCGCCTTCCGGTACACGTACCGCCAACATTTCACGCTGCAGTGGAGCAGGTGCGGCGCTTGGCACTCACTTCTTATAATTAAATATAAGCATATGCCGCCTAAGACAAGAACCAAGGCCAAGGTAACGTATACGACGGAATAATGATGGATGTCGTGGACGTTTAGTTATGTAGAAGATTGTTCCTTTATATTGGTTCTTTGGTCTCTAAGCTGATTTCATCATTTATCAGTTTTGGGCGTTTGTGCTTACTTTATAAACAAAGATCAACTCAAAGCATTTATTTAAATTAAACCATTTACAGGCACTTTTGAATTGTCAAAGAGTCGGTCAGTTAGTCAGAAAGTTGAAGCTAATTGCCCATTCCAAAACGTAGATCTCTATGGAGAAGAACGGGCAAGAAACTCCAAGGACACTCTTTTAAATATAGATAGTACAAAATCCTGGGTACATCATTCTTGTTGCTTCTATATGTGAAAACAATGTAAAAAAAAAATCAAAAGCAATTGAAAATATAAGATTAAAAATAAGCCCTGGCAGATAAGAGATGACCAGTTTCACCTGACGGCACCCGTTCACGAACATGACGCGTGGATCAGCACCATCCAGCTCAACCATTTTGTAGGGAACCGAATGATCCAACACACTCGCCACCATCAGCGAGACATTTAAGTGAGCATGACATATTCTCAACTGCCATGTTATTTCAAGTCAACATACATCTTAATAAGTTAATAAACGGCTCCATGGTCTCACATTTACAAAAATAAAAATGCTTCTAAATTATACAAAACTATAGTTTGCAATGCTGACTTGTTTAAAGACGTCATATCCTTCGTATTTGGTTAATCCAAATGCAAACAACAGCTAAGACAAGTTCAAAGCACACACAAGATGCAAACTGTCCGAAAATAGTCCGCCGCGCTCGGCTGCTTGCAGCGTATTGTGCGATGACATTACAGTGCACGGATTAATAAATTATTATAACAATGTGTCGGAGCATGGCAAGTCAGGCATCGTTTAAATTAAAGCAGGTTTCTGTTCTGACTCATTTCGGAGAATTTCTTTATTTGCATAAGAAGGTCTAATCATGCGGTCATGTCACTTATCTATTTATCAGTATTTATTTATTTTTTGTTTAGTTTTGCAATGTTACTCAATATCACGCTTTTTATACATAGGTACCTACTCGTTACTGTTTTTATGTGACACAAATTTATTTTAATTTATTTATACAATTATGCATACACATTACACACATCACGATGCAGTATAAAACTGATTTACATTCGTCACCTCACACACCAGGTCCAGTTGAAAACCAGCGTCAGGCACCAGTTGTCTGGCATTTTTGCTGAACTGGGCCTTTTTGGCGCAGCCGTGAGGCACACTCTCCTGCTAATTTCTTACATCGGACTTTGCACTTTTTATTTTTATCTTATTTTTTTTCCTGATGTACGACTATAATTACCTAACTATCTGGTGTATTGTGTGTCTCTTAGTCTGTGCTAAATAAATGTATTTTCTTTCTTTCTTTCTTTCTTTCAATGTATCTAAAAAAATAAAAGAATTTAACCACCAAAAAGAAAGAAAATCATTACTTAATTGAAGCATTCAACAATTAAGTTGGTAAAACAAAAATGAACATTAAGTTCCTAATGTCAAAATATATTTTTTTTTAAAAGGGGAAGCAACTCTTCCAAATATTAAAATTTTAACTAGTGAGCCCAAGCGGCTGTGGAGCAGGACCAGCATTAAGCCAAGCATTTTTATCTACGATATAATCATCTAACTTATAATATGCTTGTCTACATAGTGAGCGTTTAATGCATGTTTTAAATTTCTTCTCATTTAGTTGAAGAATATCGAGTGGTATTTTATTATAACATTTTACACAGTACCCCATAAAAGAAGTGTGTACTTTAGACAATCTAAAACGTGGTTGATCTAATTTGTTCCTATTTCTAGTGTTAAAATTATGCCTGTCACACTTATCTTACTAAAAAGATGGAGATTTTTTCGAACATACATAATGTTCTCATATATATACTGACAAGGTACCGTCATGATGTTAATTTTCTTAAACAGTTCCCTTAGAGACTCGCGTCTGCGGAGGTTGTAGGCTCTAACGGCCCTCTTTTGCAGAATAAAGATAGAATCAATATCTGCAGCCCGTCCCCACAGCAAAATACCGTAAGACATGATGCTATGAAAGTAACTAAAATAAACCAGTCTCGCGGAATCTACGTCTGTTAGTTGGCGGATTTTCCAAACAGCGTAAGCGGCTGAACTTAGCCGCCCTGCAAGTGATGTTAAGTGAGGACCCCACTGTAGTTTAGAGTCAAGCGTTATCCCCAGGAAAACAGTCTTTTCGACGAATTCTAGTGTCTCCTTATTCAATACAACGTGACATTCACTACTTCTAACATTCGGTAACGCGAATCTTATGCATTTAGTTTCCTTCTCATTTAACCCTTCGTATGGCCGGAACGTGGATCCACGCGAGACACAATGGCTTTTTAATTGTTTCTGTAATTACGGCATTCAACCGGTTAATACCAAATTATTTACAGTAAACCAATTATGGACCTTAAGCATAGCGTTATTTACGTCGTCAAGCTCCTGTGCATGTCTGTTTACTTTAAAAATGAGTGATGTGTCATCAGCAAATAACACCATTTTATTTTTCGGGTTTTCAGTAAATTAGGTAAATCATTTATGTATACTAAAAATAGGAATGGACCCAATATCGAGCCCTGTGGAACACCCATTTTGACTTTTAAACCCAATGAATTTACACCGTTTATTTGAACTTGCTGCAGTCTATCATTCAAATATGATTTTACTAAGCTCAGCGCAAGTTTATCTAGTCCGTAATGTTCAAGTTTCAAGAGCAGCGTTTCATGATCTACGCAATCAAATGCCTTGGATAGGTCGCAAAAGATGCCTATTGCATCTCGTGCCTCTTCCCATGCATTAAATATGTGTTTTAATAAAGTGACACCGGCGTCGGTTGTGCAACGTCCTTTGAAAGAAAGAAAGAAAGAAATCATTTATTTGCTGATAATGTAGGTATACATATAGGTTGGAATATTTATTAAGTGTCCCGATACATTTTACCTTACAGCATGCAAAATATTGGGTTTGAATTAAATATTAATAATTATAGATAAAGCTATTTCGATCATTATTAGCCATAGACGAATTTAATTGGTTGTTACAGATCAGACATCAAATCCAAAAAAATAAAATAAATATAACTAATGAAAGAATATATATGTCGAAATGATTAATGTCGAAAAGCTTAATGTCAAAATATTCCAAAACATTAACAACAATCACTATTATTATTATTTTTGATTTGGTATAACTATCAATACACAAGTTGAACTGAAATCAGTTTATCATTTAAATGTACCTTACCCGTACATTTTTGGTCCTTCGAGCCGGATGTCGCGTGTGTACATTACAGTGTAGCAATCAAGTACTGTAAAGCGTTTTACTAGTGACATCAAGTGAACTAGCAGTGAAGGTGTTTGTACTGCCAGCAATAGTGCTGTACAGCAGCAATAAAAATCAGCAGGGATCCGCATTTGGTGAGCAGTAAAGCTCCCGCTCGGTCAATAAAGTAAGATCGTTTAATGTATTATCATTTCTATCAACAACATGTCTTCAATGGAGGACGTTCTTGTCTGACAACAGCAACTACTCCATCAAATAGAGCAAATTTACACAAACTTCAAATAGGATGGCTCCGATCGCAAAACCTCGGACTACATACGCGGAAGGTTAAAAAATTTGGATGAGTGCTGGCAAGAGTATTAATCGAATCGTATAAAATTGTGTAGCATCGAATATGCCAGATCGCATACTTACTTCACTTTGAAGGAATTTGACACTGTGGAGGAGAGATATGAAAAAATCAGAGCAGTTATTTAGAATCATCAACCCACAGAGGAAAGACCATCAACCCCGGTTCTAAAGCCTGCCACTCCTCTAGCTACCTCAAGCACCATACAGCAACCTTCAGGTCAACCCTTAAAGTCTCAGGGATCAAACAGCAAGACAGATGAGATGATGAGGAAACAGATAAGCAACTTCAAGGCCTTTGAACATATCGTTTCAAGTATGAACAAGGATGCTGTAGCGGAGAAATGGGAATTCGATCATCTGTTAAGTATGGTCTCGTTGGACGAAAATTGACATTCTGCATTGGGACTTAGACAGTGAGCTAGGAGACCGAAATCAAGAGTATCATCAAATATGAAAACACGTATAACGATGCTATCAAAGCAATCAATAAGAAAATGTCATTTCACATAGAGAGCATACTACGCCAAAAATAGAAATACCTACATTCATTGGTAGTTACCATCAGTGGACATCTTTTAAGGACCTCTTCACAAAAGCAGTTCATAGCAACCCATCGTTATCTGGGGCTCAAAAGATGCAGTTCCTCAGTCGAAAGTGAAAAGTAAAGCAGAGCGTCTCATACAGCATCTCCCGATCAGCTCCGACAACTATATCATTTGTTGGTATATATTGAGCCATCGTTATGACAACAAGAGGATGATATTCACATCGCATATTAGCATTTTATTAAATATGCCAATTTAACAGCAAGCATCAATAAATAATATCAAATGAATCCATAAAACTGCCCTTGAAACGATGAACGCCATACAGAACCTTGGCGTAGACTGCACATCCTATGTCAGAAACTGGATTCGGACACATTCAGCGAATACAATGCAGCTATCAAACAACCTCGAAATTTACTCGAGTTGATTGAATTTCTAGCCCTTCTAGAGGGGAAGTTCACGAACATGGAAGCAAGTAGAAGAAAACAGGTGACCAATAATCAAAAATCCTTTTCTTCAAACACCAATAAACCATCAGAATCCAAACATTATCATTTCAAGCAATCATATTCAAGCAATAAGGCTGTTTCGCAATCAGCAAGTTACAGGAAATTGCAAAACAACTGGCCAAACTGTCCAGTTTGCAATGACGCACATGATATATTTTTTGCAAACCATTTGCAGATTTTTCCCCAATGAAGAAAAAACAAAACTTGAATTATTTCCAAAACTGCTTTTATGATCATAAGGGCAAAGAATGCTTATCAAAGAAGCGTTGCCTCGAATGTAACCAATTTCACAACATATTGCTTCATGAATCGTATTCAAAGGAATTATCAAAACAAGGAGGTAATTCGACGCCTTCTACACAGCAAAACAACATCCGTTCTAATCAAGAACGTGCAACTCAAGCCAACACGCACGTGACACAACAAATTATGATGCAAGAAACTTTGCTTTCAACTGCACTGCTAAAGGTTCAGAAAGCACATGGGACATACCTGACCCTACGGGCTCTTACTGGGGTCACATCAGGGGTCACAAATCTCTCTTATTACAGAAAACGCTGCTCAACAATTAGGATTGTAACGATCCAGGTGTGACGGTATAATCACGGGCCTAGGGCAATCGGAAAACAGTTGCAAAGGAATGATGAACCTCAACTGTATGTCAAGCTCAAGAATCAAACTGTATTAATTTAATATCGATGTTTTCATCATGAACAATCTAACAAAATATTTACTATCATACTCATTCCCTAAAATAGCATGCCCATTTTTGGAAAACGTGGACGTGTATTCAAAAATTCTTTTAGCGAATGTGCAGATTAAGCGAATCACTTCCGCTTGTTTAAGAGACTCGTCTTGGTTGGAAATATGAAAACTAAATTAACGTGCAACGTCGTACAATTTGATTTAGACAAAGTTCAGCAATTCTGGGAGATTAAAGATGTTACAGAAGAAAAATCATTATCATCAAAAGATCAAGAGTACATCCAATACTACAGAGCAACAACAAATCGTTTGGATGATGGAAAATACGAAGTGAGACTTCCACTCGTTCCACAATTTGAGGAGAAATTGGGGCAGTCCAAAAATAAGGCTGTTGCTCAATTCATTAATTTAGAAAAGAAGTTACATAAAAACAATTATTTACTCAATGTATATAAGTCATTCATTACCGAATACAAAAACTTAGGTCACATGAAACCTTCACCTTGCAATGAGTGGAATTTTTCCTACCGCATCATTGCGTATTGCGCGAGGATAGTGGAACAACTGCATTAAGAGTTGTTTACAATGCTTCGGCTAAAACATCTACAAATAAAAGTTTAAATGACCTGATGTACACGGGGCCCAATTTACAGAAAGACATTAAATGGAGACAATATCAGTACGCATTCACGGCTGATATAGAAAAAATGTTTAGGCAGATTTGGATTCACCCAGAAGATCAACCTTTACAAAAAAAATGTGTGGAGAGATAACCCGTCTCAAAAAATTCAAGAATATCAAATGACAACCGTAACATACGGCACAAAAGCAGCTCCATTTCTTGCAATGATGATCTTGAGACAGTTAGCGACTGATGAACGGGATAAATTCCCAGAAGCAGCCAAGGTCATCGAAGAATCGTTCTATATGGATATTTTGGTCCATGGTGCCTGCTCTTTATAAACAGCACAACAATTGCAGCAAGATTTTATGAATCTACTGAAGTTAGGAAGGAGGCTTCAACTTGTGAAAGTGGACATCAAACGATAGTCGTCTACTGCAAATAGAAGATCAAGACTATTATAAACAAGAAAGCAAGAGTTTTAATCAAGCAGGATTAACTGAGACATTAGGACTTCGTTGGAACCCTATACAAGATAACTCTACATTTGTATCAAAAATAGAACCATCAAGCACCAATATCACTAAAAGAATCATACTATCAGACATGTCTAAAATATTCGACCCATTAGGATAGATCGTATCTGTAACAACAAAGTTGAAGATTTTATTTCAAGAAACATGGATAACTAATCTTCAATGGGATGAACAAGATAAAATTAGCAAGAAATGGATCAAAATCAAAGAAGAGTTAGAAAGTATCAATCAATTTAAAATACCAAGATTGTATGGTACGGAAACAGCAAGCAGTTTAGAGTTACACAGCTTTTGTAACGCATCAACAAAAGCATATGCATGCGACATTTACTGGAGAGTTATAAATAGCAATCAATCAACAATACTAGTAGCAGCTAAATCAAAATTAGTAACTACGAAAAAATAAATATCAATACCTCGATTAGAATTATGTGGAGCACTGTTGCTGGCCAAACTCATGACCAAATTAAGTAGTGTCTATCAGGTCATGACCTAGATATATTTCATTGGAGTGACTCCACTGCCGTATTGGGATGGCTTCAAGGAAACCCAAGTCGATGGAAAACGTTTGTAACAAATAGAACAATTCAAATAATTGATAGCATTCAACCACAATCTTGGTAATACGTAAAATCAAGTGAAAATCCCGCTGACTGTGGAAGCAGAGACTGCGGGACTCTAAGTGGCTCAATTGAATGATTATCATTTGTGGTGGTAAGGAACAACATAGTTACAATCTTTTGAAGCAACGAAATAAAATCAAGCAAACTATTCAATAAACGAGGAAATAAAGGAGCAAGAAGACATTCACGTTGTTATAAAGTATGAATCAAACATCATTACAGACCTGTTAAGCAAATATCAATCAATCAGCAAAATTGCACGTATTCTAGCATTAGTGATGAAGATTACGACCTACAAAAGAAAAGCAATAAAGCATTATTTATTATTATCAGAAATCAATCAAACGAAGCAAAAAATGATCAAGCAAGTACAGCAGGAAGAGTTCGCGAAAGAAATAAAAGATTTAAAGCAAAAAGGAAAGCTACATTCAAATAAAAATAGTTAAAATTAAACCCTTACCTGGATGAAAATGATATCTTAAGAGTTATAGGAGGGAGACTAAAAAAGGCATATATCAGCCATGATATGCAGCATCCTATTAATCCGCCACACAGTATTAGTAATCCTGTCAGGACATCTGACAGAATTAATAATAGAGGACGCACATCAAACCATGTTACATGCCGGAGCCCGGCTGACATTGGGTTACATCAGATAAAAATATTGGATTCTAGGAGGGAACGTCGCTACGAAGAGGCAGCTTCGTCGTTGCATAACATGTAAAAAACAAAATCCAGTCTGCCAACAGCAAATTAGGAGGCACTTGCCGGAGGCCAGAAGTAATCCATCCCGTCCGTTTACACACACAGGCGTAGATTTTACAGGACATATTTACGTCAATGCAAGCTAAGGAGGAGGTATCAAGAGCACAAAAGGATATGTGGCTGTATTTGTGTGTATAGTCACGAAGGCAGTACACTTAGAACTAGTTGGTGATTTAAGCACAACTTCATTCATCGCAGCATTAAGAAGAATGGCAGCTCGCAGAGGGACGCCTAGTGACATTTATACGACAATGGTCGCAATTTTGTCAGTGCTAATAGGGTACTACAGCAGAAATAACAAACACTAATGAATATCATGCAAGACGGAGGTCTAAAAGCAGTAATATTAGATATGGAAATCAAGTGGAGTTTTAATCGCCCTCATGGCCAGCAGCAGGAAACCTATGGGAGGCGTCAGTTAGAAGCTTCAAATATCACTTCAAGCGGGTTATTGGTGACCAGATCCTTACATTTGAAGAACTATATACAGTGCTTACACAGATTGAGGCTAGTCAAAATACGAGACCATTATGTGCTATATCAGAAGATCCAGACGAAGTGGATTTTTTAACGCCTACTCACTTCCTACCAGGTGGATCGAAGGTACCATACACAAGACTGAAACGGATTTAAGCACCCGATGTCAGTTGACACAAAAAATTGTACAGGATCTATGGAAAAAATGGAGGAATGAGTACCTATTACAAATTACAAAAAGAAGTGGAGACAAGCTAAAAGAAACCTGAATGTAAATGATATTGTCATGATTCATGATGACAATCTTCTGCCGGAAAAATGGCTGGTGGGCAGTGTCATCAAACTACATCCCGGTTCCGACAGTTATGTTCGCGTGGTTACAGTAAACCAAAAACGGAACACTGAAACGTCCTATCACAAAATTATCAATAGACAAAACCAATAGACAATAGACAATAGACAAAACCATAGACAAAACAATAGACAAAACCTCTTGCTTAATAAATGAAGAAAATTTAAATACTGGTTTAAATCATCAAAATGTTACAAAAAGTTCTTTGATATCTCACCCATCGAATTGTAGTAATCTTAATAAATGTAATAATAATAATACTCTAAAAATTGTTCATCAAAATATACAGGGTGTGATAGGTAAGGAATTAGAATTGGAGCTGTTCATGAACTGTAGTTATATTGATATCCTATGTGTAACTGAACATTGGTTGAAAGTCCACCAGTTCATGTTCAGCTTTAACAACCACCAGGTTGCCAGCTCATTCAGCAGAGTTAATATGATACGTGGTGGCTCTTTAATAATTGTTCGTAACAATTTGAAATTTAAAGAACGTAAGGATATTGTGAGCCTCTCTGTTGAGCGAGTTATTGAAATAGCTTGCATTGAGCTTGAGCAGTTCATTGTAATGAGCGTGTACAGGCCCCCATGTGCTTCATATGATATTTTTGAGAAATATATGGAAGAAGTATTATTAAAGACTTGTAACAGTAATAAAACAGTTGTAGTCTGTGGAGATTTCAACATTAATATACTGGAAAAATCTGCTGTAGTAAATAAATTTATAACTTTATTAAAGTCATGTAATTTGTACAATATATTCTTTGAGCCGACTAGAATAACTGCCACTAGTGCTACCTGTATTGACAATATTTTTACAAACTTAAAACCTTCTAGCCATTTAATTATAAATGAGTTAGACTCTGATCACTGTGGCCAGTTAGTCACTTTCCCTCAGAAAACAGTCAGAGCACAAAGAAAACTTGTGAGTTTTATTCCTGTAAATAAAAGTCGCTTAGGCCAATTTAAGAATAATTTAATGGAAAAACTACCCGGTTTGCCTTATCAAAATGACCCGGATCAAGCTTACACTTTACTATTTAACCTCATCAATAGTGAGTTTAGGAAGGTTTTTACCTCAAAAACATTGCCTGTTTGTGACCGCATTATATTCAGTGATTGGGCAACACCAGGTATTTACAAAAGTAGGCAGAGGTTATTTGAATTGTATCATGAAAAAACATATAACTATGATGAAACTTTTCAAGATTTTGTTAAGAAATATTCAAAAATTTTTAAAAGAGCCTGTTCCTCAGCAAAAGCCATACACATTAAAAATAAAATAAAATCTTCTGGAAATAAAATTAAAACAACTTGGAATATTATTAATTCAGAAACGGGAAGAACGACAGTACGGAATCGTGACTTCCATCTAAAAATTAATGATGTAGATATTAAGGCAGACGTGGAGGTGGCAACTGAGTTTGAAATTTTTTTTACTAATATTCCTATTTTAACAACCAAAACTCTGTCATCGTCGTCCTCTACTTCTGCTTACTCAATACTTAAAGAATGTGTACCAGAATGTGACAAACTTTTTGAATTCACAGTTATTACTGCTAAAGACATTATAGAATCTTATAAATATCTTGATGTAAAAAAAACTGCTGACCTTTGGGGATTATCAGTACATACCGTGTCCTCAATAATTGATGTAATTTCACCCTTTTTAGCAGTCGTTTTTAACTCTTGTATTGCATCTGGTGTATTTCCTGATCTGATGAAACTTAGCAAAGTGATTCCATTGTTCAAATCTGGCAGCACAACTGATCCCACAAATTTTCGCCCTATTTCAATATTACCTACTTTGAGCAAAATCTTTGAAAAATTAATTTTAAAACAAATGTTAGGACATTTCAATGCATATAATCTACTTCATCTGAAACAGTTTGGTTTTACAAAGGGTCGTTCAACTACAGACGCGGGCGTGGAATTACTGAAGAGCATATTCGAGGCCTGGGAGGAGTCGCAAGATGCTCTTGGCATTTTCTGCGACTTGTCTAAGGCTTTCGATTGCGTACATCATGATACACTCACCAGGAAACTGTACCACTATGGTATGAGGGACAAGGCTCTTGACCTTCTGACTTCTTATCTGAACAACAGAATCCAGAGGGTCGATGTTAATGGCAAGAAATCTGCAGGATCTGCGGTCACCATGGGCGTTCCGCAGGGTTCAATTCTTGGGCCTTTCTTATTTCTAATTTATGTAAATGATTTACCTTATCACATAAGGGATAATCACAAGATAGTATTATTCGCAGATGACACTTCGCTCATTTTTAAAATCAAACGTCAGTTAGTCAACTTTGAACAAGTTAACGATGCACTCTCTAAAGTAGTGCATTGGTTTAATGTAAATAATCTTCTACTGAACGAAAAAAAGACTAAACTCATTAAATTTTCAATGCCAAATGTCAGGCAGCTATCTACCAATGTTCAAGTAAATGGAACAGAGTTGGACCCTGTTGATTCGACAGTTTTTCTTGGAATCACTATTGACAGTAAATTACAATGGGGCCCACACATAGAAAAATTGTCAGGAAGACTAAGTTCGGCCGCCTATGCTGTTAAAAAAATTAGACAGATAACTGATGTGGATACAGCCAGAATTGTTTATTTTAGTTATTTTCATAGTCTTATGTCATATGGGATTCTTCTCTGGGGAACCTGTGCGGACATTGATACTATCTTTGTTCTACAGAAAAGGGCTGTTCGAGCCATATACAACCTAGGTCCAAGAGATTCCCTTAGAGAAAAATTCAAAGAAATAAATATTCTGACTGTAGCCTCACAATATATTTTTGAAAACCTATTGTATGTACACAAAAATATATCAAATTTTAAGAAAATGTCCGATATTCATAGTTTAAATACCAGGAATAAACACAATCTTGCTGTGCATCGCACACGTCTCCACAAAGTAGGCAACTCGTTCATGGGTCAATGTATACGCTTTTACAACAAACTTCCCATTGACATTCGAAACTTACCCATTAATAGATTTAAAATCTGTATTAAAACTAAACTTTGTAAAAAAGGGTATTATAAAATTTCAGATTATTTAGAAGATAAAAAAGCATGGGATTGAACTGCTCGCTCTGCTAAGCCTTGTGATAAAACTTAACATTTTAATTATTTTGTAAAATCATGAAAATATACCAGTTTTATATACACATTGACATTGTTGAAAATTATATTCAAAATGACATGATTACTTTGTAAAGTATTATATTATTTTATTTAATTATTGTGAATGTGAGGACTATGTGGATATCATTATTATTTTCATTTTTCAGTTAGTTTTAATTATGGTCTGGCAGTTTGAGTAGTTTATGCGGCCTACCCAAATGTCCTTTCTTTGGTATTGTTCGTCGAGTTGAGCTCCTTAAGTTCTGAGTTGAGCTCCACGATTACTGACAAATGCTTGCACTGACTGGACAGGTTCACTCAAATCTGTGTGGTTCTTTCCTCAAAAGACCATTTCAGACACTAATCTACATGGTCCTCATATGGCCTGACCAAGATTATGTCTGGACTTTAAAAGAGACTGTGACCTCTGAGTTTGTTTCGGCCTTTCTTCTCAGAGTAGTCAGATAGGAAACGCCGAACTCAACTAGCTTATTTTTATTTTTTTTAATATGACGTGTAAAAGTGATTCTGATATCCTATTTACAGAATAAACAATTTCATTTCATTTCATTTCATTTCATTTCATTTCATTTCATTTCATTTCATCAAAACTCCCAGTTAACAATGAATCCTCGCAAATCAAACAAGCAAATGATGTGGGTTCGGGAGATTCTGACACAGATAAGAAGTCTGAAACAAGGAAAGTAGACACTCGTTACAATATAGCGTCAGTAATTACAGCAATCATGCTATTTTTTTTGTATCTTAACAACTTCCCAATGCACACTTAACGTCTCACAATTAAGCAATAATCAACATATTTACTTCGACAAACTAAAAATATGCAGATCATACGGAACGACTGGAAACTAATCATATAATATGATTTAGATCCTTATTGGGAAGAAATTACCGCACTTAACACAAGTATAATGTCGCCGGAGCAAACATGCAGCACAATCAAAGAAAAAACACATTGTTACATAATATTGTTACAATTACGTCACGGGTACACTGAACTCGATTACAATAATCATATGTTACTTAGTCAGCATTTTGCAAAGCAAGCGAATAGGTGGCGTTGAGGTCTTATCGACGTTGTCGGTTACATAGCAAACGGCCTCTTCGGCGTATTGGACGCTCGATTCGCGGAACAATACGAGAAATATATAACTCTTCTTCGTAAAAATTAAAAGCATATTGCCTCATTTTGGCAAAATCAAACTTGGGTCATTGAAGCAGAATTCAGTCTCTTAAAGAGGACGGAGGCTACAGTGCATAAACAACATAAAATGATTCATCAACAGTTTGCAAACATCGAAAATACATTAGATGTATTAAAGGCTGAAACTCAAAACAATTCGAGCGCAAATGAAGTTTCTATGGGAGCTATAGTCACGATCAATCTATTGCGTGACTTTAAATATTTACAAAATGCCTTAGTGGATACAATAACAGACATATATCATGGTCGATTTAATTCACATTTAATAACAGCCGAAAAATTACAGGATCAGCTGAGCAATATAGCTAGTCATTTAACTAATGACGTCACCTTAACTGCAGAAAACATTCTTCCGGATCTTGCACAACTTTTTAAACTTCTACGAGTCAAAGCAAGAATGCTTAAGAATTACTCAATATTTGAAGTACAAATACCTTTGATAAGCAGGGACACATATGAAATATTCAAGCTTCTTCCAATTCCTGCGGAGAAACCCAAACACATTGTTATCAATTAAACCAGTGTCAGATATCATAGCTGTGAACCTGAAAAAGGATGTATAGGTACATTATCTTGACAGAAAATACTCTAGGTTCCTGCCTAGTGACAAACGTACATTTGTGTTACATTCATTCTCCTATTTACAAATTAAGCAGAGATAAAGACTTCTGCCAATCAAAGGCATCAAAGTGTAAAGTCGACATCGATCCTTGTAAAAATCTTTGGTTAGAAAGTCATTCTATCAACAATTTTATTTATTTTTGCTGCGGTCAATGTAACCTACGAACAGTATGTGGAGATCAAGTTACCGCTCATCAGCTAACTCACTCCGGACTTATAACTATAGATTACGGCTGCATAATCAAATCAGATATTTTTGAAGTAATTGCTCATCAACAAAGAGCGAGCGACGTTAGTAGTAGATGTCTTGAAAGACTCCAGCATAGAGAACGATCGAGAATTTAAAACTATTGAGGACTAAATCAAGACCATGAAAGAAAATGGATTGTTATTTGATAGTCTATCATCCCATGACATTCATCATTATACCGCGATCTACTGTATGATCGGCGTGGTAGCAGCGTGTCTCGGAGTGTTCATGTGGAACGCGCGCTCACGCTGCGGCCCCGCGTCCGCGTTGGCGTTGCCCGCGGCAGTCGGCGCACTCGGCTGCTGCGCGTGCCCGGCCACGCAACGTGCGTGGGTTGTGGATAGTGTATCAGTGCGACAATAAAAGAAAGGGCAAAGGTGGTAAAAAGTGCGCGAGTGTTAGATAAAGCCACCTGCCCTATGTTAGGTTCTTATACAAGCATATCTAATTTGTGAACGTGTGTTAACGATAGAGACACTAAGAAATTAGATTAACATCAAATCATTTTGTTATAATTATTATTATTATTTTGTTTCTCAGTTACTCAGTTGTGTCGTTATGTCTTTTCCTCGGGGAGCATGTACGAGCAAACCCGTACAATATCATCGAATGAATAAAATATACGTGTTTAAGTAAGCAATTAGTAGTCGCATAGCATCGGTTGGGCACAAAAAGACTTATTCGCCGTGAGTCGATCATTTATCAGTTTTGGGCGTTTGTGCTTTCTTTATAACTATCTATACACAAGTTGAACTCAAATCAGTTTATCATTTAAATGTACCTTACCCGTACACCCTTTCCACCACAAAGATTGGTTTAACAATTGATGAGACGTTATGCCTCGTGTAGCACAATCAGCTGCATTTTCTTCTGAGCTAACATGACTCCAGAATTCTGCCGGGACTATGTTGGTTATCTGCTTAACTCTATAGCTATAAATGGCTTACATCTGGATATATCTCCGTGTAGCCAGACCAAAACTATCGTGGAATCTGTCCATGCAATAAGTGTCATTCCTATATTTGGTAAGGACTCAATGACCTTCTTTACAAGTTGGCATGAAAGAATCGCGCCGTACAGTGCCACTCTAGGGAGCGTTGTTTTCTTTGCGACCGATGTTAGCTTTATTTTTGCAGCAACAACTGTCGATGTGTACTCGCCTTTATTGTTCTTGGTCACGAGAGTTGGTTTCAATGGACCACGTTTCCTGAAACAGTAGCTTCGCTCTGATTGTAAGAGGTAATAACCAACCAAGGGGATCGAATAGCTTGTATAATTCTGACACTAATTGCCGCTTTGTAATTACTGCTTTACTCTTAGAGATTACATGACTTTGGAACATGAATGTATAAGACGATGGGTTCCATTATAATACAAGTCTTTCTGGATTCGAGCCATTTGGTCAGCTGTTCATTTGGTCGGTCGGGTCGGTTAAATTCTGATGAAGTTCTGGCTTGTTACTCGACCATTTTCGCGGATTCATACCAGCACCCTGGAGTAAAATATCATAAGTTGCTGTTGTAGTTATTTTGCTTGATCGGCGGTATTCTGTCCACTCAGCAAAATCATCCATGTGGAAGGAGTTCTGTACAGCTGCTGCTACTAGTGGATATTTCTCGGCATCATTTACCGCGAGTTATTTTAAAGGCCGCATAGCCAAAAATGGAGCTGCCTTGGTCCCGTACGTTGCAGAGGTTAATTGATATAGATTAAATTGATTATCCATTGAATCTCCCCAAATGATCGTTTGCAGAGGCTGATTTTGCTCTCTAACGAGTATCTGACGGAACATTTTTTCAATATCCGCAGTAATTTCATATTCGTATTGCCTCTATTTATGATAAATGCTAATTGTCAGAGGCGGCCTTACCCATTGCGAGGCTCTGGGCGGCAGGTCTTTGCAAGGCCCATTTGTCCTTCGTGAAAAGTATGTAATGCGAAAGTAGGTCTGGTTGTTTGTTTAGGTATTTGTCATGTTTGAGGAGAAATGCTAAAGTTATACAAATAAATAAAATTAACAAAATGAACAAATACAGAGATAGTTAATTGATTCAGGCGTGACCTTGCGGAAATCCATTATAAAAGCTAAGCGGAAAGTTACTAAAGATATCCACGACTACAGTATTTTTTTAAATACAGAGTTGATACATTTTATCGTTATGTTATAACCTTAATAAGTAATTAAGGATCAACATCAAAAGTTTTAAATAAAAATTGTTTAAAAAATCTATATTTTTTTAAATTTTCTTGGGTTGTTGCGCGAGGCCCCTGCAAGAGCGAGACCCCGGGCGATTGCCCTATTCGCCACCCCCTAAGGCCGCCACTGCTAATAGTAATACAACAAGATTGTAAGTGTTGGGTCCACTGTACATTAAGTCGTTCAGCCTGTTATCCGATGTAGTCTTGGATGGCATTCAAAACTACTCTCAACTTTGTTGTTGTGGAATCAAGTTTCCACACACCATGATATTCTTTTGACTTGCCGCATGTGACCTAATTCTTGATATTTGTTCATATTTTTTTTGTATTGACTTGAAAATTATATATTTATAGAATTTTTTTACTCTAATTGTTTCAATTGCGCTATAGTCTTAAGCTTTGATGACCCGAGTTGCCGCTCAAAGCCTGGTATCATCGGTATCCCAACTTCATACATGCCATTATTTAAGCGTCTTGTGGTGGTTTTGTAAAATCTTCACAAAATTGATCACCAATAGTCACGTTTGATGATGATGAGTCGTAATAATCCGGCTCGAAGGACCAAAAAAATGTACGACGATAGTCTATACACTTCGTTCAAGCGTACAAATGATTGTTCTGTACACAATTCATCATGGAAACCCAGGGATGAAGAATTAAACCGCTCGTTTTGAGTGTGGTAAAATCACTGATTTATTTTACTTAGCCAGTTCACTAAATGATCGAGCGTATGCAAACGTAGCTTAACCTACGTAATGTTACGATGTGTGCAGGTCCACCGTTCACTTGTATTGATAATATTGCTCATAATTTTCGCAAAGCATGTAAGGTCGAATTTCAACTGCAACACTGTTAGAAATGTGATTGCTCACAGTTCTAACTTAACTAATCTATTTGGTTGGGGTGCCCTAGCTTAGTTATTGCGACCAATTTTGTTTTTTTTTTTTAATATCTGTAATAAAGCTTGAGGCTTGAAGGCTTGACGTCCTTCTTACACTTAAAAGATAAGCCTCAAGCTTTTAAGAAACGTTAACGTCATTTGTATTTAGTTCATTAAAAGGTGTTTTTTAAAAAGATTTTTGTAATTTATTTTTAGTTGTGAATGTTTGTAATTGGCACAGGAAGAATTATATTGTAACAGTCCCGTTGCGTTGGTGTTATTAGGCATCCCATTAGAAATTTTTCAGTAGCAGCCCGGAGTTTGGAAATTGGTGGGGTAAAGCCCCCGTGCCTCGGATACCACGTATTAAAGCCGTTTGTCCTGCGTCTCATCTCTCCCCGGTCGTGTCCGATTGACGTCCCATCGGACTATGTGAGTAAAGGAATAGAGATGCACCTATGTTTGCGCACACACTTGTGCACTGTAATATCGCTAAAATTTTTAGATATTAAAGTGCACAAGTGTTACAATCTCCATTAATGAAATATCCTTTCTAAATGACCGATTATTATAGACCTTGAAATTTTGTTAATTAAATAAATTTAATCTGGAACATTTTAATTATATAGAACATTTTAATTAAAACTACTTTTTTATTGTATTTGGTTTGATATTTAAATGGTTTTTAGACATTTTGATGTTATTTTGACTATTATGTATTTATTAATTGCATTTTGACTTTTAATTGTATTGAACTGTTTATTTTCATCTGATAATTGTGTTTAATGTTCTTATTTTTTAATATAGCATCATATTCATTCATTTAAATTTTGCATGTCGAATCTTGGGCAGAATGTATCGCTCAACTTAATTTTTTCACGACCTTATTTGTACACCTGCATTCTAGCAAAATAAATAATTAGATTTAGTTTTAGTTTTTTTTTTTTTATTTGAATCTAAACGAAGCTCCGCTGAGATTGGCCACCGTGGCCGAAAGGTCGGGAGGATTTATTTATATTTTAACTTAATGATTTTATTTATCAATTAATTAATTAATTTTAATAAAAGTGTGTGCCAGTATTCGCTTGTTGTATGGAGCCAGCCTTCTGTATCTGTCTATTCCGTGGCAGTGAGGTCTGTTCTCAATGGTTCGTGATCGCTCCTATTAGCCTCCATTGATTATGCAATAATTTCGCCTGACAATGGACTGTTAAATAAATAACTTGTCTTTGTTCTAGTTTAGAGTTAGTTCCACTTTGTTCGAGCGAAGGAATGTTTATTTTATTGTTTAGTTTAGAGAAACAGTTCGTGTTTTGTTTTTGTTTTGTGTTAATTGGTGTGGTTTAGGTGTTGTTTAAACTATGGAGAAGTTTTGTTTGTTTAGATTTATTATTTCTCTTTAATTATTGGCTATATTTGCAAACAACAATTTTATCTTTATTTTATTAATGACTAACGACCTGTTCGTGCTTTGCACGATTTTTACGACTTGACAAAACACTGAGTTGGTTGAATAACCTTCCAGAATAAATTATTTAAATGACGATGAAAACCGCATTACAATTCCTTGCGTTACATTACACGAAAAGCGACTTCCTTACATATATTTATTTATAAAAAAAGTCCCTCGCTACGTCTCTGTCTGTCAGTCTGTCTAAACGCGATAAACACAAAAACTACTGCACGGATTTTCAAATGCTTTTCACCAACGGACAGAGTGATTCATGAGAAAGATTTTGGTGTATAATTCATTAGGGTTTTTTTTAAATTGGCTGAAAGCTAGATCATTTATAAAATGTATGGATGGATGACACATAGTATCCAATTTATCCCTTAGAATTAGCTCAGTGATGTGGTTCCTATGTCATCGAGTGAGCTCCAATCGTACACCGTGTAAACTGAGCTGCGTCGCTGGCTCGCTGCACAAATTAGTCCAGTCCGCCTTTCCCGTGCTCGTCCCGGGATCCCGCTGATGAAATGTGTTCACTTCCACCACTACTTGTGGTAATCACTTAGGTAGTGGACGCTAACCCGGGAGGAAAGGTACCTACACGTAGGCTTTGATTGTTAGTCATGTACGTATACATTACGACAGTACTAAATCAGAGAGGAAGGAATTCATGAAAAGATCTTCAAATATAACCTTGTATGTTTTAGTGATATAAGATTCACATCAGACGACACTGTTTGCCCTATGTAGTTTATGATGTAAAACATTAAATATCTGAGTAATCTATTTAGTTCCGCGCCACTGCAACTAAACTCGCGTTTCATTTATCGTCCATCACTTCTAAACGCGACAACAGCGAGCCTCGCGTCAATACACCAATCTGTCCGTCCCGAAAGTCCCGCCTTTCTCATGCTCATCCCGGGATCACTGCGGTTTCACTGCGGGATCGCTCGCGTGTTTACCCATCCCTAATTCACTTACTGTTGTTTAATTTACTGCGGCTGATATTATGAGTAAATATGAAATTAGCAATCGTTTGTTTTTCAAACCCATTATGTAATTATAATTGTTTTTGATTCGTGAGTACCTATCCTTTTTGGTTTGAGTAAATATTTGATGAATTGTGTTGTCGGGAAATGGGAAGCGACTGATTAGATTTTCTAAACAGTAGATGCTGGTTATCAAAACTTACAAAAACGTAAACGTTAAACGTTATTAAAAATTAATCATTTTCTTTCAGACTTTTTTTCAGGAAAATTGATCGCGACGCGAGTCACCCTTCACGATGATTATTATTAAAACTCCAATAAATTCATTGTTCCATGTTTACACTGGACATTTTATGGACTGTTATAGTTCGAGTTTAACAGCCAGAATTCATGCAGTAAACCCACAGAGCATAGCGATTACAGGTAATAAAGCACGGCTGTATAATGATGTTAGAAGCATTACCTCCCCTTACATTATCGTTATGTGCTCGAATGGGGTCATATTGCTTACACGTCGTTCATGAGCAAATTATAGCCCGTGCATGTAGCACGTATATGTTTGTACGAGGGAAGATAAATCTTGTTATGCTTGCTTTTGGGTAAATACTTTGATTTTGATGTGAAAGAAAAGAAGGTTGTGATGATAATATGTGTCCGTAGGACATCCTCATGCTGGTCTTGTAGACAAGTATGTTGTCTTGATAACCATCGTGATCATCATTTATTTTTTGAAAATAATGTGTACCTCCTACTAAATGTACTCAGTTTACAACCCGAAACCGGCTGCTTAGGACTTAAATAGGTTGAGTAACCTGTAGGATATAATTAAAATTTAACAATAACTGCAGTTGCAGTGGATCGTAGAGGTAAAGATTCTTTTTTAGAAAATTCAACCTAATTATCTAATGGAAATTACACTGCCCAACAAACTAAAAGTTTTAACTAGTATTCGCTAGAGCAAACACTTGAGAATGCAAAAATAACATATTTATCATCTGGTTTTGTTTCGAACCTGCGCTTTGTTTCCCAGCGTGGCCGAGCACAATAAACCGGTGTATTGTAATGTTAATGCTATGCAAATACAACGCGCCCAGGAAATTATTAAAAAAATAATACGTCCAAAAAATGTTCCCGGGAAAAGTTCGCGCGCAATTTATATTATTATCAGCGTTTTTTTGACGAAAAGTTTTTCAACTACCCGCAGAGAGAGTTTATTTCGTCCTGAAACGATGTTACTCCACCTCTTATTGATGGAATTTGATAATGTTTTTTTCTGGAATTTTTGTCTCTGGTAACTTGTTGGGACAGTAGGAAACCGCGCAGATATTTTGATGGCGCTCGATGAAATTACTGTGGTGTTTCTTGACATTATTGTAAGCGAATAAAAATGTTGACTGTCACAAATTGAATGAATGATCGTACGACACAAATTACGGTAAATGGAAAAAAAAAAAAAAAAAATGTAACCAGAATATGACGACAATCATGAACGATTGCAAAGACGAACAGTAGAATAAGCCTGGTTCCGCTCAATAAGTGGGGCAGTCGTTTCCTACACTTGGGTTTCGCAAAAAGGAAGAATACTAAAGAGGATGAACGAACAGTGCTTTCCTTTCTGCAACTTACTGCTAAAATACAATTTGCTCCGCTAGTCCGTTCACCAGTCGTGGTGACTTTGTATGCAATTTAGGAGGACTCATATTATTTAGTCAAAATAACATTTCTCATTCCACTTTAAACTGAATACAAGATTACATATTCCTACTCAAGCTGTAAGCCCAAGTATCCGCCATATTCTTTTATGTCATTGTTCATTTTATACTTGAGAAGAATTTATTTATTTTATTTTCCCCACTTTACTGCTTAGATACGTATTGTATGGCATTCGTTCTATAATACGTTTTATTTTCTTTGGCGTTTCAGTTGTTTGAGCGAATAATATTTCTATTTATGTTGCGCTTTTAAAATGGTGATGTTTTATATTGTTCATTCTTGAGAATTATGTCGTTTACGGTGGATGAAGAAAACAATACATTATGTACGTTGTTGTATTCTTGCTGAGCTAAGACGTTCTCGATAAATATTTTTGGTAGTTTTTGTTTAAAGTTATAGAGAAATATTTGACCTTTTTATTGTACAGATATTCAATTTTTATAGCATTTTCAGAAATTCTGTTCTACTACAATACTTCAATTTTATTTGATGCAAGAATTCGAATTTGCTTATATAAACATAACATAACATAGCATCACGCCTGCATTCCCGGAAGGGTTAGGCAGAGGTGTACTTATAGTACACCCACATTTCGCCGGTTATGTTTAAGTCCCACGTAATAGGGGGCGAGCCTATTGCCATGAACCGGACACAAAGCCAGACTCCAGGCTGCTACTGAGAAATTCCAGATGGAAAATCCCAATAACACTTTGCCCGACCCGGGAATCGAACCCAGGACCTCATGCTCAGCAGTAGTGCTTGCGACCACTAGACCAACAACGCAGTTATTATTATACAGGGTGGCACGGACATCGACGCGAAAACTGTTACCATGGATTTAGTTAATGATTCTTAACCCTCTGAGTTGAAATGTTTCGCTGGTTATCAAAAAAAATCAGCTGTTCCATACATTTTGACCGCGTAGGTATTACAATTTTCTATGAAATAGCATTATTTTTTCTTCTAAATAACCGACGAAAAATTTCAACGCAGGGGAGTTCAGAATTATGTACTGAATTCATGGTAACAGTTATCGCGTCGATGTCCCTGCCATCCTGTATGTAATATATTCTTATTAATTAATTTCAGATTAACTGTCATGGTCTCTTAAAACGATTAGTGAGATCAACGTAATCATTAATTTTGGAAACAACATTACAACTCGAAACACCAAACAAAAATAACAAAATAAACATGGCGAAACTATAAGGGTTCTTTGTTGACTACGGAACCGTAAAGAGAATCGCAACATCTCTGTTAGCTTGCTAATAGGCTATCTCCACAATCTCGACTCGACGTTACGGAACGCGGCATCAGATCGCGACGTCAGGTGCAACCCACCCGCTAAGCACACAAGCGATTGTCGGCCCCTGCAACCCGCCTTATACACCAGGTACGCGACTTATACGCCTTATACAAAAGGGAGTTTGTGTAATCAGTGGATATGTTAATTCTTTTGGCAGAGAATCAAAGTCGCAATTCGAGGATGAATTGAATTTGAGACATTTTGGAAGCAGTGGACAGTAAATAGGATTGTATTGGGTTCCATTTTTGTCGAATTGCGATTTTTGAACGCTCCCGGAGACGAGAGAATAAAACTCAACCCATATAATATATTTTTGTATGCAGGGTTTTTTCATTTATTTTATTTATGGTAGTTTTGTCGTCTAAAAATACAGGGGTCCAATAAAACTCTTTGTTACAAATTACTATAATGTTTATTCATATGTATAAGGTATACATTTAGATCGAGGATGATATACAGCCTGGTATGTGGGTAGTATATGAGCTAGCGAAAATACTACAGATATATAGGTACGAGTATATCGTAAACACGCCATCCCGTGGTATCGCACGCAGAGTCCCATGCCTAAAGCTTGTTATGTGATTGGGAACATAAAAATAAACTTAAATAAAGAAACTACAAAATATAGAAATAATAATATAAGTACAAAATATAATTTGGATACTTTGGTTTATAAGTCGCATTTTATACAAACAATCATATTTTCTTCGTTTGATAGTCCAATCACATAGCAAGCGTACATAAAAAGCTCGTTTCATGGCTTGATAACCTTAACACGACCCTTACAATAGAACAAGTCACATCTTAACCGATAACACTACGCTCTGGGAACTTTATACTTATTGCTGCAACGAATGTATTAGTAGGATTATATCAAATGTACAACGTCATTAATGTTTGTATTGTGATTCGTCGAACAATTCAAAAGTTGTAGATGCTCGTAGCGAGTGCTACGAGCATCTACAAAAAAAGCGTAAAACTTTACCTGAGTAAAATGGTTTTATTACAGAAATAGTGCAAGGAACTAGTATAGTTAGGCAAACGTTTGTTTTGTTGTTAAACTGATTGAGAATGCATGTTCACACTCTGATAAATCTGGACTAAAAGTAAACAAACAAGGATCGACTGTGTATACCTATATGGTTTATAATGTTGAAAGTTCTTGGCATATCACAATACAAACGAATCTATTCTCAGTAAAACTTCGTATAAAATGCGCGTTTTATGAACTAGTGACTATAAATTGTTTAAAAATTAATCGTTGTTTAATAAAAATTATCCAAAATTTTTACAGTTTCACATTTACGCTAAACGTAAACACTTATTTTACATTTAATATTACATATTCGGATGATGACTAGATTAGATTTCGTTTTTTTTAAATAAATTAAGTGATAATTTAAACATTCAGTCTTATATGCGTAGATAAATAATAAATAGGGATAACAAAAGGGTATTTTAACTTGAGCACTGTTATGTAAAGTATTACTAAATAGGTAACAAATGGCTAAATAACATTATCAAAACAGTATGCTATATTGTGGTGACTAAAAACAATATTTAAGTCTAAACCACACACTAGTGGTTTCAGTTTTAATAGTTTTCATTGCAAAATATATGAAATAGAAGTTATTTGCTCCAACTATTGTCAGTATTTTTCGATAGATTCTAAATAATATAAAATGTTTATAATACATATTTCATCGTAGTATTATTTTGTACCAGAGTTTGCCTGACTCTTGAATAACTTTATTATTGTTCAAAGCCAAAACAACCAATGTGGGTCAGACCTAAATAAACAATCTAAACCGGGGTCTAAAACACGTTAAGATTCAAAGACATGCTTTAAGGAATATTCGTGTAGTTGGCGAGGTCCTTTCCATTCTTGTACATGGAGGTGATGATGGGGTCAATGTTGTGGTACTCCTTGCCCGAACGTGGCCGAAGCGTGTTCGTTGGTTGTCGGCTTAGTCTGGGAAAAATAACATTATTATTAACATAACTACACTACATTATTATTTAGACACACGTCTAAATACCCCAAAAAGGGTGGTCGAGGCGTAATTGTACACCTGCATAATATTAAGTCCCGTGTAAAAGGGATTATTACCAATTACCAGGGCCAAATCTAAACTCCGGGTTGTTACTGAGAAATGACTCCTGATTGAAAAACGCAATATCCTTTTGTCCTATCTGAGAATCGAACGCGGTTCCACGTTCTGCAGTCATGTTTGCCACTGCATGACTACCGGTAACAAGGCAAACACAAATAAAACACAGTTTTAATATCGGTACTCGAACATACATGATCGGTTTCATATTGCTTTTGAACGGCGCTGGAAACTGGGCCAAAATAGATTGGTTAGCAGATTAATTTCCATTGTGTAATAATTTTATTGAGCAATATTGTGGGCTTCATTGTTTGGGATAGTAAACATGTGTTTCTGCCAAAATAATTTTGGAATAATTTGATTTTCTTAGACTCAAAGGACATTTATTTAGACTACGTCATACCATGCCACGTGTTCTCCAGAAAGGTTAGGTGCGTGGTAGTCGCATCCGGCGTGCGTGTATGAACGTAAACGAAACAAAAGGAGTATGTAAGGATCGTAGCAGGTGGAGTTCTGTAGTTTCTGACTACCCCGATGGAGAGAAGGCGTGAGTTTATGTATTATTGTATGTATGTATGTCGTACCATACATGACTAGATTAAGATGAGTTATACCAGTGAGATCTATTGAATGTAATTGAAAACTATATTTTTTCTTAGACAGTATAAAACATAAGTTACCAATTTTGTATTTAAACCAAAAATAAAACAGATACGTTCACAAATACTTACCTCATTCCCGTATCAGAGGAGGAGTGTGATGACGTCATCGAGAGGGTTTCGATGTAGTCAGACATGTCCGAGGTACCGCTCGACGTGCTGTGCGTGTCCATAACACCTGCAATCAATCCTAACATCAGGATAACGAATATTGGTGTATGGGATGTCTTTAAAGTCAATTTAGCAGTAATTGAGTCAGTTGATTATAAAAAAAATATTATACCCATCTGCACAGCACACGGCTAATTCAGGGCTCAACTAAGTAGTTCTTAAACTAAATCAATCCTAAATATCAAATAAATAAATAAATAAAAAACAATAAACAAACAGAAAACATAAAGAAACTAATAAACTTTATTTATTATTTTATTTTTATTAAATCTGAGAGCATTTAAACAGTTGCATAAAGTTGGTGCAACTTTTATGGTGAAGTGCGTTCCAGAGAGTTAAGTATGAGCTTAAACGTCGTCAAAGTTTAGTAGAGACAAGCGTAAGTGTTCCTGATATTAATATACCTTTAAATTGCTTTGGAGGTAATACCGGAACTTCAGCCTCAGCAGAAGAAGACTTTGCCGGCACAGCAGCTTTGTGTAACTGCATAGACATATCTCTGAGAGGATCTGACGACTTCGACTTCCTCGGCAATGAGGAGTGCACACAACCAGTCAGATGCCCTCTCATCCTCTTATGGACCATGTAGTGGTACCGTGAATTTCCTGAGGTCAGTGGCATTTCAAATTCATTAAAGTCTGGACCACCATGTTTCATAGAACAACTTGATACTCCTGAATCATTTGAACTTGAAGAGTCCCTGTTCCCACCAGACTTGCAAGGAACGCTCGAAGACCTCTTAATTTGTGCATTGTCCATAAGTTTGTTCCTCAAATGCGGTATTTCCTTGGAACAACTCTCCTCAGAAGTTTTGTTTTCCGATCCTGATGACTTGCAGCAATCATAACATTCTGTCTCGTTCTCACATTGTGACGAGGTTCTTCTATTTTCTATAGCCAGATTCCTTAACGTTTCCAGCGAAGAAGATGTCGCGTGGCTTCCTATGCTGCTGTCAAATTCTTTCAAGTCTTCAAGAAGTCTCGCAGAATCTACTGAACTCGATCTTTTTTGCAGTGACTCCTTATTATTGTTGCCTGCACCGAAGACTGACATTCTGTTTTCATTGCCAGTCAACGTCGGTATGCTCAAAGATTTTTCTATCTCTACTCTATGCTTATGCATGGGATGCTTCAAACTCTGTGACCAGTTTGGATTTGGAGACATCGGCGTATATCCAGGATTAGGCCCTAATGTTTTAGTACAGAATTCATGTTTCGGTTCATTTGTCGGTTCCATTAGTAAATATTCGTCGTTTCGATTCTTCTTCGTGTTTTGTTTGTTTAGAGCAGTTTGGGAGTGTCCACATTTAGTGCAGAGTTTAGGTTTCTTGGGCATCGAATTTACAGCAAGATCTATGTTTGCACTGAGTGCGTCTAACTCATTCTGTGTAACTCCCGCCCTCTTCAGCAAATCTTTAGCATTTTCATAATATTCTAAAGACAAAGCGAATTCCAGATTTTCATAGTTTGCGTAAGGTCCTTCGAATGTTTCCACTTCTTTTGGTTCAATATTTTGATAGTTCGTAAATTGTGTTTCGGTTGGATATTCGTTGGTATTTTCTTTATCGGCACTTACTGCGCTTTGTCTGTTAGTTTTTCTCGAAACATCGATTGTAGCGTAGAGTGCCATTTCTTCTGATTTTTGATCCGTTAGAACCTCAGTGTTTACGTGTTCACTAATTCTTTTACAATACGGAAGACTTATTAGGTTATTAGCCCAATTCGTAACCTTTTGACAAGGACATTCCACAGGTTGGATATTTTCTGCACATTCTACAATAACTGGTTTCTTTTTTGAAGCAAACTTAAGAATACATCCACAATTCTTCTTCAATACTAGGGATCCGGGGGCTGAGCTGTTTGTTACTTTGAAGAGGTCATCTGCTAGCGCTTGTTTTATTCTTTTTGGAGTGTCATAATGTTCTGAAGGGTCAATCTGCAACAATAACTTATTTAGAAACAATTTTAATGTTGTGCTAGTGATCGCGTTAGTAAACTTTTTTTAATTCAAACTGATTAGATTACGTTTTTGATAAAAAAATATCAAGTTAGGCTAGTAAATACTTACTTCAGTGTGTGTTGTTTTAGGAACGTCATAATTTTCATAGGGTCCTACTTTAGGGTTATTTGTTGGATAGTTATTATCATTAAGAGAGCACGAGCAGGCTTGCATTGGCAGAGGTGCTGGAGGCTTCTTCTGATCTAGACGAGCAGGCTTTGGCGGTCTCTCTGGCGGTTTTTCTTTACATTGGCATGCTTCTAGACTTTTCTTGATTACTCTTGGCGTTAAATACTCTGTGTTATTCGAAGAGTTATCCGAACTACTTTCAGGAACAGCTTCCATCGTCCACGCAGGGTTGAATGTATTGCCAGGAGTAAGTGCAACTGTTGATGAACGAGATATTGCACCAAGTTTAGTGAGGCAGTTATTACAGCGTTCTAAAGTAACGTGATCAGCGCCAGTCCAGGGTGGTCTCGCACCAATTTCTACGTCGTCATCGTAAAGTCGCCTTTCGTCCGAAGGCCAGTAGGGTGAAACTCCTCCGCAGTCTTCTCCGAAGAAGTTCTCTTCGTATAAAGCACTGGCCGTGTCTGGGATTGATTGATCTGTGGAGTTGAAGTCTGATAGCCTTGTGCTAGGACGTGTTTTGATTCCTGCAAAAAAATGGTATTATTCGTTTTTATTTCTTCTTTTACCGTTACAAATTATACATTTTATATTTTTTTTAAGTGAGAGCCTAACTTCGAGCAAAAACTCATACCTGTGTTTTTTCTGGAAGCTGCTGGTGTCCTTTGCAGGGTTCCTTGGGCAGCCATATCAAAGGCGTCAGTAATATCCTGTGCTTGATCAGTGATCAGCATGTGCAGCCCTTCGCCTTTGCCGCAGTGAGAGCCCCCTTCGAAGCAGAAACGGCTTTCCACTACTCCATAGCGCCTGCATGTGACATATTAAAGTTTAAATTAAAGATGTACAACTAACTAAACTAGTTACTAGCAGATGATCATAAACCAATAAATACTTGCATAAAATGTGCAGTATGTAGTTAGGTTACAGTATGAAACTCTGGCAAGGATTCAAGCTTATTTTATAAATACATCTATAGTCTACACGACCGCTTAAGGTGTTTTAAAAATTGATTCTGATATAACGATTGATATGCTTGAAACGTTCTGCAACTGAATGTTAACCTTTTAAACTTCCGATCGTGATAAATGCTTTAAATGATTATAATGGTATAAAATCTCAATATAACCTAATTTTATCAACCTAAAAGCGATGTTCATCGGCTGAAATGTAACGAAGCAGGATAACATAATATGAATCCCAACTTTCAACTTTCAGGATATGAAAATGAAATTAGCCGTCCGTGATCCACAAGCTTATAAAGAGTCACCACACATTTCACAGAATTCAGAAAATATTATCTACTTTCTGCAACTTCGGCATGATTTGTCGAGAGCTTTATGACATAACTGCTTTGCGCTCTCTTCCTTTCACACGGGATAGGGTATGGTTGTCTCTTACTCACTTGGACATAGTGCAGATTTAGTCGCGTGTGCAGTGTGTCGCAAAGTGCAGTTAAGCAACTCATGTGCATTTGTGGACTAACATACTGTTTTTGCTGAGAAACCAATGGACATTTAGATAATGAATTGGTTTTCATACTTAGAGAGTTATATTATTTTTCCTTGTGACTATTACTTTTCATAAAAGTTTTAAGACCGAACTTTTGTATCGCATAATATGTTGTATTTCGGCTGTGAGTGGGTACCTGTCTGAGTGATTGTATTTGATATGGGTTGTTTTCTGGTATTGGATCTTATTTTTACTTTTACTTTAGTGTAATAGGTACACATGTAGCTAATAAAGTCATAAAAATAAGATAGAAATGAGAACAACGACACTACACGATAAAATTATATACCAAAATCTTTTAATTGAAAAAATACCGCTTGTTGAATATTTTCCCCATTTTTCGGGATTCTTAAAAATAGCTCTCTAAAATATCCTTGATACATCATTTCCTTCCAAAAATGTTTCCCAACGAGCGTATTTCCGCACCGTGGTAGCCCTAGTTTGCGCATCACTCGACAAGATGGCGGCCGGAAGCGGCGGCCATTAGCGTTGGTTGGCGTCCGCGCGCCGCCGCCGCCCGCGCGCATAAAGTCGTCACGCGCTTTTATGCGTTATCTATAGTCCTAGGTGAGCGAGAATTGCAATAATGCGATGTTTTTGCGATATGATTCTAAAATATAAATTAAATAGCTCGTAGTATTGTAGTTGTTGGCACAGGGAACCGTACGTCAGTAGTAATACGTGAACTACGTAAACCACCCTTATTGCTACGAAATGTCAAATGTCTCGCTGATGTTGGCGTGTGTTGGATCATTAAGTTCTCCTCAAAATGGTTGAACTAAATGGTGCTGATCCATGCGTCATGTTCGTGAACGGATGCCGTCAGTAGGGACTGGTCATCTCTTAGCTGCCACGGTAATTTTAATTTATTTTGATTTTTTAATTGTTTTTCTTTTTGGTCGGTTAGTCAGAAAGATGAAGCTAGTCATCTTTATGACGGACCGACCCCTTGACAATTCAGTGTAATTAGTTTATTTGAAATAAATGCTTTGAGTGTGAGTTTTGACGAAATTAAGGCGCTGTCAAAATTAAATTGTTACCATGGAAATGCGGTTGACTGTACCAGGTGGCTTGGGTTTATACTTGTTGAGCAACAAAATAAGTTGCTGTGTTAATTTTATTTTAAACAAAATAAAATTGTTTAGCCACGCATCGCCACGCTTTTTTCACTCTGCCAGAACAGTGACACGAACGTAACATAAACCTCCCTTACTGTCACGATTATATCTTCCGATGTTGTTTTACTGTTCACTTTAGTACTTTATTTTAGTCGTTAACTGTCAATTTATGGGACTTCATATAGAACTATTGTTTTCGCATTCTGCTCATATTATTGAGTTTAAGGATCGCATTAAAACTATCATCCACAAATTCATGAAACTTGAAGTAATTTATTTCACGTGTCATAAGTTTTCATACCTAGGTCAGAACATTTCAGAAGGTAGTTTAATAAGATCAGGAACATAACTTTCAGTATTACATACTTAATGAGCACTAGGAATTTTATTCCTTTAGATGGCTGATTCGCTTTTTAATGGTTTTCGTTTCTACAGACGAAAACCATTTAAAAGCCAATCAGCCAACAAGATATCGGCAAGATATCGTCATAACGCAGGCTATAAAAAATCTCAAAACTTTGAGGGTTTATACTAATAAGATTCCGATAAAAATTAAGTGCAACTCACCTTAAATGCGCCAACTCCCATAGACCCAGCAAACGCGGTGGGACCCCACTAGTCAGCGCAAACCTCCTCCCTTGGAGGTGCATCCTGGCAGGACCAGCAGGCAGTTTCCTCGACCCACCACCCCCAATCATTACCAGAAACTCCTTAGAGGAACCGAGCTGTCCCCCCACCTTCACTTGCCAGGCTATTAGCCTCTCCCTTGTCTCGAAGGCTAGGACCACGGTGACATCTTGGCAGATGATGGCGATGGTATTTGACTCCTTATCTAGAGTGAAGCCTGACTCGAAGCCTAGGAAGTGTTGGAGAGATAGGGAGGCCTTCGTTTGGCCTTTCTTGTAGCGGTCCTTTGGATCGCGGTAGAGTTGGAGGTGGAGGCAATCTGTAACAATCATATTGGTGAGTTAGTTAGTGGGCAGATTTTTTTAAAAATGGGATAATAGGTTAGGTAAGTTCATTTTAGGTATTTAATAAGACGGTTGAATAAACCTTTTACGAATAGATTTGGACAAAATAATATCACTAAAAGATAAAATGTTATTTTAATGTCACACTGTCTCCGGTACTTATTTGAACTCAAAAACGAAGTGAAGCCGTTTTCGATTTAATGCAATTATTATGTGTGTGACAGACAGCTGACTCCCATCCAAGTGACATTTAATTCAGCCTTTACATGAGAGGAAATTCTGTTAGTAAATCCGACGTTTTGTACATCGTTAATACAAAAACTCCTGTTATTTATTAAATTAAAGTATGTAATAGTTTAACATTCCAGTTTTCCTTTAATATAAAAATGCAAAAGTGCATACTTAGGAAAAATCTGATTAAATTAAAAGTGTATCTAGCTGTAACTATCCAGCTTAATATTTAGCTTCTATTTTGATGCGGTGTCTCTAACTGGGACAAACAAACACTTTTATTGGTTGAAATAAACTTTATTCGTAACATAACCGTTTCGCGAACCCCAAAGGTCCACCCACCACGACCACCTAAAGTTTAAGACACATTTATAAGCGACCTTGTTATGGCCGTGAGTCAGATTAACCCGGTCTAGATAATAATGTTTTGCGTACCAACACTATGCAAAAGAGAGCTGTCAGAGCCATTTATAATCTACGCCCTGGCGAATCTCTCAGGGAACTATTAAAAAGATTAATATACTGTTACTTGAACTCACACACTAACTTATTAGTATTACTTGTTAAAATTTTAGGAATATCGTAGATATACTTTTACAAAGTTTGTAAATATGTGAGCACCGTTTATCTATCACATAATTAATTTATCTGTCGTTGCATCATTTTAAATTCTTTTCAACTATTAGTTATAGTAATCTTATTCCAGGTGCATCGTCTTCACATATAATTATACAATTAATGTATACAAAATATTGTAAAACATTTTAAAAGAGTAACGTTGGAGTTTCTTGCCCATTCTTCCTCTTACGAAACCTACTTTTTGGAAGGGGCGACTAGAATCAATTCTATTTTTTGTAAATTTTGACATTCAAAAGTGACTTTTATATGCCCAATTGAAATAAATTATTTGACTTTGAGTTTGACTTGAAACAAAAAACTCTTTTATTTATGCCTTATTTAAACTGATTTTGAAGAAATTTTGATATAATTGTAGGGTTATTTTTCACACAGATTGCATGTGATTTAATGTGATTGAAGTCTAAGTATTTATTCCCACAAGTATGTCACCAACTTTATTTATGAAACATTATGATCAGCAAAAGGCTCAAAGCTCGTAAAGTAACAAAGTACAAGACTTCCCTTTTATCAGCCCTCCTTATCACTAAATCTGTCTATCGACGCTATATTTGGAAAGCCCTGAAGGACAGTATCTTACTGATTTTTTTTGCAGAATGCACACATTTACATGAGATTTGTGATTAAATTATAAAATTGTTTGTGTTTGAATAAGAACAAAATATAAGGTAGGCATTAAGGGTACTTAAGTTCAGAAAATTGCTATTGATTTATTTCTCATAAAAAAGAATATCACGTGGTGATCAAATGCTTCTAAAACAGATAATTTATCATTGCAAGTTATAATTAAAACCTTAATGTAATACTACTGTAATGTGGGAGACTGTCTGCCATTAAAAATAAAACTACAATAGTATGAAATAGTAAAAACGTTATGTCTGCAATAAAGCTGTGTTATGGTGAGCTATAAAAACTCTCCGTTGAATTTATAAGCACACTGATGTGCTTGGACTGTAAGAAGTTGGCAATAATGGTAATGCCAGAAACTCTGGTATTTGTATACCGACTAAATAATTACTCTTAGATAGAAAACGCTTTATTTATTAGATTAATTCTGATTCTGAATTAGGGATGTTACGGAGCTTCGGTTCTGATTCCGAAAGGTCTGAACTTCCGATTAATTTCACAACTCCGATTCCGACTTCGGTTCCAATCATTTTGAATCGGAGTTATATCGAAATTCGAAACGCAGCGATGCACGTGACTTCGCAGGCCGATTCCCGGCCACCGTAGGCGTGGGCTTGCGGATGTTGAACAAGAGTAGCTCGCCGTCCGATAAGGACCAGGCCCGGGTCGACGGCGCGCTGTGTTCCACGCGCGCCTCAAAGAGATGTCAGCAGAACTGACGGGCTCCGCTAGGGCCGATGCCTGCCGGGGTTACAGGAAAGTCCTAAAGGGATACTGTGACCTCCGGCAACATACAGGTAACTGAAGGAGCACGGGTGGATTTTAATCAGCAAGAGTCTGACACGCCCTCCCGCTCTTTGATAATTTCCCCACCCAAAAAAAAAGAAAAAAGGGTCATGTTTGTTTATTTTATACACGCTCGCGCTCGATGTCTCAATGGATTGTTTTGTTTATGGATGTTATCGATATAATATTTGACTGATTAAAGAAACTAACTAAAGAGACTGAATTATATTTCTATTGTTTCATTAAGCCTTCCCTTAACCCATATTTTTTCTACTTCCGCCTTACCGATTCCGGTTCCGGTTCCGATTCCGATAATCCAAATTTAAAAAATCTAATTCCGGTTCCGGTTCCGGTAAAACAATTCCGTAGCATCCTTTTCCGATCACCACATGATGATAAATCATATCACCTAAGAAATGAATGGACATCAATAAAAGTACCAAGATTGTTTGTTGTTCATTCTTCAAGTCCCGCATCACATTACAGAAAGTAAGTACAAGCAATGAATGTATTGCTCCAGTTTGATAAACGACCAAGTACTGTCGTTACGTCGTCATTATATTTATGTTCAAGTCGACTGCAATAAATCATACGGCAATGTGTTTGTTTACTTTGGATTAAGCCAATTTTGTTTAAGACTCTAATGCCCATTTTTAATAACTCTAGGAAACACCTAATTGAACGATTATTGCCCTGTTGAATTTCAACTCTCGGTGCTAAGCCGAGTGTTAAAAATCCAACAGTGGATGTTCTTTAGGCCTTTATTTAAGTGTCACGTAGTGTTAGTGAAAACGAGCATATATCTAATTGTTTTACTGACCAGAAGTACAAGGAATATAATAGCCAACAAATCTTATAATTATGATACTTGTAGTATTTTACACTACACATTTTAATACAAAGGCTTTAGTTAGAATCAATTTCTTACTGACCACCTCCTTAGCAACATGTGTCGTTCTGATAAACATAGTTACTGTAAATATTCCCCATTCCTACTGAGTAGGCACAGACAAAACGCTATTACATAAATGCTTCCTAAGACATGTTAGGTTGAATATTAAGACGATGAATATAGAATACCTTATTAGATACACGAAATATTTTATTGGCTCCGTTCTTATGAATATGAGCGGATATTACATATTTCTGTTGAAGTAATATATTACATAGAGGCAGGTAAGTAGATTGACGAAAAATGTATTTGTTAAATAGCAGTATTTTATTTACGTATAGATAGCTGCATAATCAGCCTATAACATTACCACTGCAGGAACACAGGCCTCCTCTCTTCGAGAGGGAGTGGGCTGTAATCTACCACGCGGGCCCAGTACGGGTTGGAAGATGTCACATGTCTTCAAATTTTTGGTTCTAGGACACGTCGGTTTCCTCACGATGTTTTCATTCACCGTTTTGAGAGCAGTGGTGATTAAATTATTTACACAAAGTAAAGCGCCTGCTTGGGTTCGAACCCACGACCTGCAACTCATAAGTCGGGACCGTTACCACTGAGCTACCACTGCTCTAGGGAACTGAGATATACCTACAAATAACTTGAACGTTTCAAAACAATACTTTAACACCTTAAAGCTACCGAGCATGTATGAACATTTGGAACTTGTTTCAGGAAGTTAAGCAAGTCGAACGTTGAATGTGTTCACACTAAGGTGCAGTGAAGACGACACACTTTTTGTGCGATCAAGTCTGATTTCGTGATGTGAGCTACGGAGTAAAGATTCAAGTTAATGGTTCCTGTGTTTAAATTTTAAACTGACAGAAATTACTACTTATCGAGCGACACATCCTATAAAGAATGACCTACATTAGCAAAAACATCGGGGACAAACAAGACATTTTGTGCGCCACAGACTCCATCGCACAAAAAGTGTGTTGTCTGCGCTGCACCTAAGTAAACGAACGAAGCTCGTTTATTTAGTGAACACGAAAAACCAAGTACAGCTTTGGCATACACTCATAATAACTAGACTTCGGAAAATGGCGATATACCTGCAGTACTGCATATAGAACATCTATCGTAGTTGCTAATAGTAGTTAAATTAATAAAAAAAATATAAAACGGTTTTTTATTTTTCAAATTAACTGTACGTTAATTATCTCAATAGCAGCCCGCGGTCAAGATTTGTTTGGGGCAATAGAACCACCAAATGTCACAGACATCGTCTGATTACATGTTCCCCAGGAGTGCTATACCTACCTACATAGCCTACCCCTATATGGACAGCAGGCGTGATTTTAAAAATTTGTTTTTAGCATTTAAAAAACTAAAGATTGAAGAACTAATTATATACCTTTGACATCAACTTTACTATAAAGTCCTTACAAAACTACAGAGCGGGATATTTTCAGCGCCGCTCAGTGCAGGCGTCGATTTCAGCCACAGTCGGTAATTAATCGAACTTGTTCTCAGTACTGCAGCTGAAGTTTCCGTAGTTCAGGCTAACAAATACTTTGAATTGCTTTAATTTTACTTTTTGTAAGAGATTTCATTTTAATTACATGCCTAAGGTTTTAATGAGAGAAGCGTCGTGGTTAGTTTATAAAGAAAAATCTTATTTGTCGAAGATAATTAGACTACCATTTTTAGCTACAATGATGTGGCCAAGTGACTATTCTTAACAACTTAGTAGGCTTATGAGCATTACGTTTATAATAATAATACCAGCCTATTATTGTCATACTGCAGGGCAAAGCCCTCTTCTCATATACAGAAGCACGAGCATTGATCACTGCGCTTACTCGAGACAAGATGGCATTACGTTTATTCAAATAAAATGAAAAAATAACGACATTTAAACATTTAAAATAAGTACCTAGGTACTTTCCTAATTACAGTTTTACCATCTCCATAAAAAACCTATAATAACAATCGCAGCTTACGCACATTTGCTACCAAACTAACGATAAATTAATGTAATTCGCAAATGTGTTAGCAATATAACATGAGCAAATGTAACTTAATTTCTAACGTAAACACTTAAATCATTGCTTGTACAATCCCATACAAATGTGTACAAAACATTACTAAACATTGATGTTCAACACGGTGTAATTAAAAGCAAATTGATGAGTTTGTATGTGTACGTATGTGTTGCAGGGTGTGAGTATGTGTGGTTATGGCAGTATGTGTGTGTATTCGTGTCACGCCCACGGTAATTTATTTACCGATTCAGGCAAATAATTAAGAAATCCTTCGTAGGCGTATGTATGGAGTATGTATGTAGCAGGGGCCCTAACTCACCTTTGTGTTAGACAAGAGATCGATGTTACAATGATAGTTTTGAACAACTCCAACGTAAAGCGATGAGCTGACCTGGGCTAACTGATACCGCGTCATCATCATCTGCCGAGCTTCTTCTCATCTTTGTTGGGCTCGGCTTCTAGTCTAACCGGATGCAGCCGAGTACAAGTTTTTTTCATAGAGCAATTGCTTATCTGATTTCTTCAACCAGTTACTAGATAACAAGATACCCATTGGTACGCCTGGCTACCAACTGGGATATCCATCGTTCATTCATTGTTCTGCCTTATCTTACAAAGAAGAGCAGAGGGAGAGAGTAACACAGGGCACTGACTGTATACCTGTTATATAAAGACCAAAAACTCCCATCCACCATTCCCATCAGTCTGCTCAAGGTTCTAGGCAAGATCTATGAGAGGCTTATTTATAAGCGTCTCAGAGACTATGCAGAGACCAAGGGCCTCATCCCCAACGAACAGTTCGGCTTTCGAACTCAGCACTCTAGCGTGCATCAGGTCCATCGTATTGTCGAGCTAATCAGCGGTGCTCTCACCCATGGCCGACAAACGATCGTAGTATTCTTCGACATAGCAAAGGCGTTTGACAAAGTCTGGCACGACGGCTTAATTTATAAGCTCTACAAACTCGGTGTGCCGGATCGTCTCGTGCTCATCTTACGAGACTATTTGTCGAATCGCACCTTTCGCTTCCGCATCGAAGGAGCCCTTTCCTCCCCCCGCCCCATAAGGGCAGGAGTCCCTCAGGGCTCAGTATTAGCCCCCCTCATTTTCACGCTATTCACCAGCGACATCCCCAAACACAGATCGACGCAGTTGGCTCTGTTCGCAGACGATACAGCGATCATCTGTAAGGGAAACTCAGCTACGATGCTGCTAAACCTCCAAAGGGCTGTCAATAACCTTGGCGCCTGGTTTAGAAAATGGCGAATAGAAGTAAATCCCGACAAAAGTCAAGCGGTTAGCTTTTCTAAACCGAGAACTAGACCCCCCCCTTTCCCCCGACCTATCACCATGTTCGGCAAACCAATCCCTTGGGCCAGGTGCGCCAAATACCTAGGTGTTATCCTAGATCATCATCTCTCCTTTTCTGAGCACATAAAGACGGTTCGTTCGCGAGCCGCTTTCGCTCTAGGTAGACTCCATTTCGTTCTAAATGCACGCAGCAAATTGTCACTTAAGTGCAAACTGCGCATCTATACATCATGTATCCGACCCATTATGACCTATGCGGGTGCAGTATTCGCCCACGCCAAGTCCCATTCCATCCATAGGCTGCAAGCTTTGCAGAACCGTTTCCTCCGTAAAGCCACGGGAGCTCCCTTCTATGTCAGAAACGAGATCCTCCATCTCGACTGTAAAATCCCTACGATCCACCAGTTCCTTAAACGCATGTCCAAGCGTTACTTTGACTCCGCTCCTAGACATCGCAACCCCTTGGTTGTCGAAGCAGCCAATTATGTCCCTTCCAGAATTAGCCAGATCCGCCGTCCTAGGCATGTCCTTTCCGACCCTGATGATCCCATTACTCTCCTCCAAGAGCAGAATAGGGCCACCAGCACTATACACAAACACAGACGCCTCCCGTCATTCCGACCTCGCCGCCGAGGTCCTTTGCGACCGCGACCGTGTCCCTGAGTAAATGATACTCCTCCCCGACCCTTGCTCGAAAACGAGGTGCCAGCAAGTTGTTGCCGCTGAGCACGTAGCTTTAAAACTACCCCGAATAAAATCATGATCTAAACCAATTTTGATCCAGCCTGTCCCTTCTTGCTGTCCTCCCCTCAGCGACGCCCTAAGCCGAGGTTCGTACCCCACAGGGGGTGCCCTTAGCGAGCGTTCGCCTAGTTTTAATTTAGTTTAGTTTTTTGCCCCTGGCTTGGAGGCTTTGAGTGTAGCAGCTTAAGGCACCCACAGGAAAGTCCGGTTAAGCAGCCAAGACCTTAGTGGTCAAAACTGCGAGATGCCCGCTCAAAAAAAAAAAAAAACCATCCACCATTCAGTTCAAAGATAAGCGGCAAACAAGTGACGTCATCATATCGAGTGGAGAACAAAGCGGCCAATGACGCGGCAAATTGAACAGTGACGGCAGAGCGCGTTAATTGTGCGATTTTTTGCCCGTATTGGTATTGTTGGAGAGTATTGCAATTATTTGGGTGCGATTTTGGGATCGTAACGTATTGGAGTAAGCGCGTACTACTACGAATACACCGCGCGATTATTTTGTCGTAGAAATGCAACGTATTAGTTTATATGGTAGTGCGCGCGATACACGAGAAAAATGTCGCTGCAATTTTAAAATTTATTGTAGTACACGCGGCGAGCGTGTACTACAATAAATTTTAAAATTGCAACTGCTAACTGTTATCTCGTCAATGAATTAGCTAAGTTCGCCGCAGGACATAGAACATGGCCCTTTACAAAACCCAGTAGCTGCCTTTGTCTTTTGAATCCAGTCGGTCCTCACCCCCTACTTCATCTTGACGAGATAATAAGATAATTAGAAAGAAGAAAGTGTATTTCAGAAAAAGTGGCTTCTACTTGCTAACTGTAGGCCATCAAATAATTTAACTGGACGTTTGAAATTGTCGGAATTAATGGTAAATAGTTTGTCCGATAAGTAATACATTAGGACTTCAGATTGACGAACTGTTGGTCCACAAGAATACTTGTTCCTCTCTGTCTTGTGTAAAGTCAGCTTATTACTTCATGAAAATATGAGTAAATTCATTTGAAAACACTTCAATTGAACATTTCAAACTAACAAATCCCAAGTTATTCTGAAATCAACCTCCATTAGTGTTAATCAGTACAAACAATTACTGAACAAAATAGCGAAACTGTTCAATGTAAAGTCTATCTCGTGAAACACCGAAGTAATCCATTGACGAATTCCAAACTTGTTTCCATTACACCCTCGCTTTTTCCTCGGAGACTACCCGGTTCTACCCGGTCCTACCCGGTGAGTCGGCTTTGTCAAACTTTGAGAATACATTAGCTTTGCCAAACGACAGCCCTGATAAATTCAACTCGACGTCCTTACACACCTAACTTCGAAAGTCTTCGACCACATCTCGAAGCAACCCATCCATTGCAGATTTTCTTCTTAGAGAATAAAATTGTTCTGACAAAACCGGCTATGTATTGTAAATGGTGATTTTGCACGTAACCCTTTCAAACGGAAATTGGTGAGTGTAATTCGAGTTTTCGTTGCTTTGACACCGAACTCCGAAAGGGACAGTCTCCCTGTAATTGTGGATCGGGAGTTAAATTAAATCGCTCAAAGAAACGGTCGCGTTGCCAGGTAGATGGACGTTCGACGGACTCATGAAAAATTCACTAGTTTGCGAGTTGAGTTTATTTTTTCATGTTGTTTTTACTTTTAGGACGCGATGGGCGCCTTTAAAGGGTTGAGTTTTTCATTCTGTGTTGAGTTTCAAAGTTAAAAATAAATTAATTTGAAACAATCCTTGAAAATTCTGTTTGTTGTACCTATATTTTTTTTTTAACTTTCGAAGCTCAGCTTTGATTGACAATATGACATCAAATACTCAGTTTTTTTTTTCTATTGTACCGGAATAAATTACTCAGGTATTAAAAAAAAAGAAATAAAACCCTTTTCCGAGTTCAATAACCTTTATTTACTTACTGCTCTCTACGATTCCCGCCTTTCTAATAATGAACAGATGAACTTAGTCTCAAACAGTCCTAAGATCATTAGTCGCGCATCAAGTCGCGGTGTCGCGTGGTCACGCGACCGAGTTCCGATTGTTTTCATTAATTACCGCGACAGACACGGACGCTGGTTTTATTTACAAAATATCTGAATTTATAATATTTGTTTGTGAAATGATAAAACAGTTCGATATGAGAAGTATTTTAATTTGTTTGATGTTAAAATATTGTCGGCGAACAATATCTACTTTAAATATTTATAAGCGGCAGCGATTAACTCATAAAGAACCAAAATTCTTAAAAAACCACTTTTTGTGTAATTATTAAAGATAGGCAGAATTACCATTTAACTATTTACGAAACTACGATCCGTTTATCACGCTAACCTAACAGAATCTTTATTTCTATTTCCAGACAAAATAGGGCTCATTGTTAGGCTTTAATTAAATCTCACAAAATCAACAAATCGCCCTCATAAATTTAATACAACAATATCTACATCAGTCCATTTAAAGCCAACAATTAACATAAAAGCAAACGCTTATGAACAAATCGGCAAATTAATCACAATCGGCTGTTTGGCGTATCATTAATACGAGCAGTTCTGTTTGGCGTATTATAACGCGCGCCGTGTTTGCCGATCGCCAATACATCAAATAGATTGCACTGCGATTAGTAATAGGTATTGTTTATTGCTCCTTATGTTTAGATAATTAATTAGATCATTTTAATTAAAACACGCATTCAAATTAAGTTTGTGTATTGCAGGCAAAACTCACCACCGTTTTCTACGGTAAAACACAAGGGAAAAACAGTCGAGTGGATATTAAAATAATAGCATAACAACACTGAAAAAACAGCAATAAAAAAATTACGAAAACTTATTTATAAAATACGAACTCTCAAACCTAAGTTACTAAATTAACACTAACAAACTAACTTGAGAATAACTTAGCGTCGTTATATAGTTATTGACATACAAAATACCCATCTTTGCACAGGGGAATATAAATCACATTTAAAAAACGTGATTTATATTCGAAAAAATCGACAAAATTACCTCACAATAGACCCATTTAGTCGTGAATATTTTCTAACGTTAGCATTGTCCCTATTTGTCACAAAGTGAAATGACACATTAAAGGCTTTCACACCCTTTTCGCGGGTAATATCTTGTGACAAAAATGATGTATATTCTTTAAAGCGAGCCATCGATCAATTGGTAGCGGTAATGAACAAATACAGCGCGGTGATCAATCAATCAGGGCCAACAATGCGACCAATCGTGTGTCTAGTCGGTATAATGCCACGGCATTGGAGGGACACAACAACGGGGTAACGTAATGTGGATGGATAATGCTGACTTTTAGAAGGATTGAGGTGGTGTTTTCTAGATATGGCTAACAGATTTTCAACTGAATAACCTATTTTGCTGGACTAAATTCTCCGGGCTTTGTCAAACCACAGTTTTTTCACTCCGATAACTGGTATTTGGTATGCTTATGAAGACCAAGATTTGGATAGTCTGAAACGTTTACTTACATACTTAATTGGTCTTTTTGGCAGTCGCGTCGCGCGACGAGCGGTGTCTTTGTGTCGCGTCGCGTGACGCGCCTGTTTGTAGGAGCCTTCAGTCAGCTAGCTCCTCGACGGCAGGTTGCATGCCTTTGAAACGGTCATTGCTTAATTTAGGCAATTATATGTTTCCAAAGGTAATTGCAACAGTCATCATCACTTTTGCCATACCTACTGAGTAATGTAAATAATTTTATGAATAGCAGTCAGGAATGTTGTCCAGCTTCTTGACATAATACCTTAAGTACTTAGGCTGACTCATTCTGTATCAATGTGTAGATGCTACATCCTTCTACCATCGACCTTCTACATCGTTGGGTAATATTTTACAGCTTACTTATTCAAATTCGATTTAGAAGCAAGTGTACCACGTCGTTGTTAAATCGTATGATATAGTTGTAACATCGTCGCTGCTGGGCGCGCGCCAAGCTCAGATAAACAACATCCTGTACACGGAGTTAGGAATAAAAACATCGTGTTGGGCTACACAGGTTTTGTTTATTTGGGATGACATATTTTTAGGGTCTTGTGCAGTATTTTTTTAAGGAATATTGGATGGAAGTAAAACTGGTATCTAACGGTAGTGTTTTTGGAACTATGTAATGTGAATTTGTATTAGCTGGGCTAAACCTTCGCAAGCGACCTCTTTAATATCAAGCACTTGGACTATATCTCAATATGTAGACTTGATTAGGTATATGTGAGTACTACGAATCGTTTCTAAATAAAAAAGGCCCTATGCTTTCATCCACATTTACCAGCATTGGTTTGCAAATGCTGATAAACATTTACGAACGAACGAGTTAATTGCACAAAAAAAAAATACTTTATGTTATGTGCCTACTTAGAAAATATCGCCAAAGAAAGACAATGCGAAAGTTAATTGCCAATCACGACAAACGAGACCAGTACACAATAATTTCATCGCTATTTACATATCCTTCAATAAACATATCTTAGAAGCACGAAAGAAAATCTACGGGCACATTATCGAAGCCCTAATATTTGATCCATATTACAACCTTTACTACCCAAATACATTTTTTCCGATACCGCATCGCCCCCTCATGAACTCTGCACCCATATGGGATCCGAGCTCGTAATCGGATCCCTGCAGTGCCGATATTATTTGGCTAAGATAAACTACGCAGATATGCTTCTAATCCTATTATAATAACGACTCTCTCTCGTTTGTTGTCTCCTCTTTGATTACACACGGATTTAGGATATTTTAGTGTGTAATTGTTATGTGAATCTTCGTGGGAAGTTTTGGAGGTGTTTTGATAGTTTAGGATTATTTGAATATGGAAGTCCGTGCTGTGAATCCTTTTGAATAGATCGTAATAGCAGTCTCTTCGCTTATTACAATCATCGTCTTTCTGTCCATATCCCGTTTTATTTATAATCCGCGCAGTATATCTTTTTTTTTCGATACACGCATCATATAGAGTTCACATCATTTAAAGCCAAATATCATTTGACGATGATATTTGGTTTTTAGTTTAATAATAAGCATTAGTAAAGTAGCCTTTTAGAATAAGTTCTAAAAGGCAACTTTACTGATGCTTATTAAACTTCACAAAATTAAAGAGCAAATCATTTCCGTCTTTTAGTTTAAGAATATGAACTTAAAGAAAAATTCGCGTTTCTGGCTCATTGCCAAAATCCGTTTCAAATAAAGGAAGTGAACGTGTAGTCATTAGTAGACCTCCAACTATTTCAGGCAGAGCTCGGTATTACACGAACGAGGGCCGTCTGACTCACAATCCTAGGGGAAATCACGTTTTTTAGCAAAATGTTTATTAGAGTACAAGTAGCGGTAGTTTGCTTGAGGTTGTTAGGACTGTTGAATTTACGTAGGCACGAATTACGTTTGTATTTATTGAAGAGATAGGTTGAAAAACGTGGCACCTATAACGACAGATTTCAGTCTTTGCTATGGTATCGAGTGTGTTGTCATTTTAATCAAATATAATAATCACACTAAAATACGCCAATAAAAGACAAGAGAAGAGAGAAATTGATACCACGGGACTGCCGCGGTATCAATTTCTGGGCGCATAGTGTATATTTTGTCATTTCTTATAACTAGGTAACCTTTCTAGAAAGGCTCCTATTTAACGGGTTGTTACTTTAGTGAATACTGTTGGCTAGCCGAGTGCATAATAGTTACAAACACGAAGATAGACAGCTCGTTCATTTTGCATCACCATCAAGGAGATACCACCCACTGTTACTTTTAGTTTTTATTAACTTTAGTAGCTACAGCAATGTGTCACCATTCCTACTCACCCCATTAGGTTAAGCAGCGTATCGACACACATTATGACGAACATAGCCTGTGTTCTGATAACGATTTCCTCTCTTTTGTCTGATAATGAAGTTAGTTCCGCGACGGATCAGACGGATTAGTTATAGTTGGGGTCGTTATGACCCTCTGTGTCTTTGATGTAGGGTGACGAATAGTTTTGTAATGTCAATTAATATTAGTGTCTCGTTCTAGGTTGTTATTAGTTTTTGCTTTGATCGTTTAGTAAATTTCAATCTCCATGCACTGTGTGCAAGTCATTACATTATTTATCAAATGGAACCAACTATTGCTGAATTCAGAAAAAGAAAATGATTAACCTAAACTACATATCTAGTTTCACAGATGAAATGGTATCTGAATTTAGCAAAAAATAATAATAATAATAATGTTCATTCAAAACTTGCCATTCAAAGAAGCCATTAAACTCGTATCATAACATTCGATCCAATTTTCCGGCCACTTGATCCACGCAGTATCCTCAAAGGTGTCAAATGTCAGTTAATCGCAATCCGTGTACAATTAATAGTATGGTAATACTCGTAATATGTGCCGATCGATTACTCTGGCGGACATAATCCTGTGTACACCGGTAAACGGCCGATTGTCGGTCGACAGACCTGTGACAGCTCGTTAACACGTAATTGCGAGACAATAATCGACAGAACTAATATGTGGAATTAGCTCGAGTGACGACCTGATTATGCACGGCAGCAGGTATACAGATTACCATTACATGTGTAGGTGTACTTGATTGAGCAACTATAACATTTAGTGACGTGTTAAAGCTAATGAATATATTATGTGGTAGACTATCATTATAGAGTTGCTTTACTCAGTCATATTAGGTAGGATTTAATCGAAGATATAGTTATTACATAAAATAGCTTATAAGCATTTCGAGAATATGGCGGTCATCGATTCTTGAAATGCTTATAATCTATTTTACAAGTTAAAAATTGCCTACAGTCTGAATTCCTGATATATAATTGATAATTTTAAAATATATATTCCTATCGAAAATAAATGACGAAATGCATACTTTACATTGCATGACCCAAAACAATCCGATTACTTTAAAAAATAAACATAAAATAATAATTCATTTCTAATAAAATATCACTCATAATTCACCTGAAACGCGACGAGCCGTAAAAGAGAAGCAAAACACGAAAATTAATTAAATAAAAGCTACAGAGAAAAATTTAAATTTGCTTTAACGAAGCGACATTTATTTTTATTCGGTCGGTACCCTTTTTGTTTGACCGCAACTGTACGTTTGCAAACATTATTACTGCTACCTGCACTGTAAAATGTACTTTAAAACTTTAACAGTAAAAGTGATATTAGTAGAAGATATAAATCTGTTTGAATCTTCTATTGAAATACGACAGGGTCGTCTTCAGGATGTTTTTGTGTCTATTTATCCAGTGTCTGTCTGGGTACTTGTAAATTGATAGCATTGGTAGTACAGAGTCCACAAACCAAAGACTTTAAAACAATGTTAAGTTCTTTAGGATTCTGTATACATTTGTTATTGAGTCAATGAAGTCGTAGAGGACAATTTAAGATGTTTGTAGTTGCGGAGTTTAGTCTTTGGCTACATTTGATTGGAATTCTAATATGGTTGGAGTAGTGGAAGATAGTGGTCTTACTTAATACATAACTACACCAACGTTTATCTTTCGGGTAGGCATTTTTTTAAAGATACGCTCATACGCTGCTGTCATGGGCGCATAATCCTTTATCTCCAAAAAAATACCCGGTATCAACCCTTATATATATGTTTATGCGGAAATTAGAGTCGGAACGTGTTGCAAAAAAGCGCCTCGCAATTTAGGTTTTCAAAATGTACCACATTTTCTATCCAACGAGTGGCGACCCAAAAAAGCTTTTTAACACATTTTTTATCCCTAATTTCAAAGTAAGCTTACAATACTGAAAGCACAAAGTTTAAACTAAGTTAAGAGTTAATAATCCATTGCCTTTGGGTTAAACCGACCTACATTTTAAAATATTCCACAGTTAATACGCGCGTAACTTTACAATTTTTTTTGTTGAATTAACTTAAAAACTTTTGTAACAAGAGCCTCTGTTTATTTGCAAAAATTGTCGACTTGACACTGAGAAGTAACAGTAATGGCTCGTAAATATTCATGAGGAGAGTTCAGCGGGAGAATCGAGTTACTGGCACGAGTGCTATTTGCTGCGTAACTTAATTGGGAGTAGAGTTTTAATTTCAACCTCGATACTTGCTTTGTTTGTAAGTAGTTACTTTGAGAAACATCGAGGCTTAAAAAAATACATCAGTACAACAACTTTTCAAAGAAATGTAGAATATTCGTAGCATTGGTTTTAGATGTACAAACATAGATAGTTTAAACAAATTTGAAACTCAGAGAATAATAACAATAATTAGAATTTTTGGCAATTCGGGACTGGAAAACATACCGTTTGCTTTAAGTAAGCCTGCCAAAGAAAAACAAAACAGCCTTTTACATAAATTAAAAAACGATTTAAAACTATATACATAATTTTACTTTCCTAATATAGAAAAATTCTTCCCATCCGAAAACAGAAGCTGAAATTAAAAAAGAAATATTGTATGGAAAAAGTTTGTTCTTCCCCATAAAGTGAGGGAAACAATTCTCTAAGTCCACACCATCTGTCGATACTACGTGAAAGTCAAATTACATTTGGAACATATTTCTTCATTATTTAAATTAATTTCTAAGTATTTTTTTTTATCAACTTACTTCATATTTTCACGTTTTCTCCCTTAGGAGTCTGTCAGAATATTGAGTTTACGAGCTCATTTTTAAATAAGCTAGTTAAACGTGTTAATAGCGAGCAGTGATAGCCTAGTGGTATGACCATCGGAATGCCAAGATATAGGTCTCGAGTTCGAACCCAAAGCACGCACCTTTGTCTTTTTGGATTCATGTGCGTATTGTATCATTATCACTTGCTTCAAAAACAGGAAAACATCGTGAAGAAACCGACATGCCTGAGAGATATTTATCGACGGCATGTGAAGTCAAGTCAGATGCCCATGGGTGGCTTTAAAAACTCTCAGTGCGTGACACGAGTGCGTGTCGGGACTACGCACAATGAAAGGTTCTGTAGTTGGGATGAATTTTATTTATCTGTGGGGTCGGGCTGCTGACATTGAATCCATCTTTATTTTACAAAAGAGAGCTGTCAGAGCCATTTATAATCTACGTCGCCGCGAATCTCTCAGGAAACTATTTGAAAGGATTAATATTATGACGGTACCTTGCCAATTCATTTATGAAAATATTATGTATGTAAGGAAAAATCCACATCTTTTTAATAAAATAAGTGATAGACATAATTTTAATACTAGAAATAAAGATAAACTAGATCAACCATTTTTCAGATTATCTAAAGTACATACATCTTTTATGGGGTACTGTGTTAAATGTTACAACAAAATACCTTGTGACATATTGCAATTAAATGAAAGAAAATTTAAAACTCAGATTAAAAATACACTTTGTAAACAAGCATATTACAAATTAGAGGATTATATCCAAGATAAGAGTGCTTGGAAACATGCTGGTCCTGCTCCATAGGACAATTTAGAATCAAGACAAAATCAAACAGGTTGCTAATTTAATTGTTAAATTTATAATTTTGTATTATATGACATTGATTTTACATTCTGTGATTACTTCCTCACACACTGACTTATTAATTTTAAAAATATTAGGAAAATCGTCTACTTTTACTATGTTTGTAAATATGTGAGCACCATGTATCTATCATATAATTAAATTATCTGTCGTTGCTTCATTTTTAATTCTTTTTACCTATTGTGGTATAGTAATTTTATTCTAGGTGCATCGTCTTCACATATAATTATTTAAGTAATGTACGTACTAATACAAACTATTGTAAAACATTTTAAAAGAGTAACGGTGGAGTTTCTTGCCCATTCTTCTCCATACGAAAACTACCTTTTGGAAGGGGCGACTAGAATCAATTATAATCTGTAAATTTTGACGTTCAAAAGTGCCATACATGGGCCTATTTGAAATAAATGTTTTGACTTTGACTTTGACTTTGATCCCAAATACAAACTTAACATTGTAGTTGAAATACATTTTCTCCCATACATTCCAACTGCAAATGTAAGTTTGTACGCACAATATTGAGAGATTTACCATGTTATTTTAAGACCATAGATTTTTTAAAGGTTTTCCTGTAATCTATAAGTAAAGAGCCATACTATACACTATTTTCAAAATTTTAAGTCCAGTAGTTTCGGAGATAAGGGGGGAATGGTAATTTTTTATTAAATTTATTAAATATCTTTAGCCCTTTCATTTGATATGCCACACGGTACTGTTAACAAAACTTTTTTTTTTTCTTATTTGCCCCCCAAAAGTGACCCCTATATTCAAAATTCATTTATTTACGTTACACGTTCGTGTTTGGGTCACAGAAATACATATGTGTACCAAATTTCAACCTAATCAGCCCATTAGATTCGGAGCAAATTAGCTGTGACAGACGGACAGACAGACAGACAGACACACGAGTGATCCTATAAGGGTTCCGTTTTTTTTCTTTCGAGATATGGAACTCTTAAAAGATGACTATTTAATTTAGTCGATCGTGTACGCTGTCAAAAAGTAACAACCGTTAATCTGTGATGATAACGGTGACTTAATAAAATACGCCCACAAATCGAAAATATTGCTACACCCATTCAGAAGTTCTATTACAATCATTTACTCTATTATTATATTTTTTTCTGTGAGTAACAGCAATGTGCAAAACGCATTACTAATAATCCCGTCAACCCTCCAATTCAAATTAATGTGACGTATTACTTATAGGGGAGGGTTCACACAATAGGTCGCGTCGAACAAGCGATCGGCAGTTAACAGACCGATGCAGCGATGGGCTATTACAGTTAATGTTTTTTTTTTAAACAAAATTGTAAAATTAATTTATATGTTTAATTTCGTAAATGTACTGTGAAATATAGTTATAGATTATGTTTAGTCAATTATGTACCTAAAAGTAATTTCACAAACAAGTTTATTCATATTAATACGTACGTACATTGATGAATGATGGTCATTCTCGTGATCTATGATTATTATGATCCCTATGGCTTTGCGGTGAACGTAACATTACGACTTATTAACTTAAAAGTATATTAAGATCATGTTCTGCGTCATTACATAATACATTAGAGCTCAATAGAACTGGTCAATCAGTTTGTCTGTATGATTGTGATTTCAAAGATAACCATTTATAGTTGGGTACATTATGTAGAAGGCTCCTATTCTTTATTTGCTAAGAGTCTCGAAATAAAGCGACCTGACTAAGTACTTACTAAGTATTAGGCACTACTGAAGCCTTTTATGAAAAGCAATAAAACACAAAGGACCGATCTTCTAAGTCCTAAACCGGACCATATATAAGTAAGTAGTTTAATTTTCTGTTCCTAGACTGAACTCGGTAGGTACCAGAGGTAAAGCTTGCTTGCTTGCTTGTATGTGTGGTGAACTTTATAAACAGATATATAGGTACTGATTATAGGAGCGAATCGTACAAAATGACGACACAAACTATGTATTTCGCTAAAGCACGTCAGGTCGTGGCCTACTTTGACGTTGTTAGATCATTAATCATTACCTGTCGGTAATTACGGGAGTACTAGCGACTGCGTCTAAAAAAGGTATGTCAGTAAATACCTACCTAATGTTCTCTAGAATTATTGTACTGTTCGATAGTGGACTGAGTTCATGATAGTCATGTTTCCTGGAGCTTAGTCCTGGAAGTATTTTTTTAAATTTTTATTATAATTAAATACCTATTTATAATGATACGGTTTCAGCTCAGAGTAGCTCAGAGGGACAAATCCCGTATTTATAAGAACAGTCACATTTCTCTAATCTACCAATCTCTATCTCTAATCTACTAATCTCTATCTCAATTTGTCAAAAATAGTTCTAATTCAATTACATTTTTGATCAGTTCTTGACATTAATAGTCGCAGCGACTAGATTTTGACCGTTTTTAAATAAGGGAATTTATTGGTCTTCTGAAAGGGTAACTAACTGCATTACGTAGACATTATTTATCACTGAAGGGTCTTTAAAACACTGAGTCAATAACTGTAGCTTAAATTTTAAACAAAACTGTTTCATATTTCATCCAGGTACTTTAACCGTTCGGTTACGCGTTGTACTAGAAATACCAACCCTCTACATAACACACAAAGTACACATAATGACACTACGGCATGGTACCTTAACGCCCTACGTGACGTGTACGGTACTTTTAGTACCAGTTAGTCACCGCCCTTCATTACAGGCAACGTGACTCTGGAATATGTCCCTGTAATATCCGGAGTACCTTGCTTAAAGGTTTTTGTAATACGAGAGGTTAAATAGTTGCATTTGCAAGGGTTAGGCTTGTTTATTAAAGTAATTGTTGGCTGAATAATGTAGGGTCGAGTAAATTATACGCTGCTGCCCTGTTCGTGTTTACATAAGTAGAATCCTTGAATATGATGCAACGAAAGTCGCTACATTGTTGTACATAACCAGGATAAACAATATAATCGCAATGCTTTCGCTGGGTTCCTCTAATGTTCATAATTATACATATTATCTGACTGCTTTTATAAGTTGTTGTTGCTAAATGATATCTCTTTCTGTAAATTAGTTTTAAAAACACATTTACATGTCAAAAATAAACTTTGTTTTAAAACTAGTCGATGTTTCTTATCTATATACTCTAAGAAACTCCGAAACAAACTCTGAGGTCTCTTTTAAAGTTATGACATAGTCTTGTTCAGTTTGTAGGAGAATCATGCTAATTAGTGTTTGAGCTGGTCTTTGATGAGTCACAAAGGTTTGTTTGAACCTGTCCAGTCAGCGCGCGCAGTAATTACTAATAGATCCAATTGCAGTTGCTTGTCAGGACCTACTTAGATTCGCTTTCGGACATAAAGACGATCTTTTCCTCGAAAAATATTCTACAAAAACATTCCTAATATGCCCGAAGTTCCCAAGTGCAGTGAAGTCTGAATGCTGGTTAATAATAATGTCTGTAACGTACCTCCATTAGGGCGCTCTCATTCCGTCGTTCCGTCTGTCTGTTACCGTACAATCTAATTGGTGAGCACTAGCAGCGGCAGCCCTAGTTTGGATACCTGATTATATCGTGTTTGATTGTTGATGCTGATGTCAGGATGGTGGTACTTCTGCAGATGGGAGGATAAGAGGAACCAGGTTTCTTTGTCGGTCATTAAGGTATAGTTTCTTATAATGTACCTACGTCAAGAAACAGGATTACTTGAGAAGTTAGTCTTAGTTCGAGAACAAAAGTGAACGTTGAAGGCTGTTTTTTAAATAGAGCGAAGCGACTAATTAACGCTATACAGGGTGAAATTAAATTAGCTAGGGAAACTCCGCAGACGTGATGGGTATACAAAAAATAAATTAATTTGATGTTGTATGGGGTTATTGACCGCAGTTAGTGTATTGTGTAGTCACTTGAAATCACAGTTTAAAAAATCTGTTTTTATGTGTAAACTTCACAGTCGTGATGGGTATCGATATTATAATCAAAAAAACAAAATAAAACAGATTTATCTCAACTCATACTTCAAGTAACAACAGTAACTGTGGTCGTTGTCCCCCAAAACAAACATCAAATCTTTTTGTTTTTATTTTATCGTGTTTAGACATCGATACCCATCACGCTTGCTCACGGTCGCCAGGTAATTTAGTTTGAACTTATATTTGAATTTCTAAATCAATACAGATACTAATCTAAAACGTTATGATTACACAAGAACAAACTATTTTCCAGTTTAAATTATGACGAAGTAGAGGAAATCAACGCTAGCATAGCTCTGAAAGCCAGTATAAACTCGGCTGACTCGATAACACAAAGCGGGGACACAGAACCAAGCTACAAACTGTACCTGCTTTACTATTTATATCTTATTAAATACCCACGAAAACTAATTAGCCAACATAATTTACGAGCCAAAACTCGTCCTGTCATGTTGTAACTGGACGTTTAAGGGCCGTCTATTACGGCTATTACGGAGCCTCTCCCAAAGGAGTAAAGCTCCAGATCGCCGGCGGCCCGGATCCGGCCGGATTAAGCCGGATTGGAGCGGATCGCGCCGGTCTTGGGCCGGACCAGTTCGCCGTAAATCTGTCGCTCGCTCCACGTTTATTACACGGATTTTATTAAGTTCTTCTTTGCGTTGCTCCAACGTTTATTATTAGATAAAATATTATTTATAATAATAATATTGGAGCATGTTTCGGTTTTTTCGGCGATAAAAAGGGTTTGGTTAAATATAGCGGTGGTATTATTGGGTTATTGATAGTGTTTGCCATGTCTTTTATTATCTTAACACAAGGCGAAGTTTATACATGGACATTAAACTTCTTTACTTTGACGTATAAGGACTTCATTTTATGTAGACTATACAAATAATGTAACGTCGCGTTCTCATAAAACACACGTCTTTGAGTAGAGAGTCGAGGAAGTACCTCCAAACGGGCTTGGAATATCGGTGTTCTAGCACACAAGGTGATACTTAGTTGTAAAAAGACGACCTAGTTGATTCAATTTACTCATTTAGTAAAAGCAAAGGGACTTTGGTATATAAATAAAAATAAAAGTACTATCCTGAAGTATCTCTTTTAATATTCAAGATCATAAAACGTACTTTAAAACAAAATAAATCCATAAAAGATTTCATAATATTTTAACGCGCCAGCTCTCAAGAATACTAATCACCCTCAGGATATATTCTTACACTAATTAATTTATTCTCTAATAACAAAAATGTTCATGAAAACTTTGGAAAATTAAACCTGAAAAAACGCTACAAAATAATTTTCACGAGCGCTTGTGTTAGGTGAGAGGAGATAGCTTCTCTACGATAGATCATCGCATGTTTAGAGATCCTCTTTGACAAGAACCATAACAAGCACCCGGCCTCCGCTTTGCACAAACATGCCATGAATGTATAGATATTCGATGAATACGTTCCTCAAAAATTTCCATAATGAAAACATCAAAATTCATGAAGTTGTTAAAAAGATTTTGATTCATAAATATTATATTTTTAGAGAAAGTGATATTAGTATATTCGAAATGCTGAAAGAAGTGCGTATGCGAATCTATGTTATGTAAGACACAGTTCCACTGATATACCGTTTGCGGGTAGGAGAGGTAATCCTCTTATAACAAAGAGGCGATCACAGTATTGCCAAAGGGTAGGGTTAACTTCTTTGTTGAAAGTGCTAGAAAACATAACAGTTTCAGTTTACACTACTACTCGCTCTCGGTTTTTGAAAGCTATTAAATTTAATCACTTGTCAATTCCCATGTCAAGTGATTTGATTGGCTGTTGATATGTTTGCCATCCAATCACAATTGCAAGATTTGACATTAAATTAACTATTTAGAGACTTGATTTTGTGTTACAGAGTTTGTTCAAATGATAAAAACACTTTGTCTGTTATTTCTAACGTTCGGTCTAAACTTAAAACGTGATTTCCAACCACCCTTGCTATCCAGCCCAACAAACCGCAAAGAAGCTATCACTCAGCTGAAATAATGAAAATAGGACGTCCCATTAGTCGGTCCAGATGTTGAGAATAGTCCCAAATACTCCCAAATCTAGGTTTACGACTGAGCCTGATTTCAGTACTTAATGGGTTTTATTGTGAGGGCTAAAACGTTTCTGTTTAAGCAGTCCCTTTGCGAAAGTTCAATTTTCTAGACCTTTTGTTTCTTGAAGGAGTAGATTTAACTTTAGTCTCACAGATCTATGTATAAGATTATCATTACTGGGACGAGAAAATGAAATACAAACAGATTAGTGCTAAAATGTAAAATTATGCACGTAAGGATATAATTTCGACACATTTTAAATGGAACTGACTTAAATTATTTTTAGATAGATCAACCAAATAATAAAGTAAACAATTATTAATCATTTCTTTCTTTGTTTGTTTTTCTACTCTGTCATCATCAGTAAGTTAAAATAATTTTCCACTGAACCAATATCTAGATATTTTCTTTTACTTTCATACGGAACTCGATGAAACGTCCGCATCGCACTTCACATTTTTTTTTTTACCGAAGGGTGGCGCGAGGGTGGTTCCACGATAAATCGCGGCGATCCTCAACAAACAATGTTTTTGAACGTTATTAATGGCCTCACCCGAGGGATGCTACTATCATCTGCTGTCATTCTTTCTTTTGACGCTACACAAATAATTTGCCAAGTTTTTTTCAAGAGCTCTCCTTACGATATAATTACTGGAGTCTCCGTTGTCGGTTCATTCTGCGCAGGATTATTTGCTTTGTTAAGATTTTTGGAAGAGGGTAACGGTATGAGGGTAATTGGCGTGAGTAGCGGTTTCGTAGTCATTTGTTTTTAAATTAATTGTCTCAAGTATCTCTAGATTAGCTTATTAGCTTGAAGTTTCCAGCTTTCAATTGATTGGTCTCACAATACTCGCTATAAAAAAGTACAAGAATAGTAAGTTACCTAGTTAGTGGTCAGGAGAATACAATTCTGAAGGTGAAATTATTAGGAACTACCTAGTCGGACGTTTGAAAATTCATTGTCGCGCGCGTGAAGCAATAAAAGAGTGGACTGTATTTTTAGGCAATGGTTTATTTGCCGTGCTTACTATATACAAACTATTAAATGTCCCGGACAAACAAGGGTTAAATTAGGAGAATCGTCCGTGGCGGTGGAGTCCGTGGAAGCGAATGGTCGACGGGCCGAGCCGTGCCGCCGCCGCGCCGCGCCTAATCTAGCAGATGACGCGCCGATCACGCTGCCTGCGCCTGAAGTCCGAGTGCAACGTGTTGTGTTGCGTTCGATTCCCAACAATTAATTTAAAGACCTAAGACATCATTTTATCTTAATAAATATTTTAAAACACCTTTCACTGGCAAATAAGCATTAGGTAAAAAAATAAATTATAAACGTATGTATCTAATATTCCAAGAAAAATGATAAGTGGCCCCATTACAATCTAGTGCTTGAAATAGAGAAAAAACTTTTATCGCGAGGCGCCAGGGTACCTGTATTCTTTCCCTACTTCACAAATAAATCACCAGCTTCAAACAACAATAGAATACACGTGACAAATTATGTGTAATGTCATAAAAATGGCGTTAAGGGCGCCACCTGTCGGCTGCTTATGAAATATGAGCGAAACGTGTGGATCTTCGGGCGAGCGTTGTCGAGTGTCGGGCATTTGCCACAATAACTGACACTTGGCGCTACGATGCTTTTACTAAGGATCAATCGGTTAGTGAAGAAATGTTATTGTAGATAATCATCGTCTGTTACGAGTAACTATATTATTAGATGGAGCCGTCTATATTGGGACCTTACTTCTCTACGAAGAAAACATTATTATCGATGTGTATAAATCCTTAAGATAGAACAGAAGATATTTGAAGTTCTTATTTTTAAAGGTTAATCACATTGCTGACTTGATAACAAATGAATGAAAAACGAGAAATGATAAAAAGCTGACAAATCTTAATTACTCTACTACGAAATCAGCGAAGAAAACTGAATCAGTCAAAATTAATTGAGAACTTTAGGTAACGCGGACATTATTAACTCCAAACTTAATGACACAAAGAGCTTAGCCCGACAAGCATTATGCCTAATTTAGGGTCCTTTATGCTATAAAAAAGAAAATGAAACTGGCAGTGATTCATTAAGCGCGTTTTAGAAATGGGCCTACGATAGCTCCCCGGGGAAGCGTTCCGAGTCCATTTAGTCTTGATGACGCGGCGCGACTACTTAATAAGGAATACTATTTTTAAAATGGCTAATTGGCTATTTGGGTGTAAGGCATGTTACTTGTAACAGGAAAATAATAATGAGTTTGATGATGTGTGAAACGAAGTGTGAGCCTATTGTGAATGTATTAGTTAAAAGCTATAGTGAATTCTTAAAATGTTTTCGGAAACGATTAATTTGGCTCAACAATAATAAACATAAGTAATTGCGTTACAAAAATAACGCCGTTGACAATGGCCTGTATTTACGGTTAGTTTGTCAAAGGGCCGCTAAGGGTGAAACATAAATATCTTGTAAACAACGCCATCCAATAATATGGCTGTAGGAACGGAGTGACGGGAAAAGAATCTCGGACTGTCCTTTGATCATCATTTTTATTTTTGTTTTTGCATTAAGTGTCTGTATTTAACAGTTAAGCGCTTTTATCTTCTTACTCTGGTTCAGCTACATATTTTAATTTTCCGTCTTAAGATTCATATTTAGAATAATAGTCTTGCGGTTTATAATTGATACCAGTTTAGTCATTTGCTTCAATAATAAAACTCTGCACTGCATAATTATGATATTAAAATTATTTACCTTTACCCAATTAAGTTTTAGTATGCAAATAAAAGTTAGGTATTGATCGAAAAAGTTAAGCCAAATACAAAAATATTGGTGGAAAAATATTGAATACGATGTCATTCAGAACCCTACACTATGTTTCATGTTTTTGAAATATTCAAACTATTCCTCAACTAATACAATTCACACCGTTATTGACCTATACAGTGATTTAGTTTTGATTGCGCCTTTCTATTTGTTTATTTGTATGTCATGCACGTTCAAAACATTATTTATTCAAGTTAGCTATTTGTTTTTCATCGTTTGGGTTTTTAAAGAGTTGATTTAATCCCAATTGTTGTACTGTAGATCGCCCGTCAGTTTTCACAAACACAGGTTTCTTCTTTTGAAACTCCTTACTACACTAAGACAGTTAAAGATAAAAGTGTTACCACTGATGTGCAGTTTTTGAAGAATGCCATTTCTGCGTCTAATTGTACCCTTGTTCTAACAACCTTGAGTAAAGCGATGATGTATGTTCAGTTAATTTATAAAGATCTCGTACAAGAATATCCCTCAAGTAATGGCTGAGCTTATGGCTACACTAGAGAAAGGCACGGTTTCTTAAGTGGCGCTCAGCTGTGTGGCCGAGGTGCGGCCTTGCAACAAAATGTTTTTCTTTAGATACATCTGTAGATTTGTTGTTATTTTCGACAACAATGAGGTTTTATTCCACGTTTTGCCCCAATTACAAACATAAGAAAACGCCATTTGCAAAGAATAATGCGTTAGACATGTTTCTAATCAACAAACTGCAATTTACGTCTAATCTAAATCTTCAATCGTTAGTAAACACTACAACCCCTTAAGTTAGAATCACAATAACTTGACAAGTTCCGCAAACTGTATTCACATTCATTATAATTACCCATTCCACTACCATTTCAAACCGTTCGTTGTAGGCAAACGTAGAGACAAACAGATCGTTAATTTTCACCCATAATCGTTGAGCCCTTAATTCAAAACAAATACTCGTCTAATTTGTATTATCCGCGTCAGTTCAAATAGTTAGTGCCCAGTGACGCGTTCAGTATGTCTAACAGCCGTCTATGTGTCTGTATAAATGTGTAGTTGTAGCTTTGTTACTACATGTACCGTCTGAATTTGTGTTTGCTTTGATGTAGGTAATCAGCAAATTAATACAAACAAATCTATCTAAAAAAACAAGTTATTTTTGGTAACCAAAAACCGGGAATCTTCTAATTTATAAAAATCGATGTTTGTTTGTTCTTATTTTATGCTTTGCTATACTGTTAATCTGGTTGCGATAAAACATTGTCAACTTATTGTTTGCACTTTTTTTAGGATTTGAATTAGTAATAAGATTTAGTTTTTCAGTGTCTGGGTACCAACCTTCTATCTAAATAAAATGGAACAGAATGTGTTGTGTATAAAAATTTCCAATATTAATTAGTCTACAGGTCATTCATCAAACATCTTTTGCTTTTTTATGTTTATCTTTTTGTACACCTGCAAAATTAATTTGAGAAAAAATTATATATAAGTGTAGGTATATAATTATGTTATATCTTTGTAATTGACGTAATGATTGCTATTATAAATAATAAATCTAAACCAATCTTTAAATTTTATTAACTTTCTATCATAAAGTTATTCTAGCGTGTGTTCAAATACTAAGTACCCAGTGACGCGTGCAGTGCATTTCACCGCCGTCTGTCTACCTGTCTGTACGTGTGTCTGTATGTATGTATGTTTGTCAGCGTGTGCGATCAGGTGTGCTAATCTCTCTTCATTGTCTTTGTGTTTGATTTGCTAAAGAGCAGTCGGTTTTGTGGGAGATTTCACTGTTCAAATTAGAAACAAGATAAAACCGATTTAGTCTTGTGTTAATAATAATGTCCTCTGTAGTTGAGTTTATGATATAATGATGATAATTATGACTAAAACATATTTCTAGATCATCTCAGTGGGTATGATTCCAAAAAAAAAAATATTGATTAGTAACTAAATTATTTTTCAATAATTATAATATTGTATGGAATATTTCATGGAAATGAGGTTTCATCTAGATTTAAGATAGTTAATTTGAATGTGTTGCATAATAATTAAGGTTGCGCATTTGCTAATGACCACTTAACATACAGTCAACGAAGTTTAAAATGTTCAGGAAAGCATTTAAAACATTTTGTATAAAATGTCCACTTTGTAGAACATTTAGATAACGCGTGATACGAAAAAATGTAAATTAAAAAAATAGCTCGCACGCCGCCCGCCCAGCCGGCAGTGAAAGGGCTCGGCGCCCGCCTTATTATTTTAGACACATTTTACCCAAATTTTTAGGGTTCCGTAGTAAACAAGGAACCCTTATTGTTTCGCCCTGTCAGTCTGTCTGTCTGTCTATCCGCGGCTTAGCTCAGAGACTCTTAGTACTAGAAAGCTGTAATTTGGCATGGATATACAGTACCGACCAAAAGTCCATAGGCAATCGCACAAAGCAATAGACTGACACTTCGGTTTGACTTACGACCTTCTTCTATAAGATGTTACAATACTATAGACACACACACACTCAATTTATCTGCAACTCGTAGTAGTTCATAATTTCTGTCAATACAGTGTATGGCATGCTAGCTCAGTGGATAACGTGCTTTGGTATGTGCGATTATGGCGAGCCGAGGGGTCAAATCTCATCTGCGGTTTGCTTGTAATTTTTTAATAATTACTATTCATATTTTTTGTTATTTTTTAATAATGACTAATTCAATAATCATTCGTTTTTTGTTTCGGTCGTCTTGATCACATAAATATTAGTTTAGCAGGTAGACCACAGAAAACTAAGTAAATTATTTCGATTTCTGTGGGGTAGACAGACGCAGTTCGTTACGCGTATTCGCTTAATAAAACTTTGTTGGTTCGTGGTTATTGTTGGTGACGAGTATTTAGGTATTAGCGGTGTTGTGGTTATTATTTTCAAAATGCAGTCAAATATAAATATTGAAAGGAGATCAAATATTACTGCGCTGCGTAAAAGTGAATATAATTTACACAAATATTTAATGCAACCGGACTAAGTGTCATTTAAATGTATCATTTAAATATTTCATATTTTACTGAACATAAATCTTAATCAAAGGTATTGTTGATAGAACAGAGGTATTGTTGAGACAGAAGATGCCCTTAAAGTTTTAAATTTATTATGAGGTTTAATTCGATTAGTGAATGATAAATAATTATTATGTGTAATAAATACAAGGTTATTCTTTGTTCTAGAGAAATACTGTGAGGGTTAAGAGGAATGAGGAAGAGGCTTATTATCGAGCAGTAGCGACGTCAAATGATGGAAGAATATGAAACAAATGGTTTCATACCAACGAGATATTTTGCTGAATTATTAAACAGGTCATTATGAACCGTTCGCTGTGCACTCTGAAGGCTTGCATCACTGAAGACCAGCTAGGAAGCCGTTTTCGATAGAAAGGCATAAAAAAGAACGTTTAAGTTTCGCACGATAATATTAAGACTTCAAGTGGGACACTGCTATATTTTAACCTTAAAATATTTACCGTACTAACTTAATAAACAACAGATTTGTTATTGCATGAATTTGTGGTAACGATTTTTTAAAGAAAGAAAAGAAAGAAAGAAAAACGTTTATTTGCGGTAATCATGACACAAAAAAAGTAAAAAAAACACGTTTTAATATGGTGTTTGTCGTATTTCCAGCAGATAGACCGAAAACGTTAAAGATTATTTTAGTAATATTATTATTTTAATCCTCTTTTCGTAAAGAAAATGAATTTTTAAGCTATAACCTCAATACCAACCAATATTTGCTAAAGCCAAATAAAATGTGAAATAAATAATGTAAACAAACTGCCCATACTTAACCTTGAAATCAACTATTTTGTAAGAAGTTTTTTTTTTTTTTTTCATTTTGAGTAGTCTAATATTATTATTTATTGCTTAATTACTTCGACCATGATCAAAGCTAACTAGTAATGAGCTAGCTAATATTTATGGTGGAAAAAATCCATATAAAATTTAAAACATTTCATAATACAAATATGTCAAAATAATACAAATTGCTTCTAAGTTTCTTGACATCTATTTCGCATCTTATTTTACTGAAGTAATGACAAATAATTATAGCAATTTGTCAGCTATAAGTAAAATAAATATAACGAATAAATATTTTTTAATTTTGTTATCATATATCACGCATTTTTAATTCTAAACCCTTTATTGTAATAACAGCATTAATAAAAAGACAGCAATAGTTAAAATATATTATTATTGCAAACAAAAATAATAATTTTAGCAAAAAACCGCGCTGTGTTTTACGAGATCGGAACCTAAGCCAGTTTGAATCTTAGACCAACGCTTAACGCGTTCTGCTATCTGCACATATAAGTTTTTTTCGAATTTTAGCAATGCCATAAACTGGTCAAGTTCAAGCGCATGATGCATGTGTGTTACCGTGTCTAACAAAAGCGATGGAAATATATATTTGTTTCGGTAGTGCGGCGCAAGTACGTGACGATACGACGGTGTGTGCCGTGTTGCTTACACATACAGATATACGGACTATACCGCGAGTTCACAGCAATACGATTCTTAACGTGCCTATGCACTTTTGAACGCTTACTGTACATATTAATCACGCCGACAAAGTGGTAAAATAAATGGATGTTTTTTTTTTCTCGTCTATCCCATAGTGTGAAATTTCGTTGGAAAGGTCGTTCAAAAATATTATGAGTTATGAGCTTGTGAAAACAGTTTTTGGATTCAGGAATCCGGTTTCGAAATATTAAGCTTAAAGTGCTAATTTTTGTAAGAGTAAAGTGGGGGGACATTTGGCAGCTAAATGGTTGGTTTTGGATATGTGAAAAATTCACAGCAGTAGTATATATAGCGAAATTAAAAAAAACTATCACAGCTAAGTAGGCTTTATAAGTTAACGAGTAATAATCGATCAACTTACATTTGCGGTTGCAAAAACGTGTTCTCCCATATATTCGGTATGGAAGAATATGTTTTTTAACTACAAAGTTTGTTTTTGGGATAAATTCATTCCAACTGTGGAATCCTACATTGTGCGAGGTCCAACACGCACTTGGCCGGTTTTTTTAGTATGGAAACATAGAACTGTGTGGCTTAATGCATGAGATAGGTAGGTCGGTATGTTCTGCTTGTCGATTATCATGATTGGTACAAAAACAGCTGTTTTTCAATTCTCATTTTAATAAGTTTAATAGCTGTTAAACGAATTAAAATGAGAGTTAATAAAATCATTTAAATTAAGTTTAAGATAAAAGAAAAATGGTATTAATATGAGAAATATAACGATAGGTACCAATTTAAATTATTAACCCTTTTCCAAATAAAAGGGAAATGATTTTCCATCAGTCATTTACTTCCGCTTGCTCTTTTGTACATTATACCGCTCCCTCCTAAAGCTCTGCTCGCGCTGCTCATCGCGTAGATTACACAGTACCTCACAGTTTCAGCACTCATTTGCTGGTAATTAATGGCCGCTAATCTGATTCCTCTACAATTTATATGGGACAGGTGCTTCCATAACGTCATGTAAGCCCTTTTAAATATGTTGGGGAAAAACGTAAAAACAAAATATGATTATTACGTCTTGCTAGTCTCAAACAGCATGCTATTAAAACCAAATTCGATGAAATACATCGTTTTTCCAAACTATAAAGGATGATAGGGAAGATTGACACTTCGTACTACACGATTGGAAATCGCAGAATGTTGAAATCGCCACAACATCAGACCATGTGGACATATATTTTATTTACTTCTCTTCAGTAGTAAAGATACCTTTGGCAGTGTAAAAACTATAATTATATAACTAACAAAACATTCTTCAAACCAAGCAACAAGTCTGCCTATCTCTAAAGCCCCACACATCGTCTTACAACGGAACATTGCCTTAACGACGGATTAATATTCTTCAGCTGTCCCTACACGAATCTCCCTTATCTAAGGATATGCTGGTATTAATTAATTTTAGAAGAACAGCCTCTTACTTCAGCGGTCTTATCTCTGAGAGGGAACGTAAAACTGTTAGAGGAATGTTGGGATATGGTATTATTATGTAGGTGAATTTGATTTCGAGATTGCTAATATTCTGTTGCTTGTTCGAATTTGTTTTTTGTTTTATGCTTATCAAAATTTATCTTGTATTTAAAACTTATACCTAAATGATCAGGATCAGTAATACAACTTAATAATATTTTGTTCATCCTCACCGTTAGCTAGTAATTTGCGTCTTATGATTATACGGAAAACATATGTTTTATTATGTCGCCATCTACTTTATTTAACAATTCATGATTGATAATGAAGAGTATCCCAACTATCCACTTATATTCACAATGGAGTTGTTAGGTATATAAATTGTAACAAACATCTATCACATTGTGATCTAGTCCCAGTGCAACACATTGCATTTAAACTCCACAAGATCAACACTCCGCATACTGAGTGTTTAACTCTTAACTATCTTCTCACAACTCATATTCCACAAACTATCTCAGAGCATAACTATTTATTAAGAAAACGCTATTATTATAGAAGTTCTGGAAGTTTCCCCGAACTCTTGAGTTCTAGCGTCGACGCGAAAACTTTGAGCTGTCTTTTATTTTTGCGCTTTTCTTAGTTCTGTGACTTTGTTATTGGAAGTGATTCTTTTTAGTCTTATTTGGTCATTAAAAAACTCATTAGGTTTTATAATTGAAACATTCACAAATATTATAATTCTTATTATAAAATGTTGTGATGACCGTGTGATTAAGACTTCGCTCGCCTCTCAAGCACGATGTTGTGGGTTCAAATCCGGGTATGTACAATTGTGAATTTTTCAATTCATATTGTACTTTCTAAGTTTATATTGGACATTACTGACATCGTGAAGGAAAACATCATGTGGAAACCCGAAGGAAAACAATACAAATAGTGTATTTTTCTTTAACAAACTTTGTACTACATAGCTAGTGATAGAAGTGTCCTTTTAAGCAAATAAATGCCAGTATTACGACTGTACTTTCAACAAAGAAGAATTATATAAATTATGAATACATAATTTATTTAATTTTGGGTAAATAAATTATTATGACAAAGAATTACAAAAGACTGATATTTTTCATGAGCTTATTTAAATGAGTGTGCTTTGTGTGTATGTTATATGTGAGTTGGGTATGTGTGATATGTGTGTGTGGGGGTGTATGTTTTTGTGTGGTGTGTAAGTGTACATGTTATATCTGTGAGTAAGTGGACGCTTAAATGAGTATGTTATGACGTGTGTTGCAGAAGGGCCTCCGTGTCCTCACGTGCAAGTGGTTTTTTCCATTTAAGTATAAGTTTATTGCATTCATAATATTGTTTGGTGTATACATATATCTCTTTATTTATTTTACTGTAGAGTTGAGATGACCGTTTCTCATATTGCCTACTACAAAACCTGGTTTTTGTTTGCGAAATCGATGCTATAATATTTGATACTACAATGGTACGTTAATAGGCTGGTATTATTACTATGTATTTTGCCTGATTAAATTGATAATTCTTATATTTGAAAATAATAACTCCATTGAAAAATAATAGGCTTATTGGTGACTCGCCCGAATCTAGGCCAATCAACCATTAAGGTACAAGTAGGTAAGTGTGTGGGTACATAAATATTAATGAAAATATTATTACAGAAGTACTTCCATAATAAGCTTTTAATCAAAAACTGTAATTAAAGTAGGTACTTACATGTTAAAATCAAATAAATTAACGTTAACATTTTACTGGCTGTCTGGCTGAAAATCAAATTCATTTTCGTAATTTGAGTGAAAATATTTAATAATAAATAATAATATTTTGAAACGATATCGGTATAAAGTAATGACATTAATAATAATATTCATTAACGGGTTTGAAACTGATTAAGTACTTAAAATACTTCATCATAATTAAAGCAGGTAAATTAATCGACTCCCGTACTGCGCTCATACTGACCAGCTTGCGCCATAAGTCACTGTCCATTGATAGATTACTGGCTTTATTGATTGGCTTAATATGAACATAAGCGATAATGTAAAATGCAGTTCAGTATCTTTGCACTAGGGTGCTAATAAAATAAAAATAAAGCTAAACACAAAACATTACGTTTTACTTACTAAACGCGTCTTTTAGGTACTTATTGCTATGAAAACATCCAGAAGGCTTTTTTGTAAACAACAAATTAGAAAGAATTTCTTATAATTAGCTTTGATAACAAGGTCAGTCAGACATTCGGAAACCACCATTCTGCAATCGCAAACAAGAACTAGAAGAAATCAAAGTCGAATACACCGCAATGATATCTACCTCCTGTCATCTTGAAGTGTTACAATGTAAACACATTGTAACCCTTCGTATATGGGTCGTTCGAACCTGATCTGTTCAGTGATAGCACACATTACCTGAAACAAACAAAAATATTTGCTATATTATAACGATGCCAATACAAACGGAAAGCAAAAGTTATTTCACTCTCACATAACATCCCTATAGAAAATAAACAATGGTTCTTATAACAGTTATCATGGCTGCGTCGGCGTATTCCCTCGTCGGTGATTCGCGCACGAAAGGTAAAAATACTTGAATAAATAACCCCCTGTATTGATGTTAGATTTATTCAGGAGTCCACGATTCGTTGCTCAAGTCAATATCCAGTGATGATGGAAATATCTTGTATATTAATGTTCAGTATTTTCGGTTTTGACACAGATTAAGTGAGTGATTTCGCTTTTTCTTTTGAGTAAGTCACAAAGGTAAGTACTAAATTTATATGCGAAGGTAGTTCTTAGATAAAGTATGTTGGTTTATACCCTGGAGATTTCTGAGGCAAAAAAGTATTCTATAAAGAATAATGTTATTTACGAGTTTGGTACAAAAGATGATTTATTGTCAAGAAGAGATGTTCTTATCGAGAACGTAAGAATATAAATTGCCTTTAAGGTTGGATACCTTCACAGTTTTTGCAGAACTTATTTTATTTTTTCTTTCCCTTCTTCATTTTAAGTGAAATTGTTTGATAGAAAGATTTTTATCGCTTTCACTTGAATTTTTAACCCAACTTTATGACTAAAATAATTTTTAATAACAGCTATCCCCACAAATCTTTTTGGGGCGAAATTTTTGCTCGGTTTGGCTAGCACCATTTTATCTAAATCTGTCGATATAATAACAATGTTAACAGCATTCTTGTGTTTCGGCAGTTACAAGTAAGATAGCCAGTTTCTCTGTGGTTGAGGAATCCAGGTGGAGCTCGCTTCCACCTTCGCCCTGAACATCACTTACCATCAGGTGAGATGCAGGCCTAGCAAGCCAGTTATGGTTAAATAAAAAAAACATATTCCGACAACACTTAACAACAACAAACAACAGCTTTTCATCCACACTCCACAATAGAAACAAAATGGCTCCCGATACAATTGTAACAGTTTTTTTACTGTTCCGAAAAATAACAGTTACTGTGAAAAATTCTGCGCAATAAAGCCCTAGTGGAATCAATTTTAATATCAGGAGCATTTTGTGTTCAGATGGAAATGGGCTATACATTTCGTCCATGTCGTTAGCCGTACGAATCCAACTTGTTAGCGCTTGTTGTGGGCCAAGTTGGGAACGGTTTACGATTGGCTCGTAAATAGCACGCGCGCATTTACAGGGTATTTTGTCGTGAGAGGCTTGTGAGTTTTATTCGTGTTATGCTCCGCTATTGAGTTTTGATAACCCATTTGTCATTTAGCAGTAAAATTATTGTGTTGGTAGAAGGGAATTCGGTTCAACATTGTATGATTTTAGTCAGTTTAAGGTCACTCATATCAAACTAAGTATGTACCTACAACATTCTAGAAGGGAACAATCTTATATATCTCTGACTGTATTCTTCTGCAAGACGTGAGAATTTTCAAAGTCCGGAAAAACGTTTTGGTTTACAAATGCTTCCTCTCGTATACCTATCAACGTAGACCCATGAGCACATTTATATTCTAGAAGAAAATGTTAATTAATACGCATTTTATACATCGCTGTTCTGTCCCTCTCATACCATACGCCTACGAATGAGGTCCATACTTACAAATGGGCATAAATTGTGCTCGTTCATTAGATACATGGAAAAACGACTCTTTGACCCTGGCATGTAATTGCACAATTGACCGACTAAATACCGGAGCAATGTATGTATGTACGCTTTTCATTGCGGTTTCTAGTGTTGCCATACATATTTGTGAAAAAGTTACTTTCTGAAAATATCCCTCCTAATGTTATTTATATTTATGTCTCATATTAAAACACAGCCTATTTAAAATATAATCATTTGTCCTTTCAAAAAATAAAATTGTGCTAAATTACTCAAACTTAAACGAGTTGTCAAAGCTCTCTCTCATAATTAAAATGTACGTAAAATATTGATACACCTATTAAAAACAAAAGTAATGCCCACACATTGTCCGTTTTATGTCAACCGTAATAAAATGGCACAGCAAAAAAATAATAGGAATTACAATTTAAAAAATGTACGCCCATAAATCTACCAAAACAGTAGAGAATGCTGAAAAATGGCAACCCCGGGGATTCCGCGTTTCTCCTATTATTGTTTGATATTCAAATGCGCTGTACATTCAAAGGGTTTTATTTATTAATTGCACTCCCTTTGAGAGCGCGTTACATTTTTCACATATGGATCGAACGGGCTTTTAGCAGTTGAAGGCTTGGTATTATTATACTGATTGCTCGACTCGTACATATCCTGTAGAATTTATTGTAATGCCACTGTTCACTTTGTGGTCAAGCCATTCCTATGGACTGTAAACTAAGTAGGTATTGTAATTTAAACTTATTATGCTACCGATGTAATGAACTACGCATCACAAGCGCGACTGCTGCGCATAGCAGGGTAAAAGAGTCGATCCCCAGGTTGACCAATTGGTATTGAGTTTTTCTAATAATACATGACGCATAATTATAACTGGTTTACGACGTGACCCGTGCTCTTCAGTAGACATTTACAAATTGATACGAAATATTTCCGAACATAAAATCACAGACGTGTATGTGAAACATTAAACCGTTGTGTCCCGATATCGCGTATATCCACTCGCAGCACCGGAACAACAATGACATATTTATTATACAGGCTCATTGTGAACAGCACGGATAGACGGACACTGTCAACCTACCTTCGGGTTAATAGTTAGAATTGAAAGACAATAGTAGTCTTATACTATTGTACTTAATTCTAAACCAAAAGGCTCTGTGTTACGAAAGCAATGCTGGCTGAATAGGAATGGCTGCTGTTGAAACGGACAAAATCAAAACTCTTTTAGGTAGGTACTGAAATACCAAACTCTTTCTTCTCTCCATTAGACGAACAGCAAAAACGTTTTCTTTGATTTTCATTGAGTCCATATCCCGTGATATATCATGTTTTTAAAACTTCCATCTCAAAATCATTTTTATCTTCATAATCTAAAATCTTAGCTCCGGAAAGAGCTCGGAGCAAAAAGGTCGATTCTGTGAGCCACATTTGTCATAGCTGTCACTGCAGAAGATTAATGTCCTCACTGTGGCCATGTTAAGCTAGTTTTAATATTTATACTCTGGCATTCATGAATTCTGAGAACATCATCCATTTTAGGTTAGTGACCTGGTTCTAGGTTCACAATGGACGTAACTGCTAGCTACTTCTGGCTATTAAATGTTTTATAAATAAGTACAAAGTTGGGCTACTTATAGGTAATTTATCTGAAGATCCTAGAACTAAATTCGTTTCTGACTGAAAATAGAGCGAAGTGTTTGACTACATTATTTTTATCGGATTATGACTAGTAGTGAGCTTGAATTAGCGATTAAAGTTTTCATAGAACCAGAGTAATCAACTTTTAAGACACCTTTAAAACATTTAAGACACAATGTACAGTTATTAATCACATCATAACCTAAACAAAAAATCAGAATGTAGGTACCTAAACTGTGCGTTGTGTATTACTATGATTAGTAATCAATTGAATAAGAAGTACAATTTTGAATCCAACAAAGGCAACAACAAACAAAGTACATACATAGACACACATTGAATCACAGTCCCGTAATCTAAAATATAAACCATCTTGGGACAGTGCAGAGTTCTACGAATCATAAAAACTTAATATGCTATCTCACGCAGTTTCAAGTTACATGAAAACATACGCTATCTTGGCAGTGTACAGTTAACATGAAAACGTAGCGTGTAGTCATCTGCACACCTGCACAGAACGCGAACAAACCGAGCCGTGTACCGCTGTGATTAATAAGCGTGCGGGCTATGATGGGTTGTAGTCTAAAGGAGACGATGTAGCGGAGAAAGTTACTGCATTCAAGATAGTTACTGAGGCATTTTTGGGACACTGTGCGTTTAAGGGTAAATAACGTGAAAAGTGTAAGTTGGTAAAGGTAGTTTCAGATTCTATAATATAGAATCAATGACTCTCTATGATCTTTGACTTTTCTTTTGTTTCTGTCAAGTTATAAACATTGTTAAAGGCAACCTTCATTGAGATTGCAGGAATTATTTTAAGCGAAAAATAATTCCTGGAATCTCAATGAAAGTTACGTTTACCAATGTTTATAACATATATAGTACAGTATATTGCTATTGCTAGGCTATTGGGGATGTTTCTGATAAGTTCCATTATCCTTAATTGAGATTGTAGAAATTATTTTAAGCGAAAAATAATTCCTGTAGTCTCAATGAAAGTTGCCTTTAACAATGTTTATAACTTATCAGAAACATCCCCAATAGTCTTGCAATAGCAATATACTAGTGATAGGAAAGCCTCACATTTAAATAATCTCTTGAAGTAAAACCAAGTTTGCCTGTCACAAGTATGATTGAAATATAATAATATTCTGGGCTTGTTTATTAATTACTTAAGTACCAAAATAATTTATAATTCATCCCCACATAGTTCATCATCTGGAAACTTTGGCTGCTCATTTATTCATGGACTTATAAGTTAGGCTTTCAAGCCACAAGTTTTCGGGACTCTACCTGGCTTATTTTAAGATAAAGTATTTTGGAAGTAGGTACACTTTGTTAATAATTATTATTAAATTAGTCGTTAGTAACTCCTTGACTTACACTTTTAAACCACCTTATTAATAAAGCCGGAATTTATCCCAAACTTAAACCACGAAAAATGTATGCTAGATAAAGCTGCAGTTCATACTAAGTACTGAAGTTTACCTGGGGTTTGTTAAAAAGGGTAAGGGTAAGGGTTTGAAACGAATTGCAGAAATAATAATGGCGAAGCCTTTTACATTAACCGAATATACCTACATACATCACACTGTTTGCAAAAACTGAAAACCAAAAATAATATTTTTCGTACTGAAACGTGTTCAAAATTCTCTCCCCTCTCTCCGCTCGTGACTAGCCCCCTCTACCGTGGGAATACGTCCGTCGACACGAGATTTATCCCATCAGGTGGAGCCGTCCACTAATTACACTCACGCACCGTTCACATCTTCAAACAAATCATGAACAATCGCACAGTTTTCGCTGTAATTGTACCTCGGAATCGTAGTTTTGTGTCTATTCTGGAATATAACCTGCACCTAGCTTCTGACGTTTCATATGTGCCCATGTAGGTCTATGTGAAATAAAAATATTTTGATTTTGATTGATTTTGAAATAATATAAATCCTTTGTAACGTATTATTCTGCTTTTCCCACCATCACTAGGAAAAATGTATCATATATGTTCAAATTCATTTATTTGCGAGAATGTAGGTTTATAATGTATCTTAAAACTATACTGGTCCCTTTACATTCTATCATAAAATCACAGGGCGTAATAATCGATAAAGACATTAATTGGAAAGAACACATAGGCAACGTTAGCACTAAAATTAATAAATTTTAATACGCACTAAAACGAGTTAAAAATGTAACTAACATAAAAACTGCTTGTAATGACATACCACGCGTACGTCGAATCGTTACTACGATATGGCCTTGTAATGTGGTTTGTTACCGTCACTTTACATTTACGAAATATGTTTTAGTAATTAAAAATAAACAATTATTTAAGACTGCAAATAAAGTTTATCCTAGGAATAGACGACATCTTCATAATGTTGTAATGTTGAATGATTTACCTAGACTAGCTAAATACAATAATAACTGTTTAGCAATGTGTGTGCGCATCTATAACAAAATACCAAGGCACTTCAAAAAATTAAATACAATATTATTTGAAATTAGGTTTTATAAATGGTTACTGGAATGTAGTTTTTATAGTTTAGAAGAATTTTTCGATATTATTTTTGATATTTTTAAAAATGTTCGTGGTTGATGCGGTTATGCATGCTATGTTCTTATCCTAGCTAAACATGTTTGTGCCATATAAATTTGTATTTAACACCATTTTATACCATGTTTTACGCAAATAAATATTTTATTTATTAGAAAAAAAAAAATTGCAATGCCAAAATTTAAATTAAATATAAATTACAATGTCAAAATTTGAATTTCATTCTAAATTACAATATTAAAGTTTAAATTCAATTTAAAATTTCATCTATTTTCTTAAATAAATAAATAGATACCCCATACATCCAAACCTGTTAAGGCATTTAAAAGTTATGGTGGTACAAAGAAACATGACATACCTTATTTTAATTAATTATTAACTGACAATTTGACATGACACGATTATAATCAACCTATTCCTTATTATTATTTTATTCTACATTACTAATGCATTCTGACTAAATATGACTTTATATGTGTTATTGTTTGTGATTGTATATTGTTTGTTACTGTTACTATTAATTGGAGATCATATCGACTTCTAGACATGTATTTGGCGGTTTGGCCCGCCTGTTATTTCGGTTTAAAGTATTCCCATATAAAATTTCATCAAAATCGGTTCAGCTATTTAGCTTTGAAAGCGTAACAAACAAATATACAAAAATCAAAACTTTTCTCTTTAAAATATTAGTTTAGAAAAAAGTTTTGTTGCATACTCCAAATAGGAGCTCAGTTAAAATTTCCTGAATTACCAACATTCCAACCTGTTTTGAGTAATAGGAAATTCACAATGCTATTTCACGAAAAAGCCAGTACCTAGATACTAACATATATTCAAAAAAATACTTTCATGGTTACACGTGTAGACACTTGCATGTATCTTTTTTATTACTTATCTATCACTTGACGTAATAAACTAACTTACTTAGATATCACTTAGATACGACAGTTTCGTGGAAATCGTACAAGTTAGCTCCAGTGACAGACAGGTAGCCGGCAGCTCTAGTTGTTGTATCCCTCAGAGGCTGTTGCTTCGTAATCAGTTGGTCGGTGCCGACGGCTCCCGGAGGTATTCTGATTCGAGAGTAGTCTTATTTTGATGTTGCAAAGAATAAAAGGTAGGCAGAATTTAAATTCCTTTTGTTGTAGTTGATCTAAGATGAAAAGTTACTTGGGTAACAACTTTTAACGTTCCCACTGCTGGGACACAGGCCTCCTCTTTGTAAGAGGGTGTTTAATATTATTCAAAATCTAATTTTTTCCAATCACAATAGTTGATAATGATAAAGATATGTAGAAAATTAAAACAAAAGTGAAACTACGCTACTGAATTTTCAAAAACACCTGAATGTTAACTCTAACCTCCATCGGTCAAAACGTCAAAAATATTTCGATAAAATTGAAATGAAACAATACAATTTGTAACACATTCACGTCCGATCCGAAAAGCTAGTGTTATTTAAAGGCTGAATGCTCAGTTGGGATTAAAACATCCATTAATTGAACAGAATAAAATAAAAATATACTGACTGTGTCATTAATACGGATGCGTTTCGTGATTGTTTCTGATAGCGAGTCGTTTTGAATTATCAGTTTGTTACATGGTCATGATTTTTTGCTGATTTTGGGAGGGCTGCTTTCACCAATCGTTCTGCCAGGCATTGTGATTATAGCAATTTCTTTTGTGACCCATCACTGTAGCTGTAATTCATGAAATTTATTAAAAATTTCTTAGCGAAGGCTAGTCAGAAGACGACTCTACAAAACAGATGCCAACACAACTTCTCTCCTAATTTCAAGGAACCTAAAATTGACGCTGTCATTAGAAATTACCTTGCCGACTTCAGTACGAAAACAAGAAGGTAACATGCCACGACTCTAACTATAGTCGTGTAAATTAACGCTTGCCTGACTCCGCCTCAGTTGCCAACAGCCAACTAGTCTAAAGATATACACCCAACAGTTCTACTCTATGAATATTTTACTACGGAAGGTAAATTCTCGGAGGTAATGTAAGGCTGGAATTAAAATTTTGCTGTTGCCGTTGCAGTGTTAATTTTGAGAGTTTTCGGGCCTATAATTACACTAGCGAAACTTGATGGATCATGTTGAAACGGGAATGTAGAGAGTCAAATACTGATTGATATTTTTTGTTTTAGTTGTTGTATGAAAAGAAGCTACGTTTGTTAAGCGATTTTTAAAAAGTCATGAAATTCTCCTAACAATAAAGGGAGGGTGGGAACACATAATCTATCGACCAAATACAAATCTGGAAACACAAAGAAATAATTTTCCCTTTTATTATTCACCGCCCTATTTTTATAATAACACATACAAATTCCATTCTTTTCCCATTGACTCCAGCAAATGGGAATAAAGCCACATTCCCAATCACAACGTGCCGATGGGAAAAGTCGACGACTTCCTTATTTCTCAATATCCCTTTAGCTAAACGGCTTTTAATCCCGCGAATCAGTATTCTAAACCTAACCCTGAGTTGGGGGGCCGCCATATTGAAATGCAAATTTTTCCAAATATTTAAATGGAATATAGGGTAGAGTAGACATCGGTGCGACACATTTTATTAATCCTGTGATGTATTTATAGGTTCAAAGGTTTTTTTGTTATGAATTGTTATTTGAATATCTAATACCTATAGGCTTTGTTGAAGTGGCAATTAGGATTATCTTGTATGTAATCGTTTTTATTTTGATGTATTTAAAATATTGTGGGTTAGAATACAACGTTTGTTGACAAATCTTAAATATAATATACAATCTAATACTAAAATATATAAATGTATAATGAATGAGTATGTAAAGGAAAAAATTAAAATAAATACAATAAAGGGAAGAGCTCATTGGGCATCAAAAAATTCGTCCACATCGCTGTCACTGGTAAAAGTGCAAAAAAGGCTGGCAGCGTTGCCATGTTGGATGGCAATACTGACTCTTTGACCTTAAAATCGGCCAACCCTCTGGTCACGTGAAGAGTCGACCTACCGCTTGGCGATGTGCCGAAATACTCGATTCTCGGACCCCACACTACAGCCCTTGAGGTTCAACTCCAAACAGCTCAAAATTATAGCTATCAATAAGATTGTTATTGGTGCGCCGTTTGAGGTTCTCTGCACCTGCAGCAGCCGCCCCAACACAGCGTGTAATCGTTTATTTTTATAATTTCAAAGTAACAAGTTCCTTTACGCGATATTGTGTTAAACCACAAGTTTTTTATTCATGCAGCTTTTATACATATTTTAAAATTTATGCAATTAAGTTGGATTATCAGATTTATAATTAAAGTAAGCAAAACGTTATCAAATGGCTATTACTTAATCTTACAACTAGTACAGAATGTATACATAATATCCAAATCCCTTTGCTCATCTAAATGCATAATCGCACTCAATTTCCCTCCTCAGCGGAGGGCGTAATGAACCAAATGAAGCTTTATTAAATTGATATCCGCACGAACTATCCGCTGTATAACTTGCACTTCAGTATTACGAATCGCCCGATTGCACCGGATGCATTTGACAGACGGTTAACGTTTACTAAATCTGCGGTTAAATTGTTTTAAGGTTAACTATAAGTTAACTGCGCAAAAATTGGGTGTACTATAGGTACACTTCTGCCTAACCCATCAGGGAATACAGGCGCGATGTAACGTTTTATAGGTGTAGTCTATGTTAGTAATATTACACAGTACTTATAATGTTGATAGGATTAAAATTAACAAAAAAACATTAATGGACTTGATCTCCACTGTATTTAATAACTCTTTTCTAAAAACCGTTAAGTTTATTTATAAATCGGCTTCCATTCCAACGTTTTTATTAAATAAATTGTTATTCTTTGTAAATCCATTTCATTTTTTACTATTTCAGAAGTTGATTGTAACAAAACAATCGTGCTCTGTGTTTGTGATTGCTAGAAATAGAAAACGATAAATCTCGCCACACTGTTAGCTTTAACGATTCAAACTTTTAATGGTCTGTTATAGTTTTAGACAAATTACATTAGAATTATATTTTCTGTGAATATAGAATTATATTTCTCTTTGTGTAAAAAAAATTGAGAGAAAGCAATAATAAAAATATAATTAAAAAAACATCGGAGTACTTTGCTTTAGTATTTCAATTTTATTTAACCCTGAACTTCTTATAGTCATTAAAATGCTCATTTTGTTAGGTCATTCAGTTGTCTCACAAAACTGACACCTCTATAACTTAAATAAAATATATGGGCATGTTGCAAGCCCTACAAATATTAACCCTCTCCTGGCATTCATAAAGCTGAATTCATTAAGAAATTGTTAACAAGAGCTAAACGCCCGTTCGGATGGGAGCGTCGACAGCCACTGGACAGACTGTAGCGCCACTAATTACCTCAGTTAGTGGAACAAAGGAGTGTCTCCACTATATTATCTTCGTTTAAACCACTTTGACAATCTATAGACACCTAGTTGTGAATATTTTAGATGTTGGGTTAAAATATTTTGGTAAGTTTTAAAGAAGCTTTTGTATAACCAAATAAGGGTTATGTAGTTAGCTCCTTTTCAGCTTATTTGCTTATTAAAAACGATATATTATAGTGCAAGCTCTATAGGTAGTTAAATTATCACAAAGAAAAGTCTTGGGTTTGAGACCTAACTCAGGTGGTTATAAAGCTTTTCTGTTAGGAAATATTATAAGTTTAGGAACAAAAACCGGAAACATTTATTTATTGGCAAACTTTCGATTTAAAAATACAAAACTTTCATTCTCCCGTCAAAACAAAAGGTGTTCGTAATCCGTCATTCGGTATACAAGTATATATACAGGTATATTGTGTATGTAAGTATGTATATTTTTGTGTCGGTACTTGTCACAATCCGGATTCAATCTCAATTCGATTGTCTCCAAACACAATGTGGATTAAACTTGGCGCTTGTTTTATGTTATTGTTATACATTGTTAGACCTGGTCTTCCTGCTTGTTTTTTGATGGGAATTTTTATGGCAGGATGAAAATATAACAGATGGAAAACCAGTTGCAAAGGGCTGCAAGTACTGAGTTCTAATGTACCGATGGTCGTGGATTTCTGAGTACCATCACAAAACAAAGGAAAGATGCTACGAGCGCTGACTTGTCATAAATTTAGTATGAAATTAATACAATAATTTGTATGATTTGATGTTTCGGACATTTCGCGATAAGTGAGTCAGTGCAATTTTGCTTTTGTGTATTATTTATAAATCGTATTGTGATTTCTCATTCAATGAAGTTTTTACGTTAACATCTCAATGATCGATCCAGCGTTTTCTTCATTCAGATTCAAATCTAATCACACCGTTATTCAACACTTATGTGCGTCCTTTATCTGAATATCGACTTTACTACAACATACTCATTTCCAATTCTTCCGCATCATTTCAGCAACTCGATCTCAATCGATCGCGAGTCGCAGCAATACATATGGTAATACCCGGCGTCGCTTACATCGCATTTGTTACGTAGATCGATGATATTCCGAGCGATCTCTTTGAAGATCAGTCCCGTCTCCCTTTGTGGTGCAGCCTTTGAGCGCAGCATTTTTGTTGTAGTGCATTCAGAATGCGACTGCCAGGATGTAAAGTTAAAAATGAAGTTGCGGTATTTTCTTTAAGGACTGTAAAAGGATAGTTTTTTGTGTAGGTGGGGGTTTCACTTGGTGGTTAATGTATCAAACAATGTTGTTGAGTTGGTATTTACTTGTGAGAGTTTTATTATAATAGTTCTACGCATTAGGGTCAGTATATTAGTACCTACAGCGTACTGGCTAGATGTTGCCACAAAAAAAAAAGCGCACAAAAAGAATTTATTCAATATGCCTATTATAAAATATTGATTGTTAACTGATTTGATTTACTCGCGAGACTAATTACGAGATTAATTTATTTCTTTTGTATATGTGTACGTATTTCCTCAGTTAAAACTTTTCCGGATTATACGTAAAATATTCACACACCGCTTCAATTTGTCGCAAGGCTACATGTCACCCTAATGTACCAACGTGCAGGGAACAGTGATGTATGTTCACTGTATCCCCGCACTTTACGCGTGCTGTCAGCTAATCCTGTAAGTCAGGATCTTACAATTTTGTTGCTAAGCTGACAATTACAAAACATGGAGTGAATTTGTTGCCTGAACTCAAGCTAAAGGGAGGAAAATTGTGTTAATAAGCAGTGTCTTTGTGTAAGATGATTAGATAATGTTATCAGCATAGGAATAGGGGCTCCTTTCGAGTTTAAAATTAGTCCAGCAATGCACAAGACAACATTCAAACGTGAACGTGAGTAAAATCTTAAAATGTTATTAAACGCTATCCTCAAAACACAACCTGAAGGAATAACAAAAGGGAAAATGTTTTTTTTTTATCTGTCTGAACTAAATGCCTCGGTTTATATGAAAGTAGAAGCTATTGACACATAAAAGAACTAAAACTCACAGAGTCTCAGCCCACATTGTAACATTTCCATACCATCGTAAAAAGACCCGAAGACCCAAAAAATATTTTCAAGCATCCGATGAAAAATCTCCCGTAATCAGCCCTTTTAAAGCGGATCGATACGCCCATTATTTGGAGGGTTTAGTGTCAATCAAAAACAGACTTAGCCATACACACGTCGGTAAAGCACCGAAGGATAAGAATCCCGGGATAAAGGCTGCCCTAACGAGTTCCCGCGTTACAAAGGCGGGGTTCCAACGTCTCGATTACTCGGTTATTCGTCTCGATTCTGACAATCGAGTCATTGTTCGCTTATCGATTGTCCGTCAAAGAAGGCCTTTGTAGAATTTGAGCGAAATATCGTGTGTGGTTTGTGTTCTGTTTGTAATGTAATTGTTTGGAAGTGAATTATTTATTCGAGTGAAGTATTGGGTCTAAGGTTTGGATTATTTATGGCTTAAAAGGTATTTTGGAAGTTCGATTAATTTCTACGGGTTTTGTGGGATAAACTGTGCTTTTACTTAAGTCAGAATGAGATTTATGTTTACGAGCAAACAACTCAAGAATGTTGTTTCATTTAAATCTGTGTAGATACTGTTCTGTATTCTAGAACGTACGAACAATTACAAGGCATTCATAAGCACACATAAGCCCAGGCACACATAATACATTCAAACAGATTTAATGAGCGTAATGTATTTCGGCAAATTCTACTCATTAAATTAAAAGAATCCTTTTATAATACCTTCAGAAAATCCTCATGAACGTATGTATTTACACCAAAATCTGAAGATAGCCCGTATTCTCTCGTCTCATACCGTAATTTAAATGAAACGTTCAACTAATTACATTTTTAGAACCGTCCCGTTAACTTTAATAAGGCAAATAAAAAAAGTGTATGCGACCCCGAAGTTCCCAAATTGATTTTGCTTCATTGCTAGGGCGCCTGGCTCGCTTAACATTTTTTTAATTAAATCAAAGGGCATCTAATCGTGGCCTTCTATTCGGCCACTTTTATCTTTTCATCTTCTGAATATTAAAAAACTCCTAATTTAATTAAACGATGATAGATTTTGATGAATAAGTGTACTATTTTGGTGTGAATCGATTGATTTTGCTTTTATTTTGGTCCGATTCACCGAAAATTGGTAAGTAAACCAGGAATGGTAACAATTGGACTTACCAATGTTATTTTATGGACTCTCGAAAACTTTGTAGGAATAGCTTGAATATTTTATTTATTTATAAATATAAACAATGAATGATATACCTAAGTGATATTAGTTGTTGGTATTAGAATAGAATAAATCATATTATCTGTCAACCTGTTAACCTGGGCTTTACCGGTTAATTTAGAGAAAGATTAGATTAGATTTAGAGATTTTGAAAGTGTTGGGGCTAATTGGATAACAGTCAAGTCCCGGTTTGACATTGACGTCACTTTATGACACCGATTCGGTGACATCAGGGCTTGACGGTATTTGCGGAACTGCCATGTCTCCAATTTGGAGTTAAGCGGTGTCAAGCTGAACCTGAGCGGTTAAAACGAACTTTTCAAATTATACGTTGTTTTGAGAATCAAAATAAGTACAATATTTACCGTAGTTTTATTTCAATAAGTCACCACACAACATAAAACGAGACTAAATAGAAAGAGGAAAACTTTTATTATTATTAACACAGACTCGCTGGACCGAAGAAACCGTTCAAATGTAAAAAATAACTATAGAAATTGTTATGTGGTTCCGTACGTCTGTAGAAAGGTAATGTACCTGTATACAGATTACAGGGGCTTATAGGAGTCATTAATTCCTTTTCTAAATGATAACACACAAATTCTTATTACGTACAGATGTTGTTTTAGTTCTTCGATTAAATAGCAAAGAAACATTTACTGAATTAAGAAGAAAATAGAGTATTATTCTGTTCTTTTACTAGGTAACTTGCGGCCTTGTTTAAAAGCCGGAATAGAAACTAATTACATCTGTAGTCATGCCAAAGATAAAAATATAAACGGCGAAAACAAATCTATTTGACTGACACATTTCTCTCTTCCAACTACATCCTATTTCCGCGTCCCAACAAACTAACCCACATAATCTACCAGGGTAACTATAAACCCAGCTCCACTGAACCCCAACATAGGTACTTACGTACTTGTCATAACGGGCCAGGCCGCGGGCCACAAAAGAGCCAGGCCACATTAAAAAGGGCCGGCGAATATTATGCCAACCCTTGCCGGATTATTAAATATTCTCTTGCAGAAACTCTCGAGTATGTTTAATATTACTTTTTTCGGTATTCGATAGTACTACGTCAATGTAGGTATGGATTTTTTGTGAGGGCTAACGGTTTAGTTGTTAAATGCTTTGTGGGGATTTGTGTGGGTCTATTTATTTTTGTATTAAAAATATATTTTTGTGCGCTGTTTTATAAACGAAGCAGTTTCTTTTTCAGTATCAAAAAATATAAAGCCGTAGTTAAAAATAGATTGCCAGCAATTGTTCAGAAAAATATATTTTATTTCTAGGTATTTAGCTAATGACGCCTTTCTACCGAGTAATTCACGAAAATGTTGTACAATAGAAATTCGGCCAAAATGGAAACTATTAGGGAGAATAAAAAGCTTGCAGACTAGTAGGTATAATGATTGAAGAGGAAAAACTGAGCGCGTGAGCTACGTTTACGCCCTACGTGTAGGGTGACCATTTACTAACACTAGCAATAAGAAGTAAAATTACGTAGAGCTTTCGCTTTTAATATCGGGGTCAGAAGTAGTTTAGAAATGTACACTTTACATAAAATTTCTAATAATAAATTAGTCAATTATCCAACCAAAACCCGTGTAACTATTGTATGTACTATAAAAAAAGCTATGGCATAAATATTTTTTGCCATATATAAGAAATGAATATCACACGTACACCGTATCCTGGATATTGACTGACATTCAATTTCATTTCTATGTCCGCTAGGCATATCATCGCGACAGGTACTCCAATACATATTTTATCTGGTCTGGTTGGTTTTCAAACAGCCAAATATTTTGTAGAGCAATTCTAATGCGGAATATTTAAAAGCAGTAGGAGCATGATTTAAAAAAATCGTCTTAAAATTTTATTTATAAAATAATTGCCGCCGTCACTAAATAGTTAAAAATTATTCTAAATATTTTTACAACCACCCAAAAAGGGTGAACTGTCGCCTAAATAGTACAGAATCATTTTATCTAACAAACACACGTCCCTTATAACTAACAAAAATAACATTATCAATTTAAAATCTAGCCCAACGGTAAACCTGGTTACCCTAACGAGAGGCCACGAGAAAATAGCAGCAATTCCAGCGGTTTAGCAGCAAACGTTACCGCGCAGGTATTCTGACGGGAAAGTGGTAAAAAGACAGAAATGTGATAATACAAAGTTCTGGCTATGACAGACGGCCATTTTGAGAACGAGTCGACACACCTCGTTAGGCATTTTGTCGGGTAAAGGAAGATGTTCGTGTTAAAAAACGACTACAAAACTAAAAATAACTTTAATTTCGGAAGTTGGTGTCTTTGTTTTTGAATTTTCATTTTTTGCCACCGACTTTTGAATTAAAGTTACATTTCACTTTGTAATGTTTTTTTTTTTGGAAGTAGTTTTTTTTTTTGTAAAGCTTACTTATTTTTCACTTTTTAGTTACCCATGACACATAAATATAATAATTCGTATGTATTCACACCACGTTTCACATTGATACTTCAAATAAGCCGGTTAATTAAATAGAAACAGACTTAACATTAAAGAGCACCTTTTTTACTTCCTGGAAAATTATAATAACTTTTAGGTATCATTATCTTACTTCTAATCTCATTCGTTTTGAAATTTAATTAGCAAATTAATTAATTTAGAAATTTTGACAAGTCTGCCTCTGAATAACTAGGATAAAGTTGGATAGATAAATATTGTTTATAAATATCAGCCATTGCCATTTCTGTTGAAAATAAACCTCTAAGAAACCACTTTTTTTAAATCACTCAATCAATTGATTGTATTTTTTTTAAGCAATTATAGAAATGTACATTAATCATTAACATGCTTCAGGAGTTGATAAGTTGTGAAATAGTGACACTGTGCCATGATAACTTATGTGTACAAAAACCATACACAATAACATAAACATTAGGTACACCAATCGTTTCTCTCAATTTCGAAGACATCGCACAATATTCAAGAAAACTCATCGTATCACACAACAATAAGGATAACTTTACTCACCTCTAAATAACACCACAAACAACTTTTATGCCGTACTATCAGAGCCTCAATCGCACCGCATATCAACGGGCTCAACTGCGCACAAAATCGTGACAACGTACAAAAAATGGCGGCGCACTAAAATCATAGATAGTATGAAAACACGCTCTGCACTATCCATATATTTTATTCAGTAGCGTCAGCGTAAAAGCCTACGCCGCCGACTAGATTCGCCGGCGAAATATTTTTGTTTTTCGCACTGTCCGCGTCGGTAGGCACATGTTGTCCCTACTAGTTGGAACCGGATTTCACTAGTTTTGTTTTGCGGTTTTTTTTCTAGATTTTTTTTCGAACGTGTCGTAATTTCTGGTTTTGAGGGCGTGTAATATTCGGACGTATTGTGGGTTTTATTACAGTGTGTATGTAGCACTTGAGTGTTCAATCAAACGAGATTGAAAATTTCTGGTCATGTGAGTTAGGTTTATATCGTAAGAATGCAATCATGCCATATTTCTTCCATACATGTAAGTCAGCGCGACTCTACACATTCGTACAAGAGAATTGAACAAAGGATATTAAAAAACCAGTCCAGCTAAAATTTTACTGTTGAATTTCAAGAACGCAAATATTGGATGTACGGTGGAACCTTTCTACGGGAGGAATGCTCAGCGCAAGAACATTGGAACGAACTTGTTTCAGGAACGTTTTAGGTGAAAGCTTATGCTTGCTGTCAACTGAAAAGTTAAATGTTACATCTCTTCTTATTGGTAATGGGATAGGATACTATTAATTATGAGATGTAAGGTGTAGGGAGTTGTCGAAAATCGAGCTGAGCAATTGGAGAGGCCCAAGTCCAGCAGTGTCCAGCAGCCTACAGTAAGGCTGATGATGATGATGATGATGGTGTAGAGAAAAAAGAAAGAAAGCTTTTATTAGGTTAGTTATGCATGAAAAATGCACGGTACACCAACATACAAAAACAGAGACAGTGTTCAAGCTAAGGATGTTCAAGAGTTCTCCTAATAAAATGACGGAGGAAGCGAACATATAGCATAATAATAGGATAAACGAAGAACTACGTACTTTCTAATTGCTACAAGAACGTGAAAGACACATCATTACTCCAGAAAGTCAAGTCTTGTTAAACTTATATGTCGATTTCTACCTGTAACAACGGACTACTCAGCTCGACAATTTAGCTTACACATCTACTACACATTTACTAATAAAACTCACCTTAAGATTTATCACATAGAGTTCAAAATCAACTGCTTTGATAATGAAGAGCTTACACCTTAACTGTAACGTAGATAGTAAAAACGACTTTCAAGATAGAGAGCAAAGGTTTAGAGTTGCTTGTGTCGTTGTTAATAGGGTGTTCAAGTAAATCCACGTCGGAAAAGGTTGAAGGTTGCAGAGTTTTGAATAAGCAGAATTAAATATTAGGTAGTTGAGTATTCTTGAGAATGTTGTTCTAAACTCCAGTTTAATCTTTAATGTTGTTAAGATGAAAGTATCTTACGGCGATTAGTGATTATGTTGATGTTCTGAAAATACTGATGCTTGGCCAAATTTTTGGAAATGTAAGTCAATTTTAATAAAGGTAAAGTAAGTAGTATAAAAAAGTACTAAACGATTTATATACAAATAAAACTACTAAAAGACTAACGTTTTACATTCACTGAAGCAATATTTATTGAACGAAGTGCTTCGCTAATCTTTTCACTTCGACTGATCGCGTACGAGAGAATACGCAAAAAACATCAGTTTGACTAGTGTGTTACCACTAAAACGTACTGAGTGCTGGACTAACTTTATAATCATCATTATCTACTCCTTTCTACTTTTCTTTCACTATATCTTATACAATTAATACTTACCTATTTTTTAAACTTTGAAAGGATTCACATACAAAATACGGACACCGAATATTACATAAACCCATCTCTTCACCAGTTCTCAGTAACAAAGGTACGAACTTATATAGCCTGTCAAACATGATAAACTTGGGCATTTTTGCCTTTAGCCCGAGCCTAGCCTTAAGTTAGGCTATTAAACTTACTCGTACCTATACGAGACACAGGATCTAGCTTCACGACGATTTTGCCTCGGTGACATCTAAATCTACCTCGAAAACCTTAGGCACATATGTGGTTAAGGGATTTTGAATCTTATAGTAAAACAGTAGAGTAAAATTTTGAGTGGAGAAAAGTTGTGTATGCTTCCAATTGCATAGGTAAGGGGTGTGGTGCAAGTTTTGGGCTTGGACAATTATCCATGCTGTGTGATTATAATGTTTGTGACTGTCTTACGAAATTGATGCACACTTAACAATATTAAATGACATTTGCGGTGGATTATTTAGATTTTAAGTTTTCAAAGACCTAAATAATACCCAAGTAGGTACATACAAGATAACAAAAATTGCGTCTTGAAATGATCGTTCTTTTCTCTACCTCCAAAGACATAGTATTATATTATCCGTGCTCCAAAGTATTTTAACAGATACTTACAATTTTTTATTTTTATTTAACAATATTCTTTCATTGATTCATTGATTCGATTTAAAAGGCAACTGGGCTAAAGGCAAAGGCCGGCCAAGTGCGAGTCGGACTCGCGCACAAAGGGTTCCGTACCATTTTCTATAAAAACGGCAATAAAATCACGTTTGTTGTATAGGAGACCCCTTAAATATTTATTTTATTCTGTTTTTTTTTAGTATTTGTTGGTATAGCGGCAGCAGAAAAGCATCATCTGTGAAAATTTCAACTGTCTAACTGTCACGGTTCATGAGATACAGCCTGGTTACAGACGGATAGACAGACAGACGGACGGACAGCGGAGTCTTAATAATAGGGTCTCGTTTTACCCTTTGGTTACGGAACCCTAAAAACTACTACTGGACTTATATAGAATAGAATAAAATAAAATATTTTAATGTTGAACATCAGAACAATCAAACGAGGAAAGATGGTACAGTCACCGGCACAAAACTTAGCAAATTTATGACATAGTGGAAGGAAGTTTGCAAATGTAACTTAAAGTGCAACAAAAAAAAAACGCATTCTGCGCATCTACGACTGTTGCCAGGTTACGTGCCCGGGGTCGAAAGAAAGAAGAGAAAGAAATCGCTCTCCGCTCACACACTGCTCCATGTAAAGTTAAAGCCAGCGCTAAATTGTCAGCTGCAGCTCACAGTGTGTCAGATTAGCTGACGGACACTCACGGCGCCGCTTCTTGCGAGACTTCGTCGAGCCAGTCGGGATGCAAGAGTGTTGGGATATATATGTTAAAGAACAATTTTGGGTTCGGGGAAAGAATCTTATGATACTAATGTTTTTAACTTGCGACTTCATCTGCGTGGCTATCTTATGGTACTTGAGAATAGTGCTTTCAATCAGTGAAAGATTTTTTGTAATGATATCAGTAGTTTCAGATATTACCTCTTACAAACAAATCAACAATTTTTACTTTTGATAATATTACCTTAGTTAAACCTTTGCCTTCTTATATTATGTTGTATTCGCATCCACAACGGCATCATGGTAGACCGGAGCAAAGACGACAGGATGAGCTTGAAGTCAAATTCTAACGTGCCAACCCTAGTGGGGCAGAATCCACGAGATTTAAAACATGTGGAATCTGCCCACCAAGTCGAACCAGTGGAGCAGATTCCACTGCAAAATTTTAGGCATTACATTTAAAAAAAAGTTTAATATAGAAAAAAATAAAAATAAAATAAAGAAATCATTACATCTTTCGTGCTTATTATAAGACAAGTGGTCAATTTTCAGCTGTAGGTACATATAAAATGTGTTACTTTTATTTCTCACTCTTCATAATGTCACTATTTCGTAACGTCTAACTAATTTTCAAACGCAATTTTAGCAGTAGGTACTTAAAATAATAGGAAGAAGAATGAGCCTTGACATTGGCAAACAACATGATAATAACAGTCGATTTTAAGAGTGAATTTAAAAATAATTATAACACATTTAGCGGTATTGGCAAACCACAATGTACTCATAAAAGCGATCCCGATAATCACAAGCGCATCAGCATGCAAATGTTAGTCGAATATTCTGTGCGTATTTAACACCAAAGTAATTAATTTAAAACGTGCTCGCAGTCGTAATTGCCTAATTACTGCACAACAATTACACGTCGCTTGTATATTACAACGTAGATTCATATTTGGATTTATTTAATTGATATACTTCTGGCTTTTGTTCACTAATTAATTGGTCACAAAAGAGTTACTATTTATTTTGTTTTTCACTATCTTTTCATTTTAGATCGGTAATCAATGCTAGTTAGGGATCTTATTGTATGAAGTGGACATGGGTTCTAATAAGCAGAGACGATGAGCACGTTCATAGAATTTGAACCTGTATGTACAGTCAACAAAAAGAGGGAACTTGCTTTTGATTTTATACTTTACTTGTAATTAGTCAAATCTTCCCCTTTTTTTTGTCTGCGTGTATTATTATTAAAAACTAATTTCGCGTGTCAAAACCATGGGTCTTACCTACGTAATGTAAAGATGTCAATTTGACTTTACTATTTAGGTTACCTATCTCTTTTGTTGAAAACTGTTCTATATAACATGTTCAAATTTAGGTCGATCCGCAGGTTTGAAACAAAATCGTAGCACATGTAGTAAAGTTAGAATACATATTGTTGATTTCTGGAATTTGGGTGCCGTACGTCTATATATTATATTGAACGAGACCAGCGCCCCGCTTCAGTACCGCCGCTGGCCGTAGTCGTGCTGTATTTGACTACAGACTTTCAGAAAGCTTAACTTTAGACTGAAATAACACAAACACATGAACAGTCAAAGAGCTAAATATTGTATAGCGGGCGCGTATCAACTTTTCAAACTGTGATTTTCGTTAAACATTTTAGCAACGACAAATAATAAGATGCTAATTAAAAAAAACCGGAAGGTGGTTAAAATATTTTATTCCTTAATATAGGTATCACATAAGTTCGAAACAAGCTTATTTCGGCTAAGATTTTCCAGTACATTTCAATGTCCTATCGACCGCCCTTGACGAGTCTGTAAACAAATTTACAAAACTACACATCGTGGCATTGGAAGGGACCCACCTTAAATCCTTCGGCGATGGGTGTCGGCCAGAGATTTATCCGTCTGCCGCGTGACAGTGAGGCAGGTGGACGCAGGATTACGAGCATAAACTACCTTACAGCTGCTAAATGTTGGAGAGCCATGCGAGAATCTGCTTATGGGAAACGTTATGCTCGTTGCTGGGATTATTTTGGCGGCCAACAGTATAAAATGTTAAATATTATGGTTTAATAAGATTTTTTCTACCTACTGTAAATATTTTGTAGTAGATCAAAATAAGAAAAGTTTAATTACGCCTCCAGTTAAATATAGGTACTTGGTTTTCTTTGTAAGTGGTTTTCAAATCTTAGATAAATGTAGTATGGTGTGGTATAATTAGGCCGTCTTGTACTTTTGTATATTTTTTAGAGCTCGGTGTTTTATTTTTTTTAGTAAAGATAAGCTGACTAGTAAAACTAAATGGAGGTTTCAAAATCTTGGTAATCTTGGGATTTTTTCCGATCATCCCTTGCATTTACTCCTGCTCTGGCTCCCCAAAAATCACAAAACATCACATTCCACAAAATAAAACAAACCACATTCGTGGCAGCACCTCATTCCCTCAAAGCCGACCTATCAGGAAAATTAAAACCTCTCAGTTAATTAGCTAATACCTACCTACCTAGCCAAAAAATTAGCAGATCAGTCGACAGTCCGACTTCTCATTACAGCGGGCGGCGTCAGTAATTATCTTCACGCGCCATTGGTCGCAGCGATTAACAATTTGCCGACAGACCCTAACCAGCACGCCTCATTGTACGGAACCCTTTGTTAGGCACAGTGGTGTGATGTATCGTGGTAGACTGTACGAGGGTTTCCAGATGATCGGCTTCTAATTGAGTTTTTCGTGGCTGATTTTTGGGATTTTTTTCTGGGTTGTGGTTTAAGGCACCGCTTTGTCACTGCTCATTGAATGATTTTTCTTTTTGTGTTAAGCTAAATCAATATTTAATTTGTTCAGTATTAGGTAGCGTCTCTTTAAAGCAGCAGTATTCTTGCAGCCGACCTACATTGGTTTCGTCTAACATTGGGCACAATTCTATGATGATATGACTAAGTACCTACGTATTTGATTTGGTAGGCCAACTATCATTTCTACCACATGCCAGTTTGAGTCATTCTGTTGTGTGATTATGGGTTCTCAAATAAAATTCTCCCAATAAATCAACTACACATGTTGAAAAACGTATTTAGTATAGTACAGACTTACTAAATACTAACTAAGTGTAATATAACTAAGTGGTGCGTATTGTATGTGTCTATACCACGGTATAGACACATACAATACGCACCACTTAGTTCGAAATCAGTCCAAACAAAAACAACATAGAATCCAACAAAAACAAAAGATCACTCGTCTCACATCGTTAACAACGCCACTCCAAACAAAATAATAAGAACGAACAAAAAAAGTCAATTTTAATATCAACTGTAATACGACATTATTGTCGTCGCGATCCAATCTCATACACAAAAGAAACTTTTGACTTTCAAAGTCTTTGTCATCCGCGGGAAACAATAAGAGACATTATTTTCGAAACAATTTTCATCATTTTCGCTATTTTGAAGGATTTGCTTAGTGTCGGGGTGACGGGTGAGGCGGCAGCGGGCGCGGCAGGCTGAGGAGACTTGTTCTAGAATTTTTTGAAGAAAAGAGTTTTTGTGACTTGATTTTGACGGTTAAAGTAATTATTGTTTTTGTCTAGTAAAAAAAAAAGGTCTCGTTAGTGGTCGACATTTGGACTAATCCCCATAAATTTTTGCCCAACTTCTTTTTATGGTTGATATTTTTTAAGTCGCTACTTTAAAAATATATATATATATATATTAAAAAAAAAGAAAAAAAAAACAATCAAAAAAGAAAAAAAAAGAAAAAAAAGATATCAATCTTTAAAAAAGATATTTAGGCATTATCGATGATACGAATGATACTTGCATCCTACATACTAGTAATATTTAGAATCTGTAATTATATTAACGAAAATAATAATAACAATGTTGGTAAATACAATAATGCCTATAACCGGTAGATACAAATTAAACAAATTCGCTAATTAATAATTTACGTTTCATTACAGTTCCATAAATAATAAATGACTATTGTTATGGATATTAGAACTGGGCCGATGCGACCGCAGGAACGGATTTGAATTATTTATATTTACATTATGCACTTTGCATTAATTATTAAATTCTTATGTTTTTAGTACAATAATACAATTTTTTAATACATAGGACGAGCCAAACAAGTATTAGATACCTAAATAGTGTAAATAAGCTCTAACAATATTAAAAGTTTTCAGGCGTATTTGTAATGGCTAATGCCTGGAATACATAGTAAACAAAAGTTGCACAACATTGTTGCAGCAACATGTCTTGGTGTTGACATCATCATGTTGCTAGCCATATTACATGCTGTTTTTGTTCGAAACATAAGTTGCAACACGATTTTGTGTTGTGTTTCCAGCAACATGTTGCAGCTTTTGTTTACCGTGAAAACGAGGCTTTAGACTAAATTCATAATTGCTTTTTCCTGGTATTTATTTCTAATAACGTGTAACACGTTGTATACTTTGAGATATAATTTTATTACTTTAAATCATATTAATCGACTAACAAGTTGGTATCGATTAGCATATCGATCCCAACACTAATTCATTCGTTCCGAATGTCAACGTCAAAAAGTGTCAAGTGGTCAGTTGGTTGACGATCGTCTAGTGTGCAGTAGTGTAAGTGATGTTTCTGTTATTTTTTGTAAATATACTGATTAGAATCTATTCCATGTTTGATTCTCGACCTTTTCCCTTCTGAGTTTTACATCTCAGAAGTGGGATCGGTGTGAAAACGAATAGTTTTTGCATAAATTACCTACGCGCCTTAATAGTGAAAACATAACGGCGCGGCCATTTTGATCATAACGATTCGTTAAATATTGCCAAAATTTAGCGTAACACTAAACAACATCTTTAATTGAATGTAGATTATTAACTTTCGAGTAAGGATCAGATAGATGCGAATGGATTTAATTTAATTTTGGTTGTTTGAAAAACCGTCACTACAAAAACCGGTTGCCAGCTTATTATTTCGTCAAAATATGGACTCGAATCAACAAAATACTAGGCCATGGTTCTCGAAAACCGTTAATATCAAGTTATAGCAAAGGATTTTTTGGATGTATTTGGATTTAACATTAGTTAAAAAAAAAAAAAACCTAGAAATCTGCCATTTTGGAAGTAATATAAACATGTATTGCAAGTTTATTTTATCAAAATATGAACTTATTTTAACAAAGCACATGGCCCTGAATACCCTAGAACCGTCAATTTAGAATTATGGCCATGGATTTTGTGGATGAAAACGGATTTTATTCAATTTTATTTAGACCCACCACCTTATTTTGTCAAACATTAGTATTTATGCAAAATAGTGAAATTAATTGAACAGATTACTTAGTACTTTAACTTGTTATATGAATTATCCGTTTAGCACCTACCTAATTAAAATATTTTAGCAATCCGGGTAAATTTAGTTATTCATTGGTCAAAACCTAAAATCAAAACCTGTAAGCTTCAGACAATGAGCGACAAATGTGGAGCGAATTCGAATAAACCAAAGAGGCTGACTACACCGTGCCGTCACTCGGACCACGAGATGCGAAGTAGTCGAGTATCGCGCAGCCGTACCAGGCATGGTAGCAGGCGTAGCCGCAGCCGCAGCCGTTGTTGCAGTCGGAATACCCACCGTCATTCTCGTTGCCGAGAGACGCGCAGCCGAAGTCGTAATAGGCCTCACCGTGGAAGTCATCGCACGCCAGATCGCAGATTGCGTGACCCGGAACGAGAACTGTCAGAAACTAGTAAGCGGCTGAAGTTATTAGAAGACCAGGTTCACCGCCGACAAGCGTCGGGTGATTTACGTCGGAGTCCTTCAACGGGCAAGCGAGGTACGTCAGAATTGCATGTTCGGTTGGATTCCTCTCATCCAAATATGGACGAAGAACCTAGCCATAAGAAACCTAGATTAGAACCTAAAGAATTCTTTGAAGAATTCCTAAATGTGTTGAAAGGTAGGTCAGGGGATCGTGAGTTCCTTTCCAGCCTCAATAATGTCGTGCCAGAATATGATCCACTATCCAAGGAACAAACCATTAACGCATGGCTCGACAAGATTGAGGAATGTGCCGAGATCTACGGCTGGAATGAAAAACAGACAATTCACTATGCCCTGCCTAAACTCACTGGTCATGCCCGCACATGGTATCAGGGGTTGCCTTCTATTAAGCATACGTGGAGCGAATGGAGAGTCATGCTCAAAGAATCCTTCCCAGCAACCGAGAATTACGCAGACTTACTCATGGAAATGCTCAATAGAAGAACTCGACCCGGGGAGTCCTTAGAAATTTATTATTTTGCAAAAATAAACCTTCTCAACCGTTGTAAGATTTTCGATAAACAAGCAGTGGACTGTTTGGTTCATGGGATCGAGGATAGGGGCGTTCGAGTAGGGGCCCAGGCGGCTAAATTTGAAAAACCTGAAGAAATACATCAATTTTTCAAAACTATTAAGTCCTTTTCACGAGAACAGTCTGATTCAAAAGGACGAAATAGTCGTGACACTCGCTTATCGAGTAACACCAACAATTCCTTTAGTGACAGTGCACCGAACAGAAACAGTCAAAAGGCAAAGACTATGACTTGTTTTAACTGTCGGGAGGTAGGACACCCGAGTTTTAAGTGCCCTAAACCAATTATAAAGTGTACGTAGTGCAACCTTATGGGCCACACGTCTTCTAATTGTACGAATAAAATTAAAGAACAGCAGTTAAGTGAGAAAGACAAAAGTGTCCTGAAGGTTTAACTTCAAAACGATTCTAGTAACAAGTATAAGTTTATCATAAAGGTCAACGGGAACCCTATAGATTGTTTGGTAGATTTAGGTAGTGAAGCGACAGTTATGCGTGAAAGTGACGCTAAACAAATAGGTTTGCAATGGGAATATGTTGACGGTCCATTTTTAAGGGGACTAGGAAATATCCCATATTTACCTAGAGGCCGCACTAAAGTAGATATTGAAGTTCAAGGTATTATAGAAAAAGAAATTGAGGTATTTATAGTAGATGACACATTGATTAGCTACAGCATTCTACTCGGACATAGTTTCACTGAACGGCCAAATTTACAAATCATTAAGACAAATACGGATCTAAAATTCGAACGTGTAACAGTAACACCAATTAAACTATTTCTGTTATCCAAAGAAGAAACAGAAATAGATATTGGCCAAATGAAGTGTATCCCCGTCAAATCTCTTGATAATCTGAGTGGAAACATTTATGTAGATGGCACAGTTAGGGGCAGTATTGGTAACGAATATTATCTTTTGCCAGGGGAGTACCACATAGTTAACGGCACTTGTTCATTGCTACTACAGAATGTAGGTGATAAACCTGTAGTGATCACAAAAGATACACTCATCACTAGAGCACGCTATCTAGGATCTGATATGTTTGTTCATAGAGTTTCCAAGGACGAAAGTAGTTCTCTTGAAAACGTGACCATCAAACATGGCCAGCAATTGACTGACACACAATTAAAACAATGTACCGATTTAGTAACTAAGTATAAGGCTTGCTTTTCCAATGGTATGCACGATTTGGGATTTACAACGGTCACAGAGATGGAAATATGTCTTAAAGACGTGACCCCTGTTGTGTACAGACCCTATCGCTTACCATACTCTGAGCGAAAATTAGTTCGAGATATGGTGAGTGAGATGTTGACTCACGGCATCATTCGTGAATCAAGCTCTCCGTATGCCAGCCCAATTGTGCTGGTACAGAAGAAGTCTGGGGAAAAACGTCTTTGTGTCGACTATAGGGCCCTGAATAGTCGCACCAAACGAGACCACTATCCGCTACCTCGGATAGAGGATTTACTAGACCAATTATCAGGACAATCATTGTTCACGTCTTTAGATTTGGCCTCAGGGTATCATCAAATACCTATAGCGGAACAGTCTCGTGAGAAAACGGCATTCGTTACACCTGATGGGCAGTACGAATATACTCGTATGCCTTTTGGGTTGGCGAATGCCCCTGCAGTTTTTCAACGCACAATCCATAAAATCTTAAGTCAATCCAAGATTAGTTACGTCATGATATATATGGATGACATCCTAATCCCCTCCAAAAATTTTGAAGAGGGCTTATTACGACTTGAAGAAGTTTTTGACCTCCTTAAACAAGCCGGACTTACTCTAAAAATAGAAAAGTGTAGTTTTTTCCAGGAACAGATAGAGTTCCTCGGCTTTCAAATAGATAGAAGCGGTGTTAGGCCAGGGATTCAAAAGGTTGAGGCTGTTGCTAAATTTCCTGAACCACGAAATCAGCACGAAGTTAGGCGGTTTATTGGACTAGCCAGTTTCTTTAGGAGGTTTGTCAAGGGATTTGCGATGATAGCGAGACCTTTGACAAATCTCTTGAGGAAGGATGTACAGTGGAAATGGGAAAAGGCGAAGTCCGATGCTTTTGAAACCCTTAAAAGATGTTTAATTAATAGACCAGTGCTAGCTCTTTATAACCATAGCGCCCAAACGCAGGTACACACTGACGCCAGCAAATTTGGCGTAGCTGGGATATTACTCCAAAGAACTGGAGATGACCCTTGGCGCCCAATAGCGTACTTCAGTCGGCAGACCACCATAGACGAAATGAAACTCCATTCATTCGAACTGGAGACATTGGCTGCCGTTAGTACACTTAATAAGTTCCGTATTTATCTCATCGGAATTAAGTTTACTATCGTCACGGACTGCAACGCTCTGCGTTCTACATTCACAAAAAGAGACTTAGTTCCTCGGATATCCAGGTGGTGGATACAGTTCTTGGAGTTTGACTGTAATATTGAGTATCGACCAGGCGAAAGAATGTCCCATGTAGACGCCCTCAGCAGAGGTCCTATAGAAGGTGAACGTGCTGAAGCCGTACATACACTTGACATTCTGTCTGTGGGATCTGAAGATTGGATCGCTACAGTACAGTCGTCTGATGAGGAAGTAAGACGAATTAAGGACATCCTAGAGGATCCTGAAACCCCGAAGATTGCGGGTGTTCACAAGGAATACAAGATCAAAAATGGTCGGGTATTCCGTATCCTCAGTGATGGTACATTAAGATGGTTGGTACCTCGTGGAGTTAGATGGCAAGTGCTCAAGGCAAATCATGACAGCATTGGACACTTTGGATTTGATAAAACCTTGCAAAGAGTGAGGTCACTCTTTTGGTTCCCCAAAATGCGCAAATTCATAAAAAAATATGTCAGCGCGTGTCTTGAGTGTGCCCATCACAAGCTCCCGTCAGGAGCGAAAGAAGGGTTTCTCCACCCAATACCCAAAATCGAGATCCCATTTCACACACTACACGCGGATCATCTTGGTCCCTTTCCACGAAGCAAACGACGTAATGTTTATATATTAGTTATCGTTGATGCATATACCAAGTACGTGAGCTTGACCCCTGTCAAGAGCACAAAGACTAAAGAGACCATTAAAGCGTTTAAAAATCTCTTTAGTTACTTTGGCAGTCCCACACGTATTATTACGGATAGAGGCACTAGCTTTACAAGCAAAAAATTCAAGTCATTTGTTAATTCAATTGGAACTAAGCATATCCTGAACTCTGTGGCCACTCCCCGGGCAAATGGCCAAGTCGAGCGGTACAACCGCACGATTTTGGCCTCTTTAGGATCCATGGCTCATGGAAAAGGCAATAATACTTGGGACGAACTGTTGCCCGATGTACAACTTGGTATCAATACGACTGTACATGAGGTCACTAAGAAAACTCCGACCGAGCTACTTTTAGGTAGGAAAGTCAGTAACCCAGAACAAGGTTTGCTTAATAATATAGTCGACGATATAGGTGAAGGTACGAGTAGCGAGGCATTAGATGATATTCGTTCTGAGGCAGGTGAACGTATAAGGAAGAATCAACAAATCAATGAGAGTAGATTTGATAAACGTAGGAAGGATAGTAGGAAATATAAGGAAGGCGATCTAGTGCGTATAGTAAGAGCAGTTGTGACTGGCCCCGGTCAGTCCAAAAAGCTAGAGGCAAAATGCCAAGGGCCTTACAGGATTAAAAGGGTTTTACCAAACGATCGCTATTTAGTAGAGGATACCCCGTTGACCAGAAAGGGTCAACGTTATGAAAATGTCATGTCAGTTGACAAAATATTTCCATGGTTGAGTTTTGGTGAAACTGCTTGTGATTCACACGAAAGTAGCGATTGCAGTGATAGTGAAAGTACTGACTGAATAAATAAAACAACAGCAAAATAATAATCAATAATGTAATGTCATTTATTAAGGTATATAAATTATGTGCGTGATTAGTAGATAATGTAAAAACAATATTTACCATGTAATCAAACGTTATAGCAGTGAAAACATAACATGTAATAACTTAGGTACAAATTAGTAAAACAATTGAAAGTGCAAAATGATTACGAGTATTTATGTTATTAAATATCAAATTATAATGAACGAGTGAGAAATACATTAAGAGAACTTACCAAGTGACAAGTGAGGATGTCACGTAGCGGGCATGAGAGGCATATGAACTTGCCGCCCAGGAGTTGTTGCGTGGCATCGCAATGGTTGCGTGGTGAAGGTGAAGGAAGTAGCTCTCGCCCCGCACCATTATAGATAAGTACCTCGGATGTCACGTAGCGGGCATGAGAGGCATATGAACTTGCCGCCCAGGAGTTGTTGCGTGGCATCGCAGTGGTTGCGTGGTGAAGGTGAAGGAAGTAGCTCTCGCCCCGCACCATTATAGATAAGTACCTCGGATGTCACGTAGCGGGCATGAGAGGCATATGAACTTGCCGCCCAGGAGTTGTTGCGTGGCATCGCAGTGGCAGCGGGATGACTGTGAAGGAAGTAACTCTCACTCCGCACCACTATAGAAGCATTAGAGTGTGTTGTGTAGCGGGCATGAGAGGCAAGCATTGTGCCGCCCAGGAGTTGTTGCACAGCATCACAATAGCGGTTAGTTGAATAACTAGATCTTAAGTTTCTGTTACAGAGTTCATGTATTAAATATTTTTTTAAGTATAATATATTATGTCAATTTAACGTGAGGACACGTTATGTGAAGGATGGCCGATTGTAACACGTTGTATACTTTGAGATATAATTTTATTACTTTAAATCATATTAATCGACTAACAAGTTGGTATCGATTAGCATATCGATCCCAACACTCATTCATTCGTTCCGAATGTCAACGTCAAAAAGTGTCAAGTGGTCAGTTGGTTGACGATCGTCGAGTGTGCAGTAGTGTAAGTGATGTTTCTGTTATTTTTTGTAAATATACTGCTTAGAATCTATTCCATGTTTGATTCTCGACCTTTTCCCTTCTGAGTTTTACAAACGTAACCAATTTATAAACTAATCCTCTCACAATTTTTTTACACTAGATACTTTGAATATTATTTCCAAACTACTTATTTTGAAAGTACGACATAACATCGATATCTCGCCGCAGCGGGCTCAGCCGCCGCGCCGCACCCGTGTACCCGACACGAAACTCAGAACAAATCAAATTTCCTCTCCGCCCGTCGCGGGCACCACACAGAGGGAATTTAAACCAACAAACTATATCTTTATGTTTTCCTTGTCTCGGAAAATACGCAATATATTCCCTTTTCATATTGGACTTATTTCTGTGAGAACTATGATTGTTTGAAGCCTGTACAAAGGTATGTTTTGGGAAACGGTGTAAAGCAATCTGATATCAAATTAATTTTTTGTCTGTCAGCCAGTTGAGTTATACAGTTCCTGTGCAAAACTTTTTGAAAAAGATTGAGTTGAAGATATTGTATAAAACGATATTCCCAGAACTCGTGCTGAGTTGGAGTAGGTACCTACTTATTTTTATTCTCAAATTTAATCATTCTTAGAGTATGAATAAAACATCTCCACTGAAGAAACAAGCAAATAATGTAAATAATAATCCATCCAGGATGATCAATTACCTTTTTAAATACGTAATGTTTTACAAAAGCTTTTTTTTCTGAAAAAGATAAGGCTAGTCACTACCTATTCCTGTTTATTTTAAGCCCTCTGTATACGTGAACGCATTACTAAATAGTATGGCACCCTTCGTCACCCGGCGGAAACAAAGCATGACACAAACTCCACGGTTTCAGGTTACACATCAACGCATCTATCGTTTATTGTGCTAGAAGGAAGGTGTCGGATTAAGGATCACTTGTGGAATACTAGAGTAAGTGAGGAAAGTAATGTTTTGAGGTAATGAAGATGATTTTTGAAAGTGTCATGCTCTGTTTAAAAAGGTTGTGAGTCAAAAGGTAAGGTAGCATTAGGTGAAGCCTTTCTTATTTGGGAACTAAACTCTAAGGGCTGAAGGATTCTGGACAAATAAAAGGTTGATTGAAATCACAATAAATACAAGATGTCATGCCATGAACACTCGCATGACATCTATTTATCGTGACAATAATTTTAGTAATGTTAAGTTCTGTAATGATAAATAATGTAAAAAATAAATTATGATAAAGCAAAACAGATATTTAGGTGCGTGTTCTTTAGTCACGTTTGTATCTTTGTGTTAATAAAACATTATACCGTTTTAAAACATTTTCTACAGCAGTTTGTAAAATAATAGATGTTATCTGTTGGCTGCAGTACACGCCTCACTCTGTTTGCAGCACTAAATTCTAGCCGGTTACCGTTTTTATCTCCCGTAGTATAGAAACGTTTTCAATATTTACAAAAGGGTTTTGTTTTAAAATGCAAATGTTTTTATGCAAAGTCGATTATTAAAATATGTAAATAAACGATTGAAAACTACAAAGGTTGCCAAGGTGAATCTGTTATTATCTTAGAAACATTTTTATTTCTTTCTTAAACAACAAGAATTTTCTTATTTGTTAGAGGTTAAAAAGATTACGGTGTTATATCTATAGGTGTAGGTACTATTATGTACCTTATTCCTGCATAGTTCGACATTTCTCCACTATATTTTTGTTTTTTGTTTTATATTATCTGAGACTGCCTCGTTGGTCTAGTGGTCGCAAAGCGCTACTGCTGAGTATGAGGTCCTAGGTTCGGTTCCCAGGTTGGGCAAGGTGTTATTGAGTTTTTCCATCTGAAATTTCTCATTAGCAGCCCGGAGTCTGGATTTGTGCCCGGTTGATGGGAATAGGCTCGCCCCCTATTAAATGGGATTTAAACATAACTGGCTAAATGTGGGTGTACTATAGGTACACCTCTGCCTAACGGTTCGGGGAATACAGGCGTGATGATATATATGTGTTTGTATTATCTGAAAAATTCTTGATGTTAATCATATACTTAGCCGATTGATTAGCCTAAATTAGTTCACGTCTGTTGTCCTGAACAGACTATGTCCCATCTACTAGTGTTGCAATAAAATTGTCCGTTCACCTGCACCCTTGTCGATGTAAACAACGCCTCTGACGTCACGTCGCAATCAATGCGGCCACCCACTTAACTGTGCCCAAATAGTATAGATGTACCGTCGAAACGAAAAGAAGAAAGTTTCAGTTCAGAATTGTTAAGAAGTTTTCAGTCCTCAATTGCACATCACTAAGTTCGATCTATCCTCTTATCCAGTAATAACTGGCCAGTGGCCACCCTACAAAGATCACTATTATAATCATTTACCGATTCCGAAGTCCAGCCAAGAAGATAACCTTCCAAACACCATATCTCAAGTTCATCCCCTAACATTCATATCACGTGTAACATTCACATAAAAACTAGCTAATTCAAATTCAATCTCAACCGGCTTGTTAGAGGTATGAATAGGGGGTGTAAGGAGGTGTAAGCGGGGGCGTGGAGGGAGGGACGGTCCCAGGTCACAATAGCCGCACCGGTGTTCGTAGGATAGTGCTTTAGGGATGTGGTGAGCGAGTTTGCGGTGCGGGATGCGGGATTTGCGGGAAGGGTGAACTTATTTTTTTTATAAACACACATGTGTTGTTATACGTTGGGTAACTAGCAGTGATAGCCTAGTGGTGTAACCGTCGGACTGCCAAGTCATAGGTCTCGAGTTCGAACCCAGGACACGCACCTTCGCGATTTCCCACCCAAAAAAAAAAAGGACACGCACCTCTAACTTTTCCGATTCATGTACGTATTGTATAATTATCACTTGCTTCAAAAACGGTGAAGGAAAACATCGCGAGAAAACCGGCATGCCTTTTTTTTTGGTGGGAAATTATCAAATAACTTGTCCCGCTCTGGGCGGAGCGGGAGGGCGAGTCAGACTCTTACTGACTAAAACCCACCCGTGTTCCTTCGGCCCTGTTGCCGGGGGCCACGATCTCCCTTTTGGTTTTCTTCGCACCCCCGGCAGGCATCGGCCCTAACGGACTACGTCAATTCTGCTGACATCTCTTTGAGGCGCGCGTGGAACACAACGCGCCCTCGACCCGGACCTGGTCCTTATCGGACGGTGAGCTACCCATTGCTCACCATCCGCAAGCCCGCGCCTACGCTGGCCGGAAATCGGCCTGCGATTCCCGACGCACTGGGCATCTCCTCCTGCGGCGGTAAGGGGCGTGAGCGCGCGAATTTTGCCTCTCCCTCACGCGTTCCGCCTCCTCCTTCGCGAGCATTAATGCATTGCGACGGCCTCCTATTTCCTCTCGCTCCGTACCATGGCCTGAACCAGGGCCGGACGTGAGAGATCACCGCCGCCGATCACCTCCACGAGGACATGGCAATGCTCCGCCCAAGCTGGATAGACCTCCACCGTATGCTCCACCGTGTCCTCCGGGCGATCCACACAATGGTGACACTCGGGCGTTTCCTCCCACCTTATCCTGTGCAGGAACTTTCCAAAACAGCCGTGTCCGATGAAGATCTGCGCCAGGTGGAAGGTAAGGACGCCGTGGCGCCTCTCTAGCCACTCCTCAAAGAGGGGTCTTATCGCCACAATTGTGGCGTGCCCAAAAACGCTGCTTTAAAAACGGTGAAGGAAAACATCGTGAGGAAACCGGCATGCCTGAGAGATATTTCTCGACAGCATGTGAAGCCAAGTCAGACGCCCATGGGCGGCTTTAAAACTCTGACACCAGGTTAGTCACTAACCACACGAAAATAAGAAGAATGTTAAGTAGATATTTTTAAAGTTCATTTAGTTAAGTATGCCCTCAGCCCTGTGACATCAACACTCGTTTGCCCACGTCGCTCTGTAATCATATTTTATCGTTCACGTAACTTAACTATACTGCACAATATACATAACCAACCTAAACATAAGTTTTTTGTAAATTGTGAAAAAACATGAAGGCATATTTGTTTTTGCTTTATTTTATTTTCTATGTTTATACATATAGATTGCAATAGTCATAACGTTATTTTCTCAGTTTGCTTTATTATAGCACTTTGATAAATCCTGGGACGGCCATTCTTGTCACTTCACTAGCCAGACGCGATTGAATCATACCGTTCTCAGTAGATTGTCGCCGACGTCTTGAGCAAAAGAGCAAAAAAAATAACGTTCAGAACGGGATCCCGGCCTCAGATGACGTTAATGAATTCACGGGAAATATCTTTGGGAATCCCGGAGGGATCTCGATGGTATAATGGAGGAAATGTAAGGTGCTTAATCAAAAGCTAATAAAATAATGTGTAAAGAAGAAAAGGTACCGTACAGAGTAGTTTTTCTTCTTTTTTTGGCACCAGGTGGATATATAAGTTTTTGCCAACGTGAAAAAGGTAGGCAATCAACAAGGTTAGAAGTGGGATTAAAGGCTCTTTCAAACAGGCGCGACACGCGACGCGACACAAAGACACCGCTCGGCGCGCGACGAGCGGTGTCTTTGTGTCGCGTCGCGTGTCGCGCCGGTTTGAAAGAGCCTTAACTTCCTTGGGTAGAAATTAAACTGGGCACTTAAGAATTGTTATTTGTGAAGGGTGTTTTAACCTATTGACTGCCCTAGTCGGATTAACACAGTTTTGTGTTTTTTATTTCATTGCACGATCCGATAATATCACAGATTATATAAATATTACGGATAATATTACGGCGATGGGCGCTGCTGGGGTCACGGCACAAATTTATATAAAAACAAGCGTTCAATAGGTTAATAGCCCATCTTCAATTGATTATACTTCAGTTAGTGTTACTGGGCTATTAATGGAATAGCCTAGTAGAGATAGCAGCCTAGATTAATCTCATTTAACGCCAATGATAATGACAATGTATTTCGTTATGAAATAAATGACATGACTTATTGGGCTCGCTCTCTATTACCTGGGACTTACTTATAACTGGCAAAATTAGGATATACTATGCAACTCTGTCTACCCCTTCGGAGCGTACAGGCGTGATGTTATGCTATCTTCAATGCACAATTGAACTCCCCGCTGCTGGAGCGGCAGGCAAAGATCATCTAATTTAAAACTGTACATCCCGCTCCACTAAAATTTCAATACAAACATTTGAATGTGTATGCAACAATCAGTGGAGAGGCCAAGCCAAGTCAGAGGCCCATGGGCGGCATAAAAACTCTGACATCGCGTTAGTCACACACACAAAGAAGTGAATAGGGGTGCATTTTTAAATTAGACGATCTACTGTGGACTGGCCTTTAGAGAGCAAGTAACTAGTTGATACTTGATCGATATTATCAGTCACGAGTCGCCTTACATGTGATTTCTGAGAAGTAATTACATTTATGTATGCTAAAGTAATTGTGTGACCTACATAATTACGTAATTTCAAGTTAAATTAAATTATCTTCAATCGGCTCAAGTTAACATCACAAACAAAGGTTTCGCTTATAACTAATTAACTGTTTGTAATACTCTGAGCACATTATGATCCTACGAAGGTAAGGTATTTATTTAGTGTTCATTAATTTAATTAAGCTCGTTTATAGTGATTTTATGTAAAAGTTTTTCAAGAATATTTGTGCGTTAAACTTGAGAATGAAAACTAAAGTCATAAGAATTTGTGTCTTGTTAGAGATACTTTAATATTAAAAAGATATCGTTTTTTTCGATCGCAGCAGCTGGTGATGTTCTATAGTTTCTGCCTACCCCCATGGGCAGAAGGCGTGAATTTATGTATGTGTATATAAAGTTTTTTTGTAAGCTGATTATAATTGTCTGCAGCTTTTAGTAATCAAAAACTTATATTATGCAAAAATGTTAATAAAAGGTAGGTACGGTCAGCGACAAAAGTTACTAGTGCAACTTTCATGCATCATGTAAATTGAATCAAATTATTCGATACATTGTATTTCAGTATATTATATAATAGCTAAGAGTAAATATTCTTTCAATTTTACTTCTGTTTCCATTTCAATTAAATATTTAGCTGAATAATTAAGATTTTAAAAACTGAAGCGTTAATCGACTTCTGGCGCTAACTGTACCTATCTAAGTTATGCAGGTTATGCTTCAACATTAATGAAGGAACTAGAAAAGGATCGGCAGATCACCCTTCATTAGCATCTTCATGGAAATCTATTTCAAGGGAGATATTTCTGTACCGCTTAAAAACCTTACTTTCTACAAAAATAATCCCAATTATTTAAGCTAACAAAATCCTAAAACCTTAAATAAAACCCAAGCTAAGTAAGATGTCTTAATAATTTAATTTGGTATTCAGTACACCCTCTCTGTGGTGATATACGCGAGGTTCAGTGTTCGAGTCTGTAATTCTAAAGTAAGACTAATTTATAGCCGACAGAAGCCTGAAGCAATTAACATGAATAAGTGTTTGAAAATAATTGCTAAGTCTTACGATTCTGTTATAAAGGCATAGGCAGAACATGGGCTGCACAACATTTATTGGTAACCGACGAATTATGTCGGTCTGCTTCAGTGAACACTTCAACGTTAAATGAAAATTTAGGCTCACCCCCTGTTTGTCGGTTAGTTTTGCTACTACGCTGTGACCCGCCAGATCGATTCTTCCAATGATCCGTCAGACGCATTGAAAGACTACCATCTGTTGGTATCCTCGCGCAGTAAAAAAAAAAAATACCTAGCTGTCAAATTCTGTCCTACATGTTTGGGGGACGAATTTGTCGAGCCGAAATCTTAATCTGTCTGAAATGTACCTTAGAATGTAAGTGTCTTGATAATTTCTACGTATGTGGTATACCTTTGTGTATGTTACTGTGAATATTTTCTTTGTGGATTGAATTATCTCAGGCTCTCAGAACTGACTGCTTTCAACAAAAGCGACGCAAGTTATTTAATAAAGCGTCTTGTGAAATGATACGTAGATATGGTGATAAAGACTCCACATTTAGATATTCAGTATCTACTCGTTCTCAAAAGACGAAGGTATTCAGGTACCTTTTGGAAATTCTAGACGTTCTATTTAATGTTTGTTACTGAAATAAGGACCTAAAAGCCGCAGACGATTGGTAGAAACAATATATAGATTGGGATCTTATAAATTGGTGCCGCCATCTAAGACTAATTAATTATTGATGTGTTGTCCGTCATATACCTGTTATGTATGTGACGCTCTCAGAAAAAGACTTGGATACTTTGAACTACCGAGACTTGCCCTTCAATTGACGACTATGCTTTTTAATCCCACAGCATAATTCGCTCACAATGTTTTCAGGAAAAGGGAAAATAGAAAATTATGACTGTCATGTTTACGCCTTCGTTATTTACAAAAGACCAAATCTTTTCTTCTCATCTTACAAGGAAAGAAAGAAAGAAAAATAGGTTTATTTGTCACAGAGACACGTGCGTTCATTAAATACAAGAGTAAACGAAAACAACAAAAAGTACATAATAAATCACGAGCGTAAAACAGAAATTAGTCGGCAGCTGCACGACATGACTGTGACAAGAAGGCTTCCACTCAGCATGATGCAGTGCTATGGGGAACCCACAGCACAGCGCTGATTTTCAGTGGTCACCCGGCAAAATTGATATTTTATTTTGGCTCATAATGAACTGCAATAACTAATCCATTTACCAAGTTTAGTGATTATAATTGAGATCTATATATAGATCATAAACTTTTGTAATGATTAGGCAGACTGTCAACAACAGACGTTTGCAGGTTGATAATGATGACGATTAACTAAACATCCCAGCATTAAGTCATCATCAGTCAACTCCAGAATAATCAATTGAAATCGTAAGTCATTCAAGATACCGATTGTCCGCACCACAAAGCGGGTATCCATACAGAAGCAATTATTCGGAGCACAATGCTCTATCCGATTCTATTCGATGCTGTAATCGATCTGTACCGATGTCTCGAGAGATCGAACACTCTGGGCGCTGAATAGGACCGATTGTTGTGAACTGACGTAAAAAGCTAAGATTTATCGTGGAGCTGAAGAATGTGGTTTATTTTTGTCTGTGAGTAGTTCTTATTGAAGTTCAGATTGTGTTCGATCTGGTCAGTCGAGGAATTCAGATCTTAGCTTTAGAATGGCTGGGAAATACTTCTGGAGAAGTTCGGTTTGGATTCCACAATGAAAATGAATCGGGGCTTAACTTTTACAAAATCTAAGTGAATTTCGTACCTATTGCTAAGCTGTCTGCCACGTGCAGGAGAAAATAGTTAGGAAATTTTTGGAGACTATTTTAAAACGAAATTCTTAACATTACTCGTTGATAATAGAGACACTCATGCCGGATAGATATTCACGTCTGAACATCATAACTGTTTACAAAATGACATGTTAAACGTTTTTCTAACAAACTCAAGAATGTTATTAACTTCCCCATCAGTAGTTTTATTAAAGTCCCAGCCCTGTCTGGGAATTTTGTCCTTATTTTTATGCTCTTTTCTTTTACGATGTATACGTCACATAGTAAAAGAGTTGATGGGCATGTAGTTAAATGGAATGGGCAGTAAAGTGCGAAAGGTACCAGTGGGTTTATTAGGGACGCGTCTTCCACCCCCGTTTACTTGCGTTTATGGGAATTATAATTAAGTTAGAGATTTTGTGTGAAAAGATTTTGCAAGAACTGAACTCTTATGTTTTCCTTTGGGAGATAAGATTGAATTTTATAAGTCATAGGCGTGCACAAAGTTGCACAGTCTTAGCAAGGAAGTTCTAGATCAAAATAATAATAGATTTCTTGACTGACTCCAAACATTAACAAAATATAAAAAAGACGATCTACAATCATAATGTTAACATCTTAAACCAACCAACTACAACTAAAGCTCGGTTTAATAACGGCATACCTGTGTAATCTGAAATGAAACCACCTGCATTCATATCTGAGTGCACATCTCCAGTATCTTACAAGCAAAGGATTAAATTTTCCTTATGCAAGCCCGGTACGGCGGCGGTCCGGAACACCGGGATCTTTGATTTAATAACAGCCGCGCTACGGGATTTATTAAAAATCCCGGGCCGCGCGCCGCGTTCGCAAACTCTTTGACGTTATTAAAAGCATCGATTTCACAATGATTTGCGCTTACTTTAAATTAAAAAGTTTGTGCGAGTATGGTGGAATAGAAATGAAGATTTGTGGTTGAATGATTTGATACTTTTTGTCTCTAGATGAAAGTGTAGAAGTATTTTAGGGTTCCGTACCTCAAAAGGAAAAAACGGAACCCTTATAGGGTCAGTCGTGTATCTGTCTGTCTGTGTCTGTCCGTCTGTCACAGCCAATTTGCTCCGAATCTAATGGACCGATTGAGTTGAAATTTGTTACTCATATGTATTACTGTGACCCAAACACGAACGTGTAACGTAAATGAATGAATTTTGAATAATTCACTTTTGGGGAGAATCAAGAAAATTAAAAAGGGCTAGTTGCGAGGATCTGAAATATTTTTTTCGTATAATTTAAAAATAACTACTTTTAAAGACATTTAAGAAATTCGATGAAAATTGGCGATTCCCCCCCTTATCTCCGAAACTACTAGACCTAAATTTTTGAAAACAATACATAGTATGGCTCTTTCCTCATAGATTACAGGAAAATCTATAAGAAGTCTATGGTCTTAAAAAAAAATGGTAAATCTCTCAATATTGTGCGTAAAAACTTACATTTGCAGTTGAAATGTATAGGAGTACATATATTTCAACTACAATGTTAAGTTTGCAATTGGGATAAATCATTCCAACTACGGAACCATCGATCACTAATATTATTAGTGATCGATGTACGGAACTCTTCATTATGCATAGTCCGACACGCACTTGGCAAGTTCTTTGTATTTAAAGCTAACAACTAACAAAATAATCCCAATATTATCACTTTTTGAATATTTCCCTACCAACCAATGTTGGCTCAAAAGAATATCTATCAGATAGCAATATTATTTAAAAAAAAATAAACAAACGACTCTTGCACACATCATTGAGCGCAGCAAACGTACTTGCCAACAACAAAAACACAGTCAGACAAATAAATTAAATTTCAATATTCATTTTTTTATAAAAACCACATAAAAACAACCGATATCTAGGCGGTGACTCGGCATCGAGCCGGCGCTTTTGACTCGATACAGCCAATTTATCGTTTGCCGAGTACCCTTCACATAGCGAACTGTGTCCGATCAATTAACTCAATCCCGGGATATTCCCGGCCTTGCCATACTCTATTCGATTTGATTTTAAAAATTGAAATCGAGTTATATAGATACAAGAGATTTTGAAGCGGATTTTATGAAAGATTACATTTTACATAAAAGTTTGTTTTTGTGGATAAGCTGTTTATATGAAAAATAATATTCGATCATTGCTGCTTTCGTCTTTTGGTGTAGTTATTTTATTAATTTAGTTTCCAAGTTTGGAATTCCATTTAGATTCCAAGTTCTTCGTATGGGATTTTCAAAATTAGTATAAGTTTCGAAGTCAAAATGACAGAGCTTATACTACTGTGGGCCGAGCACGGACGCGCGGGGTAAATGTCACGTGAATTCGAACGATCCTGAAATTAAAAACACTTGTTTCGCACATTATATTTACTTAGTTTTAAGACTTTATTCATACTGGTATCTAAGTATAGGCATCTATGGTAAAGGTGATACTAATTGTGCTGGTCGCAAAAATTTAAACCTTATTGCTTTAAGATACCTGTATTTTCGTTTCAAGAATCGTGCGAATTTAAGTTAACGTTTACGTTGGGCGTTCTTGCCTCTTAGGGTCTCTGACCATTTGAATACCCGCCTCAGAAACCAATACTGCCTACTCTTTTAATTTATTTTACTCTTTCAAAAAACTGATACATTGAAAACTGAAGCGGTTTGTCATCATTCATCATTATATAAAAAAAGTCAGCAACTTTCAGCCTACGCGTGGAAAGTGACATCGTTTAAATAACGGTTACAGCTATAAATAACGTTTACCTTATATCAGCGTTACACGTGAGGGCACATCGTTATTTGTAACAGTTATGTCTCATAAAGCCATGCTCATAGTCATGACGTTATGCATTTGGAGTTGTTGAGGGTTTTCGTGATTTGTTCCGTTTGTTTATTTGAATAACGTGGGAACCGATCACTGTTCCGATTTTATTTTTCGAAATCATTTTACCTAAAACTGTTCAACTATTATTGTTTCGTTTTTTTTTTTTTTTTAATTCATCGATGTCAAGTCTGCCGCTGTATCAGTTGACCTATTTGTCAATTCGATGTTTTTCGTTACGACCAAATCTCATTTAGTCGAAAAACTTTTTTTCGAAGTTACACTTCGAACTTATGATAGGTAACCATATAACGTAATAACAAAAAAGAGTTTTAAAGTGTTGATATGTGATGGACGCAATGTAAAGGACACTAAAAAATTAATTTAGCTTTCACTGTTACAGATTATGAAGAAATGAGTTTTGAGTGTATTTCGTAGCCAGACCATGATGTATATTATAATACTAAGTTTTGCTTTTATAACGTTACACTAATGTTAATCTGCACAGTGGTATATCACAAAAATACCTTGTTATTTTGAACAGGTGACTCAAGTTTCAAACAAGTGCAATGACGTGGTTTATTCTCAAAACCTTCTTTGGCTAAAACCTTCAACTTCCTCGAACTACATATTAAGAGCGAGTAAGACAGACGCATGCGCGCGAGGTTCCGGAAATGAGTTCCACATTCCTGCCCCCCGCTCACTACTACACCGCAGATTTACTGTCTCCGTAATGTGTGCATTAAAATGCTTGTAATTAATATGATTGTGCTATAATATTTATTCTTGTTACATGAAGTGAAAGAAACGGGCCTACCGTTGTCGCGAAGGAAACCACGCGGTAGTTTCTGAAACCGTTTGCAATTTAGATAATCTGCTGTTAGATCTTAAATCAAGTGATTCGATTGGCTGTTAATTTATTGTTCAGCCAATTACAATATCTAGCATGTACGCCATAACTCCTGAGCAGGAAAAAGGCTAGATGTTGGAAAAGGGATCACATTATACATAAAGATAATGATGGCTTAATATTATTGCTAAGCAGCTCCTAATATGACAAATATTTAGTTATATAATATCCTATGAAATAAACAATGCCGTAGCTGGTACAGAAAATATCTCCATATGTCGAAAACGGAAATGAACCAAACAGCCTCTTCCGACAGTTGTATTAATTAACTTCTCTTAATATTACGTACAGATGGCGCTACTGATGATAAATACGTTTGTACTGAGCCATGATGTCACTATTTCCGTTAGGGGGTGAGCCAAGAGCTCAATATTGAAGGTAAGGGAATCGTATTTGGAAATATACTGCTTCGTCTACGTAAATACTGTGTATCAGCATAGAAATTATACTACATGTATTAGAACAGTAGGTTATTACAACAGAAGGTAAGTATGTTGTAAATCTATTTAAATATAGGTAATTGTTCTAACAGAAGTTATAGCATATTACCAATATTTTACTATTTACCTATCAAACATTCTCACTTGTATTAGAAAAACAAAAACACTTTTAACGCTCTTATAAAATAAAAACAACACAACAGCTGTAATAAAATATGGTACAAAGCCAAACAAGATTTTTATCTTTCTGTATTAGGAATTACATAAAATCAAAGCAACAAAGAGTGCAATAAAACCAATAACAAAGCACCAATATTGTTCAATCATCTTAATCGGCAACCCGAGCAAATATAGGAACCCTAGATATTTATAGACCTAGTATATCAAACGCATCCCGAATGTAGTGAAAAATATATAATTTGATGAAATATTATGTTAATTTATCATATTTTATTTATTTACACAATACGCATAAAAAGACATAAAATCTCTTTGATGAGATTAAAAAACCACAAATTTCTGCTCGGGTGAAAATAGAGAATGCTGATTTATTGTTCAATCATCTTTATCGGCAACCCGAGCAAATATAGGAACCCTAGATATTTATAGACCACTAGGTCTATGAATGCGAATGCTGATTTAATAGTATAGGATAGTTCATACTAATTCCATGTATTCAAAGTTAATTTCTATTACCTACAAATTCCACGCTGCCATGATAATACTTACTAATCCCATACTGCCATGTCGCGTTTCATTTGCCAAACAACAATGGTTTAGTTTAGTTTTAGCAATGCGATACTAAGATCTTTATGTTTTGGTGGTATCGATGTTACGATTTTTTCAGTGTTTCATCAGTATATTTTATATTGAGTAACTTTCAAATAAAAAATGGATCCATTAAAATGTGTTCCTAATATAGGAACACATTTTAATGGATTCAAATCATGTCCGTTTTTACGGTTTAATATAAACCGTAAAAACGAACATGATTTGAATACAATAAAATTTTGCATTCGTTGGAAAACGAGTGGTTACAAACTAAACGAAATAAATTTAATAAAATTATCGAAGACTTAAAAAACATTAGCACGCACGGGTACCCACGTACGTTTGGTATGTCAATGATTATAAAGAAAATGCTTATACTAACCAAATACCTACCTGACAAATAATACGAGACGAGCTTACAGATGGCTCTGAAGTCACCAAATGGTGGACCGTGGTCCGGATCTGGACCGCCGACCTATTGTACGGACTTTAAGTACCTAAACAGTTAAACGATAGTGGGCAAAAATATATGGGAGCTGGTCCCACTACCGAAAACCACTGTAGTTTTGAAGACATTACTTCTCCCTTTACTCAGGCCAAGGCGCATCAAAATTGGTTATTCTGTTCTGACTAGGTTAGGTTAGGTTAGGATTTAATGAGGGGAGTTTCAATAGTTGGTCCCACTACCGCCACAATTAAAACCACTGTAGTTTTGAAGACATTACTTTTCCCTTTACTCAGGCCAAAGCGCATCAAAATCTGTTCCGGGGTTCTGACAATGTTAGGATAAGATAGGTTTGTTATTGTTAAATCATTCGATAAAAAACCGGGCAAGTACAAGTCTGACCACGCACAATGAAGGGTTCCGTAGTTGGTATGAATTTATCTCAATGTAGTTGAAAAACTTGTTCTCCCAGACGGAATATAGGGGAGAACATGTTTTTGCAAACTGCATATGTATGTTGGTCGATTATTACTCGTTAACTTGTAAAGCCTACTTTGCAGTAATAGTTTTCCTTTCAATTTCGTTATATATACTATTGCCGTGAATTTTTTCACATATCCCAAACCTACCATCATTTACCTGGGAGGACACTTGACTGTAACAAACATTACCACTTTAAAACTTAATATTTCACAAACGGATCCCTGAATCCAAAAATGGTACTTACACACTCACAATATGTTTAAACGACCTTTCCAATGACACCCCATATTATGAGATAGACGAGAAAAAAAATCCCCACTTTGCAGATTAGCGAGTTACCCTATTTTTTTTTTCTAGATTTTATTTTACGACTTCGTCGCGTGATTAATATGTATACCTATGTCAAATTATAGCTTTATAGTACTTAGAGTCTCTGAGCTAAGCTGCAGACAGAGAAAAATACTTTAGATACACGTAGCTCGGTTCCTGTGGGATATATTTTGATGGTGTCATAATAAAAATGATTCAGTGTTATTTGCTCTTTTAAGTAATTCACACTTAGTGTAGCTGGTAGCTGTAGCTGGTGGAACTAGGACCATTATTGTCCACCCTCATTAATTTATAACAAAAACTTAATCAATTTTTTTTTATAATAATTTAATTAAGCCCACGCTTTGTATTTTCTGCCGTCGAAATGACAATGGACGACGCAAGATGCAAGCCGCATGAAACTACAAAATATTTTCGGGAGTAATAGAGCTAGGTAGTTACTATACAGATCGATATGATCGATTTCCAAGAAAACACAAAAATACCCAAGGTCCTTGAACATCTTTTATTCTTGGTTGCTTGTAGGTGACGTCTCCCAAACGGACCACGAGTCATATTATTTTTTTATATGAAGTCTAAATAAAACTCATTGGTGCTCAAATTCTCTGCTCGTACTTTTTCCCTCGGACATGATGAATGTCACGGAAAAAAACATTTTATGAGTATTTCGAAAAGTAGGTTTCGATATATTGTATTCGTCTACTTAGCTCGGAGGATTTAAGATCACTTGAAGCGGATATGGTTGGAGTTTCAATTCCCAGAAACAGTCTTCCATTTGGCATTCGGTATTGAATGACGACGTTTGGCAATACGTTGGTTCGAATTCACGCCAACCCGTGCTGTTTTTGAAGGTATTAGTTATGAGTCGTAACAAATTTTGTGTTAAGGCAGTATAATATTCTAAAACTTGAGGGGTCCCCATGTTACCCATAGACCAACGACATAATTTAATAAGGAAAAAAAGACCGCATCTTTAAACGCGGGCTGGCTCCAACAGCACCTTGAAAATCCAAGCCGAAAAATACGATTGTTGTCAGTATCATAATTATAAATACATTAAATTGGTTTCTTTTTCAATAAAGGAGTATTAAATGTTCCTTGAACAAATATTCGATATTTATTATGTCAATTACTGGAACTTCAATGACAAGATAAAAAAGAATGTCGGTCGCCTATGGTCGGTCGTTTAACGTTTGTAAAAATTAAAAATCCATCCCAGTTTCCGCTTTTATTGTTAAATATAATATTTTAAATAAAAGTTAAGAAACACGCATACGATTTAAAAGTGGGTGTGATAATACATGTATCCTATTTAGTGCATATTTAATCAGTGAAATGTGGATATCGCGTTCAATTCCCAGGCAAGTTCAATGTTATTGCTTTTGACGAGTCGCGACCAAATCCAGATTAGTTATCTGTGACGCACATTACACAATAGTGTAATAATATAAAGTAAAAAGCACGCGTGCTTAATACACTGCATTATGAAACTAAAAGCTGTTCATTCAGCATCATTTTACACACTTGTGTTGAAAAATAAATTTCTTTACTATAGTTGTTATTGATTCTGACCAAGAAGTTGTGTTTTGTAAGAAACGTGTTCTTGAGAGACTACTGGTACGCAAGGGCAAGGTAGCAACTTTTCTGAGTTTGAATAGCTTACTAGTAAAATTAACACTTACTGCAGGTTGCACTATGCTTTAGGTTGAAACCTAAATGTGTATTAAAGGAGTAATAAAGGAATACTACTTTAGAATGAACGTAGTAAAATATACAATTAATATCTGAATGTTTTAATACTTTTCAGTCGCTTGCATCTCTCGCCTTAGTCTGCAAACTTCTTTAGAACCTCCGGCTATTCGGAACTGAGTAGACCGCTCGTTTAAACTCAGATCAACTATTCACAGATCTGTCCATTTGCTGGTACAAATGGACGTTTTGAATATTTCTTCTGTTGCGAATTAAGTTGGACTATTCAATAACAGAAAAATATGTGGAAATTATTTGTAAAGATGGTCTTGGGAAGATCGTTATCACTTCACTCTAAATTCTCGTTATCAAATGTTGGGTGTGGCAAAAGAAGCATGAAAGTAGAAATAAATGCTGTGGAATGTATTGATTATCAATATTATTTTGGGTATTTTTTTTCTTTAAAAGGCTTTTATTTCATAAGAAACATATAACATGTCGTACATAATAAATGACATATACACAGTGGATGTGAATTTTCCCCATCACAATAATAAAATAATGATGCTGTGTTGACTCTGACTAGAGGTGTGATAGTCTAGTAAATTATTAGGACAGGGTACACATACTTATTAGGGTTTAGGTAGATAACCCAGAACCTAGACGTTTCATAATCATAATGAATACTTCTACATTCACCAGTCATCACTCATACATCCACTACCACGTCCAATTATTACGCAATTACTCCACCAGTTGAAAACAAACAACACTTATTTACACATCGCTGGCTTACAATGGGGCGTACCTCGTGCGTTCCGAGTTCACGCATCGATGGATGTACGGGCTCATTATGCAGTCGCGATGCAACTTGCGGCACGTACATTTTAATTAGAGTTAAAAAACATGTCGATATTTGAATGGCTGTTGTACAGTTTGGTACGCTGCCTGCTTTGTTTCTGTGGGACTGGGATTTAATGATAGTCTGCCATGTGGTATTTGCAGGATAATATGGATGGATGAAGCAGCTTTGAGACTAACTAATATCAATCTATGGAAGTTGTTTACGGTATTAAATATAAGGCCAACATTATTCTCGCAAATGCAGCGACAATGTGGTCTTCTACTCGTATTAACCAAAGCTTAAACTGAAAACACAATACAATTTAGCCGAATATTACTGTTCGATTTTGCGAGAACGTTCACGTTGGCTCCTCATATTAGGCAAACACATTACGCTCTGTCCTACGCTCAGCAACACAATAATACAATACAAAATGGATCATCAATTTCCATTTTCAGTGCAAAGTGAAAAACAATAACATGAAAATAATAACTAGGCACTAGTTCATTGTAGTTTATTCAATATTTCTATATTTAATAGGTACAATATCATTATTTAAAGTGGCAACATTATGTAATTTAATGAAAATATAGTGGCGAGTAATGAGAGTGTTACGTGCGTGGCCGCTGCGTGGCCGCTGCGGTTGCACTGCGTTACCGCTGCGTGGCGTCTGAAGTGCTTGGGTACCTTGTTCGTTTTAACATTTTAATTTACTGTATCAGTGGTATTGTAGATTTATTTGTTTTAAACTGTTCTGTATTGACTTTTACTTGTCTTCGTAACGAACTGTATTAATCACGAGCATGGTGTATAATTAGCGTGCGAGTGGTGGACAAGCGTCTGCCCAGCAGTGGACTGACTGTGACCTGATGATGATGGCTGTGATGTAATTCGGTGATAATTTAACAATTCAGAAAGGTAAATTAGAATGCTGTATACCTAATCTGTTATTTAACATGAGCAGAAACTTTTTTGTCACAATTAATTATATATATATACCACAAAATTTACTTAAAACGGGATATTTATGATGTCTTTTGTTTTTTTTTTATATATATATTCAGAATGCTCTAGTTTTGTGATGAGAAGGTGGTCCCAGGTGCTCCATAAATCCCTACCTAGTAGTAAAAGGACCGATTCAACTGGTAAAAATCTAAAAGTGAGCAATTTACGGAATTTTGAGGAGTTATTCTGCTCATCACGCCGAAGATCCTCATCAGATCTTCACCAAATTTTAATGAGACCAATTCAAAGCTTTTTCAAATAATAAACCGGCCAAGTGCTTGTCGGACTACGAACAATGAAGGGTTCCGTAGTTGGGATGAATGTATTATTTATTTTCCTTTAGATACTTATCTGTATTAATCCTCATATCAAATACAGATAAACAAAATTACACTTTAAAACAGTGAAGTTGGCTTCGGGTAGTTAGTTCATTCTACCGGCTGGCGTACCCTGTGTAAGTTCAGCAGCTCAAAGTGTCCGGGAGGGAAGGACTCACTTGGCGCCGGGAGTCGATCGCACTCTACAGATGGAATTGAATGCGCATATTTAAGCTAATGACCTAGGCACGTAAACTATTTGATTTATTATCAACTAGCAGCATCCCGCGGTTTCACCCGCATAAGTCTCGACCCCGTAGGAATATCGGGATAAAAAGTATGCTATGTCTTAATGCAGGTCATGGTCTACACGTGTGCCATATTTCATGCAAATTTGTTCAGCTGTTTTAGCGTGAAAGCGTAACAAACTAACAAACTCACTTTCGTATTTATATTATTATTAAATAGTTAGAATGACGTCGTAACAGGTACTTACTATTTATGTACTTTATTTTTACAACAAACACAAAGACGGACATGTTTTTTTATCACACATATCTATCTATGTAGGTATATATGGGATTGTGTTGCCGGTTCCAATCAGTTTTTATTCTAATCGATATCGAGCAGCACAAACTATCACTTACCGTTTCAATATCGCCCTTCCATCACCACTTACGAAGTGTTTGTGTTGCTTGTCAAATATCTTTAGAGGTGGTCATTATTTGTGTGCTGAGAGCTCGCCACACAGGGGCGGACTGGGGTGCAATCATTATGGAGGGGCCAGGAGGGGCTTGTAGGGCTCCTGTGGGTATTGAACCTTGATGGTGGTAATTAGGTGGCGAGCTCTTGTGGAGTAGCGATGTGTGAAGTGTGATTAGGGGTAGAAGTGATGCGGATTTGTTTCGAAACGGTGTGGTTGTGTGTGGTGGGAGGATTGGTTTGTGTATTTTTTTTTTAATAATAAATACGACTGTGAGTACAATTGGTAGTATTAAGCTATTCTACAAATAGCAAAGTGAACTTATTTAGATACAATTTGATATTACTTTTAACGCTACAAGCGAAATTAAGAGCGCACATTCTGAAAGTTGACTACTTTGTAAATAGCTGTCAAATATTCTGTTTGATGAATTTTTCAACATGAATAAATAAAATAATGAAATATCGCTCTGTAGCGTAATAAAACATTGATTAAGAGTTGACAGCTATTATAATTTACTTTATGACTTCAGACAAACAGACTGACAACTTTCCATTTTCTTTCGTTTTTTTTTTTCTTTTTTCCAAATTACTGAAGACAAATAATTACAAACCAAGAAACTCTTTCTCTACAGTTACGCAAACTTCTTCAGTCACCAAAAGTATTCGCACCCAGAACACTCCTGGCATACTGTATTCAAATTTCACGGTTGGTCGGTTTGTTATAGTTAGAAACAGTTAGCGGTCGACAAGGACAGGTGTTCGGTTCTGGGCAAACTTAGAAGAAGTTTTAGGTAAACTTGTGACAAGGTGAGACGCAAATAAAAGTCCTGTGGGCAAGATGTTTGTTTAGTAAATGGCAAACTTTGGTTTACTTAAATTAAATAATTAACCGAACATGAGGGTCCCAGTGATCCTTGGAATTTAGGTATAAAGAAATTGTGTAATGGAGGAGCAAATTAATGTTATTAATTCAGTTACATTGTTCTAAGGTTAATCATTAAATCAACCAAATTAATTTGCTCTTCAAACTTATGAGATAACTTTTGCGACTGTATATAATAACCTTTTTTTTTTTTTTGAGGGTGGGAAATCATCAAATAACTTCTCCCGCTCTGGGCGGAGCGGGAGGGCGTGTCAGACTCTTACTGACTAAAACCCACCCGTGTTCCTTCGGTTGCCCTGTCGCCGGGGGCCACGATCTCCCTTTCGGTTTTCTTCGCAACCCCGGCAGGCATCGGCCCTAGTGGACCCCTTCAATTCTGCTGACATCTCTTTGAGGCGCGCGTGGAACACAACGCGCCGTCGACCCGGGCCTGGTCCTTATCGGACGGTGAGCCACCCATTGCTCACCGCCCGCAAGCCCGCGCCTACGGTGGCCGGAAATCGCCTCGCGATTCCCGACGCCCTGGGCGTCTCCTCCTGCGGCGGTTAGGGGCGTGAGGGCGCGAAATTTGCCTCTCCTTCACGTGTTCCGCCTCCTCCTTCGCGAGCATTACCGCTTCGCAGAAGGAGGTGACGGCCTCCCATTTCCTCTCGCTCCGTACTGTTATGGGTCTTCCAGTAAATAGGTTTTTAAAAAAAGAAAGGATATTTAACTGGAATAAGGACACTTTATTTAGATCAACTTTTAAAAGAAAGACCCATTGGCAGACCCGTCCGCTTTAAGAGTTAAGACCCAACTAACTGTTCCCATGCCACCATGTAGGTGATACTCTTATCTGTCAGCGCCTGCTAGGCGCTGATTCATCTTTAGCCCTTACAGAGCCGGGGTATAACACCTCCCCCCTAAGAAATAACTTCGGGGTTACTTGCGAAGTTATGTGCAAGGATGAAATAAGGGCTAAACTCTAGTTCTAATAGTTGGTAAGGGAACCACTTCAACATCGGCATTACTATCCTCGGGGTTGCTATCGCAAGAGGGTTGTGGCCTTGAGGATGAAAATATTTCAACAAGGGTTCTGCTGCCGGGTCGGATACATTTATACACTCTAAAAAACAAGTACAATAATATAAGAATTATAACTAACAATATAACGACAGAATAATGTGTCCCATAACTTACTATGTGTGGGCTATCAAGAACATTATCTATATCATGTAGTTTTACAAAAAAATGTTGATTTAATTTTAAATCGTCTAAGTCGGTATTTAATAGTTTTATAGGGGCCACATTATCGATTGATTGGTTTAATTTGAACACATTACAGCAGGTATCGTTTATTAAGTTAAAATCAGGAAAACCAATAGGTGCAGAAATATTTGTTATAGTGTATTTCGGTATAAGGTTAGCACCTTTACAATAACCTATGCAGTTTGTAGGGACTGTAAGTACACCAGTGCCTAAAACTTGTATTTCAAATGTTTTGGAATTTCGACATTCTATAGAGACTATGTTGGACTCTGACTGTATATAGATCCACTTATTGTTTTCTATAGATTTCCACATATCTAAACTACCATAAATTAACTTGGTTTCACAGGATTTTGGAATTTCACTTATCACTTTGGACATGTATTCACTTTCACAAATAGGTCTGATGTCTGACGCATGAACAGTTGCGACGTCACACAGACGTTCTCCTGGGGTGATTATTCTACAGCCTTCCAAATCGTTTAGAGTACAGTATTGTGTTTTGTCTTTGGTCATTGCAATATATTTAAAACTAGGTAAAATCAAACTAAAACTGTAAGGCTTAGTGGAATTATGGGGTGTTGGCAGAGCAATAGTATGGAACAATACATATTCTTTTAGAGAAACTAAAGGAATCTGTAATACGAAAAATATCTTATTGTTAGTATTATAACTAATTATTCTAGAAACATTTAAAATAATATGAATAGAACTTAAATCTAAATTAACAGGCAGTTCCAAGTCGTTTGGCAAATGTTGGTAGTTATCGGCAAGCTCTTTGAACAGCTGTTGTGGCGTCATCATTGAAGGATGTAAAACATTTTGATAACTAAATAAGATAGAATTAGTTATGTCTTCTAGGTGGAATGATAGAGTTAAAATTGACACTTCTAGATTATTAAGTATATGTTCGAATTCGGATTGTTCCGTTATTGCAGTAGTTATGTTACTTAAGCTTGCGGAGAGCTTGTCGATAGCTTTGTTCAAATTGATTTCGTTAATTTTTATTTTAGTAACACTATTATTAAATGATGAAATTGATGTGGTGCTAAGTAAAATGTTTTCTTTCATTAATGAAACCAATTTTTTCTCATTATTTTGCAATACATTTATGGTGTCATCGTACCTGAGACCATCGTTTTCATCTAAATTGCCAAATATTTGTTTTATTACATTGCCTAGTCCACTGATCCATGCACGTTTTGATCGTTTTTCTAGCATGTGGGAAATAGACGCGTATTCTTTATATATGTCACTAAATCGAGCAATCAAGGGTTCTATTGTGTTGTCACAGCTATTCTTTATAAGGTCAATTCTTTTACATAGTTGCTCGGTGGTGCCGAAGGCTGATTTTATATTTGTGATGTGCGGACCAAGGTATGAAAGATCAAAAGGCATTATAACATTTAATTGTCCACTATTAATTTTCAGTGTGCCGAGGTAATCAAAGTAAAGGCCGGGGCTTGACTTTATCTGCTCAACAAAATAATCCTGTTGGCTCCGAGCCTGACTTGGAGTTCTGCAAGTAATATATCTACGTTAATTAATATAATTAAAACAATTACTAATACCTAAAGTTTACTTATACTATACTCTAATGTGTGCCGGTAGTGTCAGCCGGTTTTACTTGGTCCACGTGATGAGTAACATGGCGTCGATTTATAAGTAAGGTAAGTGTATTATTACTATTAACTTTGACTATTTTATAAGGACCCTTCCATAATGGAGAGAGAGCCTTACGTAATCTTAAATGGTTTTTAAGATATACAAATTCTCCGATTTTGTATGTAACCCGACGACTACGGCTATCGTAGTAAGATTTTGAGGTTTCTTTAGATTTCCTCATGAAGTCTAGTGCTTTGTCACGGGAGAATTTTAACCGATTTTGTAGCATTCTGACATAGTCAGGGTATGTAGTTCCTAAGGATTCACTGTATACAGAATTTGGGATGAGTGGCTTATTTCCGAACATTAACTCATAAGGTGTAAAGTTAGTTGTCGAATGGACGGCGGTATTATAAGCAAGCATAGCTGTATAAACATACCGAGGCCAATTGGATTGTTCTGCGTTAATGTATGATTTGAGGTATTCCTTAAGGGTTGCATGACTTCGTTCCAGGGCACCCTGAGTTTGTGGGTGGTATGGAGAGGACCACAAATTTTTAATTTTGAGGAATTCGCAAGTTCTTTTAAAGAGGTCCGCCGTGAAATTGGTACCCTGATCGGTAAGTATTGTTTTAGGTATACCAAATATAGATATATAGTGAAGTAGACATTCAGTTGTTTCTTCTGCTGTAGTACTACGAATTGGATACGCGGAAGAAAACTTGGTTAAGTCATCCTGGATAGTTAATATAAATTTTAATTTTGCAGGCCCTGCTTCTGGTAGTGGTCCTACGACGTCCAGAGCTATCCGTTGGCACGGTACAGCTGAGGAGCTGGTTATGAGCATCGGAGCTCGGTTTATTTTACGCAGGGCTTTATTTTCCTGACATGGTTTGCACTGTTTTACATATAACTCTATATCAGTACGCATTCCTTTCCAGTAATACATTTGTTTTATCCTATTGTACATTCGAACAGAGCCAAGATGGCCTGCAATTGGGATATCATGATTATCGTGCAAAATCTTTTTAATTTCCGTCAAAACAGGATATATAATGCTGTTGTGATATATATTAACTTTGATTCGCGTGTTGTGGAAAAGGTAAGTAAGGATATTATAGATTTTAATATATGAATGTTTTTCAAATGGATTTTTCAAATCAGATATACCGATTTCATCAACATTTCCAAATATTACTAATTCATTTCTTATTCTTTTCAGGGTTTCGAAGATTTCCGGATAAGACGTTTCATCGAAGTGGTGAACCTTAGTAAATAACAGGTAGTATATTTTATTATTCAGTTCAATTTTTAAGAATGAGAAGAGTTCTTTTTCCGATTCATGCGTACTTATACAAGTTTCGGGGTCATTTAAGATATCTTGGACATATAGATTAGATTCATCTAGGTCAATAGATGTGGGAATTAAAATAACTTTTGCGGGGCATTTCATAAGGCTTTCATTGTGTTCTTCTATTTCAGTGTTGAACACATTATCTTTATTAGATATACATTTTAAGAAAGTGTGATAGTTATCGATAGGTTCATCAGGAGATGTACTAGTGGACGGTCTCGGACTAGGATTAGGCTGAGGATTAGAGGCTATTGCCTCGTCTATTACGGGATCGGGTAATACGGCTACCTCGTTTTCAATTTCTTCTCTAAGGACATCTGGGACGTTAGAAGGTAAGTTTACATCGGATAGTAGCGAGATGTCTTCAGCTGAACCTAGGAGGATGTCTGTATCGATGTCAAGCGGAGATGGGTCTACAGGTAAGTTCAACTGGTCTCGACCAGACTCTTGGGTGGACTCTCTGTCAGTAAGAGGTCTGGAAGAAGCAGGATTCGTTTGTTGGATTGGGTTTACTGGATATCGGGATAAAGCATCAGCATTAGCATTAATTTTTCGCTTTTTATATTGGATATTATATTCAAATTCTTCTAATTTTAAACGCCAGCGGACAAGTCTGGAGCCAGGGTCCTTGCAGTTGAATAACCACTGTAATGGTTTATGGTCTGTAAGAATTTTAAACCGTTGACCATATAGGTACGGTCTGAATGTTTGGGTGCCGAAAATAATGGCAAGACATTCTTTTTCTGTAACGCTATAGTTACACTCCGCTTTGTTAAGCGTGCGGGATGCATATGCAATAGGACGATCTTGTCCTACAGGACCCTGAGATAAGATTGCAGATATCGCATGATTTGAGGCGTCACATGTTAAAAGAAAGGGTTGCGTAAAGTCAGGATACGCAAGAATAGGGGCAGAAATGAGTCTGGATTTCAAGGACTCAAAAGCGAGTTGCTGCTCGTTCTGCCATTTAAACTGGATGTCCTTTTTTAATAGAGAAGTTAACGGTTTGGCCAGTTTAGCAAAGTTAGGTATAAACCTTCTATAATAGATACTAGGCCAAGAAACGACTTAATGTCTTTCGGAGATTGGGGGACTGGATATTCCGTAACGGCACGAACCTTATCGGGGTTCGGTTTGACGCCGTCTTCGCTGATAATATGGCCCAGATAAGCGACTTCTTTCCGTAAAAATTCACACTTATCAGGCTGCAGTTTTAAATTAAACTTACGGATTCTATCGAAGACAGCTTTTAGGTTATCGATATGTGATTTCAGATCATAAGAGTATATAACGATATCGTCAAGATAAACAAAGCATCTTGTGCCTTGTAGTCCGGTAAGGCAATTGTTCATTAACTTTTGGAATGTTGAGGGTGCATTTTTCAACCCGAATGGCATCCTAGTGAATTGGAAATGACCCTGAGGGACAGAAAATGCTGTTTTAGGAGCGTCGTGAGGAGAGATAAGGATTTGATGGAAACCGGATGTTAAGTCTAAAGTACTGAAGTACTTACTGCTTCCTAGTTGGTCAAGGATCTCAGAAATTTGCGGGATTGGATATGTTTCACCGATAGTGACGTCATTTAATTTTCTGTAATCGATAACTATTCTCCATTTACGTTGTCCTTGGGAGTCTGTCTTTTTAGGGACTATCCAAATTGGCGAGCTCCATGGCGAGGATGATGGCTCAATAATGTTTTGGTTTAGCATCTTACTAATTTGGGTTTCGACCTCCTTTTTATGGCATTCTGGAAATCGATAGGACTTAGTATGAATAGGAATGTCACTACTTGTCTTGATTTGGTGATCAATAGTTGTAGTGTGTGTTAACTGATCGTTAGGCAAGTGGAATATATCGGAATATTGGGAGCAAACTTCTGTAAGAGCTTCGGATTCCTCCGGATTTAAGTGATCAGTTCTTAGTGAATTTAACACTTCGGTAGTTCGATTGGATGTCTCTTGGATATTTGTATTGACTTGGTAAGCAATGTCTAAAGGTTTAATAGTAAGTTTTAGATTAGGGTCGATTTTAATGTGTGATAATGAGGTATTGGCTATCGTCAAATTGACTCGATTGTTATCCTTTATTTTTACGATACAATTGGATATAAGGACACATTTAGACAAATGCTGATCTATGATAACTCCTTCCTTTAAATCAGTGTCTTGTACTGAACATTCGATAACTGTTTCAGTACGTGGCGGGATAACATAAAACGGATCGAAGAAATGTAATTTAATTTCAGATTTCCCTAGTTTAAGAATATCGGTGGTGTAATCAATTTTACACCCAAAAGCAGTAAGGAAGTCTGATCCAATGATTCCATCATAGGGTAGGCTTATATCCTTGATAACATGGAATTTAAATGGGATGATATTTTTATCGTCTATGTTTAATTTTAATTGAAAATGACCCTCAGTTGGAGTTGGATCGTCCCCTGGGTCTATGCCTTTAAGTTTGATTGGTTCCTTGACCAATTTTTGAGGGTTCATGATACTGGATTGTTTCAGTAAACTTATGACGGAACCAGAGTCTACTAATAAGGATAAAGGGATATCAGAGACCTGTGAGTGTACCAATATATGTGGTAAAAGTCTTTTGGATATATCAAGGTTGATTTCATACACTTCAGTGTTGGTCTTGGGGGACACTGGAAAGACCGCCGGATATTTGGTTCCGGGACTGTCTCTTTGGGGCTGGTTACCCTGTTGCATAGTCCTGGATGAATTGACGGTAGGGTCGTCAGTTTGGGGCTGGTTACCCTGTCGGTTGACCTTACGTGAAATTGGGTTAGGACTGTCAGTTTGGGGCTGATTACCCTGTTGCATAGTCCTGGATGAATTGACGGTAGGGTCGTCAGTTTGGGGCTGGTTACCCTGTCGGTTGACCTTACGTGAAATTGGACTAGGACTGTCAGTTTGGGGCTGGTTACCCTGTTGCATAGTCCTGGATAAATTGACGGTAGGGTCGTCAGTTTGGGGCTGGTTACCCTGTCGGTTGACCTTACGTGTATTTTGTTGATGGGTGCCAACAGTTACGCTTTGTCTCGTGTGGCACCCTCGCGAGACTCTAGGTCGTTTAAATCATTGGAGTCATAGGATGGAAGATGATTATCAGAGTTATCAAAATCAGGGGTTTCATAGATATGATTAACTTTGTTATTGTTATTTCTTTGGAAATAATTACTCGGTTTTGATTGATATTTATTATTGTAAAACTCGCGTTTTTTGCAGTTTTGGATATCGTGACCAGTTGTTTTACAATAACGACAGAACAAGATATCAGTTTTATTTGGATTCACATTTGGTGTAGTGTATTGTACACTAGTGTTTGATTTTGAAGGCCCTGGTCTAGATTTATTATTATTAGCAAACCTCTGTTCGGCCTGTGGGCGTTTATACAGGCTCTGTTGAATGCGTTCTTCTGAAATAGCTAGATTAATAGCTTCGTTTAAAGTTTTAGGAGATCTACATCTCACAATGTTCGATATGCGGGGATGTAGCCCCATAAGGAAATGATGGAGGGCTAAGTCTTCCATAGCCGCAGTGCGGCCAGGCAACTCCTTTGCTTTAGTATTGGATAAGGATATTTCAGTTAATAATTGTGAGAGGTAGGTCTCTACGCGAAGCGAAAATTGATTAACATTTTCTTGCGGATATTGCCTGCTTTCCTGAAGATCAGTAAGCAGGTGAGCATAATGTTTGCGTTCACAAAATTGTGTTTTTAGGAATTCTCTAAGTTGTTCCCAAGATGTGAATTCTTTTATTGAACAGGCAACTTCCGCTTTTCCATGCAACTGGCTGAGGATATATTTAAAAAGGATTGGTCTTTGGGAATCTGAAGCGAGATCATATGCGTTATTACAATTGATGATAAATGAGTTGACGGATTCTCGACTGCCATCGTATGATTTTATGAATTTGAACAAGGTATTTAAATCTAATTCTGCCATTGTACTAAGTGCGACAGAAGCCCTGGTAATTCTAGGAGAGGTGATAGGGGACTTCTTTGTATCACCGCGTTGAGATTCTTCTAAACTTGGAATATCAATAGTTAATTTATTATCTTCTGCTTTAAGGATTTTGGGCATAATTCAAATACTAAAACATAGATAGAAGAAAACGGGTCGCAAGTAAATACAAATGTTACAATGAATAACAATGTTTTTAACTAACTTATTAGATAGGTACAATCGACTTGGTATAGGATATTAAATAATTACTCAGCCTTAGATTAATCAGTAATGACCAAAGACTCACAGTACGAGTAATGCGTAGGCGACGGATGTTATGGCGTGCAGGAACATTCCGATGCGATAAGGTACTTCTTTTAGCCGGGGTTATGATGACCGTTGGATATTGTGCGGTGAATCGTTCGGCGTTGACCTTGATCTTTGATGTAGATTCGGGAACCACGCAACACTGCACGACGCGACGAGGAACGACGAGACTCGATGCGGCACGACACTCAGGATATTACGGTAGATTTTGATTGAATATTTTCTTCACAAAACTTAACAGGATTCAGTTTATACGGGGTTATGAACGTTGGATATTGAATAGTCGATATTTGGCGTTGACCTTGATCTTGGATATAGATTTGGGAGCCACACAACACGGCACGGCGCGACAAGGAACGACGAGACGCAATGCGGCACGACACTCAGGATATTACGTATTTGTTTGAATGTTTTTTTTTTCTTTTCACAAATTTAACAGGATACTGTTTATATACACACTCTGATAACGTAAGGATAGTCCGAGCGTTTCAAAGATTGTCCAGGATACACTTTTACACGTTGAGGATATTTGGTAAGTTTTTTTAGTGCACTTACACGACACACGCTAGTTTTTTTTTTTTTTCAGGATATTTATTTACACTAGATGTTGTTTGAGTTAGGTTTTTAAGGACACTGGGGATTTTCGTATCCCACCGCTGCCACCAATTTGTTATGGGTCTTCCAGTAAATAGGTTTTTAAAAAAAGAAAGGATATTTAACTGGAATAAGGACACTTTATTTAGATCAACTTTTAAAAGAAAGACCCATTGGCAGACCCGTCCGCTTTAAGAGTTAAGACCCAACTAACTGTTCCCATGCCACCATGTAGGTGATACTCTTATCTGTCAGCGCCTGCTAGGCGCTGATTCATCTTTAGCCCTTACAGAGCCGGGGTATAACAGTACCATGGCCTGAACCAGGGCCGGAGTATACAATAACCTGTGTTTATATTTAAGGTGTAATTAAACAGTTTATATTATAATTTTATTGGCTTAGAAAAGAAAAAAATATTGCTGATCTTAGTATGATATTTTAAGTTCATTAAGTTTTCCTTCTGACATGCTTACAGATGCAACATACATTATAATAAATGAGTGCATTGACCTATCTCTCTCTAAGTCCATCCCTGAGTAATTAGCAGGCACTTTAGGAGGCCAAGTTTCTTGACTGGCTACCTGCTGCAGGAGTTCGGCTGAACATTACCTGGTGTTAAGTGACTAGTTAACTTGCGGACGAGTTATTTTAGTAGATACCTAAGTATAGAATTTCTAATACGAGACTAAATTTAACAGGCAACTAGAGTCTTAGCAGAATTACAAAAGGTCAATGACGTAGTAGACGATTACAAAAATGCTAAAGCAAAAGTAAAACATGGAAGATTTCTATTTCAAAAAACCATTTCGTGTATGTTCAAAAATGGACAATACGAAAGCAATTTTGGTAAAAGTGAATACATTGTCACGAGTTTTCTCTTCAAACAGTGAAAATTGCAACAAGCGCTAAATTGGCTACGAAATAGCTACTTTCGCTAGAAAATGCAATTTTTGGAACATTTTCCGTCATATGAGCGAAACTAGAATGAGATGCATATTGTTCCGGGCGGGGAAAGGACGTTGTCTGCTTGGCATATGGCTGACTACAAATCCTCCTATTTATTTTGGAGGAACTATAACTCTCTGTCACGTAGGAATTGTATTCATCTAAGACATCTTTCGTATAAGACTTCGAAGTAGAACAAAGCTGCTGAATGTCGGTACCTACCTATTTTAAACGCGTTTTGAGCGCCCGCTATCTAAACTAGACAACTCTATACCGATGGTTAAATTGAGTGTAGGTGTGTAAAATCGCCCTCATAATTGCTTTACAATCCTAAGGTTGAATGTCACTTTCACGTCATAAAACGACAAGGTCTATTTCTATATGTGACAGTCAAACTTAGTGAAGCTTTAATTTACTGGGAATTGTTTTCGAAAGTGATAAAAGTCGTCGGTTACGAGGTCGACTCTATGTGAACATTTTATCAGTGACACAACCATGACTGATGGCTTACGGGGGGATATCGATGTAATTAAATGGAGTGTAAAGCAAATGTATTTTATAATGCGTAACCTTGTAAATATACAGACGCAACCACTGTTTAACTCAAAATTATCCAAATAACAGATTATGGTTTACAGATAGCATACTAACATTCTCATCAGAATCACTCAAATACAAACAGCCTCCAAACTAGACTAGGTACCTACGTAAACTTGCACATTGCAGGGCACTTGACTGTAAATATAATTATTATTTTGTACTGTGCACCTCCTACAAACTTGAAACATCTCTATTGCTCATACATAAGATTAAAATTGGTGTGGCAGGGAGTGTAAATGCAATTTTGTTTTGTCAGCATTGTAAAGCCGGTGTCTGAATATTGGAGGCAACATCGAGGCAGTCGGAGCCTATCGTGTGTACACGCTTTTACATTTTACTGCAGGGCTGTGGTAGGCCTTATTTTTCAACGTTTTTTTTTTCTTTTTCTTTCATTTAATCACCAAAAATCATATTGCTAAACTTAAACACGCTTGGCAGATACAATTTAACTAGTTTCAGCTCTCCCGCTTGAGATAGTCAAGCGTACAATTCTATTAAACCATAATATATGTATACTGAACGCAAATTGTGTTTGTCCCTATAACTCTCAAAGTCAACATCTCCTAAAATAAAGAAAACATGTTCAATACCAGTCTACCATTGCTTGCGAATTAGCCGACATTCGCAAGCACGTAATAAATCGCGGCAGGATTTTAAGAATCCAACGCACTGGGACCTGCGTTCATCCCACCGCGTTGAAAAAACACATTTTCAACTCAAAACGCCAAGCAGAGCGTTGAAAATCAAGTGTACGAAAAAAAATCGCGTGGATTTTATTGCGTCCGTGCGCACGTGGGCTTACTGTGTCACTGAAATAATATTGACGATAACAATAAAGAGATATTGGCAGCCTCCGTCATAGATTGAATTGTAACGTTTTATTCTAAGTACCAAATAAAATTTTAGTACGATTTTTGTTGAACAGAAATTGTTAAAGCTGATCATAAATATGTAAAATGTTATGCCGCTTTTATGTTAAGCGGAATTAAGGAAAACAAAGAATATGTCAGCTGTTTTTTTGTCTCAGACAAGTTATGAGATGTAAAAATTTACGGGGGTACTCTTTTGATATAAAGTTTATGTCTAATTTCCAGTAACTCAATAATATTTTCTAATAGGGCTAATGGAAATCGAAACACTTACCAGTGTTAATTTATTTCGCTTAGATTACATAATCTTTACAGTACCTACCTTACAAGTTTTTTATCAAAAGACGACATTAATTAACTCTCTTTCTTGCCATTCTTTTACAATTTTCATCAGGATAATAATATACTTCTAATTTACTGCTACCTTTAATCAACATCCTTATCCGTCTCGGATATAATCAAAAAATTTAAACGAAAAAAATGTTCGCTCCTGCCAGCCCTACGACATCTAATCCGCCTCTAGCCAAGCTATCGAGGCGTTGAATTTTTGAAATTCCACTTAGGCCTCTTCGTTGCAAGCCCTACAGGATTGAGCCTAGTGCACAACGGTCGAAACTGCACACAATACACTTCAGTTCAGAAAAAAACTTGTAAATGTAGATTTTTGCGTAGCTTGTACGAGGATCGAATGTATTGTAAATAGGAATGTGGACACTAGGGTTTATGGTACAGTGGTTCAGTTGGCAGATAAGGTCTCGATGAGTTTTTGCATTTAAGGTGCTATATTAATATCTAAAAGACTATCTTTATGTACGAAGAAAGTTATTTCAGATTCGTAAAGTAAAAATAAACAATAAGTAATATTCAATACATAACAAATAAAATGTCAATCAGCTTGACTTCGAATGTAAACATTCAACTTTGACTTTACCTACGAACCAGCTCAAAAACAATCAGGCAAGATAAGACAATCGCTGACAATACAATACACATCCTATTTGATTATCTCCATCTTAAGAAAATAAGCTGTGCATGAGTAAAAGGATTAAATCTAAAGTAACAGTAGGCTGGGCAAAGTTAGCGGAGATTATGGTAATTACCCGAGGATCTGCGTGGCGTCGAATCAGCAGCTTTTGTACCCTAGATTGGAGAAATGGTGAGGTAAATTCGTTAATTGACCTAATTTCAGCTTTAGCTGACCAAACTCTTTGTAGTAAGATTTAATTATAGGATTTTAATTGGTCAAATCTTGTGTAATTATCGTTTGTCGCTATTAGGTAGCTTTGTGGTGAAAAGGTCGGAGAAAACTAAAACCTTATAACATCGTATTTTTATAAGGTAAAATCAAGAGATTACTATTATTATTTCACCCTTAATAATTTTCTATTCGTTTTGAAGTCAGTTATTACTTTTTATAACCATATTCACAGGAATTACTTTACAACGAAGTAACATGAACAAAGTCAGGTTTATTTTAATGAAACATATGAACTCATCGATGGCCCCACCGAATAAACGTGCAAGAGTTCTTACACGATTTTTTTTTTTTTCATTTTTCGTTTCTTTTGCCTATCATGTACCTACTTAATTTTTTTAATGAATTTTAGACTCAAAACACGCCTATTATAACAGTAAATTTCTTTATTCTAGGGAAATAATTAATTTAAAAAATACAGGAATAATAGTTTATGCTTTTATTACATGATTTTTGAGTCGCCGAGTACACAAGAATAAATATGTTAAAACCTACAGACGTTTGAGAAGATTTCTGATTGTTTTCAAATTTGGGTAATGTCTTCTTACACGTTTATTCGTGTAGAAATGTATGCAAATTTTATTAGTAATGTTTTATCCCACAAAATGGAAGTCCACTAAAAAATTCTGGTCAGAGCTATGAAAGTATCAGAAATAACAAAAAAAAAAAACCAATAAAATCTATTGGACCACAGCTGCAAATTGAAATGTTATGAAAAGATAAATGAAGATATGAAGAACATCTTTAAGAAATTTTGGGATATCGGCGACCATGAAAGACAATGGGAATCATTAATTGTTATGTAAAGAAAGAACACGTTAAAAAAATTACAGTAGAACGTAAAAATAATCGTACTCAAACATTAATATACCAACTTCCTGATGATACTAATTTGAATATTAAAATTTGTAAAATCATGTTTTTAAATACTTTGTCTATTACGCAGCAAGTAGTTTATACAGCTATTGAGAAATTAGGGGGTGATAATAATATGAAAGATAATAGAGGAAATCATAAAAATAGGCCAAGAAAGATGTCAGATGAGACAGAAAAGCATAACCGACCATATAAACCTCTTCGAAAGAGTTGAAGCACACTACGTTCGGAAAGATAGCCAGAAAGAATACTTTTGTGAAACATTAAATAATCAAAAATACATCGACTGTACTTAGAATGGATGGACACAAACACGCAGTACATGTAAAGTAACTAAACGCCAGTACGAAATTATATTTAACACCAAATTTAATATTTCCTTCCATAAACCTAAAAAAGATTTATGTGAAGTATGTTCGATTTACAAAACGTCTGATAGTACAAGAAAAGAACAGTTAAAAGCTGATTATGAAAAGCATTTAAGAGAAAAGGAATTGGTAAGGCAGTTAAAGGAACAAGAAAAAGAAAAAATTGATAGAAATGACAGTGTTGTAGCATGTTTCGATCTCGAAAAAGTGTTAAGTATCCCCCAAGTGAAGTAGGAATATTTCATTATAAACGTAAGTATCCTGTTTATAATTTTACAGTTTATAATATTTTAGAGAAAAAAGGATACTGTTACGTTTGGCATTCTCAGATTGCGAAAAGGGGAGCCATAGAAATAGCGAGTTGCCTGTGGTTATTTATCCAAGTTCACGTTGAGTTAGGAATTAAAAATATATCGTTTTACTCCGATTCATGCACTGGGCAAAATCGTAACCGATTTGTGTTTGCCATGTTCTCTTTACCGTCGAAGAAATTTAACATCAAAATAACTCATCGATTTTTAGAGAAGGGTCATAGCCAATCGGAGGGTGACTCTATGCATGCTGCTATCGAGCGTTCAAAGAAAAGACATACAATATACACTCCCGATCAAATGTATTACTTGATAGAAAATGCTAAAGTTACTGGGCACAAGTACCAAGTAAAACAAATGACACAAAATGATTTTGTGGATTTTAAAGAGTTAATAAAGGGGAAGAATTGGTTAAAGGACACAAACGGCGATAAAATTTACTGGAGCAAAATAAAAGAAGTAAACTTCTCTCATGATCATCCTCATACAATTCACTTCACGTATAGTTTGGAAGACGAATTACGAGAGGTGCAAATCATGATAAGGACTAACTCAAGAAGGCGGCGTGGAGAACCTTCAGAAGATGCTGAAAGCTTAAAACTAGCGTACACTGGAATGTTACCTATACCCTTTCGTTATTTAAGGATTTGATAAGTCTGTGTGATTCAGGAGCAATACCAAACCATTATCAAAGTTTTTATAAAATTCTACTGCCATTGGAAAACTCCATCTCGGTGTCCAATGACAGTGAGGAGGAGGATAAGTGTTTCTAATATTACAATTCGTTTTTTTTTTTAACCAAGAAGACTAGTACTTTGTGTTCACGTAGATAAATACATAATTATAATTTTTTTATTCTATATAGATACGTATTATCATTATTATATGTATTTTATTTCATCCTTTTACAAAATTATTTATTTTATATTATTATACCATGCATTAACAAAGATGTATTAAATAAATGAAAACTGATCTTATTAACACTAATATAAATGCATACGATCTTTCCAATCATATAATAGCAGAACAATGTACTGTAAACAAGCGTGTAAAAAGTTATAGCTGGGTTCCAAAATAAACTTGATTTACGGAGAATAAAAGTGTAACATTACAGTGCGTTTTATTCGTTGTGTATCGTTACACGAATAAACGTGTCATGATTTACTGTAACCTAGTCATGCAAATTTCACAAGAGTAAAAAAATTAAATAGTTTTTCATGAATTTCTTGAAACTCGTTGATGTATAAAAAAAAGTAAATATACAAGTCTATAGTTTATTTTTTTACCTATAATTTGATAATACATTATTTATACCTATTTACAATTAAATGAGCGTTGTTGAAGTTTAAACGATTTTATTTTTTGCTGAAAAGTTGTCATTTTTCTCTTACACGTTTATTCGGTGGGGCCATCGACATTACTTTCAATGTTACTCTAGATTCCTAAACTCACTTTTCTTCCGAATAACATTCATATTGGTTTGGTTTTCATTTTCCCTGAAGCTAAATAAATATAATTTAATCGCAGTACTGCTCTAGCGAATAAGCTTTTTATTTGAACCTGTGTACTGACTTATTAACTAGTTACCTTGTCCAAATACAAATCTGGAAATCTATTTACTTAACATTTGCAAATGCTGAACTCTAAATGAAGTAGATTATTGATATTAACATACACGATTTCATTCCTTTCTTATTTCGTAGAAAATATTTAAGTAATTGTTTACTCTTTTGCTGAAATCGAGTTGCTCGCACCTGTGCATTAGCAAATTAAGAATACAACTGCAAAACATTTTTTTCCGAGAGAGCAGTCACACTGAAAAGATGCAAAAGTAACCTCAATATATTGACAAATAGTTAAAATATCTCTAAACAATAATCATAAAGTTACCAATACATTTACTACATACTTACCTACTCCAATTTCCTCATTTTTTACTGGATGGAACTATAAATCGCGTCAGTGTCGCGACAGGCTACACAGGAAGGGCCGCAGTGAGCAATCATTAAATTCGCATCACCCGCCGCCGAGACAACGGTGTTTCCTGCAATATATCGCTTATTTCCAAACGACGACTTCCCGGGGAAAGAAATAGCGAAGGAATTACCGGGTCGAGGGTGATACCATTGTTGCAAAGTCGGAAGAATGTTTGATGCGAGTTTAAGTAGAGTTTGATGTGAATCAGCATATTCCCATTTTTTTGTAAAATATAATTATTAATATCACAATTGCAGTCCGTAATTAAGTTCCCAGAAAAAAAAAATTAACTGATTGCATTGGCAGCATAAATTTCCACGATTCCACAACTGAAATACGACGTAATAGTGCACGTGAAATGAAAAACAAGACCTTCTGATAGAGTGAGCATATTGCATAGTATTCTGATAACCCCAAAAACATGAAAAATTCCCTCACCACGAACTTTCGATAATCTTGCGAGCACCAGTAGTACAATCCAACAAGAACAACGGTCCTGGGTAATCACCCTGGTTGACGACAAATAGGAACTTTATTCAAATCAGCACAAATTTATTTTAGCGAAATGACAGCTGCCAGCCATTTGCTTTTGTTGCTCCACAATATTCGTCGGCCGCAATTATTAATTTCACTCTTTGGAGAATGATTAATTATGACCTATGAATGTTATAAAAGTTTTCAATTATCAACGTAGTTCAGACAGGAAAATAATACAGAAAAAACGAATTTACTTATGAATTAATATTAAGTTCAAAATTAATATCCAAATAGCAACAAATTAATTATAATATCTCTCAAAGTACTTTAAACTAAAAATTACAAGAACTAAAACCATATAGTTCAAATTTAAACATAGCACGTAGCGCCATCTATTGAAAGTTTGCATCAAATAGTTAGCTACTGCCATCTAGCGGCGAGATAATAAAATGGGTAATGGAACTCGGCGCGGCTGACAGAGTCCACTCCAACACTGCACGCAGGTGTATCTGTCGTTCTTAATTCAGCAGAATACTACTAGATGGCGCTGTAACAGACCTATTACTTCTAAGACGTATGGATCGATAAAAACAACAATTACGATACAACATTTTTAGCACGATTTTCTTACAAAATAACAGCAAAGTGGAACAAAATATAAGTATTGAATAATGATGAATGATCATAAAATAATGAGCTGATTTAACAGACGTAATGAAGATGAACTACTATTTAGCAGAAACAAAACAAATGTGAAAAAAACGAAATAATGAAGTTAAGTACCACTTTTAGAATTTCAAACAAGACAGTCAACTGTGGCTATTACTGAAATCTAAAATTAGTTAGCCAGTCTTATCGATAACTACCATGAACTGCAAAGTAATTAGGTATTCCAAATGAACTCTGAAACTTAGCTCTAAACTGGATAAAGTTAGCCTTCTCGAAAATTCACCATTAAAAGTAGATGGTTGTAAGTACAAAGTAATAATTACGGATGTCTAACTTCGCAAGTGGACGAGCAAGGCAAGGCAAAGTTGCCACAATTGGTATCTACTGAGAAATAACTTTGTAGACTTCTTTGGCTACAACTGGAATCATTTTAATTAAATTCGTTGAGAAATTCTCAAGTTTAACTTTTGAAACTGAACGTATCTTGAGAATTGACTTAATAAGAAAGTATTTTGTGCCTGATTAAATGCATAGTAGCTTAAATTTTTGCCCTCTTTGTTTATATAATACTGTTACTTTATACGATTATCGAATTATACGACATCAATTCAATTAACCACATTTGCTGCTTTATGTTTTGGCCATCTAGCGGCAATACAGTGAACTTTTATGTTCACAACAACCCGTTCCGTAATTCCGTACTGTTACAGAGGCCGCTTCCTCTTAATACCCTCAACTTCCGCTAGATGGCGATAGAAACAACATTTTCACTGACAGGAAACTTGCTAATTTCTAAAGTTTTGATTGACATCCCTTCATTAAAATTACATTAATTCAGTTTGTTTCATAAAGGTACTGCTGTTATTTCAGTCAATATTTAGCATTTCTCTTCTTATAAGAAATTAAATTCAATCAAATCAAATTCTAGCTTAAAGATTGTATATAGAACTCAAAACTGCTACAAATAGAATTATATCACTTTTCACTAAAGGTACATAATTGTTTTTCTTATCAATCTGCAACGTTCCCATGTTTTGTTTTGCTGCATGAAATTTCCTCTACGACTTATTATTTTAGGTCAGTCATAGATAAAATTATACACACAATAAATTCGTCGCGATTAAAAACTAGTTTTACCTAAATAATGTACTTGGAGATGTTTTTATCTAACTACATAGCTGTCGAAGGGATAAGCCCGTGCATTTTACAAAGTCTCTCAACGATGAATGTAGGTACCTATTACCATCGCCAAAGAAACCATGTGTTGCTATACATGCAGCAGAGTGTTTCAGCGGGGATCACGCCGAGTGTCGCATAATGAGGCGCGTCTGACTAATGTTCAAGTGCCAGCACTATATTGTACCTACTAATGTAGCATACAATTCAGCACTTTTATAGGACCTGAGTAGGGCTGCGATGACGCGTCTATGACGGAAAAATAAACTCGTGTGATTGCCAAAAGTGCTTAGAATATGCGAGTAATACCTATAAGATTTTGTAACTTTGAAAAGTTCGGATTACCTACGCATAGTCTCATGAAGCTCGTAAATTAAAAGTGTGAGACAGTAAAAAAGTAAAATTACTGCAAAGTTAAAGATGATAAAATCAAAATATAAATTCAAAGAGATACTAAATGCACGCGCGTTATCATTCTTGTTGCTCAACTATCCATCATAGTTGATGGTATTTAGCAATATCGAATGCGTATAAACCTATAGCTCAGTTTCAGTGTAGCTTTTGGACCGAGGTAGGTAACATGGAAAAATTCCAATCTAAAAATCTCACCAATTATTATGGCTACTGAATAAATATTTTTGCAGCTATTCTGGCAATTTTTTCGTGAAAGCTGTCATCCTTAAAAACGCCAGTACATATACACCGTGACGGGTGCGCGTCAATTTTTTGACGCATTGTTAACGCAATAAAATGAAACTGTCGAGTTTCGCCAACGATCTCAATTTCATGATATTTTAGGATAAATATAAATTGTACATAGTCTACTCCTCCGTACAAATAATAGTAAGTCAATAATAATAATACTAACGGTGGTAAATCGGCATACCTCTTTTTGAAGTTGGAGCCTCAGACCAAATAAAAAACTAAGACATAGTGCTGTCAACAGTGACGTGAAGCCGGTTTCGTAAACATGATTGTGTGGTGTGTACTTAGTGAGGTGTAATTTGATTGTAAATGGATTTACATGTGTGCGTGTGAACGTGTGTGTACAGAGCGGAGGTGCAGTTTTGGCATGCTTCACTGTATTGTTCGCAACGCTATGTCTTGGTTTTTATTTGGTCTGTGGTTGGAACATGACAATTATTGTGTATAACAAAGAAGATTGTTAATAGGTTCTAATTTAAATCGTGATACCTGAGTAACATTCACGTAGGCCTTGGCTTGACTGTTTTGTAAGTTGTTATAACTTTGGTCTTACCTGGAAATAAAGAAAAAAGAACGTTTAGTTCCAAATAAGAAATAAGAATTTTCAAAGAAGATAATATTATAATTTTCATTAGTTGCGCCGATCCCAAATAAATTGGGTTATGGACAGGAGAAGGTCTTGATACAGAACGTCACTTTTGCAAAATATCATCGTGAAAAGTTTGGTTACTTTCGCACGTAGAGTATATAACACTGCAGAAGCTATAAGCGCAATATTCCGAACAAAAAAGTGCCACTTTTGGCGGGGACCACTTTTAATGTTATTTATTTATTACTTAATTACAATGGTTATACACCAGTAACAGTAATTAATTCATTTCATAACTATAATATAAATACAATTTCATCTGATAGGTATACAGTGTTAATATAAAATAAAAATAGAAAAAAGAAATCGTTAGGATATAAATTATTAGGCAATTATTCATATACAATGTCTTTCACAAAATCTCGAGCACAATAACATAATTTGGTTGAATCTGTCGGTCAACACGTCACAATCGGGTAGGTCAAAAATAAGGGCATTGATTGCGCTGCTCATGCGACACAGCGGGGAATGCGCACGGGACACCGTGCGGCACTGTGCAGTCGCGAATAGCCTGTGCCCGGTTAGACCGGTGGCGTAGGTAATTATCAGGGACATAAAATGTGCATAGTATGTTGTGCAATTCTGGGGAGTCAATTACATTCCGTATAATTTTCAGAGCAGTGATGATCTGCATCCAACACCACCGGACAGCTAAGGAGTTATATCCTAGAATACCTAGTAAAAAATCTGTGGGGTACATAAATGGATAGTACCCGTGGTTTCTCTTATACAAGTAGCGCAGGAAAGCATTTTGAACTTTTTCAATTACTAGGGTATATGTTGATTCATATGGACTCCAAACACAAGCTGAAAATTCTAATTTACTTCTAACAAGGGAATTATACAATATTTTGATGATGCTAGGGTTATGGAAGTCACGTGCATTCCGCAAGAAAAAGCCCAGTCGTCTGTATGACTCGGCGGCCACTAAGGAGATGTGCTCGTGAAATGTCAGGCGACAATCAAATGTCACACCAAGATCACGGATGTTGAATACGCGAGTTACGACAGTATCACCCAAAGTGTATATGGCTTGACTAGGTCGTGATTTCCGGCTGAACGTCATGACGTAACACTTACTAGTGTTAAAATACAATTTATTAGTTAGACTCCACTGTAAGACTCTGTCAATGTCGCTTTGAAGATCATCACGAGTGCAATTCTCGGTAATTTCGAGTACTAACTTTAAATCGTCCGCATATAGCAGACATTTAGCATGTCGTACCACACTGACGAGATCATTGATAATTAAAAGAAAAAGTAATGGGCCAAGAACTGATCCTTGACTCACCCCAGATCGCGTGTGGTAAGAACCCGAAAGAAAGCACCCATGAGCAACAAATTGTTTCCGATTCTGGAGATAATTAGCGAAAAAACGCAGAAGCTTTGGTGTGAATCCCATGGTTTGTAATTTGCTCAGTAAAATGTCATTGTCCACTGCATCGAATGCCTTTCAGAAATCAAAATAGAGAACATCCACTTCATGCCCCCCATCCAGACCCCTCGAGACAAAATCGACGAGCGACAACAAATTTGTTTCGACTGAGCGACCTGGTCGGAAGCCATGTTGTTCATCACATAAGTGTGATTTTAATTGGTGATAAATTTCCCTATGCGCAATTGTTTCAAACGCCTTGGCCGGACACGACAAAACGGCAATAGGACGATGTTCCTCAACCGAGGACTTATTATTGGTTTTCGGTATTGGCGTGACTCGAGATACCTTCCATTGGTCGGGATATATGCCACTTTGAAGTGCTAAGTTCATTATATAGGTGAGTGGAGAAGCAAGAAGATCCCTACAGCCTATTAGAATAAATGGTGGAACTTTGTCCGGGCCAAGTGAGCTACCCGGTTTCAGTTTGCGAATTCCGTCCTTTACCTGAGAAATGGTGAAATTTTCAATGTGTATATAGCCCCCGTTATGTATTTTATCGGCTTTGGCACCTTGAAAACTATAAAAATGACACCCATGACGAAAAATGTGAACATTTTCGCAGCCACTATCTTAGATTTTTATTTTGACCAAAACACTCTCTCTCTCTATCGAATTAGAAGAAGAGAGTCGCAAGTATGAACACTTTTTTGCGTGACAATTTCTGCCAGTTTACTCCTACCGCAAGCCGTTAAAGAACTTCATTCCAAAAACCATTTTTTTTTAAATAAAAAAACGAATTCGTCTTGAGAAATTATCGACATGTCAATTTTGGTTTCATACATGACCCCAACCCTACGGTAGTCTCGCTATCATTTTTGCTAGAAGACATAATCGCATGTCAAGTGCATGTCAATTTTGCCGATTTGTTAGTTATTTTTCATTAGTTTGGAAGTCGGTTGTATTTCTTTTAAGAAAGTTTTTTTTTTTCACTTTTTATTGAGTTGGTTTGTAATTTATCTAAGTTACAATAGCCTTATGTCAACTGCTCATCAAAACTACCCAAATCGCTATAGATGTGCCTATAATATTTGAAGAGTTCCCTCGATTTCTCCAAGATCCCATCATCAGATTATAATAGACACTATTCTTGCTCTAAAATAACTAATTTAATTCCGAATATAATTATTTAACCTCAAAATAGATTCTAATCCCCGAATGAATCTTAAAGTCGCTACCCCAATATCATAATCTAAAACTGTTAAGTAGGGGCACATTAACTAAAACTACATATTTAAAATATTTCAGGGATAGGGAAAATAATATGAAACACCGACATATTTTGTCATTCATTTATATTTCTTTGCCAACATCAAATTCAATATTCTTCACCATACCATCACATCTCCTATTCTCACATAATATCAATATTATTTTAATATTTACCATAAAACTAATAGGTTACCTTAATTTACAGTGCATCTCCAACCAATACTATGTCAGTCTATTTTTTTACCGACACAACCACTAAGCACGTCTTACCGTCAGGAGCGCCCGACCCAGAAAAACGTTCCCGCGCCACTTTTGGCACATCGAATCTTTGGGTGTTGCCAGTACAATATCCAACAATCACGTATTCATAAATTTTGAAACCTAACAAGATCGTGACCAAATGACAATGGGACCAACTTGAAAGTATACCCTTTCAAACAAAAAAATAATTTTTCAAATTGGTACGTCTTCGAGTAAACGGCGAACATACATTAAATAAAAAACCGACGAACTGAGAACCTCCTCCTTTTTTGAAGTCGGGAAAAACGAGGTGAAGCGAGACATGGAGAAGTCACAAAAGCAATGCGAGAAAAATACTCGATTCAGGCCTTGTTTTATGTTGAACCATGGTTGAATCGAATATAAAGTAAATATCGAATAAAAAGTCAACATGTTTTACGAGGTTAGGATTTTGAATATAACTGAAAACATAAGTAAATATTTTAAAAAATTACTTACTTAAAGAAGGTTATTCAGTCCTTATTTAAATTTCATGTATTTGAACGCTTTTTACAAGTATTAACAGCACAACCAGGCATTTTCACGGAGCACTGAATGAGAAGACGCGCGGTTCTCAAAAACGATTAACGATGTGTGTTAGAATCGATTTAAAAGAAGGTTTTAGGAACGCGCTAGAAAATTTTGTTCTTGTACTTTTATAGAGGGGGAAGTGTTCGTAAGGTTTCTCCAGTGTTATTTTCCCTTAAGCTAACGCATAATGTCACTTTACCAAAACGTCACTTTCGCAAATAGTAATTTTCTCAAAACGACATTTTCTCACAATGTCACTTTCGCAAAACGTTATCTTCGCAGAATGTCATTCAAGCCACTTTTTTCTCAGGAGACACCTAATACTAACACTGCAGAATCGGGTAAGTAATTTATTAAAAATATACAAAAAATCATTAATCAAATTTTTATTACATACATATATGTACCTACTTAAAATCATCAAATCATCAATCATATAAATGGTGTAAATTATGTCAGAATTTGTTATTTAATGATAAAAACCTACTCTAAATTAACTCTTAGAATAACGTAATAACAAACATATTAATTAGGCTTGATATGTACAATATATTATATGAGAGTAGTAAAAATATAACATTTTATTTTTTTATAAATTAAATTAAATTAACATTCATTTAATTCAGACAACAGTGATCAGTGATCAGTGTGTTTTTATGAGTATACCTAAATACATATTAAAACAACACAATAATAATGAACACAACTCTTATAAAACCTCAATCAACTTTTAACTAAATATAATAATCAAGCCAATATGTATGTGAATGCATACGAAAATATAAATCATTTGGTGTTCTGTATCGGTGGTATGTTTTATATAAACTTTCTTTGATTCCATTATCTCAATAGCGGCTTTCTTTCTTTAATTTGAAAATAATTAAATACAGACCGCATCTTTTTGGTAACCGGACATTATTCCGATGGTGCCAGCCTTCAAGCGCATTTATCGTCCGGTGACGTTGCCCTGCACAGCCAATTACTTCTGGTGCCAGTTTTGGGTACTACTGTTTTTCAAAATATCTTTTAAATTGTTGCATTTCAGGAGTACTAGGTGCCTTGTTCGCAATATATCACTCAACACAATCGGGATATTCTTCCATAATTTTTTGAGTATTTTCTTCATAAATAACCTGAATTGACCGAAGATCCTTGCAAACCGCCGTCTTCTAAGACGTTATGTGTGTATGTAAAATGTCATTCATTTTCTTGGAACAGCAAGTGTGTTTACGTTCTTTATTTTTACCTACAATATTTTTCCTCGTTGACCAACTCTTATTAACACATTACATTATATTCCTTGCCACACAACGCCATGAGCTGCTTTCATCCTTATTTTCCTTGTATTTATTGTATCTAAATCCATTTTTTTTTTGGGTGGATATTATCAAATAACTTCCCGCTCTGGACGGAGCGGAAGGGCGTGTCGGACTCTTACTGACTAAAACCCACCCGTGTTCCCTCAGTTACCATGTTACAGGGGGCTACGATATCCCTTTCAGACTTCTTCGCAACCCCGGCAGGCAACGACCCTAGCGGACCCCGTCAGTTCTGCTGACATCTCTTTGAGGCGCGTGTGGAATACAACGCGCCGTCGACCCGGGCCTGGTCCTTATCGGACGGCGAGCTACCCATTGTTCAACGTCCGCAAGCCCGCGCCTACGGTGGCCGGAAATCGCCTCGCGATTCCCGACGCCCTGGGCGTCTCCTCCTGCGGCGGTTAGGGGCGTGAGGGCGCGAAATCGAAATACCCTCATTTTTACTTTTTGTTACTCATTTCGATTACTTATTTTTTGTTTCTTTTTCATAATTAAATGATTTACTATAATATATAATTGTTATTAGTTAATATTTAAAGACTTTTACGAAACGTTACTGAAAATGTACTTAATAAATATCTTTTAATTTGTACTTTTATTTCTTTGAACGCCTGTTGCGATTATTTTAGCAAATAAATTTTACTTTGAAATTTAGACTTGAAAAATTACACAAGGCGTCTCATTACACATAAATTATTCTGCATACAAAATTATAATTATAATAACCTATTATATGATAGATAATTTTAAGTACATATGGTATGTATGTAATAAAAATTTGGTTGGTGAATAACCAATTAGATGATGTTTTTTTTTTTTTTGAATAATTTCAACTCTTAATATCCTAACCTAACTAAAACTATTAGACTAAAACTAAACTAAAATTAAACTAAAATATGGCGTCGAAAAATTCCTCCGCGTCGCTGTCGACTGGTAATGTACCCAAGAGACTGGCCGCATTGCCACGTTGTATGGCAATGCTTAGCCGCTGGCCAAGGTAAAAACCAGCCCTTGGGTCACGGGAAGTGTCAACCAGTCGTTTGGAGATTTCATTGAACAGACCGTGAGCACTCGGATCCCACGGCCCTAGGGTTTCAACCCCAAACGGCTCGAAAATATAGTGACCTATAAGGTTATTATACTTTCGCCGCTTGAGGTTTTCTGCAGCCGCAGCGGCAGCGCCAGCACAGCACGCTGAGCCAGGAAGATGGGATGGCGCTAGAGTATCGACACACGTTGCGTCCCACACTAAAGGCCTACCCACCTTCCATGGAAATAAAGACATGCCGTCCGGTCTCTTGCCATCGTCGCGTGCCAAGCCGTTGGGTTCTAATACAGCTGGAACGCCGACGGTGACAAGAGCTCGTCGGATGATGTCATTAATGTTTGCATGCCGCGCTAAGCGACCCGCACTTCGGCTGCAAGACAGGCCGTGGTGTCCGAGGCTGTTGACAACTTCACCACAGTGACAGCGATGAGGAGAACAACAAGGAGCTCCTACACGCAGGGAAGCAGCAATGCGGAAGGTAGTGTCGTCGAACAAAGTGCCTAAGTTCGACGACGGTAGTGCATGAAGCCACAGGCCCGACTCCCACTTACCTACAGCCAGCAGGCGCGCACGCTCCGCAGTAGTAACAGACGTGTCAAGTAAATTGTTCTGTACTACTCTGCAGAGCGGCTCATCCCACCGTCTCTGGGAAAATGGATTGTCGGGCGGATCTGCATTCGGGCAAGCGAGTCTCCAGGCATCCATAGCCTCGGTGAGGCACGGCACATCAAAATTAATCAGTGTGGAAGCTAGGATTTTCCTGATTAATTTCTCAGTACCGTGAACCGAGGATATGAAAGCCGGTAAACTAATACTAGAAATTTTGCGGACGCCGAGGCCTTCCATACGGATAGGAAGAGTAGCTTGTGCCCAAGCTCGGTCGTCCAAGGCCACATTTAAGATCGAGGTTAATGTATGCCGGATAATTTGGTCCATTTTGTCTAATGACATGATGAGTGTGTTTCCATAAATGGGAGGCGCGGAGGAAATATGTCAATTTAGGACCGAAACAGCAGTAACGGATTAAGGTTATGGCCGAATGCATGTTAATTTGGAACAATCTTTCCGAAACGTCATTGAAATTTTGAATTTTTTCCTCAATAAAACCGGGGAAGGAGTCCTCAAAGATAGGTGACCCAAGGAGACGAAGAGAGCTTTTTTCAATAATTTTGATTTCTGGGGCTATTGTGTTGAATTTGGAAAGTGTATTATGTCTGTCCGCTAAGTATAGTTCACACTTCGAAAGGTTGAGTTCAAGGCCAATGGAATGTAGTTCATTTTTTAGGAAATGAAGGTCATTTAGAACAGTTTCTACATCGCCTCCCAGGGTTCCATCGTCGAGGTACCAAACGTTAAATTTGGAATTTAGCTGTCGAATAATTGGATGAATGGCTAAACTAAAAATCACTGGCCCGAGGGGGTCACCTTGTTGACAACCAACAGCAGATTCCAGAAGGTTGTCCCGAAACAGTAATTTAGATGGGTGTCTGTAACATTGCCAAAGGAAACTATAGATTTGGGGTATTTCTTTTTTAGTTTCTGCCAGCAAGGTGTCCCTATTCACTGAATTGAAGGCATTCTTTATGTCAACCTTCAGGATGACCTCTCCTTTGCCAGAATTTAGGTAGGTCAACAAGGCGTGTACGGCAGCCTCACAGCCCCCTTTGGAGCCGTAACCTAGCTGCAGGGGCTGAAATTTTTTCGAAACCGCCTCACCATAAAATTTACAACAAATCTTTGCTGCCATACGACGGTATGTGGTTCCCACGGCAATAGGACGAATGCCGCCATCCCTCTTGCGCAGGGCGCATAAATTGGCCCCGTATAGAACGTTGATGACGGCCTCGTTCACCTTGCCGGAGAGCATAAGGTTAATCAGAGCCGTAAGCTCCTTCAAGAGCAACTCACCAGCTTCCCCGGCGCCTGAACAGATAAGATCCTTTAGGTGCTGAGGACTCAGGCCGTCGAGGCCAGCAGCGGAGCCGCTCCGGAAGGAACAAATGGCTGTGATCAACTCTCGACCTGTAATGGTGAGGGAGTGATTATCCGGATCAGGGGGGTCGGGAAAAGAAATGCCATCCACTGGGGCAGGGTGTTTGCTCTACAGAGCTGCGAGAGTTTCTGGAGAACACGGTGCCACCACATCACTACTAAAAAGAATCCTGGCTGCTCCACTAATGTCACCTTCCCCTAACTTCGATTCTACGAAATGGGATATACTTCTTGAAGAGGTATATCTCTGTGTCGGTAATTTGGAATCTAAATTATGAGCCGAAATATTACAGTTTTCTTTAATTTGTGCGGATAGTGTTTTTTTGGTTGCCAAATTCTTTTGTACATGTAGAATTCTGTAAGAAAAGGTGAGCAGCTGTTCCCAAGCACTTCGCGAGTTCTCCCGGGTGGCAAGACGGACGCAACCTGCGAGGTGTTGTGCCACAAGAGGTCTAGCACCGCGGGGAACTCGCTTCAAAACAGGTACAGAGTTTTTGAATTTAGAAAGGGTTTTCCAAAACGGGTCAAAATTGGATGTAGCAGGTGTGTTTGGTGTGACTGTTGAGACAGGGTCTGAAGAATTTGGAGGTCTGTGCACCTTTCCGATATGCACATTCAGACCCCGCTTACCTTTAAACAACCGTGCCTGGGTACACGGCGGACATCTCTCCAGGGTGCTCTGCAGTGATGTCGAAGGTTGACGTGCACTATCACTATCAATATATAATTATTAGATGATGTTAAATAAAAATAAAAATACTTTTTTATTATTTCTCATACAAGTGTCCTACAGCACAAAGTTGAGGCAGCGCCGGTAACTTATGTTGATACTTGTGATGGGGTTACCTCGCAACTTTCTATGGGTTACTAGCTACAATATTGAGATATGCTCGTAATTAAAAAGAAAAAGTTTAATTTCTAGGATGTTAAAAAATTGTTATAGCATGTTCAGGTATGTGTAGTCTCAGAGGGTCATGGCCATCCGGCTGGCCCGAGGATACCGCACGGTCTCCTGCGAGGCGTCGAGCCTCCTTGCCGGATTACCGCCATGGGATCTGGAGGCAAAGGTCCTCGAGCACATTTGGGAGTGGCGCGAGGAGGCGAAACGCCGGGGCTTAACTCCGCTGCCGCGAGAGATCACGGCACAGCGGACAGAGCTCCGGCGGGATCTCATGGCGTCATGGAGAGTGCGATTGTCGCAACTCAGCGCTGGGCACGCCACAATTGCGGCGATAAGATCCCTCTTTGAGGAGTGGATAGAGAGGCGCCACGGCGTCCTCACATTCCGCCTGACGCAGGTCCTCACCGGACACAGCTGTTTCGGGAGGTTCCTGCACAGGATAAGGCGGCAGGGAAACGCCCGGGTGTCACCATTGTGTGGATCGCCCGAAGGACACGGTGGAGCATACGGTGGAGGTCTGCCCAGCTTGGGCGGAGCATCGCCGTGTACTCGTGGAGGCGATCGGCGGCAGTGATCTCTCGCGTCCGGCCCTGGTTCAGGCCATGGTACGGAGCGAGAGGAAATGGGAGGCCGTCACCTCCTTCTGCGAAGCGGTAATGCTCGCGAAGGAGGAGGCGGAACGCGTGAGGGAGAGGCAAATTTCGCGCACTCACGCCCCTAACCGCCGCAGGAGGAGACGCCCAGGGCGTCGGGAATCGCGAGGCGATTTCCGGCCACCATAGGCGCGGGCTTGCGGACGGTGAGCAATGGGTGGCTCACCGTCCGATAAGGACGAGGCCCGGGTCGACGGCGCGTTGTGTTCCACGCGCGCCTCAAAGAGATGTCAGCAAAATTGAAGGGGTCCACTAGGGACGATGCCTGACGGGGTTGCGAAGAAAACCAAAAGGGAGATCGTGGCCCCCGGCGACAGGGCAACCGAAGGAACACGGTTGGGTTTTAGTCAGTAAGAGTCTGACACGCCCTCCCGCTCCGCCCAGAGCGGGAGAAGTTATTTGATGATTTCCCACCCAAAAAAAAAAGGTATGTGTAGTGTTTGTGTTTTTATGTGTGTGTATGGGGGGTGGATGTGCGGGGTGTGTGGGTGTGAGTAGGTTTGTGTGTTAATGATTGATTAACTGCTGTATGCTATGATTGGGTACAGGTTCTTCATTATCTGGTTAATTTGTATTAGTATTAGGTCTCTCCTGAGAAAGAAATGACTCGAATGACAATCTGTGAAAATGACGTTTTGTGAAAGTGACATTCTGCGAAAATGATGTTTTGAGAAAATGACGTTTTACGAAAGTGACATTATGCGAAAGTGATCAAATTTTTCAGGATGACATTTTGCGAATGTGACGTTCTGCGTGAAGACCCAGGAGAATGATGATAATAATTTTCATAAATCTCGAAGCATTTTAACTTGTCATTACTTTTACAAACAAATGCTAATAGTAAATTCAACCCTTCCCAACATGACATGACAATTTGCCAAACAACCACTCCACATATTTTCTCGCATCTTCAAATCAGCGTGCAAATCAGAAAACTTAGAGTACCTTCCAAACATTTTTTATACTTGACAAACTCTTTCGAACTTCGTCCAACTAACCCCGAACATTCATACTTCGTTATGACGAAAATATTCGCTGTCACTTGAAGACGGAGGGAAAAATTCACAGGAATCGATTCTGGAGAAAGTGAGATATAGGTGTTAAGGGTATGAGAATTTTCGTATTTTCTGTGTTATTATTTCGCTTTGTATTGTTAAGAGGTAATCTCTACTGACACATTACCTTATACCACTTCGTCACCTGGGAAATGTTCTTTATCCAGAGGCAAAGTTGCAAAGGTCTAACTAAGGGCCTATAATTTCAGCACCCTTTAAATTGGAATAAAACAATCAAAATCAAAAATAATTCATTCAAATGAGGCTGAGAATCGGCACTTTTTGAACGTCAAAATTACATAAGACAGTATCCCAAAACGCCCGCCCGTCACCACTTTCTAATTTATTTGCTGGGAAAAAGATGTGGCGCAACAAACTCCAATATTTTTCTTATTAAATAATGTATGTAGGTACGCAACAGAATGAATAATATTGAAAAAGTGTTAGATGAATCTCAAGCAAAATATCTTGGCACTTTTCTAATTCCCTTTATCAGCAGTTTTTCAAATTCTCATAATGAAAGTGTTCAGTATAAAAAGGTCTACAATGGGAGTCAATCCCGCGGCGTCGCGACGTCGCTGCAGACGCTCATAAATAAAACGGTTTCTTTCTTACAACCGCGACTTCACCCGCTCTTGAGAGTGGCTCCCAAGTTCCAATGCCGGGGCAACTGTCTGGCTGAGACTTTAAATTAAACATGTGCTCGCCATGGGTATTATTTTCTACTGGTTTTGATCTGTACCTATCAACCATATTGGGAATAATAATTTTCGTAATCCGTGCTTCTAAAAAAAAGGAATTTTACTTAGAAGCACGGATTTGGAATTTAAAAAATTATTACGATGAATTACACTTCAATATTTATTTTTGTTGACCTTAGACTAAAACTTTTTAGACCTTTAGATTTAAATCAGTTATTATAAAAATCGTAGTTATAGTGAAACAAAACAGTGTGATCAAAATAACAGTGTCGACCGAAATTAAAAGTCAATTTCTAGCAAGTGGTACACTTTTCAGGAATGCTTCAGCTTGTTTTGCAAGCTGAAGCATTCCTGAAAAGTATACCACTAAAGCACGATACTTCAGTTTATCAGCCCTGTTGTGGACGGTGAGATGTATTCAGGAGCCGTATTGTGTCTGTGTTTTAAAACCACTGTCTGTTTCGTAGAATAATTTTACAAATAATACGAGTATCATTATGTATGTTTAAAGTTGTTTATTAATATCCAGTCGAAGGAAAAAGCTCGATCTTTTAAGTCGACATCAATCTTATTCATATGGCACGTACACACAGTCGTGTTACCTACTGTAATAAAGGAAACATCTTTTATTATCTTTCCATATCTAAATCTAGGAGCATCATTAATCAAAGAATTCTGACTTGGTATTATTTCTTTCAGATTCGCGTCAAATGTCAAGGTCCTGAAAAAAACTGAATATTCTAATATAAAAGTAGAATCCGAATATAATCATTTGTCAGGCGAAGGTAAAAGGGATTGAGAGTGAAATATGGGCAGAAAATAATAATGTCTTTATTCAAGAAAATCTTTTTTGGTATTTGAGAACACCTTTAATATGGAGATTTGAATGGTTAAATGATGTCAGATATTTATGAGAAAATCGACAGACATTCGGGACTGGTACGATCAGCAACAGAAGCAGATTAACAATGTTACGAGTGTGAAATTATTAGACACTACTTTTCAGTATTTTGTGTAATAACTAAGAGTTTTTATCATCGGAACTTAACAACTGTCCATTTTTTTAATTCTTTTGCGAATAAATTGTATTAAAAAAACTGAAGTGTTAATCGACTTTTGTTGACTGACCGTACCGTTGAATGTCACTGATCAGAGTTGTAGTTTTTATTCAACATTATTTCTCTTAGTAATTTTGACATAGTTTTGGCACCTGGAATGGTTAATTTGACAAAAGTTATCGCCATCTACGTCATCATCCGTAGTCGGCGAAACCTTCATTTAATCAACCGTTGCGTTGGCGTGTGAAATTATCTATCTACCTTTGTCAAATTACTTCATCTTAAATCTAGAACTAGCTAGGGCTGGCATCTGACTGGCAAGTAAGAGATCTTAAGTCCACTATCTCCATCCATCTAACACGTTTATATTTAGCTTAGTTGTAGAAATCAACAAAATTGTCACTTGAATCGTAAATCGCCATGAGCCGCTTGATAACCAATCTAAGTTTCACTCGTTTACTTACTAAAACACGATTCATGTCGAAGTCAATAAAGCAATACAGTAAAGTTTCCAATCTGTCCACAATCTGCAGTAAAGTGTGTCAAGTTGTCGTGTTTCAATCCGGCATCCCGTGGGACGGGAGTTCGATGCCGCGTCGGGGACCCCCGGCTCGTCAATACGAATATTATATGACATGCGATACTGGATCAGTTTACAAGTTTACAAAAATGTTCAATCATGTTAGTAGGAAAATATTTTATGTTGGATTTAAAGGAGAGCTTAAAAAATTGGTTGAAGCTAGGAATTTTAAAAGTTACAGTATAGTTAATTGATTCAGTCGTGGCGTGTAGTCTCAGTATTTTTTACAAAATATTTTTGGTTCAACCGATTACTAATTCCATTATTATATTCTCAACAGATGAGAATATTATAACTGACTGTAGTTATGTCGATGTTATAGAAATTTGTGACGACAAAGAAAGAAAGAAATAAGAAGTGACGAAGTGGTGAAGTGATTCTATCAATCAGTTCGATACAACCTCGGATAGCTTTGGCAAAACGTTAGGATACTGCGCCAAAATGTTTCTTGTTAGTAGCTGTAACTCATTTACTATTAATTAGGAACACTATAAGAATGAATCATAGCATCCTAGCAAAAGAAAACATGAGACTAAACTAAAAGTTTCCATATTATTTTAAAAGAACTGCTCATCACCTCACCAAGTCACCACCTCTATCTGTCTTGGTTCAGCTCTCTCTTGATAACTTGGCAGACATCAAAACGTCGGAACTTAGGTTTTATTATCTAAGTTCGTTGCATCAGAAGTTATTTTATGCAGTTGCACAACCACTGCTGTAGGGGTGGCAGAGTAGCAGAGTTATGAAAGTTTTGTCAAGGTAATATGGTTTTGTAGACTAGTGACGTAATGGTGACGAGCAGTGGCGATGGCTGATTTTATGTAGGAGATAAGCCGAACCAGCAAAAAAAAAACCTTCAATACCTATCAAAATAACGGTGTCAATAAACCGTTTCAGTACATTCCTCTTTCGATCTACTTTTCTATTATGAGAATCATGCAAATTTGTGAAAATAATTCTATTCCTACCAGTCCCGAACCCATAAAACAGCTAAGAATATCTTTTTAGATGAATTCGTCAGATTATAATGTAAAAACCCTTTATGTATTCCATAAACTATTAGAATCTAAGGAAAGTAAACATGGGGACAATACATTTTATTTAATTTACGACTGCCAGTCAGTCATTGATATTTATCGTAAAGGGAAACATTAAAATTTTTGAAAAAACCATCACGTCGTTTGTAATTTATAGTCATATCTGGTCGAGCACGGCCTAACCTACTTGAAAAGCATGTTTCTTCACAAAGTAAATAATCTGTCAATAAACAAGCCGCCATTTCTGATCTTACCGAACGTACTAATTCGTTTTCAAATCTTCTCTAAATAAGTAATTTCAACATAATGAACTATCTACTTACCCCAAATACCTAATTACAACGTACTTTACTTTCACATTCACTAAACTGAAAACACAAAAAACAAACACTATCATTACAATAAACACTGTTCTATAACTACAAACAAATATAACTACTACTAGTAATGATAAACTAATGAATTCAATGAATACTGAGCGAACAAAATGCAAATTAATATGGTTCTAATGCGATTAAGTCAAAAACAACCACACATTGTCAATCGAATTATAAAATGTTTACGAACTCCTAGCCGAACGCAACGACATTCATCGAAAACTACCGAATCAAATGCGTGTGCCAGAAAGAGGTGGTGCAATAGCAATAATTCCTTCTCGCTCCCGCGCGCATATTTCTGCTACTGTGTCCCTATCATAACTCGTTGCAGATCGGCTTACCCGGCTGCTAAGAAACCGCAGTGACACGTGATCGGAGCGACGTCATGATGGACTTTATTTTCTAAGAAAATTGAATTCACGATAAGCCGGACGCGCCTACGAGTTATTTTAGCGCAAAGTGTTTTGTTGTTGGGATATTAAGACAAAAAATGTAATGTATGTAGGCGTTTTGTAATGTTTTAATTTTATGGTGTATCAAATACTTATAGTTTGATTATTCAATGACGATAGAGTGGTTTACTAATTTTCGAAGGGAAGCCGGTAGGAATCGGGTTGTATGGACTCACCACCCGTGGTGACATGTCTAGTAGAAATGGGCCACGATAGGCTTAAGTTCAATAAAGAGAGTGCTAATTTTTACTTGCTATCTGCAGGTAGAAATCAGCAATAAAACATGTATAGAGAAAACTATTTAAATATTCTTTATTATGCAGTGAAAAGAAGAAGAAAATACGACATTCATTAGAGCGGCACAAACGGCGGTCTTATCGCATAGAGCATAAAAGGAATATTTTTCTGAATTTAAACAAAACAAAAGAAAGGTACTAGACGATAAGAAAATTAGGACTATCAAATTAAGTTGAACGGAAGCATTCAATGGATTAAAGACGACGTCGCCGGCGAACGTCTCAGGCTAATTTTATAGCTCTAAATAATTTTATTCTGACCCTCTAATAGTTTTATCATTGGTTTAGGTTAGGCGTTTCTACACCAAGACTTTTTCTGTATCCAATGTTACTAAAATTGTAGTTGACGATAAATTGACTTGAAATGCTCTTAAAAACTTGGGCACGATGTGACCACCCAATCAATCTGCCTAGCCTTTTCCCAACTATATTGGGGTCGGCTTCCAGTCTAACTGGATGCAACTGAATACCAGTATTTTACATGGAGCGACTGCCTATCTGACCTCCACAACCCAGTAACTGGGTATAATACGATACCCCTTGGTAAGATTGGTTGTCAGACTTTCGGTCTTCTGACGACCCGTAACGACTGTCAAAGATCCACGAATGACAGCCGGGACCAACGGCTTAACGTGCTTTCCGAGACACGGAGAGGTCTCGGTATGGAAAGATTTAAGATGGTCACTCATCCACGGACTAACCCCAACAAGCGTAGCTTAACCTGATGGATCGACCCATGCGGCTGTTATTACTTAGCCTCGAGCGCACGATGCGACCACCCAATTAAGTCAAAATAGAATCGATCTTATGAATACCGACACTTGAGCTCTCTGCTTAAATTTTTACATGTAAATCGATCCTTATCAAACAACCGACCCTTGAACTTTCAACTACTGTACAACACTATGAATTAACACTAAGTACTGAGTTGCTCTCAATCGAACAGTGTCAATCAATCGTCGACAACACGCATAAAGCGCGGGCGCAATAAATAATTCAGAGGGCATGTGCTTGTAGCTCTGTACCGAGGTCATAGAGAGCGAAGTTCTGAATGGGATCGAAAGCCTGTCACTACGTTTTAGAATATATTAGGAGTATTGGATTAATGATAGTTTACTATTATTCGTAATTGTCTATTCACTGTAGCAATTAACGAGAAGAGCGTTAAGGTCCAATTTTTGGCGGAGACGTTTTTGATGATAACTAATTAAGTGCATGTTATAAACTGACAGACAGACGGCATAGATAACAAATAAAATATAATCTTGTAAAAACATGAGTGTCCTATGAACATTTTAAATTAGCATAGGAACATGTTTTGCTATGGATAATGGCGTACATAGTAAAAGTTGAAAATGAAAACAAGACGAGTGCAGTTAACTGTATTAAAAGAATTTAAAAAGGAACTATCTACCATTTAGGTACAAGACACTAAAAATAAATAATCTGAGATTGCTTTGTAGAAAGTACCTCTTATAATATTTATCGAGTTTGTAACACACTCTAAGTTTTGTAGAGCACTTTCAGCTGCTGTACGTATAGTAACTTTCCTACCTTAAAATCCATACCACTAATGCCTACTAACTTACTTAAGATAATCCCATCATACAAGCATTAGCATTAACTTAATCATGGAACTAATTTGCAACCCCACTCAACTCGCTACAAATCAGATCCTATACACATAGCTGTATGAAAATACACAGGTATCTCACTAGAATTGTCAATCAATCGCGGCGACACACGGCGCGCGGCGCGCTTCACTTGTCATCTAAATAATGCAGGACAACCCTCGCGACACCGGGCGGGGGCTGTGTCATAACGTGTCGATGTAACTACTGGTATGTGCTGCTTTGTAGTTCGGGGATGTGTGCAGGACTAAGTTGAAGGTCGAAAGTTGATTGAATACCAATAAACATTTTTAATGTTGGTAGAATTAATCTGTTGTTTTGCAAAATTTTGATAAGTTTAGCGGGGTATTGCTTAAAACTTACAATAGCTGTGCAATTCAACAATGCGTTATTTACGTTGTCGCAGACGAATTTTTCAAACATACTTATTATAAGACCCAAAGAAATTTGAATCTTCTTAAAATCCTTAGGATTGTGTCAGAAAGCATGTTACGCAATTGGGGTACAGGTAATCTAAAATACCAATATGTAAGTAATCTAATTTTAAATAGTAGATTTGACGGAATGGCGCAGCTACTGAATGGTTGGCTACTGCGTTACGTATTCGATTCCCGCACGTATGAAATTATTTTTATCGTATCGAAAATCAAAATATGTTCACGCAAGCGGCTACGGAAGCATAGCTATAGTAGGTATCTAATACATTGTACCTCTAGCAGGTACTCAACACGAGCGCAACGATTGTTAGTACAGGCTGGCGAACATTAAATTTAAATTAGCGTCGTGGAACATGAAAACAGTAAGGAGACACGCTTAATTATAATTTGAAGCGAGCGTGGGACCGCGACGCGGGGCGCCATCTGTGATGCCGATGTGAACTAGAACGGGACATGTATGGCTCATCATTTTACAAGAGGAATTTAATTTTTATTATTGTTGTAATTAAAAAGTATTGGTATGTGATACCTGCATAATACAGTTTGGCAACTTAATTAAAGCAAATTGCCTATCAACTAAAATTGACAATATTTATTCAAATTGCAACTGTCATCCTTTGACAGTTATATGAAATGGCTATAACGCGTCAAATTGACGTAGGGTGTCGATTTACTTAACAATTAATTTTCCCGACTGTACTTAATGTGGTTTTCACAAGCGTGATGATACTTTGTTGTTGCAAAATATTGCTACTGTTTTTTTCATACTGAAATACTTTGAAATAATATCGAAGTGTTCCTCAGTAATGAAACCCTCAAGGTTCCCAGTATCTAACTATTGAGAAATCTATTTATTGAAATAGAAACAGGGCTTAAGTTAGCAGAGGATTTATCGAGATAATAATGTATCTGATGAAAAAATTCTTATAATAAAAAACGTCCGTAAAATATTAGACCAAAAAATAAAAGATACGGAACTCTCCAAAATAAAAATGATAAATTACCGAAACAGTATTGCGGTCAAAATTCGCGAAGTTCAAATAATTACTTAGCCTTAGTGAACGGCGAAAATACGGAAAAAAAACGGAAAATAGCTTTATAAGAAATTCTATCAGCAAATTGTTTTCACCACAAAATAAGGGGTTTTTATAAATTGTTTTAGTCTTGTCTCTGTGTAATCTATAGCCAATTTTTTAACAGATATTATTTAAATGGTTCGAGAAAAGGCCGCGGTCGGTTTATAGATGGGAGACATTTTTTTACAGACATAGATCCCTTCGTTTTTCGGAGTGACCTATAACAAATATCATGTACTATAAAATATCATATAAATACAAATCAGCTTTAGGGTGGTTCATATTGTGAGGGCAGGTAGCATTCACCCTGAGTAACATAAACGTAACAATTGAACGTCTTCAGCTACCGCAAAACATGATGTTTCAACACTTTCTACAGTATACGATGAGATGAAAAACCGCCTACATATTTTGAATTAGCTACAAGTTTCATATTTCTAACTAGTTATAGTGTATAAAAGTTCACCTAATTAGATCATTAATTTACATTCTACATTCTAATCTATTTTTTTAAACTGCTGTGCAAAGGGAAGCACCATGTATGTAAATTCTAGAGCCACTATAGCTTTATTATTTTTATTAGTCATCTCTTATTTCTGAGAACGCTGGTTAACCTGTAATCGGCGACCGATTAAGTCCGAGGTAAGTTTTAGTATAAACAGAAGCTGTTGGTACCTTTATAAATAATTAAATAATCTTAATCCCAACTCTTCCCCACTTCGAGCTTTTCTCGAAACTCCAAGCATCAGGCTAAGAATGTTGGAAGGCAGTCTTTTATGTATCGCACGCAACTTGAGGCAAGTTTTATTGCTCGGCCCCTCGCTTAAGATATTGTGGACTTGAATATTGATTGCTTAAATGCTTTCCGAATAGTTGGCGTCTGGGTGGAAGGTTTGGATAGGAAAAGTTCAAGTAGATTTATAATATGGTTGTAGATATAGGTATTGTGTCAGCAGCTTTACTTAGATGGGATAAGTTTTTAAGTTATATTATTTATACGATATATGACGGATACGTGACTTTTTTTCTCTTGTGTTGATAGGATTTTTTGGAGATTTGCTCAAGTGGTAAAAAAGTTAAGACAGGGGGCACAACCATCATCTGTGTAACCTTTTCTTAACTATGTATGTGTGTTTAAGTCTAACTGGATGTAGCTGAAAAGGTACTAGTATTTTCCATGGAGTGACTGTATGCACAACCGTAACTTCAAATAAATAGTTGGTATACCGACGCTCACAAAATGTCAAGAGCCGCAATAGTTGAAGACTTAATGACTAGCCAGTCACTTTAGGCGAAAATTAAAGTACCTAAAGGAATATTACTATTGAGGAAAAATTTAACATCACCCTGAAACAGCGTGAAAATTATCTTAGTTAAAACACAAAACAGAAAAAAACTAAAAACCGTTTCGCAATTAAAGTTTCCACTCAAAGTCGATCTACTCTGTGGGGTGGTTAGGTCAAAGGGTTAATAGTCACCCCCTTCCCCCCTCCTGCGAGATAGACGACAGAATTAATTTATGTACCCGAGATCTAAGACCTGAAAAAAATATGTTTCTAGATTAAAAACAAAAGGAAAAAGAACTTTATGGGGACGTGTCAGCCTTGTTTGTGGCGTTGATTTAGCTTGGAGATTGAATAGTGTGGTGAGATTTATTTACGTATAACATGGAGGTAATAATAAGGATGATGCATCAGATATACAGCAACATTGATTGTGCTAAACGAGACTGAGCAGATGGTTGGAGCAGCCAGCGCAAGCCAAGACAAAAGTGAAAAACAAAGAAAAATGAAGAAAAATAGTTTGTAAATCTGGCTACTAGCAGCAGCCAGATTTGTATAAAAATAATATGAACCATTAGGCCATTTGGCTGATCAGATAGCTAGTAATTATTATTCATGTCCTGACATCTGAACCCGCAACTAGTGATTATGAAAAAGTTTCAAAAGAACTAAAGTTAACTAGGTATGAAAGCTCTAAGTATTTAAGCCTAGTTTCATATCATTAACTAATTGATCTCATAAGGTAGATAGATAGATATCTACATACGATCAACAGTAACTGTCATAACAACCATCACACAGTTACATGGCCACGGTAGGCGTTATACTGCGATCAACTAATTGTTGATCGCAGTATAACGTTATTATCATACAGGAGGATCGCTGGCGATAGCCAGCCCCCTTGGCCCTAAATCATGTTTTACCATCCCCCAGGGAGGAAATACACGAATAAGTGGAAAATACACGGGCTGACGTGGGTGTTAGCTATTGTTGTTGAAGCGAAGATATTGCTGTCTTTTACGAAGAGGCAACACCACTCAAGAAAGGGACGGATGAAAATAGCCGTGATGATTTTAGCTAGGTAATTAAACATAATTCATACCTTTTAAGCGCTACCATTCTGGAGGTCACCTAAACTTGTTGGAAAGTTTTCGCTCACGGAAATTTGATAGGTTTCATTATTTTAAAATAGGCTTATTTAAATTAAGTGTATCTATTATCCAACAAAGAGCCTATCCAGTCTCCAAGTAACAGAGATAAACACATTTTTTTTAAAGTAGATATTTTTTTTTATGAATGAAGGGAGTCGTGTGATAATAAATAATCGGATTTTCGTGGTAACTAAGTCAGATCTTAAGAATTGCACCGCGGATATTGTTTGTCATAATCATTTTAGAATTCGGATAACGGGACATGAATGTGAGATTCGAGTTGTTATCAAGTGTGATAACAATTATAAGTTCATTTGGTTTAAATTTTTAGGATGGGGTCTAAACCATTCTTAACAGTTTGATGTATATTTTGTAGAAAATAAGGTACCTACTATTATTGAAATCGACATTGTGTTTCGTTATAGTGAGGCACATTTTTAATCATGAAGCAGAACGATTAGTTTTCAATCCAAGTGTCGAGTATTTTTACAGGCGATATTTAATTAAATGCAAAAGATTTGAAAACTCGCGTGTTCAATTAGATTACATCAAAACCTAACGTCACGGCCACACCGTGAGAAAATAGTCCAAAAATCGTATTACTTTGCGTTTTCTGAGGAAAAACTTTTATTTTTTTATTTACCGCCCTGCCTGACTTTGACGAAGGGCCTAAGTTTAGAATAAAACTTTGAAATGCCGGAATACCGCGATTTATGTGATGTACTCCTGGCCTACTTCTCTGCTGTCACCCCGTGATTTATTCGGCGAGATATTTTTTTCAACCCTTTCCTTCCTGTGAGTTTGTTACCTGAAGTACCGTTTGAGATTTGTGGCTTTAATTTAAATTGTAGGTACTTAGGACCTTATTTATAGGAGTCCTTTTAAAAATTAGGGCTTAGCTTTATAACCCTTTTTACATAAACTAACTGTAGCAAAATAAATTGGCCCCATCTTTGCTAAAACGTTTTCGATTGACATCAATATTTGATTTTTATGTATCAGCCTGTACCGAGCTAGATCAGGGTCAAGTTTCTCGCGTTTATCGAAAATATATTTTCAAAAACACCTAATAAATGTTCATCCCTTTACCGTGAAAGGACCAATAACCCCTGCAAATAGCTGACACCAATCAAGCCCAGTATACTCATTCGACACACATTCACTCATTCAGTCCTAAAACCTAACGCGCTTAACCCTTCATAGCCACTCGTTAGCCCGTAGGTGCGGTCTCGTTACGCCGAACGTGTCACCGTCGAATTTAATCAAATAAATTAAGCTTGTTCACTTCCCTCTCGCACGTTTTTCGTTACTGCCAATAAAATTGATAATTTCGCACAATTTAATTGAAAATTCTTGTTGTAAGCCTTGTGCGGCTTATGCGATGTTTCTCAGTGTAATTGGGTGTATTGTTATGCTTTATTGTATTTTACGGCCGATATGACAGTTAATTTGTCTGGAATTGAACATGGGCCTAGAAAAAAATCCTTTTCTGTAAGCGTTAACGCCAATGGAATGATGAAATTGTATGGAGTTGACATTAGCTTTAGAGATGACACGTAATTGCTGCTAAATTGGTAGGAAAATTAATTATTCCTCATGCGGAAAGTTACGAACGTTGAAGTAATCGTGACGTATAGACGCCAAAAATATTCATCAAAGTGACAAGTAGACAAGTGTCACTTTTGACCATCGATTTACATCGACTTTTGACAAACGTAAACGCTATTTCGTAATTACATTAGCGTGAGCTCGGACCCTGACGCTAGCAGTGATGAATAGTTAACAGTGTCATTTTTGTGTGTGTTTATTTCAAATTAATCAATTCAAATACATAGTTTAAGATTATTTTAGGCAGCTAATAATGTAGGAGTACGTAAACAAGACTAAATCGTCCAGTTTGTGGCCTTGAAAGATCACCATGGCAAATTTTTTTATTCATAATAAGATTAATGTACAATAAGAATAGGAGCCAGTAAACATAAATTGGTACTGGCATTCTTACACCCTACCTATGCAATAAGTATTTAAGGTATGAATTCGAGTTTATCATAAGAATAACAAATGTAATAATAAAAATCATAATTATATGCGTACCATTGTGAGGTCTTTGTTTATATTACCAATTCCATTATCTCAAGTACTTCCGAGACTAGTTAAAATGGGAATGAAATAAGGAATAAGTAACAAAATATCGAGATAAACATGCCTTTCCATCACTTCTATTATCAAACTAAATGTCTCGGGACTCGCACGTTGTCTAGTAGATTCCATTTAAAATATAAATAAAATCTTTAAATTACGCATCTTATTAAAAAAACTGTATTTTTTTAAGCAATATTCAGGTAGGTATATTCAAGTGTTTCACAGTTACTAACTAAATCACAGTTCTTACACTAACTTGAATAATTATTGAAAGCCCCTTACTTTCTTCTTATTAAAACCCTTTATTTACTTTCAACTCACATCACACTTTTAAATTGATAGCGCGCTATCACGTTTGGCACATATTTGGCAACTGCTTCACACTATTCCATAGTCTAAACATGAGTGTTTCGTGCGACACTGCGGAATAGGCGTATCGCGTTCCATGTGTAACTTGTCTATCATTTTGGGCACGCTGACGTCAATTCCTTAGCGTGAAAGAATAAAGCGTGACCGGAAAACGCTTGGGTTTTGTCTAGGCCCCCAGGTTACCACGATGGTGCGATTACTTCCACAGGTTTTTATGAAAAGAAAAATAGACCACAAATAACAGTCTACTAATCTTTGTCACTCATGTGACCTATTTTCATTTGGCCCCTTTTCTAAGTATTAAGTAGCAATTGATCACCGTTCAACAAAACTCGACCCAAAAAATGACTTTAAAGTAAATACTCCCCTTCCCGAAAATGTAAAGATAAGTGAACTTAAAAGCACCCTTAGTCAAGTTAAATAATTTATCTTACAGGCTTTTATTCCTGCTCAGCCCGAAAGAGATATGACGAGAAGATGAGCACAATGGGGGAGACCTGTCACTCAAGAAGTGACATTTAATTTCCTTATGACCAAGAACAATAATTATTTATATGATAGGTTATATTGTGATGAGGGTAAATAAAATAAATCTAAGAGGACTTCATTAGAAGACTGAAACCCAACGGGCAATGGAGAGGGCCATGCTTAAAATTTTGCCTACGTAGAGAACAAAGGTAACCGACATAGAATTTCCAAACTTAAGTCATGGCAGTGGGCAGGGCACATTGCTCGCAGAACAAATGGCTGCTGGGGTCGAAAGGTTCTGTATTGGCAACCGCGTACCGGAAGACGTAGCGTTGAAAGTCCTCCCACAAGGTGGACCGATGACCTTGTGAAGACCGTGGGCATCTGCTGTTCAGCAGTGGACGCTTTGGCTGAAATGATGATGACGATGATGAAGGTAACATAAATAAATAATTAATCGTTATTATAAGCGATATGTAAATAATGAATCGCCCCTATGTAGATACAGATATTAAGGAATCAGTTTATTTCTGAATAAAACCTTACAAACCTGACCTTATGATTTATCACTGTAATAAAATCAAAACTGAAACAAAATAAAATACATTATTGTGCTTATTGCTGCATTAACTTGCAAAAGTGAAATATCGAATGTGAAATATTATTAATATAACCTAAGAGAAATGTATGGTGCAGAAGGAAGCTAAGCATAAAATCCTCATTACAAGACCTATTGTTATTCGCATGCATAACTCAAAAGCTGGATGGTTTTCAGGGCAATTTTTCCCAGACATATCCTTTCAGATTCGGAGAATAATCTTAATATATATAAATCTCGTGTCACAATGTTTGTCCTCAATGGACTCCCAAACCACTTAACCGATTATAATAAAATTCGCACACCATGTGCAGTTCGATCCAACTTGAGAGATAGGATAGTTTAAATCTCAAATTATAGTCGCAATTTTAATTTATTGCTAATTATTTGTCTGTTATTATTTGACAGTCACAATTATCTGTTAACTCCAAATGATTCTAAGGTCTCGGGCTCCGTAAGGTTTATGTAGGGTAGGTAGGATAGGTAGGTAGGATAGGTAGGGTAGGTAGGGTAGGTAGGGTAGGTAGGGTAGGTAGGGTAGGTAGGGTAGGTAGGGTAGGTAGGGTAGGTAGGGTAGGTAGGGTAGGTAGGGTAGGTAGGGTAGGTAGTTAGGTGCGCCGTAAATAAGTTCTTAATGCTACCCGTGCGAAGCCGGGCCGGGCAGCTATCTTAATATATATAAATCTCGTGTCACAATGTTTGTCCTCAATGGACTCCCAAACCACTTAACCGATTATAATAAAATTCGCACACCATGTGCAGTTCGATCCAACTTGAGAGATAGGATAGTTTAAATCTCAAATTATAGTCGCAATTTTAATTTATTGCTAATTATTTGTCTGTTATTATTTGACAGTCACAATTATCTGTTAACTCCAAATGATTCTAAGGTCTCGGGCTCCGTAAGGTTTATGTAGGGTAGGTAGGATAGGTAGGTAGGATAGGTAGGGTAGGTAGGGTAGGTAGGGTAGGTAGGGTAGGTAGGGTAGGTAGGGTAGGTAGGGTAGGTAGGGTAGGTAGGGTAGGTAGGGTAGGTAGGGTAGGTAGTTAGGTGCGCCGTAAATAAGTTCTTAATGCTACCCGTGCGAAGCCGGGCCGGGCAGCTAGTGTATTATAAAATGCAAAAGTGAGTTTGTTTGTTACGCTTTCACGCTAAAACGGCTGAACGGATTGGATGAAATTTAGCACATGGGTAGACCATGACCTGGGTTAGAACACACTTTTCATCCCGATACTATCCCGATATTCCCACGGGATCAAAACGTATGCGGGTGAAACCGCGCGGCGCAGCTAGTAGGCTATAAAATTTTAGCTCCCCTCACGAGAACAAGCGTGGGGACGTGCGCTAGTGAAGATTTAAATATTTATTACTTTGATTAAAACAAGTACTTCAATTTAGTTCCAACGATAGTCGCCCGTTAGATGAGCGGAAGTAATAAAATTCAAATTCTAATGATGTCTAACAATTTCTTTTCATATATTGGAATGTTCAATAGCAAAATGATACTTCCGTCTGTGATTGTCATGATTTCCAAATATTTATAAGATTTGTATTGATTTTACATGCTAAATGTAAAATCAAAAGTATGTAATTTGCCTCAAATGATTTTTTATCAGTGTAATCATGAAGTTTAAATGTATCTCATTTGACAGTTACCGTAAAAGTATTGGTTTTTAACGGAACAGAATTGAAAACATGATGTTTGGAGCGTCGCTTAGTTTCTAAATCAGTTCGGTTTGAGCCTCAAAACCTAAAGGATTTCTTCAAGAAGTATAAACTCTATAACGTTATTTTATTGAGTACCTAATTAAATAGTTTGTTAAATATTGCTAAAAGTATACCAAGTTTGGGTTTTTGTGTGCAAGAATATAAACACAGAAATATTAGTGCAGAAATAGTGTATCATTTGATTAAAAATTTGTTATGGGGGAATAAACCAAAAAGTTTTAAATTAGTTGATGATTCCTAGAATCCATTTGAAAAATAAATTATTAAACATACAGTTAAATTTAATATTCAAAAGTCCGTTGTTGTCAATTTCATTGCAATTCATACTTTTGGGTTTATATCGCAAAACCGTCAAAATACATACATGCATTTGTCTTTCCTCTAAATTACTGTCTAATTTCTGTCCAATTCAAAATTAAATATATTTCATATGTTGCAAAGCACGCATAAATTCTCAAGACGTGCCGGGTTATTCAACCCTTGCAGTAAGTACGGTCTCAAACATTAGGTACCTCTGTGCACAATTTCACCGGAAAACGTTAATCAAAATAAATTAATTGTCGTTTTTCGTGCTTATGTTGAAATTCAAGCGTCAATGACATACACATTAGAGGAGCAAATAAAAATATTATGACCGAAATAAAAACTTTTTTAGATTATAGTCATTATTTTCTAGATTTCTAGATTTTAGTCAGTATTTTTAATAACGGAATGAACACTTATACCAACTTTAGTGTGGCCAAGTCAATCAAAATATTTCAAACGCTTTCCTTGCTAAGTTATTACTTTTAGTTTTGCGATACTACCTCCACCCAAAAATAAACTAAATAACTTTGACCCACATGCATTCTTGAACAAATAGGCCCACCAACCGAAAACCGAACCCCAAAAAGTTGTAACAACTACCAGGCGCCCAGAACTTTCAAAGAGGCTTGCTAATAACCCTTGCACCGAGTGCGGTCTCGCTACGTCAATCAAACTGTTTATATTAAACGCTACACTTTGCCTCAGAGTGGCATTGACGAGTATTTGAGGGAAACTTTGTTGAAGACTATTGGGCATAAGCTGACAGACCACTGTTCGAGATGGGATTTGATAAATTAAACTATCTTCGTTGGTATGTTAGTGTTGTTTCTTTGGGTTTACTTGCCGCACGCTTGTGCAAAGTTGCTTTGGTCAATATTGAAACTTCTTTGAGGGTGAAGCTTTATGACTTAATGCTTGGTGAACTAATTGCTTTAGATTTTGAATATTGATGCACTTCTCTCACACTAGGTATACGTCAATATCTTGTATATGGTCGTTTGCAAAGAAGTTTCTATTAGGTATTATTTCTAACTTACGACATCCCAAGATTTAGTAATTGAGGTTTTTAAGCATTCTATATAAGTATTTGGCAAAATCTATGAAAAACTTCCTGCATCAGCCAGTATAAGTTGTCAATGTCTATTTTTTTGCCTTGAAAAACAACTGGTAATATTCAAAACTGTGAATAGCTTACATCAGTACAAGTTAAGCTTATTGATTATAACTATCACTACCGCTTTGTATCTGCTCATCTCGTAACATATGGGTTTAAAGATTACAAGTTGTAGCTAACTAGTGACGGCTGTTAGCCCATTAGTTATCGCGCTAACTGTTCCACTCGACGTTCACTGAGGGATAGCTTTACTAACATAAGTAGGTACAGGGTTGACGCATGAAAAAAATAAATTATAGTTTTGTGAATAGTGGTTTTACTTGAAAGCTAAAAGAAACGTTATTTTCGTCAATAGTGCAACAAGTGGGACCTTCATAATGGGTCTTTGACCTCCCGAAAATTTTTGGTGAACGCAAATAACTTTGGATTGACTAGTAGATTTTTCTACGAATAGGTGGCATCTCTACGTTTTTTCAATGCTAAAGTCCTAAATCAGAATGATTCCCATACGTCTATTCAATCTGGTTTATTATTTCAGAGTCGTAAAAGGCATAGGTCCTAGCCGAAAAATTCAAATCCCGCTTTAGTGAAAATTCCGCACGCCTAGTTATTTCACAGAAAATAACGGTATTATTATCCTGATTTAGAACGTCCCACAACCCTAAATACGCACGTTTCGGTCCGAATATTCGCGCTAAATATTCGGCGGCTGTGTGACCTCAACCTTGTTTCAAATTCCATCAAAACTTAGCTGTTAAGTAGGCGTTCGATCTTATAATTGACTTTGACGTGTTTCTCTTGAGAGAGAATTACAGTTTCCTTTTATTTGAGTAATATTTTACGTGACTTCGTTGTAGTTTCAAACTAATTTCAACGGTGGAAGTGTCCGTTGTATGGCGAATACAAAAAACCTCTTTGTAGGAACTCTCTCTAATAAATTGGATTTTATGTGTAAGTGTGGAAGTGATTAGAACTATTTTTAGGAAAAGGAGGGATTGGAATTTTCTATGAGCTTACTTCTTGATTAAGCAAAATCTGCAGCGATTTAAGAGCGTTTATTCAGAAAGTTGACAACGTCCAAATAGATGTCAAATACACACATCAAAAGTGTCTAGGGATCAACATATATTTTTGCAATAACTTTTCTCCTGATTGATATTAATTAAAATTTTCTTTAAGGATTCATCAAATAAAGTGTTTTCGTTTGTCACAGTAACGATAAACCAAGTCACCTTTGCATTAATAAAGAAATTTGCCATTTTCCTAATAAAGGGATTTTTGACATTTGAACCACTAACATTAAAGTTCGAAAAAAAGACTGAAATAACAGTTTTCTTTAAAATTTTATTGGGTAACTTAAACAATTAATAATCCGTGTTTCTACCGCGAACACTAACAACACAAGAACATCGGTTTGGCATACTCAAAATGAGTTCATCCAAATCACGCTGTGGAATGGCCGCCCATGTTCGTTGCAACAACAAAAAAAGGTCTTCTTGCGACTGGATACCCTCCATATTCGGCAGAGCTCTTCTCTGTAGCATATCCCATGCATGCTCAATCGGGTTCAAGTCTGGCGACTGAGCAGGCCAGAGCAGGACATTGATGTTAGCTGCGGCGAGAGTCTGTCTTACAACTCTTGCGGTGTGCGGTCGTGCATTATCATGCATTAACTGAAATAAGGGACCGATTTGCACTTGTAGAGGAACGATGACGTCAGATACAATCGTCTCAGCATAAATTTGAGCGTTGAGGTTGCCTCTGATCCAAATCAACTCAGTTCTTCCGCCGATCCAAATACCCGCCCACACCATGATGGTTCCACCACTATAAGGATGGACTTCCTGGCAGGATTTTAATCGCTGTTGGCGTCCAGGGGTTCTCCAGTGTCGTATACGTCTTGTATCCGGTCTCATACCAAAACGAGACTCATCAGAAAAGCACACGAAACGCCATTGTTCTTCTGCCCAATTTCTGTGTTCAAGAGCCCATTGATATCGAATCCTACGATTGTGCATTGCTATAGGTGGTACCCGTAGCGGTCTTCGGGAATGAAGGTTCACTTCATGCAAGCGGTTTCTGACTGTTTGGTCGCTAATTAAGTTCCCTGAAGAGTGATGAAGCCTCACGGCTAACATCATGGCGGTTATTGTTGGAGCTCTTCGAGTTAAGATTTGAATGTATCGGTCTTGTCTCCGTGTGGTGCAGCGATACCGTCCTCCATGGCGCTCAGCCACGGTACCAGTGCTTCGGTAACGTGTCCAAAGTCGACTGATAACACTCTGACTTGTATTCAGAGCTAAAGCCACAGTACGTTGCCGGGAACCAGCTTCTATCATTCCCACGGCTCTGAGCATTTCTTCCCTGCTTAAATGACGTCGCCGCTCCATAATAACGTTGGTTTTAATCAGTAGTAGGGAAACAGTAGCACTAATAATGTCTTCAATGCGTTGTATGTTTTTATAGGGAAAATATTGACAGCTGATTTTCATCTTTTACTCGAATTTGATTAACAGTTCCTGTTTCAAATTATGAAATGCACCAAAAAGGATCCATATAAATTTATATAATCATAAATTTACTACAAAGCCACATCTCAATCTCAAGAAATCCGCATAAAAATGCTTGATCCCTAGACACTTTTGATGTGTGTATTTCGCTGTTTTAATTAATTTGGCAATATAACTGTATGGAAATATGAAATGTGGCTAACTAGCAAACTAGAATATTAATAAGGAATTGGAATTATAATACTGAATTTGATTTTGTAACCGTTTTAAATATTCGGTGTAACGATATTAATTATTGCATTTCATAATAAATATTCTAGTTCGCTAGTTGGCCACATTTCTTATTTCCGTACAATAATATTGCCAAATTAATCAAAACTCGTAAATATTTGATAGCTATTTGCGATATTGCCAACTTTTAGGATAAATGCGCTTAAATTGAATTACATAACGGACGGTCAAAGAAACAATTTTTTTTTTACTTTTGACAATGAATATTGTTCGTACTACGGGACTCAGAGATCAATGTTTGAAAGCGTTATTTACTCTCATGTAAGAATATTTTACAGTAATCCAGTTATCTTTACATAATACTTCGAGACTGATAAAGATCAGAAAATTTACTTTGTAACAAATCTAATTAAAGTCCCTCAGACTTGATCTAAAATACACAGACAGACAAGACATTCCTCTCAATGCATACAAGTATGAACAGTAAAACGTGATGGGGTCCCACTGAGACAATCGCAGAGTCTCGCCCAGATGGCGCCTTGCAAGTGACTGTAATGTTAACTTTATCAACCCGCTTTAAAAGCCATGGCGGGGAAAAACTGAAATGAAATGAAATTGTTTATTCTGTAAATAGGATATCAGAATCACTTTCACACGTCATATAAAAAAAAATAAGCTAGATGAGTTCAGCGTTTCCTATCTGACTACTCTGAGAAGAAAGACCGAAACAAACTCAGAGGTTGGTCACTGTTAAAGTTCAGACATAATCTTGGTCAGGCCATATGGGGAACATGTAGATTAATGAAATGGTCTTGAGGAAAGAACCAAACAAATTTAAGTGGACCTGACCTGCCCAGTCAGTGCAAGCATTTATTGTGTCAGTAATCGTAGAGCTCAACTCAGAACTTACGGAGCTGAACTCGATGAACAGTACCAAAGAAAGAACATTTAGGTAGGCCGCATAAACTACTCAAAACTGCCAGACCATCATTATAACTATTATGAGTAATGGTTTAGGGAACCAATAGTCTGTTTCTTGTTGTGTGTGGAAGTTTTGGGGTTGCTAGCCTGTCGATCGAAAAAAGTAGAAAGATAGTAAGCAGATATAGATTTTGATTAGATTAGATTGTTAAAACTTTAATGAAAAATAATTTTACATTTAAAACGTATAAAAATATTTTTTTCATTCATACAAGATGAGACAAGTTTTTGCTTACGGTGAAAAATGGTAGAAAATCAAAACAAATTCTGTGCATACAGCTTGTTCTGGAAATCTTATTATAGAAAGCATGTAAAGAAAACGACGAACGTTGCAGAACATCACGTAACTAATTTACCCATGACTGTACTTTTCACAGCACAAGTCAAAAGAAAAAGTAAATTGCCGAAGCAATAAGAAGTACTTTCTTCCGTAGCCAAAATTTTGAAATGAAAAATTCATGACTTTTCGAAGTCCAGTCTTTTATAACTCAGAGCACCTTTCGCTAAGAAAACTTTTCTGAGCGTTCTGATATCACTTCGACTACAACTATTAGATCCGATTCTATAAATGGCCACAAATTTATCCCATACATCAGCCAATACTGAAATACGGCGTCGCAAAGTCTAGACCCTTTTCGCAGGACTTCATAGCATACTGCAAACATATCTCTACGACCGTAATAATCCTTAATCCCTTGCTATAAGAATTATAATTAAATGTACCAGGTGTGTTGTTAAGTTGGCTGTGTAAAGGCTGGAACATCGTCGCATGCATTTTACATCGCATTTGTGATGATTCGATGAGCAGACTATTTATTATGGTGACATTCGTTTAAAACGCGCTCAGATATAAAGGAGGACAGTTGAGGGATGGTGGCGTGATTGCGGTGTGGTTCACTTTATTTTGTTAACCTTTTATAAGATCTTGTATCCTTGGAAAGTATTATTTAAGGATATTAATTTAAGCCATGTGAGAAAAATGTTCGCCTGCTTATGTCAACAATATTTTTTTGTGAAAAAAAGTGAGTTAGATGATGAGGTGAATCTAAATTTTAAAAAAATCTGTTACTGCTGTGGAATGAGAAAATGAGTTGAAACTAATTTCATCAAAGGTGGTAGGTAATCACGAACAAAGATAAAGCAATACCGATCATACCGATAGACAGAAAGAAAACCCATAAAAGAAACAGTGAGAAACGAGTCGAACAAATTCAAAAACTTGGGAGATAGAAAACAGAAAATTGCCATTACAAACGAGATTACGGCTACCTTCGTCAGAGGAATGTTTTTATGTGTATTGTTCTCGGATGAGCACGAAAATCCTTTTTCTGTGTGTAGCATTACTATGCCACTATTGTTAGCTTTCCAACTTCATATTACGGTATTACCTGGCGTTACCTAGGAATTGCATGTTATCTAAGTTTCTGAATGTTTCAGAATGCCTTAAATTTTACTAAAAGCAAAGTTCTTAGTGCGTAATTATCATGATGTTATTTTTGTTTTTAGGGCATCACTCTACTATTTTCTAAACCTTTAATTACATCTCGACATGACCATTTTGTTTTTAAAGAAAAATATTTCCGGCACTAAAAATTAGCACGCCCATTTATTCTAGTAATGTGTCCCTGAATCCCTAGTAATGTCCCAACTCCGTTTTATTTAATTAGTCTTACAATTTTTCTGGCACAAAACCTCTTCATCGACTAAAATATTCTAAAAGATATTCAGCTCTTAATTAGATTATCCTCGCTTCCAATCACCCAGAAAGTCATTGGCCAACGATTATATAGCAAACTTCTGCATAATTTATAAGCTATCTTGTGCCTCACTTAACTAAATTAAATCGTTCATCGTGCAGATGGCGAAGTTCAAAAATATTGGAAACTTTCCCGTCAGTATCTACAGTCCTGAATTATTTGCCTCCAGTTCTTTGAGCAAAAGCTGTTAGCTAAATTATTTGGAAAAGGACCCCAGGTAGACATTTATTTTCAGGCCGGCCTGGGAATTAGAAATACTTTATGTGGACGAATTAGTGGATAAATTTTGGCGTTGGTAATATAGAAGTAGATTGAAGTTGTAACAAGGTTAATCCAATATATAAGGTCCCATTAAAATAGATGGACAAACTTTTAGAAATCATTCAAACCACCAAATTAAGGAGAATGGTAAAAATATATATATATGAAAAACGCACTAGATACTTAAAGAAAAAATCTACTAACAAAAATGTTGGTTACTAATGTTGGTTCATTATTTTAAGTTAAAATAAAATTACTTTAATCGGTGTTTTTTTTCTGCTTCAATATCTTTGGTTAGACGTGCTGAACGCTGTATTAAAATATGCCCATCTATTTTAATGGGACCTTGAATAATAGTGGATTTTATTTCTCAGGAGACATGAAACAAAGATATACAAGAAAAGTCTAAGCACCAAGAGCTATATTTAGTAATTGACTGAATAACAATTACATATGAAAACTTAAATATTTCTCATCATTATTTTCGTTTCCATTGTAGACGCCACAAACTGTTCTGCCGAACGTTCATGTTATTAATACTGTGACGTCAGTAGATTGTAATTGGGGTTTCTGGATCAGGTCAGATCCAGAAACACCCAATTACAACCATCATTCATTATTTTTTCAATCATTCATTCGTAAACTTATGATTCAATTTGTAATGTTCGGACTGGTTTGATCTCAAGAGCTTTGATCTTAATTCGTTTAAAATCTAACACATATTCTGGCCTGATCTAATCTAGTATATGGGTGTGTATTCATAATTCTAACCTGATCTGATCTGTTATCTGAGTGTGTATTCATATGCGTTTTTCATTGCAACATGAAAGATTTCTCACTAACACAATTCTTTACGATGTTTTGCCACTTATTGATATATTCCTTCCCTTTCACAGCGTTTAGGTAAAAACACTGTGGAAAATTTATAGCATGCTGCATCCAAGGATCATCATAAATTTCCCAATCTTCTATAACACCTCCACATGAAAAACATGCCGCTTTATCATACGAATTACTCCCGCAATAAAAGAATCCGGCATCAGCCATTTCCATCACCAATCTTTTCTTCGAATTATTCGTCCCCCAATAATAATTAAAGGATAATTCACGTATTTTGTATGTATTATACATATCATATCGAGGTTTATATTCAGTTTGATACATATTTTATTTAGGTATTTATTTGCTAGTTCTTGATGCTAATGATTATTAACATAGAATGACATTGCTTTAATGATGCAAGCAATTTATAAACGTGATTGAACAGGATTGGGAAAGATAGTATGGATAGGTATTATAAAAAATGAAACAAGTTCCTTTTTTTTATTTCATAAAAAATTTATTATCATGGCACCATTTATTTAAACAATACATTTTTTAAAGCACATACAGAATTATGATAAATACAATTATATAAATCTTCAGATTGTTTATATTGATCGTATAAATGTACTAAACTAGAACAACCCTTATCTTCTAAATTAAATATATTACTATTACTATTTTCTAAAATATGCTTTAACCATAAAACTTTTTCTGAACCTTTAACATAAATACATTTATCTCTTAATATATTGGAAACCAAAGTCTGGTAATTGGAATAAGGTACAAATCCTTCACTCCAGTATATTTTTTTGTTACGTTGAATCCAAAGAACTACCTTCTTTTCAGATTCCGTTAAATTTTTAAATGGAAATGGTGGCTTAACTAAAAACAATTGTAATTTTTTGTTACACAATATAGCGATTTCTTTTAATATAAATTCACCTGCTTCTATTCTAAATCCTTGAATATCAACAACAGCAATCATGATAACCTGCGTACAATGTTGCTGAGAGGTTTGTATTCAACAAGTCGATCGTTTATAATCAAACAATACGCAGTTGTCTTATCTGGTATTGGTGTGGAACATTCAACTTCTAACCACACGTCCACTGGACCGGTTTTTAAACTATCGTTTTGTCTTGAACAATCTAAGATGAAAAGGGGGGCCTTTTCTTTAAAATCTGTTAGATCCAGCTATGGGTCTACAGGACTGTTGTAATACGACTGACGAAATTTCACATACATTTCATATAATATACTGTACTTGTTCTCAGAAAACTTTAAACTCAAAGGTTCGTAGGGATAATATTGCGAATTTAAATAGAGTGCTACATTGGTTACTTCACAATGATCGAATAGTGAACTGTCTTTAGTCCGATTATTTCTCCTATTAGTTTGCAAGCAAAATATAACATATCTAGGCTTTTCCAATTGTGAAGCTGTTTTAACCGACCAAGAATGCTTTGTAGTTTTAGGTAGCAAGGGATACTCATATAAATCCCAATTTCTAAAAGCCATCTGAATAGGTTTGTCTCTTTCTAAATGTTTCAAAAGTGTTAGTCGTTCTCGATCTGACACTTTTATATGTGGCACCCTCCATTGAACTCTTTCTATGTCTATTTGAAAATTAACAACATCATCAGTAAGAATAACACTATTTAAGTTAGAGTTACTTCTACTCAAAATAAGTTCGTGTTTACAATTTAAGATAATTTTATTGTAATCTTCTGCAAACCCTAAAATCTTATTCAATGGTATCACAGCACTAAAATGTCCATCACTTTGGAATCCTGCTAAGTTCTAGCCCCATAAGCCCGCAACTTTATTTTCTGCCCCATTTAATGAAATGTATGATTTTATTGTTGACGTAATTCCTGAATTTTTAATACGGTCTATTTCGATACCATTCATTTCGTATCTGATGTCTTGAAACAAAGACATAACAGGGTTATAAGTGAACGTAACAGTTTTCTTGATCGGATGCCCATCCTTACCGAACAGCTTTGCCTGACCTTCGATGTATATTGAACTGGTTGATGGTAGCACGTAAATATCTTGTTGGTGTATGGGGATTCTGATTTCATCGTTTTCTCTAAAGCTGTTATTGTAGGGATTGTATGAATGGACTTCATAGCTTTCGATTGAACTATCAAAGTGTGGTAAATCAGTGATCTGTAGTATATTCATACTTTAAACCCTAAGGCTTTAAGAAAATCTCTATTTGATTTAGTCAATTTCTTCACGTTTTTCTTACGTCTGCGCACCTTAATGGTTGTTGATGGAATAGGACGTTTTATTTTCACTGGAGGGTTTTTATTATATACTATCATTTTGCTTTTCTTAAATGAAGACGTAATTGAATATGTTCTTCACCAAAGTCAATACAGGAACCAAACTGATCTACAATCCTGACAGATATGGATGAAATTATATTTTTGTTCACCGGGAAGTAAATAACGTTCTGCGGTATTTCTGTGTACCCGTGACTTGAAGCAGTATCACATATAAATTCATGAATAAAATGAGTCGGTAATCCGTTGTAATATGAACCGTGCACAAGATCACATTCGATTCTGATAGCTGTTAAACTGCTGTTATGAACTGGTACATTCGGTCTTGATTTTAATACTGAAAAGTATAGTAATCCGCACTCGTATTGATCAGACAAATGAAGAGGTGGTTGAAAATAAGAGACCAGTTCTGATTTATTTCCAGAGATGGTAACCGTAGCAGACATACTTGCATACTGAACTCTTTTAAATGATCCTGTTTATTTTATTTCTTGATTATGCCAGAAATTCTTTAAGAAATTTAAACATAGATGTCCACAGTTGAAGGGGTGATCACGTTGAATATTTTTATAATTATATTGAATGTTAGAACCTACATATTTTATAAATTCCTTTGGAGGTTTAAGATTTCCATAACTGTCGAAATACTCAACATAATCATTATATTTTGCATAGGCTACCACATGAGAACCAGAATTTTTAGAACTATCTAAATTAATAACTCCACATTCTTTTTTATTAGGATATTTAGGGAGCTCATCTCTCATATAGACCTCTAAAATAAGGAATTCTATTTCCGTACTTTAAAATGTCAAAGTTAGTTAAGGCCCGTTTGGGTAGCCGATATCTTAGTTTTTTTCTTTTGATACGAAAATTCCAAGACCGCCCTTATGTGGTTTAAGATGTAGTCCTTTCCCAATACATAGAGCTTCCATTTTTTCATCATGTCTCTTCGATTCCTCATACAGCTTTTTAGCCATTTTGAATTCATTTATGGTTTTAGCAATACCAGCTGCACCGCCTGCTAAAGCCCCCGCCGCTGACAATCCAGCAAAAATAGGAATCAAAGGTAGTACTCCTCCAGTTTTTGGAATAGGAATGACACGAGGGAGCTTAATCGATGAATCATCAGCTAATTCTCTGGTAGCGGCAATAGCTAATTCTATAGCCATTTTCTTGCTCTTAGGTTTTAATTTTTTTATGTGTCTTTTTGCTTTTGTAATAACAGATTTCAATTTACTTTTTAAACCTTTTCCAGGTGTAATTTTTGGAGAATGCTTGTTCAAACCAGATCCAGTTTTAATTTTTGCCGACATAGCCTTACTTACTAAGCGTGCCGCGAGTTTTTCACCTACGCTGGCATCGGAAGCAACCGCTCGCCTTTTTGCCATTTTTAACAAAATTAAATCAGCCTTATGTCGATCCTTTAAGTTCGATGACTTGTGATATGCAATATCGTGATCTTTACAATATTCGTCCAACTTATTAACACCCTTATCTCCTTGTGTAAGTCTGTTTATTAATTTAGTACCAGGACCACAGTAATTATATCCTGGTAAGTGTAATTCAAATGGTAAATTATTAATAAACCAATTGAGAAGACTACTCTCTCCGAAACACATTATAAGACTGATGATTCCAGTTGAATACTTTAATAAATAGTTATGTGATGGGAGTGGTTATTAAGTTAATGTTATTTTATTCATAAAATTACGTTCGTTTTATCAATCCAACTGCATTCAGCTGAAGGCAAACCTAACCATTTTACTAAAACCCTGTTACCTTTTCTTCTAAGAACTTTCTCGACTAGATATACGTCGGGATGTTTTGTTTTTTGAAGCTCTTGTAAGTAAAATGCTCCTAAAATAGGTTGACCTCTGATTGTATCTTCAATTAGGTAGGTGATAGGAGTGGTATTTTGTATTTTTCGAATTTTAAATATTTCCGTCGACCAGTTGGGGGTATATCCTTTTTCAAATGTTCCTTTGTACTTACTGATACGAACATAATCGCCAACTTTATACTTGCTTCTTATTCTTTCGTTTTTTACCAAACTTAAATACCTTTCTAATATACGTTTTTTATTAATCTTATCTACATTAGCAGGGATTTCTTGAATTGTCCGATGGTAAGTGTGATTATATTTCGAATAACATCGTTAAGGGTATTGTCTATCCAATTATAGTTGCCTTTTAAACTAAATTCTTTATACAGTTTAGATTTCAATGTTCTGATAAATCGTTCAACTATTGAGGCCTTTTTTGTTGAGTAAGTAGAGTAGTGGTTGATATGATTAGATTTCATAAGCTTTTGAAACTTATTATTATAAAATTCTGTTCCATCATCCGTTTGAAGATTTTTCGGTATACGCCCCATAGCCAGCAATATTTTGAAAGATTTGCATACATCATCTCTGGTTTTACTTTTCAGAGGGAAGGCCCAAGCATATTTCGAAAATGTATCAATAACGGTAAGAATAAATCTGTAATTTTGATTTTCTTTTGAAATTGATTGCATATCAATTAAATCTGCTTGCCACAGGTCATCTACATCTTTCATAATAACACGTCTTCGCGGAAAGTTCACTCTCACATTTTTATGTATTTCGTTTACCACATCAGCTTTGCTCATTTTTAGAATTCAGTATATTTGTCTTGAATTCATCTATAATACTGAATGAAAAGCATATTTTACAACTATTTATTCTTTAATAATGTGAGCTTCTTTTAATTCTTCGATTATAGATAAAATTTCATTGTCATGGTTTGTATTGCCAGCATCTCTTGACGCAACTAATAGTTTCAATCTCTCAACTAATTCATTAGGGTCATCCCAATATACCAAGTCAGTGTTGTTTTTGTATTTTTTTAGCGTTGGTAAGTTTCCTCCAAGCTTAGTGTAAGCAAGTTTATTTTCGTTTGAAGATTTAGAAAACATTGGTTTGATTATTTCACGGTATTTTATTCCTTTATCACCTCTTATTTGTCCATTAGGATTAAAATCTCTCTTATGAGCATTGGTATAGTGCAGCATATCTTTATATACAAGTTTATCTTTACTCGAAATTAATTTTAAATCTGGTTTTTTTCGAAGTAAAAGTTCTTTCAGGCCAGGGGTTAAATTATAGGATTTGTCACCGATTTTAATTAAAATGACACTATCGTCATTCAAACTATCGATTTTAGAAAACGAGACTACTGAATTACCCATTAGCAATATTTTGTTTACACTTCTTATTCCAAACGGTATATTTAGATTTGCACCATCATAAATATCATGGATATCACAGCCCTCTTGCGAAATTTCTAGATCATCCGGTTTTTCTTTTTTAGAAGACACTTCCAAGTCTTTTGCAGAATTCAGTTCTGGATCGCAGCATTCTTCAAACTTTGTAGATGAGCTGGTATCAATGCCATCCAATTCCATGTCTTCAAAGTTAGAGCGTGTATTTTCAAAATTTTGTATTTTTTCTATTGTTTTATTCGAATCAACTAGGGTTTTAAGGGGATCTGTGACAGGTTTAAACATTTTATCAAGTGACAAATTCATTGAGTGTTCCTGGTTTTTCATTTGTTTTATTTTATTCTTTATGGAGTCTACAGACTTCATTAATTCAATTTTAATATTTTTCTCCATCTTATGTTCAACGACCGTATTCGCTTAAAGAGGAATGAATACTAATTTTTTGTATGTTATTCATAATTATATCATCAACTTTCATTAAATTTAAAAAAATATATTGAATTTTTTTCTGTACCTCCCATTACTTAATGAACATTCTTTGTTAATAAGCACGAAACTGTAAGGATTACTCCAAACTGTTACACAAATATCTTTAAATTGGTTCCAGTTTAAATCAGGGCTGACATGTTCCACATAAATATGTTTTAAGTTCACATCATCTTGTTTAAATATTATAAGAAAATTAGCGTTATCACGTAACAATTGCTTCGGAATTTTTGAATAGGTTTGAGATAAATAAAAACAATCGATTTGTTTATGTCGCTCCATACAGAAATAATTACGGATATTTGTTTGATTCTCAGTTGCAACGTCATCAAAAATAAAAACAGAATTTGTTAAAGCTTCACTCGGAGCCATGACATCTTTATCATTCTTAAACTCATAGAATTTTATCTGTGGCACCCTTTTTATCACTTCGCTCAAAAAGCGATATTTTGGTTGAAAAGAAGTTTTAGAGTAAAGATATAAATTTTTAAATTTCAGTCCATTTTCATGTAGCAGTAAACTGATGACAACATTTGTTTTACCACAGTTGGATGGCCCACATATTATACAACGAATTGTATTCGGTAATAAAGGGCTATGCCTGATATAGTGAGGAGAGTCACTAAAATTTATATTATTAACATTCAAGGTTATGGGCTGCTTGATCAACTTCATCTTACGTATTAATATTATTGCCATTGAACATACCAATATATACCTACGCAAAGTCTTACATTTTACTTTAAAAACAGGAAAGGCGATACAGATAAGACTATAAATAAAAGCCAAATTCTGAGTAAAATATTATATATTTTATTATGCTTATAAAAATAAGTAATATAATTATAAATTGTACAACTAAACTAACACTAATAGTATATCTTAAAAATATAGCAGTTTAAATATCATAGCTTAATACTAACGTTCTAACATATGTGGTCAAAATGACCCCATGGTAATGTGTCTATTTGATTAGTTTGAACAATTCTTTTATCATCTACTCTATTTAAAATTACTTTATTTACTTCCTGTGAATACAGAACATGTTTACTTGACTTTATCATATTCATCTTACATTGTAAAGTAATATTCTTAAATAAAACTCTCTTATAGTTAGATATTTTCAATTTTTTTGTAATGGGCCTTGATACTCCTTTAGCTTTGTTAATCTGTGTTTTTATTGATTTAATACAATAAAGTTTTGCTCTTAAACCCGTAAATTCGCTTATTACATCGCCACCTAATTCATCTTTAAACAAGCCAGGAATTTTATTATTTATCTTTGGAATACTGTAAGGATTATTAAAATCAAAATTGCTGGTATCAAATTTTACAATATTTTCATTCAAATCCTTATAAAAGTTTTGTGTATGTATTAAGTATAATAAACTGTCAGTGTCAGTGTAACACAGTTTAACATTTTCACCGTACTTATTCTTAATGAAACCGTAATAAAAATTATACATATGTTGTTTAGCATATTCTAGTACAGAGAATCCAACATAGATGGGTCTATCTAAAACAAGTTTGTCAGGATTCAATTGAATTGCAAGAAAATCTTCACTAAAAATACAAATACTTTTTAAGTTTGGTTTTGCAATTAGTTTCTCTGCGCCTATTGTTTTATTTGTTCTATTTTTATTATCATTCCATTTAGTCACCAATCTAACATGAATTTGCTTTCGTTTATTTTCTATAGTTTTCCCAAATATTGAATTGTTCAAAAGTTTAAAGAAATCCTTTTCAAAAGAGGTATTTGCTAATTGACGCAATTGAGTATTTAAGTCTATATACTTTTTTAAAAAGTTTTCTTGTTTAAATTGAAGTATGCGATGGATTTTTTTCAACACAAGGCCATTTTTAACACATTCTTTCAAATGAATGTAATGTATAACATAGTTATACTTGTCATACAAATTCGCAATTAACTTTTCTGTCTTTCCTCCTATGGGTATGAATTTTTCTGGAGCGAAAGGCAGGTCACTATGTAAATTATGTAAATATTCAGGATACATTAGATCTACTTCCAAAATATAACCGTACTCAGCATCGTCAGGAATATCGAACAGATGGAAACTTACTATTTCCTGGTTTGTCATAAATTTAAAATCTGATATAGGTAATTTTCTAGTCATTGCATGTCCATAAAGATTGTTGCAGTCAAGATATACTAAATATGTTGACGGCTTTAAATCATCAAAATGAGGGAGGTAAATATTGTTGGCTTTAGCATATCGATGAGAGCATTGTGCTAATCCACCGCGAATTCTTTTTTCTATCATATTATACATTTCAAAATCATGAATCAATTCCAGTTGAATACCCGTGTAAAGAAGCATAGCGTCCCAACTTAAACCAGGCGAACTTACATAGTATGCAGGATCAAGATTATAATGCTGTAGACATATATTTCTAAAATTTTCAAAAACATCACATAATAATAAAACATCACACTTTAAATATAAATCAGTATATTCACCAAGACTTTTAATATTAAAGCAACTCCAAATAGTTTGTGCATGTTCATACTCGCTATCTGTTATATGTTTCGTTTGCATACTACTATAAAAACAATGTTTCGGGGGAAGTTGTGTCTCATTATATTTCTGCCATGAATCAATATATTCGTATGGATATATACCTTTCCTTCGAATTAAATCAAATTTTTCGTCATCGGGGAAAACTGATCTCAAATTCAAGAAACCACTGCTTTCTAAACTTTTACTCAAATTATCAAGACTTGTGTTAAGAAACTGAAAGGAATCTATGAATTTAATCTGCAATGGTTTATTATATTTACTGGTTTCAATAATTTTTGTAATACTTAAATATTTTTCTTTTGTCTTAGGAATTATTTTTATTTCGCCATCATATTTCGCTAATTCTCTGATAAACAAATGGGAATCATAACCGGATAGATTATGAAAAACGACTGGTATAAATGAACAAACTCTATAAATTAAATTACAGTGTGAATGTGCTGCGCCTCTATACTCTGACGTAATATGATCATGATCTCGAACTTTGTCATCAAACAATATTTTTTTTACAAATATGACATGTACTTGCACTGCGATAATTATCAATTTGTTCTAGAGTCATTGGTTTCATGGTTTTTTCAGTAGTCAAGATCTCATGTATCGATTTAGTTTCTTCAATGATTTTTTTAACAAAAACTTGTACACAGTCTGGCCCTCGGTAAGAAACAAATTTATTTAAATTACTGTCATGCGAGCAACACACATAGTATGCAAAACATGAAGGCTGGTGTAACTTATTTTTTATAGTATTTTTATCAGTATTCACTTCATTAAAATTGCATAATAGGCTTTCAAAATCAGCATATATAACAAAGTTAATTTTTTGTTGTCTTTCAAAATGTTTAAACTGCAGCGTACTGTTTTTATCTGGTAATAAAGTTATAATTTTAGAACATGCATGAGAATGGAATTTTGTTTCACTAGTAAAAAATTGCAAACAAGTCTCACATAAATACATTCGACCTTTATGTTTTGAAACTTGACGTCTCACTAAGCGTAATAGGTTTTTTATTAAACAATAATGAGCTCTGTTCTCTTTTTCGTAAAACAATAAATTAATATGTTTATCTCTCCTAAAATTTGTCACATATAAGGGGCCAGTTACATTGTAATGTTTATCCAATCCGTAAATATTAATACTTAAATCACTGTTATTACTTTCAAATAATCTGATATCTTTTGGTGATGGCGGGAATGACATCCCTGTTATATTAAATATCGTACTAAAATGAGGATAAGAGCTTGTCCTACAGACATTATTTTTGACTGGAAATAATGCTGCTAATATGCTCCATAAAAAACAATATTCATCGTTATTTTGTATATTAATACAGCTCTTTGTATTCTTAATAACTTCTGGTAATTCTATGTAAGATCCACCTCTCATAGGAGAATACTTATTTATATTTATTTCTAAATGACTCAATGATGTTAATGACCACCCAGATTCACAGTGCTCACATTCAGTTAATTTCATCTTGAAAGTCTCTCTTACATTCAAATAAATTTCATCAAAATCAGTACTTTTATAAATAACTTCATATTTTGTATTAAAAGACTTAAGCTGTCGCTCACCTGATTTAGGTAAAATGAAATAAGCAAACAGCTCAAAGTTAACTTTAATACATGTATTCTTTATTAATGATAGCTCAACTAGTTTAAAAACATCATCTCGCTTACCGTCCAAGAACGCCTCTGGTAGGAGGTACTCGTCTTCTATGGATGGGTTTAAGCGATAAGTCATTATTCTGTTTTTAAATGCTGTAGCTATTATATCAATATGTTCAAACTCTGATTTTATCAAACAATTCGATTTATGGATATTGGTTCGTTTATGATATCTGTATTCATGTCTAGGTATCTCAATTTTACATTTATCACAATTTATATAAGATGTTGACGGTGAAACGGTAGAAGACGATTTTACTGAAAAGAAAAAAAATTAAAAAAAGAGTAGATATAATATGCATACATTTAATTAAACAAAATAATCTACATTTAACATACACAACTAAGTACTTAATCAATACAGTTAAATGATAATATAGGTTTAATTCAATACAGATTAGTTTTATAAAAAGGAAAAAAATAAAAAAGAATGATTATACATTTACTGGGAATACATCAGATAGTATTAGGTACAGATTCTACTGGTACGAGCTTATAAAAGTAGGAGTGCGATTTTTAAATTCTTTTCTCGTTTCCTTTATGAATGTATTTAGAAGCTTCCAGGACTCAGTATCCGTATTAGTTTTATTTTTAATAGTTATAACGGAATGCCGCCATCGATTGACTGGGGGCACCCGCTCAATTTCATTGGTATTATATATTTTCAATTCAATATAATAACCCCCAGTTTTATCTTCATCTATTTGTCGCGAGAAGCCATTCGCTAATCTCCTTGTTATGTAGGAGTAAATAGGTGCAATTTTTTTACCAGCAGCAGTGCCATGATCCAGTTCATCATCGTCGCTATCGGTGCCGAAGAGATCTCGCGCCGTAGATTTCACCTTCGTCTTCTTTGAAGTAGAAGGCTGGTTGTCTGTTGTCTTCTCAGGAATCTTTCGCTTCTTCTTGCTCGATTTTATTGAAGTGTCAACCATCGATTCATCAGACGACGGGAACAATTGGTCAGCCATTTGCTTGGACCTGAAAATAAAGGTTAATAAGTAAGTGATAGTAGTAACTTAACGATAAAGCTAGCTACATATTGGTTGAAAACATTTAAGTGGAATGTTTGACATGGAAGTGCAACTAGTAATATCATAATAGATAAATAACAGATTGCTTATAAAAACTTAATTGTTGAAAAATAGAATGATTGAATAGTAGAGTTATTGAAAAGTTTAATGATTGAATAGAACAGTTACTGAATAGTTGAATGAATGAATATTAGAATTAGATAAACATGTAAACCAAAATAACTTACATCTTAGAGAAGGTCTGGTAAGCTTCCAGGTACTGATGAGGGCAGCTCTTGCTTGTAGCTCTTGAAGAAATGCTTTGTGGTCTTACTTCAGCAGCTATCCTCTTAAATAGTGATAAATCTACGTCATAGTATACCAAATATAGAAAAGGGCACGTGTAAAAAATGTTGTGTCAGATAACTCAACCCAAATACGATAGTTTACATTGTCTTCAATATTGTAATCTAACACTAATTTAGCTTACTATGATATTTTTTACCCGACTGCATCAAACAAAGGATGGTGATGTGTTCTATAATGTTATTTTATGAAACCATTTTCACACATTTTTTTCTAACCGAGCCAATACGATATTGCTTGAAAACATAAAACATGCTGATGCTCACTTAGGTACATTAAATTAAAGTAAATCTTGTGTTTCATTCCAGCATAGAGCTATTTAAAAAAAAATAGTCTATAACAAAAAAAATATTTTATAATAATTGTAGGTAAAACCAGGCCAAAATAGTTGTATGTCAATATTGATTATTGTTTTGATCCGTCTCCTTAAAAAGAATTCAACTTACGTTGCGAATTCGTTAACGTTGATATACTATTAGCATACCATGATTTTGCCCGTCAAATCAACTGAATAAAATGTATGAAAACGATCACCATGAACACACGGACAGTAGTATTATCTTATCGATATATATTTATGATAAACAATTAAAATCATGGGCGTCGGAATGTCTGAGATTTCAGTTTCACCACACCATATTTGTGTAGATATTAACATCTGACATAAAATATACGATTTTGAACTCTATGTATTAAAAAAAATTAAATTAAAAAATATATAAGGGGAGTATAACAAATTGAAATTCATTTCATTTTTTGCATCGGATTGTGAAGTGTTATAATTGTGGAATGTCGGTAAGTGTTACTTTAATATAATAATTATTCTCTAAAAATTTAAATATTGTAGATATTATTAGCATTACTGCATAACGTATTTCCACACAATCCCTTATTCCAATCTTAACATTTGTAGTGTATCTACTTATAATTAATTATATATTGTATTGTTATTTCAGGACTCGGGGGATCTATTCAATTTCGTACCCATGAATCAACCAGTTCAACAAACCACCGGACAGAAGACGCTGGGTCTTGCTCGCAAGAGATCAAAAACAGATCAAACATTCTTTCAATATATAAAGAAGCCTGTAACTCGCGGGGTAAAAATAATCAAAATAGAAATCTATGACATAGACAGTTTTCAAAAATCCGAACAGCCGATGTGTAATTGTGAGGCTGATGTGTGCGTTCAACATGTCGTAAAAACTATGTTATACGATGATATATACACCGGTACGAGAGACTTAATTACCAAAATTCAGGATGACATCGAACCAAGAGTATAAGATTGTAAGTAAGAGTAGAGATTTGTGTATAGATTGTATAGACACAATAAAATCAACTGTGTAATAACTATGTATGTATAAATGTTTAATCTTTTAAAATATAAGTTTATGTATCTGGCATATTAATGAATAGGCATCGACTATGAAAATATTAAAACTTGTATATTGTACTTTAAAATAAAATAATTGAAATTAACATACGTATTTTTATTTTCTTGCTTCCTCATTCTTATAAATGTACTTTATAGCTACTGCTCTACGTGGGTACCTATATAAGGCAGCGCAATTGACAATAGCGAGCGCATTCCATTTTCGTTAGGCTATCGTATCGAATCGAGTATATGCTCGAATTTGATACGAGTGTCAAATGTTGTTGAATTAACGTACTAATTTAACAATATAAAAAATAGAATGCACATAAAAATGCATATTGAATGAATATATAAATAAATATAGGAGTCACTAGATCATCCTTTTGAATAAAAAAGTTAGCACAAAAATGCATGCACATCTGACCTCCTCTCCTGCTAAATATTAAGCTCAGGAAACAGATAAGATCAGGTAACAAATATAAATACACACTCAGATAACAGATCAGATCAGGTTAGAATTATGAATACACACCCATATACTAGATTAGATCAGGTCAGAATATGTGCCAGTTTTTAAACGAATTAAAACATAGTTGCTCTTGAGATCAGACCAGTCCGAACATTACAAATTGAATCATAAGTTTACGAATGAATGATTGAAAAAATAATGAATGATGGTTGTAATTGGGTGTTTCTGGATCTGACCTGATCCAGAAACCCCAATTACAATCTACTGACGTCCATTATACTAATTGTGGCAGAATGTCAAGCGGCTGACATTTGGCGTAATGAGACAAAAACACTATGGTATTTGTAGAATGAGGATCATGTAATTAACCTTTACAGGTTGATGACATTATTGCTGTTGGACGGAAGGTTCAATTGTGATAAACATAGTTGTAATAAAGAATTATTATTAAGATATCCTTTCGATTTTCAGGAAAGAAAAGCTTAAATAACCATGTAGCTAAACTACACAATTACAAAGATTTTAAAATTATTTACATATCACAACACAAGTAGGTATATAATAGTAGGTCGATATAAGCTAAGTGTACAAGCAAATGTTTATAAAGGACTATAAATACCTAAACGTGGGCGAGTTTACCCAGTAATCCATTTCAAGCCGATAGGCAAACCCTATTCCATCTACAAATACTTAGATTTAGCAAATGTTTGAAAGGAGCCACAATTGGAACACCTCCGTAATTTTGCGCCAAATACCTGTTATTTTAGGAAAAACATCTCGAACACAACACAATGATCGTCCACACAAAAGCACATTAGTAAACAAAACCGAAACTTCAAACGCAAGAACTCCTTTCAACTGGCGAATTCCGATACACTTCATGCTGGCGAAACGCGCAAGCTGAATCCAGCCTTGTGTACCTAGATGATGTGTTGATTTTGCTTTGGTGTTAGTCTCTCAATTATAAGGTCGAGATTGTAAGGGCTCACAATTTCCCCTACCCACCTGTCAAACGTCCACTGAAGCTTGAAGATACGTGTGCGTATCGGGACGCGTCATCTCACTCATCCCCTTGAGTGTTCGTCATGATGTTTGCTATCTTTTTGACGTTATTATCTGCGATACAATGTTTGAGAGTTTTGCACGTGATTTTTATCTCTTTTCTTGATTTGAAGAATGATGATAGTGTAATGTTGCATATTTTTACTTACGGTTTGATTGTTAAAATGTTGGTCTTTTATCATACGTTATCTCTAGATAAATGCATGACCATTGCCGGTGTGTTAAATATTCCTGAGGCTCTGTATTTCATTGTTATTGATATTTTCTGTAGATTTTCTTGTTGTGACACTTACCTATGTCAAATGTTAAACTGTCAGTTTCTTTTTATTTTTCTGTTTGGCTTAGTCTATGATGTTACTTTTTGGTTTATATAGTTTCAATTATTTTTATTGATATCGCTAAAACATTGTATTAATTATAATTTATTTTTATATTATGATTGTACAAAATAACTACAAATTAACTATTGTTCTAAATTTCATTTATGAAATTTACGCACTCCAAGGAGGTCCGATTATATTTGAAGAAACCACTGTTTGAAAATAGAAAAGAATATTGATTTTGGAAGCGAGCTGAAGGGTATAAAAGCAGAGGCCGTCAGAAGCAACGGGCGATTCTATCTCGGATTCTATCTATCTCCGATTCTATCTCCGACTTTATAATAATAAAAGGGTCTGTCTCTCTTACAGTCCATCTTGGCCTACCCTGGCCATTCCGGGGCTCACCCACTCCCTGCCGGAGCTAACTCTTCCTTCCCTCGGAGTCATCGACCCGCCGAGGCCACCACCAGCCGTCAATCACTCCCTGCCGGAGCCTCCATCTCCCGAGGACCACCTCCCGCTGCAGGCCTCCTCTGAGGCCTAACCTCCTAAGCGTGCAGTGCCGATCAGTAGTGTTAAACTGTGTTTTTGTACTCCCCTTGTATTTTTAATTATATTATAATATTTACTTATATTATTATATTTTTTTCCTTACATTTTCTCCTTCTGGGAAAATGTAACGTTACAATAGTTGTAGTTTGTTTCGTAGTTTATGTGTATCAGATCCTTGTTTGTAATGGCTCTACACAGTCTACACTATGGGCCATGTTAACATAATTCACGTTTACTAATTTTGTGGAACTAATGTGCTTCTAAAGTGCTTTCACCATAAGCTATTTTCTCTGTGGTTATTTTGTAACATGCCTATTTCATTTAGTTATCAAAATTTACAAAAGTCTTGAATAATAATAATCAACGCAGATGCTTCCTACGCTACAGTATTAGAGCTAGGCTAGAGTATTTTTACGTGATATTTCCGCATAACAGGTCGTGCAGGTATTATAGTTATAATTTATTGTTGTAAACGACTTCCCCATCTAAAACACGGCCTTCATCCTCTGAACTAATGCAACAATCCACTCACTCAGGTGGTTAATCAAACCTCAACACTAGCTTATATTGTAACTCATCAAACCAATATTAACTATACAAAGTGAACGTATTCACCCTCAAGTAAATCAGCAGACTTAATTATCAGCCGCATTACACCATCGTTACCGTATAGTAAGTCGTATCGTGTCGATGTCGTGCGAGCATCGTCTCGTCAGCCATTAATTTCATTACGGCATGGTTGTTCGAAACTACATTAATTCTCTGTCTACCCCTTGACGTGCACGCGTAATGAACTAAACTTTGTCAATACGTGTTTGAAAATGATGTTTAGCTGTTTAATTTTGATTTATTATGTTTGGTTTAGCATTTGTTTGCGATATTGGTATTGTTGGGAGTTACCTGCTGTTGTCATAAAAATGTTTTGAAATTCACGATGGGGCAATCTTAAAACGTAGATATACCATATGGTTGGCATGGTACTATACCCTAAGGTTAGCCACCCTTTTTTTTGGCTGCGACCGCATCCCTAGCGGATCCCGTCAATTCTGCTGACATCTCTTTGAGGCGCGCGTGGAACACAAACACGCCGTCTACCCGGGCCTGGTCCTTATCGGACGGCAAGCTACCCATCGCTCACCGTCCGCAAGCCCGCGCCTATGGTGTCCGGGAATTGGTCTGCGATTCCCGACGCCCAGAGCGTCTCCTACGGCGATTAGGGGTGTGAGGGCGCGAAATTTGCCTCTACGTCACGCGTTCCGCCTCCTCCTTCGCGAGCATTACTGCTTCGCAGAAGAAGGTGACGGCCCCCCATGCCCTCTCACTCCGTATCATGCCCTGGACTAGGGTCTAACGCTAGAGATAACCGCCGCCTCTACGAGGACACGGCGACGCTCAGCCCAAGCCGGGCAAACCTCCACCGTATACTTGTCCATACCGTGTGCTTCGGGCGATCCACACAATGGTGACACCCGGGCGTTTCCTCCCGCCTTATCCGGAACAGGAACCTGCCATAACATACATATCCGGTGAAAACCTGCGTCAGGTGGAAGGCGAGGACGCCGTGGCATCTCTCTAGCCACTCCTCAAAGAGGGGACATATCGCTGCAATTGTTGCGTGTCCAACACTGGGTTGTGACAATCGCACTGTCCATGACGCCATGAGATACCGCCGGAGCTTTGTCCACTGTGCCATGATTTCTCGCAGCAGCGGAGTTACGCCCCGGCATTTCGCCTCCTCGTGCCACTCTCAAATGTGCGCGAGAACTTTTGCCTCCAGATCTCATGGCGATAATCCGGCAAGGAGGCTCGCCGCCTCACAGGAGACCGTGCGGTATCCTCAGGCCAGCCGGATGGCCATGATCCTTTGGGACGCGTTCAACCGGTTGGGTTGGCCGCCGCCTCAATGAACGCGCCCACACCGGTGCCCCGTAGAGGGCCATGGACTGCACGACCCCCACGTAGAGCCTTTGGACCCCCTAGATTGGGCAGGAGCCGCTTCCAGGCAGCCCCGGCCCGTTCCAGTCTGGGAGTCAAACGTCGGAATTACTCCACGAAGTTCCACCGGGTGTCGAGGACGAGTCCCAAATACTTCATAGTCGACTTGACACCGATGTGAACCCCTTCCGCCGTCACCCAAAAGCTCAAAGTTGGCGTGTTTTGAGTACCATGAAAAGACATATCCTTGGACTTGTGCCAGCTTTTTTTTTGGATGGGAAATTATGAAATAAATTATCTCGCTCTGGGCGGAGCGGGAGGGGATGTCAGACTCAAACTGACTGAAACTCACCCGTGTTCCTTCAGTTGCCATGTTGCCGGGCGCCACGTCTCCCTTTCGGACTTCTTCGCAACCCCGGCAGGCATCGGCTCTAGTGGACCCCGTCAATTCGTCAATTCTGCTGACATCTCTTGCGTGGAACACAACGTGCCGTCGACCCGGGCTTGGTCCTAATCGAACGCCGAGCTACCCATTGCTCACCGTCCGCAACCCCGCGCCTACGGTGGCCGGAAATCGACCTGTGATTCCCGACGCCCAGGGCGTCTTCTCCTGCGGTGGTTAGGGGCGTGAGGGCGCAAAATTTGCCTCTCCCTCACGCCTTCCGCTCCTTCTTTCTATGGCTTTTTAGAAATAGCTAAACGGAAAAGTTACTAAATATATCCACGTCTATTGTATTTTATAATGAGGACCAGTTTTTACGTCTTCCAACGAAATGAAATGAAATGAAATTTTTTATTCTGTAATTAGGATATCGGAATCACTTTTACACGTCATATTAAAAAAAAAATATTAAAAATAAGCTAGTTGAGTTCGGCGTTTCCTATCTGACTACTCTGAGAAGAAAAGCCGAAACGATCTCAGAGGTCACAGTCTCTTTTAAAGTCCAGACATAATCTTGGTCAGGCCATATGGGGACCATGTAGATTAGTGTCTGAAATGGTCTCTTGAGGAAAGAACCACACAAATTTAAGTGGAACTGTCTAGTCAGTGCAAGCATTTGTCAGTAATCGTGGAGCTCAACTCAGAACTTAAGGAGCTCAACGAAGTGGGAACTGGGCCCTCTCCAAGCATGCACTTAGGAGCCCCTTTAGTCGAGGCCCGAGAGCCTCCAAGGCTAGGACCAGGGCTTTTCCAGGTAAGCCGCTGGGTCCTGGGATGTATTGTTGGTACTCAGCCTTCGTACCACCACTCTCATCTCCACTTCAGTCACGTCCGGAGCTTCGTCGTCATCGTCGGCGGTGTAGTCCGCATCCGGCACCGCAGTAGGTGCAGCCATGGGTGGGGGGGTATGTTCCCTCTTCAACGGAATAGAGCTCTCACCTCGTCCTCCACAAGCTGGGGCCGGAGACTGCGTCAGCGGGGGAGCCCATGGGCGGAGTTTCTCCCGCACCACTTGTCCCCACCGGTCCCTGTTTAGAATCTCCAGCGCCTCCTAGCGGGCCAGTGCCCTAGTCCGCAGGGTCTCCGCTTGAAGGGCGGTCTTTGCCGCTCTGTACCCCTCGTACAGCTCCGCTTGAATGGCTTCTGTATCCGGAGGGCGAATACGGAGCCTACGGTGCCTGATGTACCGGCGTCGCACAGCAACGCACGCATTGCGCAGCTTCGTCAACTGTTGCAACTACCAGTACAACTGGCGCGAGGCACGTCTGAGCTGGACCCGGGGCATTGCCACGTCACAAGGGTTAGCCACCCTGTGTTTAAAGTCAGTAAGAGTTCATGAAAGTTTATGAAGACGTGATAAATGTTGGGATAAACTACGACAACTAGGTGCTCATGAGCATTCCTACAGAATAAACTTACACAAATGAGCTAATTGGCTAGATATAATTTGTGATCGTTGCTCATTGGACATGGGTGGTACCTACAGTGCACCTAAATACCTACCTACCTCGAAAAAAACTATCTCGTAGGCAGATAAGCAGTGCGCCGGTAGCAAAAAAAATCATCGCATTGTTTTATTTAGAAACACATTTCACGGCCTGTCCTATGAATCAAAACAACGCGTTTACTTTCCTCTAGTCGCACACACGCGATAAATTGTGCACAAAAATATCTTCATAAAAAGCAAACAATGGGAGGCAACAGAGCGACGTTGAACGCAACATTTGACGCGACAAACGTTTGTCGCGCGACGATTTATTTCGTCGGAACACGGTCAGTGGCGCGTGGTGTGTGCTCAATTGACAAACGTTATTGTGACTCGGTTTTCCAAACGATTGATGGATCGTAAGAGGGATAGGGTTATAAATTTAAGGTGTTCAGGAATGGATGATGTATGGCTGTTTTTCAAAAATTAATGGAATTAAAAGCTAATAAAAATAAGCGCTCATCTTTCTAGATGAAAAGTAAGTAGAAAATGCTTTTATTTAATGTTGCTCCGGCGTCATTCATGTAAATAGTCTAGGTAGTCAATCGACTAGCATTCTAGTATGTAACCTCTCATTTGCCTTAACGCTACATTTACAATTCAATGTTACATAATACCAATAATAAGGGTCCAAAACTAAAACTTTGCTTGTATGAAAAAGCCATTATTAAAAATTCCTGTCCCATTGACACAAAACTCGTCTAAACCATTATTGTTTACAAGTATTTTCAATGCTCTATATCCCTACTCCGTATAATATTTGGTCTTACATTTATGCGGCAATTTGAACATTGTTTTTCCGAGGCACTTCTATCCACTTCCCATATGGGATAAACTCGGAATCGCGTTGTAACACGCAAAGACCCCATTTGCAGCTCTTTTTGGGACTGTCTATAGTCAATGTTGGAGCAGATCAGCAACTTTTGAGCAACTTTTTGTTGAGTCTGGTTTTTCATGTTTTGATTCTTCTGAAATAAAACCGATAGTTGATATAATAGGTGTTAAGTAAGTAACGTTAAAGGTTTTTTAATTACTTGGTTGTGCAAGAAAGCCATTCAGTTGTGATAATTAACTCTGTTTTTGCCCGACTGCGGCGAAGCTAAAAAATGAAGGTTGTCATTGACCTGTATGTATGTATGTGTGTATGGATGTCCTCTCTATGTTCCCTTGTAACTACTAAACGGATGAACCGATTTTTATGATGTGTTGTTAGATTTATCTTTATAGCGCAAGTGTGACTGAGTAAAATTAAAAAAAAATGGCAGTTTTTGGCGCCAAAATGTTTAAAAATAAAATAAAACTCCCTACCCTATCGAGTGGAGTATAAAAATGAAGGGTTTTGAAAGGTGATTGCAAAAATATATACAAATTATACGTTTAAATGTAATTTGGAATGAGAAATGATAAAATACAAAAAAAACGTAAAATAAAAAAGTAAATTTAAAAACTAAAAAACCCGCCAACAAAAACACAGAACTATTATAAAAACAAGTAATAAAATCAATAGAATTTTGGTATCACAGGCAAACAAAAGTTACACCATATTTCAGGTCATTGGTCCCGCCTGCAATTTTACCAAAATTCTATAGATTATAATGCTTATTTTTATTCTCTTTTCAGTTATGTGTTTTTGAATTACTTTTTTTCTATAGAATATTGCTCAAGAAAGTTTAAAACTTATGTGGATTTCTTGGTAGTTTGTATACGGTAGGCCTTACATCAGTGGTAACAAAACCAGTATAAACTGACCACTTATTCTATTGAAATTCGTCAGAACAAAGTCAAAGTATCACCACTGACGTGAGGCCTATTGTACGACTGTCGGAGTAGTTTTTAGTCATTTGTTTCCTTTTCATTGACCCACATTTTTTAAGCTCAAAAGTTACCATAAAGTGTCTCGTCTAACCTCCCCTTATCGAGTTGTTAATTCAGGCTACGGCGTAGCAAGGTACTACGTGCGCCGGTTACACAGCGCTACGCCGCTACGCCTTATTTACGACACTCGTATCCAAAGTGATCATTGCTGTAATATTTTAGTAATGAATTGGAGTTTTTTAGTACTTTCGTATGAATATATTCAAATATTCAGGCAATATGTTTTTATGAACCAATCGAATTCCAAGCGGTTACTTGGAGACGAGCTGATTAAATGATCTCTAAATTAAAATGTAGAATTTGTAGACTAATAAGAAACATATTAACGTAGTGATGATTTCTAATTTAATATCTGTGGATACGTTTTACATTTTAATGCACCTGCATTACACTTAGAAATAAAATAAAAGCACTTTATAATACTGGGAACAGGACCTCCCTTTTATTTTTTAAAGAAGGTAATCTGTAGATAAAGCACAATATTCATATTTTCGTAAAACTTGTATACTTTACTCCCATGGGAAAAAGGCGATAGTTTATGTACTTGTGTGTATGTTTTAAACCATACTTTATAAGTAACACCCCATTTTAACAGAAATCACAAAGATGTTGAGACATGTTTTATGAACCAGTTTAACCAAATTGATATAGTGTGCGAGTAGATCGCGGTTAGTTATGTTTGTGAACAGAGTTTATCTTTGTTATACCTACTGAGTATGTTACTTCCAACGAAGTGAGATATTGTGGGAACCAAGGTGCAGAATTAGCAGTTATTTGTTTTAACATTGTACATGAACCCCTTCTACCAAAAGTACGTAGTTGGAATAGAAAGGGTCCAGCAAAAGTACCTCCGTGCTATGTACTACAGATGTCAGGGAGCTAAGATTTATCTGTGATACTCCCAACTCCTTGATAAATATGAGCTTATCAGCTTGGAGAACCGGCGCAAAATACCTGGAGGCCAACGTGCTTTATGATATTGTTCACAATTGTTTTGATGCCATTGATCTAACAAGTAAACTGTGGTATTCTGTCCCCCGAACAGTTCATGCGCGTCAGGTTCGTGCACGTACTCTGTTCGCGCTAAACTCTTGTCGTACGAACTCTGACTTGGCCCTATTCATAGAATGTTGGAATCCTATTATTCAAATTTCATTGATATTGATATATTTGCATGCTCGAAAATAAATTTAAATCTAATATTATAACATTTTTATCTTAATTGAATCTTATTATTATTATTTATTTATTTGAAAATATTTGTTGATTTTGGTAATGCTCGTCTAGTGGCAACCACTGAACCTTAAATATGTTTTACTTGCGGATAATGCAGTGGACTGCAATATTGTTACTAAAAGTTCTGTTAACCCTAAGTATTATATATGTTGTAGTTGTTTATTATCCCCTAATAAATAAAATAAAATAAAATATATTAACTACAAGGATGCAAAAAGTATGTAAGAGTTATGGGTTTTCCTATGTATGAGATGGCATGTATAGACCAAGTGTAAAGCTTTCAGAAAATCAACTCACACCCGGTTTCTGAATTGTTTGTTATTAGTAGTGCATATTTTTAAAATTTCGATTGTTAGGGTGCTCAGTAAAGAGTATTCTTTCAATCTTCTAGTAACGTCAGCCCGCAACTCTTCCACTGTAAGGGCACAGGCAACTTCTCCTACAGAGAAGAAACGAGCATAGATCCAACACGTTTACTTGCGACGTGTTGGCACTCACAACCCATTAAGTTCGGACTTTGCTCATGACGTTATCTTTAACCATGAGTATTATTACAACTCCAGAATCAAATTACACGATGCTACCCATAATATGATACTGCTAGCTATATTGTTATAAGTTATATGTATTATAAGGTTATTAACAAAAGTGTCTATCCGTCAATTTAGGTCCAGGAGAAACTGAAAACTCTAAACTTAAACTCTAAACTTTGCAACCCGATTATGAGAGGATATCGATAGGAACCTTAAGATTACACTGGTTGTAAGCAATTTTTAGGTGCAATAAATAATCGGTTATTTACGAAGCACTGTGTATATTTAAAGGGTCGAACAAAATGACAGCTTACCATTAAAAAAATCTCTGTAGTAGCTCGGATTTGCGCCCGGTTATTTCTAGTAGGCTCGACCCCTATTATAAAGTTTGTTTATTAATACAGAATGTTGCCATTTTATTTCAAATAAACATGTAGAATTATTGTATATTTATTTTATTTTCATATCGGGGTCGCGACAGTGTCCCCGCCAAGTCGTAAAAAACAAATACAAAAGCACAGCCGTATCATCTTTTCTCGAAGCCATTCAGGACATTTACAACTCCCTGTAACTTCGTTAGCCTGAATTTTCATTGACCAAGTAGGCTTAGTATAACTAGGCATATTCCCAAATTACATTCAATTTGAATCAGTAGTTTAAAAACGATTGCAGGTCAAAATTCCTTAATTTTGTCACTGACATACTTACTCACTGACAGACTCACTCCCTGACTACTGACTCTGGCTTGGCAATCGCACACGGCTAGAATCTAAATTCTTTAAACAACAAAATCTTCCTAATATTATCGCTGCGCTTTATTTAATTAGGACTATTCAAAATAGTAGATTGTTCTTATGTGATTATGTTGTCTTGCGCTGGCCAAGTCATTCTATTTATTAAAGAAATAAAGATGACAAAAATAGACAGGTATTGAACAAATTAACAGACATGGTTGTTCATAAGATCTCACATCTTTTTGCGGTAGAAAAACTGCATTGCGAGACTTGCATTTTTTAAATTTATATCTCATTGTATGCTGTACCGGTCGACGTCATAACGTCAATGCCGACTGTCACTGAAAACCACCGCTGGGGCTCTGTCTCGCATGGGGTCGCAGAATTATGCTGAGCGATGGCCGTTTTGCATGGATGTGACGCATATTTTCCAAACAAACACAGACTTCGTAACATAGTTGGCGATTAGGCATATTATTTTAGAGGAATAATAGGCAGGATGTTTTGTTTTGTTTATATTTCAAAACATTCTCAAAATTTCTGTCTTTTCCAGCAATAGGCACTAACATTACTATTCCAGCCGTAACAGTACCATTCCCCATGCGGTTCACGATTACCATCCGAATCATAATCCCATGTTTTTGCCGCGAGCACGCGATGCGCATCTCTCACCAATACCTCGCAGATACATGGCTTCCCAATGGTAATTCTCTTTCGAATGCTTTTTTATAGTTTAGCGGCCATTTGTCGGTGTGTTTGGGGGAAGATTTTGGGATTTAAAGTGTTTGTTTTGGAGTATATTCGTGATTTAGTGTGTACGGTACGTGCTACTGAAGATTATACCTAGTTTAATAATCGTGATGTGTTTTATGTAACTACTCTTGACACATCAAGACCTGTTGTTCTTATCACGGAGCAAACGGTTACTTTATTGGTCCATTCAGATGGAGATCTGATGCAAACATAGTTATAAAAAGAAGGCGCAAAAATGGAGGATATACAACATGTATAAAAAAACCCTGTCCGATCCGTGAGGGTGTTGTTAATCATCGTACTGAGAGTCTATTTACGTGATAATATGTCGGAAAAAAAGAAAACAAAAAAAAATCGACACATCATTTTCTTTCAATGGGCAATTTTATCGTGTTATTACATGGGGGGCGGGCGGCCGTCGTTTAACGGGTGTATACAAGTCATAACCTATGACCCCCGTTGAAAATTTAAACTTTTTAATGGATTTTGGGTAATTTTGGGAAAAAAAAATAGGAAATATAAATAGCAATAACTTTATCATGTTCAATAATAATAAATAAATAAAAACTTTTTGGTAATATTATTGCAGTAGGTACCTATGTGCACCCGTTTTCGGATCGGACAGGTTTTTTTTACATATTATAGTGTAGCGTTGCCGTAACGATTGCTGAAGAACTAAGCACTGTCATTCATAGACTTTGTTTCTGCAATTCTACACATTCGAATGAATGCCAGGATGCAAGGTAGTGATTACAGCATTCACCACCGAGGGCCGAAAACTGAGAGCTGAGGGCCGAAAGCCGAGCGTCGAGTGCCGACGGCGGCTACTGAACCATCTGTGTCTGTTTTGCTTTCAGTAATAAGAATCTCTGGTTATTTGGTGTGGTGCTAATGAGATGCGATAGCGATGTTTTGATTGTTGATAGATGAAGTTTTAATATTTGGCTTAAAAATGTTTGGTCACAGGTTCGAACTACCCAACCCAGCCAAAATTGTCGAGGAACCAAAAACCAGAACCAAAAATTAAAAGGCATCTATCATCCCTCCACACTGCCCCTGCGTTGTGGATTACGGCCTATTCCCCTTCACAGAGAGGAGGTCTGTGTCCCAGCTGTGGGAAAGTTATAGACTGATTATGCTTATGCCTCTGAAAGAGAAGGCTTGCGTCCCAGCAGTGGGAACGTTATACACTGATTATTATTTATTGTATAGTTTCAATAAAAGTAGTAGCGTGTGTTGCAGTATGCTGGAAGAGATTTCTTTAGAAATAAGGATCACTTTGATACGTATTTTTCTGTTTGTTTCTTGTCTGTTGATAATTATGTGTTTACATAAATAGTTAAATAAATAAAATACATCTAAAAAGTTTATCCCTTAACCCTCCATTGTTGCGAGCGGCACTTTGTTTGTCAGTCTACTCAAGTTGCCGTTACGCTATAATAGCCTCGTAGGCTGATTCGATTGGGTAGTTTTGGCTTTAACCTACAGTGGAGATACTTGGAACCTTTGTTTGTGAAGGTTTAGGGCGCTCAGTGGGGCTCATCTAGTGTCTGTGGCCTTCTTAGGTGTCCTAGTGTGTTGGAGTGTGCGATAAGCTTTGCGATGTTAATCCTGGAATATTATGTGATACAATAAAGAGCATTCACTCTATTCTATACTTTTACTTCAGGTAAAGTAGTAGAAAATGATGTGAATAGCATTGAACAAGCTGACACTACAAGGTCAACAACAGGAATTTTAAGAGTTAAAAACATAGACAGGATTAAACATAGTCTTAAATACGGCTGAATTACTTAGTCAGTAATATGTACTTGTCAAACGAAGCAAGAAAATTATAAAGAACTCTTGCTTCCGTATATTTTTTATGTATAAATTATGTCCAATACTTATGATTTATTGAGTTGCAGAAAAAAATACTTTCTCTGTTATTCTTGTTTGACAGTCGAATCTAAAACGCAATAATTATGAAATAAACTAAGATTTAGAAGCATAGCTACCTACCTATTAATACAAGACCAAAGTCCATCCTAAATAACTACATTAGCCAAAAAAACCGGCCAAGTGTGAGTCAGACTCGCACACGAAGAGTTCCGTACCGCATTAAGATTGAGCAAAAAGCGCCGAAAAAAGAACACGTTTCTTGTATGAGAACCGCGTTAAATTATTAACGTTATTTAAGTTTTATTATTTGTTGTTATAGCGGCAATAGAAATACATAATCTTGTAAATTTCCAACTGTATTTATTTATATATACTTTATTGTACACCACAAAATTAAATAATAAAAAAACAAACACAAAATATAAAATTGGCGGCCTTATCGCTTTCCGCGATCTCTTTCAAGCAACCTTAGAAAGGACAGTGCCTTGCCTGGACATAAAATGGGGCTATCGTTGCACGTTGGTGCAAATAATAAGTATACAATATACTAGAATAGATACACAGATATATACATATCGTAAATAATAAATACATACATACTTACTAAATATATAAGCATTAAAAATAAATGAAGACTAAATATAGATTTATTTGAAATGGCAATGCATTCCACAAACGAGCGGCCTGGACAATAAAGGATTTGTCGAGGAAAGTTGTGGAATGCATAGGCATTTTAAACTTCAAGTTATCTGATGTCCTTAAAAATTTCGTGTGGGAGATGCAAAGAAACTGGAAACGTTTCTTGAGATAGAGAGTGGTGGAAGGGGAAAAAAGCACATTACACAAAAGGGAAAGAACATAAACATTCCAGCGAAGGCGAATTGGTAACCAATTGAACTTCACGCAAAATTCGGAAACATGGTCATATTTATATTGGTTTGCGCAACAAACTAATTATGAACCTTATACAAACATTTTGAAGCCGCTCAAGTTTATCGAGTTGGTCTTGGATAAGGTCAAGAAAGCTAGATCAGCATAGTCAAGGATGGGTGGAAGAAGCGATTTTGTAAGCGCAATCTTAGTGGTAGAAAATTACGTAATCTATTCAAAGATGCAGCGGATGAAAATAGTTGACGTATTACGGTTCATTAAATACAGTCCGCAGTGATAGACGGACGGACAGCGGAGGCTTAGTAATAGTGTTCCCATTTGTACCCTTTGGGTACGGAACCCTAAAAATACCACTTTCTTTGATAAACTCCAAAAAATCCTCACATATACCAGCAAACTTCCTGTCACAGAATACAATAGTAACCATTTATCCGAAAATCTCCGTCTCGATCAATTAACAAAGCGAACAATTAAATTGTTGAGAGTCTAAATCCATTTGTCCTGTTTGTTCGCGCCCTAATAGTGTTTGCGTTTGAGACACCGCAATCCCATTTGAGCACTCAAATGCTCAGTTTTGAGAAATTCGAGTTGAGCGCGAACTTACCTGGGAAATGAGGATTCGTCATTTATGAATCTTTGGGGAATGTACCGGTGTCGCGTTTGTTAATTCTGTTACAGTTCAGACTTTAGAACAGATTTGTAACGTTTTGCTGCGGTTAAGATAAGTTTGTGTTAACTTCTTCATCATTGTCTGTTTTGTAAACCATTTCTGTATGACAGTTGCTAGTCCCAGAGCAAAACTATCTATTTGCTTTATTAGCATTTCAATGTACAGTAAGCGTTCAAAAGTGCATAAGCACGTTAAGAATCATATTGCTGTGAACACGCGGTATAGTCCGTATATCTGTATGTGTAAACAACACGGCACACACACCACAGAGAACGCAGTATTGCGCTTTACACACTGTCGTATCGTCGCGTACTTGCGCCTCACTACCGAAACAAATATATATTTCCGTTGCTTTTGTTAGACAACACGCATCATGCGCTTGACCTTGGCCAGTTTATGGCAATGCTAAAATTCAAACCTAACTTACGTGTGCAGATAGCAGAACGCGTTAAGCATTGGTCTGAGATGCAAACTGGCTGAGGTTCCAACCTCATCAAGCACAATGCAGTTTTTGCAAATTTTAATATTTTTGTTTGCAATAATACTATATCTTAACTATTGCTGCCTTTTTTATTAATGCTGTTATTGCAATAAAGGGTTTAGAATTAAAAATGCGTAATATGTGATAGCAAAATTAAAAAATTGTATTCGTTATATTTATTTTACTTATAGATAATATATTGCTACAATTATTTGTCATTACGTCAGCTCAATAAGATGTGAAATAGATGTCAAAAAACTTAGAAGTAATTTATATTATTTTGACATATTTGTATTATGAAATGTTTTAAATTTTAAATTGATTTTTTCACCATAAATATTAGCTAGCTTATTATTAGTTAGCTTTGATCATGGTCGAAGTAATTAAGCAATAAATAAGAATATAAGACTAATCAAAATGTAAAAAAAAAATACTTACAAAATAGGTGATTTTAAGGTAAAGTATGGGCAGTTTGTTTACATTATTTATTTTACATTTTATTTGGCTTTAGTAAATATTGGTTGGTATTGAGGTTATAGCTTAAGTATTCATTTTCTTTACGAAAAGAAGATTGAAACTTAACCTCAAATTGTAATCCTAAAATAATAATATTACTAAAATAATCTTAAACATTTTCGGTCTATCTGCGAGAAATACGACAAACAACATATTGTAACTTGCTTAAAAAATCGTTACCACAAATTCATGCAATAACGAATCTGTTGTTTATTAAGTTGGTACGGTAAATATTTTAAGGTTAAAATATAGCAGTGTCCCACTTGAAGTCTTAATATTATCGTGCGAAACTTAAACGTTCTTGTTTATGCCTTTCTGTCGAAAACGGCTTCCTAGCTGGTCTTCGGTGATACAAGTCTTCAGAGTGCACAGCGAACGGTTCATAATGACGTGTTTAATAATTCAGCAAAATATCTCGTTGGTATGAAACCATTTGTTTCATATTCCTCCATCATTTGACGTCGCTACTGCTCGATAATAAGCCTCTTCCTCATTCCTCTTAACCCTCACAGTATTTCTCTAGAACAAAGAATAACATTGTATTTATTACACATAATAATTATTTATCATTCACTAATCGAATTAAACCTCATAATGAATTTAAAATTTTAAAGGCATCTTCTGTCTCAACAATACCTCTGTTCTATCAACAATACCTTTGATTAAGATTTATGTTTAGTAAAATATGAAATATTTAAATGATAACACTCACACTTAGTCCGGTCTCATTAGATATTTGTGTAAATTACATTCACTTTTACGCAGCGCAATAATATTTGATCTCCCTTCAATATTTATATTTGACTGCATTTTGAAAAAAATAACCACAACACCGCGAAAACTTAAATACTCGTCACCAACAATAACCACGAACCAACAAAGTTTTGAGATTGGCTGGGAACAGACCGTAGCAATCGCGAATACGCGCAACGAACTGCGTCTGTCTACCCCACAGAAATCGAAATGATTTACTTAGTTTTCTGTGGTCTACCTGCTAAACCTTAATATTTATGTGAACAAGACGACCGAAACAAAAAACGAATGATTATTGAACTAGTCATTATTAAAAAATAACAAAAACTATGAATAATAATTATTAAAAAATAACAAAAACTATGAGTGTAATTATTAAAAATTACAAGCAAACCACAGATGAGATTTGAACCCTCGCTCGGCTCGCCATTATCGCACATATCAAAGCACGTTATCCACTGAGCTAGCACGCCGTATTCTATATTGATTGAAATTATGAACTACTACGAGTTGCAGACAAAGTGAGTGTGTGTGTATCTATAGTATTGTAACATCTTATAGAAGAAGGTCGTAAGTCAAACCGAAGCGTCAGTCTATTGCTTTGTGCGATTGCCTATGGACTTTTGGTCGGTACTGTACAACGACGAATTAATTTTGATACAAAAAAAATCAAGTCACTGCTGTGGTTCGCTTTATTTCAATAGTAAGTGATAATATTTTTTTCCCATTTTCGGCATATAACGCAATTTTAACTAAGTAAAAGATTAATTTAGCTACTCAGCGACACAAATAAAAATGTAGGTAATTAAGCCCCACACCGACCTCAAAAAACATTTGTATTATTATTCTAAGACAATTTTAAACTAACAATAATATCAATTTCCCAAGAAACGGTAATTTAATCTAAAAACAGGAAATAAAGGAAATTGTACATACATATTTATAAGATGATATTCAAATGGGTGCAAATACAAGGAGCGGCTGTTTAGCCATTTAACCAGCGAACATTTGGATAGAGTCAATAATGGCTTAGAACTCGCGAGGCGTTGAGATTGAGTGTTAGATGGTGCACAGTGGATTACGTCGTCAAGAGTTTTTGAGGGTAGGTAGGTAGATCAATATTGAATTTATGTTTATTCTGGTTTAGAATACTGTAAATTGAGCGAAAACTCCAAAATTCTGTGGGCCTAACACGAGCTAAACCTAACGTAAATTCAAATATTATATTTTTTGTATGTTAGATAATTGATTCACGCGTGACCTTGCGGAAATCCATTATATGATATAATAGACGTTGATATATTTAGTAACCTATTCGGTTTAACTATTCATAAAGAGCCATAAAAAACCTTGTAAGAAATCAGATCTGTCACAGGATCTTTCTTACAGGGTTTTTTATGGCTCTTTAAGAATAGTTACTAAATATATCAACGTCTATTGTATTTTATTTTGTTTGTATGTTTGTTTGTTACGCTTTCACGCTAAAACGGCTGAACGGATTTGAATGAAATTTAGCACATGGGTAGACCATGATTTGGGTAACATAATATTATAAATATACATTTTTATGCGGGTGAAACCGCGGGGCACACACAGCTTTTTTTTGACATAAAAGTAGGATCATTTTTTTTTTTTTATTAAATGTAAGTAATATCGAGCATTTTACCTAACAAAATTTCCAAAATCGTGAGTGTGGGAAATAGTTTTTTTTTTTTTTTTCTAAGCTTCTCATTCCTCCTCCTCCTTCCTTGGCTATGAAATGCTATCGGATAGTTCTTAGTCTTGTCGACAAGATTCTATAGCAAAAGATGTACCGAGCCAAAAGTGCCATGCCTTTTTTTTTTTTGTGTTTGGGAAATCACCAAATAACTTCTCCCGCTCTGGGCGGAGCGGGAGGGCGTGTCAGACTCTTACTGACTAAAACCCACTCGTGTTCCTTCGGATGCCCTGTCGCCGGGGGCCACGATCTCCCTTTCGGTTTTCTTCGCAACCCCGGCAGGCATCGGCCCTAGTGGACCCCTTCAATTCTGCTGACATCTCTTTGAGGCGCGCGTGGAACACAACGCGCCGTCGACCCGGGCCTAAAGGTACCATTTGCGTAGTAGAAAACATATTTAGGGTCATTTCAACGAAGAATCATTGACAACGAAGTCGACGTATCTAATCAATTTTTTTTCTTGTATTCCTTCCAGTTTTGTGGATGTTTTAATCTTAAAGGGTCTCGGTAACGTCTTTGTCGTTCAGCGGGCGTTAACGGCATCTTTCCTAAAATGGAAATGGAATTACGATTCACATTTAAGTGAATATACTGTAACAAACCCTAAGTGTCACGTGGTTTATTTCATATAACTTACCCCTTCACCGGACAAAACATTGTTGAATCAGGTTACATAGATCGCGCATTATTTATTATTTGCTGCATTTTTTAAATACGCGCGACTGTGGACACAACAATTTTCAATTTTGTATGGGAAACAAATTATGACAGACATTAAATTTAGTTTTTTAAAGCAATAAAACCAATTTCAATATTTAAAAAAATCTCTACTTGCTATTTTATTACTAATTAGTCTGAATGTTGTTTTATCCGTTTACATTTCGAACTGTATTTTATTATATTTTACCAACAAGTTGGTGGCCACATAATTCCAACAAAATATACATAAATTTTGAAAACGACCCTTTAGCCGACCACGTGTAGGCTAGCAAATACGAAATAACTCCACCAACATAATATACCCTTCTCTCACCCATTTAATCATCTAAACTTAATAATTCCGTCCCTATCTATCTGTCCATCGGTCTACACGCACGGGTCACGTTCCAAAGTCCGATCAATGTTCAATGTTCATAGCGAATAACTTATAAACTTTAAGAAAACCAACATCCGCGAGTATGGTAATGAGAACCAATCTAGATCGTTCCGAGATTGGTTGAATATTTGGAACAGTATAATTATCAAATGGAAGCAAATTAGACATTGTTTGTGCTAAGTTTAGTTCTAATTTCTCATTCCAAAATCGTGTTGCAAAAGCGAATAAGTTCTAATTTACGTGTTCTTACAGGACATGTGTCTGACTGTGCAACTGTGAACCGCGTTAATTTATGTCTTAAAACAGAAGATGCACTGAAGACCCCTAGTAGGTACAGCACAAATACGTGAAGGCTGCCTAATTTATTTATTTATTCCTAATTTATGTGAAAGAAATCCTAAGTACCTAGATATAATGGTAATAATAATTACCATGTGGTTAGGGTCTGTAATATGGTTGCATAATAGTGCTTGTAGATATTTAATAATAAACTGCAACTGCCACCTGCCACATTTTGAGTGGAGCTGCAACTTGCTACATGGGTTCACCATATCATATACATATAACCGATTCATTGAAACCATTCCAATGAGCCCAAACACGATACCTGTGCTGTAAGTTGGTAAGGGAGTTGGGCATCTTAGCACTAAAAACTGTGCTCATTACACATCTACGCCTGAAATACCTCTTAGTCACGTAAAAAACTTTATATTTATAAGTCCCCTCTAGATTTGTATGCAGCAACAAAAAGGAAGATAATTTCATATTCCTATTGAAGGCACTTTGGCTCACAATCGCGGCGGTAAATAAAAACGTTCTCAATTGGCACCCCGTCTGGGCCGGATGCGACCGTCGCGCGAGGGTTGGCAGACGGGTTGCGAGAGAATATTTTTTGATAGAAAGATTGAATATAATATTTTTGACCATTATGAAGTTCAAAAGAAATTTGATATGGAAAAGATAGGCCGAGTTTTATTTCCTGTCTTGTTAAAAATAATCATGCTCATCTTTCCATTTATTAAGTCAGTTTAAATCAATCTTGTGGGGAATGTCAATGCTGGTTAAACCCGGCGTTAGGTAGACCATGATTACTATTTTAATAAAATTGTAACTTTCAGTTTACCCGATTAAATTACTCGTCTATATCGAATTCACAAACATAATAGCATATTTTAGCACATGTCAAAAAGATTACAATCGCAGTGGAACTCAACAGGTCATTTTTTGTCTGACAGAGTTCCAATACCCAAGAGAGACTTTTCTCTCTGGTACTGGTTGTGTCTCTGGTCTGAGTTCTGGTCTATCCAAGTTAATGCTTAATTAAGTGACATCTTTGAGTGCGGCAGTTATATCCCATTTTAATATTTAACATCAAAATTCAATGAATTTCATCATCCTACCCTTATTCCAACAAAATTCGTTGCTACCAGCCCTATCACACCGCACACCCGCACAGCGCGACCGAATGCACTTGCTCCTCGCTAGCTCCGGATACGCACTTAGATGTTACGTACACTGCATTAGCTCCTAATACAATGTGCTTTCATATTGTATGAAGTTAAGTTAAATCGAAGATTATAAATATGACTTGTAAGTTAGGTTGCATTAAGTTATAGGGAAGATTATAAATATTTTCTGTAAAAAAGGATAAATGTATCCCGAACTTAATAAAGTTCAGAAGGTCTCTTCGACGTTATCAAGTGACAAACTTAGAGCATCAATGGTAATAAAATAGAAAGCATTGAGTTTAGTGAACACAAATTCATAACAATCATCATTCTCTGGTATCTTTAAAAGATTACCCAAAAATACATTGATATTTCGAATACTTGTGTGAATAGCGCTAATGAACTGCAATGAAAGTGAGCGAGGGATGACATACATTAAAATCTGAAAATATACTTTATATTCTATACACCTGCCTCTATTCAAGTACTACATTATCTATACATCTCCGTCAGCACCGTCAGCTCGTCGTGTCGACGTCTCACAAGTTAATTTCCTGTACGAGAGAGACCTGGCAAGACGATCCGCCATTTTTGCACTTCTGTCTATAAAACACAGACTCAACAGAACTGACGAAAAATCGATTGTTTTGTCTATAATAAATATATGAAGTAATACTTGTTCATTCAAACTCAAACTCTAAGCATTTATTTCAATTATACCAATTACAGGCACTGTTGTACAAAAAGTCACAGAATCTGAAAGACAAAGCTAGTTGCCCATTCCAAAGCGTAGTAAGCTACCTATGAAGAAGAACGGGCAAGAAACTCCATGGACACTCATTTAAATTAAAATATTATTACAAAATATTTGTAAAAAAATATACAATAGACGTTGATATATTTCGTAATCTGTTCCGCTTAACTATTGCTAAAGAGCCATAAAATTCCTGAAAGAAATCGACACGTGTTGCGTATTGTGTGGCAGCTAAGAGATGACCAGTCCCATCTGCCGGCGCCCGTTGCTTAAAACTATAGAAACTAAGAAAGATAGAACTATTTACTAGCGGCGCCCCGCGGTTTCATCGCATAAGTCTAGAGCCCTTGGGAATATGGAGATGGAAGGTATCCTATGTCCTACTCCAGGTCATGGATTACTTATGAGCCATCATCCAAATCCGTCCAGCCGGCTCAGCGTGAAAGCGTAACAAGCAAACAAATAAAAAAACAAAATCACTTTCGCATTTATAATATTATTATTACAGGATTATGATACTGTTACAACTGCCTCTGCACACTCATTAACATTTAGATCTGTTTAACGGGTATCTTTGTTGGGTTCAGATGCACAAATGCACGTTAAGCTTGGCTCGTTTTAAAACTTGAATCGAGGAATCCATTTGGTCTTATTATAACACTACAGTACGGAGAATATAGATTGATTCTTGCAACAGCTGTTATCGAGTTACTTTATTTTGCAATACCAAAGATTTCCGTTTATCAGTTTCCGTGCAACAACTTCTAGTCAAGGGACGGAAGTTTGTAATTGGAACTTCCGGCTTCCTATTACACACTTCCGTCCCTTTTCACAAAATCACTCCCACTGATTTGATTATTTAGATTTTTTAAGATTTAAATTGCAGGAAACCGAGCGGAAAGATGTTACACATAAAAAAATAGTTCCATTTAAAATGTCTAACAGCGACTACGAGTCTAGTCATTCACACTTAATGTAAAGACACAATAACAATCAGAACAGCTGTAATCTGTAGTATGTTATGAGCAGCCACACCCGACACTGGAACACATCCACTTGGTATCTCACGCTGGTGCGGGAACTCGGAACACGTAAATATTAGCTCACGCGTGGCATTCGTGTGTAGGTATAGTTGCAGACTTCATTCTTACGGACATATTCTAGAGTTAGATTTAAGACTGTTATAGGTATGTAGTTGTAACTGTAATTCATAATATACTACTCAACGTGCTTACTATAACGATACTCTTTCACATCGGAATACGGCAATGTTACGGCGGAAATAGTCTTAGTGATATACCTTCCCCAGGATATCTTTTACATACTTAGTACATCTTTGTGTCATTTACTTATTTTTTAACAAACCCCAGTGCAGTGCAGTTAGATGTCAGTATATCTTACTATTATTATAGCACTCAGACCATTTTTGGAGGCAAATCTCCTATCTATATACAAATCCAAAAACCAAATTTCGAATAAAATAAAATAAGTGAATACTACTAAATATTTTGCACACACTTGTCTACGTATCTGTACGATACGTCGAGAAAGTTTACGAGCTGGTCTGAAGTTGGTGTCGGTAGTAACCACGTCTGCCTCGCCGGCCGTCCGGCAGTCCGGCACGGGAATGCGTTTGATTCGCAAAATCAATGGCCGCGACTGTACGCTCGCCTTTTGTTCTCACAATCATATTTGTACGAGAATGTTGTTGTAATAAGGGAACTTCGGAGTTTGGAACTTATAATTGGATGAATGGTGAGAATAACAAAGACAGTGATGCGTAACTAAATGATGAATGTTGTGATTTTAATGGATTGGAATACGTAATGTCTAACTGTTTACGTATAGTTACAGTCGGTAGAAGAAAATGTCACCATATTTTAAAAAGAAGTTCTTCAAAAAAGAATATGTTAATAATACACACTTTTATTCATCTTCTTACATATAATTTACATTTTTAAATATTTTTGTTAGTATTTTTATATGTCAGGGCTACAGAGAGAGGAACATCCTAACAATGCGAGCCGTATCCAAGAGTACCGCTTTCTGAATCAAGCCCTTGATCCAGCTGCCCAACGAGAGCCTCTTTAGGTGTTGGTCGAGGCTCTTGGCGATTAAGCCATTGGCTGTCACGACTATCGGCATAATAATTGCTGAGTCCACATCCCACATGTGGACAACCTCGCGAGCCCAGTCAAGATACTTGATTTGTTTATCTTTCTCGGCTTTCACGAGGTTCCCGTCATACGGGACCGTTATGTCAATAATCATTGCGCGCCGCTCTCCTCGATCCACCACCATTATATTAGGCTTAATGGCAACAATAGTCCTGTCAGTAATGATAGATCGATCCCAGTATATTGTGATATTTCCATTTTCGAGAATTGGGTCGGGCACATACCTTTAGTATGGCACTTCTGATTTCACAAGGTTGTATTTCAGAGCAAGTTGCTGGTGGATAATCCTAGCTACAAGGTTGTGTCTATTCAAGTACTCTTCGTTAGCTAGACGAGAACACCCGGAGATAATGTGTCGGATTGATTCTCCCGGACGGTGGCATGCCCGACAGATGTCAACTGTGCCGTCCTTCACAATGAATCTCCGGTAATTGTTCGTCATCATAACTTCGTCCATAATTGCGCAGACAAAACCTTCGGTTTCCCCAGAGAGGTCACCAAAACGCAGCCAGGATACGGACGCTAATAAATCTACATCAGGCCCATGCAGGGCCTGGAAGTAGCGTCCGTGAAGCTTCTATATTTCCATGCGCTCGTTAGTGTCAAGGACTACAAGCTTGCGCCAGTTCTCTCTAGCCAAGGAGAGCGGAGTAAGGCCCTTGTCCACCGCGACCATATCTCGATGCATCACGTCGGCTTCTAGAAATATTCCCTGAGACTGCATATCTTGCGATGGTGGAGGGTCTTAGCGTTTAAAAAGCCTCGACCTCCACACTTTCGCGGGATATATAGTCTCATTACCGATGATCGTGGGTGATGCATTCGAGATGCAATCAGCAGCGTACGAACTCTCCTACCTAAGGCATCGAGTTCGGTCTGAAACCATTTGAGTATGCCAAAAGAGTACATCAAAATCGGCATGACCCAACTGTTGAAGAAGCGCACCTTGTTTCCGCCTGATAGAAGACTTAATAATATTATATTATTATTATGGACAGCACATAATTCCACCCCTAATTACATAATGTGATATTGTAAAGATTTCTAATCAAACGTAGTGTCTGAATGCCTTTTGCAATTTTAAATAACCTAGTACTCCTTCAAACGTTAGCTACACATACATAGGTAGGCAACTGCAATTTTCTATCATTCTGAAAAAGAAGTTTGCACGTGTCGTTGCCGTATGCAGAAGTCCCAAGAAGGGACACGTGCCTCAAGTAAATTACAGTCATGTAGTAATAAAATAAAAGCATTCCATACGGGCCTGGGGCCGGTATTGAGGCGCACTGTGTTCCAATATCGGCGTCTTTGTATCAGCCGGCGCATACTTTAATAAGAATCCAATACAAGCCTTTTGCAGAGCTGTCATCTGAAACTGAAAGGATACTTGCAATGAAATCCATTAAAAGAGAGATGCACTGTTTTTTTTAACGTATGAACTCTATTAGGTATAGTTTTAAACTTTTGCGACCGTCTTTTGTATTTCGGTTATTTATATTTAAGTAGAGTTGTCCATTTATTATAATCCACATGTTGCACGACAACGACACCATGACATTATGAGGTGACATAATGATGGCATCATGTCACCTCATCACGGCATATCATGTTATCTATAGATTGGTTACTGTGGCTAAGTTAGTGAAATAGTAGGCTGACTCGGATGTTTAAATGCTTTTCTCTGTATGTGTAACTCAACCAATGTGATGACGTTTAGTTAAATAGGTAAATAGATTTATGGGACGACTCATATTGCAGTGCATGAAAATAACTGTGCAATTTTTACCACAAAAACTAAAACCAATTCACTCAAAATAGGCGAAACCTTAAATATTTTAACCCATTCACTACGCCGCACTCAGAAACTTTCACCAACCATGCAGCAAACTAAATCGAATAAAAATCGTTCGTATTCAAACCACAGTGGTGAATACTTTTTGTCGAGAAATAAAAACGCCATGAAGGTCTATAGAGGAAAATTAACACGATTTAAATTGTGTGAACACTGTGCTGACTACACTGCAAAACTCTCTTTTTAAGTCAACGTGCGAGGTTATAAATAATGCTGGTAGGTATCGTAAAGGCAGTATTAAGTCAGGTTGGTAGCGGGGCTAAATACCTAGGATATACAATCATCAGCATTAAGGACTTTTGCAGAATATGGCGATTTTATAATACTGTTTTGCGACATTACGATGGTTTTTTTTTTCCTACTCTGATCCCGTTATTTGGGGCCGGATCTACTCACTTTTTTTCTGCGCCAAATCATTTGGTCTTTGGTTGCTGTTCACGATACGATGTTAATCACCGAAAAAGTCAATGTGGTTTTGGATTTGAAGCCACAAATATATAGATGAGAAGTAGAATCTAAGTATTCAAAGCAACTAAAACTACCTAGTAATAACATTAAGCCCTTTCAATTTCCAAGTTACAACATATCTCCCTTATTTCTATCGTCCTAAGAAGCGAGCAAACGAGATTCTTAATAACTCCTTAACGAGTCCTGCGAGGACTTCGTTCATTAATATATCTCTAATGAAGCAGTAAGGCTTAGGTGGAATTGTTTCCATACGTTTGTTCTTTCAGAGTTGAGTTCTAACAATTACTTCTTCTTAAGTTTCAAAGAGGAGTTATTTGACTGTGAGAGATAATAATTAAGAAGGCAGAAAAGCAAAAATATCTACATGACTTAGTAATGTTTTAATGCAAGTTTTAATTAGTACGTCTACTGACATATAAATGTACATTCAAATACTAAGACACTATCTTTTGACCGCGGCTTCGCCCGCGTGGATGTTGGCAAATATCCCCCGAGAACATATTACAGGAATTAAACCCTTTGTGTTCATCCAGGTAATAACTATCTATGTGCCAAATTTTATTCAAATCCGTTCAGCCGTTTTTACGCCAGTCCGGAACATACATCCAGACAAACGGACAAAAATTTTAAAATATATATTTTCGGCATCAGACTCGTTCGCAAATCTCGTAGAAATTACTTTTTCACAAATATTTAATGTGCGGTTTTGACCTCGGTACTATTTTAATATATATATACATAGATAGTATAAATACTTTCTAATAAATAATTGAATGTCTTTTATCCAGAGGTTATATTCTACAATCTTTGCCTTAAAACCAACAATTGCGACATGAAATAATGAAATTAATTTCATAGAAAAAAAAAATAAGATAGTCATCATAAAACAGATACAAAGGGACAAGGGTTTCTCTAGACAATGTTTACCTGTGAAGTTCAAGGCAATCTTAAAAGGTAGCTAAGTATTACAAGGAGATATGATTACATAACTTGTAAGTGTCAAAAGAAAAATACAAGGAAAGTCCACCAGTAGGTAATATTTGGAACCTGTTCAAGCCATAAGGAAAAACAACACTTTTGAAAATCACCTTTAACATTTTTTCTTATACAAACACAGAGATAGCCAAGAATAAAATTTGGGAAACATGGGATAAGTCCACACAAGTTTACGAAATGGCGGAGACGTTTCTTTGTCGCATAAAATAAAATTAAAGATTCCATCTACGGAAAGCTACGTTCAAACTATGCAAAACTACCTCATATATTTTTTTATTTTACTGCCATGTTCAATTTAAACAATGCCCTTGACAATTCAAAAGGGCCAGTAAATGATTGAATTGAAATAAATTCTTTGACTTGACTTCGACTTGAGTAACAAATAGGTGTTAATAATATTAGTTACGATTTCTATCTACATTATGTGTATTGCACGTAATATAACTTTAATTACTTCCCCATGGAGTATGGATTAAGCCATGGTATTAGATAGAATAAAGCAGTTTCCAAGTAATTATTAGCTGGTGAGTAGCATCTAAATCAAATTTCATTTGGTATTTTCGTAAAACCCTTCTAAGATCCATTTGTCAAGTATAGTTTCAAGATCAATTTTCAATAGAAAAAGTAAGTTGGCCGATAGATCATAAGCCTACGATCATCTCCAAACAAACAAACAAAGCCACAATAAACACGATGACAAATATCTTTCAGTGGATTGCTTACCTAAACCCGGGTCCAATCTCACTCGGTTGTGGGCCTTGAAAAATGGCCTTGGGGGATGCGCGAATTACTTTTTTTGGATTCGCATCCCTTTCTCATCGTCACCTGTGTCCTTACACGTATATTTCTGTACACATATGTTGCTTGTACCACCTTTGGTTTTACACAAAAACAAATTATGTTATTTTTTATTTGAGTATGTTTTATTCGGGAAAATATGATTTTGTACGATTGCAAAGGTTGACGACTAATCGATATTACAGTAGTCGTCAATAAATTAAATTGGACACAATCATAGTTTCTTGGCTACGACAAAGGCAGCAATGAACAATTACTGGTCTAATGATTTTCTTTAAAAATCTACTTATCTGTATTTTATATATATATTTTTTTTATTAAACGTACAGTGCACAGAAGCTATGTGAATGCTATTTATCTTCCGAAAAACACGACTAAATTCAGACGACTGAATTGAGCCAAGTGGTATAGAATCTTAGAATCATCATGCTTTTAGTTGCCTGTTGCTTTTATTTACCTCCAAGATTGCTCGAAGATTATTGCAATAGACCATCCGGATACCTCTGAAATGAGACGATTGTTCCAACTTTTTTCATCAAGTTTTTAACACCCTAAACTTCACCTTTTTACATCATAAAAAATTAACCGACACCCAAATTAACTATACATTATTAACGGTAAAAAACGGTAAAATTAACCGTTAGCTCATAATCTTGTTACATAGAAGTTAACATTTATAGAGAAAGTTAGCGCGTGAGCGAACGGCAGGGAGAGATAAAACGCATAAATTAGGCCAACGTTTGACCGAAGTTAGGGCATTAGCGATTGTTGCCTATGGAATTATTCGGAAAAGTTATTATCATTTTATGTTGGCGTAAGGTAGAGAGCATGTTGATAAGGCAATAGCGGAATGGATTACTTAGTCATTCTGTCAGTCCCCCGTGAAATGGATCCTTGAACCAATCTCCGAAAGATTCAGCAAATTATAGACCAAAATATAACAACAAAATTCATCATTATCATGTCTTGCACTTGTCCCAATTTATTTAAGCTCGGCGCTACAGTCTTCTTCTTAAATACTTTTCTATTATATCAGTGGTCGTATTTATCATATATTTATTGAGCACGAGATTTGGCTATCAATAAATTGAATACACTTTCAAAGAAGGTAGTGGACAATATCGATTTATGATAGCAAATTGAATTTCATTAGTGCCGGTTTTAGAAGCTTGATCGTCTCATTACAATTTTAAATGCGTAGGCATATAGAGGAAATCGTGCAGGAAAAAGTGATAGGTATGTTTTAATGGCCAATGGTTCATTAAGCGGCCTGTAGCAGTTGACTTAATCATTGTTCAAATCAAACCGTTTTGGGATCTGGAATTCTTCAATTTTGTAGATTCAGTCTTCAAAAACGTAACTATACAAAGGGGTTAAGACTTATTTAAAGACCACTACCAGATTCACGGGAAATTCCGCGACCTCTTGTTACAATACGAACAACCTATTCCTTTTACACCAGCGCTCCGTCACAAAGTCTACCAACATAACCGTTGTCTTAGAGCTAACCAGGTGGCGAGTTTGCCAGCTATTAACTACCAACTACCACCCTTATAACTGACGACCGGGGAGGAATGCTTTTTATTCAATGGCAACACTTGGGAGGCCGATTAATTTTGTATGAGATCACTGTTTGTGGTTTAAATTGGATTCGAGATGCGATTTGTATGGTAATCGGGGAGCTATGCTCTTTGAATATGAATTTTAAGTTAAAACTTAGTTTTATAATATAAAGCGTAATGATCACTGACAAATGATTAAAATTACTCTAAAAAACCCTTAGGAGATTAAATTAAAATGAAGTGTCAGGGGCGATACCAGTTGCCATGGGATCTGGAGGCAAAAGTCCCCACGCACATTTGAGAGTGACACGAGGTGGCGAAACGCCGGGGCTTAACTCCGCTGCCGCAATAAATCCCGGCACAGTGGACAGAGCTCCGGTGGGATCTTATGGCATCATGGAGAGTGCGATTGTCGCAACCCAGCGCTGGGCACGCTACAATTGCGGCGATAAGTTCCCTCTTTGAGGAGTGACTAAAGAGGCGCCACGGCGTCCTCACCTTCCACCTGACGCAGGTACTCACGGGACTCGGTTGTTTCGGGACGTTCCTGTTCAGGATAAGGCGGGAGGAAACGCCCAGGTTTCACCATTGTGTGAATTGCCTGGACGAACCGGTGGAGCATACGGTGGAGGTCTGCCCGGCTTGGACGGAGCATCGTCGTGTCCTCTTGGAGGCGATCGGCGGCGGTGATCTCTCGCGTCCGGCCCTGGTCCAGGCAATGATGCGGAGCGAGAGGGCATGGGAGGCCGTCACCTCCTTCTGCGAAGCAGTAATGATCGCGAAGGAGGAGGCAGAATGCGTGAGGGAGACACAAATTACGCGCCCTCACGCCCTTAACCGCCGTAGGAGACGCCCTGGGCGTCGGGACTCGCAGGCAGATTCCCAGCCACCGTAGGTACGGGCTTGCGAACGGTGAGCAATGGGTAGCTCGTCGTCCGATAAGGACCAGGCACGGGTCGACGGCGAGTTGTGTTCCACGCGCGCCTCAAAGTGATGTCAGAGATCTGACGGGGTCCACTAGGGCTGATGCTTGCCAGGGTTGCGGTTTTGTCCGAAAGGGTTACCGTGGCTCCTGGCAATACAGATAACTAAAGGAACACAGGTGGGTTTTAGTCAGTAAGAGTCTGACATGAAGAGCGGGAGAAGTTATTTAAAAAAAAGGGGCAATACCAATCATTTGTGGACAGGTCAAGATAACAGTATAAGTTGCACCGCACTAATGGTTCAAAATCATTTGACTCTTCACTCTTTGCCAAATATTTAACTGCTCTTTGTCGTGGTTCATGTTAGTTCTAAAAGCTAAATTAACGAATGATTCATTTGCTTCGTGGTACGTAAGTAGCTACATATCAAGGCAGCAAAATAATGTTTACACGACTTGGCGTATTCTATTTTACGAATACAAACACATTTTAACCCTCCACAGCTCTCCAAACGCGAATAAACCCATGCATCCATAAAATTGTGTCACATCGCTTTCCTATCAAAAATCGCGGCCTATCCCCACCACTCATTAGTATGCCGTGGTCGTGCTGTCACGTGATTGGTATTTCATATCTCTTTTACGTAGCGTGATGTGGCCATTCCTATGCGCCGGATTACTCTTCTAAATGTTTATCAATACGACGCTGGAGGGTTAGTCTTGTGGATATCCGCAAGATGATTTGATCTCGGAGTGGGTAAATAACATGGTATGACATATTTATATTTACGTTGTGCACTTTTTTTAAATAAATCGGAGATGACGTTTAACAGACATCATGTTTATTGCATGCCAGTGTCCTATTTAATATAACTGATAATGCGACGTATTTGTCAAAACTGACACATTTTCACGACAGGCTGTATAATAAACCAGTGAAACATACAAAATTTTCATGTCGCCTGTCAACATGTTGGTTTTATTAAATAGCTCCCTGGTTGTTTAGGCATTGATGTGCGATAACCAAATTCAGTTAACACGCATTGTTGCATCACAATTTAATCAATCATTATTAATATTGATATTTAACATCCTATTCGAGATGGCTTTCTAAATAAACTTCAACGCTATTTCATGATTAGTTTGAAATTCTGCGCACACAGGAATTCAATAAGGTAGCAACTATGGATGGATGGATACCAATGGCGTCAACGGGAACAATGAGCACGTGAAACTGACAAGCCATATTTTAGTTAAAAGGTTAAGTTTCTATTTTGATAATATGCAATGCCATCATAATAACATAATATTGCTGTATCGCTGAAGTATCCCGAACAACTATTTAGCCTATCGCTTTCCATGGCAGGACAAATAAAGTTTTTGCCAGCTTAAGGAGCATACATTGTTGTCTACCCACAGGATCGAGGTCTCTTCTAGTATAAAAAGGTCAAGAAGGCTTTGACAGAACGGTCAAAATTATCGTCAAGTTCTATTTTTGAACCGCCTTCAGTTAATTAGTTTTCCCATCTCTGAACCAGTCAATCTGCGTTCAAAACAAATGTAGCACAAAATCCAGGTGAATGCATAGAGGTTCTAAATTAAAGTGTCTAAACAAAAACAGAGCAATCAGGGCAGCAGGACAATGTTCACTTGAAGGTAAATTATAGCACTCGCGGGACCTTTTCTGTGCAAATGACGGAACAATGTAGTTTGCCTAAAAAAACTATTCAGGTTTTACATTTTAGATTTTTTAATGTTAACAAAGTTAACTGGGAAGCTTTTCCAAAAGGAATAAAAAAGTTTTCTTCTACGGTTGTGGAATTAATTTTTACTGTAGTGGAAAACTGAATCAGTTTAAAGAAACTGATTTAGTTTTTCACTACAGTAAAGATTAATTCTGCTGCAAAGGCAGCAGAATTTTGTGTCATAACAGAAAGAGAATATTGTGGGTCTACCTACTAGTTATGACAGTGACAAGTGATAGATTGGTTTAAATAAAGCCACAGTATTTGTATTTCTTCTTTTAAAATATTTAAATTAAAGTAAGTTATCAATAAAAAGCAATCAAAACACGAAAAAAGTGCTACTGCCTGTGATTAAATTCATTTCACCGTTCGGTGAAGTCCGTCACTGCTTGGCCGAGCGTGCGTTCCAACACCTATTATATTAAAAATTGATTTCATTCGATATTCCAGTTTCGGAGAAAAGTTTATTTTGTGAATTATTTTATTAAACATTGTTATCGAGGTAGACTGGCTACTTTTTTGGATAAACTACTATATAGAACGCGTGATTTATCCAACCAAATATTAACTAATAACTTCGACAATGCAGGACATTAAATAATGAAAAAAATTACAGTATTCCGAAATGGCGACTTATAACCAGTCCTTTGATACTCAAAACAAAATTGAAGCATTTAGTGCTTTTAAAAGCTATAAGCTTTCGAACATTTTAATAGAATTGAATATTTTTTATTTGCAGAGAATGTAGGTATTTCCAATTAGATGGAGACACAACCATGCGCTAAAGTTGCACTTCCATTGTGCTCCGGATGTGAAACAGATCCAACAGTATCCTAAGCATGATTTCAAGCCGCCTAGACTGTTTTCGTGGGTCGCTTTTGTGCCATCTCGCACTACTATTTGTGTCAGTTCTTACTAATATAGGTAGTTGTACGTTTTATTAATTAAATTTTAATTTATGAGTCAAATAATGACACTTGAATTAAAATAATTCTATTCTATTCTACTTATGAGCGTACCGACCATTTGCCTTTGTCTCCGTCTTTTTCTTTACGTGTAAAGAGTAAAGAAAACTTTTACACTATTGCAATGTTTTTCGTTGTTATTTTCACCATTAAATAAAAAAACGAATACGCATAAACGCTAAAAAGATAACTTTATTTTACTAAATGAACCATAATATGGATTTATTTACTTATATAAAAAAGTAGCAAAACAGAGGAAAAATTTACTCGTTATGAGGTAACTTTGCGAATTTATTCTATCGAGACAACGTTATCAAATCGTGTTTCCATCGCGCATATATCTAGTAGATCCCAATAATACAAATATATTTTCCTAAATTTTAAATTAATTGTTTACCAATTCAAACAAGCTTAGTAAAATCATGTTTGTATGTATAATAAGCTCGGTGCCTTCTTAAGAATCCTTCTTTTCTCCTTTCTATGCTAAACTAAAGATAACTACACTGTATTATTGGGAAAGCATTAAATTATTTTGACAGAAATCATTAACCAATAGTATACAATAAATAAATAAGTAGGAATTCAGCTTACATTGCCAGTAAACCTAGATTTAATAATTACCTCCTATCTTGAATCTATTTATTGGCGAAAATGATATAAAAAGAAACATAAACTCAACCAGTTCCAGACAGTTTGCCAGACCTTCTTCCAAAAAGCCAGAAGTCGGTCTTTTAAAGTAGTAAATCAGAAAACCTCAGCCAAACGTCATATTTCACACAACAATAGACGTATAGCGGAATGATTTATTATATCATTCACCCATTCGTTCCATTCAGTCCGTTCATTCCATTCTCATTCAGCGAGCGACTGGACTTCGCACAATAGGTTGACTATCCCTGTATAACATTTTTACTACGTTATTTTGCTTTTGGGAAATAATTTAAATAAAGAGTGTGTGTTGAAAGATAAAATGTCTGAAACTATGCAAGGAAGGCTAGGCATGAAACCAAAACAATTAAATTATTATTTTATTTTCCACACGAGCGAAGTCTCGGACCGAAGGGACTCCGCTCGCATGGAGGTCGTGGGGGTTGAAATTATCCCAAAGGAACCTACTACTATAACTAATAAAAGCCAGGTCATGGTCTACCTGTGTGTTTCATTAAAATTCGTTCAGCCGTTAATGCATGAAGGCAGATAGACAGAGTTCCTTTCGCCATCCATACTGTAATATTTTTAATAATAATTATAGTATGGATCGTTGAAACCTCAGTCTGACTGAAAGGTTTAGCAAAAATCTTTTTCATTCCGTTAGAAAAAAGAGCTTGAAAATAACCAACTAATAAACAGTAACTAGTCCATCAAACCTATGGAACTAGGCGCCGCAGTAGTTTGCCACGGTTTAACTTATATGGAAGCAGGAACTTTCGCATGTCAAGCATTGTTCGTGGATGCCGGGATTTTTCATTGCCGTTGCTAAAATGTATGCAGTTCTAGTACTCAGAGTACGGTACAGTAGGTACTGTGGGATAAAGATAAACTAAACAGGGTTGATAATCTCCAAGGAAAAAGTTTTGACGATTTGTAGCTTTTCTAGTATTCTAACCTCAGCAGGTCCGAAAGAGTCTTTTAATCCTATCACAAAATTGCTTCGATAGGCATCATAAAAATAAAACGTGGTAATTGACATTTTTCTAGCTAACTGTAACATTTTTCCTAAATCTGTAAAAGCAGTTTAGCAATCACTTAAACAACGTCTTAAGAATGTTTTCCTGTAGCTAAGACGGTTCCTTATTGCCCCCTCTCTAAAATCAACCTTATATAATACCTAAATTTATATTCAATACATGAACGTTAAGCATATAGTTGTAAATAAATTGTCTTGTTAAACAAAACCTGAAACTAAATATTTCAGAATCACCACAATAGGGAATTATAGTAGCAAGATAATTAAGAATGAATTGGCAGGATAACTCTTACATTCGTCACAGGGTGTCAGATATCTTATACTCGAATTGGGAGCTGTAAGCTTAATTTAATAAAAAAAATATTTGTATTTATGTCGTGGTCAGATCTTAGAATTGCCCTGTTAAGGGTGGTTCTGCAGAAATGAATAGTTGACACTACGAAAACACGGGTAAAACATTTAAAACTGTTTAATGCGTTAATAGCTAATAACAATATGGCCGCGTGCACAAAATGTTGTATTCTAAGACGTGCGCATTTATTGGCGATCGATGGCAGACTGGCGGGGGGCCTGTGTGACAAGCATGTCAGCGTATCCCGCCTAGTAACTAGTGATGTTACTTTAGTTTAAATACTATTAAAGAAATTTAGAGCGCGTCGCTTACATTCCCCACCCTAGTGCTTTCGTAGCACTCATCAACCAGAGTGATAGGTGCGACGCGTGCCGCAGAGCGGCGCCAGGTCCGGGAGCGCACCTTCACTTCCACGAGTCTGATGCGACCGTCCTTACCTGGGAACACCTCAGTGATGAGTCCCTTTGGCCACGAGTTGCGGGCAGAGTTCGGGTCCACAACCAATACGAGGTCGCCCACTCGAAGCGGTGGCTGCTCCGCGTTCCACTTTCGCCTAGGTAGAAGGTCAGGTAAAATCTCCTTTACCCACCTGTTCCAGAACATGTCGGCCAATCGTTGACTTGTACGCCAGTGTCTGCGTAAGTACAGGTCAGAACTGTCAAACGCTCCAACTACAGGTAAGTTCGACGACGTACCCAGCAAGAAGTGGTTGGGGGTGAGGGCTTCTACGCCCTCCGGGTCTACCGAAACGTGCATCAAGGGACGGCTGTTCACTATATTTTCAACTTCTGCTAAAAGCGTGCCCAACACTTCGTCCCTTGGTGCCCGTTCGAGCAAAACAACTTTGAGCGACGACTTGACGCTGCGAATCAGTCGCTCCCATGCCCCACCCCAATGGGGACTGGCTGGAGGGATGAAAGTCCAGTCCATCCCATTGTTGACACCTACGTCTTTCAGTTTCTCTTGATCTAGGTCCTGCATGGACCGTTGGAGTTCCTTTTCAGCGCCTTTTAAATTTGTACCGTTGTCGGAATACAAGTGACGTGGCCAGCCACGTCTCGCTGCCATCCGTCGCAGTGCCATGATCAACGAGTCCGTCGTGAGAGAAGCAACAGTCTCAATGTGAATAGCACGCAACGTTAAGCAGGTAAAAAGAACACCGTACCTTTTTTCCTTGCGTCTGCCGACTGTTACCTCCATCGGTCCAAACAAGTCCAGACCACAGTGTGAGAAGGGTCGCTGATGATGTGCCACACGAGACTGAGGTAAGTCACCCATGCGAGGAACTAGCGGCCTGCACTTTTTGATGCGGCACAGCATGCATTGCGACACTACACTCTTCACGGTAGGTCTAAGTTTCACTAACCAATATTTTTCCCTCAGCAGAGCAGATTGACTACTGTTTCCTGATTTCCATGAGCTGCCTTCACGTGGTAGTGCCGGACAATCAGCCGAGCCACAGGGTGCCGGCCGTCCAATATTACAGGCCTCTTTACCTCCATGTCGACATCTGCAGCAGCATCGATCCGACCGCCCACGCGAAGCAAGCCATGCTCGTCTAAAAACGGTGAGAGTGTAAGTAACCGACTATTTTTAGACAACGCTTTACCATTGCTTATCGCAGCTAAATCCTCAGCAAACGACTCCCCTTGTGCGTGTTTCAATAGCTGCCGCTCTGCACGCTCCATCATCTGCACGCTATAGCCGCTGCCAGGAAGACCTTTTAACCTGTCAACAAATTTGAAAACAGCGGCTGACGCTCGTAGAAGGCGTAGCCAAGAAGAAAATCGTACCGGATCTGGAACCGGCGAGTAATCTGAGTGTTCCTGAATAACAGCTGTTACCTCTTCGCATACTGCGTGCGTTTCCGGCTGGATGACATCCCTAGGCCATGACGCGTCATCAAAGCGCAGGAAAGTCGGACCGGCTAGCCACTCAGAATACAAAGTAGGATTGAAAGTTTCCCTTGTAGCTAAGTCAGCTACATTAAGCTTCGTTGGAACATATCTCCATTCATCAATACGTGTCTATTCATCAATCTCCCCAAGACGGTTCGCTTCGAACGCTTTATAGGTACGTGTATTGTTACGTATCCAATGGAGAACCGTAGTGGAGTCGCACCAAAAGAATCGACGTACTGGAGTTAATCTATGTTCCTTACCAATAGTGTTAGCTAGCCTTGCTGCTAACAATGCCGCTTGAAGCTCATATCTAGGTACCGTCATAGGTTTCACAGGTACCACTCTGCATTTACTCGCAATAAAAGAAACATGTATTTTACCTTGCGTTTCCCAGCGCCAGTATGCTACCGTACACAGCGCTTTTGTGGATGCGTCACTAAATACGTGAAGATGTAAGTTGTTATAAACAGACTCGCTCGTAACCGAACTCGTAGCACTGCTATCGGACGCTACGCTTTCGTAGCCCGTAGCACAAGGCTGCGTAGCACTATAAGATGTTAGCCGCGCTTGTGGCGGCGGCGCGGGAGTGGGGGTTTCTATCTCGCTCGCACACGCTATCTTCGTAGCGCATGCAGGCATCGCATGGTACCTTGGAATGCGAAGTGTGCTGATAACGTTAATTAAATCAATCCATTTTACCCATCTTTCGTAAATGTTATCAGGAACATTATCGTCCCATCCAATATTCAGGCGCCAGGTATCCTGAAGCAGAATTTTACCCTGAATAGTGAAGGGGGCTAGAAATCCTAAGACATCAAAAATAGACATAATAACCCGTAGCATAGCCCTTTTTGTGGGTCGTTCGTTACCCTGAGTGATATCTTTTGGGATGCGCTTTAGTGACACGTCAAACCCAAGCATATCATCTGCAGGAAACCAAATAAGTCCCAGTGTTCGCTCACCTCCATATTGCTGACCGTCATTGAACTTTACTGCGGCAGAACCTAAGGTCTCCTTCGGCATGCTGTTTAAAACCGCGACGCTGTTGCTCGTCCAGTTTCGGATTTCAAACCCACCGGCCCTGTGAATTTCACTAACATTACTCACCATGTCAATAGCAGTTCTTTCATCCGGCAAACTATCTATATAATCATCCATGTAATGTGAATGGTAAATAGCATCGACTGCGGTCGGCAAGGATGACTCATAGCGGCGAGCGTTCTTGTTCTTAATGAATTGAGCTACAAATGGTGAGCAATTAGCTCCAAAAATTAAAGATGTCATGACATACGTTTTGATGCTTTCTGTGGGGCTGCTTCTCCACAGAAACCTTAGTGCGTGCTGATCCTCGGCGTGAATTTTAACCCTCAGGAACATGTCCTTTATGTCACCTGTTACTGCGACTTTATTTTCCCTGAAGCGTAGCATTATACCAAACAGTGATGACAAGAGATCAGGTCCTGTGAGTAAATAGTCATTAAGACAGGAACCATCTACCTTACCTGCAGCGTCGAAGACCAGCCGAAGCTTGCCTTTGTTTGGGTTGTCAACACCGAAATGAGGTAGGTACCACGTATTCGATGTGACGTCATTTGCCACCAGTTCCCTCGCGTAATCATTTTCTAACAAATGACGAACGCGTTCCTCATACCGTTTAGCAAACCCTGTATCCTTTCCCATCTTTCTTTCGATACCTTTTAACCTTCTTCGTGCGTTGGGGTACGAGTCCGGCATAGTGCGGCTTGACTCCTTCCAAGGTAAGCTAACATGCCAGCGTCCATCAACGAGCACCGCTGATCGCTCAAGCTGATCGATGGCGCGCAAATCGTCAACATTCTGGCGCGGCTTGCCGGACACACCCATGGCATCCAATGCAAAGGAACGTCGAACCTCATCATGGATTTCTTGAAGTAGACTATCATGCGATGAACTGTCACTAACCTCTTCGTTCTCCGTGATGGTCAAGGCGGCCTCAGCGCAGGCGGACCGAGTGCCGGCGGCGGCCCGGGCGGCGGCGCCACTCCGCGCCACGCGCACCCTACCATGTACACACCAACCTAGGGGGGTAAGTGTAGCGGACGGCTCATTTACACTACCTAACTTTATTTTCAAAGGTACAATTAAATCATAATTATCTTGACCTATTAATATATCAGGTTTTAAATCTGAGGTACACAATTTGTCTTTAATATTCTTTAGGTGAGAATACTTATTGCAATCTATTACAGATAACTTTTGAATAGGCAAACTTAATTCTTTAACACACCGCATTCTTATATTACTATGTAACCTATTATCATAACCGGCAATGTTCATATTCACAATCGTAGACTCGCATATCATCGCGTCATTCCACGCTCCGCGCACTGACAGTTTCTCGCGCTTGCCGCGCAGCCCGACGCGCTCGGCGAGGCCCGCGCTTATGAGCGACACACTCGAGCCGTCATCGAGTAACGCGGTCGCGTGTTCGATTCCGTTAGGTCCGTGCACTCGAATAGGTATCACCTTTAACAACACTTTATTGTCACTCGCGTTAATGTAAGCTATTGTTTCTGACGACGCGGTAGGCTCGGCTCGTTGTAAGTCCGCAGACGTCGTGGCACTCGTAGCTGACGCATTGTTGTCATCAGCGCTGGTGCCCTCACGTTGTTGCTTACTCGTAAAATGCAGGAGACGATGATGTTCCTCTTTACAGCCGTCTTTGTCGCACACGGGAGCTGAACACGTCTTTCTGTCGTGTTTCGATACTAAGCACTTGTAGCACAGGCCGTGCTTTTTTACATATTGCCACCGTACTTTACGTAGTGCTTTTTTAAACTGTTTGCAGTCGCTGAGATTATGTACCGATGCGCGGCAAAACAAACAATTAGCGTTACGTTCTTCGTCTTGAACAAGCACGGTATGTGTGCGTGTGCACGTACTTGACTTATTTTTCTGAGGCTGATCACTTCGAAAACTAGTAAAAATACTTGCAGTGGTGGACATCTTTACAGCTTCTTCATACAAAAAATCTGATAAAATCACTAACCTCGGTTTACTTCCTTCGGTGATCATTTTATAGCTGTAGTCGGCCCACTTAGAGATAAGCACTGCTGGGAGCTTGGACAGAATCATCGAGACGATATTGACACCGTGTAGGTACTCCTCGCGTCCGACTGCTCGTACTGCTTCCACTACATTTTGCACTTTCACAGAAAACGCGACGATATCTTTATGATATTCCTGTTGCAGGGGCTGAAGCTTCTTTATGTCTTGAATTATTCTGGAAATTATGCAGTCGGGGTTTCCAAACCGTAGCTCCAATGTCGACATCACTTTGTCGGGTGATGTGGCGCTTATGAACAATGCGGCGACTGCTTCTTTCGCTTGCCCTCGAAGGCATTTTCGAAGCCTCCATAGGTTTTCTTTTGGCGTGAAATTACACAATGCCGTTGACTCGTCGTAGGCTTGTTTGAATTGAAGCCAATCCAACTGATCACCAGAAAATTCAGGTAAATCTCTCGGTGTGCTCATGCGGCTGAGCAAACTGGCTTGAGACACGTTGTTTGCACAGTTAGTGGAAATATCCTTCAAAGCACTTGCCAACATATGAACCGTATTGTTAAGCACAGTCACGGAGTCGCCGGGCGGCGGCGGTGGCGGCGGCAGCGCTGCGGCGCGCGGCCGGCCAGCCACGTACTCGGCGCATGGCGACGGTACTTGTGCATGCAGCTCGCCCGTTAAAATTCCTTTCTCGGGGGCTTGCTGCTCCTGTAGGGGTTCCTCGTGGTTACTTTGATGGATCACCCAATCCTCCACGTTGCTGCGAGGAAGTTCCTTCTCATCAATTAGTGAACTGTATTCCATCTGTTCTTCCTCGTCGTCGAGTGCTGCCAATTGGGCATCCAGGTTCTGATCGATGAGCGCGATCCGAATAACAGCTTTTTGTTTAGCGGCTTCTAGCTGCAACAGTTTTTTCTTGCTTTCTCGCGTAGATTTACACGATGACGCATCAGATTTTACTGGCGTTTTCGCGACTTGAGGCAGCGGTTCCGACTTTAAGCTACTTCCCGGCACATCGGAAAACAAACGTTGCGACACAATTTGCCCGAGCTGCTCGGATTTAGTGTTTTCTGCAGCTTTATTCTGTTGCGAAACACGTTGTTCCTGTAGCATTTTTGCTCGCCGTGTTTTTACACCTGGAGTGTGGATCATTTTAGATCCGCTCGAAGGACCACTTTGTTAAGGGTGGTTCTGCAGAAATGAATAGTTGACACTACGAAAACACGGGTAAAACATTTAAAACTGTTTAATGCGTTAATAGCTAATAACAATATGGCCGCGTGCACAAAATGTTGTATTCTAAGACGTGCGCATTTATTGGCGATCGATGGCAGACTGGCGGGGGGCCTGTGTGACAAGCATGTCAGCGTATCCCGCCTAGTAACTAGTGATGTTACTTTAGTTTAAATACTATTAAAGAAATTTAGAGCGCGTCGCTTACAGCCCATTTCATGAAAATGGAAATTTCATTTCATGCTCACTCAGATGTTTCGCTGATGGTCGCGCGTGTGTTGGATCATTTAGCTCCCTTCAAAATGGTTGAGCTGAATGGTGCCAATCCATGCGTCATGTTCGTGACCGGGCGCCGTCAGTTGGGACTTGTCATCTCTTAGTTGCCATGGCTTATTTTTAATTTATTTGAATTTTTAAATTGTTCTTTGTTTTTTCTTTTTATTACGTGCTTCTAACGTGCACGTCTTTCTACACTATGTTCACATGTATAATTTCAACATGAATGATGTGACCAATATTTTGTAACAATTTTTTTTATTTAAAAGAGTGTCCGTGGAGTTTCTTGCCCCTTCTTCTTCATAGGTACCTACCTACTACGCTTTGGAATGGGCAACTAGCTTCATATTTCTGACTGACCGATTCCATGACAGTTCAAAAGTGCCTGTAAATGGTTTAATTGAAATAAATGCTTTGAGTTTGAGGCCAGCTAAAATTGAACATATCGTTTAAACGTTAACATTTAATGATATGTCAATCGACGTTTGGCCATATCATTAATGTAGGATATCCATGGTTTAAGGTGTAGTAAGAATAGCCAAATAACTGCGACCAACTTCGAAGTAGCGCTTGCCGGCCGATGCCACGGCACCGCTCGCTTCATTCGCTCGGCTCGCGCGCGGTTGGTCACATTTCTAACCTAACCTAACCCATTTGGTCGGAGTGTCACATGTGTTTATATATATGTAAATTTTTAATTTTAAAAACTAATTTTAAGTGCTATATTGCATTTCATGCCGCGGCAGAGGCTGACGAGCGCTACTTCCAAGTTGATCGCTTTCCATAATATAATATTTGCAAATCCAATAAAAGTTTGTTTGATTTGTTGTATGCCGCCGCCATGATGCAAAACAAAAACAAAGCGACATCAATGCCTCTACCGGTGGATAATCTAACTATTTTACGATATGATGACTAATCTTTGGCCACATCATGAAGTAGTCGTGCGTTTAACTGTTCTTAAGAGGGTGATGGCCGCATTTTTAAGAACGAACGTGTTCTAATCTGTCTCAATCTGTCAAAAATAACTTTATTTAACTTAAATTTTTAACATTGATTGTCACCACGATGATCTTACGACTAGATTTTGAACGTTTTTAATTACGTAATTAGCCTTCTGGTGACAATATATGTAGGTCATTAAACAACACTGTATAGACAAAACAGAAAACCAATTAAAATATAGGCCCTATCTTATCAAATTCGAAACTCAAAATCTCATTGCAAAATACAACATCCTAACAATACGACCCAAAAAGCGCAGCACATAAGTTGGAGAGCGCGGTGCCATTTGTTTGTCCCACACGGCGCGGTACGCCACAATGAAATGTTTTAATTTTGTCATAATTTATGCCGACGCCCGTAACATGCTATGCTTTATGTATTTCAATTCGATTTCGGGGATTAATCCTGGTTTCGAAGCGTTTTAGGTGATTTAGTGGCTCAGAGTTTGGTGTCAACGGGACCTTTTTGGTGATATCTTTTTTAGGTTGAATTTTCCGGACTCATTTTTTAACCTTTTTCTGTAAGTAAAGCATTTTATATAAAGTGGCTGATGGATTCTGGCGGGAACTTTAAAAAAGAGCGGTTCGGATTTTTTTTAAATTTTTATTTTTGTTAAATATTCGCTAGTTTCTTGTTTAAAAGTTAATTAAAACAATAGTGCTAGGTGCGCAAAACTGAAAAATGGTGGGAAATGAGGGGGGCGGGGATAACCCGCCCACCTCACATAAACGTCCTCGGCCTGAGGCCGGAGGCAGAGGGACTGGAATGGACAGCAGTGATGGCGGCGGCGGTGAGCATTCTGACTATCCACCTTACATGAAACCAGACTATAAAAGACTATATCCAGAAAATGCCACTTATGTGGACTTTAAAGTATTCATTGAAGCTTCCAACAATAAGGATAGAATAGGCAATAAGAGCCCTGTCTATCTCAATCACATATTTTCCAGCGAAATAAAAGGGGTGACGGCTATACAACGAATAAACGCAAATAAAATAGCAGTAATATTTAAACAGTATAATACGGCCAATAATTTTATTAATAACAGCGCTTTTCTTAACAAGCATGGCTTGAAAGCATTTATTCCGGCTGCGCAAATAGAAAAAACAGGTATAATTAGATTTGTACCAGCAAACATTTCGAACAAAGAACTATACACCAAACTATCATCAATTTATGAAATAATAGCTATAAGAAGATTCACTAAGAAGATAGGACAGGAGCGAGTACCACTACAAACAGTTAGCATTACTTTTCTATCGAATATTCTTCCAGACAATGTACAATATGATTTGTTTTCATACCGAGTTTTTGAATATGTTCCCCCATTACAGCAATGTTTCCGTTGCTTTAAATTTAACCACTCTGCTAGGGTATGCAATGGCAAACAAAGATGTTCCATTTGCGGAGGTGAGCATTTATATAAAGAATGTGATAGACCAACAGAGATCTGCTGTTGCAATTGCAGCGGGCCTCATCTTGCCATTTCTAGATTATGTCCAATTAAGTTAAATACAATTTTAGAAAAGAAAAATAAGATTACTTATGCAAGTACTACATTGACGAAACAACACATGAGTGATAATACTGAATTTCCACCTCTACTACCTCCAAAAATGAAACCAACTGACATTGTAAATAACTCTGTAAATAAAGCTGTACATACATTTGTAAATAAGGCTGTAAATAAATCTGTACATACATCTGTAAATAAGTCTGGATTTGTAAACAATACTGTACATAGTGTAAATAAATCTAAAGATGTCCCTCCTAAAGTAGACATCAAAGCCCAAATTGTTGCCAACAATGATGTACTAATGGCCCTAGTACAGACATTGGTGGAACTGGGTAATAAGGGAGATAATACACCTACCACCGTAAATAGTATTAAAGAAATATTACTTAAAAATCTCAAGTAATGGATCCAAGTCACACATTGTCTAAGCTACGTATTGCTCAATATAACATTCAAAGTGCTAATAGTAAAAAACCCTTATTGATTCAATTCTTACAAAACCAAAATATTGACATTTGCTTACTTAACGAAACATGGTTTAAAGACAATAGTTTCAGAATACCTGGATATAATATTTATAATAAAAATTCCAAAAATACTCATAATGGTGTAGCAATACTGATTAAGCCATATTTAAAGTACAAAGTTTTAAACACTAGATTTTATGAAGACATTCAAACAGTTGCTCTGTCCTTATCTACTACACATGGTAGCTTGACTATTCTTTGTGTATACTGTCCTCCTTCTAGTGGACATATACGGATCAATAGATTACGTAATATTATTAATGATCTTCCAAAGCCCATATTTGTCAGTGGTGACTTTAATGCACACCACATTGCATTTGGTTGTCTATCGACTAAGAGCAGAGGTCATGATTTATTTAATATAATTGATGACTTGGATTTATGTATTCTAAATGATGGTAGTTCTACAACTGTTAACAACCCGAGACGGAATCCGTCTGCAATTGATGTTAGCTTTACTAGTGCTAACCTCGCATCAATATGCGAATGGTCTGTACATGATGATGCCATGGGTAGCTATCACTACCCAACAATAACAGAGATTTCACTACAAATAGATAAATATCATATTAATCCCCCTGTTGATAGGTTTATATATAAAAAAGCAGATTGGGGAAAATATAAAACTATTTCTAAAACAATATTCAATGATTTAGTCCTAAAATTGCATGATCCTATTTCAACCTATAATGATTTTTGTTCTCGATTGGATACTTTAAAAGATATGACAATTCCTAAACTTAGTAAACCAAATAATTTTAAAAGCAGACCTCCAGCTCCTTGGTGGAATGACATTTGTGAAAAAAGTGTAATTGCCTCTTACAACGCATTAAAACTATATAGAAGTGAACCTATTATGGAGAACTATTTAGATTATAAAAGAAAAGATGCACTTAAAAAAAGAACCATATCGGAACAAAAAAGAATAGGTTGGGATAACTTATGTAACAATAGAACTACTCCTATAAGTAAGATTTGGAATCTTCTAAAAATGTTTAAGGGTATAAGAGCTGGCAATAAATCATATAAGGATGAGTTTATTTCTCAATTTCTAGATAAATTATCCGACAACAGCAATCTAAATAATGTTAATAATTTAGGCAATATTTTCGAATTAAACAATGATAATCTAAATTCAAAATTTTTGTTAGATTTTTTTACATGGTCTGAATTTAAAATGAGTTTGTTATCTCGGAAAGACACTACACCTGGTTTAGATGATCTCCCCTATTGTATTATTAAAAATTTAGATGAATCTGCACAAAAAATATTTCTTAATATCCTTAATTTACTCTGGCATTGTAAATGTATTCCACAATCGTGGAAAACACAATGTATCATTCCAATACTCAAACCAGATAAACCCTCAGAGCTTGCCAGCTCTTATAGACCAATATCACTGTCTTCATGTCTAGGTAAATTATTTGAAAACATGATTAAAAATCGTTTGGATTGGTATATGGAATCTAACGGCATCATTCCACATGTACAATATGGATTTCGTCGAGGGCGAAGTTGTGCAGACAGCTTCACTTCCTTAATTTCAGACCTGAAACATGCAAAGGATAGAAAGTTTAACACTGTTTGTGTATTTCTAGATGTTCAAGGTGCCTTTGACAGCCTAGATCCGACTATACTTGTACAAGTTATGTCTAGGTTAGGTGTGCCTGGCCAACTATGTAAATGGATATATAATTTTTTGAATAATAGAACACTCTATGTAAGACATAATAATACATTGCAAGGTCCAAAATGTGCATCTAGGGGTACAATGCAGGGTTCTACACTATCTCCTTTGTTATACAATATATACACAAGTGAAATCTGTAAATTTATTAATAATAATGTAGATATTCTGCAATTTGCTGATGATATTGTTTTGTACAGTAGTAATTATAATGTAGAAATTGCAATTGACAATATTAACAGAGCCTTGTCCCAACTATTTCACTATTACAATGATGTGCTACATTTAAAAATTAATCCCTCCAAAAGCAGTGTTATGATATTTGGAAATGAGAACACAAATTCAAAAGTAGTTTATAACGGAGAATCTATAAATCCAGTAAATTCAAAGAAATTTTTAGGCATAGTAATAGACAGGAAATTAACCTTTGAGGAACATATTAAATATATATCAAAGAATGCTCTAAAAGGTTTAAATGTAATTAAATGTCTTGCAGGTGTCTCATGGGGAGCAGACCCGAAAATATTATCAATTTTGTATAAAAGTATAGTTAGAAGTCATTTTGATTATAGTTCACTAGTGTATATAAATAGTACTCATGTAAATAAACTAGATCTATTGCAGAACAGGGCTTTGAGAACAATTTCTGGTGCAATGTGCTCTACTCCCATAAGGGCCATGGAAGTGGAGACTAAAACTATGCCCTTAATTTTGAGACGCATTTTACTAGCAGAGAGATTCTGTCTTAAATTAATTGCTGCAAATAACAGGAAAATAATAAACAAAATTGTACCTTCTGTAAATAGAACTCTTGGGCCTCTAACAACAGGAGAGGATCTCTTGAATGGTAAATCCCCAACATTGTCCAAAATATTGTTAGAAACAGAAAACAGTTTTACTGGTATTAGAAAACAGTGCCGATGGCCATGTTACTCCTTCTCTTATCAGTGTATTTCACATCCCATTAAAGAATTACAAAATCCCATTAATAATAATTCAGATATGTTACAGTTTTTGGCAGATAATAATAATTATTATGTTATGTACACTGATGGCAGTAAGGGGAGTGATTATGTACGGGCTGCTATATATGATCCACAAGCTAAATTCTCTCAAAGCTTTACTCTGTACAATACATGTACTATATTCACTGCGGAGGCCTATGCCGTTTATCAGGCATTAATACATATTCGCCAAATTAGCAATTTTAAATACTTTTTGATTGTTTCTGATTCACTGAGTTTGATAAAAGCCTTAACTAACCTTACAGTTTCGTTTAAGTCAAATTATATTCTGTATTTCATCAAAGAAATAATTCATCAATATTATCTTAAGCACATAAAAATCGTATTCCTGTGGGTACCTTCTCACCGAGGTATCTCTGGCAATGAAGTAGTTGATAAAACCGCATATGAAGGTAATAATGCTATTGATGTTAGAAATGCAATGGACATTCCTATGACTGACTTCCTGCAATGCATTAATGAAAATATATGTAAGCTATGGTTAGAAATGTGGAAGAAAGACCAAGTCATCAAAGGAAAGTGGTATGGAAGTATTCAAGAAAGATTACCTGTTAGACCCTGGTACAATAGATTGAAGGAAGCCAGCCGAGACTTTATCACTACGATAAATAGATTGCGCTTTGGCCATAATACTGCTCCGTCACACCTTGCTAGGCTTGGCATTATTACAAGCAATACATGCCCACATTGTGAATCCCAAGAAGGAACAATGGAACATCTTATTTTTGACTGTCAAAACTTCTTACTTGACAGATTAGTGTTGGCTAGTGAACTTAGTGATGTGAACATTAAGTGCGATTCTTTATCCCGCCCGCCGCCACTTGAAGAGTTATTAAAAGACAAAAATACTTACAAACCGATACATAAATACATTAAAAATACAATTAAAACAATTTAAAAACGAAGTGATAGTGCAGTGTTCGAAAATAAAATAAGATTTGACCTAAAGGTCCAGTAACCAGGTCATAAAATACCAAAAAAAAAAAAAAAAAAGTGGATGATGACAGATTTTTCCTTAAATTCTAAGTTTAAATTCTACAATAGGTACCTAAATCCTAATTTGAAATACTCAAGAAAAAGTAAGCTTAAAACGCCACTATATTATTGGACATCATATTGAAGTTATTCATTTTAATGTTCAATTAAAACTCTCGCAAAAGCTACGCCTATCCCTCAAATAAAATATGTCGACACGTATAGGCGACCCAATTCAAGAAAAACATATTTTCAGAAACCCTATCGTAATCTGTGATCATGACGCCGAAACAAATTCTTTTCAACAAGAGGCCTTAATCCGCATTACAATATGGCAGTCGATAGGACGATGAAGGTCTCTATCACATGGAACCAAGGAGTAAAAAGAAATGGATCACTCAGGTGCGGCAAACGATAAGGGTGACTTCGAAAAAAACATAAATTGCTTTGCCCGAACTATGAAAGTCGTAATCGTACTGCGTTTGATAGATTTGTACCTCGATTCCCCTAGGTCTCATAATATTTCATGAGGTTTTAATATTGTCCCAAGCACGGAGACCCCTGGTAATACACGCGTTGATATAAGACACGTATTGTAATTAGCAATTTATAACATTCGACTAAAGTTTTTTTTTTTTTGCATCTAATAACACATTTCACAACTTGCGTAGTTCGGGGAATATTCACCTGAGCACTCCATTTCTTCATACTCTTTGTACAAGACCCTTCTCGGGACACATTTACATACTTTTGCGAGGTTATCGTCTTCAAAATGTTTGAGAAAGCATTATAGCTTGTTTTGAAAGACGGTTTACATGTCTGGGAATGTGGAAGAACATGGTGCGGACGTGTTAGAACGTTGGAAGGTCAGCTTCTGAATAAAACATGGGGCTTATGGGGAACTTTTGAATTTAATGAAGATTCGTGCATTTCCGTCTCGGCCCTTCCAGTGACCTGTTGGTTTTGTGAAGATGAAGGTAAGCAGCTTGACTTAATTCCTTAATAATCCCACCATCAGTGCTGCTGATGGTTGGATTATTGTGTTATGGTTTGGGGAAAATGGTTCGCGGTGAAACTTTAAGGTTGTTTTTCTCCGCCAAGCGAACGTAAAAACTGCCCATGAAGAATCAAAGATTAAAATGAGTCATTAAGATGGGCTATCAACAAATTAATAAACGTTCAATTTATATTCAAAAGGACACACAATTTAAACGTAACAAATATGAAACAATCTCCAGTGATCCTTTGAAAACATATTTCTCTAACAAATACAGCCACAATTCAATCCTATAATAGATTTGTTCCAGAAATACAGCTGAGATCCAGTGACACTCCATTAGCTGAGCGTGCAGAGTCAGCGGGCGCGGGGCTAAGCCAGTGTCTTATTGACCTCCTCCGCAAACGTTCAATACGGGTTCAACTCGAACGAAGAATATGTTCTTAAAAGAGATAATAGTATTGCGTTTGGGCTGACTGGAAAATAAACAGAGTTTAAGTTTTTTGAAGAGTGATTAGCCTTTAACTCCTGAATCTTTTTGAGGACGAGTTTCATAAATTGAGTCATGTATCAACTTTGTTCTCTTAGCTACATTAGGCGAATCAGAGAGTAAATAATAATCCACAAGGCAGATTGTTGACTTGTGAATTGTAAGATTGCAACAATTAGGGTAGTACAAGTATTTGTAGTAGATAAACTAGACCGAAATTTCTACACGTGGATAACCATGAGGTTACACGAAAAATAGTAGGTACCTTTTAGAAAAGATAAGCAATTTTGGTTACTACCCGGTCTTAATATCAACGCGCAACGCCTTCATACGAGGGTTCTCTTGCTCTGCTCACCCCATATTAAAACAGCTAAAAAACCTGAAGCCAATACAAATCCCTTCTACGATCCATTAGTGAGTTTGTGCTTCGTCAGCGAACGATCAAGTCGCTCTGACCTTCACAGAGATTCAATCTGTCGGTTCAATCTTTACGTTTTTGGGACCTTCAAGTGCCCAGTATTTAAACATCACGCTTATATTCCCTGAAGGAGCAGACAGAAATGTATGTGATACCCATATGTCACCAGTTATGTTTAAAAGAATAGGGGGCGAGCCTAATACCACCGGCCATAAATCCAGACTCTGTCTGTTAGTAATTCCTGACAGAAAATCCAATAACACTTTACCTGACCCGGGAAACAAACCCAGACCCAGACCAACGAGACAGTACATGATTGTAGGAAGGCTGTCGTAAGTTTTTTAGAGTTTAAAAGTTTCTAAGAGATAAGAGCTTTTCCAAGCTTAATTTTTGTTGTATCCGCTTTGGCGTAAAACTAAAGTTTTGTTAACTCTTGACGAGGATTTAAGATATACTTAATCTTTGTTGGACCTACTTTCTGAACGAGTTTTTAATATTATATAATTGTGTTGAGACGTTGATTATTATCTAAGAAAAGGATTATTATAGTTGATAATTAATAAAAAAGGTCATTTAATTACAATTTAAAAGACTATTTGATTAAATACTTTTTGTGTCTATGATTTAAGGCTAAGATGATAGTTGACTAGGATAAGAAGTATCGTACATGGTCCTCATAGGATCTGACCATTACAATGTGATTGAATGGACTTTAAAAGAGCCTCTGATTTTGTTTCGGTATGTCTTCTCAGAGTAGCCAACTAGGAAAAACCGACCTCATCTAGTTTTAATAAAAAAAATGATGTGTAGAAGTGTTATTTTTAACCAATTTAACCTAAATAATATTATAAATGTGAATCTTTGCTGGTTTGTTTGTTACGTTTTAATGCTAAAACAGCTTAACAGATTTTAATGAAATTTGGCACATGGATAGACCATGAACTGGGTTAGGAAAAAGGATATTTTATATTCCGATATTACCACGGGAACCAGACTGATGCGGGTGAACCCGTGGGGGCCAGCTAGTAAATAACAATTACAAAAAAAAATAAAAAATCATGTCGTATTTCTATGTATTTTACTGTGTGTACATAAATAATAAAATACATTAAAAAATATATTCAATAATAACATTTATTTTTAACCTTATTTGCCGTTTGGGTTAGAATGTTTATCGTACATACATACTTTATATGAAGTACATATAGTCCCCGACATAAAAGTGTGGCATCAAGTTTATCGAGCGGTACGCGAGCTATCACGCACAGCAGCTTTGATCAGCTGCTTATTCAACTGCATACTTGAAGCCTCTAGTTTGTAGCTAACGTATTAGTTAGGGTGCAATAGTATGTAGTTAGGTGGGATTTGGACTGGTTTTTTTAATTATTATAAACTATAGTAAATTGTGTAGAGAATAGTTTTAGATACCAATTTATTTCGTCTTAGATTAATAATTTTACAATCATAGTTTTTTTATTTCAATTTAAAGTTTTTAATTCTTTCTGTTTCTGTCAAAGATTCTAAATCAACCAAAATTGATGCTGAAATAATCTGCCAGTAATATAATCTAGAAGGTTTTTATTAATATTTCTATGTTTACAATCAAACAAATAACACCACTTGATCGTGAACAAAACTCGTCCATTCCCGGCTATGCATGTAGTTTGAAGTGAGCGCTTCGGTACAGATCACCATAAATCACGACAGATGGTGCTGCTCTTGAATATCTCAACAGTGAACAGCTCTTTAGATTTTATTTCAGTTCCACAACTTGTTTGGGAACGACATCGAGTTTTGATACCTGACAATCTCTGATAGATATCATTTGTTAGGCTTTTGGTAGCTTGGCATGCGTATAAAGGTGATTTATTTAAAAATATTTTACCACGAATATATTCTATCTATCCCAGAGCTCTTCCCGAAAGGACTAGCCTTTGGCTTATAGTGGGACATCACAGGCTGGATACAAAGACCGATTGATCCTATGGCTAGTGTAATTCATCCTAAGACATATTCTGTGTCTCATCATGATTCACTTCACAATCGATATTCAATCGACGTATCAAACTCACTGTGATTAAAATTAACTAAAATTGAAGTTGATGCTAAAGCTTTAATGACAATAAATAGGAAACAAATACATCCTTCTCTCTGTATTTAATTAAATACTGAAATTTTAGATTATGACTAAATGTTTTTTTCTTATTTGAACAGTCCTTCATTCATATAGGTACTTAGTTAAGTATTCTACTTTTTTCACCATGACAGCCAAGAGGAGAGTCCTTTTTTTTTGGATGGGTAATTATCAAATAACTTCTCCCGCTCTGGGCGGATCGTGAGGGTGTGTCAGACTCTTACTGACTAAAACCCACCCGTGTTCCTTCAGTTGCACTGTTGCCGGGGCTACGATCTCCCTTTCGGTTTTCTTCGCAACCCTGGCAGGCATCGGCCCTAGCGGAACCCGTCAATTCTGCTGACATCTCTTTGAGGTGCGCGTGGAACACAACGCGCCGTCGACCAAGGCCTGGTCCTTATCGGACGGCGAGCTACCCATAGCTCACCGTCCCCAAGCCCGCGCCTACGGTGGCCGGAAATCGGCTCGCCATGCCAAGGGCGTTTCCTCTTACGGCGGTTAGGGGCGTGAGGGCGCGAATTTTGGCTCTCCCTCACGCGTTCTGCCTCCTTCTTCGCGAGCATTACTGCTTCGCAGAAGAAGGTGACGACCTTCCATTTCCTCTCGCTCTGTACTATGGCCCTCACAGGGCCGGACGCGAGAGATCACCGCCGCCGATTGCCTCCACGAGGACACGGCAACTTATCCTGAACAGGAATCTCCCGAAACAGACGTGTCCGATGAGGACCTGCGTCAGGGGGAAGGTAAGGATGCCGTCGTGCCACTCTAGCCACTCCTCAAAGAGGGGACTTATCCTCGCAATTGTGGCGTGCCCAGCGCCGAGTTAAGCCTCGGCGTTTCGCCTCCTCGCGCCACTCCTAGATGTACGCGAGAACCTTTGCCTCCAGATCCCATGGCGGTAATCCGGCAAGGAGGCTCGCCGCCTCACAGGAGACCGTACGGTATCCTCGGGCCAGCTAGATTGTCATGACGCTCTGGGACGCGTTCAACCGGCGGGCTGGTCGCAGCCTCAATGAACGTGCCCACACCGACGCCCCGTAAAGAGCCATGGACCGCACAACCCCCGCAAGAGGTATCCTGAGTTCGATAGTTTTTGTTAGGTGTTTCGCGGTCTAGTCAACTTTGGGGACCATTGCTCTTTCCACTAACGCAATGTAGACGAAGGTGCTGGACTGGGGCATAGGCTTCATTTGGAATTAATTTTAAAGTTCTTTATATACTCAACCGTCCGTAAGGCCTTCATTCAGGACAGCTCTCAACCGTAAAATCACAATAGCACGCTCATTTTGACGCAACACGCTACAAACACCCCGGAGTTTATCACAAGGGAATATTGGATGGATTTCAAAAAGGAAGACTTTGTATGACAGAAGTTTGTAATGAACTAACGGAGTCAGGCCTATCTAGATGATTTATATGTCTTAGAAAGATGGTCCAGTCAGGCCTCTTTAGAAAGTAATCCTTTTAGAGGAGAATAGCATCTATTCAAATGTAAATACCATCACCAATCAAATTATTTTTTTTCTATTATTTCACCCACACAACTTCTGTCAACATTGTCAAAAGGATAATACGAAATAAAATCCCAAACACTCGAATAATGATATTTTTAACAATACTTCGTCACAGAACAATGTAAATTCAAGCACATCGAACATTGATTGAACTCTTAATAAAACATGTTCCTGTAATCCGCTAAACACCCATTCGTAACACAAAAAAACATACAAGATTAACTTTTAACTGTAAAACGTCCCTATCCTGTCCACATACTGAAGTAGGCACTGGAGAAAAACCGACAGTGGATTTTCCACTCAATTGACCCCGATTTAAGGTCGAGAACCCCGTAAAATTGAGTTACTGTGTCAAATATCGGGTTGTAATAATTTTGATTGACGGTGAATGAATTTGAACTATAACTTAATAAAAATAAAGTATAATATTGTGTGGCAGGGTTATGTTTCGCATCGTAAGTCATAACTCCTGAATGTGATCCGCTCGGTGACATTTCGAAGCTACTAGTAGATTGAAGTCAGTTCTCAATGCGATAAAAGAATATGAAAATAAAAATATCTTGACTTGCGAAAAATAAAGTGGAAACTTGTTTATCTTTACACACAAGTTAAAATCCGTACTTACTTAAAAGAAGTACTTGTATAAATACATTTTTTTTTGGAAACCAATGATAGTGAGTGGTAATTAATAAGAAATGTGTGTAATATTACGTATAATGGCTACACTTACGCCGTTGGCATTGGTTTCGCCTGACTGTAAGTTATCCTGAATTCCTAGATCAGTTGTCAATAGTTTGCCACGTGATCGCGTAAAGAGCACTTATAAGACTAGTCACATAAACTCTAGTCGGTGTACCTTGAATGAAGTTGTAACATAAGCCGAACATAATACTAATCATGACAATGCACTTTGTTAAATAACTTAACAAAACTGTAATTGATATTTCTTTTTCAGTTGTTTTGCCACAAGCTATACGAGAAATAATCATGCCGAGGTGGAGAGCCGGTGAACAAAGTTAGAAGCGGACTTGACTGCCTGCAGGACATGCCATAAACACAAACATCACGCATTTATTCTCCGCAGAGCTAGGCACAGTCGCAAGCTGCCTCCTCTACCAACTTATCACGCCTACTGGCAAAATGTAGATGTAGTAATTGTAATAAATGGCCAGTCCCACAATCGGGCGCGAGCCTATTGCCATCAGCCGGGTATAATTCCAGACTGCGGGCTGCTGAGGTAGTAACTTTGGCTTATCACTCTTGTAATGCTTCCATAGACCTATTGTTACAGAAGTACTTAAAAAATATTAAAGGGCACTTCGACCTAACTCTAACAGTAACACCCAAGGGCTCGGCAACCCTTTCTTTCTTTCTATAATTCCGTTATTGTACAGCTATAAAAAGCCTATGGCTGGTCATTACATAGAAACTCACTTACTACTGCTCTGAGACGTACTGATAATGTGGATTGTGGTTTTAGTGTCCACGTTCCGATTGCGATACGATTAAGCTAATATTGTAAATAAAAAACTGTGGGTTAGAATATGGCAATAGACATACTCCATGCGCATGCGTGCACACTGTTTTAGTGTAACGAATTCGTTTTAAGTTTAAAATATTTAAAAAAATGTTTGAAACTAAATTTTTCAAAAAATCTACGGCGAGTCCAATTATCACACTGTGCGTTATTCCTATAAAAACTTATTATATACATTTGTAAAATAAAGGTAAATTAATAGTTACTGTTACTGCTGTCACATTTTACATTTCGCAGCATTTGCCACCAGAAAATAATACGATTGTGAAAAATTACCTGAAAAAAAGAAAAACCATTTTATACACAGGTGTGTTAATTTAGTATAGACATTTTAAACCGACTTCATTATTGAAAATAGGAAAGTAATGCTTGATATTAGCTAGAATAATTTCCAACGCGTCAAGCTTTTGAGACTCGTATGGTGTAAATGTCTTCCAACCCCTTTAAGCATGTGATCAGTCATTCTTATTGGTGGAAGAAGTCTTTGTGCTCAGATCAGCCTTGCGATGGCATGTCGATGCAGTAGCTGCGGTGACTTGAGAATATTATGTGAAAGTCATCCTGTATCGAGTTGTATCATAGTGGTTGGGCAAAAATATCGTCGTCATATGGGTCAAGGAAGATGTTTGTCTGGTCACTTAATTTAATAATCAAGAAATAAATGGTACTGAACATCTAGAAGAAGAAGAAAACCATTTATTTGGACACGGTTCGTGAAACACAAATATCAAAGAAAAAATAAAAAATAATGTTTTAAAAACAATAGTGTGTGCCTCACGGCTGCGCCAAAATGGTTCATTTCAGCATTAATGCCAGACAGATGCTGTCTGGCGCTGGTTTTCTAATGAACCCATAAGGACAAGTGACGGAGAGTACAAACAGTTTCAACATACCCAATACATAATTTTTATACTTAAAAACTAAATAAATAAATAAGCACGTAATCAAACATAATACAAAAACAAAAAACATACGAACCAACAAAAACTGTCCCAGCAAAAACCTGTTCTTAGTGAGCTATGTAGAATCCGTGCACCGGTGCACTCACAAAGCGCTACAGGCCGCCGACCGCAGCGAACAGATACACCGACAGTTTTACGATAAGATAAAATTACTGTGGGTTGTTTGAATAAAAATATGAACAATATATATTAAATATGATATGAATCTATTTACCTTGATATTTATTCAAACTAATATCAGTAATATTAGTAGTTTGGGCTTGCCAATAAATCCTAGATTGCTCCACGTAATAATTAAGACACCTTACGAAATACCTAGATAATCCCATGAGTCCTTTACAATTTCATTGGACTTTTTACAAATTTTCCAATATCTTTTCTACGTCTTCCTGAATTATCATTTCGCGAATTTAATAACAACCCTCAAACATTGAAATACAACATCAACTGACTAGACACAGAAACAAACTGACCAGGATCACAGAAAGCAAACACACATCTACTTACACTTTTCCCACCCGACCCTCGCCTTCCCAACATAAATCAATATAATCATACGCAATTTCATCGAATATCATTTTCAACTTCCATTTATCGATACAAAATCCCTAATCCCAAAAGGTATTCGCGATTTCAGTGCTTTCGCAAAAAGAAAGGATATGCAAATCCGTCGGGGGACCGGCAGCCTGGCAACCCGGCCACCTTCCGCTGGGTAACAAGGGCGTCCTTATATATTGGTGAGCCGATGAAAAATTTATTCGATATGTTTTCTTTTTTTGGGAGAATAAGGGCTTAGAGCAGTGTGTGTTGCGAATGCGATTAAAAAGCAATTTAGTGGGAAATTAAATTAAAGTTTTTTATCTTCGGGTTTTGGTTAAGAAGAATACTGTGTAGATGGAATTGGTTTCTTGTGATTATTCACTGATCTGGCCATCACGCTACATGTCATATCATTCTTGTCAAACCAGAATTCAACATTATTACTAGTACAAATAAGCTGCATGTTTGCCTAGCCTTTTGCCAACTATGTTGGGTTCGGCTTCTAATTGTAAATTTTAACGGGTGCAGCTAAATACCAGTATTTTACATGGAGCCACAACAACGCGGTTATTTATCTATTTTACCAAAAATTTTAAAGAAGCAGCATTTCTTCTATATCTTTTCAATATAATTTATCGCTCTTTATTAAATCAGTGTTAAATTTGAAAATTATTTAAATTCCTGAACTAAGCTACAGTTTAGCAAACGAAATACGTTAAAACAACGAAATTCTGTCTCCAATGAAACAGATAAACTCGAAACAAAATTCTAACTCCAAAATACAATTCCGAATAAAATGATTTCAATGAGAGCAATAGCTATTAACATTTGATTGGTTTTTGAAATAACTTTAATATGAATCATCGTTAATTAATGACAAACAGTATTTCATTGTGTAAATTGGGTGTGAAATTACTACTGCTTGTTTTGAAGGATTATTAATTCAACAAAATTATTTGCAACTAGCTGCGCCCCGCGATTTCACCCGCAAGAGTCTCGAGCCCGTGGGAATATCGGGATAAAAAGTTTCCTATGTCCTAACCTAAGGTCATGGTCTACCCATGTGCCAAATAACATCTAAATCCATTCAACCGTTTTAGCGTGAAAGCGTAACAAACAAACAGACAAAAAATCTTTTCTCTTTATAATATTACTAGCTTTTGCCCGCGGCTTCGCCCCCGTGACCGTAGGAAAATATCCCACGGGTACCTACTACCAGGATTACATACCTAATAGCCGAGGAAAATGTCATTTACTTATACTGTTGCTCCCGCGTTGTCGTCAACCATAAAATTATTTTGTTTTTAGGGTTCCGTACCTCAAAAGAAAAAAACGGAACCCTTATAGGATCACTCGTGTGTCTGTCTGTCTATCTGTCTGTCCGTCTGTCACAGCCAATTTGCTCCTAATCTAATGGACCGATCAAGTTGAAATTCTGTACATATAATGTATTTCTGTGACCCAAACCCGAACGTGTAACGTAAATAAATGAATTTGGAATATTTCACTTTTGAGGGGCAAATAAAAAAATTTAAAAAAAGTTTTGCTTACAGTACCGTGTGACATATCAAATGAAAAAGCTGGCTGCGAAGATCTTAAACATATTTTTTATATAATTTTAGAATAATCGCTTTTAAAGATATTAATAAATTCGATGAAAGTTAACTATTCGCCTTATCTCCGAAACTACTAGACCTAACATTTTGAAAAAAATTCATAGTATGGCTCTTCACTCATAGATTACAGGAAAACTTATAAGAAGTCTATTCCCAACTACGGAACCCCTCATTGTGCGTAGTCCGACACGCACTTGGCCGGTTTTTTTTAAATCTGTGATATCTTTTAAAAGGCGGACATAATGGCTTATAATATGTAAGGATATTATTATTATAGTTTAGATAAGTTTATGAGTGATACGTGTGTGTTATGTTTATAATTTAATGCAAATAATGACGCAATTAATTTCATTCAATTTCATTATTAAGAAAGATTTTTTTTAAATAATAATGAATAAAATAATAATTCTGCATTTGTACTTATCTAAAACTAAGATAATAATGTAATTTGGGAGCATCATAATATCTCACATTTACATATTTACAAATTATTACTACTGAATGGTAAGTGCGTACCTACTTATAAAACCTAAAAATAGCAAATTACGAAAACAAACAAAAAAACCTTTTTGTTTTCCAAAACATAGGCTTTTCCCACACTCGTACTGCCTAATCCTTTCAAAAAAGGCCTCACATGAACTCCTCTGTTTCGACCTTCAACACCACTTACATTTGCTGTAGCTTATTTTCTACAAAACAACCTTAACTAATGGATTAGAAACAAAATAACTGGAACAAAGGAAGCAAGCATTTCTCGGGCAGAGCCTGGAAGGCTGGTGGCTGATTAGCCATCCAATCAGCTATCGAGTCTGCAAGACGATCGGTTTGTATGTAAGCGCTGCAAATTGCTTTACTCGAGTAGTATGTAGTTTTGCACAACAGAGAAAATTGTAAGTACTTTCTTTTTCATTTGCGATATTATACTTTTAGAACTATATTGAAAGGTTTTAAGTTTTGAAAAAATAGGAATACGGCTTTGTTTTAGAAGTTATTTTTTTTAATTTTCATGAAATTTTTGTAATTTTTTTGACTTGACGCTTACTTTCACCTTCTTTATTTTTGTCTTTGCTTTTTAAGCGTCACGTCAATAAACGCATTTTCTTTCTTTGTAAGCCAAATAATGTTATTACATTATTTGGCCTACAAAAAAAGAAAATGCGTTTATTGACGTGACGCTGAAGCGCGTGAAGAGAGCGAGTCTTATTAGACTCGCTTTCTTCATACCGATCTAATACCAAATTTGGCTTTTGTTTACCTATCAATATCTAAGTTTTGTTTCACGTCAAACTCTTTCATGAATTTGTATGCTCGTGACGGTACAAGCATTTCAATATTGAACTACTACAGCATATTCCAGTAACATACAGCATTTATCTTCCGGTCTTTATCTCAAAATTTTGTTAAAGATTTTAAATATTTTTTTTATTAATATTTGTATTAAAAACCTATTATTATTTTCATAACAAACATTAAGTGTAAAAAAATAACACATGCTACTAGCTCATCTTCTTAACCCCTCAGTCGTTCCTCAAGAAAGTACAAGAAAAGCTCCCCTAGCGACGCAGTTCACATCCTACACAATTCTTAAATATTCAGACCTTAAAACCGAGTTATGAAGTAAGCAAGTAAAATATAAAAATACGCCAAAAAGCGTCGCTAGTCTTGACTACGTTTAAGCTGATCAAAACAGCACGTTTTCATTAGCTAATTGAGTTGCGAGCCTCGCTCATCATCCTGTATATAAACGATATTGCAGCCGTAAAAATGGACAGGGCTGCCATTCATAACTTTTAAAATGTTTTTATTATGTTTATTTTGTAAATTCTCCCTGGCACCTGTTTAAATTTGGTAATCCTGTAGTTCTTGGTAAAAATGTAAGGAATCTTTGCGGTACCTACAGTTTAATTATGACCTGTGTGAGTACGGTTATTACCTAATTACTATTGTACCATTTTCCTATAAACACTGTACATTCGTTTTAAAAGCTACAACAATAGATTAAAGGAGAGCCATTCGAGTGATTAATAAAAATATCTGAAACGCTTTTACTACCTACGTCAACTTGAATTTTTTTAATGTGCCTTTCTAACTATTCACAGTACATCTATAGTTGTAATCCCACGAAAACAGCCGCACCACCTGTCGCGTCATTCTAAACTGACGCGTACAACATCAAGCTTTAAACTTTAACCAGACTAACAGACATTCGATTAAGCGTTGTGCAATATTGTGCATATTCCGCAGAGGCCTATCCTTCGTCATACTCGAACCTCGTGAGACAGTGCGGGTTGACACGAAAGTGAAACAGTATTTGAATTCTGCTATCATTCCCAAATCTTTGATATTGACATCGATACAATTTCTGCACTTAACACTTTCTGCACTTTATGTCATTCGAATTTACAAAGCATGTTATCCACAACATATTCGGTGCATGATTTTTATTGTAAAAAAGTAAACAATACTTTAAAATATTTGACAGCCCTATTTAATATACAGAATGTAGCGAAGTGTACTGTGTACTTTTATCGCCCTCTGGGTTTTATGTTAATTCGGATACGATTCAGATGTGCTTTTAAATGCAAGTAAATGTGTACAAAAGGCATTCGGCCGTGATCCGCGTCTTTCAAACATTTGCTCTGTCTCTCTGTACATCAGCCGGTTTGTAACATACATTTTACTTTTGATTTTTAAAAGTACGCTGAGGTTGCTTTGTGTGTGTAGCAATATACGGTGAAATAAAACTCAAAAAATGTAAGGAAAAATACGAAGCTCCTATTTTCTTTTCGATTTTATATAACATAACATCACGCCTGTAGTCACCGGTTAGGCAGGGGTGCACATTTCGCCAGTTATCTTTAAGTCCCATGTAATAGGGGGCGAGCCTATTGCCATCAACCGGGCACAAATCTAGACTCTGGGCTGCTACTGAGAAATTCCGGATGGAAAACCCAATAACACTTTGCCCGACCCGCGAATCGAATCCAGGACCTCATACTCAGCAGTAACGCTTGCGACCACTAGACCAACGAGGCAGTTTTGATTTTAGTTGGAAAGATATTACTTATTTTAGAATGCAATGAAAATGTGTTGCGAGGATCATTGAGAATTTGTCTTAATTTGTGAACGAAACGAAATTGTATCAATACATTAGTTAAAATGTGTTACGAATAATTCGATCTTCTTCTTTTCGTGTGGTTAGTGACTATCCTGGTGTCAGAGTTTTAAAGTCGCCCATGGCTTGACTTCACATGCTGTTGAGAAATATATATCAGGCATGCCGGTTTCCTCACGGTGTTTTCCTTCACCGTTTTTGATGCAAGTGATAATTATACAATACGCACATGAATCCGAAAAGACAGAGGTGCGTGACTTGGCAGTCCGACGACGGTCACACCACTAGGCTTTCACTGCTATAATAATAAAATATATAAATAATTCATGATTGAAAAAAATAACTTAATCATACAATTAGAACATTCACCCAGACATTAATTAAATAAAGCCCTAATTCAAGCTAAAATCGAGACTCAAAGCATTATCGTGGCAAAAGTGATTGCTTGGTCACAATAGACGTATATCTCTTCCACGCCAGTTATCGGGACAGTCCCCGGTGTTTTATTGTTATGGCCACCTTAGCAGGTAGCCACAGATCCTCTTAACCACGAAACATTATAAGGAATTTTAAAGCGAACTTATCGCTTGCAGAAGCATTGATGGCCTGCTGTGCTCTCTGTATATATTGAGTCTACCCTAGCTAGCAAGCAATGCATAGCGTTCCCAAGTTTATTTGTTTTATTGTTCTTTTAAGTATTTTTGGAGTACGTCATAAAGTTTTACTGGCATGTAATGTTTGTTTAAATAACGTTATCAAATGGGTTTAGGGATGATTCCCGAGATGGAGTATCGTTAAACGCTTAAGCTGATTTTATGGCTTACTTACAGTATGCTTTCAGACAATTCTCTTGAATTTAGTCTCGTTTGAGATGTACTGCCGAAGATTTAAATGAAATAACGCTAAGATTTACTGAAGCGTAATTTTATGATCTGCCAAACATTTTCTCTTAGAATTTTCTTCACATTCATACTTAAGATATGGTATAGTTTTAAAACAAGTTGAGATATTATTTATTAATCACAACAATTTATGTATAAATATTGTTTTACATAAATTATCCATAAAATTATATGGCGTAACCTTTTATTACTTTCCAAATTCTTTCTTTTTATTACTTTCTTACACCCCTAATCTTCATAAAATATTTCAAAAGTTTTCTAATCCCAATAAAGTCCGCTGCTTTTAGCTAAGTAAACCTGTGTACTCTAAGTTCAACTTAACCTAATAGGCGATAAATCCTTGAAATGCCGAAGTATATCTTAGCTTGTAACTTTAACAGAACAATTTATAGATTCCTGCTGTATTGTATTGTACCTATTGTATTATATTAGGTTGTCCTAGGAACAAGTTGGTCTAATGTGGCCTACTTAGGACTTTTCAGAAATATCGAAAAGATTAAAGAAAGAAAGAAATAATTTTTATTTTTTTTTATTTGGGACACGGACAGGAAATAAATAAAATCATAATAATATTTAGGAAGTTTAAATAGTATATTATTATTATATTATAATTATATACTTAAATTGTATGTTTATAATTGTGTTTAATGTTAGTGAATTGTTTTTTTAATTGATGTATTTTGTTTTCTCTTTTACTCTTGCACAGGTTGTCTACTTGCTAGCTATGCTGGAAGAGATTTCTTTAGAAATAAGCATCACCTTTGTACGAAAAAAATTATGTCGTCGCTCGGCATCCGATACCGCGAATGTGACATTTTTAACGAAAATCATATTTTTGTTTTATTTCATTCTACACGTTCAAATCCGTGATCCTGCATTAAAAATTGGCTGAAAGTTATCCAGTCATATTGTTTAAATTTAGTATAAAATATATATATTTTTTAATAATATTATGTATGTGGTACATTTTGTAAAGTTTTTTTTTTTTTTGTCTCCTGTAAAATTTGACGAATGTTGCATTCGCGGTATTGGATACCGAGCGATGATATGCTTTTAAACGGTATTCCATTTTACATTAGTAAGTTACTCAAGTCTAACATTACCTAAAATAAAATAGCCAGCGTTAGCCTACCTTTTATAATGTAATTTTATCACACGTGTCTGGAAATCACAATATTTAAGCCTAAACAAGTTTTCAATTAGCTCAATATATAATAAAATTCTGCTGTTATCATATTAGTACAACCCCAAACTAAATTCTGTACACATTTCATCACAAAATTACCCAAACTTGTACTTCGCGGCGCGTGATTACTGTGAAATGTTCGCTCTCGCACAATACTGCGTTTTGTAAGGGAATTCGTACTGAGTAGGCAGAATAGAATAAAAGAGAGTGTAAACAAACTAACACACGAACGTATGATTTTAACTCTTATGTTATTTGACATTGAATTTTAATTTAAAAGAAGCAATAGCCATAATACTAAGGCCAGTTGTACACACACGTTTTATGTCGTGAAAAAGTAAGATTGATTTGCCGTGTGCAGGTGCGGTCGTCAGTGTGATATGGATCACTATGGAAGCTTGATAGACACGGCGGCACTAGCAGCACGGGCGCCGTAGCCGTACATGCGTCGTTCGGTGGTTTGTCGTGTCATATAGGTACATGCTCACACGATTATTCTACGGTGCGGCTAGAGCGCCGTACCGTAAAGAAACCATGTCGTGTACAACGGACGTTAAAAAAACAACAAAATAGGATCCTACATGGCGTAGCGTTAACAAAATATAACTAGCTACGACGTAGCAATAGTGCTACGGACAGACAGAACCGTAGAATCTGTTGGCATTATTACTTTGATTGCTTCCTAGAAGAAGACGTAGTTGTTGCACCGACCCCATATAAATTGGGATTAGGGTAAAAGAATCGATAGGATTACTTTGATTCATTGTAATTAATATTACTAAATGTGCCTTTTAGGTTTCCGTACTTCAAAAGGAAGAAAACGGAACCCTTATAAGATCAGTTCGTTGTCCGTCTGTCAGTCTGTCAAGACCCATTTTCTCAGGAACGAGAGGAGGTAGCAAATTAAAATTAATATCAAATACGTCTATATCAAGTACGTATATCTATGGTGCTTTGGAGCTCTAAAAAACAACCTTCTAAGTCAACGCAATAAAATATGTGTCTACATCTCTTTGTATCCCTGTCGCAGGTATGCTGGAAGAGAATTATTTAGAAATAATCATCACCTTTGTACGTATTTTTCTGTTATTTTTGTCTTATCTGTTTATATATGGGTGTACATAAATGGTTAAAAAAACAGCCATTTACGTGACATATTTTGATACTAGCAAATAAATAAAACCTACAGGGTACTTCCCGTTTACCTAGAATCATGAAATTTGGTAAAAAGCTTAAAAAGTTAAAAGTCCGAAAATCGTTAATTATTAGATTACAAACTTATAATTGCAGTTGGAGAATTGACCGTGACGTATATCGATGTATGGGAGAACATGTTTTTCAACTACAAAGTTAAGTTTGTTTTTGGGATAAATTCATGCCAACTACGGAGACCTTCATAGTGCGTGTTCCGACACGCACTAAGACGGTTTTTTTATAGAATCTTTAGCACATGTCATGGTTTCTACAGACCAGAATAACGAAGAAGATCGTACTTCATTATTAACTACAGACATGCCATCAGGAAACTCATATCTAGCGATGGACGTTTACAGACCAATATGATATAGTTTTTATTTTATTTTTTCATTGTATTATATTCTTGGGTTATGTATTTGTTTATATAAAATATTACGCATTTTTACAGATATATATTTTATATGATCCTAGATAGAATCACACAAGTTATTTCTGTGGAATATTTTACGTACCTGATTTAATTATTATCACTCGGGGGGACCTCATTACGCCATTCCTGAGCTGATTTTCAGCATTCACTGCTGAAAATCAGCGTTGTTGGTTTCTTCCGAAGTCACGACATTTTGGATGAGCATCAACCTGTTCTTGCACAGAAGCGACGCACGGCTCAATAATTATTAGTTTGTAACGAAAATAGTGTCTACTTTGCAATCAGTATTTTGTTTGAGTTTTGTTATTAAATTATTATTATTTGTTTATAAGCTGTCAATGGCCAGTGTTGTAACACTCGTCGGTAATATTACGCAATATTAATAGTCTATGGCTCTGAAATTCAAGTAATAGACAATCTTGACATACTTTTACTACTTGGCTACGAGGCTTTTGGCTAATTTGTGAAAGTGCATTTTATGTAATATTTTTTGGAATTTGCGTTTAGTTTAACATAACATAACATCACGCCTTGTTTCCCCGAAGGGTTGGGCAGAGGTGTCCCTGTAGCAGGCACACCCACGTTTAGTTTGTGCAGAATAAATATTTTTTCTTTCTTTCTTTGATGATTCTCACCAGATTTGATGTGGAATCTGTCGGCCCCACTCACCATAACAACGACAAGCGATCGCATTTGACGCGACTGCAACACTGATAGCCGATTGCACCGCGCTCAGTTTGTTGTTTCAATCTCCAGTCAGAGTTTAACAACAAATATGTCGCGCCACAGAAATCAGATGAGAGTGTGAGACATTTAAATTTGTTAGAAGATGAATAGCGAAGAACAGGTTGGGAATATTGTTTCAGTAAATTTAAACTAAGGTTGGGAAATCCCAAAGCTTTACTTATACGATTCTCTAGCATCAAGTTACTGGTTAGAACTCTGGAATGTGACTTTTAATTTGTTACTTTCTTAAATGTCAAACTTATGTGCTCCAACTTGATAGCACACTGTGAGCAAGTCAAGATGAGCCCTTTGCTGAGCATAGATTCTTGGATGAAGCTAACAGTTTTAATTTTAGCGTCTGAAAATAATTTTTAAAGCTGCTTTCAATAAATAAAGGACCAATTAGGCGCCCTATTTAATTATTTTTTTATAATCGAGGCCCATAAATAAATCCACCTCACAAGAAAACGTAACAACGACACAAACAATTTATCTAACTCATAACATTCATCACAGCTCGGTTGCACAGTGCAGTTTTGTCCTAATCTCCAGTTAGCGTAGCGAGTTTGACAACGCATTCGTCCACCTCCGTACGGCGGGCGGCGCACCGCGGAAATTACATGACGCAGCCAAGAGTTGTAGTGATGGGACACTATCGACAGAATTATAAAGACATGTGAATATTTTGGTTATTAGTAGTGGTATTCGAATTTATGTGAGGTAGGTACAACAACTAAAAGTTTTATTTTAAATCTATCAATAGAATTTTAAAGACGAATGAATAGTTTTATTAAGAAGTACAGGTAAAATAAGAAAGCTTAAAAACTTGGTCAATTAATCATTGTAAATACATAATTCATAGATTTTGTACGCCTATTAAGTTTCATAATTCTCTTGTAAGGTTTATCCTTGTTTTGCGCATTATAATCAAGGTAGGTTTTTATGTTTTTTCTTGATTTGAAACAAAAGAATACTGTTCATGTTGCTACGTACTGGTCGGACAAAACATGAGTCATCGACACGAAAACAAGAAAATTATAATTTTTATCTTGTCTATAAATTTGGTTATTTTATTATTTCCCTATCTTGGTACCATAAATGCTGCAACGATTGACGACCACCGCTGTTGTTGTGTGTCGCACATGAGTCGACGCATAATGCTGAGATGATGGCCGTTTTTCGCGGATGAGACGTATTTTTTCCCCATGTGTGTTTGTGTTATATGCAAGAGCAAATAAACATTGGGGGCACGGCAGTGCCCCGCGAAGTCAAGCAAAACAAACACAAAGGCACAGCCATACCATCTTTTCTCAAAGTCATTCAGGGCAGACTCCCTGTAACTTTATTATGGTTAACGCTGAAGCCAGAATTCATATTATTCAATCGCATATTATTTATATAGGATTACAAAGTTACTTACGCAGTTCGTAAATCTAGAAAACGTGACTGAAATTGCGGTATATTTGAATTTTTATTTGCTTACTTTTTACTTACTTTTGCAGTTCATGCAATTTTTCGTCACTTACACAACCAAAATGGGTGGGTCAATTTAAATTTATTACATTAACAAACAGCTTATGAAATTATTTATCACCTGCGCTACCTATACCTATTTACATAGATAGGGACTAGGTGCCTAGTGTACTTGATATAGGTTCAGTATGTGTATCGGGGTATCTACAAAAAGAAATGAGATGCCATCAAAAACATAACATTTAAAAAAATGCAAGTATAGCAACGCAGTTCTTCTACCGCAAATAGATATGAGATCTAATGTAAAACCAAGTCTTTATTTATTTAATAAATAGAATGACTTGGCAATCGCACACCGCAATAGAATCTACATTCTACGTACAACAAAATCTACTTAATATTAGCACTGCGCTGTATTTTATTGGGACTGTTTAAAATAGTAGATTATAATTTCAGTTTGTAGAAAATCTTGTCCTAACTTAAAAGCATCGATCCTTAATCATATCAATGTCTTTCAATAGTAGTAACACGTGTTCATTTTGTACTCCATTTGAATATCTGATTAAACCAATTACTTTTGTCTTTTCGTTGTTCACAAGAACACTAATGACGTTGTCGAATGGTTTATTAAATAATCAAAACACTGAATACTATCTAACGTATAAAAAGAAAACCGAGACCATATACAAACAAGAAAAATCTCAAACAACGAAGACAACTTGAACTATCGACAAACTATCGACAGTTCTCATCCCTACGGCGTATCGTTCGAGCACAAGTCAGCAATTTCCCGGAACGAGAGGTGATTTATTCCATAAGTGTAAGTGTAGTGTAGTGTCAAAGTTGCGAGCGTCAGAATCAACAGTTCCGTATAGCAGTCGGAAACTCGGAATAGATATATAATGTTACACGGGGTGGAAGAGGCGTCTTATTTAATGAAGGTTATTTTATCTATGAAGAATTCATACTATGTATTACCTATTTTTTAAGAAGGTAAGAGAACTTGTTATTCTTAGATGTTTTAAGGCTACTTGTTTCACGTTATTATGTTTTGATATTTTTAATAATAACTGTGATCTCGAGAACTGAACGCTATTTTGCTTGCTTACTTTATATGTAAAGTTAAAGTGTCGCATGTGGCCGTCATTTCACTGGGACTATAATCTTTTACCAGAACTTCGCAATGCTGCTTGGGCGCAGAAGTACCCATCTACTATTTATTTTACGGAGCACGAACTTGTCTTCTCCTTTATTCGGACCAGTTTTGATCACATCCAAACTTTCCTGTTTATGATATTAGTTCCAGGTATAATGCCACGGTTCACACGCAGGTACAACGTATGTAACTTGCACAAGCACCTTGTACTTGGACGTTGTAATTTGTTCGCCGCGCCGGAAGTTTGTTCTGCAAGTTTATTGTGTTATTGCAAGTTCACGATGATTTATTTAAGAAATATTATAGTTGTTTGCGTATAGTTGAACTTTGGAAAATGAATAATAACGTGGGGCACAAATATGTGGTGTAAACCACAACCTATGTCGAGAGTGAATTAGAGGAAATGAATAGACTTGCAATCTAGTGAGATTGCGAGTTTGCTGATTTTATAAATCCAACAAGCAAGCAAGCTATGTTATTTTATACAACATCATAAAAAATCTAAGTTATCATCATCATTTCATCCGATAGACGTCCACATATTTTCATTTTTGTTCAGATTGTTTAGTTATAGTATATTACTGTAGCGGCCGGCAAAAGAGGCTCTAATGGACGAACATGGAACGTGAAATGTGGGGCGAGGCGAAGCCCAGGCACAAATTTATACGTGAGTGAATTAATTAATGCCAAGACTTGTATTGCATACATCTGGTCAGACACGCACGTTGGTTGCGAGTACTACGCATACCACCTGACCTTTCTGGAGAACATCACCAATAAGTTCACTATATGCCTTCTAGGCCGTCCCTGTTCCAGTCACATGAGCCTTGTGGACGTGTTTCAACAGAATGTATTCTACTTTCATGCTTCTTTTCAAATTCTCTTAGTCCATAACTACTGTAATTATTAGTAACAAGAATAATATAACACAAGCATAACCATCACTTGTGCACCGCAAACTTAAACAATAAACAACAAATAGAAATCATTACCATAATCCTTGCCTCCCGAACTTAACATCCTATTATACTATATGTACAAGTGCAGCTGAGCGCCACATCCAGGGAATTCATTAAAATGCCTAATTTAATGCGCGGGCTTTAAATTATAATAATTATGTAAGTTCAGGGCTCGGAGTTAAGCTGCCATGTTGAACTTTAGAGGCCATACAAATAAACAAAGAATAACTTTTACCAAATATAGCGTTGACAGTTCTATTCGTATAATCAAGACATTTGCTTATCTAATACCTATTAAACGAGGAATTCTTCTACATATGTCGCTCATCCAATAGAACAACGACGTAATTACGAAAATGTCGAAAATGAGTTTTGAATGTCATAAGTTCACGTTTCGAAAGTTCTATCTATGACAAAAACGATAGAATTATAGTTACGGTGGTTTTCAATAGAGTGAGTGACTGTCGTTAGGGAATTGGCGTATTTTTGAAAAGATCACCCGGAAACATCGACTTATTTGACAGTAGTGCGGGGCGCCCCGCGAAGTGAGAACGTGTCAGGACTTATAGCGACGTAAATGTAAGTTATGACAAATTATTTCAATTTTATTGGTAAAACAACAACGCATTTGGCGATTATGTCATTATGTCAATAAAACTGCACAAGATCGTTTGATTTTATGACACAATTGCCAAATACGTTCCTGTTCTAACAAATTCACTTATAAATAATATGTTGTGAACTTTTTAAATCTTTCACTTGTTCCTACTCATTCTGCACACAATCTACCCTGCACCGTAATTTCTTACAAACATACGAGTAATTACATATTTTGGAAATATTATGTTAGTAGGTAGAAGTTATTTGATAATCATATTGAATTTCAAATGATTTATAATTTACGTATGGTTATAATGATTATTAAATTATAATTAACGTGTTAATATTAATACGTTAATCATACTTTCTAAGTTAAGCTAAGTTAGGCTTACGTTTCAATTCCATATGGATAAACCTATGGAATTGAAACGTAAGCCTAACTTTTTCTAACTTTTATTATATTTACCTACATAACAACTAAGTTCTCTGAAGGGTCTGAGTGTTTCAGCTGAAATTGAAGGTCAAAGTGGAACTGGAAAAAGGAATCGGTCGTCATCGTCGTCTTCTACATCTTCATCGTCATCCTCCAGCAGTTCGTCATCATCTTCCAGCAGTTCGTCGTCAACTTCAACATGTTCAAGTGGCACCTCACAGGATACATCGCCAAAAGGTAAATTAGAGATTATTTTCATTAGTGAGTTACGTAGCATAATAATTAGTTTTATAATATAAAACAATGTTTTAGCATTACTTGAAAAACCAGACGCCTTTGTCGATACCTTGAGAAGAGCTAAAAACAGTGACTACAATGCTATAGGAATGAAGTTACCAGTAGTTATCGATGCAGGCAATACGATTCAATCTAATAAGCAAAAATGTATCGAATATGGTAAGGTTATATACCGAATGTAATCACTTAATAATATTAATATACAATTAATAATTTCAAAATTTTTAGATGATAACATAAGTTGTGATAATATAACTGAAACACCAGCTACCTCAGTCGATGTATTGAGAAGAGCTAAAGACTGTGATGACAATGCTGTGGGTATGACAGTACCAATATTAATTGATGCATACAACTCTTCTCAATCTGAGAATCAAAACACTATTGAAGATGGTAAGGATAAGATATTTAATGTTAACACTTAACAAATAATCGTCTTCGTTAATAGTTACCAGTTACAATTTATTTTATATACAACTCGTGATAATAATGCATGTTCACCTTCCCTGCTAAAGAGCGTTAATAATCTGGATGCAATCTGTATTGAGATACCAACTTCGCCACTTATGGACTTAAGTAGTTTACTGAATACAAAATCCTCTGCTGGTATGTGTTTATTTTTATTTTACAAGTAAAAATTAGGTATTCAGTAAATATTTGGATTTTTATTTATAGTAGGTATTTATTTTAGAAAAAGAAAATATTCTTCCCAATTCCGAGAATGAGTATTATGCTGGTATGGACTTTTCGCCGGATGATAGTAGCGATGAATATCAGCCACCTCAACAACGTCATACCAGAAATCTTAATTTGTCTACGTCTTCCTCTAATTTAGAACTGAGACATACGCCAACACCAAAAAGGGGTAAAAAACGTATTAGAAACCCACAGAAATGGAAGAAGAATATATCAAGAGAAATCAAAAATTCTGGAATAGAATACATTTCTCGTACTGGAAAAAAGATTGAGGGTAAAGTAATCAGACCACCATGCAACTGTAGATTGCAATGTAGAAACAAGTTTACAGAGGATCAAAGAAAACAGATATTTACAAGTTATTGGAATTTGGCATCTATTCAAAGACAGAGAGATTTTTTATGCTCGTGTATAGAACCCTTAAATATTTCATGTCGTCGTATTAAGAACCTTGAAAAACCTAGAACACCTAATTGCTCATTTTCATTATTAAATAACGGCCAATGTTTTAAAATTTGTAAAACATTTTTATTGAATACTCTGGGAATTACTGAGCGAACTCTAAGAACTGTAATTGAGGCAAGAAATTATAATGCAGGCATCGCCCCAAAAGACATCAGAGGTAAACATGACCATCATAAAAAACAGTTCCTGAACTTGTACAATCTGTTAAGGACCATATTAATTCAGTTCCACGGATTGAATCGCATTATTTAAGGGCTAACACCTCTAGAGAATTTATAGATGGTGGTCTAACAATTGCTGAGATGCATCGTAATTACAAGGCACAACGTTCTTCCATACATAAAGAAGCAGTAACTTACGACGTCTACGCAAACATTTTTAAAACTGATTTTAACATCTCTTTTTTTGTACCGAAGAAAGATCAATGTGACCTTTGTGAGTCTTTCAAAAATGCAGTCGGTGAAGACAAAGATAAGTTACTTCTAGAATATGATTTACACCAAAGAAAAAAACAATTAAGTCGTAATGAAAAATCCAAGGATATAGAGACCTGTAACGAAGCCAACAGTAATACCCTAGTTGCTATTTATGGTTTGCAGGCAGTAATGCAAGTACCAATAGGTGAATCATCTGCTTTCTTTTACAGGTCAAAATTGAACTGTTTAAATTTTACTGTAAGTTATTGTTAAATCCTTTAATTTTAATGTCATTATTTAATGTTACCTTAATTATAAATACCTTAAGTACTGTTTTATATTTCAGATATCTGATTTAAAGAATAAAATAACAGATTGCTATTTTTGGCACGAGGGACTGGGCAATCGTGGTGCAATAGAAATAGGCTCTTGTGTTTTCAAGTTTTTAGAAAATATTGCTCTCGACAGTCCTAACATAAATATTATATTCTACTCAGATAACTGTTGTGGTCAGCAAAAGAATAGGTAAGTTTTTAGTGCACCTAATTAATTCTGATTTCAACATTAGTTATTAATCTATATTTGAATGTTTATTTTTTCAGATACTTATTAAGCATGTATGCATATGCAGTAAGAACATTGGCAATTAATTCAATTACCCATAAGTTTTTAGTTAGAGGCCACACCCAAAATGAAGGGGATAACATACACTCCATTATTGAAAAGACCATTAAAAATGCAAAAAAATCAGGCCCCATATACGTTCCTGATCAATATGTTCAATTAATAAGGAATGCTAAGAAAAGGGGCAAGCCTTACGTCGTCCATGAACTGAATTTTACAGATTGTATTGATTGGAAAGATTTAGCTGAACAATTATCTGTTAATTTCAACAAAAACCTCAACGGAGATATTATCAGGTTATCGGACATTAGATTAATTAAATTTATTAAGGGGTCTGATATTTATTCATACAAAGTATCATACGACGATACAGCTGAATGGATTCAATGTGGTATGTATATGGGACCTAGAAGACATCTTAGACAAAATCCGCCTGCCGAAATTTGCCTGAAAAACGCCTATAGTGCTAAACTTTGTATTTCAGATCGTAAAAAAGCTGATTTGTCGCATTTAATAAATACTAATATCATACCAAAATACTATGAGGCTTTTTATAACTCTATTTTGTGATAAGTTTAATTTACATTATTAAGTCCAATTTTTTTAATTACATTATTATTTTGTAAGCAATCCATAACTCACACTATTATAATTACTATATAGAGTGGCGAATGATTGACACATTTTATTTACCAGATTTGGTAGATTAGGCAATCATTGTGATAAAATAATATCACAATGATTGATTAGTCTACCAACTCTATAAACTCCTACCAGTTTTTATGCTTTCCAAAGATTATGCTACTTTTAGATAGGCACTTGCGCCTTTAATCCCACTAAGCATCCCGATCTCGTATTTCGTAAAATTATCAATATATATATATATGTTTTTAATCATGTTGGTATCTTACATTATCTAGGTATCTTTGACATAAAAACTACATTTTTGTAACTCATTTTCAAAGAAAAAAATTGATACTTCTTAATATACGTATAAAAATGTAAGCAGATTTATAAAAATAAAACTAAATTGAATCATTTGTTGTTTAAATTCATGATTTATTCCCATTTCAGAACCTAGTTTATGGCATAATAGTTATATTTCATTTATAAAATGGCATAAGTGTACGTCAGGTTTGTTTTATTTGGAATTTTTTAACAGTTTTCTTGAGTTTTCTCATGAAGTTATTACAAATTATTTTTGATAGTAAAATAACGTACATAAATATTAAAAGATTTTATCATTATCATTGGAAATATATCATATTTCCAATTTCAAACTTTTAAAACGTTCTCCTGAAAAATAGCTAAAATGTAATTACGTCGTTGGATGAGCGATGTATATAAGTATATATTCTGAAACTCGGAAACGGCTCCAATGATTTTCATAAAATTTAATATGTAGGGGGTTTCGGGGGCGATAAATCAATGTAGCTAGAGCTAGGTTTCATTTTTAGAAAACGTCATACAAAACAAAAACGGTCATCCAGAAATTTCTTAGTTAATTCTCGAATAGAACTATTATACCACGTTTATTTCTAAGGCTTTAAGAGGTGTTTTAAAAATTTCGTACTATGGGTTTGCAAAGAAGAAGAAGAAGGCAAAAATTTGTTTTGGTATATTTCAAAGTAAAATTAGAGATATATATATTTTTGGATCGAAGTTTCTTTAACGCGGTTTGTAAACTTTCAGAAACATCGCTAAAAAGTGTTCATACTTTGCCAATGTCTTCTTCTAATTCAAAGAGAAAGACAGAGAGAGAGAACACCGGCAGAACCACAAAAGAAAAAACAAAAGAAAATAGTAAAATGATTACAGTGTCGTGGGATAAAATTGTACACATCGGCCCGGGTACACTGCAAGAGAGAGAGAGAGAAAGTGTGAATTTGGTCAAAACGAAAATCCTAGATAGCGACTCTGAAAATTTTATATTTTTAAATTATGGGTACTGTTTCCATGGTTTTCGAGGGTTTTTTTTGTATTAAAGCCAATAGTAACAAAATGTAAATGTAAATCTAAGATGATGGCTGTGAAAATTTTAAAATTTTTCTTCATTGGTATCGTTTTCATAGTTTTTGAGGGTGCTAAAGACGATAGTGAGGTCAAAATGTAAATCCAAAATGGCGGCTGCGTGTTTACAATTTTTTCGTCATGGGTGTCATTTCCACAGTTTTCGAGGATACTAAAGCCGATATGAGGGCAAAATGTAAAACCAAGATGGCGGCTGAAAAAATTTGTTTTTGTTTTAAATCTTACGTGAAAAAGAACTTCGTTCCTGACGGAGGTCCCCGACCGCACACGTTTATTATCTCATTGACAAGAAAAAAAACCATTGGGAAACTATATTCGGAAAAGTACCCTTATTATTTAAAATATATAATGATGTAAAGCACATAGATATTACACATTTACATTTCCCTGATCGTACAGATGACCTTCGAATATAGAGTCAGGTAAAAATGAAACGTCGGATAGTAGCTCTTTTTTCAGAATATTTTTGACAATCATGACAGTGCATTAAGTTACAAATTAAGTTTCCTTATTCAACCGCTACTGCTTTATAGCTGAAAGAAGGCTAATGGTCTATGAAACTTAATTTCTTGAAGCTTTACCACTTCAATTCGTGCTTTCCAAAGAGTTTTATCAGCTATCTTCGCTTCGCTTCTTCCAGTCGTATAATAGAATAATTTTAAATATTTATTAGACCTTGTATCTCTTTAGTTAAACTTATTTATCTCATTATTTATCTTGGGCCGGAATCTAAAAAACCTATACTTAGCACGTGCGTTGACTCAACTTCAATAAAAACTCTACTCTCTACTTAAACTCTGTCTCTTTTTGCGCTTGAAGTTTGACAATTGTGTGACAATGACAGGAATTACGCTTAGCATAAGTACTTGCTGAGTAACTTCCATAGACCTCGGCCTAAGACTTCTGCTTACCAAAATTATTTAAAATTTTCCTTCAGTTGCACTCCCGGAGACAATAAAACAGTTTTATTCCTACCCACATAACTCTAATATTAATATTCACGGGACAAAGAGCCAGGCGGCACGCCCATCATATAATTTTCCTCTGGTCACCCTTATTTATAAAGCTGGCCGGCAGAGGGCGCTTAACGTATAGTTCCTACGTGACATGATAATGGTGTTTAATAAAAGGAGTCGAGTTTTTAGATGAGAGAGATTCCTCTCTCTCATCTAAAAACTCGATTCGAACTAGACTCGAAAATATTTCTAAACCTCTAATCCTTCCGGATTAGAGGTTTAGAAATATTTTCTACATAAGGTTTATATCTATCGTTGTAAACCCACAAACATATAAGCCATACAATACTTTTGTCGAGTATAGTAAGGCTACAAAGTGGCTACGGCGTAGTAATTCAGTCGTGTAAAACTGTTTGTTGATTAGATCGAGAACAACGTTATCATTGACCAATAATCGTGCTCAAACTTATTTTGAAGCAGTATTTTATTAAAATTACAATAACAATTTAATTTAAAATCATCTATTTTACCAAAATTCGATCGTAACCAATGCGGTCAGGAATCAGAGATCACAAAATCAGATATTAGGGAGGTAACGTTCACAAATGTGCGCATATTTTTGCGTGCACTGGACACACCGTACGTGATTTTCATGCTAATTACTATTTTAACTGTTGTTTAGTATAACGAGAGGTTTAATAAAATGTTTTGTATAACCATTATTTTTGGTAATTAGGCGAAAATACTGACACAGTTTAGAGAGTTAGCTAGGAGAAGTGGCAGCGGACTGAACGTGGGGCGCTCTCTGGGTAAATACTAAACAGATTAACGTCTCTTGGTTTGGCGAAATGCAAACAAGTGTTGTTCCTGTGCTACATCTTGTGTTCTGGGCACTTTGTATTGTCAACCTCGTAATAAATTGCTTTTATTATCTAAGGTTGAATGTCAGTCGTACGTCATAACACGACAAGGTCTATTTGTATCAGTTAGTGAAGTTTCAATTTACTAAGAATTGTTATCAAATGTGGTTAAGCAATTCGAGGTCGACTATACTTACTAGATGATGACAAAAGTAATTATTTCTGTCAGCGCACACACACAATGATGACAATAAAATTATCCTTTCAAATCTAAAAAGAAACCATCAAGAACAACTTCCAGCCCTCAAATCTTAAAACGCGGTCTCAAGTACGAAACTGCGAACAACACGCTCCTTGTACCACGTCCTCAATAGTTACGTGGTTCACAGTATTTCACAAATATTTCGCAAAATCCTCCCGACACACAAACTGGGTCTTTGTGAGCGACAAATTGGTTTTTCCAGGTTTTGTATGCAGTTAGTGCAGTTTGCGACCGATAGATAGATTTTGCTAGAAATTGTTAACTTTGCTCGTTTCCGATTGGCGCGGCGTACTGTGCGGTGAAAAGTAATTAGATACAAGATACAAGATATTTATTTTGTAAAACATGAGTGTAGAATTGTACAGGTCTTAAAAATAATAAGAGGTAGCTACATGTTTTGCCAATCATGGCGTACAAAATTAGTCGCACTAAGACAACTATTACAAAAAGATAATTATAAAATCGTTAGTAATAAATTAAAACAATGACTTACAAAAAAAATAATAAAAAAAACATAGGATTAAATTAAAATGTCAACAATTTAAATTCAATTTAAGTAAAATACAGATTAGAAAAATCACAGGTACACATTCCAAATTCTATTGCAGAAGATTATCATTTAAAAAGTCATCTACGCTGTAATAGCACTTTTCCAGTAAAAACCCTTGAACGGACTTTTTAAATTTGGTTAAAGGTAAACATTTAACAGCATCAGGTATTTTATTATAGATAATGGGTGCCCTACCAAAGAAGCTCTTTTTCAGTAAGGCAGTTTTGCACTTGATTGGACACAACAAATTCTGATATTGAGAACGAATTGGGGTTCTTTTCACGTCAGAAAATTTATGAAAAAATTGCGGATTTGCTTTTACGAAAAGTGCAGTTTCTAAAATGTACAAAGATGGTAAAGTTAGAATTTTTGATTGTCTAAAGTAATTTATGCAACTATCCGTTGTTCTTAGACCAAACATTGCTCGTATACATCTTTTTTGCATCCTGAATATAAGTTCTTTATTAGTTGACTGTCCCCAAAAAATAACACCATATCTTAAAGTAGAAGCGATCAATCCATGATAGGCTGTTAAAAGAGTGTCAGTATTTACTTTCCTTGACAATTGGAATAATAAATATGCAGATTTACTAAGGCGCTTGCAGATCTCCTCTGTGTGATGTTTCCAAGTTAGTTCACTATCTATAGTGATACCTAAGAATTTTGCATGTGTAACTTCTTCTATCACAGAGTTTTTGTAGGCAATGTTAACTGGTGAATGCTTTCGGCGCTGGTGAAAGTGAATAACTTTTGTTTTATTTAAATTAATTATAAGGTTATTTTTGTCAAGCCAATTTATAATGTCACTCAGAGAATTATTTATGTCATTTTGATAATTATTAGGATTCGTACATTCCACAATGGCCGTGCTGTCATCTGCGAATAGTACCATTTTATGATCTATAGTTTTAGGGAGATCATTAATATATATTAAGAATAGTGGTGGCCCCAGTATGCTACCTTGAGGTACACCATATTTTATATATCTTGGTTTAGACACATATTTTATCTCCAATTTAGTAATAGGACAGATTCTAGCAATTTCTGTACATTGAGTTCTGTCACTCAAATATGATTCTAAGAGTTTCAAGACGTTTCCTCTTATGCCATACCCATGTAATTTTTGCAGCAGAATTTGATGGTTCACGAAATCAAATGCTTTGGTCATATCTGTTAGAATAGCGCACACAGGATTGCCTTTATCTACAGATGTCATTGCACTAGATAGCAGGTCAAATATAGCCATATTAATGTTAGTATTTTTCCTGAAACCTTTTTGTTGACTGCAAAGAAGTTTGAAATTTTCTAAGTAAGAATAAATTGAATTATAAATTACCTTCTCGATTATTTTTGAAAATATCGATATCTTAGCAATAGGTCTATAGTTTTGAACATCACTTTTATCATTTTTTTTATGTAGCGGTTTAATAATGACATTTTTTAGGCTACTTGGGAAAGCACCATCTGAAATACAGAGATTAATTATATGAGCCAATACAGGCGCTATAATTTCCTTAACGTATTTAATTACTTTAGTTGATATGCCATCAAATCCTACCGTGTTTGTATTTTTCAGGCTGCTAATTATTTTGATTATATCAGAATATGAAACAGGTAGCATAAATAGTGATTGAGAATTCGAATTTTCAATGTTATAACTATTATTAAAAGTTCCCTTAGTTTTAATATTATTTTCAATGGCCTCTATAAAATAATTATTAAATTCATTTGCAATACTCAAAGGATGTGTAAGAGTCAAATTATCTCTCTCAATTGACAGTATTGGTTCTTGAGGTAAATTAAATTTAGATTTGTTAATGACTTGCCAAGCAGCTTTTGATTTAAGTTTTGAGGTATTAATGAAGTGGTTATTTTGAGCTTTTTGAGTTAATGTTATTATTTTTCTATAAATTGAAGAGTATTTTTTAAACGCAAGTCTATTTTTCGTGTTAGGATTGAATCTATATGTCCAAAGTAACTGCCGTTGCTTTTGACTGCAAATTTTTATTCCACGAGATATCCACTTATTTTTTTTATTGGTATACAAAATTGTATTTGAATATGGAACGGGTAACTGTTATGTGGTGAAGAGTCGCTATTTCTGTAAGCTTACCTTTATAGGCATGCTTACAGAAATAGTGACTCTTCCCCACATAACAGTTCAAAAATCTTACAACTTTTAGTTCGTTTAACTCTGCCAATCGGAATAACCCACTCCCAAGCTCAAGAATAATTTTAATTTGTGTAGGTACGAGGGGTGAATAAAACGGTCAATTAAACTCTCTTGCAATCTTTTGTTATTTTACACATCGTATTTATATATTACTACTTTCTAAATACCACAAAACAGTAGCTTAAAATAAAACATTTTTCTCCAGAAACACTTTCACACTTTTATACCACTAACTATACCACTTTTATACCATTAACTACACCACTTAGATACCACAATATACCATTCATCCCATCTCGATCCCCATAACGGGCTGTCTGTCCAATGAGGCGTACCGCTATGGCGTGGTGGCGGCAAACGAAAAGTGCAGGATTCACATGCAAATGTGTACTGCATGTATTTGCATGTTCTACATATTGGAGACCATTCTGTTCGGATTTGACGATGTGCTTTTTAAATTGTGGGTAGTTCTGACAAGTGATTCGGTACATTTTTGAATGTGGGTGGAGTGGGTGAGTAACATAAACATAAACATCACGCTTGTATTTCCCGAAGGGTTAGGCAGAGGTGTACCTATAGTACACCCACATTTCATCAGTTATGTTTAAATCCCATGTAATAGGGGGCGAGCCTATTGCCATCAACCGGGCACAAATCCAGACTCCGGGCTACTACTGAGAAATTCGAGATGGAAATACCCAATAACACGTTGCCCGACCGGGAATCGAACCCAGGACCTCATACTCAGCAGTAGCGCTTTGCGACCACTAAACCACGAGGCAGTCAGGCGTGGGTGAGTAAAGATTTTTATATTTTTGAGCAATTTACCCGACTGCCCGTCATGTTGTTGTAGCTACATATTCTTTCATAAGTTGAGGTGTTTTGAGATAATAAACCACTCTATTTTTTCATTTGTGTCATTACATATATCTGATTAATGAAATGGAATGAAATTGTTTATTCTGTAAATAGGATATCGGAATCACATTTAAACGTCATAATTATAAAAAAATAAGCTAGACGAGTTCGACGTTTCTCTGAGAAGAAAGGCCGAAACAAACTCAGAGGTCGCAATTTCTTTTGAAGTCCAGTCATAATCCTTGTCAGGCCACAATGTTTTCCGTACAAGATAATAGGACATTGAAAACAATAAAAACCTAATTAAGACCCTTAAGAAATTAAGAGCCTAATTAAGAGCCTTAAGACTTCGTCGTGGACATCCCAACCAGCAAAAGTTAGTTGTGTAGAAGACCATAGAACGTTTAGTAAAAACTAATCGGTGGTCAAATAAAAGGCCAAAGAAAGTGGCGCAATTATATCTCCATTCAGTTTTAAAGTACAATTGTAGCGGTATCAGGCATGACAATTTTGGCCTAATACAGTTGATGTAACAGTAATGCAATCTCTGTTTGATGACATACAAGCCTCCGCAACGCTACTAAAGTACCTTTTTGTCATTCATTAATTTTACATTCGTTTACGCCGCTGCAGTGTCTCAGTGTTTTTGAAGAGAAAAAGATAATAAAAAGAGAATACGAGGATATATCGTGATGAATTAGATATTATTTTGTAAGTAAATTATTCGTTTCTTACGGGGAAAATGACATGTGACTGTAATTCTACTGATAAACTATGTACGGGTTTACAACAATATTTGAATGCCCCCTGGAATTATTGAGCTTTTACTAAAACAATTACGAATATTAAGTCATAAACATACTTCCAGCTACCTGAGCTCTACTCTAGCACTCGTCATGATAGATTACAACCACCATTCAATGAAATTGGGGTTCCTTTTGAGTTTGCCTTAAATGAGATGAATATTTTTTATTAAACTTATAAAAATACCACGCCAGAAAATATGGGTTTATAAATCAGCTACGACGTCAGGGTTATACTTATTAGTTATTATTTTTCCTTAATAGAATCATTGAGGTTTGGGAACAAGACCACTACGTAGGTAGATAGACAATTTCGCTGAATCAAAATGTCAATACTGTTGTAGAAGAGCGATAGAAATGCCTTTACAAAACTGGATTATAATTTAAAAGCACTGCTAGCCGGTAGGCTAATAAAAGAGAGTTAGTTAGTTGAGTAGTTTAGTTTTAAAAGAGATCTCCGTTATAGTACTATTTGTAATAGCCCTCTATTACTATAACAGTTATAAATAAATAATCCTGATCTAAAAAAGTGTCTTTGTGATAAATTTATCACTACGACTATTACGTAAGCAAACCTTTATGTGACAATTTAATTAAGCTACATAAATGTAATTTGAAACTCAGCTATATAACCAAATCACTCTGTTGTAGACTTTTTGTGCCCACCATAGTAATATGTACTGTAACGACAATCTAAAAACCAACAATATCGCCCTATTCTTGAGTTTTCATCTCTACTGTAACGAAAGACCCATTATAGTTCGTTCAGAACCTCATTAGGGCGACAGTGAACACTGTTGTAAAGTTCTATCATTGTATAATAGTCACATTGGAGGTTGCTATAACGCCTGACTATAACAGATATACAAAGTCGCGAAGTAAACCTTTACATCAATTCTTAATAGGTCGTTTTTGCTGTATAAACTTATAGAGCCAAAATGTATTGTCAAACACTTTTACACAACAATCAATCACCGCCAGTACCTTTATACATCGTTTACCTAGCTTTTTTAAGATATAAGGTTTGGTTATAGGGTAAAATTGGTTGGGTTATTCAATCAAATAAAGTCAAAGTCAAACAATTGATTTCAATTAGGCACATAAAAGGCACCTTTGAATGTCAAAATTTACAAAAAATAGAACTGATTCTAGTCGCCCCTTCCAAAAGGTAGTTTTCGAATAAAGAAGATTGGGCAAGAAACTCCACCGTAACCGTTAAAATATTTTACAATATTTTGTATACATCCATTATATAATTATATGTGAAGACGATGCACCTGGAATAAGATTACTATACCACAATTAAATAGGTAAAACAATTAAAAATGAAGCAATTTCAGAAAAAAAATATTATGTTATGGATACATGGTGTTCGCATATTTACAGGCATTGTAAAAGTACCTATACGATATTCCTAAAAAAAATACTAGTAATACTAATAAGTCAGTGTGTGAGTTCAAGTAATCACAGAATGTAAAATCAATGTAAATAAATTATATATGTATTAATATTAATTAATTATACAATTAAATTAGCAACGAGTTTGATTTTGTCTAGACTCTAAATTATCCTATGGTAGCTCCATAGTAGACCAGCATGTTTCCAAGCATTCTTATCTTGGATATAGTCCTCTAATTTGTAATATGCTTGTTTACAAAGTGTACTTTTAATATGAGTTTTAAAGTTTCTTTCAGTTAATTGTAATATATCACAAAGTATTTTGTTGTAACATTTAACACAGTATCCCATAAAAGACAGAAAAATGATTGATATATTTTATCTTTATTTCTAGTATTAAAATTATTTCTATCACTTATTTTATTAAAAAGATGTGGATTTTTCCTTACGTACATAATATTTTCATAAATGAATTGGCACGGTACCGCCATAATATTAATTCTTTTAAATAGTTCCCTGAGAGATTCGCAGCGACGTAGATTATAAACGGCTCTGACAGCTCTCTTTTGTAACATAAAGATGGATTCAATGTCAGCAGCCCGATTCCATAGTAAAATGCCATGCGGCATAATGCTGTGGAAGTAGCTAAAATATACCAAACGCGCAAATTAAGCAATGTTTTATTACTTAATGAGGAAAGCTGTTTCCAAATTGTGATGACTGTAGCACTGCACAGTCATCACAATTGGAGACTCAACCACTATTGATGATGTTTTCCATATTCTGGTGGAGTGTGTTCGAAATTAAAATACTAGAATAAATGTTTTCGGACGATATAAAAGGTATGATACTGGCTTGTGTAATAAATACCATCCTTACTTTTCCAATGTCCGATAAGGCTAAACAATTGTACAAGTTAGTTATAAGGTAGATCGTCATCAACAATGTTGTGTTTTTCTGCACTGGGCGATGTGGCCGCTAAGGGAAAACCCCCTTTTTTATTTTTTAAAAATAATAAAAAAAGACATTTCTGTTCCAAAGTTGTAGTTAAACTATACTAAACTCCGTAAAGAACACTATTTTTATTTGTAGAGGAACAAAACTGTCTATTTATAAAACGCGTACAATATAATGCCTAAAATACATAATTTCTTTACTGCTTATAGCACACTGCTATAGACCACTCAAGCCAACCGAAGACATTCTCAAAGACGTACCCCTACACTACTATACATATACCATCAAAGCAGGCATAGCTAAAAAGGCATGGAGTGCTTCTTTTGAACTGCACCCCATTCATCCCCCGCTAGTCAGATAAACATAGCGCATCTGCTTATTTGCATATCCTTTATTCGTTTTCAGAACTGATATTTTGGTAAAAATATATTTGATATTACGAGCGGCTGGGGAATGTGCTCCTATTTCACGGTGCTTCACTTAAGGGGAAGTTCTAGTGGCTATGGTTGTATGCATCGCCACTCAATGTCATGAGAATTATTTAGTTCGGTACAGTTTATTTTGTGGTTAATTTTATTTTTAAGGTTGTTGAGACGGCCATTATATTTCAATTTTATTAAAACATTGTGCTAAGTATTTAGGGTATTATGGCAATGAGGCTCGAGCAAAGGTATTTTAATAATAATTTGATCAATTCATATTTATGCTATCAACGCATAAATATGAAGAGTCTCTACGAGTGAAGATACCTAAGCACCCAGTCAGACCTAGGCTAAGCAGTTAGTCTTACTTTCAAAGTTAATCATATCTGCTCTTTTAACACGACATTATAATCGCGTGCAGCTCACGAGATTATAATGAAGTAAAATTCAAAGTATGAAACAAAATAATAAATTTAGCTTCTTCCAAAACCACATACTTGTTACATAAGAACAAGTAAGTGCATTAAAGAACAGTGCAGTTAAACACACACAGTACTGCGTACAATGCACAAGTGCGCCAGTTTGTGGTATCGCTAAGTTTTATATGTCCTTATTACCGCTACCACTGGTCCATATGTTACGATTTAAATAAATTGGTAGTTACTGTGCTCTTAAATTTATTGTGTTTTTGTTTACTTCTTCAAGCAATTAATGCATACAACATTTTTAATAGGTTTTCTACCCAATTTTTTTTTTCTCATCTTAAAATTGTAGTGTCAAATTCAAAGCCGATATGAAACGATATATTTTCAAGACAACTTTGAACTGATATCGATATTTTCGTTCGTTGTTTATCATTTATTTCTAAAAATAAAGGTGACTATCGAAATACAACTTCGCCCATTTGCTATCTCATTTATCGACTTTCAAAACCGACACTTTACCACACACGAATCTGAAATCCCTGTGAAGCCTTTACATATTTTGAAAGAACACAATTGTTCCCTAAATTGTTTGTAAGCCTCAAAGTTTGCGTCGAAAACCCTTTCACACAATGGTTGGAATCCCCTGGACGCGAACACAAGTGCTCAAAACGTCGGCAAAAAGTTAAGTCTCTGAAGGAAATAATCCGTAAAACTATTTGCATTACAATTCTTTTCACTCACTTGAATGATGTGCTTATTTCCAAAGGTTGATGTTTTTATTTGAGAGTCAATAGAAAGATGACTATAAACTTAAGAAAGGTAAACTTATGTGATGGATGTTGAGTTGATTGTTTCCGAAATCGTTGGCTTTCCTGTTTAAAAAAAAATATTGATCGATTTGAATATTCTCTAATACTGGATTCAATCGTTACTTATAAATAGTAATATTTGATTGTATTTAATATTAACAAATCCACGTGGCGTTCTGTAGTTTCCGCCTACCCCTATAAAAAGGCATGAGGTTACGAATGTATGATGCGTAATTGGAAACAATATTCTTGAAAAACGTTTGAGGTTACATCATTAGATTATTTATTTCTGTTTGTCAGACGTCCTTGAAAGTTCGCTACATGCAATTGCCAGCTATAACAACTCAGGCAGCCTACATAAAATTTTTATTGACGCTGACAAGTATCGTCGTTTATATTTTTTATGAAACATTCAATAGAAATCCAGGTAAAACAATTTTCACTAGGTACATGTGGGGCCAGTTTTTCACATTTAATCACATAGTAGTGGTCTAGGTATGCCTGTCTCCACATTAAAGCCGCAGCTTCTTTGCAACGAGTAGTGTTGCCCAAATTCAGTCTTGGTCTTGCAGTCTTGGTCTTGTTCTTGCGTTTTTGCAAGACCAAGACCAAGAACAAGACCGCGTATTTTTAGCAAGACCAAGACCAAGACTGACCGTGCAAGACTTGAGCAAGAACAAGACATAGCCTGCAAGACTCTTGCGTCTTGCGTCTTGCAGCTAGGACTTAGCGCTATTTCACTGAGTAGTTAGGTGTAACAGTTCGGTGTATAGGTAGGTACGCTTAGGAATTCTATGAGACGCAAAAAACTGTATCAAAGAATATGAAAAACTGGACCTATGCGCATTACGACTAATACCATAAACATAACGAATAAAAAAATATCTATTAAAATCAAACTGAGTGCATGCATAGTTATGTTTTAACCATCGGCACTTTGATAATGCGGCATCAAAGGTTTTGTACTTACTTCTCAAAGAAATTTGCCGCTTTTCGGAAGTACATGGTTATGATACACGCGCCGGCGGCTTCTTTTGAAATCTAAAACAATCGTTGCCGCCACGCCGAAATCATAACATTTGTGACACTATTTGATTGCCGCCATAGGGCGTAGGTATACTCATGCAAAATAATTTCGAATTTTTTTAAGAGTACCTACAGGTGTTCCAAAGAATAAATAAGTTTCAGAGTGCTTAGAATGAAAATGAATACATTATACTGATCACGCAAGTAGTATTATGATTAGGATAAAATGGTAAGGATAGGTAGTAGATGTCATATTAATTCATTCTAGTAAGTATATATTATAATATTGATTACTTATATGGTTTTAAACTAATTACTTAGGTACTATTATTGTACATTTAGTCATTATATTTCTTAAGTTTTTACAAGAAAAAATAGCAAAAAAGTGTTCAAATATCACCCGTTTAATAAATATTGTAGCCACTTTTAAATATACTTGAAACGTGTAAAAAAAATCTACAAAACTAATAAAATAATATAAAAAGCGTAGGTACTTACCTACTAATAAAATAAAAAGCCTGCGATAAGAGTTTTGTATTACTTACCAGCCCGAATATCTCTGAGAGAGATGATGAGAGTAAGTATTTACTAGCTGTGCCCGCGACTTCGTCCACGAGGAATAGTAACTTTGGAGGTATAGTGACGTTCAGGACTTATTTATTTATTTTAAAACTTCTGTCATCAAACATACAAACGAACTCTTCAGCTTTATAATATTAGTATAGATGTACGCCAAAACATTCACTTATATGTAAAGAATAGTGATTGGCACTAATTCTATTTTATTCACGCGTCGCGTCTGTACAAGTAGGTAATATTTAGTGTGTGTTTGTACGCCGCACGCGGCATTGTTTGATTTGCGGCGGCATCCTTTTCATAGAGCCGGCACGTGGCGAGGCGGCGCGGTAGAAAGCAAGGAAACGTACTATAAATAAAGGAATTATTTTAATTCCAGTCATTTCCAATTGAGCTGTGCTTCGAGTCTAACTTAATAATTGTTTTTACTAATTCTCGTTGTTTTCTAAAAACGTATCACGTGTACAATTTAATATGAGTGACGAAGATTCAAATTATTCTAGTCCGAGTAACGAGAGTTTGAGTCACAGATCTAAAAGACCCAAAAGCAAATTTGAGGAGTTTTTCGAAATAATTCATGCATCCCAAACTGCCTTCTGTAAATTGTGCCAACATAAAAAGATTGAAATAAAAATGAAAAACAGAAACACTTCAGGCTTAAGGAAACATCTAATATCTTTCCACAAAAAGGAATCAGAAATATTTCTTCCTGTTAAACCAAAATTAAGTGGAGATATCACAAGCTTTTTAGTAACCGCTGGAAGAAGTGGACAGGTAAGAATATTTTTTTAACAGTTAAAAGAATTTTAACTCCGCGTAGCTATTCATGCGATACTTTCAAAAACGCCATTAACTTACGTAAGTATTTTTGAGTTAGTGGTGTTTTCATCTAGGGGTGCGACATATTAAGTATGTAATTATCGTCTTAAATATTTTTTATAAACACCCATATTTTCATTTAATCGGCCAGTAACAACTAAGTACTTTATTTTGGTAAATTACAGTACAGTGCAACCTTAATATAACAAATATCAATTTAACGATTTTCTCGATTTAACAACAACAAACCTCCTCCTCTTATACGCTCAAACCTAGTATGTTTTAAATAATAACACAAGATTTATTGTTTTGTTTCAGTCGGAAAACAGCAGTGACAACATCACGACAGCTACAGTTGATTGGGTGGTGAAAAAATATCTTCCCTTCTCATTTTTCGATGACGAAGCTACACAAGTATATTTTCGACGTATTTGCCCTAATATGGTGTTTCCTAAAAGGTCTACACTTAGAAGGAAAGTCAAAGAGCGATTTGAAGAGCTCCAATTGAATCTCAAGGAACGACTTCAACAATTATCATCTAAAATGTCTTTTACCATTGATGGGTGGACGTCAATTGCTGGTAGGAGTTACTACGGGGTTACTATTCATTATATAGACAACGAATGGAAGTATCAATCTGTAGTTCTTGATTTTATACCATCACGCGGTCGACATACTGGGGAAGATATTGCAACGATTTCCCATGAATGTTTATTGGAATATGGCATAATTGATAAAATACAAGGTATCACGGTCGACAACGCAACTGCAAATACCAAATTTATGTATGAACTGGGCAAACAGCTGCCGCCACACTTTGATTCAGACAATCAACATTTCCGGTGCTTTGCTCACATTTTAAACCTTGGTGTACAAGATTTATTAAAGACCTTAGCATTACACTGTGAGTCTGACACTAACGCGCAAGATCAGCAGTACGAAGACTATGCAGACGAAACTGAGGATGAGGAAGATGAAGAATCTGCACCAAATATTGCTGACTCGCGTACATCTGTAACAAAGTTACGCAGTATTTCCAGTAAAATAAAAAGAAGTGAGATAGTGAAGAAGAAGTTTCAGTCTGCTTGTGAAGCAGCTGGCGTGCCATCAAATCTAAATGCCATTCTTGACTGTCCAACGAGATGGAATTCCACACATGATATGATTGGATTTGGTTTAAAAGTGAGAGCGGGCATTGACATATTGTGCAGTTCTGTCACCGAATTAAATGATTTTCAAATCACAGCTAATGAATGGCAGGTACTCGAAAAATTACATAAATTTCTAATAAACTTTAAACTTTTAAGTACAAAACTTGGTGGAGACAAATATGTTACATTACCGCTAGTCATTGTATCATTCAATCTCTTGCTAGATTAAAATTGAATCCATGGTAAAACAGTTAGATGAGAAACCTAATCGATCTGAAGTGGATGAAAGGCTCATTCTAGCTTTCCAAGCAGCTCGAGACAAAATGCTTAAACATTACAAGAAGAGCAACTGGATTTATTGTACTTCTTTAATTTTAGACCCAAGGCATAAGGCTCAGACTTTTGACCTGACAATGTGGGGGAAGCAACTTAAAACAGAAAGTCTGCGCAAGTTCAATGAACTTTATGAAGAATATAAAAGTCTACACTCACTGAACAAATCTCTGGAATTACCAGAAAAAGAAAATAAAGTATGTGATGAAGATGAAGACGTAATAGACTTTGATAAACTCTATGAATGTCCCTCGACGTCATCTGGATCTTGTCTTCAAGGCTTAGTGATAGACGAGTTGGAGGAGTACCTGAGAAAACCAAGAACTGCCAGCTCGGAAGACATTTTAGATTGGTGGAGGACGCATGAGACAGAGTATCCGATTTTATCGAAAATGGCCCGTGATTTTCTCTCAATACCTGCAACTTCAGTACCTGCTGAGAGGTTATTTTCTAAAGCATCATTAGTAATTAGAAAACATAGAAATAGGTTAAGTGATGAGTCAGCCAGATGGTTACTTTGTATTAATTCTTGGTCAAAAAAATTGATATAAAGTATCATAACCTAATGATAAAGCTGTTGATTTGTGTTGTATTTTATTTTTTATTCAAATAAATGATAAATCGTAAAACTCTTTTATTAAATTTCTTATAAGTTGAGGGTTCAATCTCTTTCTAGACAGATAAGTATTGTTCTTTAAAATACAGTCAAGTTATTGTAATTAATTTGTTTTTTTACATGTTTTAGCAAATGTAAGCTTATAAATCATAAATGTTTATTAAGAAACAGTTACTTCCATGGAAAACGACATATAGGTCAGTTGATTTTTCGAATTTCTTATCAAATCTTCAGTTATTTATTAATCTGCTTGATCTTTACTATGGCTATGTTAATTCAAGCTCACAATGTTCCAATTCTAATACGTTTTTCTAAGATTTAAAGTAAACTTTAATAAATAGTAATAGACTAATAGGTAATTGCAAGACTTGCAAGACTCTTGCTGCAAGACCAAGACCAAGACCAAGACTGGGAGCGCAAGACCAAGACCAAGACCAGGTGTATTGGCGCAAGACCAAGACCAAGACTGGCTAAGTCTCGTCTTGTTCTTGCATTTGGGCAACACTAGCAACGAGACGCCTGTCGCCGGCAAAAAGACGCTTGTTAGCGAAGTTTTAGCCAATTCCTAACAGTGTGGCTAGTCATTTTGTTTCATAGGCTTATGGGAGCTTTCGAATAACGGCTCCTAATTGGAGAAAATTTTGATATTAGAGCTCAGTTTAATATTTTAACTTAGTTTGTATAAGATTTTTAGTCCATGTTAGAAATAGTGGCAACACTAATTTTCTATCTGAACCAAAAATGTAATGGCGAGTAATTATAATGTTGAGTAAGAGAAAAATAAAATAACTGATTTGGCGAGTAGAAAATAGTGCTTTACTTCCACCCACATAATGCAAGGTTAACGAAAAGTAAGTAAACCATAAAAGTTCATATTTGTTAAAAAACGATTATTTGTTTTTATATGAAAAAAAAGCATTATTACATTAAAAAGAATGATGTGTCTAAAACGAAATGATGTAAAAAATCGGAAGTAAAATACTTAAGTGTAATCCCTGTCAGGTGACCTCAGCCTTAGTCAAACTCAAACTCAAAGCATTTATTTCAATTAAACCATTTACAGGCACTTTTGAATTGTCAAAGAGTCGGTCAGTTAGTCAGAAAGTTGAAGCTAATTGCCCATTCCAAAACGTAGATCTCTATGGAGAAGAACGGGCAAGAAACTCCAAGGACACTCTTTTAAATATAGATATTACAAAATCCTGGGTACATCATTCTTGTTGCTTCTATATGTGAGAACAATGTACAAAAAATAATCAAAAGCAATTGAAAATATAAGATTAAAAATAAGCCCTGGCAGATAAGAGATGACCAGTTTCAACTGACGGCGCCCGTTCACGAACATGACGCGTGGATCAGCACCGTTAGTGATTTCTTTCTACAGTTTGTACGTCTGCAGACGTTCATTGACACAAACTTCCCGCATTATCATACTAAGCCAGTTTTCTGGCATCATCAACGCAATCTTATTACGCCCTTATTAATTCATCAAAAAATCCAAAAAAATCAAATAATTTCGTCCCCAAACCCCACTTTAGCCTATCTCCAGTCGTTTACACGTCCCTGAGCATGTACAACAATAATATCTCAAGCGTCCTTCTTATATAATTAATGCGAAAGGAACCACTCGACGTATCTAAGAGTAAACTTCGAGCGCTCGAGTGTCCCGGGCGCTTCCTCCAGTTAGATTTAATGTGCCTTTTAAAATATTTCTCGTCCCAATCGACTGGGAAAAGTCGAGATGGTTACCATTGGGACCAGGCGCAGTTGGGTTGGTAACGATTGGGAAGTCGTTCCAGTTCAGAATATGACCAAAAGTGTTTTGTAAGAGTCTGAAAGTGTTAGTTGAAGTTTTTGTCTTGTTTCGTTTGTGAAGATTCCGATGGTGTGGGAATTGTGTCAGTAGCCTTTCTGTCTTTGAATATTGTTTTATTCACACAGATTGACTTGAACTTGTTTTGAATTATAAGACTTTGGGTTTTAATAGTTTATTGTGCTAATTTAATTGTATGTGGTCGTGCGGTGTGAGACCGCGGCAAGCGGTCCTAAGTATTACATTATAGTAGTCCTAAAACTTTTGCTAAAAATTTGGTTTTAGTGACAGAACCGAATCGCTGTAAATCCGACTGTCTTGTCTGCCCTACCACTAGAGTGTAATTTAGAATTGCGTAGGCGCGGACGGCCGAGGCGGCCCGCGAGTTGAGGAGCAGGTGGTTGTAACGCTCGTCGCCGCGGCTGAGGCCAGCAAGATGAAGCTGCGGTGGTGAGCGTTAAACCATCTGCGACGATAACTGATTAAACCGACTGTTTAAATCTCTTTTTGATAAAAAATAAAACTTAAATGGAATTATCTGTGGATAAGTAAGTAGTTTGTTTTTTATCAGTTGGGTGGCGCCTAACTAGTCGCTATGTAAAAGGCCCTAAATCTCCTAAACTACTTCAAGAACTATTCTTCTTATCTGTTCAAGTCCCAGATAAAACACATTAAGTGTGAAAACTAAAGCATCAAAATTCCAATGTCGACTTATAAAGTTGACGTCACAGAACTTCTTGATCCGAGTATCCGAAGACGTCCAAAAGTATCCGAGAGTATCCGAACTAAGATTTAGTGGGCAGACGTTTTCCAGGCGAGGCGAAACTTGGAGGATTTGCGACTCAACGAATAATGTCAGTTTAATGAGATCTAGTGCAGATTTGATGTTTGTTAACAGATATGTTTGTAAACTTGAATTGGTTTATTTGATTTGTGATGTGGTCTACGTTTCTTCCCATAAAATTTTGGTAGTTATTGATGATTTTTATTAACAGATAGCTGTTTTCTTCAAGAGTTTCTTAGTCATTTTGGCTGAGGGAAATCCCAATACAGAGCGTTTCACGATCTCTTGTCAATAAATTGCTTGGTAATTCAGTCAAAATTCGAAACCATTGCATCGTCCATCACCCTTACAATCCTAACTATATTTACCTAACTTCAAACTCAGCAACATCAAGAACAAGGCACTGAAATAACATCCACACACACATACCTCATCCATACATTCTCAGTAACATTTCGCTGTCGGAACTTTAGACGCTCGTTAGTCTGACCGCGATCTGAGTCGGCACTTGCAGAACTACCGACATAAGTATCGGATAAGTGTCGGATATGCACTTCTACTTCTAATTGGTTGTAGGGCGTCGTGTTCATTGATAGTCGAATTGGTGTTATTGGATTTATTGATCTTTGGTTTGAGTTTTATCTTTTGAATTAAGCAATGGGTGGTAATTTTGATTCGATTTGCAAGAGATTTTGATATCGTATGCAGTTTAAAAATAAACGCGAATTGATGACTCACAAGAAAACTAGGTTCTGGTCAAAGCTTGAAAAATCAGACATGCAATGTTGTTAGCGTGTTGTCTGAGCATTTTCGAAATATTTAATTTGAATACCTATCTAAACTAATAAACACTCAAAATTATGAAAATTCTTACAAACAAGTTTTTGTTTTAATAATTAAAACCCCTTTGAATAAATCAAACCATCATAGCTATCAATATTTCAGATTTTCCACAACTTTCAAGTTTATAAACTCCATTTTAATGAACTTCTAACCTCTGTACACAACATATCATAGAGTTTAACAGAACTTTAACATGTTTAAAAAACTCGAAGCGACAGGAGGAAGTGGCGGAAGTTTGTTAATTTTCTAGAAAACACACGAGAACCCGCTAGTTAACGTACGTCAATATGGACATGTCGTGTAGGGGAAACATACGGGTGAAGAGATGTGGAGCGAAAACGCTATTATAGTACCTATAATTGTCAAAAAAGCTAAGGTACAGTCAACCGCACACCAGTGATAAAACTTGCACTACGAAAACTACTCTTACTACGACTACTACATAAAGGCGCTATCAATGTCAAATTGTTACCACTCATGTGCAGCTGACTGATACATAATTAGAGATTTTTCGGTATTAGTGTTATTGGTAGGTACAAAAGGTAAAGAGCAATGGACGTATGTGACAAAATCTTGAATAAATGAATTGAATGGTCGAAAATCTATCCAATCTGTTTTACAGGATTTCGTAACAAATGTATCACTTAAAAGTCTGTAATACTTTTATGACGATGTCAGTCAAAAGGCTCTTTGTAAAAAACCGTTATTAGACGACCTATTCAAATATTCACAAATTGTGTATTGTTTCGCTTCATCAGAAATTCCTCGACACTAATAAAATAGTATGGAATCCTCACAACATACAATTTTAAACGTTCCTGTCCCTTACCTTACAAGACCCCCCATGTTTCCTCAAAGCCAAACTGTAAGCTGGGCAATTTCATGTATGCAAGTTGTAGTAAGCCAACAGTGGAACTTAGCTCGTTTACGTCACTACAGTTGTTACGAGAACACACTCGGTAATGCACGCTTGTACTTGACTTAGCTGCTTGAGCTGTTTTCAAGACGGATGGGTTATTATCATAGTTCTGTGCAGTTTCTGGGAGGTAGAATGAAAGAATAGGTGGCGGTGGTGGTGTTTTGAAGAAAGAATGGTGAAAATGTTTTGTTATGAATATCTTATTGGAAAATTATGCAATTGGGTCTGACTTGATAACCCCCAAAAGCTAACACTTTGTTTATAAAAAAATAATGTGCTATCGGTACAGAAATAGTCAAACTTGTGCTAGAAATTTTCAATGTTATCCTGCTATTTCGCAATCTTTAGCTAATGGTAGTGAAATAATGACGACATTAGGAATACTAACTAGGTTAGGATATAAATATTTTTGTCCCATACGGGATATGGATTCTCGAACCAAAATTTGAAAACCAATCACACTGTCATTGCATTATTGACATTACATCCATTATTTTTCTTCATCATTGATTTATTATTACGTTGAACTTTACTTTTATCTTCAACAGGTAATTCACTGACCCAATATTATAATGTTCCTCCCAGTTTATCGTCCATCGAAGATTAATTAATATTTTATTACAAGGGGCCAATAAAGATGTCTCATACTGGCGTTATCGTTTATAATTAAGTTTATTATGAACTGAATTTATGACCCGCCAGATCCCTGTGATGTTTGGAGGTAATTAGTTGTGTTAAAATTAAGTTGGATATTATAAGGTGTTTTGAAGGGAAATGAGCTTCTTTATTTTTAGATATCAAATCAGGATGTTGGCGAGAATAGCCCTACTTTAAAGGTACGTTGAGGTCATGATTTTTATTCTTATTCGTTGCATTATAAATTGACGTGTACATCCACACTGAACAACCTTTTTTTTTGGGTGGGAAATTATCAAATAACTTCTCCCGCTCTGGGCGGAGCGAGAGGGTGTTTCAGACTCTTACTGACTAAAACCCACCCGTATTCCTTCAGGTGCCCTGTTGCCGGGGGCCACGATCTCCCTTTCGGTTTTCTTCACAACCCCGGCAGACACTGAACAATCCTAGTAAGCTTATAAACGAAAAGGCAATGGACACGATACGGCTGTTTTTGTGCTTAAAAGTAACTTACATAGGAATACACCAATCTTTTCACAATCATACCTGAAACAAAATAAAATGAACATTAATATCGCAATAACAATAAGGAAACTGTTTATGATAAAGAATTAACTTTTAGATATTACCTATGGATATTAGATAGGCTATAAAAGTGAATAAAACAATGAACTAGATACGTTTATTCTAGTATTTGTACATACATACCTACATAACATCATTAGTTTTCTCTATGTATGATACTTAAATCTCTGCTGACCCCACATACAAACCCTTCATCTCCTATTCCGTCACATCGCGTCCTATTCGTCACACCCGTCAGCGACAGACTTGTAATAAAACGCTACTTGCTCTAATTGATTGATGAGCAGACTCTCTGCCTACCCTTCCATCGAATGAAAGCATTTGCATATCTGTTACTTAATCTATGCTTAGTGAGGGTTTGGAGAGGAAAGTTCTGTGGAGAGGTAGGTAAATGTCATTTGATATTCAGTTAAACGCATTCCTCTGTATTAATTACAAAACATGGTTTAACTAATATAATAGTCTTGGTTACACTTTTGTTTGGAACACATAAACAGTAGGTATAAATTAAAGTTATTAGTCTGTAAATTTTGACGTTCAAAAGTGCCATACATGGGCCTATTTGAAATAAATGTTTTGACTTTGACTTTGAAACGACGACGTTAAGATATAAAAGCATTATGATCAATAATTTGTCGGCCAAGAGAAGTGTATAGTCACAACCCAGTCTCATGATAATGATTTGAGTAGTCAGATCAAGATTCGATGAAAACTACAAAGGACCATTTTTGTGAGCGGTGTCATGAAATATGTTATTCAAAATGAAAATTCAAAGTTAAGGCTTTTATAACCTGGACTGAAGCCTGATTTATACGGTGCAATTCAATTTCCTGTGGCATACCATAAGTTGAAGGAACAATAAAATTAGCACACACTCGCACATTGCACACCACATCGTCTAAACACTGCTATTTAGACCATGGCAAAGCAAGAAATTTGCATCGTGTGAATGGATGGCGCTTTAAAAAAAAGGAAGAAAGAAAAATATTTTATTTGGGATACGCACAGGAAATACAAACTGTTAACAAAAAGAGCATTTAAAACTAACAAAATTAACATAAGTTTCAAAATAAAAAATATATAAAAATAATAACGATCTGTGCGATGTCAAAAAAACTCCCATGTAAGCATAATACTGCGATATTAAAAAATAAAATACCGCAGTGCTGGTATTCTGATAAGGCCCGCTTTTTTTTTTTTTTTTTTTTTTTTTTTTTTTTTTTTTGAGGGTGGGAAATCATCAAATAACTTCTCCCGCTCTGGGCGGAGCGGGAGGGCGTGTCAGACTCTTACTGACTAAAACCCACCCGTGTTCCTTCGGCTGCCCTGTTGCCGGGGGCCACGATCTCCCTTTCGGTTTTCTTCGCAACCCCGGCAGGCATCGGCCCTAGTGGACCCCTTCGAATCTGCTGACATCTCTTTGAGGCGCGCGTGGAACACAACGCGCCGTCGACCCGGGCCTGGTCCTTATCGGACGGTGAGCCACCCATTGCTCACCGCCCGCAAGCCCGCGCCTACGGTGGCCGGAAATCGCCTCGCGATTCCCGACGCCCTGGGCGTCTCCTCCTGCGGCGGTTAGGGGCATGAGGGCGCGAAATTTGCCTCTCCCTCACGCGTTCCGCCTCCTCCTTCGCGAGCATTACCGCTTCGCAGAAGGAGGTGACGGCCTCCCATTTCCTCTCGCTCCGTACCATGGCCTGAACCAGGGCCGGACGCGAGAGATCACCGCCGCCGATCGCCTCCACGAGGACACGGCGATGCTCCGCCCAAGCTGGGCAGACCTCCACCGTATGCTCCACCGTGTCCTCCGGGCGATCCACACAATGGTGACACCCGGGCGTTTCCTCCCGCCTTATCCTGTGCAGGAACCTCCCGAAACTGCCGTGTCCGGTGAGGACCTGCGTCAGGCGGAAGGTGAGGACGCCGTGGCGCCTCTCTAGCCACTCCTCAAAGAGGGGTCTTATCGCCGCAATTGTGGCGTGCCCAGCGCTGGGTTGCGACAATCGCACTCTCCATGACGCCATGAGATCCCGCCGGAGCTCTGTCCGCTGTGCCGCGATTTCTCGCGGCAGCGGAGTTAAGCCCCGGCGTTTCGCCTCCTCGCGCCACTCCCAAATGTGCGCGAGGACCTTTGCCTCCAGATCCCATGGCGGTAATCCGGCAAGGAGGCTCGCCGCCTCGCAGGAGACCGTGCGGTATCCTCGGGCCAGGTGATTCACTTAGCCACAACAAACAAGCTACGCCAATACAAGCAGCAACAATCAAGTGTTTTAGAATCAACGACTACATGACACTATATGAGTTCATATAATTGTTTACTTTATTTAGTTTTTTTAATTTTTTTATGGGACCGTATGAGTCAATTTTATTTTAATTTATTACTGAGATAATCTAATCACTACAATGTTTATTTTTTATGAGTTGTATTGCAATACATGGTTAGTTAGCAACCTCGAAAATTGATCATTTTATTCTTGCCCGAGCAACCGGCAGCAAGTTCGTCATGCTCCCTTAAGCCGGGTCCTGACGAGTGTAACGTGTAATGTAATCCACCGTGTAATGTAACACGAATTCTACGTGTGGACGGCACTACGAGCATTACATGTAACGCTCGCGCGGCGCTCGGGGTTGATCCATCGGCTGTCGGTTTTTCGCGCGAACACAAAGACGCTCGCAGTGCTCGTTTGGACGGCGTTCGTGACAGTTGTGTCGTATGTACGTTCATGATGTGGAGTGACGAACAATCGCTTGAACTTATTAGTTTGTATCAAGAAAAACCTGTTATTTGGGATCCAAAAAACCCGCAATACTATAAAAAAAATCTGAAACACGATGCTTGGAGTGATATTGCTCATTCATTGGAAAGAGCTGTAGAAGAATGCAAAAACAAAATGATTAGTTTGCTTGCTTCACATCGAAGAGAAAAAGGAAAAGTAAAGAAGAGCCATAGTTCCGGAAAAGGTATGTTTTATTATAAATTTCTGTTGCTTTACATATTACACACTTTTATTTATTAATTTAGTTTTTACTTAGGTATTATCACTTACTTGCTATTAGTACAATTATTACTTCTATTGTATACCCACTATATTCTACTATATTTTACTATACATATATGTACTATATTCTATTGTATTGTTTATTTATTGTAATTTATTTTACAGGTGGGGATGAAACGTACAAAAGTACATGGTTTGCTTACGAGGCGCTGGCAGTTTTAGGAGATCGAAATAATCCAAGGAAACGACGCAACACAGAGGTAACTGCATTGAACTACATAGTTTCCTTCGACTTGATAAAAAAAACTTAACAATATGTATTCTGCCAAGAAACTGTACCCTCGTTCATAAAATAGTCATTAAACTCATCCCTAATTTGTTTTGCCGTTGAGGCAGCTCTTCTAGGTACATTATTCAATGGAAGTAAAGATGACATTTCACAATCTCTCCGCCAACTACCTTCACATAATCTTCCGTTTTGGTCGCTGTCAAGTGAGCCAGGGGGTGCATACAAGTTTTTAGATGAATCCGTGTTTCTCAAAACTATAGTCTCCACGGTTTTGGGCTGAAGGAGCATAGGTTTTCGTAGAACTCTGAACACAGATGCTGTGATACCAAATACATTTTCTACAATCCTGCGAGCTCTGCTTAACCGGTAATTAAAAATTCTTCGCGGCGATCCCTTGGGGTATTCTCCTGGATAGGGTTTCATTATATTGTTTTGTAAAGGGAAGGCAGAGTCTCCTACAAAAACATATGGTACTACTTTGTTTCTACCTTGCAGTGCTTCATGTGCAGGCAATCTTAACGAATTATTTTCTAGTTTTTTATATAATTCAGTTTCTTTAAAAATTCCACCATCTGAAATGCGGCCTTGACATCCGACATCCAGAAATTTATAATTATATTCCGCGTCTACTAAAGCAAACATCACTATACTGAAATTCGATTTGTAGTTACGATATTCTGTGCCACTATGTACCGGAGCCTCGAGAATGACATGTTTACCGTCCATGGCTCCGGCACAATGGGGAAAATTCCACAATTCATCCAATCTGTTTGAGATCTGGATCCATTCTGACTCTGTTTTTGGCAGCTGAAACAATGAATTTCTTTTTAATTACAGATTACAAATGAACCGGAACAGAGTGCATCTACAAGTGTAGAAAATGATAACAGTTCAGAATTTATATCACCAACTGGTCAGGCCCCCAAAAAAAAGAAATCAGACGAAAATAAAAAAATGGGTATGCTTTCGGAGGCTCTTGGCCTTAAGAGAGCTGCTTCTAGTCCTACTCCTGAACCCCGAAACAATAATCCAAACAATTTTGACAGTGAAACCCTATTCTTTTCAAATTTTATATGCAGCAAGATGCAACAATATAACAGAAGTACTAAAAATGCCGTGCAGCGAGCAATAATGGACGTAATATTCAAAGCCGATGAAGGATGCACTAACTTTTCTCAACATTATTATCCATCGGCATTCAATTCCAGTGGGTATACAACAGGCTCGGTTCCTTCATCAAGATACTGCAATGAACCACCTTCTTTGTCTAATCGCTCAGAACTTACTTCAGGGTATTCAACAGGTCAGAATCAGACAAGTTGCCCTACTGCTCCATATGCTTCACCTGTTCCCTCAGAATTATCTCAAACTTCATATGAAGATGTAGATTTTGTGAATGACCTGATTTGAAAAGAATAAATTTTGTAATACATGATTTGAAGATACAATTTGATTTAACTTTCTAATTTTAATTTTGGAATAATTTTAATTTTGCTTACCCTACTTAATACAATAGCTTAATTTGTTATTTTAATAAATAAATAAAAATATGTAAAACTCACCTTAATGTTTTCTTTCAATGCTTTTATAATCGCTTCACAAACTTCTGGTACAATGCAAGACATTGACTGTTTTGAAATTCTGAAGGTGTATTGAAGGCTTGTAAATGAATCTCCGGTTGCCAAAAATCTTAGTGTTAGAGCCAGTCTATCTTGCGGCGAAATTGCAGATCTCATTATAGTGTCTTGTTTTGATATTTTAGGCGCAATGATTGTTAACAAATATTCGAAGTCAGTAGGCGACATCCGGGTAAAGTTTTTATATTGACCACTTATATGTTGAGATTTTAGTTCCACAAGTAAAGAAGATCTTCTTTTATACAAATTAGTTTTCCACCATCGACGCTTCCGACTTTTGCGGTCTTCAGTTAGTAAATACATGAAAATAAAAGCCGTACCAGCTATCACGACCTTCCTATTCGGCATGTTCGTAGCAACTGAGTGGAAACAGCTTTTGAAATATTTTTGCGTTCACAATTCGCTTTGAGTTCGTATGCCGTCCACACTGTTGATGCTAAATTACACGTAATCTTACATTACACGTTACACTCGTCTGGACCCGGCTTTAGATGTCACTGCTTGCGGTAGCTTCGGGGGTCGGGTCGCCTCCTTCCCTCACATATGGCGAGGGGGGTAATGGCTGATCTTTGCGTTATGCTCGTGAATGGGTGCTGCTTGTGGTGACTGGTCGTCTTTCTGACCATGGTTTTGCTATTGTTATTAGTAATTAACTGTTTATTTTACTTCGATGGTCCTAGTTTATCATTTATGACATCGAGTTACAGCTTTAATAGCTGTATGTAAACTGGCACGCCGTTTATTCCTGAAGGCTTTCATATTAAGCTTGCTGGCTTGCGTATTAGGTTCTGTTTAGTTTTTAGTTTTTATTTTCGCTTCACTATAGATCTCGATGTATTTGTTGATATATTGGCGTGTGCTAGCTGACATATAGCAAATAATTTAATTTAACTTAATGTTTCTGTTCTGTACTATTGTATAGAATCAAGTTTTTCTAACTGAACAGACAGCTGTGCCGCTGGGGAGTTTGTTGCGCTGGGCTGTTTGTTTGGAGGACTGTCTTATGTAATTTTGACGTTCGAAAAGTGCTGATTCTCAACCTACTTTGAATAAATGACTTTTGAATTTTGAAACATACACTTTACTTGATATGACAACATCCATAAACTCTACTTCCATATTAAGTTTATTAATCACGTTGACGACGCGAGGACACTCTAATTTAACTAAAAATCTGTGAAATGAACGTACGTTCAAGAGATATACAGAAAGTTTATGAATTTTAATTAGTCTTGGTACAGTACAGGTGTCCCTGCTACCTAGGAACCTAGACGAAGTTAAGGCTACCTCAAAACTTGCGCCCAATCGATCACCAGTAAATAGGTTACAGGTGACACTGCTCGTCGGGGGCCGTAAGTGCAAACTCATGTAGGTTACCTATACCTAGGTAGGTAGTGTGGGTTGGTACGGAAGAGTTGCTTTTGGTAGCGTATTGAATGTGGGTCTTGAAGGGTCTGGATATTGGAAGAGGGTCTAATTTCTTGTTATTAGGAATATAATATAGAATTTTTGTATTGTTTATCAAGGTGAACTCCGAAATATAATGCTTGTCAAGCAGAGGGATGTTTATAAACTAAAATAATAACGATCCACCATCGATGTTTTTGCCTTCGCATTGCATTAACAATGAGCTAATGAGTAATCATACTCAGCATTACTTATATCAAAAACATAAAAACCTTACATTTACGAGCACCTGTTAAGAGAAAATATCAAACTCAAATCTCTCTCACTACATAAATAATTCAACGTATAATTTTGTGACAAAAAGACAGTCAAACAAAAAATACTGCGGCTAACAACACACTGCCAGCGACGCGGGAGCGATGGCGATGCGATAGCGAAGCTAACAAAACGATAACACAATCGTTAGTTTGTTTTTTTTTTTGTGACCGCCTAAATGTAACATCTGATACTGACAGTTAAGGCGTTGGTACACCTCGCTTAGTTTGTGAGGATAGTCGGAACATAATAGAAACTTAAAGTTTGTCGACTAAAAGTTCGCACAGAGATTAATGCTAATAATTAATTTTCTACTGATGGCTATGTTGTATTATCTAGGTGCTCGTATTCCGTAGGAGTCCATAATATTCTGCGCTTCACGAGATGAAGAGGATTTCCGCTTGTAGTAAAACCACACCAAAATGTCAAATCAAAATGCCCGCTACTACAAAAGATATGAGGTAAACTAAAAACATATTAACACGTACCTATCTAATCATAGGTAACTGACATCGTTTACCGAAACCGTTTACCCTATAATTAAACCAAAAGTACCTCCCACTCCCGTCTACAGCAACAAATTGTCACGAAGCCACGAACCGTCACGACGACACTTACATCCGGACATTCGAACACACTTCCCGGACACACTTCTCAGTGTACCACTAACCTAAATACAAAACACGCGAGCGTTTCCTGAAGGCTCAAGTCGTATCCGGTTCCGGTTGTAAAAAGCGAGCCGGTGAGGATCTGAGCAGGATGTCGAGTCTATGGATATGACATCAATTGGTTGGGCTTTATGTGTTATTTTTGAGTGGGTTTGAGAGGGTAATTAAAGATACGAGTGCGGATTTAACTGCATAAGGTTTATCTGTACCGGGGTTGGTTGGTTGGTTACACATCCATTTTTGTTTTAACAAATATACAGAAGTCGAAAGTGTACCAATCCATCCACGGTTCCGAAAATAGACAACCACATAACCTCCAAAACGACTGAAAATCATCTATCTATCTATTTAGCTCGTAATTTCCTGTCTCGCTTTCCCTTTTCCACATACATCGATCCACTGACATTACGGGCCAGTCCTTGCCATAGGAGCCAAATTCGTCCCTCCATCTTTGAAATCATGTTTCAAGAAAAAGTAAACATAAAAACGTTCACATTTTATACTACCAAACCAGACAATACTTATTTTAACTCTCTCAAGACCAAAACTTTTCACAAAATAGACTTAGGTGCTTAGGTACAGCTTCGTATCTAAGCTGTCGTATCCAGCCGCTATATTTCTATGTTGGGTACGCAGGGCGGGTCGCCCGTCGACAATTTATTTCGCATTAGCGCCTTTTGTAAGAACCATTAGTCTGTTCCGATAAAACCCAATATATGCCGAACTTCTTTCTAGATTTCCATAAAGCTGCTGAAGATTGTGCACGATAATGATGGGAATTTTATGGTTGCTAGTCGGAAGGTGTTTTTTAAAGGTTGAATTTTTACGAGAGTGATAAATAGATTCGTTATTCAGTATTCTTTTGCCTGTCCTTAGATATTGCATGCAAAAACTATGCAAGGAATGACAACAGTCGTTTATCACCCCTATTATTTTTTTATTAATCTTAATGGTTGACTAAATAAGTATTTTATAAAAGTCGGAACCGAAAAAAATTAAAATAATTTTAACCCTTAGCTAATATATGAAATGCGGAAATACAAAGTAAAAATACACATAATGTATTGAATAATTTTGTGTCAAAGATGACGTGCAAAAGTAGCAGTGCTAACCGACTAACGTTCGTTCTTTCTTTTTCGAGTAGTTAATGACTAACTGATATCGACATACGTTACTGACATACATATGCTATCCCGACCATTGCTGAGGTAATCTCCAATAAGAGATGTATATTGAAAGGGTTTCTTTTTACCTGCGAATAATCTTCCACGAACATTCAAGCTGCCAAGCTGGGTTTGGTTTGATTTTCAAGACAAAATAAAGATATAATTCTCTTTCTATGTAAGAAACAACATAAAGACAGTCTATCATCTACAATTAAGTTTATCAGTAACTCAACCTACATCGAACCAGCACTGTTTACACCAAATTGGAATGATCCCTACAATAACATACGAGCAGCTAACGTTATTACAAGCAGATGAAGTTACAAAGTGCTCGCTGACTTGAAGTTCAAGCACCATATTAAATAACTTGACGTCACTTAGAGCTTACTTAGTACTCGACTTGTGTTGATACTTGATATGTGTGCTGATGCTAATTATAACGTGGTACAATCTAATTCGTGATATCTAAATTAGTGATTGGTGCCTAACCCTAAAAAGGATTTGGAAACTTTCCAAATGCCTTTTTTGCACATAGAACGGTTACAACATCAAATTCAGTGTTATAATTGCTATTCAATATTAATATTCTAGTTACTAGTTAGCCATATTTATTATTTCCATACAGTAATATTGCCAAATTAATAAAAACGGATAAATATTTGACAGCTATGCAGCTGGCGACGTTGCCAACTTTTTGGATGAACGTTCTTAAAATTATGCTGCTTGATGTAATCGTAGAGCAAGCCCGTCCAGTAATCGTCGAATCGTAACTAGTGGACAACATTTTCAAACTATCAGCTTTAATTTTTTTGTTGAATACGAGGTTTTGGCCACTTTCAATTAGTGTGTGTATTTATTTCTTTTTTGTAATGTGCGTATTCTTCGTTATTTTTCTTTCCTTAAATATAACACTAATAAGTCGTCCCAATTTATGGAATGCAACATGAAATGTAACAGAACAATGAGGCGAATTAGTTTCAGCATGTGTTACATTTCACCAATCTGTACCCAGAATTAGAGCACAATCTATACTAATATATAAAGCTGAAGAGTTTGTTTGTTTGTTTGCTTGAACGCGCTAATCTGAGGAACTGCTGGTCCGATTTGAAAAAAATATTTCAATGTTAGATAGCCCATTTATCGGAGGAGGTTATATCATCACGCTAAGACTTGGGACTATAGGAGCGGAGCACCAATGAAGAATGTTTCATAACGGGTTTTTTTTTCCTTTTGAGAGCTTTCGCTGCGTGCGCTGCGCAAACGGTTAAAGTTTCGCAAAAATCATGTACTACAAAATTGTTTCCCTTTAAAAGTTCTAAAAAAAGTCTGGGACAGCATATGTCTATCTTTTAAGATTGGATCACTATAACCTTTTTTATGCTAACCAAATTTGTTCTAAAATAATGTATTATTTGCGAAGGTGTTTTTATAAACATGATATTAATCCTTACCCAAATAAATACGTTATTCATCACAAGTATTTAATTTAAAACAAAATTACCCTTTACATCATTCAATTTCAATGAATATCTTAGGAGATATCGCAGTTTTAAAATAACATTACAGCAAAATAATGATCAAGTACTGCGCGCGCATTTATGATGTGCAAGCAATATCTACTTCTGCCGAAAGAAAACAAAACTAAAAATATAGTGTACGCAGAAGTACTTTGAAATAACATTTTAAAGTTCCACTCTTACTGATAAAAGCGTGATGTAGGTACTTAAAATAGCTCCTTAACGTAAGTATTATTTAAAAAAAAATCACCTTCTACGTAAACGAAGTCGCGGGTTAAAGTTAGCGCTAGCACAAAGTAACTATTCCACGCGGACGAAGTCCAGGTAGAAGCTAGTTTTATTATAAAGACTATTTTTTAAGTTAAACAAACAGTTCGTAATAATTTTACGATGGAAATTGAAAAGATTTCAATATTTTTTGCTTTACATAAGAATTCCTATGATTAATAATTGGTATGACGTATGAGTGTCATTCATTGCGAAGTTATTATACTCAAGATTTTCAAAATATTTTACCCTTTACAAAACATCCAAAATGATAAATAACTTACTTGATAATTACGTGTAATCCTGAAATAACCATCAATCGATACCCATAATAATCTATAAACCCCAAACCGGGCCATCCCTGATTGATGCAGTTGACGTTCATTCAAGTTTTATAGCTCATAAACCTACGCATCTGCGATTACTTCTACTGTTATCTGTTATATGGCATATTTAAACAGGACAGATAATGTGGTTGGGAGCTCGTCTTTTACTTCAAATGTTCTTTGAAGAAACCATTTTGCGATGTTTGTGGGAGGCCCATGTCTAGCAGTGAACTTCTGCTAGTCGTGTGAGACAGCAAAAAAAAACAACCGACTTCCAGAAAAACACTACAAAGGAAAAAATAACTTTAATTTCGGAAGTCGTTGCCTTTTAATTTATTGCCACAGACTTTCGAAATTAAAGTTATTTTTCACTTTGTAGTTGTGGTACCTACCCCACACAAATTCGAATACCACTACCTGCTATGTAAATAACAGTCACAGGAACTTACTTAACATATCATCCACATACTAAGTGGGAAAAAATACGTATTATTGAAGCTAACTCAAAAACTATCGAAGCAAAGTTAATAAAATTTACACGATACCACCTTGAGAGCATACCCTGTCAAACAAATTTCATCATTCCACAACTGACGGATAAATGGAACATATAACCTCCTCCTTTTTGGAAGTCGGTTAAAATACTGATTTCTTGTTGTACTTTTTTTAATTTCGTCTTCTTTACGAATAACTTTCATAAGCGCAACTACCTACTTCGCAGAGTCGATAAGGTATGTAGATTGAAAGAACTAATTATTATTATCGTAGATTGTTGCGGAAATTATACGTACATAGGTATTTTTTCATAGAAAGTTAAACATAATAACTATCATACTTAACCTTAAAAAATGCATGAGGTGCAATATTTTGAGAGATAATATGTGCAAAGTGTCACTACCAAAAACAAGCGCCGGTATAATTAATGCAAACTACTGTCAAATAGACGAGGCATCCAAATTCCACACATTGCTAACGTAAATTCCTGTTTAGCATAGCGACTGTTTTCACAGGCGACGCCGCGCTGCGTGATTAGTGATCATTACCTAATGCGGGAATAAGAGTTATGGGTTTTTCATCGGGAATTTCAATTAAATTAGAATATCTGGAGTCAGAGGTAGCTCTTTTTTGTTGACGTACAGAGTAGGCCGCGTGTCTATAGTTACATTTAAAAAAATAAACGTTTTTATTTTTTTTGACCTTGAGCTGGCCAAGCGTAGTATGGAGTTTCAACAGAATGGCCACCTTGTACTGGATTCGTTCCCACTAGCGAGTGTCTCACTGTACTAATTACTATATTATTTTGTAGAATGCTATATTCTATTGTGAACACAGTGTCGATAAGTTATTATTAGCACACAGATGGTTGTATTCATGGTCATTATCTCAAAGGCAACGCTTTCTGCTGGACCCCGCTAATAATCTTGCTATCGGCTGGTAGCTAATCATATGAACATGGCAGGATCAACGGTTGCATGTAATAGTTATGTTCGTGCCAATATGACAGAATATCGTAGTCACATTTTGCAATTTAGAAAGAGATGGAACACAGTGACTTTAACAATATTGAAGTTCCTTTCCAGTATCATAGAGACAGTACTACGGTATGGCATTCCCCAAAGGCAAGTCACACACTGACGGTCTCAAAACAACTGACGTGCTTGGCTGTAAATGAATTACCTGTCTAAACCGATCACACGAAGATAGGAAGATCCCAAGGCTCAGTCTTGGTTGATGAATCTAGACTTTGAGATGAAACCTAGTTATTGTTCCTTAGAATATATCCTTTGAATGTAATTCCTTTTTGCTCGTAGAACTCAACATCTGTTGTTTCGACAAAGGTTTTATTGAGAACAAGCCAACAAACCTACTCAGAACGTAAATTAAGTTTTATCCAGTTAATCTAAAGGCCAACGAAGTGAATAAATCCTAGGTTTCAAAATTCTCAAATTGACAAAACAGAGGTATCAAGCGAGTTGATCAGTGGAGAGCTTCAAACTAGTAATATTTTAATAATTATTTTTAACACTACACAAAACTCCTTCCCTATTCATATTTATCACCACAAATCCCTTAGCGAAACTCAGCTCTCCATCATTACCCTAGCGAACTATCTCGCAGACACGACAAAGAACTTCCATTTAAACAAGAATAAGCATTCAAAGACACAATCTGCCGACAAAAGTCGCCTCTTAAAGGCAATACGACAGAGTTTCATAAAAGAAACTTATGAATTTCTTTGCGAACGACACCGTCCCTAATTCTTCGCCTTTGGAAGTTTTCAGGCTAATGACATAGCAATGCACTTAGCTCGATGCCGATGTCTTACGGGTGACTGTCACACCGTATTCGAACGTTGAAAAAATGAGGAGAATTATTGACTATAAGAACTTGTGATCTATGATCATGTAGATATGGTGGTACTTTAGGTAACAAATTATAGCACGTAAGTATTGCGATTATACGTTCAGTATAATCATAATAGTTAGTTACCTACTATCAGTCAAAATTGGAATAAGTATTATATTTGGTTAATCCTAATTCAGGTAAAGTAATTGTCCGATATATTGTCCTTAGATACTTTGCTTTTCGGTTTTTGACTTGTTGTCATTAAAGTACCCAAGTACAGTCAGAGAAATTACTTTTTCATTTTTATACTACCGCCAAAGGATGACAGTTGTGATTTCAATATACGAAACATTAAAGTAGGTAGTCAATTTGATAAACAATTAATTGTTCTGACTTTACATTCAGCCTATAATGTTCCCAATGCTGTGACACAGGCCTCCTCTCTGTGAGAAGTGCGTATTGGTGGAGGTCACGTATCTTCGATTTTTTGGTTCTAGGACATGCTGGTTTCCTAACAATGTTTTCTTTCGCCGTTTCGAGAACAGTGGTGATGAAATAAATAACACAGAGTAAAGCGCCTACCTGGGTATGAACCCACGACCTTCAATTTGTAAATCGAGGCTGTTACCACTGTGCCACCACTGCTCTGACTGCTCACTTACATACTTGCCTGAGTTATAATGGTGTGTCATGCTGCCCCTAGTTGTGTAAATTATACCTTTGGTTTCGCCTATTCGCTCCATAATAATAACAGGCAGATGTATAAGCATAGACGAGAGTGCATCAGCTTAATATTCCAGTTACTCCCTTAATTGAGGTAATGGTTGGTGGGCAGGCTAAAACGGAGATTAAATCGATTGAACATTTAACAATATTTTGATACAAACACGTAAACGAAGATATAACTACATTTTTGTGTAGACTGTGTAGTTCATACTATTATTTTTAGTTACCTCGATAGTTTTCAGAGAGAATGCTATGTTACCAGTCGGCAAAAAATTTCAACCCGTTCAAAATGGTTTCAACACATAATATGACGCACGTTCTGATGAAAAATTATTGATTCGCATCAACTGCCCGATGTTCACTTGAAAACAAGATTTTCAGATGAAAGTAGCGAGCACCCGTTGGAAACTAGCAACGTAACATAATATTGTTTTGATGTAGTTTGTATTAAGTTAGGCTTTGAAATGATGCTCCTTCATTACTCACGTGATTTATCCCAATGTTCATATCGACGTTGTCTATCTACACTAATATTATAAAGAGACAGGATTTGTATTTTTGTATATTTGTATTTTTGTTTGTAATGAATAAACTCAAAAACTACTAGACTGATTTAAAAAAATCTTTCGCCAGTAGAATACTATATTATCGCTGAGTAACATAGACTATAATATATGCTGATATCTTCAATATTATCACAGGCATAGCCGCTAGCCGAAGCTAGTGAAAAGTATAAATGAGAACCTACAACCGCAGTAGTAATTTTATCGTAGGATTAATTACATAAATAGTTTATTATGAACTAAGACTTAATATCCTTGGGATTGCCTACCTTGACATTAAAATGTGGACTATAAAGACTTCTTAGAAAATTGGTACAAAGAAACAATACTAGTGTTATACAGGTGGCAGGGACATCGACGCGAAAACTGAAACCATGGATTCAGTACATGATTCTGAACGAAAAAATTATTATTCATTATATTAAAACAAATTAGCTGTTCCATACATTTTGACCGCGTAGGTATTGCAATTTTCTATGAAACAGCAGATTTTTTTTTATAACCGACGAAAAATTTCAACACAGGTGGATTGAGAATCATGTACTGAATCCATGGTTTCAGTTTTCGCGTCTATGTCCCTGACACCTTATATTTTTTATTTTAAAAAAAATATGATAAATGATATTTATTACAGTACATTGGCTTAAAAAAACACTTAAAATAAAATAAGTTTTAAAACTATAGGAAGTTGGTGTTTCGTATCCGACTATTCTGGAACTCAAAATTTCAACGAACTTACTAAAAGAAGCTGTGACTCTCTTTTCCTATATGTTCAATTGTGCGTGTTACGCAACGGTGTAACAAAACTCCAGCTGTTAGTCTCAAGACGGTAGGTTTTAGCGCCGTTTCGACTCATTTTAGACCACCTGCAGTTTCCCTGCGGAAACGCTTTCAACTACCCGCATAAAAATATCTGCCAAGAAACTGTTCTAACTTAATTAGTCTGCCTGTTTTTATGACGTTTTCTTGGGAACTCGCCTTTATGGGATTAAATTATGGGGCGTTATGGTAAGTTAATGACTTCATTAGTGATGTTTATATAGGCTGTAGTAAGGGTCATTTACAGTACGACTATAATTATGAGCTGATTATGGTTTCGACAAATGTTTTAGATGAGTATCTATTCGCAACTTTCAGTGACTGTTGTGCCACAAAATCATTTTAAACAGTTGAGCAGACGAATTAGGGACTCAAAACATTTTTCATGCATATAAAATGAATAAGATGAATAATAATACGGCTTACACCGTGTGTTAAATAAATTAGAGACTATGTAAAGATAAGGCACAAAAGAGATTAAACATGAAATGATTACCTCACGCAACATTTTTTTTTCGAGATTATATAAGTAAATCGGAAACGGTAATACGACGTGGGAAAAGGGGACACATCGTTGACAGCTGCTGCGAAGGTCAGATAGCGACCACTTCGTATTGTAAATCCAAGTACATACATTGTTATTTTGTAAGTTAGTATCCTATCAAAAACATAACATCTTTATTTCTTTAATAAATTGAATGACTTGGCAATCGCACACGGCAATAGAATCTACATTCTACACACAACAAAGTCTACCTAGTATTAGCGCTGCGCTTTATTTAATTAGGACTATTTGAAATAGTAGATTATTCTCATGTGATTATGTTGCCATGCGATGGCCACTTCATTTTATTTATTAAATAAATGATTATATTTAGATAGGTACTGAATAAATTATTAGACTTGGTTTTACATTAGATCTCACATCTTTTTGTGGTACTACATGTTATGTTTTTGATGGGATCTCATTTCTTTTTGTAGGTAGATACCCGATTCTGATCCTGAACCTACATCAGTTTAATAAAACGTGTGGATTTGTGTGTCTATCTGCGACATCGTAGGAAGGTAGGTCCCAAAGGTTATACCTAAGTATTGTTGCTTCTTCATTCAATTTCAACGCTGTTCAATTGACAACTGTATAAGTAACTTTGTAATCCTATATAAATTATATGCGATTACTAAGTTACTTATGCAGCTTGTATGCCTAGAAAACGGGACTGTAATTGCAGTATATTTGAATTTGTATTTGCTTTATAGGTTAAACATAAATTGTGTTCAAAATTTGAGGCTTGTGTGTCTCCTAGAAGTACCTTAGAATTTTGATGATCGATAAGTGAGTGAGTATGTCAGTGACACAGTAATTGTTCTTAAACTACTGGTTCAAATTGATTGGGAATATACCTAGTTATACTAAGACCTCTTGGTCACTGAAAATTCAGGTTTCTAGCTTTATTGTTCTCTTTTTTTTTGCTATTTTCTAATAGCTAATTAGTTATTATTTAATCGTGCTTTTGTAAGTTGTGTTGTCTTTTGTGTACACTAAATAAACGATTTATCTATCTATCTATCCACAACGAAGTTACAGGAGGTTGTAAATGTCCTCAATGGCTTCGAGAAAAAATGGTACGGCTGTGCCTTTGTGTTTGTTTTGCTTGACTTGGCGGGGGCACTACCGTGCCCCGTTCTAAGCCAGTCTTGACTGTCTTGTTAGTGGTCATAAGTACCACTACAAAACTGGCGGTCATGGGTTCAATTCCTGGATCGAGCACATTTTTAAGTATCGGGGTTTAGTTTCAATATAAATTTTTCAACTCAAAGTCTAGATTTGTGCTCGGTTTTAAATAGAAGTAGACTCGCTTTTTATTAAAAGGACGTAAGCATACGTAACTGATGTAAACTAAACACCACTGATTACCCTTTCAGGGCAACACAAGCGTGATGTACGCAATTTTAAGTCTATTTACACACATTATTCCAATCACCCGACTTTACACCGAAAAATCTAAAACCAAACGTTAGGGTGAGCACCCACTGTTATCGCTTGGATCAAAATAGGGTTAAACATTATAAATCACAATAAATATCGGTTCAGTGTGCATAAAGCGATAATTTACGATTTTTGAACCCTCGCTTAATGCGAATGTGTGAATAAGGGTACCAAAATGGCGAAGATTATGAAAGAAAAATATTTACTTAATTAGTGCATGTCACGAGATAGCTTTGATTTGCAATAAAGGATTTGCATGAAAAAGATTAACTTTGTTGTGTCTTGTTGTGGTTAAATGGAGTTAAGTTGAATAAGCAGACATTGAGCAAAATCACAAAACTAATTCTTTTCTTGAAATAGCGTGACATGTTTTTCTTTGCGAAACTTGAGTAAGATAATTTTTCCAAATACAATTCAATGCTGTAGGTAATATGAACGTTCGAAAACAGAATTCATTACACCATGCAATATTTTAAACCGTTTTTTCTGCCACAACAGCCACGTAGTTTTCGGACAATACGTCCCATCATTTCCATCTCTATCCCCTTTCGCTTTCTAATTTATGCGTCCGTAGTCTGGCCATCCCCCTCCGTATAATGTCACCGTAAATTCGGCACAAATTGAAAGTACTATTACAGAACGGATACAGACAGAAGGGCCGTATACTGTGATAATAAGCTTGCACGTGGGATGGAAAATAATATCAAATATCAGTGCATTATTTGTCTGTTTTTTGGAAGTTAAAATTCATGCGTTTGTTTTGAAATTATTCTCACACTCTATAGTAAAAAAAATGTCAATGCGATTTCTTGTAAGTCTTAAAAATAAACTTGTTTCAGTATTTTTGTGTCCTAGCTTGTCACATACATTTTTAATAATACAGAAATAATTTACTTAATAAAAATAAAAAGTAAACGTTATTACATGTTTTGTAATTCTTTCTGTTTAGTTTCTGTGAGCCTTTTGCAGCTCATCACTTTATCGCCTACTATTGTTAGTGCCCAAATGTGGAGTGGCGAGCGGTGATTCTTTATCGCTAGGGTTGATGACGACCCTTAATTTTATTTATGCTCGTGACACGTGCCATTGTGTGTGGTTGTGGTCGCGGGTGACGCGCGATTTGCTTTGAGCTTGTTATTCAGAGGAATTAAGTGCTGATAATGTTGGAGAATTAATTCATCGAGTGGAAGGGAAGAGATTAGATTTTTGGTTATTAAAATAGACGCATTTGACAAAAACATACTTGTGAAGATAATAATTGTATTATCTTATCAGGAATTGAAAATATCACGCTATCCGTGGGCGTAAGACGACGTATATTTTTTTTTGGGTAATATTGTTGAAACAACTGCACTTTATAGTTATATTTTAACGTAAACGGTAAATAGATTACATTATTTTTCATACTTATCGCGAAATAGCGGAGTTTAGTAGTTAGGTTAGTTTGGAATAGTGAGTTCATATAGAAACAACGAAAGAGCGATAACCGTTATTTGTCTAGTGATATAAAAAATGGAGTATAGTTGGTAGAAACCAAAATTAAATCTTTCCCATAATGCATTTGAATTCCTAACCGTCATTTAGTCGTCATCAAATCCGTGTTAGTGGTAACAAGTGACGTCACGTGTCACGTGAGGCAGTGGCCATTAGCCGGTAATTCGGGATCGGATGCAAATCGCGCGGGGCCGCGGCTAATGTATCCGCGCGCGAATTTATAGTCACATGAGCGTACCTAGGGAAATATTTCGTCTATTTTCCCAAAGGAGCTAGAAAGATACTAATTCAACTGTGTTATTTGATAAATAAGTTTTACATGTATAAAGTAGAAGTAACTTAGTAATATATTTATTTTTAAATTTGACTGTCCTAGAAAGAGGGTTTCGTTAAAAAAAAATATTTTTGGGGAAGTAGTTGTAGTACTAAATATGTTGCGGTACCAGCAGGGTTCATGTGTGAAAATTATACTTTGCAACACCTTGGAAACAACATGAATGCAATCAATGTTGTTGAATGTAGTTTTTTCAAGAGAAATCTTTTTAAGGGCTTTTTCGCTGAGCGATAATGTCGCCCTGTAACATCAGCAAAATAACAAAACGTTATTACTACATACTTACTTTAAAACAAAAAAATGTCAATTTGTACATTATCCTAGCATGTTCCGATAAAGGAAAAACCAGGATAGCGTTAGTCTCCAATGTTATACTTGTTTGTTAGACCAAGTAAATTAAAGGCTCTTTCAAACAGGCGCGACACGCGACGCGACAGTCGCGACAGACGCGGCGGTGTCTTTGTGTCGCGTCGCGTGTCGCCCCTGTTTGTAGGAGCCTTTAATCGCAAAGCTTCATTTCGTACATACTCCATTAAAACATGTTGTACATCTTCGACTACTCCACATTCTTCACAGTTGGGTGACGTAACCTTTTTCATCAGAAAACCAAACTTTCTCGATCGCTACGAAGCTTTAAAGCCATAACTAAATCACTTTTGCTAAGTACATTTTGATCGATCCAATCATACACTGGAAGCTGTGGTTGGATGGTTTTTTACCAAATTCCCTTTTCAGTTGACCTGTGGTTAAAGTATTCACTCCACACATTTGTATACTGCTGTTTTATTATTTTTATATAATCTGTATATAAAGTACGAACATTTACAGAGATTCCATCTGTCACGGCTTGGTTGGCAGAAAGATCCACTCTTTCATTGTCCTGAATCTGTATCATGAGATGGGATCCACTGTAAAACTATTGAGATTGACCTTTAATCGAATTTAAATAAAGACTTCAAAATCATGTAGGCTATCGGTTCATTACCTCTTTATTTAACGCTTTATGTTTAATTTTAATAACTAAGGCAGTCTTCAAAACTTTATTTTAAAACACATTTCTTGCAACTTTTACACAAAACCAGATTTAGATTTTGTGTTTCTTTTCAGTTTGCAATATTTTGATAGGCTATTACAGCAGCATACCTTACGAAACATATAGAACTTCAGGTTATTGTGTCGAATGTCTATGTGACTTCAACGAATACAATTTGCTGTGTGCCGTACAATGCGAGATCGGATGCAAATCGGACGGAGCCGCGACTAATTTATCCGCTCCTAAAGCGCCGGACGATCGGTAGCCGTTACATAGGGATGCCTACGGATATGGGCAGGAATGGTCTATTCCTAAAGTATCTGATAAAATTAAATAAACCCTATTCTGGTTTAATTCTTACGCAACCACTCACTAAAGCGAATTATGAATAAAACATTAATTTGTATAAGAATCTTTATATTTCACCACTTTATCCAACAGTTACTGTTTAAATAACATTATTAAACTATAACTGAAAAAGCATTGACGAAAATTGAGGTTATAAAATTAACCTCAAGTTGTCAAATAAAAACATCAAATCAAAGCACATAGTTTGTAAATAGCACTACTGCAACCACAGTTACGTTTTCTGAACCTTTTGTTTACATTTTACCCGATACTTTTGGCACAAAATTTGACTTGCTTTATGAATGGCGCGCCGAAAGCCGTACCAAAAATGTTTTAATAAAATGTAAATAAAGTTGAATTACCTATTTGGTGAATCTTATATGCCAAAAATAACGTAAATGTTGTCTAACGTAATTAGTTCAGCGCGATACAGATTCATAAACCTGATAGACGGTATCAATTTAAGGTGTAAGTAGAGCTGCCTAGCAATTTCGTGTTAGATTATAATGTAAACGCAGTAATTTTATACAATGATGGCGTCTTGTTAATACAAACAACCTGTTAATGAGGGCTGACATTGGACGCAATAATAAAGTATTTAAATATAAAAAGGCATTATTAAAAGCGTAGTTATTTAGCTACACACACACTTGTAGCATCACCAATATACTTTCAACATTAGCACAGCTTGCGCGTCAATAAAGCCCCAAACAGGCGATGTTCGAACAGTCTCAACCAACACCATAAGAGACCGTGTCCACCGCCAGAATGACGTCATTACCGTGACGTAGCTACTGGTAATAAGGGGTGCCATGCAAATTGCGAGGGGTTCAGACTAATCCGACTGCGTGTAAATTTCGCTGTCCCGGATGCACGCTCCCCTACTGAAGCACATGTAGGATTGTTTGCAGTCGTTGTAGTGATGGGACGTTAGATACTAAAGTGTGGTGCTTCAGGATTTTCATAAAACAATCAATAATGCCAACTTTTGATAGCTGGTTATGTTAAAACTAAAGTTGAAATAAGATACAACTGTGTTTTATCATCTTTAATAAAGACTGCCTAGTTGGTCTAGTAGTCGTAAGCGCTACTGCTGAGCATGGAGTCCAGTTTTTCCATTTAGAATTACTCAGTAACAGCCCAGAGTCTTAGGAGGATTTGTGACTAGTTGATGGCAATAGGATGTTACATGGGACTTAAACGTAACTGGCGAAATGTACGTATACTATAGGTTCACCTCTGCCCAACCCTTAGGGAAAACAAGGCGTGATGTTATTTTATTAACTTTGCTTGGATAGTTTTTGAATTAGCTTCAGTAATACGTATTTTTTCCCACTTAGTATGTGGATGATATAATAAGTTAGTACATAGCAGATGATGGTATTCGAATTTGTGTTGGGTAGGTACTACAACTAAAAAGTGAAAAATAAAAACTTTTTTCTAAGTCGTTCGTTTTTTTTTTTTTTGTAACAAGTTTTTATATTATGTAATATAGGTAAAATTGAAAATATTCAGCAAACATTAATTAGGTCTTACAATTATTTCAATGAGTAATTTCACGTTTTCATTTGCTGCTATAATTCTTTCAGCATTAGAAAACAACGTATTACATTTTAAGCAATTCGTTTTTAAAAGAATTCCCTGTACGAACGCTTGTATGATCTTTGCATCCGAAGCTGTAATTCTTTAAAAAAAAGAATCGAATGCACCATTGTTTACGGAAGTACGTCTATCTTTCGTTCCGTTGAGCACAGTACACATAGCTAATGAAATTTTCATACGAAATGGACACTAGGTGGCACCTCTACGGAACTTTGCCATTAATTGCAACCGTTATTTTTTATCAATGGAAAATAATGGTATGTTGTTCAAAGTATAAGGTTTGAACTGGTAATTTATCAAAGAATTTTGGTAATGAACAATTATGAATTGATTATATTGTTTCGGTAATCCGTTCAGAGTTGTACCTCTGTGTTTTGTATTTTAGCTTAGTATTATTATAAAATGTTTTACTGGTGTATGTGCCCTTTTTTGCTACAGGTTAAAAGGTTACAGGGATGTAACATATTAAACCAGTATCTCAAAAGGTTTCAAATGTATCCTCAACATTCTCATCTTTCAGTAAAAAATGCAATCATACATTTTATCATTTAAATGAACCGGAAAGAAACAACAATACCAAACAGACACTAAACCATAAACTGCTAACCTTATAGGGGAATCCCTAACACAAAACGCATAGATATCTAATCTCCATCTTTATTAGCATGAAAACAAAAAACGAACAACAAAATTAATTAGAACCCCCTAAAGCACAGGAAACTATACCGCTCATCGCGTTGTGGGCGACAGTATAAATTAAAAGGCAACGATTAATTCTTCGTACTAACATAACATTTACATATTCTCGCAGTTACAGGGACTTTTGATAAGGCAGGGGAGCTAATTTCATACAATTGTATCGTCGAGATTAAAGGGGTACTTTTTTTGCTGGTGCTTTGGGTACATACCTATACAGTTTGGTCATAAAATATGCACTTGCTAGTAAAGGGGCGAATGAAGTTCGCTAACCCTGAAATTGTTTTCGTTAGACAATACTTATTCATATGTAATGTCGGTACATATACAGTGTCAGTCTTTATATGTGCACATATCGAAATGAGGGAATCTATGCTTAATTGTATCGATGAACAAATATAAAAAACAAAATTAAATATTTTTTAACCTTTTTTATGGAATTAAAAAAAAATACAAAACGGTGTAACTTTTAAACTGAATCATCTATCGCAATGAATCAAACTCCATTATGATTGGAAGCAATTAGGCGTCCTCATAAAATGAAAATTGTGGAAAAAAACTAGCCACAATTGAAAATAATCATTTTTTTTTTTTCATCAATTTTTACCATAAATGTAAAATTTCTCAATAACACGCCAACAAAACAAAAAAAAATCCGTCGATAAAATTAAGCATAGATTGCCTCATTTCGATATGGGCACATTATAAAGACTCGCAATATATACAGTCGACCGCATGTTGATGGTAACACTTTGACCTTGAGCGGGCCTAGCGTAGTACAGAGTTTCAATAGAATACGAGGCCAGGTTGGTATAACCTGGCCTCGTATTCTATTGAAACTGGTTTTGAGACCACTGACGTGCGGTCGGCTGTACCAGAAGTAGTCAGAAAAGATTGACGTCAAAACTGTCATAATTATGATGAATTAGCTTCTACCCGCGACTAGCTTCGTTCGCGTGATAGTCGCTTACCCACTAAGTAGGTGCCTACGAAGCCAATGAGTGTTTACGTCCATAGCCAAAAATCTATAAGTTCTTAAGTTTTGTTACCTGAATCAGATGGAATTTGTGAGCATAGTACTTATGTTGTCATTATCATTATTAACGCTGAGAACTGGTCATGAAATAAACCTTAACCTTGTCTGCTTTCGAGACTGACGATCTGAAAAAAGCTAGCTTATTCACACACGATATACTACCAAAGCAAAGCTCTATTTTAACCGTTCAGGCGCTGTATTAAATATATAAACGATTTTAATGTCACATACTATACAGTCCAAAAAACTAGTCACTCCAGTCAATAAATCTGCATTTATTTAAAACGTGAAACCCAATCGCACTGGCACTGAGTATACAATACAGTTTCCATCAAATGCTGGCACAGACGGGTTGAGTCCGATTCTATTAGTGCCAAAAATGGGCAACACGAACAAAAATTTCCCCTGACGGTCCCCACAAAAAGTAAGCTTGAACATACAGGGGGACAAATATCCATTAATGGGTCTGAAATGGGTTTGGAACCAATCTTGGTGTGTTGGGCCAATGTTGGGTGGGATTTTTTATGTGATTAGAAAATTATGAAAAATAATTACTTTATTCAGAATGTTGTAAGGTCAACGAATTTGACAAATTGAAATCATTGTATAAAAATTCAAAATATATTTATTTTTTTCATATAAACCTACATAGGCACTTATGAATTGTCAGAAGCTAAATGCACGGTTCTAATTGTTCGTTTTCTATAGAGAAGAGCCGACAAGAAACTCCACAACTACATGTACAACTACAACCACACTATATGTACCTAAATCAACTCTGACAGTATGCTTATCGTCATTTAAGCGGCCACTGCTGAATTATGGGGATAGGTTATTGTTTTTCTAGCTGGAAAGGTATGGATAGTGTAGAACAAAAGGTACGTAGGTACCTTTTGTTCAAGAGAGGAGGCTTTTAATTAGATACAGGCTGAAATTATCCCCGCGTGATATTCACCGTGAAAGTGATTTTTTATTTGCCAGCAAATACCATTAGAACCTTAAAGATACTCAATAATAGTTGTTGACTATCACAACAGAATGAAAATGCATAAAAAACCTACATTATATCTCACTTCCCCTGGAAACTGCAATGGATACCAACCAACACTGGTTCAACATTGGCCAATACAGTCTGCGTATAAAACGCAGATGCATTTGCCGTGTTCACAGAAATATTTTCATAATATATGAGCATTTTATTGTCTCGTAAAACTGGTAGATGATGTTATTATTTATGAAGTGATATATTTTTAAGACCAGTATTTTTTTATGAAATATGTGTTTTCGTGGTAGTAAAACCACTGAAGTCACTTTGCCGGGTAAATAACTTACTGATTATAATAATAATAGACTCCAGCCCCTTTTTTGTAGACCACTAGTTGGAATCTAAATTAGCGTTGTTTTTAAATTTTGTTAGAATTGACCTCAAATGATATGATTCCATGAAATAGTCATTTAATAGGGAAATTTGAACTTAGTGAGCTGTATTGATGATTGAATGATTATGATTCCGTAAATATATATTTTTTATGATCGTGAGTCATACATTTTGACAAACGTACAACCTGATACTGACCTGCAGTTAATTACAAAAAACGTTAGAAAATTTTAATTTCGCGGGCTATCCTTGCGCTTTCGCCTTAAAGGACTGTGTTAAATTTGCTGGCTGAACCTTTTTACAGTAGGTTTTACTTTTTTTTTAATTTTTTGTTTCTTCTGTTTTGGTATAGTGGCACTAATTCATTTTTAAAGGTTATATGTACTTATGATTTAGATTAACAACTAGTAAATCATTTCTTATAAACAGTATTCGCTTTTATAACAAGTTGCCAAAGTCGGTTACAGAACTAAGCGATGGAAAGTTCAATACCACATAAAACGTGTCCTTATCAAAAAAGCATATTATAAGATTAAAGACTACGTTGAAGACAAAGAAGTTTGGCAATAATTCCTTCTGCACATGTGGCTTCCCTAGTACCTCAGTAACGGCATAACAATAAATGTAAGAAAGAAAGAAAGAAAGAAAATATTTTATTTGGGACACGCACAGGAAATACAAAACATAATAAAAAAGGATAGACATAAGAAAAAAGGAACAAACATTAACAAAAATAAAAAAGGAGCATTATAGATTAACAAAGAAAAAATACGACCTGTGCGAGACCAAATGTCTATTAACTGCTCCCAAATTACCATGATTATTTTATTTTACTTTTTTTTACATACTTCCTTCACATAATCTTTTCATTATTTGACATTATATACTTACCTACAATATTCTATTTTTTTTTTATCAAATTAGTTTTGTTACAGCTGTAGTGGCAATCATATGATTTGGTTTAAATAGGTACTTATTTTTATTATTTTATTTATCTTTCATATACATTCTTTTCTTTTTGATTTTGTGAATGTAAAAACGTTGTAGGCTGTAGACCGTTTTCTATTTTGCTTAGTACCTGGTACTTGTTGATAGGTCTATACTGTCTTCTCATACCTGAAAGAAAGAAAGAAAGAAAAAAGGTTTATTTGTCACACAGACACGTGTAAATCACGAGCATAAAATAGAAATTAGTCAACAGCTGCACGGACATGACTGGGACAAGAAGGCTTCCACTCAGCATGATGCAGTGCTATGGGGAACCCACAGCACAGCGCTGAAAGCAAGTCAGGTTCAGTGATTTGTTTATTAAATAGGCAGGTAGCAAAATAAAATAAAATAAACAGTGCTTAGAATAAAAGACAAATACACAACGAAATATAAGAATATATATTATTAAATAACATAAAAACTCATCGGCAGGCACCACCGTGCATGTCCTCGGAACGCGCCACCGTCGGGTTCCCAAGTAATGGCGGGAGGGGTTCACATCGGGGTCGAGTCAACGATGCAGTATCCGGGACTCGTCGTTGACAGCCGGTGGAATTTCGTGGAGCATTTCCGACGTTCGGCTCGCAGACTGGAACGGGCCGGGGCTGCTTTAAAGCGGCTCCTGCCCAATCTAGGGGGCCCAAACGCCTCCTGCCGGAGGCTCTACGCCGGGGTCGTGCGGTCCATGGCCCTTTACGGGGCGCCGGTGTGGGCGCGTTCATTGAAGCTGCGGCCAGCCCGTCTCAGAGGGTCATGGCCATCCGGCTGGCTCGTGGATACCACATGGTCTCTTGTGAGGCGGCGAGCCTCCTTGCCGAATTGCCGCCATGGTATCTGGAGGCAAAGGTCTTCGCGCACATCTAGGAGTGGCGCGAGGAGGCGAAATGCTGGGGCTTAACTCTGCTGCCGCGAGAAATCATGGCACAGCGGACAGAGCTCCGGCGGGATCTCATGGCATCATGGAGAGTGTGATTGTCGCAACCCAGTGCTGGGCACGCCACCATTGCGGCGATAAGTCACCTTTTTGAGGAGTGGCTAGAGAGGTGCCACGGCGTCCTCACCTTCCGTCTGACGCAGGTCCTCACCGGACACGGCTGTTTCGGGAGGTTCCTGTTCAGGATAAGGCGGGAGGAAACGCCCGGGTGTCACTGTGTGTATCGCCTGGAGGACACGGTGGAGCATACGGTGGAGGTCTGCCCAGCTTGGGCGGAGCATCGCCGTGTCCTCGTAGAGGCGATCGGCGGCGGTGATCTTTCGCTTCCGGCACTGATTCGGGCTATGGTACGGAGTGAGACGAAATGGGAGGCCCTCACCTCCTTCTGCGAAGCAGTAATACTTGCGAAGGAGGAGGCCGAACACGTGAGGGAAAGGTAAATTTCGCGCCCTCACGCCCCTAACCGCCACAGAAGGAGACGCCCTGGGCATCGGGAATCGCGAGCCGATTTCCGGCCACTGTAGGCGCGGACGGTGAGCAATGGGTAGCTCGCCGTCCGATAAGAACCAGGCCCGGGTCGACAGCGCGTTGTGTTCCACGCGCACCTCAAAGAGATGTCAGCTGAATTGATGGGGTCCGCTAGGGCCGCCTGCCGCGGTTGCGAAGAAAACCCCCGTGGGGTGATCGTGGCCCCCGGCAACAGGGCAAATGAAGGAACACGGGTGGGTTTTAGTCAGTAAGAGTCTGATACACTCTCTCGCTCCGCCCAGAGCGGGAGAAGTTATTTGATAATTTCCCACCCAAAAAAAAGGCATCGCCGTGCATAAATAATATAGATATCTAACTATAACACATTATTACTACACGAGGATATACAAGTGTTTTGTCTCGCTGTCTATTAACACTGTAATTTGAAAACATTGTGTAAACCATTTATTTTTAAAAGAGTAACCGTGGAGTTTCTTGCCGGCTCTTCTCCATAGGAAGCGACCAATGGAACCGTGCACCTAGCTTCTGACGTTTCATAAGTGCCCTTGTTTGTTTATGTGAAATAAAATATTTTGAATTATAAATTTGAATTTTGGATTTATGGTTATACTATACCAACTGACTGTGTGTACAGTTCCTGCTAAGTGCTTGTAGTAGTTAATAAGCAAGTATGTATGTCAGTGGTATCATAGTGGTAATTTTTCATAATTAGAAGCACTTAGGATACAATTGGATTAATTGGTTAAATAGTAACCCATGAGTTAGAAAATTTAATCAACAAAGCGTGATTTACATCATAAACGATTCACGAATAAAAATTTTCTTGTGATTTTGATTTCTTGCAATGTATCCCACTGCGTACTTTACAAACATTGTTGTTGTTACAACATAGCACTTTTTTAAATTTTTATTTTGTGTTTCATGAACTGTTGTCAAATTAATATTATTATTTCTATTACTTTTAATAAAATAAACTATTAAAAACTATTATTTACGATTCATGTCATCCACAGTCAGCTCATAACGTGTGAAAATTGATAACTACGACAAATAAAAATACCAATCATAAAAACAAGAGCAGACTCCATTAGTGTGCCACCATCAAACGAGCCATAAAATATAATCAAACGTCGATACGCGCCCATTACCACAATGGCGGTGAAACTTTTTATGACGACCAGATGCGGTTACAAGGGGTATAGTTAAAGAGATTTGTCCCAAAATACGGTGAAAAAGTTTATTATTAGCAAAAGTTTTGTTTGTGGGTGATTAACTGGGAACCGGAAGAGGCTGTGATGTGAGGTCAGTGAGTTAGGGAGTGATTCGATAAGAGTTGATGTATAAGTCCTTTGCAGTATTTATTAGTTTATTCATGTTTATTTTGGTCTCTAAAGGAGTTGACATTGAGGCCTTTATTATTAATATATTTTTCCTGGAAGTTGAAACTTGCCTAGGATTTTGTAACAAGGGCAAATCCGTCTAATCGTTTATATTTATGTGGACGACGTCTACGGTTGCGGCGAGTACCATTGAAAAAATGTAATTTATTAAATTAAACTTAGTTTTCAATTTACTGTTGCATAAAATCACAAATTTTATAGTTGGATACTAATAGATATCCTAATAGAAGAAGATGGGACGACCGTGATGCCACTTATTTAAACATATGAGGTACTGTGCGTACAAGTTTAAAAAGGTTTACCAGTTTTCATCAAATAAAGTCTATTTCGAAGTTACCTCGTGAAAACGTACGAATCAAACAGAAAGGTTCACTTTCACATTTATAGCATGGGTATTTAGCTTAGGAATGAACATAATACATCGACCTGCGCCCTTTTTAAGGAGATTAATACAGGGCGAGCCTTATTTCCGTATGCAGAGAGGATTATGAGCCGCAGACGAAATGTTCATGTACAAAATGTAAAGGAATCCATGTCTACTGAGCTGAGAGCAAATGAATAACAGGCTTTCAAACATAATTGTATTATGTCACTTCTTCACTTGTGGAAGGTATGATTAAAGATGACTGAGAGTTTTGTCAGCAACCCTATTGTGAGCTGATACCTATATTTTATTTAACTCTATACCCGTTTTAATATAACATTAATGCAGTTTTCTCCAAATGGGTAGACAGAGGTGTACAGAAAGAAGGAAAGGTAGTATAAATGTACTATTTTATTTAGTTTGTGCTAAATAAAATAGTAGATTTATTTTATTTAGCAAAAACTAAAAGTTACAAAACACAACACGTATTTAGCCATGTGTGTTTAAGTCACATGCTCGGCCATATTACATCGGAATAGGTCCGATGTAATATGGCCAAGCATATTGACATCAACCGGGCATAAATCCAAACTCCAGGCTGAAATAATTATCGAAAACCACAAAACATATTATTTTGATGAAAGATGGCAATATTCTCTTCCAACCTTTTTTAATTACCACGCAACCAATTGTTTTTATATTCCGCTTACAACATGTCAGAGCTTTAATAATCTAAACAAAGGGTTAATTAAAACCACATTTTGAAAAATACTTCTACGTTTTTCTTTTTACCAACACCTTAATTACTTTAAACGAAACGCATCAATTAATTAATTAAAATACCTCTAACCTATTAGTCATTCATCATAGTACACGGTATAATTGCGACCCCCGATCACGAGACCCCTGGGACAGTGGGAAGGGGTCTTTAATTGAACTACCCTTATAATAATAAAATTTAATCTTTGGGCTCTCGTCTTATCTGCGTTTATTACTCAGGGTTTGAGATATGGATTCATATTGAATTGTGTATTTCTTGTGGTGGCTAGAAGTCAAGTTTCTGTGGATTAATATGCTGACTTAAGTTATAGCTAACAAGAAATTGAGTAGCAGCGTTCTATAAGTGGGGACTATGGTTATTTTTAGTATCTTTTATACGTTCAATCAGAGGTTCAAGGTCTGAGGTGTAAGTTTCCGAAGTGATTTTTGATCATTAATTTATAAGTAAAGGTTATTGTCAATGGATAAAATATAATTGAAATTAAAGTTTATACTTAATGATGGTGTTAACTTTGAAAAAAAAAAAAACAAAAAAAAACGGATTTTTGATAGGCTCAAAAATTAAAGGTCTTATATGAGTATATAAAGTTTTTTACAAGCAAAAACTATTAGTCAACACTTATTTTGAAAGCATAACGCCAATCCGAAATTCGAACCCAATAGGTACCGATAGGTATTGAACATAAACGTTCAATACAAGTTACGCCGACCACTATGCGAAATCACCGGAGTGCCCCCTGGCGGCCGATTATGAAAAGAGTCTGATGAATAGACCAGCCAGGGTTTTTTTTTATTTTTTATTCAAGCACGGACAAAAGTTTGGTTAGGTTTGGTTCACATTGGTGTATTGTGAGTTTTGAATTTGGAATAGAATTTTTGAATGAGATTGTTGTTTTTCTTGAGTGGATTGCTTTGTTTGCAATTAAAGGATAGAGGTGAGCTCTACACATTGTTTATGGTCGCAAGTATTTTAGACGAATCTGTTTGTAAAGCAAGTCGGTGCTAGGATGTCTTATGTTACAAATGTTTTTATGGAGTTTTGTTCTCAAATTATACAATATTATTATCGTAACATAAAATCACTCATGTATTCCCTGAGGTTTAGGCAGAGGTGTACCATAATAGTGCACCCACATTTTGCCAGTTATTATGTCATAAAAAAATGTAAAATCAGACGTCTAGGTATTAAGCTCCGAGGTTCTTGCTGAATCTAATTGTTTGAAGTAAATATTGAAAAATGTTTTGAAGTATCAATCCCATTACAATGTTAAGTGAGTGTAAGTAGCACACCTCACCTCCATAAAACACTGAGATAAAAAATACAACATTATAAAACTTCAAAACAAAGTTTCTATTTAGAGGATTTTTTTTTCTGGAGAGTTGTCTGTCACTCAATATGTTCACACCTTTACAATCAAAACTCCACTAGAGTATGCATAAACACACAGCATAATGCTCGTAGTTTTTATTGGGTGAGCAGCAAACGTGCGGTAACTGCGCCTCTTGTGACTAATTCCCATCTCACAGGGAATGTCTTTTGTCCTGTACAATATTTTTCTATTCCCTGAACACACAAAAAATAGTGAGTTATGTTAATATCGTAACGTGAGATAATTTCGAAATGCTATTTTAAAAATGTCATATCATTTATTAGGAAATATTATGACAATTTTAACTCAATTACTCAACAGAGAGGTTTTACTTGGGACATTATTTCACCGGTTGTTATTTACTACCAAAAATACTGGGGCATTAAGGAAGGCGCAATTACGTCTAAGGTAGGTATTTATTAGCTTTTCAACCAAACTTAATAATATTATAAATACGAAAGTTACTCTGTGTATCGGTCTCTCTGTAATCTTTTATGATTGAACACTTTAATGATTGAACGGGTTTCGATAAAATTTGACACAAGAGTAGATTATGAGCTGGGTTAGGACATAGGATATCTACTTTTTATCTCGGTAGGACGCGGGCAAAGCCGAGTGGCAAACGCTAGTTTTAAATAAAAATCACCATTGTTGGGAAAAAAAACTGATGTTTTTCATTCGATAGAAAGAGGTTATTGTTGAGTTTCTATTATTGCGTAAATAAGTTGAGGTACTCTTATAAATATCTACTAAACTCCACAGACCCACAATAAATATTAAATGCTACAAGTAGAATTCAAACTTTGATTTATGGTCAATGTCTTGACCATCGGCTTTTGTTGTTTTAATTATTCAGACTCTGTTGTAATTTTGGTTGGCACAGTTAATTTCATTGTTTAACTAGTTATATCTAATATTATCTTGTGAACAGCCCTAATGCAGGGCAAAATAACAGCTGTTAATAGGAAAAAGAACTGTTTTCCCGCAAGACAGCTGTCATAAATATTACTCAGGAAAAATACTTATATTAAGTAAGACATGTTAAAGTCAGGATGAACGCTACTATACATATTTTCCAAATAATTTATTTTCATTGCTTTTCATGAGTTATAGCCAATTCAAACAATAGCTTAAGTCCTAAAGTTTGTTCATATTCCACTAAACATTATTATCGATAAAATAATGAAAAAACTTCTAAAGTCCATCGAGTGTGTCGAAAAACCGACCCGAATCGACGATATCCATAAAAATAAATGATCGAAAAATTCTCCAATAGCTATCACCTGATGCTTTGAGCGTCGACCTTGGATTCTCCCAGAAATTTACGTCACAACGAAATACATTACGCGGTGTCCAGGATCACAGTTCCAGTTAATCGTTGTTCAACGATCAATGGAATGGGAATTAGTAGATAAAGCTGCCAATGTCCTAATTTCGTGGTAGGGCTGTCAGGCGAGTAATACGATCGTTTTTTATCGGCACGTCTGAGACAACCCGATCTTTTTATGTAAAAGAATCTTTTTTCTTATATCACAGAAGTATATAATTTCTTTTGTAATTTAGACGATGAATGTATTTTTTGGTTCATTAAATAGGAAGAAAGAAACAGCTGGGTATTTCTTTATTATATTTTGTTTGATTAAGGGACGGGGTTTGATTTAGAGTGGGACTTTTTGTCAGTGGGGGTTTTATAGGAATTGATTATTTGAAATGGGTCAATAGAATTGACATAAAATTTGGCTATTCATCACTGTATTTTTAAAGAATATTTTTATACTAAACGAATATTTTTGAAAATCGATCCCTAATTGGATAAAAATGTAGCGCGAATAAAGTTGCAATCAAAAATCAATGTTAATGTAACGACAACAGTATTACAAATATGTCATAATAAACTCACACCTTTTAAATCATAACACACTAAAATTAATTACTCGCAGCCAAATGATCAACACAGAACAAAGGTGAAACTTTTTAATTTAATTATAATAATTGTTGGCGTCATTAAATTAGTGGCATTCGTTAGTTTAATATACGTTAATGATCCCTTGCAAATTGAATGGGATATGTTTGTTGTTCGTTCTGTACGTGGGTATTAGTTATATTGTCTTTGGTAATGGGGTAGGTAGAGATCTTGGTCGTATCGCTTATCGAAGCAATTAGGCGTATCAACATTCGCTCGGATATTCATACAAAACTACAATTTTACAGCTTGCGTTTAACAATAATCATAATTATTTATTTGCAATAAGTATTGGCACAGTGTTGGTCCTAAAGTCAGTAATTAAGTTCCTAATACATAGTCAGAAATTTGACATGCAAAACATTACAATATGTTTGATGCTAAAGTATAAAATTTATGTCCAATGGCATGCTTTAAATATTTCTATTATGAATTAATTTTACAATGCAATAATAATTATCGTTATATTAATTTAATCAGTTTTTCAATCAATCAATTAATATTTTATTTCACATAAACCTACATGGGCACCTATGAAATGTCGGAAATTAGGCGGACGGTTTCAATTGGTCGTTTCGTATAGAGAAGAGCCGGCAAGAAACTCCACCATCACTTGATGTAAAGTGATGGTCACCATAAGTTCCTTTATTTAATTTAAGAGTATTAGACTTAGCTGCATAGGTACTATTGCGTCAAAGGTTCAACATGGTTGACGGCATGGTTGGCGCAGTGGTTAGGTGATTGACTGCTGCGCTGTGTGTCGCGGGTTCGATTTCCGCACGGAACAAATATTTGTATGACCTACAAGTAGTTGTTCCGGGTCTGACTGTTTGTGTATGTGAGTTTAAATGTTTGTAAACGCACCCACAATACAGGAAAAATACCTAGTGTGGGGCAAGGTTTAAAAAAAAGACAAAAACAAACATAGACCAAATAAAAATGTGCGATAAGTTTTAAGCACTATGTTCCATTATTTAACAAAGGCTTATAAAAACAAATGACAATACCTGGATACTAAACGTCTTGTTAAACTAATAACGCATCTCATTTGATTTGTTATTAAATTATGTCAAAGATCGATAGATAGCCTCAAAGAAATATAAGCCGATGTACCTCAACTCAAACTTTTTTACTGATATACAGTCGCGCGACTTTTCGAGAGAGCGAACAATCAGCTGGTCCGATCTGTGGAGTCCTTCTTATCGAGACGAAGTTAGGACGCGCCTTATATCAGATAACCGTTATCCAATAAATCGCCGCTCAGATGGGTGCAGATTTAAAAATTATGTAGGTATCTGCAAATACTACCATTTTTGAGTCTTTCAGAAAAGACTACCATTTTTAGTCTTAAAGTGTCAAGTTAAAATTAACCAAGTGCTACTAAAAAATAATAATTTAAAATCCTTATAAATTATGTTCAATTATTGTATGAAAACAAACTAAGAAAAGCATTTTAAAAACTTAAACCAACCCTCTCTGCTCACCACATAACGGATACAGCGTAAAAATATCAAAACTGTATCATGTGGTTAAAAATAAAGTAGAAATTCCGCAAAGTTTTCATTTTCAACGCTTGTTTGCAACGCGCGTAGCAACTGTAGCTGTACGTAGCATGAAAAAAACTGCTAACAAAATCCCTTGGTGCAGTCCCAGACGACGTAGGCGACGTAGCGCTTCGTAGCGCTATGTCGCGGGTACTATAAAAGTTGTGTGCGGAGTTAAAAATACTGAATGAGTTTCTTTAGAGGCGTACTATGTGTATAATTTGATGTTAAGGTTCTGTATGTGAGTGTTTAATTTCTATGAGCATTGAAACGACATTTAGAACTATATAACTGACCATTTCCTGCTCGTTTAGAAGTTTGAAAGAACCTGCCTATTTGGCATTATGTGTGCACAATGTGTTTGTGTGAAGAATTTAGAAAACCTAATTATTTACTGCCTAATGAACCTTAACCCTCGACTAAGGAATCTAACAACCAACTTTTTTTTACTTTAACTGGGAGGTAGGCGTGACGCATGTAAGTTTATGTCTTAATTATTTTAACATATTTTTGCAAGTATTTAAATATAACATTTTCTAAGTATAAAGCAATGGATAGTTTCTAAGACGAGTCATGTCGAAAGCAATCCACAGTAATTCATAACCATAATCCTGCAAAACCCACCGTCAAAGTCCGCAGCACTCTACAAACCTCCGTTTTACTAGGGAACCCTATAAAACACACACACACTGGGGGTACACACACACAACACTCACGTCACACACACGTTGTCCCCAACGTCTCGACACTCCATAGTTGTCGCGAAGTTTCTCCGCAAGAAATGTTTTATTGCTATGAGTTTCTACTCAAAATACTATCAAACTGTGGATTGAAATAAATTGTCAGTTTGTAAAGACGGGACTGATTCAAGATAAATAATATTGTATTTTATGTTTTCTACTTTATAGGGAAACAAACAAAAAGTGGAATTTGAATAAAAATAATTTTTGGACTTCAAACTTTTCAATTCAAAAAAACTTTAAACTATTGAGCACCTGCCTCTAACTTATTCTATTTCCGCTATATTAAAAAAAAAAAAAAAAAAACTAGAAGAAACTAGTTTTCCAAATATCAAATCAGAAAAAAATATACATTCTTTGAATTAGGACTAAGCTAAGATGGGCGAGTTTAAGACTGAAGTTTATTCGTTTAAGATGCCTTAGATTTGAATAATGATGTCCAATTTTATTAGCCACTACACCTACTCAAATTAAAAATAAACAACAATTTATTTTCACCAAGTTTTTTATTTTATTTTTGTCAATTTAATAACAGTGTCCCGTCGAGTAGAGGCTGAAGTGTTTTGTGTTTAATAACGCTCCATAATGAGACACTTGACAGGGGCAGTACTTGTCGTTATAAATGTAAGCTATATTGAAAATAATCTTTGGACTATTTTTTTTTTATTCAAGTAGGTTGTAATACAAGTTTAGACTTTAATTTCTTAAAAAATCGTGAGTCTTCAAACATCTTAATAACCACGATATTAATCAATGGGCTGATCGATAATATTTTGACAATTATGGTGGACGGATCGAAAAAAATACGTCACGATGGGTTGAAATCGGTTCTACTCCAAATCTAGCAACGAAAACAGAGGCTTAAAAGCTCTTTTACCATGTGCTCCGCATTTTAAATTACCAATATAAATTGCATTATTTTACTCCCAACATAAATAAAGTAACGAATCAACTGATTGCGCAATCCCACACAATACTATCGTTCTTTACACACAAATAAAGGCCCCATTCATTGACAAAACATCTATTACCTGTATAGAAGACCCCCGCCATTATACAACCGTCCGCCAAGCAAATCGCAGCGCGGACGTAATTGGCAAATATTTAAATAAAATAATTAGTCACCAAAACAAGAGAATACCAACTTTAACTATAACTGAATAAAGTTGAAATTCAGGTGGGACATCAACCAACTCGTTAACGCTGTACCAATATTGAGACAGTGCTTGGTACAGGAATTATTGACGACTCATGTTTGAACGAAAATCGTCGAATCAGGCCTTGTGGGGGGTAGTTGTCATATTTCCGCGACTGTGTGAAGTATTCGTTAGTTTTTAATCGGACTTCTATAATTTTGGTTTATTTATTTTGGATATGATGCAATTTGGCCGATTCAAACGTAGGTGTGAGTTTGAAGCTATTGTTGAAACGATAGCTAATATTTTTATTGTGACCCCAAAAATTTTGCGTGATAATTTTGGCAGGTATTTTTTTGTATAATTTCAATTCGATAAATTTCTCGAGTAAAAAGTAATAATTTAGTTACCAATCCAGAACAAAACTTCTTTTTTATTGATTTCTTACGTAAATAAAATTGTACTTATGCTTCTGCAAGGCTCTAAACCTTTTAATTTTCAATTTCTCTTCTAACCTAAGTATTTTTCTTCCTATTAGTTTTTAAATTAACCTCTATTTGCATAATCCCCAACTCTTCACTTTCACAAAATATGGAGCCCTTCCAGAAATCTGCATAAAGCAGTAAATATCTCGAAACTAGTTTATCCATAGGCAAGTAAAGCCGGTGTTGACCGGCTACAACGTCGATGTGGTCGGGATTAAATAAACAATTAGCCACGAGCCACATAAATGTCAAACGACCCTTGTAATCGCCTTCCGAACGATATTGTGACCGCTGGCTTATGTTGCTCGGTGGTTGAAGTTACAGCGGTTTTAAATAATAAATAGTTTTTTGGGTAGAGAAAACCGAGTATCACAATAGTAAGCACGTAATCTTACTTTAATGGTAGTTTTGAATTTTATACACATAATAAAATTGTTGTAAACTAAGGAACGCATTAGGTACCTATTATTGTCCAGTACAAAAAAAAAAAACTTGTCTTGACTACCAAAAAAAACACTACCAAGTGAAAAATAACTTTAATTTCGGAAGTCGGTGTCTTTGGTTATAAATTTTAGTTTTTTTCCACTGACTTCCGAAATTAAAGTAATTTTTCACTTAGTAGTATTTCTTTTTGTAAAAACTTTTTATTTTTCACTTTTTTGTGGTGGTATCTACTCCACACAAATTGGAATACCACTACCTGCTATGTAAATAACAGTGACAGGAACCTATCATCATGTCATCCACATAACTAAGTGGGAAAAATACGTAGTATTGAAGCAGATTTTTAAAAAACAAACATACGTAACGAACATAGAATCTCCTCGTTTTTGGAATTCGGTTAAAAAGATGTTAGAATTTGTCACAATTTTTGTACATCACAAACTGCTACTACAACAAACTATTTTGTGCAAGAACAGGGACAGTGTATTTTAATTAACCTGCCATAACCAAAGTCTAAGCTTAGTTTAATGGTTTTGTCAAAGTAAATTTTGAACATTTAATACTTAGTGGATCTTCCTACTATCCACGCACTATAATCACTGGCACTCCACCCCGGAAAACAGCTGTGTTATCAATACACACATTGTAATACAACCCCTATTAGGAGATACTATTGATAAATGGATAATACCGGCAGAAAGCGATGTTATTATTAAATTTCCAGCGTTTCCACCGCTATGCGACCGGCATCAACATTGTTTTGAATAATTGCCGCTCGAGTTAGTGGGAAATTAAATTTTCTACGGTTATTTGGAGACATCCATGCTTATATACATAATTTGTCAGCTCGGTTTTTTTCGGGAAGCAGTCAGTGAAACGTCAATCATACCAGAAAAAAACTTTTCGTAACTTTGCTTCAAACTAGGATTTTTTTCAAACAAATTCAGAATAACCACCGTAAATTATAAAAATAACATTTGTTTAGTATAATGAACCTGAGAACCGCGACAGCTATCCAACTATTTGTGCTCTAACAACTTGCACTCAATCAATAATGTTGTCAATCAACGGCAAAGTTATAGTTTGCACAGAGCGATTGTGGTCATATTATTTTACAAGCATTATTAAGAGAAAGCTTAACTTTTTGACAGGCCTACGACTGTCCTCCAATACTTATTAACACTGTAATTTGAAAATATTGTAAAAGCCAATTATTTTTAAAAGAGTAACCGTGGAGTTTCTTGCCGGCTCTTCTCCATAGGAAACGACCAATAGGAGCCGTGCAGCCAGTTTTCTGACATTTCATAACTGCCATGTTAAGTAAATTATAATATTTTGAATTTAAATGACCTTATAGCTATATACATCGTTAGATTGGCGAATAGAAGTTTGAGAGTTCTAATCCCACCCGTTGCAATACTGAAAATGTTGATTATGTGAGTTGCATGGATCTAACAGAACAATGCATCAAAATCAATTAATAACAAAGAATGTAAAAAAAAAGCATTCAAATAACTCGTGAATAAAATACGAATGAACCAACTCCCATCTCCAAATAAAATAAAATCATGAAAAATAAATGTATTCTCCTTATAAATTGCGGCTGGAACTCAATAAAACCTCTTGTGACCCATCCGATGGGTTATAGACCAGTTATATGGGTTTATTGAGTATAGGAGCGATGGCTACTGTCCCAACCATGTCCCGACCGTGCGAGTTTAGTGTGCACTTAGCTTGTGCCCGGCGTTTTGATCGTAAAAGTCTTTTAAAGTTCTTGAATGATCCAAAAAGCACTTGGAAGGGAGAATACAGAATCTACCTTGACCTTGGGGACTTGTACCTTTATATGCATAGTAGGTTGGTAAATTGATTGTAGATTTTCGGTATTGTCTCAAGCATTAAATTAATTTTATTCGAAAACTTGACCGCATAAAAGCTCGTGTAGAACTAATTATTATTAAGAATTTACTGAAACAACTAAATCAATATTGCCAGAAAGTTTAACGTGTTCAAATAAGATCTAGGCCCGATTGCACCACAGCAATCACTAAATACGTTTGGCGCTAAACATTATTATTTAAAACCATGGGAAAAGGTGTGAATTTATATATGTATGTATAAATAAATAAATAAACAATTTAAAACATCATTCTGTCTCTGTCATCTTCAAACGATTGACATAAACGTAACTATGTTTGAAATTTTTGAAATAATTATTTTGTTTTTATTTTTTATTTGTTTTATATTATTATTTTTATTGTTTTATTTATTTTGTAATCCCCTAGTGGGATATATAGGTCCGTAGGTATGTCCGTGGCATCACAGCGGGCCCTATCAGAATACCAGCGCTGCGGTATTTATTTATTTTTAAATATCGCAGCATCATGCTGAGATAGGAGCCTTTTTGGCCTCGCACAGGTCGTATTTTTTCTTTTTTTTTTGTTTAGTCTAGAATACTCCTTTTTTATTTTTGTTAATGTTTGTACCTTTTTTTTATTTTGTTTTGTATTTTCTGTGCGTGTCCCAAATAAAATATTTTCTTTCTTTCAAATTCGTTTAGCGCTAAACTTATTCAGTGATTTGTGATGCAAGCGGGCCTCAAAGTTTAAATAAAAATTAAACGCGTCAAATACCTACTACCAATGGCCCATTATATATTTTGTAGTGTTTGATTTATTTTTTGTTATGTATTTTTGTGGTGAACAATAAAGTATATATAAATAAATAATGGCTCATTTGTACCGTGTGCTCAAATCATCGTTCGTGGTAATCTGCAGTTTCCAACTAGTTTTACAGTCAATTGTACAGAATATCATAAAATAAATAATCACCTATATACATAATCCTGGAGGTATATTGCTGCGATATAACCATTTAACGACACAATAATGTACAGTCCCCGCCAACCGTTATGAAAACTGACTGAACTTTCATTATTATGCCTCGTATTTATCCATATTAACTAGATTTAATGTTGTAGAAAGAACAAAACTGATAAAACGCTGTACGCGTGCTGTCAAATACCTTCACGATGACTATCGCTAATGAGATCGGTCTGTCGGTCTGTCTGTTGGCGATGCAATAAATAAATAAATCGTTATGTGCAAACACAAAACGCAAACCATCGCACCCTAATTTACTAAACCGATCTACATTCAATGAGTCCTATTAGTGGTGATTGATCAATGACAACATTCATCCCTGTTTGATTGATGGAAGGTAAATAGGTTTTTATTCTATGTGCTTCTCAAGCCACAATAATTGTTGATGAAGGTATCAATACAACGTCAAACATCAATCGTGTGTGCGTAACAAAAGCTTTACCCGATTCCGATAATTGTCCCAGTGCAGGACAAAGGCCTCTTCCCACACAGAGAATGCACGAACATTGATCACCACACTTGCTCAAGACGAGTTGGTGATTTTAGTCTTATATTAACTGCTATTACGTCCAGGTTTTGTCAGCAATTTCAAAGATAAACTCAGAAAGTACATATTATGAATTGAAAAGTCGCATTGGTACTTGGCCGGATTGAACCTCGGGCATGTGAGGCGTGGCCTTCATTACTGGGGCTATCACGACTAAAATTCCGATAATAATAACTGTAAATAGTACCGTTAAGTACGAACCAAAAGTTAGTTATTCGTAATGTTGACTGTAACATAGTTTCCTTTTAACAAGTCGGGCCAAAGAGCTCGCGCACTCAATTACGCCTGTCCGGTACACTGTCTTCACGCCGCAACGTTTGTCTTGCAATGTTAGAGTGATACCAGACCGACAGAGACGTGCGGTTTTATTAGTTGAGAGTGATTTTATTTCAGAGGTAATTTATCAGTAATTTGACAAAAGTTCACTAAAGTTAGAATCTGTGTTTTTGTTTGTTTTAGACTGATTTCAAATCAAGTTCTGCGATTTCCTACCCTTTTTTTTGTCACACCATTATTTATTTAACTCCTTTCTATTACAAAATTAAAGCAACTTTTTCATTTAAATTAATAAACAGTAGCCATCGAATACCATCGCGAAAACTTAATTTCTATTGATTTTCCTCCCCGCCGCAAGCGATCACTCGTTCCTACAATGTTAACACAAGTTGTAGCGGCTGCAATCAGTTGCGGTGAGAGCCCGACACTCCCGACACCTCTGTAGCAACCTGCTAGTGCTCTTTCATAGTTAGCACGCGAATTTGTAGAGTAATGCTAAGTGGGTTTAACGGACAATTGTATGTAGAAGGAATAGCTCAACCTTGCATGCATTGTGCAAAAAAATCTCACACATGCTAGATATTTATACGCAGTCGTGAAAACGCAGCTCATTGTATGTGGTGTGAATGGATTGGAAAAGGAAAAATATTTATGAATGAGCATAGTTAGGTTACCTTAAATTCTGTAAAGCTTAAACAATGCTTGAATAAAACAATGAAATATCGAACGTCTACCTTTACTTGTCCTTTAAGTTGGGTCATTATCGCACTGTTTTTCTAATTCATCACAATATTCAATTCACAAACATCAATGACAACGTCTGAAATTAAATATCTTATCAATTGCAAACAAAATTAACTCTAATTATAACTAATTAAAGTACATATATTTTCACCTAGCTACACCTCACTAGTGATGTGAAAGTGTAAAAATATCCATAGTAAGGATTCCCTTTGTCCGGGAACGAGGTTCGGTAATACATTCACTTTGTTTATAAACAAACCCGAGGGGTGGCGCTTGTTAAATCGTCTGTCTGTTTTCCTAACCTCGGTTCTGCGGTTGTTACCTTGTACTGTACAATAAATTACTTTCGTCTATTCCTAAGCTGATTTGAATTCGAAAATCTAAAAACTTCATTTAACGTTTATTGAATAGTTTTCTGAAGTGAAAACTTCTTTAGGCGCATTGGGCATTTTTGAAATGGGACTAAAGCATTGATTTCGCGATATCTGATGACACCAGCTTGTGACCATTAAAAAGACTTCAACGCGTTGATTACCGCGGTGCCGATTTTTTTTTCAAGTTTTCACTTCTGTCGGCACTCCCGGAGTGCCACTGTTTTTTTTTTACAATTTATAAGCACAATAAGCCTGTAACTGCATAGCAAAGGCATAAATATATCTCCTTGTTCACTCACTGCAAGTTAATTGGCGATTTCTATAATTCTTCGTGATGATTGCTTACAATTTTTTTTATGTTTTATTGTTGTTTTCTGATTAAAAATCTGCCAGTGAAACCGATACAACATCTCCATAATCTGTAAAACAAATGGAAAACGCTTTAAAATGTAAAACGTACGTAAAAGTATTGTCAGATTCCGCCGCATATTGGCGAAGTTTGCGCGCTCCGAGTCGGATACGTATCTACATAAGTTGCGGATATTGAAAATATTTTGAGGATAATCCGCGGATAGTGCGGCGCGCGGATACCGCTGCCTTTTCTTCGGGAAAAATGTTTTGTAACGCTCCAAAGTATCCAGCTTGAATTTTTTTAAGTTTTCTTCGCGTGTCTGTAGGATTCTGGTTTTAAAATTCAAGAATTTAGCTTGCATTGGCTGGTAAGGGGAGAAATAATTTCTTTGTTATGTGTTGGTTTTCAAAATAAGTAGGTGGATGAGAATATGAGAAGCTAGTAATCTTGAGCAAGTTCTCAGCGTTCTTATGGGATTAAATATAAAAATCAAGGGAGTGTTTATTAAAAGTAGGTACACGTAACTGCTATAGGATGCTAATGACGCTTTTACAAATATAATTATAACATTGAAGAAAAACATTCTAAATAAATAAATAAACAAACGTGTGCGGTCGGGGGAACCCCGTCAGGAACGAAATTCCTTCTCGCGTATGATTTAAAACAAAATTGTTGCAGCCGCTATCTTATCTTGGATTTATATTTTGACCTCACTATCGACTTTAGCACATTTGAAATCTATGAAAACGACACCTATGATTAAATTTTTTTTGCGGCCGCCATCTTGGATTTTTATTTTGACTAAATTCACACTTTCTCTCTCTCTCGCATGCAGTGTTCACGGCTGATGTGTACAATTTTATCCCACGACACTGTAATCACTTTACTGTTTTCTTTTGTTTTTTCTGCCGACTTTTTCTCTCTCTCTCTGTTTCTTTCTCTTTGAATTAGAAAAAGACAGTCGCAGTAACACTTTTAGCACTAAGAGTTCTGAAAGTTTACAAGCCGCGTTAAAGAACTTCGCTCTAATAATCTTACAATCGTTTGATTACAATAATTCGATTGAAACATAAACTCCTATAATTCACTATCACAGCATCTAATCACAATTACCAACAGTACTCCGAACATATTGAGTAGATAGGGGCAATATGGATCGTGCGAGCTAATGTCACGGCAATAACGCCCGCGTCATCTGACGGCGCCTGCTGCTAATTGTCACTCGATAATCAAGTGCCAGCCTCGGTTAGGGTTATTAGAAACGATAAATTCATAATACAAAGTAAATAATCTGGAAACAAAGGAATTTAGTTGAAACAAAAAAGATATTGAAGAGAAGGTACGTGTTTTAAAATTAAATCATAAGTAAGTAGATTGATAACACAGAATTAGCTAGCATCATCATGATGATGATTGCTCGTTCCTCGTGTATACTATGAATGCATTTACCCTTTAGTTGGACAATTAGGTATGTACACACGGCTACACATCAAGCTATACATTTTCAATATAAGCTGACCTCACATTGTACGGAAATCCTATACAATGCGAGATCAGCATAAACTGGCAATGTATAGCTTGATGTGTAGCCGTGTGTAGCTACTGCTTTATTTATTGAAACTTAATCCAGCCAAGAAAACCGATTGAAAATTGATGTCATTTATTAGAGCTAATGATAATGATTCAGACGTGCAAAGCTCAGTTTTTTAAATAGCAAAAATATCGACGCAAAAAAAAAGCTTTACATGCTGCCAATACCGAACAGTATAATAAAAATATACCCATGTTTTCATACTGCAACAATTATAAAACATAGTCGAACGCCCTGCCTACACAATATAAAATGGTTTCAAAAATAAAATTCCTAACAGAGGGTAGAATAGTGTTGCATTTATTTTTATTCTCACTGCAAATTTAAATATTTTATCTGGACAGGGCCAACATTTTTTGATATAGTTACTTTCAGATAATTTATCTTGTTCAGATTCTTCAAGAGAAAATAGTTTAACGGTAAACTATGGACTAAAAACGAATAATTATATAGACAGTATTTCATACATTGACAACCCTGACCGTGACATTATGTGTACCGTTATGTTGCTTCATCATTGGCTTATTGAGTTTAGCTTCATTATTGTGTGATTTATGATTGGCTGTTACAGGCATGCTGCATCTCGTAAGTAACAGGGGTGACTGTCATGGACAGTTGTAGTATACCTAGTTATGGGTAGATATTTAATATACGTATATTATAGTTAGTTGATTCAGGCGTGACCTTGCGCAAATCCATTATAAAATACAATATATGGTGTTATACTTAGTAACCTGTTCCGCTTAACTATTCCTGAAGAGCCATAAAAAACCCTGTAAGAAATCGACACGTGTTTCGATTCAACAGAGACTAGAGAGGTCGATGCGACTAGCGCTCGATGTGGCAACACGCTTTGTTCGGGTTCGCGACAAGTCAATCGTCATCCTGAGGATACCTCGTTAAGAGGTGAAATACGTGTCGATTTCTTACAGGGTCTTGTAACCTGTTCCGCCTAACTCTTATTAATGAATATTACAACGTCTATTGTATTTTTGTATATTACTCAGCTTCTGAGTAGATACTGAATTTTAGGAACTTAAAATTAATTTCTATGTTTCCCTAATTCCGAAGAAAAGACTCAATTGAAGCTATGGATGGCTTGGTAGATTTTTGTGTAACTGTGAACGACTGTAAATTCATGTTCAATACGATTGGCTCCTGTTGTTTTTTTTTTACCAAGTCGTGTCATGTTATGGTTATTGGTTTGGCACGGTTGTTCTTTTCAATTCATCCTGAAATTTATTAAATAAAATAAGCAACAATCATTTACTTAGCAAAGTTTTCTTTTAAATTGATAGCACCTATTTGCAGTCCTTCGTGGATATTTAACAGTCGTTACGGGTCGTCAGCTGACAACCAGTTTTAGCAAAGGGTATCGTATTACCCGATCACTGGGTAATGGAAGTCAGATAGGTAGTCGCTCCATGTGTGACATATTCAGCTGTATTAAGACTGGAAGCCGACCCCAACACATTTGGAGAACGGATTGGCAGACTGAGTAGTTTTGCAATTCACCATTATCTCACCAGATGTTAACCGACAACAGTTTTAATTCTGGTTGATTTTATTTATCTTGCAACAGATTTTAGGGAACGAAAAATCAAATTTCCCGAGTCCCAAACTGTTATTGGAGTGACATTTTTCATCAGCAGATTTCCAAAAAGTCCTAAGCATTGTTTGTCCAAATCAATATAATATATGTACACATAGCAGTTTTAACCACCGCATACGTGCAACATACCGCGCGGTGCAATAAGGCACATCGATTAACTGCGGCACGCCCGCGATGCGGCCTGCTATCTGCACCAATATTGTATTGTTACGGCCTATTAATGTCCGAGCTATGACTTGATGGCGCTTGATACGTTTGTTTTGATAACACATGAGTTGTGTGCGAATGTTTTCGGTGGAAAAGTTGGGAAATTAGGGGCTTTGAAATAGTTATAAGGCAGTTTTAGTAATTTGGGCTCCAAAATAAAGCACTTGACTCATTCAAGCAAAATATTGAATGACTTGCTTTTGAAATGGTCAATTCTATAATGCTATGAAAAATCTATTCCACACTGAAAATATCTTCAAACTCAAAAGTCAAAGTCAAATCATTTATTTCATATAGGCCCATGTATGGCACTTTTGAACGTCAAAATTTAGAAAATAATATAATTGATTCTAGTGTCGCCCCTTCCAAAAGGTAGTTTTCGTATGGAGAAGAATAGACAAGAAACTCCACCGTTACTCGTTTAAAATGTTTTACAATAGTTTGTATAAGTACGTACATTCGTTAAATAACACAGGCCAACAAAATTTAACCAAACTAGTTAACCAGAAACTAGACTATACATTTCCGAAGGTTTTCGATGCGTTAAATCCGAATCTGGCCTCAGAATCGCTCTATCACGTCAGGTTTCTGAGGTATCCTAACCTAAAAGTGCAAAAAGTACACATCTTTACAAACATTGTAAAAGTAAACGATTTTCCTAATGTTTTTAAAATTAATAAGTCAGTGTGTGAGGAAGTAATCACAGAATTTAAAATCAATGTCATATAATACAAAATTATAAATTTATAAATTTCATTTAATTGCAATATGTCACAAGGTATTTTGTTGTGATATTTAACCCTAGTACCCTGTAATAATAAAAGATGTTAATCAAAGATGTATGTACTTTAGATAATCTGAAAAATGGTTGATCTAGTTTATCTTTATTTCTAGTATTAAAATTATGTCTATCACTTATTTTATTAAAAAGATTTGGATTTTTCCTTACGTACATAATATTTTCATAAATGAATTGGCAAGGTACCGTCATAATATTTATCCTTTTAAATAGTTTCCTGAGAGATTCGCGGCGACGTAGATTATATAATAAATGGCTCTGACAGCTCTCTTTTGCAAAATAAAGATGGATTCAATGTCAGAAGCCCGACCCCACAGTAAAACGCCATACGACGTAATTCTGTGGAAGTAGCTAAAATAGACCAATCGCGCGGTTTCTACATCTGTTAACTGTCTTATCTTTCTAACAGCATAAGCGGCCGAGCTTAGCCGCCCCGTAAGAGATGTTATATGAGGTCCCATTGCAATTTCTCGTCTAGCGTGATTCCTAGGAAAACTGTTTGATTAATAAATTCCAGTTTTTCCCCTTTCAATATGATGTCACATTCGCTACTTCTAACATTAGGTAATTTAAATCTAATTCATTTGGTTTTTGTTTTATTTAGTACCAAATTATTCACCGTAAACCAATCTTGAACTTGCAGAATAGAGTTATTCGCGTCTTCAAGATTTTGTGACCGTCGGTTTATTTTAAAGATTAATGAAGTGTCAGCTGCAAATAACACCATCTTCGGTTGATTTTGAAGTAATTGGGGTAAATCATTAATGTAAACTAGAAAGACGAATGGACCCAATATCGAACCTTGAGGAACGCCCATTGCCATTTCAGACCTTAATGAGTTTACGCCGTTTACCTGAACTTTAACCTTTCTATCTTTCAGGTATGATCTAAGTCCAGACTGGAGCGGGCCGGGGCTGCTTTGAAGCGGCTCCTGCCCAATCTAGGGGGTCCAAACGCCTCCTGCCGGAGGCTCTACGCGGGGGTCGTGCGGTCCATGGCCCTCTACGGGGCGCCGGTGTGGGCGCGTTCATTGAGGCTGCGGCCAGCCCGCCGGTTGAACGCGTCCCAGAGGGTCATAGCCATCCGGCTGGCCCGAGGATACCGCACGGTCTCCTGTGAGGCTGCGAGCCTCCTTGCCGGATTACCGCCATGGGATCTGGAGGCAAAGGTCCTCGCGCACATCTGGGAGTGGCGCGAGGAGGCGAAACGCCGGGGCTTAACTCCGCTGCCGCGAGAAATCGCGGCACAGCGGACGGAGCTCCGGCGGGATCTCATGGCGTCATGGAGAGTGCGATTGTCGCAACCCAGTGCTGGGCACGCCACAATTGCGGCGATAAGTCCCCTCTTTGAGGAGTGGCTAGAGAGGCGCCACGGCGTCCTCACCTTCCGCCTGACACAGGTCCTCACCGGACATGGCTGTTTCGGGAGGTTCCTGTTCAGGATAAGGCGGGAGGAAACGCCCGGGTGTCACCATTGTGTGGATCGCCCGGAGGACACGGTGGAGCATACGGTGGAGGTCTGCCCGGCTTGGGCGGAGCATCGCCGTGTCTTCGTGGAGGCGATCGGCGGCGGTGATCTCTCGCGTCCGGCCCTGATTAGGGCCATGGTAGGGAGCGAGAGGAAATGGGAGGCCGTCACCTCCTTCTGCGAAGCAGTAATGCTCGCGAAGGAGGAGGCGGAACGCGTGAGGGAGAGGCAAATTTCGCGCCCTCACGCCCCTAACCGCCGCAGGAGGAGACGCCCTGGGCGTCGGGAATCGCAGGCCGATTTCCGGCCACCGTAGGCGCGGGCTTGCGGGCGGTGAGCAATGGGTAGCTCGCCGTCAGTAAGAGTCTGACACGCCCTCCCGCTCCGCCCAGAGCGGGAGCAGTTATTTGATGATTTCCCACCCAAAAAAAAAAAAAAAAAAGGTATGATCTAAGTAAATCAAGAGCTGTATTCCTAATCCCATAGTGTTCTAGTTTCAGCAGAAGTGTCTCATGGTCTGCACAATCGAACGCCTTCGAGAGGTCGCAAAAGATTCCAATGGCATCTTGTGCTTCTTCCCAGGCATTCAAAATGTTCTTTATTAGGGTGACACCGGCGTCAGTGGTACGCCCTTTGGTGAAACCGTACTGTTGTTCATGAAAGATGGAATTTTTAGTTAAAGTGCTTTAGCAAGCAAGCTTAAGGTTTTATAACAGCCTGGGAGTTTGTATGCTAAAACCTAAACTCCAAAGGGCAAGCCTTCACATTCTGTCTAAGTAAGGCAGCAGAAAGCGCGGGTGAGGAATTTAAAACTTGAGTAGTTATAAGGGGAATATTAGCAAAAAAGTTTTCAAATTCTTGAGCTATTTCTATATCTGAGTTAATGGGGCCATGTGCAGTTTCTAAATTAAATTCAGTATTTCGCTGTTTTTTTTCTACCTGTTTCATTATTTATTATTTGCCAGGTAATTTTTGTTTTATCATCAGCTGATTTTATTTTATTGCTAATAAAAAGAGCTTTGGCTATTTTGCACTTCAACACTTGTTTCAATGTACTGCTATGTGCCTTGAATGATAATGAAAAGCCTTTATAACAAGACTAAGCAAACACTGATAGGAACGTTGTTAACAGCGAAAAATGTCTATACTGCAAAAATACTCGTATCGTGACAACTGCACTTCCCTGTCAGGATCACTTACATAGGTATTTCAAAGTATATATGACCTAAACTAGATTGAACAATGTAAGTCTGTACCTATCTATTACATGTCAATACCATCTCGACTCATAATCACACGCGCACATACAGTATGATATCATAACACACGATGATATGTGGTTCTTCCCTCGCCATATTGTATTGTAATTGCCTATTATTGTTTCAGCACCTACGCGCGCACGCGCCTGGCACTTTGCTCGTAAATCTACTACTTTCATAAATGAATACGTTTAATTTCATGATATTTACACTGATTCGTTATTTGTGATTCATTTGTTAAATAAATTGTTATGTTCGGAATGGTAATTAAAATAATTGTTATGTAAAATATTGTTGTTTATTTTTGCTTGTTCATCGTTTCGCAATTTTCATTTCGGTGTGGATAAAGAGTAGAAATAGGTTCAATGTGCTATCCCGAAAAATATGACGGTGTTTTGTCATTCCACCTGATTATTTGATTGAGACAGGGATTGACACTATTGACAGGTCACTTCAAGCTCACTTCACGTAAGTTTTCACGTTGAGATTTTTACATAATAGACAGGCTGGTTCTGATTGTCGTTTTTTAAAACTATAACTGTATATATACAACTATAACAGTCGCTACAATCTCCTTTTACTCCAATATCAGGAAAGCATTATATTACTTCGGTAGTAAACTTTTTGTTCTACCTTTACCTGTAATAATAAAAGGTGTAAACCCTCCCATAAACAGTCAGTTATAACCGCGGCAGTTAAAACGCCATTAAAGTGCGTACTGTTATGGTTATTTAAAGAAAAGCCATGATAATAATCGCTTCCCTTCTCTTTGTAAAAAACTTGTTATTTTTTTATCGTATGATCGTCATTACCGGCAATCTCGTTATTAACTGTTGTTTAAAGCTTGAATAAAATACTTTATTTTTTAAATTCTTCAATAAAGAAGATTTTACAAAGACGCAATACGGTCATCTTCTTTACATAACGAAAAAAAAACACGAAAACCGTTTACAAAATCTCCCTAAGGGTACCTATGATATTTAAAATTAAGATATATAATTAGATCCTAGAAATACATAAAGAGTTCTTGCTAGAATACTTAATATAAATTATTAAGTAGTTCTTACAATATAACTTAATGTAGGTACTTAAAGTGCATTCTTATTTGAAAATCTCATCAAAAGAAAAAATGTCCTACTAAGGTCAATCGTTTTTTTAACCACACAGAGTTTTATTAACGTACACGAACTTATTATTGCAGAATCCTTGACAATTTCTGTACAATCTCGGATTGCTCGCTATTACTGAGAATTTATAGAAAACCACAATTGCCAAGAAATACGCAATTGAGTTGCCCGTGTAAGTAGGTAAATATTCTACAGCATGCCGTTCACAAAAAAAAAAGAAAATACTAAAACCAGAAAAAGAAAAAGGGTTAAGAAATTTTAACCATCCCAAAACCTTATCCGAAAAAAAATCAAAACACACAGACACAGTTATCAACTACGTTTGTACTACTAATCAAATCCCAAGTACCTACTAGCTTGATAATTATTTTTCTATTATTTACGATGTAATTTCCCCTCGCGGATACATTTCCTGGTGACCGGTACCGCGGCCTGCATAAATTAACGTTACGCAACGATTAATTTTGTATTCGCTCACAAATGAAAATTAAATGTCTTGCGTTAGTTTGAATTATGGTGGGACTACTGTCTATGGTTTAAGTTTTTAATTAGTTAACATTTTTATCAATCTTTTTTCACACATTTTTGTACACCTATGCAAAGAAAGTCGGGAGCACAGAAAACACAATTTTAGTAAAAATATGTTGTTTTGAAAGTGCAAAGCTTTTTTTTATTTCTTAACAAGTTTAAAATTCTGATAGAGGTAAGTTAAACTAATGTCAAAAATAGAACGACCAATCATTCCTAGTTGGCAATTTGAAGTAGAGACGTCGTTTTTTAGAGAAACCCAGACATTTTGGTAACATGTCTTTTTACCTACAATACTATCAAAATGTTGTTATTTAATTACTTATACAACCAACAATAGCTCAAATTCTATTTTTCTTGTGTTAGTATAAGTCAACTAAATAACAATTTACTTCTTTAGCATGAGTAAGCATCCCATCTAACGGTAAAATACACACGTCGAGACAAGTCGACAGATAATGGGCGTCGTGATCATGGCTCCCATAATAATAATGTTTATTCATAATTTATGGTGTTCCATGGCGAGGCTGTGACTCATGGTGCCATGAGATGAGAGGTTTTATGGTTATATAGAGGCTATATTAGAAAATCTTCAAGAATTATTAAGACATATTTTTCCTGTATGGCGAAGCACTTTAAATAATGGGAAAAAAATCTGTTCGCCTTTTCAATTGAGTTTTTAACCGTTAAGTATCAATTATGCAAGAGGCGGTAATTATTTTTATGTTTCAACATAAAACATTAATTTTTATTTGGTTGGACGTTTAATTTTACACATAGCATAGAAAACAAGAATATCTAAACATTTAACTATCAGTTATCATGACCACACCACTATCCGACCAGCGAAGCGCCAGTGATTCAGTGCCTAGTGTTAGTCTGTAATACCTAGTCTTACTAAAAACAATAATTATAAACACAATGATTACACTTAACCATCATTTCTCATGGCCACACCACTATCCGGCCAGCGAGGCGCCACTCAACGACTCTCCAGTCACTTGCCCGTGACTCAGACAAGTCTATCTTACGGATAGTGTTTGTCTGTACCACTTAGTCATGCTGAGAGGCTGCAGGTTAAAGGAAAGATGTTTTGTGAGTTCTGCTGTGACTTTTTGAGTATAAGGTAAGATATTTTTCTTTAAAAAAGAATATTTTATAAAACAACGGGGTACAAGAAAATTGTTCAATAGTTGAAACAAACTTGGTTGGTCAAATCATACTTTAATTTTTTTACATTAAATATATTTTGGTTGCTTGAGTCAAACAACTCTTTTAAGATAGGTACGCACCTAACTGCGTAAAATAACTGATCAATGGAAAATTATTAAATTAGTATGCTTTCTCATCGTTTACAACAGTTTAAATTTTACTATCTGAACATCCTAATAGGAGTAATAGGTAATCAAATTATAGTCAGGTCTATTTCAGTACAGCAGTATGACTAATTATTCTGATTTATGTCGAACCTGAAAATTAAAACATTTTCATACCAAAAACCAGTCAACAGAGAATCTGTACACAAAATCGCAACACACTTAAAACCACCACTTGCTAGCACTTGAACCTCTGCTTACCCCTCAAAACGAGCGTGAAGCACGTGATAATCTAAAACAATCAGTTCCCCGCGCGCTGACTCCACTCGTGAGTTCATTGCGTTGTGTGTTCAACATGTTGTGACGTCCCTATACATGCTTAGTTTGTTGCTATGGCGAACATAAATGTCATTTTTGTGCGGGAAAACAGTGAAGTGTGCATTTTTCGGGACTCTTGTAACAAAACAAAACAAAAAAAAAACCTATAATATATACCTTAAGATTATTTTTATATTTTGCAAACGTCAGTGCCATCACTCATTTACTTATCATTGCCAACAGTCTTACTAACATACATTTAATAGGGTTCACAACACAATCATCCTTTTAAAGGTATAAATTCCCTTGTGAGAATTCCTCCTCCCAGAGGACCTGCAAGTAAATTAACAGGATACGGGGTGCCTGCAATATTTAAAGAATCAACATCTCTCTCAAAGATCAGCAACGCATTGGCAATACTCTCAGTATTGAAGGTATCTAGCAGCGGTAGTTCTTGATCCCATCTTCCCCCGTCATCCTGTTTTCGAACAAACACGCAAAAAATACGTAAGCAAGAATGTTCCCGATAAACAGCGGGTGATAATGTAAAACAATCAGTATCCTCCCCCATTCATTTGACTCGCTGTTGACGCAGCTCGTGTGAGATGACGCGATGACGTCACAACATGGCGTGTTAGTTTGCACTCGCAGTTTGCGCTATGTGCTGATTTCGTCGAATAGGGAATATTTGGGATTTATGTCGATTAATGGAAAGAGAAATCACTGTTCAGTAAATTTTGTTAAGGATGTTATAAAATGCTTGCATTATTTGTTATTATAAGTGTAACAGCATTTACAAACACAAACTTGGACTAATAAATGTAAGTCAAATTTCAGAATTTGTACTTCAGAAACCACAAAAAAAGAAATGGTGGCACTCCGGGAGTGCCGACAGAAGTGAAAACTTGAACAAGATCGCCTTGGTGGAAGAAAAATACTTGTATAGAACATTGGTCCGTAACCTTATCTAAACAAATAACAAAATCGCGTTTACAAAAATGAGGTGTCATCATGGTGTCGCGAAATCAATGGTCTAGTCCCATCTCAAAAATGCTCAACGCGCCTAAAGAAGTTTTCACTTCAAAAACCAAATGCCTAATGTTAGAAGTAGCGAATGTGACATCATATTGAATGGAGAAAAACTGGAATTTATTAATCAAACGATTTTGCTAGGAAACACGCTACACGAGAAATTACAATGGGGACTCATATATAACATCTTTTGCGGGGTGGTTAAGCTCGGCCGCTGCTGTTAGAAAGATAAGACAGTTAACAGATGTAGAAATCGCGCGTTTGGTCTATTTAAACTACTTCCACAGCATTATGTCGTATGGCGTATTTTAATTTCGAACACACTCCATCAGAATATGGAAGACATCATCTTGTGATAACTGTGGAGTGCCACAGTCATCACAATTCGGAGACAAAGCTTTCCTCATTAAGTAATACAAATTATAACTTAATTTGCGCGTTTGGTATATTTTAGCTACTTCCACAGCATTATGTCGTATGGCATTTTACTGTAGGGTCGGGCTGCTGACATTGAATCCATCTTTATTTTGCAACAAAGAGCTGTCAGAGCCATTTATAATCTACGTCGCCGCGAATCTCTCAGGGAACTATTTAAAAGGATTAATATTATGACGGTACCTTGCCAATTCATTTATGAAAATATTTTGTATGTTAGGAAAAATCCACATCTTTTTAATAAAATAAGTGATAGGCATAATTTTAATACTAGAAATAAAGATAAACTAGATCAACCATTTTTCAGATTATCTAAAGTACATACATCTTTTATGGGGTACTGTGTTAAATGTTACAACAAAATACCTTGTGACATATTTCAATTAAATGAAAGAAAATTTAAAACTCATAATTAAAAGTACACTTTGTAAACAACCATATTACAAATAAGAGGATTATAATATATCCAAGATAAGAGTGCTTGGAAACATGCTGGTCCTGCTCCATAGGACAATTTAGAATCAAGATAAAATCAAACAGGTTGCTAATTTAATTGTAAAATTTATAATTTTGTGTTATATGACATTGATTTTACATTCTGTGATTACTTCCTCACACACTGATTTATTAATTTTAAAAACATTAGGAAAATCGTCTACTTTTACAATGTTTGTAAATATGTGAGCACCATATATCTATCACATAATTAAATTATTTGTCATTGCTTCATTTTAAATTCTTTTTACCTATTGTGGTATAGTAATTTTATTCTAGGTACATCGTCTTCACATATAATTTTTTTTTTTTTTCTCTTGGGCATCTCGTAGCTGACCTCTGAGGTCATGACTACTTAACCGGTCAATCCTGTGGTTGCCTTAAGCTGCTACACTCAAAGCCTCCAGCCAGGAGCATACAAAACTAAGCTAAAAAGCTAGGTAACGCTCGCTAAGGGCACCCCCTGTGGGGTACGAGCCTCGGCTTAGGGCGTCACCGGAGGGAGGACATCAAAGATGGGACGGGCTGGATCAAGGTTTTGATCATTATTATTAATCGGGGAATTTAAAGCTACGTGCACAGCCGAAACCACTGCTGGCACCTCGTTATCGAGCAAGGGTCGGGGAGGAGTATCATTTACTCGGGGGCGCGGGCGCGATCGCAAAGGACCTCGTCGGCGAGGTCGGAATGACGGGAGGCGTCTGTATTTGTGTAGAGTACTAGTGGCCCTATTGCTCTCCTGGAGGAGGGTTATGGGGTCATCTGGGTCGGTGAGAATGTGCCTAGGACGGCGGGTACGGCTAATCCTACTTGGAACATAACTGGCGGCCTCGACAACCAGAGGGTTGCGATGTTTGACCGCGGAATCGAAATAACGCTTTGCAAGGCGTTTTAGAAATTGGTGGATCGTGGGAATTTTAAGGTCGAGATGGAGACTCTCGTTCCTAACATACCAGGGGGAGCCTGTGGCCCTACGGAGGAATCGGTTTTGGAGCGTTTGCAACCTATGGATATGGTGGGGTTTTGCATGAGCAAAGACGGCACCCGCATAAGTCATGATGGGACGAATACACGCTGTGTAGATTCGCAATTTGCACTTAAGTGACACTTTGCTGCGTGCGTTTAGGACGGAATGGAGCCTACCGAGAGCGAAAGCGGCTCGCGAACGAACCTTCTTTATGTGCTCAGCGAAAGTGAGATGGTGGTCGAGGAAAACACCTAGGTATTTGGCTCGCTTCTCCCAAGGGATCTGCTTACCGAACATAGTGAGAGGTCGGGGGAGGGGGTCTCTAAGCCTTGTGCGCGGTTTTGAGAAGAGAACCGCTTGGCTTTTTTCGGGGTTGACTTCTATGCGCCACTTTTGAAACCAGGCAGCGAGTCGATTGACTGCGCCTTGGAGAGTGTGGGCGATATTGTCGGGGTATCTAGACCTAAAGTAGATGGCCGTATCGTCTGCGAACAGAGCGAAATGCGCCCTTCTACCTGGGTTTGGAATATCGCTAGTGAATAGCGTGAACATGAGGGGAGCTAGCACGGAGCCCTGAGGGACTCCTGCACGAATGGGGCGGGGAGAGGAAAGTGCTCCTTCAATGCGATAGCGCAATACGCGGTTCGATAGATAGTCCCGTAAGATGAGTACGAAACGATCCGGCACGCCGAGTTGGTACAGCTTGTATAATAAGCCGTTGTGCCAGACTTTATCGAATGCTTTCGCAATGTCGAAGAAAACTGCACCCGTCAAAGAGCCGCGTTGGAAACGATCGCTTATGAACTCAGTGATGCGGTGGGCCTGATGCACGCTAGAGTGCTCAGTTCGAAAGCCGAACTGTTCTTTGGGGATGAGGCCCTTGGTCTCGGCGAAGTCTCTGAGACGCTTGTAAATAAGCCTCTCATAGATTTTTCCGAGAACCTTGAGCAAACTGATGGGACGGTAGCTAGAGGGTTCGGTACTGGGTTTACCTGGCTTTCTGATACCTATGACGGTGGCTTCTTTCCACGACTGGGGAATGAAGTTATTGCTTAAGGCACCATTGAAGATGGTAGTCAAAAGCATTATCAGGTGGGCAGGGAATAATTGGATCACCCTATTGGTGAGTCCATCTGAACCGGGAGCTTTACGAGCTTTAAGAACTTTGATAATGTCATGCACTTCGTCTGGAGCGACGGGAGGCAGTGGACAATCAGGGTCGTCGACGGGAGGGAGAGAGGCTCTACGTTCGACTTCAGCGTCGACCTTTAGGAGGTGAGCTTGGTCTACTGGCAGGGTAGTTAGTAGCTGGGTGAGCATTGGGCCTCGAGGGTGTCGGCCAGGCATTCTGCCTTTTCAACGTCCTCGAAGGCTATGGACTTATCGGGACTAGTCAGGGGGGGCATGGAGGAAGTTTGAGGGGATTTGAGTTTCCTCTGAAGTTCCCAAAATGCCTGATGGTTGGGCTCTAGTTCCCCGAGCATCTTGTCCCAGCCCGCGTCACGCAGCTCCTGTATGCGTGTCTTTACAGATCTCTGTAAATAGCGCATATGGGCTTTGTTTGCGGGGCAGGGGAAGCTGCTGTAGGCACGGACGGCCGCGTTCTTCTCAGTCAGTAATGCACGCACATCGTCCGGCAAGCTCCAGTGACGGTCGTCCGTCGCTGGAACCTCCCTTGAACATTCGTTCAGGACGGTTTGTACATGATTAGTGAGTGAGTCGATCGCGGACGTCGTGTCTGCGATAGAGCTGAATAGGTCGGGAATAGAGTCTAACTGAGGGGACGTGTTGGATTTCAGCTGGGTGCTTACTTTCTTCCAGTCCGTGATCCTCTTAGTGATAGGGGGAGCGTTGGGGTCGCGGAGACCTATGCGGGGGTCTAATCTCATGACTACCGGACGGTGATCAGAGTCGAGCTCATTTACAGTTTCTATTGAGTCTAGTCTTAGGTTGACGTTCTTAAGGAGCGCCACATCTAAGATATCAGGGGCGTGATTTACGTTAACCGGAAAGTGAGTGGGAGTCATCGGAGCGATGACGTCAAAGGTCAGGGAGTGGGAGAGGTCGAACAAGTGTCGGCCTCTTGTGGTGGTTACCGAACTATTCCAGGAGGGATGTTTGGCATTGAAATCGCCCGCTAAAATGAGCGAGTTACTCATAGTGAGTAGAATCGAGAAGTCGTCAGAGAGGAGTTGGAAATTCTCCGAAGTATTAGCGGGAGGGAGATAGACCGACACGAGAGTGATCGGCTCGTGGCCTGACATGCCTAGGCGGCAGGCCGAAACTTCTAATCGTGAGAGGGGAGGAGGGTCAATTGGGATGCAGTGAAGCTGCTTTTTGTAGTAAATCAGGGTACCTCCTCTATGGCATCGTGACCTATCGTTGCGAACTATCCGGTAGTTAGCTATTGATGGGTTACGATTGCAAGGTTTTAGAAAAGTCTCTTGGACTAAGAGAACATCTATTTGATGATCGCGGAGGAACGCCGCCATCTCTTCGCGTTGATTTTTAATGCCGTTTGCATTGAAGTAGCCTATTATTAGGGATCGCGGTTGAACCTAGCTAAGACCGTATTATCCATAATGGGGTTTAGTAGCGAGGGAGGTTAGGGCTTGCGTAATATCGGGATTCGCATTGTAGATGGCCTGGATCTGGAGGAGATTACCATGAGCCGCAAGGATTTCGTTGGCCATTGTCTTTGCGCGAGGGGAGACGAAGGCCAAAAAGGTTGAGGTGATCACGTTGAACGAGTCAACGGAGGCGTTGGGGCTAGCCACGGGAGTGGTTTGAGAGGGGCGCGTAGCTTTAGGAGCGGGCGTGGGTTTTGCGGGGGGCGCGGCGGGCGCCGGGGGCGCAGAGGGCGCAGGGGGCGCAGAGGGCGCAGGTGGTGCGGGTGGCGTGGCGGCGCGAATACGGGGATCCATAAGGCGGGGGAGGGGAGCGGGGGGAGGGGGAGGGAAGTTTACAAATTGAGAGGGCACCATGGCAGGGAAAGACTGCTGGTGGTGGAGGTAACTCCACGGACTAGGCCTCTGAGGGCTTAGTCGTTGGGGCAAATGGGATAAGGGAATCCTATAAGAGGAGGGAGCTTCCCTTTGCTGGCGGGCGTCGAAACGCTTGGCCAGTTTGGGAGAAGAGGTCTTAGGGGCTTTGGGGCAACCGCGGTAGTTGGCCGGGTGGCCTTGTTTGCCGCATAGGACGCAGCTGGGAAGGTCGGTACAAAGGGAACGATCCTTTGGACGGGGGCAGTCGGAAGTGCCGTGCTCACCTAGGCACTTGACGCATCTAGGTGTAGCATGGCAGTTCCTCTGCGAGTGACCATATAACTGGCAGCGGTGGCATTGGCCGACAATGCCACTCTTGTGGGGCTTTTCGATTTCGAACCCTGTGAGCTTGCACAGGGAACGAATTTGGAATATCGGGTGATGGCCCTCTACGGGCGGACAGATGACAAGGACCATGTCGTATGACTCTCCGCCTCTAGAGCGGTGCATGCGATGGACCTCATCTACGGGGACTTTCTGTGACTGAAGGTCCTCTAGAATGTCGGATGGGAGGATTTCGCGAGGGATACGCTTAATCACTACGCGGATCTGTTTTACCTCTGGGAGTGAGTAGGTGTGGTATGACACACCTCTCATTCTCAGAAGTCGGGTTAGTTCCCTATAGTCGCGCGACGTAGGGACGGAGACTTTGATACCCTGTTGGGTATTTCGGACGCTAGAGAAATTAATTTTGTGGTCGACACACCATTTCGATATGTCGGTCCACTTCGCCTTGTCCTGAATGAACAAGGGTGGCGGGAGAGGGATCTTTTTGGCGTTAGGCGCGGGGGTATCCTTCGTGGAGGATGACGCAATCGGACGAGTAGTAGAGGGGGAAGCTACTGTAGCGCAGCTTACGGATGACGTAATCGGAAGGGAGGTGGTGGGGGAAGCTACTATAGCGCAGGTCGCGGGGGTAGCGGGAGAGATTTTAGATGACGGTACCAATGGTGCGGGCGACGAGGGAGCAAAGTCTAAGTCCTCAAGCGCAACGACCTTGCTGGCCTGGGACGAGCTTTGCTTCTTGTTCTTCCTCTTCTTGCCCTTTCCTTGGACGGTTGTGAAACCATCGTCGGATTGGGAGGAGGATGAGGAAGAAGAAGAAGCGGCGGACTCCGCTTCGTCGTCGTCCGAACCATAGGGGTACGGGGTAGTGGGCCGCTTTGAGGAAGCGGCGCTGATGGGAGCGTCAGTGTCCATAGACTCTGACGGACTAGGGGGTCTAGATGGCACTGTGGCCGGGAGGGATTCTAATGCATCGCTGAAGTTAGCGATGCTACTGTCAGAAGGACCAAGTAAATCAGTTTGGAGTGCGGCGAACCGAACTCCATACTTTTTATTTAGCGAGGGTTCCTTGTCAAGGACGCCCTGGAAGAATTTTATGAAGAGCTGAAGGCATCTTTCATAATCTTTCATGCCGGAATCGGGGAGGGATTTTACGCGAGGGGACTAATTTTACCTATCGGTTTTAACCTACACCTAACTCCCCGGTGGGTATGCCGGGGATGTGTAATCCCTCCCTGTCGGGTGTAGACAGGGAGGATGTGTGCCTATGGGTGAGCCCTAAGCTTGCTTTGGCCCGTTGCCTATCTTATTGTGCAACGGGGTCCTATCCAGTCTAGTGTGAAGGGTATAGATATACCCGACCACGCTAGGTGAGTCGCTGTGGAGGCAAAACTGTCACCAGTGCCGACTAGGAGACCCCCCAAGGCCGAACACTGGGACCCGGCCAATTGACTGCCTAACCCTGAAGGGGATCGGCGGGTGTGATTGGGTCAACACCCCCTCGGTTTGGTTGGCACCGTAAGGTATCCACCGAGGACCACGGAACTGTGGTTTTGCCCGGAAGGGGCCAAAATTGCCTCGACAAACGTTTTAAACAACAATCTTAAAGAAAGTTGATATTAATTGTGTCTTGAAATAGACCCCAATTAATAGTAGTAGTGGTAGTCGGGTGACTACGGAGACGACTCGGGAACCACCAAGGAACGCTTGAGCCGGAATATCGGGAACTCTTGTACACAGCAGCGCAGCGCAACACGACCGTCCGCCACCGGTGCCGGGCGCAGAGTGATGCCGGGCGCAGAGTGAATATAATTATTTAACGAATGTAAGTACTTATACAAACTATTGTAAAACATTTTAAAAGAGTAACGGTGAAGTTTCTTGCCCATTCTTCTCCATACGAAAACTATCTTTTGGAAGGGGTGACTAGAATCAATTCTATTATTTTGTAAATTTTGACGTTCAAAAGTGCCATACATGGGCCTATTTGAAATAACCACTCGGAACAACACGATACTTCAAATTTGCTGCGCCAACCGTCCTGTGAATGCTTGTAAAAGTATCCCATTCATTTGACAGTGTATTAAAAAAAACATAACTATCCTCTCATTACCAACACGAAATATTTCAAAATTCCCAGTTAATTTCCTATGTACCGCGACCGCGAAATACAACAAGGACAATTTAAATCACCCACGGTCCAGTGGTTGCGTTGTCCGTTCATAAATATCCGAGAATATCCGCACTAGCTGCACGCAGCGGATACGACAGACGCAGTGCGGCGACGCATTGCCAACATTCCCTGCGATTTTAAGCCACACCGATACGGAGGAACGCCGCTGGGAAAAATGCAAAGGTGTGTCGACGATCTGGATTTAAATCTTTTTGTGGCAGAGGTGCCGCGATTTTTAGTCTGAGATGTGATTTCTGAGCTAGATGCTGGGAGAACTTTCCTGAGCTAGATTTCTTTGTTGATATTCTGATGGGTAGAATAAGGTTAGAGATAAAAGAAATTGTAGAAGCACATTCGCATAAGTACTACTTATTTAAAAAAAAAAAAATAATCGCTTCGTAAATATTCCAATTATTATTTGAATAAATATTTCTGTTTTCATAAAAAAAGTTACCAGCACGGAATGTCTAAAACATTTCTTGGCTATGAAATTATACTTTAGTTAACATACTTTACAATCATACGATGTACGGAGCCACTTCTACTTGTTTTTTTTTTTTAGATTTAAACGTCAAGTAATAGGTAATAAAAAAATAAATTTAAAAACTGTAACTTGACTACGGAAAAATAAAAGTGATCTAAAAAGTCCGAAACAAGAAAATATTTCAGACAGAAATCAGGACATAGGTACAAAAATGGTCAAAGTAAGAACCTTCGTCGCATGCCATTACAATTTTGGAAGTGTTCCTGGTACCCACATGGTATACAGGCATGCGACCACGGCTTTACTTTGACCATTTTTGTAACTATGTCTTGATTTCGTTCTGAAATAATTTTCTTGTTTCGTACTTTTTAGACCACTTTTATTTTTGCGTAGTCTGGTTACAGTTTTTTAAACTTAATTTTTAATTGTATACTTTTCCGTTTTAACGCTTGACAAACGTTGCGACAAGGTAAATTATAGTAATACAATAGGACAGAAATACATATTTTAATCATACTTTTTATTATTTAATAGGTAATAATATTACAGCCGCGCCGTACCTAACGCAGTCTCGCTTTTGTTCTCGTTTTTACCAAATTAAACATATTTATTTACTTAGACAATATGATATATATACATATTTTTAATGTGCACGTGAAGACCTTTCTTTTGATACCAAACATGTCATAATTATCTCAATTTTTTTTTCGAAGTCAAATATTTACGTGTAACGTCTACCATATTAAATTTAGAGAAAATTTATATAGCCTATATCACCCGGACTATTATTACAAATCTATTGATACCTCATTCATCAAAATCGGTTCGGTAGTTTAGGTGCTACGGTAGAACACCCATAAAAGCAAACATACACACATACATACATAGACTGCTAAAATCATAACCCTTCGACTTTGCCGTAGTTGGGTAAAAATAATAAATATCGTTTTTCTGAGATTGAAATCGTATTTAACACCGCATCTGACAGTTAGCGGATATTGTCACTTCATACGTCATCACGTCGGATTTACATTATAAATACTGTGAAATGTTTCAACAGTTCGGATATTTTACGAACAAATATTTCTGGTGTTGTTTAAACTTAATTTAAGAGTTATTTCACAATGTTTCCAGCTGTGGGCAATGCTTTCATGATGGATAGTGATTTAAATAAACGTTATTCAATTTTACAGCCGATTCACGTCGCAAGTTGAGTTTTTATTTCAATGATTGGAGTTCATTGAGATGTGTTCAAACAATAAAAACGCATAACATTTTAAAGATGATACGTTCATACAATACACCGTAAACTTATACCATTTCTTTATGTAATAGTAGGTACTATTTACTAAAGATGATTTTTGTAAACACTTATTTACTGACCATTATTTTTATCATCAAAACAAATAAAAAGAAAACACCATTCCTCTAAACCTCTCCTGAACAAACTTCAACTGATTCATAATAAAAAGAGAACAAAACGAGAAATAGTTTCAGCGCGGTATTGTCGGATATTTTTATTAGTCCCGGTATCCGCACGACAAGTTTCTAAACGTTCGCGGTTATTTCTACGTCCCTATCTGACAAGTAAATTTTCCTAGTTAAGTGTGAGACGTTTGTTAACCCACAGAGGCTGGTTGCGAAAATAACACCACTGCTAGCAGCTATCAAAAACATGTTTTTATTATTTAGTAAGCCAACTGATTATAATCCAATTAAATCTCATAAATATTTACCTTCTAGCAATCCGATTTCGGCTTTTCCATTAGAAAATAACATAAAATATCTAGTTACACACGGACATAGTTGAAGAATCAGATATAAAACTGCAACTGCACATAACATTGGTCACATTGTGTTTGAGATAGTCTAGAGACCATGAAACTTGTCTATTACATTTATAGACCGCGATACTGCCGCGGCTTTATGAGTTTGACGTTGTCGCAACTATAAACAAGGACATAAAAATATATAAGGCAAGATTGGGTTTATAAAAATAATAATAACTTACAATTTTGACTTTAAGGGGTCAAGTCAACAGGGATAGCAAAGATGAACTAAAAATCTCCTTTGACCTAATCTGATAATAAAGATGTTACAATTTTGCCACCTAGTAACAAGTTGCTTCTCATAAACTATTTAAAAAAAATGCAAGAACAATACACAACAAATAAAATTATAAGTTGTCTTAAAAATATAATCTAAACCATATTCAAGTAGAAGCTAACGGCAAGCTTTGTGATCACTAATACCGGGCAGTTTTTCAGTCGAACTCGACCATTTCTTAGAACGCAATAGTTAGAGAGTTGACTTTGTCGGATATTTTATTTATCCTGTTATCCACACGACAAGTTCCTAAACGTTCCCAGAGTACGTGGTGACATCTCTAGACCGGCCAACTACGAGTACTTGGAGACTGGCTATAATCATATTTTTCCTCTTCAGTGGTTATTGTGATCCTGCTGTGTGGCTATGGGAAGGACTCTTTAATTGCTTTTTTAAGGATATTTATAGGTAAACTTTGTCTGGCACTAAAATGTCTGTACCATTCTATACCACATTTTTACTAAATGGCCAGTTTAACTTGGCAATTTTTTGGTAGCCTCATCTTTCTCTCTCCTGGGTAATGAAACCTAAAAACTAATCTTCTTCGTTAAATCCAAGGTTGAATCCAGCGTTTACGGTATTTACAATCTTTATCAGAAAATGGAAAATGTGTAGTTTACTGTGAATTATGCATTCTTATATGTAATACCTAAGCATCAAATAACTTAACTTAGATGGACTACCTATAAAAAACACAAATAAAGAAGAATTTTATTGAGTAAGAATATCTTATTAGATTGATTATAATTATTTTTTAAATATAGAAAAAGTTATATGAGGTACATACCTAATTTAACTTTTTCTGTATGAATTTATAATAATATTATTTAATGTTCAAACACAATGTGAATTATTTTACGAATAAATAAATTAAATGTAAATGCGTCTTAGAGTCTAACTCTGAATAAGTAAAGAAATGGTGGATTTTGAAAATCTATAGACGGCAACACCATCTGTACTACGAAAAAAGAATTTGATACTTTGTTTGTCTTTGATAGGTTATTTTGTTTATATTCTGATTATTTCTTCGTAAAGAATAGTTACTTTAGCACGATGCAGAGTGGATTTGATACCATTTTGTCATCATATGGAGGTAGAGTATAGATACGAATCTATTATTTGTGAATCTATTACATAATACCTATTATACCACCAACTACCACCTATTTTACCTATTTTCAGTCTGTCCCTAAAGATGTTAAATGCCCTTCTGACTGCCAACCCTGAATATGATGTGTTTGCGGAAGAATGAAGTAAAATTATGCGGATATGTCTGGTGTTCTGTGAGAGAAAATATGCTAGGGAGTCCATTGTTCCATGTTAGTTGTATTGACAACATTATAATTGTTTCTATATTAATTAATGTAATTGGTGTGGTACCGTTTTAATTAACTATAAATAAATAATATACAAAAATCATTAGATCTACTTGCCTCCACGTCAACTTTTCGATAACTTGTAAACATTTTGGTTTTTTGCTAAGGACGATATCGTGCTGTTCCTTCACATCTTGGAATTTACATATCATATTATATAAAATATAATAATATAAATTTAATAAGTTTAAATATTTTTATACTTCATTTTGTGAAAACAACTTACAGCATAAGCAATCTCACAGCTCAAGTACCACGGGAGTGACAGATCTAAAAGTATACCATATATAAAACTTTTTGGGATTGCCCATTTATTCCATTGCAGAGTTAGCGTGGCCAGATTCAACCACTTTTTACCCGAGTGCGTGTATTGCACAAGACATTATTATCATCAGCTAACTGAGTATCTGCGCCTCAACAACGTACCACTTGAGGGAAACTTTAATTTAATTCCAATCAAAAGAAGAAAACGCCATTGTAAGTCTTCGTTCGCAATTGGATTCTTACAGAGTTCCTTTCTTTAATGAGTCCTTTAAGTTCCTACTAGACTAGCATACTTGACCTTTTTTTAGTAGAAAATGCACTTTTTTATTTGATTGAAGGATTGTGGAAGTGATTCAGTCTTGTAAATGAGTAAATCTATTGATTATTTTCAAAAAGCAACTTTTTGGATTAATGAAATACGACTAACAAAAGGTTACAAGGCTTACAAGGCGGATCTGATGTGAGTAGAAATGCCGGAAGGGGACGCCCTAGGAGGGTTATTGGTGATGTTGTTCAGAAAGATCAGGTGCGTAGTACTCACAACCGGCAGTGACGTGCGTGTATGACCGTCCGAACGTTAACGAGGCAAAAGGGGTATACATTTAGGTAAGAATCGTAGCAGGTGGCGTTCTGTAGCTTCTGCCTACCCCGATGGGAACAAGGAGTGAGTTTATGTATGCAAGTTACTTTTTGCAATTTCAACACAACTCTACGGCTAATGGTGCAAACAAAGTGTAATCTAATGCGAAAAAGAGCATGCCTTAAAACTGAAAAACTAAAAAGAGAGCGCGCCATATCCCAGTCATACAGAGAGGCTAGAGGTCCAGCAGTGGGAATATTATGAATTCATTTAAGTCATAGCTAACACCGAGCTAGATTTCAAAATATCGATGGTTTGAATTCTACGGCTGCACTACTGCAAATGAACTGTAAATGGACAAAAATAAATCTTTAATTTTATTGCAACTTACTGATTGTACACAATTATCAATTATCTACATATCTCTTAAAGAACATTTAATGTTTTTTTATTAAAGTTAATGGAAGATTTAGAAGTTTTGTATACTCAAATTGCCACAAACATTATATATTATTATTTACCTCCCAAAACGAGCGGAAACGGAACCATCATTCACATAAAATATACACGGAATTAAACAGAACTCGTCTCCCAGCGTTCGTGTACATTGAAACTTTCCGGGTTGTGTACTGTATAATTGTGTATAATTTGTGTACCGTGAGAAGCACAAGGTGCACCGAGGTGTTCGATTCACGACACATTTAATTACTTTTTGTTGAAATTCCCTTTTCGTCGGATATAATTTAAGGCGTGACGACAGGGAAGGTAATGTATCAAAGACACAACGTGCTGACTATTTTTGTGGTGCTATTTGTTTGTAGGTTTTTATGTCGTAAATTAAAGTTATAGAAAGTAGATAGCTTAAGTGTTGGGATAACGCTACAAAGGACAAATTACCTAGATAAAACTTACCCAGTTTTTATTGCTAAATACGACATTTGCAAGAAAGTTCAAACACGTGTAATAAAAATTGAAATAATAAACTAACCGAGTTTAAAATTATAGTATGACAAACTACATATCAATAGACTGAACTAATACTAAACCTATTCAAGATACAACATTGACTATTGACATTAACTCAAATATCCTAGTAATTTTAAATGCCTGAAAATTACATAGCTAATAACACGGTAGGGTTCGCTTAGGAGGCACTGATTTCTAGTACGGTGGTTACTTCGTTAATAATTCTGTTGAAAGCGATGGCCGACAATTTGACCTACCATCGATTTGATTCCATACCCGTTATTTCGAAGTGTATTGAATGTTTCATCAGTTAATTTTACTTTACTTTAATGTATTGTTAGTTATTTTAAACGCGTCATTTTTTTCTTTTTCTGTTGTGGCTAGTTATTAAGTTAGAGTTCATTGTTCTTTGGGTTAGTAAGTCGTGTTGCTCACCCTTTCATATTTCCTTCCTTCATTTTGTGTGTGATACTCGGTATTTTAAAATGATAAATGTATCTACATATTTTGATATATAATTAGATGTCATCATTCCAAAAGAATGGACAAAAATGTATGAGAATTTGGTCTCACTGACTAATAAAAAAGGTTGCGTCGGCATCCTGGATTATACTGTGATTAAAATTATATGTGCAGACATCTGTACAACTAAAACTAAATACCAACTCATTAATAAACGAAATACAATGACTAACGGCATTGAAACAACCAGCTAACGCGCACATAACTTCACCGAACAAATAGCCACCTAAACAAACAGACGTACAAACAAGCGACGAGACGCATACGTCCACAGATTATATCCGCAGTAATGTTGGCACAGCAGCTGCTTTATCTGTTGGCGAGTGGACTGGATCTGATTGTATTTTGGGTAGTGTAGGCCTGATAGTGGGGGCGAAATATTGTGCAAAAGCTGCTAAGATAACATTAGCGTGTAAAGGGAAGTATTTGATGGGTTCTATAAAAACTTATTGATCTTCTAATGATGATCGCCTTTTTAATAAATGAGCGTCTTTTAATTATCACGCGAGATGAAAGATGGTCGCAGTATGACAGTTACTAAGGTAGGGCACTCCGACCAATGGGTAAGCTAGGAGGTTTATCGATGTACAGATTAGGGACAAGATGGTGAATGATTATTATTACAAAAAAAAAAACCTGAATACTGAAAAATCACGCTCTAAAAAGTATGAAACAAAAAAAAAATTTCATACAGAAATCAAGACATAGGTACAAAATTGGTCAAGGTCAAGCCGTGATCTCATGCCTGTACACCTACAAAATTAATAGCATGCGACCACGGCTTTACCTTGCTCAATGTTGTACCTATGTCTTGATTTCTGAAATATTTTCTTGTTTTATACTTTTCACAGCATGATTTTTCAGTAGTCGGGTTTTAGTTCCTGAACGTATTTTTTATTTAAATTATTTTGGGGTTATAATTTTGTGATAAAGTATTTGCAGAGCAACTTATTTTTGAAGTGAAAACTTCTTTAGCGGCGTTGTGCACTTTTTTGTAATGGGTAAAAAATGTTAAACTCGCGTCAGGACACGTGACCTGATCGAAAATTCGTAAGACGGTTAAAAAGACATCAACGCGTTGATTACCGCGGTGCCGATTTTTTTTTCAAGTTTTCACTTCTGTCGGCACTCCCGGAGTGCCACTGTGTTTTTTTTTTGGATTTTATTGTATAATAGTATTAATTTTACAGCCGTGCCATACGTAGCACAGTCTCACTTTTGCTTGTTTTAAACAATTTATTTACTTAGACAATGTGATACATATATTTATAATTGACTGTGCTCGTCAATTTCTTTCATTTGATCAAGAACATCAAAAAAAAGGTGCCATGTTGGGTACATGGCACCTTTTTATTGATGTTCTTGACTTTATGTCCTCTAGAGGGTGCCATATTGCATTTAATGTGACGTTATAGCCTATAACCCGATCAAGACGCTTCTAAAGATACCTCATTTGTCAAATTATAATCAGGAGTTTAGAAGTTATAAGGTAACATACATACCAGTCAAAATCATAACCCTCCTTTTTGCTTCGCTATAGTCCGGTAAAAATTGAAGTTTAAATAAAAGAATGAATTTCCTTACAGCAGGTCCAGTTAAGTCACATTACTATATTATATGTATTATGCGTGTGCGAGTCATATGGCGATGCACCACTGCTATAAATATCAGGCAATTCGAATAGCAAACACCGGCCGGTGTTTGGTATTCTTAGTTTTTTTTTTAACATTTTGGCGTGTATAGGTAATTGTTTTTTTTTTTGTAACATGTTTTCAGTTTACATAAATAAATATGATTTATTTGTCAATCAACCATCAAAAAAGTTAGTCATTACTGTTTCAATAGCCTTTTCGCTTAACCTTCCGCCACGATCCCAAGTCGCTATATAAGACACCCGCCTACATTGTTCAGAACTCGATTGCTCAAACGAAATAGAGCATGAATAATAATAATACAACTAAAATCCAAGTAGTTCGATCACAAGTAACCCAATATAAGCTAGACCCGACCCGGCTTAGGTTGAATTATGACAGTGATTAAGCCAAGTTTGAACCTCTCATGTCATCTTGTGAACATGTTCGGAACTATACTTGTATGTGAGTTTCAAGTCGCGGGTTTGTAAGTTTCAGTTGTATTGATTTTGAAAGTTATTGGCTTAGGATTAGAGTTATTATTAAGTCGAGCCTGTGAAATTGGAAGGGGTGTATGTTCGGGTAACTTTTATTCCAAGAACTGCTTATTAGATGACCTATAAACTGTTACCCAGGTTTTCATCATGGATATGGGAAAATGTAGGGTGCTTTCATTCTTACTTCCCAACACTTTTGGCCTTCAAAACAAATGAAGTAGTGATACTATGAAGAGCCGGTAGAATATCTAAGCCTATGTTATTTCGGTTGTATGAGGGTCACCAGGGCTATTGAAGTAAGTAGTATAATCTACCTATTGGTAAAAAGTAAAGATAAGAAGGGCCTTATTGATGATGTTCTTCAGGTCATTTGATATGTGTTACGTTATAGTTACCAAAATTACTAGTCTTCCTTTTCTAACGAACTCATATGAATATCTTTTCTCCTAAGCACCCAACCGATGATGACATAAACAGCTTAATCACCTCGACCAACGTCAAATACAATCAATCCGCAAAGCAAACCAGTAACTCAGGTTGGCAACGTATATGTTCTGGCATTAGTGACGTCATAACTGGCAGCCAGTAGTGTGTTCCAGTGCTGCTGGCGCGGCTTACTGGCGCGTAGTCTGATTAATGGCGCATGGGCCGGGTGATATGATTCTCAGTGACGGAGGAGTAATAGTTAGAGCGTCTTAATTATGTTGATGTAGTCGTAGTACTGGGAAATTGAGTGAGGCTGCTGTGATAGTCCATTTGGAAAAGCGACTTAAGGGATCATTCAATATAGTCTCTCATATGCAGTCCTAAACAATTATCTAAAACAAGGTGCCATAACGAAGACGTTTTTAATCACAAGTGGTTTAACACAGTGGGTCAGCAAGTCACCAACAAGCCAAAAGTGTTATGTTTTAAATTGAGAGAGTTTTAATAACAGACGTTGCGTATATGGCTCTATCTTAACAAAACTACATTCTACAGGGAGGAATTGTTGTACATAGTCTTTCTTCATCGCAAGTTCACCATATTCTCTCATCATGCAACAGCGGCTAGAATATGAGACTTTTATTCCAGGTAATTACATGTTTTGTTACATTACAAGTTCTTCGTATTGTACATTATCACAACAAACCGCAGAGCAATATGTAGGTACGTAAAAAAACACATTCGCACCCACAACATACTAATAAAATCGTGCACAATACATCAGGGTATCCATTCCCGTACAAATGTGACTGCGCGTGTTGTCGTGATCAAAAATGAGCGAAGACGTAACGTAGCAACGAGACAAATTTCGTGTCATAGCGTGAATTATGCGCCTATGGCATCTTTGTGCTGTAGCATATGTAAGGTTTGGAGATAACAGTATTCTGCTGTACGTTTTTATCGTAGCCAATTTGTTATTCCTGTGTATGACATCATCATCATCTTAAGAAGGCCTTTTTTTTTTTCTTTATGTTTGGAATGTATTTTTAGATTGTAGATTCTTACATGTCATTTCATTCATGTGTGGATTGTTTACATGTGTATGTGCCTGACCAATCTTCGCAAAAATTTGAACGATAAGGATTTCAAAATGAATACCACTTTAATTAAATGATGCCAAAACTACAACTACTGCATTAAATACATTAAAAGCTAACTGACCTCTGCCCTTGAGGGGCGTATTGTTGTGAAAAAAAGACGCGTATGACAACTTAAAGTTAAATGTCATTTGATAATTTGGAGATTTATTAATAGTTCTTTAATAAATAATATCACAATAGAAACAGACACCACATACTCTACTATTGGTTCCTACAACATTCAATTTAATGCGTGGTGTTTAGTATAATATGTCATTGTAGCATATGTTTCATTGCATATACTATGACATAAAGTAATCACAGCCGCGCAAGATGACTCGCGAGTCGTAATTCCTGTTACGATTATGATCGCAGCTGCGAACGCGTCTTGTTTACCTAACTATGTGTGAATATGTTCGTGTTTACGAGACATGTGTTAGCTAATTAGAATTGTATTAATACATGTGTATTAGCTGATTATAAATGTAACGGCCATGTTACTGATTGGATTATGATAGTATAACATTTTATATATCTGCAATTTATTCCAGAAAAGACTTTTACAAGAGGCAGTTCAAAATAAAATTCTATGGTAGGTATAAAATAGCCATGCAGTCACAGTCTCAATTTTATTTTACAATGTTATATAATTACCTTATTTTGCTAGCATCTCACTAAGTTGTGATACAGTTTCTCTAAAAACTTTTTGCACATACCTGTAACAAAAAAAAGTTAATTATTCACATCATCGTTTTAAAAGCTTAGCACAGTGGTATTTGAAAAGTGTGATGTCCAATAAACTAACTCAATCTATCAAAGTACACTGTAAATCATACCACCTATCACCTTTCATATTACCTTAGAACTCTTTAAGATATTCCGAAACGGGACATTCCATAAAATTCAAAAGGAAGGCAAAATTTCCTCATATCTCGTAGAGTAAAATTCAGAACGCGAAGGTACGAGCACAATTTAAACAAAACACATTACCAAAGAAACGTCTCGAGTATCAAAACAAAAGGCATTATCAGCTAATAAAATAAAATTTATCACGTTCCAGTAGTACCTCCCTACCTACATACTGTCTATATGTCTTGATAATGCAGTTTGCATGCGAGCGGCGAAACGCGCGGTACATGGTGCGTGAAACAAGATGAGAATTTCACTACACGCCGGGCCCGAAGAACTGGCCTGTTTTATTTGACATTTTTATTGTTTCAAATCTATTGTGTCCATACAAGTATATAAAGTATACGTATATCTATGTGTGTGTGTAGCGTATTATGTAAAGGGTGTCAGTGGGGTTATTGCGTAACGCACATTAAATGCCAATCGATGGCATAGCCTTTCATTTTGACAGTTCAGCCACGTTCATTGCATTATTTATGAAATTTTGTAATATATGAAATTTTGTAATATGATTAATTTTGAAACCTATGAAGCAATGTAAAAAGTAGAAATAGTAGTACCGTATTTTAAGACTGCTATGTTTTTCAAACTGAAGAGAGGTAGCACAGTTTTAAGAATTTATTGAAAGCTTCAATATCAATTCAAGTGATCAAGTACTTTAAATAAAATAAATAAAAATACTTTATTTAAGACCTTGATCCATATGATGTTAGTAATACACACTATTTGTTACCCAATGCGCCATAATGGTGCAGCACGGCTTATCATTGTCGCTCCCACGCACTCTGCGCATCATAGAAGCAGTCTTCTTACGTAAAATGGTACTGAAACCGTCAGTACGTGCCTACGCGAACATTCCTGACGCGCTACAGTAACGTGGGAGCCCCAACAACATCCTGAAAGTATTATTATACTGAACTCTGAGCGCGTTGTATGCCCTCTACGTATATCGAACCCACAGAGTGCACGTGTACAATGATTGACAGATTGACTTTAGAGTCAGAAAATCAAAGAACGGTCAACAAAAAATTAAGCTATCAAATTCATATGGAAACATCAGAAGAAAGCTGAAGATTAAAGTAAAGCTGTCTGGCTGCTATAATTCGGATTAACCATTTCTTTTAAACCAGAACAGTTTCCACGGGAAGATAAACCGTCGATAACGGTAAGCTAAACATAAAATTTTACAGTCTTGAAATGTCCAGAAACGATCGTTTTTAGTTCTGAATTGAAAAACATTTACGGGTTATCTACATACAAATCGTTTTAGATGCAATTTAAAATGAATATTACGCATATAGCTGCCATTGAAAAGAGTAAGCGAATTGAGAACAAAAAAATGGACAGACAGACATTTTATTTCTGAACTGTGAAATCTCTTTAGAATTTTGCGAGCAACTTTCAATATTTTGACGGAAAGTTACGGGCAGTTATAAGTTCTCAGTTTCATTAATTTAATTTCGGCAACTTATTTGAGTCGTTTCTATTTTCAGGCAAATTGTTGGAATATCCTTTTCGGTATTTCCTTCTTGTTTTAAACAGGTTCATTGAAGCTACCAAAACTAAAAGACTTTTCATAAAACAAATAAATGCAATAAATTATGCGAATGCATCCAACATTCTGTCCGCCTGTGTACGTCTGTCTCGCTCCAGCTGATATATTGTTGTTGTTGTAAGAAAACAATGGACTTGAGTCAAAAATGCGCTTTATACTAGCACAGCTTATAAATTAAATTGACTCCTATGAAAATAATGTATGTTGAACAATAAAACCTATTATTTATTATAGCTACTAACACCTCTCAAAAGAGTTGACATTTTAGTACCGTATTTTGGTTTCAAGCCACGATTTTCTTAAACCATTTTAACGTTCACTTCCTTGTAAAGTTCACGGCCATAGTGAGAATAAAGCCATAACCACTACCGGGAAGGAAATTGCAGAATTTTGCTGTCGGGACATGAGTATTTGGGTAAGTATTCTATAATAACATTGACCATTTGTGACAGCTTTTACAGCTTCCCTGGATGGAACAGAACTGCTGGTGCTTTCCGTCTCTCTCGGTGAAAGAACGGTGCAAGCTTTACAAAGATCATCATATATTCTGTACATAAGTAGGTAGTAAAATGATAAATAGTAAAGTCAGGGAAATTAATTATAAACCAAATTGACTACTTTCCTGCTTTTATCCTAATCACAACTGTCATTCTTTGACAGTAGTATGAAATAGATATCATACGGCAAAATGACGTAGTGTGTAACGCTTACTTAATAATTAATTTCGCTGACAAAAAGAAGTTTTTTTTTAATCTAGACTAAAGTACACGATAGTCAAGATAAAAAAATAACTTCTCTTTACATGCATACATACAACACACTACTTAAAAGTCACTACGTCCAGCACAAGGTACCCCAAAAGACAAAAGAAAAGCATTTATCATGTTCATTACTGACTTCCACATTCGTATCCTCATCACGTTCATAGTAGTAATACGTGTTAGGTACACGTATGTACTACTTCCTACTTACCTAAATGTAGCCATTTTGTGTTAAATTTTTAATTTCCAAGGAAAAGCTAACGGCCTCCTTACACACGTATGGTACCGTTATGTTTAGAAACGGTGTAATATTTCTGTTTTTACTGTTATTGTTTGGATGATGTTAATAGAGTTTTTACGTAAGAGCGACACAAAAACAAGGTTTCATACCAAAATACATAACTGTGTTTTTACTTTCAGTATAGTTAGGTAGAAGTAAAAATGTAGTGATTTATTTTTTGCAACCCACTACATGTTCCCCTTTTCACCACGCAGCGATAAAAAGAGCAATAGAATCTGAGTGGGAACATGTCAGCTGCACTCCGGTGCACGCAACTCTATAAGTATGCAAATTTTAATAGTCTTAACATATCAAGAGGAATTCAAACGAGATGAGGAAGGGAGCCTGCTGCATTTTTGATTTTGGATCCTTAGAAGGGATGAGTGGTATAATTTTATTTTGTGGATACAAGGGTCTGTCAACTGACAAATATAGAGAAGGGGACCTGACTAGCAGACTGGAGATTGAACTAATAATTTTACACTTGCATTATATATATGTATTGGAGTGGTCAAATGAGAATTTATTATGAGAGATAGAAAAATTATATGATTTTAAGAAAGTCTACTACGTAAAAAATAACAGATTTTATATATAAGCGTTGCTTTTAAAGTTCAGGACGTTTAAATGGCAGAAAATGTAATTAGTAGACTTTAATGTTTAATTGCAGAGTTTTTTAAACTCCTATATATCGCAGTGATGTAGTATTTGCGTATACAGCGTGCGTTCCTCCACGCGTATTTAACATTCACGTGATAATCAATGACCATTCAACAACAAAATTATTAATGGAATCACTAAACCGGACATTTCATACATAACGACAACTAAATGGTAGGCAACAACAACGGTTGGTTGCACTTAATCCAGCACTCGCTAAACAGAGGTTAAATAATGGACAGATTAATCGGAAATTAGCCGAGCTGCTGCCTCGCGGACAATACGGTCAGGAGATAACCATCGTTAGAGCGGGAGCTGGCAATTTTCTGGTTAGTTAAAAGATTTTGTGTTTAGTTATTTTGGAAACAATGTGTATCATCGAATCTTGCGAAATTGGTTGCCACGTTTAGCATAGTCAGAATCGGCTTTATTTTTGTTATATTTTTGGTTTGATGAGGTTCTGCATTTATAAAATTAAAGAATTTATTTTTAATTTCGCTGTGTAAGTTGACTATTGTCATTGTCTGAAAACCCCGTACTTATAGAGGATGACCATTATACAATATTTAGGTGAACAGAAGATTCAGTGGACAGGGATACACTGATACAAAACTGTGTGTGAGTGTATCCTTATTGTGCTTATATAACTCCTGTTTAGCTGCTCAAATTATTCCCAAAACTAAACGTTAAAATTTCACCGATAATATTAACTTGACACATCACATAATTGCAGGCTCCTGTACAACACTCGCGGTCGCGGCGTCAAGCCCAACGGGCTGCGATAACGCGGACGCTTCGTTAATTAATACGCGTCAAACTGTTTTGAATTTTGATATTTAGATTTTCATATTATGTATTCATATTTGGTATTATCATCTAATTTGAATGCGGTTTGGGTGAAGCCGCGGTTTCGCATTAGATATTTACGTTATTGAATAATATTCGCATGCGCCGTGGTTGTGTAGATTATTGCAGATAAATTGAAACAGAATCCCAGCGAACAGAATATTCATTATTATCTCTTGTTTAATTATTTACCAAGATATACACAGTAACCCATTCTTGACCATGGTTTGCCCAGCAATGTGGTAATTCAAAAAAAAAAAAAAACAGTGGCACTCCGGGAGTGCCGACAGAAGTGAAAACTTGAAAAAAAATCGGCACCGCGGTAATCAACGCGTTAATGTCTTTTTAACCGTCTTACGAATTTTCGGTCAGGTCACGTGTCCTGACGCGAGTTTAACATTTTTACCCATTACAAAAAAAGTGCACAACGCCGCTAAAGAAGTTTTCACTTCAAAAAATACCCAATGAGTAACTAAAATATTGCTATTACTTATTTGTAACAACTTCCGGAATTAAAAGCCGATTTAGTTAAGACGCTCAATCGTTCATTTCCTTATCTAACACTTCGGATTGTTGGTTAATCCTGTCAAAGTGGGGATGGCAACTTTTACTGAAAAAAATCGATTTTTTATTATGTAGTTAGTACAATCAACTCAGCCTATCGCAGTCCACTGCTGGACATAGGCCTCTCCCCTGGGAGAGGTAGCCCTGGCTACCTCACAACACCCTCTCCGGCTTCCGCATCCAGTCTGTCCCAGCCTAGTTTTTAAGGTCGTTGGTCCATCTAGCTGAGGGGTGTCCCAAACTACGCTTACCGATACGCGTTCTCCACTCTAGGACTCGTTTGCTCCACCGGCCATCTGTCCTTCGACGAATATGACCAGCCCACTGTCACTTCAGCTTGCTTACTCTGCAGGCTATATCAGTAAATCCGGTTCTTTTCCGGATAACTTCATTACTGATCTTATATTTCAAAGAAACTTCGAGCATAGCCCGCTCCATAGCGCGCTGAGCAACCTTCAATTTGTGGACTACCCCGACTGTTATTGTCCACGTTTCGGCACCGTATGTCATAACGGGCAAAACGCACTGGTTGAAGATTTTAGTCTTCAAACACAGCGCAATTGGCGCAGACAAGACTTGACGAAGTTTTACAAACGCTGCCCAACCTAGCTGGATCCTTCTGTCGGCTTCTTTCTCAAAGTTATGCCTACCGAGCGACCTTTTGATGTGGATTGCATTTGGGCCACATGCGAATTGTACATGACTTTCGTCTTGTCCAAATTCATGCCGAGGTCAACCAGTTGATACTGTCCCAGCGTCTCGTCAGCGTCAGTTGTTACGATTCCGTATTTCCAGTTTGTTTTGAAAATAGATTTTTCGAAAAATTGATGTCATTTTGCATCCCTTCGTCAATTATAATTGTAATTGACATTGATATATCACATTTTGTTTGATGCTGTATTTTTTCGACTGCGTTTTTCTATCTGATTTTCCGACGACTTTGATTATGATTATGGACCCTATAACGACTCCCGATGACGACCTTGGCTTTACATTGGTTTCTTTACCCGCCTCCCATGACGACACCAGCTTGCCGATGGATACCGTACGAATATGGAACCTGAATTAGCTTACCATGGAGCCATCTCTGTGTCGTCTGTGCGTGGATACAAGAAGACTTAAGAGATTTGCCTTAAAAAATGTGGAAATTCGGTTTATATTTCAGCAATGGATTGCACCACAATAAGTAAGTTACTTTATGAACATAAAGTACATACTCAGCAATTTTACTGCATAGCTACGTTAGGTTAGCTTTGAATTGAATAATTCGGTTGGTTAGTGTCAAGGAAACCATAAAAATTAATTATTGGAGTTTGTTTTGTCTCAAACCATTGCCACATATTTTATGTGACTTATGTAATGAATTGTATGATCATCAAAAATTGTATCAAGTACCGATGTCATTCAATGTATTTATACATAAAGACCTTTTGATGCTACAGCATGTTAATAGGTATAAATTATTTTTATGACAGTATGCAATTATGTTTCAGATAATAGTCTGATGTGTGACAAATGCTGGATGTAGAGGAATGCACAACATCCTTCTGCACCACAAGAACGAAATGTTGGGCATCGACAAATATGAGTGTGTAAACTGTGGTCAATATGTATTAATAAAGCACTTTCATCATCTATACTAACGTAAAACAGGCACAAGAGACATAAAGATAAGAACTATAATTGCAGAATGGACTATAGCAAAACTATAAATATGTTTTTTATTAACCTTTAAATTATATAAGACCAACAGAGTTCTATGTAAAAAATAGAGGTTATTTCTTTATCTATAATGTCAACCCTAATGCCTATAATGTGTTTCTTTTATGAGCGTCACTTGGCCAAAACCTAAAATAGGCATTTTCCTTTAGGTCAATTAAATATATGTTGACGGCTGTATCTGAGTGACCTCCAAGATAAAGGTTCTACAAAGCCAGAGATTTTAGATCTCTGAGAGGCGAAGAACATCTAGTTAAAACATAATAATACAAACCTCTTTTGACTCAGAACTGCTTTCCTAGCAACTCGTATTGCGCGAAAACCAATATTTATAAGACAACGAAGGAAAACTCTATTAAGTCTAGTTTCCATTATAGAACGGAATATAATGCAAAATATTAAACCACATGCGTTGTGTGGTTTGTGCATTTGTGTCCATTCATTTTATTATCTATTTTATATTGAGTCTCGCCAGAGATGGTTCCTTTTCCATACAGTTTTCGGATTTAGTTTTCCGTTGAATCATATTAGGGATTTTACAGGTCAAAGTCAAATATTTTATTTCAATTAAGCACATAGAAGACATTTTTAAGTCAAAATTGACAAAAAATAGAATTGATTCTAGTCGCCCCTTCCAAAATATAGGATTCGTTTGGAGAGGAAGGGGCAAGAAGCTCCACCGTTACTCTTTTAAAATATTTGATAATATTTTGTACACATTAATTACATAATTATGTGTGAAGACGACGCACCTGGAATAATATTACTATACCACAATAAGTAAAAAGATATTAAATGAACCAATGACAGATAATTTAATTATGTGATGGATATATGGTGGATATTTACAAGCATAGAAAAAGTATACGATATTCCTAAAATGTTTACAAGTAATCACACAATGTACAATCACAAAATGTAAAATCAATGTTATAAACAATATATTACACAATTAAATTAGCAACCAGTTTGATTTTATCTAGACTCCAAATTTACCTATGGAGCAGGACCAGCATGTTTCCAAGCATTTTTTATCTTGGATATCTATCTATCTATATATAACTGTAAAAGTCTGAACTAATCCTAAGATTTAGCAAGTCTCTCTGATATAAAACCGAATTGTTCTATAATAATCATCAATTTCTGACTTTTACTGGCATTCAGTCGGTAAATCTTAGGTTTTACCACAAATACTCTTTTTCTCAGGAACGCATGCATGCTTAATAAGTCATCCCCTTATTTAAAACACCAGTTGTCGTCCTGTTAGTAAGACAGCTATTCCAAGTATATAAACCGTAGGAAAATATACATAAACTATAAATGTTATGATAAAGTATTCATTCAGTCCCTAACTCGATATGCGACTTGCCGTCTTGAGCATACCTCGACGTTGCAAATATGATACGACCACAAAAGTTGATGCTACCTGTTTAATGTTTTTGTCAACTTGGGACATGTAGAAAGTTGGAAGGTTAACAGATAATTAAGTGCATAAAACTAAAGTGATTGATTAGACTTAATTTACCAATAAGTTCGCCTCGAGAATCCATGTTTTAATACAAAGGTTTTTAAATTATCGGACGAAACCGCATATTTGATTATGTTCTTCATCATCCACTCTGATACTAATTCATTTTTATTGATAGAATACTAAGTATTAATAAATTTAAAAAAGACCTCAATTTCTGTACCGTGCTGCAATATTTTGGGTGAATACCTCTCATGTTTGACGAGCATATGTATATGTTTTTAGCCAGCCATGTTACAAGTTTCATGACTCTCCCCTCTTGCACACTCGCCCGATTGTGGTGCAAGCCATAGTTAACTTAATTCTGTTGATATTTTTGTACTAAGATTAAAACGGCACGATTGTCGCAGTGGTTAAGCGATTGACTGCTGCGCTGCGTGTCGCGGTTTCGATTCCTGCACGGAACAAATATTTGTACGAGCTACAAGTAGTTGTTCAGGGTCTGGCTGTTTGTGAATGTGAGTTTAAATGTTTGTAAACGCACCCACAATACAGGAGAAATTCCTAGTGTGGGGCAACGATTTTTATTTAAAAAAAAAAACTCAGGAGTGAAATTCATATGACTATTATAAATGTGTCATATTAAAAGCACCGTATAATTTCGAAACTATAGTTATGGAAAAATCTCTCTCTGGCAAAATCTTTTTGCTCCGAAATTTATTTGGCATAACACACTTGGCATTATCTTCTTTAAACGAATATTTTAAAGGCATAAAAATGATTTCATATAATTATTGTTTGGCCGAATTTTTATATCTCCGAATTTACAATGGCATACTTTAAAGATGGCAGAATTTTATTTGGCATCTTAAATGTTTGGCGAAGTTAAAATTCCGCACAATTTCGTTTAGCATAACGTTTATTTAGAGCGACGATTATTTGGTACAATTTCACTTGGCATACTATGAAGATAGCAGAAGTTCATTTGGAATAATTTTATTAGGCATATTGCCATTTCTATAAAATAGTATTTTTAACCTAAATTATAAATATTGTCTTAAAAAGTCAATATGTAGTCCTACAAAAGTTAGTGACAGAAACGAATCGCTGCAAAACCGACTCCACGTAGCATTGTCTGCCTACCCCTAAAGTATAATTTAAGCCTGCGTAGGCGCAGAGGGGCAAGGCAACCCGCTAGTTGAGGAGCAGGTGCACCGCAGCTTCGGCTTGCTGGCCGGCTTTGCCAGCCAGCCTCAGCCGCGGCGGCGAGCGTTAAAATCATCTGCGACGATAAGCTCGCGTGAGGCCGCCGGATCCCCGCAGTCCCGCAGAGCCGGAGCCGTGACAGAAACCATGCCTGCTGCATGTTGCATGCTCGCTTGCATAGTGTATGCTTTTTTGCACGTTTGCATGCTGCATGCTTGCTGTATGCATTTAATAGATGAGTCTTTCAATTATTATGGATATGAAATGTATGCCAAAAGATGGTTCTAACTGTAAACTTTCTGAGATATGATAGATCCACAATAATTAAAAGGCAGAACTTTTAATTATTGTGGATATGAAATTTATGCCTAAAGATGATTCTGACTTACAGAATTATGAGTTTGAATGTATGAATTGAGTCTGTGCCAAACGATTTTCTGCCAAATGAAGTTTATGCTATCTGCTGATATGTTTAATATTATGACACAAAAAGTTCTACTACACACATCAAAAGTGTCTAGGGATCAACATATATTTTTGCAATAACTTTTCTCCTGATTGATATTAATTAAAATTTTCTTTAAGGATTCATCAAATAAAGTGTTTTCGTTTGTCACAGTAACGATAAACCAAGTCACCTTTGCATTAATAAAGAAATTTGCCATTTTCCTAATAAAGGGATTTTTGACATTTGAACCACTAACATTAAAGTTCGAAAAAAAGACTGAAATAACAGTTTTCTTTAAAATTTTATTGGGTAACTTAAACAATTAATAATCCGTGTTTCTACCGCGAACACTAACAACACAAGAACATCGGTTTGGCATACTCAAAATGAGTTCATCCAAATCACGCTGTGGAATGGCCGCCAATGTTCGTTGCAACAACAAAAAAAGGTCTTCTTGCGACTGGATACCCTCCATATTCGGCAGAGCTCTTCTCTGTAGCATATCCCATGCATGCTCAATCGGGTTCAAGTCTGGCGACTGAGCAGGCCAGAGCAGGACATTGATGTTAGCTGCGGCGAGAGTCTGTCTTACAACTCTTGCGGTGTGCGGTCGTGCATTATCATGCATTAACTGAAATAAGGGACCGATTTGCACTTGTAGAGGAACGATGACGTCAGATACAATCGTCTCAGCATAAATTTGAGCGTTGAGGTTGCCTCTGATCCAAATCAACTCAGTTCTTCCGCCGATCCAAATACCCGCCCATACCATGATGGTTCCACCACTATAAGGATGGACTTCCTGGCAGGATTTTAATCGCTGTTGGCGTCCAGGGGTTCTCCAGTGTCGTATACGTCTTGTATCCGGTCTCATACCAAAACGAGACTCATCAGAAAAGCACACGAAACGCCATTGTTCTTCTGCCCAATTTCTGTGTTCAAGAGCCCATTGATATCGAATCCTACGATTGTGCATTGCTATAGGTGGTACCCGTAGCGGTCTTCGGGAATGAAGGTTCACTTCATGCAAGCGGTTTCTGACTGTTTGGTCGCTAATTAAGTTCCCTGAAGAGTGATGAAGCCTCACGGCTAACATCATGGCGGTTATTGTTGGAGCTCTTCGAGTTAAGATTTGAATGTATCGGTCTTGTCTCCGTGTGGTGCAGCGATACCGTCCTCTATGGCGCTCAGCCACGGTACCAGTGCTTCGGTAACGTGTCCAAAGTCGACTGATAACACTCTGACTTGTATTCAGAGCTAAAGCCACAGTACGTTGCCGGGAACCAGCTTCTATCATTCCCACGGCTCTGAGCATTTCTTCCCTGCTTAAATGACGTCGCCGCTCCATAATAACGTTGGTTTTAATCAGTAGTAGGGAAACAGTAGCACTAATAATGTCTTCAATGCGTTGTATGTTTTTATAGGGAAAATATTGACAGCTGATTTTCATCTTTTACTCGAATTTGATTAACAGTTCCTGTTTCAAATTATGAAATGCACCAAAAAGGATCCATATAAATTTATATAATCATAAATTTATTACAAAGCCACATCTCAATCTCAAGAAATCCGCATAAAAATGCTTGATCCCTAGACACTTTTGATGTGTGTATAAAAGGTAGACCCATAAAAAAATCGTTTTAATCAATAATAATTAAACCATTGTTGGTATACTTAAGATAGATAGAAACAAAAAGACTGAAAAAAAGTAGTAGTACGTACTTTTAAACATGAATTCAAGAAATGAAGGTTCTGTTGCTGCTAATTTATAAAAAAAATATCTCGTAGCAGTTCATTGACATTTTCATTTTCATAAAGTTACAAGGTATTTTTTACATTTCCGTACCCGGAGGATGCCAAACGGAACCATATTACGAAGCCTCCGCTGTCCGTCCGGCTGTTTGTCAACGGGCTGAATCTCATGAACCGTAATAGATAGATAGTTGAAATTTTCACAGATTATGTATTTCTATTTCCGCTATAACAATAAATAATAAAAAAAACAACTTAAGTTAATAATAAAAGGGGGTCCCCATACAAGAAACGTTTTTTTACGACATTTTGTGCTCGATCTTAATACGGTACGGAACCCTTCGTGTACGAGTCCCACTAGCACTTGGCCGGTTTTTTTAAGTACGAAAAAATATTCTCGTGCCGTGCACCTTAATCCACCGAACAACATCCCTAAAAAATTTGCATTGCATTACAAATAGTCGTGTCCACCCCCAGGGGAGATGTCTTGATGCGTTTAAAATATTTGCTGTAGACTTAAAGCGTCACTCCGCGAACCCTCAAGATATACACTTGTTTATCTTTAACTTCAAAGAAGGACAGTTTAAGTGGTATGTTAGTTACTTTTGTATTCCGAGGGAATATGTCATGTTTTTTTTAAATATAGCTTAGGGCTGTTTTTCGTTTTAACGTAAACTATTTTGTTATTTATCATTTGAAGTTGGGAGTTGCTTGAAATTAAAATGGAATGTTATTTCTTTTTTGAGAAATTGGAATTAAGGGGTTAGTTTTGCCATCTGTTGTCTCTCACGTTTCTCTTTGTTATAAATAATGAAATTTATAATAGTAGGGGGAAGTTTATTGAGGTACTCGTAGGTGATCATATTTATTTCAATCGCCTGTAATTTCTTTGGTTCGTTGACACGGTAAGGTATAAAGTAAAATGGTCACATCTATTTCTATCCCTTTTTTGTTATCAAAGTCTAAAATATAATCTTATTATTTTATGTTAATTTCATATGTCCATCTTATACATAATTAACAATTTTACTATTTTTCTTCTGTATAATAATATTATGTATCTATGAAAACTTCTATATTAAATGGAGATAAGATACCAAGCACTTCATTAGCACAAAACACTACCGGTTGGATTCACAAATTTATTACAATCATTACGCTCCTAATTATCCTACTAATCACATCCATTTATACAACATGTAACCCCACAGGCGATCATAAGCCCCGAAACCATAACAAAGAACCCGAAATATACCATACAGCTCTCAAACCGAACAAAATGCTACCAAACAACAGGTGGTCGGGAAATTAAATAATTACATTAAAGACTAAAAATTAAACAGTTTACCAAAGTTTCAATGTGTCGGCCGTCGGATAAATCACTGTTTTAACGTGAAATTTTCCAGTTTAAATTGATCGCCATTAAGTAAAGTTCTGGGGCGATTGCTTAATTACGGGCCTGTCACTCAGAATTACTTTTTGATGGTAGAGGTTGGAGGAAGTAAGAGGTGTGCCGCAGGGAGGTGTACTAGGTCCGCTATTAACTGTGAAAACTTTTTGTTGAGGAGTAAGATACTTGGTTGAGCAACAATATGTTTTAGACTAAGTAAGAAGAGTATTAAACTCCTATCTTATGCCTTTACTTATATGGTATGTCCCTGTAATGAACAGATTCACTCAAATCTGTGATTCTTTACTCAAAACACAATTTTAGACGCTAATCTAAATGGCCCTCACGTGATCTGAGATTATGTGTGGACTTTAAAAGGGACTCTTGAGTGTGTTTTGGTGTTCCTTCTCATAGAAAAAGCGACCTCATCTACATAGTTTTGAAAATAGGATTGAGATGTTGACACTTACCGAAGTAAATACACTAGACTGTAATAGTCGCAGACATCAACCTAGTTTCACTACCCATATGAAGCTATTTCAATATTAACACCCACCTAATATAAATGTATAGACTGACGCTCTGTACATACATATTTATGGCGGCTGTCGCTAATTACATTGTTTAGTAGAATTACCAGCGGCCCATCTATCTTCATTTGTGGATCTGCGGGGATGCTGCCCGGTCTGAGTGCTCGCAATGATTGTAAATCGTGTCTTACTGAGAATTATTTTTAATGTTTTACTTGTTTTTAATTTTTTTGTGAGTGTAATAAAACTGATTGAAGAACTATCTTTGCCTCGTTTTTTAAAAAAAAATTCTGCTCTTATTTTAGACTAAAATAATGAAAAGACAAAAGTTCGACTTTTTGATTACTTGGAGTTTCTAAAGGCATTTGACTCAATGTGTCTAATAAATTATCAAATCAAATATTTTTGAACAACAAGAGGTTCACAATTGTTTTAGTGTTCGTTAACAGCTACGTTAGTTTTTTTTTTAACTGTGTGTTTTACAGCCATTAGCGCCCATTTCTGAGAGCGGAGACGTCGGCGTTCCATACAAAACAAAAGCAATAAAATAAAAAATAGTTACAAAAGAACCAAAAGTAAAAGTAGGTATATTAACTAATCATTATTATTTAGTACACAGTAAATAACGTTCCTTTCGTTTATAGCTTCGTAAGCAGTCTTTAATAAATAAATTAATTATGTACAGTGTGTGTAGGGAAAGGTTCTATATTAATTCTAGGAATACTGTTAAAAGACTTTTTAACAAAGAGCTTAACAATAACCCCATTATTTTTAATAAGAATGTACCCGACATCCTACTTTTTTCTTGATTGAAATATATTCCGTTAGATGACAACAGCTGATATAAATACACATTACGTTTTCTTTTCATCTCAAAATCGGAAAGAAGATAAAAATGAAATGTGTTCGTGTATTGTCATATTTTGTATATTGCCAACATTTTGTTAAAATTAAAAATTGATTAAAACCTCTTTTTCCCGTTGTTTGTACAATACAGTAAAAAATTGGGCCCTCCTATGTACTCTGAAGGGAGGGAGAACTCAACTCAATCAAATAATTAGCAAATATTTGTACTATGTAATTGGCTTACACAAGCGGGGTAAGCACAGAGGGTGGTCATGAAAAATTAGTGTAGGTAATTTTTTGAGGTCTGTTGGCGTGATTGTTAAATTATTTAAGTAATCTATGATGGATAAGGGTTTCTATGAGATCTAATGGGGGTATACACAAGAGTTTGGTTTCAGAAATTACCGTGTTCTGTCTGCAATTTTGGTCTGTTCTGTTTGGTTCGGTCTGTTTTCTCACGACGTTTTTACCCAAGTCTAAATTTTTCCGGGCCATGTTTTTGGAATTATCTCATGCTTCATATAATATTTAACGAGTTTCGTGATTCATTGATATTTCATGTATGGAGTTTACACGAAATATCAATACAAAACAGCACATCCCAAAAAATGAGCACATCCTCTATGAATTTCAAATCACTTTTTGAAGAGCCGTTCTCAAGATTACAACCGATTCTCATAAACATATACCACTTAATATGTAAGTCAGTACGCTAGTAATAAAATCGAGGCCCAAACTCATTATACTATGGCGTTATGTACAGAACCCAGCTCTTGATACGGCTCGAACCTGACCGGAATTGAGATTGTATCTTCAAAGCCATCGAAGTGTAATGTTATTGCAATTTTGATAATGTACCAAACGAGAAATTCGAGATTTTTTCTAAGGAGGTAATGTGCGTGAAAGGTCTTATAACGATGGGTGTAGACTGTAGGCGTTCAAAACCATGCTTAGTAACTACTCTTGCCTTAGGATACTATTTTCTGGAAGTAATCGTGTAGTCTGATGGCGCTCGTAACTTGTTACATGCTAATCAACAGTAGCTGCTGGGTTGTTCTGTTGAAACTCTATTTTGATTACCTCGTTGGTTTAGTGGTCATAAGCGCTACTCTAAACATGAGGTCCTTGGTTCGATTCCTGTGTCGTACCAAGTGTTATTGGGTTGTTCCATCAGGAAATACCCGGCTGATGGCAACAGGCACGTGCCGACGGGTGTGTATTATAGGTAGGTACCTACACCACTGCCTAACTCTTCGAGGATTACAGGCTTAATGTTATGTTTGTATGTGTATTTCGGTTCTACTGTTCTTGTTGTCAGTGTTAATGTAGCAACTTATTTTTTTACTACAAATAAAAAAAATAGAGGTTTTACACTTCACTTTTCGACTTTGTGTCATTTTGTAAGGAACGTAGGTACCCACTCAAAGTATCGATGCCCTTATATACGGGAATGGAAGTCAGACACATCATATAATAAGAAAAGCTGCTTTGAAACCTTATTCATAACACTCTTTGAAAGTCAACAGTGGGTATGTAGGGGCAGCATTGAGCCACGAAATACGTCCACTTTTGGTGACATGAAAAATTGTAAGAATATTTTCACTTTTAAATGAAATCTTATTATTTTAAAGTACATAAAACTATATCAAGTAGATATTTCAACAAATAGTTATGATAAAAAAGTTTGTCACCAAAAATTACAGTAGGTACTTTTCTGAACGTGATTTATGACCCTGTAAATTTTAACTCCAAAACCCAGCACTTCCCAGAACACTATTTAATTGGACATCTAAATCTTTGGTTATCTCACCTCATTAAAGTTCATTTAAATCGCTTCCTCCTATAAGCCCGCTGGTTCCCTGCCCCTGCTGGGGGTCTTAACACTGTTTTCTCAGGCACTCCGCGGCGCCTTATTGGCTTCGATACAAATGTTGTTTAGCTTAGCTCCTGCAGATCGAAACTCAGCCACGACTGTTATCATTCCACACAGCTGATTATTTAACAGTTGATTGAAGAAAAATAGGTTGAAGGAAGTTGGGTTAACTTTGAATAAATGATGATTTAAATGTAGCGTAGATATTTTAATTCATTTTAAAGTTGGGAATTGAAATTGATAGCTGAAGAGAGTTATTAATGTTCAAAGTTATGCTGAGAATGTCTGAACAGGGACCACTTTTACACCTATCTTGATTACTTAAATCAAAAATCATTTATTTAAATCAGACTGAGAATCAGCACTTTTTGAAAGTCAAAATTGCAGAATAGATTGCCCAAAAAGCCAGCTTTTGAGCACTTCCTTGTATTTTAGATACTCTGAAATTTAATTATAGTTCCACTATTAGGCCACCAAAAGAGTCGACTCATTTACCCTACCTATCTACAAGTCATTCTGGTTCGTAAATCTTCGATATACAAGTTTAAAATAATAGCCACCGCATACAGGACATGCAGCATATATTACATGTACAATCCAACTTTATCCACCACGGAACACATTCTCCATTCTTTATTACAGTTTAACAACCCACTATAAAATATATTAGAGGAAAAATGACACGAAATTAGGCACGTAAAAGTCCGGACCGAGTTTACGAATCGAAACTTACCGGACATAAAAATCCGTCGGAATTACTCAAGTTCCGTACAATTTTGACATATTTTTAAGTACAAACGTTTAAGAAAACCGCTCGCGGCTACGGAGTGTCGTAGGCATCTGTTTCGTAGCATATTTTCGGCTACGCGTTTTTGTAGGCTTTGCGTAGCTTTGTGAAAATTATCACGGCATTGTTAACTTTTTTGGGTCAAATGATTTATTTTATTGTTCGAGTTCGTGTGTTTTTTTCATGTAACTACTTATCATTATGTTCTATTCTTCTTTTCAGCTTTAAAATGGAACTCGAAAAAAGACTCACTGGCAAACTGGGTGTATGAGGCGAACCCATACAATACTATACCCTTTTCTGAAATCTCATGTATGCTGAGTATGTTTCAACGTCAACCGCTGTGTTACTGTCATCGTTAACTTACCGTCAGACAATAACTTAGACTTGAACTTTAAAGCCATGCATAAACAATTCACGGACCCATTCCCTGTAGCCGCCACTTCCCACTTCCCAGTTCCCAGCACCATTTTAATACATGTCAAATATTTAATCTTACGTATGGTCACGTCTATTACGAATTTACGAGCATAACCGACGGACAAGTGAGGGGAGGTAAACCTTATGTACGTAAGAAAATTGCATTCAGTATTATGTCTCGAATGGTTGCGTTGCTATGAATTTATTTCAGGATTCAATGGGGGAAGTTTGTGGTTTGTGATAAAAAGAAAAACGATTTTGGTAGCCAATTTAGAACATCCATTTCCTTTGAATATAAATTTAGAATTTGTTTATTTAGTTAAAACAACATGTCGCCTTGAGAACCCACAAAAGGATACATTTATATAATATAAAACAACACTTTGTGAGACACACAACTCAAGACATAGAACTTTTATCGTTATTACGTGTCTAGGCTTCCAGAAGTGTCTCGGAACTTCTTAACAATTACCAAGAAGTAAAAAAACGCAAAGTTTTTCATATTCATACATATTCAAGCTCAAACCAAACGTACTAAATGCTATTACTTTTAGTTTAATATTTCCCAAGACACCACTTAAACTTTGGCAACTACCTACAAAAAAATTGAGCCAAACTTCACACCAATTTTTCAGCCAATAAAAAACTTGTACCACCAATTTGGCGGTACATTCACCCACTTACACCACAATGAACGGCTCTCATTCTTTCCTTATAAAACCGGCCAACAATTCCACTTGTACCTGCACTGCTCAGATATTAATGAGATTTCTTGTTTCCACACCGATTTAAATATTTTATAAAGCCACGTGCAGCCGGGGGAAGGCATATGTATGTTTTATACAGCAATAACCCGAAGTTAGGGGTGAATTTGTTCGAATATTCGTGTAGTTTTTCAAAGATGTCTGGTGCGATGAATTAAGTTTTTACTATTTTTCCCTTTTGTTTTGGTGTGTGGTTTTGTCTTTTTTGTCATTTTTATCTTGAGTAATTACATTACTGGTAACGACCTCTTACCTAACGTTTTTGAGGAAAGTTTTCATTTTATGATATTGTAATTTCAATTTACATATTTATAAATTTAAAAAAAAAAAAAAACACTATGTTTAAGGTGAGGAAATAGATAAATAGTTAACGATAGAAGAGTAGGTAATATGAAAAAACAGAAATTGTCTTGTATCAAGTAAATTCAACTTCATAACTTATTCATCAATCAGTTAATCCAAATGTGTTTCAATTCATATTTAGCAAACTTCACTAAACCAAAGTCAATCCAACTACAATGCAATAAACTAAAACAATGCCATTTCTTAGCAAAATTCAGCAACTTGTCCTCATAACAATTCCAAGTAAAGCAGGATTAGAACAATATATGCAAGTGCGGCTGAGATAAGATGTAGCTAGTTTAAGATATCTGCGTGTGTACGGTAAAGGATTTGTGTACGTGCATCCTTGTGCAAGTCGCGGAATTGACGCAAGTTAGGGGAGAATGGGAGTTTGTATGGTATCGTGGTATAGTATTTCGGGAGTAGGTAGATCATGTGATGCAAGGTTATAGTCAAATGTCGCCAGTCATCATAAGCAGAGCTTATTTATATATATAATAACCACAGCGTAACTACACTCATTATCACCATCAGTGGACCAATATTTTAAAAAAATCTATTTTGCTTTGGAAAAAAAACCGCTGACCCACCTGATGGTAAGTGGTCTCCATCGCCTTTAGACAATTACAACATCAGAGGCATTGCCGATGTTTTCCCAGCTCACATTTTTTATGTAAGTATTATATCAGCACCCATTAATACTCTTCAAATCGGAACTCAACACTAGGTGACTAAAATTAAATAGATCGCTCATCACTTATAACACGGGCAGTTGGCAGCGAGTTCCTAAGCAGCAGGAGTTGAGTATGACATGACAGGCGTTGCAGATTTGCCTCTTTGAACCTGTTACTTTGATGATATAGTAATCAAGCTACTTCATGTACTACATGTAGAAGGAGGTGAAAGCCTCCCATACCCTCTCGCTCCGTACCATGGCCTGGACCAGGGCCGGATGCGAGAGATCACCACCGCCGATCGCCTCCACGAGGACACGGTGATGCTCCGCCCTAGCCAGGCAGACCTCCATCGTATGCTCAACCGTATCCTCCGGGCGATCCCTACAATGGTGACACCTGAGGACGCCATGGCGCCTCTCTAGCCACTTCTCAAAGAAGGAACATATCGCTGTAATTGAGGGGACGCCCTAGAAGTACATATACTGACCTTATTGGTGATGTGCTTCAGAAAGGCCAGGTGCGTAGTACTCGCAACCGACGTGCGTGTATGACCAGATGTATGAACGAAGTAACAAAATAAAAAAATGATGAATAGTAGCTTTGGCAAAATAGTGTGTCTGATAAAAAACTGCTATTGCATTTATGTCCCCCAGGATATGCCGTTTACTAAGTTCTACGTCAATATGTACTTTGTTGTTTCTGACACACAGGTGTTTGTTCTACCCATCCCCCATAATCCCTTTGTTACTCCATACAACACTCCCGAGAAAAGCATGTGTGAGCTATTGACAACCATGGGGTTATATTTAATTTCATATAGTTAGCTACGCTTTACATAAACTAACAGTTTTCCCTAACATTTGCCTGTTATTAACTATCTCACTTTACAGAAAAGAGCTTTCTAAACACAAATAGTCAGCATCGACCTAGATTTAATTAGAAGGTGACTATATAAGACAGAAATAAATTACTTAAACCGGAAAAGTTACAGTGATTAGTTTTGTTTAGAATCCACAGCTCGTAGGACCAATGTCCAATGAGTCGAGAAGTGAATCCAAATAATTCAGTTGTGAAAAATAAAATACAAATAGCATCTGGTTAGACAGGAAGCCACAAATATTACCACACTACACTCTAGGCTAGGAAGACGACTATGAACTAGTAGACTGAAATATGGCCGTTTTAAATTGTCCCACAATCCCTTCCACACACAATAAACAAGCTAGAGCATACTAGTGTACGCAGTTCCGCCGTCTTAGAGAATATTGCGCCATAACTCGGTCGCTTGGAACTGGATTTATCCGGTTTCGTATTCGCCGCTACTTCATAAAGGCAGTTACGGGATAATCCGTAGTAGAAACGCGTTTTCTGGCTCTGTTTGTGTTTTGAATGCTAATATTTGGTAGTGCAGAATTGCCGGTGTTTTTAAACCGAAAGGAGTAAGCTACCTGATACTCTTCGTTTTAATTTTAGCTTTCCTTTTACTCAGTTCCGAAAAGCGCTTTGTTTGAATTAACTTTGCAATTATTTTGCCTTTACAAAGTAATAATAAACTGTAGCAGTGGATCCTACACAAAGGTTTTTATTTTTACTTTTTTATTTCAGCAATATAAGTAGTTAATGCAATGTATACTCACATCGTATATCTTCCGATTTTGTGGGACAACTTCGTTTCAAAGGAATAAAAGGGTAAACCCAACTTCAGGGGGGTCTGTAGGTCATTCCTTTTTCTTTTGTTTTTAATTTTTTCTCAGTTAGTTCTAATCATGGTCTGACAGTTTGAGTAATTTATGCGGCCTACCCAAATGTCCTTCCTTTGGTATTATTCGTTGAATCGTCGAGCTCCTTAAATTCAGAGCTGCACGATAACTGACAAATGCGTGCACTTACTGGACAGGCCACTTTCAATCTGTGTGATGCTTCCCTCAAAAGACCACTTCAGACGCCAATCTACATGGTCTTCACATAATCTGACCAAGATTATGTCTGGACTTTAAAAGAGACTGTGACCTCTGAGTTTGTTCCGGCCTTTCTTCTCAGAGTAGTCAGATGGAAAACGCCAACCTCATCTAATTTTTTAAATATGATTAACTTGTAAAAGTTTTTATAAAACCTACTTACAGAAATAAAATCATTTATCATTTATCAATTTCAGCTCATCACGCAAAGTTTTAAAAACCAAAAAAAACTCGAGAACCTATTTCATTTCATTATTCAGCTAAGAAAAGGGTAATAATTTACGCACATGAATCGAACAAGTCCACAGCAATCGAAATGAATTCCCATACAACCCAACACACAAAGTTGATTATAAAATACTCAGCATTATTCGTCTCAATAATTCGCTGGAAAAAATAAATTACCCCAAAATTGGAATAACAAGATAGGCACGAGAATAATTTCCATTGTCAGGGGACTTGAACTTATTGAGGGAAACCAATTTACTCCAGAAAAATCCAAGAAAAATCCAGAAAAACCCATTTTCCGGTTCGCGCCGAATAGGAGTCGATCTATCTGGTCGAGACCGGTAAAACAAAGATTTAGATGCGACTCTGTTGACATTGTTCATTTTTATTGTAAAATATAAATGGATTATCGTAACAATGTTTCGTGAAATTATTTTTTTATATTTGTGAGGGGTGTCAAGTTGTGGTAAAAAATATGATTACCTTTTTTTCCGTGTTGCAGACCTAAAAGTTTTAACAGGGTATTGAAATAAGCACATACGCACAGGTTAGATGAGGTTATAACAATACGATGTTTCCTGATATTTACTGTTTCATTATATAATTTTGGCTGAAAAGTGTAAATATGAAAATGTTGTCAAGTGAACGTTATAAAAAAAGCATTATACAAATTGAAAATTATATGAAATGAACGTTATACTAAATACGTAATAATGAACGTTATAATAATTTGCTGTCACTGTTATTTACATCCGTAAATAAGAGTGACAGCAAATTATTATAACATATCAACATAGATTAAGCGCGAAACATGCGTATTATTGAAACTAACTCAAAAGTACTCAAGCAAAGTTAATAAAATTTTGATGGAACTACCGCGCAAGCTTCAACAAATGAAAAAATAATTTCCAAAATCGGTCCACAATTGACGAAAATGACATACAGACGAACATAGAACTTCCTTATTTTTGAAAGTTGGTTAAAAATACTTCAACTATAAGTGGACGCTCAGGTTCAGAGCAGATTTATTTTACATAAATGTATTCAAATAAAACTCCAAGTCCAAAGGACCAAAACTTTAATCAAAAATTTTTGAACACATCAAAGACTTTTGAAACTTCTCACACAAAAACCATATTTCTAAACTTATTCGTACGTGTCCAGATCGCAGACGTACTCTCAAAGGGACGATATCAATATATTAAGATACGATGGTTTTCTTTCACCCCTGCCGTGGCGCCCTCGCGCGGCCGTATCGCGAACTATCGGGCGCCAACTTTGTTCTATGCAAATTTAAACGCCTGCATTTTATGGCTGAGATTCGTTGTAAGTTATGAGCTGTTATTATAGTTTTTAGGGTTGGATATTTCTCTTATTATGATTATGGGGTGAAAGAGGGGGAAAGTTATTATGTATGGGGAAATTAAATATGTATGCAGTAGCCCCTGCTAAGAATAAGAAGTCGCAATTCGGTACTAAACTGTGCAACTTTAGTGTTTTAAGTAATAAGTACGATTATAAACTTTGGACCAAATGTGCAGTATAATAAAATTATCATGCAGTTCCTTACTGCTTACAAGAAACTGCAAAGTAGATACACATAAATAAATGAAATTGTTTATTGACTTGTCTACAAGCGTGCCATCGGGATTTATAAACAAGTATGAAAGGGTAAAGTAAGGGTGAAGCTCCCACTCAACCTCGTTCAAAATCAGTATAGAAATAAAAGGTTAACATTTTAAATATTCAGAGAGAGCAGATATAAAGTCATCTGTGTAAACGAGAAGCCGGGTGCACAGAATAAAATCATAAACTCCAATTTCACGCCACAGTGTAGCAAAGTAAGTGAGATAATGTTAAATAAAATGCCAGTGCGATTGTAACTAACTGCTTTATTCGCTGGATAGTTGATGAGATTCGATTATGCTGTGGAACTAAGATATGGGATTGTGAGGCAGTGTATTAAGGATTTATTTAAGTTATATACAGGGTGTAAGGGACAGCCCTTCGCAAACTAACAGGGTACATTGAGCTCCTTATTCTGAATCATATTCCACCCAAAATTTTCCCAGGAAAAAGAAAATTTTCGTTGCGTTTTTTCATTTACTATTTCTTTCTTTCAATGTAAAATTACATTCTCGGTACGCAGTACTCCATTAATGTAAATAGAACAGGTAAAACAGAAAAAACAGCAATGGATGTTGAACAAACGACGCGTGAAATCAGCTGTTCAATTTCTCGCTGCGCTGCCGTTCGCTATCTACCTACGTGCGTTTTGCTACAGTAGCGATACATTGCGTGTAAGGTAATAAAACAAATCAGGTTAATTGGATTCCCATAACATTCCTAAAATAATTTCATGTACCGCCCAAGTAGCACAGATAGCTGTATAACTACTCACTTTTAGACCTATTTGGAACTCTATGCGTATTAAGACTCTTTTAAGAGTACACTGGTAATCCTACAGCTGCATAATAGCTGTCAGTGATATTTAAACAGCTTAGGCTGATTAAGAGCTGCTTTAAGGCTGATTAAGACCGACAAAACTACCATTAATACGCTAAGAGTGTTATAAAGGTATATTTTCAACGACTCTATTCAGCTTTTAACCTTTTCTAATGCCTTAACCGTAGTAAGGGCTGTTTAGTGGATGAAATTACGCCAAATGCTGTATAAGAAGGTATTTGTGAACTCCTATTACACTGACTTATTAAAGGGGCACATGTGAACTATTATGACGTTAATAGCTGTATAATGGATGATTTGTGGCACACATTACAGCTTATTGCTGAATATGTCTACCGCTAATCAGCCTTTATACTGCCATTGATAGTGTCTGCATAGTGGTTATTTAAACATTCACTAGATGCCTCGCAGCTGCTTAGAGACTCATTAGTGTATCGAATTAACGGCTTCTACTTTATAGTGGTTCACATAAGTACCTTTAATCAGACTTCATCTGAATAAAAGTAACATGTGGTACTGTAATCAGTCAGTGTAACTAGTTGAGGGCGATTATACTGACGTATATACCTATGTTATTTGATTTATAAATATGAATTCGACTAATTCGTGGAAAATGAAAGCTAGAACAGGGGGCATTAGAAGAAAATTATCGAAAGAGTACCAAAGAATTATGAAGACAGAAGAAATAAAATCTTCAAGTCGGGAAGTAACGCAAAACGTGACAAATAGTTTGAAACAGGATGGTTCCGTACAAAATATTAGTCGTAATAGTTCAGAAGATGTTGCACATTCAACAAATTATGTGTGTCCAAGTTCTTCTTCCAGTAACCTCGGTGATAATATTAATTATTCCATTCTAAACACCGACAATTATAACTCAGAAAAAATATCGAGTTCTGAAGATGATGACGACGGCAGCTATAGCGATGATGTAAAGCACTCACTGTTTAGGGAAAAAATTAGAACGTGGGCTGTAGAAAAGAGTATTAACCATGTTGCTTTAAAAGATCTGGCAGCAATTATCAACGACTTGATTCCGCAAATATTACCAACTGATCCAAGGACCATTTTAGGAACTCCTCGAAATGTCAACATAAAAGAAATTGAAGGTGGCGAATACTGGCACAACGGAATAGCCAATTCTGTGATTAAAATATTGAATAGTTGGGATGAAGCTCCAGACGAAATTTCATTAAATATTAATTTTGATGGATTGCCAATATTTAAAAGTTCTAAACATGAATTTTGGCCAATTTTATGCAACATCCACGAGAATACTAGCATAAAGCCATTTATTATTGGTATTTACTTTGGAGTTGGAAAACCAAAAAACTTGGACAGTTACTTAGAAGATTTTATTAACGACATGAAAAAAATTTTGGATGAAGGTATTCATAATTTCGAAAAAACTATTGCTGTAAAGATTCGATGCTTTATATGTGACTCGCCAGCTAGAGCCTACATAAAAGGTAATCATTTTTAATTTTACCTGTTTAAATTATTGCAATGCCAATTTAATACTTGAATGAAGGAAGATGTTGATGTTGATTTATTTATTTATTTTGTATTTTTCAGGTGTTTGCAATTTTAATGGTAAACACGGTTGTTTGAAGTGTGTTACCATTGGAGAGTACTCACACAATTCCCACACAGTTACTTTTTCTGATATTGACTGTGCAGAGAGAACAAATGAAGGATTTCGGAACAAGCTTTATGGACCCCATCACAAGACTGATTCCCCATTACTTGGTTTACCTATAGACATGGTAAAAGATTTCCCTGTTGGCGATTCACTACATCTACTGGACTTGGGTATAATGAAACGTTTATTAGTCGGTTGGCGTGACGGGAATTTTAGTAAATATATCACAAAATGGCGTGCCAGTGACATTGAAAAGGTATCAGTTTTTTTAAGGAGATGTAAGTTACCATCAGAAATTCATAGAGCGGTACGAGCCCTGGATACTTTGGCTTACTGGAAGGCATCCGAATTCCGATCATTCTTTTATTATTTGAGTGTCATTATTTTGCCTGAAGTGCTAAAATCGACTGCATATTCACATTTCTTAACACTCTATTGTGGTATTATAATTTGTTCAAACGAAGCTTACCAGAATATGTTGCCACTTGCTGATAAGCTTTTGAAACATTTTGTAAGACATTATAGAGACTTTTATGGAGCCAATTACGTCACAAGCAACGTGCATAATTTAATTCATGTGACTGCTGAAGTAACGATGTATGGGCCACTGCAAAGTTTCAATGCGTATCCCTTCGAAAACCAGTTGTACATGATCAAAAAAATGTTAAGAGTTGGCCGAAATCCACTATCACAAGTGGCCAAAAGATTAGCCGAAATGAATTTGATTGATGTGAATAAGAATATTGCACAAAACAACTCTAAGTATCCGTTTGTAAAGACAAATAAAAACGGTCGAAAAATTCTACATATGAAAGAATATAAGCTATCTTCAAAAACATGTGACAGGTATATTTTAACCACCAATAATGATATTATTGAAATTAAGTTTATAATCGATGAATCGGAAGTTTTGGTACATGGTACTAAAATACAAAATAAAAATGACATCTTCACGTACCCGGTGAAGTCGTCACGCTTTGGCATATACAAAGCTACAAGTTCGGATGAATGTGCTAACGCTGCTGTCATTTTAGATCTTCGGGAAATAAAATGCAAATTAGTATGTATTAAACATAAAGAATGCCATTATTTTATTCCATTATTACATACTTTGTAAATAAAACAAAATAAATGATTGAACTTATACATATTTATTGATTCAATTTGCTCACATCAATTGGTACTCTGTCAATGTAGGTATCATCTGTCACAGAAAAGTAAAAGGTAACAACAACAAACTTAACAAAAACATTGATATCCTTATTGTATCATCTTTTACCTACACTTTCATGCATCTTATAAAACCTGCATCACAGTAAATCACTTATTAACAAAGTATTTGAAATCCGAATATAAAATAACATTCAATACCGTTAATAAAGATATAACAAAACAACGAAAACTGAAGCCTACTTGATCATAACATAGTCTAGCTAGAATCATATTAGTCTTTAATCATAATAATAGTCACCCGCAATAACATAATATGATGGAACGAAGGCTGCAAGAGATTGCCAGTCTTTTTGATTTATTCGTCTACAAAACTCCCAAAATTAGCACAATGAGCCCACATCGTTCTGATCGTTTTCTGGTGAACTGTTATTACTTATAATATTCTCTATGACTCCATCTCTAACTTCTTGTTTGTCCTCCGTCTCTAACGAGTTTTGTTCTCGTTGTATATTATTTTCGCCTTGTTTTGCAGTAGAGTCATTATTATTTTTTGCAGGATTTTTATTTTTTCGACGTTTCGTCACTGACGCTCTTAGGTCTCTCATCAATTTTCTCTTTCCTGAATTTTTTAAAGCAGTCTTGAAAAATATTTCCGAAGCTTCTACTGTAAATGCTGCGTCCCACGAATGAACCATTTAAAAAAAAAACTTCCTTAATAATTTGTAGTTTTTCAAAGCAATTTTCGATTTTTCTCCTCGGCTTCCACCAGACCACGAACACAAACAGATAAATTCCCGAGAAAGCAATGTGTCAAGTAATCGATAAGCAAATGTTTTACCATCTCCAGTGGAAGGTGAGCATAAAAATAACAAATGTTTCTTAAGTTTCTTGTATTCGGATTTATCTGCTAGTTTGACTTCTAACGCATCCAACTGACGTTGGTCTTCAATTATATTAAAGCAAAAGCTCTCAGCTTCATCTTGACGGACATCTTTTAATAAAGTCACTTGTACAGGTTGTTCGTTTCTTGGCTGGTTCAGTTTTTCTGATATGTCTTCTAATTGAACAGACATTATGCAGATTTTGTTCACCATATTTTCTATAATTTTATTTTGATTATGAATCATATTAACCATCGTGTCAATTTTGTCCGAAAGCATATTCTGGTCTTCACAAACTTGTAAAATTACTTCTTCATCAGGTGTATTATTGATGGACGTATTTGTTATGTTTCTGGGTATGGAGTTGGTGTTCGTCTGAAAAAAAACATATAAATGAAATATACCGTACCTACATTTAAATATATGTATACACATATATTATACTCATATGTACACATTCCACCATGGGCCCGAGCAACCCGAAAATAATTTTAACTATGAATTGCTGGTGATATTCTGAGAAAAAAATATTGTGGCAACACTAGTAGGTCGAATTCTGTAATTTTAAAGTAATATATTTTTCAAACAAATTATATCGATTCCATTATTCTTCATTATTTCAATTCAATTCAATTCTTTATTTCAATCAACAGTTGGAGCATTAGGTACAAACAACGCCTTAAGTCGAGTTGCCAAGTAATACCAATTGACAATTGACAACGAGTGAGGTATGACTGTTTGCTGTTAGGATTTATTTACCTAACGAATTTACAGATCGTGAATTTCTAAAAATAATGAATATCTTAGAAAATATGCGTGATGCCATGTCACATATAACTGTATTTGCTCCAATTATGTATCTGAACCCATGGTTGAAATCGATGGGGTTACTCGAGCCCACGGTGTATATATTTATATGTATATTATAATACACATTTTATGTACTATTCTTATTAACAAATTTCACACACTATAGGTGTGTATGTGGATTCTGTCAACTAATACGGAAAACATATCGTTGTGCACGTGTGTGCACAACGATGTATTTTCCGATGGTGTCATCACACACAAGACGCGTATAACTATACACAGACACAAGCGTGTGCACACACAACAAATATACACATGCATAGAGCGGGCCCAGTGCCAGGATAAATTCTGATTTCACCCGCGCGTCTCGCAACACCCGCATTAGTACGGATAACAACCACGGGCGGCGCAACGACGCGCGATACAAAACTTGGTGGAAAAAACAAAACAAGTGTAGTGCGTATAAAGTGCAATGTAGTTAAATAAAACTAGACTTTAAAATTTTATTTATGAAAATTTAAGTTTATAAAAATTACATATTTGTCACGCTGCGTGTGGTCGTTGATTTTAGTTCCCCCTCCACGCACTTTGCACATTACCAATCTGCCTATTTCCGAACATTGATAATTTCACAGACACCATAATTATTATTTAGTTAGAGATAATTTAGTCACTTACCAAAGTATCTGCATAAGCTTCGAAATTCATTGTATCTATTTGATCCACTATTCGAGTTTGAATATTACTTTGAGTTGGATCAGCGGTTTCTTGGTACTGCGGCTCATTGACATCGGTGTCGCTATATCGCTCCATACTTTCTAATTCAATTTCTGCCTGTGCGTACGAAAACAAATTTTGCCTTTTTAGATCACAATTCAATTTTTTCCAATCAGGACTTGGCTTCGAACGTTCTTCCTTGATCAGCTTCAAAATGTTTTTATTCTTTGGAGGCCAACTTAATATTCCATTAAACTCCCAAAGTGACGGTACAATGCTCAATCGATCACCGTCCGGTTCTGAAGTACTAACGATCTTAAAAGGCATTATTCTGAAATAAAAAAATTAAACAATCGCATAATTATAAGTAATAAATACATAACTTGTACAAAGGTTATTGAACAAAGGTTTTCTGGGTAGGTAGGTAGTATTGTTTGCATAAGCTTTTTACAGTTTGTAGGTACCTGCTTAATTATGTCAATCGTAAACGTTATTGCGAATTGAGGTATAAAAACAGAACTAGGTATAGGTACATTAAAAGAGTACGCAACGTTTCTTTTGACCATGCAGGCAACGACGACAAGCGACCGGCGACTGTGCGTACCGAGAGCCGACTGAGCACTATAAGACAGGCGCATCTAGCGCGCGAACGACAGAAAGAGATGGCCGCACTTAGGCACAATAGGCTAGGTGAAAACACAGTTTTATAAACGAGAGCCACGCGCGGGTGGACTGCGCAGCGGTTAAGCTTATCAGTCGATCCGATACATTATGAGGATCAAATGTCTCTAAGGGCCAATTTCATAAAATAATACAATACAAAAGTCAGAAATGAGCGTCAAATTTCTAAATTCAATTACAATCAAACGCAAGGACAGTTATCGTTTTACTAAACGAAAATTAAGCGTGACGTCACGTTTTGCGTAACAGACTTCTTAGAGTATGTAAAAACTAAGAAATCAAAATATGTTGTGGATAAAATATTGCATTTATGTTTATTTTGCTGTACAATTTATTTTACAATAAAAAATATATATCTATAGGTATTTATATTTTAATACTTTTCTACCCAATATGAAAGGTTCGCGCGCGCGTAAAACGATGTGTTAAATAATATCACTGACAATTTTGAACTAGAAGTTATCCATGCGGTGGTTTTAGATATAATACTACGGATCCCTAAAGAGTCTGAATAACAACTGTTTAATTGTTCAAATTATGGCTAACGGTAGAGCTTGTGGACCATTAAAAGTAAAGAAAACAGCTTATAGCTGCTTACAGTTCACATTTGTAATTTTATTCAGTTTTTTGCTGATTAACAGTACACTAGTGAACTATTAGACAGCCTTTTTCAGCATATAAGAGTTTTAACTATTCACGTCGCTGTTTAACATTGTATTGTATAACCTATAAATATACTGGTTAATTTTTCAAGTTTTATGATGTTTTGTGTATGAATTAGGAATGTATTGCATTAGTTTTTACTTCCTGATAACATAATAATAACTTTTTATCTTATAATTCTTTTCAAAGCACTAAAAATTGTTTATTCATGTTTTCATCACGGCTTATTTATATCACAAAACTAATTAAAAACCGAATATTTTCGTGGCGCACTAAAATTTTCTTAGACAAAGTATATGTATAATGTCAGTGAAATTACATTCCCAAGCATTTTTCTTTTATTAATATGTAAAACAATGTACTTACCAGGAAATATGAATATTATCCACGTATAATTCACTCCACGAAACAAGTGTTCAATTGGCAGCTAGGGTTATATTTGCTTCTATAATTATGTTTGCTACATCAAATATGTTCACTTTTACACTGGCCGCAAGCAGCCTTTCCCAGTTTAAAACATCTATTAAGAGCGTAGATGTGACATATTTACTGAATAAAGAGTAACTTGTGATCTCTTAGTCAGTCGATATTCAGCGCATAGTACTGTCGTTACCCTTTATAACACTGTTAAATTGCTGCTACACAGCTCCTAAGCAGCTACGTGAACTAAAGGCTGAATAATTTGTGCCCATTTAAGAGTTATAAGAGCTGTATAAGGCCCTATACAGCCCCTATGCAGGTTTTTTATTCAGCTTTAAGCATGGTGGGAATCCGTTATTCGGCTGATAAGCAGCCTCGCGTGCTACTTGGGCGGTCATCTTAGTATGATATACTGACTTCACCCTATCAGTCTGCGGAGGGCTGTCCCTTACACCCTGTATGTAAGTTCATTTGTTAGATACACGTCTATATAACATCATGCCTTATTTCGCCGAAGGGTTAGGCCTTCGGCGAAATAAGGCGTGATGTTATATTATTTGTTAGATATTTGTGGGTTTCTTATTTGTAAGGAAACAGCGTTTGAGAAGGTGGAAAATACTGCAAATAAAATTCAATAAAAGTATTTCATCTTAATAGCGACCGATACTTTATACCGACGTCGTCGGTATAAAGTATCGGTCGCAGACTGCTCACTGTTCAAATCAGTCTGTCTAGCTTTTTCCCAACTATGCTGGGGTCGGCTTCCAGTCTAACCGGATGTAGCTGAATACCAGTATTTTACATCGAGCGACTGCCTATCTGAGCTCCACAACCCAGTAACTAGGTAATACGATACCTTGGGCGGAGCATCGCCGTGTCCTCGTGGAGGCGATCGGCGGCGGTGATCTCTCGCGTCCGGCCCTGGTTCAGGCCATGGTACGGAGCGAGAGGAAATGGGAGGCCGTCACCTCCTTCTGTGAAGCGGTAATGCTCGCGAAGGAGGAGGCGGAACGCGTGAGGGAGAGGCAAACTTCGCGCCCTCACGCCCCTAACCGCCGCAGGAGGAGACGCCCAGGGCGTCGGGAATCGCGAGGCGATTTCCGGCCACCGTAAGCGCGGGCTTGCGGGCGGTGAGCAATGGGTGGCTCACCGTCCGATAAGGATCAGGCCCGGGTCGACGGCGCGTTGTGTTCCACGCGCGCCTCAAAGAGATGTCAGCAGAATTGAAGGGGTCCACTAGGGCCGATGCCTGCCGGGGTTGCGAAGAAAACCGAAAGGGAGATCGTGGCCCCCGGCGACAGGGCAACCGAAGGAACACGGGTGGGTTTTAGTCAGTAAGAGTCTGACACGCCCTCCCCTTTCCGCCCAGAGCGGGAGAAGTTATTTGATGATTTCCCACGCTCAAAAAAAAAAAAAAAAAGGTAATACGATACCCTTGGTAAGACTGGTTTTCAGACTTTCGGGCTTCTGACGACCCTTAAAACGAATGACAGCCGGGACCAGCAGCTTATTAACGTGCTTTCCGAGGCACGGAGGTGTCTCGGCATGTAGAAATGGTCACCCATCCACGGACCAACCCCGACAAGCGTAACTTAACCTGATGGATCGACCCGTGCGGCTATTAATACTTAGCCACGGGCTCCGCACACTGCTCACTGTTATTTAAATAATCTTCAAATTAAAAACAAATATCATTTGCTTTAAAATTATAAGGTATGACAAGAACATAAAAATAAAACATTTCGGCAAATAGTTACTTAAACCAACACTTATGAAACACTAAAAACTTTTCACGAATGAAGTCACAAAATTAACGACTTGAAACTACTAACACACACAAACTGCAAAAAAATCAAGCACAATATTCACTCATACCATGAATATTTTATTAGTGTACGGATCTTTTTACGCTGTGGCAATTATAAGATGCCCCATACAGTGCAGTTTGGGTAAAATTTTAATTAGCCTCACGGTTTGGTCCTTTTTGTTGGCATTTTTTGTAGGAAAGCTAAATGGAAATTATTATTGCGCTATGCTAAGCTTAAGCCGGGATGCACCTGCTCTGGTTATAAAAGTCTAGGAAAATTATAAGATGGTATGTAAGAAATGAGAGAATGCGAAAAAAAAATTCATGTGAAAATAAAAAGCCACAGGTGTTTCCTACAAACCACAAAACACGGTGAATATTTTAAAACCGGAATGATGATGAGCCACCCAGTGTTATTACAAAACAAAGTTTATATTTAGAACCAAGTTCAAACCATCGACACCTATTTATTTCAGTTTTAGGACAAAGTTCTTATTACAAAAACTGACATCAAGCCCGAGTCTAAAGGATCTCGCACCCTAGACGGCCAGGACTCCGGCTATTCGTGGTCTGTGACTCGGTCCGCAGCTAGTTACCCGTTGCAACCAAGTGCACGATTCTTATCTACAGTTGACCTGGTCGCTATGACCACTTGTCGTGGTCGGGGCCGTCTAGTGCGCGAGCTCCCTTTTTTTTTCGGTCGGAAATTATCAAATAACTCTCCAGCTCTGAGTGGAGCGGAAGGGCATGTCAGGCTCATACTGACTAAAACCCACCCGTGTTCCTTCACTTGCCTGTTGCCAGGGGCCACGGTATCCCTTTCGGACTTTCCCGCGACCCCGGCAGGCATCGGTCCTAGCTGGTCCCGTCAGCTCTTTGAGGCGCGCGTGGAACACAACGCGCCATCGACCCGGGTCTGGTGCTTATCCGATGGCAAGCTACTCATTGCACACCGTCCGCAAGTCTGCGCCTACGGTAGCCGGGAATTGGCCTGGGATTCCCGACGCCTAGGACGTCTCCTGCGGCAGCTAGGGGCGTGAGGGCGCAAAATTTGCTTCTGCCTCACGCGTTCCTCCTTCAAGAGCATTACTGCTTCGCAGAAGGAGGTGACGGCTTCCTATCCCGTCTCGCTCCGCACCATGACTTGGACCAGGTCCGGACGCTAAAGATCACCGCCAGCAATTGCTTCCACGAGGACACAGCGGTGCTCTGCCCAAGTCGGACAGACCGTATGCTCCACCGTGTCTTCCGGGCGATCCACACAATGTTGACACACCCGGGTGTTTTCTCCCGCCTTATTCGGAACAGGAACCTGCATCAGGCGGAAGGTGAAGACACCGTGGCGCCTCTCTAGCCACTCCTAAAAGAGGGGACTTATTGCTGCAATTGTGGTGTGCCCTGTGCGCGAGCTCCCTAAGTAGTTAATTTTGTATTAAGAACCTTGCTCTGAATAAAGTTACGTAACACATTTTCGTTAACGATTAAGACTAATCCGTTTCGTGTTGACAGTTTAGCAACATTCATTGCGTTATTTACGTTATTGAGCTGATTATTTTTCCCAACTTATGAAGCAATGGATTAACAATCTTTTTCAAAACGATCAGATTGTAATTGATCGTAGATAACGCAATTAGGGTATTAGTGTACTCTGCATAAAAATCGTTCGAGGTTTATTTAATTTGTTTTGGTTAATATTGCACTGCACTGGCTTAATATATACCAATAGAATGTTGATAAAGAGGCTGTTGCCGCAGTATCTTATTCACATTCAGGTACAGTCTGTATTTCACTGTACATTTATAATCCTGTTCAAAAACCAACTAACTCTAAACGCTGCAAATAGTTTCTGCAAACCTCATGAGAGAGAACACACGTACTTTTTTAATCACACTGTTTTCTGCTATCCAAGTTAGAATAGACATGCTCAGAAGGTTCACTATTATTTAAGAGGCGAGAAACTCATGCACACTAGGACGTCAGGATGAAATCGTAATCTCTTACTGCACTGGTAGGTACATAACTTCTACGGTTGTCTTACCATTTCAACCAGATTATTAAAGTCATCCAAAGCTCTAAAGTAAACTCTTTTTCAGCCCGATGAAAATGCCCACAAAAATGTGTTGTTATGTGTGTGCTTATTAAACTATTGGTCAACATAAACCGGCATTAAATTATCACTTGGGGTGTATTAAAATAGGCACTATGAGAGGCGGCACAAAATAATAACACGATTCAAGTTCCATTTTATTTTTCAAATCATTTGACTCAATCATTATACTGCACCACATAATTCTGCCAACATTAAAATGACTCATTTGTTTTCTGCAAATTATACTTCTGCTATTCCTTATTGTATCCCTCTTCAAGTTCAGCATCTGTTTTTATGCAGCGTGCAACACTGGCTGATTTATTGCCCGTAAAACGAGATGAAAGCACCGTCTCTTTCGAGTGAAAGAGACGGCGCTTTCATCTCGTTTTCTCACCAGAGTTCTAACAAAAACCTACCGAGTGGTAGGTTTTTGTAAGAAACTCTGCTAATGTAAGTGATAGAATGAGGAGAGAAATATTTAATTGAATAAATGAGCGAGCGAAATTATAGAGGCGTAAAACATGCATTTAGGGGCTCACAAAATACAAGATGACATCTTCTCAAAATGGAAACCACTAAAATTAGACTTATTTTGCATTGACCTATACCCTAATTGCGTAATACAACACAATCACAATCTGTTTCGATTTGAAACAGATTTCTAATCCATTGCTTCATAAGTTGGAAAAAAAATCTGCTCAACAACGTAAATAATGCAATGAATGTTGTTGAACTGTCAAATTGAAACAAATTAGGCATAATTGCTTACGAAAATAAGTTATGCTATTAGGGTACTCTATTGTATTCGGGGCTAGCAAGGCAAAAAAAAAACAACTGACAGTAATGCATTCTGATCTAAAATTACAAAATATTCTAGCTATTATAAAATAAAATTTACTTACAAATAGTTCTCGGAATTGTTAATTTTGTTACTGTTTGATAGTTTTGAAAATTGTTTCATAATAGTTTCGACTTCCCTTGCCTACTCTCCTGTGTGTTACGAGCCTTTTGAACAATACATTAATTATAATAAAATGTTTTTGCAAAATACTAAAACCAACTTGGGCCTATCATGGATTTGAACGCACATGTCTTTTGGGCGGTAACCACTTAATGGAACTGTGTGTACTAATTACATTATCTTCTTGAATTAAGAAATAATTCAATATTTCGTAGAATCCGTTTATAAGAATTATACAGAGAACTTGTGCGACAGAAATATCCATAAAAGCAATACTATGATATATCATTGGATTATTCAATATAACTGAAAAGAAACTCTAGTCACTACAATTATTACTTGACTTTAACTAAATTAAAAATAGGAAAACTTTATTAACTTTCATACAAGCTTATTTTACTAACCCGACTTAAAATAAAACAAACAAATTACTCTCATACATCACCTTAAATGCCGTGTTTAAAATTTTCGTCCAAAAACTGCAACAATCCTGGCAACACTAGCCATACGGGGAAGTTTGCACATCTCATTTAGTTAATTTATTCGTCGTGGCAGCACCGCGACCTGAGGGAATTTGTTGCAGCTATGGGCTCTGAAGTGGCATCTCTTTGCTACTGTCTTGTTTAGCAAGCAGTTTTATTGAAATAATACAATATTTAATTGCAGTGTTTTTAATAAGTTTTGAGGATAAAAATATGCAATTTTATGAATCCATAATATGCAATGTTGAGGATTAAAATATGCAATTTTAAGGATTAAAATGCATTTACAGATTCGAGAACAAAGAAAACCAAGAGGAAGGATTGCCCCAGAAGTGAGTAGCTTCTCGCAGTCAACAAAGTCAGATTTTTTGACATTAATTATATAATAATTATTTCTTACCGAGAATTATTTTACGTAGTCTATAAATCTTTACAGTAATTGAAGCGAATGACTTTTGACGAAGAAATCACTGAAAATATATGAAAGATTATTATTTTAAGAGCCCATGTTATACAAAGTATGTCAATTGACTGTTTTATAACAATTTTATGTAAAACAACATCAAGATCATAAACTATTACAGCTTTAATTTTATTAAACCTTTTACTGCAAAAATAAAACCCAATACCACTTGATCCCTTAAAATAAGAATATCCATATTATTTGAATAGTTTGTAGTCTCAATTCACCCCCTACGTAGGAACGGACATTAAACAGATTTCGCGCTCATAAAATCCGTAATTTGAATTCCTTAAGACCTTGCAGGGGTTCGCCCGGATCCTCTAATAAGAAGGGCTTGGGTGTAGGTATGTGCTTATGTTTGTTGGTAATACATTTTGGATTGAATTAATTTGATTATAATTTTAGCACTTTTAGAAGATTCAGGAATCAATGGGCGTTTAAAATGACTAGTAAGTGCAGGCTAGTCAGTGCTGATATAATGTAGACTTACGAAAATGAAAAAATTCGAAACGAACTATGGAGTTTACTTCTAAATAGCAATACTGTTGATCACACAGAAACCATGAATCTAATTATGAGTTAGTTACTAAAATTGATGTTTTTTTTTTTTTTGTATGAATATAATAAGAATTCATGCTGTATCAGTCATAAAATTGAAACTGTTAGTTATCTGGTCATTCTCTCTCAATCGTCACCTTTTAATTCCCTTAGAATAAACATAAGACCTAAAGAATATCCCAAGCATAGCCGGAAGGCAAACTATATTATTATAAAGTGTGCGAGGGCCGATAGTAAGAATACGTAGGGAGGGAGAAATTTATTTATGACGTCATCAAAGGCGACGCAGGGTAAGTAATATAAGTCTGAAAGTTTTCTTTTACCGTCGCATAATTATTGGCGAAACTCGAAACTTCGGTAAGCAGCCGAACTTCTGAAATAGGGTTTATAACTTTCATATTTAGTGGTCTCATATTCTATGAATATTCTAAGTTAGTTGAGAATTTAGTGGGCTAGGCTTTCATAATTATGTGGAAATTAAGGTTGTTTTAACAGCTTGATTATCTGTCGTATGAAATTCCATTAAGTGGGCCAGTTATTTTAAGACCAGCCTTAAAAGTGATAAAAGATTCTTCCAAGGATTTATCTAATAACTTAGTCGCTTTCGAATTATTATACAAAGTTATCGCTAACCCGTTAGTGTCCTTTCGTGTCGTGGTTAAAATATTACTCAAATAATTGTTTTAATTTCTAAGATAATCATCATCTGCCTATCCTTTTCCCAACTATGTTAGGGTCGACTTCCAGTCCAACCGGACGCAGCTGAATACCAGTATTTTACATGGAATGAGTATTACCAAGTAACTGGGTTGTGGAGGTCAGATAGGCAGCTGACCTCCACAACCCAGTTACTTGGTAATACTTTATTAATTTATTCCCAAGATAATATTTACATAATTTAAAAGCTAACATTCTTTAAATAATAAATAATATATACAAGTATAAAAAGGGAGGAGAAAGAATCATAGGGCATCAACAAATTCGTCCGCATCGCTGTCAACAGCAAATAATGAATTCGGTTATTCTGGTAGATTTTTCTGATTTTCATAACTATCACAAGACAATGGCATGATGCGATAACTTTGTTTGAGAGGCAATACACGAAATCAAAAAGTAAACTACTTGAAATACTATAACTATAATAGTTATTTATCCACACACTGAAACAATAGGTAACATTCGGTGGGCTAGTTTTTTTTTATATATATATTTCTAAATGTTTTTTATAAAAATATTTAAAAATGAAAATTATATGTTTGTAATTGAAATAAAGGAAATAATGAATGTTACAATACATTCATTATTTAGTTATTTTGATACCTGTCCAGCATAACCTGTTGAATTATATGGGAAGTAGATAGTCAGAAAGAATACTGTTAGGGCCAACGTTACTGCCAAGGTTTACAAAATAGATAAATTACAAAACTCTATTTAAACCCCAAGATTAAAACCTCCAATAATAAATGAGCTACATACCAATGTATGTAACAGTCGTAATGAAAGTCCCGATGCAGTGACACCCCTGCCGACCGGCCGCGATGTGGCGAGCAATATCAGCCGCTCAGACTTTTTAATTTGTTTCCGTTATTTATGTGCGTACAGTCGAAGGAACGTCTTGGATTAAAATAGATGCAGTTGCTTTGTTGTAGGGGTTTTATTGTGTTGGTTTTCTATCATGGCTAGATTTAGGTAGATGTGTGTTCAGAAGTAAATAAAAAAATGTGGGTTGTTTTATTGTGTTAAACATCAGCTACGCTATTCCATTGAAACTTATTTTCAAACAATGCAGCATCCGTGCTGTCAGTTATCGGTGTTCGTTCTAAAACTTTGTTGGCATCGCGGATGCAGCAGTGAGCTTAACTTTTAGGTTTCACCGGTGATCCGTCCTAACCTCTACCAAATAGAAATATTTTTGTGTGACTGCACTCATTTTTGAATAGGTATAGGAGGGAGGATTTTTGTATAGCTTTAGGTAAGTATTCTGGTTACTCAGTTATGTATGACGTGCAAATGCGAAGTGGTAGCAACTAGAGAAGGCATAGCTGAAGTCTATTAAGTCATTTGAAAAGTTCTTATCTTATAAAATAAAAGTCATGTGTTATCATGACGTTGATTGCCTCCCTAGGAAGTCTCCAAAGCGTACATAGTAAGTAACCTTTTTAACTCAACATTACACCGTGTTCACACCAAGGTACAAGTATTCTACATGTAGTGTCTACTATTTTCGTTTATCATTTACACCTAAAACGACTGTACACAAAATTTGTACAAACCTTGCAAAAATTTGAAAAAAAGTGAGCAAAATAGTTAACAGTACATTTTTGAACAAAGTCAATACATGTTCATATCATGTTCTATATACAACATGTTTTTGACTTGTCTTTCACAAGATTTATCACAGCTTGTTGGGGGTCAGTTAACGAGAAGTTATAAAACATAAAATCCTATACGATGACAAATACCATAATTGCACTGATATGCTCGACAACCACCACAATGGTTAGTAAACACATAAAACAAAGCTGTTTCTAATTGATCTAATCTATCAGCCGCCTAACAAATGACAATTAGCACGAATGTTTTCACCCTTCCTGAATGTTTGCCTGGAATCTGGAATATTTCATGAAAAATTTGTACTTTAACGTTAAGGGCTAGAGGGAATAAGGAGTAAGCATTTAGCGATTTTATTCCAATTATCGTACTAAGTTTTTATGTGTAGACAGAGGGTCAGCAGAAGTGTAAAGCGAGATTTGCTCGATATGTTAGAGTCCCCAGTAACAGAGGACGATCTTATGCTTATTGCCGCTAACCAGACTCCCGACATACTATTGAAAAATCCTTAATGGATGAAACTCAATAACACTTTGTCAAAACGGGGATCGAAACCAGAACCACACGTTCAGCAGCCGCACTTGTGACCACTAGGCCACCGAGGTAATTCAGGTAGTTTATAGAGGAAGATAGTGATGAAAGTCAGAATAGGCCAGCATAGATTGCGATAGTCTGAATATGCTGATTTATAGAAACAAAACACTCAATGATCATAGTGTAGGTACATTATAGAATAGTAATTCTATAATGTACCTACACTTGGTACATTATAGAATTACTATTCTATAATGTACCTACACTATAATAACGCGTTCATAATTTAGTTTCCGAAACATGTAAACAAGTACAAGTTTTTTCGAAAAACAAGTTTTAAATCTAGACATAAAGTTCAGGTTGCGCTACAACTTCAGCTTATTTATCACTTTTTCAATAGTTCTAATCAATCTAAAATTAACTTAATTTACACTAGCATAAAGTTGATGTCTGAACATAACATTAACAGGAAACAAAGATTTGAATAGACCTCAGGCAATACCTACCTTAGTAGGTGGCATACACCGAGTCGAGGAGAGCATTAGGCTCCTATAATTATTAATTAAGGCTTAGCTGATATTCCAGTCAATGGATATTGAAACTGCCAGCTTAGGAACTTGAATGGACTTGATCAATCTAAGCAGTGGCAATACTAATATCTTCCTGATAGACCGTCTGTTAGACAATCAGGGTTTTGACTGGTAGAAATCGTCACGTAACGAAAAAGCGTTATATCTCAAGAATCAAAAGTTTTTGTTTTTTAAACGAAGTTTTTTTGTTTTGAATCACACGTGAGGACGAACTTCGTTCCTGACGGGGGTCCCCGACCGCTTCAATGTAGCAAACTATACTCGTTCATGGTTCGATCCCACGTGTCGCAAACATTTAATCAGTTTATTCTTCTGGAATTATTCTTCTTAGTAATAGCTTGAAATCTGGATTTGGGCCTGGATTATGACAATAGGCCCATAATTATATACTTAGGACAAACAAAATGTGAAATGGAGTGTTTACATAGTACCTGATTCTCTTGCCTACCCTTATAAGGAAAACAGGCATGATATTATTATATGAATATTCCCCAAAGCCTTCATCTCATAACTTGCAACAAAACTCTTTATCTACCCTCGATCTCAGCCGTCTGCTTAACACGAAGTCTTAATGTTACTTAAATACGGAACTTAAATTAAGCAGGAATTTAGGGTTCCGTAACAGTTGCGCCGGTCAGAGGCCAATGATTAATATCTTACTTGACAAGCAAGCACTGTTCTGGGGTAATTAGTTATTTTTTTGACGTTAATTTCTTTAAGGTGAGTGGAACGGTTTGTAGTTCTTTTGTTTTATGTGGAACGAGGGAATGTCTCGCCATAAACCTCTTTTCCACCTATAATAACTGCTAGACTAACTTAAAAAAAAAAAACAGTGGTACCCCGAGTGCCAACAGAAATAAAAACTTTAAAAAAAAAAATACTTCCAAAACCTTTAAAGTAAAAATACTCATAGAACATTGATCCGTAACGTAATGTAAATAAAGAGCACACTCGCTTTTACAAAAATCAGGTGTCGGTAACGGTGTCGCGAGTTCAATTGCTTTTTCCCATCTTAAAAATGCTCAACACGCCTGTAGAAGTTTTCACTTCAAAAAACAGGTTAAGATTCGAAACTTTTCGATAGTAATTTTTGTGATTTTAATGGCAGAGCCTATATTATTATGTACAGTAAGCGTTCAAAAGTGGATAGGCACGTTAAGAGTCGTTTTGCTGTGAACACGCGGTATAGTCCGTATATCTGTATGTGTAAATAACACGGCACAAACACCACAGAGAACGCTTTACACACTGTCGTCACGTACTCGCGAAACAAAAATATATCTCCGTCGCTTTTGTTAGACACGGTAACACACACGCATCATGCGCGTGACATTGGCCAGTTTATGTCATTGCTAAAATTCAAATTAATCTTATGTGTGCAGATAGCAGAAGGCGTTAAAGAGTTGGTCTGAGATTCGAGCTGGCTTAGGTTCTGATCTCGTAGAGAACAGCGCGGTTTTTTTCTTTTCGAAATTTATTATTTTTGTTTTCAAAAATAATATTTTTTTAATATTGCTGCCTTTTTTATTAATTTTGATATTGCAATAAAGGGTTTAGAATAAAAGATATGTGATAACAAAATTAAACAATATTTATTAGATATAGATCTCAAGAAACTTAGAAGCAATTTGTATTATTTTGACAATTATGAAATGTTTTAAATTTTAAATGGATTTTTTCGCCATAAATATTAAGCTTTGATCATGGTCGAAGTAATTAAGCAATAAATAAGAATATTAGACTACTCAAAATGTAAAAAAAAAAACTACTTACAAAATAGGTGATTTTAAGGTTAAATATGGGCAGTTTGTTTACATTAATTATTTTACATTTTATTTGGCTTTAATAAATATTGGTTGGTATTGAGGTTATAGCTTAAGTTTTCATTTTCTTTACGAAAAGAAGATTGAAACTAAACCACAGATTTTAATTCTAAAATAATAATATTACTAAAATAATCTTAACATTTTCGGTCAATTTGCAAGAAATACGACAAACACCATATTTCAATATGGTTTTTGTCGTATTTCTTACATACTTAAAAAAATCGTTACCACAAATTCATGCAATAACGAATGTGTTGTTTAAACGGTAAATATTTTAAGGTTAAAATATAGCAGTGTCCCTCTTGAAGTCTTAATATTATCGTGCGAAACTTAAACGTTCTTGTTTATGCCTTTCTGTCAAAAATGGTTTCCTAGCTGGTCTTCAGTGATGCAAGCCTTCAGAGTGCACGGAGAACGGTTCATAATACCGTGTTTAATAATTCAGCAAAATATCTCGTTGATATGCAACCATTTATTTCATATTTATTCACCATTTGACGTCGCTGCTTCTCGATAACAAGCCTCTTCCTAATATCTCTTAACCTTCACAATATTTCTCTAGAACAAAGAATAACATCGTATTTATTACACATACTAATTATTTATCATTCACTAATCGAATTAAACCTCATAATAAATTTAAAAACTTTAAAGGCATCTTCTGTCTCAACAATACCTCTGTTCTATCAACAATACCTTTGATTAAGATTTATGTTTAGTCAAATATGAAATATATAAATGATAACACTCACATTTAGTCTGGTTTCATACGATATTTGTGTAAATTACATTCACTTTTACGCAGCGCAATAATATTTGATCTCCGTTCAATATTTATATTTGACTGCATTTTGAAAATAATAACCACAACATCGCTTTTACTTGTCACCAACAATAACCACGAACCAACAAAGTTCTATTAAATTAATACTCGTAACGAACTGCATCTGTCTACCCTACAGAAATCGAAATAATTTACTTAGTTTTCTGAGGTCTACCTGCTAAACTTTAATATTTATGTGAACGAGACGAATGAACCAGAAAAGAAATGATTATTGAACTAGTCTTTATTTAAAAAATAACAAAAACTACGAATAGTAATTATTAAAAAAAAATGACGAGCTAACCGCACGTGAGATTCGAACCCTCTCGGCTCGCCATAATTGCATATACCAAAGAAGGTTATCCACTGAGCTAGCATGCTATATACAGTATTGTTCGAAATTATGAACTAGTATGAGTTGCAGACAAAGTAAGTATGTGTGTGTGTAAGTAACAACTTATAGAAGAAGGTCGTAAGTCAAACCGCAGCGTCAGTCTATTGGTTTGTGAGATTGCCTATGGACTTTTGGTCGATACTGTATTTCAGAATTTATCTTGCAGTAGTAGTAAGTACTGCACTGTGCAATGATGTTATTGGATGGAAAATAAGTAGGCAACCATCAAATGATAAGTTGTCACTCACGTGGACATCAGCAATACCAGAAGCACCGCATAAAAGTTTTCATCCCATTAAGGAATCGCACACACTAAACCGCCACGACCACGAGCTGTGGTTGCAGCGACCAGGTAAACTATAGAAAGTGATACGAATCGCGCACTTGGTCGCAACGGCCCACTAGCCACAGACCATACAATACCACTAGTAGGCCACGACTCCGGCCAGTCGTGGCCGTCTAGTGCGCGAGAATAATAGGTTGGTGTTGAAAGATGGATGATAAACAGAGGCTGTGTTGTTTAGACCTAGTTAGCTGAAACAACAGCAATATTTGACGATAACGAAACAACATGCCTATTGGCAAAAGAATCAGGTATTCTATACACGGAGTAATTACCAGTCTGATATAAAGAGTTCCATCAAAACCAAAGCGGATTATGTTCTTGTAATAGAAACTCTTTTATACGTTTAAGACGAACCTCGGGAAAAAACAGTACGAAAATAAAACATTTCTAGACAATTCCAAGGACACGTTGAATAAGATACGTAACAGAATATTCGTGTTTATTTTTACTCTAGACAAGTTATATTTATGTGTTGTGTTGGTTAAGAAATCTGCGCACATCGACATAGTGGATTAGCTTGTTTAGTCTAAAAGGCTTTTATTTAGTTTTTGTCACTTGCAAAGTTATAAAAAAATACATAATTGTAATATTACTTTGGAATAAGGTACTTAGCTACGTATTTCTCAGCGTAAATAAGGAGAACCATTGTTATGAATAAGCTCAAAAGCCAGTGCTAATGCGGTGCTTCTGACTAAACCATGTCCCATATGTTGAAGTGGCAATGACACCTGCACTTCTGAGGACCTAATGACACTGATGCTGCGATTGGCGTGGGAACCTACTGGGCCCGGAGTTGGCCACAATATGTGCATTTCCCATTGACTCGAAAAGAAGAAGAACCTCAAAAGCACTTACCTGCAGCAGGAGATAGTTTCGTCACCACACCCCACCGCGATTTCCACTGAAACAAACAAAAGAAAATTATTAATTTTATTATGTAAAGCATGGTACCTAGGTTTAGTTTTGCAACAAAAACGGTTTTGTAGGCATGTTTTGTTTGTGCCGATAAACAAATGCGGTGGTCACGAGCATCAGTACCTTACAATTACGCACGATTCATAAGCATTTTTCTCTTAACGTATCGATATATATTTTATGGTAGTATCAAACAATATTACTATTATGAAATAAGTGTTTTCTTAAACTTACATGTTTTATTTCACGAGAAAAATGCTTTTAACGCCCGCACGAACGTTTTTTTTATCGCGTACTGGGTTTTTAACGCACTGCTTAGCTGAGAGTTGAAAATCCAACAGTGCGCTTTTTTGTCGTGCTGAAATGCGCTCTGTTGAATTCTCAATGCTTGGCTCGTACTGAGTGTTAAAAACCCAATGCACAATCAAAAACCATCACGTTAAAAGAATCGCCCGTGTGCACGAGAGCTTACTGTAAAGTATTTATTCTCGTGACTGTACACCCACATTTCACCAGTAGGAAAGCCACTCAGTCAGCCAGTCAATCTGTTCTAAATACTTCTAAAATACTAATGCAAATTAAAATAAAACCGCTGAAACTTTAATGAAATAAGCGACGAAACGAGCCGCAGTTGAAATATCGCAAGTAGTTAACTGAAACGGCATTTAGTGATCAAACTAAATATTTTTAGATCAATCAAAATGCAGTCATCGTATGTGCTCTCTGATTTCGAAAAATACGAACATTTTTACGTTCAAGCCTTGTAAATATTCAGGGTACATTTAGCTCTAGACAGTATATTGTGGTCTAAGTTGAAAGCGAATTGAGTCATGTCATCTTAATTAAGTTGCACTTCGTTATAGCATTCTTTGTCAGTGTAACTACATGATATGTTAACGAGACATCATGTTTCTTAATAAATTGTAAATTATTAAAGGAATTGAATTGTCATTTGTCTTACGATTAAAATAGCCACTTATGACAATGTTGGTGATCCCTAGAGCACGTTATGTCACTCATTTTGTCACAACTTCTTGCAATTGTCTCTTAACAGAGCATGGACTCTACGCAAACCTCTCCAACAGAGAAATACTCATCAGCGAGCAAGTCAACAAACCTCATTAGGAATATTCATTTTCTCAATACTTCTCGTCGACTGACTGCGAGAACCTCAGCAATAGACAAGTACGTACTCATCAGCGAGCGATCTTTCATTGCCTACATTCAACTGTTACCCTGTGACAGTTCACGACAGTTCTCGCGCTTGTCCTTTACCCCACAGGCTGCGAGAACCGATGCAATAGACAAATAGCCGTCAGCGAGCAAGCCGGCAATAAAATCCACTATTTTACCGCGCCCCAACACGCTCGCGCCTTTTATCGCTTTTTACTGGATAAACTTTAGCTCTAGCACTATTTCAAGACTAATGTTTGAGGATTCGTGGATCAAAGAATTATTATGGTCTGGGGAAAATTACATAGACATTCGGGTAAATCTTTAAAATATTTTCTTGCTCATTTTTACCAAAAAACAGACATAACGCAAGTCGGTCTGGCACACTTAGAGGTCTGTACTACGAAAACTACAATACTTAGTCAACCTTTTTAACTAAGTATACAGTCATACAGACGGTGTAGGATTAGCAATATAGGCCTTTATCACCATTTGGATACGGAACCCAAAAAAACCGAATGGACTTTTTCCATGTTAATGGTGCAATAGTGCATAGAGTGAATATAATAACAAAAACAAACTGGTTGATACAGATTGATGAACTTGATTGCACGAATGAACGATAGAATTGATTTACGACGATAGATTTGCAATTGTTTTTAATTGCAAATCGTGGGAAAGCATCAGCTGTTACATACTTCGATAAAACTTTTCAGTGTCCAGATCCAGTAAATAGATTAATTTCAGTTATAAACGGAACGGGTACTAGGTAACAGGTAGGAAATACGATCACTTAAACTCACTTAAGTAATCACTTAACTCTCGCACGTAATAATTAAGAATTTTCTCCAAATTACATTTGTTACAATTCCTTCAACTGTGTAACATAAAGTTAGGGAAATAATTCTACGTCTGAAATAATATATTATGTGAAATTATTGAGCAGGTTATAAAGGTGGTAGTAAAATGGTTTACGACTGAAAAATAAAATGGCGAAGTCCCGTGTATTTTACGCCCCAGTTTAATGCTTACAGAAATACAGGATATAGTATTTTTCAGTTTAATATGGTTTTACAGCGGGGCTTTATTAGCTATTGATTTAAAATGCGCCTGCGAGTGTTGAGAACTGTTTCAATATTGTAGATTTCCGAAGATGTTACAATAGTATTTAATCTTTTCTGCATATTTATAAAATCCACCAGCAATAAATAACAAAACACACTTTTATCGTTTATATAGTTAGTAATATTACATAGTAAGTTATCAAATGGACGCAACAAAGTTGAACATAACTCAGAATTAGAGCAATATCTGACAACACAACTCTAAGCGACAGATTTGAAACAGATTTCTACTTTTTCATTTAAAAATATAACTTGTTATTTAAGATACGTAGGAACTTAATATTATCATCTGAATATTACAGTCTTATTAACCCACATCCATACTTCTAGGACATCGACGCCAGCTACGCGACCAGCAGTACTATCTACCTCCGCATATCCGTTAGTAGGTACGTTCCATTTGTAACTAGCTAAACAAGTGACAACCACAGTGCCGGCGCGTCGTCTGTCTGTTTGCATTTCATTGCCAACAGTTTGTTGTTGGATTTAGACAACGATTTCACTGCGCTAATTGATAGTTTTCACTTTATATTACTTACTTTGATTGTTCAAAGAGGATGTAGACTTGTAAATCGAGTTTTCTAGCCATATACCTGTATTACTTTCATATTTTTAAATGTAATATTATTATGTAGGTAATAAAATGTTGTATTTTATTATCACAATCTATGTACTCACAGTTGCCTAGTCAAGCTCAAAGTTTACTATAAGATACTTTTCCCTGAAGATAGTCATTATTAGGTCGCTAGTCAAGCGAGTAGGCAATTTCTTCAACATCTGTAATCTTGCCCACTATCCATTACCTGAGTTTACTTAATGATCCGTAACTCTATAGCATCTCTACTCTTTTGTATGACCTCTGTGACGAATCATGCAATGGAAAATCATCATAAAATTATGTAAATCTAACATAAGAGATGCCTGCCCCTTCCTGCCTGATCCTTTTTGATCTCCATTACATAAATATAGCTCACAACTCAAAAGAATTCATAAGCCTGCTCAACTTCAATGACTTTCAAAATCTGAATTTCGAAACTAGTTGTAAAGAGTGACGTCACGGTTTCCATCCTCCATGATTGATCATTCACTACAAAGTTACTACTTGCGTCAGCTCCCGATTCATTCTTACTTCACACTCAATTGGAAGGGGTTCGTTCACTTACTACATCGTACAAAAAAGAACCTTGGAACCAAAAGTTAAAGTGCAAATTACTTCGATGTCCCCCACGGTATTTTGCATCATGATGCTGCGATAAATTTAACTATGCTTCATCAGACCCGGTAAGGAGAAGTCGAGAAAGTGATTTTTAAAGTAATATTTTAAAGATGTTGCAATGTATTGGAAAGTTATTGGCCATAAAAAAAACGTTTAGCTAAACGCTCAATTCCGAAACCAATATGTTTGCAATGATATTTTTATTTGAATAAAAGACGTAAGTAGATATTTTTTCGTGAGTTTACAAAGATTGCCAAAGTTAGACGTTTTCATTTTACATATTTATAGGTAGCCAAACATCATAAGAAAACGTTTTGGTACGCACTTAGAACAGTAACTATTTACAAATCAATTTTAAATTAAGTTTACATCTGAATTTGTTGGTTTATCATCAATCATTATTCTCCTGTCCTTATCCCAATTTATTTGGGGTATTTTTCTTGCAAACTTCTCTATTACTCGGCAGTCACTACCTTTCTATCCATATCATATTTCACACAGTCCATCCATCGTTTCTTTGGTCTTCCCCTACTCATATAGCCATCCACATTCATACTCAAAACTTTCCTCACGACATTTTCCTCATTCCTCCGCATTACTTGCGACCACATACCATGGCAACCGATTTCCACACAAGTATTCGGTCACCGGTGTCACTTTCAGACTTCCTCTTATCAACTAATTTCTCTGAATTTGTTTGTTTATGTTCCCATATTACAGCCACAATTACAACCTTGCCTAAAATCAACAAAGCATCGGTAATCGTCAATACGTTGGTTTGATATTTGTTCAAACGCAGCGCTAGTGAAATAGGTAATCAATTTGTATCAGGTCAATCAAAATCGGATGACCAAAATAAATACACTGTTTTAACTCACGTACCCCCTCATAACCTGGCATCTAATCTGTCAACATACAAACAAAAATAATCCGGAATGTTTTCGTCCAACAATGCAATGGTGTTATCAGGGTGCGGGCGCCATTGTCTCATTGTATATTCACGCCGCACTCCGCACTCCGGGGTAAGCACGCCTATCTCTGAAGATGTCAGCGACAGAAGTTTTCAACCTTTTTTTTTTTGACGTTTCAAAAGATTTAGGATTTGGTTTTTATTTTTCTTTTGTTTGTTTGTGGCTAATGATTTAGTTTGAGGTTGAGTGAACTGGAAATAATGAAGGGGTGTTTGGTGGTGACAGGTTTAATGATACAAATTAGATACATTTTAAATCATTATCTTTTTCGGGCTTGATGTACAATGTATATGGCGTGCTTAGCGTTATGTGGTGATACAAAATGTGAAACTCAATCATTCGAACATACAATAAGCCGTTCAAATCAATTCAATGTTCCTCGCATGAAATAAGATTATTTGGGCACGTCTTCCTCAAAGAAGGAATTTCATTAAGAAAATGAGCAGTAATGTCTTACCGCCAGTAAAAATCAACAAACTGTGCTCAAAATCAACAAAATTCATTTAATAAATCAGGCAAAACCCATATTACATAAAATTGAATTTGACGATACTGCAACAGAATAGGTCAAAATATAATAAAATGACAATGCAATTAAAATAGGAACAAATTATAATGAAATAAAATGTCAAATGCGATTGAATTTAAAATATATATAAGAGCAGGGTTACGCTGCAAAGCTTCTGCTACTAGTTAGCCCATCGTTTCTTAACCTCGGGTCGCGACCCAAATTTGGGTCGCGGGCCATATCAAGATGGGTCGCGGGACCCGCGGGACTTTTTGAAAAATCGCGCCGGTATCACCGCATCCTGACTCGAAATACACCGTGCCATGCGAGGGGCGCGGGAGGTTTGACGTAGGTATCGAATTCGCGCGGCAATGATCAATGACTCAGTGTTCTAGCGTAATTGTCAAGGAGTGCACTTTATTTTTTCACACTATTTTAGCGAACCAAGTTAGTTTAGATCTGCCTAAGTATTACAGAATTGTATTTGCTGAAATTATTATAATAAAAGTGTATGCAACACGCATTTTTTTACTGCGGTTAAAAAAGGTACGTATAATTTATATGGTTTCTAATACATTTTGTAGGTTAGAAATAAAATATAAGCATTGAGTTCATTTGTTATAAAAATTGAAATTTGCTAATTGTCATAATGTTAACGGCCTTAAATTTTATTTATCATTGTTTTGTTATTGCGAGAATATTTGCATTTTGAATCTGAATATTAGGTAGGTATTCAGTAATCGAGGTGTTGTAAGTTAATTATGCCTTGTCATTTATTTCAGATACATTTTACATACAGAATTGAAGAACAGCGTGTTTTTCACCCATTAGTCATATCAAAACAAATGCTACCTTACAAGGACGAGTTTTTAAAATTGGGATTTATTGAAATATCAGATCGATCTGGTGTACCGCGTCCACAATGCACGGTTTGTATGCAACTTCTTTCAAATGAATCGCTAAAACACAACAAATTAAAAAATACATCTTGAAGAGGTCCATCCAACCTTCGTAAATAAACCACTTGCCTTTTGGAAAGAAAAAGAATCTCAAGCAAAACGTATGAAACTTCATGCACCATCGTGTTCGACAACAGTTTCGTTAGAAAAAACTACCTACGCTTCTTTTCAAGTAGCTTTAAAAGTTGCTCAATGTAAAAAACCACATAGCATAGCTGAGGAGTTGATTAAACCAGCTGCGATAGCCATGGCGAGAACTGTCTGTGGGGATGAAATAGCTAAAAAGCTGGAAATGGTGCCAATTTCAAATGATACCGTAAAAAAAAAAGAACAGATTTAATGTCATTTGATATTTTAGAACAGTTAATAACAGATCTCAAAACAGCAATTAAATTTTCTATTCAAATTGACGAATCAGTGGATATCGAAGACTTTCCACAGCTATTAGTCTATGTAAGATACAGAACTGCTCAAAATTTTAACGAAGAATTTCTTTTTTGTGAAAAGCTGACTGTAACATCAACTGGGGCTGACATATTTTTATTGGCAAAATTGTGTCGCAGTATGTATAGATGGAGCGCCAGCGATGATAGGGATTCGCATAGGATTTTGTGCCAAAGTAAAAGAAAGAAATCCGCAAGTTGTTACAATACACTGCTTTTTACATCGTGAGAACTTGGCTACACGAGATATGCAGCTAGATCTACACCAGGTATTTAAAGGACGTGATCCAAATTATAAACTTCATAAAGGAACGCGCTTTAAACTCTCGGATATTTCGCTTAATGTGCGAAGAAATGGATTCAGATAACCAGCATTTATTGTACCATTCAGAAATCCGATGGTTATCCCGAGGAAAGATTTTAGCCAGAATTTTTTCTCTTAAAACCGAAATAGAAATATTTTTGACTGATAAAAAACACGAATGCGCTAATCGCTTTAGTGATAACAAGTGGATGACAAAACTGGCATGTTTAAAGTGACATTTTCCATCACTTAAATCAGTTGAACACAGAAATGCAGGGCTCAAACTGCACCGTAATAGACATTTACGAAAAAGTTATAGTTTTTAAGAATAAAATAAGACTTTGGCAAGAAAAAAATGCAAATGATCAATTAGCGGCGTTTGCCACATTGAACTTATTTCTAGAAGATCTGAATGACACCGTATTTTTCAAGAAATCAAGCCTATTTTGTTGGAACATTTGAGACACCTTAAAGATGAAATTACAAGATATATTCCACAGAATGTGCACGTCTTGAAATACAGTTGGGTAAGAAATCCATTTGAAGTGGATGTGATGAGGATTGAAAATGATACGCCTGGATTGCAAGAAGAATTAATAGAATTGTAGGGTGATGGAGTATTAAAAGAAAGAGTTGCCAGAACTAGTATCACGAAGTTTTGGGCGCAATTGTCTGGAAAGTCTATTTTGACTAATGAAGCTGAGAAAGCTCTGCTACCATTTCCAACTACCTATTTATGTGAATCTGGATTTTCGTGCCTTGCTGTTTTAAAGAGCAGGTATAGAAATAGACTGGATCCTCAGCATGACATGCGATGCGCATTGTCCGTCAATTTAACTCTCTTCTTTGTTCAAGAAAACAACATAAAGGTAGTCACTAATAAATTTGAATTTGAGACCACCTTGAATTTTGATCAAACGTCATTAATTTAATTATTATTACTAACAGATAACTCGTGCCATGTTTTTTATATTTGTATTAGTTGATTTCTAAAAAATGTTTAACTTACTATGAATAAAGAAAATGTAGTAAATTGATGTTTTTATTTTTTATCGGGTCGCGGGCTTCTAATATTTTTGAAATATGGGTCGCCAGCCAAAAAGGTTAAGAACCGCTGAGTTAGCCAAACCAAAAACAAAACTTTAAAACCTTCCTTTGAAAACCACTCAAACTATGTTCACACCATGGCAATGGTCGCTTGGGCCGAAGACAGATGGTCGTCGAGGCGCTCTTTCTCAAGGCGTTACATACGTTTACAATTTATTAGGTATTGGAGAAGGGTGAACATCCCCGTGCTTCTCCGATGGTTTTAAACTGTTAATAAATTGAAAGCCCATACCTACGTAGGTATGCGCACGTACATAGGTGATTTATTTGTAGGTATGGAAACCAGCAAACGATTCTAACCACAGAGTACAAAAAGAGCATTAGATTAGCACAAAAATATGAGTAAAAAATAATCAGATAACTTTACTCCACACTTATTGTCATTTGCAGTATTTTTAAATGGTAAAAAGTTTAGAAACAGAGTAAACAACAACAATTTTTTGCATTCAAAAACCTATAAATATCATACACCTCAAGAAGTGAATACTCAACAAAGATATGCCGAACGAAGAAAATTATCCCAAAATAGCGGCACTTTAAATATAACCGCACAACAGAACGACATGAAAATCTCAATGTATTTGAAGAGTGAAAACAAACAATTGTTTAAATTAAGTCTCGTCTCCGTGTTAAGCCGTCGCCTCGGCTCGGAATGCGGGGATAAACGTCGGTTAATCCCTCCCGAGCCCTCTCTGTCCCTCCGAGGGCAAGTTAATATTTTATTGAAAAACCTTCTTAGCAACCGTTCGGATATGTCGGAGACAATGGCAGACTGTGGCTGTCAAACTTTATGATGTGGGCGTGGAATGTGAGGCGTCTTATTTTTATATCGATTGCACTGACTGACACAGTCATTCAGAAGATATTGGATCTAATAATTATGGCGTGTATTGATTTGCAACAAAACATGATACAGTAAACGAGCATCTTATGCAACGGATTCCCAATATTTCTTTAATGTTATAATTGACATAGTGAACGAAAATATCGTGCCGAAAACCCGGCCTAAAATAGTCATATTGTATAGTGATTAATGGCCATTTCTTTTGCTTTGCAATACGTTTCAATTCAAGAACCTACATACTTTTTAAGTGTCCACATTCACCTTGTCACTGTCGATTTTCAATAAGTTATGAAAAGTGCAAGTGTGTAGACTGTTCCCAACTTTATTATTCATATCCGAAGTTTTATATCCTGAGTAGGGAAAAAACGTAGCTGAAAACTGCACTCGTGTACTCCAAAATTTCGAAACCATGTACTGTTAGTCTGTTACATACGCGTTGTAATTTATCTGACGCTTCCAAATATGTTGAATGATAAAATAGTGAGAAATATACTGTTTTTATGCAGTATCAGGAATACAGGACACTGTACTAAAACTTGTGTGTCAGATATTTAAAAACAGCGAAAACGTTTTATTTTATGTCGTAATATTTAAAGTGATAACGATCTTTATTTATTTTTTAATTAACTTATTGTTCCAATTTACTACGTGATAAATATGTTTTATAAAATAATAGTATTAGCCCTTAACTTTTTGATAATTATTCCCATTTACTATAATTATCTTGAACTGTTGAAGATTGCTCACACACATATACATACACGCATCTCCGAGTTTCTCCTCTACACAGTCACGCTTTTTACACCTTCTAACACAAAACTCACAAACAATGATCACAACAACAACTACCTAAATAAATAGTACTAATACAAAATGTTTAGAGCCACTGTCTCTGGCTTAAGCAGTGTTAGGTTTAATTGTATGTATGGCTTTCCTATAAGGAGATTACGGTTCGCAGAGAATGGCCGGGGTACATCTGTGCGAATTGCGAGGAACTCTCATTTTGAAGAGTATCGCGCCTTTTGAGCTGCGAGGGTGAGCAGAGGCGACAGTTGTGTCAATAGTCTAAATCAACAAGATTTTCACGGATGAGCAAAGACGAAAATAGTTATAGTTTTTGTTATATACTGACGTAAAAATTCCTGGATTGAATGCTTGCAAGCCACAGTAATATGAACCGGCAAAATATTGTGGAAACTAAAAATAAATGTTTTTATAGTACAGATATTGTTAAAAACAAAAATAAATATATATACCTATTTGGGACTGCAACAACATTACTGAGTTTTGACTTTTTGCTTATTGAGTTGCTTTTTTGATTTCTACATAGAAAAAAAAAATATACAAATGGATATTTCGAATTTAGGTGTATAAGGGAAATTAGCATCTGTACACGAACCTACGATACAAAATAATTACTACTACATACAAAATCGATCGATTATTAACACACGACTAAAGTTGTAAAATTATTATTATCCACAACCTTACCATAAATCTTCGTCCACATTTCTCCAAATCAAAGCCTCCTGTAAACCAAGGCGGCACTTTACAACGCCATCGATTCGAACCCGTGGACTCATGGGCTCATAAAAGGGAACTTCAACACTTGCGTCCCGCTATAAATCCCTAGCATCTATAGCTATGTGTGGAATCTGATCCTGTCGTAGTATAAGTACCTACAGCTATGGATGGAAGTGATTGGAATACAGCGTAATCTGAATTAAATCTTCGCTGTATTTGTAAAAGTCTATCAAAGATGAGAGAAAATACAAATCTCACTTAATACAGTTATTTGATGTGACTTTGCGGAAATCCATTATAAAACAATAGACGTAGTTATATTTAGTAACCTATTCCGTCATAAAAACCCTGTAAGAAATCGACACGTGTTTCACCTCTCAACGAGGCATCCTCACGCAGAGGCGCTCTGCGTTTGGCGATCGGGTTTGTGACAAGTCAATCGTCATCCTAAGGATGCCTCGTTGAAAGGTGAAACACGTGTCGATTTCTTACAGGATTTTTTATGACTAGGAATAGTTAAGCGGAATAGGTTACTGAATATATTATGTACGTCAATTGTTTTTTTTTTTTGAAGTGAAATATTCTTTAGGCATTTTTAACTAAACCATTGATTTCGCGACACCATGACGACATCTCATTTTTGTAAACACGATTGTGCTATTTATATAAATTCTATGCAAGTATTTTTACTTTAAAAGTTTTGGAAGTTTTTTTTTTTTTAAACGCTGTTGAGCTCTTTATTTAGATAAGATTACGAACCAATGTTCTATACAAGTGTTTTTCTTCCACCAAGGCGATCTTGTTCAAGTTTTCACTTTTTTCACCACTTTTTTTTTCTCACTTATTGCCTATATAGGTCAAAATTAGTGTTGCCCAAATGCAAGAACAAGACGAGACTTAGCCAGTCTTGGTCTTGGTCTTGCGCCAATACACCTGGTCTTGGTCTTGGTCTTGGTCTTGCGCTCCCAGTCTTGGTCTTGGTCTTGGTCTTGCAGCAAGAGTCTTGCAAGTCTTGCAATTACCTATTAGTCTATTACTATTTATTAAAGTTTACTTTAAATCTTAGAAAAACGTATTAGAATTGGAACATTGTGAGCTTGAATTAACATAGCCATAGTAAAGATCAAGCAGATTAATAAATAACTGAAGATTTGATAAGAAATTCGAAAAATCAACTGACCTATATGTCGTTTTCCATGGAAGTAACTGTTTCTTAATAAACATTTATGATTTATAAGCTTACATTTGCTAAAACATGTAAAAAAACAAATTAATTACAATAACTTGACTGTATTTTTTTGTCTAGAAAGAGATTGAACCCTCAACTTATAAGAAATTTAATAAAAGAGTTTTACGATTTATCATTTATTTGAATAAAAAATAAAATACAACACAAATCAATACTTTATATCAATTTTTTTGACCAAGAATTAATACAAAGTAACCATCTGGCTGACTCATCACTTAACCTATTTCTATGTTTTCTAATTACTAATGATGCTTTAGAAAATAACCTCTCAGCAGGTACTGAAGTTGCAGGTATTGAGAGAAAATCACGGGCCATTTTCGATAAAATCGGATACTCTGTCTCATGCGTCCTCCACCAATCTAAAATGTCTTCCGAGCTGGCAGTTCTTGGTTTTCTCAGGTACTCCTCCAACTCGTCTATCACTAAGCCTTGAAGACAAGATCCAGATGACGTCGAGGGACATTCATAGAGTTTATCAAAGTCTATTACGTCTTCATCTTCATCACATACTTTATTTTCTTTTTCTGGTAATTCCAGAGATTTGTTCAGTGAGTGTAGACTTTTATATTCTTCATAAAGTTCATTGAACTTGCGCAGACTTTCTGTTTTAAGTTGCTTCCCCCACATTGTCAGGTCAAAAGTCTGAGCCTTATGCCTTGGGTCTAAAATTAAAGAAGTACAATAAATCCAGTTGCTCTTCTTGTAATGTTTAAGCATTTTGTCTCGAGCTGCTTGGAAAGCTAGAATGAGCCTTTCATCCACTTCAGATCGATTAGGTTTCTCATCTAACTGTTTTACCATGGATTCAATTTTATCTAGCAAGAGATTGAATGATACAATGACTAGCGGTAATGTAACATATTTGTCTCCACCAAGTTTTGTACTTAAAAGTTTAAAGTTTATTAGAAATTTATGTAATTTTTCGAGTACCTGCCATTCATTAGCTGTGATTTGAAAATCATTTAATTCGGTGACAGAACTGCACAATATGTCAATGCCCGCTCTCACTTTTAAACCAAATCCAATCATATCATGTGTGGAATTCCATCTCGTTGGACAGTCAAGAATGGCATTTAGATTTGATGGCACGCCAGCTGCTTCACAAGCAGACTGAAACTTCTTCTTCACTATCTCACTTCTTTTTATTTTACTGGAAATACTGCGTAACTTTGTTACAGATGTACGCGAGTCAGCAATATTTGGTGCAGATTCTTCATCTTCCTCATCCTCAGTTTCGTCTGCATAGTCTTCGTACTGCTGATCTTGCGCGTTAGTGTCAGACTCACAGTGTAATGCTAAGGTCTTTAATAAATCTTGTACACCAAGGTTTAAAATGTGAGCAAAGCACCGGAAATGTTGATTGTCTGAATCAAAGTGTGGCGGCAGCTGTTTGCCCAGTTCATACATAAATTTGGTATTTGCAGTTGCGTTGTCGACCGTGATACCTTGTATTTTATCAATTATGCCATATTCCAATAAACATTCATGGAAAATCGTTGCAATATCTTCCCCAGTATGTCGACCGCGTGATGGTATAAAATCAAGAACTACAGATTGATACTTCCATTCGTTGTCTATATAATGAATAGTAACCCCGTAGTAACTCCTACCAGCAATTGACGTCCACCCATCAATGGTAAAAGACATTTTAGATGATAATTGTTGAAGTCGTTCCTTGAGATTCAATTGGAGCTCTTCAAATCGCTCTTTGACTTTCCTTCTAAGTGTAGACCTTTTAGGAAACACCATATTAGGGCAAATACGTCGAAAATATACTTGTGTAGCTTCGTCATCGAAAAATGAGAAGGGAAGATATTTTTTCACCACCCAATCAACTGTAGCCGTCGTGATGTTGTCACTGCTGTTTTCCGACTGAAACAAAACAATAAATCTTGTGTTATTATTTAAAACATACTAGGTTTGAGCGTATAAGAGGAGGAGGTTTGTTGTTGTTAAATCGAGAAAATCGTTAAATTGATATTTGTTATATTAAGGTTGCACTGTACTGTAATTTACCAAAATAAAGTACTTAGTTGTTACTGGCCGATTAAATGAAAATATGGGTGTTTATAAAAAATATTTAAGACGATAATTACATACTTAATATGTCGCACCCCTAGATGAAAACACCACTAACTCAAAAATACTTACGTAAGTTAATGGCGTTTTTGAAAGTATCGCATGAATAGCTACGCGGAGTTAAAATTCTTTTAACTGTTAAAAAAATATTCTTACCTGTCCACTTCTTCCAGCGGTTACTAAAAAGCTTGTGATATCTCCACTTAATTTTGGTTTAACAGGAAGAAATATTTCTGATTCCTTTTTGTGGAAAGATATTAGATGTTTCCTTAAGCCTGAAGTGTTTCTGTTTTTCATTTTTATTTCAATCTTTTTATGTTGGCACAATTTACAGAAGGCAGTTTGGGATGCATGAATTATTTCGAAAAACTCCTCAAATTTGCTTTTGGGTCTTTTAGATCTGTGACTCAAACTCTCGTTACTCGGACTAGAATAATTTGAATCTTCGTCACTCATATTAAATTGTACACGTGATACGTTTTTAGAAAACAACGAGAATTAGTAAAAACAATTATTAAGTTAGACTCGAAGCACAGCTCAATTGGAAATGACTGGAATTAAAATAATTCCTTTATTTATAGTACGTTTCCTTGCTTTCTACCGCGCCGCCTCGCCACGTGCCGGCTCTATGAAAAGGATGCCGCCGCAAATCAAACAATGCCGCGTGCGGCGTACAAACACACACTAAATATTACCTACTTGTACAGACGCGACGCGTGAATAAAATAGAATTAGTGCCAATCACTATTCTTTACATATAAGTGAATGTTTTGGCGTACATCTATACTAATATTATAAAGCTGAAGAGTTCGTTTGTATGTTTGATGACAGAAGTTTTAAAATAAATAAATAAGTCCTGAACGTCACTATACCTCCAAAGTTACTATTCCTCGTGGACGAAGTCGCGGGCACAGCTAGTAAATACTTACTCTTGTTTTGGCGTACATCTATACTAATATTATAAAGCTGAAGAGTTCGTTTGTATGTTTGATGACAGAAGTTTTAAAATAAATAAATAAGTCCTGAACGTCACTATACCTCCAAAGTTACTATTCCTCGTGGACGAAGTCGCGGGCACAGCTAGTAAATACTTACTCTCATCATCTCTCTCAGAGATATTCGGGCTGGTAAGTAATACAAAACTCTTATCGCAGGCTTTTTATTTTATTAGTAGGTAAGTACCTACGCTTTTTATATTATTTTATTAGTTTTGTAGAATTTTTTTACACGTTTCAAGTATATTTAAAAGTGGCTACAATATTTATTAAACGGATGATATTTGAACACTTTTTTGCTATTTTTTCTTGTAAAAACTTAAGAAATATAATGACTAAATGTACAATAATAGTACCTAAGTAATTAGTTTAAAACCATATAAGTAATCAATATTATAATATATACTTACTAGAATGAATTAATATGACATCTACTACCTATCCTTACCATTTTATCCTAATCATAATACTACTTGCGTGATCAGTATAATGTATTCATTTTCATTCTAAGCACTCTGAAACTTATTTATTCTTTGGAACACCTGTAGGTACTCTTAAAAAAATTCGAAATTATTTTGCATGAGTATACCTACGCCCTATGGCGGCAATCAAATAGTGTCACAAATGTTATGATTTCGGCGTGGCGGCAACGATTGTTTTAGATTTCAAAAGAAGCCGCCGGCGCGTGTATCATAACCATGTACTTCCGAAAAGCGGCAAATTTCTTTGAGAAGTAAGTACAAAACCTTTGATGCCGCATTATCAAAGTGCCGATGGTTAAAACATAACTATGCATGCACTCAGTTTGATTTTAATAGATATTTTTTTATTCGTTATGTTTATGGTATTAGTCGTAATGCGCATAGGTCCAGTTTTTCATATTCTTTGATACAGTTTTTTGCGTCTCATAGAATTCCTAAGCGTACCTACCTATACACCGAACTGTTACACCTAACTACTCAGTGAAATAGCGCTAAGTCCTAGCTGCAAGACGCAAGACGCAAGAGTCTTGCAGGCTATGTCTTGTTCTTGCTCAAGTCTTGCACGGTCAGTCTTGGTCTTGGTCTTGCTAAAAATACGCGGTCTTGTTCTTGGTCTTGGTCTTGCAAAAACGCAAGAACAAGACCAAGACTGCAAGACCAAGACTGAATTTGGGCAACACTAGTCAAAATATTGTTTTGGTGGGAATCGAACTGGAAACGCGTAACAGTCGCATGTTGTGGCAGTGCGTCAACTCAACCATGTAGTTGACCGTGTTTGTATACGTAACATCATAACATCACGTCAGTATTCCCCGAAGGTTAGGGCAGAGGTGTGTAGTGAGGTGTTTGTGTATGTGTAGGAATATAAATAATCATCTTAGATAGAATAATGAAAGCCTTTACTGCAACTGAAACTAGCTTGCCGGTAGGTACTCGTTGTTCTATAGACGTATTAGGATCTAATAGTTCCGAATACACTATTCCATTCTTAGAAAACATACCTTCATGATAACAACAAGGATAAACAGAGGTCCATACATAAATAATAAAACTTTGATATATATTTTCATTATCTTACAATGTACAAGTTCTTGTTGAAGTAAAAGAAATTCTGTTTCTTGCTTATCTTGTAAGTTATGAGTTACAAGTGGGGAGAGTGATTTAGTAATGTGGAAGAGATTTATTAGTGTGCACAGTTATTTGTGCAGAATTGCAATCGTTAAGTTGTCATTTTAACAATGCTGCCGTTTGTCCTTTGGCTATTTAACTAATACCTGACTCTAGTAAAAGGGTTTAAAGGGAACCTATAACAGCTCTGTTTCAGGCAAAATTTTTCCAAATCAGATTAAATTTACACATTTAGAAAATGTTGCGCTTCCAGCTCGTCGCCCACTCGTCCCAATATACTCCTATTTTTATACCCAACAGCAGTAAAGCGTTTCAGTAGATGAACGTAAAAAAAGTGTCAGCATTTGCGTGAGAACACCGTGAATTTACAATGTTACTGCGTCCAAGAACAAAATAGGTAGGTAGAGCAGATCGGCTCGAACAATTGTTGTAAATTTTATTCAATTTCCAATTGTTTCACATATACGAATATTTTTTTCACTGATTTCAGATTGACTTTTAAGTGATAATGAAAAAGTCATAAATTTTTTTACAATGCATTTGCTCAAAAAGAACGTTTTCCAAGCAGCCAAACTGGGCGGAAAGAGTCGCTTTTTTTGAGTAATGCTTTTTATTTTTCTGCTTTTTTTTTTTAAATTAATTTTGTACTCCGTCGTCAGCCCCACGTAAAGAGTTTTTATTATTTGAGAAAATTAGATGATCGTGATGACGATGGCGTCAGTGGCGATAGCGATGACAATGACGATGGCAATGGCGATGGCGATGACAATGCTCAAATCGAAGTCAAAGCCAAAGTCGAAGTCGACGACGATGACGATGGCGATAATGATGATGAAGAATATTGTTTATATTATTTATGTACGTCAGCCAAGTTGTTAAATGTTACGCATCATATGCGATTGCTGTCAAATTCGCTCGTTTTTTAGGGTTCCGTAACTCAAAAGGAAAAAACGGAACCCATAACGTATAGGATCACTCGTGTGTCCGTCTGTCACAGCCAATTTGCTCCGAATCTAATGGACCGATTAAGTTGAAATTTGGTACACATATGTATCTCTGTAACCCAAATACGAACGTGTAACGTAAATAAATGAATTTTGAATTCACTTTTGGAGGCAAACAAGTTAATTAAAAAAGAAAAGTTTTGCGAACAGTACCGTGTGATATATTAAATGAAAGGGCTTGTGGCGAGAATCTTATTTCTTTTTTAAATATAATTTTAAAATAAACGCTTTTACGGGTTTTGAAGAAATTCTATGAAAATTGACCATTCCCCCCTTTACCGCCGAAACTAATGCACCTAAAATTTTGAAAAAAAAAAACATAGTATGGCTCTTTACTCATAGATTACAGAAAAACCTATAAGAAGTCTATGGTCTTAAAATAACATGGTAAATCTCTAAATATTGTGCGAACAAACTTACATTTTCAGATGGAATGTATGGAAGAACATATTTTTCAACTACAATGTTAAGTTTGTTCTTGGGATAAATAAATTCATCTCAACTACGGAACCCTTCATTGTGCGTCATCCTTGGCCACGCACTTGGCCAGTTTTTTATTTCCTCGTTGTATGTTACACGTGCGTAAGATGATTTCCGACTCGTGTCGACTTGATAAACTCGCTCGCTTCGCTCGCTCGTGAACAAAAGTGGCAGTCGTCGGAAATCATCTACTTTCCGCACTTATAGCATAAATAACAATTAATGCAACAGCTTTCAACATTTGCAAACTGAACGTTATTAAAGTGGTTTTTCCAAAAATATATTAACTCCTTTGAAACTAGATTGCGAACGATTTATAGATGCGATATATGTGTGCATGCGTTTCCCATAATTTTGTATGGAACTGAGCTTCTATACCTATTCTGTTTTGTGAAATTACTGTCGAAGGTGCTCAGATCAGTGCTTCTGTTCACACTTTGTTAGAGCGCTGAGAGCTGCATAGCGTGAGTTCAGTATTCACGAGATATTTAGGTGGGTATGTCAAAATCTACAAAGCGTCTCGAATCTTTCTAAAAATGTGGAGTTTGAGAGGCGAGCTTCACTTTTGACGTCATATTTTTCCTAAGCTAAGCAAAGTAAAAGTTGTAATCAAACGATGAAGTTAAACTGAAGTTTTATGGTAACTTAAACTTTCGGTCATAATTATTACGGTTAAGGTCATATTGACGAGGTGTGTCAACAACATAAGTCAAGAAGATGAAATATGGTACAAAATAGGTTGAGTAAGCGTGGAATGTTGTAAAAAGGTAACGGACGGGCCTCAACAACCTTTCGTTATTCATGATTTTAAATGCTGATTGGTCTCTCAATTACTATTAAAAATTCAACGATTAAATTATGCATAATATAAGATGAGTTGTGTTTCTTTAAATGAACCTGGACAATATAATTTTATGATCATCAACCACAACTTCTTCCAAAACTGCAATAAAACTGTTCATAATCCCTTACCACATAGTAATATAACCACAAATATACCACACATATATTTTATGCACCCTATTCGGGAGATATAGCAATTTAACGGCTGCATCGCAGTCGCCCTCCAATTTATTGAACTTGTCCGTCTGAAGAAAAGGGTCTTAAAGTTCCGGCGGCTCACCGGCTCTTAGACAATGGGAAGATTATAGAGCTAGTAAATACAAGGATTATTGGGTTTGAAAGAAGAAAAGACAAGTTTGGGGGTGCGCAAAACTTTAACTAAGTATTTTTTTCTTGCAAAAGCATTCATCAATAAGCATAATTGATGAACGAGTTTCCATGAGATATTTTATTTTATTCTACTCAGGAAACTTACAGCTTACTTACACAGTGTTCTTAAAAAATATAAAATTGAAGATCATTTATGAGTTTCAACGGTTATACACATAACATAAAAACGAAAAAAAGGTTGGTACAAAATGCCTATTAAAGATAAATTTGGAAAAAAAAATACACGATAAATTACAAACTAAAAATCATATTTAGCTAACATTTGCTTTTCCGTAAAGAAGCTTTTCACCAACAAATGCTTGAGCCAAGAAACACTGGTATTGAATATATCCAAATCATGTTCACCAGACAGTTTATAAAAATTTCTGCTTGCACAGATTATAAATGAATTCTGCCTGTACGCAGACTTGAAATGAGGGACATACAATAAGCTAGGTTTGCGAAACATTTTGCAGTATGTAACTAATCCTAAACTACCTAACAGCTCAAGGCAATCTATATAGTGCCATTTGCGATTTCAAATAAATACTTCATATCTGCAATGCGTCTGCGCTCATGCAGTGGTAAGATGTGAAACCTTTTACATCGCATATATAAATGGGAGAATATTTCCTAGTTTTGTACTGCAAGTAACGTAGGAACCGCTTTTGAATTCCCTCAATTTTGTCTATATAGATATTATAATTAGGGTTCCGCACTTGCGGGCGTACTCCAAATGGCTGAAAACAAAAGCACAATAAAGAATTTTCAACGTTTTTAAAATCAGCCAATAACCTAAGTATAAATCCAAGTGCTTTGGAAGCTTTATTAATAACGTTTTCGATATATACATCAAAAAGCAACTTAGAGTCAAACGTTACTCGTACACTCGTTACTATTATAAACTAGATAAGCGTTATCAGGGACCTATCAGGGGAAAAAAAAAAGGTCCCTGATAACGCTTATCTAGTTTATAATAGTACTATGTAACTTATACTGAAACATGATTGCATGTGATTTGCGTGTGTAAGTACTAACAATACATTTAGAAACATTCAGTTCAAGTTAATTAAGGAGACAATAATTTTGAAGTCCATGTAAATCCCGCTGCAAACCAAAACATTCGGAAAGTTCCGATATAGGGCAAAAAAAAAATCATGTCGTCGGCGTAAATAATTATTTTGGAACGGGTAAAGCACGAACCAATGTTATTTATAAAAATAATAAAAAGTAAAGAACCCAAAAGGGATCCTTGTGGTATTCCTGAGGGTATTTTAACAGTTACAGAAATGTATTCATTTAGAACGACTGTTTGACGATTTCCAATATAAGATGTAATCCATCTGAATAAATAACCTCTGATACCCACTACAAGCAGCTTACCTAAAAAGACACTGTGGTCTATACGGTCAAATGCTGTAATCAGTGTACACTACATCCATTTGAAAGGGTTCAGACATGGTGGAGGACAAGTAGTCGGAACAGATAAGCAAATTCGACACAATAGACCTGTTTAAAAAAAAAACATGTTAACAGGTATTGAGTGATTGTTTAATAGCACTATAAACTGAAGAGGGAAGAGTTAACATTTTTTTTCTAAAACCTTTGCAAACAAGCAAAGTTTAGATATGGGCTTGTAGTTCTTCACATCGTCTTTAGGGCCTTTTTATGCACGGGGGTGATAAAAGCTGTTTTCCAAACGTGCGGCACCAGTTCCTCATCAAGAAAACGCCGAAATATTAAGGTAAGTGGGAAAGTTAAGCTTTAATTGTGCGCATTGAATTATAAATATAGCAGGAATACCATCAGGCCCTGCTGAGTTTTTCACGTCAATAGCTTTTAGGAGTTTCAGACTTCAATAGAGCTTATATCAGAGGCAGACGTTTGAAGATAGTGCATGTTACTATTCAACTGAGTGACACCAGGGATAATGTTGGAGAAAATTAAACTTCACTGAACATGTTGCATGTTTCATCACCCTGTCCTGATGAGCTATGTCCATACTTCATAACCGATGGAAATGTATATGAAGACTGTTGCTTGCTTTTGATGAAAGACCAAAAAGCTTTAGGCGATTTATTAATACTATTTTCTATTACCTCAATATAACTCTCATACATTTATTTTTCTAATAATTTAGCACAACTTCGCAAAATTAAAAATGAATCATAGTCTGCTAAATTGTCGTATTTCTTGATCTGAGTGATATTTAAACTTTGCATTAATAATTTTTATTAGAGGGATTTTATACCAAGGGGGGTAATTCGACATAGATTTTATGATTTTAGTTGGTATAAATGTTTTCAACAATTTATTTATTCTGACGTCTAACAGTGACAAGGCATCCTCCACTGTTCCTTTGGCGAGATCACAGCGCCAATCGAACTGCTCAAGTTCTTTCATTATTTTTCACGTTGAGATTGTGTTGCTCCAATTCATTTTACCTACACTAGATTAAAATCGGAGTAAACTGAATCAAATCGAAATTTTATCAACAAGGAAAAGCCTTAAATCTCTTACATGTCATTACGACATTAGCGCTTACCGAAAAGCAATATATTTTTGATTAAAGATTAAGAAAAAAATTATATGGGAAATTCAACCAAAAAATGCCTTTATATTTAAGAGATTCTATTGATTACATGAGTTCATTCACTTCTGAAGCGACAATACCTTACCAACTTATTCTGACCCACAACTCTATACACTTCCCTGGGCCACTCACACACTATCACCGCGCGGTATTAAGCCCGCACTTCTTCCACTCTCCACTTATCAGCCCCTGTTTATTGCTACAAAACGCCATTATCGACCAACATCGAGATTACAGGAATTCCGCTATCGGCCAGCTAATTTTACGAGATTTACAGGGGATCCGGAGAAATCCGGAAAAGTCCGGAATCGGAAGATGCGTGGCGATAAAGTTTTATTGTTAGGTGGTAGGCTTTTTTGGGGTTTTTGAATTGTCTTTGGGAGTGGAATAAGGCCTAAAGACTGGTTGATGTGGTAGATAGTAAAAATCTCGTGCCCGTTTTGGTTTTAGTTTAGAACTTAGAAAACAGTATTTTAATTGACAATATTTTAAAACTATAGTAAATGCAACTATTGAATGCAACCATTGACTAACAATAGGGGATAGCCACATTTTAAATGACTAATGCAATTTGGTAATGGCTGCATAACAATGGTAAAAAAGTTCCATTTTTTTCGTATTATTAAGCTTAATTATGAAATAAATAACGAATTCTCAAAAGACAAAAATCGATAGACCGACTTCTAAAGCCATCAAAGCCACGACGACGAGACCATTTCCTCCTCACCTACTAACCAAGTTTATACATTCGTCCATGTACCTATCTACAAGCTTACATATACCACATACCACAACTGCTATACCTACATAGAACGACCAAGCTCCACAAATTCGCCACACATCTACATTAAGCCTAACCTCGGCCGTATATTCACGGTATCTCCGCTAGGTAGGGAGGCAGCAAACATTAGTCAAGAGTCACTGACATCGCTGCCACTCCCACGAAGATACGATGCGTTTTGTTTACGTCATTTGAGAAAAAACTCCTTTTTTGGACCGTATAGTTTCGGCGACTAGGTATAATTTTGGACATTGGTTGCCTAACAATTTTTAATTAAATACTGGGCCTGAAGTACAGACCTTCTACGCGCTACGAAATTGCTACGATTTAGGTACGAATTGCTACGGGCCCTCTACACAGTTGCTACGAACTTAATTTTAACAAGTAAGCAAGCTTTATCTTCACAGATTTGGCACGAATGTCCCTTATTATTTTCAGTAGGAACTTTCCTATAGATGTTTCCAAGTTTCATTATTTTTTTATTCTTTGTCTTGTTTGAACCGTGTTATCGTTTGTTTAGTTATTTACCTTTTAATAATAACCTAGATATCGACTAAAAACCTCACAGATTCAACAAACAAAATAATTGGCTAGCACAATAGCTATTAGGAAAGTAAATTATCTCTAAGAATGGAGTGACAGTGGTTCTGACACGGCGAGTGGTGGGAAAATTGCGTGCCTTCTTTGTGTAAAGAATAATACGCTTTATGTACGCTGGTGGTAATATAATGCTGTTTTTTGTACTTACTGGGGCGTTGTGTTACTATGTGGTAATTTGATGACGGGTTTAATAATATTTTTTTTAGGAAAAATATAAGTTGGACATTACGAGCATGGCTGCTAACCCCTGTAGCTGAGTCTAACTGAGCTAAATCTATTGCCAGATGTGGATTCGCATCAATTGTGCAATTGTGCGTAGGTGTGGTGAGAGGCGTTATTGTGTACCGGTAAGTGTGTATTTTCAGAGACATAGTTTGAGTGATTTTTAATGTCAGTAAGTTTGTGTCTAAGGTGTGCACAATCTGAGAGAAACGCATTTCGCTGTCGAGTTCACTTTTTAACCGCTGGCCGTTGTTGTGTGATTCTCAGATTCAGAAGGTTATAAGCTTACACTGCCTCGTAGTCGTACAACCTGAGCAGACTGTAATGAGATTTAAACAAATAAGAATAAAGATTATTTATTATTCTTTATATTGAATGCAAAGAGACACACAGAATCTATGTATGTTAAATTTTAACAGACATCTGCGTGTCTTTTAAATAGGAAGAGTGCATGTCTGCCCCCCTAGTTTCCATATTTATAATATCATCTAAACTCTAAAGTTTATAACATGAACTGGTTTACTGCTAGACCTCGTGTCTAGACTATTTAAGGAGAACAATTGAATAGGAAATTGAAACAATCATTGGCTCTCACTGAACTGAGAGGCAATAGTCTATCGATGAGACTGTGCTTAAGACTCTCGTGTAGTCTGTGCCTGATTGTTCAAAGTAACTTGATTTATAGCGAGCAATCCTTTATGCTCTAGGAATGGTAGGAATGCACTGTGTTGGGTGTTTGTTGTCACAATATACAAGTTTGAGTATTACGAGTAAATTAAGATTAAAGATTTTAATTAATGAAACTAAAAAGCACACTTCGTCCTTCTCCACAGAATAAGACAAAATAATATTTTGCTGCTTTAGCTGAGGAAAAGTAGGAAAAAGCTGTTTGTTTATTTACTTATGTTTTCAATATTTTATGAACCACAAAAGGTAGAAAACTCTCTTGCGATCAGATAACACCGACAACCTACAACTACAATTTAACCAAAGAAAGAATCTGGAAGTCCTTCTTTCCAACAAGACAAAAACCAGAGATTTTAATAATTGATGATGCCATAATAGCTCACCGTCCGATAAGGACCAGGCTCGGGTCGACGGCGCGTTGTATTCCACGCGCGCCTCAAAGAGATGTCAGCAGAACTGACGGTGCCCGCTAGGACCGATGCCTGCCGGGGTCGCGAGAAAGTCCGAAAGGAATACCGTGGCCCCTGACAACATGGAACCTGAAGTAACACGGGTGGAATTTAGTCAGTAAGAGTCTGACACACCCTCCCGCTCCGCCCAGAACGGGAGAAGTTATTTGATAAATTCCCATCCAAAAAAAGACGTCTAAATAATTACCTATCCTAAACCTAGCACACACAGCTAATCATTACTCTTCTTTTTGCCTCATTCGGACAAAAACAAACAAGAAAGGCAACGGTAGGGTGTCCAAGCTGCGGGCGTAATCCGGACATACCGGCGCTTGGTCCCGATTGATAAATAAAGGGGAGCAAGGCTTATGGGCTAAGTTATGTGTTTGGTTTTTAAAGTAAACTCAGATAAGATACTTAATGAAAGAAAAACTAAAATAAACTTTTTATTCTTTGCGGATTCGATTTTCTATGGTAGAGAATAAATGATATTGTCTTTGTTTAATCGATGTTATCTTAATGAAAGCCTCATATTCATGGTAAACTAATGTTGCGCAGCATCGTTGCTGCAACACATTTTATATTTCCGAAAAATATTTTACCAAAAATACAACCGACTTCCAAACTACAAAGTGAAAAACAACTTTAATTTCGCAAGTTGGTGGCAAAAAACTTAAATACTGACCCAAAGACACCGACTTCCAATGTATTTTTTTTTTTTCACTTTTTAGTGGATTGGTTTGTAATTCATCAATTCCACTTTACCAAATGGTGCTTTTCGAGAGCAAATGTACAAGTTACTATAAAAAATACCCAAATCGCTATAGGTGTGCCTATAATATTTGAAAAGTTCCCTCGATGTCTCCAAGATCTAATCATCAGATCGTGACTAAATGACAATGGAACCAACTTGAAAGTATACCCTTTCAAACAAGAAAATAATTTTTCAAATCGGTTCAGCCGTCTTTGAGTAATCGGGGAACATACGTAAATAAAAAATAAAAAATATTCCGACGAAATGAGAACCTCCTCCTTTTTTTGAAGTCGGTTAAAAAGATGTTTCGTTAAACAACAACTTGGTTTGCCAGAAACTTGAAATCGTTATGCAACATTGTTACACAACTTTGTCTAAAAATGTTAACGTTTAAATAAGAACTGATGTACACAGTTATGCAATAAATATATCTTTATCTTTATCAAGGATATATGGTTTTACAAGATAAAAAATGTAATCATTATAACTCCATTCCTTGAAAACTTTGAAGCACCTCCCAAGTTATTTAAAGATTAACTTGAGAGACTCCCAAGAATCCCTTAAAGTTTATTTGGTCAAGACAAACATAGACGCAGCTTATGGGTGACCGCTGAGCAGATATAAAACGAACAAGCCATTGCAGCCGGAAGGCTGGTTTAAAAGATTTATTTTGGATTTAAAGGTTAACAATCACTACAGCGGTTATCCTAATTAAATACTACACAACTTGTGATTGAATAGAATTAACAGCAAATTCCAAAAAAGTGTATGTCATTTTGATCAACACCCAATTCAATAATGCCTACATCGTGCAAATTGCTCCGTATTTGGCTAAAAACAAACGCTAGGGTAATCACAGTATACCAACGTAATCCGGACAGGCCGGCAGTCGGGTGTTCTCGATTGATAACATTTTTATTTCCCACTTAAATAGTGGAGAAACAAGGGCTGCGGATGAAGGGGATAATATCGGATCTTAGGACGCGAGTTAAAAGGCGAGCGTGTGGAAAAAACAAGGAAATTTCTATTTGTTTTTTCTCGGTTTTGGGCGGTTTTTAGTAAGTTGTTTTGTTAAAAGAACCTTTGGAATGTAGGGATTGACATCAAGGGTTGTCTTAAGTGTGTTTTCGGGCATTCTATTGAGGCCTAAATTATTTATCCTTGTTTGTTTACATTACACTAAACTGCATTAACGACAAGTCACTAAAGCAAATGATTAGTATGCAAAAAGTCGTCACATAGCATAGAATGAAAATTAAACCGGTACATGCAATGGAACCTTTCAGTTCAAAGGTTTTCTATAATAACATACCAAAGCTGATTACAATCATAATATGTAATACATAGCTTTCCCCTCACATAAACTTGACTTACATCAAATAAATAAACACATATTCACACAAAACTAAACAAAAAACCATAATTACAAAACAACGAAGAAAGAAAAAGTATATAAAACAAAAAATCACAGTTTTCCTGCAATCATTACGTTTAATTACCTCACATGTCCGACGGTGCGTGAGCACATAATCAATCTCCTCCCTCCCTCCCCCATTTACCCTCTTTCCACTGTAAGCCGAAGCAAAACAACTCGACCCAGCCAACAGTGAAAATTTCTTATTGAGACTTATCCGTGGAAACAATTTAATTATGGTGTTTCTACTTTTTGTTAAGATTTTTGTGAGGCGGTCTTTAAGAAAAGTGGAGAAAAAGAATTTTTAATCTTGATCTGAGAACTTTAAAAGGCTAGTCAGCCGATGGATGGAAAATTGGAAGTCTATGAATGATTGGATGGTAGCTAATAGCTCTAATAAGCTTCTTTAGTATTTCGAATAGGTACTCAAAGGAAATAAATTAATGTCTGTCAGCAGTCCAATTGTCTGGATTTTGATTAAGACCCACCCACGGTACCTCAAAAAATGATCTTTAATTACCTACCGAGAAGAACAGACCTAATAAAAATAATATATCTATTAAAAGTAAGTAAAACCTTAATTAATTGGTTTTATGTGAGTATTTTTGAAGTACTTCTTTCTGAAATTTGGTTTTGAATTCCCAAAACACTTTAATTATCTAAAAGCTATCTCCTAAAAGGCAATAACATCTTTATGTTTTACAAAGGATTCAGCGTTCGTTCGGTTATGTATGCGGGATCCTACTCAGTAATATCAACCAATTGACGTAAGCTTACATTTATACGGCATACATTGCGGGTTATGTTTCTTCGTGTTAAAGTTCAGAGGTAACAAAATAAGACATGGATGTAAAGAAAATGTTTTACTTCGCCAGGTTTAACGGTAAAAGGTTCGTGAATAGATTTCGAAACGGAAAAACATTTATTTCTGTGCTGAGACAAGCCGATAGTTTATGATAAATCGATATGTTATTTAAAATTAAAAGGCCATGTTTATTTCGTAGGATTTTCCAGTTTATCCCGTCTGCTTCCCAAAAGGAATGGAATCTATGTGTCTGGTTGCTTCTTTTAAGTCATTTTGTTTCGGTTTGTGTTTCAGTTTGCATTCAAATGCGGTTAAACTGAGGTCTGGGAATTCATGTGGATCTGAGAAATGGTTTCTTTTAATAATTTTAAAAGAAATATTCATGTTTGTAATGCCTTAACTTTTATAAAGTTGTTTTTGGGTAGTCTCTAAGAACTAGATGCGCATAAAGGATTTGTGCGCATTACAGTGCTCAAGCGATACTTTAGTAAAACGCCCTGGCAGAATTCCCTTCCTGTCTTAGGTATTAGTTCACTCATCCTACAACGTTCAGATTTATGTTAGGTTAGTACGTCTACCTACCTGTTTGAATAGACACATGACGCTAGGCAGGCATCTAAGCATAAAGTGCACAAATAAGCTTCGATCGTTCCTGACCCATGGTCCATGCCGTAGTCCCTCGAAGAGGGACCACGGGTAATTTTTTTACGCGGGTGCCCTCCGAGAAGTACAATGCTGTTAAATTAAAATGGTATTCCCTACAAGGTACCATCCCACCGAGAAGTACAATGCTGCCGAATTAAAATTGTACCTAAGTCCAGGTTCTTTATGGACCATTTAGATGGGGCCAATCCCTGAGACAATCCACTAAGCCAATACAATAATAGCCTCATGTGAATAGAGTCCACTGCATTGGATTGTCCTCAAACCATTTTGCTTTTTCATTTTACTGGCTCAGTGTTTGCTCCAATTCCCGTCAGTTAAAAACTCTATTATAAAATATAAATTAAAATGATATGGCTAGAAAGAGGGTGACTACCGAGATGACGACTGATACAGAAGTATAGAAGAAAGGGACATGTTGCATCGACCACATATAAAATTAGGATAAGGGAAGTAGAATGATGGCAAATTAAGAATAAAGGCTCGTGCAGACAACGCGACCCGTGTCGCGCTGTCTGTATCGCGCTGGTTTGTACGAGCCTTAATGCCTTTGACTGTATTATGACTTGACTTAGGTACAATTTTAATTCGGCAGCATTGTACTTCTCGGAGGGACGGTACCTTGCAGCGACTACCATTTTAATTCGGCAGCATTGTACTTCTCGGCGGAACGGTACCTTGCAGCGACTACCACTTTAATTCGGCAGCATTGTACTTCTCGGCGGGACGGTACCTTGCAGGGACTACCATTTGAATTCAGCAGAATTGTACTTCTCGACCACGGGTAAGGAACGGCTTCGTTGTGTTTTGTTTTATATTGTACGTATTGATCGTTATCATGTAGTATGGCAAGTAAGAAGTAGTTAGTTGTGTTCGAATGGCCTTACAATAGCGACGCATACATTGATGAGTAAAAGTCCTCTACCGTGCTGCCTGCATGTCCAAGTAACGAGTTCAATGCTGATAAACTGCAGTTTGGCAGGGGATTGGTGTTTTATAAATCCATAGCAACTAGAAGTAGTCGTTCGAAAAAAACTGAAAAAAAAATTGGTCCTTAAAACTGATACACACGCCTTAAACTACATCCCACTGTGGACAAATAGCCTAAATTCTAATCTCTACCAACAAGCTCTCTAACCACCGATCTATCCACCCTGTCCTCCACATGTGTGATTGCCATTCCACCATCCCCCTTACCCATCTTAGATCAATTCACTTCACAACGATCGCTGCATTTAATCTGACGCGACATACTAAAGGACGTACCCGCGTACATTTGTCAGCCATGACTGTTCGGCAATTTAGAAATGAATTAAACAAACTTGGTCTGTATGTATATGGGGTGTAAGGTGGGAAATAGCGTGTGTTTTCAGTGTGAAGTTATAATTTCGAATGCTAACTGTACGCTTAGAACATCTGTTGTATGTAAATGTTATGTGAGGTAGAATTATTATATTTATGTTAGAGTAAAGTATGGATAATGGTTTTAGGTGAGCGTTTTGTAAGCAATAATGGAACCTACTTTCACTTATATTTTCGAGCGTTAATGTTTACATACTGTTCCCAAAATGATACAAAGAATACTTAACATTAGAATATGGTGCAGATAAATAATGAAGGTTTTAACCTCCCTAGGTAACCGATGTTAGATTGCAATAATCAGGTACAGTGCAATTTTGTATCCTTTTTTCATTTTGGATTTGTTCTACGCAACATTACTTTGTGCGTTTCATCCAGAGACCAGGTTTAAAAGTTGTTAATGATTTTCAGATTATTTAATAAACAGTTATAAAGAAACGCTATAATCTACTTGGAACAAGAATAATTATGGCATGTAGGACTTCTTTGGACTTTATTTTTCACATACTTATAATAGTCTGACGTTTCATAAGTGCCCGTGATGTGAAATAAAATATATTGAATTTTGTTTTTTTTTTTTTTGAGCTTTTCTAAAACAAAATTATACAAGAGTACAGAACTAAACTCTTCCCAGAACCTAGTTTCGTGTTTTATGCCAAGTATCCTCGCTTATCCTACTGTAGCCACATTTCGTAGTTCACACAGCTACAGACTACATCTCTCCATTCAGGACTACCCGGGCATTCCCGTTTAGAATTTATGCTTAAAATGTGGCTTCACCTGCGATTTTATCCTTTTCTCTTTGATGTCAGTTTGTACTTGAAAGTTTGTAGGTTAGTTTGTACAATAACAAAGCACGTGTGTACGGTTGAAAAAACTATTTGGTATACAGGCAAAAATAATCATCTGTCAACAACCTACATGCATAAACTCCTTCCTTACATTCTTCCTCTTCTTCATTACGTTTACACATCTTTCCACTACAAAAAGTTATTAAGAAGTCAATAATAATCAGCAAACTAACAAAATAATTTAAAAGTAGTTGCAAATTGGCCTGTATATCAAAAAGCTTGTTCGCCTGTACAAATTACGAAGTAAAGACTTGATTTACTGTGTCAGTTGCTAAACGGCAATAAGTCCCCTCTATGAGGAGTGGTTATAAAGGCGCCACGGTGTCCACGCCTTCCGCCTGACGCAGGTTCGGTGAGCGGACACGTTTGTTTCGGGAGGTTCCTTTTCAGGATAAAGCGCCCGGAAGACATGGTGGAGCATACGGTGGAGGTCTGCTGGGTTGGGCGGAGCATCGCCATGTCCTCGTGGAGGCGATCTGCGGCAGTGATCTCTCGCGTCCGGCCCTGGTCCAGGCCATGGTACGGAGCGAGAAGGCATGGGAGGCTGTTACCTCCTTCTGCGAAGCAGTAATGCTCGCGAAGGAGGAGGCGGAAAGCGTGAGTTAGAAGCAAATTTCGCGCTCTCACACCCCTAACCGCCGAAGGAGACGCGTTGGGCGTCCGGAGTGGCAGGCCAATTCCCGGCCAACGTAGGCGCGGGCTTGCGGACGGCGAGCAAAGGGTAGCTTGCCATCCCATAAGGACTAGGCCCGACTCGACGGCGCGTTGTGTTCCACACACGCCTCAAAGAGATGTCAGCACAACTGGAGGAGTCCGCTAAGGCCGATGCCTGCCGGGGTTGCGAGTTTGTCCGAAAGGGTTACCGTGGCCCTCGCAACATACAGGCAACTGAAGGAACACGGGTAGGTTTTAGTCGGTAAGAGTCTGACATGCCCTCCTGCTCCGCCCAGAGCGGGAGAAGTAATTTGATAATTACCCATCCAAAAAAAAGGGTCACAGGCCTCCTCTTTTTGCAAGAGAGTGGGCTGTAATCTACCACGCGGCTCCAGTGCGAGTTGGTAGATGTCATTATGTCTTCGAATGTTTAGTTCTAGGACATTCCGGTTTCCCCGCGATGTTTTCCTTCATCGTTTTGAGAGCAGTGGTGATGAGATTATTTCTACAAAGTAAAACGCCTGCCTAGGTTCGAACTCACGACCTACATCTCGTAAGTCGGTGCATTTACCCCTAGGCCGCCACTGCTCTACTACTGAGCCACCACTGCTCTACCACTGGGCCACCATTGCTCTATCACTGGGCCAAAACTGCTCTTCTTCAACGCCAATGTTTAAATCCGATATATTGCAGAACTAGTCAGGGCTAAATACTGGGATTTTTTGTTGGCCTTTGTATTGCCTAGGCACCTAAATGAAAAAATCTCAATATTTAGATATTGAGATTTTTTCATTGAAATAAAGAGGACATGACGATGACAACCACGAAAATGATATCTGATTAGTTCGGTCTTAAGTACGGTAGTACTTATTTCCTTTGTTAAAAATATTATAATCATTTGAAGTCCCCTGCCAAAGGAAGTGTTTTTTTTTTTAGGTAGCTCATCTCGTAGTTGACCTCTGAGATCATGACTACTCAACCGGGCTTTCCTGTGGGTGCCTTAAGCTACTACACTTAAAACCTCCAGCCAGGGGTTATTCAACTATGCTAATTAAAACTAGGTGAATGCTCGCTAATGGCACCCCCTGTGGGGTACGAACCTTGGCTTAGGGCGTCAACCGGAGGGAGGACATCAAGGATGGGTCGGGCTGGATCAAAGTTTTGATCATGATTATTAGTCGGGGAATTTAAAGCTACGTGCTCAGCTGCAACAACTACTGGCACCCCGTTATCAAGCAAGGGTCGGTGGGAAGTATCATTTACTCGGGGACGCGGTCGCGATTGCAAAAGACCACAGTAGCGAGGTCAGAATGACGGGAGGCGTCTGTTTTTGTACATTGTGCTGGTTTCCCTACTGCCCTCCTGGAGGAGGGTAATGGGGTCATCAAGGTCGGTAAGGATTCGCTTAGGGCGGCAAGTTCGATTGACATTAGAGGGAGTGTAACTAGCGGCCTCGACAACCAGTGGATTGCGATGTTTGGCGGCAGTATCGAAGTAACGCTTGGAAGAGTATTTGAGAAATTGGTGGATAGTGGGGATTTTTAGGTCGAGATGGACGATCTCATTCCTAACAAACCAGGGGGCTCCCGAGGCCTTCCGAAGGCAACGGTTCTGTAATGTTTGCATCTTATGGAAGTGACTGGGTCTTGCTTGTGCAAAAACAGCACCCGCATAGGTCATGATTGGGCGAATGCACGTTGAGTACATACGCAATTTACACCGTAGTGACAATTTGCTACATGCATTAAGGATAGAGTGAAGCCTTCCAAGAGCCCATGCGGCTCGCGCGCGGGCTTGGGTTATGTGCTCTTTAAAGGAGAGATGGTGGTCAAGGACTACACCTAGGTACTAGGCTCGCTTCTCCCAAGGGATAGGCTTGCCTAGCATAGTGATGGGTCGGGGGAGACGGTGTTGGGTCTTTTTAAACGGTTTCGAAAAGAGAACGGCTTGGCTTTTGGCGGGATTGACTTCAATCCCCCATTTCCGAAACCAGGCGCCGAGTTTATCGACTGCGGTCTGGAGAATGGCGGCTATCGAGTCGGGGCCGAAGCCTCCAAAGCAAGTGACTTATGGTATTTAACACTCTAAATATTCCGTAGGCATAAGGTAGGTAAAAGTGGAGGCGATAAGACACAAACAATAGAGCCAATAGGCGAAGCTTATAATACTCACCCGTTAATATTTTACCAAACAGTCCTTTATATTCACAATGACTTAAAATTGCCGAAACACTTAACAGTGATCTAATAACGTTACACAAAGTGAAACAATTCTTGCTGAACAATAACATTGAAAGTAAGTCGAGGAACAATGGTTGGATCTATAGTAGGACGCTATAGAACTTAAATAGAATATTCATTACGACTATACCTTTAAAATGGTGTCTGAAGGGAAATCATTAGCATTTCCCTACAGTAGGATGGGCCTCTTCTAAAGTCTTTAGGGATGGGACATGCTCTATAGTTTATTGTTATTTTTTTTAGTTTGCTGTGGTAAGTTTAATCCTTACTCAAACTGTAAGTTAAGAGTCTACCTCATTAATTTAATTTGTATACAGGTCATTTGATGTACCATGCATTAATTAAATCCAGAAAATGCGCGAGATTGATGCAAGAGTTGTTGTAATCTTTTTACAAGACTCTCATCAATTTATAAATTTTACAGTAGCTCCTATCTATCTTACCTTATCATCTACATCAATTAAACAGAGCTCCAATTTATGTCAAAATTAAAATTACAATTCAAGTCATAAACCAATTAATTTCCCTTCTAAAATTTTAATAAGCCTATCTATCGACATAGATTCACCTCTCTACCTACCCCATACAGCCTGTAATTGCGCGGCTACATTTTGGGGGTAGAAACACATAAATTACACCTTTTATTCATTCCCGATTGCTAGTGTTATTGCCATCATTAACCACCCCGCATTGGCTATACTACTATGTATTGAAATATTACCTTTATTAATGAAATGTGTTATATCATTGGCACGTGGAAGAGCTTCGTGGTTTAGTTATAACATGATTGTGTCTGTTGGGGCTTTTTATCTTTGTATATTCTTTTAGTTAAATAAAGACTCATCGTAATTCCTATTTACTTTCCATCGAATATTTTGTCAGGGAATGTTACAAATATCTGTCTATTTTGGGTAGCAGTTTATTGTGACCCATTTAAAGGCAAGGTTTAAGGGTAAAAGTTACATTGGATAAGTCTCAACTTATTTGACTAGTATCAATAATTTTTTTTGTTCATTAATGGGGCCGTAGGAATCCGCTGGATGCGAGAAGCAAAGAACCAATGGATGTGGCGATGCTTGGGTGAAGCCTGTGTCCGGCAATGGACGTATTTTGGCTAAAATCATGATGATGATTAATGGAGCAGAAGTCTTAAATCCTCTTGGTGTAAATATGAAAATAAACAGCAGGCCAAACGAAATAGAAAGTAAATTTCATATCCTAATGACAATAGCAATGGAAGGACCGGACTGGCCTTTGCCCAAAAGTGTCACAGCGAAGCCTAACCAAAAATGGCAAAGACTAAACTTATCAATCATCGACAGACTATTAACCTTTCGCCGGTAATCACAGAAACAATTAAAACGCCATTATGTTTCGCGTGGATCCACGTTCCGGTTCCGCATATCGGTTAAAAGGTCACAGTTACCAAAATATTTCTCTAAAAATAGATTAAACTTTGTCTTTCAATAAGACTTTGTAGAAATGTTATCGTAACACCTATTACTTCAGCTTCCTCTTGGCACTTCGCAAGATGACAAGCAAATAACAGGCAATGTTTTTCTTCCATTATCCGTAAGGAAATTAATTCCTCTGTGTGCATGGAAGTACTACTAAAATAAACTGGAAGTATTAGTGTTGGGATTATGTTATGAATTATATCGAGAATTAGGTCTCATGAATAATTTTGACTACATTTTCTAAAGCAACTGCAGCCAACAGGACAGGATAAAAATTGCTCGCTATCGTTACACGATAGCGAGCAATTTTTATTTTATTTTATTCAGAACCTACAGATATTGTGCAGTGACTAAAATACGATCTTTTTGAAAAACATACTCATCGAAATATGTAATCGCGTATATAGATAATCGAGTCACATTCAAAAAAAACTTGTACACTATTTTGGTTACAACGCAGCAAAAACAATTTCGTAGCAAGGCAGCTCGATATAAAACTGTCAATCAAAGCTGACAGACGCTGTCCTGGCTTGCAAACACTATAACCAGCAAATACTCTTCTATTTGTCAGATTGGCGTCGAAGCCAATATACAATATTGTTCCTTCACTCCAGAATATAAATGTCGGTGAAAACTCTCTCCCCATCTAAAATAGGGGTGGCTAAATAACCGTGAAGCGCGGGTAAAGGGTGCAGGCTGCTGTCCGGTAATACGGTTTTTGACGGACTCGCCCATTGAAATAAACGTAGTTTTACGAGATTTACAAGATTCATTTAACTTGTGTAGACTTTGGGCTAACGATCTTTTTTATCTACGTACTCACATGTTGAAATAGAAATACAGTATAATCAAAATAATAGTGTTTTTACCACGTAAATAAACTCAACATCAATATCGATAAAAAAAAGAAAGTAGTGTAGGACGAACCTAATATGTAAAAACAAAATATGTCTTAAACGTTTATAATTTGCCGATATTTTATATTAAACTTTCAGAACGCCTTACGGAAATTGTGTGGAAGGTGTAACAAAATACAAAACAAGTTTACAATGAGTTTAAAACGCAATGGAAAAAAAACAGTTTAATGGATTATTTAATTATTCGTTATTTAGATTACAAAAATCAACACATAAATAAAAAATCTTTGTCATCAACATCGATATCTCAGCAACGCCCCTCACTCGTGATATAAAGCTGTAGTACACCGCATGCTTCGTTACCCCACAATCACGTTACGTAGACTGCGAGCGATTCGCTAATTCTTGCGTGCGTTTACCTTGGCCTGTACTTGTGAATCGACGTTTTATTTCTGCTAAATAAAGCAGAGTATTTTATCGTTGATCTCTTGTTTTTTGAGACAGTTTGATCGAGGTCCAATGTCGGCTCGATGAGCGCAGTGCCTGAGCAATAAAAGCTCCTCCATATCGTTGATACCATGACACACACTATAAATAATTGGTGTATGGCCTACACACCTAGTACCTATAGTAATGTCCAGTTTCCAGGCTTACGAGTTAGAGAATTAGATACTATATCTGTGGAATGTAACTGTGAAAAAAATAAAATAAATAAATGTTTGTTTTTCGTATAACTTACCTAATTGTTTTGTTTTAAGCAACCAACCGGCTAATTGATTTTGCTATCACTCTACGAATTATAACCAGGCTTTAAATTTTCTCTTTACCGTCAATAACCGTCCCGCTATATACAGGAATTCTTTCAATAAAAGTTAACAGCGTTTTACAGCGTCAAAGTCATGATAACCACACGCTTCGTTAGCTCACAATACCAGCTCGTAGACGGGCTAGTTTTTAAGTAATGTTGCAAACAAGCTTAGATACTATGAAACGAGATATTTTACTTAGTATCATGCTAAGTGGAATAGGGCAATAGTGGACTGCGACGGGTTAATGTTATAACTAAGTTTATTGTTTTTTTTTTTTTTGTTATGGTTTTACCTGGGTAAAATTTTCTGTTTCTTTTTTAAACGTTTTAAGTCATCTTAAGCACACGTAAAAATAATACCCAAAAACAGGTAAAATTAAAAGCTTTTACCATTCATAACAGATTTTATTGTGAATCTAAAAAATGCAGATTATTATTTGTACTGCCTTAATTTCAAAACAGATTAAAAGCTACACGCCACAGTACAGCTAAAACAGTAGACAATGTAATCAGTACGCAAATTATGTGCTACACATAAATCTACTCCATAATTCAATAAAGCGTCATTATTTCATAAACCTGTCCAAATGACTGGCTGCGTATCAAATAACGCCGTCCCTGCGGCCACAGAGTGAGAGTTGCAGTAATGCAATCAGAAGGTAGGCTGGCGTACCCCTCGTAAGTCATGCGTATATTGGTATATTAGTAGACTGCTATTTTGTTATTCTGTGGTAGTATGGATGACTTTATGTTGGGTTATAGGAAGATGGCACGATGCTTATTGTTCCTTGAAATTATTGGAAAATTGCAGATAAATCTGTTGTTTTCTGGGATAGAATAATACATTGAAATGTCAGACTAACTCCTAATCAGTTTAGGAATGAAAGGAAATTACATAAAATTATATATTCTTTTCTTTTGACTGGAATCAACACACAAAAATAATCGCTTAAAAAAAATACTGTCTGTTTTTTTATCGATTCTGTCCGCGCGGTATCTGGTTAGTTCGTTGAGAACTCAGTTTTGAACAAAGCAGTTTCCGCCAGTCTACATCGTAAATTGAAAGACTGTCACACATTCTAAAGCAAGCAATATCCAGCGGAGTCAGGCCACAGGCAGATTGCAGTAATCCAATCAGGGCAGCTGCCCACAATTTGCGAGTAACTGATGCCCGCACTCCAATGTGTTGCCCGCCAGTATAGACTGGGCCTCGTTTTGATATTCTGCCCTTTTGATTGTACTATACTTACGAAGTAATGTGGAGCTGCTTAATGCGTAGGTGGGTGGTGTTTTTTTTTTATTTATTTCAATGTGGTTAGGACAAACATAAAGCCCATCTGATCATTAGCGAATACAAATACACTAAAAAGGTCACGTCCATTTAGAATGTTTCCTATTAAATTGCTCTCGTTATTCAGTCTTACAAAATGTTAGCTGTGATTTTAAGTTCTGTGTTTTATTCAAGATTCTCATACCTTTCTTAGTCAATCTCTAACGAAACCCGGAATCATTTCTTTAGATCCTTTTCCTGTAATGTTCATTTAATTCTCGATTAATTTACAGTAAAGGTCGTTACTACACCTTAAAATGTATCCATCTTCTTCCCACAGCCAAAACTATTCAGCCTTTGTACCGAGAAAACAGACAACACACAAAATACCTATAAACCGAATAAATCAAGTTAACAAACCCTTTAGTAAAACCTATAGGTTCCCGTAACAATACAACGCCAAGCACACACGATCTACGGCAATTTGCGACACGACGCAACACAGTCCCGACGCAACACAGTCCCGGTGCAACACAGACGCGACGCAACACAGACGCGCAACCAATAGATCGCAATCTAGACGAACAGCGCCAGATTAATCGTTTTTGTACACCGAACTTTATTGCGTTGGAGGAGAATTGAGCTTTTTATTTTGTTACGTTACTAGTTTTTTGTTTCGATGTAAGACAAAAGACTAAGGGGCCAAATAGACATTGGATAATCTCAGTGTTCTACTTCAGTAGTAGTTGAATACTTTTTTTTTTCTTGTTAGTTTACTTGCTACGAGGCTACTGCGACTCACTAGGAATATTTGTTTAAAATAATTAGGTACTTAGGTACTTTCTTCTCGATGTTCTAAGGTTTCGGTTGTTAATACCGTTGTTCCTTTTAGAAAGGACGAGTCGAAATACCTATTTGAAGTTTTTAGAATCTTGAGAATTTGTTGTCTAATAGGTAATAAGTTTACATTGCTTTACCAAAAACTTTTTTTTAGGAAGAAGCTAAGGTTTAAAAATGTTTTTTTTTTAAACAATATCAAAATCGGATTTTCAAAGATTATGTGGAGCCTGTAGCCTCGTCATTGTTACGAATTTTTGTAAATGTGAGACCATGGAGCCGTTTATTAAGTTATTAAGATGTATGTTGACTTGAAAGAGCATGTCATTTGAGAAAATGTCATGGTCACTTAAATGTCTCGCTGATGGTGGCGAGTGTGTTGGATCATTCGGTTCCCTACAAAATGGTTGAGCTGGATGGTGCTGATCCACGCGTCATGTTCGTGAACGGGCGCCGTCAGTTGAAACTGGTCATCTCTTTTCGGCCAGGGCTTATTTTTAATCTTATATTTTCAATTGCTTTTGATTATTTTTTGTACATTGTTCTCACATATAGAAGCAACAAGAATGATGTACCCAGGATTTTGTAATATCTATATTTAAAAGAGTGTCCTTGGAGTTTCTTGCCCGTTCTTCTCCATAGAGATCTAAGTTTTGGAATGGGCAATTAGCTTCAACTTTCTGACTAACTGACCGACTCTTTGACAATTCAAAAGTGCCTGTAAATGGTTTAATTGAAATAAATGCTTTGAGTTTGAGTTTGAATGTTACCATACACACGCGTTTTTCATATTTTTTCGTGGCTCGCATTACATTGCCGCATCCATTTCTTCCGAATTCCCGGCCCACCGCAACACAGTAGCCGTTACAGAGCCTGCAGTAATTAGGACCATAGTCGTTCTCGTGTCAATTCACTAACTACATAAACTCGTGATATTTGACGAATATTACAACTTCCTCTCTCCGGTAAGTTGGTAAAAGTAGTCTTAAGTTGAAGACGATTAAGTGTTTCCCGCTGATAAGTTTGTTCAGTGATGTTGGAGCTTTGAGTCGCAAATGTTTGCTTTGTTAATATTATTTGGTCTTTGGATACGTTCGTGACGTTTTGAATGTTATTATAAGTAACGTAAGTAGGTATATATAGTATAAGTACTGGAAAATTATGTTGAGTTCCATTTTTCAGTGGAGTTTACGGTTATAAGAGACATCACTAGAATAGACTACGTTACTTTTTTTGCAAATAAGAAAAAACCGTAAATACCCATTAGCCCGGAAAGGTTGCCATAATCTCAATCCTTTAATCAGTACAGGATTATGGTGTCAATATCTAATTTACCGTTCCAACAAACATCACAACAAACCATTGACCCATAGACCACAATTCTAAAACACCGAAACAATGCCATTTCTAATGTTGACTTAATAATAACTGACATATCACGCGCAGACATTCTATGGAACATAATCTCGTCATTATGAGTGGCTCGAACGCTTGGCGCGATTGTGAATATACCCGTCACAAAGTCTACCTTGCCTCCTTCACACCCCCACAATAACATAACAACTCTAAAAACCAATCACTCAATTATCAACCCTCCACGAAGATAATACAGTTGAAAATTAATTGATCAACCCATCAGATATGTTTGAATTACATAATCGAATTCTATTGTGTCTGCATTTAACGGCTTTTTAAATTGCGAGCGAAATGAAACTCTAAATTGTAATAGTTAGGGTCGGATTTGGCTTGGTTAGTGTAGTGGATGAGTTGATTCACTATTGAACCAAATCTGTAAGACAATGAGGCGTGTGCACAATGAGCGACAATATTGTGTGGAAGCTACGAGCTATACTATCGGCTATTTAAGCGCTTTGTAAGCGATGCGAAGCGATAAGCAGGCGTGACGGTCGCTGGTTGCTGTCATAATCGGATCGACTTTCGTATGTGAGAATTAAAGCATTCTCCTTTTAATTAGCCCAACTGAGTTTTTCGTTGGTGCTTAGTACGAATAGCGATTAGCTTTGGTGTGGTTTTCGTCTGTTTCTTATTTTCTTCCTAACGTCAGTTTGTTTAGTCAATTTAAAAAAAATCCTTTGTCTTAGCACTACACAAGAGTTTAGAACAAATCCTTTAAAAAAAAAATGGATACAAAAGGCAGCAAGCAAATCTCGTTATTCACTCTTTTGGCTCCAAAATACGATACGTGCAAGTATAAAAGTATCATTTTGACAAAAAAAGGGACCCGCGCGGAAAACGCGACACCCGGGAGGGTTCCGCCTACTTTTTTCTTTGGGCCTTCGGTCTGGTTACGAAACCTTTTTATTTGGACCATGACTTAAATGCGAGGACAAAGTGTCAAGAGTTTTTCAACTTAATTCAGTGACCGATGATTAATTAGCTAAAACTTTTTACTGTTATGTTGGGTGAGCTGTGTGGGTGATGACATCATTGTGTTATTATTTTTATTAAGCAAAAATATGGAAACTCACATCGCCTTTACTTTGTTATTCGAAACAAAGGTTTAATAAAATGAAAAAACCGTAGAAACCTAGATCATCTTCCTGTCAAATATAAGCTACTTTTGGTCCTCTGTAAAGCTTATGTTAAACCAGACACACAAAGATGGTCCTACCAATTCTCTTGTCACAGAAATGAAAAGTAAATAAGATGTACTTACGTTATGATTTAGGTACCGTAAGTACGTCTAATTTAATCTCACCAACCTATTGACACACGCACGCACGTTACCACAAACAATTGAATTGTGGTCACAAATTACTGAGTGACCACGAATTACCTGTATTACCTCATTACGTAGCCAATAACAAGGGTCTACGGTTTTTGAAATAGGTAAAAGGTTTCTGAAAACTCCACCTACTTATGTTAATCACACGTTTACAATGTTGTAACTTTCAGCTAATTTGAGGGACAGCAGCTGGCAAGGATATGGTTGACAAACAAATTGTACGGGGAAACCGTATACTAGTGACGAATAAGCATTTTTTTGCCTTGCTTCATCAATAAATTAATTTTAGTTGAACAATTACTATCTTCCAATCTTTGATATGCGAAACAGAAACATGAAAAGAAAAGAATAGTCAAATGATACTGCTGCCTTTAAAATAAAATAAAATACAGGGTAGCATAGACATCGACGCAAAAACTGAAACCATGGACTCAGTACATGATCCTGAACGCCCCTTTTTTTGGTTGGGAAAGTATCAAGTAACTTCTCCCGCTCTGTGCGGAGCGGGAGGGCGTGTCAGACTCTTACTGACTAAAACCCACCCGTGTTCCTTCGGTTGCCCTGTTGCCGGGGGCTACGATCTCCCTTTCAGTTTTCTTCGCACCCCCAGCAGGCATCGGCTCTAACGGACCTCGTCAATCCTACTGACATCTCTTTGAGGCGCGCGTGGAACACAACGCGCCGTTGACCTGGGCCTGGTTCTTATCGGACGGTGAGCTACCCATTGCTCACCGTCCGCAAGCCCGCGCCTACGGTGGCCGGTAATCGGCCGGCAATTCCCAACGCCCAGGGCGTCTCCTCCTGCGTTGATTAGGGGCGTGAGGGCGCAAAATTTGCCTCTCCCTCACGCGTTCCGCCTCCTCCTTCACGAGCATTACCACTTCGCAGAAGGAGGTGACGGCCTCCCATTTCCTCTCGCTCCGTAGCATGTCCTGGGCCGGATGCGAGAGATCACCGCCGCCGATCGGCTCAACAAGAACACGGCAATGCTCCACCTAAGCCGGGCAGACCTCCGCCGTATGCTCCACCGTGTCCTCCAGGCGATCCACTCAATGGTGATACCCGGGCGTTTCCTCCCGCCTTATCCTGAACAGGAACCTCCCGAAACAGCCATGTCCGGTGAAGACCGGCGTCAGGCAGAAGGTAAGGACGCCGTGGCGCCTCTCTAGCAACTCCTCAAAGAGGGGTCTTATCGCTGCAATTGTGGTGTGCCCTTCTGAATGCCTTGCGTTGTAATTTTTCGTCGACTATTTTAAAAAAAAGTCTGCTGTTTCATAGAAAAGTGCAATACCTACGTCTTCAAAATGTATGGAACAGCAGATTTTTTTTTAATTACCGACGAAAAACTACAACGCAGGGGCGTTCAGAATCATCTATTGAATCCATGGTTTCAGTTTTCGCGTCGATGTCTCTGCCACCCTGTATTTTATTTTATTTGTATCCGACCCTGTATATATTGAACGGGACGGACCAAAGGTTAAATAATATAAAAGCGATCGAGCACACGCACTGACCGCTAATCGTGTACTAAATTGTCCAACTAATATTAATTCATGAAGTAAAGTTAAAATGCTTATTCGTTAGTAGTGTATGGTGTCACCGTACACGAATTGTAGGAGTTTGCTGTACATAGAATTAGATAATCATAATTCCCCTGTTTTTATCCCAATTTATTTGTGGTCGGCGCAACAAGTTTTTTGCGTCTCTATTTACTTATCTATTAGTCGTCATCTCGGTAGTCACCCCCTTTCCAGCCATATCATCTCTCACACAGTCTATCCATCGTTTCTTTAATCTCCCCCTACTCTTATAGCCATCGACATTCATACTCAAAACTTTTCTCACGACAATTTCATCATGCCTCCACATCATCTGCCCAAACCATGACAACAGAATATGAAAATGGAGGCGTTTATTCACTTCGTTTTGTCGTGATTTCTTTGATTTAATTTTAAAATGTATTATTTTAATATTGATTTATAATATCCACTGTGGCAGCACTGTCAAAGTAAAAATTATTAATATTATATGAAACTTCTAAATGTATTTTCATTGTGGCAATTGAATGTCTTATTTTACTTTGGCAACACTTAGAAATGACGGTTATTATACTATCGTTATTTCTGGGTGGAGCAAAAGTCGTTTTAAATGGAAAAATGTAATGCAATAGTGGAGTGCAGAGGTGTGGATTAAAAGCATTAACAAGAAAAGAGTTTCCTTTATAGTTTACCTATAGAAATCCTATGCTCTTAAATGCAGGCAAAAATTACGTTATTAGCCAATCTATTATATAAAATCTCAACTTGAAAACTTAAGTGAAGTGAGCTGTTATTCCACATACTAAAGATTGACACTATTAATAGGTCACTTCAAGCTCACTTCACCTACATTTTCATGGCGAGATTTTTACAGAATAGAACAGCAGAATTACAATATTATGGTGAGATTATAGGATCTCACCATAATAGCATAGACAAACAACAATGTAACAAGTTAAAACTTACCTTTAGTACTACGTCCGTGTGTCATAAAAATGTAGAGTTAAAATGAGTTCAGGCTTACAGAGTTATAAAATTGAACAATGTAATTTTAGGTTTTCTTCAATCAACTTGGTTGAAATGTTTGCACCTCTAACATTGTATGTAAACACTAGCTGCTGCCCGCGACTTCGTCCGCGAGCCTATAACCTTCCTCAAGAATTGGGCTAACCAATGCAAAAAGAATTTCTCAAATCCGACTGGTAGTTCCGGAGATTACCCCCTACATAAAAACTTACAAACAATTTTTTTTCTCTTTATATTATACTCTTAAGTATAGAAATATAGATAAGTATTCGATTTAGAAATAACAGCTGAGGTAAGTCTAATAGGCAGGTATATAAATTGTTTAATGAAACTACATCATGGAATAAAAAATTGTTGATAGAAAGCTTTATAAAAGTTTAGTAAAAGCTGCAATGGCACAAAATCAAAATAAATGTATTCAAATTAAGCGGAGAATCTGTACTTTTTGAACATCAAAATTACATTAGCTAGTCCACTCGCCCTTCGTCATTTCCTAGTGCTTTAGCTGGGAAGAAGTGGCGCAACAAACTCCTCAGCAACACAGCTGTCTGTTCAGTTAGAAGAACTTACAAAAGGTACAAACGTCCGTGTACATTCAAACTAGACTGTCGCAAAATTCCGGTTACAAATTATCCGGCCCTGTGGCGCAACGGATAACGCGTCTGACTACGGATCAGAAGATTCCAGGTTCGAATCCTGGCAGGGTCGCGAACATCCTTTTTTTGGTTTGTAGGATCAGTGAAGTTTCCGTCTAGTTTAGTAAGCTTGCTAATGTGTTCAAATGTAATGTTGGTCTACGTTACATTCATGTTGTTCATGTCGACATCAAATATTTATGTATCCTCACTTTATAAAAAGTACTTCTTCAAAATAAATAGATACTGACAGAAACGTTCACTGGAACTCAGTGCAACACAACCCCACAGTTAATTTAGTTATTTCATAAATACACCCCACAAAAATAACCAGATTGAGACCCACACATTCGCTTAAAACATCCTGAGAATTAATTTACAAACCACATACATAATCCAGTTACAGTGCCCCCTAGTGCTGGAATCAAACACTAATTGTCTTGGTGACGTCACAAAGGCAGGAATCGAATCACGCGATTATCGAATTATAATATTTTTTGTGGTTTTTATTGAATTATTTCCTTTGGAGTCGTGGTCTGCATAGATGGGGTGCCACCCTTATTGTGACGTGTGTACTCTTTTTGTTATTTTAGATGTGACAATTATTTTTAAAGGGTTTTGAAGTCTTGGGTTACATGACAATGTAAAGGGTTTAAAAATCATTGAATCACAATAGGGCTAAATTAAGATTGTATTCAAATGATCAAGTTATTCGTAGGAGTATTTGAATTGCCTGTAAGTACTGGTTAAATAAATTTAAATTAAAAAATAGTGGAATTTAGGCCCAGAATTCACGTTGTATAGCATCAAAGAAACAGTGGTTGGTTTCAATACTGAGGTAACTATGACATGTAAGTATTACCTACACATTTAAAATAAAAAATTTATTAGAATATAATACTTATTCAAATCTATGAGAGTTCACACTGTAATACGCGTACCGCTTACTAATAACAATGAAAGAGGCTGTCCTATTACAAAAGGTCACTATTATAGTAGCCTACCCAGTTATCTCTTTCGCCACATATACAATTCAACCCAGACCATCCTTGAAACATCGAAGCGACCCAACCCGACACAAGATCCTCCAAAAGACACGTGTGGAGGCAAACACTACGACAAGTGCTGAAAGCCACCCCGTAACAATACAGCAATCAAGGCCTGGACAGGGAGGCCAATTTGTGGCCAGAATTGCTCAGTGGGCCGATTCTGAGACCGCTTGTAATTGCTATGTTTGTTTGTTTTGATAAAGGACTGTAACGGTCTGAGATGGACCTCGAATTGAAATACTTACAGCTAGGTGTGAGATGGTAGAATAGAAATGTATTGTATAAGATAGAGGATGTTTTTTGGTGATTCGGTGTAGGGGTTTTGTGCAGTGGTATTGATGTTTGCTGTGTTAAGTATATTAATAAAACTATCCAGTAAATGTTAATATAATGCGATAATTTTAAGAGTGTTTCTTAAGTTGCTTCCCACACAATTTGAAAGTCCTTAAACTGATATTATGTGCACTTTAGACATCTCATCCATTTCTCTGGAAAACGAAGTATTGAATGATTGGATTCTGTCACAGATATTATTTCCTTTATTTAATTTTTTAACATATTAATTACATTTTTAAATATTCATATAAAAATAACAAAAAAAAAAAAAAAACATTTAAAAATATAAAAAATTGTATCCCACCGGTGTCGGGAACAGGGTCCAAGCTACCGGTGGTCAGGGCTCCTGAGAGAGGAACCTCCTGACAATACGCGCCGTGTCCAGGAGTACCACTTTCTGGATCAAGCCCTTGATCCAGCTGCCTAACGAGAGACTCTTCAGGTGTTGGTCGAGGCTCTTGGCTATTATGCCATTAGCCGACACGACTATCGGCACAATGATTGCTGTATCCACATCCCACATGACAACAACCTCGCGAGCCAGGTCAAGATACTTAATCTCACAGATATTATTATTATGTATTGAATTAAGGCTATGAATTCTGATCTTTAATCTATTGGGCTCGATTTCTGTACAATGGAAATATTTGTAATGAGTTTGACTTACAAATTACTAGCGCCCGTCCCTGCAGCGCGTGGTTTTTAGGACTTGATAAACATCGAGATTTCTTCATTATAATATTGTTTAATGTAGTGTATTATACACATAAACCTTCTGTAATAAAAACCGCATGATAATCCGTCAGACTGAACGAAAAGTGACTTTAATTTATAAGAAAGACATCTTGTTTATTCTGCCAACAAACGCACATTTAAAAAAAAGCCTGAAATACACATATGTACAGATATTTTCCCCCAATTTATTTAAATATTTTTAGGGTTCCGTACCTCAAAAGGTAAAAACGGTACCCTTATTTGATCACTCGTGTGGCTGTCTGTCTGTCTGTCCGTCTGTCACAGCCAATTTGCTGCGAATCTAATGGACCGATTAAGTTGAAATTTGGTACACATATGTATTTCTGTGACTCAAACACGAACGTGTAACGTAAATAAATGAATATTGAATATAAGGGTCACTTTTGGGGGGAATACAAGAAAATTAAAAAAAAGTTTTGTACCGTGTGACATATCAAATGAAAGGGCTTGTTGCGAGGATCTTAAACGTATTGTTTTTATATAATTGTACAATAAATCCTTTTAAAAATATTATAGAATTTCGATAAAAATTGACCTCCGGAAGTACTGCAACAAAAATTTTGTAAACAAATACATAATATGGCTCTTTACGCATAGATTACAGAAAAACCTATAAGAAGTCTCTGATCTTAAAATAACATGGTAAATCTCTCAATATTATGCGTACAAATTAACATTTGCAATTGGAATGTATGGGAGAACATGTATTTCAACTACAATGTTAAGTTTGTATTTGGGATAAATTCATCCCAACTACGGAACCCTTCATTATGCGTAGTCCAACACGCACTTGGCCGGTTTTTATATCTTTCTTTGCATCATGCTTGCCGCTAATAAACGTATTTTCTTCCTTTTTCTTTTCTTGACATATACAAAAGCAACCAAAAGTCTCGTATTCAGTCAATAAAAGTTTGACAATGTTGTTCATTGCATAAATAAAACACTGTTCATTGGTTGTTGTCAAGGCCACAGACCAAAGACAATATTGCTTAATTACTGTTGCGATATTGGCAGATGACAACAAAAACATAATAAAAACAAAATGCCGATTAACTTCTTTTGTAACATATAACAAGAAAAATTAAGATTAAAAAAGCGTCGCATCTGTGCAAGAACAAGTCATTGCTCTGCGAAAAGCTGTGACTTCGGACGAACCTAACGTCAACAGCGCTGGTTTTATAATAGTAATTATTGTTCTTGATCTAGGTAAAGAGTAGGTATGCGAGATATGAGGTATGAATTATTTATTATACCTATACATAACATCACGCCTGCATTTCTTGGTTAGGCAGAGGTCTACCTATAATACACTCACATCAAGCCAGTTATGTTTAAGTCCCACGTAATAGGGGGCGAGGGGCACGGGATATTAGACAGAAAAACGAATGTGAAACAACGTTCTTATAAAAAAGCAGTTTGCACAAAAATGACGACGAAAATTAAAAATATCCTAAGCTTGTAAACAAAGCAGCTGTTTGTAGCGTCTCGAAGTAAGCGACACTGAATGCCTCTAACTGAGTTAAAACTTGGCACTGAATGCTCAGAATGTTGCTTTGTCTGTCCGTCTCCCCTTTCTTCTAGTATAATTGGGACCGGTACATAACAATTTATTTCAAGAATTTGACTGTAAATTGAAGTTTTTATATTGTTGGGTAAAATGGCCAAGAAATAGAGGAGATTTTTCGTAATGGGCTCGAAGTAGACTGGGTAGGAACTTGAAGGCAATTGTATTAATTAATGCGTAGGGTAAGTCACGGCTTCCTCTTAATATTGTATTGTTCGCGTTCAGTCAGTCAAACACCCACCACGACACTGTTGTAATATTGATGGTAAAGGGCTAATTGGTTAAAGCGATATTTTATTATTAAAACACAATAGTACTGTGGGTGGGCAATATAATTGCGTAGATAAATATTTCATATCAAAACAATAATTCAACGAGTGGTCCCTAGCCTTCAAAAAGTAACCCTTTCCCTAAAAAGATCATAATATCATTAAACAGATTCTCCCGTCCACATTATTACAAAAGCCCAGTGGTCCAACAGTTTTTGTAGACAAAATATCGCACTAAATCACACCGGGCCGTTAAACGTAACAAAAGGTCACACCGTAATTAGTTTTTTTGTCCCCACTGTGCAATATTTCAACCTTCCCGGCCGCATCCGTAATAATTTTTCAATTAAAATTCATTTTTGTCATAAAATATTCTGCACTCGTGTTGAAAATTAAAATATATGTGTTTTCGTATGGGTGATTACTTTAAATAACGTTGTTATTCCATTTTTTCTGAGTTTTTATTGTATTTAAAAACATACGCGGAGTTAAATGTATTCTGTGGTCTTTGTTGTGGAAAGCTGTCGTTAATTTATTTACCACGTTTTTATTATTATTATTAAAGAGCGCTTGAGTTGTTGGTTGGTTTCTGGAACTTACCTGAAACAAATAAAAATAACACTCAATATCCATGCTAAGCATCTTCATTTAATTCATAAATGCAACAGTAGATAGAACAAGTGCCCCGCGAAGAGTTGCTGGAGACTCTTAACAGGGACCCGTGGGGACGCCCATATAATAATAATAATAATAATAAAGACCGATCACGTGTTTACCGACGGTCTATAAAGTTCTTACATCCGTTTTGAGAGCTAAAATTAACAAACATATTGACACCAACTCCATCATGTCTGCCTCTCAAAATGGATGTAGGAACGGGTCCCGCGGTACTAAGGAGCTACTCCTCATTGATATGGCCATTAGCCAACAGGTTCGCCGTTCCCGAAAGGATCTGTCGACATGCTGGATAGATTATAAGAAGGCCTATGACTCGGTGCCACATACATGGCTCATGAGGGTGCTGGAGTTGTATAAAGTAGATATAACTCTGCGCACTTTCCTGATGTCGTGTATGGGGCAATGGAGGACGGTCCTTCGCTATCCAGGATGTCGAAATATCCAGAGGAATAGCGAGCCGATAAGGATCGAGCGAGGCATATTTCAAGGCGACAGTTTGAGTCCGCTCTGGTTCTGCTTAGCCCTGAATCCTCTAAGCACACTGCTGGAGGATTCAGGTCTTGGCTATCGGTTGAGGAGAGGTGGTCAGGTTATATCTCACCTCCTCTACATGGACGACCTAAAACTCTTTGCCCCCAACAACTTGCAACTGATGGAGCTACTGAAAGTAACTGAAACTTTTAGTAGCGCCATCAGGATGGAATTTGGTGTGGACATATGTGCGGTCATGCATGTAAAGCGAGGGAAGATTATGGAATCCGTGGGAACCCAACTCTCGGATTCCATAAACCTTAGAGCCCTCTCCGCATCCGAAACCTATAAGTATTTGGGTATGTCGGAAGCGTTGGGCATCAATGTTACTGACATGAAGCAATCGTTGAAGGAGCGCTTCTTTGGCCGCCTGAAAAAAGTATTAAATAGTCTTCTATCAGGCGGAAACAAGGTGCGCGCCTTCAACGGTTGGGTTATGCCGGTTTTGATGTACTCTTTCGGCATACTCAAATGGAGTCAGACCGAACTCGACGCCTTGGATAGGAGGGTCCGTACGTTGCTGACTGCATATCGAATGCATCACCCACGGTCATCAGTAATGAGATTGTATATCCCGCGAAAGTGTGGTGGTCGAGGCTTTTTAAACGCTAAGACCCTCCACAATCGCGAGATATGCAGTCTCAGGGAATATTTCCTAGAAGCCGACGTGGGGATGCATCGAGATGTGGTCGTGGTGGACAAGGGCCTCACCCCGCTCTCTTTGGCTAAAGAGAACTGGCGCAAGCCTGTAGTGCTTGACACTAAGAACCGCATGGAGATATGGCAGAGTAAGGAGCTTCACGGACGCTACTTCCGGGCCCTGCATGGGCCCGATGTAGATTTACCAGCGTCCGTAGCCTGGCTGCGTTGTGGTGACCTCTTTGGGGAAACCGAAGGTTTTGTCTGTGCAATTATGGACGAAGTTATGATGACGAACAATTACCGGAGATTCATTGTGAAGGACGGCACGGTTGACATCTGTCGGGCATGCCACCGTCCGGGAGAATCAATCCGACATATTATCTCCGGGTGTTCTCGTCTAGCTAATGAAGAGTACTTGCATAGACACAACCTTGTAGCCAGGATTATCCACCAGCAACTTGCTCTGAAGTACAGCCTTGTGGAATCGGAAGTGCCGTACTACAGGTATGTGCCCGACCCAGTTCTCGAAAATGGAAATATCACATTGTACTGGGATCGATCCATCATCACTGACAGAACTATTGTTGCCAATAAGCCTGATATAGTGGTGGTGGATCGAGGAGAGCGGAGCGCAATGATTATTGACATAACGGTCCCGCATGACGAGAACCTCGTGAAAGCTGAGAAAGATAAACAAATCAAGTATCTTGACTTGGCTCGCGAGGTTGTCGACATGTGGGATATGGATTCAGCAATCATTGTGCCGATAGTCGTGACAGCCAATGGCTTAATCGCCAAGAGCCTCGACCAACACCTAAGGAGGCTCTCGTTGGGCAGCTGGATCAAGGGCTTGGTTCAGAAAGCGGTACTCCTGGACACGGCTCGCATTGTCAGAAGGTTCCTCTCTCTGGAGCCCTGACCGCCGGTAGCTTGGACCCTGTTCCCGATACCGGTGGGCTACTATTTTTTATATTTTTAAATGTTATTATATTTTTTATATGTTCTAATATTTAAAAATATAATTTATAAGTATGTATATGAAATAAAGGAGATAATAATAATATATTTATTTGCTCAAAACACGGTATAATAGGTCTTACAGTTTAAAATAGTACAAACATGTTTTGCCGGGTTTAGACTCAGCATGCAAATTTGAGAATAAAAAGTAAGCACTTACTTAACTAACATTTTGTGTCAAAAAACTGTTTCAGACTATAAAAGTTATTTTGTCTTAGCCATGCACTCAATTTCCGCTTAAAACAGTATCTCGTATTTAACCATTTAAAATCACCGGGAAATTTATTATAAATCCGTACACACATAGCTAAGCAGCTTTTGCTATATTTTGCAAGCCTAGGAGCATTGCTTACTACGAGCCTATATGGGTCTCGTCTGTTTCGAGGACATATATCGTTCGCTGTTTTAAATAACTTTTTATGTTTCCACACAAACATGCATATTTCGTAGATGTATAGACAAGGCAGCGGCAACAAACCAAGTTTTTTAAATACTGGTTTACATGATTCGTCAGGTTGGAGTCCATATAGAGCTCTAATGCACTTTTTTTGTGCAACAAATGTTCTTTGTTGGTCAGTACTGTTGCCCCACATTATAAGTCCATAGCGCAGTATAGATTCTACGTATGCGTGGTAAACTAATATGGCTGTTTTTAAATTGGTAACTTTTCTTACTTGTCTCAGCGCATACACAAATCTATTTATTTTACTAGAGACATTGTCTACATGCATTTTCCAATTTAAATGTTCATCAATAGTTATACCCAGAAAATTAATCTGGGTAACAGATTTGAGTTTGGGTATATGAATACTGAAATTAGATTTATTGTTATTACATTTATTAAATTGTATATATACTGATTTGTCAAGATTTATTTTCAAATTTTGAATACGAAGCCAATTAATTAAGATGTCAATTGTGTTGTTAATGTCAACTTCATGGTCATAAATTGTATTATATTTTTTATTAGATGTCACAATAATAGAAATGTCATCAGCAAATAATATGCATTTATGGTTAGTTATTTTAGTGATGTCATTTATGTACAATAAGAATAAGATTGGCCCGAGTATGCTTCCTTGAGGAACACCGAATCTGTTACAAATATATTCAGATGCGGATAGTGTTAGGTCCTTATCATCGTTAATATTTGGTATAGTTACACATTGTTGTCTGTTATGAAGGTATGACTTTATCCACTGTAAGGGTGGCCCTCTGATTCCAAGTGATTCTAGTTTTTGTATTAGTAAATCGTGGGAAACTAGATCGAAGGCCTTTGATAAATCAAAAAACAGACCTGTGGTTAGATTATTATCATTGATACTAGGTAATACAGCTTTCATGAGGGCATAGATGGCTAATGTTGTAGATTTATCTTTTTGGAACCCATACTGTTCATTTTCTATTATATTAAATTTATTACAATAATGCACGAGTCTTTTGTACATGCATTTTTCATATATTTTAGATAAAATGGGTATTAATGTAATAGGGCGATAATTATTCATGTCATGTCTTTCTCCTTTTTTGTACAGAGGCTTAACAATGGAAAACTTCAGCGCTTCTGGAAAAATTCCACAGCCAAATGACAAATTAATTAAGTATGTTAATAGGTCAATGATTTCGTTAGCACATATTTTAATGATTTTTGTGCTAATTTCATCGTAGCCTTCGGAACTGGTATTATTTAAAAGCGTTATTTCCTGTCTAACTTCATTTACTGTCATGGGCTTAAGGAACATTGAATTGACAGTTATATTTTTCCCACAGTTACTTTTAATGTTTGTATCTATTAATTTATTAGTTGAATTGATGTAGTGGTTATTAAAAGCGGATGCTATTTCAACTGGATTGGAAATTAGTGTGTTGTTAATTTTGACATTCTCAATATTACTTTTAGGGTTTGTATTATTAAGCTCATCTTTTATAACCTTCCAGGTGGCTTTACATTTGTTATCGTTTTTAGCAATAAAATTGATGTTTGCATTCTTTTTAGAGTTGAAGATGGATTTTTTAAGAAGTTTAGAGTAGTTAAAGTATTTGATCTTATTAATTGCCGTTTTATTTTTATAGAATCGATGACGTAGAGATCGTTTTGTCTTGCAACTTTTTTTAAGCCCTTACTTATCCAAGTTTGTTTCTTTTTGTTATTTATATTAACTTTTACTCTTAATTTAGGGAAGCAGAGATTGTAGAGTAAGCAAAACATTTCATGAAAGTGATTAAATGCTATGTTTGCGTCATTAGCTGCATATATATCACACCAAGATAAATTACGTAGGCATTCCTTAAACTTTCGAATATTATCCATGCTGAAATCTCTTTTATATGTATAATATGTTGGTAGTTTTTGTGTTTTGTATTTTAGTGGAATGGTCAACATTTGCGCAGTGTCATGGTCCGATAAGTGAAGTGGCATTACAATTGCAAAAGCGTCAGGAATATTACTAAGAATGTGATCAATACATGATAACTTGCGTGTTGGCTCATTGATGTGAAATTTCAGGTTGTAATTATATGCCAAGTCCTGTAATTGATTAGTAATATGACCTTTTTTTAAGGTGTTGATATTAAAGTCACCTGCTAAAACTACATTCATTTTAGATTTATACTGTTGCATTAGATTGTGCATGAGGCTATTTAATTTACTTAGGAATTGGGTGGGATCCGATTGAGGTGTTCTATAAATACAAATAATAATTAATTTGTGTTGTGTAAGTTCAATCCCACAAACCTCGAACGTTTTTTGCGTGGCGTAGGTTTTTACAAATGGCAGATCTTTGAAGAAAATATTTTGTTTCAATAAGATGCAAGTGCCACCTCTTTGCTTTTCTCTGCAGTAGTTGGCTGCCATTTCGTATCCATGAATTTTAATGTAGCTTTCGTATCCTTTTTTTATAAAGGTTTTTTTTTATAAAGGTAATATAAGATGGTGCGGGAGAAACTCCGCCCATGGGCTCCCCCGTTAACGCAGAGTCTCCGGCCCCAGCTTGTGGGGGATGTGGTGAGCGCTCTGTTCCCTTCAAGAGGGGAACACGCTCCCCCGCCCATGGTTCCGCCTACTGCGGTGCCCGATGCGGACCACACCGCCGACGACGACGACAATGCTCCGGAGGTGACCGAGGTAGAAATGAGAGTGGCGGTACGCAAGATGAATGCGAAAAATACCGCCCCAGGACCCGACGGCATACCAGGAAAAGCCTGGGTCCTGGCCTTGGGGGCTCTCGGGCCTCGACTAAGGGGGCTCCTAAGCGCATGCATGGAGAGGGGCCAGTTCCCACTTCGTTGGAAGACGGGGAAACTGGTCCTCATCAGGAAGCCGGGGCGCCCAGCGGACTCTCCGTCCGCTTATCGGCCCATCGTGCTGCTCGACGAGGTGGGCAAGCTCTTTGAAAGAGTCATTGCAGACCGCCTCGTCGAGCGGCTGGTGCGGGTTGGGCCGGACCTGGCGGAGAGCCAGTTTGGCTTCCGCAGGGGGCGCTCTACGGTGGACGCCATCATGCGCGTGCGGGCCCTCACGACGGGGGATGCTGTGGCCCGGGGTGGGGTCGTCTTGGCGGTGTCTCTAGACATCGCCAATGCCTTCAACACCCTGCCCTGGAGTTGCATCAGGGAGGCACTCCGGTATCACCGGATGCCGACCTACCTCTGTCGTGTGGTCGAGGCCTATTTGACGGACAGGGCCGTCATCTACCCCGGTCACCAAGGAGAGTGGAACCGGCGAGAGATGTCGTGCGGTGTCCCACAGGGATCGGTCCTGGGGCCGCATCTGTGGGACATCGGATACGACTGGGTGCTGCGCGCCGACCTCCCTAGCGGCGTCAGCGTCGTTTGTAACGCTGACGACACGCTGGTCCTGGCGCAGGGGAGGTCGTACCAGGCGGCGGCCGACTTAGCGACACGCGGGGTTGCAACAATCGTCGATAGGATCCGGCAGTTGGGACTCGAGGTGGCCCTGCACAAGTCCGAGGCCATGGGTTTTCATGGACCTCGGAATGCGCCACCGTCGGGTTCCCAGGTAATGGCGGGAGGGGTTCACATCGGCGTCGAGTCGACGATGAAGTATCTGGGACTTGTCCTCGACAGCCGGTGGAACTTCGTCGAACAAATCCGACGTTTGGCTCCCAGACTGGAGCGGGCCGGGGCTGCGTTGAAGCGGCTCCTGCCCAATCTAGGGGATCCAAACGCCTCCTGCCGGAGGCTCTACGCGGGGGTCGTGCGGTCCATGGCCCTTTACGGGGCGCCGGTGTGGGCGCGTTCAATAAGGCTGCGGCCAGCCCGCCGGTTGAACGCGTCCCAGAGGGTCATGGCCATCCGGCTGGCCCGAGGATACCGCACGGTCTCCTGCGAGGCGGCGAGCCTCCTTGCCGGATTACCGCCATGGGATCTGGAGGCAAAGGTCCTCGCGCACATTTGGGAGTGGCGCGAGAAGGCGAGGCGCCGGGGCTTAGCTCCGCTGCCGCGAGAAATCGCGGCACAGCGGACAGAGCTCCGGCGGGATCTCATGGCGTCATGGAGAGTGCGATTGTCGCAACCCAGCGCTAGGCACGCCACAATTGCGGCGATAAGACCCCTCTTTGAGGAGTGGCTAGAGAGGCGCCACGGCGTCCTCACCTTCCGCCTGACGCAGGTCCTCACCGGACACGGCTGTTTCGGGAGGTTCCTGCACAGGATAAAGCGGGACGAAACGCCCGGGTGTCACCATTGTGTGGATCGCCCGGAGGATACGGTGGAGCATACGGTGGAGGTCTGCCCAGCTTGGGCGGAACATCGCCGTGTCCTCGTGGAGGCGATCGGCGGCATGGATCTCTCGCGTCCGGCCCTGGTTCAGGCCATGGTACGGAGCGAGAGGAAATGGGAGGCCGTCACCTCCTTCTGCGAAGCTGTAATGCACGCGAAGGAGGAGGCGGAATGCGTGAGGGAAAGGCAAAATTTCGCGCCCTCACGCCCCTAACCGCCGCAGGAGGAGACGCCCAGGGCGTCAGGAATCGCGAGGCGATTTCCGGCCACCGTAGGCGCGGGCTTGCGGACGGTGAGCAATGGGTGGCTCACCGTCCAATAAGGACCAGGCCCGGGTCGACGGCGCGTTGTGTTCCACGCGCGCCTCAAAGAGATGTCAGCAGAATTGAAGGGGTCCACTAGGGCCGATGCCTGCCGGGGTTGCGAAGAAAACCGAAAGGGAGATCGTGACCCCCGGCAACAGGGCAACCGAAGGAACACTGGTGGGTTTTAGTCTGTAAGAGTCTGACACGCCCTCCCGCTCCGCCCAGAGCGGGAGAAGTTATTTGATGATTTCCCACCCTCAAAAAAAAAAAAAAAAGATAGAACAAGTGAAAAAAAGAGAATTTAATTCGAGGGACTAAGTTGGATCCCGAGAGCAGCGAAGGATTCTAGAGTATCACGAGTGTAACGTGGGATTCTAGATTAGAATCCTAAGCGGAACGAGGGATACAAGGACCGAGAGGGGTTTTTTTACGGTTTGTGTTTTTACCACTGATTGCGAGAAAATAAATTATGGCGGCAACAAATTATCTACTACTAGCTATTGCCCGCGGCTTCGCCTGCGTGGATGTCGGAAAATATCCCACGGGACTTTTTAAGATGAACAATACTGTAACATAAATTTTATGTAACTTTTACGGTTTCCGCGGCGCACGACAATAAAGCTCCCAGTCTGCATGATTTTTTCCGACATCTTCAACAATGTCAAATTTCAGCCAATTTACACAAAACCTTAATGAATTATACACTAAAACCTTCCGCATGAATCACTCCGTCTATTGGTGAAAACCGTTCAAAAGTTTTTGAGTTTATCGCGTTCAGACAGACAGACAGACGCGGCGCGGGCGGAGGACTTTGTTTTATAATATGTAAGGATAATTGCTACTTTAGAATGAAATGATTTCGAGGTCAGTGTCTCATTTTCTTCACTGGAAGAACCAATTTTATTATAATTATGTTAATAGATTTTCCAAAGACATAAAACAACCACGATAACATATAGAAAAGAACTAAAATTGGCGGGATATTGTTTTATTTAATTTAATTGTATAGCTCTATAGCATAGCTCCATTTAGCCAGCCAGTAGGTACTAACAGCACGTTTTATTTATTTTTAGGGTTCCGTATCTCTCAAATGGAAATAACGGAACCCTTATAGGATCACTTCGTTGTCCGTCCTGTCAGTTTGTTAAGACCCTTTTTCTCAGGATGGCGTGAAGGTATCAAGTTGAAATTAATATCAAATACGTAGGTCTTTAGTCCCTTGGAGTTCAAAAAAATCAAGCACCTAAAAAAGTATTAATAGTACTATAATGTTATAAACCATGTATTAAACACAATCATAAAATACTAAGCTAAGAAAATTATTAACACAAAACTTATTATTAGTTTCAACAACAATTTTAACTGCACTATTTCTTACATAACAGAATTTTAAATTATAAACGGAGCTTTTGACTAATTCTACCATTAATTACTTTCATAATTGACACAACACGAGCATAAGGAAATATCACCCAATGTTTTCTTTTCATTGTTCACGAGCTTAAAACAATTACTTATGTAAATTCGAAATTACACAATTAAATTATGATAAAACACTGTTTAAAAATACTTTGTAACGTAACTTGAGCTAACGGGGTGTGCTTTGTAATGGCGTGGTTACGTGGAATGGATCGCGAGCCTTTGCAATGTCGTGAATTCAAGTTCGTATATAACAAATTTTGCCATTCCTAAATATAGTTGAAAGTTTCATTTTAACATAACAACAATCATCACGCCTGTATGCCCAAAAGGTTAGGCAGAGGTGTACCTATAGTAAACCCATATTTTGCCAGTTATTTTCAAGTTCCATGTACCAGGAGGCGAGCCTATTGCGATCAATCCAGACTCTGGGCTGCTACTGTCTGAGAAATTCTTTCTGACTTATAAGAGGATGCTTCTTTCTGGCGAGGAGAAGCACCACATCGAGAGAAGTGAAAGGAATAGGGATAGGCCTTTGGCCTCTGACCAAGAGTGGAATAGATAGCATAAGCATAATCAACCCATGATGAGCAAGATAACAAAAAAAAAACGGCCAAGTGCGTGGCGGACTACGCAAATGAAGGGTTCCGTAGTTGCGATGAATTTATCCCAAATTCAAACTTAACATTGTAGTTGAAATACATGTTCTGCGATACATTACAACTGCAAATGTAAGTTTGCACGCACAATAATGAGATATTCACCATATTATTTTAAGACCATAGACTTTTTATAGATTTTCCTATAATCTATGAGTAAAAAGACCATTCTCTGTATTTTTTTCAAGATTTTTGGCACAATAGTTTCAGAAATAAGGGGGAGGAATGGTCAATTGTCATCTACTTTTTTAAATATCTTTCAAATTTTAAAATTATAAAAAATACATATTTAAAATTCTCACAATAAGCCCTTTTATTTGATATGTCACACGGTACAATTTTCAAAACTTTTTATTTTATTTTATTATTTGTCCCCCAAAAGTGACCCCTATATTCAAAATTCATTTATTTTCATTACACGTCCGTGTTTGGGTAATAGAAATACATAAATGTACCAAATTGGCTGTGACAGACAGTCAAACAGACAGACAGACACACAGTGATCACATAAGGGTTCCGTTTTTTGCTTTTCAGGTACGGAACCCTAAAAAAAGAGTACTTTGGGGTGGTTTTTTACAAAACCGCACGCTGTGCACTGTCAACCAACAAACTGATTAATTTTTAAATTTTCATTTAATATTAAAACACAATTATAATAATATTGTGGTAATTTTTCAGCTAAACAGACGGCGCCATTAATTTGGCGCAGTGTCACCGGCAGAGGCGGCGCCTAACCGCAGCCACGTGCCTGTTCTCTCTAAACTATACTCGTTTTATTTCCCTTTTAAATTTTGTGAATTTATTGTTTTGTTGAACTAGTTTTGAATAAAACTAGCGACGGTTTTTCAGCGTGAATTATAATTATGGGAAACGCTTTTAGAACTACATATTAACTTGTTAATATTATGGACATTGGAAAAATTAAGAACAAAAAGGTCAGCATACTAATAGCATAACAAACTTTCACAATCCGAAAGGTTTTGGAGCAGAGTCCTGGTCCATTAAGTATGAAAAAATCCGTCCGCCAACAATTTTATTATCAAAATGAAAGGCATTGTAATTGTAGGTGTCTTACACAACTATCCCGCAGGTTAAAATAAAACATCACTGTAGGATATGTTAATAAATGTTATTTATTTATTTAGCTACAATGGTTGTGTTTCAATCAATTACAGTAATTAAAATTATAAAAATAAAAGAGACAATTATAATACACATTAAAATATACAAAATAACAATATGAAAACATAAATAAAATAAAAGAAGGTAACAACACTTTCACAAATTTCTCTCACAGTACTCCTGACATATCAATAAAATCTTCGTCCATCCATCCGCAAACAGGTCGCTTGTTGGGTTAAAATCCAAGAGATAATTAACTGCGGCCAGAGTGCGACGAATTGGCGACATAGCACGTGAAACAGTACGATATGGAGGCAAGGCAAACAGCCTGTGCCTTCTGCCCCGGCAGTAATTGTCTGGGACAAAGAAGCGCGTCAGCACGCCGAGCAGACCAGGAGCGTCAATAGCGCCACGCACCGTCTTACAGGCTATTGTGCGCTGATCACGAGCTCGCCTTACCTCTAGCGAGTTGTATCAGAGGCAACCCAGTAAGAATATTGTCGGATAGAGGTAGGGATAGTAGCCGTGTTTCTGCTTATATAGGTACCTAAGAAACGTTTTTTGCACTTTTTCTAATAAAAGTGCGTAGGTAATTTCATGTGGATTCCACACGCAAGAGTTGATTTCCAACTTGCTACGTACGAGCGCATTAAATATTATTTTGAAGGCATTAGCGGTGCGAAAATCGCGGCAATTACGCAGAACAAAACCTAACTTTGGTAGGATTGTTTAGCTACCATGGCCATATGGTCGTGGTCGTGGTGGTATGTGGGTATGTGGAAATAAACCAGTTGTCACTTGGAATCGCAGCTTCATTCGTCGCTTCCCGCTATTATATATCATAATTATAACTATCACTTGTAGTGAATCTGAATTACGTAAGAGGATTCATCCTAAAAGTTGGCAACGTCGTAAATAGCTGTCAAATATTTACCTGTTTCGATTAATTTGGCACTTACTGTATGGAATTAAGAAATGTGGCTAACTAGGGAAATAAAATATTGATTATGGAATGCAATAATTAATATCGTAACACCGAATATTTAGTTTGAGATGTAAAAAAAGTATTTGGAAACTTTCCAAATGCCTTTTTTTACACCAAAAACGGTTACAACATCAAATTCAGTGTTATAATTGCAATTCATTATTAATATTCTAGTTCGCAAGTTAGCCACATTTCTTATTTCCATACAGTAATATTGCCAAATTAATTAAAACAGCAAAATATTTGACATACATTTGCGACGTTGCCCACTTTCGGAATAAACGCTCTTAATACTAGTTTTTGTCCGCAGCTTCGTCCGCATGGAGCTCAGAAATTATCCCACAGCAATATACTACTATAACGCGCACGCCAGTAAAGCTCCCAGTCAGCATGATGATTTCCGAAATCTTCAACAATCATCGTCATATTTCAGCCAATTTACACTAAACCTTCCTAATGAATCACTCCGTCCATTGGTGAAAACTGTATGAAAGTTCATTCGGTAGTTTTTGACTTTATCACATTCTTTGTTTTATTACCAGAGACAAGGCAAAAGGAGGGCTATAATTTTGACCGATATGTATTTTAATATATAGTGATACCTGGTAAATTGCAGAATGTATGTACAAAGTTGAATCAATAAAAAGATTTCTGTAAGTGCTTGAAAAATGTTCAAGGTAAAGCCATAGTCGCATGCCTGTACACCTACGAAATATAATGGCATGCGACCACGGCTTTACCTTGACCATTTTTGTACCGATGTCTTTATTTCCGTCTGAAATATTTTCTTGTTTCATACTTTGTAGAGCAGTGATTTTTCAGTAGTCGGGCTTTAGTTTCTGAACTTACGTTTTCATAAAGATCTTAGCATTTAAATTAAGATAGCGACAAACAAATGTCTAACAGCACTCAGCTCTCTGATGCTCCTCTATATGTCGCAGACTAATGTTGCTCTCACTTAGACGGATGCTACAGGGCAAATTGCTCAATTGCTTTTCTCCAGAGTTTTATGTTGTAATGCCATTGTAAGTAATTAAAAAATGTACAAGATGCAATTGAAGTAGGTACCTAACTCAAAAGTAAAGTACATTCCGCGACGTTCGCGGTTTACCACCTTTTTAACCGACTTAAAAAAAAGGATGAGGTTTGTCAATTCAACGGTAAATATATTTTTTTTATGTGTCTTCGCGGATAACTTCGTCGTTTATGAACCGATTTTGATAATTCTTTTTTTGTTGGAAAGCAGATATTTCAAGAGTAGTATCATGATAAGGAAACCAGGATCTGATGATGGAATCCTGGAGAAATCGAGGGAACTCTTCATATATTATCGGCAAACCTATAGCGATTTGGGTATTTTTTAAAGTAACTCTTGCAGTTGCTCTTCGAAAACACTATTTTTTTTAAATGGAACTGATGATGAAGACCACAAATGGCCACTGGAGTTACTCAATAATAAGTATTTCACGGGTTGCGATTCGATTTAATATGGTTGCAATGCAATTTATGCTCGTCACAATACATATGGAGAAGTGGAGCTGATGGTGAAGTACCAGGAGAACTTTTCAGCGATTAACGTCCCAGCATCGGGAAAAACAATATTTTGTAAAAAGGTATTGAGCAGTTGAGATTAGGCTATTGTAACTTAGATAAATTACAAGGCACCCACTAAAAGAGCGAGAAAAAGCTTTTTTACAAAAAAACAAACAACTGATATCTAAAAAAAACACTACAAAGTGAAAAATAACTTAAATTTCGGAAGTCGGTGTCAAATTATCATATTACTTAAATAGAAGTGAAAAGTGGTCAACCGCCAGCTTTGTCAATTGTTTATAGGTAAACGTAGTTTGTTCTGAATCGATTGCTGTATTTTTTAAGACCAACGTAATGATTACTGTTTTTCTCAAACCAAGGTGGGCACTTTGAGTTATTTACAATGGAGTTTGATAGTTCAATATTTTTATCGTTTATTCGTATAAGTTTTAACTGCCATTTTCCACATTTCGCCATTGACACTTTTACACAGAGTTTAACTCTTTTCACCAAAAACTCGTAAAAATAGAAGCACGTGCTCAACGACTTTAAGCTCCAAATGCAAATCTGAGTTCATTTGACTAATAGCACACAGTAATGGCGTTGCACAGTGTTAAAAATTTGCATTTAACAAGCCATAAAATAGATTAAAGTAGTAACGTTAAATTATTTCGTGGATGGCGTGCCTCTCGTTGCAAACGTATTAAAGTTTTATCCGGCCTGTGTGGCGAATTAAGTTAGAAGTTCCTCGACATTATGTCCACGTCGTAGTAGCGTGCGCACTGTGCACCCGTGATTCAATTTATTGTTGCGAAGAATTACTGTAATTGCTTTAAAATTTTCTATCGGACGCACTGTGTGTCGTGTTCTGTACTTCAAAAGTTTGAAATGCTGGGAACATTAAATGAGATTTTAAAGTTGTGGATTTATTAGTTAGCTGTGCAGCTCCGGTTGGAATTTAAGTTTAAAATGTTTCACGTTTTCGAATTAAGTATTAACTTTGTGTTAAATGTTAGTTCCCAAGTAAGGATTTCGTTATCTAATTGGCTAAATCATACGTTACCTTCAGTAACTAATACAATGGTAATTAAAAAAAAAATACTCGCATGTCGTTTTATTACCATTGAAACGATTAATTTCATCTGTTGTATATCAATTAGGTACCCCAGTTGTATTAAAATTTTAATACAACTGAGGTACCCAATTGATATACAACAGATCAAACTTTATGTTTTGGCTTTCGAAAATACCAGCACTGTACCAGACAATTTTACTTTCAAGAACTCCCACAGAAAAATATTCTTCCACATTTTTGTCCACCTAAGACCCATTCGTCTCCCTAGGCGTGCAAATAACTGCCTCAGCTCATTATATTTAAAAACTTTGTATGGACAATGACTTAATTGGAAGCAATCCGGTAATTTTACAATTTTGGCTATAAATCCCAGCCAACGTTTATAAGGATTTGAGTAAAACTTTGTACAATAAATATCCCAAGGTATCTCCGTCTGTTGTAATTATAATTAGCTACTCGCTGTTTCCCTTGTGGGTAAGCAGAATCGCTGCTAATTTTGGAGCCGTACTTTGTCTGAGAAAATCTGTCGATGAAAGTAAAATTAATACACTGATTTAGGGTGAGAAATGTATGAAAGATTTTCCTGATCAGAAAAACTATTGAGACAGTTTTTGATAGATAGTTATCATATCAAATCAATACGTAGGTATGTATCTGACAGCCAAGGAAATTAATAGTTTTCTAAATTGACACACTCCGTCAATTTGCCTTATTATAGCCTTTTCATACAACTATCGAAGAATGGCAGTTGTCATTTGAATTTATGGACAATTTAAATTTGTAGTCCATTTGACGAAGATTTTCTGAGAAGAAATAATGCTCAAATAATTTTAAACTTTCAGACTTGTATGGGAAACATTAAAAAAGATAGTCCGTTACAAAGTCAGAAAACATAAAAAACTTTTGTATGGAAAAAGTTTTTTCAAAAGCAAAAAATGTTTTACAATGAAATAAAATTATAACGCGTATTCGTTTGAATTGAAATACCATTACTTTCTTTATTTTTGTCCAGTCTATCCATCGTAAAAAGTAGGTTGAAGTCTCATTTCCTACGAAAATAGGAAAAGTTTTTTTGCGATTTTTTACTTTTCTAGTACTCAAACCTCAGTTTGTTCGGCAGAGTTTATTTAATCCTAATAATCAATAACATTTTTGTGAAAACTGCGCAATTTTCCTGCTGACTGTACATTTTTAGGGTTACGTACCCAAAGGGTAAAACGGGACCCTCTTACTAAGACTCCGCTGTCCGTCTATCTGTCTGTCTGTCCGTCTGCCTGTCGGCTGTATCTCATGAACCATGATAGTTAGACAGTTGAAAGTTTCACAGATGATGTATTTCTATTGCCGCTATAACAACAAATACTAAAAAATAGAATACAATAAATATTAAAGGGTGCTTCCATACAACAAACGTGATTTTTTTGCTCGTTTTTATAGATAATGGTACGGAACCCTTCGTACGAGAGTCCGACTCGTACATGGCCGGTTTTTTTTTTAAATTGTTAATTCAGATCAAATTATTTCAAAAGTTATGGACAGTCTCCTAAGACCGTTTTCTTGTAGCGACAACGGTCTTGGACGGTCTTGGTCTTGGGTCTCGCTCTTGGTCTTGGTCTTAAAGTGGCTGACTTAAAGCCTCATCTCAAAAATCCATCCTGTATTTACAAAAGTTTTTAGCTATTTATGTGTTTCCATACAGACTAAATGGATACTCTGGTGTTGCAAGACAGTGTCTTTGAGCGGTAATAACTATATAAATACTTTAAAAAATACGTAAGTAGCCTTTAATACTTAAATACATTAATAATTCAATAAACAAGACACTTTCATTCAGAACTTGCTATTAATACTCCACAATTTCAACATTCGGATCATCTCGTCAATTTCGTTAATAAATCCCTCAGTCCCACCCTGTTCATACCGCGGACTGATGGAGGACACGAATTAAAACTTGTTGTAATAAATATGGCTACTTTTGCGCTGTATTTGTGTAATTTTAACAATCAAGTTAAAAACTTTGATTGCGGGTGAGTTTCTGTGAGCTACTGTGTACCGGTAATTCGTTTTGTATTTAGAATTTAGGGAATTGGGGAAAAGTGTTTGAGTGGTTTGGTCTAGAATATCAAAATACGTAAAAAGTTTTAACATAAAGGCTTCAGCGGCAGCGTCGAGTGATGTGGTCGTGGATTTTTGTGTCTGATTGGGTGCAACTGAATAATTGTAAACACAACCAACACTTGAGAGTTTTTAATTTTTTTAACCAACGAAACAAAATTTAATAATTTTTTTGTTATGTGATGTAATTATAATTTAAATATCCGTAGCCCGATCACAAAAACTGTCTCTGGGTACTAAATACTGGATTCAGTTGCACTTGTATAGAGTCAAAATGAAAATATTTTATTTCACATAAACCTGCATGGCACTATGAAACGTCAGAAGCTAGGTCACAGTTCCAATTGGTCGTTTCCTAAGGAGAAGAGCCGGCAAGAATCTACACGGTTATTCTATTTAAAAAAATGGCTTTTACAATGTTTTCAAATTACACTATTAATAGGTATGGGAGGACAGAAAAGCCTAGATAGATGATAAGCCACAAAGCCCGGCCAAGCATCTTTTTAATCAATTTAAATATTTGAAACTATTGGCACCCCTTTGCTTATACGCGTTTACCAACAAACTAAGGGTAACTTAGGATAGTATTGTAACGAGTTGCACTTGAGGTTGTGAACTTAACAACAATCGACTCAAACATTAAACTTCAAAAGCGTTGTACGAAGTTTGAAGTTTACAAACTGTATTTATTTATTGCCATCGACTTCACTTGCCAACTTCTTGTGGTAATTATATTGAATTAAAACTATAGATATACTTATGTTTTCATGCAAGTCTTTTACTAAGAATTTTGTGGTTTGGCTCCCAAAATTAATAGATAGGTTTATAATTAATGCAAGGGACCTTAAAAGAGGGTTGATGCAGGATTTCATAAAATTCTTCTTCTTCTTTCATAGATATACGATTAATAAGTCATGATGTGATTAAAAGCAAATCCTGTCAACAAGTATCTAAAGAAACTTGGCTGTCTGCCTCCACATCTACGTATATTAATTGTACTTTATTCAAGAATCATCATCTGTGTAGCCTATTCCTAACTATGGTGGGGTTGGCTTCCAGTATAACCGAATGCAAGTCAGTATTTTACGTGGAGCGAGTGCTTATCTGACCTCTACAACCCAGTTACTGGGTAACACGATACCCCTTAGCAAGACTGCTCGACTGGTTACCTGGCTTTCGACTGACGTCTGACAGTCAGACTACCCGCAACGAATATTTATGTAACGTCAGGGAAATGAATTGCTTAGAAAAGTGACTACCAACTTAAATTGTCTGTATATTCAAATCACAACTGTTATTCTATGACAGTTGTATGAATTGGCTGTAAGAGGGCAAATTGACGCAGTTTGCCAATTTGCTTAATTGCTTGCATGATTTTCCTTAGTGTACGTGCATCCATAATTAATCTTACTTAAAAGTGTCACATGAGTCCAATCCCACAGCTGGGCAAGAAACCCCCTAAGACAAAAACCTAAGCCAGTCACCAATGTTTACTCTTCAATATAATTCTGTTTGCAAACGACGGTAGTTTTTTGTTTAAAACAAAAGAAACTCCATCGTTTGCGGAGATAATTAAAATGCCATAGAGTTTATCTTCTTGTCGGCGACTTGAGAGTTTTTGTGCAGGTTTTAACTGTTACTTATTCTGCCATGGTTTTTCAATGAAAGGCGTAAGGTGCAACATTGTGATATTGATTTTGTAGTGGTATATATAATAACGTTCCTTTTAGATGTATTACATTGAAGAATCCTACTTAAAGCGAAAGTTTGTGAGGATGGATTTATGGAAGTTTGTTACTCTTTCACACAAAAACAACAGAATGGATTTGGATGAATTTTTGCACACAGCTAGTGTATAACTTATATTAATACATTGAATACTTTTCATCCCGATATTCCCACGGGATCGAGATTTATGTGGTTGAACCGCAGAGCGCTGCTAATCGAATATAAGTCATAAAGGTAGTACATTTCTTTTGTGATTTCTGTTTAGGATAACTAATGAGCGAGTACCATCGACACGAAAAGAAGAAGAAGATAGGATTACTCTTGTGTCTGTCTGGCTGGCTGGCCGTCTGTCTGTCACAGCCCATTTAAGAATATAGATGAAAATTTAGCATTCCCCCCCTTATTTATGAAACTAACGAGCCTACAATTTTGAAAAAAATACAGAGAGTGGTTCTTTACTCATAAATTACAGGAAAATCTATAAGAAGTCTATGGTCTTAAAATAACATGGTAAATCTCTCAATATTGTGTGTACAAATTTACATTGCGGTTGGAATGTATGGGAGAACATGTATTTCAACTACAATGTTAAGTTTTTTCTTGGGATAAATTCATCCCACCTACGGAACCTTTCATCGTGCGTGGTCCGACACGCACTTTAGAAGTTCTTTTTTTTTTTTTTAATATCAAGGCTCTTTTTCAAAGAGGTGTAGCTGAAATACAAAATGGTACCTAATACGTTATTGCCATCAGTAGATAGTTACTTAAATGACACTATTAACTATTCTGTGCTAATATCTAAAACAAACCACGTATTTATTGTTCATTCTATACTTCGTTTGCACAGTTCATCACAGTTTTATTGCTTCCGTAGAATTTATTACAGTCGTCTGAAATTAGATCAGCATTTTTAATGTCTTTCTAGATCTATTAACGTCAAGTTTTGTTACGCTATTAGTAGCAACAACATTATAAGGAATAACAGAGTTTTTATAATATAGTAGTATACAGGGTGGCAGGGACATCGACGCGAAAACTGTTACCATGGATTCAGCACATGATTCTGAATCCCCTGCGTTGAAAATTTTCGTCGGTATTTTTTTTTATGACACTTTTCTATGACACAGCAGATTTTTTAAGATAACCAACGAAAAATTTCACTTTTTTTGTGTGGGAAATTATAAAATAATTTCTCCCGGGCGGAGCAGAAGAGCGTGTCAGACTCCTACTAACTAAAACCCACCCGTGTTCCTTCAGTTGCCTGTATATTGCCAGGGGCCACGGTATCCTTTTCAGACTTTCCCGCGACCCCGGCAGACATCGGCCCTGGCGGACCCCTTCAGTTGTGCTGACATCTCTTTGAGCATGGAACACAACGCGCCGTTGACGCGGGCCTTGTCCTTATCGGCTGGCTGTTGCTTATCAATTGCTTACCATCTGAAAGCCCTCGCTCACAGTGGCCAGGAATCGGCCTGCGAGTCCCGATGCCCAGGGACTCCCGCTCCTGCGGTGGTTAGGAGCGTGAGGGTGCGTAATTTGCCTCTCTCTCACGCGTTATACCTTCTACTATGCGAGCATGACTGCTTTGCAGAAGTAGGTGACGGCCTCCTATGCCGCTCGTTTCGAACCATAGCCTGGACTAGGGCCGGTCGCGAGAGGTCACCGCCGTCGATCGCCTCCACGTAGGCACGGCGATGTTCCGCCCAAGCCAGGCAGACTTCCATCGTATGCTCCACCATGTCCTCCGGGCGATCCACACAAGGGTGACACCCGGGCGTTTCCTCCTGCCTTATCCGGAACAAGAACCTCCCGAAACAACCTTGTCCGGTGAGGACCTGCGTCAGGCGGAAGGAGAGGACGCGGTGGCGCCTCTCTAGCCACTCCTGAAATAGCCCACTTATCGCCACAATTCTGGTGTGCCCAGTCTCTGCCACCCTGTATAGTAGAAATGTAAATATTCTTAATAAAAACGTAAAAACATTATTAACTCAGTTGTTATTCGTTCCCTAAACTAATACTCCACAAAGGAAATTGAGATATCGGAAAATAAGCATAGTCCAAATAGGTAGTATTCGGCCAATATGAAACGGTAACTTCTATGATAAACAATCTGCTATATCCGTTAACCGTAACTTATCCGGAAAAGGTGAAACAGGGTTTGTGTGTTTAAAAATAGTGGTCAGCCATGCGAAATAATAATAATTATGTTGAATAACATTGGCCATTCCCAAGCCTTCCACTCTCTTAACAACGTAAATATTACCTACCTACATTCATTAAAAACAAACTAATCAAGCTATTCACCGTTCGTAAAATTAAATATTTCCACCCAACAAACAATTAACTACATCTTTAACAAAATTAAGTCAAACGCTTGCTAAGCATACTTAAGACGTAAAGGCTATCGTCCCGACTCCGCAGTCCGCCGGCTATCAATCGGCTATAAACTGGGGCCGGATTAAGTTCTAGTGATCCTTTAGATATAACCTCTTATTCTATTTGGGGGTCCTTCCAGATTGTAGGGTCTTATTGAAGGAAGATGCTTATTGAAATTATATTATTATTGTGTTATTGAAATAGTTTTTGCTTATCAAGCGGTAGCCGTGTGTCTCTGGTGCTACTAGGGTAAGCTTACGTCCAACTCTGAAGGTAAATGGATTGCCAAATACTAGGTTAAATGAATGTCCCATTCATCTTTCTATAGGTATACAATTATAATTTTCGAGCTTATTATTATTTGTTATTATTATTATAATCTATTATTTTGCATCAATAATCATTCAAATAATTATTAATACTAAAATAATAGATATTATTATCTTAATAAGGTAGATACACATTCATAAAGCATCAGCCCATTTCCCTTTTTCATCAAAAGGTTTTCCCAATAAAAATCTTTCATATTTCAAAACACAAGCATCCCGGAAACTCCGTATTCCTTCGACTCGTAAATTAGCTTTTAAACCAACACGTGCATAGTAAAAAAACTCTACGGAACCAAGCCATCAATATAGAAAAGAAACAAACGCACGGACAAACGAAATCTCTTTTGAATTTCAACCCCCCAAAAGAGGGTTTTAATCGTTTTTAAATGTCTACCCGTAAAGGCGCAAATCCATGCAAATATCACTTTCATCCCCCACAAGCAATATTCAACTTTCAAACTTAGTGATAAAAGTTATTATAGATGCACGTGGAAGTTGGTGTTGCTTTCTACTTTATATGGATTCATTAAAGAGTGAACAGAAATTGGGTTCTTTGCTGAATGTTGAGCAAATTCTTTCGAAGATTTGTGAAGTTTGCGAGATGGAATGAAATGTCAGTCTGTCAGTCAGTCAGTGCGGATGGACTGTGGCAGAAAAACATGGTTTTTATTTTAACAACTTGGTTTTGAAGGAAAGTTTGTCTTCAGGTTTTCTAAAATTTGATGATGAAGATTTTTATGTCAAGTAAGTCCAAAGAAATGACAGTAAGAAAATTTTGCGTAGAGTCGATCGGTTGGTTACTTTTAATTCTTTTTTAGGGTTCCGTACCTCAAAAGGAAAAATACGGAATCCTTATAGGATCACTCGTGTGTCTGTCTGTCTGTCTGTCCGTCCGTTTGTCACAGGCAATATTCTTCGAATCTAATGGACCGATTAAGTTAAAATTTGGTAATAGGTGTAATTTACGTTACACGTTCGTGTTTGGAATGGATTTTGAATATAGGGGTCACTTTTGGGGGGCAAACAAGAAAATTACAAAAAAAGTTGCTGTAAACAGTACTGTGTGAAATATCAAATGAAAGGGCTTGTTGCGAGAATCTTAAATATAAATTTTATTTAATTTTAAAATAAATACTTTTAAAAATATTTAAGAAACTCGATGAAAATTGACCATTTCCCCTCCCATATCTCCGAAATTACTGGACCTAAATTTTAAAAAAGTTGCTTAGTATGGCTCTCATAGATTACAGAAAAACCTAATAAGAAGTCTATGGTCTTAAAATAACATGGTAAATCTCTCAATATTGTGCGTTAAAACTTACATTTGCAGTTAGAATGTATGGGAGAACATGTTTTCTACAACTACAATGTTAAGTTTGTTCCTGGGATAAATAAATTCATCTCAAATACGGAACCCTTCATTGTGCGTAGTCCGACACGCGCTTAGTCGGTTTTTTTTAATGGAATATTTTGCGTCTCTAACTTTCTGACCAACAGACAAAACTCCTAGATAATCCAAAGTTGACCTGTCAACGGTATACCAAACTGAAATAAAATAATCATTCCACTTTGCCCCACCAAACCATCCCACAGGTGGGGCAAAATGAAAAGCCTAAAAAAATTCTGTGGAATCTGGCCCACTAGTTCGATTCGGTGGGGCAGATTCCACTAGTCTACAAACTTGATGGATTCTGTCCCACTAGGGATGGCACCTCAGTATTCGTGTAGGTCACATTTTATATTTGTTTCGAAAAAAAAGTACGTATATATTTAAGTAAAATGTAACTAGGACTGGTAACGTTAGACTTAGTATATACCTAGGTAGGTAGTGTTTTAAATAAAAATACAATCATTCATATAAAAGCTTATAGACCTTAATTAATAAATCTTACTAAATATCAGTCCGTGTACTGTTACTAATCAAACACTCCCTAGGTCTTAGACAAAAGAACACATACCTAGGCCGTTCAACAAATTACCAATCAAAACCCCATAATTCCGACCCACAGCATAGACAAGAAGAACGAATAACCAACATAACACAAGAACAACTATAACATTTCAATGTTGGTAACATTGCGAGAGCGTTCTACTGTTCCCTGAATATTTTACTAAGCCTTTAAGATTACAGAAAAACCCACTCTCTAGAGCTCCCAAGGGAAGCTTCGATACGTATCGATAAAGGTAAATAATTTAATTCTCTTGCTTCTAGTAAATGGGATAACATTGCTAGAGTTTCCGAATAGAAATGTGTTTTTTGATAGTGGTATGATGGAGTAGTATTTAGGAGAGGACGACATGAACAAGGTTGATGTATACCGTTGAGAAATAGTGACATGTCTTTATGTAGTTAAGTCCTTAAGAAACTTATTTTCTCACTTTTTTCGTTTGATTCACATTTAGCCATTTGTGACACAATAGATGTCAAACTAACTTCAGTTTCATCGCGTAAGATTAGATTCGTAAAGATAGCGCTGAGTTATCAATACGAAATTTGCACAACCGACTTTATGATAATAAACCCACCTGGCTTGTAGGAACAATATAACATTCTGTAACAGACGTCATTGTTCTACTTGTTAAGCTAAATATAATAAAATTATACTCTCTTACAATTCTAAATGTTACCAGAAAGATAAATTACGTGACATGAATCCAATCGGGGGTGAAGCGAGCTGGAGGTGAGCGGAAGGGGGGGGGATAATTTCGGTTTTTAGGTGAGAAAAGATTTATTATAGGGGCGTGCCCATCGCCGAACAAAATATTTCTTTGGTAGAAAAATACGGGGATATTGAGGTTACGACTTGTTAACTTGTATGGTTATCATTATCATAATGTGTTTTGATAGAAAATATGCTGAAATGATGCGTGAGAAAGGTGACTAGAATTAGATTGAGCTTATTGGCGTGTAGGTATGCTCATGTCCAGCAGTAGATTCCTTTACTGTGTGCTAATGTTGAGTGTTTTATTCAAGACGAATAGTAAAAGTGACAGGAAAATGTGTATAGTTTCCCTTATTTAAGAGCTATTGGCACACAAATTTCCAACGACTTACCTATTGATAAATAATAATAATTACTATTTATAAAAATAAATAAAACAATAGTTTTTTTTTTTTTGTGTTATACTATTATTTTTATTTATTTTGTAATCCCCTAGTGGGATTTATAGGTCCATAGGTATGTACGTGGCATCACAGTGGGCCCTATCAGAATACCAGCGCTACGGTATTTATTTATTTTTAAATATCACAGCATCATGCTGAGATCGGCCTTTTTGGCCGCGCACGTCGTAATTATTTTTGTTTGTTAGTTTATAATGCTCCTTTTTTATTTTTGTTAATATTTGGTTTTTTGTTTTTTTCACTACTGTTTTGTATTTCCTGTGCGTGTCCCAAATGAAATAAAGTCCTAAGTATCGTTTTGTTTTTGTATTTATTAGTATAGTAAGTTAGTAGAGGGGCTCGAGGCTAAATGAGAGCAGCCGCTTGGGTTGATCGAAAGTTAAACTACGCTTGCCATAGTTGGTTCGTGAATGGGTGACCATCCATTACATAGCGAGATCCCTCCGTGCCTCGGAAAGCACGCTAAGCCGTTGATCATTGGGCACGCCACAATTGCGGTGATAAGACCCCTCTTTGAGTTGTGGCTAGAGAGGCGCCACTGCGTCCTCACCTTCCGCCTGACGCAGGTCCTCACCGGACACGGCTGTTTCGGGAGGTTCCTGTTCAGGATAAGGCGGGAGAAAACGCCCGGTTGTCACCATTGTGTGGATCGCCCGGAGGACACGGTAGAGCATACGATGGGGGTCGGCCCGGCTTGGGCGGAGCATCGCCGTGTCCACGTGGAATCGATCGGCGACGGTGATCTCTCACGTCCAGCCCTGGTTCAGGCCATGGTACGGAGTGAGAGGAAATGGGAGGCCATCACCTCCTTCTGCGAAGCGGTAATGCTCGCGAAAGAGGAGGCGAAACGCGCGATTAGAGTGGAAGCCGACCCCAACATAGCTGGGAAAAGGATCGGCAGATTTCGTAGAGTAAATTAGTTAGGCTTTTAATTTGGTACTTAGTATAAATAGTTAGTTGTGTTATATATTGAATTCTATTATAAAGATACCCAAGGTAATTTAAAGTCTCGATTCGACAATGGCGAAACAAAAACACATTATTAAGTATTTATTTCGTATATAGACAGCGAACCATAATATTTGCTAATAAAATAGATCCTTCATCAAAATAAATAACACAAAGGCCAGCAGATTTAAATGTCAATTGGATGTCATCCATACATCAAGTGAATATCAGTCATCCTTTAAACCAGTTAATAAAAATGTAAATGCAATAAATTTAACACTCCAGTGCCGAGGCCGTTATTACGGCCATCCGTATTAACGTCGTTAAATGTAAAACATTAACATGGCGGGTCAATTAGTATGAATGTGCATAAATAATGATAAACTAATTGCTACAAACAACTAATAATAGGTCCAGTGCTGAGTACCTTTTAGGCGTAGCGTTAAAAAACACAAAAAGTCTTATCGATTTTTTTGGTGGATTTCGTTTCTTGGCAGTAACAAACAAGCAAGCATGAACATTAATTAATGTTGGTACCTAAAATACTATGCAATGGTGCCCAAGAGAGATTCCAAAACTACTTATTCTGGCAGTTGTTACATTATCAACTTTCATTTCATCATCACCAAATTCACTTTTATTCACTTTACGGAAAACAGGAAATCCATTACACACAATTTCCCAACCTTTCTCATACACTTTACAAGAGTATTTATTTTCAATTCCACGGATCAACACCAAAAACAAGAGCACAGACCCTCTCAAAGGAAAAACAATGGAAACGTGTATTCCAGCAGATAGTTCCAGAACAAATGATACCGCAGAATAGATTGTACGGAGTAATTTAGTGAGCTACGGCCAATGAGCGCGCTCTGTTTTGAAGTATTAGTTTTGGACTGTAAAATTGTGGAAGGAAGAGCATGTGAAGGGTTAAACTGTTGTTTTTTCAGGTTATACGACATGGGAGTTAGTTTTGCGGTGTAGTTAAAATTGGAATGTGTTTTGAGATACTCGGTATCAAAGGAAATACAAAATAAATGAGTGAGAACCGGGTTTATCTGGCTGCTTGAAATGTTGCTGCTTCTTTAAAATCATTCAGGTAGTTCAGCCATGAAGGCTCAACTACCTGAATGATTTTAAAGACTTTTAGGCACACAAGTTAATTGATATCTGTAAAAGATGATTATTAGATCTTATTTTCTACAGAACCATTGATTAAATTATAAAAGGACAAAATTAAATTCACCTGGGAACCTGAAGACTGGGTATAATTAATTCTATTACAAAGATTTAACTGGCTTCCCAACCCAGGCTTATTTAAAAGACTCAATCAAGAAGAGAGTGATTTTTCAAAGAACTTTACTGTTATTTAATTAAAAGTGGTTATATTCCGAACCAATTACAACAAATTACACATAGACTTAAATATTTTATAAATAAACTCAATTCCACAATGTTTTTTAGTTCGCAATACCCATATATTTCCTACAACCATCCCATTAGGAGTTAATAAAACGAACAATTCAACTCCTCTGAAGGTCTTAAAGACCAGGAACGTTTCAAAGATCCGTATTTTCAGCAAAAAAGGAACTTTTCAGACATCCCTCGAGACTGATCGGCTGTAACGTCCGGCTCTCGTTATTTCTTTGACGTACGCTCTTTGAGAACATCTAAATGAGGCCCAAAGAGCTCGAAAGATGTCGAAAGGACTCAGATGACTCGGAAAGTTGCATTGTTTTGACTTGACAGAGTCTGATAGGAAGTAATTTGTTACCCAATTAGAGATGTCACGGTAAAGGCTTTTTTAATATGTCCGGGTTGGTTTTACTGTCTTTTGTGTAGTGATAAGATTTGTCGAAAAATCAAAATGATTTTTTTATTGTGCAACGGTTAAAAAAAAACAAGCACTTTAAATGAACTCATGTCCTTTTTTAAAAATACCCTTAATAAAACCATTTTGTATCGGGACATGATACTTTGCATTAAACATACAACTTTACAATGTTTACATTGTATTTTAATCTATTGCAATATGGCCGTTGATAGCTCGCGCCGATGTTAACGAACAATTCTATGCAAAATGCAAACTAAACCAGTATGCCAGTATTCTGTATATTGCCCGACCTTTGATATCGACGACAAAAAGCAATTTAGAGCTATATATATTTTTTTAAATCCACCATACCGCGTATGGTCGAACTAAACACGATTTTAGGAACAGCTGTATCTACATAACATCACGCCTGTAACCCCCGAAGGGTTAGGCAGAGGTGTACCTATAGTACACCCACATTTCGCCAGTTATGTTTAAGTCCCATGTAATAGGGGGCGAGCCTATTGCCATCAACCGGGCACAAATCCAGACTCCGGGCTGCTACTGAGAAATTCCAGATGGAAAAACCCAATAACACCTTGCCCGACCCGGGATTCGAACCCAGGACCTCATACTCAGCAGTAGCGGTTTGCGACCACTAGACCAACGAGGCAGTCACAGCTGTATGTACTAGCACAAAAAAAAAAAAAAAAAAAAAAAAAATGATTATTCAATTGGTGGTGCACTTTACCCCGTACCACCCTGCAGCCGCTCCATCGTATATTCGAGCGGGTCTATGAATGCAGCGTTTTTCGCCAGAGTTTATTTTACGTGAAGTGTTAAAAATAAAATTGGGTAAAAAATACCCCTCTCGTATCGCAGGGTTAACTTTATTCCGTCTAGATTGGATTTTTGAAGCGATTTTTTTACATTGAATAAAGTATAAAGGTTGTAGCAATTTGCTGAAGGCTTTGAACAGTAGCTATTAAGCGTTGTCACAAGTAGCTTGAAGCGCGATCCATTTTGTATTGGAACATTTTTCCTTCTTGTAGTATCATCCTGTGAAACATCCCGGAACAGAACACCGAATTCCGTGTTATTTGTGAAAATTTATTGCTATTTTCTTGAATAATTTATTTTTTTTACTAGCTGCGCCCCGCGGTTTCATCCGTATAAGTCTTGATCCCTTGGAAATTTCGGGACAAAAAATATCCCATGTCCCAACCCAGGTCATGTTCCACCCATGCGCTAAATTTAATCCAAATCTGTTCAGCCGTTTTAGTGTGAAAGCGTAATAAACAAATTAACAAATACACTTTCTCATTTATACACTATGTATTGGTTAGGATTTTAAAAATTGTGTGCATATAACAAAGTTGTTGTGAAATATATAAGTCGAAAAAAAACTTTGTTGTGCATCAGCTGCCCTTTACAAATCAATCAGATGTCCAACAAAACCTTTCAATTACTTATAACCCCCATAACAATATACACAATAACCACAAAATAATGCATCAAACAATGCACGTCTGACATCTGCGTCAAACGAGATTACTCGCGTCAGTCCGACAGTCCGGACTGCAGTCCATCTGTCAGTCGACTGGAAGGCGCAACTTTCCATTAATGAAGCCGCCGTATTTTGCGCTGATTGAATTCCAACAACAATGCGATTAGGAATATCTGGTTGCGGCGTGGTAATGTTGAAAAGTCCAACATTGGGTGATAAAATAGTGGCAAAGTATCATGATTTCAGTTCTGAAAATGGACTGCGAAAAAATGGAATTTAAACATAAGTAGGTTTGCTCATAAGCTAAACGTAATGTTCGTGATTGGATTGGTCAATGCTTTGTATGTTTTTCATCATAGTAAGTTAAAATTTTACTCGAAGCAATAACATATAACAGATACATTCCTTTAAGCCTTATTACGTCTAATTTCCTACACGTTTGGTTGAACATGCATAAAACTACAACATGCTTCAGTATAATGTTACAAGTTAAGACATGCTAAGCAGGTGTGCTAATAACGAATATGGGTTAAGTAGCTCACTACTGACAGGGCATTATGTAGTCTAGCCGATAATGTGAATGGTACATTATACGTAGAAAATAGTGAAACTGGAATTCACTCACTTACTGGAACTACAGTCCGTGCGTCGAGAGAATGCGTTCCTGACACCTGTCAGTTGGAAAATGTCTAGTAATAATAAGGATCAAATTCACAAAACACATATTCGGCAGTATGAAACTTACAGGTATCAAGAACGGACTGTAAATATTATACTCTCACATAATACCCATTACTCAATTTTATTTCAACTAATGAGTAAAAATACTAAAAAAGAAATACCCCAAAACTATAGTTTCCTTTGGCACTGTTACAGACACCCCTCTGAATTACTGTTTCGGGACAAGCTTCTGGAATTTGCTGTTGGTTGGCAACAAGGTGAACCCCTCGGGCCAGTGATCTTTAGTTTAGCCATTCATCCAATTATTCAACAGCTAAATCCCAAATTTAACGTTTAGTACCTCGACGAACGAACCTTGGGAGGCGATGTGGAAACTGTTCTAAATTCCTTGACTTTCAATTCCTAAGAAATGAACTTAATTCCATTGGCCCTGAACTCAACCTTTCGAAGTGGGAACTATACTTAGCCGGCAGTACTGACCAGCCCGTCCCATCCTTGATGTCCTCCCTCCGGTTGACGCCCTAAGCCAAGGTTCGTACCCCACAGGGGGTGCCCTTAGCGAGCGTTCACCTAGTTTTAATTAGCATAGTTGAATAACCCCTGGCTAGAGGTTTTAAGTGTAGTAACTCAAGACACCCACAGGAAAGTCCGGTTAAGTAGTCATGATCTCAGAGGTCAACTACGAGATGCGCTACATAAAAAAAGAACAATACTGACAGACATGAAACACTTTCCAAAGTTAACGCAACAGCCCCAGAAATTAAAATTATTGAAAAAGCTCTCTTCCTCTCTTTAGGTCACCAATCTTTGACAATTCCATCCCCGTTTTTATTGAGAAAAAAATCAAAATTTCAATTACGTTTCGGAAAGATTGTTCCAAATTAACATGCATACGGACATAACCTTAATCCATTACTGCTGTTTCAGCCCTAAATTGACATATTTCCTCTGCGCTTCCCATTTATGGAAACATACTCATCTTTTAGACAAAATGGACCAAATTATGGCCATGGACGACCGAGCTTGGGCATAAGCTACTCTTGCTATCTGTATCGGAGGCCTCGGCATCCGCAAAATTTCTAGTACTAGTTTACCGGTTTTCATATCCTCGGTTCACGGTACTGAGAAATTAATCAGGAAAATCCTAGCCTCCACACTGATAATCTGACCTTGTCACCGTCGGCGTTCCAGCTGTATTAGAACCCAATGGCTTGGTACGTGACAATGGCAAGAGACCGGACGGCATGTCTTTATTTCAATGGAAGGTGGGTAGGCCTTTAGTGTGGGGCGCAACGTGTGTCGATACTCTAGCGTCATCCCATTTTCCTCGTTCAGTGTGCTGTGCTGGCGATGCCACTGCGGCTGCGGAAAACCTCAAGCGGCGAAAGTATAGTAACCTTATAGGTCACTATATTTTCGAGCCGTTTCGGGTTGAAACCGGGGCCGTGGGGTCCGAGTGCTCACGGTCTATTCAATGAAATCTCCAAACGACTAGTTGACACTTCCCGTGACTCAAGGGCTGGCTTTTAACCTCAGCCAGAGACTAAGCATTGCCATGCAACGTAGCAATGCCACCAGTCTCTTGGGTACATTACAAATCGACAGCGACGCGGAGGAATTTTTCGACGCCATATTTTAGTTTACTAATAGTTTTAGTTAGGTTAGGATATATTTTTAGTTTTGTTAAATGAAATATTATTTAAATTCTAAGCGAGTCTAGTTTAATAAAGTATGAATTGCATGAGTAAAGCAAACACACAACATTGAACTACCCAAACAAATGATTCCACAAACGTTTAAAAATTAAATTCTGCAAAAATCCAAACATCATAATAAAATTTACAAATACCAAGCATCAAATTTGCCCAAAATTCGTCGAGTAGGTATTAAAATAATCGCAAGATAGCATTTTTCCCAAATTAACTAGAACAGCTGCCCATTCAGAAATAAAGCCGACCCAAAAAAATACTAAGCAAAGAAAGATCATTCCGAATATCAGGATAAAAGTCCCTCGAAATAAAAAAATGGAATTTCGTTTCGTTCAATAAACGCGTATATCAAGAATCAGCAATTTTTTCGCACAAACAAGCATGTCCAATTAACAGCGAGCCTTTTTTCAGTCTGAAAAGGCTGAAACAGCAGCCAGCTGAGAGTCAGGCCCAAGTTCTAGCTCTTTGAAAAATTCTGTAAAAGGCTGCTTTGCTATGTGTCGCAATTTATAGGAGAGTGGCGATAGAAAAAGGAGTGGATAATATATTTAAGCTTGCACCGTTTTTTTACTGAAGTTTAATACAACCTGCGCTTTACTATTATCGAAATTTTCATTCAACGGAATAATTAACTTCAAAATTAATATATCTTTTTTTTGAGTCGTGCTTTTTAGAAAAGGTGGATGAAAACTTCATTTAAAGGCATTGATATCCACTTAACTATCAAGTTTTGTGTACCAGAATGATTAAAGAAAGAAAAGAAAGAAAATATTTTATTTGGGACACGCACAGGAAATACAAAACATAATAAAAAAAAGGTACAAACATTAACAAAAATAAAAAAGGAGCATTCTAGACTAACAAAAAAAAAAGAAAAATACGACCTGTGCGAGGCCAAAAAGGCTCCTATCTCAGCATGACTACTGGTATTGAACTGTGTATGAAAGTTCTGATGAATATGTTTTGAAGGGAAATGATTTTATGAAGTAAAACACAGAAAGACAAGGCTAGACATTTATTTAATTAGACTTGTCCGTTGGCAAATCTAGGTCTTCATAGAGGAGAAGGACAAGAAACTCCATGGAAACAATATTACAATATTCTATCAACACATTTCTATAAATTGTCGTTATCTCAAAGACAGTTAATTCTATCCGTTGAACCATTACTCAGAATAATAACAATATTATAAAAACAGCAGTATTGGCAATAATATACCATACACAACAACATAATCATTATAAGCAATAATCACGGTATAATATCAAATTACTTATGTGACACCTGGTCAATCTATTCCAAACAACAATGGCACTAGAACCACCCATCTGAACATCTGTGTAACTGACTATTCGATCACTTGACCCAGTACACTTGTTTTAAGTCAAGGTTTGCACAGCTCAAAAGCAAAGTAAAAACTGACTTCTTATATTATTTTTTTTTTTTTTCTGTAGGGCATCTCATAGCTGACCTCTGAGGTCATGACTATTTAACCAGCCAATCCTGTGGTTGCCTTAAGCTGCTAAACTCAAAACCTCCAGCAAGGGGCATACAAACTTAGCAAAAAAACTAGGTGAACGCTCGCTAAGGGCACTCCCTGTGGGATACGATCCTCGGCTTAGGGCGTCACCGGAGGGAGGACATCAAAGATGGGCTGGATCAAAGTTTTGATCATGATTATTAATCGGGGAATTTAAATCTACGTGCACAGCTGCAACAACTGCTGGCACCTCGTTTTAGAGCAAAGGTCGAGGAGGAGTATCATTTACTCGGGGTCGCGGACACGATCGCAAAGGACCTCGGCGGCGAGGTCGGAATGACGGGAGGCGTCTGTATCTGTATACTGTACTTGTGGCCCTATTGCTCTCCTAGAGGAGAGTTATGGGGTCATCTGGGTCTGTGAGAATGTGCCTAGGACGGCGGGTACGACTAATCCTACTTGAGACATAGCTGGCGGCCTCGACCAGAGGGTTTCGATGTTTGACCGCGGAATCAAAGAAACGCTTTGAAAGGCGTTTTAGGAATTGGTGGATAGTGGGAATTTTTAGGTTGAGATGGAGTCTCTCGTTCCTTACATACCAGGGGGAACCGGTGGCCCTACGGAGGAATCGGTTTTGAGACTTCTCACCGCAAGCTCCCTCTTTTATAACATCGGTTCTTGTAAACAAGGTGGGGTGATCACGTGACAATCGTTTCAAACAGCTTATTATATTAAAATAGCAATGTAAAATCTAAGACATACTCAAGTATAATTAAATATAACGTGATAATTTATAGTAATAACATCTAAATATATTTTACAAGTTAAGTGTAATTTTAGCTAGTCAAATTAGGTACTTCTTCATTGGTCCCAAGCTTCCCAAATAACAATATTTTAATATTATAATAACCTCAAAATGAATTACCTAACACAGCCAGACTGACTAGTACGTATCTGTTCTAATATTATAATAATCTCAAAATGAATGATCTAACATGTTCATCTCATCTTTCTTCTATCTAAGTTTAATTTTAACTTAATTTAGCAGGCTAGCGTAGCTCTTATTTTTGCTTCTACGGTTTATCGATAAGTGATAGATAGGAATTATTTCTGCCTAGCTTAGTCAGTGCCCATTTCCTCCTCTGAATTGTCTAGGATGACCTACAATGAAGCAAAAACAATTAATAATTACAAATAATATCAATCTTCCAAGCCACATTCCACTCAATCCGTCAGTATTTGTCAGGCTGCTGAATTCATGAACACGTTCGTGTCAGTGTCAGATTCCTTGCTCATACGCAATTCAAACGTAATCTCGATACTTGATGAATTACTTACTGCTAAGTCCTCTATATTTAATACAGTAAAATTTCATCCACACTAATCCTTACATATTATAAAACAAAGTCCCCCGCCGCGTCTGTCTGTCTGAACGCAATAAACTCAAAAACTACTGACGAAGTAATTCACGCGGAAGGTTGTAGTGTATAATTCATTAAGGTTTTGTGTAAATTGGCTGAAATTTGACGATAATTGTTGAAGATGTCGGAAAAAATCATGCTTACTGGGAGATTTACTGGCGTGCGCCGCGTAAACCGTTAGAAATACATCAAATTTATGTTGCACAAGATTAAAGACCTTAAAATGTTCAACAAAAAACTCCGCAATGGCATATGTCTATCTTTTAAGGATGCCCCACAATAACCATTTTTATCTTTCAGAATTTGATAAAAATTTCATGGTTATTTCCGAAGCTATTTTCACTGGTATTATATTAATCCTTATCCAATAAACTATGTTACTTAAATTGAGTTAAATACATTTAATTTAGATTAAAAATATGCCTTGACATCATTTCATTTAAATGAATGGTTTAAAAGATATCACAGATTCAAAATTACGCGTAACAAAATAATTATAGTTGACGGCAACGTGGGCGCAGCGGTAGGAGTCAATGACCTTTTCCTCGGCTATTAGGTGTGGAATCCTGGTATCAGTAGTACGTTCCCGTGGGATATTTTCCGACATCCACGCGAGCGAAGCCGCGGGCAAAAGCTACTAATGTTATAAAGAGAAAATATTTGTATTTTTGTTTGTATGAATGAACTCAAAAACTACTAGACCGATTTAAAAAATTATTTCACCAGTAGAATGCTATGCTATCACTGAGTAACATAGGGTATAATTTATAAAGATGTCACGCGGGCGAAGCCGCTAGCAGAAGCTAGTAACTAATACATTTAGATCTATCAGCTTCAAATAAGGTTTTGTAAGACCTGTGAACCTTTTATCAAAAACCATTAACTTACGTAAATATTCGCTCTGTAATAAAAAAAAAATATACATTTTCACAACTACTGGCGATAATAATTACCATTAAGGCTCTTTCAAACAAGCGCGACACGCGACGCGACACAAAGACACCGCTCGTCGCGCGGATAGCGGTGTCTTTGTGTCGCGTCGCGTGTCGCGCCTGTTTGAAAGAGCCTTTATAGTAATAATATAATTTCAGAAAAAAACATGACGATGGAACTTGGGAAAACGCAGTTGCCACTTTGCATCTGTTATTAATTGGTCAAAATAAAGGGGGCTATGCAAACGGGCTCACAATAGTCTCATTTCACCATTCTAAGAAGACGCTATTCAGTGATAATTAGTAGAGTCGTCCAGACCTTAAAATAGTCACAACTTGACCCAAAAAGTATTCAAATTAAAAGGAGCAGTGCTCTAAGGACCATAATTTCCTCTTACCACTTGTCCCACACCCGAACCGTTAATTCTCCTTCATTTTTTTTTAAACGTACCGTAAGCCCTTCACCATTACGTATAATTAAATTAATATTTAAAAATTTCTCTCTTCTGCTTTGCCCTACCATTGCGCTTGTTATTTGAAGAGGCCGGCCACGCAATAAGTATTGCTCAGCAATTTTACGAATGGCATTTGAAAATTTCCGGAGGATTTTCTATGGAAAATAATTTATTCATTGTATTTGAGGGCACTCGATTCGCAAACCGATGGCCGAATAATTTGATGAAACAATTGTTCGTGAGTTTGGGACACACCGAGTATTGTGAAGATTGTCTTTACAAACCTTCTCAAACCGGTGTTTTTGCAGTGCAAGACGGACCTATGTCACATGATACATTTCTGTTTACCAATATTTTCCTTCCATGTCAAAAGGTCCTAGAAGCAAATTAATTGGCCTAATAACAAAATGACCTTTAATCAAAAAGAAACGTAAGCAAATCTATCTACAATCAAATATATATTTTTTAAATCATTATTGATTCAGATCAACTTAAACTTGACAAAAAAAAACACAATAGACGTAGATATATTTAGTAACCTATTTCGCTTAAATACCACCCGCTATCCCGCTCCTCCTCGCCTCTTATTCCACTTACTTAAGGCTCATGCAAACTGGCGCGATATTGCGGGCGCTACAGGCAGCGCGACCCTTGTAGCGCCTGCGATATCGCGCTGGTCTGCACTCGCCTTTATGCGGAATAGGTTACTACTAAATATATTTACATCTATTGTATTTTATAATGAATTTCTGCAAGGTCACGACTGAATCATTTAACTAACATAAAAAAAAAACTTCGTACTGACAAATCGCCACTGCATTTAAAAGTTGCTTAGTTTATTCACGATGAAACAATACCTACTAAAATCTAGCTTCAAAAACATTCAGTGTGTCACAGCCCTTCTATTGAAATCTCCTTACGAAGGGTATTCAGCGACGTCGCGGGGAACAAGAGGCGCGCGAAGGGGGCGCGAGGGGAAGGGGTCATTCAAATCTGTTATTAAATTTGGAGACAATCACTAGGAGTTTTTCTTACAAACCTTGGAAGGGGCGCAAGTGTTCCCCAGATTGGACTAACGAGGTACGTACGGGTCTGTTGCCCATAAATATTTTATAGGCCCTTATTGAGAAAATTGGAAAATGCAGTTTCTATTTATTATATGGTGAATGTATCAAAAAATATCACGTCTGGTTTGAAGAAAATCAAAGGTGTGTAATTGTTATCCGAATAAAAACTTTTCAATGTTAAGATGGGCCGTCGCGTGGGCCCACTGTCAGATGAACCGTCGCGTCGCGTGGGCTCACTGTCAGATGGGCCGTCGCGTCGCGTGGGCCCTCTCAAGCAGTCTCAAGAAAGCTACCAAATTACCACGAATTATGTATTCGTACTAAGTAAGCTTTTCATCATTTTATAATGAGGTTCCTTTAAAGATGTGTTTAAAAGTTGATAGCCTCTTTTATGTTCCGTGAAACCGTATTATAAAGCCACATCTACACACCACACTCCATACACAAAACTACATGTAGCACTACACATCAAAACTCCCACACATTTCTAAGTGCCCACATCCACGAGTTACCTTCACTTCGCCAACGTCTGCAAGTCAAGCATTACCGCTAGGTGGCGCTGTGCCAATGATGGATCGTCCGCAAGACGGATGGCACCCACGAGTGCGGTTCACGCTTGACAGTTCGGTCTGGAGTTTATTTTAAAATAGATGCAGGAATCTGGACGGTGCTCGATCATGGGGTTGAAAGATGCGAGGTGAGAGGTCTAGAAGGGTTGAAGTTCTGTATTGTGCTATCTGCAGGCTAATTCAGTAAGACAAACGTAAGTAATGACACTATATAGAGCATAGAATAAGCGTAGATATAGATAAATAAGACCAATTTTTCAAACATTAAACCGATCTCATCTACGTATGCATATACGTATATCTACGCGAGAACAATAGATTTGTTTGTGTTGCCAAAATGAATTATGTCATTACGAATGAGTGGCGTAATTAAACAGATATTTCATAATAACTACAATTTTATTATTATTATTATTTATTTATTTAATTCCCAATTATAACAACATTATTTTTTATCTTCTGTTATTTCCGCGTTACGTTGAATCTATCTTATAAAAGTGTACGACCCATCGAGCTTTATCATTACAATATTACAATATGGTTTGGAGGAGCTCGTGGCTAAGTAATAGCAGCCGCACGGTCGATCCATCAGGTTAAACTACGCTTGCCAGGGAAACACAGTGGATGGGTGACCATCTTTACATACCAAGACTCCTCCGTGCCTCGGAAAGCACGTTATGCTGTTGGTCCCGGCTGTCATTCGTGGATCTTTGACAGGCGTTACAAGTCGTCAGAAGCTCGAAATTCTGACGAAACTACTGATGGAAATACCATACGGCTTGTAAGGTAATAATAATCAACCTCCCTAATTTAAACATCAACCATTCTCTACTTAACATAAAACAGAATCAGCAATAACAATATGTAAACAGTGGGTTTACTTGCACATGATTGGCTGTAGACGGCCAATCTGTGCGGCGTGCATATTCATGAGAAGTGACGTCACTTAGTCTAGGCTTATCATGATACATGGACGAATTGTCATGCAGCTTACTGCGGGATAGAGATGTGGTCGGCTCAGACGTGTGTTAGCAGCTTCAGCTGGAAGTGGCAGGCTTAAGTGCATCATGATAATATTACAGATATGCGGACTCCAGACCAAAACATCATATCATGATGTACTGTATATACCCAATATTATGATGTACTGATTTGGTTTGCAGTCTTCAAAGACTTCCTTGTTTAACAGTTTGTCGGAGGAAGATGAAACTTTGTACTGTCAGTTTGAATTGTAAGGATGCAGATGAAAACCATTCACTTAAGACTTTTTAATTTTATAACTTTGAAAGAGCTTCTAAAACTTTGACACAACATCGATGTAAAAGAGTACAGGTACAGGGTAGCTGATAAATTTGACTTGTTTTCTTGTTCTCTGAACGACTTTACTTTGGTGACCTCTAGGATGTTATGTTATGTGATAATTAAATTAAATTTAGGTGTTATGTTTGTTTAGTTATTGTGAATTTAGTTATGAATATTATAGTTTTGTAGTTTTTCTTTAATTTCGTTTATATTTAGTGACTAGAAAGTATGTAGACTTAACTATCGCATTAGGGCAACCTGTAAAGATAGATTTAAGGTGTTGTTAATAAATAAATAAATAAAAAGGTCTATTTATATTTATTTATTATACCTATCCAGATAATTATTTTAGTAACTTGATGTTCCTCATCACCATCGGCTGTACATTTGAGCCAGTCGTTTGAGTTACGAAACATGTGAAACAGCAATAAATAACTTACGCAGTACCCATATCCTGAGAACATAAACTATGTAGATAAACGGCCAGAGACAGCATAGTAACCCAATCCACTAAACGTTCCTTAAGACACAATTATATCTTCGCATCCCGCGAAAGCGAATGTCGATAAACATAATAAACATCAAAAAATATTTTCTCTCAAATATCTATAAAAGTATGAGTAGGTACATACACAAAGTTGTTTTTGAGTTTGAATTTCAATCTGTAAACAAGTTGTACATAAACGGAATAGGTTAACCTTTAACAACAAACAGAAAATAATCTCAACAAAATCGAAACTCGGAGTTACAGACTCGAAGTTTCCGAGTTACGTTAAGCATACACGAGTTTTAATCCCCAACTTAGTTATTTGGTGGGAACGGCTAATTAAAATTAATATATTGCGAACTCGCTTTTGTGGTATTCACTTATAAGTAAGTTTATTTTATAATACAGGGCGTTGGGCTGGTGCCAAATTTCGGCTTTGTGAGCACTGACGGGTTGTGATTTATGGTTCTGCTAATGCAGGGTTGACTTTTTAATTTTGGGGAATTTTGAATTAGGTAATTGCATAGCCTAAGTGCCTATAAGAAAGCGCTTGAAATATAATTCATATTTTTTTTAATATTCAATCAATCTATGGTTGATAGCAATAGGCTCGCCCCCTATTACATAAGACTTAAACATAACTGGCAAAATGTGGGTGGCTAACGCTTCGGGGATTACAGGCGTGATGTTATGTTATGTTGTCAATGTGTCAAGTCTACTGAATACCCATTTAAAAATAAACATTGGTATGGATAAACGTTTAGGAGATGACCAAGTTCAGTAACAACAACAAATAAAATCAGCGTTTATTTTGTCGGTCCTATCCCCAAGAGTGAACAAATCATCTCAAAAAGAGATTAACAAACTATGTCCCCACACAAAACAATCCTACAACATACCCAAGAATATCAAACCAAACATTTATCGTACCAAAACACGCGAACACACGAGTACATACTAACTAAGACACAGCGCACACGAGACGGCTGAGTGCACACGACTACTCTCCAAATTAATACATCTTAAGATCGAGTTACCGTCACTAATGCACGCCTATTTATTTTTATGTTGAGAAGATTGCACACTGGATGTGTGCCTCGAGATGAGCACAGATTTAGTTTGGCTTAGTTTTTTGTATACAAAGACCAAAACCAAATTTATGTATTTTTTTACTTTGTAGATCAGCCTCTAGTACCACACCAAATTAATTAATTATTACCAAATGAAGACACGGGCACAAGACTACGTGCACGTTTTTCTATACTGTTGTCTAAAAAATAATAAAGACACTTACTTCTAATAGTAACTTACTTCAAATTTTTTATCAATGCTTCGTATCGTGATAACGGTACTGTCGAAAATAAATTCGAATTGAATAACATGTCTACCTCGATCAGCCACAATAAAATACCATTACCACATTTCAAAACACCGTGGTCTAGATTTAAAAATCACAGCAACAAACATCGTAACGCCTCGTCAGTTCCATTCCACGTAGACTAGACATCTAAAAGGCATTTCCATTTGCCTCGTCCTGACAAGTGAGTAAGCCCCGCTACTCGGACCGACCCTTAGATTAAGATAGATGACCTCACCAAGAAAATAAATACCTTTATCTATTGAATCAATAAAATGTATGCGGTGTCCCATGTTAGGAAACCAAGTTAGTTTGTTTATTTTGCATTAGGAAAATTAACATAACATTGGAGTTTGAAAAACGTATAAATTTTCTGGGATAATGACATCATCAATGTATGTTTGCGGTTTGAAATCAGCTCCTTGCACAATTGAAACAGATTAGTGACAATAAGACTGGTTGAATAACGGATTTATAATTATAAACAAATCAATTTAAAATTAAAGACATTTCATTATTTTCATAATTTATTATAACACCAGCGTGATTTAAATCAACATTTGATTGAACGTGTTACAACATTCCAACGGAAGTTGGCATGTCATCTTTTTTTCTTATGTTTCGCAATTTGTTCTTACTGATAAGTGCATAAGAGTCAAAATAGCAAATTAAAGTGCCATAGTAGAACCACACAGCATAATTGTCACCCCACTGCCAACATTTCCTTAAAATACGATTCCTTTTAATCCTTTTCCTTTAAAGAAATTTATTATCTTCCAAATAAAGAATTTCTTAAGCTTTCAGAAATAGATTAAAGATATAAAGGGAACCTTTTTATTAATTGAGAAAAGATTTACTTTGATTAAAGTAGCTTAACTCATTTTAGACTACTACTGAGGTCGCCTCGAGACAAGATTCTATGAACGACGGCTGTATTCAGGTCAAATTACTGGTAAATTTTGAATCTAGGTTTGAAATAGTTTGCAGGTGAGCTTTAGTGCTTAAGTTAAAACACTGAACACTTAGTATTTTTAGGTTGTTTGGCATCGTCGTCTTTAGTGATTGCAGCATATTTTTAGTACATACAGTGACATGAGGACGCCGCCGTCCATGTTATTGAACCCTTGGTCAAGTTGGGTGTCACCAATAGACGCAAATGAAAAATGATGATGTTATGTTGAAGTTTCCGGAAAAACAAATACAAACTCAGAGTTAATATTAAACAAATCACACTTGCTAGTTATTTGAAATAAAGCGTTTCCCATATCAATCCATAATAGCTTTAAACCGTGACCGATAAACAGACTTTCCAGCCAACTACTATCATATTTGTCACCGACACGCGAACTGTCAAATCATCCCGTACCACCACTCCATCAGGGTCCCACAATAATGATCGTCAGCAAACATCAATACATCGACCTTAACAGATCGCCCAGTGGCATTAACACATGCCTATAACTCAATTAGTTAACCGTTGCACGAATTAATTCAGTTCGTAACAAAGACAAATAGTATGTGTTGTACCCAGGACCACGCAAGTTCACTCATTAATATTATGGGTGATGCGTGCGATTGATTTGGCTGTGTGGTCGTGTTAGTGGGGTATTATTTTCTCATTATGTTGCTAAACTAAGATATCCCATGGGTAGGCAGAAACTACAGAACGCCACCTACTACGATCCTCACATACCCTTTTTGCCTAATCCAACTTTTTCCAAAGCTGGTTAATCGTTTGGAATTTAAAAGCACTAAAATTACTAAGGTGCTATTTAATGAGCAATATTTGTATAAATAAAAATCGATCTAGCTAAGTCTCATATCTGGAAAAAATCGTTTTCTCCGTATTTTCACCCGAGCAGAGCTCGGTCGCCTAAAATTTAGAACAAGATGGCTACCTTAGAATAGTGACGTTGTTACTCAGACAATAACCTCCATAGTGAAATAGTTAGATAATAATAATCTTGAAATTAATATTGATAAGACGAAATTAATGATGTTTGGCCAACGTGCGAATACCAATATGACAGTATGCTATAACAATAAATTTATAACACAAGTAGATACATCCAAATTCAATTCATCCAAATGAAAGAACACACGGAGGAGCTAACTAAACGTATCAGCAGATCAGCCTATGCTATTTAAACTGACCCCAGTGATTAACTCCGATGCTATAATCACAGCATATCATGGTTTGGTGAGTTCAGTGTTGAGGTATGGTGTCATTTTCTGGGGTAACTCAACCAATAGGGAATTAGTTTTTCAGACTCCACAGTTTAGATTCTTGTAAGCCATTGTTTATCTAATACAAATTATTGACATTTCCTTGCTTATATATTTTTGAGGTAGCGGTATTTGTTATGACCAATCCAGACCTGTTTACTATCGTCGAACACTTCCGACGTTTGGCTCCCAGACTGGAGCGGGCCGGGGCTGCGTTGAAGCGGCTCCTGCCCAATCTAGGGGATCCAAACGCCTCCTGCCGGAGGCTCTACGCGGGGGTCGTGCGGTCCATGGCCCTTTACGGGGCGCCGGTGTGGGCGCGTTCAATAAGGCTGCGGCCAGCCCGCCGTTTGAACGCGTCCCAGAGGGTCATGGCCATCCGGCTGGCCCGAGGATACCGCACGGTCTCCTGCGAGGCGGCGAGCCTCCTTGCCGGATTACCGCCATGGGATCTGGAGGCTTTGCCTCCAGATCCCTCGCGCACATTTGGGAGTGGCGCGAGGAGGCGAGGCGCCGGGGTTTAGCTCCGCTGCCGCGAGAAATCGCGGCTCAGCGGACAGAGCTCCGGCGGGATCTCATGGCGTCATGGAGAGTGCGATTGTCGCAACTCAGCGCTGGGCACGCCACAATTGCGGCGATAAGACCCCTCTTTGAGGAGTGGCTTGAGAGGCGCCACGGCGTCCTCGCCTTCCGCCTGACGCAGGTCCTCACCGGACACGGCTGTTTCGGGAGGTTCTTGCACAGGATAAGGCGGGAGGAAACGCCCGGGTGTCACCATTGTGTGGATCGCCCGGAGGACACGGTGGAGCATACGGTGGAGGTCTGCCCAGCTTGGGCGGAGCATCGCCGTGTCCTCGTGGAGGCGATCGGCGGCGGTGATCTCTCGCGTCCGGCCCTGGTTCTGGCTATGGTACGGAGCGAGAGGAAATGGGAGGCCGTCACCTCCTTCTGCGAAGCGGTAATGCTCGCGAAGGAGGAGGCGGAACGCGTGAGGGAGAGGCAAATTTCGCGCCCTCACGCCCCTAACCGCCGCAGGAGGAGACGCCCAGGGCGTCGGGAATCGCGAGGCGATTTCCGGCCACCGTAGGCGCGGGCTTGCGGGCGGTGAGCAATGGGTGGCTCACCGTCCGATAAGGACCAGGCCCGGTTCGACGGCGCTTTGTGTTCCACGCGCGCCTCAAAGAGATGTCAGCATAATTGAAGGGGTCCACTAGGACCGATGCCTGCCGGGGTTGCGAAGAAAACCGAAAGGGAGATCGTGGCCCCGGCGACAGGGCAACCGAAGGAACACGGGTGGGTTTTAGTCAGTAAGAGTCTGACACGCCCTCCCGCTCCGCCCAGAGCGGGAGAAGTTATTTGATGATTTCCCACCCTCAAAAAAAAAAAAAAAAGACCTGTTTACTAGAAATCATTTTATCACAAACGAACTCGACCACAGAACAATAACTTGTGCGTAAAAAGGTCTCATACAGCATTGATGCATAAAAGTGTTTTTTGTATGGCACCAATCATATTCAACCACATACCCAGTTCAATTAAAGATTTAAACATAAACTTATTTAAGAAAAGGCTTAAATCTTTACTGTTAAATAAAGCATATTTCAGCATTTCGGATTTTTTGATAGACAAAATGCAATGACTGTTTTTGACATTAGTTGGTACTCATTGACCTGGTATGTTTTAAACTTTATTTGAATATTGACGTAGTAAACTTATTTTTTATTTTTCTTCTTTTTGACATCTGTATTTTTCTTTTTTTTTTGAGAAAATCAATTAATATCCTTTGATTTGTGTAATTATGATATCAATTTTTAGTATCAATGACATCCATGAATATTTGTACACCTGGTATAACATAGCGCACTTGTAATTTTTTATAACAACTATTTTATTGTACCTAATGATTAAATGACCAATTATTGTACCAGATTAGATTATTGCACCAAATGATTAAATGATTATGATTTATGATTATGATTATGACATGACAGAATGGAATTAGTATGAATTTTCCTATATGTACTATTAAATAAGGATTCTCTATTTTCACCAGAGCAGAGCTCGGTCGCCCCGTTACTGTAAAATGTGATAAAACATATATATTATATCGAACCAGTGCTTTATTTAAATTGCTGTTTGTTTAAAATCATCGTTTATCTTCCATCCTAATACTTTCGCTGCTCATTAGGTTTCAAATACTTTTTTTACATCTAAAACGATATTCGGTAATATTGTCAAATTAACCAAAATAGCGAAATATTTGACAGCTATTTGCGACGTTGCCCACTTTCTCTATAAAAGCTTTAAGAGGTCTTTTCTATAATACTCTAAACATAAATTCGCAAATAAAACTACTTTTCTGTTTCATCAGATCAGCAGAATGTTACTTTAAACTCTTCAATACTCTTCAATTAGAAGCTTTAAAGTCTGCTTTTGCCCTAACACTTTTAGGCCCCAAACTTTCAAATGACAACCAAATTCTCTCCAACTTCCAAGTGCCACTAGCACCTACCTACTTCACTAGGAAAACCTGTCAAAACACGATTCACTCTTGAAGCTACAATTTCCCTACCAAATATCTTAGTGTTTATAGAGAAAATATCACTAAGGCTGATGCTTCGCCAATTGGCGCTCTGTCGCAGAGAGCATTGTCAATATTGGAGTGCGCCCTTCTTTAATACTGCGGTGGAAGGGTTGAGATGTTAGCGTTCAGGAAACTGTACATTTGTAGTTTAGAATGGTAATATTATAGTAGTTCTTGGAGACTTCCTCTAAGAAAATACCTGTTACCTATAACATTTATTTGGCATTTCGAGGAAATCCAAACTATTAGGTACAAGATATTTTTTATTAGTATGTAATATTGCTATATTTTATCTTCTATTTTAAAAACTTTAACTTTATTTATTTTTAATTATATAATTAAAGCAGGATAATTAAACAGTAATTAATTAATTATTATAGGTAAGTACAGCTAACTATTTACACTAGGTACTAAATTAAATAAGAACAATTATTGTAGTAATTATAAACCGTTCATGATTAATTTAATGAGTATGAGTAGATTTTCAGTAAATACTGTTTGTAGTTAAATGGTAACTACAATCACTATTATTGACGAGAAGAATCAAACACGAATACAGAAAACCTCTAAATATACAACTCCTAACGATGTAGATTATAAAAAACTTCGCTCCGCTTACAATTTACAACTTCAATCCAAAAAAAAAACAAAAGATAAACTTACAATACAAAAAACTGTCTAAGAAAACCAACTCCGCTCAAGTTTATGTCTTGTTACAGAACACCAACTTCAATTGGAATTCTGCAATGTCTTCGTTTAAGTTCGAAATGCTGGCTAGTTTTTATGCCGTTTGAAAGTCTAAAACTGCTGCAAGAGGCAACACTGTCTGAATCGAGAACTGCGGAGTACTGCAACATAAACCATTTGGTGTGCCAAGTGAAATACGGGAAAAAGTAGATGTCTTTAACGATGTATCGGCGGAGTAGACGGTTATAAAATGCACTGTGTAAGGACACAGTATAAATAAGTTAGTTTCTTTATTATACTCTAGTAAGGGAAAACTTAGTTAAAGTTCTGTATATTAAAATAGTTTATTTTATTACTATTTGTGGGCAGTTTTAAGTAGCGAATAGAAACATATTTGAAAAATACCCAATGTAAAAGTCTATGGTAAAATACGAAATGTAATGGGACACAATATTTTTTTCATTAAAAAAGTTCTTGGTTCGTATAACATATTATGGATAAAGTACCCAATTAAGTTTCTATTTACTACAAAACAAAACCACCATACATACTTAAACCTATATATAACAAACTAAATTAGGCAATTTTATTGTCAAGGGACAGAATCCAAAACCGCGCTGCGGTAACAGTTGGGGCTATTTTCAGTACAAAACACCCAACTATTAGGGGTCTCAAGAAAACTAAACAACCCTTTTTCAACCGGGGGTGACCCTCTGACAATTTATTTTCTCCCGTAATAGTGACGTCACTGCATCGATGTACGGAACACCTGACGTAATCAGCCCCCGTCAAGTTGACGGAGGTTTGAAAAAAGAATGGTTTGATTATTTTTGGCCAGTAGTATATCCCGAAAAGGGTGAAGAACTTGTATAGTTATTAGTTCGAGGTAATAGTACCAAGGAGGTCGTGTTTAGGTAATGTATGAAGGAAAAACTTTTTTATTTCGTGTCAAAAGACCAGTAAATGGATTGAGGCTCAGGCCTTCTTTACTCTACCAAGTATTAATGTAGGTACGCTAGTGTTAGGATTATGTTTTCGAATCCTGTAACCAACCTTTCTAGAAATAAAAGAAGTGATGAAAACCCTTATTTTATTCTTATATTAGATAGATAAAATATTTACAACTGACTAGCTTCCGCAAGCGGCTTCGCCCGCGTTATATCCTTAGCCTTTGTTACCCAGTGATAATACAGCATTCTACTGGTGAAAAAATGTTTAAAATCAGTTTAGTAGTTTTTGAGTTTATTAATTACAAACTAAAATGCATATACCTTATATATATTATTAATAATAATTACACAAAACGCGTAATTTAGATTCCAAGGATTTAAAGGCAACGTCTTATCTTTTGGTAATGTTTAGGTAACAAAAAATAACTCAGCAAATTTTTCATTCCCTGGACTGCAAATGATGCTGTCGTCTAAAACTTTACATCAAAGTGCATATTTGCTGGATATGCAAGTTTCATTTTTCTCGAAAATCTTAGATGTAAAACTCATTTAAATCGTGAACGTGAAAGTGTCGAAGCTAAATTATTGACTAAACTAAGATTTTGCACGAGTTCTGAGAAAGGTTCATGTTTTTTATGTGAAACATCTAATGCAGCGGGTCAGACCGGGCGGCGTGAAGAGTCGCCACGCGCTCGTAAACTCTGTGACTCTCTCAGAGTTACGAAATTAATTTTGGTATTAAATTTAGGAATATGTATTTTTTATAAAGAATATCTTTTTAATTTATTTTGATATTTGATTTTAAAAAAAAAACAAGTTTTTGATTATGCAATATTAATTTCCTTTAATAAACCATCTTTTCATGCATATTTTCTATACAAAATAGTCTTTAGGGTTCCATACCTCAAAAGAAAAAAACGGAACCCTTATAGATTCACTCGTGTGTCTGTCGGTCTGTCCGTCTGTCACAGCCAATTTTCTCGAATGTAATGGACCGATTTAGTTGAAATTTGGTACACTTATGTATTTCTGTGACCCAAACACGGTAACGTAAATAAATTAATTTTGAATATGGTTGTCACTTTTGGGATAAGAAAATAAAGTTTTTCAAACTGTATCTTGTAACATATCAAATTTAAGGGCTTGTTACGAGGATCTCAAATACTTTTTTTTATAATTTTAAAATAAATACATTTAAAGATATAAAGAAAATTGATAAAAATTTACCATTTTTCGAAACTACTGAGTCTAAAGTTTTGAAAACATACAGATTCTTCACTCATAGATTAAAGGAAAACCTATAAGAAGTCTACGGTCTTAAAATAACATGGTAAATCTATCAATATTGTGCGTACAAACTTATATTTGCAGTTGAAATGTATGGGAGAACATGTATTTCAACTACTATGTTTAGTTTGTATTTGGGATAAACTCATCCCAACTACCGAACCCTTCATTGTGTTTAGTCCGACACGCACTTTGCCGGTTTTTTAATAGCAGTCAAAATAAACTTAACTTAGCAGATCGTATTTTATGTAGGCAACGGTCTAAACGTTTAACTATGAACCTGACGAACACCGAAATTAACAAGATGATTGCCAATGTGTCTAAAATCAGATATTAATTTATCATAGCGTCATGTTCCTGTAATTTCAGACTTCGAGCTTTATGAAAAAAAATCAAAGGACCAATTTCTTGTTGCCACGCAAATCAAGCCCACGCACGAAAATAACTACAACCTGCCACTATACCAATAAAACGATTAATATTCCGTCTACAATCCCCTTAATCTTGTATTAACTCAGTGAGCATTACGAACAATTTGTGCGCACGATCGCGTGCTCACGAGCATTACGAAAGAACTAGCACTTATACTTGCATGGGCAATGTTGCGATGCGGGCAAGAAAGTGACAAGCAGTTTTTTGCCCGATTACGTTAATGTGAACATGGGTGTAGAAACAAATGCATGCTGATATGGGCTTTGAATTCACTTTGTAAATATTAACATTTGTAGAATAACTTGTTTTCTTATAAGCGTCCGCAGAAACTACTTATACTATAAACTTTATTTGCATTCCACAACGTGTACTTAGGTGTTAAGTTAAAATTTATGTGATCATTATGGATCTTGTCGGGCACAGCAAAATAGTAGTAGAGAAGAAGCTTAAAGAAGCTTATCAGTCTTCGGAACTAAATCTAATATTTATTATATTAGGTTTTTTTTTTCATATAAATAGTTTACTGTATTAATACTTATTAGATTATGTTAGCACTTATATTAAATCATTTAAATATTTGTTTTAACTATAATAGCATTTCTTATTAGAAATTGTTTTAGTTTTTTTATTTATATATAGTTTATATATTCACTTCATTACATTACATTACATGACATTACATAGCGACTTGTAGAATGTATTTTTAGCCGAGAAGTTGAAACTACGGAGAGCTACTTGCTGTTATTGTATCTATCATCAATAACATAACATCACGCCTGTCTTCCCCGAAGGGTTAGGCAGACGTGTAACTAAAGTACATCCATATTTCGCCCGTTATGTTTAAATCCCAAGTAACAGGAGGCGAGCCTATTGCTACTGAGAAATTCCAGATGGTATGATAACACTTTTCTCGACCCGGAAACTGAACCCAGGAACTTACCAATTATGACGTGTTTACCGCATCTGTCTGTCTGTCTGAACGCGATAAACTCAAAAAATACTGAACGGATTTTCAAACAGTTTTCACCAATGGACGAGTGATTCATGCGAATGTTGTAATGTATAATTAATTTAGGTTTTGTGTAAATTGGCTGAAATTTGACGATTATTGTGGAGATGTCGGAAAAAATCATGCCGACTGAGAGCTTTACTGGCGTGCGCCGCGTAAGCCGTTAGAGATAGATCCAATTTAGGTTCTACAAGATTAAAGATCTTAAAAAGTTCAACAAAAAAATCCGCAATGGCATATGTCTGTCTTCTAAGGATGACCCTCAGTAACCATTATTATCTTTCAGAATTTGATATAAATTCAATTGATATTTCCGAAGCTATATTGACCGGTATCAAATTAATCCTTATCCAATAAAATACGTTATTTAAACTGGGCATTTAATATATCATTTAAATGAATGGTTTAAAAAATATCAGAGATTTAAAATTACGCGTAACAAATTAATTATGGTTGGAGCGCAGCGTTAGGAGTCAATAACCTTTTCCTGGACTATTAGGTATGTAATCCCGGTACTGCTCGGTATACGTTCCCGTGGGATATTTTTCGACACCCACGCAGGCGAAGCCGCGGGCAAAAGCTAGTAAATAAATAAAATACATTTGTGTTCATAATACCTAGTACTGAGAAACAAGATTGGTAGGATCTTCAGCGTGCAAGCTCACGAATGTGACTTCCATTTCTAAAAAAGACGATACAATACTATCTGTAATATCACGATAAAATCACTTTTTTGCTTTTCCGATCAAGTTGTTCGAAAATTGATCACAAAAACTGAGTCACAATCAACCTTATATAACCAAAATACATTACCCAGCCTCTTATAAGAAGACCAGCAAAGTATTTGGCTGCCACGTTATCTTTCGACCTGAGTGCGCCTATTATTAAGGCATTTACACATGAGACGCAGTCACGCGTAAACCCCGATACACAGTGAGTGATGTTCTCTGAATAGATTTTTTTTAGTTGGTCGCACGAAACAAAGGTGAAAATGTTTTAGAGGTAAATGGAGGTACACAGCTGCTTAGGTGTCTGATTTGTAAGTTTAAAAATGCGTATTCTTTTAACAAATCACTTTTAAGTCGTAATAGTTGTCATTCAAATTAGATATCATCGATTTAAAAAAATTAAAAAATCAAATCATTTGTTAAAACACATCAAGCTCCTTTTGGTCTTCACCTCGATCAGTTAAAAAAGAAAATTAATTATAGAGTTTAAATAGGTAATTAACTTTTCTTTGGAATGATATGATAATATCTCCTGTGTCGTGAAAGCGCTTACAAACAAAAATATTACAGTAAGTATATTTTACTGTAAACTTGTTCTTTTTAAAGACATAAAACCTATTATGAAAACACCCATCACAAAAAATAAAACACTTATTTGCGTACCCTAAACAGATCCAAGTCATTGCCATTTTGATTTTAGTCATAACGCGAGCAGATTGTCGCGCCCCTTCATAAAACAATGTCCCCTCCGAGGGGCACACAAATCTGTGCCCTCAACTGACAGACAAGCCATGCCTAAGTATCTTTAACTTAAGATTATTTCACTAAGACCCTGCTAAAGATGTTTAATGTTTGCGCTCGCTGTTTGCAAGACTAACGATTTGTTTAACTATTTCAGGGAGTGAAAATAAAATGGACTTTAGCAGTTGCTTTTTTATATATTTTTGGACGAGAAACTGGAAGTGGATAGGTGTGTATTGTGATTGAATTTGATCGTGTTTAGTTTGTTCCCTACAAAAGTGTTTGTCTTTTGTTTCTTTTTCACTATTTAGACACAAGAGAATATTGCCCAAAACTCCAAGGACATGTACACGCGGTCTAGGAGGAAGAAAATTTAAATCAAGATACCTACTTAAGAACACACTTTCTCAATTATAACTTACAACAGAATAGCTGTAGGTAGTTATACCTCTCAATTTGCTAATTAAAGGAACAATTTTTACCATCGCGGAACCAAGAAGCGTTCCTGATGATTCCTTAAATATGGGTTACATTTTAGGAATCATCAGAAACTTTCCCCTTGAATAATTCTCCATATTACCATACTCGTTGCAGTCAGACGGTTTTTGTTAGAACTTGCATTTTATTCAAGACAAGACATATTACAATACAATAATATCATCGAATAAAACATGCATAATTCAGGCCAGGCACCACCAACAAGGAACTCGTCAATTAACATTCACCACGGACACAGGGTGAAAAATCCCATTCAACTTCCCTAATAAGATTCGGGGCATCAGCAGTGAGGTCACGTCGACCAATTTCCTTGGTTTTAAATGTTTGAGACAATAATCAACGCCATTAAAACGTTTAATATTCATAGCTGGGGAGAAGTATGAGGGATACAGTTTATTTATGAGTACAGCGTCTGAATTCTATTTGTAAGGTTAGGAGTAGAGAGTCGTAAGTGGCAATTGGTTTTGTTTCTTATGTCATTTGGTTTGGGGTTTTTTTTTTTCAATCGCTATAAAATTAATTGAATCGCAATTGTAGAAGGAAAAACCTTTCTACCCTTAAATTGAGGTGTATCGTAAACAATAGCTTATTTCCAAAAAGTCAGGTAGTAGATAATAAAGGAATAGTCCCACACACCCTCACGCTGCGATGAGCGTATACGCCCATGTGATAGGGAGCGACCCTATTGCCATTAATCGGATACAATTTCATTAGAATCCCAAGCTATACCAATTTTCCTGACTGAAAAAAAAAACTCCCGAAATCCTTATTGATTTTTCTAGGAGAAATTTATCTAACACATATAGCTACGTTTTCTGTTAGTCGTCAAAAACCAAAGTTAACATATAATTATCATTATATCAGCTGATTTCCATCATCAAATCAACTCTCAAATGATACGTTTGTAATAAAAATAAATTAAAACAAGTTGACATTTTGACTCAGACAGATTTAATTAAATTCCTTTCAGAAACTAATTAGTGTATCGTCTCACAGCACAACATAAGGACCAAAGAACCAAAAATCTCACACAAACCATTGTACTCCAATTCAAAAAAGAAAAATTATTGCCAGAAAAAAATATCCAATAATTCAGCATGAAATGATCGGCGTGTAGGGCCGAAACTGCATCCGTCAGCTTTGGGCATTAGCGTTAACGAACCAAGCGGCGGGACCCGGTCCGGCCCACCGAGCTGCAATAAGAGGATTGTGCACCCTTCTTTAGGTGTGGTAAAGGATAAAGGAGGTAGCGGGAGCGGGGAAGAGAAAGTAAAAATATGTCTTTGTAAATAATGGTGTAAGTCAAATTGTTGTGGCTTGACTATTTATATTTATTGTTGTTTGTAGTTACTTTAATTAAATTTATGATACGGGTAGCTTTGTCAATATTCACTTGACTGTTGTGGTGGTCAAGTCTGATAAGATTAGAGTTTCAGATCGTAAATAGTTGATTAATGATTGATTTGAAGTTAATTTTGTCATTTGTTGTAATCGTAAAATGAGAATTCAAAGTTGAACGAAAAATATCTTAAGAGGTCTAGTCTGAATTTATATTTTTTGGTTGACCATTTGAAATCCAATAACTAAACGGTTTGAAAAGGTAGGTATGTGCTTTATTGGGTCTGAACTCTGAGTCTTGATTGTTTTCCAGTAACAAATAGATCAGATAATAACAAACATAGGTCATCCATCGGTCATCACAGTCATGTATGTAAACGACACACTCGACCCCAGCCGCTCTCGCTACCTCCTCTCATTCACACCAAACAATAAAAGAGGAAATTGCATTAAATTATAAGTCGGCAAGCAATCACGTTTTGTTTCCCGTCTCACAGATTTAACGGTTTGAATAAATCCCGGCGCTTAATTAAAGAAATTTAAAAGCTTAAACAGCATGCCATTTGGAGTTCATAGTACTAATTGAGCAACGCTTGAAGTTTATGACTTGTTTGTTGTGAAGATGTTTGAAGTTTTTCTTTTTTACTATCTACATCTATTCTCCTGGTGAACCTGCAACACAATACTCTACGTTTTTAATTTACTGGTGATGAAGTGAGGCAATATTTTAAAACATGGCTGTGATCACAGTAACATTCGAATACAATAAGCCATCTACGCAAATTAATCTAAAATTGAAAAACCGGCCAAGTGCGTGTCGGACTACGCACAATTAAGGGTTCTGTAGTTGGGATTAATTTATCCCAAAAACAAACTTACCTTTGTAGTTGAAAAAATATTCTCCCATACGGAATGTATGGGAAAATATGTTTTTGCAACTGCAAATATAAGTTGGTCGATTATTACTCGTTAACTTGTAGAGCCTACTTAGCTGTGATAATTTTCCTTTTAATTTCGTTATATAAACTAGTGCCGTGACTTTTTTCACACATTCAAAACCAACCATTTGATTATTGAAACCTCTGAACAAAATAATGTAAGCATTGATTAATTGTTCATTATAATTTCACATTTGCAAAATTCACTTTCAAAATATTACGTTTAAAGCAGCAACCACTCTCGAAAATTCAAAACAGTTTGATATCAATCACTTTTCTCAATTACACCAACTTCACTCCCCATCAATATTATAAAGGGAGTCGCACACGTAACAGGCGAATACCCAACACTATCGCGTATCAGAAGTTTTTCATCAAACTCCGCCGGGCCCGCCTTATAGGCAAAGTTGCGCCGTGATTAAATGTACTTGGTATCTTTTACCTGAGACGTGTGTAGGTATGTGTATACCACGATACTTCCGGTGCCGCCATCTTTGCTAACATAGATTAATGTGGTATCTTTTTCACATAATTATATTATGGAGGAAGTATGAGATGCCTATGTTTTGGTTGCGGCTAATTTTAGACCTGCCATGGTAACTGCGTGCCTTCTCTCTCATTATATTATAATATCAAACTTTAAATCTTGATTACCTTATCGGAATCAAAAATTATATCAGTTGATTTTTGTGTTTTTAAGAATAATAGTTTCAGGAACGATGTGATAAGGCAAAAAGCGTTGAAAGAAGCTGTAGTGACAAATATTCAAAGGTCATGTTGAGCGAATGAGTGAAAGGCGACTAACAAAAGGTATTTATAAGGCAGATATGAGCGGAAACGCTGGGGACACCCTAAAAAATAAATAAAATTAAATTATTTGCCAGAGTATAGGTACAGTACATAATAACATGGTAAAATTATTTTAGTCTCACTATATTCGACTCGTGCAAGTCGTGCAAATATTTATAGTACATGGATATTAATATCATGAAATTACATCAATGTCATAAGTCATACATCATCCTAGGAAAATATATGACCTTCTTGTTGATGTTCTACAGAAAGGTCAGGTGCGTAGTACTCGCAACCGGCGGGTGAGTATGACCAGATATATGAACGATGAAACAAAAAGAGTACGTAAGGATCATAGTAGGTGGTGATCTGTAGTTTCTACTTACCCCCATAGGAAGATGGCGTGACATTGTGTATGTATGTAAACACAAATAATTTTTGATACGATAAGTAAGTAAGTAAGTAAGTCCGATAAGTCTTCTCATTAGAAGGAACGTGCTGTGATCACCGAGCTTGCTTTATGAAGTGGACAATGTTGAATAAGGGAATTCGTTTTCACTTCAAGATGATTTGGATTCAATAAACTAAATATACTTACAGTTTTGAATATTTTCACTCTATGAACCCCAAGGTTTTAAACCTGGTCTTTATTTCCTTGCATTACCTTACAAACACAAACACACACCAACTACTCTCCAACTAAGGGATGCTACACACTTGTTCGAGTCGGCACATTCCATTCGATAGTATTTGTTGAACAATAAAGCTGACCTTAAGCAATTACTTAATTAGGTACTACATATAGGCTTTCGTTCAGCTACCCTCGCTGTTCGAGCCGGCTTGGCACAATTCGAGCTAAACCGAGCGGTTTAGAATCACGTCGAGCCGAACAAGTGTGTAGCACTCCTTACAATCCACCAAATATTCGAAAGAGGTATTTACCGATACTCTGAAATTCTTATTTAAAACATTTTATAGTGAAACTGTTAACTCAATACACACCTCACTTAGTACTCATTGTTATCAAAACAATAGATTGTATCAGACAAGTTGTATCTCGCCAACTTTGCCTCTGGATCGGTTCAAACTGAACGATAGCTCCGTGTTTAACTTGTTCATTAATATAGTGCTAACAATTAGTAAAATTAGGGGAAATTTATTCATGTATTATGAGAAAAACTGAAATAAAAAAGGCAGCATTGTATTTTAGTGAAGAAATAGTTATGTAACAGCTAAGTACATATCTATAATATATATACTGCCCTGCTAATCACAAAGGCGGTATCTCAACCGGAGTAAGTTTTGAGAAAATTGACTTTTTGTGAATTGAATTTTAAGGAAATATGGAGATATAAAAAACTTCTTAGTGGTATTTTTAAACGTTTTAAGTTAGATAGCGCTATTTCGCTTATACCATTAGATGCAAAATTGTTAAAGCTATTGAATGGTATAAAAAGAAACTAAAAGGGTGGATCTCAGAGATACCGCCTTTTGGCTTAGCAGGGCAGTATATACATAGTATAAAACAAAGTCGCTGTTCATATGTGTGTGTGTGACCGCTTAGATGTTCATAACTACACAATGAAATTATTATAATGCCCGTTTTACCTTCCTTTAGAGAATTTGTTCCGGAAGGTTTCTGAGTATAATAATTTAGTATTTAACTTAGATATAGCACTGAAATCTCGATGTTTAAACACGTCATAATATTAGTACACTAGCTGCGCCCCGCGGTTTCACGCGCATAAGTCTTGATCCCGTGGGAATATCCGGATAGTAAGTTTAGTATCCTATGTCCTAACCCAGATCATGGTCTACTCTTGCGCCAAATTTCATCGAAATCCGTTCATCCGTTTTAGCGTGAAAGCGTAACAAACAAACTTTCTTTCGCATTTATAATATAAGTTAGGATGAATGTTCACAGCTGAAGAAAAATGCTCTTTCCATACAGACAAGGAACAATAGTTAATTATTACGCATGGTGACTGCATAAAAAAAGTTCAGGTTTCCTCACCAAGTAATTTTTTCGTCATAATTCAGTTCCCGCTTAGTAACTGAAAACAAAATATCACCGAAAGGGCACAAGATTTCATCCTTTTCTATGGAAAACCTATCAGAACGAATTACTTCTGCACATCTAACCCTGAAGCCTGACATCCATTGTTACGAACTCATATTCAGAGCCAAAATCAGTATCCAAAAAGATAGGATACCTATTTATGTACTGTTGTTCCTACCTATATTTTTTTATATTTATATATTTTTAATAATTTTTTCTTTGTTCCTCTTAAACAGAGCACCTGCCATCCAATCTCTTCACCACCCTTGGTTGACTGGTAGAGAATGCCTAAGGCATTAAGTCCGCCTTTGTACCGTTATGAGTGTGAAAAGTTTAAATAAATAAATAAATAAATAAATAGGCAACAGCGCGAAGTGGGCGGAGGCCGTCTGGCGGTAATCAGCTGCGCCCGCCGAACAATGGCCTGTCGACGCCGGATTAAAAGTTTAACGCCGGTGGACAGGTGATGAGAGGACCGCGGGTCCGCAGGGCAGAGGGGCGAAGGGGTGAAAGTTATTTGGTCGTTTGGCGCTTAGTGGTCCTTTTGGTGTTGAGTGCACTACAGAGGTTTAAGTGGCAAAGATTCATCAGAATAATTAGGTTTTGGTTGTGGCACATTATGCTGATTTTAATTGCGTCCCACTTTAAAGATTATTATAAAATAGACATGTGTCGATTTTTAGAACACGGTTTATTTAACTATCTGATGGTTTATGCCAGTTGACGTACTTATGTTTTCTATGAGGCTCATAAAAGCGATGTTTTACAGAAATATTTGGTTAGGTAAGCTATATTGAAATGATTAACTAACAAAACGCTTCTTATGCACTTTTTGTTTCAGGGGAAAATAGAAAGTAACTGACTTCCTGAGGGTAACGTCAGGAAATCTGTAATTTTTACTCTGCACAGCTCTTTCAGTACCTACCCGTCTTCAGTATCTACTTGTGAAAGTGCTTCGGCATTTCCACCTATTTTTCATCACACGGTCTTACACGTTATAATCGCTCCCGCTGCCGCTCTTCACTTACGCCCAAACAGCCCACCGCCTCTGCTGATCTCGACTTTAGAATTTCGCCACTTGTCCGCGAAGGATTTATTATGTAACAGTATAATATGAAAGTTTGTTTGTTTGTTTGTTTGTCCTTCAATGTGATTAAAGGATGTACCCACCGAGTTTTGTTTTTGTCACATTTTTGTCAAGTTTTTACAAAAGTTTTATGAAAGGGGCTAATGGGATATTGGACGGAAACTTGGGATTTTCTGCGTGGCTGTGATTATAAAATTGTAAGTGTAATTGGTGGAAGTAACGTCTCGGGTCCTTGCCAAACGATTCTCAATATTACTTCGCAGAAACAGTATTTGAATTTGATAAATATTTTAAATTGATACACAAAGTACACAAGTATCATAGAAGGTTACGTTCAGAAGTTTTTAGCCATTTGCAGATGGTGACAATCGCTACAGACAGACAAACAATGCTTCTCCTGAACCGAAAGCAAAGGTGTTAATTATTAATGACACCTAGATATAAGGTACTCCTGAAAGTTATTTCTCACCTAGCACGCATGATTTATGGGTCTAAAAGACAACAACAACTAAATACAGAAGAAACTTCGGTCGTAAAAGATTAATGAAGTTCACTGCTTGCGTCCTAATTTGATAATAAATTCTACCGTTTACTGAATTGTTAACGTACCTACTACAAACGACGATATACGACAGAAAATGGCAATAAATATAAACAAAAGAAAGTTTTAACATTTTTACCATGCCAAAAAATAACAACTAAATTAAACTACCAACACATTGCGTCAGTATGGATTGAGGAGCCATGTCTCATATTTAAACGCAGGTACTACCATTATCGCCGGGGCTTAACTCCGCTGCCGCGAGAAATCATGGCACAGCGGACAGAGCTCCGGCGGGATCTCATGGCGTCATGGAGAGTACGATTGTCGCAACCCAGCGCTGGGCACGCCACAATTGCGGCGATAAGACCCCTCTTTGAGGAGTGGCTAGAGAGGCGCTACGGCGTCCTCACCTTCCACCTGACGCAGGTCCTCACCGGACCCGGCTGTTTCGGGAGGTTTCTGCACAGGATAAGGCGGGAGGACACGCCCGGATGTCATCATTGTGTGGATCGCCCGGAGGACATGGTGGAGCATACGGTGGAGGTCTGCCCAGCTTGGGCGGAGCATCGCCGTGTACTCGTGGAGGCGATCGGCGGCGGTGATCTCTCGCGTCCGGCCCTGGTTCAGGCCATGGTACGGAGCGAGAGGAAATGGGAGGCCGTCACCTCCTTCTGCGAAGCGGTAATGCTCGCGAAGGAGGAGGCGGAACGCGTAAGGGAGAGGCAAATTTCGCGCCCTCACGCCCCTAACCGCCGCAGGAGGAGACGCCCAGGGCGTCGGGAGTCGCAAGCCGATTTCCGGCCACCGTAGGCGCGGGCTTGCGGACTGTGAGCAATGGGTAGCTCACCGTCCGATAAGGACCAGGCCCCGGTCGACGGTGCGTTGTGTTCCACGCGCGCCTCAAAGAGATGTCAACAGAATTGACGGGGTCTGCTAGGGCCGATGCTGCCAGGGTTGCGAAGAAAACCGAAAGGGAGATCGTGGCCCTCGGCAACAGGGCAACCGAAGGAACACGGGTGGGTTTTAGTCAGTAAGAGTCTGACACACCCTCCCGCTCCGCCCAGAGCGGGAGAAGTTATTTGATGATTTCCCATCCAAAAAAAAAAAATTGCCCTTGGTATTATTAATTATTTACTATTGTTATCCGATTTCATCAACTAGTTTAGTAGCTACGTACGTCTATTTTCTATAGACCGTCAGGATTGAGGAGCCACATAAAATGTACTACACATTTTATGTGTAGTACATTTTATGCACATAAAATGTGTAGTCTTAGCGAAATTATATCGGTTTTTCATTTTATTTTTATACTACAAATCAGAAAACTTTCCGAGACACAAGACGGTGAAATTTATGGATTTTCATGAAAAATCAAAACACTGTAGCTATCTCACATTCAGCCGTACAAACCCTTTTTTTCTAGATATTGCGCATAAGTACTACTAAATCGTACCAAATTTACAAAAATATCCGTCATCTAGTTTTCGAGTTCTAAGGTGGCTCCTCAATATAGACATCAGAATTGAGGAGCCAACTTAAACGTCCTATAACTTTTTAAGGGTTATACTATAAATTCCAGGATCGGGCCTACAAGATCGGCTAATTTATTAATAAATATTGGTAGTATCCGCGTTTAAATAGGCACTAATTTAAAGCGGCAGCTGTACAAAGTAGTTTTGTAAATTAAAAATTACAAAATGCATATTTATTAACAAGTTCGGCAGTTAAGAGTCCTATTAAATTTTTTTACGGAAATTCGTAATTTTTGACGTTGTAATTTTCATTAACATTATGATATTTTAATTATTTAATTACAATAACGATAGTGCCTTTCTCTTTCTTATAAGTTGGAGTTACACATTATTTTCAAGTGATTTGCTGAATTGACGCGGAATATATAGTACTTTAATTTTATTTATGGTAATTTTTTCTTATTATATTGAGAAACGAAAACTAATGAAACGTATTCATTGTAGATAGAAGTTTTATACCTTATTAGTTTATTTGATATAATTTTGTTTATTTGGAATATAATGGACGCTGAATCAAGACATTTATTGCTTTTTTTATGATTTTTTCTGTGAAAACTCAAGAAATTTAAAGAAATTCTAGAACTCCAATAAACAAGTAAAACATTCAACTTATCTTTTAGTAATTTTAGCTTTTATTTGAATTGAATGGAACAAAGTGAATTTAAGCGTCAAAGTTCCATCGCCAACGGATTTTCTTGTAAACTGAGTTCGTAAAATATTTATAGTAAATTGCACGAAAAGAAAAATTAAAATGTGTAACTCCAACTTACAAGAAAGAGAATAGCACTATCGTTATTCATAATCAAATAATTAAAATATATTACTGTTGCTGAAAATTACAACGTCAAAAATCATGAATTTGCGTAAAAAGTGTAATAGGACTCTTAAAACTTAGCAATAAAGTAAACAAAAATGAGTTGTAAAGAATAATAAAATGGATCATTTAATAAATACTGAGCAGTGAAATGACTAAATGGGCAGTTACGAGTGGGCAGTTAACAAATCGGAATTAGTCGGTAAGAAATCTCATTCTAAGCAGTTCTATTAACAACGTTCTAACCTAACCCAAGTGATTCACCAACAATAGAGTCACCAAGAATAGAGAATTTCAATCGGTTCGGGTTCGGGTGTCTCCGCTCCCTGTGAACTGCCGAACTATTTATCTTACTGCACTTTACACTTTTATTTGATTTTATTTTTTATTTTTTATCTGTTGTTAATTATATTGTGTGCTTTTTGGTCTGTGCTAAATAAATGTATTTTCTTTCTTCTTTTCTTTTTTTAACTGCCTATTCCATCATTTTTACTGGCCATTTATTTATTCGTCTGCTTACGTATTTTAGTACTGACATTGTAAGACGAAATAACATTTATTACTGTCTATATTTTACAGTCGCACAAATTTACCAACCGCCGAAAAAACTTTTCATCTGATCATAATAACCTCTTAAATGCTTATGTAACAGTTCAAAAAATGAGTTCCCGTTTAAATATGAGACATGGCTCCTCAATCCATACGGACACAACACATTCACTAAAATAATTACTTAAAACATGCAAAACTTTGATTAACCCACTCCTAACCAAAAGTTATATTAATTAGTACATTGTTCCCGAGGATTGAAACAGTCCCAACACTGAATAACAATAAAATGGCGCCATTTATTTGTAAAAAAATACACAAAGGTTCTCTGTGACGACGACACGACAACGATGCGATTGGATGTTTTATGCTGCTTCGAAAATGTAGGAGGCTTCATTATGGCATGGTTTCCACAATAGGCTTTCATAAAAACAACCCGTAAATGTTTCCAAATAACTACTTTCAACAGGATTGACATAAGCTTTTCGGTAGCTCATGTCAAAAAAATATCGCTGATAGAATGTCACTTGCGCTTGGGTTTGAACCCACGACCTGCAACTAGTAAGTCGGGGCCATTACCACTGGGCCACCACTGCTCTAAATTTTAGCTTAGCAGTACAATTTTTCTAAAGGAAATGCTCATTTTTCTCAAGATTGTAGAAGCAGTATAGCCAACACCCGCAGTAGACACATCGTCAATAGCGAAACTCGGTTCCCAGTAGTGACTTTAATAGCAAATAATGATCACAATTCTACAAAAACTCTTTTAAACGAAATAGGATTTAGACTCTCCTCGAAATTGGAAACCTAAATTCCACTCTCAAATCGATCTAAATAGACGTAATATAAATTAATATGTACTTTCTGAGTTTATCTTGAACATTACTGACATCGGTGAAGGAAAACATTGGGAGGAAACCTGGACTTGTAGTTAATTTAAGTTTGAAATCGCCAACCCGTTTTGGACGCGCGTGGTGATCAATGCTCGTGCCTTCTCTGAATGAGAAGACGGCTTTGCCCTGCAGTGTGTATATTGTATACAGGGTGTAAGGGACAGCCCTCCGCAGACTGATAGGGTGAAGTCAGAATATCATACTAAGATGACCGGTACATGAAATTATTTCAGGAATGTTATGGGAATCCAATTACCTGATTTGTTTTATTACCTTACACGCAATGAATCGCTACCGTGGCAAAACGCACGTAGGTAGGTAGCGAACGGCAGCGCAGCAAGAAATTGAACAGCTGATTTCACGCGTTGTTTGTTCAACATCCATTGCTGTTTTTTCTGTTTTACCTGTTCTATTTACATTAATGGAGTACTGCGTACAGAGAATGTAATTTTAAATTGAAAGAAAGAAATAGTAAATGAAAAAACGCAAAAAAAAAAATCGGTGGAATATGATTCAGAATAAGGAGCTGAATGTAGGGTACATTCAGCTCCTTATTCTGATTAGTGTCTATTAGTTTGCGGAGGGCTGTCCCTTACACCCTGTATAATAGGTTATAATAGATATTATTAATTGTAGAATAAAAGTGATTCTTGTTTACCAGATAAACTACATATACCATATCATTTATAAAAAAGTATAGGTACCTAAAAATCATCACTACAAAATCCCCCAATCGGAAGTCCTAAAGGCCCCCACTCATTTCCCCCATCCATTGTCCCAATAGTGAGACGTTTTTAATTAAGAAAATCGGCAGCTATTCGTTGTCTTCAAGGATTTGCTTGATGCGCCATTGTTTCAGTCCTTCAGTCGTCAGTCCCGATTGATGTCAGTTTTGTTTGAAAGCATTAGGAGATGAGACTGCTCAAAGACAAACGGATAAAGATTGAACGGACGTTTTTGCTTTGAATGGCGTTTTTTGTAATGTGAAGTGTATTGTTTGATGTTTTTGGTTGATTATGTAGAAATTATTTGTTTCAAAGGTACATTTGAATGATGAGACATTTATTTAACATCCAAAATAAGTGTAAATTACGAACACCAAACCGTTTATGACAAACTAGATTCTAAAACCGCAATCTAGTGTTTTACATAATTATTCTGGCCAAGGATATAGGAAAACAAACAAGTAAAAACGAAAGAATTAAAAAATGTTAATTGTTTTTTGAAAATATTAACTTATAAAGTTATAAGCTATTTTAACAGCAAACCCAAGAGGGTTAAACTAGAATTTTTACTATTGATTCACTAATTTCGGTAATAAAATCAAATTATCGATGTAAGGGACATCGACGCGCAAACTTTTACCATGAATTCAGCAAATCATGATTCTAGAAATACATTCAGTCAAAAAGTATCGGGAATGGATGATTTGTATTAGGTTCCAAATTCTTTTTTTTTTTTTTTGATATGCACTACTGTTTTCCATGTTGGCGCGGAGTTTGAATTGCATCTGTATTTTAGATTAAATAAAGTGTTGTTTTTAGTTACATCATATCCAGTGTGTGTTGCGAATTTCATAATGGATAAAAACATTGAACAGAGTCTGTCTTAAATTTTGCATCACCAATAGAAGGCTTACGGTGAGTCGACTTTATCAAAAACACGTGCTTATGAGTAGTACAAAGCGTTTAAAAACGGTCAAGATATGCTGGAAGATTCGCCTCGCCCTGGTAGGCCATCAACGTCTTCAACTGAAGTTAACATCGCAAAAGTGAAGGAAATAGTGACTGAAAATCCTCATTCAAGTTTGAGAGAGATAGCCGCTGAACTTTCTGTGTCTCACGAGTCGATCCGTATCATTTTAAATAATCACTTGGGTATGCAACATGTTGCCGCTCGGCTAGTCCCAAAAGACCTGAATTTTGTCCAAAACCTCAATCACATAAGAATCGCTGAAGACTAGAACGAGTCAATTCCGACCCAACATTCATGAAACATATGGGTTTACAAGTTTGACATGCAAACTAGTCAACAAGTGCCGGAGTGGCGCCTTCCAACTGAACCGAAACCGAAAAAACCACACCAAAGTCATGTTGACTGTTTTCTTTGACTACCGCGGTGTTGTGCACTTGGAATTCTTAGCGGAAGGTCAAACGGTAACTAAAGTATATTATTGGAACCTTATGTGGCGTTTATAAGAGCAAAATTTGATGAAAAAGGCCATATTTATGGAATGAAAATTCTTGAATTTTGCAACACGATAATGCGCCTTTGCTCAAGGCCATCATTGTGAACGAATGTTTGACCAAAAACTCAACAAATACTATGGAGCAACAACTTTATTCACCAGATATGGCTCCAGCCGACTTCTTTCTTTTTCCTAAACTCAAATTACCACTTCGTGGCACCCGTTTTCATTCGGTAGAAGACAAAAAGGAGAATTCGCGGCGAGAACTAAACTCAATTCCAGAAAAAGCGTTTAAAAAATGTTTTGATGATTGGATTATTCGTTGGCATAAATGTATCGTTTCTGAAGGAGCATACTTTGAAGGCAATAAAATAAATTTGGATGAAACTTTTTGTGTATTAGTGATCTTTTCCCGGTACTTTTTTGACAGAGTAGTACGTCGATTATAAAAATATCTGCTGTTTTTTACAAAAGTGCAATAGGTACCTACACGATCTAAATGTATGGAACACCTGATTTATTTTTAATAACCAACGAAAAATTTCAACATTGGTGGGTCTACAATCATGTACTGAATTCATGGTTTCGCGCGTCGATGTCCCTTACACCCTGTACCAATATTTTTGAATTTTAAACTTAACACTGAGCAAAGCAATCTGCCAACTCCTTACTAAAATATACAATAAATCAGCGCCATTTCCATTCACGTTCCCCTACTCAGAAGCCACGTTTAATCACAAAGTTACTCAAACAAAACGCAAATAGACAATCGCGATATAAATCACCAAACATTAGGAAATAAAACCGTGTCGCAGCGAGAGCGGCAAATTGGAAAATTCCCGAAGTGTCCGGGATCCCATTGATTCAGCTACGACAATAGCAGTTCAGAGCACTAATCTTTTCATTAAAAACCGATTATTCGCTGCATGGCCCGCTGCACTAATAGGAGTAAAGAAACCCTCAACTATATTTTGCTGTCAACCCCAACCTTACTGCTTCGATATAAGTTTTAAATTCCTTTAAAACAGGCGCAATTCTAAGTTAGTTCATCTCAAGCCCCTGCAATATGCCACGCCGCCATCGCTGACGGGACGCGATGACATTTCAATTTGAATTCTTGTTGCGAAAAAACGGAGATGTTATTAAAAAAAGTTTTTTTGTTCGAAAATATTTGACGGTTGATTAGAATGCCGGGAAAAGAGGGAAGTTTTTTTTTTTATAACAAATTAGTTTTTGAAAGTTTCTACTCTTACGAGTTCGTGATGTTTCGTTCGGGAGGTTACCAGCTTTCGGGATCGTTTTCCAAGATGAGGTATATCGAGTTCGGAAATTCGATGGAGGGGGGTAGGTTAACGTGATACTTGTAGAAAAATATTTAGAAGGTGTTTACTTTATGCGAGCGGTTTGATTAAATCAGTTTTTGAGGAGTTTTCTCAAAATTTTGCATTAGAAACTTGCTGGTTTTCACAAAAATGTCCATATTACAGCCTATTATAGAATTATTTTCAGTAATGGATCGGAAAGAAGCTAAGTTAAAATGATACTCAAATGCTGAGGCCATACTCCCATACAAAATAAATCATCAAAACATAGACTTCAAAGTGAACTACATAACAACTATATTGCGGACTCACTCATCAAATCCTATAGTTTTAAATCTCAATCAAAGGAATACTAGCTAAAACAGTATCTAAATAAATGTGCTTCTATGATTTTCTATAAGAATTCTATCCTAATCCATGCCAGTATGTATACAATCCTTATCAAATCTGCACTGGTACAAACATCGCAAATCACAGATTCTTACAACCAGCATAAATGTCATAGCAGCTAGTGTTTACACTGGATTTCGGTGCAAGTTTAGACCGGATATCCGGTCAAACTATCCGGCCTAATTTATTCAGGCAACGCAAACAACATGTTGTGTGGGATAGGACTAGCTTTTGTCTAGAATGGATCATATTTGCTATCTAACAAACGAGTGAAACTGACCGGGTAGGAGTATAGTTCGGATACTTGCATTAGTTAGTCTGTTATGGTATTTGATTATATATGGTGTTACTAATGAGTGATTGGTATGTAGCATGGGGTTTCGGCTTCACTGCTAAGGATCTCACTCAGTGCTAAGGTTTTCAACCTTCTACACCTACGCAGAATAGTATGCTTTTTTTGTGCTTGTAAGGTTTGGGTTTTTAAACGAATGACTATATACGGGAGGTACCGTGTCTGCCGAATATTTCTGTTACGTGCTTGTAATTATAACTCGAATTATGAATAAAAGATCAGAATTCGACTAAAATTATATTTTTATTTGCACTTGTTTCTGTGACAATAAAACAATGTTTCTTTCGTTCAAAAGCTGTACGGGAAAAAAAGGAAAACTAGCTGCAACAACAACTATAAACTCAGATATTTATAATCGTCCTGAATGAAAAACTTGTGAGAAAACTAACGGAATATTCATTTCCCGAAAAGAGTTTCATGTTAAAACACACACATTCAATAACCATTTATACAAAAGCCATAACAATCCATACAGCAACAGAACTTATAAAATCGCTAAGTAAACCCATTCCCGAGCACAATCTGAAGGAAAATATCTCATTAACAAAAAGCCCACTTAGGAAAGTTGGGCACTTACGGAATAAACCACACATGGCGTGAATACCCCTGTATAAATCATAGCCAATATATATTGGCATATTACTCTTTAATACACATATATAACACATGTGTCTTATTATAATGGACACCTATTACCGACGGCCAGTTCACGTGACCCGTCGAGACGTAATAAGTAAAAGGAGTTAGGGGTCCTACTATGTTGGTCAAAGGTACCTCTCAGTTATTATTTCAAGTGTTCTTGTCTGCTCAATCTCTTATTTGTTCATACTTCAGATATGTTCTGGTTTAGCGAGATGGCGCGAACGTACAAATAAATCTGTGGATATCGATAATTTGTTGATGTTTGTGTTTCTGATAAATGTTTCGTTACCAATTTTGTTATTCAATGTAAGACTTCTGGAAAATTTCAAGTAAAAGACAATTTTGTTTTATTTACTATAAACGACGTAACAAAAATCATTTTAAAATGATCACTTTGTACAGTACTGGAACTCGGAAACACTGACGTGCATCATTTAATATTTTATAAACAAAAAAAGATAAGGTAAATTAACAAGTAATAAATTATAATTTATTGATTTTGATTTTGTTTTTATGAGTAACGTAGTCTGATATTATTGTGGTTTGTATTTGTTTATTCTTAATTATATCGAGAACGACCATTAGGTACATCATGCTTGTATGGGTCGTTTCGACAGTTAAGTGTTAGGTAAGTCCTATAAAGTCCCACGTAATATGGCCACCAAATATTGTACTATATAATATTATTTCTATCGTATCGTGTCCCAGCTCCCGGACCACAACTAAACTACCTCGCGTATCGCCAACTAATTTTGAATTTTCGGCAACAATGACGCTTAATTGTCATCACACCACTCAGGACCGCGGGGGTCAAACGTCACTATGTGGCAACGTGCACTAAATTACGTAACAATCACGTATTGACCGATTTATTAAATGCAGTGTAACGAAATAATAAAATTACAAGTCGTATTGTGCTCGATGGGATTTTCATTCGGCAGCTTCTCAGGACCCTTACGGGATGAAATTCGGAAAAACGATGATTCAAACAACTTTTACTTATAAACAGAAGTATAAATACCAACTTCCACGTACTTCAAAAATGATGAAGTTCCATACAAACGTTCATCCCCTATTTAATCCCTTTAGGGGTTGATCTTTCAAAACATATTTCTTAGTACTCACCTTCGTTATATAAGGAACTCTTGCGCAGAAGTTCATGCTTCTAGACCCAGCGGTTTAGGCTGTATGCGAAACTATCAGAGAATTTAAGACTTAAATGATACCCAAACAGCAGTAGGCAATGTAAGGAGTTAATGTAAATAGAGGCCTTGGTTTAGTGCCCGTAGTTGGACAGCATACCACAGATTAAGATATGAAAATCATTTTCAAGTTCAAAAAAAAAAAAAAAACACCCGCCTGGGGTTTTTTAGAATTTTAGTATATTTTACATTTATTATTTGTACCAACGGCAGCCTCATTTTATGTCCAGGCAAATCGCTGCCCATTGCAAGCTTTCCTGGAAGAGATCGCGAAAAGCGATAAGACCACCCATTGTATGTATATTTTTAGTGTTTGATTTATTTTTTGTAATGTTGTTTTGTGGTGTACCATAAAGTATTTATTTAAATATACTTGTTACCCAGTGGTTACCCAGTTCTGCCTACAGCAGATAGAGAAATGTAAATAACCCGCGAATGACAGGAACACATGTTCCCATTAAGTCAACGAAGGGACTTGATTACCCGCGGGCGTTGGGCACGTCGGCTGCGAGAACATATTAACCCACTTCCCACTTCTCGTTGTTGACTTACGCAAGTTGCCAGAAGTTGGAACTCACCTTTTATTTTTCTCAATTACTTTATAGAAATGAATGGCACCTGGCATACATCTATTTAAGAAAATAATTGTTCTACTACAATGTTTCTGTAATAGGAAGTAGACAATACCGCTTATAGAGAGCTGGTCTGTTCTGTAAAAATCCGTAAAAAATTAAATGAAGTGAGCTGTCATTCCACCTGATGCTAGGGATTGCCACTTTTGATAGCTCACTTCATCTAAGTTTTCACGGTGTCATAGGTTGGTAGAATCACTAAGGGCTTACCGATGCGTCGCTAAACTTGACACAATGCTACATAAAAGGTGAAATGCGATGTAAGTACTACTTAGTAATTTCACTGTCATCCATACCTTTCATACTGAAACACAGCAAGTGTTTATACTTGTCAATCAATTACAAGACTCAAGATTGGCACAATCTGCGAATACTTTGCGTTGCTTCGTGAGCTAGGCCGCGGGGCAGAAGCTAGTTGAATATAAGTAATCACTTTTATTAGTTCCAGACGATGCACTGCTAATACAATCCAACTAGAACTATTGGCCATAACTTAATTGAATGACAAATAATTTAGCACAACTATTGCTCAAAACAACTGTGGTCTGTGGCAAATTTACCATGAGGGATCATATGAAGCTTTGAAGAAGTTCACATTCCTAACATTACCTCTGAAGTGGAGGCTTTTTGAATGCAATTCCTTTTTGATGTTATTGGGTCGCAAACAAGCAGGCGGTCCACCAACGGCTGGTTGATGATCATCATCGTCATCATCACATCAGCCTACAGTAGTCCACTATTGGTCATAGGCCTCTGTAATTACACGCCATTCAGCTCGATTCTCGGCAACTCTCATCCAGCTGCTACCAGCCAACTGAGGCGGCCCACCTGATAGTAATTGGTCAGCAATGTGTATGGATATCTGCAATACTGCGACTTCACAGGTGCATTTCCATCCCAGACTGAGACCAAGCTGAAATGTATCATGATCCTGGTAGTATACCTCACAGAGCTCCGCTATTACAAAAAAAAATTAAAGCCGTAATTATAATTTTAATTTTTTCTATTCACCATGAACAATGCTCGTCGAAGCTAAAAAGGCCAAACAGGTACCAACAGATTCTCCTCAAAAAGTTGTTTGTTTAGGACGGGCCAAAACACTGAATCAACAATTAATATTCAGTAAATTATAACTTGGAACAAATAATGGAAGGCCATCGACGAGCTTCCGTCAAGTGCCTTGTTTTAACAATACAATTTGGTATACGAGAGTAAATATTGTAAATTAAAGGATTGACTGACTTCAAATAATATGGTGTGAGTAATAAAAATCTTTTGAGGAAACTGTACTCGTACTTTATTAGTCTCGTCCACACATAGTGAACGTTGTGATCAATGAGCTTTTATTCACTGTGTTTTAAAACGCTGTTGCTTTGCAATAGGACCTAACCTACAAGGTGACATTGTTTAAATATTATTGACTACTAGTGCTTAACATAGTTGGTAAAAGGCAGATTTTTTTTTTTATCGACTACATTTTAATTTAGTCTCTTGACTCTTCCATGCCCAAGAGGCAGACCAAATTACTATGAGGCTACTTACATTTTTGTATTTCGTCCAGTAAACGGTCTCTAAATATGGTGTTCCATATACAAACAATAACTCGCGGTAACTCATTGTGTAACTCTAACATTACACGTCGACATCGTCGGTAAGACCACAGCAGTCAACTTTACAACAATAATCAAAAATAACCCCTTCATACTCCATGTAACCCTAACTCGCTACCAGCTATCATCCCACTCAATTAATCGAATAGCGGAACAGCAGCAAGCCAGGGTAACTACGTAATTGTTTAATCTGCATGCTGGACGTACTTTGTATTGTTGTAAAAGACAGTTTTCGATAGCTCTCGCCTCACTAAATTTAGTGGGTACTGTTGGGAATGGTTTGAGTTTGAAGAGAATGCGGGTTGCGGGGGTTAAGAGGTAGCAGTTTAAAAGAATTTAGGTTAAGTTTAAAGTGCCTCATTTCATTCAAAACGTCTAACGGGCCTCTGCGAGTTGGCTTCGGCCCCTCGTACGGCTTCCAAAGATCCGAAACCCCAGGCTCTCGAGATGTGTCAAAGACAAATAATAATAAATCATTTATTTATAAAAAATGTGCACATTTACAACATACATCCATTTACAGTTTCATTTATTGAGGTTACGATTTTTAACCTACAGTATCGGCATGTAAGTGTCCAATTGCAAGGTACAGGCGTGTTCTCATACAAAGAAGACACAGCTTTTGATCATAAATAACATTTAGATGGAGTCATTGCGGCCCTTTTTAAGTCCCGCTTTTTCGCAAAACTTGGACCAATCCGCAACTATTAAATTACACTACCGAAGCCAACCTAACTTAAAGTTGAGCTTAAGTCACGGCTCCGTTAAGTTAGTTATAGGGTGCCGTTAACTTGAGCTCTAACTTACCTTTGGTCAGTGATCTAACTTGGCACACAAATTACACTGTTAACTCATAACTTGCGTCGTATGTCAAACTGTATGATAATACGTTCAGTTTATGCAATAGTTCGGTTTTGAACTGAGTTCAATATATTTGGGAGGTTTGAGAATAGTTTAGGAACTGTTCACTTGGAAAAGCAGTCAAGTGTCAATGTACGATAGAGTTGCAGTCATGTAGCTTTTGCAACTTAATAATGCTAGATTTGCGAGTAATGTTTAATAGAGAGTTATTCAATATCATCCAGCTTGAATGTCGTAGACAAACTGTCTGCCACCACGACCACCACCACCATCCCACCTTCCACCACCATCGGGTGGTGTACAACCACCGGTAAATAATAATTACAATGTCGGAAAAGCTCAGACCACCTTCAACTTAAAGCATTTGAATGAAAACAGAAATAAGACATTGCAATAAATCAAGTATATTAATAGAGAAAAGCAATAGTTCCTAAATAAAAGAACTCTGACTCCACACACCGCAACCGGTCAAACAATAAAAATTAAAACAACAAAATCCGCTTATCACGACAACAATTATAACGGAAATCAAAATAACGAACACAAAGAAAAACTCAATAAAGCAATTGGTAAACAATTAGTTGGGGACCTACAGTTGACGAGAATCGTTAAATTTTAATTGTCCAGCTATTGTCCGAATCGCCGGCAAACGCAGGCAACACGCGGGCAAACCGCGGCCCGTCACGCATACAGAAGGGATTAAGTATATTTGTATGTGCGCGTGTGTGGATGTGTATCTTGTGGCAATGTGAAGTAGTGGACATGTAGACGGGCAATGTTGAAGCGGTTTATGTGCGGACGCTAGATATTTATTTAAGAGATTGTAGCGTTGGTTAGAGAGATTCAAATTTGCAAAGCACCTGTTTTAATAAAAGCAAAGTTTTTTTTTTTTTTACAGAAATCTTTTACAGAAAACTTTACTAGAAATACTGCAATAGATTTTACCTGTATCTAGATGATCAAGGGAACAAAATACTTACCTGAAACAAACAAAACAATCATGAGAAATATATTTTCAATATAATGTGGTAAACGGCATATTAATTGACAATAAAAAACCAAATGTACTTACTGTCGTGTTTGTACCCTCTTATAACTAAGTACGCATGTCTGTTCGGCCCAGCACGCGAAACTCATGCTATTTATCGCCACTCCGACACTCGCGGCATCCTTTGCTTGTTTTACTACTTGCAATTAAATTTATGTTCTTCAGAAACTTTCTCAAACTTAGCGCAACAGACAGTAACCCATTTTCATGCAACTTGGATAACTTTAACAATTTATATGTTAATACACAAAAACGTGGATTATATTAGCAGCATGCGTGATTTTGCGGAAAACGCACGACGTAGTCAAAATTTTTCATTTTCTATAAAATTCTGTTAATACACTGGTTTACATCTACAACCCCCGTGTCACCTAATCAGTCGATTGAAGAGGGCTTAGAGAGAAATGTTTTACGTATGAACAAATTTTCTTAAATCCTACCATATCAGCTCGTTTGTTAACCCCAATACACGCGTGGTATCCCTCATTTCTATCTACTTCACTTTTTCATACCCTGCGCGTCTGTTTGCCCCACATATTAACCACGCGATATTCAGCGACACATTCGCGGCATGCCTCATTTGCGTACTATTATTTATTACCCAAACCTGGGTTTCTCCCGGACTTCTGTTCGCCCGACGCAGAACATGCGCGACTCAGTGACACACTCGCGGCAATCCTCACTTAATTTACTATTGTATACTGCAGTACACTATATATTGTATAATACAGTTCACCACACTACGCTAGAGATTTCAATGCCAGGGTACTAAGGAGTCGTGACACTGCCTGTTTAGTTTTTTAAATGTTACAAATGTGAACGTAAATTTACGTTTCACCCGCGCGTTTGCTCGCCCCGACTCTACACGCGCGATTCAACGACACTCGCGGCATCCCTCGTTTGTTTTACTACTCGCAATTAAACCGACTGAGTGACGTGGATTGTCGCCTCTCGGGAAACTCTACGGAAAAAAGGGTTTTTTCACCACAAAATGTACTTTTTCGTTCCGCATTAGGTGTATGACGCTTTGAGGGGGGGAGTGAACAACTTTATTGGGCTGTGCTTCTGTTTTGTTATTGTAGGCTGCGGTTTTTAATGAATAGGCGACAAGTTACTGTGTGTGTGCGTGTGCCATTAAGCACGTAAACAGAGCGACGACAATATTTGAATGTAAACGTAAACATTCCACATAATGTTGAACAAATACATTTTTATGCGAATATGAGTAGTAAATAATAACCAATAAAAGCATAAATTATAGTGGCAAAATTCAGTGTATGGCAAATAACTAAGATATTTTGATGAGCTTAAAATGCAGACGACATTTATAACAAATCTATCCGAGCAGCTAGAGCACGACTGACCTAAAACTTTAGTCAAATGCAACTAGTGTCAATACCATTCCAACAAAAACCTTCTAACTCCGTACATAAACATTACACTCATCTAAAGGAATACCGCGGTCACTACCACAAAGCATGCACTCACTACTGACTCTACAACAGTATCCTAGCACTAGGATTAGGATTCCGCAGCAAAGCTAGGCGAACCATCAGACAAATAACCCTTAAGCGTCTCGCGGGAAATCTCTTCGGGTTCCGCACACCGCAGCGAATTTAATCTGTTACGTTTAGACAAAACTTTAGAACATTCTTGTTGTAGACTGCGTTGTTCATAGAATTGAAGTGGGAGGGTAGGTTTTACTTAGTGTTATGGTTAGAACTTAGCTAGATCACTTATAGGGTGAAGTGACTTGTGTCTGGCAAAGTAAGACAAACTGACAAGTAACACTGGCTAATGGTTAGCAGTTCCATAATTTATCAAACATTTAACAAAACTAAATTATAGTCCTTGAATTCCTTGAATAAAGTTTCCTTTTACTTACTCTTCCAACTTAATAGCCAACTAAACTTAATAGACAGTAGTATTACCAATTTGAATAGACTGTTCTCGGTTATTGTTACAAGCATTGCGAGTCACGACGAAAAAGGTTAAACAAATTCGTTAAAAATTAACACAAACAAACTATGGTCCATTTTGTGAGAGCAATAGACACACACACTTCAAATCTAGTACCTAACGCAACTGTATTTTCTTCAAGCCACAGTTCAACATAAAAACACAGTACATTGCAATATAACCGATACATATACATTCGTATGAAAGATAAACACAACCGTTTTTGAACTTGTATAAAGCAGACTTCTCCAGCCTTACGTCACATACTTCCTTAGCAACGAAATAAAACGATACATGCCTCTGTTACCAGTATTAATATTTATAGGTATATAAAATATTAGCGAGGGCTCAAAGTATCACGTAAAATATGAAGGCTGCATTAACAATTTAAAATATCCTTTTATGTCAACCATGTTACGGAGTGTCATGGACGAGAGATACGTTGTTATGTTTCTTGTTAAACGTCTTCGCGTATCGTTTTAAGATTTATTGGGCTAAGATGGCGGCCATGTATGTTTGTGGTACAGTCTGGAAAATTAATTGTTAAGTCACATGTTATCGCTTCAACTGACGAGCTGTCAATCGTCAAAACTGGCTAGAAATAATGTCAAAGAATGGCAGTTGTGATTTGAATATACGGACAATCTAAGTTGTTTATCAATAAATTTCTGTGACCTCTTAAACCTCGGTCACACACAACCAATACTCGCTGCGAGTGTATTCGCTGCGAATAACACTCGCAGCGAGAATCTGCCACACCGCGAGTCCTAAACGAGAATTTCGACAATCTTCGACAATACAGGCACGCTGAGCGGAATGGCTACTCGCAGCGAATACCCTGTCACACACAGCGAGTTGTTGCTGCGACTGCCTAATCGCAGTGAGTATTCGCTGTGTGTGACCGAGGCTTTAGTGCTTCAGCTAAAGTACTAGGAAGTGGTAAAGTCCTTGAAGTAAAGTGATAAAGTCAATGATTTTAATTTTGAAATGACTACTAGTTATGCTTTAATTTTTGCCTGGTTGTGCACCACGTCTTGGTTATTAAAGGTCGGGTTTAAATTAGGTCAGTCAGCCTTCGTTCACGCTCTATAAAACTCTGACCTAAGCTATTTCAAAAGGTCTGGTAACTAAAAAACAGTTTATAATTAATGTCGGTACTCGAAGCCGTTGGAAATTAAACGAAAATGTGCTAAGATGGCACAAACTAGAAAACTTTATAGAAAATGATGGTCTAAAAGTAACCCAAATGAAGCTATTTGTCCCGATTTCCTAGAAACCATGAACTTTAATAGGCAAGTTGATTTTCACTATTACAATGATACCGCCAAATAATTAATAAAGTAACTGATCGATAGGAAATTTGCCAGACCGGCAGCCTGGGACTTGGATAAGGCTGCTTTTCATCCACGAAGACTTGACGATTACAAAATACACACATACGAAGTCGCGGGCCACAGCTAACATAATATCGACATAATATCAAAACAAAGCATCTACAACAGACATAAATACAGTACAAACTAAACGAAGAACAAAAATTACATCGGTATGAGAAACCAAGGTAGGTAATACTTCAAACAATTCCACTATTTGTCACTGCCGACTCATAAATGTTTCATCACAGCCAAGCGCCCTCTCCTGGGGACGTTTTGTCTCCTTCCACCTTTTTTCTGCCTCATCCAATCTTATTATCGACGTGACAGAACTCATTTTTGATTGCACTTATTATATTGGAGATAACCTATGGTATGTTGGACACTGTGTCAAAGGATTTCGAGCTCTGCTCTGTTTTATTATTGAGTAAATATTGACGTACCTATTATTTTTAAGTAGCTACTCAATATTATTAGTACAGACCAGCGCCATATTGCGGGCGCAACACGGGTCGCGCTACCTGTCGCGCCCGCGATATAGCGCTGGTCTGCACGAGCCTTAAAGCTTCTAATAATTATAGTCCCATAGGATTTCTCTACAGAAAAGCTAGCCTATAACACGTACAATGATTTTTGTGTTAACTTTTCAGATAAGGGGAAGTCACATCCTTGGTTAGACAGATTTATTTAACTGATTTCAGGTACTGACAAAATCACAGTATATCACGTTGGACACTTCAACATCCGTCATAAGCGAAATTTCAAAGATTATTTCTAAAAACTGCCTCGTTGGTCCAGTAGTCGCAAGCGCTACTTACTGTTGAGCATGGGGTCCTGGGTTCAATTCCCAGGTCGGGCAAATTTTTATTGGTTTTTTGTATCTGGAATTTCTCAGTAGCAGTCCGGACTCTAGATTTGTGCCCGGTTGATGGCAATAAGCTCGCCCCCTATTACATGGGACAATCATTACTGACGAAATGTACTGTACTATAGGTACACCTCTGCTCAACCCTTCGGGGAAACAAGGCATTATGTTATGTTATTTCTAAAAAAAACTAACATTGAATCCATTCCAAACTCACTCCATTTCACTACACCCTATAATCATTATCATTTATTTGTCAGATTATGCTACATTATCATGGTCTTATGATTAGTCAATGGTATCATTACATTTTGCTAAGTGTTGCGTGCAAATATTAGGTACAAAGTATTAATATAAATTATATTATTCAAAGTAACCCACTGATCCCTGCAATGTAAAGGCAGACAAGGGACAATTCTGGGACATTGCCAAAACCATCAGTAGGCAACACGTTGTCGACCGCAGCGAGTCGTCCCACTCCACAAGTAAAATATCTCAATACTTTCTTCACTACAGCAAAATCTTATGAATACAAAAAACAGTCTCTCTCACAATAATGCTCTGAACTTTAATATTCTCCGTCTGACACGGTTTTTATTGCGCACTTTTTATTTCAGAATGTATTATGGTTAAAATAGTTTGAAAGAAACTCGTGAATATCTCCCCAGTTCCCAGTTCCCAGTTCCCAGCTGAATGGACCGACTGAACTATTCCTAGAAAATGCAAAGTGAGGACTTGCTTTATGAAATGTTTCTTATTTCTTGTGAAGATAGTGTGATTAATTTTGCTTCTGTTGTTGAGATTTTAATGTTTTTGTTAATTACTTAAGCCATGCTTCCATTGCTTCCAATGTTTCTTTTCACGGGTTTCATATACCATAGCCTACATTTTCACCATAAAATCGGTTCTGCTAAGTCCCACTTGTACCCCAAGTACCTACAGCCCATATACCTACCTGGTGCCTTTAATAGTTTTAATTTTTTCTTCCTAAGTATAATAAAATTGATTTTGACGGTTTAGTTAACTGCTTATATAAATAGTTACAGGAGCCCGTGATGATGTACATTTTTTTAAAATAATTAGCATGTTTTAGAAAACTTGTTGCTAAAATGGGAATATATGAAGTCTCATGGAGAAATATCTCTGCTTATTCATCCTGAGAACTTACAAACATCGGCAGATATACAAGCTGATTATTCCTATCAAACCTTCGAACTAAGTGAATACGCATGTACCAAGATGTGGGTGCACCACAATGAATTAATCACGTATTAGCATTCACGACGCTCAGTGACGTAGGCACCGAGTTGCCGACACGGCGGAGAATCAATCAGCAGGCGATAGCATGTATCGTACTGACGAGTGAACTGCTGCTAAGAGATATAGGTACGTAGCTAGATGATGTTTAATTTAGAGCGATAGACACGAAGGACTATGTAGGCCAATACCGATGTCCCTTAAAAAGGTCAATGTTCTACGTATTACCTACTCATTTTCGTACGGAAAATATAATTCAGTCCCCAAAATAGCCGGATAGTGATAATTGCGGATGTAGTGGATCCAATATTTCTTGTAGGTCATGTAAAATGTCAACTAAATGAAACCGTCATACCCTTGAGCCGCAAAATGCTGTGTTTTGGACATGAGAAAGTTCAGAAAGGAACACTTCAAATGTGAAAACTAAAACTACGTCCCAAAAAACCAGTGATTCCCACATATTTCCGCGTCAGCCTACAAATCCGTCACCAATAAAGCCTGACTTCCACAAAAATAACTTCGCTCATTTTTTACCAGGACCGATCGGCCTCTTTAGCGCCTATCCAAACGGAAAGCTCGTCGCGTACCATCGCGTTCTGTCACTGTCGTTTCCGAACGTTCGTCAATATGTCTGCCGTCGCCATCTTGGCTAGGTAGGGCTTCCGGCCGATTTAGCGCGTATTTCACTTTTCACTGCGTCGCTCCCATTGACCGACACAGGGTTGATCGTTGTGTATTAATTGTATTTGTTACGGTCTAATTGTCACCTTTTTGGTATCTTTGAAATCTTCCTTTTGGAGTTGGTGGAGTGGATGGACCTTTTTTGTAGGGAACTTAAAAGATAGAATACGAAATGGTTTTTAGTGATATTTTGTGATGGTATATGGTATATACGAGAATGATGAGCGAGCTCTACACAATTTGGAAGATAGAACGAAAATAAACATACTGGACTTCGAACTCAACTTGAACTTACTTAAAAGCGTCCCTTACCGTAAAAACGTAACTTTGGAATTGACGTCAAATAAATGCGCTCCAACATCCTTTTATCTGCTACGATAAACTGTGATCACCAATCCGAAGTACACTAAATAAGGTATTGACTGGCTCTATTTCTAATCTGGTTAAGAATATATTTTCATAAGGCCAAGATGCTTTCACAGCTAGAACAACCTCCATTTGTACCTTAATTCATTACTTCACCATAAATATGAAAATTCAAAATCCCCGCTGATACCTTGCGTCAAATCAACGGCAAACAAAATATAAATCTTAGTTAGAAACTCATTTGGTGGCACGTTGCAAATTGAGCTCTAAATTGTGTGCCATAAGACTTAATGTCATTATAACTCGTGGTATAATTCGCAACAATGCTGAGTGATACGCCTTAACAAATGAATTATTTATTCAGTGAAGAAATTAACATATCAAGAGAATGCGAGCGAACGTTAATGTACGAAGTATGCTTCAAGTGCCTACCGGAAATAAAGATAAATACTAGGTACCATTTATCTTAATTTTTGAAACTTTCAAGGTCATTGTCACATCACATGAAAAACTATGCAGGTCGGAATAGGTATTTATGCCTCGCTAATGGAGAGGTAAACTTTGATGTAGAGATGCATAATTTTACCTCATCTAGTTTTTAAAATATGATTGACGTGTAAAAGTGTTTATACAAACCTATTTACAGAAATAAAATCATTTATCATTTATCATTTAGCCCGCTCTGGATGCTACAAATCTTTAGCTAAATCTTGTTTTTCGCGACCATAATAAACTGTCTCCGATACAATAAGATATCTATTTACAAAATGTAAGCCCACGATTAACAGGAATAGAAGATCTATAAGGATTTTACTGACCTTATAAGACCCGACCTCCATAAAGGTCAAATATACAATTCTACGTCATTCTACGGACCTGACCTTTTCACTGTGAAGAGATACATTAATATGGAAGAAGCTATTGGAACATAACGGTGCTCGTGGCGTAATTTGATGGACTACAAGTGTTAGCTTCAGCCCTTACCTTCTTCTAAAAATGTCATTTCATTTGGAATTCTTGTGATTGCATTTGTTGCTAATGGTTGGAGAACACTGTTGCCTATATTTTTAAAGTGCAACAATTATTATAATATAGGTACACTAGCGACCCGCCCCTGTTTCGCACGGTAAATATTTACAACTTGATTTCGATATGAACAAACGTAGATTTCTTGATTACTTATGTAAGTTTATAAATGATAGTGAAAACCGCATCAAAATTCGTTGCTTAGTTTATAAAAACAACGCGGTCACACAGACAGATGTCTGTCTGTGTGACCGCATTGTTTTGAATTATAAATTAAAGTCCCTTTTCATGTGAAAAGGGACTTTAATTTATAATTATATATAGATTATGTTATAGCAGTTTCTATAACGATAACCCTTTGAAAAGACGTGCTTTTTCGTATCAAACGACTACAAAGTGACTCATCCAGTTGGAGTTGTATACCTTCAGTTCATAAAATAGTGTTTTATAAAGATCACTAGATTAAACATGCTGATATCACAATCTAGGTAGATGGGTTTTTCCATCAAATAGTATTAGGTATCACACGCCAAGATACACTATCAAAATAATTTATCGAAAGAGGTGCGTTAGAACTATCCAGGTTTACTGTTTTTTTCCTAATAAGCTCTTAACAATACCGTACCAAATTGAACTCGAAGAAAACCAGAGTGCACACATCGCATCCACTACTTCTTACGCCTTGTCACAGACGTGGGCGTTGCTAATCCCGCCGCTGAGGCGCGGTTTTACTAAATTGAAATTTGCTGTTGTCAGTACACTCGTACCGTTTAGTATTTATATAATCGGGTTTGTTTCATTGTCGTGTTTGTTCACGTACTTCCTGAGAATTTGGATGTACTGTGTAAAGGATTTTTGAAGTAAATAGTCGTGGAATCCGAAGATATCATTTGCCTAGTATTATGCAAATGGGTAAGGTATGATTGTATAAGATTGTGGAGGTCAGATAGGTAGTCGCTCCAAGTAAAATACTGGTATTCAGCTGCATCTAGTTAGACTGGAAGCCGACCCACACATAGTTGGGAAAAGTCTGATTGAGTGGTTGCATTATTGTTTTATCGTCATCTATGACCCGGCCCTGCTTTGCTCGGGTGCAATGGCGACTTGACAAAACATCGAGATTTCTCGTTTAAATTGGTTTTTTATTTATTTTAATTATTTTATTTATCTCTTATTTAGATTCTTTTATATTTTCTGAAAGTGAGAACGCTGTAGGCTTAGTAGAATATAGATTTGTAGACCATTTTCTATTTTGTTAAGTCCTCCCATACCTATTAACACTGTAATTTGAAAACATTTTAAAAGCCATTTATTTTTAAAAAGTAGCCGTGGAGTTTTCATAACGCTTAATGAATTTGTTTAAATAAATATTATAAAAATTCAGGCGTGATTCAGTCGAATAACCTTAAAATTCATTGACCCGTTCGAGATCAAAATAAAAACAGACCCCAGCTCCCTAATTTCACAGCCTAACGTTAACACATTGACAACGCACAATAATTATCACAATAGACTTCCATACAATTACATATCACACACTGCTCCCTAACGAGACGCATGAAAAGAATGAGCTAAGTTCTACATGATCGCCTCACAAAAGTTTAATCGACTGTCATCAAAAGTAATTACAACAAAGACATTTTTCCTCCCCATCCCTGAAGGGAAATGGGCCGAAAATATATAACAAAATCAATGATTATGTATTAAAAAGTAGTAATTTTCAATCAAGAGAGCGATTATTTCCACTATCCGTCACTAGGGGTGGGATAGGGGACGGGAAATTATTCCCATCCCCCTTTGGGGTCCATAATGACTCGGTATAGTGTGGGGTCCTTTATTAGTTTTTTTTGTGTAAATCATTGCTGGGTATGTGTTGATTTTCTTCGGGAAATGTGACAGGAATTTGATTTGTTTTGTTGTTTCGAATTCAGTAAGTTATGTTGTTTGATTTAATCAGTTCAGGGTGCTGATAAAATGTCACTATAAATAATTGCGCGTGCAGCACCTTACATGTGATAGAAGTGAAACTTCTTAAAAAATAAAGAATAAGAGAGATTTAGTGTGTTCTCTCTCATGTAACGAAATGTGCCTAAACGTGACGCGTCCTTGTTCTCTCTCAATTCTCATCCAATTATCGCATCGCCGTCTAAGAAATTTTACTTAAATAAGATTCTGCATCACTATAGAGTTTATACTTACTTGTTTTCGATAATTAGTATTCTGATAAATCTTTATCAGAATACAAGTTACACTCAATAATTAAAAGAGTGTTAATTACGACAGATTACACATAGATATCCAAATCGCCCGGTAAGTCGAAAGCGCGGGAAATGTCGCCCCAAGTGACAGCTCTCTCAGTGTACCTGTTCATCTCTGCTTGCAGGTTGGAGATTCTATTTGTGATCCATATTCCGGTTATCATTACCTAGATTGATAAAGGAAAATGTCAAACTAAGTATGTCCTAGAAGTTTTTTTTTTTTATGTCATCTTTAAAGCATTTCCAGAAAACCACCACAAACAGATAGACACCAGAAATTAATCTATTGGCTTCGCGCTCCCAACAAGTATAATGACTTCTCAACCATTTCCAGTCCCAAACTCCAAATCCCCATCTAAAACTATTTTACTTCCATTAAATCCACCATTTTTCATAGTTAACACATTCACCCTAACTTCATTCAAACACTTATTGCTTTACGATAAGGCACAATCAATGTTGGAAGCTCACCCTTTTGTTGAAAATCTTATTTGAATTGCATTAGGGGTGAAAATTGACAAAGTATCAAGAACTTGGCGGGTCCGCTACCGTGCATCGAAAATTAAAAGTTAAATCTGGACGTGAGGTGGTTTCGAAATGTTATAAGTACTTTGAATTACATTACTGAGTACTTTGTGGACTCATATTGTTTGTAATGAGGCACGTGCTCTGTGATTTATAAAGGTAAGGGTTATACAGTCGTCGCTGATGTTAAACAATGAATTTATTCGTTTTTATTCAAACATTTTTCGGCTAGATTTTTCTTTTAGGTGCCGCTTGTGTGATCAATTATGGGTAAATTAAGGGTAAACCTCTTTAGAGCAGTGGTAGCCCAGTGGTAACGACCGTGACTTTCAAGTTGTAGGTCGTAAGTTTGAACCCTGACAAGCACTTTACCTTGAGTAAATTATTTGATCACCACTGCTTTCAAATCGGTGAATGGAAACAGCGTGAGGAAACTAGCATGTCCTAGAACTAAAAATATCGAACACATGTGACATCTACCAACTCAACTGGGCCCGCGTGGTGGATTACAGCCCACTCCCTTTCACAGAGAGGAGGCCTGTGTCCCAACAGTGGGAACATTATAGGCTGATTATGAATAACAGTAGCGTCATTCTACCAGGCAGCAGTAAGATTAAACATCATAATTATATAAAGGAAATGTGATGCTTGTTCACACCTAAGCTCCATCCTTGATCGAACCAAAAACCAGACCAATACAATCAAGATCAGTAATAGAGTTTCAGACACCCCATAACTCCAACGACCGTGACGATACAGGAAAGCGAAAATTTCCTTAATACCAAGCCACTTATCCTAACAGAGTCCACCACACCGGTAGACACATGAGCGGGACAACAATACAATTTTAGAATAAGACAGAGTAGGACAAAAACAAATGACGCAAACCCAATTGACTTGGGTTCCAAAAAAGTCGTATAAAAAAGCGATGGCCGCGGCTTGGCTCCGGGAATCAAACGTCATTGTGCTACGGTGAGAAATTCTACACCCCATACATTTACATTTATATGAAGACGCTTTGAAAGCAGTTTCAAATTGTTTTTAGAATTTTCTGGTGCGTTTATTAGTGGGCTAAGATTTGGTAGTGGGGATTTGGTTTTTACAAGCGGTAAAACTTCATACTGGGAAAATTAAAAAGTGAAGACAAATAGTTCCCACTCACATTTCCTTACCTGATTAAGATCATGTCGAAACAAACACCACAGGATTGTGATAATCGTCGCGTGTCACAAAATATAACGCAACCAATCCAACGCTTTTGCATAAATAATTTAATACGTACAATTTTCGGCGAATTTCCGAAACGGCCGTCTTTCACAAAATTTATTCAAATTACCCGCGGTTAGGGCCAACATTATAATTTAGTTGGATTATACGTTTTTTATTACATAATGTATGGAGTTTGATTTTAATGATGGGCGACACGATTCCTTCTGATTTTGTTTTGCATTTGGTTTACCGGCCCCGGCCGGTCACTAAGTTGTCCGGTCATCGACAAATATGTAAATATTTTTTATCGTTTAATAATAATAGGTTCTCACTCAAAAACCACTTGAAACAAAAAAGATCGATTTTCAGTTAAATACTTGGATGGATTTTTTTTCTTTTTCTGAAGTCGGTTAAAAATAATGCAAACCTCAGCTTATAAGTAGGCCTGTGTCCAATTTTTTTTTGTCCGTTTAATTAAAAATATTAGACACGTATTTTTTCTTTTTAATTTTTAATGACGTCACGCCTTGCTAGATTTTATACCGAGTTGTGACGTAGCGAGCTCCCACTGCCCAACTTTAATGCGTGTTTTCTAAGTTATTTTTGATTAATATGATAAAGCAAAAAATACGCGTCTAATATTTTTTTATTATCTGAAAGGTGGACTAAATAGAATTTCTTTTTTTTACCTAGGCAACTACCGTATTGTGCCCTCTGTTCTGAAAGGCAGCGGCCTCTTCTCACTTAGAGACAAATAGTTTTCTATACTAGTCAGCGATTTTAAATCATTGTACATAAGTCCAGGTTTTTTGCATGACATTTACCTTAAAAATAAAACTTAGACTAATAATGAAATTAGTCGTTATAAATTAGTTTATGAGCAAACAAATTCATTCAATATGTTGGAGTGTCCGTGCATTTTAGGACACTTGCGGGGCACTTCTGAGGACCAAAAAAAATTTTATAAAATACGCCACTGATGACGCGATTGGCGTGGCCATGTACTAGGCCCAAGTCATCTAACATAATAATATATACATTTACCATCGACTCGAATAGAAGCAGATGCATACTACTAGTCTACTAGCCAATCTAAAATGAAGCTCTGCAGTTATATAACTGCAGAGCTTCATTTTAGATTGGCTACAATATTTACTATTCTCTCATCCTCAATGCAGACTGAATTAGTTTTTTCTTTCTAGAATAAAGTAAACTTGAACAAGAAAACTTTATGATTGTTTACCATTTTTCTCGCGGCTATACTGTGTATTTGCCCGGCTTTTATAATTATATTAGACCAAGATATTATTATCCTACAATGAAAAAATGAGATTTATGAGATTTACAGTCGTTACAGATGGTCAGAAACCCGAAAGTCTGACAACTAGTCTTACCAAGGGCTATCGTGTTACCTAGTACTTGGGTTTTGAAGGTCAAGTAGGCAGTGGCTCCATGTAATACTACTGTTATTCAGCTGTATCTGATTAGACTAGAAATCGACCCTAAAATAGTTGAGAAAAAGCTAGGTAGATTGATTTGTGTTCAGAAAGGTCAGGTGCGTAGTACTCTCATTATACGAACTTGTGTGACCGTTAACAACGATGTATGGACGTAACTGCCTACCCCTATGGTAGGTAAAAACTTCAGAACGCCACATGCTACAATCCTTACATAATCCTTTTGCTTCGTTTCTGAACACAAATCAACCTGCCTAGCCCTTTCCCAACTGCATTGGGAAAAGCTAGGCCGTCCAGTCTAACTTGATGCAGCTGAATACCAATATTTCACATGTAGCGACTGCCTTTCTGACCTTCATAACCAATACCCCTTGGTAAGACTGATTATCAGACTTTTTGACCTTCCGACTACGTAAAGTAACGACTGTCAAAGATCTACCAATGACAACCGGGAGCAACGGCTTTACGTGATTTCCGAGGCACGGGGGGGTCTTGATATGTACTGGATGGTCATCCATCCACGAACTGACCCCGGCAAACGTAGCTTAACCTTCGATCGACCAGTACGGCTGTTATCATTTAGCCACGAGCCTCTGCTGAAGACCAATGATGTCTTTAATCAATTTCAACTGACTTTTAACAGGGGAAAAACGACATTAATAATATTATTATTAATACCATTAACACATATGCTGATTCTGAAGGACGTGCCCAAACACAGCACTTCCTCAGACGCCGGTGATAAATGTGACGTTTCTTAGCGATGAAAGACAGCCCTTAGCTTAATATCCGAAATATTGCCGCCATGTTGCCGCGATGTCGACGTCATTATTTACGGATCTGTGACGTCACCGCGTAATTAGCTTTCGAATACATGTTATTATTGGATGTTTTTAGGTGGAAATAATGGTGGTTACTGATAACCGGATATCGATGAAGATTGTATATAGAATTCCAACCCTACAAGCAGGGTAGTACATCACCGGCTAACGAGCTGTCGCTTGTACTAGTTTTATGTTATTTTATGGAAACATCTGTTTCTGTATGATGTCCTCTAAATGGCTAATGTTTATTAACAACAAAACGGGCAAAATTACATAAATCAATCTAAGCAGACGGGGGAAGCAGGAAGCAAGATGCTGCTGTCTATCTTTCAACCTAATCTGACCAATTCGGAATTTACTCCTGTTCAACCTGCAGCAGTGGCGGCCCAAAGGTAACCCCGCGACTTACGAGTTGTAGGTTTGAACCTAGATAGACGCTTTACTTTGTGTAAATTATTTCATTACAACTGCTATCAAAAACGGTGAAGGAAAACATTGTGAGGATACCAGTATTAATCATAACCAAAAATTCGAAGACTAGTGACATCTACTAATCCGCACGTTGCCCGCGTGGTGGATTACGGCCCACTCCCTCTCAACGAAAGGAGGCCTGTGTCTCAGAAATGGGATCACTTTAGGCTGTGTACGCAACCTCATAGCAATGAAAAGCACGAATGCTCCTGAAAGACCGCCTATATTTCCATTCAAATACAAAACACCCTCGATGTAAACACAGCCGGTGGACCAACATAAACCTCAACCATCCCATCCAATTCTAGCTTGAAAAACCCGCACCTAACCCACAGGTTTTCAAACAAAGAGCCCATTACGAGTCACCTAACGCCCGGCTTGGTCCAATCTGACGCTGAACAAAAACAGATATTAAAATAACACGCAGAGTCATAATTTTTGCAAACAAAAATGTCATCGGGCCGTGAGTTGGGCACCACAGGTCACCCACCTAGTGAGGGGATCGCGCGATTGTTATTGGATTAGGAGAATCGATTTTGGACTCCGCATTTGGTGGAGAAAACTTCATATCCAGACCTATGAGCGTAATTAGGTATCTTGTGTTTTAAAAATATTGTTTTCCTCTCCTTTCTTAATACCTCATTAAATAATGGACGGCGAAGATAATTTAATCATTTTTCATAAGATTTTTTGAAAGATAATTTTTTAAATCTTTATTATTAAAATAGAACTGTACATTTTTTGAAATAATGCTTCGACTAAAACTTGACCAGCTGGCTAATACGCATCGGTTCTAAATAAAATTAAGCAGCAGTAATTGTATTGCATAACAACTGCAACTATTTAATATTCTACTTAGCTGTAATTAATTTGTTTATACATTATTAACAGCAAAGGGACAACTTTTTTATCCTAGCATCTACTTTAAAGAATACAAAATGGTCCATCCAATCTCGTAAACGAACCAGCACAATACGTTCCCAGCAGCCGAATGCAAATCAAGACTTTTAAAAATAGATCAAGAATCGAGCATTCACATCGCTCAACACTCGAGCTTGCAATCGCTTTACCTTTCCCAGCACTAGTTCCTATTGTTACGTTTGTCGCTCGGACCTCCAACGCCTTTGTCATACAACGTTCACTCATTGTTCAACCGACAACGTTACCTTTACAGGCGGTATGACTCTTATGGTAATGGAGGAGAGGTGAATTTTGAGTGGGAAGCGATTCTCGGTTAGAAAACTCGAATGAAAATGAAGCGATTCGGACCGTTTGATGCATTCTGAAAGATTCGCGCTATTGTTGTGTTATATTAATTCTATGTTTTGATGTGGGTTGAGGTTTTGCGTTTCAAAGGAGGCATCTATTCATGTCACTTTGTTGAATGGAGTCAACGATTTTGCTGAAAAAGTGATGTTAAGGCACCATTTTTGGCGGCGTTTCTGTTGGAAGAAGTTAGATTGTTGGCTTTCAACGTTTAAGATTATTAATTCAGTTCATATTTAGCAAATTGAATACCTACCGTTTTAAGTTAAGTTCAAGTGCACTCAAGTATCTCTTCTAATTGCTGTAATACAAGAAAAAACACAACTCAGACTCTATAAATAGGTACAATTACAGTAGATAGGTATCTAAATGGGTTCCGATAGCCAACCAAATACTGTAACTACAAAAGTATCTCAGTGACAGAGACCGATTGGTTACCGAGCACCCTTACATAGTATCGATCCGCAAGTTTTCGACCATTAGTCAAAAAAATACTAGTATTTATGCTAATAATAATTTACAAAACTTGGCATGGATTGTTTCATCTTTTAAAAGCGTTAAAATACATGTTTTTAAAATGATTCAATTAACAGACCCAATGCAAGGCATTAGGTAAGTACCTACCTAAAATTACACAATAGCACAGATAGTAATATTATAGGAGGTAATAATTTACGATGCGATTTTAAACACAAAACAAATTTCGCGAATTTCTTCGGAAATAAAGTTGACTTTTGATAAAGTCAACTTTTTTTCAACTTTATTTTTAAATTAATGTTATATTGATATATAACATTAATTTACAGCCAGTCACGGCACTAACACAAACTTTCAATTAAAGGAAAATTACACTCCAAAGACGTTCAGTAGTCCTTATCTTTTATCCACTATAAAAAAAACGCCAAAACATTATAGAGCCGTAATATGGGACAAGCTCAAACAGCGTTTAGGACGCCTCCTTGTCCCGTTCAATGAGAAATTCCTGCGATACCTCGCGCTCAACATTTTGCGGAGGTGAGGTAAAAATACGTCGCCGACGATTAACGGCGCAAGGAATGGAATTTAAACGGATAGTTTATGACAGTTTTTGTTAAGAAGGTTTAAAAGAGATTACAATATTTTTAAGCTTGAAGTAGGAAATCTAGAATTGGTCTCTTAGGGTTAAATTGGGTTTTTAAGACAATGTTTTTGGATTTGATTGTAAAAATGAGGTGGGTATTGTAGTTTTCAGAAAGGCCAATAGGTACTGATTTCATATAACATTAGTTTTAATTTACCATAAACCTGAAAAGAGATCACTGTATACACCATTTTGAACAACTTTAACTATATGAACAAAATGTACCTATGGAACAACCCGTTTTTTAATCAACTCAATCATTTAGGTACTTTTAAAATAATACTTTACTCAACAAAATGTATATGAATAAAATCATAATATTTACATAATATAGATCTACGCTAACGGACTTACAACAATAATAATTATGTAAATGTCATCATCATCATCACCTGCGCGTACGCACAACAAGGACTTTAGGATGTTGATGCGGCTGCCGAGGCACTTCAGCGGTTCGGAAATATGTATTTATTTTGTTGTTTTAAGATTTTAATGAGTTTCCTGATTTTAAAATAATATCGAAGATTTCAAACATTTTTATAATTTAAAGATGATTGTGATTTTATTTATGTGAATAATGTTACCTACCTCTGCTATTAAAATTTTAGTTATAATAGTATGATTGTAGTGTGTATTTGAATATTGGTTACTAACATAGTTCTTAAATATACCTACAAAAATATGAATCACTGTGCCTGATTAATTAAAAAAAAAAAAAAAAAAAAAAAATAGGCCATCAAAATCGTTTCCATCGATTTCAACAGGACAAGTGCCCAAAAGGCTGGCAGTATTGCCACGTTGTATGGCGATGGTGATTTTTGGACCAAAAAATAAGCCAACTCAAGTGGGCAGTCGAACCCCATGGGTAGGGCCATGGGGTCCGGCTGGGGTGTTTCAACCCCAAACGGCTCGAAAAAAATTCAATAACGTAACAAATGACATTATTGCCGCTAGTAATGTCAATCACGCTACCTCCTATGACTCGCGCCCAACTAGTTAAATTATCTGGTTTTCGCCGTTGAATTATTGAAATAATCCGTCTGTATGAAGCCGCGTAATGTCGGCTCATAAATATCGCTAATAAGGAACATTTTGTACTGGTAACCGAACATTTTCATTTTATTTAATACGCGTTTTGGTATAATTTTGGTGTGCCACAGAATTTATTGTATCGTTTTATATGGCAGTCCATTGCCATATTAATATCAGATTGTACTTGTCCTGTTGGAAAGCAAAGATTTCTTCAGAAACGAGCATTCCTATCATCATGCATGCTCATTACAACTTTTCTCAAGATGTTTTCGTTCACAGCAATTTCAGCAATGTTTTAACTTAGAAACTTACAAAGCAAACATGCTGCATGCCGGATATTGTTTCATCTTTTTATGGTCTGATTCTTCTAAGTGGTAACGTAATCGACATTACTATAGCGGTAGGTAATAATGTAATAATTTCGTTATTTTATTGTGTAATTATATTTATAATTTTTTGCAGTTAAACCGTTTTTCATAGCCAGTATGTTCACGTCATCAATCCTCTAACTAAAGTATTTCACGAGAAGAGCAAAGCGTTAAAAGACGTGAGCGATTCGATTTTAAAACTATGGCTGATGCGGTTAACTGTTGACGAAGTTTTAATAGAATCTCTATCAAACCATTTCCTTACAAGTTTCCACACACAAATCAATCTTAAGTGCTCGTCGTTTTCTTTAGAAATAATTGAGAGAAGACTACGTTTTTAATTAATTAAAAATGTTTTGTGATTAAAGGGATAATTCATAATAATTTGACATTTAAAATGGTTCTTAAAAATCCATATTTATGATTTAAAAAACTTGAACATAACACAATTTCAGCTTACTGTCTCTGAGCTCGCAGTGCGTCTGTGATGTCCACAGGTGGCCGGCGCGGGCGCCCCGGGGCGCGGAGCGGGTGTCGGTATGTTTTTATATTTTAACATAAGCAATAATAATTGCTATAATTCAAGAGACACGCAGATTAATTTACATACTTGTTTCTATTGTCGTATACAAGAAACACAGCTCTATTATTGTCATATTATTATTAAAGTTTGCTCACAATGTGCGTCATTAGAAGGCTAAAAGGTACCTAAAAGGCAGTAAAGAGGGATTCCCTCTATCTAGCAGAATTTTGATGCTCCGAAATTTATTTGGCATAACACATTTGGCATAATCTTCTTTAAACGAATATATATATGGCATAAAAATCATTTAATATAATTATTGTTTGGCCGAATGTTTATATGTCTGAATTTACAAAGGCATACTTTTAAGATGGCAGAATTTTATTTGGCATAATTACTTTTGGCAAAGCTTAATTTCGCATAATTTCGTTTTACATAACGTTTATTTAGAGCGACGATTATTTGGAATAATTTCACTTGGCATATTAAGAAGATGGCAGAATATTGCATAATTATTGTAATTTCTATTAAATATAATCATATTCTTAACCTTAAATTAAAATTAAAATATTGTCTTAAAAACTCAATATGTTGTACTACAAAAGTTAGTGAAGTGACAGAACCGAATCGCTGCAAAACCGACTGCACGTAGTCTTGTCTGCCCTACCCCTAGAGTGTAATTTAAGCCCGCGTAGGCGCGGAGGGGCGAGGCGGCCCGCGAGCTGAGGAGCAGGTGGTTTTAACGCTGCCGAAGCTGCTGTGGTGAGCGTTACAACCATCTGCGACGAGAAGCTTGCGTGGGACCGCCGGAGCCCGCAGCGCCGGAGCCGTGACAGAAACCATGCCTGCTGCATGTTGCATGCTTGCTTGCATGCTGCATGCTTGCTTGCATGCTGTATGTATGCCAAAAGACGATTCTGACAGTGAACTTTCTGTAATATGATGGTTCTACTTTTAATTATTATGGATATGAAATTTATGCCTAAAGATGATTCTGACTTACAAAATTATGCGTTTTTAATGTATTTTAAATGAGTGTATGCCAAACGATTTTCTGCGAAATGAAGTTTATGCTATGCGCTGTTACGCAAAATAATATTATGACATAAAAAGTTCTGCTATAAAGGGTAGACCCAGTAAAGAAGGCTACCTACGTGATCGAATCAGAAATAAAGAGATCCGAAGGAGAACCAAGGTAACCGACATAGCCCGTAGAATTGCCAAACTTAAGTGGCAGTGGGCAGGGCACATTGCTCGCAGAACAGATTTATTATTTATTTATCTATTTTATAAATAACCTTACACTTAAAAAAGCACACAATTATACCTCTGGGGTCTGTCTTAGCATGCCATGGCCTGAGATTTGATCAACGCGCTATTAATAGTTAATTATAATTGAGTTGATATTATGTTCCTTCAGCTTACGCTTAATGTTTTTACTATTCATTGAGTCTCTAATGTCTACAGGTATTTGATTTAGTAAATTGGGTATTGTGAAAGAAGCGGTACGCCTGCCATAAAAGTTTATTTTTGCGTGGCACTTGAAGTGATTTTGATTTGGCTTGTCGTGTATTCACGTTATATTTAACTGGAATTTGAATATCATTGTTATCAAAATGTTCTATGAGGAACAGATACTCAGCGCGCGCTGGAACAGGTAATACCTTGCAATATTTAAATAACCCTGTGTAATTGTCATGGTATTTATTTTTTACATAGTTTGGTACTACAAGTTTCAGCAAACGTGTTTGCAAATTATGTATTTTATCCAGATAAGTTTTAAATGTGCATCCGTAACTGGTGAGTACATAGGAGACTATCGACTCAGCAAGAGCTGTGTACATTTGAAGAAGGGCTATATATGGTATATTGCGCTTTATAATGGAAAACTTGGTGAGAATCGCACGTTACTTGCCGCAAACTGATTCCACCTGGTAACTCCAGTTGAATCGGTTATCAATCTATTAATCCCAAATAGGTATGATATGGGACTTGCTCTATTAGCGAGCAGTGGCAGTCTGGTACGCTTTTATGTAAACAATCATGACCATGATTTGAACACAGCTATGATTTGAATGGGATGGGAGGTACATAAGTGACTTAAATGTACGTCTATTACTTTAAGATGGTGGATGGGGCCGTAAAGTTCTGGAGTGGACCGTAAGACGTAGCGATGGAAAGCCTCCCACAAGGAGGACCGATGACCTGGTGAAGGCAGCAAGAAGCCGCTGGATACGAGAAGCACAAAACCGGTTGAAGTGGTGGAGCTTAGGGAGGCCTTTGTCCAGCAGTGGACGTCTTTCGGTTAAAATGATGATTAAAATTACCCTAAAAACCCACGTTTTCAATTCGTGATTGAAATAGTCCATACCACTTACTTCTCAATAAGCACAAAGATCTTCATACGTAAGACTATTAAGGTTCCGCAGTCGAGCGAACAATTCGTTTGCGAGTTGGTAAGCCCTCTTGTGAGTGATTGGCCACTGATGTGTACCTACTGAGCTGATTGTTAAACGGAAATATTGTTGGAACAGCAAAATTTTGTGTGTTGAATGTTTTTTATGATTAATTAGGAAAACAATAGTGGAAGTGTATATTGTGATTGAGCTGTGATCGAGGCTTCGTCTACGAGTAATAGAGTTGGATTAAAAGCGATCCTAGTAAAAAAACCAGAATCAAACTTTCTGAAATTGCCAAAACGCACTGAGCAAGAGTTGTTATGATTTGAATTGTGGTTCCGCCAATTAACATTAATTTAATTGGCCTCATTGTGTACAAACAGTTCATTCCTAACAGCTAATCGGCACATCTTGTTAAAACAAATCGAACAGGAAGCTACTCCACTAGTCTCTTAAGACATTTATTTATCTACTCCCTTTTTTCCTCCAAACAACAGACATCCTTTCATTACAGAAATTCAATCACGTTAACAACAAAACATCGAGCGCGATGATCATCGGTCCAATAGCATTGTTTATTGGGGTCCCCATGATTTATGCTCTTCCGCAGGACATGTCCTTGCCAACGATGGCGCAAATTGTCCCGGCATTTGTCCCGGCCTTAGTAAATGTGTGGTGATAATTCAAACGGACCACTCAGTGTGTTAATGTCGAGAAAAGTCCCGGACAAAACGGGACAAATTCGTGTAGTGGGTAAATAAGTATGATATTATTTTGTCTGTTGGATGTGTTCGTTAAGTTGTGACTATATTTCTTCATAATACCGAAATTACCTGACACGTGCGTGTTGAACCACTCTTAATGTATATTTATTAAGAAAGGTTTTTTAGATTCACATGTTCGATTAATATTTGCATACCAGAAACCTAGTATAGTTTCAGGGAACCTAACAATGTATGTTATACTTATGTATTTTGTACACACTCATTTTCTTTTAAATAAATAATTCTTATTCTGCATATACTCAGTGTGAAGAAATAACAAATGATTAGAAAAAATATAACCAACAACAAAAAAAAACGTATGCGGTCGCGGGACCCCCGTCAGGAACGAAGTTCTCTCTCACGTATGATTTAAAACAAAGACAAAATGTTTGCAGCCGCCATCTTGGATTTACATTTAGACCTCATATCGGCTTTAGCACCCTTGAAAACAATGAAAACAATATCCATGATGAAAATTAAAACATTTTCAGAGCCGCCATCTTGGATTTTCATTTTGACCAAATTCACACTTTCTCTCTCTTTCGCATGCCGTGTACTCGGGCCGATGCGTACAATACTATCCCACGACACTGTAATCACTTTACTCTTTTCTTTTGTTTTTTTTCTGCCGACGTTCTCGCTCTCTCTTTCTCTTTGAATAAGAAGAAGACAAGTAAGGAAGTATTAAAACTTTTAAACGTGACAATTTCTGAAAGTTTACAAGCCGCGTTAAAGAACTTCCGTTCCAAAAATATCTCAATCAAAAGCTTCGCCCAAAAAGAATTTCGTCAAAATCGAGGAAACTCTAAAAGAAACAGAGAAACTCCAGTCACATCTCGGTACCTCTTTCCAACACCTTCACTCCTGACTATTTAAAAGGCGTTGCACTGCACATAATGTCGGTAAGTATAAAAATACACCTTCCGTGGCTCGTGCTAAACGAGGTATGGTGAGCTATGTTGAACTATAGTGGGCTAGTGCATAGGTATCAACGCAAGGACTATACGAGAGCCCCTTCGCAACTGGGGTAAGGGCTTTCCAACTTACGGCAGTAGGGATGGGCATAGTCAGTGAGAAGTATTTGAAAATATGAAGCAGGAAATTGATAGGGACTGTCAAAAGATTCCTGGAGATGTGGTTCTATTTCCCATGCTTTCAAATTAATTTCCCTGAATGTCACGAACTAAAATGAAAAATTATTTAATCAAATCAAATCTAATTGCAACAACTCATGAAAAACAATACAACGTTTGAAGATGTCCATTTTCTTAATTATGATGTTACCAAAGGGTTAGTGACATGCGTTTTTAATTTATCACTGTCTTCATTTTTAAATATGCGACGAAATCTTTCGGCTGAAATGACGATGATGATCATGCGACAAAATCGATCATCCAAATATTACGTAAAATAAGACTTCTAATTAAAAATATAAGTTTATCGATATTGCCACCTGGCTGCTCGCAACACTAAAACACATCAAAGTAATAGGTACAAGCATTTTGTGCTCGAAGCAACTCGCGCCAGTACTACGCCACTAAATTACCCTCTCGCCTTATAATACACCTAGCTAACTGTACGTGGCACGGTCAAATAATACGTTTTAGATTTAAAGGTTTTCCTGCAAATACCTGAAACTGGAAACTACATGAAATAAAAACTTTTATCTGTTTCTTTGTGGCCTAGTATAACGTTGTGAAATGTGGCTTGTCGCAACAAGACGTCTCGGCGTCGACAATTATTTCTCGGTTTTATCGAGTTTTCCATAAATGTCAGAAAAACGAATTGTCTAGTTATTGTAGTCCCCTTGGGCATGCTACAAAACTTTGGCCACATAACGTGTTCTCAAATTTGCAAAAAATTATATACTGTCTAAACAAATTGTTCAAAATCTAAAATTGTGCTCACTCTAGTGATTCACTCGACGTGTTTCACAATAAATGAGTGTTCGAGCTACTTCGGTATCGAAGCTACGGTGCAGCGTCGTAGCAAACAACGGTCTCGTAGCGCGCTCGTAGAGGTCTACAAAATCGCTACGAGCGTAGCCACGAAAATTTTAAAACGTCCTGTTTTTGTGGTGTAACTTTTAATGAGGGGCACATTACACGCGGAAAGTACTAAGTATAAATATTATTTCTTAATTTCATCCTCTCATATACCAAAAAGAAGGACGAAATTTTCTGAAAAAAATAAAAATACCCACAAGAACGACCTTTCTAAAAATTGTGATACGGAGACCGTAATTTTTAAATGTTTCATAAAACGCGACCCCTGTAATGAGAAACTTAATTTGTTCCCGTAATAAATATGATAAACCGGATTAAGCATTTCTATGTCAAAGGATACTCGTTTGTGGAGAGATGACCTTGACTGATGACCTTGACCTTGCTTGACTGAAATACTTCTGTGTTTTTCGCGTAAGTATGAATTGGTAAGACGATTTCTAAAAACATTTTTTTGAAACGTGACAAAGGGGCTTCAATTGGTTATTTATCAGCATTCTGATCAAGCTCTCGAAGTAACGTTTTTATCATTGAATTGCTAGTTTACCCCAAGAACCAAACCTGCGTAAAATATGATAAAGAAATCATTTTGTTGGTCGACGTAATATGTATTTAATGAAAATTATAATTCCACTCACCCTCTTGTTGTCTCGAAACTTCAACCAGCCACTGATGTCACTGTTATCCATATTGGAACAGTCTTCGTCCTCGACATCTGACCTCCTGGACATCAGAGGAGAACCCCCTGGACTGTCAAGGACTTCTCGTCTCCTCATCACAGGAGTACATTGTTGCGACAATCTGCCCTCGTTTACTAAATCACTCCTTCTTCCAAGAACTGGGGTAGCATGAGCTGAGACACCTCCGAGAAGACCTCTTCGAGCCGTGAAAGGGCTGCCTTCCCAAGCTCTTTTGGAAGTGGTTTTGCATTCTGCATGGAGACACAGGGCATCGAAGTTTGCCAGTTCCACTGACACCCTGGTCTGCAGGCCGCTGGGGTGAGTGGTCAGGATCGTCTGCTTGGCAATGCTACAGCCATGGCGGTGGACCTCCTCGCGTCTCTCCATATTGAGAAGGTATTAGTGCATCAGCATCTGGGCAGGTTTTCGTCGAATAGAATCCATTTAGTCCAAGTAGTCTTTTGTCCCATCTGTAAAAAAGGAACGATTATGTCAATAAAATGATTTTAAAAAATACCAACACTTTTGTTTAGTTTTCGATCGTAATTTGCTATATAATTTTAAAAGTAAGTAACGTTTCGAGTTTCTGTTTTGAACCTGTCGCCGGAAAAACAATTTTACGTTTGTTTTTTTGTCTACCAATTAGGTAATGCATATACGTACAACAACATCCGTATTCTAATGTTTTCTACTAAAAATACATTACTAAAATTTTTATGACAATAAAGGTTTTACATATTTTCCGAAGCCTGAAACTATAATAACATTATAACAATAATAATATAATACTTTGCCGTAGGGCTAGTTTAAATCCACTATATTTATGCCAATCACCACGGTTAATATTATGCGTAAACATACAGGACGTGGTAATAAACGTCAATAAAATTGCACTGCCTCGGTATCGGTATATAATGCCGGGTTACCATCATATAGTCTGTCCAGCATTAACCGGTTATTAGAAATAATGTTCCTCATTAATTGTCTAGACGACAACACAGTGAAAACTACTTTGGTCGTAAACGCTACTATACGTATTTATTTAACTTTTGTTTTAGGTTCCCGTTCTTAAATTGCTATATAGGTATGTACCTAATAGTGAGAACGTCATTTAATCATCGAATGTTACGTTTATGCTTATAAACACTGCACTTGCTATTATAAATAGTAACACCAGCAGAACAGAGAAGACATGAGCATTGATCACCACGTTTGCTCAAGACGGTTGACGATTTCAGACTTATATTTACTGTAAATTCAGTAACCTAATTACGTAATACACGATCAATCACAATCTGTTCCGATTTCAAACAGATTGCTAATCCATTGCTTCATAGGTTGAAAATAAAAATCTGTTCAACAACGTAAATAACGCAATGGATGTTGTTGAACTGTCAAAATGAAACAAATTAGTCATAATCGTTTACGAAAATAAGTTATGTAATTAGGGTACGGGTTTCCTCACTATGTTTTCCTTCACCTATATGTCAGTAATATCCAAGATAAACTCGGAAAGTACGTACGTAAAGGGCAAGGCCTTAACCGCTGGGCCATCACGACATTGCTATTATATTATGTTACGAAAATAACCGTCGTTATGTAGAAGCCTGATATTCCAGCAACCTTTAAATCGAGAAGATCATACTTAAAGTACTGTGAGTTAACATAAAGATTCTAATATACCAGAATGTTCCTGAATTTCTACATTTTTTCTTCATTAAAATAACAGGGATACACAATTATTTTTCTGAGTGTTATTTTGCGTCAAAAATATCCGTCTCCTAATAAAGTATCACAAATTCTCTAACATTAACTTTGTCCGTAATATTAAGTACGGCGATGACAGAAACTTCAGTTTTGGAACAAATTGGGCTACTAGAAACTTAAGTGGGGCAAGACGAATAATTTCATTAAACAAAATTGACGATTTAATTGTACAATTAAGGACACTTAAGAAGTTCAATTGAAAGTAATTAAACTGAGAGTATTTGGGAATTTTGAACTCGTGATACCACATTTATTTTAGCCCATTACTCATAATCATTTAATTTTCTTCTAATAGTTATTCTATGACTCTCCATAAAAACCTTTTTGTCTACACTTTTATACTCTATACTGATATTATAAAGAGGTAAAATTTGTTTGTTCGTTTGTAAGTTTGTATGTAGGGGGTAATCTCTGGGACTGCCAGTCGGATTAGAAAAAATATTTTTGCATCGGATAGGCTAATTCTTGAGGAAGGTTATAGGCTCATGGACGAAGTTGCGAGCAGAAAAGTACGTAATAAACTGCTGCCATATTATGAGTAAGTACGTATCTTCTTCCTAAGATAGAAGTGTTACAAAAAAATTGAGCTCTTATCTTAATAATAATAATAATAATAATAATATATTTATTTGCTCAAAACACGGTATAATAGGTCTTACAGTTTAAAATAGTACAAACATGTTTTGCCGGGTTTAGACTCAGCATGCAAATTTGAGAATAAAAGTAAGCACTTACTTAACTAACATTTTGTGTCAAAAAACTGTTTCAGACTATAAAAGTTATTTTGTCTTAGCCATGCACTCAATTTCCGCTTAAAACAGTATCTCGTATTTAACAATTTAAAATCACCGGGAAATTTATTATAAATCCGTACACACATAGCTAAGCAGCTTTTGCTATATTTTGCAAGCCTAGGAGCATTGCTTACTACGAGCCTATATGGGTCTCGTCTGTTTCGAGGACATATATCGTTCGCTGTTTTAAATAACTTTTTATGTTTCCACACAAACATGCATATTTCGTAGATGTATAGACAAGGCAGCGGCAACAAACCATTTATTTATTTATATTGCCCGTTATCTGTAAACTACCAAACGTAGAAACAAATTTAATAAATAATAGCTGTTTTTTTTTACTTTAATTCAGTTTTTTCTCAACAAAAACTGTCTTTGTCTAAAAACAGATTCAAGCGTATAAAACGTAACATTGCCTTCATTACTTTATAATAAACCAGACGTTATTTCAGACAGCCTGTCTTTCAACGAAACCGTCTTCAAATTGCCGTTCTTAGTTATTAAAACGGCTTTTATTGTAATAATTTGAGAGGTCATAGATCTCGACCCATTTGTAGAGGGAGCCTTAATCTATGGTACATTTGAATGGGTTTCTCGAAAACTCTCTTTAATGAAGTTAAGGAGTCTTCATAATTCTTCGAGGGGTTGAATTTGGATGTCGTGATCATTTATTACTCGTTTTAATAGGATTAAAGAATGCAAAGCTCCCGTTTAATATGTTTGGCGATGCGATGGGTCATTATTTTTGATTGGAGTGATATTAAAATCGCTGCATATTTAATAGATGTTTGAATTGTACATTGACTCGTGTATTGATGACGTTGATAAACGCTCATGTATCAAAACGTAATGGTAATAATGCGTTAGATGTGGTTTTCATCACTTTCGTTCTTCTATCTGAACAGACAGCTGTGCTGCTGGAGAGTTTGTTGCGCCTCTTCTTCTTCCTTTCCTACCTTTTTTTATTTGTACCTACATCACAAGCGCAATGTATTGCTAGATCGATATAATTGATCTTGGAAAATGTGATGTTCTCACGGTTTGACAGACGCACATGCTCTTCACACTAGTACATAGCAGTGCTACCAATCACAATATGTGAGTTAGTTTTTAGTAATTTTTGGTGGTCTCATTCGCAAGGAATGGCTGCTCTGCCCATATTTCTTTAAAAATCACGAAATAACCAGCACCATAATTGCGAAGACACTTCCTTCAATCACAATACAAGGATTTTGAAGGAAATTCCTACTCAATAACGTAAATATTTTTGTACGTATTTGTCTGTTCCTTTCTTATTGACTGTTTATATATATATATACATAAATGGTTAAATTAAAACAATGAACGTGGATGAACTGTAAAAATGATAGACATTGCGATCAATTGTCATTTACCCCACAGAATTCCTGATTACAACCAAAAAAGGTGACTAAACTGTCCCTTACTCACACCATATAAAATGAGCTATATATAATCCACGTAACGTAGTTTCAAGCACAGTTTAGCCGTCTTCAACAAACACCAGCTCAGTTCCTTTACCTTCCCTTCTTCGAAATATAACAAACATTTCTTTGAAATTCTTCAGAACTTTAGTAGTATAAACAGTTGGCAGGTAAGTACTATAAATAATGTATGAAAAGCCGTTTAAAAGCCGGTTACCGGCGAACGGTAAACGATAGTCATTACCATCATTACCATTACTTACCGTTCTGTAATGATATGCTTACTGTCAATGAATAATGGAAGGGTTTGCAGGCATTTTATAGATTGCGTTGGTTTTACGTACTTTTGAGCTATTGGAGCAGAAGACATGAGAATTTAAAATCGGTTTGTAAATAGCCCATAATAATTAATTCATTACACCAGACATACGGGTCCTTTGAGACATTATCCATCTATCATCAATCTAATCAGGATTTTATGTGGAGCGATTACCATGTTATATTTTATAATGACTATCACCTATATCAACAATTATCCGGTAAGACCGATAATCAACATTTCAAGTTTCTTTTACGTAGCATTATACAACGGATTTGTTGATGTATTCATATGAATATCAGAAACACAGTTCAAGAGCTGCTCGCGTCATATAAAATTTAAAAAACCGAACAAGTGCGGCTCGGACTCGCACACGAAGGGTTCCGCACCACCGTACAATATTTAGCAAAAAACGCCGAATAAAACACGTTTCTAGTACGGAACCCTAAATGGAAAATAAAGTAAAAAAATTAAGGGGGATACCCCTTTTTAGTTTATAGCTATATTTTATTTTTATTATTATTGTTAACGGCGATCTACCTATTATGATTCATGAGATACAGCCCGCTGAGAGACTGTCAGACGGACGGATGAACAGTGGAGGCTTAGTAATAGGGTTCCGTTTGGCATCCTTCGGGTACGGAACCCTAAAAATGGAAATCATATATTAACAAAATTACCAAAAGAGGATGTATAGCAGTCGCACATCGACAAACTAACCGCAACCAGCACAGCTTAACCTCACACATCTATCGATCCACGCGCTTATTTAGCCATGGGTTCTTCACATAGCTGTTACACTGCCGACCACAATACTGTACCCACCCTCAGCCGTTTAGAGCCATGAATTATGTATGGCATAATGTAGTGCACGTTGTGTACGTCTGTTTGTCACTACATTACTGTACAATGTGCGGCCATTGTATTTGTGAGTGACGTGCCGTAACTTGACAGGTAGAAGAGAATATTATGAGGGGTTTTGAAGTGATGGTTCTGTTGTTAACAAATTACTTAAGTAAATTATGTCATTTGTGTGTAGGCAGGTAGAAGTATATATCTGGGAGGCTGTATTCTTTTATGTTTTTAGCGTAGTAGATAACCACTTCTGTTCCGTTTCTGTACAATGCAATAATGTCAAACTGGCAGCTGTCACTTCATGTTCCGACTTAAAAAAATACTCAATGGGTACTCATTACTATTTTAGTTTAGTGCAAAATATATCAGGTTTCCAATTGAATCTCCTTTACGATTCCTGGATTTGGATTTGGGCATCCTTAACCACTCACTTTATAAGATCCGAAATACTCAACGAAGTTCGCAAACGCATACAAATAATCCAACCAATACTCGTTGCACGCAACGATAACAAACCTGTCCATTCTGCGTTACTTGAAACTACAGCACATAATAAGCAGCATGCAATCCTTTTACCTTAATTAACAATCCCACTTTAACATGAAAACACTTTAAATACAGCTTTAATTCCGCGAGACATCACGCAGCTGTTCATCAGCTTCCTCTTAATTCCCGTATATGCATAACCGGATAAGAATTACATTATTAACATATACTACAACATGCACACCATCCACAACATCCACCATTCTTACATTATTTCATTAACGTAAATAAATACAAAATTCTGAATCGGCTCCGATCGGATTACACAGCAATCCACTTTGCAATGGCGAGAATTTCGCTTTAATTCACACTTGTGCAGTTTATTTGCACTGCACTGTACAACTGTATGTTTAATCGTCTGTTTTGATACGCGCTTTATTGTAAATGAGTCATTTGATTTAGTTGTACAATTCCGCAAAATACATTCGTGAGCGAAAATGTATTGTGAATTTATCAAATCTGAAGTAGGTAAGTATTCAAATATTCTCCCTGCGGCGTAGACTTGAATATAAATAATTTATTGGTAGGACCCAAAATAACAAAAGGTTGTACCCTAAATCTTAGCCTTGACCGTGACGGTATTGGATCTGCTGAAAATACCCAATAGGCACGCAAAAGCTACCTTTCTCAAAATGTCACTAAAACTCTCCAAGATAAAAATAACAAATCTTTTGAGACCAAAAATTGTCGTACAAACTCCTTCTTTCACATTGCGATAGTTCAACAGACACCTAGTGCAAAGAAACCGCTACTTCGAAACACATTACCTAACTTTGCTCGCGGTCGGGTAAATAATGTGGACAGAACTACATCACGTGACTATTAAGCTGGTACTAAGTACCCCATTTATTTACTCGCCAGTGTAATATCGGCGATCTTCGGGGAGAAAGATAATTCTTTGCTTATCTTTTCAATTATCTTCCTTCGTTTGATTGCGCGAATTTATTTGGTATTGGTCAGATTTGTGGAAGCTAATAGTTTGGTCAGGAATTCTATCAGAAATCTAGGAATTGGTTTCAGCCGAGATTGTCTTTTAAGAGGAACAAGAATTCTGATAAAAATGTTACTTCTATTTGTAGGCTCGAGACAACTATTGTACCAACATCTAACGTAATCTTCAAAAGAAAGTGAGCTAAGTATAGAATGCCATGTATTATTTCTAGTTCAGCATATCCAACGAAATATAAAATTATTTTACTGACTGCCATAAAAAATACTGATGACATTTTATTTCCGCATTTCTGCAAACAAAGCGAACCCCAGCGTCCATCAGCGAATCTCTATACACAGCCAACAGGATGAGACGCATCGTTTTTCTCTAATACCAGACCCTTTGAACTGTCATCAAAATAATCGTTACGGGTCGCTTCGCTTGTATTCAATTTTTATACTAATTCGTTTAGAAAAGTCTTTCTTCAGAGCTGTTTCTGTGACCTGCTCTAAATGCTTGGAAACCCTTTTAATTGGAAAGCTGGAATGGAATAATTTTAATTTGAAATATTCATTCGCGGCGCTCGCGCTGCCTGTAAGTCCATAAAACGTTATTTTGAGTGCAATAAAGAGATCGTGTTTCGTTTGCGGGAAAAATGTTATGAAAGATCTTGCCCACAATTTTTCTTGCAAGTTGACCTCGTAAAAATGTGGAATTTAAAATGTAGGGAAGTTAAATTTGCATAAACATGCTGTGTGCCTACGGTAGTAAATATTTTATTTACGCCGTTTATTTCTGACTTTGAGATGAAGTAACAGCTCTCTCATTAACATGTTGAAATATACATTTTTAAATTATTCGTAAAGAATTACATGGTTGCAGACCTCTCTATATTTCTTTAATAACTATAGCAATTTCTTGGATAACTTCATTTAGATCATTAGATGCCTTGTATGCATTTTTTATTTGGCTTATTTCAACATCACTTTCTCCTGTGGACGTTCTCATGAAGTAATTAATTTTGCACCAGCTTCTACTCTTCAATACCTCTCATAATCAATAACCAATCAGCATCTTCAATAAAAAGACTCATTCAACCATACAAAATCCTAATAAAACCATCTCCCACGAACATATTTTCTTCACTCAAAATTCAGCTCCAACATACAACTGCGATAATCTTACAACTGTTTGGCGTCGTCAAATGAAGCGAACGCAATCACGTATTGGTTTAGGACGACGTGCGGGCACAACCCGGCCGAGTAGAAGATAAGTTTCTTGATCAATAGAGCGTGGCCACCGACGACTTGCCATTTAGCCGGGTTATTGTCTGATTGTGATGTATACGGTAGCGTTCTAATGTTGTTTTAGGCAATTTATTGAATTTGTGTTAATGTTTTGTTGATTCTGTTATTGTTTCTTGAGGATATGGAATTTAAGCGTGATAAGTTCGTTCGATTGGCCAACTTTTATGTTTTATAGTAACCCGTTAAAATTTTACCAGCGCCATAGTCCGGTCTGATAACAACATTTCTAACAAGATAACAAAACTTCTTTCATTACGAAATCAAACAGCCAAAACGTTTATTAAGCTAAAATTATTGCTTTCATTATAGTGCACAGTAAAACAAAGGAAACCAATCTAAAACAACAACGATCTCCATAAAGTTTCCTCGTATCGTACACACCCATAATTCAATGCATGCACACCGTTTTATTCAACTTAAATTACCTATTTTTCATTCCTACAAAACTTTCTACATTCAGCATGAAAAGCAATATACGATAGGACAGGATACAATAGCTTTGATCCAATAGAGTTGAGATCCAAGTTAGCTGCTCAAGCAAGTTAAATAGCTGCGTATAAGCAAAGAACAGTTTAAATTAACTTCCTCGTCTGCTACAGCCCGGTTTGCTCTTACTGTACCAAGTTTATATGAGGAAGTTGAAGTCAAAATTTTTAAACGACATGTATATTTAAAGTAACCACTTGAAAAGATTTTCTTAATGTTTTCACTCAATTGTTCTAGACTTAAAGTTTTGTAGAATTTATTATTTATTATAACATGTATTCGCTGTTATAGCCAGATGGCGGTTCATGCGGTGGTTACATTAATTTTAGATTGATATTTGTTAAGTTCAAGATCTTCTGGAAAAATTAAAGTTTAATGCTGAAATTGATTTCACAGAACATTTCTCTAGTAATAATTACCTGAATATTAAAACAAAATTAATGACCTCATTGACGTATAGTACATATTTAAATAGGACCTTATTTGACGTATATCGATGAAATCGTGGTTCAAACAAGTCTTCCAAAGTAACTTTCAAAGATAAATGTATTTCAAAAAGTAAATTAAGTGTAAATAGCAAAACGAATTCATTCTCTAAACACCCTTTGAACATCCCACTAACTCCGAGGGTTCTAAGCGATGCTGCAGGTTACAAAATCAACGACCGCTGACCGGCATTCACAATGTTTCAATCAGCGATTATCGATCGAATGTAGGTTCGCATCCCGTATGCAGCCTGTTACACATTTATAGTATGCCTGCGGACTAGCTGCGGTAAATATAACTGCATGGCTGGATGATCCAGTGAATTAGGGTACCTAAGTAATTTTTAATTGGATCGATGATGTTTGTTTGTGGAGTATTGTGGGACAGGATCGCATTCTTGCTAAACTTACAGGGAACTAAGAGATGTTAACTTTCCTTATAAATACTTTTGAATTAGCTTTGCTATGAATTCGTGTTATGATTATAACATTGTTCAGTGCCACAATATTTCGTTACGCATAGTTAACGTCAAGTTTATTTGTTGTGAAGTTGAATTGTTTGGGTTCTACATAATTGTTGCTGATTTATTATTCAGTCATACGTAAATAAATGAGGCTCATTTAAAATATAAATGAAAAGCTTCCTCGAATGAAGAATGATTTAAATTATACCAGCCTCAAATGCTAATAAATACTAGTTACGTTATATCCATGAAATTAAATTGACAGCTAACTATAGTTTACATAGATGTGGTTTCATTAATTTCATCAAACTATGTGAACGAAACGGCGAGTCTCTCACAAACCATCTAATCGAAAGCCGACATCAAACAGTAGTCACATTATCATCTCAATTTCTAACGCGATTAGTATTCATAACTCGTATACTTGTCGCTGATATGATCTGTGTGCCATTAAGTTATGGGATATTTGAGAGTGTTGTGGACATCATAAATAAATAAGCGAATATTGACATTGAGCATGAAAATTGGAATACTTTTTTATGACAAGAAGATGAAAGTTCTTTATTTGTAGTTTAGACAGTTAATCCATATTTTCTTGTAACCTACGTGGCCACATTTTCAACAAATTGTACCACGTAAATCGTCATCTTACACACTATAGTGTGTAAATGAATAACGTAAGTACCTATGAATTTCATACAGCTTATTACCATCTGCCTGCCGCATTCGATAGTAGAACAACAATTCGGTATCAGATTGTCAGACTCCCGTCAGACTGTCTGGAACTGCTGTGAAAATTTACTTTGAAATAACGGTAGTTGTTAATTTACACAACCAAACACAAGATTTCACAACTCATATCCCAAAGACATATTCGAGCTTTCAGGCACCATGATTGAAAGCTAATACAAGTACCTACCAAATACACAGTCTAAATGAAGTAACTCTCTTCCTCCTACATCTTGCTCCACGCTATCCGTAGAAGCAAAACTGTGCAGTTAATATAACGTAGTTAACTCGTATGTCAAAGGGCGCCCTCACCGTCGTCGTCGTGAATACGCAATCACTAAGTAATCGCGTATCGGTAAATATGTTGCGTATTTACGAGGAGGTGGTTGTATTAGCGTAAGATGGGGCTTAAACAACTACTTAGTCTCCAGAAGCTACCTAGTTATACATAAATATAGTCTATTCCGAGAGTACCTCATGAAAGTGTAAACAAAGTCGTTCAGATTAAATTTTTATGCAATCACTTACTAAAGGTAATTAGAAACACATTTATGTGTATTTAGAAGGTTGCAACTTTATATCTCACTACGTTTTCTAACAAATATTGTGAGAAACAACTATTGGTTAATTATTATATTATGTTAATAAGATTTATTCTAATAAGAACTGTATAACTTCCTGTTTACCAAAGGAAGTTCTGGTCTTGCTTCCATATATTATGTTCTTTCAAAAGGGTAATTATTATTTTCTGGGAATTTCATATCAGTTCGTGACTGCCCCACAAATGTAAACAAACGACGTCTTTTTTTACAGAGAAGAAACGAAGGTTGATGAAACCATGAAAACCATAAGTTTCTAAGCAACACTTTCCTTCACCGCCAGTCAATCGATACCATCCATACCTACTAATATTTTAAGTGCGAAAGTAACTTTTTATCTGTCTGTCTGTAACCTTTTAACGCCATAACGGCTGAACAGATTTATTTATTTAGCAAGGTACACCAACGACACATTTACAAGGATAGTAACAATATTATCACGAGTCTTCAATACTGTGTAAATACATCACATTTAGGCATGCACAACATTCTTATTAAATACAATTCGATATATATTTTTTAATCATTATAATATTAGAAAACACATTAATTTGATACATAATAAAATTACCAAATAAGACTAGATAATTTAAAAAAAATTAAAAAATATAAAATAAGATTTAATATATAATAAAATAAATAAGATTTAGATGAAATTTTAATGGCAAACGGATAGAAAGAAAGAAAGAAAAACATTTATTTGAACACAGTTCGTGAAACACAAAACACAAATAACAAAAATAAAATAAATAATAATGTTTAAAAAGAACAGTGTGTGCCTCACGGCTGCGCCAAAAAGGTTCGTTTCAGCATTAATGCCAGACACATGCTGTCTGACGCTAGTTTTTTAATGAACCCATAAGAACAAGTGACGGGGAGTACAAACAGTTTCAACATACCTAATACATAATTTGTATAATAAAAAATAAAACTAAATAAGTAATAAGCACGTAATCAAACATAATACAATAACAAAAAACATACGATCATGACCTGTGTGAGGACATTCCTGTAAGATCCGTGAAAAAACCATTGCAATATAAATAGTTGCCCATACACAATCCAACATACACTTTCCCACAGTTTTGTGAGCGTTCACAAAACTATTGTATATTCTAACGAAGCGTTGTCCTATTTGTTTAATTGTCCGTCTGTTAGTTTTCAGTTAACCGCTGAAATGTTTCAGCGCTTCCGACATACGGGAACTGAACAAAATAAACGGAACAATATTCTTTTCACCTATTTCGAGTGTTGAATGTTTTTTTAGTGTAGGTAATAGATTCTCGTCGCTATTTCCCGAAGGGTAGGCAGGGATGGTACTTCTTCCCTCATATAGGAACTGTGTGAACTATACTTTATGTTTGATATACAGTGGCTACGGGTCGCGGGTTTGATTCCCTAACTTAACATAATGTTAGTGTGACTGTACCTAAGTTAGCCTAGGCTGATAAAATTTTCATTTTTCCTAATTATACTAATATTAGTGGTTAGGTCGGTTCCCCCCTTAGGGGAAGGGCCGCACTCCACCCCGTACGGCCCTGTAGAGCTCGTCTCCAGACTGGTCACTCTCCCACCGATATAAGAAATGAATTCCTAAATAAGAAGAACTCCGATACCTTGTCCCATTAATAAGGCAAGGAAAGGATTGAAGGAGATTGTAAATAAGACAGGAATTCATAGTTATGAAAATACATTGGATGTGATTTTAGAAAGCTATTAAATAATAGAGGGATGCAAAGTATGTCGTTATAATAATATAAACTTCTGAGTAACCTTTACGTTAGCGTAACAGGTATTTGGTCAGTCATTACTCACACGATACCTCACATCTGCACTCGGAATGCTCAGAGCAACACTTCCATAAGTGACGCATTGCGTCGGCATCATGCTCTTTTGGAGACATGGTCCCTAGCAGTTCTTGGACTGAATATAAGATAGATGTGTTCACCCAATCCCCTGGAAGGTCGCCCTTTGCACAACAAGCACATCTGCAAGACACGCGTTCATGTCAGTCTGACCGAATTATTGGTCTGAGATATCGAATACAACATTCAAGAATTACTACCTAATAGAGTTGAGAATCGAAACTCAAGAATCATTATTTATTTAATAGAGTTTTGGATAATCTCTATTAAAGCCCTTTTAATTGGTCAGAGGCAATGGATACATAATCCAAGATTTAGGTACTAGATAATAGAGTAGAGAATCATAATTCAAGAATCATTAATTAATAGAGTTGTGGATCAACTCTCCTGAACATCTATAGACAGTTCCCAAAGCGCCCTCCCTTCACCACTTCCTAGTGTTTGAGCTGGGGAGAAGAAGTGGCGCAACAAACTCCCCAGCAACACGTCTCTGTCTGTTTAGTTACAAGAACTTCAAATATATTACCAGCCTTGGATAATTATTATAATGAAAGACTCACCCAGTCGCACCAACAACCACACACTCACACATATTACATTAAGTACTAAATAAGTCTAATCTGGGCCTTAACCCAACTATATTTAACTTAATAACTAATACTCGTTATCTCGCGACAGCCCACTCGGACATGGCCTCTTGGTATTCACCAAGTCTACTAATTTAACTAGCCTAGATTCGGAGATCCGCACCCTATCGTGGTCGAAACCCGATTGTCCTTCGTATTCACCAATCCTTCAAAATTCCTAAAATCACCACGTTTATCTCAGCCCCTTTTCTGAGTGTTTCTCACAAAGACTTAAGACGCTTTTTGCTTGCTTTGTTCCTTAATGGCCTGCATAGATTGGGTCTCAAGGACACTTATAATTAGCAGATGTGGCTGCAATAATGTCCGTTGCTTCGAATCCAAGGATTGCCAACCTTTGAGACGGTATAGCCAAGAGTTACAATTTATATATATTTTATTATAACACATTCGATTATGTCTTAGCACAAAATCGATTAGAGTAGCTATGATTCTAGCCAGCCGCTAAAATAATAAAATATTAATCTAATAATATAACTACAGTTATCGGATATTAGATAGTAGCATCAATGGCTTATCAATGTATCATGCCTTTTGAAAGTTTGAATCTGGCTCATAAGTTGTTGTTTTAAATATCAAGTATGACTCTAGATTTATATTTATTAGTTGATCCATATTCCTTCCTTTTTATTATATTTATGCAAGACTACGCTTGCTCGCACGTAGTTTGAGAACCGCGTGTTGTGTACCCCTGCCTTGGTCTCAGTTCTTAGAATTAGCAGGCTTGTTTGTTACCCATAAAATATAAATGAATAGGTTTCTAAGAGGTTCAATACTTTTTTCAATTTTAAAGTAAAAGGATATTTTGTTATTAATTAGGGTAACGTGTCAAACTGTCAGACCATCAAATATAGATTTAATGTGTTTCTGAGAAGCCCGAACCATGTGCCGATTTTAAGATAAATATAATATTTTGTTATTAAATAGGAGCAAATGGCAGACAGTTACATTAGCTGACACATAGAATAGTGTTCAGGCTAATTTTATTGTTGTTTTTTGTAACGCAGTTTCAATTAAAGTGAAATATATAGTATAGCTGATAAAAATATTTTTAGACATTACTTGTTACGAGTTAGTAGGTTGGTAAGGCACAGAAAACAATCACTACGGGCACCATTAACTTGACCATAACTCTTAGAACCTATAACCATATTTCACGTCAACGAACCAGAAAACCCAAAGAAATATGTTATCAATTAATTGATCTCACACCAAATCTTTGATTCAATTAACGAACCAATTGATTGGGAAATACTTTCAATTAACTCTTAGGCAATGGATTACCGTCATCTGGAAGGTCGTTGTCCGACCGGAAGTGACGCAATAGGGTCGTGTGACGGACCGGAAACTATTACAAGTAACCCTTGCGATGCGTACTGTAGAGTATAAGGTTTTTGTTCCTACAATATGGAGCTATATCTAGCAATATGATGGAGTTTTGTGAGGGTTATGGCCCATATGGTATGTTTCCGGATTTAAAAAGGATACAGAGATAAGTCAATGTTACATAAAATAGCTCTTTTTATGAAACTGTGACTACAATACGTTGGTTTCGCAATAAACGGGCTATCACGGGGAAATTGTTATAATGACATACATTGCTCACTGATTGGTAATTGCAGATTGTTGTGATGATTCGCAAACAGAAACTCGCTTCTGGTCATACTATTTTCCATCGTTTAAGATTTTTTGACAACAGTCACTAATATACCAGCTGTGCCTAGTACCCGCCGTATTATCTGTCCAAGTATTTTGTTAGTAAGAATTTCATACCACTTGTATATTTAAGTAATTTGTGTAAAATAAATAAAAAATGACCCAGATTAAAAATTCTGACTCTCAAACCAAGTGGAACAGCTGCCTCTTCTTTAGAAAAAAAAAAAAACAAATTACTGGATCTACGAATATAATACCAAGTGTTTTCCTACGAGGAAGCAAAGGGCGGCTTATGAAGAAGCTAGAGGGTCAATCCATATCTAATCGGCCTATTCAAAAAAGACTAGACTATTCAAATACGATCACTAAGACCACTCACCAAGAATAACAGTCACCTAGATTTAACCCTCCACTACTATCGAGGTACAATCTATTCACACATAACCCTCTCTCCGCCACGTCGGGTAAACCGGAGATGGGCACGTGCCGGATGCCACCTCTATCATTTTACCGGAGAGATATTTTTAGGATAGCGAGGCATGGCGACTCTATTATTCATTTTATTTGCGTTTTATTGAATACAGTTTGCGGTATGCAAAAGGGATTTCTGTATTAATGTAGATTTTTTACCTTGACTCGGATACCTTTATTGATTGTTTCCATAGAAATATAAAAAAACAGTCTATGGTTGTATCTGTCAATTTATATCATAACCTAGAAAGATTTGACGTAGGTGGAACATAAAAACGTTTAGACACATTTTTGACGGAATACCTATTAAGAAAATCTAAAAGGTAACAAAAGTGCAAGTTATGGAACACAGCAAGGTCCAGTTTAGAAATAAGATGGAAATAAGGTAAAAGAATGTCGATTTTTGATTAATTTTGACGTTCAAAAGTGCCTATTTGAAATAAATGATTTGACTTTGACTTTGATGGAATCAAGTTTACCGACTTTTTAAACAAAGATCCCAAAATCTACAATCAAAATGTGTTTCATTCAGCAAAAATAATAGTCCAGTCCGTATGACAGTTAAACTGTAAAAGAGCAGGCCTAACAAGGCGCCATTTCTTGAAAAACAAACAGAACTAGAGACAAATGCTGACGCACTAATTACACCAAATCACAACGAGCGTGTGACTTGGATGTTTTGTGTTTTTGTGATTGCAACCCTGTTGTAGTGTTACCATATTCTCTTGTGTTTATGAAATTTACTTGAGTGTTAGGATGCTTAAGCTAGTCTAAACTTATCCATTTATTCTTTGTTATTAATGTTCATGTACTGAGTTAATCCACATAATATTTCTAGTAAAGTAATTGATGTTTTTTTTATTTTTTATAATTTGAACTTGTGAAAAAAACAATGTAATCCTATGCAATTGGATAGTTTTGATTTTTATCCCATCACAGTAATTCCGAAAATCCCTTCGAAAAAAGACGGCTAAAATACCGAAGATTAGTTAAAACGCCAGTACCAAAAATCCTCCAAATAATTCTTGGCAACAGTACAGACGGAGCTGGCAACCCTTTAGTAGACCGTCATTTTTCATGTTGAACCGGGCAATTTATGCGGCGCTTAATTAGGTGTTTCATTTATGTTTTATTTATGTCTCGCTTACAATTATATGGATTGCGAAGAACTGTTATGATATGACGTCGGGATACACTTTTTGTCTTCATATTGTTATGCTTTTGTTGGACTTTTTTGTGCGGAGTAATGAGAACTGAAAGTAAAAATAATGTGAGTGAAATGCTATGAATGACTGTGTTCGCTTAGAGTTTCATCTAGTAATGTTCTATGAGTTGGCATTAGGTATAATATTAAGCAAAAATAAATAATAATAATAAATGTTAATAATTTTTGTAACAAGTTTTTTACACTTGCATAGTCCATACAGGGATAATCGTCGATTGGTACTCATTCCATCTAAAATTATCTAAGGGGCCTCTGCGAGTTGGCTTCAATCCCTCGTACGCCTTCCATCCAATTGACCGGGACCCTAAGTTCCCGAGATATATAAACATATATATATATTGTGTAATATCATGTTTTCCATGTATGCGGGAAACTATAGCTTTTCTTTTATGAAGAAATCGAAATCAAATATGGCAAACAATATTGTATATGATATATATATAAACGAATAGTTAAAAAAAAACAGCTTTTCTATCAGTGTTATTTTACAAAACATACAAACATTTTTTACAAAAAATACAAACATCTTACAAACATTTTTTACAAAAAATAAGAAAAGTTGTCTTGCAAAAACACATATTTCTAAACATAGTACAGGAGTTCCACATTCTCAAATAATACATCTTCAGTAAGTCAATCTATCCATTCGCATAATGCTTTTATAAACATTCCTGTGTGTGGAAAAGAGACAAAAACCTAATCCTACCGATAGAGTTATCCTAATCGATATTATTAATATCTCAGGGCAAAATATTCGGAGAGGTTTCTAAGGAATGATGGGTGCACATTCCTACCCCTATCTTATTGATGTACTCGGTGGACCCATGTATGTGTGTGAAGGGATTAAATACTGCTTATGATTATGTTAACCTATTTGTGGTCTAGCTCCTTGACTACTAAAATAAAAATAAAACAGGTTAATTATGACGTAATCTTCTTCTTTTCGAGTCGACGGTAAAACATGACGTAATTAATTTTATATTGTTTCGACAATGACATAATAATTTTAAGTTTATTTTGAACCTGCGACCCGCCCCTGCTTCGCATTGTTTCAACTGCTTGACAAAACTTTGAGATTTCTTTTAAGTAAGATGAAAGTAATGTATTATACACAAAAACGTTCCGGAATAAATTCTCTTACTCATGATGAGCACTACATCAAAACCAGTTGCGTACAAACACGAAAAGCGACTTTAATTTAAAATATGTATAGAAAATTAAAAAACTCCTAGGTTATGTTTACTAAACCTATACAAACACCTGGTAATTCGTCAGTTTTTCGCAAATAGAAATAAAAATGGACCAACTTTTACCGAAAAATAAGACTTAGTCCTTTTGAACTAAGTCCGTTCCTTATTCAAAATACGCCGCGTACCATAGCTCTTAGATCGTTCACTCAATTATTAAGAGCGAGGCCCACAGTGAGTGACACGCAATTAATTATTAGTACTTACCCTAAATACGAGACAATGTAAAACGGAAAACTATCCATCACTGTGTACTGAACATTATTGATAGATGTTTAACCTAAGGGTAATTAAATAGGGTACAAGTGTGGGCAAGTAGTGTATGCAAAGATGTTGTTATTAGTACAATTTACAGTTTTATTTTTCTGTTTCTGAGTAGGTTTTCGACTTCCAAAATTTTTAGAAGAGACTAAATATATTTATTTGCAATATAATATGTTGGTATTTATAAATAAAAAACAGTTGTTACCTACAGTTTGTAAAGAATCCATGTAGGTAAATTGTACTTAAAACAATGCGAGTATTTCGAATTCATCTATTTTCTTTAGTTGTGTCTTGAGTTCAAATCCGTTTTGCTTTCATTTCTTTGTAAAACAGAAAATATTTTTTATTTTAGAATTGCTTTTAGAGGTGTGTTATTCATGTTTTCAACAAATCTCATAATTTATTATCAACAACTAAAATACCTAACACCACCTCGCATGTTTCCGTGACCACATTTCACGCCATCCCTCACCGCGTTCTTAAATATAATCGATATTTAGAGCGCGTGCAGATAATCGATACGAAGTAGTCGAGTGGAAGACGAACGCAGCGGCGACGTACGTGTGGTTGCACCCCTGTGTTAGTGCTGAGGGAGGGATCTTCTTTAACTTGTTGAAATCCTGGTAGATTAAAAAGCTCTTCTTTATAAATAAAACCGGCCAAGTGAGTATCAGACTACGCACAATGAAGGGTTCCGTATCTCATATCTGGAAATTTATCCGAAATACAAACTTACCATTGTAGTTGAAATACATCTTCTCCCATACATTCCAACTGCAAGTTTAAGTTTGTACGCATAATATTGAGAGATTTACCATGTTATTTTAAGACTATAGACTTCTTATAGGTTTTCCTATATAATTTATGAGTGAAGAACCGTTCTCCGTAATTTTTTCAAAATTTTAGGCTCAGTAGTTTCGGAGATAAAGCCCGGGGTTAATGGGCAATGTTCATTTATTTTCTTAAATATCTTTAAATAAATTTATTTTAAAATGATTAAAACATATATTTGAGATCCTCGCAACAACCCCTTTCATTTGATATGTCATACAATACAGTTCGCTTAATTTTTTTTTTTCTTATATGCCCCCAAAAGTGACCCCCATATTCAAAGTTCATTTATTCACGTTACACGTCTGTGTTTGGGTTACAGAGATACATATGTGTACCAAATTTCAACTTAATCGTTTGGAGCAAATTGCCTGTGACAGACGGACAGACAGACACACGATTGATCCTATAAGGGTTCCGGTTTTTTCCTTTTAAGGTATGGAACTCTAAAAATCGTTGTATTACCTGTTCCAGCAACCACCTAGTTGTTTATGACGTCACCAGTTCAATGATTGATGATATATCATTCTTTACTTCTTAATGTGATACTAGTGGGTAAAATGTTGCAATACTCAATACTATATTTGCATTCCACAATGTGTATTTAGGTAGTAACTTAAAATTATATTTGATCATTATTGACCCTGTCGGGCACAGTAAAATAGTAGGGAGAGGAAGCTTTGAAAAACTTAGCTTATCAGTCTTCTGAACGAAATCCAACTTTATTAATTTATTATCCATTTTTATAATCCAATTTATATTAGGGTTTTCAGCAGTCGTAACATAGATAATAATAAAGCCAATCAAACAATTAATAAATTAAGATAACTAAGCGAAGTAATTATGAATAGGTAGGTACTTATTTGTAGGTAGGTTCGGATCGGACACAGTGTCCAATTGACACATTTTAATTTTAATATTTTTTTCACTGACAATTCGGACGCCATCAAATTATTGAAGCTGTTGCCTTAGTGACATCATTTTCTCTCTTCTTCTTTTGACATTCAAAAAGTGTTGATTTTGAATTTACTTAAAATGTCATCAGATTTTGTCGAACTTTTAAATATCATATAAAATGTTAATTTCCTGACCTGGTGCCACAGAATGTTTAAGTGCTAATGGACTACCCGTAAATCACACTATACAATGAACGACATCACGAAAGTTACTATGGACGTATCTTAAAACCACATGTCACGCTATCCCAAAAATAATCGATACTTATGCGTGCAGTTAATCGATACAAAGTAATCGAGTGGAAGACGTGCGTGTGATGCACCCCTCTAGTCGTACGGTTGTAGCTAATAAGCTTTATTGTTTTATTAATACAAGTCAATAAGTTCGGTGTAAACATGACTTTACAATGACTTGTGGGGCTTCCTTTGAGGTTGATTTTGTATTTGATACTGTTTGTAGCCGGCTTCATTAATTGTAAATCTTTAGTGGTTTATTTACTTCTTTTGGATAAGCAGAATGTGAACTATAGTTTCAATGCTATACGTAGTTTCAATAATAAGTTGATAGTTGAAATGAGACTTATTATTATTACTTTTTTTTCTTTCATACTAAATATAATAATGGGGCTTACAAGAATTTTAATAGATCGTAATGTAATAATACACAATTTCAGTACTAATATTTCTGTATTTATAATCTTGGTACACTTTTAGCATTATTTAACAAACTATTTAATTAGGTACTTCATATAATAACGTTATAGACTTTAGACTTCTTGAAGACACCTTTAGATTTCGAGGCTCAAACCGTACTGCCTTAGAAGCTAAGTGACGCTCCAAACATCATGTTTTCAATTCCGTTCCGCTAAAAAACCAGTAGTTTTACAGAACTGTCAAATGAGATACATTTAAATGTCATGATTACACTGATACAAAAAACATTTGAGGCAAATCACATACTTTTAATTTTATATTTAGGATTTAAAATCAGTTCATATTAATATTTAGAAATCATGACAGTAATTAGTTCCGTTCTACTAGGTGCAGCTAGCTTCTACTCACGACTTTGTCCACGTGAAATTTCTTGTGCCCCCGACCCTTCGCCCACCAGCGTAACTTCGATTTCGCTTAGCGTTCTTTCAGTTTTTTTTCCTTTTTGCTCAGCTCTTAAAGGTCGTAACTTAATGTTAAATAGCCTATAACCTTCTTTAAGTATTGGGCTTTCAAATGCAAAAAGAATTTTCCAAATGCGAATAGCAGTTCCAGAGATTAGCGCGTTCAAACAAACAAACTCTTAAGCGTTATTATATTGTAATACTAGCTTTTGCTCGAGGCTTCGCCCGCGTGGATGTCGGAACATATCCCACGGGAACGTACTACCGGAATTTACCTAATAGTCAAGGAAAACGTCATTGAATCCTACCGCTGCGCCCGCGTTGTCGTCATCCATAATTACTTTGTTACGCGTAATTTTGAATCTGTGATGTCTTTTAACTATTCATTTAAATGATATGATGTCTAGGCATATTTTAATCTAAATAAAATGTTGTATTGGTTATGGATTAATATGTAAAATACCGGTAGCTACAGAAATAACAATTAAATTTTTATCAAATTCTGAAAGATAAACATGGTTATTGTAGGTCATCCTTTGAAGATAGATATATGTTATTGCGGAGTTTTTATTAAACTTTTTAAGGTATACAATCCTATAGAACATAAATTTTATTGATCTCTCACGGTTTACGCGGCGCACGCCAGTAAAGCTCACAGTCGGCATGATTTTTTCCGACATTTTGAACAATAATCGTCATATTTCAGCCAATTTACACAAAACCTAATGAATTATACACTAAAACCTTCCTCATGAATCATTCCGTCCATTGTTAAAAACCGTTTGAAAATACGTTTGGTAGTTTTTGAGTTTATCGCTTTCAGACAGACAGACAAACGCGATGAGGGACTTATAATATGGAAGGATAAGGATAGTATAGATAATGTGCACACAGATAATCCGACTGGTCTACTCGACTGGTCTGGTACTGGTCTGATCGTTTTGAGTTGGCGGTTAATCCTACCAAGTGTCAGGCTATCATTGTAGGGAGCACCCACAGTGAATGGCTTAACTGTGCCACCTGTAATGTTTAACAACACAGTCATCCCGTTTAGTTCCGATGTTAGGGATCTTGGTCTGCATGTTGACACATCTTGACTGGCGAAAGCAGGTCACGACTGTAAGTAAAAAAGTCACCGGAACGCTGCGGTCGCTCTATCGGTTGAAAAACTTTCTCCTTCTCCCATCACACACTAAGGCAATGCTTGTACAGCCCCTAATCTTTACCATAATAGACTATGGTGATGTGTGTTACTATGACCTGAATGCAGATCTCCTCAATAAACTTGATCGCCTTCTAAATAACTGCATTCCATTCGTCATCAATCTTCGTAAGCGCAGAGAGTTGAGGGCTCTGTCTATGTTGTATTCTATACTGGACAAACCCACTTCGCCTTCTTATCTGACTTCCCATGTTCAATACAAAATGTTCAATAAAAATCTTCGTTCTACCAACAATGTCCTTCTCACCGTTCTGGTTTTATTCACTCTGCTTTCTTTGTCAAGGCGGTATTTTTCTGGAATGCGCCCCCACTGAACATCAGGATGGCAACCAGTCGGTTATCTTTCAAAGTGAAGGCACGTGAACATATTCATGAAAAGTTGGCAGAATCTTTGCAGCGCTGATTTGCTGGATTTGTTTTCTCCTCTACCAATAGTTATTTCTCCTGACAAAATTTATTCGGTTTATATATATGTATGTTTGTATCTATGTATTAGTATCAACTCCAAGTGAGTTATCTATCTCTTATGTTGCACCTGCCATGTTTTGTCTCTGCATCACCCTAAGGTTGACTGGTAGAAAATGCCTCAGGCATTAAGTCCGCCTTTGTACAGTATTTTTTTACTTGTGCATGAAGTTTTAAGAAACAAATAATCAAACAACTAAAGAGAACAATAAAGTACAGGAGCACAAATTGGTCCCTTGACACGATTTTAATACAAAATTCCTTAACGATATAAATTGTCGATGATTTGCTGAACAAAGTTAAGTATTAAATAATCTTGCCGGATCACTTAGATAAGAAAGTTTGATAAGTTACTTATAGGAAACTTTTGTTCGTGGGTGTATTAGTTTAGATGTCTTTAGCGACTTCTTTGACTGACTTTTACTATTTCGCTAATGTAATGAAAAAATACGACTGCAACTGATGACTTCTTAAGCTATTTTGCAACAACACTTCTATAATTGTGAGATGACAAAGGCAGGACATGCTCAAATTATTAACAAAACAGTTTTTTACGGTGTGAAAATTGGGTTGCATTTTGACAACTCTGACTATAAGGCGGTTTTCTTGCGACTGAACACGCCATCTTAGTTTTCATAAAGCTTTTATCTGCTAATTGTCAGTCGTAACTCGGTTTGCACGTTTTCATAGAACGAGAGTAATGTCTAATTGACAGTCTCGACTCAGTTTGGACACAGCCTAAGTGAGACATCATTACAAGCTGCCAATAACACACGTATTGGCGCCAAAATAATGACGTCATAACAAGATACGCCAATGCCAACACGCCCACAACCACACATACAAAACACCCACAGCCTCACACACACAACACACCCACAGGGGACACACACAACACACCCTTGCCAAAAATACCAATACACGCTTTAAAAAGGTGATGTGCAGATAAGTGCATACAAATTATTATAATTACTAGAGAGGGAGTAAAGTTGGCAGTCGCCGGGAAGTAATACAGTCTGCACGATATGGCTTCTGTATCAAATAACGGTACTACCGAAGTACCGACGAGTCCTCGGCAAGCTGTTTTGTATTCATCGAGCTTATGTTACTATCTGCGTGCTGTTTCTCTGAGGATTACTGCTGAATTTCGATTAAATCATTTCCTTACTGATGTAGAGCAGCCGGTCACCATCGAATCACCTAGATACAGTTTACTTCTGAACAAAAGCCTTTTAGTGGCTGACTCAATTGATGATCAAAGAGGTGATCAGAATCACCACGCTTGGCAGGCAAATTAATCAGTGATTAACAGGGTCATATTAAATGCGAAACGTCAAATAACAGATTACGGTGTCAACGGTCGCTGCTGCAACGGTAGTGTGCTTACTTAAAATTATGAATTTAGATGATCTTTCTTTTTTGGTTTTATCGTCTTTGAATACAATTAATTTGACCATTAATTTTTATTACAAAACTTAAAAGGATGCTGTTATGTAGTTCCAAATCTAATATGATTTTGTCGTATGTAGGTATCATTTCCATTCATTTTAATATATTACATTCATTTAATAACCTATGACTTTTCTTTATAAAAAATTATGGGCGATTAATAACGAAGACATGCGACCATGGGGATCTGTGACAATGTCAATGTCAAAGACATGTCAATCGTTAAAAGAAAACCGTGAGTTACAACCTCAATCTAACCTCAAACATAATATATCTCTGACAAACCCATTTGGAATCACTAGCGGTACGGTTTGAAACGATTTTAAGGCTTTTTAGAGTTCCGTACCTCAAAAGGTAAAAACGGAACCCTTATAGGATCACTATCGTATGTCTGTCTCTCCGTCTGTCATAGCCATTTTTTTTTCGAATCTAATGGACCGATTAAGTTGAAATTTAGTACACATATCAATTTTTGTGACCCAAACATGGACGTTTTCACTATACGGGGTTAAATAAAAAAAAGTTTTGCTGACTGTACAGTGTGACATATCAAATGAAAGGGCTTATTTTGAGAATCTCGATTTTTTAAAATAAATTAGTAATAAATATTTTTATAGATATTTAAGAAAATAGTCGAAAATTTATCATGTCTCCCCTCATCTCCAAAACTACTGAAATTTAAATTTTGAAAAAAATACAGAAAATAGTTCTATACTTATAGATTACACGAAAACCTATAATAAGTCTATGGTCTTAACATGGTAAATCTCCCAATGTTGTGCGTACAAAGTTACATTTTCAGTTGGAATGTATGGGAGAACATGTTTTTCTACTACAATGTTAAGTTTGTCCTTAGGATGAATTTTATTCATCCCAACTACGGAACCCTTCTTTGTGCGTGATCCGACACACTCTTGGCCGGTTTCTTTGGTGTAATACTTATGATGGTTTGTAGGAATGGTGGCAATTTTTATTTTGTTTTGTGGTGTGGTTAGTGATTAACCTAGTGTCAGAGTTTTTATGCCGCCCATGGGCCTCTGACTAGGCTTCATATGCCGTCGAAAAATATCTCTCAGGCATTCCGGTTTCCCCACGATTTTTTTTTTGTTCACCGTATTTGAAGTAAGTTATACTTATTCAAAGATTAACTAGATACCTACGTACATTCATCTCGTTTGTATTCATTTAAAAAAATTCTACAATATTAAACAGCCGCAACATTAAAACAATATTTAGGATTGTCGACATAATTACAGAGCTCTATAAACGAATTGGTCATTTTTGTATTGTAGGCACCTTTATCATTAGCAAATAGCTAGTTGGTTGGTTATGTAACATTACGTAACATTTAGCCTGATACCTAGCTACTGTAAATGTTTCACCAAAAAGACTTTTATTTAATTTTCTCAAATTAAATATCGACCTTCAGACCCAACAATCCGTTGCTGAAGTTTAGTAGGACAAAAAAAAACAAAACAAATGAATTCAGTTCTAAAACAAATTCCTATTGAAAAACTTTCTGCATATCTGGCATTACTCCAATGAATTAACAAACATTCATCTAAGTAAATAACAATTTTGTGAGTAAAACCTTAGTTCCAACAAGAACTACGTGCACTATTCATAAATTTCAGAACGAAATTTATCACCATCGTCGACGCGCGAAGGAAAATGTCTGTGGAACTTAGGCATTAATAATAAATTGTTAAAAGTATACGCTTCTACGATAACTAATGCTTATTTATGTATTAGATAGTTGCTACCTAGGCTTCTAACGTACACTAGTGCCCCTGAGAATAAAATTGTGGAGATAAAAACTATACTATTGTGTGGTAAGAAGCTACCTAATAATATAGCTATGCGTACCTAACGTGATACCCAGTACCTAACTTGTGGAAGTCAGATAGGTAGTCGCTTCAAGTAAAATACAGAGACTCAACTGCATCCGGTAAGACTACCTTACTAAGACGGAAGTCGACCCCAACATAGAAAAGGCGCATGATGCTGATGGTCTACCAGTGGGTATAAAAACGCGACTCATATAATAGGAAGCAGCGGATTCCTTTCTTTCGCTAATAAAAATATACTTGTATAATTTCTTTCGTCTGCCACACTAAGTGATCATAGCCATGCCTATTTCTACGACCATTAACGACAGAGCACTAATTAGAAGACTTATAAGGATAGTGGTAGTGGACTTGAAGGGCTCGCATTCATACTAATAATTATCAGTTACTTTCATAGTGATGATCGTATCTTCGAATTGGTCAACTTCACAACTCAGTCATAAGTTTCTAGGTTCATAACTGAATTCAAATAAGGATTCTGGTAAAATTATACTGCAAGGCTTTATCGTAGATACTTATTATATACTTTATCAGCGATCTAGACACTCATCCCTAGCGATCTCTTCAAAAATATAAACACGAACATATCCACACAAGCCGCACAAACCCCGACAAAGAAGAAAGTAATCCAATGTCAAGGGCACGATCAGTACGTCCTGCACGTATGCCTAATACCTCCCTACTGTGAAGAATTGTGTGAAAAATTCTTTGAATCAGTAACACACTTGTCTTGTCACAGTATTTTAAGTAAAGCCGATACCAGCGTCTTTTCAGTATCAAGTTGATCAGAAGCCTATATCATAGATTTATAAAAGTTCTAATGTGAACATTAGAACTTTTATAATTACAGAGAAAGAAAAGAAAGAAAGAAAAATGATATAAACGATGTTCTTTATATAATCGATGACTTCAAACAATTGAATCAGACTTGCTCAGTAAAACTACTTTAAATATTGCATTTTGTTTAACCTTTATAGCAAATATTCTTAGAAAAGTAGTGATAAAAAAATCCTAACCCGGATAAATATTTGTTTCAATAAACAACGATGTTAACATCACCGAAATAAAATCAAAAACATGTCTTAATCATTACGCTTGAAAGACATAATAGCAGTCGTCATTAATTTGTTCTAAAAATAAGAACACAAGTGGACGCTGTCCGTCATCTTGAAGTTATCCTTTTCGAGTGACATTTAATCAGGAAATTATCAAAAGTAATAAAATAATATTAATTTCTTTTTTATATAAAATTTTATATAAAAAAACCGACTTCCAAAAACAACATTACAAAATGTAAAATAACTTTAATTATTTTCGTTTTTTTTTTTTTGGAAAAAGTTTTTATTCTTCACTTTTTAGTTGTAGTACCTACCCCACACGCATTCGAATACCACCATCTGCTATATTAATAACAGTGACAGGAACTCATTATAGCAACATCCATATAGGCTAAGTGGGAAAAATATGTATTATTGAAGCTAACTCAAAAACTACTCAAGCAAAGTTAATAAAATTTATATGGGACCACCGCGCAAGCTTCCTCTACTAAATTAAACAAAAAAAATTATAATAGCTCTGTCAATTGTATTGACAGAGAAATCGTTTTTATTTGTTATGTGTGACACATAAAAAATAAAAACACATGCGCTACGAACAAAGAACCTTTTTGGAAGTCCGTTAAAAAGGACTTATGTCTTCCTGTGATGATGACTGAAGGGTCAGTTTCCAGCAACAGATCAAAGACAGCACCCCGAGGACCAAAACATATTTTAACGAGGGAAATACGACTACAAAGACCAGAATAAAATGTTTGAATATGAACACCTAACCCTTGTTCCAGTTCACGGTCAAAGACGCAATAGGACATCTCAAATTCATCCACACTCTACAATGTCACAAATGAAAAAAATAATCGTTGTTTGTTACGTTTGTACGCCTTAGTGTTGAATGATTTAGAAGAAATTGAAATAGAGTTAATACTTTCACTTAATAGTGAAAGTATTAACTCTATTTCAATTTCTTACGCATGAAAAATACGCGTAATTGATAAATAATATTCGTCTCAGTATTTTTGTTCAACAATATCATTATCTCATTTATCATACGAAAGTAGAAAGTAAACGTCAGAATATTTAGCTTTTTAATTCTGTTAATTGACTATAACCCATAATAACAGGCTATGAAATAGTAAGGATGTCAAGGTGTTAGTAAATGCATTTAAAATCGAATGTTGTAAAGACTCAACATTTAACGTAGATGGATGATATGAGTAAACTGACATTTTACAGAACAGTTAATAAAATAAAATCTTGTGAATATAAAATATATGTTTACTTACGCAAATAATAGCCTTATAACTAAACCGAGTCACTTCACATCACTTAATTACAAAAACACAATAATAATAAATAATTCTACATCGATAGACGACACCACCACACGCAGCAACTAAAACAATTTTTCAAACAAACTAAAAATACCAAGTTTTAAATGTCTCCACAGTTTACTAAGTTACGCACTCAACTATGCAAATACTTCGCGAGAGGAAAACGAAGGGACGAAACCGTCTCCCTGCACCCATCCGCTCGCCGCAACAACGCGACGTAAACTGAAGCACCGGAATCAGCCCTTACACTTTTCCGCGACAGACAAGGACGCAGATAACTAGGAAACGGGAAATTGTGTATGTAGGGCAGAGATAGGGATAGAAAGTTCCATTACGCACGTGGTGCCATGCGGTCAATTGCAATGCTACGGTCATTGCCATAGTGTGATCATTTTTAATCTTTTAACCCTGTATTTATGGGCTTTTTTTCCTTATATTACTGGGTTGAAACACTTAAGGAAAGAAAATAGGGGTAAAACATCGCATTTTCCTATGTTGACTTTTACAATTCACGCGGGATGATAACCGGTGGATGTACTCTATTTTTTCCTGCACTCCCGGATGGCACATAATGAACTCATTCACTGTAAAGATAGGGTAAGAGGGACTATCTTCACGCTTCATTTTTTTGTGATAGATGAAGACAGATAATCGAGTGTCGTTAGTGGTTGATGTGTTAATGATGCGTCAATAGTTCGTACTCGAGGTGACAGATGATGTTCTCAATCTTTTCGGTTCATTACACATAAGTTCTCGTTATCTTTCTTAATGCGAAGTATTTTCAACCGGTCTTTTGAACTGGAAATTTCAAGTATACGCAGTTGATCTTGACGGTCACCCCGTTTTTATTAATGATACTATTAAATGCTTTTACTAATCTATTGCTCATGCATGTGGGTTGAATTCCATCAATCTATCAATAGCGTCTTGCAGCAACAACAGACAGAAATAGGACAATCTATTTATAGCAGGGAATTACGTGGTTTCTACCTTTTATCAGAAAATTACCTCATCTCGGAACCGGATACCGGGAAAAACAATTTAAATATTTATTCAATATCTATGAACCACTTAGAGCTCATCAAAACAGAATAAAAAAGTAATAAGTAAGTTGGACCGACATTCGATTATGTTCTGGTTCTTACGTATAAAACAATACTACCTGAAAGTATAACGAATTTAAGCTCGTAAATTCAAAGCTTGGCTGTGACATTATACCGGGTACAAGCTACTGATAATTTTCAATCATAAACTCTACACAGAAATTACTTATTATTCCACCTCAAAATTGCAAGCACGATCTTTAACTCAACAGCCGAGCCTCTAACGACTCAATCAATTCCACATACACAACATTGTAACATTTTAAAGCATGCTGGAAACACTTAACCACCAAACTTTACATAGCAAACAACACCAATAAACTATAGTAAATAATAGTTTTATTAAACCAAACTGCCCGTAGCCTAGTAATCTGCCAGTGTCCGCCGGTCAGTGTACAAGGGTTTATAGTAAATTATGTAAAACACCCGTTACTTTTATGGGGGTACCATATGGGGCAGAAAGTTGAAGTGAAATCGTAAAAAGTTTTGTAATACGAACTAGTTGGTACTTCTGTAGTGTTGGTACGTATCGATGGGTTTTGTTTGGTCCTTTGTGCTGGGATAATGTTAGTTCGTATGTAAGGACCAGTTTTGATACGCTGAACAAAGATGTGACGTGAAGTTAGGGCCTGTTGAAAATTTGTTAGGCCAATCTACGACGAAATAAGTGCGCAACGGACGTGAATACGTCACGTGACGTGACATCACAATAATATCTATTATATTTTTTTATGAAAACAAATAGTTTTAGAGACCTTGATATATAATTATTTGATATATTTCACTCAGTTTTGTATATGAAAACATTATCCATATCCAATCCTAGATAAAAATATCATATTTGATGTTTTTATGGTAACCCCAAAGTTGGAGGTTGACCAAAAGAACCAAAACATGCATCAAATTATTCAAACTCAAACTACTGATGCAATAAACACCACCAACCCATACATGAAACCTCGTAGCATACCGTAGCCGCTGGCTACGAGCGACGTCGCTACGGTGCTACGCTGCTACGGCAATCGCTTTAATTTCACTTAGGGCCAACGTGCATGCACTTGTTAGTCCAATGATTGTGAGGTGCCAGGCTATCGTAGGCTATTGTCGGCTTTTGTGGGCTATTGTGTGCTATCGTTCCAAAGGTAGTAACTGCCTGGTACAATGAAGGACCGGATCATGCTTGTGCTTGGTGCAACCGAGGAACAGCTCATGCAATCATGTTTTGAAAGCAAACCAAACTCTAATTTCATGACATTACGGGTCACGTAATCGGGTCTGTCTATAGTAACGTTATTGCATGTGTTACGGGTATCGTAATCCATCCATTTCGAATTTTTAGCTTTCGGATTTCAAATAATAGTTTATTCAGTTTTTTAAAGATAATTATTACAAAAAGTATCACAGAATACATTTATTTTTTGGTAAGCTTTCATGGATAAACGACACTTAACAGCTATGACAGATGATATGATTTAGAAACTAATTCTAAGACTAGGTGTATAAAACATGTCCCGACAAAACCACCATCATTAAGAATATAATGATGGTGGTTTTGTCGGGACCACCAAACCCCACACATTTTCATAATCCCGAAATACGGCCTCCTTTAAAATATTTACCCCACACGCAATAATACCACAAATCATTGGACGATAAAGTTGACCGAAGGATTTAAAAGGACCAGATAACTCGAAGGACCACATAACTCGATGAGAAGGTTCTTTTGATCGGTGAAGCGTACAACGTGTGGGCTCCTGTGGGTCCTTCTGAAGAGAGTGAATCAGCAGTTTTTGAGATGAGAGGCTGTGTATGCGAGTGACGTCATGTTTAGAGGTAATAATGACCTCTACGGTGTGTTTTTGGGCAAGGTAAGGTAATAATCTTATCTTAATTATAAAGTGCGGTATTAAATTTAGTGGGTGTGTGGGTAATGGTTTTAAGTAAATGGACATAATAAGCATGTTTTGATACATAATTATAAGCATAATATCAACTAGTGCTTGTTGGAGTAAGGGAAGTGGAAATTATATCTATCAAATTAATATTATTTTGAATATGTTAAACATGCATAAACATTTAACTTTTTGTCTGTTCTGTGCATTTATTGACCACCAAATTGTTTCATCAAAATTCAATGTTGTATGTAATGTATTCAGTAAGTTCAAAAATTAAAACCCGACTACTGCAAAATCACGCTCTAAAAAGTATGAAACAAGAAAATATTTCAGACAGAAATCAAGACAAAGACCATTTTTGTACCTATGTCTTGATTTCTATATTCCAATATATGTGCAAGTCCATTCATTTGATACCCAACACGGCACAATTAAAAAAACATTTTTCTTTAGTTCATAACTTTGTGTCCTCTAGAGGGCTCCATAATGCATTTAATGTGACGTCTTCACATATCTTGCAACCAGCGGACAATCAAGACACTTCCAATGATACCTCATTTATCAAATCTTGATCGATAGTTTAGAAGTTATGAGTTAACAGATGAACATACATACATGCATACCGGCAAAAATCATAACCCTCCTTTTTGCTTCGCCATAGTCGGATAAAAATACATAACAGAATTTTACATCCTCAAGTACCATTGAAAAATAAACAGTTATTGCCATTGGTTTTTCAAATCTAGGTTTAGCTACAACGTCCAAAGATCTAAGTACAAAAGCACTAACACTTACATCAAACACTTTCCTTCACTTAAAAAGAACCAGTATACAGGTACATGATAAAACGCTTTCAACTCCAATCGGCTATAGAAGCGGTGACCCTATTAGCGAGTGATGCCCACTATTATCCCCGCGTCTGGCTCACCCGTCGGGCACACTCAGTGCCCGCGGCTCAAAGGAGCGGTCCTTTTACAAGACTTTCATTACATTATACCGTGTGATGGTATGTCAGGTTAATGATTGATAGATAAGAGTTGAAAAGCTGGAATTCGAAGCCTGTCAACGAGGGTTCTTAACAAGCATTTGACTTACAATTAAATGAATACACATTTCATTAGAAGTGTTTCTTTCAAGTTAATAATTTGAATGATTGTATTAATTTTAAAATGAATCCATAGGAAATCAATAGAAAATCAGATTAATCTTATCAACATCAAATTGCGTTAAAGTCAATCGTAAATAAAAATAAATAACAAACTGCCAGTGAAAATTGTTTAGTTGTAAAAGAACAAATGGATTCGAGACAAAAGCAGCTGTTTCTAACTGAAAATATTGTGTTACCTCTCCGTACCAACATAAACGTAAACGAAAATTAAATCATATTCTTCACATAACTTACAGTTTCTTTAACCATAAGTGACGTCAAGTTGCGAGACACAGCGTTCTTGGCAAGAACACGAGCAATAAATCTTGTTCTACCATCTTTTTTACACAACTTTTGTTAAGGACGCGCGGACAACGCCAGAATATTTAATAGCTTTATTTAAATAAATTATAATTTGCCTAGTCGTGCCCTTGTGACGCATGACCTCATGCTGTGGTTCTGATAATTCTGACCTTTTGTACGCACTATTGTATTTTTTTTATTTTTTTATTTGCAAGTTAGTACATTTCAAACAGTTTTATCTGTCAGCGACACATTCATTGTTTTACTAGCTTTTGCCAGCGGCTTCACCCGCTCGGATGTTGGAAATTATCCCACGGGATTGTAATACTGAGATAAAAATAATATCAATAATAGCCTTTTGTAATTGACTTTTTTTTTTCAAATACAAAAGACATTTAGATTCAAGGAAGGAATTGCTTGTATTAAGAGACTCCGCGCTTCCATTTATCAGTATCTTATGCAATTGAATTGAATGTCAATGTAAACATGCAGAAAAATAAAATAAATGGGTAACTTAAAATTATACAAAAATGAAAGAGTGAATGATTTGTAAATGAGTGAGCGTTTAGTTAGTATTTAGTTATACTATACTTTAATGTAAAATAATAAGTATCTTATGTGTTAAGAAAAAACGTGCAGCCTGTGGACCAACTATACTCAGCGGGCAATCAGCGCCCTACGGGTCCAATATAATAACGGGTTCAGGATATTGATGGGGCTGCCCCGTTTCTGCAGTGCATCAGGTATGTTTGCACAAGCACACGTCGATGACTTCCACGCCATCGTCAGACAGAAATCTGCCTCTATGCTAGGCAGAGTGCGGAAAAGCTCCAAGTCCATCCTGACAACCATAGCGGGGAGGTACGATTCTCTTTTGTTAGGTGATGTTGTTCGAAGATGCATTTCGAACAACAACCTTGTTTCCAAATAGATAATAAATTTATAAGTTTACTAACATAGGAATGAGTTATATTTTTGTTTATTAACCCATACAGATGTTGCTTATCTGAAATAAAGACTCTTTTTCTGTTAAACTTTCACATTAATAATATTAGTAAGATTTTTGTAATAATAATAATTCCCTTGGGTACATTACCAGTCGACAACGATGCGGAGAAATTTTTTAACGCCTTATTTTAGTTTGTTAATAGTTTTAGTTAGTTTAGGACACTATATTTTTAGTTTTGTTAAATAAATAACAAAATGCCGCATAGAAAAAAATAAATAAACAAAAGATATTGTAAATAAAAATCTATCTTTTGATTTTGCACGTATCACCATACGTGCAAAATATTGGCCATCAAATCCCGAAACAATATACTCAATGAATTTCCTCTAAGTACTTTGTGATATCCATATACATACACTACATACAGAACCGGATTCGAACTAGCATCCGTCTCTGCCCCGACCGTTACCCTTAGGCCACTGCCGCTTTAAATTTCAAATTGAACTCCATCCATGCATTGTAAATTGCATCCATTTTGTCTACGACTGAGTACCTACCCTCCAGTACAATCTAATTGTTTATAAATACAACTGCTACTTTGAATATTATTTTGGAGGTAGATAAATATTTATAGCAGAGTCAGTCACTGTTAGCACATAAATAACTTTTGCCATTTTACTTTAAAAACATGCATTATTTTATTTTATTTTTGTTTTTAGTGCTTTTGGATCAGTATTTTAGTATTTTGCCACCGACTTCCGAAATAAAACATATTTTTCACTTTGTAGTTCGGAAATTGCGTGTACTTTTTGTAAAAAAAGTTTTTTTTTCGCTTTTTAATGGGTTAGTTTGTAATTTATCTAAGTTACAATAGCCTAATGTCAACTAGAAAAAAAAGGTACTTCACCATCAGCTCCACTGCACCATATAAATTGTGACGAGTATCATTTTCTGAAGTAATCGAATCGCAACCCATGAAATACGTATTATTGAGTAGTTCGGTAGCCATCTGTGTCCTTCAACATCAGTTCCACTTTACCAAATGGTGCTTTCCGAGAGCACGAGTTACAATACAAAATACCCAACTCGCTATAGGTGTGCCTATAATATTTGAAGAGTTCCCTCGACTTCTCCAAAATCCCATCATCAGATCGTGACCTAATGAGAATGGGATCAACTTGAACGTATAACCCTTTCCAACAAAAAAAACATCTTCAATCGGTCATCTTCGAGTAATCGGAAAACATACATTAAAAACAAAGATTTCAACGATCTGAGAACCTCCTCCATTTTCGTAAGTCGGTTAAAAATGGAAATAATCATTTTTATCGTACAAAAACATGTAAACAAAATTACTAAATTCCCCATCATATTTCGCGTCCAAACATTGTTTCTCTACCAATTTACATCATAACACGCAATTTCTAAACTAATAATTAAAATACGCAAAAGCGTTCACTTTCTCTTCTAACATGTTTTGTCTCGTTCTGCCGCGGGATGCGGGCGGGCAAATGAAGCGATCGCGTGTCCCACCATCATTCTTCAATATCACCCTGTACTCGCCCTTTGTACACAGGGTGCGTGCGGATGTCCGGTCCGAGGGTACATGTCCGGGCTGCATCTCGCAAGCCTACTTTAGGAGCTAGATTACGTAACCATGATCCCTAGAGGGATGAAGGTGTATTTTCGGTTAACTGCACTTGAATGGGATATTGCAGACATGCTACATGCTATAGAAGAAGTTTAAATAAATAAAATTATAATTTTGTCGAGACACAATTTGAGTGAGTTTAAGATTTTTTACAGATGTACCACACATGCAAGAATATAAACTATACTTCAAATACTACAATAATTTGATAAATATTTATAAAATCCTAACAATATTAAAAAACAACCTGTATATAAATTGCGGCAGGTACGCGAGCCGCTGACGTGCGACGGTTAAAAACGAATTATAACGGAGCACCCTGTAGCCGGCCATTTGTCATGAGAGCCAGTGACGTGACCAAGAATAGCGATCGAGTCTAATCGAGTTGCTGTTCAAGAATCGATTTATAAATTCGAGTTCAAAACATGAATATTTATAATAGTTTAGCTGCGTGTTCATACCATCGATCTATACATATTTTAAACGCTTTGACGCTTCACTTTTTTTGTGATAGGAAAAAAAATGGTACTCTGCATAGATGGCGATACCATGGAAACCATATTGATAACGTTTATTTAATAGATGATTTCTTATAGGTACTCTTGCCCATTTGACACTGAGTTTCACTTACTTTCTACCACTTAAGAACACAATAACGTCCTAAAATATAGTCGCCCGGTAACTTACCGTAGAACCCCGACAAATGAGCGTCGCCCACACTTACTCGCCAACAAACCATTCGATTACTTCTCCTCGATGTGTCCCATCACTTGACTACGGGCCGCAGCACCGCATAAACCAAGAGACAGGCAACTATTAATTTACGAAATAGCGAAACAAAGAGCGGATCTGACGGAATCATTAATTGTGGAACGATTGATGATTGGTGAATAACAGACCTGTGAATGATATGCGCACGCGTTACAGCATTAATTTTGATTCGTTTTGATTGATTGATTAAATTAATCAGCTGTAGTTTATAATTAGAAACTGTAGTTTTATGGTGCAATTTCGATGGGTTCTGATTATATAAGCTTACTTGCTTTCGCCCGCGGCTTCGATCGCGTGGATATCGGAAATTATCCTACGGTAACTTACTACCAGGATAAAAATATCCTACATGTAAGCCAAATTTCATCCAAATCCGTTCAACAGTTTTTGCGTGATTGAGTAACTAACATCCAAACAAACAAACTTTCACATTTATAATATTATAAGTAGGTTATGATAGTAGAATCATTTCACTTAAAAGCTATTAATAAAGTTACAAGGCTGAAACCTGTCATCGTTTACGTAGATTAACAATCTAATTTGATTTGAAGAAGTATTCAATCCAGCCACCTTTAAAATTTCGGAATTACCGAGACGGTCGCGGTGTAGAACTTAGTTGCAAAGCGTCAAAGCTATGGTATAAGTAGTTGTAACTTGAAGTTAAAAAGAAAGAAGTCAGTGAGGTAACTTGTGTAAAGAAATATATGTTATTTGTTATAATTTAGTTGAAACAATAACATTCACATTTGATCAGAGACTTGAGTTCGCAAAAGATTTTTGATTGTTCACTCGTTTGTTTAAAACAATGCGATGAACAAAAGTACCCTAGCTCCCAGATTACAATGTAATCCAGATGAAAACACATTTTTTCCAGTTACCGCGGACTTAAACAAATAAACTTAAAGTGTGGTTATCTGGCCTAACTATCAGCTAAGTCATTTTTAATTACCTTCCTAATTGGTTTGCGTTAGTCGTTAGTTACCGACGTGGAAATAAATCTGAAAGGGCTTTGTGTTAGCTATTGATGTCGGTATTCATTGAGCATATTGAACGAGTTGACTTTTTTTCAGGCTTATAGTTTTTTGATGAGCTAAGCAATGAAGTTTGAAATGTTGAATTGACTATTTTAAGGTGTAGTGGAAGTGTGTACTGCGTTCATCTTTAGTCACTAAAAATCAATCTGCCTAACCTTTTCCCAAGTATGCAGGGGTCGGCTTCTAGTCTAAGTCGATGTAGCTAAATACCAGTATTTTATATGGAGCGACTGCCTATCTGACCTCTACAACCCAGTATCTGGGTAATATGATACCCCTTGGTAACACTGATCAGACTTTCGGGCTTCTAAAGGCCCGTAACGACTGGCAAAGATCCACGAATGACAGCTGGGACCAACGTGCTTTCCGAGGTCCGGTAGAGGCTCGGTATGAAAAGATGATCACCCATTCACGGGACAATCCTGGCAAGCGTAGCTTAACCTGATGGTTCGACCCGTGCGGTTTTTATAACTTAGCCATTAGGTTCGCTTTAGTCACTAACAGGGTACAAATGGCCATACTATTTATGTTAGTTATTAAAAGTCATCTTAAGCATTTTTTGAACGGATTGGTCTAGAATAGTGAGATAGTACTTATGTGTCGCTAGCGTCTTTGGACGGATTAAAAAAATATTAAAATGCTCGAAAAAAAATCCTTAAAAAAGAAATCTACTTATTCCCCTAGCACTAGTTTTCCGTCCTCGGCGTTAGTCAATTGACCCGAAGAACTATATCCAGCATACCTAGAATAGACTCAAAAGTGACCGAAAGTAATTAGCGCTCAATAAAAAGGAAAAAAGGCAAGCAATTTAGTTCGATTCGGAAACTCTTCGCTACAGTGCAAAGCTAGAACCGTTCAGATAGTAAATCTCAATACAGCCCAACGCGCTTAGTCTTCTGGCGGGCCGCCAACGCTTGGATTATGTTAATACTGGATTCGCTAATAAATAGGCTTAGACGAAGAATTAAGGCCCTTTTTTATCTCAGAATTGTGGAGGTTTATCCTTGATTACTACATTCGGGAATTTTTCGGCTTTTTGCCAGTTTTGGAGCTAGGTAATTGTGTGCTCATTATCAAGTTGAAAAGGAGTTTCTTCTCGAAATGTTGAGTCACCGGTTTTTTTCTTTTTGCGACCCAGTTTTTTTTTAGCTAAATTTATATAACAATACTTCAACTCGCTTTCAATACTTGCAACTCTTTCGAAAAAGCATGAATTGTTATCAATAATCTTTCTAATCCTTACATATTATAAAACAAGGTCCCCCGCCGCGTCTGTCTGTCTGTCTGACACGATAAACTCAAGAACTACCGAACGGATTTTCAAACGGTTTTCACTAATGGACGGAGTGATTCATGCGAAAGGTTTTTGTGTATAATTCATTACGGTTTTGTGTAAATTGGGTGAAAATTGACGATTGTTAAAGATGTCGGAAAAAATCATGCCGACTGGGAGCTTTATTGACGTGCACCGCGGAAATCATAAAAGTTACATAACATTTATGATCTACAGGATTGTTCATCTTAAAAAGTGATAAAAAAAGTCTACGATGGTATGTCTATATTCTAAGGATGACCCACAGTAACCATTTTTATCTTTCAGAATTTGATAAAAAATTCATTGTTATTTCCAAAGGTATTTTGACCAGTATTATATTAATCCCTATCCAATAAAATATGTTATTTAAATTGGGCATTTAATTTAGATTAAAATATGCCTTGACATCATATATTATCATCACATCATTTAAATGAATAGTTTAAAAAGATATCGCAGATTCAAAATTACGCGTGACATAATAATTATGGTTGACCGAAACGCGGACGCAGCGGTAGGAGTCAATGACCTTTTCCTCGGCTATTAGGTATGTAATCCCGGTAGTACGTTCCCGTGGGATATTTTCCGAAATTCACGCGGGCGAAGGTGGGGGCAAAAGCTAGTTCCATAATAAAGCTATCTTTGTAAAAAGCCTAATAAATTCAAATCCTGTTGGTATTACTAATAAGTAATACCAACTGGATTTGAATTTATTAGGCTCGTAAGTTAGGAATTTAGATGTCTGGTCAAACGATACAAACAGATGAAGTTATAATAATATAATAATCATTTAGGAATAACTTCTTCTATTCATATCTTAATTCAGCTCTTCCTAAACTTCAAAATCTAAGACTAAAGTCAAGTTAGCGCTCAACCAACGTTGAAATCCTTACAACACCGCGGACGGCCAATAGAGAGCAATTCTTCAAACACAATAAATTCTCAACCCAAAGTAAATGAAATAAAGTTCAAATTGGCAAAACAACACAAAGATAGCTCGCAGAATCAGATAGAGTTAATGAAATAAATAGATTATATACCCATTGTGGGCAATACAATGCAGTTTTTATTCGTTTGTTCAAGTTTATGATTTCCAATTCGCAATCAACTGTTTTTATTGAAGCACTCTTTTGAAGGAAACTGCGATCACTTTGTGCTGGAATTTTATATGCCTTTGGCGATACATCTTTAAAGGTATAAGAAATTTTATATTTATCTTTATTTTCATACTGGGAATGTTACGTTTGTTTGTTCGTTCGTTTGTCGTTATGTTTTGAATGGGAAATAGTTAACTGATTATCTAAAAACTTGTTTACCTTGTAATAACGATGTACACTTTTAATAAATTAATGAATCTCTCAAAACTTTTTGCGCTTCTAATGATCTTCTTTTGTCACAGTTGGACGCAGTAACTAAGTTGAGCCCATCCAAATGAGTTAGGTTAGGTCAGAACTGTATCCAACCGCGTTGTTACATCCAAGTTAGTAACAGTTACTTGGTTATATAGTATTTTAGGTCCAAAAAATAAGAATTATTTGAGGTTCCTAAAAAGAGGCGCAACAATTATATTACAGTATTTTATAATTATTTTTTTTTTGACTTATTGGAAATTTGGAATTATTAGATGTTCGATTAAATATAACTAGTCCTGAGCTAGTTTGAATAGCTAAATAGCAACACAACTAGACAAAGTCAAAGTCAAAGTCAAATCATTTATTTCAAATAGGCCCATGTATGGCACTTTTGAACGTCAAAATTTACAGACTAATATAATTGATTCTAGTCGCCCCTTCCAAAAGGTAGTTTTCGTATGGAGAAGAATGGGCAAGAAACTCCACCGTTACTCTTTTAAAATGTTTTACAATAGTTTGTATTAGTACGTACATTAGTTAAATAATTATATGTGAAGACGATGCACCTAGAATAAAATTACTATACCACAATAGGTAAAAAGAATTAAAAATGAAGCAACGACAGATAATTTAATTATGTGATAGATACATGGTGCTCACATATTTACAAACATTGTCAAAGTAGACGATTTTCCTAATGTTTTTAAAATTAATAAGTCAGTGTGTGAGGAAATAATCACAGAATTTAAAATCAATGTCATATAACACAAAATTATAAATTTTACAATTCAATTAGCAACCTGTTTGATTTTGTCTTGATTCTAAATTGTCCTATGGAGCAGGACCAGCATGTTTCCAAGCACTCTTATCTTGGATATAATCCTCTAATTTGTAATATGCTTGTTTACATAGTGTACTTATAATATGAGTTTTAAATTTTCTTTCATTTAATTGCAATATGTCACAAGGTATTTTGTTGTAACATTTAACACAGTACCCCATAAAAGATGTATGTACTTTAGATAATCTGAAAAATGGTTGATCTAGTTTATCTTTATTTCTAGTATTAAAATTATGTCTATCACTTATTTTATTAAACAGATGTGGATTTTTCCTTACGTACATAATATTTTCATAAATGAATTGGCAAGGTACCGTCATAATATTAATCCTTTTAAATAGTTTCCTGAGAGATTCGATAGACAATAATATTTTTCCTGATCAACTTTAAAATAAACCACTTAGCACCACTATAATTCAACCCTCCCAATCCCATCCTAAAATTAAATTAATTTGAAACTTCCACTAAAATTTCCATACACTTCAAAGAATTTAATATAGCGGAACGCGTGACAAGCGGGGTGGGGGGACCGAGGTTACCTCGTAACCCGCGCGCTGTCAGATGTCAGTCATCATTCGTCACGCGCATGGAACACACGTCAAAGATATATTGCGCTCAGATTGCGTTTAATTTCACTGGGGTGCAGTTACATGCGGCGTATCGAATTTGAGATGTTTGTTTTGTAAATCTGAGTCGGGAGGATTAAGGTTGATGCTCGTTGATTTGGTATGCGTAGGTACAAAGTAATTATTTGTTGGAAGGTGAATAAACTTATTTATTTTACTTTATTGAAATTGTTTGTTTCGATGATAGACTGTATAGGTAGAAATATTTATGACAAACCTTGATAAGAAGTCATTTACTCACAACAACAAAAACAAATTCAGGGCAGTGGAATTATTGTTGGTTAATATTGCAAAGTCATTTTTATTCCATTTCTAAAGGCAATACTTAACTTACACAAAAACGCCTACAATAGACAATTAAAGTCGAAATAAAAGCTATCAGCAAATCAATTGGCGTAGTGAAACAAAAAGGGTGCTTTCAAAGTCCTGTCTTATTCATTTGAGCCTCTCCAAACCTTTTACCAATTGAAAATCTAACAAAACAATATTTCTTGTCGCATTTTATAAAAATATTTTAACTCTGTATCAGACCAAATAAAAAACCAAGACATAGCGCTGCAAACAATACACTGAAGCATGCTAAAACTACACCTCACTAAGCGAAACCGGCCTCACGTCACTGTTAACAGCGCTACGTGTTGGTTTTTTTATTTTGTCTGAGACTCTGTACAAGAAAACTGTAGTTTTGAATTCCTCTTTGATTTTCTATCATGGAATTATGCTGTTCAGAAGAATAAGCTGCGGTTGTTTTTCTCTTATTGCTATGAAATAAATATTTTCGAGGAGCTTTGGACGCTAGTTATTTTTATCCTTAAGCTTAGCGTTTTTCTGGTCGGTTGCCAGGCTTTTATTAAAGGAGGCTACTTTCTGATTTTACACATAAATATCCTCTTCTGAATATTCCTGGAGTGTCCATATTTATTCAGAATTAAACTAATAAAAGTAGAGTTCCCTGCACAAGTACGTATTCAATGAAATACTACGAGATACTTATCTAAGATTAAGATCAAGTTATGTTATACTAATCTCAAGCTGGAAATTAATTTCCACGTAGATTAGTATGTCCAGACTAATCACTAAATAATAATACACATATTAGATCCAGTAGTAAGAGTAAACAAGACAGAAATATATTTTCTCTATCCCCTTCGCATATTCAAAGTTTTTGTCTGGCCCCAGTTGTTAACCATTGTCTGAGCTCCAACAAACAACGACTGCCGACAACTGACATGGTACGATTTCTTTAGAAAAGTAGGTATCACCTGATTACATCAAATGTTTCCAGTTTACAAGTGACTGTCAAAGACTATCACTACCTCATATTGCATACGCTGACGGCTAATCTATAGCTCATGAATACCTACTACTTTCCACCAGAAAGACCAAATGCCTCGTTGCCAAACTAAAATCAATATTAGGAACTAGGTTCCTAATTTTCCCACTAATAGTAAGCTCAAGCTTGTACTCTTCGATGTGGGCTAAGTATTTACTATGAGTGGGAATCAGTGACAAATGAGCGATTGTTGCCATTCATCACAGGCGCCGCGTCGCACCGCGTGCCCTATTTAGTAAGTGGCCACGAAATTGGCTGCTCACATGTTGATCTAACGATCAAATGAGATAGGGGGAAGGGTTATCTTATTAGCGAGCATTATTTTATTGTTTGGCGGCTGGAAGTAATTGGTACTAGCTTTTTTGCCAGCAGTTTATTGAGGTATCCAGTCTTATAATAATAGACTAAGAAACAAGCTCTCTAGAGCTTCTTATGATCAGGCACTATAAACCCAACATTAGATACCTCGTTGTGAATTATTCTGAGCTTTCGTTATTCCGTTTGTCCGGCAAACAAACAAATAACGAAGGCAGTAGCGCATTTTGATATTCATTACTAGCTTATAACTGTTGAAAGTTATTTTGTGTGAATACGTTTGTTTCGTGGCTCCACCGCAAGCGTATGTATGCCGCTCATGACATGTGGCTTGAATCGCATCGCACCTCCTCCGTGTAAAAATATATCGCCTTCATCTGTTATCATACGCTTTCAAGATAAAAATCATGTAGAAATCGTTTTGTAATACGAGATTCCATGTTTTTTGCACTTGATTTCAACTCAGGTTATATTTTTCGAACTATGTCATACATAAACCAACAATCTACAATTCCCCAAAAACTCGATTGTCAAGACTAAGAAACAGCAAAACCGTAGGAAAATTATTATGATTAAGAGAAAAACTTAAGATTTTTTTTTTTCACAAAAATCCTTTCTAATTATGAACTTCAAAAATATTAAGCAAAATTTTTAATTTTTTTCCGCTCCTTAATGGGTCTGACCCAATTGCGACTATAACAATTTTTACATTTAAAAGTCCACATCTTTAACTTTTTTCAGGAAAGTTCATAAAATTCCACAAAGAATGACTCCATGAATGATTGATAATGAAAAACTCGTGCTTCCCAACTCACCTTCGTTAACTTTCACGACGAGCTTGTTCTTGTATTATTTCTTTCTTTCTTTCCTTTCCTGAATACCTACTGTCGGAATGGAATTGAAAATTTTATTGAATCAATCTGTTTTAACGCCATGTTGACGTGCCAGTTACATACCCAATTAATACGTACTCATTAGTTACTCGTTGGCAGAAAGAATTTAATTTCCATGATCTTAAAAAAAAAAATTGTAGCGGTCTTGATCATGCCTATAACTCCTCTTATTGATAGCCAATGGCACTGATGGGCCGAATAACATAAACCGAAGATATTGTTCTACACCAAACAATAAACCATATTGTTGTTATTTTTCCTTTAAATTTTCTTGTAAATGTTGTCAATCAAAAGTGCCTTTTATGTGCCTGATTTAAATAAATTATTTGACTTTGATAAGCTATTCAGAGCTTATGCTGAATTCAAAATTGTAACAAAAATGATATTACCATTAGTCTGACCGAAAATCGAACTCAATACCTCACTCTCGACTGTCATCCTTTCAACCATGTACCAATAAAGTGATTAAAAAATCCAAAAAACGGAAACATAACTCTCGGGTATATCTTAATTGTTTAGGTATGATTTCGACCCCTAAAGTTAAATAACCCTTTTTCACCTCGTTAAAATTGCGAAGACTTATTAAGTGTCAGTTTAGAGGGTGCCTTAACTTCGGCTTTACGAATAAATGAGTCAACGGCGCAAATTATCATAAACGGTGGCTGATTCATACATTTTTCATGCTTAAATAATAATTGGACTTGTAGCCTTACCGGACGTTGCAGATATTATCTAGAGATTTTTTTGGGACGTACTATATTAGTTATTTCAAGAACCTTCTACGAGTAGCGATATTTGAATAGATACGTCCAGCGTACTCTGGGCTTGAAAACGAAGCTTGCTCATGCCAATTACGTGTGATGCAATGACAAAAGGTTTTGAAAAATCAGTTCAAAAGCCTATATTCACTCCACTCACAAGAAACTAACTTAATAATACAACACGTGACTGTCCTTTGTGAAAAATCTCCAAAAAACCTCAAATTCAGCGTGATACCTTTCACTTCATTGTCAACTATCAATACTGCCATCCTCTCAAACTCAAAATGAAAGCCGAAACCTGTATGCGCCTAAAAGTCACTAAGGCCTACATAACCTAGTTAATTCCGCCCTGTAGAAGAAAAATAATTGACTGAAAGTCCGCACTACATGCCAGTACTGGTATGTACCTACTATCCTGCGGTAGGTAGGACCTCGGAAGCCGGTAGCAAAATAAGACAATCCTTTTGCGTCACATCAAAGCGAATATTCGTTGGCGGCAGATTTCGCACAATTCAATAAATAATCGACCGTGTGAGATGTGTGGTGCAAGCCGTACACTTTTGGTTACATTTTAGTTTGTAAATTGTACTGTACATCGCCTTAGGTTTCTCTATTCTGTAATTTTGTGTTTAAATAAATAATGTCCCCACAAGCGTTGACTTTCTCCGAAGAAACCCTTTGATTTAATGTAAACACGGCTACTGTCCTTGCCTCCATCCGACAATATTCTTACTGGATTGCCTCGGATACAACTCGCTAGAAGTAAGGCGAGCTCGTGATCAGCTCACAATAGCCTGTAAAATGCTGCGTAGCGCTATTGACGCTCCTGGTCTGCTCGGCGTGCTGGCGCGCTTCTTTGTCCCAGACAATTACTGCTTGGGCAGAAGGCACAGGCTGTTTGTCGTGCCTCCATATCGTACTGTTGCACGTGCTCTGTCGCCAATTCGTCGCACTCTGGCCGCGGTTAATTATCTCTTGGATTTTAACCCAACAAGCGACCTGTGTTGTGTTTTCATGTTTTATTTTGTATATGCTACCTCTCAAGCCTTGAACTCACATTTTTATATAAAAATCCGTGTGTATGTCGGACCAGCATCCAATATCCGTGTGTCCGTCGAGTTTAGGAGCGAGTGCGGGTGACGGCCGCGATTATTTTGTACCCGTCGACGTTTGAGGAGGGAATGCTATCACGCTTGTGTTTTGTGGTGTAAGCAGAACGTGAAATCGTTCGAGGAGTTTTGTGGACTTCAATCTTGTGTTTATTTTATAAATTACTTAACGAGATACTTTGAGTATCAGTGGCATGCCAGACAAGTGGACTGTATCACAATAATTATTTTGGAAGCATAGGTATACCGCTTTCCAATGATTGAGGCAGAAAGTGGGGAGTGGTGCAACAAACTGTCTAGCAACACTTTTATGTCTTCTACGTAGGTAGTCATGTTGCTATGTGACAATTAGTAATGACAAACTGTGTTTCATATTAAAACTTTTAAACGTTTTTTTTTTTCATGGTCAAGATATTAAATTGCCTGATCTGAAAGCGTAATTGGCATTGGACTCTTGATGTTGAAACGAAGAACGAAGTTAATTCTAGTTCTCAACAGCGGACTAGCAACTCCTACACTTTTCAACTTCGAAGCAGCAACATAAAATATCTTAATAAAAACTTTGCAATATTTAATGAAAGTGGAATTCCTAAGCAGCACACCTTTATCAAGAGGGAAGTTTTCTGCATAATGTTACCATAATATTTTACATATTTTAACAGTGCACTTGAGTCGATGACTACCCTACCGGTCGCCACAACCTCATATATTTGGGTCTTTGACATAACATACAGCGTCCTACTAATATATTCACGTTTGGGCTTTTTAACCTAAAAAGGATAAACCACAGGCAGCTGGGTTACACCGTAATTTAGTTATTTTTAGAAAATATTTGTGACAGTATGTTAGCATAATTACACAAGAAGTTCTCGCGGTTTTGCTTGTGCCTTGTCAATCTTACACTACATGGGTCAAAATGACGCTTTTTACACTAATTGTAATAATAACAAAGTGAATAAAATAGATTCCTATAGTCAAAATACTCTATAATATCCTTCTTTTTTTAATGTTGTTAAAAAACCTAGTTGAAGGTCACTCTACGTCCGCACAGGATCCATTCAAAGAGACAGTATACCAGTTTAACGCATAGCTATGTTGACGAGGGACGTCTATCAACCCGAACTCGCCTAAAATCTGTGGCGTGATCTATGGTCTGAGTCTGGCGTGAATCGAGAAACTCAGCCTGCTTTCCCACTGACGTCGAATAGATCGAAATCGGTTGAGTTTGATTATAGCAGTAGATTGAGCTGACAATTAATTGAGTCAAGTTTGAACACATAAAACTAAATCTTAACATACCTAAAGACACACTGTAATAGTCGTATGAGACAGACAAACAGTAGGGGGGGACCCCGTCAGGAACGAAGTTCCTTACACGATACTCCCACACACACACACACTTGTATAATAAAAAGAGACAGAAAGAGAGAGAGAGTCGCATAGAGGGGTCATAACTCCTTTTCGTTACGTGACGATTTCTACCAGTCAACTCCTACCGCAAGCCGCGTTAAAGAACTTCGTTAAAGAAAAAATAGAGTTATTGTACATTATTCTCAGAAATTAATAAAAGGTAGTATCTACGTACATCCGTAGTAGGAAACTCTCTTATTACCGTTTCGTACACTGAGCCATTCTAGGCACGCCAAACTAAGATAAAATACATACGTACGTACATAAATTTAACCCTTTAATGTTATAAATTAAGGGAAAGTATATTTAAACTCAAATATTTTTTAATTTTCATCCATAATCCGTTTAGGGTCTAAGTTCAGAGTTTTCAGCAAATAAAAACCTTTTTATTTTTCTGACCTTGTTTTAATGTTCAATTTTTACAATGAAACTGTTTATTTTGCTTATGTTTATGCCTGTAAAAGCAATTAACGGGATAAACAGGATGGGACCCAGGCCTGCCTTAGTACCATTATTAACTTTTTAAGGGCTATCTCGTATATTAAAATTATTGCTTGAATAAAAATGTGCTAATTTTAAGCGTTTTATTTCTAAGTAAGTACTTCTTAATAATAAACGAGTTATCCAGACAGGATACCGACCTACTCCTAAAAATAAAGTTTATATTTCTACATTTACATTTATATCTGTAATTATATAGTATACATAATAAAGTGTATTCTATCTATCTAAAAAGAAAGTCGCCTGAAAACACAATGTTGTACCATGTAATGGTTTCAAAGAAATAATTCTAAATCTTTTGCTTAATTATTGTTGTGCAACCAATTTGTTTGTTTTGAGGTTTACGGTTAAGTATTTCAATTACACCTATACAAGGTATAATTGCAAAAAAAAACTTACAACAACTAAATAAATAGACAATATATTTCAACTTGAACTTTCTTTATGTCTGTCACATCGAACAGCATCATCTTCCAACCACGGTAACAAAAACTGATCTAAAAATATCCCGAAGTATATAGCCAAGTACCGACGGCAAGTGAAAATGCTCGTCAATCTAACTAGCGAGTAATCAGGCCGCTTTGATCCGCCATCAAAGGAATAGCTCCAATCAGCGGGCTGTACTAGTAGTGGTAGGTATGTGCTGATTAAAAATATCTCTGATTTTAGATTGATCGCCCCTTACGAGTGTGGGAGGAATGTATTGTGTTATGTGTGTCGTGCGACTGGCTGGATTTTCTTTTTTTTTTATTATTATCGTGAGATGTTTTGTAGAAAAAACATAGCTATGTGATTTTCTAGTAAGTTTCTAATAAATACTTAAATTTTTATAATGCATCATAAGTAATCAGTTTTGATTCGATCCAACCGTATCTCTTAATCTTTCACTCACGTTACAAACGTACTTTTCTAAACACCAACTAAGCATTTCTTAAGTAACAGAAATGAGGATTTACTTGAAACTTACATAGGTTTTTCATCTGTTTACCCAGAACAAGGACATCAAATTGATTACAGAAACTGTTGTTCACGACGAGATTTTTATAGACAAGCACAAATAATTACCTGTTATAACTTTAAAGAAGGCAAGGTCAAGAATCAATGCAATGCCATTTAATAACCAATAGGTACCAATCTATTGAACAAAATAAAGGTAAAAAAACTTCACAGCCGCCATAGTTGCGCGTTGTTTATAACGAGGCGACGTCAAAATGACGGCCTGACGTCAGGTGCGCCGGGACGCGTATGCTCAAATATTCATTGAATTTATGACGTGAAGCTATGAAACACGCGGTTTTTCAGGCGTAAAGATAATCCGCAAGGACGCCATGGCGAGCATTCCTGTAGCCAACATTGTGATGAAGTATTATGTGCCATGGAGGAAAACCCAGCATTGATGACGCTTTCAAAAAGTGCTCTCAATTAATTTCAGAGTCAAGTCTTTCTTTAACAGTGAAGAAAACTATGTCTTATGATTGACGTCAAAAACACTACTTAAGACAATACAGAGTTGTTCATTTTGTTCACTTATTAAAGTTGCAGAACATTATTAATTTCTACATAACACTATAATCGCCGCTGTTTTCGTAGTCACACACAACTGTCACACATCTTTGCAACTCGGGGGAGCAGAATAAAATATTGAGTTATATTTAATAATCCCTTTGTATCGAGAGTGCTCCGACTGTACTGTCTACAAATGAGGTACTTAATAACATAAAAGAATTGTTTTTTTCTACACATGCAGGTCCGGTGTTTAATAGAAAGAGATTTGGAACAGGAAATATATTCTTAGGATGAATTACGTAGATGGTACACAGCAGTTTTTAGTCGGTATCAATTAGAGGTTATAATGCAATAATAACGGCATATTTTTTTCCAATTTTGACGAAAATGACTAACCTTCTTCCCTCTGATTGGCACAAATCATGTAAGAACCTTTTCACCTTTTTTCAACTATTTTGGGGTCGGGTCCAGTGATAGAAATATAATATCTATGGTTCCAGTCTAACCGGATGCATCTAAATACCACGAAGAATATAAGATCATTTTGTATAAATATGTCGCAGAATCACTATTGATTATTGTTAATTTAAAACAACGCCATCTATTGTCGTTTGTCGGAAACGTCAGGCAGTGTGCTTGGGTGAGGTCGCTACAGGCGTGGCAGGTTTGACAGTTGTCAGTTGTCATTAGACATTTGACATTTTTGAGTGGAGACGCACTTTTGGAGCAGCCACGAGCGCGAGAGGTCGTTTTGCCAGCCTGTAGCGAACTTACCGCGTTTCCGTACCTTAATCCGTTTTCATCAGCCTGATCATTTGAGATTTTGTTATTTTGTGTTCGCGAGTGATTAAATAGACGATTTTAATCAGTGTTGAGACTATTATTTCGTGCCTACACCATGTCGAACTCCGACTCTGATAACGAGGTACCCCAAATGGGTCAAGTGCCTTCGTTATCAGAAGTGGGATGCAACTCAAACGCCCCACCTGGTGTAAGTGACAGTGCTAGCCGTGAAAAGTGTAAAGACAATGCACGCGTGTTTGAAAGTGACAATGAAACGGAAAAATGGCGTTTTCTGTTGGAGCAGCAAAACAAAAACTTTATGGCTATCGTGCAAGCCATGAAAACACCTTCTGCGATTATGGATGTTCGCCTACCAGATTTTGACCCTGAAAAACGGAATGTCGACCCGCGTGCTTGGCTGGCAACAGCAGACATGTGTGTTATCGATCCGAATAGCCAAGGTGCATTGTTGATGATTGCTTTGAGCCGCGCACTCAAGGGAGAAGCGTCGTCGTGGCTGTCGTCCATATCTTACCCAGGGATGAAATGGAGCGATTTTAAGGAGCTGTTTATAGCCAGGTACGATTGTCCAGAGACTACCGCTTCTTTTCTTATCAATCTGCATGGTAATAAACCTAAAGAAAATGAGTGTTTGGCCGCATATGCAGCTACCCTCATGACAACCATTATGTCGAAATGGAACGGCCTCACAACGGAGCAGATTGCTATCGCGACGGTGCTAGCTCATATCGCGAAGAACGATACGCGAGTCCAGCGATTGTCGTTCACTACAGACATCAAAACCCGCAGTGAGTTACAACGGGAACTGAAGGCTGTTTCGTTTCTGAAAAGGAGCGCCCCGTCTGGTGGTGACGAACGTGAAGGTCCAGACGCGAAGAGGAACCGCCCCAATTGGCCTTACCCTGGACCCAAATGTTACAACTGCGGGAAACCAGGACACAGATCGATGCAATGCCGCCTGAAAAATGACTCGAAGGCACATGAAGATCAGTCAAGATCGATGGCGTCTAGCAGTGGCAAGAGCAACCAGGCAGCAGGGAGAGCCGACTGGATTACTTGCTTCAATTGTCGTGAGCAAGGACACTACGCTTCCAACTGCCCCGCGAGGAGCAACAAGGAGGCCAGCAGCAGCACGGCGGTTGCTCCTGTCAAGGAAAAACGAGTCGACGTGTGCCTTGTTGACGCACCTGCTGGATCTTTACGGCATTCTGGTGAGCAATTTGAATTTTACTATGACTCTGGTGCTGAATGTTCGCTTGTTAAAGAATCTTTATCCTGTAAATTTAGTGGCAAACGACTTAGTGAAAACGTGACATTAACTGGAATTGGACAGACTTCTGTGAAGTCAACTGTACAAATTTTGACCACTGTTGAGATTGATGGAATTGTTTTTGAAATTCTTTTTCACGTTTTACCCGACAATTATTTGCGACATAAAATCATGATTGGACGTGAAGTATTATCAATTGGTTTAGTAGTTCATATGTCGTCAGATAAGATTCGATTCGAGAAAATACGGACAGTTCAGACATGTGATGTGATTGATGACAATAACTTTGACTTTAACACAATAGACACTGACATCCCCCCTGAAAGAAAACCTGAACTGCTAGATATTTTGCTATCTTTCAAGCATAGTTTTATTTCCGGTGTACCGACAACCCCTGCAGAGACTGAACCCATGCAAATTCGCCTTATAGACCCTCACAAGACCGTAAATCGACGCCCCTATAGGTTGAGCCCAGAAGAGCGACAGATTGTACGAAGTAAAATCGATGAATTGCTTAAGGCCAATATAGTTCGCTGTAGTTCATCGCCGTTTGCCAGTCCTATCCTTCTCGTCAAAAAGAAGGATGGTACAGATAGGATGTGTGTGGATTACCGCGAGCTGAATGACAATACAGTACCTGACCGTTTTCCACTACCGCTTATTTCTGACCAAATAGCTAGGTTGTATGGAGGCCATTTCTTTACAATTTTAGATTTGGCGTCAGGTTTTCACCAGATTCGCATTTCAACTGAATCTATAGAGCGGACAGCTTTTGTGACGCCCGACGGGCAGTTCGAATATTTGACCATGCCATTTGGCCTTCGAAATGCACCTTCAGTGTTCCAGCGAGCTCTCATTCACGCGCTTGGGGATTTGGTGAATACCTACGTCGTAGTCTACATGGATGACGTGCTCGTCGTTGCAGAAAACGTCGACGAGGCACTTAAGCGACTCCAGGTAGTACTTAGGGTCCTTTCTGAGAAAGGGTTTTCTCTTAATTATAAAAAGTGTGCCTTCCTAAAACAGAAAGTAGAGTACCTCGGATTTGAAGTCAGTCAAGGGCAGATAAGGCCGAATCCTCGCAAGGTTAGTTGTTTAACTTCTTTGCCACCACCTCAGACAGTGACGCAATTGCGCCAATTTATTGGCTTAGCGTCATATTTCCGTCAGTTCGTCGCAAAATTTTCGCAGATTATGGCCCCGCTGTATGCCCTGACCTCCGGTAGTGGTAAGATTGAATGGAAAACCGAGTATGAGACCATAAGACAACAGGTAATTTCTATTCTAACTAGTGAGCCTGTATTATCAATTTATGATCCAGCTCTAAGAACGGAGCTGCATACGGATGCGAGCGCTGTTGGATACGGAGCAGTTCTTATTCAGCTAAAAGAAGGTAAATCTCATGCTATTGCTTATTTCAGCAAGCGCACAACTGTTGCAGAGTCCAAATATCACTCGTACGAGTTAGAAACTCTCGCTGTTGTCAATGCGATAAAACATTTCCGTCATTACCTGCATGGTCGCAAATTCGATGTGGTGACTGATTGTAGCTCATTGCAGTTCACCCGTAAGAAAACAGACTTAACGCCACGTGTTCACAGATGGTGGGCCTTCTTGCAAGCCTTCGACTTCAACATTGTTCATTGTAGCGGTAAGCGAATGTCTCATGCAGATTTCTTTTCAAGAAATCCGTTGCCAGACGACGAAGGCAACGCTTCTTTTGAGAAGGTAAGCTCCAAACAAATCAATTTAGCCGAACTTAATGACAACTGGTTAATTGCGGAACAGCAGAAGGATAGGGAACTTTCAAAACTCGTGTCCGACTTGAAGGATGGAAAGCTTCCTCATGATGTGGCTAAGACCTATGAGCTTCGGTCAAGCGTTTTGCATCGGAAAATTCAGCGCCGTGGTAAGACTTTATGTTTGCCAATAATTCCTAGAACGTTCCGGTGGTCTGTTGTGAACAATGTACATGAAGGTTTGCTGCATTTAGGATGGGAAAAGACCTTGGAAAAGGTTTACGAACTTTATTGGTTCGACAAAATGACGAGGTTTGTGCGAAAGTTCGTAGACAGCTGTGCCACGTGCAAAATTTCGAAGTCACGCTCCGGCAAGGTACAGGCAGAAATGCATCCCATTCCTAAGGTGGCTATACCCTGGCACACCATACATATCGACGCTACGGGAAAATTAAGTGGCAAGAATGATCGGAAGGAATATGTGTTCGTGCTGATAGATGCCTTCACTAAGTACGTATTACTTCATCATACTCTTAGCATTGATACAGCTAGTAGTATCAAGGCTTTAAAATCTAGTGTCTCACTATTCGGTGCGCCCAACCGTGTAATCGCCGATCAAGGTAGGTGCTTCGCTAGTAGAGATTTCAAGGACTATTGCGAGTCTGTTAACATTAAGCTCCATCTGATAGCAACAGGAAGTTCAAGGGCCAATGGTCAGGTAGAACGAGTCATGAGCACATTAAAAAACATGCTCACTGCCATAGAAACAAGTAGTCGTTCGTGGCAGGACGCTCTGCCCGATGTGCAGCTAGCTCTCAACTGCACGATGAATCGAGTCACGCAAGCTAGCCCATTGGAACTTCTCATCGGGAAGGTTGCGCGACCTTTGGATGTCCTATCAATGGTTGATGACGAACCCGAAATTGACATCGATCAAGTCAGGTTACAGGCTGTGGAGAATATGGAGAAAGGCTCAGCTTACGATAAGGTACGTTTTGACTCTACCAAAGCTAAACTAACACCGTTTACTATTGGAGACTTTGTACTGCTGCAGAACGAGGAACGAAATCAAACAAAACTCGATCCTAAATACAAAGGGCCTTTCAAAGTCATAGAGGTACTGGAAGGAGATCGGTACGTACTTAAAGCTCTCAATTCGAATCGAACATACAAGTACGCACATGACCGCATTCGAAAAATGCCTGACAGCGACAATTTTGACGAAAACGACTCTAACCCCGACTCTGACCCTGACCGTAGCAAGACTGACGAGACGAGACCGACTGATGATGGTGTCACGCCTTAGTGAGGGGATAAAAGATGCAAATGTAGTATGCAAGTGACTCAGATTGCATGCATCCCAATGCTGTTCGTGACTTGTCCAGCATGGCGATGTAAGTAATCGCCAAAGGTGCTTAATAAAAGCAATGTATTGTCTCTTGAGGTTGGGTACCGGATGGAGGTCCCAAAGTTGCCGGATGGAGGCAATGTGATGTGTTGTGTTTGGAAGTCGGGTACCGGATGGAGGTCCCGCTGGTTTGCCGGATGGAGGCAATGTGATGTGTTGTGTGTGGAAGTCGGGTACCGGAGGGAGGTCCCGCTGGTTTGCCGGATGGAGGCAATGTGTTGTATGTGACGAAGTTGAGTTCAGAACAGAGCATTGCATACTAGATTTGCTTAGAAGTTTTCATGAATTGTTTCGAAAACTGATGATTTCTGAAGAGTGGTGATTTCAATGTTGAGATTCCTTAATAAGATTTGATGAGAATGTGAATCAGAATAAAATTGTGTTGATTGTATTGTGTGACTTTAGTTTTGAATGCCTTGGTCAGGAAGGCCGAGCAAAGGACGTATTACTTTCCATGAACTCTTGTTTCAGATGCCTCACACGAGGACGTGTGAATTGTCAAGATGGCCGTGTCGCAGAATCACTATTGATTATTGTTAATTTAAAACAACGCCATCTATTGTCGTTTGTCGGAAACGTCAGGCAGTGTGCTTGGGTGAGGTCGCTACAGGCGTGGCAGGTTTGACAGTTGTCAGTTGTCATTAGACATTTGACATTTTTGAGTGGAGACGCACTTTTGGAGCAGCCACGAGCGCGAGAGGTCGTTTTGCCAGCCTGTAGCGAACTTACCGCGTTTCCGTACCTTAATCCGTTTTCATCAGCCTGATCATTTGAGATTTTGTTATTTTGTGTTCGCGAGTGATTAAATAGACGATTTTAATCAGTGTTGAGACTATTATTTCGTGCCTACACCATGTCGAACTCCGACTCTGATAACGAGGTACCCCAAATGGGTCAAGTGCCTTCGTTAAATATAATTAGCCGATCAACATGATAGTATCGATGCTGTAATATTACTAGTGAAAACGTAATAAGAAAACCTGAGCTGGTTTGAAATCACCGATTCACAGTGAGAGTAGACAATCATTATTCCCTCTTTGTATTCGATTAGGCGTGTAAAGGGCACCATTACACGCCGCGAACCTCAATAAAAATATGTAGCAAAATTGCATAAATCAGCTCTAAAACCAACAAGGAATATTTAAAGCTACTGTTACAGATTCCTTCAGAAACCAAACCATGTCAGGCATAGAACGGAGTCAAGCTAAGCAAATAAAGCCTGTGGCACACGATCGTGCCGGCTCGTCGTCGTCGTCGCGGGCGCTCGTGTGTGATACTGCTATTGCCTGCAGTGACGCTGAGCTCAGAACAAACTCGAGCACAGTTTGTTTAGTAATGTTTTATGCGAAAAGTCTTTTGTGCGTGTTATTCCAATGGATTATAGCTATAGTTATAGTTATGATAGCTTTCTCGATAGTTGGGTATAAATGCTTTCTCGATGGCATTCCGGTTTAAAACAGAAGCAGCATTTAAAAAAAAAATACAACAAATAGCATGCTGAACTGAATAAGTGTTCGGTAAAACCAATAAATTGACTTTTGAACGACATCTATGTTACTGTCAATTGATGACAAAAATGGAAAGTAGTAGTATCTCTGATGGAGGAACAGTTTCATAGAATACCACTCTACTACAAAATAAAGTTTCAGTATAAAATGCCGCATCCACCTACTTCCCGATCGCCTACACTGCAGCGAGCTATGTAGCGGAGTGCCGCGCATCACGAACGGTTCCGCACATTCGAACAACAACTTCGACTAGTTACCGCTCAAATACTAAACGTGCAGTTTTCTATATTGTGCTCATACTTGCCATAAGCAATGGATCATTTGTCGTCGTTTTGTGAAGACCCGTTTTAGTTTAGTTGTAGGTATCGTTTCATTTTATGAACTGTATTGCATTTTGTTCTCCGTCGATAAAATGAATGATAAACAATGAATGATGAACAATGAATGATGAACTAAATATGGATATTATTTCAGGCTACAGAAATGTGGTAGTTGATGCGAAAAACTGAGAATATTTTTGGAGCGTAACCAAGGGAGAGGAGACCTATGTGTGACAGAGAATCTGACTAGCTAAAATAATCCTACATAGCAATATTCCTTGGATTCATGAGGAACCCCAAAAAAAAATGTCGACTGTCAAAACCATATGATGTTATGGGCATCAATCTGTGATGGATTGGTCGCGTCTACAGTTTGAACGCGTACAGATTCATTATATAACTATACATATAACTTTGTTCATATCTTAGTGTACACACGATAGGTTTTATTCGCGAACATGAAACTGCTGCAATACAGAACTTTTAGTTCGTAATAAATAAGGATTTGTGACGGTATGGTTTAAACTTATGGTACCTTGCATTAAATAACATTACTAGCCTGTAATTGTGCCACTGCAGGGCAATTTTCTCACGTTGTTTTCCTTCACCGTTAGCTAGTGTTAAACAAAGAAAGTATAAAGATGACTGCATGAATTGCATCCCCATCATGCATCAAATAGTTTTGTTACGTCATACGGAAAACATGAAAAAGAAGAGATAGAAAATTGGGAGAGAAAATTGTCCTTGTAGTTTTTTGCCCGTACTAGTCCATAGGAACCTACTACGCTTTGGAATGGGCAACTAGCTTCATCTTTCTGGCTGACCGATTCCATGATAATTCAAAAGTGCCTGATTTGAATTACCTGCAATGCCATTTTGTAATAGTCCTAAACAAAATCGCAAGCAACAAGCAAGTATATTTTTAAAAAAAACAACTCCTAAAAATCATCTTAAAATTAATCCCTCCTCAAGAGCAGCTACCAAAAATTAAAATTAAAACAGACTCTCTTGTAAATAGGTCAACATCGCAACATTTCATTTGGCGGGTTAATAACCGAGAGATCACATTATAAAGCAGGTAGATTTAGCGGCGATTACACGTAATAACACCGCAATAAATATCGCGAAGCCACTTCAGGTAACCCTCGAGTGGGACGGTGGAGCGGTGGTGCAAGGGATAGACGAAATGAACCGTTAAAATGAACCGCGCCTAGTCTAGTGTAGTTACACTAGACTAGAGATCATTTAAAATGGTTCGAAAGATCATAGTTAGTTCACGTAATATTTGACAAAATGGGACTAGTTTGTGCATTTTGCAGTGATTTGTCGTCTTCTCTTGTATCGGTAGAGAAAAGATTATTCGGTGGTAAATATATTAGCCAGTCATCAAGGTGGTAGAGCGCCTGACGGTGCGCGGGATACACATTTTCTAGAATTTGTTGACCATTCTTCTCCAGACGAAATTATCTTTTGGAAGGGGCAACTAAAATCAATTCTATTTTCTTGTAAATTTCGACGTTTTAGTTCAAAAGTACCTTTTATGTACCTAATTGAAATAAATGATTTCGATTTGACATTTATGTACCGTCACTCGTCAAGCCCATTTATTTGCAATGCAATGCATTCTGGAATGTTTATTAACTTTGTACTTGCTACGTAGAATATATTGTGTAGAATATATTTATTGTGTAATGTTAAGAGTTTGATACGAAGTCGAATATTACTTAATTAGTTTTCTACAGGAAATTTCTTGATTCTACAATTTAAAAAAAAAATCGCTATCGTGAAGTTCCTTTACGATAGCAATTAAAGATTTAAAGAATTAAATTGCCTATTTCTTCAGTTGTGTCCAGAATTCTTGAAGTACCAATGCTATGTTTCATTAGAATGCGTTTCTTACTTCCCGTGGCCCCTCATGCCTTGTCCCGCCCCCTATCAGAGCCCGGTACCGTCCGCTCAACACGATAATTCACCCGGTAATTAGCACTCGTCGTATTCCAACAAAAATGTCCGCCATATTCCAACTGTTTTGTGAAATTATTTTTTATTTATGATCACCCGCGTTTTATCTTAACAAGTATCTTACTTGACCGCGGTCCTCGAGGAAAACTCACTTGAAAATTATTTTAATTAGTTTAAATTTTTTGTAATGTTTTTATTCAAGTGGTCCGACCAACGTTACTGTTCTTGTTAGAAGGGTGTGTCTGTGAATTTAAATCACTAGAGGAGGCTTACGCTGGCAGCAATACGTGAAAATGGGCTAAAAAACCGGCAAATTGTGAGTCAGACTCACACACGAAGGGTTCCGTACCACCGTACAAGATTTACCAAAAACCGCAAAAATAAAAGAAACACTTTTCTTGTATGGGGACCCCATACAAGAAAGGTCTTTTTCTCATTCATTTTTAACTGTATATTATCTATTTTTATTATTTTTTGTTATAGCGGCAATAGAAATACACAAACTGTAAAAATTTCAACTGTCTAAGTATTACGGTTCATGAGATCGCCCGCTGACAGACCGATCGACGGCCGGACGCACAGAGGAGGCTTAGTAATAGGATTGCGTTTGGCACCCTTCGGGTACGAAACCTTTTTTTTTTTGTTTTTTTTTTTTTTTTTTCTGTGGGAAATCATCAAATAACTTCTCCCGCTCTGGGCGGAGCGGGAGGGCGTGTCAGACTCTTACTGACTAAAACCCACCCGTGTTCCTTCGGTTGCCCTGTTGCCGGGGGCCACGATCTCCCTTTCGGTTTTCTTCGCAACCCCGGCAGGCATCGGCCCTAGCGGACCCCGTCAATTCTGCTGACATCTCTTTGAGGCGCGCGTGGAACACAACGCACCGTCGACCCGGGCCTGGTCCTTATCGGACGGTGAGCTACCCATTGCTCACAGTCCGCAAGCCCGCGCCTACGGTGGCCGGAAATCGGCTTGCGACTCCCGACGCCCTGGGCGTCTCCTCCTGCGGCGGTTAGGGGCGTGAGGCCGCGAAATTTGCCTCTCCCTCACGCGTTCCGCCTCCTCCTTCGCGAGCATTACCGCTTCGCAGAAGGAGGTGACGGCCTCCCATTTCCTCTCGCTCCGTACCATGGCCTTAACCAGGGCCGGACGCGAGAGATCACCGCCGCCGATCGCCTCCACGAGGACACGGCGATGCTCCGCCCAAGCTGGGCAGACCTCCACCGTATGCTCTACCGTGTCCTCCGGGCGATCCACACAATGATGACACCCGGGCGTTTCCTCCCGCCTTATCCTGTGCAGGAACCTCCCGAAACAGCCGTGTCCGGTGAGGACCTGCGTCAGGCGGAAGGTAAGGACGCCGTAGCGCCTCTCTAGCCACTCCTCAAAGAGGGGTCTTATCGCCGCAATTGAGGAGTGTTAGTGGTTATGATAATATAGTATATCTACATACTTTGCTATAACCAGACACCTGCCTAATGCGTGATGTGCTTGCTAAATGATAAACTACCTTGAGGCAATAGATAGCTGGACCTCTGCCGAACCAAAATCAACATAAAACACAGTATCCCCGATAAATTAAAAACACTCGTTTAACAGTAATACCCAAAGTAAGCCTAACATGATTGTTATCAGAATAATATGTAATTCAAACTTAATTTTTTATAATTAAAACGTATGTTTTAATTTAAAAAAATTGTATAAGTCACACAAATAACAACGGCATTTACAAATATTTTGATACAAGAAGTCGCAAAACGTAATCTTCAAAAGTAATGTCGTAAAATCTAAACATGCTCGTGTCGTGAACAAATGACGTGGCTTTATCACCGGCTCGGTGGTCTAGTGGTTACAAGCGGGACTGCCGAGGATGAGGTCCTGCGAGTTTGATCCCGTTCTGTAGAAAGTCAATCAATCTACCGAGCCTTTTCCCAACTAAATTGTGGTCGGCTTCCAGTCTAACCGGATGCGGCTAAATACCAGTATTTTACGTAGAGTGACTGCCTGTCTCACCTCCACAACCCATTTACTGGATAACACGATACCCCTAGTTAAGACTGGTTGCCAAACTTTTGGGCTTCTGACTACCCGTAACGACTGTCAAAGATCTAGGAATGACAGTCGGGACCAGCGGTTTAACGTTCTGTGCGAAGTGTTAGTAAGTTTTTATCAAGGAATTCTGGTAAGCAGCACGGAGTGTGTATTTGTGGCAGTCTACTCAATCCTTATTACACGGGACTTCAAACATTACTGGAGAATATATTCTGCCTACTCGTCATGGAATATAGGCGGGATTTTTTCTTAATCACCTTATCAAACTATAATTAATAATTGATAACTCTAGATTATCAATTATATGTTGACGCACATTGCATGTTGATTTCTATCAGTTTGCAAACTGAAACAGGTGATTATGTTTAAAAATAAAAAAATGATGGCATCACATATTTAGCGCCGAATATGCTCACTGAAACAACATTAAAAAACTGCACTTTAGGTCTAGGTCAATCAGGATTAGGTAAGGTCACCGTCAAAGTCAAAACATCCAGGAATGGCAGGAAGGAGGACTTTAACATTGAGAATGTGATTTCGGGCTGAAATGATGATCATGATAAAATATGATTACCTACTTTCAGCTCTATCGTGATGATTTTAACGATTGGAAAAATAATAAACTGGGATTTAAAAGTTTGTTCCAACGAAAATAATTTACTATAAGTACCCAGTAAAGTAACAAATAACAAATGAAACGTAACAAGTTAATTAAATAATTTAGTTTATTTGCTACTTACATAATAAATGCATAATTTATGATTAGATCACTTATTAAAAACAACTGTCCAAAAATTTCAAGTTTTTCTCAATACCTATAAATTAAATAATTAATACTTAGTAGCTAGTTTTGCCGAAGATGTAGTTTCCAGCAGCGTTGACATCCTCAGATGAGAAGTATTCCGTCCACAGCTCCTGGAACTCGGGCCATGTGACCTCAGTCTTGCCTTTAGCCATCTTCTGGAAGGCAGTGACAGCCTCCTCCTTGTTCAGGCCAAACGAAGCGTAGACTGAAGAGAACTCCTCGGCATCTATGGATCCGTCGTTGCTAGCATCTTCGATCGTGAAGGCGAACTTGCAGTAAATGTTCTGCCATTCGAAGGGGTTCTTAGAGAAAGTCTCCCACATGGCGATCCACTCGTCCTGGCTGACTTGTCCATCCTTGTTAGCGTCAGCAACTTCTTGGATACCGCTCCAGATCTTCAGTAGGGTTTCTTCTACATATTTGTATTTCTCGTCTCCTGCTTTCCAGCCTCGGGTCTTGGTGATCCTCTCAATAGCTGCGATGAAGTCATCTTTTTCAATGTTGCCACTGCCATCTGTGTCGAAGAAGGCGTTGAAGACGTGGAGGAGCTTCTTCTTCTTGAAGTCGGAAACCATGTTGCTGACTGTTGTCTGTTTCACTAGTATACTGGTAAATACTCTCAGTATCTTGTGCGTTGCTTATATAGTCACAAAGTGTACACTACGAGTGATACGTGTTGTTTGTGTATGAATCATGAGATAATAGTGATTATGGAAGTTAAAGTGAAAGTGTTCCTGTTTAAAACTTTGTGACAATTCTGTCTGTCTGTTGTTTAAATTACATTATCTAAAAAAAAAACAAAATAATATGTTGTTGCCTTTGAGTCGAGTAGAACACTCGTATATAATGTGTTCAAAATAAACACGCCTTTGCCCAAATTGATCACATTATTATACAAAATTTAAACAAGTTCCGTCCAATAGGTACGACAACCGTTCCAATAGTCATGGGGGAATTATAAATGGTTAGTAACGGTAATTGTCACAGCCGCATACAGGCTGTTACAATGTTTAAACGGAACAGTTATTGCAATGAGCTTCCCAGTGGTGCCATCGTAATATGGTTTGGGGTCATTAAAGTGCTGCTGTACGAGGTGGAATCTGTCCGGACTTTATTTTACCGTCTAAAATGTGCTTCTGATAGTTTTTTGTTCCCGTTTCTCTTTAGGATACTTACAACTAAACCAAGTAGAAAATTATGGGTCTCATTTTTAAAGCGCTTTTCGTATTCTATATTTTTTTTTAATTTATACTTTGCTGCAACCAGGAAGTCCTTCCTGTATTATGAGTGCATTTAAAATCGCACATCTCTATTTTTCTCTTAATATTTTGACTATTGGATTGCTTAAGAATAGATAAGATATTAAAGGTGCCACGTAAAATTTCCCGACAGGGTAATTGGTTATTCTTGAGAACCATAGCAGGTCTGGATAGGCTATGCCCTCGAAGCTCACTAGCCGACACAAGACGGAGATAAATGGCATATTAATGGTGAAATATCTATTATACATTACCCCATGCCCGGACAGCCATATGGATCACGGAGCACCCTCTAATGGCGCTGCGCGGGTGCAATATATCTGGGGAAACCAAATTATAACGCGTCTGGTTTTTGGTTGAAAGGAAATATTTTATGTTAATTTCGAAAAAATATTTTATACAAAATAATTTCCAGATCATTTTTGGAAAACAGCAATGTAAACTCGGAAAATCTATTTAAATGTACAAAATGATATTTTTTGTAAACAGTTAGTTTATAAAATGCCCCCATAGGTCGAGCATAAAATGCGTAATAGTACAGATAGTCAAAGATGTACGACAAGTCTTGCCTACTCATTTTTTTATTTTTTTCATTTTTATTTTGATTTTTTTTCAACATTATTATTTTGTCTACATTTATTTCTTTCGCAGGTCTTCTGGAAGAATAAGCAGTAAAATAGGTATTCAAAATCATCGTATCTCTATCTTAATAGATACATAAATTTTAATTTTAATAATCGACAGACGAACTCGCAAGTCGAGCCTAGTGGTTTAATTAAAGTAATTAATACTGATTCTTAAGATAACACTGACGTCCACCACTATCTCTTCAACTGCAATGCAGGGAACGAACACTCAGTGTTTGTTTTCTTATCATTGCTTATATAAACACTAAATTATCTAACTACGTGCAGTGAAAGAAGTTGATTATTATGGCAGGCGCCGCCAGCCGGCCGGTTTGATTTTGGAAGTTCGAGTAAGTAGTGTTGAGGTTAAAGACTCCTTGGTTTGATACCATGAATCCAGGGCACCCAAACCAAAAAAAGGACACCCAAATACATATCGAAATGAGGGCGTCTATGCTTAATTTCAACGACGGAAAAAATATTTTAAGAAATCTATATATTTCTTTACATTTTTTATTGAATTTTTAAACAAAACGGTGTAACTTTTAAACTAAATGATCTATAGCGATTAAACAAACTCCATAATGATTGGAAGAAATTAGTCGTCCTAATAAAATTGTGGAAAAAAAACTACTCTCAATTGAAAATAAACATGTTTTTTTTTAACAAATATCTTTTATTTTTTCATAAATTTTTACAATAATCATATTTTTTTTTAAAATAAGCCATTACGTAACATTAAAAATATTTAAACTCAAACTCAAAATATTTTTATTTCACATAGACCTACATGGGCACTTATGAAACGTCAGAAGCTAGGTGCACGGTTCCAATTGGTCGTTTCCTATGGAGAAGAGCCGGCAAGAAACTCCACGGTTACTCTTTTAAAAATAATTGGCTTTTACAATTTTTTCAAATAACAGTGTGACAAGGTATGGGAGGACAGTGTAGGTATTTCAATAAGTACCAGGTACTTAAGAAAATAGAAATGGTCAACAAATCTACAGTCCACTAAGCCCACAGTGTTCTCACATTCACAAAATAGAAAAGAATCTATACAAAAAATATATAAATTAATAAAAATAAAAACCTCTTTTAATTAAACGCAATTTCATTATTGCTATTACAACTGTAATAAATCTGAATAATTATCATGTGCACAAAAGCCACTAATAAAGAGTTGAAATTAACTCGTAGCTATATAATGTCAAATAATACGATGAATATGTCAAGGATGAATGTAAAAAAATAAGATAATAATAAATATGGTAATTTGGGAGCAGTTAATAGACTCTTACATAATTATGCCGTTAATGATATACCAGGGAAGCCACATGTGCAGAAGGAATTATTGCCAAATTTCCTTGTCTTCAACATAGTCTTTAATTTTGTAATATGCTTTCTTGATAAGAACACGTTTGATGTGGGTTTTGAACTTCCCATCGCTAAGTTCTGTAACAGACTTTGGCAACTTGTTATAAAAGCGGATACTGTTTATAAGAAATGACTTGCTTGTTTTAGTTAATCTAAATTTGGGTATCACAATTTCATGTCTGCTACGTGTATTTATATTATGGAAATCGCTTCTTATTTTGAAAAGTCCTAAGTTTTTGCGAACATGCAAAATACTTTCTAAGATATAAAGAGAAGGCAGAGTCAGTATGTTAATTTCTTTAAATTTGTCTCTAAGGGACTCGCGAGGACCCATTTTATAGATCGCGCGGATTCCCCTCTTTTGTAGAATGAAAATTGAATCTACGTCAGCTGCCGATCCCCACAGCAGAACGCCATAAGACATAATACTGTGGAAATAAGCAAAGTATACTAACCTAGCTGTGGCTATATCAGTCAACTGCCTTATTTTTCTAACTGCATATGCAGCTGAACTTAATCTACCTGAAATAGTTCTAATGTGGGCACCCCATTGCAATTTTGAATCTTAAGTAATGCCTAGGAATATAGTTTCCGTTATTGCATCTAGTTCTTTGCCATCAAGTTTTAAATTTAGACCTACTTGAGGTACATTTGGTAATGAAAACCTAATGCATTTAGTTTTGTTCGCATTAAGTAAAAGATTATTAGCTGCGAACCATTTTGAAAGAACAGCCAGACTATCATTGTCATGTAAGACATCTGTATCTTTCCTGTCTATTTTAAAAATAAGAGAAGTATCGTCAGCAAATAAAACTATATCCGATAAGTTAGCCATCATGTAAGGAAGATCATTTATATAAACTAGAAATAAGAAAGGGCCGAGAATTGAACCTTGAGGCACGCCCATTCTAACTAGAGACCCCGTAGACGTCGCCCCATTAACGTTTACTTTTTGCTCCCTGTTGGATAGATAGGAAAGAACAAGATCAGCAGCTTGTCCACGAATTCCGTAGTGGTGTAATTTACAGATCAGTGTATTGTGGTCAACGCAGTCAAACGCTTTTGAGAGGTCACAGAAAATGCCAATTGCATCCTGGGACTTCTCCCAGGATTCCAAAATGTGAGTGATGAGTTTTACTCCTGCGTCAGTCGTCGACCTACCTTTCGTGAATCCAAACTGGTGACTATGTAAAATCCCATTTGAATTAAAATGTGACATCATCTGGTCTAGCATGATTTTTTCATATATTTTACTCAATGCTGGTAGCACAGATATTGGTCTATAATTTGAGGGATCACTCTTACTACCCGATTTGAAAATTGGTACTACTTTACTATGTTTCATTAAATCAGGAAACGTACCGCTATCTAAACATTGATTAAATATGCCAGTTAGAACAGGCGCAATTGTGTCAATGATATTTTCAAGAACCTTAACGGAAATCCCCCATAAGTCTTCAGTGTTTTTTATGTTAAGACATTTGAATGCTTTTTTAATTGTGAAAATAGAAATGGGCTTGAATTCAAAACTTGGAATGTTCTTACTGTAGTGTTCTTTTAGAAGAGATTCAGCTAGTATAGATGATGAGGGGAGAGATTTCGTAACCTTTATTGGGATGTTGGTAAAGAATTTTTCTAGTGTCTCAGCAACTTTTAATTTATCTGAAATGGTTTCATTATCAATTTTTAAAGAAAATTCATTCTGATCTCGCTGTTTTGTGTTTCCAGTTTCTTTGTTAATTACCTGCCACACAGTTTTTATTTTATTGTTAGAAATATTAATTTTGTTACTTATTAATTTAGATTTAGCTTGGGCGCAGACTCTTTTAAATATCTTAGAATAGTTTCTTACATAATTATGAATTGCTTGATCAGAAGTCAATGATTTTTCGTTATATAAATTATATAAAATATCTCTGCTTTTTCTAATACCAGGAGTGGCCCATTCATTAAATTTTGGTTTGGTATTGATTGTTACTGTTTTTACAGGACATGCTTTATTGAATTCTTGGCATACTGTAGAAAATAATGTACTGTAGTTTGTGTTGGGGTCTTGTGAATCAAAACTAGCTGTTGAAAGATTGCTAAGAACATTATTATTAAATATCTTCAATTTATTTTTAGTAAGTAGTCTTAACTGAATAGTTTTATCTAAACGTAACTTTTTATCTGATTCAAAGGATATAAGTTGACCTGTATGATCAGACCTGACGCCACTAATTAGGGACCAATCTTTTATTTTACAATTAGTAAATACATTGTCTATGCATGTAGCCGAGGTTGCTGTTATTCTAGTTGCTACATTAAATATACATTTTAAATTGAAAGATTTAAACAATGAGATAAGCTTATATTTATCCGGTGAATTTACTAATAGATCAATATTTAGGTCACCACAAACAAAAACTATTTTATTATCTCTAATAAGTTTAGTTAGTATTTCTTCCATTATGATTAAAAATGATGACAAGTTTGAGGATGGTGGTCTATAAACACATAAGAAAGTATGGCCTTCAACCTCTGCACATGCTACCTCACACAAGCGATCAACAGAGCAAGCAGTGATATCCTTCCTTTCCTTATTTTTTGAGAAAACTATTACATAATATCAAGGTACCACCCCCTAATGAAGACCGGTTGTACGCACTGGCAACTGAAAAATTATTTACATTAAACGACATTCTATCTGGTTTTAACCAGGTTTCACAAAAACATAAGATATCCATACAATATTTGTCTATTAACATTTCCACGTCTAGGATTTTGCCACAGATGCGATTTATATTTTGGTGATAGAGTAAAATATTCTTATTATGCTTCTCTTTTGTCGATTCTAAAAGTTTAAAGAATTTATTACAGCATTATTAGAAGTACTAGATAATGCTGTTTCGTCACTTAAGCTAATCTCAGTTAAAACATTCATAACTGCGTGTATATTGTAGGTGTATATTGTATGGTTTATTTAGATTTATTAAAATATTTTTTCCGTCGATAAGTTTAAGCATAGATTCCCTCATTTCGATATGTGCACATTATAAAAACTCACACTGTATAACGAGTGTAAGCAGAGCAGTTGATGTTCCTAGTGACAGACATAACGCATCACTCAACGCTCGTCCCCCATGGCATATTATGACGCCATCATATAGGTAAGTACAGAGATATTGAATGGTGCAGCACTATCGAATATGGGTACAAAAGAAAGGGGCTTATACAAACAATAGTGTCCATTAGCCATATCCTACCATAAGGCATGCAAATTTACAAATACACACCTGTGTATTTGTAAATTTACCTATGTATGAAACTAGAATTTAACAATAAAAAGGCATTATTTAAAATATCGTATAGAACATTATACTAATTTGTCCTGTAAATATTTATAGGTATACTAGCTGTTGCCCGCGACTTCGTCTGTGATCCAGGATAAAAAGTCGTCTATGTCCTTACCCAGGTCATACCCATGTACCAAATTACATCCAAATCCGTTCAGCTGTTTTAGCGTGAAAGCGTAACAGACATACAAACAAACAAACTCACTTTCGCATTATGTTATAACTAGGAACGCCACGCGGTTTCACCCGCATAAGTCTCGATCCCGTGGGAATATCGAGATAAAAGCTATCCTATGTGTTAATCCAGGTTATAGTATCTGTGTGGCAAAGGACCATGCGTCATTTTGGGCTCAACTCTTCATCAAGTTTTCATCTTACTTTACCTTTCTTTGTTTACAACAATCTAAACTAATATTATAAATGCGAAAGTTTATGAGGATGGATGGATGTTTGTTACTCTTTCACGCAAACCCTACTGAAAGGATTTGGATGAAAGGACCATGGGCAAATATGTATGGGATCTGGGTTCAACTCTCAACAGTGATGAAACTTATGCCATGTGACAGCTTCTGAGGTATTATTTAATTTATGTATATACTATGGCAGCTAAGTCGAAATCGAGCGCAAACATGGTGTTTTGGATTATTCAAAATGTAGGTACTCTACCTACCCTATGGTAGGTAGATAGGTATAGCAGCTAGGTAGGTAGATTCAAGATTATTTATTTGTGGAAACATGAGTACACGTGTTATAAATTAACAAGTTATTAAATTAAATTATAGTTTAAGATCAGTCATTTTCGACCTTAGTAACGTAAAATTATTTAAATTTCAGTAATAAAAGTTATTGGATAAACTAGATAAGGTAAGGTATGTAGGCGATTGTTACCTTTATCATCTTGTAATATGATGACCGTTATAACCTTAATAAATGTACTTGTAGTTTTTTTTTATTTATTTTTTTAAACAGTTCATGTTAAAATAGTGATAACCACCTAAGGGTACTTATAAAAGTGATAATTTTTGGCCAAAAAAGACAGTACATGGACCCAGCATAAACCTATCAACTGTAGAATTTTTCACAAAGGAATCGTCATAAAAATTATAACTATTTTTGTCCTCGACTGTACAAACCCCGTTGGTTTTTCAGATAAAATGTTTTGTTACAATAATTGTCGGGTATATGCAATATGTTGACATGCATTAGAACTCTATCGGTCATAAGGCCACGCTTCATACAAAAATGCCCATCATTCTTTGAGATGCATCTCTTTTACCCCGGAGCTGGTTTTTTTTTAGCACTATCCTTTAGATAAAGTTTCATTTTTTTATAATATGAGAATCCAAAAAATGTACCAGGATTTTTGATGCTCAAATATTGATGTTTATGATAACGGCAATCTGTTTATTCCGGTACCGTATTCTATAGGATATTTTATAAAATGCTTATAACGTTAATGCAAAGTATTAAATACAATTTATTCCATACTTTGTCTAGGCATTCTATACTCTAACGAATATTCAACCGGCAATGTATGGGATATAGAAATATTATATTCATGGCATTGTACATAAAAATCTCATAATAGTTCTTCATAATTTTTATTTGAATATTTGTGTTCAGTACACAGTTTACTACCTCCTTATTTCTTAATAAAAAAAAACAAAGTCCCTTATGTTACCTTAAATTTTATTATTATACGTTTAGTAAGTAAATTTAGTAACATTGCCATTAAAAACAAATATACTTTTGTGACCTTAGATGTTATTATTTTGTAATATTTAGCATAAAAAATAATTAATTACTACATCGTTCAGAGATGTTTCATATTATTATTTATATCTTAATCATCCCTTGGCATTATAATACAATACCAAGGTATTTTATACATTAACTAGGCATGGTTTATAATGATAAAATATTGATAAAATATTTTATGCAATGTCTAGACGAGTTCGGCATTATTTAGAATCACTAGGTATTCTATACAATGCTTGAATTATATAGGGTGACTGATAATTAGTGATCGATACTTAAACACGTGACTTTACTTATCATTATGAACAACTTTTATAATGGGAAGAAACCTGAAATCGCGAATTATAAACCCTACCTACCTACATATCTACCTACTCTAACCTAACCTTTTCATTTGTGTTCCGGGTTCGAAAAACCTCATGGATGTCCTCCGCCCTCTCATGGATGTCCTCCACCTTCTCATTTCACCAAACCAACCGAATCTAACCTAACCAAAAAGGATACCTACCTACCCTACCTACCTAAATACATACATACTTACCTATCTACAACCCTACATATTAGGGCAGGTAGGTATGTAGGTAGATGGGTAGCTATCTACCTACATACCTACCTGCCCTAATCTAACCTAACCTAACCTTTTTTTGGATGATCCAAAACACCATGTTCGCGCTCGATTTCGATTTAGCTGCCATAGTATAAATTAAATAATACCCCAAAAGCTGTCACATGGCATAAGTATCATCACTATTGAGAGTTGAACCCAGACCCCATACATATTTGCCCATGGTCCTTTCATCCAAATCCGTTCAGTAGGGTTTGCGTGAAAGAGTAACAAACATCCATCCATCCTCATACATTTTCGCATTTATAATATTAGTTTAGATTGTTGTAAACAAAGAAAAGTAAAGTAAGATGAAAAATTATATATATAGCAGAATTAAAGGAATCCTAATATTGCAGCGTTCTTAATCCATCGATTTGTACGCGGTTTTCAAAACAAAATCATACAGAGCAGACCACACTTGCCTTCCTGTTGAAAAGTGTCCATGTCTTGTAACATTAGATAACATATGAGTACAGTAGCTGAGGGTAGCTGATGTGCCGCGTGACAGATAGGATGCATCGCTCAAAACACGCCCCTCTGACATCCTTACACCGTTGTAGCTGTAGGTGAAGAGAAATGTGGATGCGGCATCTAAATCTTATGAGACAGAATAGACCAGAATAGATGTACCAGTTGTGGGATTATCGAGGCTGAACATAATAATGATGATGATAAATAAATAAAAAAGAATGGAAGTAATGCAACATTTCCCGAAAGAGTAGGGCTGTACCTTGGTAATCATAACCTTCTGATGTTGGTGTAACTACTGGAATATTATCGGACACATTTCTAAAATTTCGGCTCGTGATACAGCATTATCATATAATTTGTCCGATGACAGAATCTGGACCCAATGCTCGATATGCGCAATAATTGCAACCACTAATAAACTAAATGAGGCTGGCGATTTCAATGTTCAATTTACAACAATTTACAACATGTATATTTCGTCTTGGTCTCGATATATTAGTTGACCTAAGATATTTGGGTATGGTACGTTTAGCAGGGATAAGGTTCCTCAAAGTGTTTGGCCGTATCCAGCCCCATCTTCCCACATCCTACCAGCTAATGCGATAAAAGAGAGTTGTAATGGCGGCGGGCTGGTCCGGGGTACGCCACTCATTTGCCAAATTGTCCAAACTCATAGAATTTTTTATAGCCACTTCTATCTAGAAGCCTAGAGTAATGGCCGCCATTACATTGTTGCATCTCTAATGGAACTTTTTATGGAAACTTCCAGATGGTGATTGTTATGTTGTTGAGTTTATAGTGTTTTGAGTTGTGTAGTTGGTAATAGATTAAATCGGTTTTCAACTGAATATAAATTACATTCATCAGAACGTAATACAATTGGTATGATAGCAATATGAGTAGTACTATTTCTCAACTACATCTGTTGCTAATGTGATTCCTCATAGCGAGAGAGCCCAAAGAGTCCATCAAAATATTGACAGTTTTACTTGCTTTTGGAAATAATTGTTTTTACACGGATGAAAAATTCCGAAATCAAGATTTTAGGTGCTTATCTGCATAATTTAAAAAGTAAATACGGGGATACTTCGATTTTTGTTTGGAAAATATAAAAGTAACAACAAAAAAGTTAAAAACTTATACTAAAACTAAAATTATGATCCGAAGAAAATCCTAAATAAATACATCAGTACACTTCTCTAATATTATTCCTAAACTAATGCGAGTGAGAATGGGAATGCTTCGAAAGACTGCAGATGTAGCATCCGAAGATAAAGTTCCCTGGAGCGTCCTGATCTTCAGAAACAAAGTACTCCTTCCACAGCTGCTGGAACTCCTCGAAAGACACGGTTTCCTTACCCTTGGCCATCTTGTGGAATGCCTCAACAGACTCCTGTTTATCCAGACCAAAGGACGCATAGACTGAGGAGAACTCTTCAACGTCGATAGCTCCATCATTGCTGGCATCTTCTAACTCGAAGATAAACTTGCAGTACAGGTTCTGCCAATCAGCAGCTGCAGAGGGGTTCTTGGCGAACTGGTCCCACATCTCAATCCACTCGTCTTTAGATATTTCACCATCATTGTTGGAATCACCTCGGCTTTGCAGACCATTCCAAATTTTCAGAAGAATGTCTTCCACTTTCTTGTATTTAGCATCACCTGGCTTGTACCCTCGGAGATCGGAAATCTTCTGGATAGCTAGTTCGAAGTCTTTCTTGTCTATGCCACCACTTCGGTTAGTATCGAAGAAGGCGTTGAACACATGAAGTAACTTCTTCTTTCTAAAGTCGGACACCATTTTGGCAAATATTGTAGCAGACTAATCTGACACTTAGGGAAAAGGCTTTATATATTCTTTCCAGAGATTATTTTGACTGATATGCAAAAATTAATCAGTGAGTAAATCTGTATATAACATGTTATAAAGGCTATCAAGACGATATCGGAGGAATTAGAAATGGCGGGAAGTTATCTGAATGTTATCGGGCGAATGATCTCGTTATTAACGATTAGTTCGTTACTTTCATCACGTTGTCGTTAATATTTTATAGCGGATCGTTACGTCAGTGCGTTATCTAAAGAAATATAATTAAGATTGGGCTCCATTTTCGTTACTATGCACGTAGTAGGTACCACCAATACTAATCAACTAAGCCGAGGTAATTTCATTAGGTAGGCACCTAACGAAATTATCTCGACTTGGTTTTCAATATTAGTAAATTCTTAATTCACTAAACATACCATAATAGACATTATAGACAAGGTCAACACTTTTTATGGGGTCTTCTACTGTAAAACAACAGACTTTGTTAATATTATCTAACACAATGTTGAAACGATTTCCCAATACCAGACCAACGAGATTTTATAGAAAAAAACTAAATCAAATACGTCGATCTCAATCAAATTTTTCTTCTTAATCAATCCGAAGGAATTCCTAAAGAAGACGATACAAAATAACAGGAAAAACTTCATAACATAGAAAAATATCTACGCATTTTCCATATTCTATGATGACGGTAGCAAAGCCGCGAACGTCGGCGATCTACCGCGCGCAATACATCAGCTTAAGGACCAGACCAGACCAGCGCGAGCGCAAAAACAAAGAAACACGCGTCTTTTGTTTGGTAAGCCCTCGGGGCAAGCAAGAAATTGTTTTGTGGAGAAAAGTGACTGTGTGGGGATTACTGTGTTTGTTTCCAGTTGTTAAAGGGTGTGTGGCTATGTGAGATAGTAGGGATGTTTAAATATATTAAAATCAATATTTTTGCATAGATAAAATCCATCTAAGGGGATCTAGGCAGACATGTTTGGTACTCACATTAATCCAGATAAATTATAAGTGACATGCAATAGGCCACTATATTAGCATAATTGCTGTGTGATCTGTAACCACAAGTCCACCAAACATGATGGTCAGGACAGGAAGTGATGTCTTCTTATGGTGGATCCGCAGTTGTATTCCGCGAAATTTAAATGTTCTTACGTTTTTGCAATTTTCAGTGTCAGAAGAAAGAAAATTTGAATTTCGTGGACTACAACTGCGGATTCACCTTAACTACGAATTGGCAAAAGCATAATCAGCTTATTGCGTTCCCACTGCTGGGACACAGGCCTCCTTTATTTTTAAGAGAAAGTGGGCCGTAATCCACTGCGCAGGCCTAGTGCGGGTCTAAGTTAATAAAATATATTTATTAAAAAAACATCTACTAATTTTCTAACACGAAACTTTCCATATTCTACTACAAAACGTTTAAAAACGATCAACATCAAACAAACAGTAATTTGTCTGTAACAATATATATTAGATCGGCTAATGGTCTCTGCCGGTGCCTCGTATATAGCTAGCGTGATTTACGACGCAAATCGTACATGTTTGCTGTAATCATGCTATCGAAATCGCGATCAATTGCTATGTGGGTAAAAATATGAATACCCGTTGATAATGTTGATATTGGAACATAAACTCGTGAATAGGACACGCATATTACGCCATTTTTGTTGAAGTCCCACGTAATAGGGGGCAAGCTTAATGCCAGGAACAAAGCACAAATCTTGAATGCGAAATTCCATGAAAAACCAACACAGTGTCTAACTTAGGAATTAAACCCAGGACCACACGTTCAGCACAACCCAGCAGTCGTAGTTACGACCACTAAACTAGACTGAACTGAATACTTCGGTAGATGTTCTGAGTCAAAAGAAATACTTCATAAACGTACATACATAATTACCTAATAGCGTGGATATCCTTGCATGTCAGATAGGTTTCAGATCTAATATGGCATACTGCATTTGTTTGAAATTACACAAGTAGAGCCACAGACTGCCTTGAAGCAAAATTGCTCCTTAATTTAATAGCTGCCTATTAGGGACTAAATTCAAACAATGTTTCCAGCCCCAAAAATCTTTGTTGAACATTGAACAATACATTTCATAATTATTTCAACTACATTTGAAACGCGTTTGGAAGTTAACGCAAACGTAACGCATTAATACGAGTTAATGGCTCGAAACGTTTACGTACTTAACGCAGTTATAAATTATTTACAGCTAAAACGTAAACGAGTGATTTATGTTACGTTTACGTTATCTGATTGCGAATATTGGTGATAGCCTTGACTCTGTTATCGGTCGGTTGATAAGGAAGTATCAAGAATTTGATCCCGTGTGCATTATTTAGGTATGATATTTAGTTAATTTAAAATAAGGATGGATTTTTTCTTTGCTCAAATTGATGAGAAGAGCTTTCAGAATAAATTATGTTTTGCTATAAAGATTATAAAGTTAGTGCGAAAGACTCTCCTAACTGCCGTCAAGGCTCCTGCAGACAGACGTGACACGACTCTAGTAGAACCATTTCCATGAAGTTTTCATAGAAATTGTTCTTCTAGAGACGCGTCGCCCTGTCGCGTCGCACCACACTTAAGTAGCACATTCATGATCTTTGAATGACACATTTTGACGTAAAACCAACCAACAATGTAACTCTTATCTCATTGTAATACGATATAAATTAGAATGAATCCCGCGAATTTGATCAAACTGTTTAAATGTATTGTAATTTTATTCATTTATTGATCATGAGTGACCTCTAAGTTCATTCATAAAGAAAGAACAAAGATATAAAGGACCTAATGCCCATTTTCACTAACACTCGGCAACACCTAAATGCGATGCCATTAAGGCATATCTAATCATTTGCAATGAGGTTTTTATTGATAAAACGATTAACTATCGAGTATCGGTCTAGTTAAGGACCGATACTGATATTCAATAATCAAGTGCCAAAATCACGATCACCCACGGCAAAGCCTACCGATACCTATCGTTAACGTATAGTCTTGTTTGTATTGCAGTGGAGGCTCAAAAGTGCGGCATGCGGGTAGTATCACCTTGATTGACGTCATTCCGGGGACACGAGTAAACACACGCTGTCTGTACGACATGAATATTCTGTGTGGTGATTTTTTAAATTTCTGTAGATTTTATTTGTGTAAGTAGGTTTGTAAAAACAATTTTACACGTCAATAATATTTTATAAAATAGATGAGGTCGGCGTTTCCTACCTGACTACTCTGAGAAGAAAGGCCGAAACAAACTCAGAGGTCACAGTCTCTTTTAAAGTCCAAACATAATCTTGGTCAGATCATGTGAAGACCATGTAGATTGGTGTCTGAAGTGGTCTTTTAGGGAAAGCATCACACAGATTGAGAGGGCCTGTCCAGTCAGTGCACGCATTTGTCAGTTATCGTGCAGCTCAACTCAGAATTAAGGAGCTCAACGATTCGACGAACAATACCAAAGAAAGGACATTTGGGTAGGCCGCATAAATTACTCAAACTGTCAGACTTAGAAATAAGTGAGAAAAAATTAAAAAGAAAAGAAAAAGGAATGACCCACATAGTCTTCACATTCACAATAATTTAAATAATATAATACGTATAAAGTATATAAAATTCATTAATGTCAATGTGTATATAAAAATCAGGAAATAATCTTGTTGTATATTGAATAATTAAGTTAAATAAGAGCCAAAGTAGTAAACGTCATGTTTTTTTATTTTTGTGACAATCAGAAAAACACAATGTCAATACGAAATTAGATTATTAAGAATAATAAATACAAACAAGTATTTAATGCATACTTTGAGTATTTACTACATACCCCCACTTAATCGAAATAATCTAAGATCTATAAGCGAGACATTAAGATTTAAAGAAGCCTATAATTAACTAAATCCCATACCCTTAACACATCTTAAATGTGATACACGTCCTAGGGCTTTTGTCAAAATGTCAGCGCTCATATCATGCGTCTGAATGTACCGTAAGTCCACAATATTCTTAGATACAATCTCTCTAATATAATGATGTTTTGTATCTATGTGCTTAGTCCTATTATGGTGAATAGGGTTTGACGCCAGCTTTTGCGCCCCTTGACAGTCGTTATAAATAATAACTTGTCCTACCTTGCCACTAATTTCTTGCAAGAGTCTGCGCAAAAAGACAACTTCTCTGGTTACGGCACTCAGTGACATATACTCAGCCTCGGTTGAAGATAATGCAACCGTTGGCTGTTTCTTTGACTCCCAAGAAATTGGTCCTCCAGCCAATTTCACAAAATAGCCTGTATACGAACGGCGGTCAATTGTGCAGTTAGCCCAATCGGCATCAGCGTATGCAGAGATATATTCACCAGTCTTCCTGTAGACAATGGAATAATCTATAGTACCCTTAAGGTACTGAAGTACACGCTTCGCTGCTGTCCAGTGCGTTTTGTCATAAGTCGTATTAAACTGACTCAAATAACTGGTAGCAAACGCTATATCTGGCCTAGTATTAACAGCGAGGTACATCAAGCAGCCAATCAAGTTCTGATAAGGATAATCAGGTTTCTCACCAATTCCAGGTTCCAACTTACTGCTCGCTAAAGGTGTATCAAACGTTTTACACTGTTGCATTTTAAAACGTTTTAATAAATCGAGTATAAAAGTTTTTTGGTTTATTTCAATTATCCCATTATCGTATTTTACATTTAGAGATAGGAAATAATTTAGATTTCCCAGATCTTTTATACCGAAAAATTGTCTCAAGTCATGTTTGACTTTGTCATACGTCAAGTCATCTTTGTGCAACAAGACAATGTCATCGACATAGACAGCTAGTATAACTAGTTCAGACGAACCAAAAAGTTTCGTATATACACATGACTCTGAGGAGGTCCTACTGAAACCCAAACTTTTAAGAGTTTCGTCGAGCTTTTTATTCCAAGCTCGCGAAGCTTGCTTCAACCCATAGATGGATTTCTTCAGAAGACAAACTTTTCCATCTTCTTGTGTAAATCCAGGAGGCTGTAGCATGAACACTTCTTCCTCTAGATTGCCATTAAGAAATGCTGTGTCCACGTCCAAATGCTTTAGCTTATATTCGTTCTCAACGGCAAAAGCTAACAACATACGTAAGGATGAATTCCTCACCACAGGAGAGAATGTTTCATAATAATCCACTCCTGCCTCCTGACTGTAACCTTTAGCTACAAGTCTTGCTTTATACTTTACAGAATTTCCTAAAGCATCTCGTTTCAATTTGTAGACCCATTTACAAGGAATAACTTTCTTATTTTCAGGTCTATTGACTAAAATCCAAGTTTTTCTTTCTATTAAGGAATCATACTCGTCTTGCATCGCAGCAATCCAACTATCTTTATCTTCTGCGTGCATGGCTTCTGAGTAGCTAGATGGATCTTCATTTATTACCTCTTCCGTACAGGTCTTGTATAACAAGAAATCTGGTTTCTTCCGTTCTCTCATTGGATAGCGACGTTCTTCCACTGACTCACCGAGAACACTGTTGCTTTGTTCTACTTCTACATCTGAAGCATCATGAAAACGATCAGGGGAAACGTCCGGAACATCCATGGAAGTGCTTGCTGTAGGAACATCCAAATTAACTATCTGTTCAACAGCATTGCAAGGATCAATGCTCAATCGTAGTGGAACTACTGTTTCTTCTTGGCTTCTAGAAGAATCTGAATTTTCTTTTAAACTTGTAAAAGAATTTTCAAAAAATACTGCGTCCCTCGCTTTAACTAAGCGACGTGGGCATTCAGAACTACGAAAGAAGTAACTGTGGATATCATCAGCATATCCTACAAAAATGTGCTCCGTAGATTTGACATCAAGCTTCTTTCTTTGACAATTGGGGACATGAACCATCGCTCGACAGCCAAAAACTCTTAAATGTGAGAGGTTTGGTTTATTCCCATACCACATTTCAAAAGGAGTTTTATTTTCGAGTGCACGATGAGGAGACCTGTTTTTCAAATAAGCAGCAGTTTGAACTGCATCTTGCCAATATACTTTGGAAAGTTTACCTTCAGTAAGCATACAGCGCGCCTTTTCAACCAGTGTGCGATTTACACGTTCAGCTACGCCATTAGATTGAGGGCTATAAGGAGCTGTCGTTTCATGCTTAATTCCTTTTGAAGTCAAATAGTCTCTCATACCTTGGTTCACAAACTCAGTCCCGTTATCTGTTCTGAAAATTTTAATTTTTGCTTCCTTCTGCCTTTCAACTGCATTCTGAAATTCACAGAATTTATCTTTTACTTGAGTTTTCGACGAGATAAAGAAAGGAAAAATCGCTCTCGAAAAATCATCAATAAAAACCAAAAGATATTTGTTTCCCTGAAAAGAATCGTGTGACATCGGACCACACAGGTCCGCATGAATTAGTTCCAACAAAGCTGTTCCTCTTTTAAATGGAATTGCTTTGAATGGTTTTCTTGACTGCTTGCCTTCCAAGCAATGTATACATGGTTCATTGTCCACCTTATCATAAGACACACCTATAGCCTCACCTTTTCTAAGTTTATCCAGACCTATTCGGCAAAGGTGTCCTAAACGCCTATGCCAAAGTCTGCAATCTGACGTATCAAGGAGCGCATTAGAGGCAATTCTCTTAGGAACATTTACAGTACAATTTAAAGTGTACAGCCCACTACTTACAGAACCACGTAAAAGAGCCTTTCCAGTACAAGAAAAATTTTCATAAAAAATACAACCATTTTTATCAAAAACTACATGTAAACCGTTTTCACAAGCTTTCCTAACAGAGAGTAAATTACAATTCAGGTCAGGCACGGCAACAACACCAGTCATTGTTCCTTCACAATCTTTAGTAGAAAAAGAAATATTACCTATACCTCTGCAACCTATCTTCTCTCCATTTGCAACCGTTACAGTATCATTACTACCTGCTTCATTATTCAACCTTACGTTCTCTAGGTAATCAATATTATGGCACATGTGGTTGGTCGCTCCAGTATCAATGAAAAAAGTGGTACTCTCTCCTTCTACACCATTGAGTGCTGTCTTCAGAGTAACATTTTTTACGTGCTTGTCCTTCTCGTCCTTCCTTATAGGACAATCGGGCCTCTTATGACCTGGTTCACCGCATCCATAGCATTTGATAATTCTTTTCTTCTTACTATTATTGGAAGAAATTTTACCTTGAGAAGATTTCAGAGCGGAAGTCGTCGGTTTGTTCTCCGGAGCTTGAACGTCTACGGTTTTCGAGAATTCATTCAATAGCTTACTTTTCACCAATTCACTTGTGATTTTTAAGTTGGAGTTTTCCAGAGCCATAACTAAGGGATCGTAGCGAGGTCCTAAACCTCCGAGCATAATCGCTGCCAAACTTTCATCATCAATCTTCTTCCCGATGTCTGCTAAATCTTGCGAAGTAGCTACGATTGCGCCAATATAACGCTCAACATCATTATCGAAGTCTGACAAGTTATATCTATACAGCCTTCGCTCCAGGGCCAATTTTCTGCCCATTCCCTTATCTTCAAAAGCATCTTTAAGAGCATCCCATGCTTGCCTGGCAGTCTCAGCGCTCCGAACATGTGCGATTGCGCCTCCGTCGATTGTCAAACAAATCTTGGTTAAAGCTTTCTGATCCCTTTTATTTGCATCAGAGGGCTTCTCACCTGAGTAACCTTCTATGGTTTCCCATAAATCCTCATGCATCAAATACATACGCATTTTGAATTTCCAGATGCCATAGCCGGCTCTTTCGCACAACGGTTTTATCGATATACCAGCAGGTCCACACGACATTTTTCTACTTTTTTACTTCGTGCTGATAACGAATGTTGTATATTGAATAATTAAGTTAAATAAGAGCCAAAGTAGTAAACGTCATGTTTTTTTATTTTTGTGACAATCAGAAAAACACAATGTCAATACGAAATTAGATTATTAAGAATAATAAATACAAACAAGTATTTAATGCATACTTTGAGTATTTACTACAAATCTTGGTCAGAGCATTTCATTTGAGGACCATGGAGATTTGTGTCTGAAATGGTCTTTTGAGGAAAGAACCATACAGATGTGAGTGGACCTGTCCATTCCATGCACGCATTTGTCAGTAATCGTGTAGCTCAACTCAGAACTTAAAAGGAGCTCAATGATTCGACGAACAATACCAAAGAAAGGACATTTGGGTAGGTCGCATAAACTACTCACAACTGCCAGATTATCATTAAAAGTAACTGAGAAAAATAAATAAATATATATATATATGACCCACACAGTCCTCACATTCACAATAATTAAAACAAAAAAAAAAAAAAAAATATTATTCTTCACAAAGTAAATATTCATGTCATTGTGTATATAATTTGAAAGTTAGCAAAATAAACAAAGTTCCGAAAGTAACAAATAAAAAATAAATAAATCGAAATAGCTCAATCCCAAGCCTTTTTATCCTCAATGTAATCTTTAACGGTATAAAAAGCTTTCTGGCACAACTTACGTTTAATGAATGATTTGAATTTATTAAGGCTTAGATCTTGTACGTGGCTTGGAAGTTTATTATAAAAGCATAAATATAAATTGACATCTGAACAAGTCACCTATTTTCTTGAGCCTTGTTGTAGGTACAACCAATTTGTATCTGTTCCTAGTATTTATGTTATAGATTCACTATGAAAATAGCTAAAGTACACTAAACGGGCTATGTCAGTTAAATTACGAATTTTTCTAGCAGTAGTATATGCTGCGGGGCTTAGCTTTTTTGACAATTTATCTATATGTGGGCCCCACTGAAGTTTAACATCCAAAGTTAAGCTGAAAAATACTGTGCTATCTTCAGGATTCAATTCTTCGCCCTTTATCAACACATTAGTTTTCACCTGCCTAACATGAGGTAGGGTAAACTGAATGCAATTGTTTTTTTTTTTTTTTTGTTCATTAAGAAGTAAATTGTTAACATTGAACCAGTGAACTACTCTTGAGATCGCGGTATTTACATCGTCAGCGACCAGCTGCTGACGTTAAAGTTTAAACAAAAATGAAGTGTCATCCGCAAACAACACTATATCATGGTTATTCTTTATGAGGTAAAGCAAGTCATTAATAAAAATAAGAAAAAAAAAAAGGACCAAGAATTGAGCCCTGAGGTAGGTAGGTGTGTTGTTTGATTACAGTACCTAGATTACTTTATTAAATAAACTTGTCATAAGCTGTGAAGTCACGCCACACAAGTTGTCTTCTTTTAACTGAAAATTGTATATTAGTATTGTATAAGTAGTGTTTTTTTAAGTCTACTTTCTGATATAAAGGTTATCAGAAAGAAAACATTTTAAAAAATCTGGTTTTATTTTCTATGTACCCGTAAGTTTGTATAATCTATTCCAAAAGTGTCTAATGAAAATTTGAACAAACCCTGTTCAGGTGAAATTCTTTTTTAATTTATTTCAAATAAGTAGTAAAATAAAATAAGTAGGTAAACCTATTTCTCTGTAAGCTTATACTTGCGCAACTTTTGTATGATGTCCTATATTCTATTTGAAGTTATTAGTTGTTGAGTCCTTCAGAATCCCAGGGCTAATTTGTGTTTTTCAGCAAAATTAAAAGTTGCCCTCTCCACACATGGGAGTTGTATGTAAAAGTGCATTGTAGTGTATACTAGCGTTGCAAGCACGACACTATCCTACCTACTTATGCATTAATTATAATATTATTTCTACATGAGGACGACCGCATACAGCCAACCGATATGGGCTCTGTACAAGTTATTTTTAAACACGTATTTTAAACAGTGTTTAAAACAGTTTGAAAGAAAACAATGTTTTGGAAGTGCACACTTCTGTAGGCGCGTTGGTCATTTTTGAGATGGGACTAAACCATTGATTTCACGACACCGTGATGACACCAGCTTTTGACCATTAAAAAAACATCAACGCGGTGATTACCGCGGTGCGTGGAGTAAAAGATCAACGCGTTGATTACCGCGGTGCCGATTTTTGAAGTGAAAGCTTCTTTAGGCCCGTTGAGCATAATTGAGATGGGACTAAACCATTGATTTCGCGACACCATGACGACACCTAATTTTTGTAAACGCGATTGTGCTCTTTATTTATATGTTCTATGCAAGTATTTTTACTTTAAAGGTTTGTAAACGCGATTATGCTCTTTATTTATATTTCGTTACGGATCAATGTTCTATGCAAGCATTTTTACTTCAAAGGGTCCGGATGTTTTTTTTTTTTTTTTGCTACCACGATTGTGTTCTTTATTTAGATAGGTTACGGATCAATGTTCTATACGAGTATTTCTTCCACCAAGGCGATCTTGTTCAAGTTTTTACTTCTGTCGGCACTCCCGGAGAGCCACCACTTTTTTTTTATTAAATATTTAATATCAAAGTATGAAACAAGTTTAAAATAGTGTTTTAAACATTAAGAAAAAACATGGTTTTAAATCGCGAATGAATGGAAATAAATTAAAAGTTAGGTTACAAAGTCACTGGTCCAAAATAAGTAATTCCCCGCAACTATTTTCGGGATTCCCCTTATTAGCATATAGTCCATCCTACCGATGTATATCTATCTATACTTCGTCACTTGTCGAAAAGAGGTAAAGGCTCGTGTAGACCAGCGTGATATCGCGGGCGCTACAAGGGTCGCGCTGCCTGTAACGCCCACGATATCGCGCTGGTCTGCATGAGCCTTAATTCCTTGCAATAATAAAGAACGAAAATCGGAATTCTGGGTGGTTCAGTATCTTTACATACCTACTTAGATTGATCACAAAAAAAAAGTATGTTCACAGATTAGATAGGTAGTTTATTAGTTAGTACTATAATTGTGATTATTATGTTATTCTGATCGGTTTTTGTAAATGTTTCCTCAGGTAAATTTTAAAATTGTATAGAAATGAATTATATTAGGCATGATCGATTTGTGTTCATAATAAATTTGATAAATGGCTCAATGAAAAAAACCGGTCAAGTGCGTATCGGACTACGCACAATGAAGGGTTCCGTAGTTTAGATGAATTTATTTATCCCAAGAACAAACTTAACATTGTAGTTGAAAAACATGTTCTCCCATACATTCCAACTGCAAATGTGAGTCTGTACGCACAATATGAAGAGATTTACCGTGTTATTTTAATACCATATACTTTTTATAGGTTTTCCTGTAATCTATGAGTAAAGAGCCATACTATGTATTTTTTTCAAAATGTTTTGTCCGGTATTTTCGGAGATAAGGCGGAATGGTCAATTTTCATTGAATGTCTTAAATACCTTTAAAAGCATTTTTTTTTTAAATTGTATAATAAAATATATTTAAGGTCCTCGTAACAAGTCCTTCTATTTGATACGTCACATGGTACTGTTAGCAAAACTTTGTTTTTTTATTTTCTTGTTTGCCCCGCAAAATTAACCCCTATATTCGAAACTCATTTATTTACGTTACACGTTCGTGTTTGGGTCACAGAAATACATATTTGAAAATGACAAACACCAAAAAGAAATGGCCCCTAGTACCCAGCGGCCCACCTACCCTTGGCTACTGTAGCGGTCAAGGTCACGGTGAAATAAGGGGTGCAAAGAATCCCCGGAAGAGATTTGGCTACCACACCTGGACCTGGAACTGGACCTGGCAACATAAAACACGCGTACACTCTGGACCAACGTGAAGATCATCGAACTCGAAGAAGAGTTGAGCAGGTTACGATGGGTATAGTAGGGTTATCTGAAGTCCGAAGAGAGGGGAAGGACTTGATAATCCTCAAACTTGCTCTATTTCCGGAAGGGCGATCAGCAGTCCCAAGGTGGTGTGGGTTTATCGTCCATAAGTCCTTTGTGAATAACGTGGGGAAGATCGAGAGTGTGTCGACCAGCGTGGCGTACCTTATACTTAGAATGTCCATAAGATGGACCGATGACCTTGTGAAGGCCGCAGGAATCCGTTGTATGCGGGAAGCACAGAATCGGTCGAAGTAGCGGTGCTTGGGGGAGGCCTATGTCCAGCAGTGGACGTCTTTTGGCTAAAATGATGATGATGTGACTTACAACTTTTTTTTTTAAATTGCCTCTCTTTTTCACTCTCAGCTTTTAATAGACAGACTCTAGTTTATTTTTTCATAAATAAACGAATTTGATTGAATGTTGTTTTTTTTTGTTATATACCGATTTTGGGTACAAATATACCGATTTTAGTGGGCAGCTCTACCGATTTCACACTATGACGTTCGAGGCCACTGCAACAACGAGACCAAATAATAATATGAAAACGCAGTCATCCGTGCGGCACTATCGAACCCACTAAACGTCCAGATTTCATCCAGATCGCGGCCAGCAACAAATAACCTAAAACTTTACAACGAGGGTAGTTCACTACAATGCCGACCTATCTAGTCCCCCCCTCCCTCCCCCTGCGACCCGCTCGCGATACACTCAACAAAAGGCCTGCATGCACGCCGTCTTTCATTTGATATTTGTATTTGAGGTAACTTATATTTTATACTGGATGTGGCAGAACACTTGAACATTTTGAAGGTTTTCAGAAAACCTGACCTGTACCTAGACCTACCTACATAATTAACCGAATACTTATACAAGCTGACCACTGATGAACTTTATAAAAATTTACAGGTGTAATTATAAAGGAAGATGTCAAGATTGCGTCTGAATCGAACTCAAGCACCAAGGTATGATGCCCTACTCCTAAGGTAAAAAGTCTAAAAACCATTGGGAAAAATAGAAGTTTATGTACCTACTTAGGTATAGAAATAAGAAATCTCGTCATATTGGGTACCTAGGTATAAATATAGCCATTACATAATAATTATTAGGATACGTTATCAACTTATAGCCTTACCCTAATAACATTCACTTTTGATTGCTATCGTATCAAAACAAGCTAATTTCTGTGTAATCAATTGGATCGTACCTACTTGCTACAGACGTCAGAGCTACCTAGTATAAACAAGAGTGCTGGGGCCGTAGTACGACGTATTAACGCCATCATGAATCCAGTCCGAAAAAGGGAAGGTGCTATCCGTAACTTCTAGCTCCATAAGGGCGTTTTCCCACCCAAGCCATCACTGGGACGCCAACGAGAAACGAGATTATTCGAACCGAACGTGACGTCCCGGTGACGGCGATCGTTTGTACACCGCGAACGAACTCGGCAGTTCAGTATGTTATAATAGATGCAAGATCAAACGTGTTTTGCATTGCCGACACATTGTCATGTTGCGGCGAACTACTCGAAACTTCAGCGGCCGGGATGACGGTGCTCGGGTGACGGTGCGGCGGACAAACGCACTAACTCTTTCGCACTGGAACTATGGGGCCGATCTATTCTGAAAAATCTAACTGTAAAAACTTAGGTAAAGTGAGCTTGAAGTAAGCTGTCAATAGTGTCAATCCCTCACGCTCACTTCAACTAAATTTTTACGGTAATTTTTTTGTAGAATAGCACTACATGAATACTATGCACTTGCATTTGTGACCAGTAGACCAACATAAGACAGCATTTGTCAAACTCCTATACAATTCCAACCATTTTCTTTGTATGTAAGTATGGCCCACAGTAGCGCTCACAACTGTAGGTACCTACTAGCAATCTGTTAAATTAATAAGATACCTACCGCTTTATACTCTGTGCTATCAGTCTTATCAATGCTAGTTTCTTCATCTGTTTGCGAATACTTTTGCATGGGTTAAATAAATAAAATTATTTATGCTTAAATAAATAAAATGATTAAACAATACTTCACGTTGTTCTGTAAACGTGAACTATTATCATCGTTTGTCGTTAGTGTGATATAATAAGAAGGATCCTTAGTAGCCACGACTAGCTGCTCTAACATTCCAAACTGTCTGAATTCAAATTTCCCAACAGGTACCATACAACGTGGCAATGCCGCCAACCTTTTGTGTACTTTTCCCTTTGACAGCGATGCGGAATCGCGTTTTTTTTTTATGCCCAATGATTAGTTTTTCGTTCGTTACGTTCAATAAAATCTCCTGTAAAATTAAAATCTCCTTAAACGTTCGATAAAATCTCCTGTAACGCAAGAGGGAAGCCGCCTCAATTTTCCAATTCGCCCCCGAGCCCGCAGTTCCTAAGTGACACATATCTCGCGACATGAACGTGCATGTATGTCGCGATGTCGCCTCATCTCGGCGTATCTCCGTGTCATGGATTATTTTTAATCCGGCACACAATGCAGCGACGCGACCTCGCCGCACACGGCTAATCCGAGCCGCGGTGCTGTGCCCATTGTTTTACGATGCGGAGTTATGGGGATATTCGTGATTTATGGGTTCTATTTGATTCTAGTGTTTATGTTGCTACTTTTAACTTTCTCAAAAATATGATAAGCGACCCTCTAAAAAAAGTAAGTAGATACTTAGTGAAATTGGAAGAGACCGTACCATAACGTCTTGTATTTGACCAATTTTTATGTTTCTGGGATCACAGACAGAATAATTAACAAAAAGAAAGTAGGCATACCTTATCTACAAGTGGTTTCAAGAAAATAGTTTTCACTCGTTTTTGTAAGAACGTTGGCTTTAAAATGTATTTCTTAACCTTAAATCTTTGATGGCATTAAAAATTAGGGCATCAGTTAACATTGACATCATCCGTTTGTTGTAACCCAGATTTAACGTGTCCTGTAACGTGAAATCGTTTACTTGCAAAACTACTGAAACATTGGACACGCACTCACTCGTGCATCGGCGCTCACCTCAGCGATGCGATGGTATAGATAACAACGTCCCGTCTTATTCACTGCATGTCTATAACTTATCGCTGCCTACTCAGTCTGTACCTGCACATCTGCCTGTGTCTGTGAGCGTGCCCTCATTGTAGGATGGATGAATACGATGTTGGGAGAGTTACAGTTGTTAAAAATGCTTTCATAATAATGTTACATTCGTTCCTGTAAGGAACTCAGGATGGTTTGAATTGCAAGTGGGTTTACGTAAATAGTGCAATAGATGACCCTATAGAACCCCCAGAGCCAACTTAGATAGAATAAATGTGTACCATTGTACACATTTATTCTTAATGTTGTCTAAGTTAGCTATTTAAGAGCTCTATAGCATGCTACACAGCCCTTATATCACCGGTTTGGGCACAAATTATTCAACCTTAAGTTCACAAAAGGTACTCAGTAGCAGAATAGTAGCACTTTAATGGGAGTTTAAGAGAGAACAATGGTCTTAAAGCTGATCAACGGCACGTTAAAAGATTCCATGTGGTTCTTCATACAGATAAGAGAGTTATAAGAAATAACAAGTGAACAATTCTGCCATGATATATCTAAAATACCTTTATCCGACATCTGGCCGATTTCCTACTTTTGATGCTATATTAATCAGAAAAAATCTCATAGTTGAAAATCGGCCAGATGTCGGATAACGGCATTTTAGACATACCACGGCAGAATTATACAGCCTCTATAGTAATGAATGCTTCCAAGTGTAGCCTAAATACTACTAGTAGACCGCTTTGTCTCCAAACTATCACTAGGGTACCACATTTTGTAATAAATATTTATTTTTAATTAAAATACGCGCAACATCTGGTCATGCTAGTGTCTATATCAATTACATATACAATACATTCATAAATTACACATAATATTAACACAATAGAATTTTATTAATTATATTAATTTATTGTAAAGTATATTATTTAGAGTTAAAATTTTCCCGCGCCTCAGGAATAATGCCTATTTATCAAAAAAAAAACTTTCAAAATAAACAGAGACGAATAAAGCGACTTTCCATATTTGTGTTTTTATGGCATTAAAATCAGTCTATGGCTTTATAATTGAACAATTACCACAAAATTAATCACGAAATCTCCGGAGTATGTAATAAAATCATAATTAATTTAGAAATATTATAGGTTATGAGTGAACAAAATGGTGGACATTTTCTCTAGATCTATGCTGTGAACCATTGTAGCACCAAATTAAAGTTATGAACTATTTGAAGTTTCACATGTGTACCATTATAATATAGAGAGCTCTAGAAAGGTTCACATGTGTACCTTTATTACCGTTTACAGACAAGCTGAATAACGCACCAAAAAAAGTTCTATACAACAGCTTTTGGCTGCATTAATTTTCACATGTGTTGTGTTAAAAGGCCAGCAATATAACACCGTACTTGTAGACCTTTAAATAGCCAATGCCGTAGCCGTATTTATCCCCTCCTAAAATGCTCTTGTTATGCTTTTAAACGAAAGCTGACTAGAAGAGTAACGCTATCCTATTATAATACCTATAGTTACTTAATAGGCCAATTTTACACTCCTATACATGCCTTATACAGTTATAAGTGGATTTGTTCACTTTAATACAGCCAATAAATCACGTGTGGCCAATATTAATACTTAGAGATCACCAGTGAACTAAATGTGAACTATTAAAGAGATCAAAATGCTACTTGGGTAGTTAGGCATAGTTGTTTGTTAGTTCCTAGTAAATTGACTGGCTGCCGTGCTACAGGTTGAGGGTTCTTATAGGTACTTCTTTCGAGTCTGAAAATCCATACATACTTCTGTTAGCTGTTCACGCCTAACCGATCGTTATGAAAGACATAGCCTGGGACCTGGAGAAGGACAGGTAATATGCTACTTTACATTCTGGAAATTTGTATAAAAAAATGATGAAATACAAAATACACGCAGATAAAGTTACACGAACAACAGCTGGTAAAATGTTATAACGCAGTGGTCAAAATAATGACCCATCTCTGGCCCGTCCGATGGCGAACCGTAGTTGTATGAAACTCTAAAATTACATATAGGTACATATTGTTCTTTCCATAACTTTGATTAGTCCAGTCATCTTAGTAAGTTCACCTCGGAATTTGAGATACCCAGCTATAAACTCGTATAAACGTGTGTGTTATAGTAGGGAATGAAGACAGAAACTTTGACCCCGAAATCATGGAAGACCTGGAGACAAATGTCGTTGAAAACGATAAAGAAGAGGACTTTGAAATACTACAGCGGTAGGAAGACGACGATGTAGTTGTAGTTCTTGTAATTTTTATTCAATTTTTTAAATTTCCACAATCATAAATGTATGGAATTATATTTTTTTTAATAAAAACATTAATGAAGAATTTATTTCTTAAATAGTTATTAATAAGAAATGAAAATTATTAATAATTATGTATTTATCAATAAAATTTTATTTTTACGTCTAAACAAAGAGTGCGATTAACAAACTAAATCCATACTTTATATGACTCCACTAATCTTCTTAAGCCGTAGTAAATCTCAAAACATGTAGTACTTGATTACGTTTAGATTATTACCGACAAGTGCACTTATTGTAACATGTTAACACGTCATAAACATTTATTATAACAATATTGTTGCACTTGTAAAGCGCATAAATGCGATATCTATTTAACACAACTATTTAAACTACTAAATTAAATGAATAACTAGGTACACAAGTAAGAACAAAACGAACGGAGACTTGTAAAGCTAAATCGCTATTAATTGATGAAATTATGTTTTCAAGTAGGTAAAAACGTTTATTACCGGTAGGATTCGTACGGCCTAACCGTAGGAAACCTACCGGTAATAAACGTTTTAGACACGACACAAGAACACATTATGAATTTATGGTACATGTGCTGTGTTGAGCGAGTAATAAATAATCAATGCACACGCGTTTCATACGACGTTTTTCAACACGCTTCCGGGGAAAAACAGACTTGCAAACTTATTTTACAATAACGTAACTATAGAGATGATACATTTAGATTTATAAAGTTCAACTGACCTTTGTTGCCAGGTACGTAATGACTATCCGGAGCTTCGGTAGGACTTTAGTTTATCATCAATCGATTTAAGGGGTGGGAGTAGGGGGGAGAAGGGGGGTGATCAACATCCCCCCTTGTAATGGAAAACATGCGGAGCTCCCCCTTTTTGAGATAGGTATGATGTTTTTTTTTATATTCTAACCTAGCTTTCGAATTTTCGGAAGGACTTTTGTATTATAACGGTACATAATATATGTATATTTGTAGAGGAGGGAGTAGGAGATCCCCCGCATGGGGGAAGTTTAGGAAATGCATAGTTGTTTTTTTTAATATCTTATTTTTAGGTTACGTTTTGGTGATTTTTTGAGGAAGCACTGTACGTTATGGCTATTTTATAGGGTATATTTATTTTAGTCGCCTTGTCGATGGAGCCCCGCTTCGCGGGGCTCTATTTGTGAGTGGTTTAAAAAAAATAACCCTTCTAACCTAACCTGTCCGAGTCGGGGTGCCCCAAGTCTCGAGCTCGCTTCGCTAGCTCTTGCATCTTAAGTTCTCATTGCCTTTTTACTAAGTCGAGATGTGTCGGGACTTGGAGCATTCCGACTCGGACAGATTAGGTTTGAAGGGGATGGCGGGGTCTTTGTTTGCTCGCCGGGCCCAATCTCCAACTCGCTACACTCGTTCTAATGTGAATTTAAAAAGTTCACGTCAATGACACTTGACAGAGTGACAGAAGCATCAGTGGCAACACAAAATGGCGTCGTTTTACGTTTGGTTTCACATATCAGCAATAGTCGGTAAATTACTAAGAATTTTAATCAGAGAAATATAGGTAATATGATGAAATATGCCTAAAAAGTATCTAAATCACTAAGTATACGTATTTATTTCGTATATTATTTATTTTATTTCAATGGCAATTATTAGGCATTAAACTTCATTTTGTTGTGTTTTATTTTTAAGCGACAAATAAAAGAGGTTATATTCGATTCAGATTTTACTTGGATTTGCGTGTTTATACAAAAACACGCCAGATTTCTGTATACGATAGAAATTTTAAATATGTTTAACTAAGTTTCGGTTTCGGCCGAAACTAAGAGGAAGGCCGAAAGTTCGGTTTCGGTTTCGGTTTCGGCTGAAAAACCCGTTTCGTTCGGACACTAATATAAAGCTTAGCCGGAGCTTCTTTCAAAAACTTTTGTACGTCGGTTGGTGACATTACTTTAGATTTCGTATATTTGATAATAACAAAAACACAACGAAAACGATAACAAATATTTATGGAAAGTGGCGCGCTGGTTTTATTTTTTCCGCTAGCAATGCGCGCGCAGGTGTAAATAAAGGCACTGTGCACTGGCAAAACCGCTGAACAGCCTATTATAAAAAATATAATAAACACAAAATATTAATATAATTATGTTTTGAATACGCAAATTAAGGTGAAATATGTAGGTAGTGAAAAATATATAAATTGATGAATTATTATGTTTTATTTATCATATTTTTTACACAGAAGGCATAAAAAAGCATGAAGTCTCTTTGATGAGATTAAAAAAAGCACACATCTCTGCTCGGGTGAAAACAGAGAATGCTTATTCGTTCGTGCATTCTGAAAGTGGGCAACGTCGCAAATAGATGTCAATATGTCAACGGTCACGGCCGGACGTGCAGTGATGGCGGCACCTTCATAGAATCCAAAAAGCTCGGCTTGCCCTAATCAAATTATAATTCACAAGAACAAACTTAGGCTTACCAATAAAAAAGAAATAAAAAAACGAAACAGTCAATGAACCCGAACTCAATCATGCATGTCATAGGAATAATCGAATTTCGAAATCCCCGCTTTTTCTGCCGCGCGCACTGGGCCAGGTTGCCAGATCTACGCACTCATTGAACTCAATCATTCAAATAGTAATCATAAGAATAAAATTTAAATACCGCGCGCTTTGTTGCCAAACCTATGCGCCAATACAATGCATTCAATTGCGTCTTCTCGCTCACACTCGTGGGCTTCTTATCTGGCTTGCCTTACCTTTCTTTGTCTCGCAATTTTCGCCTACAAATTGCTATAGAAACATTTACATTTATTGATATATTGGTACAGGTCGTGCCAATAAAGTTGAGCGGGGACCTCATACCGCTAAAGAGACCCATAAATCGTCTAGTGCGCAAGTCAAACCACGTGGTGCGTCAAGTCTCATCTTTAATGGCACGACTTTTAAGTACTTAAACGCAGATTTCTATGAAATGAAAAGCCCGGCTTTTATGCGCACAGAGTACATTTTATTTTGAGAAGCATTAAGTTTGCGCAAACGGCGCAAATGCACTATCCGCTTTGTTGACCCGCGTAAAGTGAGTTGCAAGTCCGTGCGACGCGACGACGAATTTGTTATTGTATAAGTTTTGAAATTAATATTTTGAGAGTAGTATTGTATTTTCCAAGTGCTGAAGTAATGAATTAGTTTTATTGTTTAAAATGATGTGATTAAGGTTGCCAACTTTTTGAACAAGAAATAAAATATATTATGGTCAAAGTGGGAAAAACAGCATCCAAGAAAAAATAAAGATTTTTTCAAAAAATTTAAAACAGTCGTCTTCCAAAACACAACAAAGTGACAAATAGGTAAGTTTAATTTTGGAAGTCGGTGTCTTTGGTTTTGTATTTACATACCGAGTTAAGTTAGTTTGCTAAGAGTTAACCAGTATAATACTGTTTTTAACCCAGCCCGTCCCATACTTGATGTCCTCCCTCCGGTTGATGCCCTAAGCCAAGGTTAGTACCCCACAGGGGGTGCCCTTAGCGAGCGTTCACCTAGTTTTAATTAGCATAGTTGAATAACCCCTTTTTTTTTTTTGTCGCTGAGAAATGCATTACGCATCCCCGCTCGTGGGGGACGAGTCGGGGTATGTGGGACTCCCTGTCACTAATGACAGTATACCCACTAAAACTCAGCGGTGTTCCCACATCGCCGTGATGGGAGGGTCATGGGAAACCGGCTCAGCCTTGACTTCCACAGCCTTCCCGGCGCATGCCCGCCTAACTGGCCAGCCCCACATGCCCCCCAGGCTGAGGGGCTACGGGAATGGCCGGGAACACCTGGCCATTCTCGTCCGGCACTGGTGGAAGCCTGTGCAATACAGGCAAGGGTGCCCCCGCACCCGTTGCCTGCTGGCCTCCAAGTTGAATAACCCCTGGCTGGAGGTTTTAAGTGTAGTACCTTAAGGCACCCACAGGAAAGCCCGGTTAAGTAGTCATGATCTCAGAGGTTAACTACGAGATGCCCTACATAAAAAAAAAACTGTTTTTAACAGTATAGCTGGCAATCCTAGATTTGATAGTTATTGCGGCGATGTCATTCCGCGTGATTATAGTGTTGTTCTTATCATCAAAATGAGAATTCGGAAATTGTGGTCGTAAAAGTATTTATATTGAGTTTTCTGACAGTAAGTAACTCTTTACTTCACCGTAACCAACCCCAAATAACTGTGTCTATTTATGGGATATAAAAAAAAAACAATTATTTTTGTCAGTCAAAGAATATATTGAAATAGGCATTCGATTGTTTTTTCTGAAGGGCATCTCATTGCTGAGGACCTCTGAGGTCATGATTATTTAACCGGTCAATCCTGTAGTTGCCTTAAGCTGCTAAACTCAAAACCTCCAGCCAGGGGCATACAAACTAAGCTAAAAAGCTAGGTGAACGCTCGCTAAAGGCACCCCCTGTGGGTTAGGGCTTAGGGCGTCACCGGAGGGCGACCGGGCGTCATCAAAGATAGGACGGGCTTGGGCATTCGATTGTCTATTACACAAACTTATGTAGGTGAATAGCTGGTGCCATGAAAGCACATGACTAGTGTTATTTTTATGGAATATGTAGTTTTAGTACACCACTGAAAAATAAACCATCTTATGTATTAAATCTCATAAAACACTAATTTAATGTTCGTATCGAAGAGATTCTTCATAGATGTTATGAAATAAAGATTAGAGTTGGGTATTGTCATTAAGATAAATTATAAAAAAGTATTTATGTAGGTAATATCTCATGTTAACATTTTCAATCGAGATTGTGGCGAGTGTGTTGGATCATTCGGTTCCCTACAAAATGGTTGAGCTGGATGATACTGATCCACGCGTCATGTTCGTGAACGGGCGCCGTCAATTGAAACTGGTCATCTCTTATCTGCCAGGGCTTATTTTTAATCTTATATTTTCAATTGCTTTTGATTCTTTTTTGTACATCGTTCTCACATACATATAGAAGCAACAAGAATGATGTACCCAGGATTTTGTAATATCTATATTTAAAAGAGTGTCCTTGGAGTTTCTTGCCCGTTCTTCTCCATAGAGATCTACGTTTTGGAATGGGCAATTAGCTTAGAAGATAAAAAAGCATGGGATTGAACTGCTCGCTCTGCTAAGCCTTGTGATAAAACTTAACATTTTAATTATTTTGTAAAATCATGAAAATATACCAGTTTTATATACATATTGACATTGTTGAAAATTATATTCAAAATGACATGATTACTTTGTAAAGTATTATATTATTTTAATTAATTATTGTGAATGTGAGGACTATGTGGATATCATTATTATTTTCATTTTTCAGTTAGTTTTAATTATGGTCTGGCAGTTTGAGTAGTTTATGCGGCCTACCCAAATGTCCTTTCTTTGGTATTGTTCGTCGAGTTGAGCTCCTTAAGTTCTGAGTTGAGCTCCACGATTACTGACAAATGCTTGCACTGACTGGACAGGTTCACTCAAATCTGTGTGGTTCTTTCCTCAAAAGACCATTTCAGACACTAATCTACATGGTCCTCATATGGCCTGACCAAGATTATGTCTGGACTTTAAAAGAGTTTTCTGGCCCCGAAAATACCGGGAATGTACTTGGCTAATCTCGGGATTTTCGGGATTGCCACAAACAAGTCTAGTTTGTATTCCGTAGTCCGTTGCGCCTTGAAAATAACCTTGCCTAGATTATTTTAATACATTACGTACGACAAAAAGCAACTCGTACAATACGTAAGGTACCCATACACACTAACCCACTATTTACTACACAGGTACAGTCCTAATAATATGTTTGTCGTAGAACTTAGAAGGGACTTCCCCACTCGGAATACTTTTAATACAATACTCTTAAGGGAATTCCCCAACGAACCAACAGGGGAATCACCCGATCATGTCATATCATAATATTGTTGCGGGTATTTCCCGTCGGGGATTCCCTGTACGAAAGTATAAATATGCAAATCAGGTTTTATTTTTTTCATTTATTGTTCTGTCAGTGACGGGTTACGTAGGCTACGTCATTAAAATTTAAAAGTCAATTATCTGAAATTAAGTATTTCAAATGGCGGGAGACTTTGTTAAACATAAAAAAGACAGTGATACGACGTCAGTGTGGAGTTATTATCTAGTTGCGAAGGACGGGAATAGTGCTAAATGTAAGCGATGCCCAGCCATCCTCAAGACTTTGGGTGGATCAACTAAGGGATTACATACACATTTGTTATCAAAACATAACATCAAAGTTATATCAGCTTCAACAAGTCAAGATTCTGAAAATCTGAACACAGCACCGCCGCCAGCCAAGCGAAAGTTAGATGATTATTTTACTAAAAGTGCCGACGACAGCCTGGATGATATTTTGGCAAGAATGATTGCATTAGATGGATTTCCATTCAGTGTATTCATAACCTCAGATGATTTGAGAAAATTGCTCTTAGCAAAATACACGGATTTACCAAAGTTAGCCGTCACTGTTCGAAAACGTGTTATGAATTACAGTGAAAAAATCAGAAAGCAAGTAACTGCAGAATTAAAACATTTGAAAAGTGCAGGTGAAAGATTTAGTCTTTCTTTCGACGAGTGGACTTCAACTTCCAATAAACGATATATGGCGGTCAACGTTCATTCATATAAAAAATTTTGGAACTTAGGACTTGTTCCTATTTACGATAGTATGACAGCTGAAAATTATCTCCGTATATTGCAAGAGCGTCTAAGTAAATTTGACATTTCCCTAGAAACTGACATCGTGGCTATTGTAACCGATGGACCGAATGTTATGATAAAGGTGGGGCGGCTTGTTTGCACTGAACAACAACTGTGTCTCGCACATGGTATCAATTTGGCGGTCTGTGATGTGCTTTATGAAAAACATAATAATTTGCAAGATAGCCCTACCTCAGATGATACTATAAATGAACCAGCTGTGACTGTTGATTATATGGACGACAGCGATGATGAACACCATTTAGAAGACTTAGACTGTCCAGAATCAGGTTTAATCGTAATGTCACAAAATAATCTTGCGCCAGAACACGTACCAGAGTTAACACAATATGAAAATATTAATGAGCTGATAAAGAAAATCCGCAAAGTTGTAGTATATTTCAAAAGATCTCCGTTGAAAAATGAAACAGTACTTCAAAAATATGTGAAAATTGAACATGGAAAAGAGTTGTCACTTCTTTTGGATTGTAAAACCAGGTGGAATAGTCTTTTAACAATGCTGGAGCGATTTTATCTTTTAAAAGCATGCATTCAAAAAGCTCTTATAGATCTCAATCATCCAATTCGTTTAGAAGATGTTGATTTTGAATTGGTAAATAAAATTGTTGATGTGCTGACCCCAATTAAATTGACAGTTATGCACAGCTGATGCCGCTTTGAAATTTCTTATAAAACAACTGTCTAGCAAAAACTCGGCACTTGCCAAAAAAATTAAAACATCCTTAGTGGAACGTATAAAGCAACGACGAAGTGATGATTTAACTGGCGTGTTACGTGTTATCCACGAATGGATGATGAAAATCAGTTATTATCGGATTTGGAATGGCACGACTTATTTCCAGTTCCGACACAGGCTTTAGTGAGGAAGCAAATAAAGAGTATTGTTAAAAGACTTAATAGTCGAAATAACACAGAAGAAGAAGCAAGGTCAGGATCACAAACAGATGATGAGCTAAGTTCAGAAACCTTCCAACCCCAATTGACATTAAAGGAAAAGTTACAGCTGGAAATTAACAAGAGTATGAAATACCCAGATCCTGAAGTACAAGTACAAAATGAATTGGGGTTGGCAAATAGTATTAGACGTGAAATGAGCCTGTTCGAAATGGAGGAGTTCGTGGATATCACTCAGAAACAGCATATAAGTATCTATTGTCTATTCCTCCAACCAGCGTAGAAGCTGAACGAGCGTTTTCAGCTGCTGCTTATGTTGGCAATAAACTACGAAGCAGGCTCGGAAGTCAAACATTTGATGCTTTGATATTTCTGCGATTATATTTTCGAAATTTTAAATAGTTATTTTGTGCTGTTTTTTAATTTCTTGCAAAAGTATAGTATTTTTTGGTTTGTGTTTTTTCATTTCTTATTATTATTCTGATTTGTGTTGTGCAAAGACATTAAAGACATTTTTTTTTTTTTAATTACTCGTGTTTTTTTTTTATTTTAGCCCAATTAGAAACCACATAGTCTAATCCCGGGATACGCCCGGGATCCCGGGAAAAGGCTTCAAAATACCGTAAGCCCGGGATTGAAAAACATGCTCGAGATTGTATTCTCTAGTCCCACCCCTCCTGCCAGCGAAATGGTTGGTTTTGGATATATGAAAAATTTCACAGCAGTAGTATATAAACGACTTTAAAAGGAAAACTATCACAACTAAGTAGGCTTTACAAGTTAACGAGTAATAATCGACCAACTTACATTTGCGGTTGCAAAAACATGTTCTACAAAGTTAAGGTTTTTTTTTGGGATAAATTCATATCAACTACGGAACCCCACATTGTGCGTGGCCGTGTCGTGCGCACTTGGCCGGTTTTTGTTTACAGCTAAAGCAGTTACAACATCAAATTCAGTGTTATAATTGCCATTCATTTTCTGCGAAACTTCTGAGCCCAAAATTTTGAAAAAAATACTTAAAATAATTCTATAGGTACTTACAGATTACAGGAAAACCTATAAGAAGTCTATGGTCTTAAAATTACATGGTAAATCTCCCAATATTGTGCGTACAAACTTACATTTGCTGTTGGAATGTATAAGAGCACATTTTTTTCATCTACAATGTTAACTTTGTATTTGGGATAAATTCATGGCAACTATGGAACCCTTCATTGTGCGTGATCCGACACGCACTTGGCCGGTTTTTATCTTAAAAAAAATGAATATTGGGTATATATTAGGTAAAGAAACCGATCACTAAACTAAAACAAAAACTTTTGCATATATAGGCACAGTCAGGAACAGCAAAACCTCCTTACTAAAAGTCCTGGCAACTCTATTTTAAACGCAGCAATAGTAATTATCGAAATAGGCCCGTGATTGCTCTGAACGAACGCTGTCGCAGAATGCACTCAAAATGTTCCCAGGTACCTATGCCCGCTTTAAGTGCACAGAAAGTGCTTAAAAGTATTTAAACGCGTAATATCGTCCTTGAGTCGCGAATTATTTGTCTAGGGAGGGTTTGGGGGACGGCAATATTTATTTATTGTAGTTGTGCGAATGTACATACGCAGAGACAAGGCATTATGTTACCTGATAATCCTCATCTGCCTTTCCCTATGTCGAGGTCGGCTTCCAGTCTAACCGGGTACTGCTGAATACCTTCCACAAGCCAGTTCAGTCCTAATGATTTTACCCGAATAAGTGTACAAAATAATTCGGAAATGTTTCGTAGAAAATGTAAACAGGTAAAAGTATTCAAGATTTCGTGTTGGGGGGTTCTACACCTATGTGATTATTTTGAGAAGCACGACAATCTGATCTTGTTAAACAGGTTGGGCTCGGTCATCAATAAAACAAAAAAATAATTTTCTAAAAAATATAGTTTTCATCAAATAATATAATTCTATAATACATTAATATTTAAATGAAGGTATAAATATATTAGTAACAGTGCTCGTACATTACTCACACATTACAATATACAATGTTAATCAGTTAGATCATACAATTTGTGTGTCTTTGGGCATGAGTAGGACCACATAATGATTATACACGTCGAATTTACTTATCATGGAAGTCGAGACTTGTTACATAGTATTAATTAATTTTCTTTAAATGATCGATAAGTACTTATTTACGAGTTAATTGATAGTTTCATCCCTAGTTATACCATTAAGAAAATGCAATTTACAATTTATTAAAAAATATTAAAGGTCTTTTAAGAAAGTTTCCCTGCAACTAAGTACATTATGATTGTCGCTTGGCGCACAACTCCGTATAAATAGGACTTAATATAATACGTTACTTGGTTTTTAAATTGTTTGATATCGAAATTGTGCTCGATAACTAGTGCTTTATAGCAACACATAATGCAGAACTAATTGCCAAGCGTAGTGTTATGGTAATGATACGTCAGTCGCGTTAGCAGCATTATAAGAAGACCATAACATAATTATTATAAACAAATTCTTAATTGGCATAAAACATGTGTACAAAGTGAAGCCCCGACTCCTGGCGCTAGGTAAAAACGCCTGTTACATATAAAATGGTTACATAAAATTCAATAATACTATGCGAAATGTTATCAATCAAAAGTGAACACAAATTATCAAATATGTAATATAATTATAGTATAAATAAATAATTATGCTTTGATATGAGTTAAATACAGTTCTGAGCAATCTTTTTATAAAACATCCATCATTTGTGTATATTATTTGATTACTTCTCTAATGAATATATTAATTATTAATTTATGTTAACAATGAGGCCACAGATTGAGTGGAGTCTGAGTCGAATAAAGTCATATTATGATACGAATATTATTATAAGCGTCGATCTTTTTCTGTCAGTACGTTGTTTGTGAGTTATTTGACGTTTTAGATCTCTTAACCCTCCTCCTCTGTATTAAAGGTAGGCAAAACTAATTATTATTATTAACGCGTTGAAGTTATACGCGTTATAAATAACCCGTCAATAGACGGTGAACGTAAGTGGCTGGACTATACTAATCAAATAAGTTTTGCACCACTTCCAATTTTATTGGAAGGAAAGTAGGTGATAATCAAAGATATCGTAATGAGACTATTATCATCACTCTCCTGCCGGTAAAAAATTACAATTTAATTACTTTGTATAGTTTATTCAAGAGCATCGTTCTAACTTATACAAACAACAAAACACATATACAAGGTGTGTATTTGTATGGTAGACGACAATTATGCTGTGTCGATGCTAAATAAATTAAATAGAGTACAGAAAGATGGTGACGAAGTAGTGTCGCTCCACCGACAAATATTTTTCCCAAATTCATTACAGGATTCCTGAGAAAGGCTATTACCTCATTTCGATTGTTTTGGCCAGTTGAAAGTATAGGTGCCCACTCTCACCGACAGCTAGATTCGCGTTTAAAAGTGACACATAACCATCAATCAGCATACTTCAAACTCTTTCACCGCCCATAGACCTGCAGCTGCGCGGCCAGCTGGCACAGCATCTTGAGCCCCGGCAGGAACGACGCCGCGGCCGCGAAGTCGGCGCCCGTCGCCAGCGACGTCGCCAGCGCCTGCGCGCCCGCGTGGTTGCCGCTCTGTGCGTACTGGCAGCACGCGTGCAGAGACGCGCACGCAGTTTCTGATAGCTGAGGGGAATGTACTTGGTGAAACTTCACGTCAAATCATTTATTTTTCTGCATGTACTTAGATAATTTGCAACACATACATTACATACATTTGCGGTTCAAAAGACATCGAATACCTCAAAAAGTATAAATAAATCAGTGCTGAAAAATCATGGCAACAATTGATACAATTTAAAAATTAAAAATTATCATGGTCTTGGCCTGATCTTGTTATTAATTGATTTAAAAGGCATAACGTCCTTAAAACTAACCTTGTATTCGCGTAGCATATCATAAAGAGTTTCTAATCTTCTCTGAACGTCTTCTAACTTTCTCTTCATTTGCTGCAAACAATATTAAATTATAAGTAATTATATTCATTACACTTTTACAGCCTTATTGTTTTAAGACAGTTAGCACAGGTCTTTCGAAGCTGCAAACTTGGTTTTATACAATTGGTATAAGAAATAAAAAATCAGTACAGTGCAATTTTTTGCGGCTTAACGCGATTTTTGTGTATCCGTATCTGGAATTTTTCAGTAGCAGCCCGGGGCGTTTGTAAGTGTGCCCGTCGATGGCAATAAACTCGCCTCCTATTACATGGTACATAAACATAACTGGCGAAATGTGCGTTTGCTAAAAGTAGGTATTAGGTACACCTCTGCCTTACCCTTCGCGGATTACAGGCGTGGTGTTGTGTTATGTTCAGTCAAAATGTCTTGGCATAACTAACCGGGTTGGTAGCCCTGTTGGAGCACTCCCGCCGGATGTCGTCGAACACAGTCTGCAACACTACGTGCTGCTCCGGCAGCGGCGCCTTCTGCAGCGGCGCCACCGGCTCGGGCGGCGCGGGGCTGTCCGGCTGAGGGCAACGAGTAAAAAGGTGACGTTGCTTCATATTCGTCTTGTTTCGGCGCCGGTTGGATATTCATAGTTCATGCCGAGGAATGATATTACAGTCAGCAAGCTTAGTGCAGGCCGAACTGGCTATGGTCATAACTGACTGATTTAAAACAAAGAAAGCTTGAACTATCTCTGAGTGCAGTCAACTAACACGCCAATTGTAACAATATGACTTTGATAGCTCTTCTTATTTCGTAGCAGTAAGGGCGGGTGTCAAACGTTTTTTACTACTGACATGCTAGCATCAGCTGCATCAGCGAGAGGTCGTTTGAAGCGAGTTTACATCAAGTGGACTATAAATACAATTGAAGATCTAGTAAATCTATGGTGTTCTCAGCAAAGGTCAACTAGATTGGTCATGAGGACAGCCAGTGGTATTTTTCTGTCTGGTAAAACTGCGATCACAAATCAAGCCTGATGAAAATGGTTATAAAATATCTAGTCAAAAACTGCTAGTTTGTTTTTTGTAAACAGGGACTAAAGTAGCTTTTTAATCCCTATGGACTAGAAGTGATTTGGAATGTGGATATTATTAATAAAAGTTACAATCACCAAAGAGATAAATTACGAACATTGTATGAACAAGTAACAGGCTGATGATAAAGTAAACCGCGCGCGAGCCAAATTAAAAAACAAAGTTCGTGAAAAAATAAATACGCGCGAAATGCATTCTGCTTTCGTTCGTAATTGTTTACTCAAATTCGGATTTAACATAGATTTATAAAAAATGTCTTCCTCAAGTAGTGAGGATGAAAGTATTATAAACTCCAGAGAACATTGTATCGGACGCTAAACATGTGATACAAAGTCTTACAAAGACCTACAAAATCCCGTGAACAATATATGAAAACAAATGACAATTTCATTCTTTGGAAAAATGCAACAAGAGCGAAATCTTTTTCGATATTTTCAAGATTTAGCTAAATCTAAACAACCTACAACTCTTTGGAGAACATACTCAATGTTAAAATCTACAGTTACCAACAACGACATTAAAATAGAAGCATTCTCAAAATTAATAGCATATCTGAAACAATAATCCGAAGGGCATAAACCGAAGAAATCGAAGATGTTTTCCTGCCAAAATGTCGAAGCTTTATTTAAATGACGCTCCCGATGAAATCTATCTCCCGATAAAAGTAAGTATTTACTTACCTAACAATTATGTATTAAGTAGGTATTATAGTACCTTAGTTGCTAATAGCAGCGTGTCTAGTTTTGAGAGTCTTACTTTGTTTCTTTTTGTTACAGGTTGCGTTGATTTTTGGAATTCATGGGGCTTGTCGTAGCAATGAGCTTCTTAATCTAACGATCGATAATGTTGAGACCCACTCGGATGAATTACTTTTGATAAACTTGAAAGACACTAAAACCAAAATCAGACATATCGTTTATTATCCAAGGAGTGTGAAACTTCGCCCTTCTGATATGATAATTTTCGGTTATGCCTTAGGAAATTGCTACTTATTTAAAGTTACCTGATGTTAAGCTGTATACAGGCCACTGTTTCCAGAGAACGTCTGCCACTCTCTTAGCTGATTCGGGAGTGGACATGTCTGTTTTAAAGAGACATGGAGGATGGAAATCAGCTACAGTAGCTGAAGTATATAGAAGAATCTATTGAAATCAAAGCCAAAATTTGCCACATAATTGGCGAAAATTTCAATTTAAAAGAACCTTCTCCGGGCACATCTACGTCTAAAGAATATTGTGCCCATCACCCATGCCAGAAAATAATCAAGTTTCTCAAAAACTATATCCTGAGATACCGTTTTCGGACACTATTTCTAATTCTCAATCTGTAAATGAATCTACAACTGTAACGGACGGTAGTAATAAAATTGTTACGATGCACTTCCATAATTGTTCAAATATAAACATTTCTCCCTAATTATTTCTATGTTATGTCTTATTTTTCTAATTGTATGTAAATAAATAAACGTACTATTCTAATTCATAAGATGCACTTACTTATTTCCTCATAGAGTGTGATAAAAAATAGTGTCGACAACTATTTTAAGTAAGAGTGATGTACTTTGAATCCCTCACTGCGCTCAGGATTCTATAAAACACTCTCGCCTTTAAAATAGTTATTTGCTCCCTGGGTAAACAATCTTCTATTCTCAAAAATGCTTGGAAATTCGAGCATTATTTTGACAACCTTCTTAGAGATAAATCGAAAATACTGTACTGATCGAATACATGCGAGCGCCCGGCCGGCAATATCTGTATGAAAATCCATTATTGTCGTGTTTAGCGGCTGAATAAATTACTATGAAAACTCATGTGTCGTGTAATTTAAAAATGGAACGAAATTTTACTTCAACACATGGCAACCAAGGAGGTAAATTATTAATTTTTTTATTAAAATTTCGATTTGGTTTGCAAATAGAGCTGTTTATAGTAAAAAAGAAACAAATAAATATATTAGCACGTGAAAATTATCGTTGTTCGTCATTGATCCTGGAATTTATAATTCCAACTTTGTTTGAATTACCCCGCATTATTTGAGAAAAGTACTATACAAGCCTTGACCGCAACGCACGTATTTGTGACTCGGCTTCGCCTCGGCCCACATTTTCATGATCGTCCATTAATGGGCTGTTGCAGGCCGCGGCAGTAATGTACTATTGCTCTTTGGCCATCTACCTATGTTTATTAGTAAGCAGACGAGGGGATGTAGCATTAAAGTAATAAAAACAAACATACCTTCTGCGGATAAGCAGGCGACATAGTCGCAGCCTGATAGTCAAGGTACTGGTTGGGGTTCTGCTGCCCGTACTGAGGAGCAGGCGGCCCGTACTGCGCGCCCGGCTGGCCGTACTGCGGCGCCGGCTGGCCGTACTGCTGGCCGTACTGCGCCGCGTTCGCTAGGGGCACGTGTTGAGGAGGTTCCACTCCAAACAGCGGGTGTGTGATTGGTGCCTGTGCTGTTACTTCTTGTTTTGGCTAGAATAAAGGGTTTTATTAATAGCTTTGTGATATCTTGAGTTAAGTTATTGTGTAACTCAACTTCAATCTACATGGGCCTCACATGATCTGACCAAGCAATGAGTTTGTTTCGGTATTTCTACTCAAAGTAGTCGGTTAAAAAACACCAATCTCATCTTATTTCAAAATGTTATTATTTCTTTTGACGTGTAGAAGTGTTTTTTTTTTTTACAATCAATTCACAGAAATAACATATAATTAATCAATATTTATTTTGTTTGATGGTGTATGAGGAGTCAGGTAAATCAAAAAGGAACTTTAAATATGCTATCTCTTCTGTCTGATTACCTATTCTTGATCTATGTTTTTGTATCGTATGATTATTTTTAGTGATGATAGATGGTCGAAATAATAATTACATTTATAATTAGTGCCGAAACAAAAGTCTGGATTGGAAACAGCAGCCACTTCAGATTTTAAGTTCTAGCTCTACATTTCGTTACTCATTATAAAAAAAAAAACAATTTATTGTCGAAGCGTTAAATTCACTAGAAGTGCAAACGCTACAAATGAAGAGATACTCTTTACGATAGATGTTATATTCGGCGGAGCTTGGTCTTCATAAAACGACGTTACAGCATCCGAATTCATCACAATTTATGAAAATGTCAGTATGCAGTCAACAAGAGGAGGGATGCAAAAACTTATAATCATTATTAAAAACAACTTAAAAACACTCGTTAGAAGATATACAGGTCAAATCGGGTTTAACACACGATAATGGCAACACTGAGTCATATTGGTGAACAAATGTTGCATGGTTCACACATAGTCGGTACCTCGTCTAAATGTCGCCTATGTTCGATAATGTTGTTCCACCGGCGCGTGCCCGCGTGCAAGGCCGACATGTCACCCGTCTCTAAATGCTGGTAATGTTACTCCATCAAATACTATGTAAACTGACCTAACCTACAGTAAAATTATCACAGTGTGCTAAAAATACAACGTTTTGACTAGCAAAAAATATGAGAGCATGTTTGCAGACAAATCATCATGTCAAGTGATTTATTGGCTGTTATTATTTTAATTACCCATCACAACTGCATGAACAGCTTTATTTCCAAATTTAATTTTTTTCTTTCGTTCAGATACATAAACTGTGATAGCAGATTTCTTTCTCAAGATTTTAATTTTTTCATTCATTGAACCATTGCTTATTGAAACATTATAAACGTCAATTTATTATGGCACACACTAGCTTCATTTTAACATGAATTTACTTCTGCTGAAAATATGTTTTGTAACACATACCTTAGGCTTAGAAGACATCATAGGCGGATCATTCCACCCCGGAGGAACAGGTTTAGACGGCACTGCGGCCACGGCCGGCTCCGGAGCCTGCGCCGGATTGTAGTACGAGCCGTTCACCACCGGATTCAAACCGGACTGGTTCAACTGGCGCGGATTCACCGATATCTGTCCCGGAGGTCCGTGGATATGGTTCATGGGTCCCTGGTTCATGGGGCCCGAGTTCATGGGGCCCGAGTTCATGGGGCCCGAGTTCATGGGGCCCGAGTTCATGGGACCCTGTGAGTAAGCCGGCACGCTAGCGCCTCCGTATTGGTCGGGTAAGGGACTATTGAACCCGCCGCCGTAAGGTTGAGAAGTGACGGGGTTGTTGAAACTGTACTGATTGTATAGGGGCGCGGACTGGACGGAAGGATCCACTTTGTATTTGGAACGGGATCCTATGCCTGGAAAAAAGGCGGGGTTTTGTTAGTGTTTTGTTGTTGCTCTACAAGCATAGAAAGTTTTTAAAATCTAAAGTTCGATATTTTAGGCGTTTGTTAAACCATACAGATATGAGTATTGCGCAATATTCTGGAAAACTGATTGCTATAATCTTATTTTGATGTCTGTAATATATTTTTTTGGAAATAGAAACTATTGGTTTTTTTTTTTTGGACTGCAAAACTAGTTTTGTCAGGGAAAGTGATTGGTTAGCGAATTGACTATCAACTGAAATTATCCGTAAATTCTAACCACAACTGTGATTCTTTGGCAGGCCTATAAAATGGCTACAACATGATAAATTAGCGCAGTATCACAGATTAGTACAGATGGTTCACTCTGCAAAATCACTTAAATAAAAAGCGACTCTTGTGGCGACACAATAAAGAGCAGTTCAGGTCGTACAGCGCTAATTACCTACAGTTATATTCACCTAGAAGTTGCCTCTCTTTACGTCTACTGAATTTGACAAGTCGAGTCCGTCGCGTGCTTACGTGTAGCTTCATATCTAAAATGTGGAGTGAACCATCTGTACCCATCTGTGGTAGTATGTTAATCTGCCAAACACTGAATTTCTCTGACTGTACATGGATCTAGAGCTTTGGGAAAAAGGTTTATCGAGGCTTGGTTAGTGACAAAATTGTATTTTACTTATAATTTTTTTTATTTTGTAATGTTGCCGATGGGCAATTACATCGGGCATGATACGTTATAAAAATGAAAAATTTGTTTCGTTATAGTTAATATTTCGCTGTAATATTCATAATTTGAGGAAAAAATACTACAAGGAACATTAATGATTGGTTTCTTAAAAACTGTCCACTAGCCTATTACAGTTTGATAACTGCAAATGACCGTATATTTTGATATACTGGATACGATAATTATGATTTCAATAACTAACCAGATGGTCCAACACTGCCGGGCCTGGCGGGCTGCGGCGGCAGCGCCTGCGCGGGCGGCGCGAGCGGCGCCGGCGCCGCGCCCGCCGCCTGCCCGCGCGGCTGGGCGGCCGCCGGGGGCCAGGGCTGCTCGTAGGCCGCGCCTGGGTAGATTAATGGTCATTTGAATAATAAAGCTCGGTTATAATTTAGCAAGTTTACAGAAAGAAAGAAAAGAAAGATTTTTTTTTTATTTAGGACACGCACAGGAAATACAACATTAACAGCGATAAAAGTTCGATGAGACTCATATGCGAGCTTTCGAAATGGCAATCAAAAACAATGGTGGTTTTGCGGTTTGTACAGTCACATCTAAAATATGTTCGTCACCTTAAAGAGGTATTTTTGTCTGCTCATGGCAAAATCTACTTTACCGACTTAACATTATAAATTGTGTCGTAATGTCAATACCACAAAATGACATTCAGTATTTGAGACCAAATCATGAAATATACTTTTCTTTGCTCAGCAGCTTCAAAAAGTAATATGTGTACTGACATGATAAAGAAAAGAATTTAAACAACTGGCGATAAATAGATAAAAAATCTGACTGTACGATGTCTCAGTAAATAAAAGAAAAGTTACCAGATGGTGCATAACTGGGCTCTGAATGCGGCGCGTGCGCACGTCGTGTGGGCTGCACGGGACCCGCCGGGTGACGCGGCTGCTGAGCTTGCTGTACATGAACACGTTGCACTTTACTATGCGTGGTTGTTACTCCATCATAGACGATTGACACAATATATACGTGGATGAAACTTGACACACAGGTATATCAAGTCCTGTGGCACGCATTTTTTTAAGTCATTTATTGATATTTTTAACATAGGTACACGAAAATAAAGTTCTTAAAAACAATGAAGAGTGCGCTATGTCATGCCAAAAGGCGAAATAATTCAGAATCAAAGTAAGAATTTAAATGAATTATAACCATCCAAGTGACATAAAAAGAATCCCCTTCTTTTCTCGTCGCCGTGCGTAAATAATCAATCAGTTCCGTACAAATAATTCCTAAAAATAGAATAAGTGATTATTCATTGACGAAATAGTGTTTAAAAAAAGCATTAGTATCATAAAGTGAATGATATTGAAGTACGTGGAAAATACTCAATATAAATGACTAATATCAACAAAAAGTCTTAAAAGAATAATGACTATAAAAATTCAAAAGTGATTAATACTCATCAAAAACCGGATGTATTGACTGTCTCGGAAAACTTAAGAAAGGTATATAATTGAAAGGTACGTAATCTAATAATATAAAGAAATAACATCCAAATAAGATAAAAAAATCCAAGTCATCCATACTGACTTGCTGTGTATAAGCGCCGTCTATACAGCTTAAAAGAAGCTGAAGCGAGAAACCAAAGCTATGGAGAGACTAACACCGTCTATTGTCAGAAGGCATAACTAGAGTAGATTACTTTAGTCGAACCAAAAGTCGATTACAACAGTTTTTTTTTTTTCCACAACTAACTAGCTGTCGCCATCAGTAGCTTTTCAAACCAACGAAAAAATTCCTCCAAGAGATTTGTTCGCTCTGCAAGTGGCATTGGAACTGGAAACTCGTGGAAGTGCCACACATGCGTCTGTAAAATACCAAAAACAGGAAACACTGACACTATGGGAGTGTCCGATCCCAAAAATACTCTGAATACAACTACTTAACCACATCTACAGCGAGCGACAACGTTACTATGAGAAAGAAAACTTTAAATTCCAATAATGACACAACTAGCTGAAGACCTAAGTTTGTTAGGTGACATTTTACAGACAGAGGATATTGCCAATACAGAAAACACGTGTGCTGTCCCTCGGACCCCAGTCAGGAACGAAGTTCTTGCTCACGTATCATTGAAACAACAAAAATATTTTTTTTGCAGCGGCCATCTTGGATTTACATTTTGACCTCACTAGCTTTAGCACCCTCGAAAATTATGAAAACGAAAACCATGACGAAAAATTTGAAAATTGTCAGAGCCGCCATCTTGGATTTATATTTTGACCTCACTATCGTCTTTTGCACCCTTAAAAACCACGAAAACGATACCCATGATGGAAAATTTGAAAATTTTCAGAGCCACAATCTTGGATTTTCGTTCGTCTCTCTTTCCGGCATGCGGTGTACTCGGGCCGATGTGTCGTAACCGCCATCTTGGTTTACATTTCGACTCCACTATCAGTTTTTTAACACCCTCGAAAACCATGAAAACGATACCCATGATGAAAAATTTGAAAATTGTCAGAGCCGCCATCTTGGATTTATATTTTGACCTCACTATCGTCTTTTGCACCCTTAAAAACCACGAAAACGATACCCATGATGGAAAATTTGAAAATTTTCAGAGCCACAATCTTGGATTTTCGTTCGTCTCTCTTTCCGGCATGCGGTGTACTCGGGCCGATGTGTACTAAACGTATTTTCCTGGATTATAAAATTAAAAGTTATACATTTGAAGTATTTTTTCGTAAGCGAACACTTTTTTACGCGATGCTACCACTTCAGAGCGGCAAAGTTATTTAACGCGAACTGTACATACATCTTTTATGGGGTACTGTGTTAAAATTAAATGTTACAATACAATACATTGAGATATATTACAATTAACTGAAAGACAATTTACAACTCATATTAAAAGTACTCTTTTTAAACAAGCAGATTACAAATTAGAGCATTATATCCAAGATAAGAATGCTTGGAAACATGCTGGTCTAGCTCCATAGGACAATTTAAAATCCAGACAAAATCAAACTGGTTGCTAATTTAATTGTATAATTAATTATTATAACATTGATTTAACATTCTGTGATTACTTGAACTCACGCACTGACTTATTAGTTTTACTTTTAATACTTTTAGGAATATCGTATAGGTACTTTTAAAATGCTTGTAAATATGTGAACACCATGTATCCATCACATTATTATTTTTTCTGTCATTGCTTCACTTTAAATTATTTTTACCTATTGTGGTATAGCAATATTATTCCAGGTGCATCGTCTTCACATATAATTATATAATTAATGTATACAAAATATTGTAAAACATTTTAAAAGAATAACGGTATTTCTGGCCCATTCTTCTCTTTTTGGAAGGGGCGACTAGAATCAGTTTCATTTTTTTATAAATTTTGACGTTCAAAAGTACCTTTTATGTGCCTGATTGAAATAAATTATTTAACTTTGACTATAACTTACTAACTACATAACTAATAATAAAATTTATCACATTAAACGACCAGTGCTCTTCCTCCTCTCTTCTACTTGACCAATGCTGTGCCCGACAGGGTCCATAATTGTAACTAATATAATTATTTCCCTACCAACTATCTAAAACATGATACGCAAAAAAGAATTTGAGAATTAAAACATAAAAATAATATATCATGCAGTTTTAAGACATCGAAAAACATACATGCAATAGAATGCAGGCCTTATACGCTAGTCGTTGCACGAGAATCCTAATGAAATCTATGGAGCCCTTTTTAATGGGCTACTCCAGGTATTTATAAACTACACACTATACACACTACGACACTATACGAGTTATATGGTTTGAAAAAATACAGATTTGATACTCCTTTCTTTTTCTTTCAAAGTATGTCAAAAATTATTGAAAATTATTTTAAAATATTTGTGTTTTTGCAAAATCAGAATTTTTAGGCGATATAATTAAATATTCAAATAATAAAGTAAAAACACTTGGAAAATTATTAACAATGAAACGGGTAAGTCGGTTTAACAAGAAAAACAACTCAAGATTATGGTCGACATTAAATTAGTTAATATAGCAGCCGACGTAGCTGAGGCATTTAATGAGTTTTTTGCCAACATACCGATAACTACGACTCGCTCCTTAAATTCGTCCCCGTCTAAAGCTGAAAACCTTATACATAGTAATGTGCCTAAATGCTAGCTGACATATGGCTAATAATTTAAATTATGTTTTGTGTTGCGTAATGTGAATTATTTTGCATACTATTGTATAGAATCAATTTTATTTATTTTTCTAACTGAACAGACAGCTGTGCCACTTCTTCCCAGCTAAAGCACTAGGAAGTGGTGAAGGGCGGGCCTTTTGGGGGACTATCTTATGTAATGTTGACGTTCGAAAAGTGCTGATTCTCAGCCTCGTTTGAATAAATAACTTTTGAATTTTGAATACAAAACAAACGATCATTTCACATTTGATACTGATATCCATGACGGTCGCTAAATATCCGTGCTTACACCGCGGGATTGACGTAGGATTAAATAAAACTTTGTCAGGTACATGAAGAAATTCTCCTAGGATGCCATCCAAGACAACATTGAAATGTCCCATGTGTCCGTAATTCCACGGCGCCCATACCCTTCAAAACGGAACCACAGATGAATACAGATGGTTCACTTCGCATTTTAGTTATGAAGCTACAAGTAGGCGGCGAGCTCGTCTTGTGATATAATTATGAGTTAAGCGATAGAATGACCTGAATTGCACATTATGGTGTCGTAGCAAGAGTCGCTTTTTATTTAAATGATTTCGCCTAGTGAATCATCTGTATGCATTTGTGCCGGAACACAGTATCGCTGCTTGGCAGCGGAAATAGGTACGATAAAAGTGTTTTCTCCGACGAGCTGGTTCACTAAGTGCTACTATTGCTATTCTCTCTATTACTTATTCAAATCCTTGTTTCCAATTGATGTTACTTCCACTTAAGGGGATGCACTAAGGAAGCCCGCGAAAATCTTAAATTGTTTGCAATTTGCAGGTTAGCGTCATGTTGTATGTTTATCAGAATATGATTCGCAATCGTAAAACATTTTTTTTACAGAATTGTAACCATTAAAATCATCAATACAACTCTCTAAGTTACACTTAGGAGCCAAGCAAAAAGAAAAAAAGGTAAAAATAACGCTAAGTGAAAACGAACTGTTAGCGCGGGCGAATGATGCGCCGGGACTGCGGCGCGGGGGGTCGGGGGCCGAAGTTTCACGAGAAAGAAGTCGCGGGCAGACACGTGTACAACATAAAGATATTGAGATTACTTACATGGCTCGCCCTCCTCTGCGGCCCCACGCCCAGTGCATGCATCAGTCGGTCGCGCAGTTCAGTGTGCTGGATACCCTCCAACGTGTTGAGTGCGCTCTGCAGACAGCCTTGAGACGCGAGGCGGGATGCGTATTCGTTGAGGACTGTTTCGAGTTTGCCGCCGGCCTGTTACAAAGGAAAAATATGAAATTTGTGAAAAGGTCTATGTTTCAATGTACTGCATACTATTTGATTACAGAAATGTACGTACACTCGCGGAGGAAAGGTTCAGTAATTTCTAAATATTCCTGCATATGCGCATAGCAACAAAGTATTTCTGCACGTCGCTTTGAATACGTAGTCGGGAAAATAAAAAAAATCATGTAATTACAGTGAAAATGGACCTTATGGTGCTTAACATTTTCATAATTCTGCGACTAAACATACTATAACGTCAATTTTAAGAATAGGTGGTTGATTCCGGAACGATTTCTTTTTGCTTATTTGACGCTCTTAGCCTGCATCATCTAATCTGATGGTAAGTGATGATCATGCCAAAGGTGGAAGCGAGCTTTATCCGGAATCCACAACCACAGAGGAACTGGCTATCTTACCTCTAACTGTCGAAACATAACAATGCTGTTAACATTGTTGTTATGGCGACAGACTTACATAAGATACTGGTAGCTAGCCAGGCGGATTTAGAACAAGCCCTTCCACCAACCAAACCGAACAGATAATTTAGTCCCCACTGGAAATCGAACCCGGGACCTCTGGGTCTGAGACAGGTGGTCCACTAGACCACTAGGCCAAAGAGGCGGTTTAAACTGAACTATGTTATATGAAATTTTACTATCCTAAAACAAACGTATTTCAAATAAAACTGCTGAAGCACAGTCAAATCGTTGGCAAAATCTTAGTACTAATTTCGATAAATTGTCCGCAGTCACCAGGATTTTATATTTTTCAAATTGAAAATCAATCGCAATTAGTTAATTAAAGGCTGCAACGACACTTGTTAATACTAGAAAGTGCCAGCACAAGGTACAAAGAGTAAACGGAACCCACCGGCACTAGCCTGCCCCTCGCCAACGCCGCCCTCCGGGCCAGCAGCGCCAGCTCCGTGAGCGCGGCCAGCGCGCCCACGCCGGCGCGCCCCGCCCCGCGCCCCGCGCCGCGCCCCGCCCCGCGCCCCGCCCCGCGCCAGCGCCCCACCAGCTGCTCGGGGCTCATGGCGCACAGGTAGCAGATAGTCGCGGCCTCGGACAACGCCGGCTCCGCTTCCTTTGACAGTTTGTCGCCGAGCATTTCTGTGAAGGAAATTATAAGGTGAGCAAGGTAAATGAGAATTAATGATTTGACTTTGACTTTGAAGGAGTGACGTGTTCATTATTTTACCGCGTTGCAGATTGTTATTTGCAATTCGTTTTTTTTATTGGCCCCTACAGCAATTTGCCTAAAAATGCGTATGAAGCATATTTTAGTGTCCTATACTATATTGTAATGTATGTGCGTGTATAATGGAGGAGCTCGTTGCTAAGTAATAACAGCCGCACGGGTCGATCCATTAAGTTAAGCTACGCTTACCAGGTTGGTCCGTGGATGGGTGACTATCTTTACATACACTGACTCCCCGTGCCTCGGAAAGCACGTAAAGCCGTTGGTCCCGGCTGTCATTCGTGGATCTCGGACAGTCATTACAGGTAGTGAGAAATCCGAAAGTCTGACAACCAGTCTTACTAAGGGATATCCACGGAGTATAGAAAGAGGCGGAGATGCCGCAGGTCTTGCGCCTTCAATTAGGTTCTGACGTCACAGTGGGCGGGGCCGGAAACCTTAGTTGCGAGTGAATCTTCATCGCGTTCGGGTGAGTTGTATTCTAATCGTTTTTTTTAATATTTAAATTGTTTTAATAATGAAGTGCGCTGTTGTTGGATGCAAAAATTGTTCAGAATCAAAACTGAAACATATTTATGGCATAACATTTCACGTGTAAGTCCCTAAAATTAATATTTTCATTTTAAAACACATTTTCTCGTTTGATCGTCAGATTGTAGTTAGAGACATCTGTTGTCGAAGAGATGCATTCTAACCAATTCTCACCGATTTCTTTTTTTTATCATTATCAATGCATATTAATGTGACCAATTTGCAACTCAAATTACCTGCTTCAGTTTTATTTTGCTCGCTTTTAGTTATTTCATAGATAAATACGTTCCTTGATACATGAAATAAGAAGAATTTAAAATAAGAAAAATGCGCCATCTGTCGGTAAGTTGTCGATCCTAACTGTTAAATAAAAATGTACCCTATTTTGTTGAATTTATTATCTTCATTTATTTGTTTTTTAATCCTATTTTGATTATTAGATTTACTGTTAATACAGATATTAGAAATGCATGGATACGTATTATACATAAACCTACCAACTGGACACCAACAAAGTATTCCAAAATCTGTTCACTTCATTTCGATAAAAATGATTTCTATAAAACAAAAAATGGATAAAAGAAATTGCACCAAAGAGTGTTACCTAAACTGTTTATACCTAATCAGGTAATGATAATGATAAATATTTAAAATGAAATTATTACTTAATGGTAATAAATTAGGTAAGATAGTGATCAAACGCGAGCCTAACAATAGTTAAAAAGAGAGGTAAAAAAGAGAAAGAAATATTTTATTTATTTTTACAGGAATCTGAATCAAATGTGTTTGAAGGAACATCACTTAATATGCCAAATACTAGTCAAGTACAGGTAAGGATTTAACTAAGGCTCGGCGCAAATGGGCCACCGACCACAGCCACCGGTGGCTGTCGCGCGCTATCGCCACATTTCTAAGAGTGTCAGAAGCGAGAGACAGCCACCGGTGTCTGGAAGCCGCCACATTTTATAACCCGCTCGTTGCTGCGCAGTCTGAAGATGGATTCTGACACGGAAAGTTTGCTCGCGCTTTTGTTAATACGCAGAAGACGTAGACGACGCCGTCGCCGCCTGTATTGGGTGCATCCAATTTTAACTGGTCCTACAGTGAAACATAACTTGCATTTCGATAATCTACAAAGATATCCAAAAAAGTTTTTTAAACATTTTCGAATGAGTTTGACTACATTTCAAGAACTGCTGTTGGTGTTACAAGATGGATTAATACGGCAAAATACCCATATGCGGCAAAGCATCACCCCTGCAGAAAGACTTCGCAATCACATTAAAGTAAGTAAAACACATTTAATATTTTAGCATTTATTATGATGGACAGCTTCAACATATTGTAATTTTTAATTAACTGTGACAATTTGACCTTGCAATCAATTTTTATATCATCATGAATTTATAATTATCTATGATTCGGTACCCAACATATCTTCTATTATAGAACTATCATCCGTAGAATTGTTTGAATAATTTGACAATGCCGATGGAGAAGACATTGAAGTTGATGGAGCAGCCTGGTTTGTTGTATAAGCATTTGTGTTTTGTGAAGAATATCCATAAGAGTGTGATGAGTAAGATCTGTAATTATGAAAAGGTTCGTACATTTTGTACTTCTTAATCAACTGTAACATTTCGCCCTTGAAATCAATTTTAAAATCATCATGAACTTTTCTAATATCCGGCAAGACTGACATCAAGAAATCTTTGTCAGGATCTACATGAATAGAATAGAATAGGTCTTTATTTGCTTAGAATGTAGGTACATAAAAATAAGGTGTTAATTTTTTTTTTTTTAGAATAGCATAGCATAGTTCATTTGTTGGTTACTTCATCACCAACAAATGAATAATTTAGTGCATTTGGTTTATCCGAGCACATGTTGAGACCTTATGCTGGAAGACATTTGATTTTAGATAAAGAAATATTTAATTATAGACTGAGTCGTGCTAGGCGCTGCATAGAATGTGCTTTTGGTATACTTTCCAACAAATGGAGAATACTTCATCGCCCATTAAATACATCTGTTAAATTCTCAGAAGATATCTTAAAAACGTGTTGCATTTTGCACAACTTTGTTCGTAAAAGAGATGGTTACAATTTCAAACACAAGCTGAATGTAGTCGGATTAGAAAATGAAGAAGATACAGGTATACCAACTTAACGATCATGTACTACACGACACATATTAAAAGATTACTTTATGAATGAAGGATCAATACCATGGCAAGAAAACAGAATATTAACTTACCTGCGGTGTTTTTTTCCTTGCTACTTTTGTCCTTGAAATTGTTAATAAATAATTCACAAATCTCTTCCCAGGCTTTTACTTTCTCATTTCTATTGCTGTACAGATCAGAATTCAACTCCCAAAGAGCGGAACGCGAATGCATTTCCGATATGAATGTATCAACACCCATTGAGACGTCGTGCTCCATGATGGTACGCGTGCGATACGTAGAACGTCGGACGGTTAACTGCGCGGGGGGTGGAGCAGTACGACAGTGGCGGGTGTCGGCGTTTAGTGTCGCACGTAGTGACCACTAGTGGCGAGTCGCGGACACTACTGTAGCGAGTGGCCGCCACCGGATACACGTGTGCGGCGCGTCTATACAAAATTTATTAAAAAGTGTGTTAAGTCGCCGTCGCTGGCCACCGGTGGCTGTGGTCGGTGGCCCATTTGCGCCGAGCCTAAAGATAACTAAACTAAAGGTCTTAGAAGTACATTCTGCCCAAATTAATCAAGAAAACGCATTATTTACCTATAACTAGCCAATCAGGCACTTTTTATAACTGGCTAATGATACATTATATTCTATACTAATATTGCAAAGCAGTCGTCTAAGTTAATGATTTAAATTACAGCACGAAACAGAGCACGTGCACGGAACTTGACAAGGTTTTGGCGTATTGCGTACTCCCGATACGCCAAAACCTTGCCAAGTGCAAAGTGTCCATTTTTTTGTTGCACTAAGTGTACATGCGCAAACTAGTAAGTTAACAGTTGTGGTAGCAACAAAAAATGGAAACTCTTATTGCATGTCATTATTCTATGGTTATTGCCATAATTTATGTAAAGAAAAACTAGCGACAACCAATTCTACGCATTTACGATTCTTGCCAAGTTACGTGCGGCAACTAAAAATAAATATCTTTACAGGAATTTGAAACGCAGCATTTATACATGTTACCCATCTTTTGGGCTTAGCCCAGTTGGGTGAAAGTAACGTGTTCCCACCATACTAACGCACATAGATTGTTCTGGAACAGTGTCATGCTTTGTTACGCCATAGTGACCAGTAATCAAACTAAATTTATAAATAGTTAGCCAAGTTTCATTGTAATAATTCCTTTCACCGCTCGCTAGATGGATTTACAAAAAATGGGCGGGGTTTCTATCGTGGGGTGTAGCCATCGCCGTACCTCGTCCCCCGAACACCCGCACTCAGGCGACGCTTCATTCTTAGGAGATTTTGGCTTGCGGCATCTCCGCTTCTTTCTATACTCCGTGGGCATATCGTATTACCCAGTAACTGGGTTGTGATAGGCAGTCGCTCCATGTAAAATACTGGTATTCAGCTGCATCCTGTTAGACTGGAAGCCGACCCCAACATAGTCGGGAAAAATGCTAGGCAGATGATGACTATGCTATGGGAAGATATTATGAATTGTATATATTTTTACATACATGTCATGTCACACAAACACACTGTCTCCTAAGTTACAGTATATGCTAGTTTATGAGTCAGGGTACAAAAGAAGTGTATCCATGATAAACCGATTTGCATGTTTTTTTTTAAATTATTTTTATTCAATATTAATTATTGATTTATTTCACCTACTAGGCCCACTTGGTCCCTTTACACTTACCACAGTAATGACTAGCAGTCTCTCCTTCACAGTGCGTCAGTAACGCCGCCAGCGTGTCCCGCCAGCTGCTGGGCGCCGCTGACGTCACGAGCGTGTCCCAGCGCGCCAGCAGCAAGCTGCCACAGACTAGCGACACGGGCTCGCCGGCCGTCGTGTTGATGTGGTACTTCTGCACCTTATACAGGAGCTCTGGACTGCCTGTGTACATGGAATTGGCCGGTGGTCAAGTTCCTTGTAACTTTGTTTATTGACAACATGGCAGGAAAATAAAATCTGTTGTTCCTTACATTTTGTCGATATATGCGAACAGAAATGTATGGAACAGCAGATTTTATTTTTTCGCAATTTCTGAGTTGGCTCCATCATAAAATTTGTTGAAAATGATGATGGCAATGACCCCTTTTCGGGATAATAAGGACACAAATATTGTGAAGTGATCATAAATATAGGTACTCGTTTTTAGAATAAGAAATAACTTTTATAAAGCAACGCTATAAAAAGTGTAAGGTTTTAAAATATTTCCTTACAAGTAAAAATAAATTGGATACATTAGAACTAGTAGAAACAGCGACTCACCGAGCGAGGCGATGATAAGTGCGTCGGCGACTCTCTTGGCGTCCAGACACAGTTCGACGGCCTCCTCCAAATGCCCGCACACTAGCGCGCGGCAGATCAGGCTTGTTGAGTCTGTGGTGCCAACGGAATGTTTACTTTATTCGAAATACATATCCCACCTGTTTTCTAAGAAGGGTTAGGCCTTCTTCTTCTAGTATTTCTTTTTTATAGTATTTCTTATTTCCTTTTTTTGTGTTTTCCTGGCGATATGTCGTTGTATTATAAATACACGGGTATCCCACCTGTTTTTAGGTGAGATACCCGTGTACTTATAATACAACGACATTTCGCCAGGAAAACACAAAAAAGGAAATAAGAAATACTAAAAACTAGGAAATACTATTTCAGAAATACTTATGTTACTGCATAGAAAAAGAAATAAGACTTCGCTCTTATCAGCGAAATAACCGCAATTTAATTTGTAAATGTTTGTTCTAATATCGCTACCGAGGCGTTATTAGAACAAAGATTTACAAATTATTAACTAAACAAAATTTCCATACATAAAAATGACCGTATCTTTTTGTTCCGCGGGCCGATTTTCATGAACTAAACGTGACAAATGGTTTAAAGTTTAGACCTTCCATTTAAGACCAAAACTAAAGAAATATTTTTACAAACAAACAAGTGAGTTTTTAAGTTACATAATTATGACAATTTCAATTTGCTAAAATTTCCTTCTAAATTAACTTTTAACACTGTTAGTGGATCAAAATAAGTATTTTAACACGAACCTAATATGAATCTACCTGAGATCACAATATAATAACAGTTAGCTGTGCACCAAGACAACTTTGACTCCAATTTCCCTTCATTCTTATCGGGCTTATGACCGTCAGAAATTCTAGCTGAAGTTAATTATTCGTTTTAGTAAGTAAAGTAGATACCTACCTACTTAGTTACTTTCTTACATCACAGTTCAGAATTTAGGTACAAAATTGCACGCAAAACGCAACATTTCCAACACCACTCACAATAAAATAGAACACTTAGAACTCATTTTCACAAAAACGCGCGATATTTGCCTGTGACGTAAGTACATCGGACGCATAAATGTCGCACGCTCGACAGATTTCCGTAGACTAGGCAACCGCCCGGGCGGCGAGGGCGTCCCGCGGCAGTTAACAAAAGAAGTGGGTAACGATACTTCGCGCGATTGCATGTCATTGGCCCGATTGCATGATTTATTTGCATATCGGCCCGCATTGGCCGGACATCCTTGTATTCCACGTGGACTCCTCATAACTCTTTTGAATGCCATATCGCTACCGCGATCAGTACTTTGATGTTACGGTTAATGTTTGAACACGTTTGACTAACATAAGACTTATTTCAGAACGCCTAGTTTAGTTTGTTTTAATAACATATTTGATGCTTTAGAATGGCAGTAGACCATGGTCTGAACAACGTTTGTTCTAGCAAAACTGTGATTCAAATTTCACGGTGTATAATAAGCAGACTTTCACCTAAAACCCTTCAAAATATTATTTCTTCTTTAAGCTACAGTAATATGACGAGGAAATACCTTCTCCATTCGGGATAACCACGTTGGAGACAGGGGGTGTCAAGTCAAGGTTGGCCAGTTTCCTCTCGATCTGTGTGTGAGCGTCCTGTAATTAAATAATACCTTCTATACTGTGAGCATGAAATATTAAATTTGAAACAAATGAAAACACTATCCTTCAATCTTAAAATTCCTCATATTTTTGGCAAAAAATTCAATTACTTAATTATCCAAATTTTGCAAAGTGAAGCGTTCAAACGCTCAATAATATCAGCACAAACAAATTAATACGGTATACCCTCGTTGCCTCTGCGACAATCAAACATGCAAGTACCCTTGACCCTGTATTAAAAAAAACTGCCATCAGTTATATACAGTAAGGAAAATGCAGTGTTAGCGTTTTGTCACACCTTAGTGCTTAGTTTAGCCATTTTATACGACGGATAAATAATGACAATGGACAAGATAATTACTGTCAAATTGGTTCAGAGTAGATGGCGCTAAGTTTTTGTTACTTTTATCCAGCTGCTAACTTGCTGCAAACTTCGCCGTGAAATGGTGCGAAGTTTTTTGTCTTGTCACTGATTGGTTGCTTTTCATTCAAGTTAACTTTGACGAGTGCCAAACAGCTCTCACATCTTATTTACCGCTATGACCGGAAAAGCATGGTTGTGTTTTTGCCAACCCCATGCCTCGATGCCTACCGTTATGCAAAATGCCGCGACGCTATCGACGATGGTGCATCTAAGTAACGATGGTGTATCAATGTAGACCTAAGTATGGATTGTTAGTGTATTATCAAAATTATTATAATTACTAAAACAGTACAAACAGGAAAACACACCACACTGTACACAACGTATTACTTAGTATTTTATATTTTAATTGTATTAGCTTATTTATTTTTTATATAATTAATATATGTTACGCAGAAATACAGATTATTATTATTTTTAAGCACAGTATGTTCAGCTGAATCACACATATTTCAGTGAAAAATAATACTTACCCGATTTAAAAGGTCACACAGGGAGACGTCATTACGTCATTCATTAGGTAATTGCTGAAAACCAGCGCTGTCGACATTACGTTCGTCCGAATTTACAACTTTTCGCTGAGCAAAGACCTGTTCTTGCACAGATGCGACGCACAGCTTAATTTTTTCTGGTTATTAGTTACAAAAGTAGTTAACTCTGCAATCGGCATTTTGTTTTTGTTGTCATTTGCCAATTTTGCAAAAGTAAACACAATATTGCGTAATATAGTGTTTGGTCCGTGCCCTTGCAAATTTAAGCTATGAACAACGATGTAAAACTTTTTTAAATTAAATACGAGGCTTTTGGCTACTCTTGTATTGTGTGTATTTAATGTCTAGTTTTTTTTTAAATGTGCGTTTTGTTTGTGCAGAATAAACAAGTTTTCTTCCTTTCTTTCTTTTTTTTGTCTCGCACGGCGAAGCTTCCAACAAGCTACCCTATTGCGATATTAATTTACTTACAATTTAATTTGATACGTTAATTTATTTCCCTGACTGTACATAGCTTCAGAAACTACCGTTATCCTTGTAATATGACAGTCTAGCAGTACTTACCGACAGATCAGTGCTGGTATCAGTAGACAACTCTGCTTCGGTCTCCGTGGACTCGCCCTATCCGCGGCAGGCAGACAGACAGTGGCATATTATAGATATAGTTACGGGAGCACAGATTAAAATAGATTTTATATACATTAGTCTTGTTAACTTTTCACCGCCAAGTTACCAGATTCAAAACGTTTTCCCTAAGGTTCCAAATCCACGGAGTTACGCACCATTTTTTTGGAGGAAATTTGGAACCAAGGAAAATGGTCGCTGTGTACAATAATTCGTATTTCCATTGTTTGTCAGTAATATGAAATTACCGTATGTGATGTTTCAATCTGCTAAATAAATAAAAAATAATTTGAAAATAAATAACTCAATAAAAAAATGAAAGATTGAATAATTTCCCTGATACTTTTAAGCGATTCTTATGTGTGCCGTCATGTTTTAAAAAGGCATTTTTAAATCGTTTAAAAGAGCCATTTTTACTATCATTTAATTCATTAGACCGAGTCGGTCCGTGGCAGTGAAAGGTCAAAATAAGTTTAATGAAGTACAGTTAGCTACGAAATATGTCGTGCCACAGAGAACAAACATCAGTTAATTTATTAACTAGAAAATTTAGCTCAGTGAAAGAATTATAATGTTATAAGCACAGAAAACAGCACTGGCAGGTCAGAAGCTATATTAATACAAAACACATTATTATTGTATAAAATATAAGGAGGTAACTCACTCTACTCAACGCGGCTACGTCGGGTTGAGTGCCATCACCGGTCGGTATGTTGGGGTTCTTAAACTTTGACGACATCTCGTCTTGTTTGAAACCTGAATAATGTGAAAAAAAATGCTATAAAATTGTAACAAAATACAGAGCTATATGAAAAGGCCAATATTGTACCCAGTAATTCAGTACGATCGACTCACGAAAAACTTAACCATACTTATATTCCTGTCAAATAGCTACACCAGAAATGTGACAAATTACATAAATTAACAAGTAACGAGTTTGATGTGACGAAGTCCAAAGTGGTCAAAGATTTTGTAAGGTCACCGTTTGAACGATCAACTGAAAAAAAAAAATACTAGAACTAAGCTATTACTGCTAAAACTCGAAAAAGAAATTTTAGAAATTAAAATCCTCCATCGGACTGCTCCTGGGGTAAGTCAACGACGTCATTAGAATATTGTGTACTTTATTTACTTACCCAACAAGTTAAGCACTTCACTTCTGAACGTCGGCAAGAAGTTAGCGCGGAGGAAGAACCATGTGTAGCGTTCATTCTGGTCAGTTGTAGCGTCGCCCTTTTGACGACAGTACCTGTGCAAACGAATACATGTTTTAATTATTTTGAGTTGAGGCTTAAAATTGTACATGACTCAAAATCAGATCAATCATCGAAATTTATAATCTTGGATTAAGCTATGGAAATAAGTGACCGGAAAAAAAGGAGAGTAGATGATATAAAAGTTGTCTTAATTGCTCAGAATCGTCAAAGAAATGAAATGTTAAATTGAAATGACATACAATACGGCCGATATAACTTGGCAGTTCCGCACTTCGCGCAGAAGGCTGCGCAATTACATTTTTCGGAACCAAATGGTGACATGAGGCGAGTGTGAGTGAGAACATGCGCGAAAGTTCGTAGTGCCTATGTTCAGACCTGCCAAGTTATATCGGCCGTATTGTAACATATTTATTGTCATGAATTTCCAACTCACAACCGTAACGCATAAAGTGGTAATTATAACAAGAATCAAAATAAGTTACTATGTATCCAGTACACGTTTTAAATACTTACTCAGCAAGTCTTTCAGTGGCAGCAGGATCATGGCTGAGACTGGTTTCTAGCACAGCATCCAACTCCGTTGCTCTTTCTACTATCTCTGGTTCACTTATAACCTGTTGACGCAACATGAAAAAGTAAAGCTTATTTAGACTACGAAAGTCAACATTAAATTAACTGGCGAAACTTCACAGATGTGATGGGTATTAATATCTTATTATAAATAGAATTTAAAAAAAACTACCAGTGGCCGTTGATCTCTTTATCAGGTGTAATAACTTGAAATTATTATTTAAACTTATAAAGGGCACAAACTATTTTTGATGATTTTGAAATTTATACAGCGACTGTAACTAAATTAATAAATTATGAGGAGCTTCTCCAACATATTATTTTAATTTGACCTTGTTTAAGCTATTTAGAAAATCTAAATTGATTTAAGGAAAGTTAAAATAACGAAATATTCATGAAGCAATATACATTTTCATCGGTATTTAGCGAGACAGTAAGACCGCTTATGATTTCAACCTAACTTTTGGGTGAGGTCATTAACTTGTTAAAGATTGATTATTATTACTATTCTTACCTGGCTTATATGTACAAGTTTCTGTGGGCCAGCTTCTTGCGGACATTTCTCGAACGTAACCAATTTGCCGCCAAACTAAAAACATAAATAAGGACATTCTTCTTTATTTTTATCACACAAACACATTATACATGTTTAGTACTCAAGTCTCAGCTGTTAAAATCAGTCGTAGACCTTGAGACAGTATGTAATCAAACAGCATTTTTTTCCCTGGATTTCTGATCCGATTCATATCGGTTGTCCATCTGATGTTAACTGCTTACCACCGCCTAAGGACATCTGCAATAACAGAGGCATCGTAGATGCGTTGCCATCCCAGAGACAAAAATGAAAAGGTAACTTGGGTCAAATAAGTTTATTTTCTTCTTCTTCTTTAGAAAGAGGCGTACTACGATTTATACTCACACAGAACTTGGAGCCGACGGGTCTCTTCAGCCAGCAGGGCGGGCGCGGCAGCAGCGGCGCGGGCGCGGGCGGCGGGAGCGCGGCGCGCGCCACGGCCGGGAGCGCGCTGAACGAGTCCACGCCGCCGAATGAATCCATTATGTTGCTCTGGTTGTGCGACGTCTGGAGCCGGTGTTTTATGTAGGGAACAATAGGCAGGTAAACATATATTGCAGCAGAAGAGTAAGGACGTCGAGCATTCTGAATTGCACAATAACGCACCCAACATAATAATTTACTTATGACACCGCATTGCGGTTTGCGCCTTTGAGCGCCTTCGTCAACGTCGCCGATTGTCGGCGAAAATTCTCTAAAATGCTCAGTAGACGCGCTACCCATTTTAATCTGACGTTACGCTACATAATGCACGTTTTAGCCGTCACGAATAAAAATAATATAATTTTCTAGAATTTTTAATACATGTTAATTTATTTATTTTAACATAAAACGGCCAAGCCAAAAACACTAGTTAATGTAAAGACACAAACACATTAATAAAGTACAGTAACTAAAGTATACAACTACTCGGCAATCATTCGCTCATCTCACAGTACTCCAGACATACCGACCGGAGTCATACATTCATCCGCGAACACATCACAGTCAGGCTTAGCGTCTAAGAGAGCGTTGAGCGCAGAGAGTTTGCGAGGGACAGGAGCCTGGGCTCGACGGTTCGACTCCGAGGCACGGCGAACAATCTATGCCTCCTGCCACGGTTATAGTTTATCGAAGCAAAAAGACGGGACAGCTCGTCATTCAGTTCTGGAGCATCTATCTTTCCGTGAAAGATCTTACACATATTAATAATTTGGTTATTTTTTTCTACTAAACTCGAGAGAATTGTACCCTAAGCAACCTAAAAGAAAGTTGGAAGGGTACTAAATAGATAATATCCACACGTTTATATACCTACCTTTCTTTGCACTGGACTCCAGTTTACTACGAACAAGTACATTAAAAATAGATTTAATAGCGTTGATGTTGCTAAAATCTGTAGCACTGCGCAATATGAAACCTAATCGTCTAAATGAATCAACCGATGCCATGTGATCATGAAAAATAAGCTTGTTGTCAAATGTGGCACCCAGATCCTTCATTCTAGTTAAAATTAATAGCGCTGCCATTAATTTTATAAGTAAAGGTGATCCGTGATAGGGTTTCCTGGTCGAGTAAAACTCATGACGAAGCATTTGAAAGAATTAAATTGAATTTTGTTCTTAACACTCTACTCCAATATCGCCGCAATATCACGCTGCAGCGCCAGACTATCGGCTTCGGAGTGAATTTCGGAAACGAGTTTCAAATCATCTGCATAAAATAGACTTCTGGCGTGATGAATAAATGAAGGAATGTCGTTGAAAATTATCAAAGGAGCGGTCCCAGGATTGATCCTTGACTGACTTCGGAACACGTATGATAGGGCTGGGATTCATAAAGGTCCAGACTGACAATTTGCTGACGATCGCGGAGGTAGTCAGCGAGGAGCCGTAACAGACCTGGCGGATATCCGATGGCACACAGTTTCGCCAGCGGAATATCATTATTCACCCTATCAAACGCTTTCCGGAAGTCAAAGTACAAGGACATCGACTTGGCCTCCACGGTTCAATCGTTTTGATATAAATGTCATAATTATACTCACGCTCTCAGGCCGGGAGCCGCCCAGCAGCGAATGCACCGCCACCTGCTGGTCGAAGGACGCGGTGACCATGAGGCTGGGGTCCCTGGGACACCACGACACGTCGAACACCCACTGTTGTTGGTGACTTATCTCGGACAGGAGTTCGCCTCCCTGAGGACGAAATGAGAAAAACGATGATAACACCTGTTTGTAAATACCTGTTTGCTTGATATGGTCACTGCATTAAGAGTTGGCGATTTTCAAGTGATATGTGCCCACGGCAATTAAAATTAAATCCTCATATGTTAGTATTGGGAAGTCTGTCAATTCTGGATCATCAGCTTGCATTCGTATAAACGCCACCCTTTGTCGATTTAAACCACAACTTAACAATTTAATTAAATCATAGTACAGCTACTCACTTACTCTACTAACTACTCTTTAGTACTTACTCTACTAATGCTCCTTTTACTTATGCTAATATGACCCCTGTAAAAATTCGAATAGCAATTTCACACACTTAGCCTTAGATTTCGATGATGCCCCCATATGCAGTATTTCTCATTTTTGCCTAAAATTTGAGTTACATTTGGTTTGCGCCAGGCCTGGTTTTTTTTACAAACATTATGAGCACTGCCCTTTTAGAAATTTGAAAAATTTTCCCAATTGCTCATAGTCCTGTACTCTAATTGCGTAACTTATTTTCGTAAACAATTATGCCTAATTTGTTTCATTTTGACAGTTCAACAACATTCATTGCGTTATTTACGTTGTTGAGCAGATTATTTTTCCAACTTATAAAGCAATGGATTAGCAATCTGTTTCAAATCGAAACAGATTGTGTTGTATTACGCAATTAGGGTACCAGTCTCTGCAGTCTTATCCCAAAAACTCAACCTGCATCTAACTACGCCTATATTCTTCTTATTTCGACAAAATGACTCGATAGACGACGTAAGGTCGCCTTATTTAATGTAAAAACCTAGAGAACATCATAAAGATAATCAGCTGACATAAAAACATTCCAAAATGATTTTCACCGGCAAGATTTCTTAAATTAAGCGATATTCTATTAATGCATTGTTATCGTTCACCGCTCCACTTCCTCACATGGGTGGCGTTCCACTCTTGTGGGAAGCCTTAGACCGTGATCATTTTCAATAATTTTGTTAGTTTTAAATGTTCCTTTTTTATTGTTTGTATTTCCTGTACGTGTCCCAAATAAAATAATTTTCTTTCTTTATATAACAAGTGATTTAACTCACGGGCTGGGTGTTGTTCGGGTTCCAGCACAGCACCTTGCCGTCCTTGCCAGCAGACAGCAGCAGGTCGGGGTCCTGTCGGCTCCACGACACGGACATCACGCCCTTGTTGTGAGCTTCCAGGGTTACTAGGGGAGAAGCTGCTAGTCTGCATGGAATTTCATTGAGTTAGTGATAACGATAAGCCATAACATTATCCTATACTATTAAAGAAGCAATATTTGTATGTATATATATTTGTTTGTTTATAGATTTCTACTCACGTTCTAGAAATCGGCCCTATCGATTTCGATGAAAGTTGCAATATAGGTTATACTACTTATATTACATTATATTACTATTACATATATCTTCTTACCTCAAGTCCCACAGCTGCACGACGGGCACCTGATCGTCTTCTGACGCGATGCACACCTGCGTGGCCACGTTCGGGTGCCACGCCAGCGAGCGCCATCGTGTGCGGGACTGGGAGTCACTGGAAAATAGTACATTTTACATATTTGTCACGAATTCATTAGTTTACTACAGGCCGATAAACACGAAGTGAATAGCAAGAAAAGCTAGAAATTAAACAAAATACTTAGTCAATCGTCTTTAATCCATTGGAGACCTTACTTAAGGGCCTAAGGTGGACATCTTTCCTTTCCGTCATAAGCTTACGAAGTTTACGACAATAGTTGAAGGTGTGAATGAATTACTCAGTCAGCAAAACTGGTTGCTGGGGTGACATTGGTTCATTGATATTTTTATTTCTCACCTCAGTTTCATGATCGGTTCATTCTTCCTCAAATCCCACACGACGCATCTTGTCGCAAATGTGGATCCGAGAATATGTTGAACCTGTCAAAGCATTCTCTTATTAATTGACAATAAAACCATCAGCCCCTTTTTACACGGCACGGTTTCTTTACGGTACGGCGTGTAAACCGTGCCGTAGTAAAAACATGTCCGTCAACAAGCTTCTATAGTGATCCATACAACACTGACGACCGTGCCTACACACGCAATAAATAAACTGTAATTTTTCACGGCAAGAAAAACCTATGTGTACAAAGTGCCTTAAGAATAGTTGGCCGGTCATCGAACTTTAGAAAGAGACACACCGGTACGAGTGACAGTCTACAAGGACACTGTCACACAGGTATGAGTGTCAGAGAGGGCGCTCTACAAAGAGACTGTCACACAAGTATGAGTGACAGAGAGGATGCTCTACAAAGCCAAACTTTTTCTTATTCTCGAAGTGTCATTTTAACGACCGCGTACTGTGAAGATACTGGCACAGTACACAACAATGTAATCTTGTATGCAATCACTTGTAACCAATTTCCTACGGACCGTACCATGCAATTCGAATCAGTTAAGAATCAATTGATTTCAAAAAGCTAGACTTAATTATTAGATGAAAGAATTCACCGACGAATTTATAAGGTTCCGCAGACTCTTTACTAATTCTATATACTGCTCGTAATAGCACTCCTTTTTTACATAAATTGATAGATAGATAAAACATTTATTCAGAGGTTTTGTTTTCCGATTTTTGAGTGCATTGATTTCTTGGTAGATTGATAAAAGATAAACACCTAATTCAGTTGTCAAGCACCAATGTTGAGCTCCAGTTTCCATTACAGACTTCTTTGAACTTTGGTTTATCACGAGTCATGATGACACATTAAGTATGTTCAAGATTTCCGAGCTTTTGCAGATCCAATGGACAGAGATTGTTGCATCAGTTAGAATGTTTTAAATCTCATGTGCACTAAGCTATTACATACATATACCCAATCAAATTACTAAACATAAGATTTGAAAAAAATCAAATATTTATTCATATATACACTCAAAACACTTACTAAAGATAGAAGAGCACAAGGGTCTGAAAAAGCTTTATAAAACTTGAGGTTTTCCAAATTATCAAATTGTTGGGTGCTTACCTGCTGATTCCAAGCCAGTCCTTGCACATGATCATAAGGCTGGTTCCTATTACCAGGAGCCATGGGCTGACTGGTATTATTGAGGTCCCATATGAAGATCTCGCTGTCTGAGGCCCCGGATGCCAGCAAGTTCTTCTGATAAGGGTTGATGTCCAGCGCTGATACGTTACCTGGTGGAATAAAGGAATTGATTGATTTATTGCGAAAACAACAAAAACTAAACTTACAAAACTATGATGGGTTTAACGTATCATTGTTCCAGTGAGAGATAGAGAGGCGGAGCTATAAAGGACGCACAGCACTACCCCTTTTTCACAACGGAACAATGATGGCTTTAGCCCACGAGCACATGATTAATTCACGAGATCAATAAACATAATGTCGTTAAAACATTTGTTTAGTGCGTGATTCGAAAGTACTGAAATTTAATTGCTCAATCAACACGCAAATTAAACCGTGTTCTTCTTATTTATACAATAAATAATAGATAGCTTGGTACATCAGAATTTTGTTTTTTTTTTTTTTCAAGTTCTCCTATTTCCTAAGAACCATATATTAGGTATTTACTACCAATGATATACGTAACATCTAATGATGCTGAATATCAGAGAAAAAGAGAGATGATCTCCCAAAATAGAAAGCATGCGTACGGATGAGGTCAACTATTGTAATGTCGTCACAAGCAAACAGTGACCATAGATAGTGCGTTATCTAGACGTTTCTAACATGATACTTTACAGGCAGAAGCTCATAGATAACGCATAATAATTATTACAGTAAATAGGTAGCTAAATGCGCTTTTCTGCATCATAAATGCGCTGATCATGTTTTGAGTTATTTATGTGGGCATAACACAGCGTGCCGCTTTAATTGCGTAATTTAAGACATGTATATGGCTTCGTGTTTTCGTTTTATGGAGAATTTTCTAAAATAAGAGGTTTGGAGCAACATGTAATTCATTAACTAGGAAGATACTAGGCATTTTAACCAAATAAAAGAGCTCGATCCTAATAGCTGCAATCTCTTAAATTGACTGTGTGTTTGACCTAATTATTCAATGTAAACGAATTCAGAATAATGACGCAACACAGTTAACTGAGCACGTTGGATAACTTATTTTTTCTATGATTAGGTTCTGAAATCAGAACAAATATTTATACAGCCTGCAAGTTTGTAGTTATTACGATGCTAATGTGAAAACCTATAATCATGCTGAAAAACCAATTATTTTCTTACCAATTAAACTTGATAATTACTTGAATTTTTAAACCACCATTTGTATGCCTACTAGTGTTTTAAAAATCCGGTATCAATTTTATTGATTGCTTTATGACCAACTATAGTAAAGTTACAGATGATAAAGTGAACAGTTATGTGTATACAACAAGTTTTGTATGTGTTGTATATTGTTCTGTATAAAAACATTGAATATTTTACATGATGACCCATTTCGCTCGCTACTATAATGATAACAAACCCAAATAAGATTACATATTTCATGCCCTGATTCTGAGAGGAGAAAGATAATAATTTATTTATTTAATCAAATAGCAACAAGATATTGTACAGAAAGTTCGATTTATTACTACTTAAAATGTTTTTAAATTCTTTTTAGGGTTCCGTATGTCCGAATGAAAAAACGGAACCCTTATAGGATCACTTGTGTGTTTGTCTGTCTGTCGAAGCCAATTCGCTCCAAATCTAATAGACCTCGTGTGTCTGTCTGTCTGTCTGTCACAGTCAATTCGCTCCGAATCTAATGGACCGACTAAGTGGTTTATTTTTTTTCCATTTAGCAGCTGCCATCAGTCCTCTCTGGACTATTATCAGTTTGGTTGCGTGAATATAGTTGGCGTTTCAGGTACAGGGGCCATTGCCACTACTACCTCTTTAGATTACTTGATCTCTCTTAAGTCGATTGACAGATTCGCTGCTATCCAGCAATTTAACAGCCAGAGGATTTGGGTGGATGGCAAGACATCAGCATAACGCTTTTTATGTTTGTTAATTTCCTCAAGAATAGTAGGAGTGTTGAGACGAGAATCATGGATTTCTTCATTCTGTGTGAACAATGATGCATTGACAATGTTCCTCAAGATGGCTTTTTGAGCTCTTTGGAGGCACATTATGTTACTTTTGCTGGCCACTCACCATAGTTGGATGCCGTATGACCATTTAGGTTTTCGTAGAGAATTGTACAGCAGGAGTTTATTGTCCAAAGATAGGACTGAGTTACGACCCATCGACCAATACAAGTTTTTATATTTGGCGTTTAGTTGTTCTCTTTTTTTTTATATGCGTCTTCCAGGTGAGCCTTCTGTCCAGGCAAAAACTGAAATACTTAACACAATCTGTATGTGGTAGAGTTTTATCCCCCAATGTTACTGTGTCCCACAGTCGCCTCTTCTCAAAGTGAAGGTAATGTGATTTGATTTTTGAGCACTGGCTCAGATACGCCACTTTAGCAGCCAGGTATTCATTTATCCAATACTATTTGTAATTTATTACTGGCGATATCCGCTTCTTTGGCGCTCACCAGGTAAGCAACGTCATCTGCGTATGTCGCTACCGTTACATCTTACCCCTTATAGGATCACTTGTGTGTCTGTCTGTCTGTCACAGCCAATTCGCTCCGAATTTAATAGACCAATTAAGTTTGGTATTTGGTAACCATATGAATTTATGTGACCCAAACACAGACATGTAACATATATAAATGAAGTTTGAATATGGGGGTCACTTTTGGTGGTTTTATAATTATTCAAGAAAATAGATGATAATTGGCCATTCCCTACAGCTACTAAGCCTAAAATTTTGATAAAAATACTGAAAATAGTTCTATATTTTAACAGGAAAACCTATAAGAAGTCTATGGTTTTAAAATAGCATGGCAAATCCCTCAATAATGTGCGTACAAACTTACATTTGCAGTTAAAATGTATGGGATGAACTACGTTTTCAACTACAATGTTAAGCTTATTCTCGGGATAAATTCATTCCAACTACGGGACCCTTCATTGTGCGTGGTCCGACACGCTCTTGGCCAGTTTTTTTTTTTAAATGGTCATGCTAGCTAATCAATGGTTTTGTTTAGGCTTTATCAATTCACAAATAAATTCATGTTATTGCCACAGCAGTGCAAAGGGAAAATATTTAGTTAGAAAGTAGAAAATGGCGTCTAGCCAGGATTGTGCTAGAAAATATAATTGAAAGGTTCATTCTAATTTAAACCTTATACAATTCTCACAAGTTATAATGCATTATCACTACATTGAAAGTGACTATGTACTTACCATTATGTTTAGTGCAACTTCCAAGCAGTGCCTCGGTAGCATTGTTCAGCAGTTTGTCAGCACTGTAGAACTGCAAGAGCCCTCCATCGCAGCCTCCGACTATGATACCAGCACCAGACCACACAATCTTTTGAAATCTAGAATAAAATAAAATGAATTACACACAGATGAAATACTTTTCTCCTTAGTTATAAATATTACTTCAAGTTAAGACAAGCTTATGCTCATTTTCATCTAATAAAACTGTATGCTGGAGAAGTATCATGCTTGGTTATCAGAATTTTATATGAGTTTAACTGTCACTAACAAGATACAAACAATAGAATGATTCTACAGGCAAATCAACAGTTGAGTTTATAAGATTTTTCACTCTTTTCAGTCCATGTTTTTATTAGGAATCAATATTTTGGTACTTTTCATCAGATATATTTTGTTCTTTCAGGCTATTTTTACCATTATATTATTATCTTAATTCTACATTACTATTTTTGCTGTCCTGTATGAATAAAACAAACCTGTGCAAATTGTATGTAATGATTCAACAGACTTACATCATAAATAAATATTTTAACAGCACATGTATTTGAAAATGTTATATTAATACATTATATATTATGTAAATGTTTACTGAGCAGTTGTTTCTAAAGGTCGACCATTCTCAAATGAGAGTCATTAAGGTGGATCCGCAGTGGTAGCCTGCGTAATTTAAATATAACTTTTCCATAAGAGATTTGTTTATATGAAACAAATCTAACTAATGGAGATGTATTAATGATTCTAATGATACTAATTCTGTAAATACATATTTTTTATGGTCGCAAATCATATTTAGATCAAGATACTACATGACCTGCAAATTACAAAAAACATAAGAAAATTTAAATTTTGCAGGCTACAACTGCAGATCTTCCTTAATGTCATTATTTACAAAAACTGCATTGGTAAAGAAAGCTGCAACACAGTAAAATAATAATAACATTATATCTATCAGCTGATGTGTTATTGAAGTAATCAGAGAAAATATGCTTAATCAGTTCTTTCCTTCAATAATATAACAAATGAGCATCTCTGTGACAATTGTACACAGGTTCGATGTTGGGCTCCTGATATTCTATTACATTTTGTTGTCAGTGATGTCATCCTAGGAGATTAGGTTCACAGCTTTTGGTCATAAACTAACTGAATGTTGGTCTTATACAATATAAAATAGTGTTACCGTTCTCCTAATAAGATATCATAGGCAGAAGTGGTATGGATTACTAATCCCATAATCCTACTACTTTACCTATTTTATTTGACTGTACTCACTTGTGCTCTGTCTGCAAACTGGATTTAAGCTCCAAGTCGAGTCCAGGGTCTTCCAAATTCAAGGCATAAAGCTCAAGGTGGGAACTAGAGCTGAACGAAGAGTCAACCTGCTGCGCCGCCGAGCCGGCCGCGATCGTCACCGGGTAGTGATCGGCAGGCGACCAGCACACGTTCACCGTTCTCTTTAGCTCCTTGACTTTCATCTTCACAACACTGGCTCACTACAACAAACACGAACGAACACTAAAAACTACCGAAAAACTGTTTTATTTACAAAATTATGTCACAGAATTGGAACGCTTCCCATTGCCGATTGACAATCAGAACCTGTATTTATACTATAGCATATGGTCAAATAAGGAATAAAATGTATTTTTCTAGCCGATTTCAAAGGGTTTCAATTAAAAAATACAATATTTACCATAAAAACACCAACTTGGCACTTCCAACGTGGCTGACGTAAATATTCTCTATTTGATTTGACAGATGATCAAGACTCAAGTGACAGTACGTTCGGAAACCAAAAGCAGGCGACACGTCATTTGTCATCACACAGAGTAAAAAAAAACTTGTTTTAAAACTTCTAAATGATATGTTGTTCTTGCGAAATAAGAACGAATCAGCCTTTTTTAGAAACATCTCCCTAGTCATATTACTATGCAATTTTTGTATACCTATGATTGTACTCCTACAGAAGTAAGGCTACTATGGTGAATTATTAAAGATTTATCAACATGTTTCCATAGAAACCAGAATAATATTTTATTGTTCCCCATTTTATTTTAATATTTGTGGCAAAATTAAATGTTAGAATAACATTATTTGAAACTTTGATATAGAAAAATGTTTTTCACTACATCCTCTTTCTCTTCATAAAAATCCTGGCCGTACCAACTTCTAGCAAAAGCAGAAGAAGAAGAAAATAAAACTTCATGTAAAATATTGTCACAGAACGGAAATGATAGGTAAAAAACACAGTCGTCAATTTAAAGTAGAAGATCAATAAAGGTGCGTATCAAACTTTCTATTTCTCTTCATGTTGTCATGTTTTTCGTAGATTATAAATTATAATCGAAACTTCACGCTTGCTAAATCCAAAAAGGTTACAGAGTTTTGCCCTTTTTTTTGGGTGGAAATAATAAAAGAACTTCTCCCGCCCTAGGCGGAGCGGGAGGGCATGTCAGACTCTTACTGACTAAAACCCACCCGTGTTCCTTCGGTTGCCCTGTTGCCGGGGGCCACGATCTCCCTCTCGGTTTTCTTCGCAACCCCGGCAGGCATCGGCTCTAGCGGACCCCGTCAATTCTGCTGACATCTCTTTGAGGCGCATGTGGAACACAACGCGCCGTCGATCCGGGTTGCAGGATCCCCAGGAAATTGCAATTGATGGTTTTTTTTTCAGGATCCCCTGAACCATCAATTGCAATTCTTTCGAGATGCTAGGGCCGCATCTGCGTCTATCGTGGCGAAGCTTTGCACAGTGATACGATACACGCAGATGTGACCAACCTAATCGGTTATCGTCTCAATAGGTCGGGCTGCGTAGCACTTATCTCCTGGGTGTAGCGTTGGTCATTTTGACTCTTTGTTTCCGGACTGCGTAGACGCTCTGTCGAAATAATGGAAAAGCATCTCTGATTACAACACGATAATTCGTTAAAATTATGAAGCCGCTAATGTGACCACTGCTTTAGGCCCATAACTCTTTAGAGAGCAAAACATACGAAGCTTCGGCACGCATTCTTTTGTTACGATAGACGCAAATGCGGTCCGTACATAAGTACCTAAATGACACACATCGATGCGCAGATTGATCGTCTACAAATGCAATTAAAGCGATTGACAATAATAATATGATCGTTTCGGGGACCCGTACGTGGTTTGTCCACCGCCACGTCAACGGGACGTCAACAAGAAACGAGATTATTCGAACCGACCGAACGTGACCTCCACCAGGCGATGGTGTGCGGTGGAGATGCGGCCATAGTAAATGCGAATGCCATAGTAAACCTATTGCGGCGCCGTCGGTGCCGGTGGACAAACGGCCCTTTTTTTTTTGGGTTGAAAATGATCAAATAACTTCTCCCGCTCTGGGCGGAGTGGGAGGGCGTGTCAGTCTCTTACTAAAACCCACCCGTGTTCCTTAAGTTGCCATGTTGCCGGGGGCCACGATATCCCTTTCGGACTTCTTCTCAACCCCGGCAGGGACAAACGGCCCTAAAGGTGCAATTCCGTAGCTGACCGCAAGCGGCATGCAGCATAACACAACTATTTATTAATTATAGGATTTCATATAATCAAAGGCGAAATCTAGCAGCAATGCCGATTGTTATGAGAAAGGATGAATGGGACCGAATCCACAAATGGACGAAATACGATACAGAGGATCCGGAGGTGGTGCGACGGCGGGAGTACGTCAAGTACTTGGATGCCACCAGCCGTGTCATGACCAAGTCTTGGCCTAACTCTTTAGAGGTAGGTAATTAATTAGGGTATAATTATTATATTAATATCACACATAACATCACGCCTGTATTCCCCTAAAGGTTAGGCAGAGGTGTACCTATAGTACACCCACATTTCGCCAGTTATGTTTAAGTCCCATGTAATAGGGGGCGAGCCTATTGCCATCAACCGGGCACAAATCCTGACTCCGGGCTGCTACTGAGAAATTCCAGATGGAAAAACCCAATATCACCTTGCCCGACCCGGGAATCGAACCCAGGACCTCATACTCAGCAGTAGCGCTTTGCGACCACTAGACCAACGAGGCAGTCAATATAATAATATTAATATATTAATGTCAACTCTTCTGCTTTTCCTAGACATTATTACAATATATTATACCTATACGTATAGGTGCAACGTTTTCGTTTTCATCTGATAGTACTGGTCACAGTTCTAGTCTAGCACACTCTAAATGTAACTCCACAAAAAAAATCTGGCTTCTAAAAACACCAGATGCTTTTCTAGCCTCCATTATGATGCATACGTGCCTCTGCCACCTATAGAACGTAAACAAGCGCAACGAAGAACTTCGTCTAGCGCGCAACCTGCAAGCCGAGCAAATCAACTCCAAGTTCTACGCGCGCTACCTGAGGAAGAAGAAGGAGAAACAGGAGCAACTCATGTACTCTGCCAGAGATATGGTGTTCAAGAATAAGGATGCGCCGAAATTATTGCTCAGGTGAGATTAAAACGGTGCTGTTGACGACGGCGACGGCGACGGTTCAAGCTATTTTGATATGTATAATATATTGTATATTTATGTTTTTCTCTCTAGTGCGTTGAAAAACATCGTTTGATACGCGTGAGCATTTGTCATTACATTCTCGGCTCCAATACGCCATCGCCATACTTACTCCTGATGAAAACGACGTTCAACATCTTCAGCGTTTGAGTCTACAGTCTATATCTACAAATTGTTGGTGGACCTTGCGCTCTCCGTCTGAACAAAAAACTGCTTGTCTGGTTGCAGGTCCTATTATAGTCTCCTGTTTCGACCACTCTGCGATCACCAATCAATCGCGATCATCTGTTTCATTCGGGAATCCAAGTAAACCTACATTTAGTCAGGTCTATCGAAACCCAAACAAACGTAAACAAGCGCAAAGTTTATTACGCCTTTAATCCTTCCAAACCATATAATTGTATTGGTATAATAAATAGTAACGAGAGTATGGCAACAATTCAAAATCTACCCCCCCCCCCCCCCCACAGTGCCGTAATTGAAACTGCGGTTCAAAAGGAACGAGAAGAACAGGTCAAGTTCTTAAACGAGCGGCGTAGGGAAGAAGCAGAGAGGAAGAGGCAAAATGATGACGAAATCATAAGGAGGGCTAAGGAATGGCACGAGCTCATGGCACTGCGGAAGAAGAGGAAGTGGGATGTCAACAAACAACATCAGAAGGACATTCTTGATCAGTGAGTGACTTTTCCTCACGATGACAGATTTCCCACATCTATTACATTTTCGATTTTGGTCTTTCAACCTCATCTCAGGCCACAGAACCCTGTTAAATGAGGCCTTCGGTCATTCTTTTCCAATGCCTGAACTTTAATAGCTTAGTGATCAGATTAAAGGGTTCGATCCCCAGGTAACACGGTGTGGGTTTTTCCAATAGGATGCCCGGCTTGGCAGGTGGCAGGTGAATAGTCTTGTCAGCCCCTAAATAGGACTTAAACATTATTGACGCAATGTGGGTTAACTATTCACCTTTACCTGCTTAGTCCTTCGGGGAACACAAGCGTGAAGTTATGTTATGTCATATGTATATGTGTAATAGCAAAGGAATTCTTAAGGGCTCACGAGGTGGCGGAACGTAATCGCATGGAATACGAGACCGAGCTGAACCTGCAAAAGATCGATAACATCAAGGCTAACGAGCAGATGGAGGCTCTCAAAGAGTTCGATGAACACTTCGTAAGTTTCTTTGAATTTATCTCCTTTCTGAGTAGAGACAAACTTCTTACTATGGATGAGTCAGAATTTTATGTCAGTGTTTTGTTTTTCGATTTTACGGCTTTAGGTAGGTTTGAATGCATGTTCTAGGTAGGTATAGGATCACGAATGCGAAAAATTTATTCAAATTATATTCAGAAAGCAGAGGGGAGAGCTCGCATCTTCAGAGACATAGACAAGTCTCGAAAAGAGACGGCTGAGAGGAAACGTGAGCAGGACGTACTAGAGAAGATGGACAACAAGCTGATAGAAGTGCTGCAGAAGTCTCGCTGCAAGATCGAGCAAAGGAGGAAGCAGACTGAGGCTGACGTAAGTAATAATATTGACATTCATTTTTGGAACGAAGTTCTGTAACGCGGCTTGTGGTAGGAGTTGAATAGTAGAAATCGCCCCGTCCATAAGACTTTCTTCTTTCGAATTCATAATTTAATTCGAAACATGAAAGTCGCATGGACGGGGCATATAAGTATGAACGCTTTTTCGCGTGACGATTTCTACTAGTCGACTCCCTATCTGTCTATCTCCCTATCGTGTGTAAATTCGGTTGCGAAATTTTTCAAATTTGTCGTTATGGGTGTCATTTTCATAGTTTTCGAGGGTTCTAAAGCTGATAGTGAGGTCAAAATGTAAATCCAAGATGGCGGATGTAATTCTTTTTTTTTATCGTAGGTACTTGAGAAGGAACTTCGTTCCTGATGGCGGTCCTACGTTTATTTTTTAAAGTAAATCATTATTCAACTGTCAATTGTGATTTCAATAGGTACATGAATCCCTATATACGGACAATTTAGGTTGGTAGTCAATTTGCTTAGCAATTATTTTCCCTGTCTCTACAGGTGGTACCTACTCGGACGTTAAGACAGAACGAGATGGTCACACAAGTACTTATGCCTCAGAGGACAATTGATAAGCCCAAAACCGATTTGCCTTAAAGGCTCGTGCAGTGTATTCTAAAGGACTTGGGTTAAAATGTTTTCGGGCAGAAACCGCATAATTATCACATGCATAAAAAGTGTTACTTAATAGTAAGTTGGTTGGTAGGTAGGTACATAAATACCTATCACACAAAGTTTTTGATGTGCTAGTAGGAATGCCCAATGTTGGGGGGATAAGTATTTATTTAAGTATTGTATCCAGTGGAGGGCTCAAAGGTAGCCCGCAAATATATTTTTATTTATTTATTTGAACTTCATGTAGGTACAGTACCTAGTGGTACAAAGGCGGACTTAATGCCGGAAGGCATTCTCTACCTCTCAACCTTTGACCCAAATGTTGACACAATCACGATCTTCTCCTTTTGTTGTTTTTTAATTGTTTTGTTTTCGTCCAGAGGCTTTGGGTTAAAAGGACAACATTGTGATTGTGTATAATTATCTACCGTTTTTTAAGGGCTATCTTTGAGCCCTCGCTTTAAAGCCTTGTCATATTTCCTTCAGCTGAAGAATGAAAAACTGCGCCTGCTTGAGAAAATCAGCCAAAGATTGGAGTCTGGCGACGCGGCACGCGCTGCTAAGGAACAGGCCATATTAGACAAAGCCGTTAAAGAAAAGAATGACTTGTAAGTTTAGAAAGATTCTTTAGCACCCATACTTTGTCTGTGCGTCATCTTCGATGCTTTAATGCCTGATAAATAATAAAGGATTTCGTTGAAATATGGCACAAAGGTAGTCCATGACCTGAGTCATCTCATAGGATACGTTTTATCCCAGTAGTACGTTCCAGTGGGATAATTTCCGACACCTATACATATATGAATATTAAGATACACTTCCGGGGCTCCGGGTGACCGTAGTTTTCTTATGTTATTGTTATTTCGAGGTTCTTAACTACTGCACAGCAAATAAACCGCTCCACCCGTTACCTTATAGAAACTCTGGTTAGATTTTCTCAAAAAATATAAAACTTACAAATATCAAAGTTATATTACTACAGAAACTGTGTTTCTTGCAGATTAAGAGGATTATTTTATTCTAGCGTACCGTCAACTCACATTATAATCAAGCAATAAACGCAATGCCAACGATTTGCTCTGTTTTGACTAGAGTTCGCGATTAGTGTTCTTTTTTCTACAATGAGGGTAGTCAGATATTACTATTAACATTTCTTTAGTTTTTGTCCATTGTTTGCTCAGACGCGTGTATTTTTGCTACTTTTGTCAGTCAATAATGGATACGACACCTCAGGAAGCAGCTCAAGCTGCAGCACTACTTTAAGCATGCGTTGCGCAACATGAGGTCATTCGAAGACCTCGAATCAGCAGATCTTCGGTGCAACGAGTTCACAAACGATACCTAGAGGCTGGAGCATTCGGTCGCCCTCCAAGTACGGGCTGATCTAGGGCAGCACATGATCGTTATATCCAACTTACTGTTTTGCGAAATCGCCGCCTCAACGCAGTCAAAGTCAAAAAAGTCTGCGCGTCGCCAAGTGGTCATAAGTTCAGATACCGTCAGGAGACTTGCTGAACGGAAATTGACTCCAAAGACAGCTACAACAGGCCCAGCATTAGCGTTAGCCCACCGTTGAGCACGACTTGAATTTGCTCGAGAGCATAGGGATTGGACGTTAGAGCAGTGGGGTAATGTACTCTTCACCAATAAGACCAGGATGGGTATACACGGAAGCACAGATATAATACTACGGAAGTAATCGACGTCAGAGAGTATATCGTCGCCCTCACTGGAGAACGTTATTCTCAGTGTTGTATCGAGGAAAATGTTGCTTATAGAGGAGGATCTGTAATGGTCTGGGGCGGCATCTCGTTAACCACACATACAGAGTTAGTTTTCATACAAACGACAGGCCGTACACTTGGATTGAATTCTCATCGCTACATTACTGAAATCCTCGCAGACCATGTGGTACCTTACGCAGGATATATCGGGCAGGATATGTAGTTGATGCATGATAATGCACGGCCTCATGTTGCTCATGTGGTGACCCAGTATCTACCCGAGCGACGGCGGCATTCGTACGATGACTGGCTAGCTCGAAGCCCGGACTCGAATTCGATAGAACACTTGTGGAATGAGCTGAAACGTCGGGTTCGAACTCGGGTACCTGGTCCAACAAGGCTTTTCCAGAGCTGCGAATCGCAACTGAAGAGGAGTGTGGCATGCAATTCCTCAAGATTACATCGTTAGGCTCGTGAGGTCGATGAATACGAGGATGCTGGTAGTTATCCGAGCAAGGGTAGGGAATACTGAATATTTACCAAAACTTTTTTTTTTCTTTTTTGTTTCTGACAGTTTTCGGGCTAAAATATTTTTTTCTTTCGTTTTATGATTACTAACGATTAACACGACTGGAAAACGACTCTTCTTTGTAAAATCCTTAATAAACACTATATAAATAATTGATTAATCCCAATGAGTTTCTATTCATTTTAATCATCATGAAACGCACTTTTTGTAGGTATACCTGCTTTGATAGTTGTAAGTTTTATACCTAATTTTTGAGAAAATCGAATAGAAGTTCCAAGGTAGCGGGTGGCCCGGTTTATTTACTGTCCAGACATACGAGTACATAAACTCATCGCTTTTTACCTATGGGGGTGGGCAGAAATCACATAACGCTGAACGCCACCTGCTACGGTCCTTACGTAGCTACCTACTCCTTTTGCTTCGTTTACGTTCATACATCAGCATCTATTTACAACCATTGGATACGCTTCTGTCGCAAATCGAACATCAATTACTAGTATTATATTATCTGTGACCAATCAATGTTATCCAAATCCTGAATCAATATAAGTCCGTAACCCAAACATTTCAACATTTTCATTGTTTAAATGATTTTTCATGTCATGTTTCATAGAAATCTCCAGCACCTCACAGGCCCGCATATTTCTATTACATAGGGCCGGTGTTCGGGGAACCGTTTTCATTAGTCGATAGGGAACGATAGCGGTATATCGCTGACTGAATTCAATAGTGGCACAAGACAAAATTCAACAATTCGAGAAAACGCACAAACAAATATTCGAAGACAAGTGCGCGCGCACAAATTAGCTCTTACTGACTGTACTTTATGGAATATATGGTTCATGTTTGGTTTTTATACATCTACGTTATAGCTTCAGTTGCCGGCAATAATAATTTTAAAATAGTTTTTGTTATTTGGATTAATATGAGGCTCAGAAGATGGGGACTCCGAGTTGTGCCAGCACTGCATTGTTTGTTTTTTTTTCACTTTTTTGATTAATGCCAGAAATTATCTTATAAAAGTTAGAAAATCAGAATACAATTTCCCGAAAAACTAGCTTAATAGAATAGATATTAAAAAAAAGTTGGAAATGCTCATCAATGGAATAGTTTTAAATCATAATAAAATATAAATGTTTAGTAACTTAATATTTATTAGCATACTTAGAAGTGTGTGATTTCCTATGAATTATCATCATCATTTCATTCGAAAGACGTCCACTGCTGGACAAAGGCCTCCCCCAAGCATCGCCACTTCGTCGATTCTGTGCTTCCCGCATCCAGCGGATTCTTGCGGCCTTCACAAAATAATCGTTCCACCTTGTGGGAGGCCTTCCAACACTACGTCTTCCGGTACGCGGTTGCCACTCCTGAACCATTCGGCCCATCGGCCATCTGTTCTGCGAGCAATGTGCCCTGCCGATTGCCACATTCTTCGAGCTATGTCGGTTGCCTTGGTTCTCCTGCGGATGTCTTCATTTCTGATTCGATCACATAGGGAAACTCGAAACATAGCCCTCTCCATTGCCCTTTGGGTGACTTTTAGCCTTCTAATGAGGCCTATTGTGAGCGACTACGTTTTAGTGCCACAGGTTATCACTGGCAACACGCACTGGTCAAAGATTTTCATCTTGAGACACTGCGGTATGTGGGTTGAGAAAATATTCCGTAGCTTCCCGAACGCTGCCCAGTTAGATTCGACGATTGACCTCTTTCTCGAAGTTGGACCTATCTAACTGGACAGTTTGTCCTAGGTAAACATATTTGTCCAGCACTTTGAGTGTAGTGTCTCCGATCTTCAAGAGAGTGAGTGTTACATGGGTATTTGAAATGAGCTTTGTCTAGTCCATGTTTATTTTAAAACCCACTCTTTCGGAAGCTCTACTGAAGTCATCGAGCATAGTACTAAAAGGTCCTCCATAGTCTCAGCCATGACAACTCGTACGTCGGCAAAGCGAAGGTTAGTGATGTACTCACCATTAATGTTGATGTCCAGATTGCCTACCTAGCACTTTCACGTTCAGATTCGTGAAGACGTCCTCCAGTGCAGCGGAGAACCGTTTCGGAGAGATAACGTCTCCCTGTCTCACACCTCGCTGCAGAAAGATAGATTTCGATGACATAGTGGCGTTTTCCTACAGACACTTCCACACCTCGATGTACCGGTAGTCGATCTGGCACCGTTGAAGAGACTGCATTACAGACTATATATGACTTGAGCGAATTGAAGGCTTTCTCGTAGTCCACAAACGCTTAGCAGAGAGGCAGGTAAAGACTCTTCGGTCTTCTGTATAACTTGCGGCAGCTTATGTGTGTGGTCTACGGTGCGAAAGCTTTACAGAAACCGGCTTGTTCGAAAGACTAGAAGTCGTCAAACCTGCGCGCGAGACGGGTCGTGATGACTCTTGCTAACAGCTTGTACACATTGTTCAGAAGTGAGATGTGCCTATAAATTTTAAGGAGGGCATTGTCGCCCTTTTTAAGAAAAGTGTCACTACACCTCTGTTCCATGCCTGTGGCGTTTTGCCCTCAAATATTACGGAATCAAACAGCTTCTGGAGGGCCTTCAGAGCGGGTTTTCCGCCGGCGTTTAAGAGATTAGCCGTAATCCCGTCATCACAAAAGTGGCACTATGGCATAACATTAAGCGGGCGATAGCCGCAAGCATATGCGGCCGATTAACGATGAGCCGGTGTTGCATGAAAGAGACGCGACGTTATCATTTATTCACTAATGACCCTTAAGCCTCTAATCGGGTAGTTTATGAACTAACAAGTTGGGACTTTAATGCATAAAATAAAGAACCTAATTTAGAACAAGAATTCATTTCTAACTCAAATTGCCACAAATTCGACTTGTGCCATTAATGAATTCAGGCAGCGATATAGGGAACCTGCACCGCACGTTTGGCAGTTGCTTTGAAGGCTCTTTTCATTGAGTTGAGTCTCCGCACGCTTTTTACCGACCGATACAATGGTCGCTACGTCCGCAATGGGGATTCCCCCGCAGACTGTGAACCGACCGAGTTATCGACTAATGAAAATGAGCCTTAAATCAAATACCCGACCGCTATTCTTCCAACGGCTAATTTCTGTCTTGCGCAAGGCAAACTAATTGTGTAACTTATTTTCGTAAATGATTATGACTAATTTGTTTCATTTTGACAGTTCAACAACATTCATTGCGATATTTACGTTGAGCTGATTTTTTTTCCAAGAAGCATTGGATTAGCAATCTGTTTCAAATCGAAATAGGTGACCGAAAATGTGTTAATTAATAGCTATTCAGCATTACTATTCACAACCATTCGACAGACACGCATGCCGGTTGCGGTTGCTTGAAATAAGGTAGCCGATATATAAGGTATTTTAGAATTGATGTGGATGTTATCATACATCTAATTACTTGACAGAAACGAGGCCCGTCACCAGGCTCTGAAGAAGAAAGAGGAGCAGTTCCGAGAGGACAGGAAAGCAAGTCGCGCGAAGTTCCTGCGAGACGAAGAGCAGCGCCTGCACGAGTTCAACACCACCAGACAGTGGGACATCATGAACAGGTAGGCACTGAGTCGTAGCTGTGCAGAATAGGAACTGACGCCGTCATCTCACTTGGTTTTTATTAATTGACTTCCAAAAAGGGGGAGGTTATATGTTCGTAGCATGTTTTTTTTTTATGTATGTCCACCGATTTCTCCGTCTATTTTGGACCGATTTTGAAAAATCTCCGATTATTTTTGTTTGATGGGGTATGCTTCCAAGTTGGACCCATATAAATGTTATTAACTTTGCTTGGATAATTTTTGAGTTGGCTTCAATAATACGTATTTTTTCCCACTTAGTATGTGGATGATATGATAAGTTCATGTCACTGTTTTTTACATAGCAGTGGTATTCGAATTTGTGTGGGATAGGTCCCACAACTGAAAAGTGAAAATCAGCCAACTTCCAAAAAAAACACTACAAAGCGAGAAATAACTTTCATTTCGGAAATCTGTGGAAAAAAACGAAAATTCAAAAGCAAAGACACCGACTTCCAAAATTAAAGTTATTTCTCGCTTTGTAGTGTTTTTTTTTGGAAGTCGGTTGTTTTTTTTTGTAAAATGTTTTTTTTTTTTGTAAATCCTCAGGTAGATTTTTGTTGATAATAAATTTTTAATTCACAAGATGACCCGGTGAACTTCGTATCACGAGACATTTCGAATTTTTCGATTTCTTGGCTGTTCCGTTGAGTTTTTCCTATATAAGCCACACCAGTATTAGTTAACGAAAAGAAAACAATATAACCAGGCAAATGCGTGTCGGAAGTTAAAATTTGGTACACATACCTATTATACACACACCTATTGTACACATACCTATTATACGTATTTCTGTGACCCAAACACGGACGTAAATGACGTAAATAAATGAGTTTTGAAACTGGGGGGGTCACTTTTGGGGGAATATAAAAAATGTTTGGCAAACTATATCGTGCGATATATCAAATGATTTCTTTTTTATATAGTTTTAAAATAAATACGAATAGAGATATTTGAGAAAATAGATGAAAATTTATCATTATCTCCGAAACTACTGACCCTAAAATTAAAAAAAAATAGGTACAAACAATGGTTATTTACCCATAGATTAAAGGAAAACATATAAGAAGTCCATGGTCTTAAAATAACATGATAAATCTCAATATTGTGCGTACAAACTTACATTTGCAGTTGGAATGTATGGGAGAATAATTTTTTCGAATTTTTGCGAAGTTAGTTCTTGGGATAAATTTATCCCAACTAGGGAACCCTTCATTGTGCATGGTCCGATAAGCACTTACCCGTTTTTTTTTAAATTTAAGTATATAGTTTGAGTATGTGTATGTGTATCTTTTTATTTACACAAATAAGTACCTAGGTAATAGGTAATACGGGCTGGTATCCGCAACTCCACGTCAAAGCGAGTATTATTCGACATGTGACGATGCACAGCATCTGTGAGAAGGCGTTGTATACTTCCCGTTAGTTGTCAGCCAATCACAGCTTTTGTGACGTCACATTTTAGACCAATCAGCACCGAGTTCCGGTAGTCACGTGGTCCCAGGTGGCGTGTTCGCTGACCTTTACCTCATAGCGTTGTTACTTCCCGAGCAAGTAACATCTAATTTAGAGTTTGTAACTATTTTTTAATATTTTGAATCTTATTGTAGTTCAAAGTGATATTAAATCCATATTTAGGGAGTGCCTCCGCTGCCGGCGCCGCCGGCTCCCGAATTGGCTGCCGGCTCCCGAATTGGCTGCCGGCGCCGAGTTTGAAAAAAAGTGGAAAACAGAGTTGGCAATTTGGCATATTGGAGTAGACGGGCAGGGCTAAAAAATATAATGCTTTATTAATTTTTTTTTTTAAATTGTGCCTATAATAAAAAGAAATATGTAATAAAGCATTTTTTTTTCAGTATTATATTTCCATAATCAATTACTTCCATATTCCAGTCATCAATTACTAAATACCCGGAACCGAACTAGTTAAATTAGGTTAAGTATTTTTACCCGCAAAAAAAGGTTAGTTTAGGTTAGAACTGTGACCCCTCTACGCGCGAGCCGAGCGAGCGAAGCGAGCGGTGCCGCGGCAGCAGCTGGCGAGTGCCAAAAACGAATAGAATATATAGAAAAAAATACTTAATTTAGTGTTAGTTAGTTGGAGTTCTGAATACTGGCAGGGATTCCATAAACGCCGCGCCGCCGCCGTGTCCATTATGGGAGCCGGCGGTGCCGGCCAGTCGGCTACAGAGTGTGTAATGTTTTTAATCTCTGCTGCCGGCAGTAATGTCATGCCGGTTTCCAATGGCGTTATATTTGGAGCCGCGGCCGGCAGCGAAGGCACTCCCTAATATTTAATATGATTGAAAATCAAATAAATAGTGCAATTATGATTCGGATCAAGAAGTGCAGGTAGGCAACGACTTGCTGTTTACATTGAGCTGTAAACGCCAGATACCACAAAGCAATTCGAGCTCTTCGCAATCCGATTCTTAGGATACTGAGCTAAAACGGCGGAAATGCAGGTGAGTCACTAGGCATTTTTCAATCTTGTTAATCAAGTGGCTCACAAACTTTTTAATGTGTGGGTGCATCAGGTTCGACACCGAATAACCCTACAGCGGCACATATGCCTGAACCAGTTCCTAGAACAAGCCCCGCGATACGTTTAGACTTTAATTTGAACGGCTCGCCGGTGGCAACCAATAATTTATCGAGTGGGGTTCCACTTAAGCGTCGTTAGTACGTCGCTTAAGGACCCCAAGGTGCCTCGTTCTTATCCAAATCAGTTGAAGCGACTTAAAGCGTTATAAAAGTTCGGTGATTCGTAATGGCGCTACGCGGACGCGTTGAAGATTCGTAACGCTGCACCTGGCTTTGTCGAGCTCAATAATAATGATTAACTTCGACGGTTTACTATGGGTAACGACTATGCGAATTCCAAATTGATGCAGCCCTATGTGATGCCTTAATTACTAGATTTACTCAAACAATCAAATAATATAATTGATTGGACAGCTTCTTCTTATGCTACACTTTCTGGCTCTAGCCTTTTCGATAGAATTTTGGAATCATTTCCAGCCTCATTAAAATTCCACAAAATTTGTAAGTAATCATGCAGTTAGCTTGCGGAAAACGAGCTGTATACATTGAAAATCGCCGGTAGCGCATACTGTGCAAAATTGCTAATAAGTAACCTTCGTGATCCCTGCGAGTTCTAATTGCTTATTCGACGTTCGATAAAATTTAATCTACCCTCATCAAAATCACAAAATTTGTGAGGAAATTATTATAGTTTGCGGAAAGCTGAATACATTGAGAATCGCAGAAAACGCATCCTGAGCGAATTGCTATTAAGAGCCTTCGTGACTGTCTGTGTAAGATCTCTCAAGTTGTAATTGCGTACTTACTTCAAAATGTCAATTTTGAGAGTTATTCTTATGATGATGTGCGGCCTTTAGTCAAAATGACTACGATTGGAAGTTCAAAAAAGACAGCCAACAAGAAGAAACAACAGCAAATGACTCGTGGGTGGGGCGAAACAACAGCCAGGCCCAACTAGCATTTTGGTAATAAGAATTGGTGATAAAAGAGTTATTTAAAAGTGAATTTGGCAAGCAAGAGTTATACAATGGTTTTAGCAATTGGTGTTAGAGCACGCTCTAACCCCTTACAAACTCTCGATTGGGCCCACGTCTTATAGCGCTATAAGTAATATAATAATTTTAATGCTCACTCTTTTAACACTGAGAGTTACATAATAGTTATAGGGTGGCGTTAGTGGCAAAGAATTTCTTTTATCTATAATGGTGGTATAATATAAATCTAGCTACCTCAAGCACTTTAAAGTCTCTATTATGGTTATAATAAAAACTATAGGTGGTACACAAGTTCTGAAGTCTACTGATATAAATTTTATAGTAACATATTAGTTCTTTTTAGGTCCATTTTTTTCTTGGATTTGCTTTATGTAAGTTGATCAGTGTTGATTAGCAACTCAAGGCTGTAGCGTGTTTTCTTTTTCTATTGTTTTGCATATACATTAGTTCCAAAAGTGTTACTTTATTTCTCAAAAATGATGGCAAACTAAGGAGGTGAAATTAAGTGAATTTCAAGTTACGGATTGTCAATAACTCGGTGAGTCAAGTTTGATTTCTTTATCATATGGCTAAAATTTATTGCGAGCGTTACATTATTGAGAAAATAATATATGTTTTGCATCTCAATTTTGCAGGGCCTTAAAAATAAGTGATATTTAAAGTAAAAATAAATTGCATTTTATCATGCGGGGCATACACTCAATCTAAATTTAGATAAAAACAGGATATTGGCTCTGTCTTTTACATTCATTGTGTATTGTAGTTATATATTGCGTTTTAAAATGAGAAAATTAAACAAAATATGGGTTTTAAACTAGTTTTTTTCTGATTTATTTTTAGGTTATGTTTGATTTAGAATGATGTCTACTCCTTATTATCCTAGGTTCCTATTATTACTATTAATGAACAAGAAGTACTGGATGGGCTGTAGTTAGAACTATTGTAGCACTTGTTATACCAGAATAGGGTTTTAAAGGTAATAAGAGTACAAGTTTAAGAGGTTTGGTTCTATAATGGTTCGACTTAGATGCAAAAGTAGTGGTATTTTAGGGTTACGTTTTTCAATCGATAAAACCCTTCCATCAAAAAAGGGAATAAAGATGTAAAATTGAGATTAAATGCTAGATAGTTTTTAATTTTTAAAAATCCAATAATCAATATTTATGTCAATTTCTGTTCTAATACTTTAAATGTCTTTTTTGATTAATTGATGTATTTTCATAATTATTAATATTGTGATACATTGCAAATCAAATTGCTGAAATAAAATTATTCAGCTTAAAAATAATATGGTACAGTATGAATGTTTTTAACTGCTATAAATTCATCAATTTATACATATCAAGCCAAATTAACAAATAAATAAGGTATTACATCTTATACATCTATTTATAATATACATTACATGAACTTATTGTGATCGTAATATGTTCATTATTTTTCTTATGTTTTTTTTTTCAGCATTCTCGTATTCGTAAACAACTACTCAACTCGCCCCGCGCTTTATCGAAGCAGACATTTTAGTTTAGTTCGAACTAAAAAGGCTAAGATAGAGAAACAGCAAATAGAAAAATACGAAAATAATGAGGAAAGTTCTTCTAAGCAAAATAATATCTTAAGAGGCGTAGTTGAAGAAGGAATAGATGAAAAAGAGAATGAAAAAAAAAGCGCAAAGACTTTAGACTCTATGATTAAAGAAAATGACTGCACTATTGATCAAGATCAAGAAACAATAAACTATAACGAAATTCCAGGAGATGTCGACTCTATTGTTGATGAAATTGAAAACACAGAGGAAGAAGAGGAAGATCACGAAAGGGAGGAAGACACTTCAAATGATAAAGAAAGTACAGTAGATTCAGACGGAACTTTTGAAGATAGTGACATCGCGCACAGTAAATTTGAAGAAGAGCAAAAAAATTACAATGAAAAGATAAATTGTCCAAATTCAACAATGTAAGAAAATGAAACAACGGATAGCGATAATAGAGAAGAAAAAAATGAAAAAAACACGCCGAACAAAAAGGAAGTTGAAAAAAATCATGTTAAAAGAAGTGCAATAGATTCTAACTCGAAAAGCAAAATGGCAATTTTTGAAGGAAAAGATAAGACCCACAAGAAAACTGAAGTAGAGAAAATAGATGACAATGAAAACATACATTACCCAAACTCAACTATTAATCCAAATGAAACCATGGATAAAAAAAGAGAAAAGAGAATAAAAGAAATTGACGAAGATACGTTGAAGGAAAAGAACTCAATTAACGTAAAAGTTGCTAAAAAGAATGATAGATTGGAAGAAAATTTGAACTCAATAATAGGAGAAAATGAAAAAAAGATAACGATAAGGAAAACGAGAAATCACATGGCACAATTAAATTAGATTCTAATTTCACTAACAAAGAAAATGAAAACATCGTGGAAAAGCAGAAGAAAGAAAAGAAAAGAGACAGAGGAATACATTCCAAATCTAAGAAATACATGGAAAATAAAAAGAAGAAAGAAACAATCATGACTTAAAAAGGAAAGGAGAATACCTGTTTCCTCTAAGAATTTTGATTTTTGAATTGCTTTCTCTCTCTTTTAATCATTTTATTAGTTTTTCTTTTACTTTTCAGAAAGTATTATTGTCCTCTTACGACTTATATTTTGGAAATTCTTACGATTTTAATTGTTTTTTAGTTTTTCTTTAACTGTTCAGAAGGTGTTTTAGCAATAAGATTTTGCAGATTAGTTGATTATTTTTTTAAAATATGAACAAAGAAATATTTTTAGTTAAAGTACAATTTTTTAAATTACATTCCTTTCATTGCGATTTCTTGAAAAAACATGTGATGTGTTACCGTTATTCCTATGGATGTATACAACGCGAATTTGCATTCACAATAAAAAAAAAATAAGTGTTTGTTCTGCCCATGAAACTGATCAACTATCTCCAAAAATGAGGGCCAAATTTTTTTGTGGTTTTCTGAATGGTTCAGAAAACCACAAAAATTTTTGTCCCTCATCCTAAACGCCGCGATCAGTTGACGCATTTAGTATGGGAACTCCACAAATTTTATTCATATCATTTTACACCCTGACGGAAAGTGCACTAATCACAGTGCACTGAACAAAGCTGATAATTTGTATTATATGACAATAGTATTTGTTTTAATTGCAAGATATGAGAAAATCTTATTTTTTAATATTATTTTGATTTTAACTTTAGAACTTATTGTTGAATATACAGAGTTTATCATTTTTTTTTCTTTTTAGAAAACGTTTGAATTAAGTAAAACAATTGTTTGAGTTGTTATTTTGATGATTGTATAAAAGATCTCCTTGAAGTTTAAGATTTGTTAATATTTAGGTTGTTATTAAGTTACGGTACTGTGCAAGTCATTATGATGATAGTTTTAGCGTTTTTTATTATTTTACAAATTTGTTAAAACCTGAGTAAATAAGACTAAGCTAGCCATTATAATTCTTCTTCTTCTGTCGCCCAAATCTGTCGTGTGCAGGCAGGAAGCCGTTAACGAAAGTCCTTTTGTTTTAGATTTATATTAAAAAAAGTCATGTGAATGAGACTGAATAAGTATTATGTTTTGTAAGCATACATCTGTATGTTTTAGTTGTTAAACTGTTTTTGATCAGATTAGTGGATTGATAATCATGTAAGGAACTTTGAATAAAACCACAATTAATTGTAAAATCTTGTTTTTATTTGTACTGTACTAAAACACACTTCGTATTTTTAATTCATAAAGTATGTAAAAGCGGTATAAAATAAAGAAATCTGCCGTGGGCAATACATACTAGCTTACAGTTTACATCATCAGGGCTCAGAACGACATCAGTTTTCCCTAAACTTCTTTCACAGACTTGGTAGATGTTTAGGAAAGACGACCGAAGAGGTTTTTCAAATACTAGCATTTTCACCATAAGTTTTTGACCTTGTATAATATTTTTTTAGTGTTGATAGATATATTTGAGACTTCAATAATATCATTAGTTGATGATAGAAAATATTTATTTCTCTCCTTGCAAGAAATTATGAAATGCTCTAAGTTTAGCACCGCAAAATCCTTAAGTCTCGTTAAAAAAGGCTTTTCATACTTGGGTTTACTTTTTAGGGATTTTGAATTTATATTTTGTTCTGATAGCCTTTTGGCTATTTGAGAAAGAGGTTTGTTTCCATGTCTCAGCATATTTTTGATTAAATAAAGCTTATTTTCAAAAGGATATGCGTCGAATGTTGGCAACGGGCCAAATCTTTCAACTTCATCTGCGACATGTAGTAATTATGCACGTTGCTCGTTATATAATCAGCACCATAGAAGTATTTGTAATTTTCTACAAAATTTCCAAACATTTCTTTAGTTAGTCGTAGCGAATGTTTGTAATTTGGAGAATAACATATTGTGACGCCGCAAAACAGGCTCAAGAAGTGTTGATAGGCGTCTACTGGTAGGACTTCCTGCAAAATTATTAAACTCAAATAGTGCAAGAACGTTCGGTATTCGGTTGCTTTCCAATATGCAATGCAATCTAGAGTTCTGACTGCTCTATGAATTTTAGAAGGCAACTTACATTTGCCGAGAAATAGATTGACATGATGACATGTGCACACCACTTAGTCTTTAAATTGCCGAAATTGCCATCTTTCCATCCCGTCAATAATCTTTAATTTAATAACGCCCAAATGAATTAACTGCAATGAATCTGACACTAGAAATTGTTCAATCATGTCAATAGGTAGTTTTAATAACGGTGAATCTATTTTATGATGGGCACCATACTTCAATCCCCTGAAATCTTCATCAGTTCTTAGAGGAGATATTTTTGACGAAAAAACAACTATATGGGTATTATGCGAGTAACTTTCTACGGTAGTACATTTCAGACAGCCGTGCTTTCCATTGAAATTGCAGACAACTGTAAATAATATTTTTAAATATGATGAAAGTAAGATTTAGAAAAATATTTTGATGTAATGTAAAAATAATGTACATGCAAGGGAACAACCAATAACCTTAAACATCCCAACCAATACTTATTGGTTTAATCCAATTCCGTTGAAACGTTTTTTTTTTTTTTGAAAATTGATGTGTTTCAATTTTCACAAAAAAATATATTTACAAGAAGAACCATATTTTTGTAACCTGATTAAATTCATTATAATAATAAAAAAGCTACCGACACTTTTCGATGTTCGAACATAACTCACCTTTGATGAAAGCGCGAGCAGGGGAATCGCATATAAAACATTTTATTTTGATGTTTACTTTAATGCCGTTTATACTAATGCCTTGCTCTAAAACTGTTATAGTCTCATTTACAAAATCTTTAAAAAAAAAAATATAAAATAAAATATAAAGATCAATATCTTTCGGTTTTCCTTTCCCATAATAAATACCAATAATGAAAGGGTCATCATCAATCTCGTGCATGTTTGCCAATATAGGCCAGAATTCGAATTTAGAGCTTTTAAAAATAGGTAACCCATCTAAATTAACATTCAAATATACATTTTCAGGCACAAAGTCCATATTTTGAAGTATTTTTGTTAGTGGAATAATGATTCCATTGTGCCAATATTCACCACCGTCGAAAATTTTAAGACAAACTTCTGTTGGGGTTTGCAGAATTGTACCAGGATCAGATGGTAAAATATTTACAAATCTTTTATTCAAAATTGATACCAAATCTTTTAAGGCAGCTTGGCTAATATTTTTTTGTACAGCCCATATTCTTAAGTCGTTTTTAAAATTCGTATTTTTTATATATTCCCCTTCTTGCTCTTCATCTGAGCTATCAGAACTACTTAGTGAATAAGGAGATATAGAGGTATCTTCTGTAAAACTAAATTCTCGCTGTACAGAACCCTGTTCAAAACTTTGCGTTTCACCATTTTTACTGCTTACATTCATATTATGATTTTCGTGTTCTGTGAATTACAAAAATCTTAGTTATTATAATCGCCTAGTATAAGGTATTCACAAATAAACAAAAACATTCTTGTACGGAACCTTGTTGAATTTCCTGCACCTGACCGACATTTTCGGTGGAATCGCTGCGACAGCACGAACATTTTCTTCGGCGTTTAGGCTGTTCTGGATGAATATATTCGTTGCAAATACTACTACAGTCCGGACTGGCGTCATCAATACTTCTAATTAACGAAGAACTATGATGCTGAATTGCATCAATGAGCACTGTTTGTAATGTGGTGATTTTATCGCAAGATGACACTTGTTGAGACGATCTAATTATTTTTTTGTATTCGTTTAATATTCTTCTTTTAACTCCTCCACTTCTTTTTCGTTTTATCCAGGAACTCATGACGAAAATCACAAAATTCTGACTATATGTATCACTGTAATTTGCATGTAATCAGATCAGAAAACATAACATTTAGAAGTTAGAAACATTATGCATCTATAAAAGTAATATTATATATTTTTTATGATTTCAAGTGAAAATAAAGAGTTACAATGTTTAAATTCCGTGTAATTATGGCTTAGAATAAGATAAAAGTAAATTTGAACCCCACTGTAACGATTAGGGCTCTAAAAATAACTCCATAATACCAATTGCTATCATAAATAGGGGTTTCTGATTACTAAATTAAGTAGCTGTAAATAAGTTGCAATTAATACTTTTATAGCAACGTAGGTGGTAAAAATATTTTGCTAACTATTTTCAAGAGCTCTTGTCGGTAAAAGGAGTTATAACAAACTATAATATTACTTTTAGTCATTTCTGTTACTTGAATTTATAAAAGCAGGTGCTATGATGGTTGCGACTGTACCGTTGATACCTCCTTAAGTAATAATACGGTTCCTAGGCAAGTTAGGTGGTATAAAACATTTACTTAGCACTCTTTAAGAACACTTGAAAATAGTGAGAATTATTAGAAATCTAACTATTACCTTAGGTACTTATTGTTACTTGAAGTTACTATACCTAGTGTTACTGTGGTTCAGCTTTTATCTTTTATACTTACCTTAGTCATATTATGTCTTCTTGTTACTGTTACTCATCTTGATGAGTTATTTAGTTATAGTCATGACCATTGAATAAACAAAAGTTTTACTGGGCGCTTTTATACACCCGTTAAACCAATACAAACGATAACAGAGGTGGAAATTAGCGTCAAAATGTTGGTTGGCTCTCACTGAGCCTATCGGAGACAGTGACAGACGCTGCGGGCTCCGGAGGCCCTTCTCTTGATGATCACGGGAATGCACCTGCCATTTACCAAACCACTACCTTATGGTTTCAATAACTGATTTATTACCTCCAAAAAAGACCCAGTCAATTCTATCGCTCTCGTGAAGAGGGGAAAAAATATTTGAAAAAGGCGCAGATTATTTTAGGCACTCTGAACCTTGTCAACTTTGTCGTTCCAATAAGTCGTCTTCGTTGACGCCAACTTAATTCTTTCTCGGCCTCTGAAGCGTATCATCGCAAACCGGTACCAACATTACATTTACAACCGGTCGCAAAGAATTTGAAATAGCGGGTCACAACTTTAGAATTTAAAGTCAAATTCGGAGCAGCTTGCACCCGGACTTTAATCTGAACCTTTGAATACATCCGTCAGCATCCGTGCTGCATGTTACGGGTGGGGAGCACAGTTAGATGATCTTTCGGTTTCAGGAAAGTGCAAGTCAGACCAGCAGTGCTGACACTGCTATCGAAAGGAAATGTTTGCCATCATAGCAGCAGTCAACATTTACGATCTCGCCTTCACGGTCGCCATGTGTGCTTGCAATCAAACGATCGCACAGTTGATTCCTATGTTCGAAATGAAGGCGGAATACGGTCAGCGGCCTTACTTCTACTCTTATGACTTACTAACTCTTGAGTCTTCTAGACAAAGAGTGTATTTTCATGACTATGGAATATATTCCAGGGAGATTCAACGACATCACAGACAGGTTGTCTCGCGGGGAAAGGGCGGCAGTATGGCACCTACTAAGACCACCTCTAAAAAAATGTTTCTCGCAAATATGGAGTTCCACAGGTAGACTTCTTTGCCACCAGGGACACCAGGGTGGTGAGCTAGTATGTAACCAAAGATTGATCAGACTCAACGGCCTATTTTTGCAACGCCTCTAGTCGTCACTGGCTATTTCAGATGGCGTGGATGTTCCCGGAACCAAGCCTCATCCCTAGAGTTCTTCGCTGTCTGAATTCAGAACAAGGCGTTTTCTTTATAGGAGCTCCAACGTGGTGGAAAGGGCTCTCCTCCTCCAATGGTTACCGGATCTTTGATGTCGAACACTCTACAGACCTTTGAGAATCAACAACCTAGCTCAAGTTCTAGTAGATCGGAGCACGGGTCTTTCACCTATTCGAGTTCAAAACATGGAGCTCTGCGTTTGGAAGATAGCGGGTGGGGCGAAATAACTAGTAAATGGTCAGAAGTTGAAGGGTCCCCGCTCCAATATAGTTGGAGGGAGTCCACACTAAGAACTTACAGACCGGCATGGTCTCGGTGGGTCAAATGGTGTAAAGATAACAATTTTGACTTCAGTTGTCCCATAATATTGGTTTGGCAAGATTTTTAACGTTCCTATTAATTGAAGAGAGCTTCAGTAGTTCTAACCTTTGGACGACCGTTCTGTAATAATTTGAATTCAGACTTCATAGTAACATATTCTTAAATCCCCCTCCAATCTCTTAGAGATCTCAGAGAAGCCCGGGACCCGAGTGATCCTATTGCCGGAATACAGACGAGGCCTCCTATTAACTTACTTTGTTCCAACGTCAAGTCGATCGGTTTGTCTTTTGTTGCTGATTTCATGACCTTATTCTACCCATGGTCTTGGCAAATAACTGTATCGATCGGGGTGATCACATCATTCTGTACCCAGTGTGAAAATATGGCTGCATACAGGCAATAAGGCTGGACACTATCATGTCATGCTAACGATAATATATGTCCAGTTAATTAATTAAGGAAAGTTTTGGAATTAGGAAGACCAAGACATACAGCGTAATAATAGGTCTTACCTGTGAAATTGCCGTTCTGCCGTACTGGCTATTACAAGTCCATTTTTTTTTTCGCTAAGAATTCTAAGATCAAATTTTAAAATTTTTATTTTTAAAATATGGAATTCTTTTTTGAAAATTAGTTATTTGTTTAGTGGTTAGCGTTCTGTTTTCATCGCATTTGTACGTTTTCGTCATCATGGATACGTTAAAAATTACTACTACTAACGATCGCACCACCCGTTATTGGTTTGCCCGCTTCCGTTCTGGAAATTTCGACCTAAGAAATGAACCTCGTGGTCGACTGAAAACTTTAGTCGACAATGACGAATTAAAGGCGATTGTGGAAGCTGCTGCTGCATTATTATTAAGTATAGGAGATGCAGTGGCGGTACTTTCATAGAAGCCAAAAAGCCCGGCTTGCCCTAATAAAATCATAATTCCCAAGAACAAACCTAGGCCTACCAATAAAAAGAAATAAAAAAATAAACAGTCACTGAACTCAATCATGCATGTCATAGGAATAACCAAATTTCGAAATCCCCGTTTTTTCTGCCGCGCGCACTGAGCTTGGTTGCCAGATCTACGCACTCATTGAACTCGAATCATTCATTTAGTAATCATATGAATAAAATTTAAATTCCGCGCGCTTTGTTGCTCGCCATTACAATGCATTCAATTGCGCCTTCTCGCTCACACTCGTGGGCTTCTTATCTGGCTTGCCTTACATTTCTTTGTCTCGCAGTTTTCGCCTACAAATTGCTATAGAAACATTTACATTAGTTGTTATATTGGTAAGTACATATACGCAGATTTCTATGAAATGAAAAGCCCGGCTTTTGAGTGCACAGAGTACTTTTTATTTTGAAAGGTATTAAGTTGGCGCAAACGGCGCAAATGCACTATCCGCTATGTTGACCCGCCCGCGTAAAGTGAGTTGCAAGTCCGTGCGACGCGACGACGAATTTGTTATTGTATATGTTTTGAAATTAATATTTTGAGACTAGTATTTTATTTTCCACGTGCTGAAGTAATGAATTAGTTTTATTGTTTAAAATGATGTGATAGTTATTGCGGCGATGTCATTCCGCGCTTTTGTAAGTGATTATAGTGTTATTTTTATCATCTAATTCGGAGACTGTGTTCGTAAAGGTATTTTGAGTCTGGGCATATTGAGTTTTCTGACAATAACCAACCTCAAATTACTGTAACTATTTCTCGGAAATAAAAAACAGTATCTTTGTTAGTCGAAGAATATATTGAAATACTCGTAGGCATTCGATTGTCTATTATACAAATTTATGTAGGTGAATAGCTGGTGCCATGAAAGCACATGACTAGGGTTGTTTTTATGGAATTCGTAGTTTTAGTAAACCACTGAAAAATAAACCATCTTATGTATTACATCTTGAGATCATAAAACACAATAATGTTCGCATCGAAGAGATTCTTCATAGGTGTTTTGAAATAAATATTAGAGATGGCTATTGTCATTAAAATAAATTATAAAAAAATATTTAAGTAGGTAATATCTCATGTTAACGTTTTTCATCGACATTAAATTTTAAACACGTAAAATTATGCGTACGGCAATAGAACAACAAATCGATAATGTGGGAGCCATCTATTGGCTTCTTATTGAAAAATTTGGCATTTGACAAGCGAATATGAATTATGGTAAAAAGGTTCGGCTAAGCGGTGTGATTACGCGCATTTATTAATGTAGATGGCGCTTATGACAATTACATACTAATGCCAGACCTCTTCGAATTTTAAAGGTTTTCTAACCAAAATTATAATAATGTTGTACCATGAGCAACATATGAAAATCAGTCAATCCCTCACTCGGCTGTTTTTTTTAAATCGTAAAATGTCTGACGGCTTGCCCTAAGTTTGACCCCTAGGCACGCCACTGAGGCGATGCACAGCATCATTCAAGGTCTCCTGGTGAGTGACTTCTGTGAGGTAAAGGTCCGCCATTAGCGAATACGCCACCTGGGACCACGTGACTACCGGATCTCGGTGCTGATTGGTCAAGGATGAGACGTCACGAGAGCTGTGATTGGCTGACAACTAACGGAAAGTATACAAAGCTCTCTCACAAATGCTGTGCATTGTCTCTGCTTAATAATACAAGTTTTATTTTTATATAAAACTTGCTCTATTTTGCGTACGGAAATAAGTACATAACTAAATCATAAATTTATAATGAACGCACTGTAGCAGTTAAAGACACATTTTTATTCTAAATCGACCCTGTGGTGAGTCAGATTTATTATGAAAATCTTTCAACATTTCAACGGTAGGTACGGTATCAACCATAAGTAGCTTAAGTTCCTAATCATGTTAGCCACTTTTCTATTGGATAGGTTCCGCACAAAGGATCAATTAATTAAATATGCTAGGCTAAGTTCCATATTTTTGCGTCATCCAGGTTCAAGAACGTTGAAATGTACGAAGCATTCCAAGAGCATCTCCGCAAAGAGAAGGCACGCAAGATTGCGGAGTACAGAGCTGAAATACTAAGACTGTGGGTGAGTTTCGCCACATTCTCCGAATTCGAAAAAGCGAGTTATAAGAAAGTTGTTTGCGAACCTCAAGACGTGTAAGACCAGGGTAGGTACCTACTAGAGCAAAGTCAGTACCTACAGTGATCGTGGGTAGTCCTAACTTTTTTTCTGTGATTACTGGGCTGATTTATGCTGGGAATAGAAGCACGTCAGATTTTTTCATCTGATGAAAAAATCGGACGTGTATTCCCAGCCTTACGGAGTTTTTTTTCGCGCGGTGGTTCCATAATTTTTTATTTATTTAGATACTTACGAAAATACATAACCAGTTAATTTATCTTTGTAGTGCATTTTTTTTTTAAAGAAGTTTATTAGATTACGGAAATTTGAGCTAAAAACATTTTCATTTGAAGAAATCTAAGTTTCCGCTGTGCAGCGACTTAGGCATACCCTTAAGAATAAATAAATAATACTAGACAATACTTAAATGTAGGCTTAAATAAAACCGCGCTGTTGGGCCAAGCGTTGGAAAACAGTGCGATGTCAGTGAAAACGGGCATAATGTTTATCTCTTAACTTATTTATTGCCATTTGACGTTTCCAGAAAGAACGCGATGACCGCGAAGCTAAGGAGCGCGCGGACTCGCGCTACTTCTACGGAGAGCTAGCAGAGAAGAAACTGCGGGATGCTGACAACAAGCTGCTGACGCACGCAGCCGGCCTACTGCAGGAGGCCAAGGAACATGGCCGCCCAGACTATGCACTGCGCAGAAGTATCGATGTAAATACCTACTGGGGAGAATATGAAGCTCTAATAATTAAGAAATCAATGATCGCCTAGCAGTCCTATTTTGATCAGGCCACGATGAACTCAGTATGTAAGATGTGGCATAGGTTAGGTTGTTTTTGTCTAGCTAACAGCAAATGCCTCATTCATATACGTTTCTATAAACTTCCAGTCAACCATATAAACCCCAGGTGTTACTTTTCGACTAAGTTTATGATATTTTATAAAATATAAGTTAATTTCCATTAATTTTCCAGGCTTATTGCAAGTTATACCGGCTGTACCCCATGCCAGACCTTCCGAAGTCGGTGAAGGAGCACTTTAAGAGCTACGCGCCGTGGGACGGCTCGCGCCCCGACGCCGGCTACCGCGAGCCGCCCGCGCCCAAGCCGCAGTCGGACCACGAGCCGCCCGGCGCCAAGGCCGCGCGCAGCAAGGTCAAGACGGATGGGCTGCAGGCTGTTGACAAGGTTACTGCGGACTGCATGACGTTGTTTCCCAATTATTTAGGGATCGGCATCCCATCTAACCGGATGCAACTAATACCATTTTACGTGGAGCAACTGCCTATCTGACCTCCATAACCCATTTTTTGGGTAGTTGAGTATCCTGGGAGTATTGCATTAAAATGAAGTCCCCATAGGCAGTCGGTTCAGCCCCGCTTTGAATCCTCGTTTATTGCACATTTTTATTTTGATCAATCGATCAGAACAGCTTTGAGATTTTTTATCATTTTTCTCTTTATTCTGCTATAGATTTCGCGCTTAGATAATTTATTAGAACTTTCAGAAACCCCAGTGTATAGTAAAATTTGTCACCACGTAAGTTTTGAGGATTCCCTTGCAGCCTGGGCCTTCTAAACCTACGGTAGAGAAAAAAGAAGAAAATGCAGACTACAAAAGAGCTGCACCAGCTAACGGACTGCAGAGAAGGAACTTACAGGTGATTTTAATAATCAAAAAATATAAATGTAGAAATAGATGTCCAAATTAGCAGTATATGTTTAGGGCCTGTTATACCTTGAGTTTATGTCATAAATGTGGGCCACGAGGTCGAAAATGACAGGAAATACCATTTTTCTCAGCAAGAATCGGGATCTTGCCAATACATACCGGAAATAAGATAGCTTTTCCTGAATAACCCATATTACAATTAGTTGTTTTTGTTTCCAGCAAACGTATACGCTACCACCGATACCGGTGGTGCCGTGCACAACTGAGACCTGTCGATGTGAACTGAAGCCGGGAGCCAAGTGAAACAACGCTTTTAGAAAATATTTACTTTTATTATCATAATTATCAATAAATTTAGAATGTGTTTTGTCTATGTTTAGACCTCTCACACATTTACATTTTATACGCGCAATTAAAGGATTAAATATAAAGTAAAATAATATTAAAATAGTTCAATATTCAAATTAAAATACTTCTGCGTTAGTTCAGTATCCTGACTATTTTGTCGTGTCGCGCGTCTAAGTCGTAATTGTGTGGGAAGTCTGTTTAGAGAGCTTGTATGGCACGTGTGTGATGTTATTCGAGTGTGACTAGAAAATTGGTGGTCTCAAATTGTAAATGAATGTAGTAAAGCTTATCTCGGTCCTAAACAGTGGTTTTTACTTAAAATATTAACAATTTTGAAACTAATTCTAGAGCTTAATTTAAATCTTTGGTCGCAATGAGTGTAGACACGTATTTATATATTTTTCTAAAATATTCACATGAAGTAATGATATTTTGATAAGGTGTCAAGTTTGAGTTTTGTTAAGTCAAGTGACCAATGTGCAGTATTTGTGATTAGACTGTTACATTTGGCGGCTATGAACCACCTTAAGCTAAACCAGACCTCTCATAACTTGAGAGAAAAATAGAGAGACACGGAGCTCTCCAAAAGAATAACGTTATCTCTTTCAACAGAACGTTAACCAAATCTTTGCGTGCCAGAAACAACAAAATAACTACGTATTTACATAGTTTAACCAACACTTCCATAAATAAGGTAACTAAAATGTTGCTTATTTTTTAAATAAAATGTATTCTGGTATTAGCGGCCAAATGTAACAGTGGTATACTCTAACAGTGCATATAAACAACTTTATATTATGTACTTGGCTCTCATACATTGGAATCGCATACAAACACAGCTTTCGTAATACTCTCGTTGGCTTTGGCTTACACAATATTGTCTGGCGTTATAACAAATGCTATTGTTTTATGTCAAAGTGTTTAGAGAATTCTTGATAATATATAGGTGTATAATAGGTAAATATCCCTGTATCGGTGAAATGCAGAAATGATTGAATAAAATAAAATATCATGTAAAATCCACCAGAGAACAATCCATTAAAAAAAATAAGGTGAATTTAATTTCTGAACATGCAAATGTCGGAACGCATCAACAATAGCACTTGTTTGACGATCAAAACATATTCGAGACAGATCCTCCCCTACTCTTCTTGCTTGCACGAGAACTTTAAACTTCAGAAAATAATAGGAATGTTTATAACACAAACATAGTTTGTATAAATCACATAAAAAAAATGTTGATATGTTATCAAAGGGATTTTTTCCCAAAAGTAAAGGAGAAATATTTAATTTAAAACAAAAAAGGCGAATAACTCGAGGCATCGAATTACTTCCATCGAGGCATCGAATTACTTTCATCAAGGCATTCAACATTAAATTCTCGTGCGAACAAGTGAGCTATCGAAATAATTTAGACGGAACGTTCGTATCGGTCGTGACTTCGTGTCGCGTTATACTACCTTAAAAAACTAGCTTGTACTGTGCGTTCGTAATTAAAAACTAAGGATTTACGTCAAACGTTAAACTAAAATATTATGCTAAACATTATTTATAGATGGCATGAATTTGTGCTGGTTGGCATAGCCTGTGGTAGGATTAAGTTGCTATTTTCGAGACTGCCTCGTGATAAAGTGTGCCTCAAAGCAAAGTGAATCGAAATGAGTGAGGTACTCGATATAAATAGATAAAGATGCTCAATTCAAAGTAGCTTCGAAAATAGCAATAGATTTAAGCTAACATCACATTTATCACACAACTCATTTATACGAAAAACAATTTTAAAACAATCCAAATCATGTAAGTAACTTGCCGTGTGATAAAATTGATTCCAGCTTTAGTAACTATAGAATATCAGATTGAACAACATTACATTCATAAAAATATCATACAAATTGTTTGAGGAAGTTCAAAAGTACTTAGTTTATATTAAAGGGCCATTTCCGTTAATGTAACTAAAAGGCTGGTAATTGCACAATATAATCATCCTTTTAATTCTAACTATTTATAGAAAAATAACCCTAGTAATACGTCAATTTACCTAATAATTTAATCGTGTCAAAAATACATACATCTAAAGGTTTATTTACAAAGTCTGAGGGGTACTACGGTTATTACATCATGTAAGGCAAGGCAAGGATTTGACTCGAGGCATACACTCCTCCATCTCGCTCACACATTCCACACGTGAGGAAAACAAATAGGCGGAGTGGCAACAACCGAAACACTTGGAATTAGCTCCTCCATAATATAACTCCGTTCATTGTTATGTGGCCTGCATATCATAAATATCTATAGGTTAGTAACTGTGTTATGCTATAATCTACTAAAAATTTATAACATTATTTTAAAAATTGGCTTGCGTTATAGCCACATCCCAATGAACGAAGTCGAAATACATTTAAAATCTAAACAATAAATTAAGTAACACAAATAAACTAATGAATTTGGCACTAATCTAATACTTAACGCTAACCTGGCCATGAAATGCATTGTGAAACATTAAAATGCTTTACGAAATTCGAATATTTTAACATTTTATACGTCATAATTTTACTTTACGCAGAATTTATATTTGTCATGAGATAATTAGAATGGATTTCATTCTGTCACAGATCTATTTAGTACAAGTCAAGGAAAGACTAACGAACAAATTGAGTTCAGTTCAGTCTGTTTAATCATTATCCGGTGTTGTATTGCTTTGATATTAAAAATTGTCACCGCACAGTCAAATATTATAATCTTTTAAAGCTTGACTTTTAGCAAAATCATTTTAATTCAATTTATAGACATTCACACAAAACTTTCTTGCTCAAAAATTCATCGAAAACTCGCATTATTCAAACTTAACATATCAGTATAAAACACATCGTCCCACCGGCCGCCACGGAGCATTGCGATACATTGCTTCCTGAAGAAAATCGCGTAGCGTGAGGTGAGAGTGCAAGCGACTACGCGTTGCGCGACTCTGTGCGGACATGGCCTGAGACATACTGTCAGTCTGCAGCATGTGATGCCGCGGTGACGTCACACGTCACGTCAAGGCACGTCACACGTCACATCAAGGCACGTCTCGCGAGGCATCCATCGCGTGGTTAAGGCAGCGACTCACGAGCTCCAACTTGTTAAGGTACGCGGCTGCTACTTCGCCGCGAGGTGAACTGTCGAGTTATGATACAACATTGTAGTCTTTGTTTTAGTAGAACTTTCAGGTTCAAAGTAAAATAACTTACGTTAGGATAAATGGGTCGTCGTGCGGTGAGTTTGCAGTATATGGAGATCTTCTGACGAAGTCACCCACTGTAAGAGTAGAAGGAAATTGTTCTCTAGATTATTCTGTAAGATCAATATTGCAAAGCTAGTAAAAGCCACCTACCTCTCAAAATGTAAGAGCTCCCGCCGCAGACATGCAATTGTAAGTTGGCCAATAGCAGAGTATACCAATAGGTCTAGTGACATATGCTAGCCTGCACATCTTGTCCAACTAAATCTGTATCTGTATCTTAGTAAGTTACTATAATAGTTGGTAGACTTACAATTGTGTCTGCAAGAGCTGTAACAGTTTGTCATCCCCAATAAGTTCGGTAGTCAAATAATAATAAAGGCCTGTTTTTCATAGGGTTATAGATTTTAAAGTACGACAGTAACATTATTGAAACTGGCAAGGAACGTCACGTAACACTTTATAACTACTAATTTTATTATTATTATTATTTATTAAATTCCTGTGATGTCCCACTACAGGGCAAAGGCCTCCCTTCTACTACTTTGTAACTTCATAGTTTTCTATAAGTATCTGATAAAAGTTTAAACAAACCTAAATTATTACGCAATCACTCACTAAACGGAATTAGGTAGTAACACATTCATCTGTATTTTATTGTATTTTTTTTATTTTTTATTATAAAGTTTCAACTCTATAATCTCACCCAAAGACATGAGATCTTACCATTGTTTGAATCATAATCAGCCTCTAATGTTCCCACTGCTGGGACACAGGCCTCCTCTGTAAGAGGGAGTGGACAGTAATCTACCACGCGGGCCCAGTGCGGGTTGGTAGATGTCACATGTCTTCGAATTTTTGGTTTTAGGACATGCCGGTTTCTTCACAATGTTTTCCTTCACCGTTTTGAGAGCAGTGGTGATAATATAATTTACACAAAGTAAGGCGCCTGTCAGGGCTCGAATCTGCGACCTGCAACTTGTAAGTCGCGGCCTTTACCACTGGACATTATCAAATTGTAATTTAAAAATCATCGACGACCATTGCGGTTTTAAAATTAACCTCAAGTTTCCAATGAAAAACATATTTACGGTAATTTAAAATTAGAATTTCGGGTATAATTATTTAAATAATCAAATCAAAGCCCTCAATTTGTAAGTGGCGGAGTTACAAATTGCCAATCACAGGTAAATTTTGTCATACATTTGTTTACATTTTCATCAGATAATTTTGGAACAGATTATATGAAAACTTGCTGCTACGAAATAAAAGTGTTGTCAAAGTCTAATTGTTACCATGGAGGTGTGGTTGACTGTGCAGATTCGTTTCACAGCAACTAATAAAATAAATAGTGTGTGACTCACATCCAGGCGAGGCAGGCAGGTTGAGCCGCATCTCGTGCTTCAGCACTCTCCGCGTGAGTGCGGCGCCGGGCGCGCGCGCGGGCGGCGGGGCGGGCGCGCGCGCGCGGGGGGAGGGGCACGTGCCGCACACTTGGCTGGTGCTGTAAACATAACAGTGGACAAATTGAAATAGGTGTCTTTTTATCCGCAATGGCTGAGTGGCAAAACATGGCCAAAACTACATCGCGTTTGCAATTGATTACATTAACGACGGATCGGGTTCGATTCCTGGCTCAGGCAGAAGCTTTTAAATAAAGAAAATATGCAGTTTTATTTTCTTCAAAATTGAGGTCATCGTTCCTTTGACCACTAGCAATTAAATTTATTCGGTACTAGTTTCTGCCCGCAACTTCGTCTGGGAGCGTATAAACTTCCTCAAGAATTGGGCTATCCGAAGCAAAAATAATTTTTGAAATCCGACTGGCAGTTCCAGAGATTACCCCCTACATACAAGCTTATAAACAAACATACAAGTAAACAAATTTTACCTCTTTATTATATTAGTATAGATAAAATAAACCGCAAAAATCCAAACTGCACCTACTATTACGTTTCAGCAATCTATACGCGGTACCTAGAATTATGGAGGTCTAACTTTGTGGTAGTCTACGTAGTAATGGTATGTTGGATTAAAACTAGTCAGAAATAAATATACATCATTTCAGTTTAAATCCTAACAAAGTAGATTTAAATAATAATAATCCATGCTCGTAGTGGGTATACGCACGGCGTGGTCCTGACGTGGTTATCAGTACGAGAGGTGCGCAGGATAACGTTAGCAGACAGAGCGCGCACGTGTTGCCGACGCCGCACCAGGAAATCCATGCGTAGTACTATCACCACCACTGTGGCTATGCACCTGTGGGGAACACAATACTAGTGTTAGTTATGTGAGGGAAAGATGCTGATATAACGACGAGTTTGTAGACCATTGACTTTATTATTAAAATGATGTTAAATAGCACAGAGCTTTTTGTTTAAGTCCCAGGGAGCGAGCCTGTTGCCGTCAGCTCAATCCAGCCCAGTCCAATTCCTAATGGAAAAACTGCCCGACTTGGGAATCGAGCCCAGAACAACTACATAATCGGATAGAGTAAACATAAAAATAAACGAGTAGACGTAATTTTAATAAGACTATCAATATAAACCAATGTAGTATGTAAAAAGCGTTAACAAAGACTCACTTGAACCGCTTCTTCCCCCTGCTGACTTCGGGCACCCTGGACGAGGGTAGCCTCAAATTCTTCTCCAGCTCGGTGTACCCTGCCAGGACCCGCTGTAGGTATCTTTTCTGCCAGACCAGCGCCTTACGACAGCTCTCAAGACGGAGGCAGCGACCGTGCAGGTAACGTATCTGAGAATAGAGGAAAGAAATTGATATGACGTCTGTAAATAATAAAATATTTATTTACATAAAACAATATGTACGACAAATCACGGAATTCTCTGGCTCCAGCGCTATGAGAAACTTTCTACATGTATAAAATCATAGTCAGCGGAATGGAATCGAACCAAAACGGTGTCTGTTTATACGCCAAGATGAAATGGAACGCGAAAAGATCAAAAATATGCTAGACAGAACTTATTTATACTGTAAGGCTTGGTTTTGATACGTTTCCGTATCGCCTTAATCTCAAGACGGTAAATAATTTGAAATCTATGACTTTAAGAAACACGAATGTCCTATGAATGCACTTTTAAATGTGAAAACTCAAAGTATTTAGTCCGTTACAAAAAGTACATAACCAAACGATTTACAGATTAAAAAATAATACCGTAATGGCGTAATAGATGCCACGAAATTAACATTGGAAATTAAAAATAGAACATCACGGTGACATTGCTAAATGTCGCTTTGATGTGACACAAAAATACATATTCCGCGCATGTAATTTTATTTTATATTCATTATTTTACAAAAAACCGATGTATTAAAATGAAAAATCAGTGAAGTGAAAAGAGTTCAATATGGAAGCACCAAAGAGCGATGCGCCGAAATTACCGGATATGGTGTAAGTACCCAATGTTATAGTTTACGTAACTGAACACGAAGGGCCGTTTTCCACTAAGTTTTCATGTCAAAAGAAGTGAAATAGTGAAATATTTAAACAGACTTGACTATTGAAGTTCTTTATATTTCGTTACAGCATGTGTGGCGACCACCCGTCTTTCACAAAAACGGAGTTAAACGTCAAAACAGACCCGAAAATTGAAGAAAAAGACAAGGACAAGGTGAAAGAAAAAGTGATGTCCTACGCCAAGATTACGCCATCGGTTTGTAGACAGAGCTCAAGTCTTAGTGGTATTGGCAATATGGATGTAAAATATAACTAACTGCTGTTGTGAAGTGAAGGAATTACGTCCCCGTAAATGCACGATGGTGAATTATTGTCATAATGTAGGTAGTTCCACGAATAATTGCTAAAGACCTTTTACGACGAGATATAAAACCACAACCTGAGTGAGTTTTATATCATGACAATTGCCAAGTGTAACGGTTGAAAATAAATAGTATATTATTTTAAAAAAAGTGTCTTGTATTCCAGGCTAACAGTGATTTCATAATTAGAGCTTTTCGCCGCGCGTTCGTATAGCACGCATCATAAAAGTGACAATTATTATGTACCTACCAAGGTGCACGCAATCCCACGTGCCTGATCGAATCAGCATGACACTAAAACGTCCATATATGTACAGGGGTCCCGCACAGTGCGGCCGGAGCGAGTGGAGCGGAGTGAAGCGCGCGCCACGTCGGAGCACACGCTGCGCTTGAGCGAGGCGCGGCGCCGCGTTCGGTCGCTCGAGGTGGTGCAGCGACCTGATGTCGACGTGCAGGCCAACGGCAACCACGCGCTCGTTCACGGTAACACCACTATACCAGCTCTATTGCCTCAATAACCACGTAGACTAAGAGCGTCGGGAAGGACGTTACGCAGTTAGTCTCGGCCGTCATTCGTAGATCTGCCGCAAGTCTGGCAACCATTCTTGCCAAGAGGTATCGTGTAACCCAGTAACTCGGTGGTGGAAGTCAGACAAGCAGTCGCTCTATGTAAATTACTGGTATGCAGCTACATCCGGTTAGACTGGAAGACGACCCCAACATAGTTGGAAAAAGGCGGTTAAGCTGATTATGACCCACCTAGATTGAACGTGCTTTCGGAAAATATAGGAAATATAATGCTGCCATTGTTCGGTAAATGTCAACTACTTTTTTTTAAACTGGCGAAAAATATGTCTTTATTTTAAAATCATCATTCAATACATCTCACGCTGGTATCGATATTGGCTACAGACCGTCGTGTAACCTAAAATGGGATGTTTGCGTGATCATTAATGGTACACACGGCTACACATCAAGCTATACATTTCCAGTATAAGCTGACCTCGGTTTGTACGGAAATCCTATACAGTGCAAGATCAGCATAAAGTGGAATTGTATAGCTTGATGTGTAGCCGTGTGTACACTGGACCCTAAACCACCTCTTTATTCGCCGAGTGGTCTCAAACAGCAGACTGCGTTCTGGAAATAGGACAGGAATATGATACAACGTACAATGAAAATGTAACTGCATTACTTATTTGGTTTTAGATATAGTGCTCAGTAGACACAAAATTAAACCTTGTGATTTCTTAAGAATGCCATATATCGTGGTGTCCCAAATCCAGAATGCAGTACCCTGTCTGAGACCACACGGCGAATAAAAAGATGGTTTAGTGTCTAGTGAGACGTTATTGAACAGTCGAACCTACGTCAATTTAACTGTGTGCAAATACAAGGTGTAAAAAGAGCCATCATGAAGCCGTCACCTACGCAGTCGTACATCAAACTAAGTAACTTTGTGCAAAATACTTGCTGGGAAAATAATACTTTTTGGGGCTGACTATACATTGCGTGGTTCGCAATGCATAGTCAGCCCCAAAAAAATGTATCTTTGAGGACTGGCTAGAGAGGCACGACGGCGTCCTCACCTTCCGCCTGACGCAGGTCTTCACCGGACACGGCTGTTTCGGGAGGTTCCAGTACAGGATAAGGCGGGAGGAAACGCCCGGGTGTCACCCTTGTGTGGATCGCCCGGAGGACACGGTGGAGCATACGGTGGAGATCTGCCCAGCTTGGGCGGAGCATCGCCGTGTCCTCGTGGAGGCGATCGGCGGCGGTAATCTCTCGCATCCGGTCCTGGTTCAGGCCATGGTACGGAGCGAGAGGAAATGGGAGGCCGTCACCTCCTTCTGCGAAGCGGTAATGCTCGCGAAGGAGGAGGCGGAACGCGTGAGGGAGAGGCAAATTTCGCGCCCTCACGCCCCTAACCGCCGCAGGAAGAGACGCCCTGGGCGTCGAGAATAGCAGGCCGATTTCCGGCCATCATAGACGCGGGCTTGCGGACGGTGAGCAATGGGTAGCTCGCCGTCCGATAAGGGCCAGGCCCGGGTCGACGGCGCGTTGTGTTCCACGCGCGCCTCAAAGAGATGTCAGCAGAATTGACGGGGTCCGTTAGGGCCGATGCCTGTCGGGGTTGCGAAGAAAACCGAAACGGAGATCGTGGCCCCCGGCAGCAGGTGGGTTTTAGTCAGTAAGAGTCTGACACGCCCTCCCGCTCCGCCAAGAGCAGGAGAAGTTATTTGATAATTTCCCATTCAATAAAAAAAAAAATGTTTTAATGCAAAAATTGATTATGATAACAGGGAGTAAAACTGAATCTCGGTTTCGTTATTGTCTTTTTACACCCGTTATACGAAAAAGTGAGAGTTCATTTGGCCTTTACTAACGCCAGTGTTTCCGGCAGCGGCACTAGGCAGCTTCCGCTGGCCGCCGTACCTGCTGTGTGTGTGGGTGCTAGTGCTGGTGCTCACGCATGTGCTGCACTGCCTCGTCAGCCTGCTGGAGCGAGCGCTGCCCGCACTCAGGTTAGTGAAACTATACTTTGTGGTATTTTATAGCTGAATATCCCATAATAATTTACTCTCTCTCTCGATCTCACCTTAAGCTGCCCTAGGTAAGCTCTGCATCGAAATCTGTACAGAGCGGTGTGAGCGACCCGGCAGTCGCTGCCGAGTTGCGACCGCCAAGACCCGAATAGTACCTTAATAGTGCTGGGTGCGCAAATATAACAAAATCTATCAAACAGGGCACTTCACTTATGTTTAATGTTGTTGTTATAAGATTAACCTCCCTGAACTTTGTCAAACCTAGTATAGTTTTACTTATATATTAGCTAGTTTGTATATAAAAACGATTTAATCCGAGAGGTGGCGCGTTTTATTTCGTCAGCGTGGACTACTATGTAACTGGACTTAGACGTCACCCAAAATCAAGCGGGTTTTTGGCAAACAGTGTAACAAAAAGTTACATTACTATCCATCAGGATGATCGCAGCCTATAAAAGAAATCATAAACCTGTTAATTTGCGGTTCATCTTGGTTCAGTTCATTCTGATTATTTTGTTTGCTGTCGCTTGTAGAATGCCTCTGATCATATCGATAAGATTTTTTAAAACATTTTAGTGCATATTGCAGACACGAAAAAGAAACGTAACTGACGAAATCTACCTTTATTATTATACACTATTGCCCTCAGCGAATACATACGTAATGTTATTATTACAGAAAATGTACCCAGTTCTTCCGCACATGGACGGAGGCGACGTGGCGCGGCGAGATGGAGATGAACCAGCGCGTGTACCCGGTCGCGCTCGCCCTGGTGACAGGCCTACTGTACGTACTGTACTACGCCCTATACGCCGCGTACGCCGTGGTGCTATGGGCTATCGAGCCGCTGTGCAGCGACGCCGACGACAAGTCGCACTCCGCCATCGAGATGGGTCCCAAAGTAACCAACTACGATGACGACATCGCTAACACATGTTACAAGCCGTGATGCGATTGTAGGACGCGGAATTTATCAGTTTTGTACAATGGTTTTATATGTTTTGACAATATCAAAATTAAATGGTTTTAATGTCACAATTAGTGTGTTTATTATAGTTGTTTAATCTGATTTAGGGATAACAGAATTATAATCATTAAAATCAACAATACAACTCCTTAAGTTAGAATAATCCTCAAATTGAGATTTGTATGAATGATTATCCTATTATCCTATCCTACTTATATATACCAAAGCTAAGCTATATATATATATATATATATATATATATTACTAGCTTTGGTATATTATACTATTATATTATAGTATATTATATTACTCCATGCCCGGCGTCGCCCGGGTTGTATTTCTGACTATCACGGTGGATTTTCCAAAAAATTTCTTTCAAGCAATCTTTGTCTAGCTAGAAAATTAAGAAAACAACAAAAAAAAAATAGATTTTTATTTATAGATCTTTTTTTTATGTGTTCAAAATAAACTAAACGTCAATTCATGCAGGCATAGTACTTTTTGTTAGTTATAAACTATTTGTGTCCTATTAGTGGGATAACACTAATGATTGTAGAACAAGGTGCGCGCCGTCAACGGTTGGGTCATGCCGGTTTTGATGTACTCTTTCGGCATACTCAAATGGACTCAGACCGAACTCGACGCCCTGGATACGAGGGTCCGTACGCTGTTGACTGCATATCCAATGCATCACCCACCGTCGTCGGTGATGAGACTGTACATCCCGCGAAAGGCCCTCCACAATCACGAGATATGCAGTCTCAGGGAATATTTCCTAGAAGCCGACATGAGTATGTATCGAGATGTGGTCGCGGTGGACAAGGGTCTTACCCCGCTCTCCTTGGCTAAATAGAACTGGCGCAAGCCGTAGTGCTTGACACTAACGATTGCAGGGAGGTATGGCAGAGTAAGGAGCTTTACGGACCGATGTAGATTTACTAGCATCCGTAGCTAGGCTGCGTTATGGTGACCTCTTCGCTTAGTCTATTAGTTACTTACACATTTTATTTGTAGTCTACTATATTATAAGTACTAAACATCACGCCTGCAGTTTCCTGTGAAGGCGTAGCCAGAGGGAAGGGACAGACAACAATAAGGAGTAGGTATACCCACATTTCGCCAGTTAGTCAAGCTCATTGCTAAGTTACCGGACTAAAATTAAGACTGGGTTTGGCCTGCTAACTATTAGGTATACACCTACTTAAGATTTTCCAAATATCGATTTAACTTAATCTTTCGTACACGCTAAACTCTGAAACTTAAAAGATTTTTTTCCCTGGCATGTGGGATGTCATTGTCTGGAACTCATAAAACAGAATATTTTTTTTTAATAAATTTTTTATCTTCAAAAATGAAGAAATATATAGCGCCGTAAAAGTTGTTAGTTTTAGACCATTTTTGTCCGAACTCTATCGCAACAACTATACAAGTTATGAATTTGATAATTCTGTATATAATCAACAAAATAATATTAAAAACGCCGATTCAGAAGGTATTTTATTTAAATATGGGCAATTTTCTGCAACTGCAAAAAATAAACAGTATCATTATGGAATACAAATTTATCTTTGCGATTTTAAAAATTTGAGATGAAAAATATTCATCGTTTAGTATTTTCATTTATCTGAACTAAAAAAACCGGCCAAGTGCGAGTCGGGCTCGCAAACGAAGGGTTCCGTACCACCGTACAATATTTAACACTACATATTTTTAGGATTCCAAAAAAAAATAGTTAAAAATTAAAATGGGGTCCTCATACAAGAAACGTGTTTTTTGCTAAATATTGTACGGTGGTACATACGAAACCTTTTAGGCTACTGAGCATGCCAAAGAAATATAAATAACATCTCTTGCATGCTGACAATTTATGTTGTATGTATTGTACTCATGTTTAAGCAAAAAAAAAAAAAATTATCTTATCGATCAATTTACACTCATTTTGTTTTGGTTAATTGTTAGACATTGATTCGCTGAGATGAGATTGCGACTTGGATATGAAAGTTTTCTAAGTACGAGAATTGGCCTTCAGGGCCCTATACCAGTTATATCACAAAACTTTACAAGTCTACATTCTACAAAATTGTTAAATTGTAGAAAAAAAATACGTATCACAGAAAATATAAATATGTATGGGTTACAATTCTGCCGTGCTAATACGGTAGTTGCCTAGGTAAAAAAAAAGAAATTCTATTTAGTCCGTCTTTCAGATAATAAAAAAAAAATAGTATACACGTAATTTTTGCTTTATCATATTAATCAAAAATAACTTAGTAAACAAGAATTAAAGTTGGGGAGTGGGGGCTCGCTACGTCTCAACTCAGTATAGCAAGGCGTGACGTCATGCCACATTTTAATTCAATGTATCGCATTCAATGTATCTTTTGATTACGTCAAAAAGAAAAAATACAAGTCTAATATTTTTTATTAATGTACCTTCCAGAAAAAAAAATTGGACACAAGCCTATTAGAAACGCAGTAAGGAAGAATTTTTGTAAAATTGAGTTACTTATAGATTCGAAATCCTCGTAAAGAGCAAAACACTTAAGGCGCCATTTACTGGAAGCTACGAATAACCTCCTTACTGCTCTTATAATTAGCGCGGCAGAATTTACAATCTACTAGTCACTACAATTTACATATTTGTAAGGTTTTTCCGTTACAATAGATTTTTGTGGTACAGACACTTGTTAGATATACAAATTTGTAACTTGTAAATTGTAATTGTAAAGTTTTATGGTGTATGGCCCTGATGTTAATTTTATTTAATCTATGCTGTCCCACTACAGGGCAAAGATCTCCCTCATACTTCGCCATTCATCTTTGTCTGCTGCCTTTTCCGGCCAATCAGTCAAGAAAGAGTAGCTCGTCGTGCCAGCGTTTCTTAGGCCTGCCTCGGTAACGATGCGATATGGTCCAAACCCCCCATACATATGGAAAACACAACTGATGTTCATATCATTCTAAGAATCTGAAAACAAAAAACCTACCTATCCGACCTTAAGAACCTAGAACACAAAGTAAAAAAACAAATTCTCCTTATATTCTATGCACAAAGAAACGCCACAGAACAGGTGAACCATTTAATAAGATAGTCACTCACAGCCTGGTCGCGCTCGTCGGGCTGCCCCGCGTCCCTCTGCAGGCGCTCCAGCTGCGCCGTCAGCTGCAGCTTCTCCGAGCGGAGCGTCAGCAGCTCGGGACTCGAGGCGTCGATGAGGCACTTCTTGAGGGTGGCGAGTTCTCGGGCTAATTCAGTCTTTGTGCTTTCGATTTCAGTCTGTGGACAAAAATAACAAGTCAGCAAGTCATATTTATTTACACACAGCAGCACTGCGGGAGTCTCGACAGAAGTGAAAACTTGAACAAGAAAATACTATGAATAAAGAGCACAATCGCGTTACAAAAATGAGGTATCGGTAACGGTGTCGCGAGTTCAATTGTTTTTTCCCATCTCAAAAATGAAAGAAAGAAGTTTTTACTTCAATAAAAACAGAATCTACGATCTAAAATAAAAAGGGATAAATCCAGTCGTAGATTGAACAAAGCAAGTTTGTAAAAGCTGGTACAGTAATTTACCTCTGACAGCAACCTTATAGCAAGGAGAATAATACGACCACTGCTACGAATAATAAAAGTCAGGAAGCGTAATCGTGAACAAGTTCAGCCTGAAATGTTGCTCTTAACATCACTACATTGACAAAATTATCTCGAGTATTCGAACAAAAGAACACATGCAAATAAACCAATGAGCGGCGCGCGCGTAACGCTTTGTATTCCGGCAAGCGTGGTGATTGGTTCTCGATAATAGTAATTGGTTCGCGAGCCTGCTACAGTGAGAGATGCGTGGACGATGTTAAGCATTAAGTGTGAGAGGTCACTATAATATTTGGAAGAGTTGCTTCCCATTTTATTACATTACGAACTTAATGTTTATTTTTTACTTTACCATATAAATTGTTGAATACTCCAATTAGATAATACTGATTTTCTTTCTTTTTGGTAGTAAAATTCTATGAATCTCTTAAATACATTGCAAACTACAGTTTTGTATAATTTAGAAGCATTTTTTCAATTTTTATAAATGTGAGTACCATAGAGCCATTTATTATGTTACTAAGATTATGTTGACTTGAAAGAGCATGGCAGTTGAGAGTATTTCATGCTCACTTAAATGTCTCGCTGATTGTGGCGAGTGTGTTGGATCGTTCGGTTCCCTACAAAATGGTTGAGCTGGATGGTGCTGACACACGCGTCATGTTCGTGAACGGGCGCCGTCAGTTGAGACTGGTCATCTCTTATCTGCCAGGGCTTATTTTTAATCTTATATTTTCAATTGCTTTTGATTATTTTTTATACACAAGAATAATGTACCCAAGATTTTGTAATATCTATATTTTAAAGAGTGACTTCTCCATAGAGATCTACGTTTTGGAATGGGCAAATAACTTCAACTTTCTGACTAACTGACTGACTCTTTGACAATTCAAAAGTACCTGTACACTATTTGCGCTGTAGCATGGTGCGGGTGACAGTTGCCCGTATGACGTTGACATTTGTCAGTACCACGTAGGGATGTGAGGTTATGCAATTCATTTTTATCGCTAACGATACTCGCAGCGTGAATCTAGTTCTCTTTAATATTGTTATGAAAATTAGTGTATTATTCAGTTGTGCAGTGTAACTACGTGTGTGCTACGTGTATAAACTTGTCAATATAAATGTTTTATGGCTACATAATTATCTTTGTACTTATATAAAATAATCAAAATCGGGTTTATGTTTTTTTTTTCGTGACAACATTTTTGCTCTATGGTGCATCGGCGCGGCGGCCATGTTGTTTACCCGTGCGATGCTGTGAGTGCGAGTACGAGTGCAAGCGCGTTATATTGTGACTTAATGTGACACGTATTACGATTTCATTGTTTGTTTTCATTTTTGTTAAATTGTTATTTGTTATAAGTTTGTTGAGTTTGTTGTTATTACCATGCCTAAGCATACAAAAAAAACTGTTTTGGGTAGTCAGGCCAGGGAGCTTGTTGTTCGCCTCCGAGACTACTTTGAAAGAGAACAACAAAATAATGGACCGTTGTTACCATTGAATCATATTGTAGAACGAGTAGCCGAAGCTCTTGATATTGGCCGCAATACTGTTTCGCGTATAACACGTGAGAAAATTGGCCAAGATGGGATGTTTGAAAATAAATTATCGACACCCAACAAAAAGCGGACCAAGGTGAAGCCAATCACAGATTTGGATGATTTTGCTAAGGTTGCTATTAGAAATCATATTTATGATTATTATAGAAGAATGGAGCTACCCACATTGCTCAAGCTTCTAAAATCATTAAAAGAAGCTGACTTGTTCAAAGGAGGTATTACTTCGCTACGGCAAGTTATAAAAGATATTGGCTTTGTTTACAAAAAAGTTAACAAAAGAAAGATTATTATGGATAGGACTGACATTGCCCTAGCAAGATGTAGATTTTTAAGGAAGGCCAAAAACATAAGTGATTGGAGCAAAGTTGTCTTTTTGGATGAAACGTGGCTAAACGCCAACCACACAGTGGGTAAAAGTTGGACCGACGATACGGCACAATCGTGTACCAAAGTGCCGGAAGGCAAAGGCGAACGCCTTATTATTTGTCACGCAGGTACAGCAAGTGGATTCGTCCCTGATTGTTTGCTGGCTTTTAAGTCAAAAAAAACTACGGAGTATCATGAGGAGATGAATTACGAAAAATTTAAAGATTGGTTCATAGGTCTATTAAACAATTTAAAAGAGCCTATGACCATAATAATGGACAACGCACCCTACCATTCGGTGCAAGTTAATAAACCCCCAAACCAATCCAACCGCAAAAGCGAGTTGGTGAAGTGGCTGAGTGAAAACGGAGTTACAGCAGATATAAAAATGTTAAAGACGGAGCTTATTGCCTTAGTCCGACGCCATAAGCCACCAACTCCTACCTATGCTCTGGACGAGATGGCAAAAGAAAAAGGCCACCAGGTCCTTCGACTACCACCCTACCATTGCCAGTATAACGCTATTGAGCTGATTTGGGCCCAAATAAAAGGTATGCTTTTAATTTCAATTCCCATTTTGAAGCTTTATAAAAAAATCAGCTTTCCGATCGTAGCATGTACCTAGTTTAAAAACATTACCAGATACTAGATTAGGCTGATTGATGATTATTTGAATACTTTTTTTTATAAGTTCGTTTATTTTTAGGTTACGCCGCAAGAAATAATACTTCGCCGCCATTTACGGCAAATAAGATGTTGGCCCTATTACAAGAGGCCATCAACAATGTTCAACCTGAAGACTGGTCGAAGGTCGTGAATAAAACAAAAAGGGACATTATGTCTGATTGGGATCGTGACATACATATTGACAACATAATTGAGTCATCGTTAATAATATCCGTCACAGATTCAGATGATGAATTGAGTGACAATTCAGATGTTCCTGACTCTGATATGAGTTTAGACGAATAACATGTATTTTTTTTTAGCAACCTTTTAAGCAACCTTACCCTATAAATGTTCTGTTGTATAATTAGACCTTTTAAAAATAAAAATTGACCTACGCACAATATACGTTTTTTATTATAAAAAATATCGACTATCCATCGTAGCAGTACATCCCATCACTAAATACGTCTATGGCGTTACGTTATACGCATAACACTTTGCTTAATTTTTCATTCAATTTGATTTTATTTCTTGATTAGAACATTCTGGTTGGGTTTAATTTAATTTACTACAGTTATTAATTATTTAATATATTACGAATGTGGTACAACTGAAATATTAAGTCATAAATTGTAAATCGCGGCAACTTTCAAGAGTGAAACGAAATGTTACTGAAACTGTCACCCGCACCATGCTACAGCGCAAATAGTGTAAATGGTTTAATTGAAATAAATGCTTTGAGTTTGATAAGTCATAATAATAAAAATGATTGTGTTTTGCAATATCCATCTAGTTGGATTAAATAGTTGTAACTTAACTAAACCATTTATTTATTTTATTATTTACACAATAAAATACATAGAGGAACGATATAATTATAATTTAGAGTACAAAGGTACAAGGTTACCATTCTTGAATATACATACTTATTTAAAAGTTTGAGATTCCAGTGTTTTTTTTTTTTAATTTAAATGTTTCTTAATGTGTAATATTGTATCGTAAGTATCTAAAATTAAAGAGTATTTTAGTCAGTTTAACTACAAATAATAAAGTGACTGTTCGCGTCAATGTCAGACCACAGGGGCAATGAGGTTAAAAACGGAAAGTTTATAACAGGTGGCAGCACAGTTGTACGTCTTTAAACCGCCATTGTTTTGTTTATGTTTACTTTTGTGTCGATCACAAATTATACGAAAACTAGATAAATATGTATGAGACTTGGAGTGTAGCACTATTAATAGACGAGGAAAGGACAGGGGAAGCGTCTACCACGAAAATACAATAAATGCTGAACGTTTTATTATTTATAGGTTATTTTGTGTTTGTTGACTTTAAGTTAGTTTTTTTGGTAAAGACTGGAGGCGTACGATAGAAATAACCTGATCAGAGTTAAAAACCAATTGGGGCATCATCTTCCTGACTGAAAAACCTCAGAGATAGCACTTCTAGCACTGATCTAATATGATAATATAAACACACACATACTTTAACATAATTTACATAATATCACATCACAAGCGCCTGTATGCAATGAAAACAGACTTGGTTCTCTTGAGAGAATCACTTATAAACCACTTTTTCCAATAAAAGGCTTAAAGGATAGCACATCGTCTCGACGGAAAGCTTTCTCCCACAGTTTTCTTCTTATAATATCTTTGGCAAATACATGGGGCCCCGTAGTCTTGCAGTAAACAGCTGCGCAACTGAGCTCAATAATTAATTATGCGTAAAAGAAGTCGCTTGTTTACAAAAAATGTATGGCTAGCTGTCAAATTATTAGACGCTGGAGATCAGCGCCATCTGAAGTGAGAAAGTGGCAGTTTTGATCCCCATTCCCTTAATTTTTAAGAACGTTCGCATTCTAATATCATTCATTCGCAATCTGTCAAAAATACAATCAATTTACCAATATATTTTAATAAGTTTGATATATTGCGACTCGCTGTATTTTATTTTTCGGGAATCTGTACCATTAAATTTATAATTATACTAATATATATTACAATTTTTCCTTTAAACTAAAACCAAAAACCTCCAAGTTCCAGTGAAATTTCAAAACGTGTAAAATAAGCTTTCTTGTTGCGTTCGTGTTGCATAACACTTTCTATAGTCACAAGTATAGGATTTAATTTTTTTTATTTACTCACATATGGAAAGTGATTCTAGAATTTTTCATATCCGTATGGCTTCCACACCACTTTACAGCACATGACGGCATATTTGCAGTATGTAAATAACGCAAAACACTAATAATTACAATCGTAAATACTCCGCGACGAGAAGGCATCAACCAATGACACCGGCGTAGTGTCGGCGCTGCGCGGTGCATATTCTGGCCCCGCACACCGCGGTCTATCCTGCGTGGTGTCATTTTTGAGCTCGACTTATATTTCTTGACTTTTATTATTCGTAGGATCACTGTGATTTTGAGTGATGCAAAATCAGAGGTAAAATACCTGTAGTTGGAGCAATTAACTAACGCTCGTCAATCATTATCCGCAAGGATAATGATTGACGAGCGACGATATCTGGGTAACTATTTATTACTTTAGACGCAGATGACTTATAAATCTTTTACTGCATTTGCTGCAAAGTATTGTAGTGTACTTGGAGAATATGTAAAAAAATCTTATGATTTTTGCAACTAAACTTGACTGTATTACCAGCCAAATGGAATTCAGTTATATTCTCCAAGATACCATAATTTAAAAGAAACATACCAGTGCATCAACAACAGGCTTGTGGTTGACTGATGACGTCAGTTTCTTCTCTAGCTCAGAGATGGTGTGGCTCTGCGTGCTGATCAACTCCTTCGCACGAAGTAACTGTACGCCTGCGTCGTGCTTGAGTCTGCAACAAAACATAACTTTATTACCTGATCTTCATTGTAGTTTAAGTATTTCGGCTATGTCTGACTTCCGGGCAAAGTTTTAGGTAAGAATCTGCCAGTGTAGTAATAGACGAGTAACGAGACAAGACCGTTTCAGCCACTAATTATGTACACACAGCTCCATTAAGTAGTTACCCCCCAAAAGACGTACGTTCAAATCCATGATAGGCCCAATATAAAAGGCAATGGCACGTAAAATTTAGTCGGAGAGGCAACCAGATGGCGAATGGTAATCTGAGTCTTGAAGTGATACCGAAACCCGTACCGTCCGAATGGACCCCAGATGGACGGGGGCGGAGATATGGAGGATGGGGGCGAAACATTTTTTTGCCATGGCAATCAGAATTTAATCTCTTAATAAGTGCAAGGAATTTGTGTGTATCAAGGCTAGTTCGTCAAACTGCCGGTATGAGTAATAACGACTTTCGGTGATACGATGGTTCGAATCAAAGTCGAAACAATTAACTCTTTGAAGTATTCTTTAGAGTATTCGTAACGAATTCAATGTTGTAGCAGTGTAACATTTTAAAACTTGAGGGGCAAGCACATACTGACGCTGTGTGTACCTATAATTACAAGATATAAGTTATCTAAGTTTAGGTATTAGCTGCAACTCATGTCACTTTACTTATCCCTTATGGCCTATTTTATTGTAAATTATATTTTTAACTTGAAGCAATTTTTATGTACTTTAAAAATTTGCTCTAACAAGAGGTATGATTACGCCAATATCTCCTTAGCAGATCACTGTAGCTGAAAAAGGGATTCTGCATTTACTAATTGACGTTTAAAATGCAAATGACCGCCTATTTTTCTACTCAAATATGAAAACTATGGTACAGTTTCAAGAGCTGCAACTTGCCGCTGCTATACGAAGCTCTGACGACACTAAGGAGGAATCTATGGTCAGCAGTGTAGTTTATTCAAATCCCTCAAAATGTGTGATATCCTCCCTACCTCTTCATCTCAGCGAGTTCGTTCTTCAACGCGGTACACTGTTCGTTCCTGGCATTCATCTCTCTCTCAGCTTGCAGTCGGCTGTGATCCAACATCGCTTGTAAGTCCTGGTATCTTGAACGTTCTACGTCTAGCTTCGATTTTAGCAAGGACACCTCGCCTTTGAGACGCTCGCTGTTTTCCATCTAGCGGAGGAAAAGAGAGGATCGATTAAAAGTAAAGAAAGACGAGTGTATTCTCTGATCTAGCTTCAACACTTCTGGAGTTGTAAGCACTGTGCTGATCATCTCTGGCTATGGGGATTACTAAGATTCAACCGCACGTTTATGATAACATTTTCAAATTGACATAACTTTTATTTCGTAGCAGTAAGGGCGGTTTTCGTATTTCAAGTGTATCACTGACGTGCGGTTCGCCGGACTATATACCGCATGTTATTCTAGTAGATAAGTAATTTATCAGTGAGATTTTGATTGAATATTTTTCTTCTTTTCATGTGGGTAGCTAGACTAACCTGTACCCTAATTGTTAACTTATTTTTATAAACAATTTTGTTTAATTTTGACAGTTCAACAACATTCATTGCGTTATTTACGTTGTTGAGTAGACTTTTTTTTTTAAATTATGAAGCAATGGATTAGCAATTTGTATCAAATCGATACAAATTGTGATCATGTTGTATTACACAATTAGGGTACTGGTGTCAGAGTTTTAAAGCCGGTCATGGGCGTCTGACTTGGCTTCACATGCCGTCGAGAAATATCACTCAGGCATACCGGTTTCCTCACAATGTTTTCCTTCACCCTTTTTGAAGCAAGTGATAATTATACAATACGCATATAAATCCGGAAAGTCAGAGGTGTGTGACATGGGTTCGAACTCGAGAGCTATGACTTGGCAGTCTGACGATCACACCTTACTTAAGAGAATTCTTAAATTCATTCACTGAGAACGCACAGCCTAAAGCGCTCACCTAGAAGCATGAAATTTTGTTTATACAACGAAGGTGAGAAGAAGGATTTAAGAAAACTCATCCCCTAAAGGGGTTAAATAGTGTATGAAAGTTTGCATGGAAGTTCGTCTTTGATGCCGATGGGAAACCCCGTCACGCGCAAGGCTTGTTATCCAATCAATCCTGCTGTTATAAAGTTTATTGCTATCGAGATTTAAAAAGCCACATTAGAAACAGATGAATAGTAATATAATTTATGTCTTAGCTTTTAGATGGAAACTAAAATCGCTGTTATCCTACTACCTCATGATTCAGCCGAGACTTCACGGGATCATTGTGTTGCGCAGAATCCAGCAGTTGTCTCTCCAGCTGTGCGAGCCGCGCCCTCGCCTGCTGTTCACGTTGTTGTAGCTCCAGTTCGGACTGCATGGCTGCTTCCAGTCGCTTCTTGAGGATTTGTATCATATTCGAGTCTTGGTTCTAGAAGATGAGAGTATTTTTAAGTAGGTATATTGGAGGGTAAATTGGTAATGATATTTTACGTCGTTCTTAGCAATGTCTATTTATCAATTTTCGGAGTAGAGGCCGTCTAGGAAAGAGGAAACTACCCTCAGCAAGCAATTCTGTGAATGACCAATTTCTGGTCAATAGTCACACTGCTTAACTTCGCGTATATTCCACTTTTCGTATCCTCAATAAAGCTAGTCTATCCACATTCTCAAATTATTTAATAAAAATGGGTACGATTCCTAAAAGATTTAATGGTGATTCTTTTTATGTTGGATTACTAAGAACTTTTTATTGTATAAGTAGAGTAAGATAGTTATTCCATAATTTATTCAGGCTAAGTGGAGCAATAAGGTTAGTAAGGTTATCTCCGCTGGATGAGAGTTACCGGGGATGGAGTTAAATGGCTTGAAAAGGATCTACTGCACTGGTCTGCTTTAGGTTGATGAAAAATACGAATATTTTGAGCTATATAGTTGTAATATATTGTTTACCTGCAAGCTCTCCGCGGTCTGCTTGTGCGTGTCCAGCAGTAGTGACAGTCGCCCACAGTTGTCTCGCTCGGCTTCATAGCGCAGTTTGCTCGTCTGCCAGTCTTGTACCAACTTGTCTCGCACCCTGATACAATGTAGCACATATTGAAATACTGCAGTATTGTGACCTTTATGTTTTCATTAAAAGAATGTTTGGTACGATTAAAATAGCGCGACGTTTGCTACGTCCTGTGCAACATGATCAAAGATCTAATAATTATTCCTGTCTTGAAATATCCCACACTAAGATGGTTCACAGAATCAGATATGTTCAAGTTTCTGTTTATATTTTAAAATGCCGTTTCGCACTGAAATACAAACAAGTCCTATTCTTTTATTTCGCGTGTCAAACGCTCACTCTTTAGACAAGGATCGATGTAGATTCACGTTCTAAGTTGTATGTTAATAGCAACAGTTTTTTTTTTCATTCCATTGATTTCATTTTTATGTTCGTCGACGGCGCGAAAGCGATGACGATATTTTAATCTGAACATATTTCGAAAGCAGAAATGACACACAAGATGAAGAGGTTTTGAAGAACAAAAAAGAAGTGGATAGGTGTCCTCACCTGTTTAGTTCAGTAATAAGCGCGTCTTTATCTTTCAGTCTGGACTCGAGGTTGTTGACCTGCATCAGTAGTTTGTCATTTTCAGAACGTAATCTGTTGATGCGGTCCGATGATGACGAGTGAATTGAGCTTGATGACCTAAGAAATAAATGTTATAAGACAAGTCTCTTTAGAATTTTTAGTATTTATGTAATACATAATATCAATTAAAAACATAGAACAAGTTATTGATTAGGTAATTATTTCAGTTTATAGTTGTAGAAACTTACTTAGAAGTGTTCAAAGCTAAGCGCGGTATATCTTCTCTTTCGTCACTGCTTGCCGACAGAATCTGTAAAGAAACAAACCTCAATATATTAACAAATGTCTCAATATATTTAAAAAATATATCGTAATAACCGAAATGATCACGCAGATATAAATGAGTAGCGGACTTTTAAGTGTTTAATTCAAGTAGGATCTGGGGTCGGCCAGAGTCGCTTTTATATTCTACTTTAAGATTACGCTAGTCGGACATTCTTCTATACAAACGTAGTATCGTGATTACTCGTCTGTTTGAAGGTGCAGGTTCAAAACTAAATATTATATCAATTTGTCTTGTCATTATCTAGCCCTGTATGGAAGTAGAATTGGAAAAAAAAACAATTTGTTTGGTAGTTATGAAAGTCGAAACTTCCATATTTCAACACTAATTTTAACCCATTTTTGGGCGTAAATAACTTATGTAGTATGAAAGTGGCTAAATGGAAACCGTACAGGAATAGATAATTTATTTAAAAGTCCAAATCATTTTACTTTGAGTAGATACATATAGTAGTTTTTCCATAATATCTATACACCCAAAGGTCTGTTCATGAAATTTTACGCGCGCGTTTTCTTTCTATTTCACTAATTAAATATATAAATAAAAACCAAATAAATAAATAACTGTATTAAATAGCATACATATTAGCCACGCCACCAACGAGTTCGAGCCGTCGACTAGTGGAACTTTAAGTGCTATATTCAATACGTAGCTTTGCGAAGAGTTAGTTTACTCATTGTAATCAAGAAACCAACGGACCTGTTGTTTAGTTCGTTTTTATTATTGAAAAATAGGCCTGCTCTTGACCTCGGTCTCGTCCGATAGAAAGCGATGGATAGGGTCTACCATGGAGGAAGGAGTATGCCCAGTAGATACCGGTTTACTCTTGCTTTGAAGGCTGACGGGTTATATGTGGAAGGGAACACGGAATCTGGTGTTTATAACGAACCTGTTCCATAATGTCTTCATCAAGAGTATGCGAGTAGTCGAGCTGGTCCCGCAGCGCCCGCTCCAGCTCGGCCGTGGGCGAGCGCACGGCCAGCGCGCGCGGCTCGGGCGCCGACTGAGGTACTTCGCGGCCGGGGGATACGCGGAGTCTGGTGAAACAAGTAGTATAAATAAGTAAAAGAGTAAAGATATATCCTCAAAGTAAGCTAAAGCAGGTCAAAGTAGTCTAAAAACGAATTCAGTCAAACACTTTTAAAGTAGCCTTCACGGCTTCTTAGTTCTCAAATGATTACTGTTGGGTCCGCTGTTTATGAGAGCCTTTGCTAACATATCAATGATGTTCTTATAACATAACTAGCTGCTGCTTGCGGCTTCGCCCGCGTGGACTCTCAACTCTTTTTCTAAAAATAAAATCAGCTTTAGTTACTCCTTATAACATCAGCTATCTGCCAGGGAAAGTTCCGTTAAAATCAGTCAAGTCGTTTCAGAGATTTGTCGTAACAAACAGACAGATAGACAAAACAAAGTTTTTTTTTATAAGTAGTAATATATTTTTTTGTTGTAACCATGGAATTAGTGCATGATTCTGAACCCCTGCGTTGAAATTTTTCGTCGGTTATTTTAAAAAAACTACTGTTACATTATTTTGACTGCGTACGTATTGCACTTTTCTATAAAACAGCAGATTAAAAAAAAATAACCGACGAAAAATTTCAACGCAGGGGTTCAGAATCATGTACTGCATCCATGGCAACAGTTTTCGCGTCGATGACACTGCTACTCTGTATACTTTCTTAATTATACATTAAGTAAAAACAACTGTTATTTTGACATTACGGACAAAAACTTAAACTTTATTTATTTTTATATACCTATATAATATGTATGTACAGATATGTATAGATTACCTGTCCACAAGTTCCCTTAAGTTTTCCAGTTCCACTTCTAATTCTTGACACCTCTCTACTTTGTGTCGAAGTTTATTTTTCAGCTCACCCACATTCGACTCTTCTCGCAATCTATAAAAACAAAAATTATAACTTGCATAGTCCATAGTTTGGTGAAGAATTCCGGAAGAAGTATACTCTACTAATACGAGAATTTCCGAACCCCAGGCTGCTGCAACATACAAATCTATTACAGCTGACAGTTGCCAGCGATGGTGGCGTCATCTGTAATTGGCAACAGTTTGTTCGTTGTTACATAAATATTGATGTCTCACCTCGCCACAACGGTTTCAAGCTGTTGCGCCAGCTGGTCCTTCTCGCCCATGAGCTGCTGTATCTCGTGCTGCAAGCTGTCTGCGCGCTGCCTCAGCTCGGTGTTGTCGGCGTCTTTGTCTGCGCTCTGCTTGTTGGCCTGGCTGAGGTTGTTGCGCAGTTCTGTCACGTCTAGTTTAGCCTTTGCTAGCTCGAATGCCTGGGAAATTTATTGGTGTTAAAGTAGAAATTTAAGGCTGAGATTGCAGCGTGAAATACGGAACTTTGATCAATAATCGTGTTATTATTAAACACTTCACAAGTTGCCTTTACCGAAACTAAGCGTAATAATATGCATTACACACAAATTTTTCCGCACGCAAAATTCGCGCTCAAATGTCACCTTTATTTTTGGACAAATTGTGTTATTCACCTCTAATGTCCTTAATTTATTAATTTACACGGCAGACATTGTTAAGACATATCATTATAAATCAGATTATCCTACTTTCTACCAACCACAAAAAAGTATCATCCACCAAATTGTCCTCTTACCTTATCATTCAATTCCTTCTTGTTAAAGTCTAGTTCATGCTGTAGCAATGAGATCTGCTTACGAATCTTTACCAACTGCTTCTTATCATTACTAGCTTGTCGGTCCAAGGATTTCCTCTCATCTCCACTCTTACTCCGAGGAGAAGGACTTCTTGATACCATCTTCAACTGTTCCTTTAGAGAAGCTATCTCTTCATGGAACGCATTTATATCTTCGTGTAAGATCTCTATCTCTGTCTCCTTGTCTTTAAGTTTATCTGTTAAGAGTTTAAGTTCATCGATTTTTGCTGTCAGTTCGTTATTGAGAGAGTTAACTCTTAATAGTTCGCTTTCATTGCTCTGAAGTTTGAGCGACGCATTCTCTTGTTCCTTTTCTAGTTTTGTCAATTTCAACTTTAAGTCTTTGTTGTGAGTGTTTAATTTGTCATTTTCTTCGTTCAATTTTGATATGTCACGGTTTAGAGCTTCCACTGTATCTTGTAGATGGAACATTTCGTTAGATTTCTCTTCAAATGCTTCTTTGAGATTGTCGAATTCTTCAGTTTTGTCGTTGAGGCATCTTTGCAAATCGTCCAATCTGTCCAAATGTTGGTTCAAACTGTCAATTTGTTGGTTCTTCTCAGACACAAGTTGTTGTAACTTCTGCAGTTCGTTCACTTTCTCTCTCATTTGATGATTCTCATTTTCATATTTTTCCAAAGCGTTATTCCTGCTTTGTAGTTCATCAATCTTAACTTCTAGTTCAGTCAATTTGTTTGTCAAGTTACGTTTCTCTTTAGCGAGTTCTAGAATCATATTTTCCCGCCTCAAAATGTCTTCTTTTAGCAAATGTAAGTCTTTGGATTTGTCGTTGACTTCTTGCGTCAGTTCCCCGAGCCTTTGTTCGAGCAACTTTTTGTTCGACGAAAAATTATCTAATTGATTCTCGTAAAATTTCTTGTCATGTTCCATAGTTGCCATCGTATTTTCTAGAATACCTTTGAGTTCTTCTACCTCTTCCTTCAAAGCGGGGAATTCACAGAGCTGTTCCTCTGCATTTTTCAGTTCCGACTTGCAATTCTCTAACTCTGATCTACATTTCTTAATCTCATGTTTCAACTGTGTCAGAATATCCGGGAAATTTTCTTGCTTTACGTCTAAAGTTATTCCTAGTTCTCCCAGTGAGATGTAATCGTTGTGTGTTTTACTGTCCGTAGCTTCTAAAGAGAAGTTTATCTTCTTCGGTTCAACGGTTAAGTCTTTACTGTCGTTCACATCTCTGTTGGGGTACATTGAGCAATTGTCTTGAATGATTTGAGCATTTTTCGTTTCAATACCGAACATTGTAGTTTCGTTGACGTTTCTCTTGTATTGTTTGAGTAGTTCCTTATTTTGTGTTGACGTTAGATGAGCTGGTAGGGAGTCAGCTCTAGGCGTATAGCCAGGCAAGTCGAAATGGTCAATATATTCAATGTGAAGGGAACTCATGTTTGCTTTATCGAGTTCGGGTGGTAATGTTCTGTTAAGAGTTTTTTCTTTCGTGGTGTCGGCGTAGGGTGCGCCAGTTAGACTGGCATTTTGTCCTTTCAGACCAGCCCTACGCATCTGCAGGTCTTGTTCGTCGAATTCAGATATAGAGACGATGTCGCTAAGCGTCCTCGCGGAAGTTTTGCCTTCTAATACATCGCCATTATCCTCCTTTTGGTTGTCTTCGTCCAGTTTTAGCGCTGTGAAAGCAATGAATCATATTAATTGTGCAAGTTAGCTAGACGGATCTTTCACCGACAACCTAAATAATTGCGAGGAAGTTGGAATAAATCCAAACCTGCGTATAATTAGTCTAGACTGATGTAAAGTCTTAAAACAAAACTGGAAAACAGGCTACGTGAATCACTGAAGCGTAATGGAACTGTTTTGCGAGCTAACGGCGTGTTCGTAAACCTACGCTTATATTTTACGAAGTAAAGTATTTGGCAAGCTTTGGAGATAAAATAAATAAATAAGCGATAATGTTTATATGTGTCATATCAATTCGTCAAAATTCGTCTTTTATTTAGACAGGCAGATAAAATAGATTGATATATTGTTTCCTTCACTAATGGATTTGCTCCGTGTTAGGCTTAATTCAAACAATCTTCATGTTTATTTAGACACGGCCGATTTGCGAAACGAATGCCTCAAGCGCGTTGTTGGATTTTCAACGCTCGACTTGGCACCGAAAGTTGGAAATCCAACAGCGAGCTTTTATTTAGGTGTCGCCTAGTGTTAGTGAATACGGACAAACGCAGCTATAAAGTGAGAGAAGGCAATAACTATTAGAACATTAAATAAACAGTGACACATGCAGTAACTCGATAGGACAAGTCTTCGAGAGTGCAACTATCTCCGATACATTTCAACTGCAAATGTAAGTTTGTACGTACAGTAACTATTTTCTTAATGTCCCTTGGGTATCATCGGATTTCCGAATACAAACGAATGCAAATTTCCATGTCCATCAATTATTAGATTTATTGTGTATTTGAATTCAGAACTAAGTACTTTATTGTTGTTTTGATTTCCGTGTGAATTATATAGAGCTGTAAAACTATTTTCCTATCTTACGTGCCTGCGACTTTAGCGGCCTTCCTCCCATTTTATAAATAATTAAATTATATTATTGAGGGCGTCCGCACTGCACCAAATGCAAAAGGCAACTGATAGAAATCCGACGATTGACGAAACACGAGGTTTGCCGAGGGACGTTAAGAACATATTTGTATTGTACAATCTTGAGAGATTTATCAGTTATATTAAGTTCATAAACTTCTTATAGGTTTTCCTGTAATATATAAGTGTATATAAACTCAGTAGTTTCGGAGATAAGGAGGGGGGGATGATCAATTTTCATCTATTTTCTTAAATATCTTTAAATGTATTTACTATAAAATTATAAAAAAATGAGATCCTCGTAACAAGCCCTTTCATTTGATATATCACACGATAGTTCGATTTTTTTTTTTTAAATTTTCTTATTAGCTCCCTAAAAGTGACCCCCGTATTCAAAATTCATTTATTTACGTTACACGCCCATGTTTGGATCACAGAAATACATATGTGTACCAAATTTCAACTAAATCGGTCCATTACATTCGGAGAAAATTGGCTGTGACAGACGAAGAGACAAAAACACGAGTGTTATATCTTTTGAGAATATCGTACAATTCCTGTGCTATGTTTAGTGTAGCATCCATTATGCATACTTCAGTTTGGTCGTGAAGTAATGTAACGAAGACGGTGAGGCATCCAATGGCTAATAGTTCGTCTAAAATTTTGATCAGTCTCTTCTGTATTTCTGCGTCGTTTAACGTGACAATCTTTCGAGTTTCCCTAGAGAATGTAACTGGGGGGAAGTTGCCGTCAAGCATACCTTGTCCGTTGAGCAGGGAGTAGTACACACGTTTCCAGAAGTTGAGGGCACTGATCTGGACTTCCCAGTGGAAGTCGGTGAGGGCGGAAGAGGCCATGTGCTCGTACAGGGTCTGAGTGTCGCTGGGGCACAGTTTCATAAGGGTTCCGTTTTTACCTTTTAAGTTACGGAACCCTAAAAATGAATTATTTGGTGTATTTTTGGGTCAGCGACCGTAGGTTTTGTAGTTACTTGAAGTACGAGTTTTGAAAATCAGTTTAATTACATTTTATTGTGATGACTTGATGACATATCGAAACTCATCACGTCTGTGGAATTTCGCTAGCTAATTTAGTTTGACCCTGTATACTCTATTATCTTCTGTAACACGCAGTTGTCTAAAAAGCAGTTACCTGCTGATGTTGAGAACACCTTTCAACTTATCTGTATTCAATAAATTCAGGCGGTATGGCTTCGTACAGCGAAAGTTCAGCAATAAAACCAATATCAAAGTTTCGGTACAGTAACCACAAAAGCTCAACTTACCAAGTAACTCTTGTAGCTGGTCCTCCTTCTCCGCCAGCGTCCTCTGGTGGTCTCTGATGGTGGTCTGCAGTTCCTCCTTATCCTTCTCCAAACTCCTCGCTAAACTCTCCAGCTGGGCGATGCGCGACTGGGCAGTGGATAGCTCGCGTTCTAATATTATCACTTTGTCTTTGGGATTACCTGGTGGGTGAAACATTATGGATTGTTGATATTTTGTCAACACAAGAGTGACTGAGAGCAAGATTCATAGACCGCAGTTTGAAGTTTTGCTAAGTAAACGTCGCATACGAATCTGAACATTATTTGAATCAACTTAAGGTTCATACTCGTATGCTACGCATGCTCACATTCGAATATACCAATATGAGCCTTATAAAATGCAAAGTAAAGTCAAAGTGCGTTCTATGATCCCAAAAGGAGATATATGCACGTCAGCTATTTCAATACTCAATTCTTTATTGCATTCCATATGTATAACATAGATGGTTTATCAAAGTAAAGATCAATATGGACCCTGTCGGGGACAGCAACATTAGGAGAGAGGAAGAGGGCTAAGTAGCAATTCAATATAAATTATAAGATGTGTTTAATTGGGTGTAATTATGTATTATATTGTTGTATATTATAGGTTTGTGTATATAGGTAAAGTATATTAGTTATTTTAATTTTATGTATTGCATAAGAATAATATAGGTAATTATTATTTAAGTTCTTAAAAATGTTTTCATTATTATTAAATTATGTTATTATTTGTGTAGTCATATTTATATTTGATTTCCTATATTCCTTATTATTTTTAATTTTTGGTGTATGAGAGAGAGAGAATAGTTTTATTTTGCAATCGATTTGTCATCTAAAAACTCCTTTACTGAGTAGTATGACTTGGATTCCAGAAATTGTTTCAATTTATTAATAAATATATTTGTTTTGCTTGTCATTTGGCAAATCAACATGTAGCGTGTAACGTACCACTATCATGGACACACCATAGTAAAACAATCAAAGAGGAAATTGACACTTAAAATTACAGGTGTCTGATGCATTTCATTTTCTATGTGTGGTCATAAAAGAGTAGGTTTTCCAATCCTAAAAATACAGTAGCCTACATATAGAACGACGTGCAAACTAGTTGAATCATCAATAAAAGTATACATACACGTATCTCTATGTGAATCACACGTCAATTGGCTATACCATTTTTTATTTTTTTATACGAAGTTATAACTAACGTAATTGAAGTGCAATATTTCAAGCAAAATGGGGGGGGTGATACTTAAAAGATCGCAGTCGGTGAAACAAGGCTGCCAATGGTGATGATGGTGAAACTTCTGAATATTGTGGAATCGAAAGAAGGATTTACTTCGGCATTTACAAAAAAAAAATACACAACTTTTTCTATCACGCTGGATTTTCTTTACTTATCCTTTAAGTAACAATAAAACTTACATGAATTCCCGTACAAGGAGTGATGTTCATCATGTAGTTTCTCTCTCTCCTCGAGGTTCTGCTTGACTCTTGTTAACTGCTTGTCCTTTGATTCCAATTCTTCTTTCAACCGTTGCACCTGAAAATTAAAACGGATTAGTATTAACAGGCCCGGATTAGTTACATACAAATAGACCTTGTCGTTTTATGACATGCACGTGACAATAAACCTTAAGGTGATTAAACAATTACGAGGTCGCCTATACATAAGTTTGTAGTCGTTAAGTATTTCCTACTCCTAGATGTGATGTAATGGCGTTTTGGGGACTGTCCCTTGTAGCTTTTGACGTTCAAAAAGTGCTGATTCTCAGTTTGATTAGAATAAAACTTCTTAGGATGTCGCTGGCAATATAAAATGAGTCGGCCCAGAATTTGTCGATGAGATTGCCACCAACAGCCTGCACCTGTAACGTGCAGACAACAGTATATACCGGAAACGATCCTAAGTGTCCCATCGTTTGTGGAACGGCACCAAATTTATTCTCCAGGGCGGAGTCATCTATGAATCTCCACCAGAACAGGTTTTCCTTGCTTCGACCAGCCTAGGTTCGGGGCCTGTTTAAAGACTTCCAGGTATAAAAGATGATAAAGAATATGGATTTTGATATGTTGGTCTGTAATTACCTCGGCGAGTGCATCATGCAACTGCACGCTAAGCTGGCTGGTGGCTTGATGTGACAGAGCTTCGGCATCGTTCCTCTGTTGTTGCAGCCGCGCTGATAACGAAGAGATCTTAAGCGCCTGCTCCGACATCCGTGCTTGGAGGACATCGCGTTCTGCGCGAACCTCCTGTGGACAAACAAACGCGATTGTTAGTGGTTAGTGAGGAAGGGGAAATGTTGACAGAAATGTTGTGTTAATATGAATACTTAGAATTTTATACAACGAACATTAATTATGTCTATGATTGTAATGTTTATGAGCAATTTGCACAATTTTTTATATGATTATGGCTACAATAGGAAACTTCCCTATAACAAAACCAAAAATGCTTGGTAGTCCTTTAAAACCTAATCGGGATTCACGTCAAATGATCAACGGTGACCTCACGACCTCTTATCAATGTGATACCTTAATCACTTGGCAGAGAATGCCTTGTGGCATTATTTCTGCCTTATGTACTACGGTTTTTACTTGAAGTATAAATAAATTTACGCTCACACTAGATGCAGTATCTCAACAGACTACATTTACAAATACATTACAATTGACATTTCGCACTAGAAGCCAGCTGGTTTATACACCTGGTAGACTCAAATGCGTCCCGTAAGCACAGCAGCTAAATAAACGCCTGTCACGAAGAAAACACAAAGTTCAGCGCCATTACTCATCAAGAGCTATATTTATACCGCGACACAGTTCCGACACTATGAAAACAGACTGCAAAGATCATTAGGTCGGCTTCGTTTAATCAATGGACGGCCCAGATTGTGTTGGATAATATACGCTTTTATTGGTGTGCTGATATTTTAATTTTAGATACGATTGTTTGGCGATCAGCTGTGAAATTGTATAAATCATTCAAGTACCTAATCGAACACTCAAGTAGCCCTAGGGGCCTATTGAATAAAACCGACAGGAGACAGGTGACATTCCGACTATTTTACAACTTTCTTTCATACATTTTCTGATTAATTAAACTAGCTTTCTAAACTAGCTGAGCTTTGTAATTTTTGACAAATATATCGCATTGTCAGTTCATTCGATTTTCCATACATACTAATATTATATCTAAATACGAACGTATTTTTATGCCGATAGTACGTTTTTCGTAGATTAATTGTCGATTTCCATGCGGGCAAAAGCTAGTTTTAAATAGGGCCAAAGCAGGAGAAATAGGCACTGATGAGCTGCTTTGAACGAATATAAGCTGGCGAGGTAATTTCAACTCCGTTGTTCATATAAACATGTTTACATGTTTGATTTTCTGTAGACAACTGATTTCGGGATATTAATGATAACTTTAGCAGAGGTTCGTTCAAAGCAACATGATAACACCATCAACCACTCTAATACTAGGCGAGTCTAATTTAGAGGTTGCATACACTCATTAATACCTACCACCTACCTAGTACCTTGGTACTCAAAATTATAATTATGTCGTATCTCTGTATATTTTAATGTGTGTACATTTATGATAAAATAAATAACAACAATTGTTCTATATTCGGTACAATTTTATTTAACAGCAGTAACCTAGTTGAGGCGTATCATCAACATGCTTCCAGAGACAATAGTTAATGTTGTTTGACAGCATTCAGTAAAAGATAATAGAAACAGTTGTTCTATTATCTTTTACTGAATGCCGGAAGTTCCGTCTCTATCGACCGAGTTATACACTAATGTGAATAAGCCATTAAGAGCTGAGGAATTAAGAAGAGCTTTCAGGCAAGCGGCTTACACAAAGCGTTGGTAACGCTTTTGTTATTGAGTTACTATTTAAGCCCACGGGTTACGTTCGTTGACCTGCAGTTTTGTTTTTAAACGTAAGCTGTTTACACTTCCCACTTTGAAATTTCTGTTAAAATATGTGACTTTTATCGAGTACACTTATAATATTTTTTTGCATAAATTCGTTTGTTTTGATAGTACGTTGATTTTATTTTAAGAGTACTTCAGGCTGGTTTTACACCAACGAATAAGTCCCGGTTACTTATCTGGCTGATAATTAGATACAAATTCTGTTTCATTTATTAATTTATCTGGTGGATAGTGCCTATTCGATCTCATTGATACAGTTCCTACACACACGCTTAGATTTATGCTAAATCGTGAATTTTCACAGAAATAAAATGTTAAGAACGTTTACACAGAAAGTGGGCAACAACGTCGCAAATAGCTGTCAAATATTTTGCTGTTTTGATTAATTTAGCAATATTACTGTATGGAAATAAGAAATATGGTTACATCAAATTCAGTGCTATAATTGCAATTCATTATTATTATTCTAGGTCACTAGTTAGGCATATTTCTTATTTCCATACAATAATATTGCCAAATTAAAAAGGTAAATATTTAACAGTTATTTACGACGTTGCCAATTTTTTTGGTGAAACGCCCTTAAGGACATCAATAAAACTCTTCGTGCAGAGACATCCCACATGAACATGAACGCATGACAATACGTTGCCAATGTCAATTGAAGCAATACAAGTGACAAATGTAGCATCATTTCTCACTTTTATTACATCAATTGACGACAGCAGATTGAACAATTTAGCGTATTGAGAATATTCAATACATGTCGCCTGTATGCTTATAAATAACTTCGCATATAAAATGGACTTTTTGTAATTTAGAACGCAAGTTTTAGTAAATCTATCACTAAGCTGAACTACTAATTCGTAGCAACTAGTAATTCGCAACACCTCAACCTGCCAAAACTATACGCTTAAAATGTGATTTACACTATAGCGTATATAGGCATTCTGTTAGTTTAACCTTTGTACTCGTACTCATTAGAATATGGATTACCTACCTTTTTTTTGGGTGGTAAATTATCAAAAAAAATCTCCCGTTCTGGGCGGAGCGGAAGGGCGTGTCAGACTCTTACAGTCTAAATCCCACCCGTGTTCCTTCAGTTGCCTGTATGTTGCCAGGGGCCACGGTTACCCTTTCGGACTTTCCCATGACCCCAGTAGGCATTGGCCCTAGCGGACCCCGTCAATTGTGCTGACATCTCTTTGAGGCGCGCGTGGAACACAACGCACCGTCGACCCGGGCCTGGTCCTTATCGAACGGCGAGCTACCCATTGCTCACCGTCCGCAAGCCCGCGCCTACGGTGGCCGGGAATCGACCTGGGATTCCCGACTCCAAGGGCGTCTCCTGCGGCGGCTAGGGGCGTGAGGGCGCGAAATTTGCCTTTCCCTCACGCGTTCCGCCTCCTCCTTCGCGAGCATTACTGCTTCGCAAAATGAGGTGACGGCTTCCCATGCCCTCTCGCTACGTACCATGGCCTGGACCAAGACCGGACGCGAGAGATCATCACCGCCGATCGCCTCCACAAGGACACGGCGGTACCCCGCCCAAGCCAGGCAGACCATATGATCCACCGTGTCCTCCGGGCGATCCACACAATGGTGACACCCGGGCGTTTCCTCCCGCCTTATCCGGAACAGGAACCTCCCAAAACAACCGTGTCCGGTGAGGACCTGCGTCAGGCGGAAGGTGATGGATTACCTACCTACTTATATGATTTTAAACTTTTGGAATCAAGATAGGATTTGGTATTCCAACTAATACTGTTAAGAACGCTAGAAGACTATCAAATAATAATGTGGGTGGTGAATTGATGCTCATTTTTTTAAGCCCAACTCTGTAATTTGCCGCATTCGAAAGCGCGGACGAAAGCACGTTAACGTCCAACAAATAACAAAACAGAATTTTAAACTGAACTGCCTGAAGAAGACTGGGCGATGTATAGTCGATCAACAATTCCCAGTAAATGGAAACTTCATTAAGGTTGAAACTATCTAACTGTCTCACAGACAAATAGACCTTGTCGTTTTATGAAGTGGAAGTGACAATCAACTGTAGGGTGGTAAAGAAATTACGAGATCGAATAAACATTATACATTGACATCGCTCCTTTATTACAATCATTTTGGTTAATTATTGATATGCCATAACCAACCTGAACATCACTATCTGAAATCGAGGAAAAGGAACGTAGATTTTGTCTAGTTAATATGACCAACAATCTTCGATTCACAGCTTCATTTCTCAAGCAAGACAACATTGCGACGTAAGTTTAATAATATAAGAACGTCCGTGATGCGCAGTTGGCAGCGTCTGACGCAGAATCATTGAATTTACATGATATTCGGATGAAGTACGATGATTGATTTTATTCAATAACAATGAAAACTTTATTTACATCTATCCGCAATTTTTTTGAAGGAGGTTCAAGTGTCTGTCGTTTTGGGGCTAGCAACTTATTGGTTATGGATGTCTGTAGTTCAGCCTTCAGTAAAGTCAATTTTAAATAAAAAGGGCAGTTTCCATTATTTATTAAACCCGAACATAGCCCACCAAAGTAATTGGTTGTTATTGAAACAATTGTTGTTTTGTTTGTCGATCTTACAACACGAAAAACAAATGTCCTTTAAATCAACTTTCTGCCAAAAACCACTGGGCAACGTTTCAGACCCAACAAAATATTTACAAAAACAGATTTGAATTCCGAACAATAAATTGCTTCATCAACACAGTACTCCCAACATAATCTCCATTAAAAGAAACGTCCACAAACACTCACCGTAAGATCCGGCAACCCCATCCTAACGTATTTGCTGAAATAACTCCAAACAAACATCACACAACACTACAAGGACGGGGCACTAAACTATCACTGTTACATTGCTGGTCGACTGCTTGGCTGCGCATCACATGTTGATGAGAGGATGCAATGGATGGCGTGCGTTGATGATTGGTGGGTGAGAGAGAGACCTTACGGCAGCAGAACACGCTCTGAAGCATCGGGAGAGACTGAACGCCAGACGTTTGTAGTGTTCGCGCGGAGGGAGTCAGAGAGGCGCAAGTTGTTGGATACGGCAACATGGATTTTACATTGAAGATACGTTACGTTATGTTATTGTTTTAATGCTAAATTATCAGAAGAAAGTATACCAATCAACGAAAACGTTTGACACATTCAAACTGGTATCTAAAATAAAAAAATATTTAGGTAACGTACACTGCGCAAGTATACGTTTAAGTCTACGTTTTATTTACAAACAGACAGCGGCGTAAGCACTCGCTACTCCATACTATTCTTGAAACAACTGCACAATTAATTTTACTGCACCTACCATGTTTATTAGTCTCCGAACCACCTACAGCTGTACTGGCATAAATGCCAATGGCTTTACGCTTTTGTGCAGTTTTTACTTGTGCATAAAATAATTTAATAAACGTTACTTATCAGAGTCATCACTATCACCGTCCAATACCACATCCACATAATTTTCCTCATTCCCTCCAGCACTATATTTAACCCACACGAACGCGACGCGTGTGTGCGCGTACGTCGAACGCGTAGGGTTGCCAGCTATTCCCGTCCACTGTTTACCTTCCTGCTTGTGTAACCGAGGGTTAATCGCGAACCAGTAAATGGGTAAAAATGGGAACGAGTGTATTGTTAAATAAGATTGTTTTATCATCCGTGTGAAAAGGGAAGGTTGGGTTTCTAGTGAATTTATTTTGGACTGTGTGCAGCTTAGTTGGTTTAGTGTTGGATTACAAACGGCTGTAGCTTTTAATTTATGGTAAATGCGGCGTTAAGAAGTAACTGCAGTTATGGCATGTTGCCAACTACTTTCTTTGATTCTGCAGGTATTAAATATCAAACCAAGAGGCCTAATGGGCAGCAACGGTGCTTGGAAAAGTTAAATTACTAGCAATTATGTCAGCTCAGAAATTACTAATAGTTCTCCCCAAAAATATATACGTTATGTATCGAAGACATTTTTTTACACATACAAAATGTTTGTCAAACGGGCAACCCTGTGCTTATAGTCAATAAAACTTCATAATATAAATTGAGAGAGCGGAGAGAGTTCATCCCGCATATTAGGGTCGGGCAAATTACTGCGAATGACGCGCGCCTATGCCCATGACTGTAGGACTATGACTAATAGAGCTATGGGTTAGGAGTGTACGGGAACACCGTGGGTTGAGTAAGGTCAATAGATGGGGAGAGAGGCAGAATTGACTCCCACATCATAGCGAAATTACACGTTCAAAAAATTAAGGTAGAAGATAAATTGTTTGCCTCTTTTATTTAGCTATCAACATGAATTTTATCTCTTTCACAAAACCTTTTAGACGATTTATTCGTGATGAATGAATTATCGTAAACTCATCACTAAACTAAAATTCTTGGTAGAAAAACCTCAAAGAAACGGCACGTCTTTCCGATCATCCGATGCACTTCCGTCTAAACGAGGTCAATCCATTAGCATTCGAAGTTATTGTGAAAATACGTGGCTAATCCATTAAAACGTAGTGCCGCAAACTGCTAGGAACTAGGCTAACTGTTGCAATAGTAAACTTTGATGTATCGACCGCAAATCTGCGCTGGAGTCAAAACAAACGCAGGCCGTGTAAACAGCAGACGTTGTGCCAGGATTAATATTTGTCTATAAGGAAAATATGTGAATTCCTACTGTCAGAGCCTATTGGTGTTTGTAAAACATTTTGCCTACGAAAATAAATGAAACGTGATAGGTTAGATTAGTTATTTCGAGACGATGAATATCGATTCGCGGAAATGTCAGAAATTATGAAATATTTGCTTTTGCCGCAAGAATAACGGCAGAAGGATGACGATTTTCAGTCTTTTATGACATAGCTGAAACATTACAGGGTCAAATTAAAATAGCTAGCGAAACTACGCAACCGTGACGAGTATCGATATCTTAACATGATAAAACAAAAAAAAAACATTTTTTTTTGCGAGGTCATCGACCGCAGCTTGTGAAATCAGGCTTATACTTTTGCCAACTTCACAGACATGATAGGTATCGATATCTATACAAATAAAACAAAAGAAAACAGTATTTCTCAACTCACTGTTTCAAGTGACAACAATAACAGAGGTCGTTGACCCCCAAAAAAACCCATCAAATCTTAATATTTTATTTTATGGACACTCATCACGTCAGCAGAGTTTAGCTAGCTAATTTAATCTGACCCTGTATATGGAGATCGAGAACTCAGCGAATAACTTCCTGTGTATAACCAAGAAAAATCTATGCCAATTTCAATGAGCAACTAAATAGCTCTTGAAAAATAGTGAATCAGTAGCATATACTTGAGAGAAACAAAAAAAAAGCAGTTGAACAACCTAATCTAATTCCTTTTCCATCGAACATCCGTATTCAAAAGAAATCTACAATTATTTTCTTATCTCAAACATCCGCTCCGAAACATCTTAATAACCTCATACATCAGCTTCTTTAATAAACCAAATTAAAAGAAAACGCTTATCATTGAACTTGAGTGTTATTTTTAAAGAATCTCTGCGGAGCATCATTCATCTATTGGCTCTAATTCTCGGCTTATTCATTGTTTATTTGTAGCGAGCCGGTGGCTTGTCGTGGAGCGAAAGTTTAAAGCGAAAATAGATGGTGATTGTTTTGATAATGTGCATTTTCAACATGATGTCATAAGATTGATACGCTTTGTTGATAATTTGTACATTTGTAGTATCTTGATTATGTGAGAATTGTTAGATTTAGTTTTAAGATACTCTTGGCTAGTATATTTGTTATTATTTCTACGAAATTAGCAGGTATGTCTTCTTCATCCGTATGTTATGGTTTGAGTGATTTTTATACAGTTTTGTTGCCGAGTTTACTATTATCCCTGTATTTAATTACTAAACAGCCGGTCCATCAGACGTGGCTATTTTTGGACTCAATAAGTTACGCTAGCTTCATCTATTTCTTACCCGAGGCAGCTCCTAATAAATTGTGCATGCGCGGGCCAACAGCATGCAGCGGCCGCAGCTCTAAGCTTTGATCATTTATTTGGAAACACCACACATTTGATAATAAAGCAGTGTATGTAATACGCATACCTATCATCACTTCCGTAATATGTATTACAGCGGTAAAATAGTTAAGGCTTGTCCACTCTGAAATGACGCGCCCCACTACCGCATTTTACGCACACGGTAATGTAGTGGGGCGCGTCATTTCAGAGTGGACAAGCTATAAGTACATGGCTTTCCGTCTGTACGTCACCTAAGGAGAGACGAGAGGAGTACGCTTTTCTAAGGGCCAAACATCTGGAATACCGTTTCTATAAGTCCCTTCGTTATTCCAAGACACATAATAATGACGTCATTATCTTTCGTAGAATATCGATACAATTATAATAGCTGACGGTTTGATCGGACCTGCCATTGCCAAAGGAGTACTTGGAACGACGTTAAGCAAGTTAATCGGTCTAATAGTTCGCCAGCTGTTCTCTGAATACTGAGTGTGTAACCGCCGTCAGGTGTGAATCTATCGATAGAGCTAGTAATCTCAATCATGAACATACTATGTTCATAATGGACCTTCTAATCGTCTGCTACTAAGACCAATTCAAAAAGTTCTTTCTGGTATTCTTTTCCTGGGCATTATCGAACTCAATATTGTTTGAAAACCACCCTTAGATAAAGCATTATAGACCGCAGCTCATGATTAGTAGATCGATTGCTACCGTAATGCCAAACTTTTTTAGTTTGCCTTTAATCTATATTTCACTTTTACAACACTAATAAAACACGCATAGTACTCGCAACCGGCGTGGGTGTATGACCAGATGTATGATTGTATACGAAGCAAAAGGAGTACGTACGGATTGTAGCATGGGAAGCGCGTATATTGTCCACCAAACTAGCGCCTCGACCCTTTTTTTTTTTTTTTTTTTTTAGGCTGGGAAATCATAAAATAACTTCTCCCGCTCTGGGCGGAGGGCGGAGCGGGAGGGCGTGTCAGACTCTTACTGACTAAAATCCACCCGTGTTCCTTCGGTTGCCCTGTTGCCGGGGGCCACGATCTCCCTTTCGGTTTTCTTCGCAACCCCGGCAGGCATCGGCCCTAGTGGACCCCTTCAAATCTGCTGACATCTCTTTGAGGCGCGCGTGGAACACAACGCGCCGTGGACCCGGGCCTGGTCCTTATCGGACGGTGAGCCACCCATTGCTCACCGTCCAGCGCCTCGACCCTAACATTATCTTCCAACATCAACATGCAAATACTCCATTCACAACCCAACACTCCAAAACGAAAAACTACATCATAAAATCTGTAATCCAAAGGCGACTTTGAACCACGAAGTTGACATTTCGCTAGCGTTCACGTTGGCCCGTGGTTGTGAAAGAGTGCGTTATCAAAATAAATCGTTGGCGCGCCGCCAGCCATCAATGGAGCGGTACCAAGGTCCCTGTTGTTCGAGTCGCGTTATCCAGGAAATATTAGTGTACAATGTGGACAGTGATGCTAGTGTTGCGTAACCTAGATGAGATTAGGTTTTTCCCACGAATTGGTTTGCGTTGTCTCATTTCGTTTTTTTTTTTTTTTTTGAGTTTAGATTTGTGCTATTATTACATGGGACTGAAACATAACTAAAACATAACGTAAAATGTGGATGAAAGTATAGGTTTACCTCTGCCTAACCCTTCGGGGAAATCAGCTGTGATTTTGTTATGTTTTCTTGATAATTCTTAAGACTCGCGTTTGCCCACTATCTAAGAGCTATTTCAGTTAGCTGAGGAAGAAAGTACCTTTAAAAAAATAGACGGATAAATAATTGTCCTCCACTGTTACGTTCATAGAGGTATGAGGAACAGGGTTTGAAGTTAACTCATCCTCCAGAGAAAAGGTAGGTTCCTTCGACCAGGCGGGTGTTGTATCTGGTGTCGGGACGTTGTATACATACTCGTCACGCGATAAACACTGCTTGCGCGATGCAGGAGTTTGCGTGACGTCAGTCTGGTATATTGTTCGCACGTGGCGTTGTAGAGGCCGCCACACGTTAAAGCCATTTTATCGTTTGTGTAACGACTATCAAACTTTAGTATTTAAATGTAGAATAATGGCTTCGATCTGCATTCTGCTTGGGAAACGTTGTATGTTTTCGTAAAAAGTACCCAATGCAAGTATGTCCCCGTTCTTTTAATATTAAAATCCGTTAATATTTCGTAATTCTAGTCAATATGAAATCATTTTATGATGAGGGCATAAAATTAGCATATTTGCAATGGAATGTGTGTAATAAATAACATTTTACGAAGCGTAAACTATCTCTATTCGCATCATATTCCTCAATGATATTTTGTGGTGGTTCTGTCTAACCTATTGCTAATAATCAGCCACGTTCTTTCTACATGAAGATGTTTAGTGTACATTACTATACACAACATCCTATGTTGTTGATTCACTTCGCCGTATAGATGGAATACTTTTGGTACACTTCATGAGCACGTATATAAACTTTATCACGTTTTAAAAAATACACTTTAAAATCTTTTGGAATAAAAAAGCAAACTCAAATTTAGCACATCTGTAAGTATTTTTGAAGATATTCTTTACATATTACACAGATAAACAAAATTTAACTTTTTTTTTTTGTTTTATGAAGTTTCTAAACTGTTTCTTAGTCATTTGAGCTGATGTCATATTTACCCTCTGTTTTTTTCTAGCAGCTCTAGTTTTTGTGTCACAGGTACTAATATTTGTTTAGTGCAAAAAATGATAAAAATCCATAAATAAATCGATATGTGTAGATTAAGAAGAACTTGCTTAAACGATCCAAATAGTTTTTGTGCTGTTTGTGGTGAATATATGTTTCGAGAATGCCGTTTAAGTGCGTCAGACTTTATAAAAAAGGCCTACTTGGACTTCTTTGGGACGCCATTACAAGTGTTTAGTAAGCCATGGATCCCAAATTTTGTATGATGTTGTAGTTGCGTAACATCATTGCGTTTATGGGCTAGTAAAAAAAGACTACTTTGAAGTTCAAAAGTCCTATAATTTGACGTGAACTGACTAATCATCACGATGACTGTTATTTTTGTGTTGTGAATATTACCGGGCTAAACCGCAAAAATCGTTCAAAATGGACTTACCCTAATTTAAAATCAGCTATTAGACCATTCTATTACCCCCTCTCCATATAAAATTAGGTCTGATAAAACAATTTGTAAAAGCTCTCAACAAGGATGGGGAATGTTTTAAATATATCAGCAAATTATTCCCGAAAATGAGCACAGAAAAAATAAAAGCTGGTATTTTTGACGGTCCTCAAATCAGGGAACTAATAAAGGATCAAAATTTTACCGACTGTATGACAGATAAAGAGAAATCTGCATGGATTGAATTTGTTTGGGTTGTGCCAAATTTCTTAGGAAATAGTCTCCAGAGTAGTCTATTCAATACATTGAGCAGCTCATGTTGCTCTTTCAAAGACTATCTAAGAGTTTTTGAATCATTTAATCATTTGTTAACATAGGTACAATATAATAGTTGTTATAAGAAAATGACAAGCGCGCTATGTTATTATACCAGAAGGCGTACAAATATTCATGGATGTCATTGATACTAAAAATTGATAACATAATTACATAAATCAAAGGATTTTAATTATATTTTTCAAAAATAAGAAAAATATAGATGTCAAAAAGAAGAAACATAAGTTTACTACGTCAATATTCAAATAAAGTTTAAAACATACCAGGTCAATGAGTACCAACTAAGGTCAAAAACAGTCATTGCATTTTGTCTGTCAAAAATTCCGAAATGCTGAAATATGCTTTATTTAACAGTAAAGATTTAAGCCTTTTCTTAAATAAGTTTATGTTTAATTCTTTGATTGAACTAGGAATGTGGTAGAATATGATTGGTGCCATACAAGAAACCCTTTTTGCCTCTTCAGCCATTTAGAGGGACATTGGCACGATGGAAGAGCGAATGCAAATATGATGGCTGATTACTGCTGGAGCATTCAAAACAAGGTTCGATTCATGCAAGAAAATCTTATAAAATGAAATCTGTCTGTCTATGTTATTTTGTCTTAATTCTTCATTTTAGGTTAGACTAACATGAAAAAACTTTCTTTTATAAGATTTTGTTTGAGTTCAGAAGAGAAAAAAAAATCATGTTATAATTCGAGATTTTTTTCGCTAAAAATGTAATATGTTAATATTTCAAAAACTAGAGCTTTTTTTTTTTTTTTTTTTTTTTTTTTTTTTTTTTTTTTTTTTTTGGGTGGGAAATCATCAAATAACTTCTCCCGCTCTGGGCGGAGCGGGAGGGCGTGTCAGACTCTTACTGACAAAACCCACCCGTGTTCCTTCGGTTGCCCTGTTGCCGGGGGCCACGATCTCCCTTTCGGTTTTCTTCGCAACCCCGGCAGGCATCGGCCCTAGCGGACCCCGTCAATTCTGCTGACATCTCTTTGAGGCGCGGCTGCTAGTGAAAAACTGACAACAGATTTGGATTCAGCGTGGCAGAATCATGCAAAATCAGGTATGAAACTTCATAAAACAAAACTACTGCTTACCAGTGTTATAGGTTCTTACTTACAACCATATATAAGTTGAGAAATAGACCCTTTTGACATGGATACTGACAGTACATATTTTGGCAGCAAATTATTAATATCCAATAATAATACTTTATTGTGTGTCCTGTGTGCTCTAAAATACGTTTCACAGAAAAGACGGACGGATATTAAAGTGTCACGTTACGGAAGAAATCCTATTGGATTTTATAAAAAAAAACATGCAGATAAATATGAGCAGCATAAACATAACAATTTTTAGTCAGCAACAAAGTTGAAATCAGATGACATCTGTATCAGAGGACATCAAAGGGCTATACCGCACTGCAAATTTTATTCACGCGGTTTATATTCAGTGTACGGCGAATTTTAAATCGCCAGTGCGTGTAGATACATAAGATACCATGTGTTATAGAAAAGCGATAAAAATTTCGCGCGATTTTTTATCACAGTGCGGGGTAGGCCTTACCCGTATTGTAATTCAACATCATTCTCTTACCCTTATCCTAATTTATTTGGTCTTTTCCTACTTTTACAGCCATCCATAGTACAGTTACTAACCTGTGCTATATCCTTGAGTTGTGCCCTCTGCATCTCGAGGTCTGCCACTCTCTTGAGCACGGCGTCTTCAGCCCGCGCGTGTGTCTCGAAGCAGTCCCACACTCCCACCAGTTCCGACATGCGGTCGCTGCGAGGGCTGGTGTCCGTGTCGGGGGATTTCACCTAAAGGAGAACAGATAATAAGTAAGAATAACATTGTAATATGAAGATCTTCTCGTGTCGAAGGACTCGTCGAAGGAATTTGTCTGACCAGTACGTAGTGAACTGTCGGGAAAGCTCTTTCCTTTGCCTCATTTAAGTTCAGTAAAGTACAGGAAACGGACTATGACGATGAATAGGTAGGACTGTTGAGCTTAGGGTCATCGATTCGATTCCCAGCTTGGGCAAAGTGTTAAAGTGTTTTTCTTTCAGGAGTTTTTTAATAGCATCTCGCCACCGTTTCAGCTCGCCCCTTATTACGTGGGACTTGAACCTAAATAGCGTAATGTGAGTGTACTATACATCTCTGTGTACCCCTTCGGGGTATATTAGCGTGATGTTATGTTAAGCAAAGTAAACAAAAGAGCAAAGGATACCTCTAAATTTCTATGTCGTTGATCTCTAAGCGATACATCCTCGCTTGGCTCACTGCAGCTGGTGGAGCACACTTCATGGATACGTTCCATCTTGCGCGTACGCCGATGTATCATCTCTTCTAGGTAGTGGCACTGTAGAACAATTTGATATTATTAGACATCAATACTCATAATAATTAACTTAACTTTTATTTTGAGCTCTTGGGTTAATGCCTCTATGAAAGAAGTCTTCTTGAGAGGGGTGTTCACAGCGATCAGTAGAAGAGAAAGTATAAGGTGTGCCGTAGATTATTATTGTTATATACATGGGGGATTATTTACATAGGGGCATTGCATTATTAACAGTATCAGGACAAATTAAATACATACAATACACATATTGCATACAACCTAGCATAAAATATACAAAATACATACAATACACACCTCTATCATATATCAAACAACAAACCTGCTCTTTAACCCTCTCCAGTAAGTCCATACTCTTCTCCTCCTCATGTCCACATTTAACACAAACGACATCACTCTGTTCGACTCTCTCACTCTTCAAAGATTCCAATTCACCCAACAACGTCCTCATCTTGCTATCTCTCTCTTCAATCGTGTTCTTCATTTGTTCTAGTTGTTCTAAGATCTCAGTTTCGTGTGTAGTCTTTTGTTCTAATTGTATTTCTAAGTTGGCGATGATGTCTCGAAGGAGGGTGACTTTTTCTTCTGTGGCTTTTAGTTCTTCGTCTGTTGAAGCTTTTCGTGTTTCTAATTCGGTTATGATTTGATTCATCTCGCGGGTTTGCGCTTCTAGTTGTTCTACCTGTTTTGTGAATGAAAGTGTGAAGATGAGAAGGTGGTGGTAGTTTTAATTTAGATAGTTGAAGTTGGGTTTTGAACTAGTGACGAAACAAGTTGGGGGTAGGAAATAGAAGATTTACTAAAAGACTACAGAGTTAGAGAAAGTGTTTAGATTTTTGAACGATTATAGTATAAGGGAAATGACTAAAAAGAGATGAATGGGGAAGTAATCGATCTTCCAAGGTATGAAATGAATATTTTCTATTTTAAAATTAAGGTGCTCGACATGCAGTTAAGTGCGTACTAAACCTATACAAGTACAAATTAATCCAACTACACACTAACGAGTACACAATAAAGCTTGGCTACAAAATTGTTTACAACATATAATACCAATCGCGCCAGAATAAGCAAAATATAGAGAGCAGGTGGTGTTCCACACCTTCCTTACAACCTTTGGTTATTATTATCACTTATCACACTGCAATCTTCTAAGAGAAACTTGAATACAAATATTATTGATCCGAATCCGTAAATAGTTTTATGTGGTATGCCTAGAATGAGGTCTTCGTCCAGAACAGTAAATTTAATAATACTATAAACTGTAAAATAGACCCGTCTCACGAGTTCGTTTTTAAATCGCTGTAGTTAAACAACATTAATCCGAAAATCGAAATATCCGAAAATCGATTATCCTATATCAGTCGAATACTATAAGACCTTAAATTATTCTGACATGAATAGTAGATACAACACAAGGATAAACTTACGTGCGCGTCATGTTCGCGACAGTTGCAATACGTGAGACGGAGGCAGTGCATCTGTAGATAGACACGGTGCAAGGGACAGGGGTTAGTTCAGACGAACCAATGCGACAACACTTTGAAAGTGGATAAGCATAAGAGCAGCCGATCCATTCAGTGGAACGTCTCATCGTTCAATTTTTTGAGGTGAAGTGAGCTGTCGAGAATGTCGGCTCACTTCACCTAAGCTTCCAAGATGAGATTTATACAGAATAGACCGGTAGATCCCTAAATATAACTGTATTGATTTATTGATAGCCGCCGTATGATACCATATACTTAGATATGAATGTTTAGTGTTTGTCGTATTGCTAGGTCAATAAAATTAGTTGCTAAACAAGTGCAGAAACTTAAAAATAAAACAACAGCAATTAAGTAGGAAAAAGTGGTTATGGAAAGTAAGAAAGTTAAGGATCCATCCCCATATAATCTTCATTATAATTACCACCAAGTTATATGTGTAGTCTTTGGGAAGGAATTAACAAAATATACTGCCAAACAAAACCATATAACAAAACATATATGAAACATCACTTGTTAGAATTTCATAAAACATTTTAAATTATGAAAGTAAAAGAATTGAAAGTGCTCAGAAATTTAAGTTGAATCTAGTCTCAAATCTGTAATAGAGCTAATCAAAGCACATTATATTCGGTAACAGATAATATTGAGCTTTCGAAAACTAGGTGTAATTTAATTTATGAAACGCCATCCAAGTGATTAAACAGCCATCTACCCAAACAATATAATGCTACAACATTATAGCTATAACCACACTCGTGCGATTCATCTACAACGTTGCGTCTAGCACATGACTAGCTGAAGCTTAATTTTTCAGCGGCACTACTTTCATGTCTCACAAGAGAGACAAGATGAGGATGAAAGTGCACAAGTATGGCCATAATTGCACCCTATACCCATTCACTGACCTCATTAAGTATCCTAGCGTTGTTCTGCAATCTAGTAGCAAGCCTAGTGTTCTCGTCTCTGAGGTCAGCTAACCGTCGGGCGAACTCGTCCCGTTCTGCCTCGCGTTCACTGGCTTGTTCTTCTACGAACTGACGCGTTGAGCGGAGCTGACGGTTTGCGGCTTCCAACTGTAGTATACAACATAATGTAGGAAAAAAACCAGTGGCACTCCGGGAGCGCCGACAGAAGTGAAAACTGGAAAAAATCTGCACCGCGGTAATCAACGCGTTGATGTCTTTTTAATGGTCAAAAGGTGGTGTCATCACGGTGTCGCGAAATCAATGGTTATCTCAAAAATGTGTTGACATTTATCTTTAAGGAGACGGGATTTAGTCTAAAAATAAAAGAGACATTATTATATGAAAAAAGAGTTCCTGGAAGGACTTTGGGGAGGCCTTTGCCCAGCAGTGGGACAGCATAAGACAAGATAAAAAAAAACATCATGCGATGAGCGACGATGGTTGATTACGATTACAAAAAACCAATAAACGGGTCTTGATTTCATTACATGACACTGAATAGTTTTGAAGGCATGCGGGGCGTCGATTATTTAATTATAGAACTAATAAGTCAGCAAATATTTTTAAAAAAAGTTTTTGGAAATCTTACAAATTACTTCAGACAGTAAATCTATACGAGCAGCATCACAATAAAAGCTAAACTAAGAATCATAAAAATTAAAGGCTAAGATTGTCCAACACGAAGCTTACAAGCTACAATAAATACATAAATAAAGACATAAGCTTTCGAATCGTGCGTTACCTTCTCGCAACATATCTTATGTACGGGTGAGTCTGTCATCCTTTTGACCTGCGCGTGCGTCGGTGCAACACAATTACAAGTTATTGTTCACTATATAATAATATTATGTACATAATGTATAGATAATAAGTTATTATAGACATTAGTAAAAGAAAATCAAGTGCATTTTCGTGTACTTATTGTCTTTGTGTGGTAGATTTTACGGAAGAGTGTTGTTTGTCCATGGAAGGGAAATTTTAATCTAATTCATCATTCAAGTCAAGTACTGTACCCGGCCGTATATTATGTGAATGTCACCTAAGTTTAAGAAAAGGTTTGTCATTTTAGTTGTCTCTATCACTCTTACTCATACTTGTATGACAGTCTCTTTCTAAAATCGATGAGTCACGATAACGGTCGGGTGCTATAGTAAGCATTACTTGGTTCTCCCTATATTTATCTTCTGTTTTGGCAATGTGTCGAATATATCAATATAGTTATTTTTCACGAGACTTGTCACAATAACAGTATAAGCGCAAGTCGTACCTGCTGATGCAGATCGTCTCTCTCCTTCTGCAGAGAATCGATGTCGTGCGCGAGGCGCTGCACCCTGGGGGAGCAGCTGCCGTCCAGCGAGTGCGCGGCGCCGGGCGCCGGGCGAGAGCGGGCCGGCAGCGAGCCCGGCTGCGGGCCTGTTCCGTACCTGTAGGGACTGACTTATGTGATCGACTGAGATTAACATTAAAAATCTTAAAAAATAAAAATAATCTGCTGTTCTGCTGTTATATACGACAGCTGATAATTTTTTCGCGATTACGATGTTGTTCCCATGGAGAAAGTTGTTCGGTTTGATGGTTACAGACCATCAAACCGAACAACTTAAATATGACGTGAAATTCAAAGCATTTATTTCAATTATACCATTTACAAGCACTTTTGCATTTCAAGGAGTCGGTCAGTCAGAAATATGAAGCTAGTTGCCCATTCCAAAGCGGAGTAGGTAACTATGGAGAAGAACGGGCAAGAAACTCCACGGACAGTTTTTTTTTTTACAAAATATAGGTTACATCATTTATGTTGAAATTATACACGTGAGAACAATGTAGAAAGACGTGCACGTTAAAAGCGTCCGTAATAAAATCATAATAAATCAAAATAAACCATGGCAGCTAAGAGATGACCAATCCCAACTGACGGCGCCCGTTCACGAACATGACGCATGGAACCACCAATTTTGAAGGGAACTAAATAATCCAACACACGCGTCACCACCGGCGAGACATGTGAGTGAGCGTGACATACTGTCAGCCGCCAGGGCACCATTCAAGTCAATGAAAGACATATTACCCGGTAAATGGTAGCTCTTTAGTACTTACATAGTACTCACTCCTGTGCTGCATAGCACATTAAATCATACAAAGGAGATCGAGTTTATACAATACAAAGATGTTGTTACAATCTTCAGCAGCTCCAACAGTATTTGCAAATGTGTGCTTACCACATAATTATTTCTGATACACACAGTATGAAACGCATGTTTTAAGACATCTCATAATTTGAGCAACTACAATCTACGCTTTAAAACGCCTGATCAGATAGTAATATTAACTTATCATTTTTATATGCGCGTCGTTCTGTGACAGTTAAACAATTTTTCTTTCTTTCTAATCCTAACTAATATTATAAATGTGAAAGTGAGCTTGTTCATTTGTTTTTTACGCCTTCAAGCTAAAACAACTGAACAGATTTGGATGAAATTTGTCACATGAGTAGACCATAACCTGGATTAGGACATAAGATACTATTTATCCCGATATTCCTACGGGATCGAGACTTATGCGGGTGAAACCGCGGGACGCAACTAGTACAATAATAGTTCCTCACCCCTCAGCAATAACTTCACCGCTGGTCATGAGCTGCGCGATCTTGATCATGGCGGCCTCCAGATCTGAACGAAGTAAGTTCTCCCGCTGTAGGCACTCCGCCATTGCTTCCTCCATGTTCTAAAAAGAGAATTATTGCAGATTTATTGTACTCTGGTATTGGACACACAAATAACTTCGAAGTTAATTGGATCTATGGGAGCTTTCATTTACCAACAGGACGTGGCATTTGCATAGCACAAAAAAGTGAAAAATAAAAATTACAAAAAAATACAACCAACTTCCAAAAAAAAAACACTACAAAGTTTAAAATTACTTTAATTTTGAAAAACGCTTTCCATCAGGCGAGACTGAGGTCAATAGCAGGCCAATAAAAAACCGGCAATAAAAATATAAAAAACCGGAGGTTTTGTGTTGTATTTTCGTTTTTAGCCATCGACTTCCAGACTCACATAAAAGTTGTTTTACATAGCGGAGCTGTTTTGTAAAACAGCTAGCGGTCATGTAAAACAGCGGATTCGACAATACATCTAAGACATAATTATATACATGAAAAAAAAAGACTCGCCGAATGCACATCTTCCTTTTTTGAACTCAATTATAATTTTTGCCCTTCACCCGAGATCTAGGAAGAGGTATAGTGATACAATCAAAAGTTAGTAGCATGAGATTTTAAAGACAAAACATTACCCTCCTTCTGGGGCAGTCAGGTAATAAATAGTCTACCTTTCGATGCAGTTCACAGTTGTCACAGTTCTGTTTAGAATCCAGGTCGTGCACTAGCTCGGTGATGTGTATGCTGGACTCCAACATATTACTTGTATCAGGACGGATTCCTACAAAAATAAAAGATTAGTTGTGGACTTCGTTTGGTTGGTTCGTATTCGAGAAACAGCCAACCAGCGTTACTGTGTGAGGGTTAAAAGTAGTTATATAGTAGCTCGTATATTGACAGACACATGAGACATTTGCGCTTTGTGCCTGGGATGGCAACATTTCTAGAGTCTGGCCACGCTAAGTCTGCATCAGTAAAAAACGGTGGAATTTGAAAATCTATAAACGGCAACACCATCCTGTCCTACGAAAAAACAATTTGATACTTTGGTTTGTCTTTTTTGATAGGTTATTTTGTTTATATTCTGTTTTATTCCTGGTAAAGAATAGTCACTTTAACACGATGCAGTGTGGATTTGATTCAGTTTTGTCATCGTATGGAGGTAGAGCATAGGTACGACATAGTCTATTACACATAATCTGTTATGCAAAAATCAAAAGGCAAAATATCAAAATCATTAGATCTATCTGCAACCCCGAAACTGACATAATTGACTGATGTAAAAGTATACCATATAAAAAACTTATTGGGGTTGCCCATTTATTCCAATGCAGACTTAGCGTGGCCAGACTCTACGATGTCTCTGGTATTGCAGATCTCCATAGGCGGTAGTGACAACTTACTATCAGATGGGTTACCATCGAATCCTAACTAATATTATAAACTAGCTTCCGGCCGCGGTTTCGCCTTCGTGGTCGATGGCCTTTCTTGTAAGAGTAGTCAGATAGGAAACGACGACCTCATCTAGCTTATATTTAATATTTTTTTCATATGACGTGTAAAAGTGATTCCGGTATCCTATTTACAGAATAATCAATTTCATTTCATTTCCCATACCAAATATCATCAGATCGGTTCAGCCGTTTAACCGTGAAAGCGTAATAATCAAACTCTTATTCGCATTTATAATATTAGTTAAGATGCGAAAGTGAGTTTGTTAGTTATGCTTGCACGCTAAAACGGCTAAATGAATTTGGATGAAATTTCGTACATGGGTAGACCATGACCTGGGCTAGGACATAGAATACTTTTTATCACGGAAGTACTTTTCCGTGGCATAATTTTCGACCTACACGCGGGCGAAGCCGTTCTAGTCTATGAAGCAAATATCCATGTGAATGACGATTTGATTATGCGTGTTATGTATATTTGTGCTTCATTTTCAACATAAACTTACTGGGAGAAAGCTTAGCAGATAAGTCGAGCAGTGAATGGGCTTCATGTCTCAGTCGTCGCAGAGAATTTTCCAGTTCCTTCTTGATATCTGTACTCAGGTCACGCTGTTGTTGCAGGAAGTTCACAATACCCTCCTGAAAGACAAAAAAAAAATTGTAACTTAAAAAAAAATTATTAATCATGTTATTTGTAATTTATCAAACACTTTTATACTATCTCAGCTCAAGTATTAGAAAGCGGCAAAAGGTGTTTCACAGGGCTATCTTTTGCTGGCGTTCAAAAAGCGCACAATTTTGATACCACACAACTTCACGAGTTTTTCGGCTCAGTTAAGTTTTGAGTTTGACTATTTCTACCGGGACTTTTGAGGCAATATATCACAATCAAATTCGTCCTTTTTTATTGTTAGTCAGTTAGGGTCTGCTCATTATAAGCCATATCTCGTTATCGTTATCATATTAAAACCTTGACTAACCTCATCCAAATCCGTTATTAACGCATTGAGATCAGGTGCGAAGTGCACATGTTTGCCGCCGCGAGACACGAGGCTCTGGTTCAACTCACCCGATAGGTTCGGACTCGACGGTCGGGAGTCTTCGTCTATTATCGTACTGGAATAGGAGAGAGAAATATATCGTTATAATATCCTAATGCTTCGCAAATGCTTATGCCTACATACAATATGCCTATATACAGAGAAGGAACATATAATAAAATCATACATCATACATTCAAAAGAACACACAAGTCACGTCCTAGGAAAGGAAGGTAGCATTCTTGGCCCTCCATTATTTAACATTTATATAAATGATATGCCTAAGGTCAGTAAGCACCAGATGGTCTTATTTGCTGATGACAGCACTATTTTATTCTCTAGTAATGGCATTAATATTCTTGAAAATAACATAAATGACGATCTTAAAAATATAATAAATTGGTTTTTTAATAATAATCTAAAAATAAATCTTAACAAGACTAAAATAATGAAATTTAATCAAAGAACAAATAGACCGAAACTAAATATAAAATATGGTATCGTAGTAATCTCTGAATGTGACATCACAAAATTTCTGGGCCTTTACATAGATAGTCATCTAACTTGGAAGCATCATATCGATGCTTTGTCAAAGAAGCCGAGTCAATTTGCTTATGCTCTGTACAAACTATCAAAAATGGTTAACCGCATTACAGTACAAATAGCTTATAATGCTTATGTGGCTTCTGGCATTAGGTCCGGAATCAACCGGAATTTTTTCTTATATACATAATATTTTTATAGATGAATTGGCAAGGTACCGTCATAATATTAATCTTTTAAAATAGTTCCCTGAGAGATTCCCAACGACATAGATTATAAATGGCTCTGAAGCTTACACAGGCGTGATGATAATTCATCATTCGTCATTATTGGTAGCCTTGTTTCACCTGATTCTAATAGCTATTAGAAATACAGAGTGTCTGGTATCCTTTAAGAGGCATGTGTTTTAATTCCTTTTAGATAGATGTTACTACTCCATCACTGAGTTTACTTCTGATAAACAGAGTTATGACGATTCCGACTTGCTAATTAGACACTTATGATTTTATTTATTGACTAAGTATGAATGTGTTTACTTGTCTAAAATACCTGTATACATAACTAACATTATTTTAAATTGATAATATTTTTCATTTTAATGTAATCTATTGGCATGCCACCTTAATTGTAATTGCTTATTTGTGTTAGTTTTGTACGCCATAAATATTGCCAAAACATAGTGTGCATATTTAAGACAATAACTATCAACTGGATGAGACTCGACCAGGGAAACATGGCACAAAAGGGAGGAGGCCTTTACTCAGCAGTGGGTGGAACAAGGCTGCCAATGATAATGAATGATGATTTATCATCACGCCTGTGTAAGGTAGACAGAAGCGAGTAGAACAAGTATACCTATTAGTTTTTTTTTTTTTTTTTGAGTTTACATATCTCGGGACCATGGGGTCCCGGTCTTTTGGAAGGCGTACGAGGGGCCGAGGCCAACTCGCAGAGGCCCCTTGGAAATATTTAAATGAAATGAGGCATCAACCGACGATTATCCTCGTACGCACTGTGCAAGTGCACAAAAGGATCATCCCCGGTTGATGTAGGACTATTGCAGTACATGGGAACAAAAAAATTGGACTATGGGTTTGGTTGGCTATAGTGGATTGGTTATTAAGAACTATGGTAGGACTATGACCCCTGCCTGACCAATGATATATAATATACACGGATAAGATGGCAGGGGGTGACTTGCACACTCAATAATGGGCCCCCAAAAAACTGTCGCTAGCACATAGTGACGTAGCGACTAGGGGGCAACATGTCTTGAGGTGCTTGAGGAGTGGAGAGGTGTTCCACGGCTTTCAGAACAATCCCAGAGCCCGGAAGATGGTCAAGATCCCTACGAGCACTTACTGGAATACTTCCTTCCTCCGAGCACATTTGCTCTTGCGAATCTCCGCTCAAGCCGGCCAATTAAGGCAAGAATGAGGTGGGAGCTCCGTTCCTCGTCAGTATTCACTCCAGCCGGCCAATAAAGGCAAGCCAGAGGTGAGGAACAAGACTTCTCCCGGGAGATAGGGTCCGTGGGGTCGCTACTGCCCAACAGCTCGCCACATGCTGTCCTGCGGGTTTTTGTATCTCTCTTGGTCTGGCTCCTTATCCCAGACCCGTTCCGGCAAAGTAAACTCTACCGGCACAGACCTAGAGTTCGGAGCGCACAAGCCCCACCACGACGTCAACGTAAATAGAATAGAATAGAATTTTCTTTATTCGAGTAACCAAGACTCAACAAGATTGTTAGTAAAACTTACGACTATGTTAGTAAGTACTGACACACAAAAACATGGAAAACAATACAATCAATAACGGTTGGTCACCGCTGCGACATCCCATGAGAGAGGCACAGCAGTGACCCACGTATTCACAGTCCAGGCGACTCGCAACCATGCTTAATACACTGTTGGAGCTGTCCCACAACCTGCGCACCAGGGAAGCGCACCTTTTACGCATTGTTGCGTAAAAGCAATATACATGCGCATCTGCAAACATCCCTGACGCACTACAGAAACGGGGCAGCCCCACCAGTATCCTAAACGCGTTGTTATATTGAACGCGGAGAGCGCTATACGATCTTTGCGTATATCTAGCCCACAGGCTGCACGTGTAAAAACTAGTACAGTAGGCTCGAAAGAGCGTGATTTTTACAGGAAGTGAGCATCGTGCAAACCTGCGAGCCAGCATGTTAGCTCTAACCGACAACGCCCTCCGCTCCCGTTCAATGTCATCATCGTCTTTGAGGTTGGGAGTCAATATATGACCAAGATACTTAAACCTGTAGACCCTCTACAAAGGTGTACCATAAAGTAATACAGGCGGTACCGCATCAGGGCTTTTACCCCCATCCTCAAAGACCATGACCTCCGACTTTTTAGTGTTGTATGCTAAGCCATGAACTTTAGCATACGCCTCACATTGAGCAACCAATTTTCTCAAGCCGCAGACTGACGCACTCAGCAGTACCATGTCGTCCGCGTAACTGATATTATTGACGCAGGTACCGTCTATATAACATCCGAGCCTGGTACTGCTGAGCTCGCTAATCAACTCGTTCACGTAAAGGTTGAAAAGCGTTGGTGAGCACAGTCCACCCTGCCTCACCCCACACTCCAACCCGTAAGGACGAGAAAATGCCCCAGCCCATCGTACTGTGTTGATCTGGTTTCCATACTAAAACTTTAAAATGTTAACAAGTTCTGTGGGTAAATTTATCCCCTCTAATTTACTCCACAACACATCATAGGAAACCAGATCAAATGCCTTTGACAAGTCAAAGATACGGCGGTGGGGTTATTATTATTATTATACCTTTAGTGCGATAGTTTAAAAAAAAACGATTTCTTTTGTGATATTTTGGCTAAGTTTGATCTGCTTCATTATTCTACAAAGAAACTTCATTTCCTAGTTTTAACGCCAGAACTTCCTGGAAAACTCATAAACCACATAAACGCAACAACGTTTTATTTAATCCTTTTCTAACGGGAGTGAACATGACACGCTATAATATCTCTCGCGTTTAGTTGCGTCACCTTTACCGCGCCACCCACGTAAATGCAGCAGGAACATGGAAAGGGCATCTTCGCTGGCGCATCGCCAGGTAATAAGCAGGATTAAGTTCGTTTGCGACTTTTATGAGAAAGTTGCGAATAGAATGCTTTTTATGTTATCCTAATTTTGGCAAGCAGTAGAGTATATCATTGTTCATGAAGATCACGATAAGAAATATTTAAGGCATTGCAAAGTTATCCACAAGTTCAATGCTTCATACCGTAAAGATGTAAGCCAAATCATTATCTCAATTAAATATAAACTTCTCGTTTTGTTGTTTTCTGGTTACTCTTGTCTTTTTTGTAAGCACGTGTTTTTCTGTGACAAATAAACTTATTTTTCTTTCTTTTCTTTTTGTCGGTATAGACAGCTGTATCGGTCTTTATGAGTTAATAATAGTTTTTGAACTATAATATAGCTGCTATAAACGTTCCGGTAATCGTAGAGCTACAGCAAAATCATGCGTGTCCCATTGAGTGAAGCCATACACTTTGCAATTCTATTTATTACACGCGGAAACAGTATTTGAAGACAAACTAATATATTGGGTGGTTTTACATTTAATGACGACTAGACTTCCATGATGAAACATAGCATTAACATAAGTATGTGATAGAAATTAACTACGTAATGCTATGATATAATTTGTGTTGTACAAATCTTGTTTGCATTGAGACAAGCGTTGTTACGGACATAAGGGATTCTTGGCCGGAGTCCAACGTATCTAGTGGTACAAGTACTAATTCTGTGTAAGTAACTGTATGATCAACAGGTGGACAGCCTGCTAGTAACATAGAATTGAACATTACGGGGCGGGTAGTAAATACTAATATTACTTCAATGGCTTTATTGGTTCAGGTTATCACTATGCTTAATAGATTAGATTACCCCTCACAAAATATAATAACGTCTGTCAGTCAAATAATTGGTCCACATAGACTAGTTCGTCGGGTGGAAAACACTAATAGAGTTCATATCCCTTTTTGGGTGGGAAATTATCAAATATTTCATAAGGCTATGTTACTTGCTCATAATGTAGCTTTCTATAGGTGAAACAACTTTTAAAATCAGTCCAGTAGTTTTTGGGTTTATTAATTACAAACAAAAATACAAAAATACAAATCTTTTCTTATAATATTAGTGTAGATGAGTCATCGCGACACCTACTAAAAACTAAAAACAGAGGATGTTTAATAAAGATCGACAGCAAAACATAATTAATGCAATGATTGCACCTTCGCGAAATGCGTCACCCATTTAGACGAAACCCCACCCGCTAACAAATCGTAGTAATCCATCAATATTATTAGTGTGGCATGAAATTTGGCGCGTTGCCAAGGAGACAGCGCCTCCTGGGGATATTAATTTTGTGCGAATCTTAACACCTAGTGATTATAAACACGTGCAGTGTTTTTAGGGTTTCCATGTAGAAGAAAGTTTGATTTTAATTTTAGGCGAGAATAGCCAAGATTGTAATGCTAGTTTCGAATTGCATTACAGTCGTGAGATGGAATCAGAATCACTACTATCAGAAGTTATACATATAATTTCATCGGAGGAGTTGGCAGAAATGTGTGCTTCTCATAAATAAGAGCCTGTTCACGATGCGTTACGGAGCCGCACCGCAAATATTTCGCCGCATTGGCGGCCACACGGTGAGACTGAGCGGTGCCGCTCCGGATTCGCAACGCGTACACCCCTCCCTGCTTCTCTCGCGGGTGGCAAGTCCGGTGTATAGCTTGTCCACTCTGAAATAACGCGCCTCACTACCGCCTTACCCATAGAAATCTGTATTACTGTGTACAGTACAAATATGTTCTTAATGTCCCTCGGCAAACCTCGTATTTCGTCAGTCGTCGGATTTCTATCAGTTGCCCTTAGTACTTGGTGCCGACCGGAGGCTCTCAATCGACTTGGAAGTATATAGAGTTGTAAATACTCTTTTAATTAATGTAATTTATTTAAAAAATGGTAGGAAAGCTGCTGAAGTCGCAGGCACGTCAGATAGGCAAATTGTTTTACAGATATTATACAAGAGAAATCTAATAATTGATGGACATGGAAATAAGCATTCGTTTAAAGAAAGAAAGAAAGAAAGAAAAGGTATTTATTGGGTTTGTATTCGGAAATGCGATGATTCCCGAGGGACATTAAGAAAATAGTAATATTGTACATAAATGCGGTACAGTGGCGCGTCATTTCAGAGTGGACCAGCTATATGTGCGGTGCGACGGCGGGACGCACCGTGTGGCATACCATAGGTATTTGTATGTAGGACGCCACAGCGACACAGTTCCGGGGCCGCACCGCCGCCGCAACGCATCTTATGTATCGGCCCTTAAGCCCTTTCGAGACGTGACATAACAATTTCAGTAGCTAATTTACAGTAAGATGTCTGCGCTCAAAAGGGTGGTGTTCAACGATGAATATTTTTCAATAGGCGTGTTCGACGTAAAACAAGCCGACCCCGCCACGAAGTATACCACTAAAGGAAGGAAATTTGACCTAGCAAAAGTAAATATCAATACCTTTTTATTACTAAAGAGTCAACCCTATCCATATACCGTGGGAGAGCGTCACAAGCGCTTACTTTAGCACCTCTCCATTAAATCGCAGCTTCCGCCAGTACACTCATACCGCTAAATTCTCTTAATCACCGTATTACTCTTTGTTTTTTGCTATTAAATATAGTGTTATAAAGCTAATGTATTGTAGTCTCTATGTGGAAGGAATAAGAACTATAACAGATGTTCTTCCGGGTTTAGTAGAGGACCACCTTATCAAAGGGCGCTAAGGGATTATAAATTTGACTAAAGCAATAACAGTTTCTTCAAAAGTTTGCCATAACATAAGTACTAACGCTCTACTTAATAAGGGTGCTACATAGTAGATATGATTTAGGCATGTTTTCAAACAATGCTTATATTTTTGTGCTGATAAGCTGAGCTATAGACCGTTCTATTAGCTATTTGCAATTATTGTTTTTCTTCCTAAATCGTGATTAGATGGCAAATACATTACTTCAACAAAAAGTTATTACTTAATTCATTATTTTTGTGTTTTTTTTATGCCAATTGTAATTAGTGTTTTGTGGAAAAAATATTTTTAACTGCAGATAAACGGACGTCAATCCCAAAGCCGACATTAGACGTAAATCCGAAAACATCGAACGGATTTGATTTCTTTTTTTTTCTATGTATGAGTAATATTCCTAGTAACCCGAGCAGCTGAACTAAATTCATCACATACAATGCTGATAGATCAAAGCGGTTCAAGAGCGACAAAACGAAGCGCACGCGCAGGCCGGCCAAAGAGTTTTGTTGTGTCAATGGCGCACCTCGTGTTGAGACGGCAACTTAGTTGCGTTCGTCTTGTTTATTCGTAAATAGATCTTTGCTGAATAGTGGAAGATGTTTGCGATGTTTAGTGGTTAGAAAAACCTCGCGATAATTGGTAATCGAATTTTGTAGACTTAAGAGATGAAGGGAATAACAGACGCGATACTGTAGATGTGCAGTTAAGTTTCCAACTCGGTACACTGTACTTTTGACTATGACTTTGATGAACTATTTATTTATAAGGAACACAAGAAATAAAAATATGTAACGTTTCATGTGTTGAGCTACTAAGCACACTAGACCAGTGACATCGTTTTGGAAAAATCTATCTCTAATCGAGAGTTTATATCTCGTAGGCTACTCCAGAAAATATAGGAGAAAATCTTATGATAACTAATACCTATACCAGGTTATTGTCAACTAATACTTCAATAGCAAATAACGTTTTCAAAAACTCTGTATCCCGTAATCATGGATCGTAAATCAGTATACTCACTCATGTTCTCCTGGTACAAGCCGGGCCAGTAGCTGCGCTAGTACAGTGCGGTTCAGCTCGTCTTCCGCGCTAGCGCAGTACGCCACCAACTGACCGACCACACGGTGTAGGCTCACTGCCACACGCTTTAGGTCATCCCTGGAAATATTTAGTTTAAGTAAGCATAAATAAAAATTGATTTTGATCAAACTTAAATAAAATATTAACGTAGGCCTTCGCAAGCTATATACAAGCAGGAGCCTTTATCCCAGCTTGCGAAAGCCTACGTTAATATGAAGCGGGCGATGAGGTCTTCTCAGGTTGAAAGGCGAATTAAAAGTTGCACGATTCCAAATAGTACGTCATAATATGGCGATGAGCTACCAATACGGAGTACATTGTCCAATTCCTATGGATACTAATTGACACAAAAGAAAATCTGGATAAACACGCCCGCGACAGTGACCATAGATCGAGGTATTACACACACACACATGCTTGTTTGCCGACTACAAAAATCAGTGTACATAATGTGATCCAAAGTATTTCTAAAGCCACACTTAAAAGGCGTTCATCACAAACATTTTGGATAATAAATTAATCATGCGTCAGTTTAACTGTTTGTTTGTACCAAACGGCTGCAACGTTTTGATGAGCGGCCGATCGTGACGCAACCCGGAACAACACATGTTACACTTTAACCCAGAATCGAATTCCGTTCCCAGGCGTAACATATCTTCAAATAAACATGCATTTTAAGAGTTGTCTAGAGGTGTGTTACTGAACACAAATGTTGTGAGCTACTGTCGATTTGACATCCCCCTCCATTAACATTTAAATTCCTAACAGAAAAGTCAGAACTACACCAAATACCAGCGCCTAGCATCTCCTTGAAACCGTCAACATAAGAAACCTGCACTTTTAGACCAAAAAATAAATCTCCATACCTTTATAAAATAAATTGGTTGAAAATAACAGCGAGATTTATAAAAATTCATGCCTGATAGAGGAAGTAGGAACCCTGGCCTAGTATTATCGAATTATTCAATTTAATAAATGATTTCCCATTTTATTCCCACATACATAATCATGTTTGGGGCCCTTACAGCAGTCTAAGCGCTACATACCTCCTAGCCTTGTCCCGTCTAGTGTGTCTCCCAGTGTCAGTCTTACCAGACGTAACTGAATAAAGCAATGCCATAATTTCATTTCAATTGCACATCAATCAGCTTTACATGAGATTTTACAAATGATAAAATTCAAGAGCTTTTAGTTCAGAAACACAACATCACGCATACACATGTCGCCAGTCATGTTTAAGAAACTTTGGATACATCCATTTTCTAAGTTCTGTAAGAGATTAAATAAATCCTCACCGCTCCTTGGTGACCTCCTCCAGCTGTCTGTTCTGGTCAAAGCTGATGTTCCTTCTCGCCTTCCACTTGTCCTCGCCGACGGATAGCTCGTCGCGAAGACTTGAACACTGTTGACAAAACCATTTATATCATTATCTTAGGAGTGAAGGCAGATGGATTGAATTTTAAACACAAGTGCAAACTCTTTTAAATTACAAGTAGGTACATCGTGTGTCTATTATCAACGAGTACGAACTTGTTCTTAGCTTGAAGCATTGATCCCTTGGTATTGTTGATCGAAGATTGATCCTGAATAAACAATTCAACCTTTGCTTTCTAGGCTGTTCTCAAACGTGTGTGTATCCGATCAACACACTGTTGAACTGTAACCAACTATTGGACAGAGTGTCAATGTGAAACTCTGCTAACAACTCTTTATTAACAACAAACTATCTTAACATAACATTACGCCTGTAATCAGCGAAGGGTAAGGCAGAGGTGTACCATTAGCACACACACCCACATTTTGCCAGACAAATTATTGATACAATATCATTTTCATGTGAATTCAAAGTATCAACTGCTTATTAACTTATACTATTCACATAAAACATACCATAAACTTTCTCAAAATCACCATGATGAAGTCACATTGTCAACTACACAAACACTATGTCTTTATCACTATGTGTTCATTGACTAATAACTTTATTTGTAACACTTTTATCGTACAACTTGTTAATTCACACATTATGCACTTTGTTCGTCTGTCTAATTGTTTAGAGTCAATCTAAATTAAACTGTGAATTGTTCAACTTACGTCTGAAAATTGTGGAGCACAATAAAATAAGTGGAAGGATATCGAATGCGGAAAGTGTTATAGGTGCAAAACTAACGAAATAGTTTCCGGAGCGTCTTCATTAGTATGAAAAACACTGAAATGAGTTTACGTTAATTGAAAACAGGTTTCATTGAACATCCTTTCATTAATGTTTAAGGTTAATGTCATCGTATGTAGATTATTTTACCACCGTCTTTGTTTTCTTCAATGTATGATAAAGTACGGGTAGATTGTCTACGGGTAAGGTGTTATTCTGATCAGCATATTACAGATAATGAAAATATATAAAGAACTTTAAGTTTCAAAAGTTTTCGTGGATTGTAAAACATTAAAGAACCGGGGAAAGCAACATAGGTACCTACTCTAACCGATTTGTGTTCAATATTTATCCGATGAGATGAATCTTCAAACAGATTCAATATTCAAAATTCCATGCGTCAATATCAAACATAAACTGTGAATCTTTACGTCGATACCTACCTCTGAGTTAAGTAAATTAAATAACAAAATAAACTCAACATTATTTTCTCTCAAATATTGGTACAGTACCGACTTTGTTGAAAATCTCTTAAAACGACAGAATTAGATCACCAAGCCTGAAATTGGGTGTTGACCTCAATAGAAATAAAATTTATTACATCTTTACGTCATACACCCATTTAATACTAGGTAAAAATAGTACCACTTACATCAACACGAGTAGGTTAAACAGTCACACAAAAATATAATACTACCCTCACAAAACGAATCCAGCTGCGTACAAAAATACGCCAAGAAAAAAGATAGCCATGTGTGGGCAAACGGATGCACGTGTTCAATACAACACGTCAACACCCCTATTGTAAGGACGATAAGGTTTATTTCTGTATATTATTGTTATAAAGCAGAGCAAGTGATGATGCTAAGTTGCAGTGTTTGCTTATTGTTACGGATTGATAATGAAAGGAGAATATACGAGGGAATTTGTTTAACTTGCTGTTAGAATGTAATCATTAAAATGTTTAAATATACGGTAATTGAATCGCGTGAGGTGCTAACAGCTGCAAACAATAAGAAAATGTGGGTCAGATGAGAAGCTAATTACTAATTAAAACACGTTTTACAATTCCAATCGACAATGCCAATGTGTAAAGCTAACTTCGCTAACGTAAAGTAGGCATTTGACGGCTGTATGTTTATGGATGGTCTATTCGGCAACTTCATTGTTAACCACAATAACTATATTAGTAGCTGGGTAAGATAACGCGCGGTCATAAGCTAAATTAAACGCATGATTCTTCATTTGGTCCCAAATATTTATTTTCAGTTTACTAGGCATTTCTGCCAAATTAATTTAATGAACTAAGTCGAAGAAGATTAGAGGTAGCCCTATCTACGTTCATACTAAACCACCGCGTACGTACTGTCAACAATGAGTAACAACTTACATTACTTTATCTACAGCATCTGGTACCCTATTACACCTAATTCAAGTATGGAACATTAAAACGCCAGCATCTGGCGTCACAAGGGGTCCATTAAAATGTCAAGTTCAATGCTCCTCATTAATAATTTTGTCTACTAAAGCATTACTTACTATGCCGCGATGTAAACATTGGGCTCAAGTGGTACGAGTGGCCGTCAATGGCCCATCGAATCGAGGGGTCTATTGTATTAATATGTTTATGATGTGTTGTGTTTAATGGGGCGGGAGAGAGATTCTATTATGTAAAGCAAAGGGGAGATCGAATTTTGGTGGGCTATGGAGTTGAAATTGATTTAAATTGCAGTGGCAATTGTTTGCGTGGTATGGGAAATGAAATGGTAGATGCGGAACAAACTAGACAGAACACGGCTCGTATCAAAAGCTGACGAACTGAGCTTGAAATAAGCTTTCATTAAATGATCAATTAAACGCCCAACTACTGCCTTCAAGCTAGTACCTACTTCGAAACTTCGGAGCGTTGATCGAATCTATATCAAAAAGTTTTGATACCAAAGTTCACATTTCAGACATTTCAGGACGTACATAGCCTTCAACTAAAAAGAGAGGTCACAGAGTGGATAAACTAATTTTATTTTGATGAATGATATACCTGATAACTTTCTGGATTAAGATTTTATACTCTGTCTTGACATTTAAGACTTTCATGTGATGACAAGCATCTGACAAACAGGGGGGAATGTCTGCCCCAAATTATGACGGATTCATAGACTTATCACCTCACCTGATTTAACAGGATAAACAGAGAATTAGCAAGTCATTCATTTCGGTGAACGCATTGTTCTATTAATATTCTTGAAAAACAAAGGTGTATGTATGTTCATACAAATAATGTCCATCCTACACAAAACATGCGTGTACTGTATCTATATTTGCAGGATAAATAGCTGTTTGGCTAAATAACACTTCGTAAACTGTGTCGATATAACAGATGCTTAGTATTCCCACTTAGAACGAATAAAATGTTCAGACCAAAACGAAAATAGGACGAAACACAAGGGGAATATGTATTTTAAAATAACTAAGTGTAGACAGCTTAAAATGGGACACAGATTCTTAGATAAACAAATGTTTAGCATACTTGAATAGGGATGCGAAACTATTGAAATAGTTTTAAAGATAATATAGGTAAATGAATATAAACATTTTTCAGTGCCCTATTTTTTTACTTTCAAGTAGAGGGAAAGCTTTGTAAAAGATTTGTTTGTTTTTATTTGGTCTGCTGTGGCTCTGTTAAACGATCTAGTTTTGGAAAGTATTTTGATTCAATAAGATTTCGATTAATGTCTATCATTCTAACATTATGAAACACATCGCCTGTAACTGAAAACATTCAATAAGAACTTGTGATCTATATTTTTACGGAGAAATAATTAACAGAATTTATAACAAAAACACAACAGAAACTGGTAACGCGCTAATCAGTAACTATTGCTATATATTACAAGTTTTAACCTAATTTCCTTATTAACATACGCAGAACAAAACAATTCCACACGTCAACCGCGGGCCGATAAAGCCGTTACATATAATTCTATTTGCAGCAATTGCATGCCTTTCCTCCAACAGATTCTAAGAAAACTGACTGCACCCCAAATAAATCACATTTGCTCTAATCATTCGATGCACAAATTAAAAACGGTCGCAGTCTAACGGTCAATCCCACATGTCTAAAACAGCACCGTATTCAGGCTGAAGTCAACCTTATGATGACACTGTAAGCTTTATATTTGCATGTGGGTTTTTCTCGCGCGTAAATGACGTCATAAGCGGCGCGTACGCAACACACGTCTGTCGCGGAAAGCGTCTGACGCTGCACTGAAAGCAAAAGCACAGTGGGGCACTTGTTTGTTTATAGGCTTGTGTTTTTTTAATGGCCACGGGATTCAGAATTTGCGGGTGATTGAGGCGTAAAACTGGCGATATTTATCTATTAGAGCGATGTGTGAGGTATTAAAAAAATCCGGAGTTGTACTTCTTACTTTTTAATGAACGGATGGGGTTGAGAGATGTAAAGAGTGCGACTGTCATACAATCATTATTGGCTACACGACAACCTTTTAAAGTATTAGCTTATTAAAACGGTAGCTGCCTTGGACCTTTGCCACTTGAGTTCTTTAAATAGTCTGTTAAGTATCTAAAGCATACTTAAGGAAACAGGCGAAACTCTTGAAAAAATTTAAAGGAAAGCAGCCCTTCAAAGATCTATACTATGGGTATGAAATTAATTCACAAAATAATGCTGTTGTTTTGTGAATTAATTTCATATCCATCTCTTTGTATATGTCATTTTCTTCTTTTGTATATGTTCAGAAATGGTTTTATGGAAATCCCAAGGTTATTGGGAGACCTACTTAGAATCTATACCATTACACATGTTATGAACGCTGAGTTCTTACTAGTACCGTAGTACGTACCAGAACTTGATATGCATGAGATCGATCTGTATCAAACATCGGATTTACAGACTCTTAAACCATAAACGGATTCAACTGCCAATCTTGATTAATTTAATAAGGATTTACAAGTGTTACATGTATTGCAGATCCAGACTTTGATCTTATGGATAAAAAGAAAATCAACATTTTAACTTTATGAATTGTTTATAAACATGAGAAGGAAAATATTGAGAATAAATAGTTTATAAAACAATGAAATCAGGGCAACTTTCATCACCAGAGCCAAACATAGTTGTCAGTTTCGCGTAAAAGACAAAAAAACTCCTCTTTAAACAACATTTGCAAGGACTTATTACATGAAGAAGGGATTCTTACTGCTTGGGTTTATAATACCCAAGCAGTAAGAATGAATTAAACACATTGATAGATCACAACCTTAACCCATTTTCTACAGACATTACAGACTGTCCCTACCATTACTGTTAATATAATTAAGACAACAATTGTAGGGACATTCTCCTATGAGTAATTCAAATTCATCTGGACATCATAACAAGAGTCGTCCTGCCTACAATTTAAATCTTAACGGTCACTAACGAATCTTTTAGATGTCAACCTACGCTACGCACAGACTTTATTAGTACCAATTATGTCTAAAATTAAGAAAAAAGTCCATATGAAGAGGCCGGATGTCACCAATTTATTTTTAGATCCTCTGCCGTTTTATAGCGACACCATAAGGGAGGGAGTTCGCCGTGAAACAAGCTTGCGGTGTGGTCTCGCTCGATCTTTTGTTTATTGCTAATCTTGGAATGAAAGGGGTGATTTCAGTGTATGTTGGTTTGTGCTTCAGATATTTGAGAAGTTCAGGTTTCAAATATATTCAAGGTTTCAAACATATTCAATGTTGATGGTGCGACCAAGTTTGCATTCTTGTACAAACGGTTTTGGACTCGAATTATTGTAGAATAATTCGATTAAAAAATTGTTGTTAAGGTTTATAACATAGATGAAAAACAATGCTGTAGAGTAAGTATTAGTGGGTGTCTACATCAAATATTTATAATATGGCCATCCAAGACATAAATCTTTTCTTTTTTTTTTTTTGACTTGATGGTGCTTTTTCTTTGGAGCGAGTTTTCAATGAGACTGAACACCTATAAAATATTTGTAAGACGTTTAAATCTGGTATCTATGCCGTACGACGAACACATCAAGTAAACAGCAGTTTCTATGAACGATACAAACTTTATGATACTGTACACAAATATGAAATGTGGAACGTTATCAAAGGCAGCCGGTAAAGGGCAGTTTGTTCCGTGATCCCCGGTGTAAGACACGTATGACCGTTAACGTTGCTGTTTATGTCATGTAACTTGATGTTTGCTGTCAAAATAGAATACGTGTGAAGTTTTACGAGCAGTTTCCTTTAACTTTAAACACAATGCGCGTACGTTTCATAGTTAGGAAAGTTGGTTGGTAGCATTTTATGGGAACTCAAACTATTTATTTCAATTAAATAATTTTATTCGGCCATTCGGAAAGATGAAGCTAGTTGCCCAATTTCAAAGCGTAGTAGGGATCCTATGGAGAAGAATGGGCAAGAAACTCAATAGACAGTCTTTTAAATTATATTGTTACAAAATATTAGTTACATCATTAATGTTGAACTAACTAGATGCCAGCAGTGGTCCAGTGATATTGCAACATCTGATCACTCTCATATTTACTGCGATGACTCATAGTTTACCTCTATTTATTTTTTATATGACTGTACTGACTTACGATATATATATTATATTTTTTTTCTTTATAATGTTTCACAATTGGTGATACTTTATTCACATTACAATCTAGCCTATTAACTAATAAGTAATTTAAATATAACTTAAACTGCTAAGTAACTATAAAATTGAGAAGTCGTCCAATAACGTCTTTTTTATTCACTATAAGTTAAGGGGCAGACACTAGATTCACGTGTTCTTTGTAAAAGTCAGCACTTGCACTACAGTTTAAATTCACTTACTCTGCACTAAACTAAATCAAGGTTTCCCCTTTTTAGTCTTCGCACTAATTCATTGTCGTCAAGGAGTTGAATCGCTTCAATATTCACGTGATGATGAAGTCTGTGTTCATGAGTTTCTGCATATTTTTGTATAATGTTTACGACATCCATCTTGAGGTACCGGTGGAGGTCACTATTTCTAATGTACCAGGGCGCGTTGACTATGTCCCTTAATACTTGTTTTTGAAATACGATACGACAATAAATAAGACTTTTTATTAAACGTGGAAAACCACTATTGTTCACACCCACAGTAGATACCTAATACTGTGGTCATACACACGCAATGTGGTCTCTACATGTCACTTAAACAATAAAGAGTAATCAACTGAGTATTGGAAAGACAAAACTTTTTCAAATGGATAATTGCATCTGGTCGTAAATTCTCCCTGGTCTTCCTGAACAAGTAAGTATGGGAAAAGTCTTAATTACTTAATAGTGGATACAGGAAATGAACCTAGGTACAATGAACTGATACGTATCAAAGTGCCCGCTGTTTATAGGAAGTATTCAACACATCTTGGTTGGGATGTTGTATTGTATGTAGTCTAGGACTAGACTTCTTCTTAATCTTTTTTGTTGATTGATTCAACCGTTTTAAATACACGCGTGTACGGATTCTACATACTGTTACTAAAATTACTATTTTTACTCTAAAGCTTAAACCAAGGGAACGACTGTCTTGCACAATTTTTCTGCAAGAAAGTGCAAGTTGGTACCTACTCAGTTACTCACACTTACCCCAAGGTACATTCTTAGATATTATCTGTAGTATGTGTTACCTATGACATTTCCCTGATTGCACTTGCACGTTTTATGAAACAGCGTGATAGGAAGATTTCATAATGCCCTAAGCGGTAATTTCATTTCAAATATCTATGTGGAACATACACTTTCGGTCACTTACAAGCACAGATTTAATTTCCGCATCGCCAGACCAATATCTGTAATGGATTTTGATATAATCCATTTATAAATTAGCACGCGTAACGTTAAAAACATTCCTACTTTTACTAGGACAGTGATAACGCGCAACAGATTCACTGTGATTAATAGGTTAGTTAGTCGAGAGCAAATGAAATAGGATAAGGCTAGCAGAGGGGCACTCGAGTACTCTAGGTTGCGAGAGCATTTATATTTGCATCTTTATCTCGAGTGCAAGGAACATTAGCGAATATGGCGCGTACATTATGGACTTCTGAAGGGCTCATACTTGTGGCAGTAGGGTGTTGCATTGCAAAGGAATGGTATGGGGAAATGGTTTTGGAGTAAGAGTTATGTAATTGAAGTTCTATTAGAACATTTTTGGTAGGAAACCTGGCAGTACTTGACGCGAATATCGACATAGAACCGTCCAGATATAATTTGGTTTGTATCAAGCATTCATCAGCCACGCGCATTTTAGCTTGCCTGCATAGAACATAGGTATACTAAAACCTCTTCTTGTACGCAGTAAGTCGCGTCTCATATAATACTTTGAAGCAGTAAGTCACCATCAGTGAGTAGTATCTCGTTGAGCCACTCAGTGTCGGATCAGATTTATTCAATGCTCAACAGTTGCCTTAAGGTTGAATGAACGTAGATAAAACCCAATGCTTTTAGTAATCAATCATTAGTATTCTAGAGTAGTTGATGGTTAAGCATGTCACAAAACGATTTAAAAAAAAAACACGCTAGATTATGAATTTTAGATTCTATGCGCGTCAAATGAAAATAAAACGCGTGATGGTATTTGGTCAAGCCTATTTGGCCTATAAGGGGCGTTTTGCCAAATACTGTTATATGAGGCAGGCCATATTGTATTGTACTGGTTGTCCTTAATCGGTTCTTGTCAATAAACCTACATCGGTTAACAAAAAAATGGGTGTCATGTGAAAAGTAAATAAAAACATTACTATCGCTCCCCAGTTGAACTAGTTGGTGTCATCGACCGATGACCCAATGATAAGATAAGAATTGGGCTATTCGTAAAAAAATACTAAAAGTACGAAGAGCTCAGATAATCGATATCTAAACAACAATATTTAAGCGACTACCAACAACCACAGGATACGGCAGCATGCGACCACGACTTAGAATCCAGGTAAAAACACATATTTTCTTGTTTCCTGCTTTTCATTTCATTTTTTCGTAGTCAGATTTGAGTTTTTTCAGTGGCTCAGTGTTTTACCTTCAGTATTTATTAAGTAGTTGGCGCAAGAAAACCACAAACAGCACCAAACATTTATCCCAAGCCTACTAATGAAACTACTTATCTGCCATCCCAAGAGGTTAACCAAAGTTCCTCTCACTCCATATAGCAAGGACCACATTAATGAATGGCAAAGGGAAGCCGACCCGGACGCGCATGTTATGCTTGCACTGACCATAGCATCCGGTAATATAACACCGATAAGTAATTAATAACGTTTAATTATATAGGTCAACGGACGATTTCAGACCAACTATGGCTTAATAGGCAATGTGTTCTAAACACCATCATTGGGGAATATATTTTTGAATAATACGAAGATTTTTCTTTAGCAGTCCAGTCATGATTTGTTGTTGATAGGCTCGCTCCTTATTACCTACTTAGAACTTAAGCAGAACTTGCGAAATGAGGGTGTACTTCAACTTTCATTTCCCCTTCTGGAAAAATTGCGGTGGCCTCAGACAAAAACCGGCCAAGTGCGTGTCGGACTACGCACAATGAGGAGTTCCGTAGTTGGGATGAATTTATCCCAAATACAAAGTTAACATTGTAGTTGAAATACATGCTCTCCCATACATACCAATTGCAAATGTAAGTCTGCACGCACAATATTGAGAGATTTACCATGTTATTTTAAGACCATAGACTTCTTATAGCTTTACCTGTAATCAATTAATTTTATTCTACATTTTTGGCCTAGTAGTTTCGGAAATAAGGGGGGAATGGTAAATTTTCATCTACATTCTTAAATATCTTTCAAATTATTTATTTTAAAATGATAAAAAAAATAAAATGAAATTGAAGAAGACCCTGGAAGAAATCGACACGTGTTTCACCTCTCAACGAGGCATCCTCAGGATGACGATTAACTTGTCTTGAACTCGAACACGGCGTGTTGCCACACCAAGCACCGAGCGCAGACACACCGTGTGGCAACACGCCGTGTTTGAGTTCACGACAAGTTAATCGTCATCCTGAGGATGCCTCGTTGAGAGGTGAAACACGTGTCGATTTCTTCCAGGGTCTTCTCAAGACTCTTTAGAAATAGCTAAGCGGAAAAGGTTACTAAATATATCCACATCATCATTTTATTATGGATTTCCGCAAGGTCACGCCTGAATCAATTAACGATAAAAAAAATATAAAAAATCTTCACAATAAGTTCTTTCATTTGATAGGTCTCACGGTACCCGTTTACAATTTATTTATTTTTTCTTGTTTGTCCCCCAAAAGTGACCCCCATATTCAAAATTCATTAATTTCGTTACACGTCCATGTTTGGGTCACAGAAATACATGTGTACCAAATTTCAACATAATCGGTCCATTGGGTTCGGAGCAAATTGGCTGTAACAGACGGACACACGAGTGATCCTATAAGGGTTCCATTTATTCCTTTTGAGGTACGGAACCCTAAAAGTATGCAAATAAAAAGAAAACATTGCAAGTTTTCCAATAACTAATAAAAACCAAATTATACCAATAAATCAGACTGACAAATACGCCAAACGGAAACAATCCGATCTTGCATGAAACGTAACGAATTTTAACTACCACTAACAAGACTGCCTATACTCCACTTAATTTCCACTCTATTTCGCATGCAATAAAGTCGATAATTCTTTGATATTTTAGTCTCCTAGATGCACTAGTTGCGTGATGTAAAAGGGTTATGACGCGCGTTTAGTGCAGTGTTTATGTGAGACGAGTAACGCCGCATTCTCGACGTTCATTTTGTTCTACTAAAATAAGAGGAAATCGGACTTTTTTCCTTAGAAAGCGCCTGAAAAAGGTTTAACGACGTGTCTTATGGGTAACGCCACCTGCTTTTTAGTAAGGGCAATTACAGTAAGACATTCTACTAAGAATTAGATATACACTTTTGATTTTTAAAGTTTATATCTAATTCTTTAGATATGCACTTGATTTAGTAATTTTTATCATCCTGTAACTTTCATAGATTAAAATCAAAGCTTTTATACAGACAGAAAAAACAAATACTTCAATTTAGTTTTCAAGAAGAGGCCTGCTTACAAATACAGCAAAAAAAAATCAATCAATCAAAATATTTTAATTCACATGAACATACATGGGCACTGTCAGAAGCTAGGTGCATGGTTCCAATTGGTCGTTTCCTATAGAGAAGAGCCGGCAAGAAACTCCATGGTTACTCTTTTAAAAGTAACTAACTGGCTTTTACAATATTTCTAAATAACAGTGTTAATAGGTATGGGAGAACAGTGTAGGCCCTTTAACAAGTACCAGGTACTTAACAAAATATATAGAAAATTGTTAGCAAATATACAGTCCACTAAGCCTACAACGTTCTCACATTCACAAAATAGAAAAGAATCTATATAAAAGATATATAAATGAATAAACGAAATTACATGATTGCCATTACTACTGTAACAAGTACCTAAAGTATTACAATAACTTATATTATGCAACCAGAGTGCAAAGCTGAAAAGCGCTTACTATCGCCATCTTAGATTTTAAGTTTAAAGTATCACAGCAACCTTCACTCGAAGATTGGCACAGACATCAGGAAGACCACATCTTAAATCATCATAAATCCTGACGTCAATATAATGTAATCACACGTGACATTTGATTGGGCGCGCGGGCGCATAGTAAATAAATGTTAAACTTAAAATTAGAACGCGGTTCAGTCAACTCGGCGCATTGCTCCCAATAGATCAGCTCACGCACAATGCAACTAGGACTTTGCTTTTGACAAGTAATTCGGAATAAATGGGACAGGACAGGTGTCACTTTGTATATTTGCGCAGGAGTTATAATGTCAACTGTGACTGTTCGACATTTGAATTCTCAGTAAGGTAGAATTTTACCAAGTTTGTATATATGTTTTTGAGCTTCTGAAGTTTTGGAAAGAAACTAATAAACAATATTTTTCAGTTAATGTTTGTTTTATATATATCCTAGTTGATTTCAATTTGATGAACTAGATGCAAAGGAAGTTACGGAATTGTAGTGCAGTAACTATTACTATTATAACAGAACACAACAGATACAGGGAATGTTAATGGGTTTGAACACTGAACAGTCCAGTAAAATGGGTTATTGTGTCGCTGCACACGGGGTCGTAATCTCTCACTATTTCTGCACTATGCACTACCGCAATCTTTAGCTCACGCATCGTATATGCAAAGTTTGCATAGATGACTGGCTTCTAATCAAATCAAATGAGGTAAAAGTTCAGACAGATGTTGCCACCTGTGAAGATTTACAGCATTGCAACAAAACATTTCAATTCTAGACGCTTGCTTATCTACTGGCAATAATTATGGGTAAAAGGACCAATGGAAATGTGTATGGAGTCATGCTAATGCCAGCGATAGTAATATATACGTAGTTATCAAACCTAACAGCTGCAATGTTAACGTTACTACGTTACTGATTCAATTGTCTATTCACCTAACAAAACACCTTACTAACCTTTACGACGACCACACGAAGACGACAACCTATTCTTAGCTAAACACGTTCTAATAACACGCCGTATTCTCACTATCAAACAAACTCAAACGAGCACGTTTACGTTACTTTAATTAACCGTTGCCAGGAACACAACCAAAAAGTGAGTATTGTAGACCAAAACGTTGGCTCAGATTTACGAGTGACCAGTCATGGGAGGGGAATCCGAGGGTGGCTCTTATTTATAGAGCAAGTTGTCTAAGTGCATGGGAATTTATTGGTCGTGCAAGGGATTTAGAGCCAAGACGAGAGTAAAGAGACAAGACTGGGAGTAAAAAGATGATTGTGAGTACGACGCCTAATTGTAGATGCAGAGTACTGATCTTTATAAGTTGTTGTTGTTATTAGTTGAAATAATTGGGGTTAGTCATACTCATCCTTTGATGATATGATGAAGAAATAGTCGTAGTTTCTTTGATGCTGGTAGGTTGAAAAATAGCATTCAGTATGAGTATTATGTACGTAAGTTATATCAATACCAGATAAGCGTTATTGTTGAGTTATAAATATTGGATGATCTTTAACCTTACTGATACACGTGACTTTGGGTAAAGCCGATGCAAGATAGTTTTACATGTCAAAGCCCTGCACATAAAAGCACCTCTGCAGTTACTTATTTGCTTGTAACTTGACGACTACCTATTCGTTTGTTTCTTGGCTGATCTGGGACATCAAACAGTCTAGTACGGTCCTCTAGTACAGTATACAGTTTGCTGTATCTGTTTTTACCCAACTCGTATGTATGTATGTCCGTCTCTATGTTCCCTCGTAACTACTAAACGGCTGAACCGATTATGTTGTTAGATACGTCTTAGTTGCGCGAGTGTCACTGGGTATATTAAAATTAAATAAAATACAATAGACGTGGATATATTTAGTAACTTTTCCGCTTAACTAAGCGGAAAAGTCACTAAATATATCCACGTCTATTGTATTTTATAGTGGATTTCCGCAAGGTCAAGCCTGAATCAATTAACTATCAAAATTAAATAAATAATTTTATAAATTAAAAACACAACTGCCCTGCCAAAAAACGAACTAAAAAGTAATAAACAAGTTGTATCAGTCAATCTGTATATACAAAGCGAAGGGTCACTCATTTACCTCTTAGATTAAAAATTGTTCCACAGAACGACACAAGGGTCCCCCGACTGCAATGACAATTTTATTTATCTGTTTAGTCAGCGAGTAAATGAGTGACCTTTCGTTTTGTATATACAGATTGACTGATACAACTTGTTTATTAGTTTTATTTCGTTTTTTGGCAGGGCAGTTGTGTTTTTTTAATTTTTTTTTAATGATTAATTTTTATTTATTTAAGATGATGTAAGGATTCTAAGGATACCCCAAACATCTAAATCAGTCGAGGCATTTAAAAGTTATGGTGCCACAAAGAAACTCACATACATACATAAACCCTGAAAACATTACACTCCTTTTTGGACAGTTGTGTAAAAACAAGAAAATTGGCGCCAATATACATTGTGGCGCCAATTTTCTTGTTTAAAAAAAAACCTATCGAGTGGGGTAACAAAAAGAAGGGTTTTAAAAGGTTATTACAACAATAAAATATATGTTTAAATGTAATTAGGAATGAGAAATGATAAAAAACTAAAAACCAATAACCTGAAATATGGAGTAACTTTTGTTTGGCGTGCGATAGCAAAATTTTATAGATTATAATGCTTGTTTATCTCTTTTCAGTTATGTGTTTTTGCAGTCAGGTTTTTATTTTTGTATTTTTAATTACTTTATTTCATTAAAGTACTAATTAATTATATACTTCGATATTACGTACATTAATTTATATTTTTTTCGCTTTAACTACCAATTGTTTAGTCTCTTTGGAAAGTACATAATTAGTTCCTGGCTAACTCCGCAAGCATCTAGCACAGAGGTGCAACAATGACGTCCATATCACCACTCTCAATAAAGGACCCGTCTAAGTGGGTCACAGGATTGTCCTACGTCTGATAGTCTGTTTATAGACGCTACAGGACAAGCGTACGGCACGCTGTCAAACGGAAAAGGTTACTAAATATATCCACATCATCATTTTCTTCTAGAACTAGTCTTGGTATTTTTGTCTAAATGTAAAATAATGATAAATGATATTTATTTTTAACTACGCAATTTGGCCAGGAGAAACACCTCCACCACCATTGACATAATCTCCATTAACAAAATCTCCTTACCTCCTTCTCTCCCTGCGACTTGACGGCGTCTCCATGTATCTTGTCTCTCAAGGCCACCAGCTCCAGCGGCCAGCTCGATACCTCCGCGTCAGGGTCCGACAGAAGCACCTGCCAGGAGACGGTAGAGGTTAACAAAGTTTGTCTATATTCATAAATAACATCACGCATGTAATCCTCGAAAGGGAAGGCAGAGGACAGCCACAGTTCGCCAGTTATGTCTAAGTCCCATGATGTTCTAGTGACAAAATCGAGATTTCGTATCGATAAGAGCTGTACGAGAATAATTCATGACGTACTAAGAAATATTAGCACCTCTATATGGTTTTTAGCGGACTGACTGATAGACAGGTATAGCCGACCTCGTAATTGCTTTTCCACTTTTGACAACAATTCCTTGAAAATTTTTACTTCACTAAGGTTGAAATTTGTGACATAGACAAATAGCCCATGTCGTTTTAGGACGCACAAGTGACATGAAACCTTTGGATCGACTATAGTTCCACCCGTTCTGACCCAAAGGTTCAATGTATTGTTTTTATATATTTTTATGTTTGCTACTGTATTGGATTTAGGCCCCAAACTATGAAAAGCAGCATGAAAGTTAATGCTACACACACTCTGTTTCAAAGTTGTTGGTTGCATTAATTAAAACTTGGTGTAAGTTGCAAACTTACAAAGATAATAATAGAACGAATCTCCCACAGTTGAAGCTTTAAATTAAGCACTAGCACAGACTGCCGCTTGCATCAAACGCATAAAAGTCAGACACAACATGAGAAAACAAGACTTCAGTCGAACAATACTGAAATGTTCAAACTTACAAACAAATCACCCATGTTTCTTCTCAAAATCCAATTTTTATGAAGAAATCACTTTTATATTATTACACAATCACCACAAATCACAGAAATATTCCAACAATCACTAGAGATGTGACTGCACTCGCATAAGGAAAATATATGACTGGTGCTGTGCCACTTTTGACCTCTTATCACAGAGATTGATAGCCCAAACGGTACGCGTAAACAAAGGGAGTAAATGATGTTTGTGAGTGATAAGTTAATGATATAATACTGTTATTAAGATGCTTTATGATTATTGTTTCTTTTAGACAAGCATGCTAAAGACGTCCCTTTCTTAATATTTTGTTTGTTTACGTTATTGAAAAGTATTATTGAAATGGGTTCTGGTAGCATCGTATTGGTCCTTAGCGTAATTAAGACATTGTGTTTATTGCCTTATACAAAGGGTTCATTTACTTAAATTAAAGCCAGAGGTTTCGTTAGTCACGTTTATCTTTAAGTTGTTAAGTTTTATTCATTCCGAAAGAGCAAAGACATCGATAATAACTTACGATTACTTGCCCTGTGAATAAATGTTTACGGTTTTGGGAACAAACAAAAAAAGAATTCAATAACAATTTAGAACCTTAAAAATATCCAATTATCTCTTATCATTTATCAGAATTACGTCACATTTATTCTAAACTTGAACTTGCTTATCGGATACACTAATCAGCATGTTACAAACTATATCTAATTAATTAAAATTATAATTATATTTTAAAACCAAAAACAAATTTTCCCTAATAGATCAATGACCCAAATAGGGGAAGAAAAAATTTCGAAGAAAAAATTAGACAGCGTGGAGCTTAGAATGAGGTCAAAAACGCGAAAAATGTCGCCTATAGTCTGGAAACATGCCAGAGACGGATTGACAATATTTGTAAATGGCGATGAACTGCAGACGATGACTGTACATGCAAGAATATATATTTAGATGCCGTGAGTAATTTTGACTGTATTTTTGTTTAAGATAGGATTTTAATTGTTGTTGCTATGCAAATTTTAGTAAATGTGATTGTTACTCAACCGAAAGCTGAATATTTTGATTCTTACTCAATGTATTATGAATTTGAGTTGGCGGAATCTTACTAAGGAAACTTCGTTGACCACGTGTTATTCGGTTGGTTAAAAAATATTTTTTCGAGTTAGCTTGAGAACCACTCTTCAAATCATTTTGGAAAGAATATTTCTAAATAATTAAAGGATACAATTTGGTCATCTCATCTATCACAAGTTCTTCATCATCTGTCACAAACGTGGCACTGGGCGGAACAAGAACAAAAGCTTCTAAACAGTCATGTCAACAAAACAAAAAAGAATCAACTTCCAGCTTTCTCCATTCAACAATCTTTAAAGAAGAAATACACGAACTTTATATTTATTCATAACTACGTGAAATAAATCAATGTGAATTGGGTCAAGACGTCAGTAAAGTAGTCAGAAGCCGTCACTCATCCCATAAACACCTTTCAGCTTCATGTAAGCTTATAATACTTTACTGATACGATTATACGTGATATGTAACCAATAATATTAGGTCTGCGAATGTTTTTTTTTTTTGTATTTCTATGAAATCCTTAAATATATCTCAACGTGCTTATTTTTATTTGCCTTTTGCCTACTTTGGATAAGTGGGTGTATTTAATGTTTATTTTAAAATGTGCGTCTTTTTTGTGAAGAATAAATAATTTTTCTTTATTTCTTTCTTATCAGTATCATCATCAAAAACTTTTTTTTTCGTTTCAATCCATGGCAAGAGCCTCCTCCTCCTTTTTATGCCACTCTTCCCCGTTTTGTTTCAATGTTGTCCACGAGTGAGTTCACGAAATAGAAGAGCAACGAAACGGATTTGAACCTACGACCTCTGGAATACCACTGAGGCGCCGTACTCGTCGGGCAAGTAAGATAATTCTGGAATGGAAGACAAAAATGACAAAGAAAAATATAGGACAGTAATCAGTGGAATAAAGACAAGCCTTTGTAGTTTCATAAAGAGGCTTGAAGCTATCAGTCGTTATAGAAATGATAGTGTCCAGGTAGATTTCAGCAAAGAAATAAGTGGACAGAAAATATTTTACAGGTAAATGATAATGATAAATACGTGGTTTCTAAATGTACTGCAATAACGTTGAAAATTGTTTCAGTTCCTAATTTGCAAACAGTATTTTGTCATTTGCATGCAAACCTGTGAGCTGGCTATGACATGTTACTATTAATTCTTCCTCCGATAACAATCAGAAGGTTTAACCATTACTTACTTATAAGTGTTTTATGATTTAGAGAAAATAACTTACACGTCTCTTGTAAAATGGCAAATAATTTCTATCAGGCATTTCACATTATAAGCAGTTCACACACAAAAAAATCAACTCGAAAATTCTATTTTAAAGTTCTATAAATATTTATAACTTCAATGTCGAAGTCACTATCGCACAGTCCCTTTCAAAATCACCAATAGATACCATTGTCTTTAACAAAGGGAGACACATTTTTTTTTTGATAATCACATTTTTGTCACAAAACAAATCCGCATGAAGTCAAAACTTTCACCAATAAAAGGGGGCAAAACTGCTTATGATTTAATTTTTTTTTATTGAGTGCTGTAGTGAATGAAGCGTGTTCCCGCCAACTGTGGGAAGAGCCTTGCTCTATTTGAGCCAGCATAGACCACGCTGGTGCGTCGGCCGCGTATTTATTAATGGTGTACAGAGATGGCACCAGGCCAATGCTTGGCCAGAGGGCAGAATCAGTACGTACTACGGATTACTACGGGAGATTTGAAATAAAATTTATTTTATTGGTAACTGGATTGATGGGAACCAGTGTTCATGTAAAAAAGTTAATAGAGCCATGAATCAAAAATGCTATGAAAGCTTAATTTCGTTACCTACTCGTATATTAAATTTCCGGAAGAACAAGTGACAAAATTCATGATTCTTGTTATTAAAACTCTTTCTGAAAACGTTGTATTTATGCATACATTGACTTTTACAGTCCCTAAAACACAAAATATAATAAACCGAAGTTTTATAACACCAGCAGCAAACAGAAAGCGTTGTAACCCAGATAAATCAATGCGAAAAAGCTCCGAGAAGAGTACATAAAAATAATCACCCAAATTACTTCTTGGAAGAAATATAGGTTAAGTGAATCAACACAAACTACTTATTCTAGTTAGTTTAGAGACCGTGGCTTAGACTCCATAAAATGTTTTATGGGAATTTTAGTTCGTCTAATTTCATATGAAAGCGAGTATTTGTACATTTTATGCCAAATAGTGTCGGTAATATTATGTTAGTTGAAAGCGTTATTTACATTAAGATATTAGATAATATGTATATTTGAATTATTTACAGTAATAAAGTATAAATGTATTTCTTCCTTTGTAGTTGTGATGATAGCGTAATTATATCAACTCTCTTTATGTTATACCCATCCCGAGATAGACGCGTAGAATGCCATATTTTGTGCTACAAAATGAAGCTTTTAGCGTCAATGTCGCACAAAGTAGTATGTACGACCACTTTAATATAACTAATTAAGTAGTTTGTTGTCTACATAGCGCCAGACTATGAACAGACAAACTTTGACTATAACTAACGAAGTGAACTCAACCATTGGAGTGACGCTTACTTTCAGTCGTTTCGGTCAAATACCCAGAATTAAAATATCGGCGGCCAACTGTCTGCTAACAGTGCCAGCATAAACATTAAAATAATATGCAGATCACAACATTTAGCCATTCCGTGTCCTACATAGGATACTCTAAGCTGATGTACTATTAGTCGGACGGACGGAGAAGAACAGATATTTTTTTAATGATATTGAATAATCAACTTTATTATAAGTGCCATATATTGCAAACGAAACCGTGTGAGCGCACCCAGTGACGCTCGCGGAGCCGTTTGATTTCTGCGTCGATGTTTGTATAATTTTGTACTCTATGTCCCTGAAAACAAAGTTAATTATCCAATGTCTTCAGAAAATCGAATCTACATTGTTTTAGAAAGAAAACGAAGATATTCTCTATATACCTGCAACTGCTCCTGTAGATGGGTCACGACCTCCTGCCTGACCTCATCTCTCACTTCCTCCAGCCTCTCTTCCAACTGCACCTCCATCTTCTACGTGATGACGTAGTAGCGATGACGTCACGCCGTTTAGTCACACACGAGCGTGTTAGTGGCATTCCAAGCATGCAGGAGAGAGACAGAATGAGTTTTAATAAGTGGTTGAATAACTGAGGTGAATAGGGTGGTGGAGGGTGAAAAGTTTTTATTAAGTAAAATCGGATGGTGTCGCATTGTGATAAGTGACAATATGAGTAAAGATAGATTTTAAGAATTGAATTGACATTTACAATAGTAGATATGAGATATCTAATCCTGTGCATTTATTACGTTTATTTCTAAAATAACATCAATATTAAAGTGGTCTTTTCAAAAACAAATTCAAGATTATCTTAATTTCATAAAACAAAACTTTCGCTTTCTATTTTAGTCATAAACTATGAGTAACACTCTTTAAATACTTGATAGTAACAAAGTTAACAATCGGAAATCCACATTATTATTCATTCACCCTACATTTGCTATTCAACCCCAGAAATTACAATTTGTGCTATAGAAAATTAGACCTTTTTGCTGTACATATAGAAGTGATATTATATTGTGATATTTAAAAGTTTTCAGTGTGCAAAAGACCATATTCAAGGGTGTTTTTCTCATTTTTTCTGTGATCATTAATCCATTGTAAACCCGGGACTATATCTATGCAACCAGGATTTGTTATAGCCTAATATCAAGACTCCAAATGGCATGGCAGTTTGAAAAGGTATGGGGAACCAGAACCAAATAAATGAAATATAAGTAGTGGAATTTTGAGGGCTGTTTAGTGTTATTTTGGAAGTACAAAATGTACTGATTTTTTGCCTTCATGAATGATTTTCAATGCTGAATATGGTCCCGGTTTTTAAGTCTGTGTTGTAATAGCCAGAAGAAAGATTTGACAGCCATTATAGGACAGATTACCTCAGGCTACCGTAAGCTTGGATGTCTTTCCCCTGCATGCGGTTATGTACACAAAGATTATTTATTAGTAAATAACATATTGGCGGCCGCCTCAAGCAGTATCCAGTTTTGCCATAATACTCAAAGACTATGGGAATTTGGAAAAGTTGTTGGTCAAATAACAAAGATCCTTTTTGGAAAAATAGGATCCTCCTTAGTCGCATCAGTTAATGCCGCCTTCTGATGGCATAAATATATTTTTTTTTTTACTGTTATTACGCAAATAATAATAAAAGTCTTGTCAGACTTTCAGTCACAGACAATTTTTTTTTTTCAAATACTTATTTTCGTGTCAGCAAAGGCTCTCTTGCTTCGAGTTATTAAAGCAACACCAAGTTAAGTTCACAACATCAAGTAGGGTGCCACACTGCACGATATTCAGCCACTTAAATATAAAGGTTATATACAACGGATAAGTCTAACCTTCTCAAGTTCGAGGTCAATGTCCTGCTGGTAGAGCGACACATTCGTTTCAGTGTTCTCTGCTGTTTGTATGTGCGCTTTTAGTTGCGTTATCTAGAAAGAAGGTGGAAATTTAGTATTACTTATATTATACAAGCCATACAGAAAGTGACTGCGTAAACTACTTCAACCGACATCGCCCAATCATCGTCGGCATTCGGTTTCATTAACATTATGTTTGGTTCCATCGGCCGAGTTAGACCGACGACGTACGAGCATAGTTCGAACGATGACGGATTAGGTGTACGCGAACCGTTAGTATCTTCTTCTTCATTATCAGCGTGAACTTAAAAGGAATAGCTTTAAAGGTCGTAATATTGTCCAATGGACAACAAGACATACATTTTAGTATCGCTACGCGTAGCAAGTTGAAGGAAGTCCAATTAAGAATTTGTGATCAACAGGCACATGAATTTCTGCTGCATTAAATTTATCTTGTTGACTTATTTGTCATGTAGACCGTTAACTTGTTTTTGGAAAAATTGGCGCGGTCATTGAGAGTCCGTCCTCGATATCTTATTTTTCGTACAGGATCACGTCAAAAACAGCATGCCAGATTGGTTTTTGTCTTGTTTCAGTCATGACTATGACATGGAACTATCACCTCACCTGTTCGTCCAGTGAAGCGACCGCCTCCCTATGCGTAGCTTGCAGCTCGGTCACGTAAGCGACGTGCTCCGCTTTTAACTCGTCTATCTGCTGTTCATACTTCTTGCACACTTGCCTCAGGGATTGTTCTAGTTGTGTTGACTGGAAAATAACAAATTTATTAGAAAGCCGTCTTTGTTCTTTATACTTTACTAAGTTAATTAACTCTATAGCCTGGGCAAATGAAGCTGGCATTATTCACGGTGGAAGATGACATTATGCAGAATGGCCTGAAGATGACATTATACAGGGTGGCCCAAATAAACTGTTGTCTGGGACAGGCTGTTTGCTATTTTGTAGAGCAAATAGTATCATGCCACCAGATGTTGTTTCAAAGCATCGTTTTATTTTGACTGAGCAATAGAACTATATCCATAATTGCAGAGTCATGTATAAGTTTATTCAGACTCCACTTATACTCCAAAAAGAAACTGCAATGTATATCTTACCTCTAAACTCAATGAAGGTAGTTGAACACTGCGCGTACGCCGTCTCCCACAGTCACCGGCAGCGTCGGTCGGAGCATCGAGTGACGTTGCAGACCCACAAGGCGACGCACACGCCTTGTCACGCCATACCTCCTCTGAATAGCTGCAATGATGTAAAACAATGTAAGTGTAACTGTGTGTGCAAGCGAAAATGATTTATAATGACTGAAAAAGTAGGAAAGTGATGATGTGTTTATCGTTAAAAGGTGGAATAACAATTCACTATAGTCGACAATAATGGCTCCTACCTAGCAACACTGTTTTTCAGTCGTAGAAGTTTTTTTAAATGGTTTACAAGCTACTTCATTTGAAGTTCATATTGCGAGTACAGAAAAATAAATATCACAACATTAGTATTCTGACCAATCAACTATAAAAACACACTTTCAAATACATTCATAGCACACTATAAGGGTCCGTACACGAAATCGACTGATTTTGATCAATTTTGTTAATTTGTTGTGAGAAAGGGAAACAGAATTTAAACAAAATTATTTGTGACTTTTCAAAAAGTCGAATTCTTTGTCTTGTACATAGTGGAAAAGGATTTTCGTAAAAATTAAGGATTCGTGGAAAATCAATAAAATTCGCAACAAGTTTTCACAAAAATTGACGCGAGACAGACGTTTGATCGTTTCGTTAGAAGAAATTACTTTTGATTTTGAATATTAAAAAATATCATCAGTATCATTATGTGGTCTACTTAGACATAGGGGACCCACTTTTTCAACAAGAAGAGAAAAATAAGTAGCAGATTTTTTTTATTTTAAATAACCATTTTTTTTAAACCCTGTCGGTAAAGTAATTTTAGCTATCCTTGAAATAAAATTTAAAAAAAATATATTTTATTTTATAATAATATATAATTTTATTTTATATAAAAATAAAATTTTATTTTATAATTATCCTATCCATCGCCAGCATCAACGACATTATTCGTCGAGCCCTTGTCACCGCCGGTGTACCAGCGGTATTAGAACCAAACGGCTTGGTACGTGACGATGGGAAGAGACCCGACGGGATGACGTTGTTGCCTTGGAAGGTGGGTAGGCCTCTGGTGTGGGACGCAACCTGTGTCGACACCCTTGCGCCATCTCATGTTTCTAGCACGGCGGGCTGTGCTGGCGCCGCTGCTGCGGCTGCTGAGACCCTCAAGCGGCGCAAATACTGCAACCTCATGGGTAACTACAGCTTTGAGCCGTTTGGGGTCGAAACGCTCGGATCATGGGGCCCGAGTGCGCGTTTCCTCTTTAAGGAAATTTCTCGTCGACTAGTCGACACTTCACGTGACCAGAGGGCTGGCTCGTTCTTTGGCCAAAGAATTAGCATTGCCATTCAACGTGGCAATGCTGCCAGTCTTCTGGGCACGTTTCCGGATGACAGCGATGCGGACGAATATTTCGACGCCTAAGTGTCGTTCTAGTTTTATATATACAGATAGGTAGTTAGTTTTTTAATTTAGTACCTAGTGTAAATAGTTAGTTATGTTAGAAACTGTACAGTCATAACATTATCCTATATATTATATCGTAAATCAAAGACGAAATAAACCATATTTTCGAGAACGCAAAAGTGATGAAACTATTAACGAATGATTTAGCACCACGAAAACTGTACTTTTATATTTACACAGACTTAATGTTTCAATTATTTCAAGCTTTCCCACAATTAGATAAGTTATTGACGAAAAAGGGCTTTTTCGTGCACGGACTTTTAAATACTAATTAAGTAAATGCATAATTATTAGGGATAGCACTCACCTTGGCTTTGACCTTGGTTGCAACAAAGATAGCATATAATTAGTATTTCATAGTGACCTTGATGTACTAAGCTAAACGTTAACGGAGCTATAAATACTTGATTAAAGTCTGGGTAATTCATAGCTCCATGAATGTCAAGATCAAGTTCATGTGAACTTGGCATTTAGCTGGTAATTCCGTTACTAAAATAAAACGAAAGAGTTTATAAAATTAAGTAACTTATCAACTCACCTCCTTTCCATATCTGAACACTTCTTCTCAAAGTAGGTCCTCAAATTCTCCATCTCTTTCTCATGTTTTGTGTCCAACTCCTGTCTAAGTGCCTCAATATCTGCATTACCCGCCTTAACAGAAGCCAAGAGTTCCCTCAGTCGTCTAGTCTCTATTGTATAAGCTTGCTTGTCTTGCTGCAGCTGAGATTCCAACTCCTTGATCTCAGTATCATTGTCAATCCTCATCTTTCCTATTTCATCACACAAAATTTGTATCACACTCTCCCTGAGCTTGTTCCTCAGATTCTCTTCAATATAACTGTCGAACTTATTTATTATTGTCGTTAGTTTATTTTCGAAACCAGTCTGGAATTCGTCAGATACGTCTGACGATCGTAGATCAGATTTGGAGTAGTTGACAACAATTTCTTCTCTGTCCATGTCTTTTTCGCCATTAGAACTTTGGATCGAGGATCCTCCACTCATCATAGCTGAGTAGAACTTTGTGCTATCATCTTTAATCAGACTTTGGTACTTCATAAAGTCTGAAAGCTGACCTTTAACAGTGTCATGGTCAGACTGAGATCTTTCCCCAACTATATGTTGCAAGTTCTGCACTTCATTGGTAAGGTGGTCATTCTCATGTCTAAGGTCATCTCGTTCGCGAACTGATCGCTGTAATGAGATGGTCAGTTCTTCAATTAATTCGTCACGCTGCGTTATAGCGTCTTCGAAGTGCACAAGCTGAAAGGACAGAAAGCGTTCAATACATAACACATCCACATGAAAGCACAAGTAAGCAGAAATATAAAAAGGTTTCTTTTGAACACAAGAATTAACATGTAGCCTGTTTTAACAAGGTAATCATGTAATACTTTTGAATAAATAAGAAAATAAGTGTGCATAATTGAAGATTTTCAAATAGTAACCAATCATTTTCATTTTTATGTGATACTTACAGAAAACATGCTAATATAAAAAAATAGAATGACAACATTTGTAAATAAAAGCTTCATAACAATCAAACTGTCAAGAATGTCATTCATCATTATAGACAATAAATAAAAATAATTTCTCATAAAAACTTCTAGCATTTAACTACACTTGTAAAAAGTTTATGCAAGCATCAATAGCTTCTATAAATCCTTTTAACAAGCTTTGTTTAACTTTTGATATTTTTCTATGTTCACAAATGAAACAACTGACAGTTAAATTACAAAATTGCACATAAACTTCAGTTCACAAAATTTTATGCATTTTTACAATGCTATGACAACAATAAACTAAATAATATCTTTCAAAGTTCTACATATTCAAAAGCAGTTTAAAATGAACCATTTATTCAAACACAAAGAAAGAAAAAAGTTATGTAAGAACATAATATTTTGATATGTTTTCATAAAACAAGAAGTGTATGTTGTAAAGTGCCAGCACATAGCATGCCATTGGTGTGAGAAGCAGGATAAGGAAGCACAGTAATGTGAAACAAAGGCACACACAGAAGCAAAACCCATGTATAACAATAAGTACCTTCACATGATACTCTTCACATATCGTCTTATAGTCTGTCAATGTACTAAAAGACATTGTCTCTTCTGGTGCCATAGACTTTGGCATAGAGGTCTCCTCTGGCTTATCATACATTTTCTCCTTCAATTCATCCTCAACAGTAATTTCTTCTACCAACAAGTCTGCCTCAATCTTATCACTTGATAGACTTTGTTTGTTCGTGGAATTGTCAGTGGATACGCTTTGTCTCTCAGGGGATAATCCCAATGATTTTTCACTAGATAAACTTTCTTTCTCAGGTGACAGTTGTAATGATTTATCTGGAGATGGCTTTTTAGACTCTTCTTGGTCATCAAAAAACTCCTCAACTTTCATATTGTCACCAGCCCCAACAAGAAATGGTGATAACAAGTTTGGAAACACTGGGATAGGTTCAACATTAGAGTCAATGACAGTCCCACCCTCAGGTGGAGGCCCAAATATAATTTTTGCAGATGGAAAGGGAAATTTTGGAGCTCCCTGACCCCTTATATCAAGCTTGATAATCTCTTCAGACCCAGAACTCAATTTATCTGGGGAATCCATTTTATCTGAGTTCTCAGCTGAGTCTTGTAGTGACAGATCTGATTTATGGCTAGATTCATCATTTAATGAATCCACATACTTATCACTTCTAGGAGATATGTTTGGTGTGTCATGCTGACTTGGCTGTACCTTTTCATCAGATACGTGTGATTTCTCATGAGTTTCTTTCGATAGGTCTGACAACAACACCAAATTAACAGGGCTTTCTTCACTCAAAAGATGAATATCAGAAACAGCATTCACATCAAGGTGCAGGGACAGGCTCACTTTACTAGGATCTTGTGTGCTAGGGTTGTCACTTGTGGGAGAGTGTGGGGATGGAATGTTTAGGGAGCTGTGTTGAGAAGTCTTTTCCTGCTCAGGCTCCACTTTGAGGAGGCCCTGTGTTCTGCTTGCATGGTCGGAATCTGTCGAATATTCAATTTTGGAGGGAATATGTTCAGAAATAGACTCAGTCTTGCTATCTTCGACATCGTTTGAAATTGGGTTTTCTTCCGTATTTTCACTGGCTTCTATACCTGTCTCTGTTTCGTTTGTAATACTTCCTATAGTGGGTATCTGTTGAGAATGCACGACATCCGGAAGAATATTCTAAAAATAAATAAAAAATATAAATAAACTATGAAAAACTGTGTCTAACTGTCATAGATAGATCGAAGGTAGAAAGTATAAAACAAATCTTGAATGAAAATTTATGAACTAATAATTATCACACATTGCTGTAGCGCAGGTAATTTTAATAGACAGGTACGGTGCTGCAGCTATGCATCTCTAAACTATTTTTAAAGTATTATAAATATCTTGACGAGATTGATTTCGATTTACTTAATCAATTTCTTGTTAATTACATACCTTAATTTCAGACGTATGTGGAGGAGACTGGTGGGGATCATCCATAATTTTGTAAATTCATATTAATCAATCGGATAATTCATAAAAAAGCCACCAAATTCGTTGTCAAGACGACGTTTCAGACATTCAAACAAAATACAAACGCCATTTAAAAAGTTGCGTTTCGTTAACTGCATAGCAATGCTCCGATCCAAATAGAATGTTTAAAAAAAATTATGTAATGTGCACAATTTTGTAGTCCAATATTGTGTACGCTAACGTTTTTTATTTATTTTAACAATATGTACAATTTCAGTATCACATTAGCATTTATTTCTCAATATTTTCAATATCGTTTTCCGGGTTTTCCGAATGAAAAAACAACCCCGGAATCACTCGATCTGTTCATCTGTCCACAGAACGGTAGTAGTATTCTGTGCACAGAACATTCGTCGGCTTATTGCAAGAACCCATTAACTGCAAAAAAACACTAAATACGTTTTTATCTATAGTGGACTTCTTTTATAAGATAATAATATGGGATAAGATAATATACTTCTTTCATACTTCTTTTCTAGGATAATATGGGCAAATCAACATAACCACTAACTAAATCGAACTAAAATACCGTTTATCTCAGAATAGTGAATATGTCACATAATGACTTCTTGCAATAAGCCGACGAATTATAGGTACTCATAACGGAGTATCTGTTTGTCTGTTTGCTAATTTGCTCCGAATCGAATGGAACGACTAACTGACTAAGTTGGAATTTGGTACACATATTAATTTTTGTGACCGAACACGGACGTTTAGATGTACCTAACGTAAAAAAATGGATTTTGAATACGGGGGTCACTTTTGGGAGGAAATTAGGTAAACTAAAAACAGTGTTCATATCAAATGACAGGGGTTAATATGAGGGTCTCAAACATATTCTTTTTTATAGTTTTATAGTTAATGCCCTTACCTCCGAAACTACTGAGACTAAAACGTTGAAAAAAATACAGGAATGAATAGATTAGCAATATCCTCCAAAACTCTCGGATTGTGATTGAAAATGTGTTACGCAATAAAATTAAAAAGAGAAGTTATGTTTTGCATTGCCTATAAAACATCGAAACCCAGCGTAACACACTTTGAATCACAATCCAAGAGTTTTGAAGGATACCTATTGCTAATCCATTGCTTCATATGTTTGAAAAAATAGTCTGTTCATATCTCTATGAATGTGAGTTGAATTGTCAAAATGAAACCCATTTCGATCAGTTATTATTTTATGTGTGTTACGCAATTACCCCGCAGTTTGGACTAGAATAGATAAGAACGCTTATGTAGGTACCCATATTTTCATCCTTTCCGAATATTACGTCCATGTCCATGGCATTGTTATCAGTTTAACGTACCGGTAACTTTGCCTGGCATCGCATCGCTGAGAGAGAGCTTAAAGTTTCGATTGCCATTAAACTAAAATGAAAAAGATATTATTACATCTTTTTCATTATAGGCAAACATAGGACGCCTGGCAAAGTGAGGGCAGTTGGTGGTACCTATATCCATTTCTAAATGAGACTGGTACATACCTACTGTGTGTGGTACATAGATAGGTACTAATCTATTCCACAGAGTTAATATGATTCTATTCTATTTGTTATTAGCGCAAGCAAGGCCGAAGTCAACCATTCTGCCAATGTCTTAAATCAACTGCACGTCGTAAATCGCCTTTACAGTATACATAATTAAACTTACGCCTTCTTCCCATAGGCAGAAACGGAAACTACATAACGCCACCTGCTACGATGTCGCGTTTGTCGTAGTAATAAAGTTAATTTTTGTAGTGCAAGTGTTATGTGTGGTAAACTGTACATAGGTAGGTACCGGATTCCAAAAAAAACGAAACGTAATAAAGTATCATATTTTTATTTACTATTTACACATACATTTTAGGAAAAGCCGCTTCTGTACAATCTCTATAATTATAAAATGCAACAACTTAATTTCGAATAAGGCCAATGTACGGTATGCATGAACGAATAACACAATATTTTATATTGCTTTGTATATTATTGTTATCAAGTAATAAAGTATACAAAACTATTCGACATACACACACGAAACACAACACAATTCACGAAGCGAAATATAAATTTTGGCCCGCAGACGATATTGCGTGGTAGACAACGAGAAAAAAGGCTAAATCGACTTTAAACACGAGACAACGTAAAGGAACAATATTAAATGCACTTTAAAACATTAAGCCATAAGACAGCGAAAATATTGAAAGTATTACCAAACGAACGACGTCTAGACGTATTAAAAAGAATAAAATATGATTTTAAATCAGCTGCTGATTTTATGAAGACTCTAGAATTTATGAGAATTCATAAACTGACGCCAGATTTTACTTAATTCACACGAAACAATACATTCAATACCCCAAAAAATCAAGATATTGTTCTTGTCACGAACATCGACACAATTGAGGCCAGCAGAATATCGTAATTTTAGGTATGACCCTTACATTACACCACAGCAGACGCTGCATAAATATGCTACACAATATTACTGCTGGCTAGAACGGGACAACCAATAATAATCAAACTATTGAATTAATTTACTTTCAAATTTTTACAATTCATAACATTGATCAGTGTGAATTAAATATTCATGAAACTGGCACTAGTTTTTTTAACCCGATATTACTAACTATTGAAAATACTCAATTCATACATTCAAAAATATATTCAAAACTGTATTTAATTTTCTACCTGTAATTATAATTTAACAAAGCGTCTATTTTTAATACATTGTACTTTGGTATTATCTAACGAAGTCACGTAGGTATAGACATGGGCGGTACGTCGCTTTTCAGAAAATGTCTTTGTTTGAGAACAATCCTAACTAATATTATAAATTGAGATAGTTAGTTTTTTGTTTGTTACGTTTTCACGCTAAAACGGCTGAACGGATTTGGATGAAATTTAAATGAAAAATGAAATAAAATCCCGTGCACACGACCCTTTACGACCCGTACCGAAAGGGTAAAACGGGACCCTATTACTAAGACTCCGCTGTCCGTCCGTCTGTCTGTCTGTCCGTCTGTCACCAGGCTGTATCTTATGAACCGTGATAGTAGAAATTTTCACAGATGATGTATTTCTGTTGCCGTTATAACAACAAATACTAAACAACAGAATAAAATAAGTATTTAAGGGGGCTCCCATACAACAAAGATGTTTTTTTTTTTGTCGTTTTTATAGATAATGGTACGGAACCCTTCGTGCGTGAGTCCGACTCGTACTTGGCCGGTTTTTTTTCGTAGGTAAGCGATACTATAGCGGCCGAGCGCTGCAAGCAAGATATAGTGTACAGATATGCGTTTCTTCAATAGTACCTATTTGTAATTAGTTTTACTGCTACTTTTTTTGCCAACACTGTTGATTACGTCGTAATGATAAAGTAGGTACCCTCATCTAACGCTGACACAAGCTTATACCAATAACGCTCTTTACATTAAAACCATAGGTACATCTAATTTATTATTTCGTTTTCATATCTATCTAATTATAGCGATAATTTATGTGTTAAAAATAATTATGTCCAGACTTAGGTACTCACAACTAATATTACGTCACAGAGACAACAGTCTAACAGACTAGTCGTATTTTATTTAATAAATAATTTAGACATTATTGCTTGCTTGTGTTCAGAATTTGTGGTGTATACTAGATACATAAAATATACATTATGTTTATAACGTAGCACTTAAAACGGCTGTAAAACATCATGTTTTATTTATTAATAACGAAAAATTCACTGAATTTTTAAACTATTTTAATGATGTCTGAAGAAAAACAGAAATTCGCTTTCCTATAACTTTATTTCAGACATTTTTCGAGACAGAAGCAGATTCTTAAATTCACATATTTCATGCGCAAAATATAATTTCTTGGCACATAGCTTTTTAATGATAAGTACACTACATCAAAATGTAACCGCGGGTCAAATCTGCCGATTTGTACAAAACGACAGTAACTTACACAAGTATAACTTTGTTTTCTACAATATGATATATTTTTAATATAAATATATATTTTTCTATCTCATATACTCTGTAAAATGACTTTAAATACTTAATTATAAGTCTTATTGCAGTGAACGAAGACGATATTTCTATTAAAACTAAGTGGTGACGTCACGCAGCCAGATTTGAAATAAAAATAATTGTTTACCTATACAATGGATTTATAAACAATATTAATACATAATTATTATTTTATCAGAACATCATAAAATATAAACTAAAATGTAAGAATATTTTTTGTTAGGTAAGTGATATGAAATAAGTTGCTTAGTTAGTTGCGTTGGTAAGATTTACCTGGGTATTTATTTAGCATAGGTCAGGTAGGTGCAATTATTATTTTATTTTCAACTCAAGCTGTCGAAAAATTTAAATGAAAGGAAAATATTACCATGTTGAACTAACTATTAGAGTAAGCGAGGACTTAAATGGCTTCCTTATCATATTATACCAAATGAAAAACACTGTCCTAGCCTATAAAACATAAATATTTGTAAAAAATATTGCGAAAAATCATCAAAACACGCATCTGTAAATACAAAGTACGGCCAGCTATCTAATTGCGTAACACATTTTCGGTAAATGATTAAGACTAATCCGTTTCATTTTGACAGTTCAACAACATTCACGCGTTATTTTCGTTGTTGAGCAGATTTTTTTCGAACTTATGAAGCAATGGATTAGCAATCTCTTTCAAAACGATCCAGATTGTGATTAATCGTGTATTACGCAATTAGGGTGCTAGCTTCAAGCTCACAAGATTGATTGCAAGTTCGGCTATTATTTATTGAAGACAAGTCTCACAATTTATTGTTCTGGCAACATTATTAACATTGTTGAGTGGGTATTTTGTAACAGTAATTAAATATTTATCAAGAAATAAAGAAAAACCTAATCACGATGCAATAAAAGATTGACGTTTATTGCATTGCGTCTAGTAACAGTATTGACCTACGTTCAGTGGGCCTTTATAAATATGGCATTTTAGTAACGTCACGAAAAAGTGACATGTTTACTTGTCAATGGTGCCGTGACTCCGTAAAATCGTTAAGGCTCCAACAAACAGGCGCGACACGCGACGCGACACAAAGGTGCGTCGCGCGACGAGCGGTGTCTTTGTGTCGCGTCGCGTGTCGCGCCTGTTTGTAGAAGCCTTTATACAAAACAATTGGTTAAGCAGACAGGGCCCCATCAAACATTTTTAGTACACCGTTAATAATTCGCTTTGGTAACAACCTTGATTTGAGTTAGCACATTCAAATTTCATTTGAACCGAATGAAAGAATCATGCGATACGAATGGCGTATTTTTAGAACACATAGTGCTATATTTTAGTAAACTATTATAATTCTTTTACTTATTACGTATTAATATTACTCTTTTACGAAAATATGCAACCAAACTTTTTATTATTTAGTATAACATAACATGACAACTGTTAACATAACTCTTATGACCTTGTGGTGGGGTGTTTCTTTAATGTATTGCCGTTCTGCGTGCACGTCACGCAGGTTTAATATTTGTGTTCCACAGTAACTACAGTAATAGTACAGAATAATTAATATCGTTCAGTAGGTAGAACCATGTGAAGGGTATGTTAACAGTTGTACCAAAATAGTTGGCGTCTTTACAAAAGGTATTCAGGGATAATTTGGCTCAATAAACTTTCAAATTTTATACCTTAAGGAAGCAAAATACCAAATGTACACAATAGGCATAATTTTATAATGGGTAGTGGTCTTTACTAAAACAGTAGGTATTTTGCTTTCCTGAATAAGGTATAAATGCCTTTTACAATGCCTTTAAGGGATAATCCAAGTGCTTTTCGGCAGAACATTACTCTACTGGAACTGCTTACAGACAAAGAAGTACATTTATGTGGGAAGAACGAAGTGTTTTGAGCTCATCACAACAGCGTCGAATATTTAACTTGGACTGGTTAAGTACCTACGAGTATTTAGCTCGGCTTAAGCATACTAGTGTCAAGAAACCAGATATAGATCTGCGATTGATATGGATCCTTCACAATTGTGGTAACGAATAGTGTCCTGTTTGGTGGCAAACTTTGGAAGCATTATCAGTTTTAGTTTGGCTGACATCCAAACATTTTAATTGTCAAATACGGTGACTGTTGAATTCTGGCAGTTCTTCTTGGCAAGTAATATTTTAACATGCTCTCAATTTTGAACAGACAACGACCGGTATAGTACAAGTGCCTTAAAGTTTATAATACCTTGCAATGCCACAATATGGTGTTTCGAACACATTACAACAGATACCATTACTCGTATTTTGCATTAAAAATATTATAAGCCACCTGAAATTACTAACATTTCAACTGAGCTTTTACAAACTCTCTGTGCAAATGTTACAATAATCAAATATACATTTAAAGGATCGCTCGCACAACCGATCACAATCTAAAGGCAAAATATTGTAAGACACTACTACATGACACTTCACCAAAACCGTTATTAACCCTGAATAAAGATATTTAATACTTTTTTAACGACGCTCATAATGGCAGGGCCACATTAACAAGACGCCACGCCACCCCGCACGTGATCATTGGTCACTTGATGTCATGATAGACATCGGTGACTAATGATGACATGCCGATAATGTGTCCCTGGTTTAAATCGGTACTTCTTGGGCTACGCAGTGTTCGATGCTCGCTCGAAGCCTTGGTGCATGTTATGTACAAGTGCTCGCGTGTGCTGCAGTCAGGTTTTCTGCTGTTGTTTTTCATCTTCCTCCTCTTCTTCCTCTTGCGCCATCAGTTGCCTCGCTAGTTTTAGTGCCTGGAAAGAGAGTTTTGCTATATTAATACATTTGTTTACACTGCTACGGTCTGTTAGAACTGACTTGCCTAACAATGACAGCAAACATCTTATGATTACAGTCATAATTAGTAAGTAAACTAAAACACATCAACACACTAAAAATGAGGAAGTAGTAATTTAAAAATAAACACGGTAATAAAGACTATTTTCCTTGTGTTATGATGAATTTAATTCAAAAATTACCTATTGGGTTTTTGTTCAAGAAGCCTTTATTTGTCATTCAAAAACGATTTATTTGATTGCCTTTCATGGAGCTCTCAAGTGTCATCGGTATTTATGGACATTGACACATCATAATGGGATGATCTACTCTACAAAACGCGTCACATTACAGCAATTAACATTTGAACCTCCATTCCCTCATTGTCACATGATATCTTAGCAGCATCATAATCTTGGGTCATAAGATCAACCTCTAGTTGTAATAAGATCTTAACAAGAAGCAGACTACAGAGCACCTTATCATCCAATTTAGATTTTAGTTACAAGTTATATCATCTGACATTATGAGAAACAACTTGGAAAATGCACGTGAATAATAAATACTGTTTTTATGTTTATTTCTTCCCAAAAAAAAAATGTATTCATCTGGAAAACATTTTGGCGCCAGGAATAAATGGAATGAAAGCGAAGCTAGTCTAGTTAGAGTGAGGATCCGTATCCGATCTTTTTGCTGTGCCCTACAGGGTCCGTAATTGTACCTTAGCTTTAAGCCATTGTAACACCTTTATACCTACATTATGGAATGCAAATAAATATATGTACAATTAAGAATATTATATTTTTAAACAAAATTATTATTCAGGCAAATTGCAATTACAAGGCTACAAGTGTATCAGTGGAGTGGTTATATCCATAAATGGTATCAGTACAAGAGGATACTAGTAATCAAAGAATCTATTAATAGTTCTTTTAAAACATTAGCAGGAAGTAAAGGGGACAAGTCCTATTTTTAGACAGTGACCACAGTACCACACATCATTGTAATAGAAGGATAGGAAACGTTAATCATACTTTAAATGTTATTGTTGCAACAAGGCATACTTACTGTGTGGAATCTCTAACTAAAACTAGATTATCTCTGATAATACCTTATGTGGATAAAGGATTAAATAACATAGATCAACACAAAGTACATTAAAATCAAGTTTCAAATGTGCATGATTTACATAGTCCTTGATAACATTTTCAATTAGAAAGAAATTGATTAAGCAGTATCAATTAGATAATAAAAAAATCTGAAACAAATTATGTGTAATTAAACAGAGCTCTGATAGTGTGAATGCTTCTAGATAAAATTGTAAACAACGAAGTTGTTTAAAGAAAACCAATCAGAACATTACTGGACATATCAGATAGCTAATCAGCAACATACTTAAACCCTAACCCCATTAGAATAACTTCTATAATAGCTTGATTATGCTTATCACCTCTGCATGCAAAGAATTATGATGCACTAATCTATTCTGTTTAAAGATAAAACACCATATTTACTGGTAATCAGTACTTTAGTTAATTGATTAAGGCGTGACCTTGCGGAAATCCATTATAAAATACAATAGATGTGGATATATTTAGTAACCTGTTCCGCTTACCTATTTCTAAAGAGCCATAAAAAAACCCTGAAAGAAATTTCTTACAGGGTTTTTTATGGCTCTTTAGATATAGCTAAGCAGAACAGGTTACTAAATATATCAACATCTATTGTATTTTATAACCAGTACTTTGTCGCAAATTGGAATTTTCAACAATAAAAATGCATATTTCATCAAAATTAAACCAATTTTGATGAAATACGCATTTTTATTGGTAATGTAACCACCAACAAACAGTTACTGACTCTACTGTTTTAACAGTAGATCTACTGCTTTTTCAATGGCATCTCTGTTTTAATCCTTGTTTCTACTGAATGCTTGTTTCGTGCTTTTCATGTGGGTATAAACAAGGTACACAGGTACTGATTCTGGTATTTAACCCAAAATTTATAAAAAGTGGTTTTCCATTTTTTTATTCTTTATCTTATGCTATACAGTAGAGTTACTGTTCTGATATAACTATTTACTGTTTCCTACCATTTTTTTATGGTTTGATGCCATTTTTTGCGGCAGTGCTGCCAACTCTACAAAACTATAAAATGGAATATATATATTTTACATGTAAAAGAAATAACATATTTATTATGATCTGAAGATACTAAACCTGACCTGCTTCTAGCAGATACATCACAACTGATTGCATCTTCATGCTGAACTATTATAATATTTGATTTATCTACAACTTTGACATTTACATGTTCTATATTTAGATACTATTCTGAGTGCAGATAAACATGCTAGTACAAGTTGGTTATCAGAGTCACAGAGTAAGGGTTAAACATGTTCAAGTAGATAGCAAGACTGCTTGTCTTGTAACCCGGCCCTTTAGTATTTACAACATTTAGCACTTAGTGTTAAGGTCTCAATTTAGTACTACCATACATTTTATATTGGGCAACTCTATATCTTGTAAAATATAATATATAGCTACTATTTACAAAATGTGTGACATCATGATGTTTGTTATTATTGAGTTCTTGAATTATTTTAACGATAATGAAATATAATATGACCATTGTTGTAGATTTACGACAATACTAAGTAGAACACATATGAAAAGTTGACAGACAACAGTATGCATACAATACCTGTAGATGAGAGTACCTAAGAATGCAATAATAACTGTGCACACCGCAGGTCATGACTAGAATATTAATAACTTTACTTACAATACCAAACACCTATGTATGGAAGGATATAATAACTCATTAGTAGTCATTACAGTATGTACACAGTTAGCTCTTAGTTTAGGCTTCATTACACTATGTCTAATTAATCAAGTATGAATGTGGGGTTGTAAATTTATAATAACTTAAGTATTATTATATAAATTTATTAATAATATTATATAAATTATTTTGAATAATTTAAGAGATTAGATAAATTTAATAAGTAAGTATTGGTAAAGATGCAAATATTCTGCAATAAAGACGTCAGTGATGATTTAACCGACACATCTATTCCTGCATGCGAATTTCGAAGTTATTGTAATACCGCAAACGGTGACCTAATCGTGAGTTCACACCCACAAAATGCACTTGTGTGACAACTCACCTGGAACTCATTGTAGTGCATTTTCCGCTTCTTCTCGAAATCGATCCGCTTCAGGCGCTCCTCCTCGGACTCCTCCATGTCCTCATCACTAGCACACGCATCTGACTCCGGTTCCGCACACTTCGGCGGCTTGTTCATACTAGCTGTTAACTTAGCCGCCAGTATATTCGCGTCCAGTTCGTCGGTCGGCAACAAATCACCGTCCGCGGTTTCCGAATAAGGGGTCTTAGGCTCGTCCACCTTCATATGTCCATAATCTTTATTCGCCGGATGAAAAGTTTCCATAATATTCATCTCGTCGAACCTTTGTTCTTTCGATCGCTTGCTAGTGGATGGCGTTCCTGAGGCCGTTGTGTCCTGCCCGTCAATACTCCGCGAAGTCTTCAAAATGCCCTTAGAGGGCTTCTTCTGTAAATTTTGTGCCATTGTGTTAATTTTACACTGACATTTTATGATTCAAGGCTTGGAATTTATGACTGAATCTTTTATTTTTTCTGCATTGACAAGAGAACAAATTCTACCGTATCTGACAGATGACAGCCAAAGATACTAGGGGTGGGCCTTGAGACACTTGCGACGATAAACCGTTTACTAAAAACCGTTTTGTGTTCTGCAACCATTAAACCGTTTTACGTCCTGGGTTCTAACAGCCTTCGTTGCAAAAACCAGTCCTCTAATTACTTGATGCGATTTTTAATTTTACACCTAAGAAAATACAGTCGAGAACGCAATGATTCAACTATTCATCACACTCATCGAGTCATCGTCCTTCGCATTCGTTTACCAAACAGTGCTTAAAATAAAAAGTGAACTTTTGGCAATGAAATAGAGCCGATAATGTATTATCAATGCTGTTTTTTGTGATGCGACGAAACCATTTAATATATTTCAAATCGTTGATAGTTGTAAGAAACTGCAACTATTTCACTCGACGAAAACGCAATTATTCTATTCGTCGTTCGGTCTTCAAACCAGTTGCAACGACGACCGTTTTCTGGAACCGTTTCCGTCGTCGGAAAAACGGTTGCGTTTCTTCCGTCAAAAATTCGACATTGTGTGACGGGATTGGTAGTACTGAGCTTGTCAGTCGCTATTTTGAACTCTATTTGTATCTTGGTTAGGCTTAATAAGCAATGGTTCCAACATGACGGTAAGACAAGTTATACGCTGCGTTCCGAGTAAAGCTGTAATTGTTGAAATATTATCTTCGGACACACAGGTGACTTGTAATTTGACGTATTCCTTCCAGGACATGATATCTAGTGTGACCATTGAGTTAAATGTCTATGAGTGTGACCCATTTGCAACAATTAAGCACCTCATAAAGCCTAGGCGGAAATTCATGGGATTCAAGAAAACCTAATCTTTATGTTATTTTGAAAATTTTCTCTAAACTCTCAAATTGAATACCCTTCATTGCTTTTCCATGGGATACCTAATACTTTAATAAACCTTTCGATGTAAACATTTTTTCTAAAACATTTAACAGGTAAAAGTTAAAGGAAGAAGTTTACTAACCATTTTCAAAAATGATCTAAGAACAAGAACTTTTATACCAGTTATCTCGAAATTTTACTAAAACATTAAGCGTATAAATTACGGAGAAGACATCTTCATTTAATCAGCTAGCAGCTAGCTAACGAGGTACAGTGCGTGCCACTAAAGATGAGACTTGACACACCACGTGGTTTGACTTGCGTAGTAGACGATTTATTGGTCTCTTTAGCGGTTTGAAGTCCGCGCCGGGGCGTCATCGGGGCGGCGGAAGGAGCGGCGGGAGGCGCGGTAAAGTCTCATCTTTCGTGGCGCGCATTGTACAAATATAAAAAAATATATATTTAGAGGTGCCGATGAAACAGTCGATAGAGCTGGCAAAGGTCGAATTTGCTCAATGTTAGAATACTTAAAAATTGTGAGATAATCGAATTAATTAACTTATTTATGCTATCCCACTTCTTCCTTACATCCCAGCAATCCAACAGATGGCAGGCAATCAGGTCGTCATGACGAGATTACAAGTCGCGGAACGGCTTTTGAGTTTTTAACATGACTCACGGTCTACTCGCTGGTCACGGTTCACTTGGAATCATGAATGTCAAGACCATGAATGTAAGTGACATTCATGGTATATGGATACACTTTGTAGTATCTGAAGCGGCGGTTTGTGGTCGATGCAAAGATATTACACAACGTTTATTGGTCTGACCATATACCATTAGAAATAACATATAACTTAAATTTATTTAGAATTAAGTCCAATAGCATTATTAGTAAACGCAATAAGGTCACGTGGGGTGAAAGAGACTTGCAATATATTGACTTATATAAGAATTTTTGTACGACGAGATTAAGACAGGTTGATTTTCCTTCCGAATTAATAAAATGTAGTGATAAATTGTGTACGAATGTAGAACATAGATCCGTTATTGATAGAATGTACTATGAAATTGTTGACATTTTGAGCGAAGTGGCATGTGTTTGCTACTGTGGGCCGGATCAAATTAAAAGAAAATCAGTGATAGGTTGGAACAAACATATTCGACAAGCGCACTCGGGGGTGCGCCTTGCTTTTCAGAATTAGGTGTTATTAACCGAAAGTGGGTTCAGTGTACGATACCATGAGAGAAACAAAACGGGTTTTTAAAAGTAAACTAAAGTGGTGTCAGGAAAACAGAGAACAAATAAAAATGAATATTATAGTATCTTGTCACAGAGAGAAGGATTTTAGCAAGTTTTGGAAATACACCAACAAACTGAGCGGCAAGTCGAGCCTACCTGCGAGTGTGGAGGGTGTTAGTGAGTCTGCTCCATAGCCAATCTCTTTAAAAATCACTTTGTAATGAAGTCCCCTTTTGGGTTAATGGGAGAGTCATTGTCAACGGCAAGGGAGCTAACAACAGAATCATCACTGATAATGGTTACGGCTAAAGAAATAGCTGCAGTGTTGAAAAACATGAACCGCGGTAAATCACCTGGGCACGATTCTCTCATCATAGAGCATTTACAAAATGCAGGGGTTCATATGCCTAGAATGCTGGCAATGTTATTCAACTTCTGCTTCTCACATACGTATCTGCCTGAAGATCTTATGAAAACCTGAGTTGTGCCGATTATAAAAAAATGAACTGGAGACGCGTCGGACATAAATGACTATAGGCCCATATCGTTGGCTACGATTATTGCCAAGGTCTTGGACAGTGTGCTTGACAAGCAGTTAAATAAACATTTGTCGCTTCACGATGCCCTATTTGGCTTCAGAGCAGGTCTTTCAACAGAGCACGCTGTCCTATGTCTCAAGCACACTGTCAGATACTATACGGACAGGAAGACCCCCGTGTACGCGTGTTTTCTTGATCTTTCAAAAGCCTTCGATCTGGTGTCCTATGGTGTTTTATGGAAGAAGCTATTCCGGGTAAGACGATTGAGTTGTTTAGATATTGGTACGGCCATCAGACTAATATGGTCAAATGGGCAGGCTCGCTATCCGATCCGTACGGGCTGGAGAGCGGCGTCAGACAGGGAGGTTTGATTTCGCCGAAACTCTTCTGTTTGTACGTGGATCGGCTGATTCGTGAGCTCAGCAGCACCATGGTAGGCTGTTCCATTGACGGAACACTAGTCAATAACATAAGTTACGCCGATGACATGGTGCTGCTTGCCCATCGATCAGCCACCCTCAGGAAACTCATGTCTGTTTGTGAGCGATATGCGGAGGCCCAAGGCCTCAGATATAATGCAAAAAAGAGCGAATGTCTGATGTTCAAGGCAGTCACTAAAGACTATCATTAAGTGCCGCCTGTCACACTTGGTGGGACTGCGTTAGACTGGGTTTACTTTTTAAATATCTGGGGCATTGCGTCACCGCAACGCAGACGGATAATATTGACATGGAGCGGGAGCGTAGAGCGCTGTCAGTCTGGAGCAATATGTTGATCCGTAGGTTTGTAAAGTGGTCGGGGGGTGTAAAAACTACTCTATTTAGGGCATATTTTCAATCTTTTTACACCTGCAGTCTATGGGTCGATTACACGCAAACGGCTTACAGCGCCTTACGTATCCAGTACAACAACACATACAGGGCGTTGTTAGGGTTGCCACGACACTAAAGCGCATCAGGGATGTTCGCAGAGGCTCGTATAGACAACTTTTATACAATAATGCGAAAGCGTGTCGCCTCCCTGATGCGGCGGGTGCGGGGCAGTGCTAACAGCCTCTTGGTTACCGTGGCTGTAGGGCGGAAGGTCTAATACTCAGGCACTGGACCAGGACACAGGTATTACCGTCAAATCGTGCCTTGAAATGATGTTAAATTAATTAATGCATATTTGGTTGTCTTATTTGTGATTTTGACATTGTTAATGGTGATTTTGACATTATTATTGATTGTGTTGACATTACTAGTAATTATGACCAAGATTTGCCAAATATTATCATGTACTAACACTAGTGTTTAAGATGTGTACCTATGTAATTACTAACAAATTGGATTGTATGATCTGACAATAAAATTATTTGATTGATTTGATTATAATTTTTTTGATACTTTTTGAATGCGATGCTTTAGCCACTAATGCATAAAGTGCCTTACAATAATTATGACAATGTGTAATGCTTTTTTAGTAATGCGTAGTTACTATGAACAAATTAATATGCTAAAATTCAGATGTAGTATGTTGCTGTTGTGCAATGACCTCATTGCTTTTGTGTATCGAAACGCAAGAAGTGTCAAATTGTCAATCGAGACCTTTGTTGAGCTTTGAAGTTCAGGGAAATGTCTCAAATGTCATTGTCAAAAGTCAAAATCGGATAGGTAGCGGAGAATATTTTTTTGTTAATTCTCAATTCTGTAATAAATATAGGGTTTCTAGATAATCTTTGCTCATCTTAAGCTTATTTGTTTGATATAGATGTGAATATAAAATATAATCCATTGTAAATAAATAGACATAGGTAACGAAAATGGTGGAAGATTCGAGCTTGAATTCGAACAAATCAAAGGTAAACATAACATAGAAAATGTTATTATAAGTTGTTTTGTTACGTGCTTGTTTCTAACTAAAACATGAACCAAGTTTCTCGCAAGCTTACAGATAGACCATTGTTACATTAACCTTTATACATCATTGCTTTTCCAGACAAAAACAACCCGCCCAAAGGCGGTATACTTGTGGACGGAGGCCGACGTTCAGAAATGGCTACGACGGCACTGCAGTGATTATTATAATCTATACTGGGAGAGGTTCCATGAGGTAGTTACTTTTATTTCTTCCTCTGTTTAAAATGTGAACAAAAGTAGGTCAAAGTAGGAACAAAAATAATCAGATAATTATACACTCATAATAAAAATCCGCACCTAAGACGACCCACTGACCAAAATAAGGGTAAAACCATTTTTTTTTGGGTAGGGAATTATCAAATAACTCCTGGTGTCAGACTCTTACTCTCCTCTTACTGACTAAAACCCACCTGTATTCCTTAAGTTGCCTGTATGTTGCCAAGAGCCACGGTATCCCTTTCGGACTTTCACTCAACCCCGGCAGGCATTGGCCCTAGCTGTCCCGTCGGTTCTGCTGACCCGGGCCTGGTCCTCATAGGAAGTAGAGCTATCCATTGCTCACCGTCTGCAAGCCCATTTCATAGGTGGCCGGGAAACGGCCTGTGGCGCCCAGGGCATCTCCTAGCAGTTAAGGGCGCACAGTGGACCCATACTGAAAATTAGTGGACTTAGGCAACAAAGTTCCTATATAGATGCGATTTTTTTTTATGTGACGTGTATTAATATTCCTGATAACTTTTATTCTTATAAAATTTCTTTCCAAGAAGATAGTTTGTCTGAAAAAAATGCCTGTCCGGCCATCCGCGGCAGCGCGAGTAATTATTCGGTAAAAAAAATGTTTTGTAAGAATTTTTTGTCATTTAAAATCAATTCAAAGTATATTTTTTGTCTCATTTGGCTGTTTTGACCTTCTTTTTAGTTAAATATAACTAGTAATTCTAGTAAAGATTTAGTTATTATTGCATGTTATCGGTAGCACCTGCATTGTGATTGATGACTCATTTGTTAGTGTGCTCGGCTAAGCGCGTAAGAAACGAGTCACTGAAAAATGCTCATCTGGCTGAATAATTTTCACTCACTGTTATGTCAACTACTTAAGTAATTAACACTGACTATAAATATAAAGACATTTATTAATTCCATCTAGTTTCACTTTTGTTACTTTTTTGTGAACACAGTGAAATACTTTTATTTTTATATTTACATTAGAACTATGGCTGGATTTTGTAACAACCAAGATCTTTTTGTGAAATTAAGAAGTGGCAGTGATCTGAAAAATCATATGTTTCTATATCAAAGTATCATTTCTGTCTTGACTACCGAAATTTCTGTAGAAGACAAGAACTGAATCAAGGAGTTCTGTCGACTTTTTTGTGTAAATCTAAATAAAAAGTAGATAGAGTCAAGTAGAAATCAAAAAGCTTTTATGAATTGTGTAAGTAATCACAAGTGGTTGGAAAAAAACATCAACTGGCCTGTTTGTGACAGTGTTGACCTGAGAAGTGAGATGGGCTTTTCGGACACAGCCTTATCTGAGCCTGTGGATATAGATTCCCATGTTCCTAATCTTGCAATATGTATTGCGGAAGCGGGAACATCTACAGAAAAGAGCACAGAAAACCGTTTGAAGAGTTAAGTAATAAGCAAAAAAAAGATGTTCTACTTCCATAGTAGAAGAAAATTCCGAGGAAGAGTTGCAGAATTGCAACAAAATTGAAAAACAACGGCAAAACGAATCTGACAAAAGTGGTCGAATACCTTTCCAGTAATCCACATGCGCTATCCGAAGTAGACTAGCGACTATTCAAAAAGAAGAGCTTAAGTACTGTCTCTGAAGATAAGTGTTTAGCTCTTTATACATCAGTTGTGCTCTCGAAATGGAAGTACTTAGCACTTCGACAATTTCTGATAGAAGAAAACTGTGCTGCCTTTCCATCTTATCCAAAGATTGTAAATGCCAAGAAAAGATGTTACCCACCACAAGAGAGTATGGAGATTACCGAAAAAGGAGCTCACATTAAATTGCAAGCGCTATTGGACCACACTGGAGAGGATTTTACTAGATATTAATTCTGTTAATAGGTCTCAAAATGAAGAACTCAAGTTGACGGTTCCTTATGGTTCTTCGTCGCAGAGTAATTATAAACACAGTAAACGCCAAAAACAGCTACAAAGTTCGATGATTCATCAGTAGTCATGATAAGTATCGTCCCTCTTCGGCTAGTGTCTACTAGCCCATCATCTGATAATGAAAATATAGTTTGGGAGAACCCCACACCTTGCTCAACTCTGTACTGTCGACCAGTGAAGTTCACTTTTACTTCGGAGACAGCTGATTTTATTAAGTCTGAAGAGTCTGAGATGAAAAAACAAATTGATGACCGAATATCTACACAGCGTGGAAATATTATTGTGAAAGTGGCCAATATTATTGCTGAAGTACCTTCATATGCAACGCTGTTGTTCGATTTGCTTGGCAAAACTTAGCGAGATTAATAATTTAGATGCTTTGACTTCCAAACCACTTCGTGAAGAAATTTACAAACAAGGAATTTCTTCACTGCATATGAAGATTCGGTGTATGGAATGTCTTCTCCATATATCTTATAATCTGGATTTTCAACGATGGACTGCTCGAGGCGAACATAAGGCTTTGAAACAAGCTAAAAAAAATACCACGCAATAAGAGTTTCGTGAGCAAACTGGAATGCTGATTGATATAGTCAAACTGGTATGTATTTATTTTTGCTCTTTTTATGTTGTTTGTGTATTATATCTCTATGTATTGTATATTACAGTATTGTTTTCCCATTTCAGGGTTTTGGAACTACAAATGACGGTAATACTGCAAGGCACTTTTTCCAAGATTACAAAAGATCATCCAGAATAACGGGAATTGACGAAAATCTGATTTTCAGATTTTCCGTTATTCTACAAGCCATATCATCAGGCAAAAACATTGACTGTGAAAAATTTAGAAGATACTGCAGCGAAACAGCTGCTGTGTACGTGCAACACTATTCGTGGTACTACATGCCAGTTAGTGACACTAACTGGCATGTAGTACCACGAATAGTGTACACTAACTTATACACTAACTTAGTGTACATAAACTTCTAATGCACGGTGCAGACATCTGTAACCACTTTGGTGTTTTGCCAATCGGTAAGTAAAAAATAAATATAGTTTGATGTATTATTTGACTCGATTGCGTTTTGAAATAAAAATGTATGTACTTTTTCTTTTTAGGTACCTTATCTGAAGAAGCTTTGGAAGCCCGTAATAAGGACTTCAGAAACGTCAGGGAGAGGCACACTCGGAAAACGGGGAGAATAGCAACAAACGAAGACATCCTCCATGGACTTCTAATAAATGAAATGAAATGGAATAAAATTGTTTATTCTGTAAATAGGATATTAGAATCACTTTTACACGTCATATTATTCATATATTAAAAATAAGCTAGTTGAGTTCGGCGTTTCCTATCTGACTACTCTGACAAGAAAGGCCGAAACAAACTCAGAGGTCTCTTTTAAACTCCAGACATAATCTTGGCCAGGCCATCTGAGGGACATGTAGAGTAGTGTCTGAAATGGTCTTTTGAGGAAAGAACCACACAGATTTGAGTGGATCTGTGCAGTCAGTGCAAGCATTTGTCAGTAATCTTGGAGCTCAACTCAGAACTTAAGGAGCTCAACTCGACGAACAATACCAAAGAAAGGACATTTGGGTAGGCTGCATAAACTACTCAAACTGCCAGACCATCATTAAAACCAGCTGAGAAATGAAAACAATAATGATATCCACATAGTCCTCACATTCGCAATAATTAATTAAAATAAAATAATACTTTACAAAGCAATCATGTCATTTTGAATATAATTTTCAACAATGTCAATGTGTATATCCCCCTTGGTGCTAAAGAGTTGCCGCCAGACCTTGACGCCACCTTTGACGTATATTCTTAACTCTTGCATTCAAAAAGGCGTCTTTCCTGATGCGCTAAAGAAAGCTATCATCCAGCACTCAAGATACTGGAAAGGATCCTTAATAGCAGTTTAAATAAATTCCTCAACAAACATCAGCTCATAGCTGATAATCAGTATGGGTTTCGCACAGGAATCTCTACTGAAGATGCAGTTCTTGAGCTGACACAATTGGTTGCTAGACATCTTGATAGTAGAACCAAAAGTCTAGGGATCTTCCTAGACCTTTCTAAAGCATTTGACACAGTCTCTGTTCCCAAATTTATCTCTAAATTGGAACTCCTAGGGGTGCGAGGAAATACCCTCGAAATTTTCAAAGACTACCTTAACAACCGGACTCAACGAGTAAAAATTGGAGGGTATATAAGTGAAGAAGTATCGACCACTTACGGTGTACCTCAGGGAAGCATTTCAGGCCACACCCTCTTCCACATATGCATCAATGAGTTGTGCAGAATGAACATCCCCAACTCCAGGATCATTGCGTATGCAGACGACACCGCAGTCATAGTTCACGGACCAACTTGGGATAGCCCTAAACGCTACGCAAAAGCGGCAATGTCAACTCTGGTGAAATGGCTCAACCTAAACTTGCTTACCCTAAACTGCGACAAAACGTCGTACATTCCCTTCGCTATCCGGCGTAACAACTTGCCCGACAAATCCTTCTCCATAACAGCGCACATCTGTTCGAAACAATCCCCACAATGCTTATGTCCGACGCTCGTAAGAACTGATAATGTGAAATATGTGGGTGTCTATATAGACGGAGGATTACGATGGGACAAACAGGTTGACGCCATTACCACTAGATGTTTGAAACTTTTGCATATTTTCAAATCCCTTAGAGACTCTGCTGCGCCTGATACCTTGTGGATGGTTTATTGTGCATTATGCCAATCCATCATTCGATATTGCATTACAGTAAGTGGTGGTGCAAATAAAACCAGTCTTCTGAAAATTGAAAGAGCGCAGAGAGCCGTTCTGAAGGTGATATCGCGCAAACCATATCGCTATCCCACTACGCAATTATACGCTGAATCTAAAGTACTTTCAGTACGCCAGCTTTTTGTACTGCAGTCTACCGTTAGAAGACACGTTAGCGTTCCCCCAACTGACCCTAAAAAAAGGAAAAAACTACCTCTAAGTACCCCCCACAAAAACTGCCTTCGCTCAACACCAATACTACACATACATACAAGTTCACAAAAACCTAAACATTGTTGATCTTAATAAACATGAATTAAAATCAAAATTAATGGAATGGCTACTGGAACAGGACTATTTACGAACAGAATCCTTACTCAAGTACGTGTCCTAATTACCTACATATCCCCAATCACACAACACACGCGCACACTCTCACACACATACACATACACACACCCACACACACACACACACACACACACATCCACATCCACACACACACACACACACACACACACATCCACATCCACACACACACACACACACACACACACATCCACACACACACACACACACCCACACACACACACACACACGCAAACAAACACACACATCACGTATATAGTATTACTTTATTTAGCTCTATATTAATTAGACGCTCAGGTAGATCGACACACTCTACTATTATAATAAGGCATCACTTTCTAAGCTGAATCACTGTCTCTCAAGAAACAGGTTTCCTAGTTTGAGAGGCAGGGTTTTCCATATTGTGTACAGGTTTCAGTTATTAGATTGTACTGCATTGTCTTACTACCAAAGCTCATCTAAATTGTGTCCATATATATGTTAAATCTGTATTTTTGTAAAATAAAGTTATTATTATTATTATATATTTATATATCTCGGGACCTTAGGGTCCCGGTCTTTTGGAAGACGTACGAGGGGCCGAAGCTAACTCGCAGATGCCCCTTAGACAATTTTATATGGAATGAGGCACCAACCGACGATTATCCCTGTATGGACTATGCAAGTACACCCAAGGACAACCCCCGGTTGGTGCAGGACTATTGTAGAACATGAAAATAAAACATGCTATTGGTTTGGATGGCTATAGTGGATTTGTTTCCTTGAACTATGGGATAACTATGTCCCCTGCCTGACCAATGTTATATACTATACAAGGATGAAATGGCAGGGGGTGACTTGCACACTCAATAATGGGCCCCCGAAAAACTGTTGCTAGCACATAGTGACGTAGCGACTAAGTGGCAACATGTCTTGAGGTGCTTGAGGAGTGGAGAGGTATTCCACGGCTTTCAGAACAATCCCAGAGCCCGAAAGATGGTCAAGATCCCTACGAGCACTTACTGGAATACTTCCTTCCTCCGAGCACATTTGCTCTTGCGAATCTCCACTCAAGCCGGCCAATTAAGGCAAGAATGAGGTGGGAGCTCCGTTCCTCGTCAGTATTCACTCCAGCCGGCCAATAAATGCAAGCCAGAGGTGAGGAACAAGACATCTCCCGGGAGATAGGGTCCGTGGGGTCGCTACTGCCTAACAGCTCGCCACATGATGCCCTGCGGGTTTTTGTATCTCTCTTGGTCTGGCTCCTCATCCTAGACCCGTTCCGGCAAAGTAAACTCTACCGGTACAGACCTAGAGTTCGGAGCGCACAAGCCCCACCACGACGTCAACGTAGAGATACGGCGGTGGGGTTATATTATTATTATTATATAAAACTGGTATATTAATTGATGATTTTACATAATAATTAAAATGTCAAGTTTTAGGGTTTTATCACAAGGCTTAGCAGACCGAGCAGCTCAATCCCAAGCTTTTTTATCTTCTAAATAATCTGAAATTTTATAGTACCCTTTTTTACAAAGTTTGGTTTTAATACAGATTTTAAATCTATTAATGGGTAAGTTTCGAATGTCAATGGGAAGTTTGTTGTAAAAGCGTATATACCATGAACGAATTGCCTCTTTTTGGAGACGTGTGCGATGTACAGCAAGGTTGTGTTTATTCCTGGTATATATTTTTGTGTATGTATACAATAGGTTTTCAAAAATATATTGTGAGGCTACAGTCAGAATAAATATTTCTTTGATTTTTCTCTAAGGTAATATCTTGGACCTAGGTTGTAAATGGCTCGAACAGCCCTTTTCTGTAGAACAAAGATAGTATTAATGTCGTGCGGACATTAATACTATCTTTGTTCAGGTTCCCCAGAGAAGAATCCCATATGACATAAGACTATGAAAATAACTAAAATAAACAATTCTGGCTGTATCTACGTCATAGCATAGGCGGCTGAACTTAGCCTTCCTGATAATTTTTTTATGTGTGGGCCCTATTATAATTTACTTTCTGTATAATAGTGATTCCAAGAAAAACTGTCGTCTCAACAGGGTCCAACTCTGTTCCATTAACTTGAACATTGGTAGATAGCTGCCTGACATTTGGCATTAAAAATTTAATGAGTTTAGTCTTGTTTTCATTCAGGAGAAGATTATTTACATTAAACCAATACACAACTTTAGAGAGTGCATCGTTAACTTGTTCAAAGTTGATTAACTGACGTTTGATTTAAAAAATGAGGGAAGTGTCATCTGCGAATAAAACTATCTTATGATTAGCCTTATGTGATAAGGTAAATCATTTCATCATCATTTCAAGGTATTTCATAATCATTTCAAGGTAAACAGAAAGGCCCAAGAATTGAACCCTGCGAAACGCCCATGGTGACCGCAGACCTGCAGATTTCTTGCCATTAACATCGAACCTCTGAATTCTGTTGCTGAGATCAGAAGTCAGAAGGTCAAGAGCCTTGTTTCTCATACCATAGTGGTACAGTTTCTTAGTGAGTGTATCATGATGTGCGCTCTGATCCCCACATATCCTACATAAGGCCTAAAATAACCAAAACAGGTTCATAATGAGTTGTTGCCTGAAGCAATTCAGTTGTTGCAGACTACTGAGCCTCCCTGTGACAGTGAGATTATGGAGGAAGAAAAATGCCTCATAGCAGAGTCCGAAAATTTGCCGGACCCACTAGCACTTCTGGAACAAGACATAATGTGATCCGGCTCTAGATTATTCCCACAAAAGCCCATCAGGTCTAGGAATATGAGAAACAGCCCTTTTCAGGGCTACAATTACTTCACAATTTCATATTGGGCACACGTACGATAACTTGTACTATAATATACATACGCTTGATTATGTAGATAATTATCAACGACTTGCCCGTACAAATTTAATTTATTTCACCTATCATTAACAAAATTAGTATAACCTGAAACTTATTATGATATTTGTTCTACAATAGATAACGTGCAGTTAAAAAAATAATACAGGCAATCAGAGATAAGCATTTTTCGGTGACTCGTTTGTTACGCGCTTAGCCGAGCGCACAAACAAATGAGTCATCAATCACAATGCAGGTGCTACCGATAACATGCAATAATAACTCAATCTTTACTAGAATTACTAGTTATATACGAGTTATATTTAACTAAAAAGAAGGTCAAAACAGCCAAATGAGACAAAAAATATACTTTAAATTGATTTTAAATGGCAAAAAAATCTTACAAAACATTTTTTTTACCGAATAATTACTCGCGCTGCCGCGGATTGCCAGCGCTGTTTCATGGATAGAGAATGACCCTAGCTATCATATACTCACGCCACACATCCAACATATTAGTACAATTGAAGAAAAAAACTAAACGTGATTCGCTGCATACAAAAAAATCTAATAAATTTTCTTCAAGACAAACTATCAACTTTAGAAAAAGTTTTATAAGAATAAAAGTTGTCAGGAATATTATAACACGTCATATAAAAAAAAATTGCAACGATATTGGAACTTTGTTGCCTAAGCAACAAAGTTCCAATATCGTTGCAATTTTTTTTTTGGTTTGGTTTGGTCCACAAATTTTCAGTATGGGCCCACGCGCTCCACCTCCTCCTTCGCGAGCATTACTGCTTCGTAGAAGGAGGTGACGGCCTCCCATTTCCTTTCGCTTCGTACCATGGCCTGAACTAGGGCCGGACGTAAGAGATCACCGCCGCCGATCGCCTCCACGAGGACACGGCTGTGCTCCGCACAAGCCGGGCAGACCTCCACCGAATGCTCCACCGTGTCCTCCGGGACTAATCTTAAGCCTAACATGATCAAGTCTTTCATCCACTCTAGGTGCTATGTTTGTATGATTTGATATTTAAAAAGTATTCTTTGTATTTCAGCATGACATAACAGGCCGAGCTTTAGTCCGAATAAATGATAACACACTGTTACGCATGGGAATCACAAACAAAGAACACCGAGAGGCGATATGGAGGGAGATACTTAAATTAAGATTGAAGGCTGATATTGTGGAAATCAGAGACTTGGAGAGAAGGCACAACTATTTTAACTATGACTTGTGACAAAAAGATACTTGTGATAGTGAAGGAATAGCATGGAAGGACCGTTACCCATTATTAAAAAAATACTGTATAAACAGTAACATATACAATAAACGCAGTGCTGTAGCTCATCTCTACCGTGCCTTACTTATTATAATAAGAGTTGGTAAGAATATTACTAGATGATTCAAATGTTGCTATTTAAGAAATTCCTACTATATTAGTAGATTTTATTGATCAGTTGCTCATCTAAATATTGATGATTTCAAGAATTTTATTTCATAAATAGTAATAAACACTTGTTATTATGAACACGTGAGAACGAATTTAGTGGTATCATGTAAAAATAAATGTACTGTTGAAATTAAAAAAATATGTAAATAGACAGGCACAAAACAAACACACTATCGGCAGCATAGCCGCCGTCCCTGCCGGCCCGTAAGGGCGGGCTGCCAGCAGAAATCGCGGTGCATCATATTAATTAAGATAAACAAAAACCCGGCGACCGCGCTGCCGTCCTAGTGTACCTTGAGGCTATAATTATCATGACTACTTAGAAATTGCAGGAGTCAAACTCCATAATGCCTTTTATATCCGTCGCTAGTATAGATGATAAGAGGCTCAATATGCAAAAATACATAATAAGAAAAGCAACAGACGTACAGCTTGGCAAAAAGAGAAAATTGAAAATGAGGGTGCCACTATCGCACTTAGGTCACTTCGAATGGGAAATAAATTGTTAAAATAAATGTGCAACAAAAACGCGACTTGTAGCTGACTCAAATCAAAACCTACTAGCACTTGTCGCCAAAGTAGTGCCATCATCATAGGTCTGTACTAAGAAAATATTTAGTTCCAAATGTAACCACTTCAGACTCTTTTATGTCGACCTGTAGGTGTCGCAACGGCAGCATAGTAAACACTCAAAATAAATGTGCTGTCGTAATCGCGGTGTTGCCAGTCATCAAAATTGTTTCAATTTGACTTTTTTGTTGCACTATTTGTAAAATAATGTCATAAATTCCTACTGGGACAGTACATTGATAAGATACTAAAATGTATTTAGCCATTTCTGAGATTGATCTAATGTCTTCGCCTAAATTTATTAGTTATTTTCCAAATTGAAACATTTTGATAGGTGAAATTACATTGCTAGCACTTTGAAGCATAATTACAAAAGTGCTAAATAATATTATAAAATACAATAATTGATACAATGAATACGGTTTTTAAGTAGTCAAGTAACATGTAACATTATGGTAAATTGAAAATAAAACAGTTTTATAGTTTCCTAATCTTTGCTTTATTTAAATACCCTTTGCCTATGTCGTAAATAGATGCTGTCGCATACATAGTCCCATCTGCAATATATGCTCATCTTCATCTACCATATGTTAACTCGACCAACAGTCTATTTCCAAACCATGCAAATTGTTTGAGATGCTTGCCCAATAAAAAATCGTAAGAATGCCATATCGCCTGTTTACCAATAAAATATTCAAGTTGCAGTGTGCCGCTTTTTTCTTTGTTCATCTTCAAGTCTTCAACTTCCTGCTGAGTTTAACTGGATTTGACTAGCTCTTAGGGCCTTCAAGGAACTTTCTTCCTGACATCAAACGTATTAAAAAAAAAAATAAACAGAAATGTCTCGTTTTTCTTTTACCAAACGAATAGTCCTAATACTGTGCTGATTGCTGAACATGAACCTTGATGTTGCCAGTAATTATTAGGTTGTCGACCCAGTGGCCGCAACGTGGTTGTGGTGCACTTACATAACGCTTAAGTATTCTCAAATATAAATACATCGCATGCATTGATCTCATTGTCGTGCCAGAAATTGTTTGGTGCAAGTTACTGCAGAAACAATTTCGTAGAAGTTCTGCTGTGGCCTGTGTGGGATGGAGTAGCGAAGGACGGCCCCAGCTGGAAAGACTCACTAAAAACCATAAAAAGGTGCCTTGGCCTGAATCTGGAGTAGGGAATTTCGGGTGTTGAACTCTACAAATAGCTAGCAAAACTCCAAAGAATGTTATGTCTATTTTTTTGGTTTATCGTGTTTAGATACGGAGAATTGTAGAGTTTCAGGCTTTGTTCTTCAGAATTCAATTTTGTTCATAAATTTTCTGGAAATGGCTAACTTAGGTACCGATGCGAAGCGGATTATAGGTGACAAACATGGCAAATATAGGTATGTAGCAAATGGCCTATGTGGTGAATGTGTGTGAATTCTCGCTGGTGCTTTGGAGTTTACCGTGACAATGACAGTTCTTTCAAGAGAAAACTAACAAAATACCAATTTATAACAGAGCTTTCAGATTCAAGTTCGGTAAGGCATCTAATATCCATCTGAACCAGTTGTTGAGATATCTACATAATAAACTTTACTGTTGACATTATCGCTTATCTCTTGTACATCACGCCAAACCTGTAGCACCGCTTGCCGCTGCCTAGTTGGTCGCGCACAGACGTGTAGACGCTCCGAAATAGCCGTTTTAATGACCCTCCTTTGTTTATTATTCTTCCTGTACCCTCGTAGAGACAGCTCTATTATGAGAGCGGCCAAATTAGACTATAATAAATATGATGGCGGAATGCGCGACGCTGATCAACGCGACCGGCGGCTAACATCCTAATTTGACGATTTTTGTGAAATATTCTGACAATTCAGATAATTATTTATATACATATAGTTGCTGATAATATTTTTGCCAGAATGTCTCGATCTACTCATATCGCCTGATTTACAGGTTGGTACCTAGAGGTAAATAGGTAAACTTGATAAGAGTAGGTAATAGCTAGGGTGCTTAAGTATTTTTAATTGAACTCGTAAAAGTAGTTGTAAGTCTTGGATTTACCTCGTAGGTCTAGTCAATTAATGGCCGCAAGTGTGCCTTCAGTCGTCGAGCGTTGGGTCCTGTTTTATTTCCCGGTAGAGCACATTGTTCTTCTTTCTTAGCGTTTGAGTATACTTACGATACGCGTACCTACCCCGTGCTATATCTGCGGGACTGGGTGTTCCTTTTCCTTCGGGAAAATGTTCTACCACAAATAGGTTTGGATGTTTTTAATTTACCTGTAAGAGGAAATTCAATTAGCGAAAACGAAAAATAATCCCTGCTACGTGTTTCACGATTTTTCGCTGAAAAAGTAAAGTTCCTTGCCTTGATACCCGTAATGTAAATGTTATTGTCATGAATTACGAGGAACACCCTATAAATTGTTGCCACACGTGGTTTCAAAGTTTATCGCACTTACTAGATTTATATATAGTAGGCCTAGAGCTGGAGTGATACTGCAGTATCCTTCTTTAGAGAAAGTTCATCTGTACCCTAATTGCGTAATACAACACAGTAATCAATCCTTCATAAGTTGGAAAAAAAAAATATCTGCTCAACAACGTAAATAACGCAATGAATGTTGTTGAACTGTCAAAATGAAACAAATTAGGCGTATTGTACATACAGTGAAAAAAAATCTATTTACGATTATTGTAAAAATTGATGAAAAAAAAAAATACTTTTTGCTAAAAAAGCATGTTTATTTTCAATTGAGGGTAGTTTTTTCCACAATTTTCATTTTATGAGGACGCCTTTTTTTTGGGTGGGAAATTGTCAAATAGCTTCTCGTTTCTTTTTCGTGTCAGACTTACTGACTAAAACCCATCCGTGTTCCTTCAGTTGCCTATATGTTGCCAGGCGCCACGGTAACCCTTTCGGAAAAACCCGTAACCTCGGCAGGCATCGGCCCTAGCGGCCCCTTCAGTTGTGCTGACATCTCTTTGAGGCGCGCGTGGAATACAACGCGCCCTCGACCCGGGCCTGGTCCTTATCGAACGGCGAGCTACCCATTGCTCACCTTCCGAAAGCCCGTGCCTACGGTGGCCGGGAATCGGCCTGGGATTCCCGACGCTCCGGGCGTCTCCTGCGGCGGTTAGGGGCGTAAGAGCACGAAATTTGCCTCCCTCACATGTTCCGCCTTCTCCTTCGTGAGCATCAATGCTTCGCAGAAGGAGGTGACGGCCTCCCATGCCGTCTCACTCCGTACCATGGCCTGGACCAGGACCGGTCGCGAGAGATGGCCGCCGCAGAGTTTATTATTACGAATATGTAGTCGCAAAATTATAAACATAAATTCAATATTTCGCATATAACAAAGTAAAAACATAATTATTCGTGCAGCATATTACTTAGTTGTTAGAACTTTTGTTGTAAGGTATAACTAAGCCCTATGAGGATATAGGAAAGGATTTGAAAAACAAAAAAAAAATGGAAGAGCTACGGGACATTTTCAGTTTTTTTCAGTATTTTCCATTGTTCCACAGTACTCATCTGTTAGCATTTTCACGAATAAAAAGTTTAGATAGTACCTACTAATGGAGAAACAGTAAAGTATTTAAATTGAAATTTCATATTATTGTTATAACACGGAATATTAAGAAATACCTACTATATACCTATTGCATAACTCTAACATAGCAATGAATTCAGTAAAGTTATCCACTCAGTTAAATTAAAAATCTTTAGAATTATCGAATGGCATATTCTTATAGATACTGGACTATTTGACGACCTATACCTACGCTAATCAGACGATTCGATTCCCTCAGTGCAACACCCGCAGATAAAGATTAAAAGTGCTGCGCGTCTCATTTATTGCATAGTTGCGCTGTGCTGGGAGGTATAGTTGTCTGCCACGCTTGAAGTTGAAGCCCGGGGCACGCTCCCCGTTTTGCACCATACCCCCCCCCCCCCCCCCCTGCCCCTACATCCGGTGCTGCAAACTGCGAATGGTGGAGATCTCTTTAGTTTACAAAAGCTGTAACTGAGAATACCTCTCGGCTCTCATGTGAAATGGTAGGAAGTCAGTCAGCTACAATGCAGCCTTGATAGCCTTTCTGACTATAGGTACCCTACGGTGCACCGGAAGGATATATTATGCTACGAATAAAATGTTGGAGTTAGTCATATTTTTAAAGCGATCCCATTTATCCCGGAAATTCCATCATCATCCACTCTTATGATTCACAAATCCATCCAAGAACATTTGAAGGTTTAAACAAAAATTAAACGGGCAAAACAATGAGTTACTATTAGATACTAAATATAACAACAGCTGTTGGAGATTGACGAACGAAACTTTCTGGGAATTTCCCACCTACTCCCTGCTGCTGCTAACAAACACAAAAAGTGTGGCTGCAATCATAAGCTTCCCGATTCAATAAATAGTCATGGTATGTGCTGAAGACTAATGGAATAGGAATGATTACTTATGTAATTTAAAAGACTACGAAACGTAGATACCTCCCTAACGTATTTTGAATTTGTATCAGTCTTAAACTACCTGGTCCTAAACCTAAGACTATCTGTCTTTTATGGGATGTACCTTGTACCTCCATCCTAATGTAGAAAAAAATCTGTGGCCCCAGATTAAGCCATAAGTAGCTTTCGGGAGTTCGGGCAATTTTATTGTTTTAACTTGATGGCTCCGTTACGGTGGCTTACGTTAGAAAGACCATTTTCCTTCTAATTCTAACATTTGAATCTTTAAAGATCCTTAAATATTTTACAATGTGGCTGAAATGTAAATCAAACCCTAAAACTGGCACATTAATTACACAGAAAACACTCCAGAAATAAAAGGACGTAATATGATTCATAATGTTAATAGGTTACGACCTTAACTATCAAATTAATTTAACATCAAAGAAAACCATATTTCGTAACCCGGCTAGTTCTTCAGAGAGCTGTGTAGGTATGTATTGTCATCAATAAATAGGCTTATGCTGGGGAAGCAAGGCGCGCGCCATTAAAATCATTTGGCATGCCTCTGTTGGCAAATTAAGTCTCAATAAATGGCCGCACATAGCAATCTGCTATAGATATTACGAAAACGTCTCGTGGGCCGGTTCACAGTGTAAATGCTTAATTTTATTGTGTCAGTCCTCAGTCCGGCATAACAGTTCGTTGTGCCAGGGAAAACGGTCGTGCGCTACCTAACCCTAAACTTTTTCCCGCCGTATTTTTGTCGCTAATATTTTTTGTGATGTGAGTGACAGATTATTAAGACTGAATCCTTTTTATTGTTGATTGAAGTGGCCAGTGTTTTATGTGTGATTGGATAAATAAGGTTTGTTAAACTTACAAATAGTTTTTTAAAGTTCTTAATATCCGTTGCAACGATGTCTATTATGTACGACATGTCCACTGCCGAGTTCCTCATAGTAAAAAGAAAATATAAGATAAGTAGGTACTTATCGTACAAAGTTTTTATTATATTGATGAAGACATTTAGTAATGGATTGCCTAACAAGAGTTAAAAACAAAAAGTGTTGACTTATGCTTACTAAAGCTCCGTTTCATGCATTTAAAAAATGCTGAATCCTAAAATCCCGATAAACTAGAATCTATTTGCGAAATTTGGACGCAGCTAACAGAATAGATAAATTTCCGATAATCTTAGTGTATTACTAAAGATTCCGATGTCTGAAACTAAACCGAATTTATTGACTACATATTACTGTAATTCAAAAGTAAAAGGAAACGCGAATCCAATACTTATGAGATTTGCGTTAAATTCAAATTCGAAAGTCATTTATTCAAACTAGGCGTCAAAATTACAGAAGACAGTTCCCCAAAAACGCCCACCCTTCACCACTTCCTAATGCTTGAGCTGGGAAGAAGAAGTGGCGCAACAAACTCCCCAACGCCGTGACGTGGAATAACGTCAGCAGAAACATACACAGACATCCAATAGCGATGCAACGTTGCGTACGGTATGAAAAATAAATAAACAACACGAATATTAAAATAAAATCAGATCAAATGGAGATATTAGATTTTTATATATTGACGTGGTACGAGTATGTATTGAATAAAAATAATTACACTAACAATGCGGAACCGTATATTAAGCGGAACGTTTTGTTTATTTTCACTCGATATACTGCTTGAAATATTGCTCTAATTCTTAGATCGCGATTTTTAAAAGCAAAGTAAATTGTTGTTTTAATTAGCACGTGAGCTAGATCAAACATCATTGCTTTAATTTCCATTCAAGGGCGTTTTAGTTTCTTTACAAAATATTCATCAATAGTTACTAATCAGATAATTTGATGTCATGCTATTTTTGGAAGAGCTTATCAATAAATGCCCAAGACTTATATTCTTGGACATTATTTGATAAGCTCCACCACCACGGTTTTTATATATTCTACCGTAGCACGTAGTACCTATAAAGGTGCTACGTGCTACGAGCTATGAGGACCAATAAGTGCTACGAGGCTATAAGCTGCGCGCAAGGACAAGAGACTCCGCGTAGCACTTATTAATTTTTGTATTGTTTTACTAGGCAAGTGTTTTTCTAAGTCATTACGCATGTTAACCCTATACTATTAAATCAGCAATATTTTTATGTATATATATTTGTACCTACTCATGTTCTCGAAATCGGCTCTAACGATTTCGAGGAAAGTTGCAATATAGCGGTTTACGTGGGCCAAAAATTGATCTAGCTAGGTTTAATATCTGGGAAAATTCGTTTTCTCCGTATTTTCACCCGAGTAGGGCTCGGACGCCCAAAGTTTAGAACAACATAATGAATAATAACATGACATTATTTACATTAGAATAATGATCATGACAGCATGGAATTAGTAAGTACCTACTATCATGGCAGTATGGAATTAGTAGGTACTATCCTATACTATAAAATGAGCACTCTCTATTTTCACCAGAGCAGAGCTCGGTCACCCAGGTACTTATTTTTAAATGCAGTAGGCTTCTTGAAGAGGATTACACCAAAAACATGAACCCAACAGTTGTGTCAATGAAAATGAAAACAAGCCCCTATAGTCTGTTTATCTTGAATCATACTTTTTACATCATCACTCCTGTGTAGACCCTGTAAAAGTAAAAGTGGGTTTTTATGTATGTTTATTTGTCAATTTGCTGATCATTTTGCACTTTTTCAACTAGGTGTGTAAAACCAAATTTAACGCCCTCGGGCTATTTACAACATGACTAAGTTGTGATATATTTCAAATTTTCAAGACCTTTTCAGCACACGGTCACACATGGATTCCTATCTACGCTGGAATGTAACTACATTTCTAAAAACATAAGATAACATCTGCATGAAAATTAATGACATTATCTGCAGTCAGTATCTGAAGCGGCCGCCAACGCGTGTGCACCTATCTATTGATGCTAGAGCCAAGTGCGGTGCAGTATGATTTATTATGACGGCACTTCAATGGTAGATAGGTACTTCATATTCAGCGAGGTTATATTAAAGACGGGTGTTTAACGGTCTTAAAATTTATACCTAGATCATCGTTGAGGTAGGGTATACCGCTTCGAGCTGTGCTTTGATAACTTTAAATGGCTTGGTTCAAAGGCATCCTCAAAAGAGGTAATCAATTAATGGGCATTGAAATGTATCAATCTTTGTTAAGTGATCAAACAAGGCTGCTTCAAAGTTTAATTAATAAATTTAAAATTAAGTATTGTCAGGCAATCTGAACGGAACCTTTGTTTGTGGTTCATTGATAAACTTAGACACCACACAGCAACAAAACATCCGGTCCAAATTTCAATTTATTATATTCTATCATATCTACATCAAAACTATCTCTCTTACGCCACCAAACAACTGATACAATCTCCCTTTGATCCTAGACACAAGATAAAAGCAACTACATCATAAATACGACGCTCATAACATGTATATATCACCTCGCGTCGTCTCGGGGACATCTCGGCAAAGTCAGCGGTTGTGGATGACAGATTGCCTGCCACGTGTGAACTAACAGCTCTTCATCATAATTTGCCGGCGGCTTCAGGAACAGACATTCATTTGGTTAACAGCAGATCTTATTTCATCTTTTACAACTAATAACGGATTGGTTCGGAAATACGAGAATGAAAAAAATAACAAGAGAATTATACAGTTCTCATTTCCACATAATATATGTTTTTCCGTGTTCTTCCTGATAAAAGAAAGTCGATTTCTAAATAGGTACATACTGTAGTGTTAAACTAGGTGTATATTAGGATCAGTATAGTCTAGGGTCAGGGCTAGGTCTGGGTAGGATTAAGCGAAATAACGGCCCATGCCGCCCAAGATTTCCATCCTTGCTAATAATAATATTCGTGTCTGTGTCACTACTGTTGACCAAATTCCTTTTGGAAAATCTGGAAAAAAGAACTGGAAATCGACACATAGGTACAGGATCTAAGAAGTTTAGGAGACATGCTCACATCGAATGGTGTTGAGGTGCAAAGTAGATAATTGTCTTTAATAATTTAGGAACGTTTGGAACTCATCAAACGTTTTACAGATTACGGATGTTGTCATAAGGTGACATGTTTGTATTCTGCATGACTTTGAATATTTACAACAGCTGCTGCTATATTGTAAACTATTTCTACTCATAATTTGACAGAGGAAGACATAAATTAATCATTCCTCTTCACACAGATGATGATCAACGTAAATATAAGATAAATAAAAAAAATATGTTTGTTACTCCTAATATATTTTACAAAAAATCTTTAATATTCTTCACAACTACTTATTTATTTATTCAATCCGGGAAAACAAACAGTTTAAACATACACAAATATCATAATAAACACGTTGTGAGAAAAAAAAAAAGAAATTACATGATTACATAATTGATAAGGAACATTTGCACACGACTGAAACTTAAAGGGTAAAATCTAAAGAAAATTCTTAAATGAAAAGTAAAGAAAAAAGAAATACATTTTTTTAAACAATAATAAGAAAATAAAATTATAAAAAACTTATATTCCCGTTTCTTTTCGGGCAACCATAAATCCACAGAGGTGTTGACCTAGGTCCTTTACAAATTACCTAATGAAATCTTAGATCCTGACTCAGATAAGAAGTAGCTGGCCTATTGTGATAGGATTACACATTACTACTATCCCAAAGACTGGAGTCAGTTACCTATGGCACACAAGATTAATCATTCTCGTAGGAGGAGCTCATGGCTAAGTAGTAACACCCGCACGGGTCGACCTATCAGGTTAAGCTACGCTTGCCGGGGATGGTCCGTGGATGGATGACCTTCTTTACGTATCGAGACTCATTCGTGCCTCGGAAAGCACGTTTAGCCGTTGGTCCCGGCTGTCATTCGTGGATCTTTGATAGTCGTTAGGGGTCGTCTGAAGCCCGAAAGTCTGACAACCAGTCTTACCAAGGGGTATCGTATTATCCAGTTACTGGGTTGTGGAGGTCATATAGGCAGTCGTTCCATGTAAAATATTGGTATTTGGCTGCATCCGGTGAGACTTGAAGCCGACCCCAACATATAGATGGGAAAAGGCTAGGCAGATTGATTGATGATTACACATTCCTGCGATTGGTGGATTACTAAAACTACACAGCTAGAAACACACAGCAGCCCAGTAACAGCACTCCATACGTTAATGCCGTGATTAATTCTGTTTGTTTGACACATCAAAACGTTTCCGAAAATGTTATTTGCTTATACTTTCGAAAGGGAAACATCGATTAAATGGGAACTTTGCGCGCGTTGTGATGCCGGCCAAATGGCCCCGGACAATATACCCCAATAGCCAGTTTATTTAAACGCATTGGCAAACATTCAACGCCAAAATTTGATTTACATTACAGCTAAGGTTATGATAATATTGGAGATTGGATTTCTTCAATGTACGCACGTTGGACGGTAGTAAAATTATACATTTGTTTTTATTTGATTGTTGTTTTAATTTCTGTATTGAGATCGTGATGAACGCTGTATAAAACTGTTTGTAATTAATAAAATTTGAAAGTTATGTGTGATTTTGAACAAGAATAAAAAGCTGCTTGGGACTACAAATTGTTGACGCGCTGTTCGGAGAACGTGAATCTGTTCCAAAATATCTAAAACATAACGAAAGATGCACATAAAACTACATGGCAAGCTCTTAGCATGATAAATACCTACCTGACCTTAATGAATAATGAGTATTAAGTATCTGTATGAAGTTAAATGGATCTGAACCAAGTACTTATGTACGTACTAACAATGATAATGCCAGATTTTAGATTTACCATCAGAGATTTAAGAATTTAATCTGTTGTCTATCTCAGCTAAAGATTTAACGAAGTCGTAACATTTTAAACCGGAAAACTCGTTACTGGACTATTTACAACGCACCAAAAGTCAACATTTTAAACAGAGCAATGATGCACGATCATCCAACCTCTTTGTTCCCGACTTTACGGCCGTAAACAGAATCTATTGATGTTAAACTGCTCAAAATAAAAGGAAAAAAACATGTTGGCGACATGTGTAAATACAAAATTATGTGAAGCTTTTAGTTTTAGTACGCTTTAGGAACATTGTGTTGTGACTAAGTAGGTAATATAGATTTTATTGTTTATTGGTGCATAAAACGTTTTTTAATTTCTGTTTTCAAATGAGGACAATCAATAACCGATCTTCTTCTTTTTGTGTGGTTAGTAAATAACCTGGTGTAAGAGTTTTAAAGCCGCCCATGGGCCTCTGACTTGGCTTCACATGTCGTCGAGAAATATCTCTTATCTTTCCTCACGATGTTTTCCTTCACCGTTTTTGAAGCAGCCCATAAAGCAGTATTATCTGAGCACTTCAGTGTGGGAAAGAGATGAAGCTCTACAGGACTTACAGCTCTATCTCTTTCTCCCACAGAAGTAATATTAAAATAATACTGCTTTATGAGCTGGTTGTAGGCCCCTTGAAGAGCTCCAAGTGCTTTCTAAATATAGCTGATGTTACTAGAATCTCTAAACAATGACAATGTTTGAAGTTCTCACTGCTTACCTATTATTGCAACCTAGATTCTCAGCTGTACATCTTTTGTAAACACTCATTCAACTCATTAGAAAAGCGAAAAGCTCTTACACTAAAATAAAGAAAAGTAAACAATATCATTGTTCCCGTTAATTTCCCATCTCGGTTCCCATATTTAATTATTAACGGTTGGTTAACATAACGCGCCGATTTCTCGGCGTCGCCGCACGACACATTAAATTAAATTGAGACTGCAGGAATTTAGAAGCGTGCCTTAACAAAAGCTTGGAGCAGTTAATTTTAAAACGATTTTATGTATAGCGTGGCGAGTTCGATTTGGACGTGCTTGAGTAGAAGTTGTATTTTCACGTCGAGATATATTTTCGTTATTAAGTTGTCTGTAGGGCTTCTATTTAAATTTATTTGATTAACAGAGTCCTCTTGATTACGGTGGTTTATGAAGAAACGTGCTGTAGCTAATATGTTTTAAATTAAAAGTTTTACACTGACATTTCCTGTCCACCATGACAGTTAAAAATGATAATGAATTTATAATTTTCAGAATACCACACGAGTTGTGTTGTAACATATTTTTTACTAAAATTTAATTATGTTCAGTCAGTAGTTAATCACGACTAGTTCAGAGTTTATTGTGATCTTAAAGTATGTGATAAAGGAATTATATTATTCGGTTGAGCAGCTGCATCCATCTGTCCTCACTGTTAATATCATTTAATAGCGATCGTCAATCCGCCTGCCAAGTGTACTTACCACCTAAGTACCTAGCTACCTAGTCATGCAGTGTTTGTATTGTGTCTAAGTATAGACCTAGACAATGTATTGACGTTATTTGTCGCAGTTTACAGGCAACTGAATGAGGACTTAAGTCCACCAGTGGGCATGTATTTTCAGGCAGGTACTTATGATTAGTTAGAATGAAAGCAAGGAATAGTTAAAACTAAAACAAATGAAGATTCAGTATTTTGCCAATGTAGGTAGGTATTCATTTATGTGATTCGTTGACAAATCTTTAGGCTCGTAATTTAATTTTTTTCGATGCACCCTAGTTACCTCCATTTGAAAAGTGTTTTAAATCCATTTTTGAGTAAGGAATGAGTATTACCTCTTATTTAACTTTCGTTTGTATATTTTCTCTCCACGTGATTCATTTACACCAGTCGAGCTATATTATTGTTACATTAGTTTGCGACACCGAATATTTCCGAGTCGATTCGGGAATCGAGTGAAACAGCTGTGACCCAGTAGAATACACGAGATTTGTGTATCAAAACATTCAACATCTTGTGTTCTGTTGCAGGAGACCGAGAGAGGTCAGCATGAACAAGAAGTCTCATAAGAAAAAGGTTAGTTTTGATTTTATTATTTCGAGCTTGAAGTTTGTATGCCTATGTCCATCAGTGGACTGCGATGCTTGTAGTTTCTGATGATAGAGATGACTAATACCTAACAACGAAAACTACGGTACGGGCTATGGATTGTTCTTCTTATTTTCGTGTGGTTAGTGACTAACCTGGAGTCAGAGGTTTTTTAAAGCCGCCCATGGGCCTCTGACTTGACTTCACATACCGTCGAGAAATTTTGCTCAAGCATGCCAGTTTCCTTACGATGTTTTTCCATCACCGCTTTTGAAGCAAGTGATAACTATAAAATATGGGCAAAGGATAGTTTAAAAAAAATCTATTTATTTACGGGATACAAAATTACCTCTTGATGACTCTCCCTCAATGACATTAGTTACTTGATGGATGAAATCTAAGTAGAATCATTAACTGAATTAAATTATTCGTCGGTTATTAAAAAAAAATCACTGTTTTATACATTTTGACCATTTATTTTTGTTATTGCACTTTTCTATGAAACAGATGATTTTGTTTTAAATAACCGACGAATAATTTCGACGCAGGCTAGTTCAGAATCATACGCTGAATCAATGGTAACAGTTTTCGCGTCGATGTCCCTGCCACCCTGTATAGTCACTACAATACCAATCTGCTTATAGTTAAACATACAAGTTTGAAGTTTAAGCAAAGTATCCTTGTCACCTACATACATCAATCATTGATTGCGACAACATTCATCGGCAGTTGAAAACTGAGCTTGAAATGAACTGAGCGTTCCGTATTCGGTTGTGCATGATACAGACCGAAAAGTACGAGAGAGACAAAGCGAATGTGCGGCCGGTAGTTCTCGCTTTCTAGAATTATGATTGGTCCATGTCAATGGCGGTCAAGAGTGTATCGTTCTGCGCTGACATGTTTTTTAACGTTCGGTTAAAAAAAGACAGGTATTGGCCGTACAGTTGCTTTGTCTCTTTCTAGAGAGTGGTCACTTTTACGAGGCTTACGCTCAGTCCATTCTCTATGTGTATGGGCGAAAAAGTGCCCAATATCGGACTTTAAAAGAAAGGAATAATTTCTCCTAAAAAAATTATAATTTCAAATCAGTTTCACAAAGTGCCAGTACCACACACGAGCAGTTCGCAATTTGCCCTCGCGCGGCGGCATGCCAGCCATATGCCGAGCACTATCGGCATGTTGGCACTTGGCACCGTCGCCGGCGCTGCCAGCCGCGCCAGCACCACTGATTGATAACGTGCTGATATTGAGACTTGGACCCGAGTTGGTTATTGTGTAGCTTTTTGTTAAGTGTGATGTGACTTGTCGTCTTATGAAGTAGAACAGTTGTCTGGTTTGAGGGGTCTGTGTCATGATAGTCTCAGCTTGTAGGTCATTAGGTAAACGTTTTTTTAAATCACATTTTCCAACGTAGATTGAAACCTACTGGAAGGAGTATGTTTGTATTTATTTATCTAAACTTAGTAAGCCTTTCTAAAAATGGTTTTGCACAATATCAGGCTTCTAGAGTAATCTCAGATATGATTATTGAAGCATAAATAGTAATAAGTACTTGGGCACCTCTAGTAATCTCTTCTAGACCACCATGAGCCAATATTTTTGTAGGAGTTTGGGTTTGAGCAGCTTGTGGCATCTAGCATCTAGTTTTATGGAATAATGGGAAACTGTTTATTCTAAATCTACTCCATCAAAATTATTATTTTAAAACATGTTTGAATAGATTGCATCACACCAGACAAGTAGCACCAATAATAAATATAGTGCTCGTCGATCTCTCTCGTGTAATCTGTCAGCTGTCAGCTTCATTCAGTCCGGTCGTCGGTCCGTCTATCTGGACCAGAATGCTGGGAATCGAGCCGTCAATTAATCGAGATGAGTTGAGAACTCGAGATGCGAGATGCATATAATTTTCAATTTGATGGTTTGTGTACCATTAAATTTTCGCAGTTTCTGTCCTCGGAACGGGATAATAAATACGGGTGAGACACCTAGCTCCAAAATACAATTTATTTTCAATTTTTATCTATATACAAGCCCTGCGCCCGATGGAATTTCCCATCGGCAAGAATGACGCACTTCCATACAAATATTCATCCCCTATTTAACTCCTTTTAGGGACGAGTTTTCAAAAATCTTTTCTTAGTGCTCACCTTCGTTGTATAAGGAACTAATATTGTGCAAAATTTCATACTTCTAAACCCAGTGGTTTAGGTTTTGCGTTGTCTGTCAGTGAATGAATTTAAGATTATTATAACTTAAGTAGAAGATTATCAGTCATTATCGTATCGGAATCGTCTGCATGCGTGAGTCTGCTAACAGGCGCTCGGTACCACTAACAGGCGCGCGGTACCACTAACAGGCGCGCGGTACCACTAACAGGCGCGCGGTACAACTAACAGGCGCGCGGTATCACTAATTCGTCTGCCAAACGACAGGCATTCTCTTGCATATCATTGTCCAAGAGAACCGTGATGATTATGGCAATGACCATTCTTCGTTCCAAAGATGGTACCTACCATTTTTACTCATTGCTTGGTAGCAAATCGATCTGTTAAGCTTCAGCTCATGGTGAATTGGAAAGGATAGTTTAAAAAAATCAATCTTTTTATCTACGGGATACTAAATTACCTCTTGATGACTGTCCCTCAATGGCATTAGTTAATTGATGGATAAAATCTAAGTAGAATCATTGACTGTCCCTACTTCTTTTCTAAACTACTACTTCTTTTCTAAACTACGTTAACCAGTTCAACCATCTTAATTGTTATCTTTTAAGAAGTTGTACCTATTAACTAATTTTAATACCTAACTAATTGGTCACCTTTTTCAAAGATTCGCTAACCTCGGTAATTACCTAGGTAAAATTAACTAAATATAACTGCTTTTTGGCATCGTAACTTCAATTAGCCCTTGGTTGAGTTTATAAGATAACAAGGTGGGGGCTATTTTCAGTTGTCAGCCACTGCGATGCAATTCGATATGAATGTTTACATCATTAAAGATCAGAATGCATGCGTTAAAGCAAATCAATACTATTTAACGATTTTATACCTTCCTTATATGCATTTTTATGCCTCGATATTCAATTATTAGCATTTACTTCTTTAACATTATGTTAAAGTTTCTGTCGGTTTTCCGTGTTGATTTTGTGGAGTTTTATACGAGCGATTTAAACTTTTGTCTCGACTTCATAAACATTGCAAGGATTTCGAAACGACCGCCGTCGATGAAACTAAAATGTTTATATGATCCAAATTCTAATTTTCATAGTTGATTGTAATGAAAGCAAATATTTATGTTTTTAATAGCCTGAAAACCTGTCGATAAATCGAGATAATCGAATCTGCTCTTGCGATATAGCAAAAAGTTTTAGTAAAAGCTGCATCTCTGCGCCGAATATCAATCTATTGGTATGACAATATTTATTCGTGCTGCAGGCAGTTATAGATGATTGAGGGTGGCCAACGATAGAGCTCAGTGGCTGATATTAAATACAACTATGTTTATAATGTCTGTAGCTATATCCGGCGATCGACTGTTATAGACTGATAATGCATATCCATTATGACATCTGACCTTTCTACATAGATTTGTAGAGAGATCAGAGGATATTCAGATTCGGTTTCCACGTAGCGGTCTCGTAGCACTTTTTCACGTAGAGGTTTCGTAACATTATTTTGACGTAGAGGTCTCAAAGCACAATTTTGTCAATATTAATTATAATACCTCTCATCTGTCAAATCCGAATTACAATATATTTCTCGAACCAAGTTAATAAATTAGTGGCTGTTAAAATTCCGTGAGATTAAATTAGACGTTTTATAGCTGTGCTGTAGTTTAACTATTATGTTTAATGCGGTGTGCCGTAACGTGGTGTCATGTCATTATTTGCCAACAATTTGTCATGACATCATATCCGAAGATGTAACCGACTTTATTTTAGCTCATTATTATGTTAAACATAGAAATCTCAGAGCACTGACATGTAATCATTAGTAGCTTGCTTTAACAATGAGAGAATACTTAAGTACTGCACTTTACAGAAAGTTATGGAGCAAGCTATAATATTTGGAGTTATAGGATCTGAAAAAGATACGGTTTAACGCTTTGGGAGTAATTAAGCATAGGCTTCCTGCTATTTGCTTCCATTTCGGGTCTGAGACATAGAGACAAGAAAACACAATGCGGCGATGCCGCTATATATAATTTACTGCACAAGAACTGCCCAGTCCTTCTACCGAGGTAAAAGATAAAAATGCTTTATGCCAGAAACTATAAGCGTGGCTACGCCGGTGGTTTAAAATACGAAGGTGCAATAAACAGAACACGGAATACAGACAGATAACCGCATACACCCGAATATAAACCCAACAAATATATATGACAGACAAGACAATAATAATAATCCATTTTCGAAAACAAACAGTATTTACTAGTCCATTAAAACAAAATGCATGGTGTACACTATGATAATTCACGTCTGCGGGGACAGTTGGCACGGGGCCCGGTTGTGTGTCCTACATGACAGGCGTCGGTCCGCTGTCGCACAGAAACAATAGCCGATATCGTCCTAGTGGAAATAGAACTCGATTAAAATGATAGCCTTGACGATGCAGCGATGTGGAGAAAACTAGTATGTTTTAGCAGTCATGAAATTAAAATCTGGAATAATTTTCCCACATAACTTCCCCGAGAAGTGTTATACTCGATTCATGTCTGATTATCAATTGGTTTTTCAGCCGTATGCAATATTTTATTAATATAAAATATCTCAATACTAAATACTCAATTCTTTGTTGCACTCCATATGTATTACATAGATGGTTGATCAAAGTAAAAGATCAGTATGGACCCTGTCGGGCACAGCAACATTAGGAGAGAGGAAGAGGGCTAAGTAGCAATGCAATATAAATTGTTAGATGTGTTTAATTGGGTGTATAATTATGTATATGTTGTATATTATTAGGTTTGTGTAGGTATAGTATATTTGTTATTTTAATTTTATGTATTGCATAATAATAATGTAGGTAATTATTATTTAAATTCTTAGAAGTATTTTCATTATTATTAAATTATGTTATTATTTATGTATTCATATTTATATTTGATTTCTTATATTCCTTATTATATTATATTTCATAATGTTTGGTGTATAAGAGAGAGAATAATTTTATTTTACAAACGATTTGTCATCTAAAAACTCCTTTACTGAGTAGTATGACTTGGATTCCAGAAATTGTTTCAATTTATTAATAAATATATTTGTTTTGCTTACTTCTCTAATGTCATTTGGCAATTTATTCTATTTTTTTATGGACATAGCTAAAAGGCTGGTTGATTCATCTTTTTTCTTGGCCTTCCTAAGATATGAAATAGGAAAAGAATGATTAAATAATAAAACAGGAACCCAAAAGTTCAAATAAATGCGTGTGAAAGGAAAATTTTCAGAGTCGTTTGTCTTGTCTCTTGAGAATTTGAGATGTATCAAAAATAGTTTCGTGTCGTCACTAATTAGGCCACGGCTATGTTTTGCAAATACGTAACGACGAAGAACATTAAGTACCATCTCCCATCTTGACTTCAGTCACAATTGACTGCCTTTGATGAAGTGCTACCAATACTAAATCAAATCAGTGAAATGATGAATTCTGTCAATAATGGCGAAATTCAAACAGTTTTTGAATCACGACGTCAGTGATCATATCGACCCGAATCGCCACTGCGCCTTACGTTAACTGATTGAATGTCAAACATTGACGTGCAATTAAGTCGGTTCCGGTTTCCTTGGGGTGCTCGACTATAAATAGACATCCTCATCTTATTAAAAGAAGATTCGTCTGAAATAAAACAAAGGAATGTATCTTGTTATTATCTTGGATGAAGCAAAACTGGGGTTGAAAAATAACTTGATGATGAGGCTATTGTAAACTAAAATAAACTTTTGGGAATGTTTGAAGAAATGGAAGACGACATTTTTTGGAGGAATCCTGCAGTACATCCGACATGATCTTCCTATGGATGGTCAGTTAGTAACAAAAACTCAGATCAGCAGATCACTTTTCAAATTGGCGGAAACATTTATGCCAGTTTTTCATCTGCAAAATACCAAGACATACAGGAAGACAATTTTTGAGTAATGTATTTATAAATGAGGGTAGTTAGTATCAATATCGTGTGACTACTATGACTAGTATAATTAGCGCATTCGCCCGTCCGAGACGCGTCTGTCAGTGGGACCCAGCCGTCGATGACAGGTCATCAGCTGAGCGGAACATCGCGGCTCTACGATAAACACAACACAATTTTCGAGAGTTGGAGTTCGATTAGTATCGACTTGTTTGGGAAATAGAAATCAAGAAATAAAACCGTTCACTGTTGGATATGAGACTAAAGGGTTGCACCATAAAGCGGTTAACTGTCTATAGTTCTAAACGATCGTTGGTATTGACGAGAATTCGTATCACATCATTATCCTAGCTGTTTGTTGATTAAGGAAGCAGACAAAAAGCGTGATCTTGTGGAAAATCACTAAACCATAAGGTTTTCCCGACCCTGAACTATTTTTAGTTGCTATGCGAAAAAACACATATAATTATTACCTACGTACTTAATAAAAAGTATTTTTATGTATTCCGGATCTAAGACGAACAGCTTATAAAAGAGGAATGTGGAAGTTTAAAAGTCTTCCCACACAAAAATAAAGTTCCTTTCACATCATCGATCCATCAAATTATAATGATGTAAGGAGATCGTGTGAGGTATATTCATAATCTGAACGTGATCCAATCTCCATTACTTTTATATCAAACAGCGAACAGTTTCACTCAATGTAGTAGCTACACGAGGTACCTAATGTATATTACATATAACGTCATAAACACCCGAATACAGTTATGTGCAAATAAATCAAAACTCTTAGATCTTCAGTTTTATCGTGAAGTTAATAGAAAGTCAGGAGAGAAGATCCACTCGAGCTCCGAATGAAACTAAACGATTGCTAAATGCACTATTACTGAGAATTGGTTTTGTATGAAATTGCTAATATTAGATTTTTAACTGTAAAAATCTAATCATAACTAATCTAATCATAACTATATAAAAATGGAATTAATGTGACAGACTGCGAATTTTTTCTGTAAAAGTTTACGCTTTTTCCATGCAACTCCAATCAGCTGCATGTAAAGAGCGGAAAATTTTTGCTTGTATGGTCAAATTACTTATAGCTATTTTTGCCAAGTTGAAAATGTTTCGTCAAGTTGCAATAGGAACTTAACAAGGCATAAGTAGGCAGATACAGTGTAGCGTACTTTCAACAAGTAGTTTAACTTAGACTTGATTATCAATGTGTTACACACCATCTCTAAATTAAGTAGACCTTTTGCATGTACCCTTTTTTTGTGGTTGCGTGACGTACAAAAGATCAAATTCAAGACCACTTTCTATCTTTAGAAAGATATCATAAATCACACTGCAATTAGAATATAGTGAGGTTTTTGATTCCGAGTTTATGATGTGATAAATGTATCGCTGTTATGTATTGGGGTAAGTAGGACAAGCTGGTTAAATATTGATCTACGAAATGGGAGAGAAATATTATGACCTGTAGAAATATCATCGCTGATTATAGTGACTGTAAGCTTACTGCATTGGAATCTAAGTTGGATTCGGTTTAAAATTATCTTATATGCTTTGCGGATTAAATTCAAGAAACAAATGACGAGCGTATACAAAGTTGTACTGGCCTTTCTGGGCTGCGCAAAAATATGAGACTATTTGGAAAGGATTTCTTGGTGACAGCGGGCATTGCGGTTGTTTGCTGCATCAACCTGGGTCTTTTCAGGTAAGTATGTTTTATATGAGGGTCGAAGGCCATACACTAATATATTCAAAGAAGGCGAGTCGCTTCTCTTCAGTAGGTAAGGACAACGTAAGTTGTTTACTAAGGGTACCCTGTTATATATCTAGTGCATATAATATCTACTTCAGAACTAAAACGTCGCAGCAACTGCAAAAACTAAAATTTTACTTCAACAGTCACGTTTGTAGATTTCGCACTCTACACTACACGACAATCAACAAAATGTTCCCGTTTATTTTCCTAATGTTTATTTTCTTCGGTGCTAAGCCAGCCGTGTAAAATGATAAAAGAATGCTTACAATATACAAGAGTAGTAATGAGAATTATTGTGTCGTTGGCAAGACGCCATCGTTTGCCAATTAAAATTATATTTGGCGTTTTTTGGCACGGGATTACCTATCGCAGTTTTGTTTCACGTTTTGTCAACGTTTTGATTTGACGCCCTCGTAAATACTGTTTGGGTTTCTCTAGGGCTAATAAAGCTTTTATACTCTTCAGGAATTGAGGAATAACCTTTTTTACTGCAATTCCGCTTTTAATTCATCTTTCATAAGTCAATATTTGCTAAAAGAGGGTAACTGAAGGAAAGGAATCTTTGCTTGACACTTCATGGAAGATTAAGAAATAATGTATCGCATTTTATCGAAGAAGACAAGACGAGAAATAAGATTATCTTAGAATTACAATATTCTTATTTATTCTCTTACATAAAGAAGTAACAGAAGAAATACAGCAGTAAACAGACGGAACCACAGATATGCTACACCACTACTATTAAATACAATGTGGTCACGATTTGAACTGTATCCAACGCTCGTTGGGAACAATAGTGGACCAGGCTCAGTTATTTCTAAACGGGATAACTTCTGCCAAGAATAATAGCACCAATATCACAAATAAACGTTCGTGTGTAGCTTTAACTTTTTTCTGGTGGAAATTGTGATTGTAAATAATAAATATTATCTAGGTGCTTTATTCGGAAAAGATCCGGAGTTACCGACCTAGCTTGCATAGTAAGCAAACTGAAGTGGCAGTGGGCTGGCCATGTTTGTCGAAGGACCGATGGCCGGTGGAGCAGACGAGTTCTAGAGTGGAGACCGCGTATCGGCAAGCGTAGTAGCAGTGGACCAGCAGTCAACTCAGTCTATCGCATAGACTAAGTTGATTGTTGATTGGTAGAGGTGAACATTCCAACCTGGGACAAAGGATAAAATGAGTGACCGTCCTACAGAAGAAAGAATACCACAGAAAGACATCCAACGATGAGTAAATTACTTAGGTACCTACGTCAAGAAAAACTACGGCATCTGCAGCTTCTGACACCATGTCAATCATATATACAATTTGTCTGCCCAAAAGCTTCTTTAGCACAACCAGTGTCGGTGTGAATAATCATTTGAGAATACGCGTCAATACCTAAGCTGTAGGGTTTCCTGAAACTTTTCCAATGGCATCAAAATGTGAGGTAGTAGATGACGAAATACCGATAGTGGTTTTCACTTAAAGCGATTAGGTACCGAAGCCTGCGATTAATATAAACAAAATAATGAAACGAAGTGGATATTTCTCCAAAACATTAATATTTCACTTGTGACTTGATTTATGAGCTACTCCGTGTTTCTCATATTTTTAATCTCTTGAGCAATCTCAGTTGACAACTATCATTTATTTACAAATTATCATAGACTAGCTGTTGGCCGCGACTTCGTCTACGATTCAGGATAAAAAGAGGCCTATGTCTTTCTCCTCTTTTGTGACTTGGGTCCCAGGCTACCTATCTGCCAATTTCATAATGATCCGGTCAGCCGTTTAAGCATGAAAGCATAACAAACTCACTTCCCCATTTATAATTTCAACTACCTTTTGCCCGCGGCTTCGCCCGCGTGGAAGTCGGAAAATATCCCACAGGAACATGCTACTGGAATTCAGGGTATCCTATGTCCTTACCCAGCTTATGGTCTATCTGTGTGCCTTTCATCTAAATACGTTCAGCCGTTACGGCATGAAATGTAACAGGCAGATAATAAATCTGTTTTAGGATTCCGTACTCAAAATGAAAAATTACCCCCTTTAGTATTATTTTTGTGACAAAAGGTAGCCCTAGGATGTCATTTATCTCCTTACCAAATATTATCAAAATCCGTTCAGTAGTTTACGCGTGAAAAGGTGACACACAGACAGACATTCTTGTACTCAAACCTCAGTTGGCCCGATATAGTTTTTTTACCCTAGTAATAAGAAATAGGATCGACTGGCATCAAAAAAGTTTTTAAGAAATAGGATCGACTTGCATAAAAAATTGGCCATTTTCTTACTGACTATATTCTTTTTTTTTTCAAAATCTTTGAATGCAGATCAAAATGTTTCATGAAGTTAAGAACAGTCTCCTAAGACTGTTTTCTTCTAGCGACAACGGTTAAAGTACCTGTCCTTATTGCCCCATCTCAAAATCCACCCTGTATTATGTTATGATTGACTGCTTAGGTCCACAAAGCTATAGCGTGTAATAATATTTTAAATTGTTAAATCCGTAACTATTTGCAATATTCCAACCTTTTGGCTAGCCTTTTTATAATTTGCGGTAAACTGTAGAAGAATACGAACTTATTGTAATATTGCTCATCCCCCATAACAAAAAGCGTAATAATAATTTTTTATAAGTCTATTGTGACGTTTCCATTATTTGACTTATTGATTATTTATACCAATTTTCAAGTTAACCAATGTAAGCCACACAGTAAACAATCCTCCTCTATAAAAACGAGTATTCGTTTTTACAGAGGAGGATTGTTTACTGTCGGGGTACGGGGTACGGGGTTTAAAGGGGATACCCCTTTAAACCCCGTTAGAAGCGGATTTTCAAAAATCTGTGATATACATATTTATTTATTTTCAGTCTCGAGTTTCGAGTTTATCAGACCGCGCGTTAAATTTATTCCATGCAAACTTTGACACCCCCCAATCCTCCTTTAAGTTAGCCATTTTTTGTTTTTCTAATCTGCCCCAGATTAGAAAAACAAAAAATGGCTAACTTTATCATTTACATAGATAAGTATTCGTGCCAAGTTTCAAGTTTATTAACTCAAGGAATTAGATTTATCATACAATCAAAATCCCCCCTTTTCACCCCTTATAGGTCCAATTTCCAGAAACTATCTCCCTGCCCAATTTCATCTTTATACGTAAAGCGGTTTTCGATATTTCTTGATGAGTGAGTGAGTGAGTGAGTGACATTTCGCTTTTATATATTATTTAGAAGATTAGATAGATAGAAGATTAGGATTAGCGATACCAACATTACCAACCGTTTTATCATTAGGTCAAAGTAAATTTCGAAAAGATAACAATTGATAAGTGTTTTCTATGACGGGAGTCTTTTATGCCTACTCTTTTGTGGGAAATCATTCGAGTCGTTGTAGTGCAAGTAGATAATGCATTAGATTCATGCAACAAAGATAGTTTATATCAATGGAAGGTTACGTGTGACGATACAGGAATACACTCCGGAACATTAAAAACAAAATACCTAATCCCCGGAATTGCTCTCATTTCAATTATCACAGCAGTAAAATGTATCTTAAAACACATTTGAACAATTTCTTCACACTTTATTATATTTATTGATATAGAAATTCTGTGTTTGCTGTGCGTGTTATAAACTCCTCGGGAAATAAAACTAGACATTAATACATTGTCACCAGGACGGAATTAGAACCCATTGAGAAACGTTAACATTAGTGGAGATGGTGGATATAAAATGCAGAGAATTGTTGAAGCAAGCTTTGTCATAGATAGATTGGATGGAGACCGAAAAATAATAAAATCGCATAAAATATAGTTTTGTAAGGTCAGAAATGATTGTTGGCTTGTGTCGATTCTGTTTCTCCTTCCCAGTAATCATAGGTACCACTTAGACTTATTTAAGTACGACCGCTAGTTTTGAAGTTGAAAAACTGTAGGAGTTAACTTTACAGGATTTGAAAATCAAACAAGAAGATCTTCCGCCTCTTTATACGATACTGCTAAAGTGCTGACGGTCGCAGTACTTGCAGTTCAACTTTATGTTTTTGCATGCTAACCTAACCTCTTTGCTTCACTCAGTCGATTTTTGGCCAAAGTTTCAAATGAAGGGATGAATGTGCAAAAGTTAATAGGTAATCTCGTAATTCCAAATAATGTTGTAGCAGTAATCGTAACTCTATCTAACAACGTAGTTTTATATCTCGTAGAACTTGTATATTGCAATAATATTTTATGCCAAAATTACAACGTAAATCGTTCAGGTTTCCTTCACACCAGTTTCAAGACGTTTTTCATTATCTCGTGAAGAATGTATCCGGTGTGTAATGCTGTTTAGTGGTTTGTCAGTCGCCTGCTGGACTGTAACGAAGTCCATTATTCTCGTATTGAGATAGCAATAGTATTTGTCATGTTTATCGTGGGAGAAAAAAAATGTGGATTTAGGTCGGCATTGGGCAGAAAGGCTACTGGGGGGTTTGTTGCGTCACTTAGTCTTTCCATCTAAAGCACTAGGAAGTGGTAATGTACGGGCGTTTTGGAGGACTGTCTTATGTAATTTTGACGTTCATAAATTCCAGATTTTCAGACTAATTTGACTTTTGATTGTTTCATTTTAGAACACGCGCAGTGTGAAAAAAAAAACAAAAAGGATAAGATTTCTTAAATACTTATATCTGTTTCTATATGTATATTATTAAAGTCAATGCCAAGGCGCCCCTTCATCACTCGAACTACATACTCTGATGAATCTCGGGTATTACAAGTGGCGTCTACAGTATGTATGTGTGTATGTAATAGTAGATTTGTAGAAGGAAATAGACTACATCGGTACTACTCTGTGCAATATTATCCCATATTCATGAGAGCTGTGCTCACAGTCGTTTCTAACCAATAGATATTAACAAATAGTCACGATCATTTTTGATCCTGTCAACGCTAAAAGCCATTGAGAGTAATTCCTTCAGGAGTCTCGTAAACCAAAGTTTTCGTTGATTGAATTCTGTTCAGAAGGCTCATAAATAATGACCATTTTTCTTGGTTTTGTCCCCATTCTGAATTGCCATTAAGATTATTAATATGTACTCATTATGTGTATTCATTTTATTGTATACCTGGTGAATTATATAATATAGTTAACAGTCTATTGAGGTAACTTCATTGTAATGAAGATGATAATATCCTAGATGATAGATAAACAGTCTTGAATTTCGATATTCCTATAACAAGTATATCATGGTTACAACCAGGCTACTATCCGCATCTATGGGGTTTTAAGAACACAAGGGTATCGCATATATTTCCGATTCCTTAAGTTTATAAATATCACGGTTTTGCCGTCATAAAGTATTTTAAAAGCAATTCAACACCAAGCTATCAAAACTATTACTTCGAATTCGGCAAGATGTTTCAGTATTCGTTTTAGTCACGAACGGTCGGTACTTTACAAATGGGGCATTGAAGTATTTATCATTTGCTATCCAGAAACGGAAAACGATTTTTCTTGATTGAAATAAACATACTCTCGGTGTTACCAGCCCAGCGGCCGCCAACCTCCATTTCACGGTCATATAAATCATTGACAGGGTTATGAAACAGATTTTTACATCGAGCCATTGGCACGGTCAGTCAAGTGGTGAACAAAAATACACCTAGACAACGCCTACCAGCGTTCAGCCACATTCATTCATAACTCCAACGTCATCTGTATCTCTCCTGTTGATACCAGCACGTCTGTGTTCATAAAAAATTGTCTCAACACAGTCTCTGAAGTTGTTTGTTTACCTGACGGATGCTGCGATGTATATTCTGCGTAAGAACTCATTTATTACAAAGCTACTTATGTCTGTATTCTGAATTAGGTAATATTGGAAAAGTGATTTGGATCTGTTTTGTGTTTTGCAGCAGAAGAAGCGAGGGAAAGGCGATGGGAAGAATAAAGAGAATATCATAGAAGACGTCCATGATGGTAAAGATGACGAGCAGATTCCAGAGCCTCCGGTGCAAAAGAAGAATGTTTGCTACGAGATCAGAGAATCGGATGTTATGGGCAGGTAAATAGAGACTCAATAATTACTTTTTATCGAAGTAGACTCAGGATTGGCAGGTTTGAATTATTAATTGAAACTTTGTCGTCGCTTGTTGCTAAGGCCGCATCTAATTGGTCTGCAAGCCCGACCCCAAAATACTTTGGAAAAGCTCTTATGACGTTGGTAGTGTTTTCCCTCGCAGTTGTTGGGAGTTAGCTCAGGGATGTATTATGGTGTTACCAGACAACTTGGCGAGTAGCCCATCTCTATTTATGCACTATTCGGATTTCTCGGCTAAACGTTTTAATGCACTTAGTCATGAAAGTTAGAAGCAATTGTATGTACTGTTTGGAACTTTCATTTCATAAAAATGGATCTTACCCCTTTTGTTCTAAAGATTAAAATCCTGTGTATATCAATATTTCAGATATCTGGTGGCAAACCGTGACATCCGACCCGGTGAAGTGATCATCGAAGAGCCGGCCATTGCTGTTGGACCCTGCACTGGTTGCGGCCTCATCTGTCTCGGCTGTTATCGGGAACTGGACGAAACAAGTCTGGCAAAGTATGTTACTGCTTGTGTGTTTCTTAGCATCGGTTTCTAATAATGTCCCTTTAAAACCATAAGCCTCATCGTGTAATTTTTCCCTTTTATATAGCAGCCATGTGTAATACCTTGGCTTACCATTTTTTCAGATGTCAGGGTTGCAAATGGCCGATGTGCAGAAGTTCGTGTCCTGGTTCTGGGAAGTACACGGGACACTCTACATACGAGTGCGAAACATTGAAGGGAATACCACCAGACTACTCCAAACTTGAGGATCTGAAGGACTCTTATCAAGCTCTGATGCCGTTAAGGTAAATATACACTAATTATTATTAATCTTCATTTAAGGAAATTTGTGACGTATTTGTGTAGTTAGAACTTTAAACTGATAATTTCAGGTGTCTTCTCCTAAAGAAAGCAGACCCTGTGAAGTGGGCAGCATTATCAGTGATGGAAGCCCACAACGAGTTGCGTCGAGCTCGGGGGGACATCTGGCCAATCAACGAAAAGAATGTTGTGCAGAGAATAAAGAAGTGGGGGCTGAAGTACGATGATGAGGAGATTCATACTGTGTGCGGGATTTTAGAGGTAAGAACAACTTTTAATTATTTTTTACTTTCACAACTATTTTGACTCGATGTGACTTGACCAACTTGAAGAAACTTATTTACTTGTTAATACATAAAAGAATCTAACTTTACAGTTCCTCTAACTATTTAGGGGAACATTATGGCCATTTTTATTCAGAAACCATGTGAATAACTTATTTAGCCTACAATAACAAGACATAAAATGAATATTGTTTTAATTTCAGGTTAACGCTTTTGAAGTCGGTGGAAGTGGTGCTAACGCCCGGGCTCTATACGATAGAGCATATCTTCTCGCTCACGATTGCACACCTAGCACCACACATACAGATGCTGAAAGAGTACCAGGCAGACCTCTTACTATAAGAGCTTCTGTACCACATAAAGCTGGAGATTTGATTTCTCTGTGCTACGCATACACGCTGCAGGTAACTTTTAAAGACTGTTGAAAATTATTCGTTTACTTTATTGTGTTTACTTCGGGGAGTTCTTAACAAGTTGATAATTTGCAGATAATTATGAGAAATTGTTACGCTGTAGGATTTGAGCAAAGTTTTCTAGTAATTTTTATGGATTGCCTGTAACGAGTTTTTATATGATGTAGTTATTCATTCCCAGGGCACACTGAAACGCCGCGAGCACATAAAGCACAGCAAGTTCTTCGAGTGCTGCTGCGCGCGCTGCAGCGACCCCAGCGAGCGCGGCACGTGCGCCGGCGCCTTCCGCTGCCCGCGCTGCGCCGGCCGCGTGCTGCCCGCCGCGCCGCTCGACGCCGCCGCCGCCTGGCGCTGCGGCGCGCGCGCCTGCGACTACGCCATGACGGCGTCGTCGGTACAGCTGCTGCTGAAGAGGTGAGGTGAATATTTGTTTATCTTTGCAAGTCAGTATATGTTTTGAAAATGTCATATCAGTGCTAGTTGTGCTAAAGTACCTCAAACTCTGATAAGGCCACCTCATAATTATATGAATTGATTCAACTAGTGAAACACTCTATTGTGACATGATAAGAAGAATCAGGTTTCCAGACAAAAATAAGTTTGCTATTAAATAGAAACTAGATATAAATTATTCGTCATTATTTATTCATTAATATGGCACTTTTAAAACAAAAATCACATACAGTTCACTATCAGCAATCCAATACTAATTATCAGCATTTATACTAAATAGTTTACCCTAGAAACGGGTGTCTCCTATTTAATGCTACACCAATATAATAGCTTAAGATATGGCAGACCGTTTTCCAGTCCAGATATTACTTCACAAATAACTTTCTAAATAAATGCCTTTGAAACTTTCCAGACTCACAGACGAATACGAGCAGATAGACGTGAACGACGTCCGAGGGTACGAAGGCTTCTTACACAAATACAGGAACGTGGTCCACGACACACACTACCTGTGCTTGTCCGCCAAGCACTCGCTCTCGCAGCTGTACGGCAAGGTGGCCGACTACATGATACATGAAATGCCGGAGGCTGAGCTCAACAGGAAGATCGAGATCTGCAGGGATCTGATGAAAGTGTTTGATGTTATTGAGCCTGGTTATTCTAGGTTGAGAGGTAAGGGTCTTTGATTCCAATACGTATGTACTAGTTCTAGTTCTAGCAAGAATTTGATTAAAGCCCTTATGGTATGCCAATATTAACCAATAAGAGCGGAATTTAGATTCTATTGACACGTTTCTCCGCTCCAGAGAACAGGCAGCCTTTAGTCAAATTCTTGCTAGAACTAGTAAAAACATGTAATTTGGATTTGAGTCTTCATAGATTGGGGATACAAAAAATGAAGTATGGAATTGTTGAATATTTTATGATAACGTTTTTGGAAAAGGAAGAGTTTATCTCACTGAAAAAATAAATCTATAAAAATATCAATTTTATTGTGATTGGTTCCAGGTGTAACGCTGTATGAACTGCACGCGCCTCTCATGATCCTCACGACGAGAGACTTCGAGAAGAAAGCGATCACTAAAGACAATTTGAGGACTCGACTTAAAGAGGTACCGTCATTCTGTCGTTTATTTATCTCTTTCACAATGCTTCTGAAGACTGTATAAGGCTTACGTGAAACATGGCATTGTTTCAATTACGTTTTTGTGTATGATTACCACAGATGATTTGTATTATATAGCCAGTATAATTAGTCCCCAACCATACATAACACCCATTACCTGCGGGGAATTTGGGCGTGATGTTATGTTATAATCCTGAAAAGTTATTTATGGTTTTAATCAGCAGTCTTAAGTTTAATATTTAATAAATTAACCTTTCTGTTCCAGATCGTAAGATACCTGACAGAGTCAGCACTAATCCTGGGATTTGAGCCATCTCAGTCCTCCGAAGGTCTGATGGCATCAGCTGCAAGAGATGCGCTGAAGAAGATCAAAACTTGGGAACAGATCATTGGAAAGATATCATGATGATCGTAATTTAATGATGTGGAGATTGTTGGCTGAATGAGGTAGATTGAACCGTATCCTAGTTCGATCTTCGAATGATCCGCAAAATTGGGATCGAATGATCATTTCATCAAAGAAAATTATTTGTCATCATATTTATTTTCTCATAAAAGTGACACGTCCAAAAGTAATTCGGAACAGGGAAATTCTGTTTCAATACCTTTTTTTTTCATAATAATTATGTATTTCACTGGTTTTGTTTTCTTTCTTTCAACTGTTTTTTATTTCATGAAGAAATATTAAAATGTGGCTCTCTGTTATGTTTCTTTATTATGTAAATATGTTATAGGTAAAAAAGTTAGTAAAAATTATAAATTTAATCATATTTATTAGTATCTATTATTTGGTACTTATAATAATATTATTTCGTAAATGCAATTTCCCATCAGTATAATATTTATTTTGACTAATATTGTGTTTAATTTATAACTTATAACAATTAACTCATAAAGTATGATTTTTTGACAACGTATCGGAAAATAATTATTTATTTTTGTTAAAAATTTATTTATTCATTCCTTCCACTAAAAGACATTATTATCGTGTGAAATATTTTTGTAAAGAATTGTTTAACCTTCTCCAAACTAATTTGGCATTTAAAATAAATTATTTGATTTATAAATGCGTCTTATTATTTTTTTCAGGCCTCTTCCCTCCTCCAAAATATTAGGTATAGTTTCTAAAGACAAGTAGGCGTAGTTAATAAAGATGACATTAATTTATTTGATCGTTTTCCATGGTAACTTTTTGCACCTACAAGTAATTCCTGCCTGCCGCCCCATATATTTCCTGATTAAAAAACTGGACAACTGCGAGCAGGACTCGCGCCGTGAGGGTTCCGTCTCAAAGCTGTACCCGGCTACCCGTGACTTCATTCAAGCGATACAGCTATTAATTTCCAATTACGGACTGAAGGACAAACTTAATATTATAGTTGAAAAATATGTTCTCCCATACATTCTAACTGCGCTTAGCTGTGTAAGTTTGTACGCACAATATTGAGAGATTTACCATGTTATTTAAAGCCCATATATTTCTGATAGGTTTTCCTGTAATCGATAATTTTTCTTTCTTTCTTTCTTCTTTCATAAGTAAAAAACGATTTATTGTATTTTTTTTTAATTGTAAGTTCAATAAGTCAATAGTTTCGGAAATAATAGGGTGGCCCAGTGGTAACAGTCCCGACCTACGAGTTGTAAGGTCGTGGGTTCGAACCCAGGCAGGTGCTTTACTTTGTGTAAATCATTTAATCACCACTGCTCTTAAAACGGTGTAGCAAAACATCGTGAGGAAACTGGCATGTCCTAGAACCAAAAATTGGAAGACCTGTGGCATCTACCAAACCGCATTGGGCCCGCGTGGTAGATCCGGAAACAAAAAGGCCTGTGTCCCAGCAGTGGGAACATAATAGACTGATTATGGCTAATTTTCATAATTAAAAAATTGATCAAAAAAGCATTTCATACCTTCACAACATGCATGGTACAGTTTGCAAAACTGTTATATTTATTTGGTAATTTGCGTTATCTACACGTACATGTACGGGTCACAGAAATTCATAAGTGTACAAAATTTTAACTTAATCGGTTCAATAGCTTCGGAACAAATTGACTGTGACAGACGAACAAACAGACTCACAAGTGACCCTATAAGGGTTCCGTTTTTTCATTCGGATGCACGGAACCCATAAAAGCGGCGGCGGCGGCGGCGCGGGCGTTAGCCTACTGGCGCACGAGGAGTTCGATTCTCACCTTCAAACTATTGATGCACATATTATGGCAGTAATTGGCAGTATCTCATGTGACGGTCACAAACTCTTGAAGATGTGAATAGCTCTATTCTGCAAGTCCAAGATTGGATTACGGTAAATAATTTGGTACTAAATAAAACAAAAACCAAATGAATTAAATTTAAATTACCTAATGTTAGAAGTAGTGAATGTGACATCATATTGAATGGGTAAAAAGTGGAATGTATTAATCAAACGGTTCTTCTAGGAATCACGCTAGACGAGAAATTACAATGGGGACCTCATATAACATCTCTTGTGGGGCGGCTATTAAGCTCGGCCGCTTATGCTGTTAGAAAGATAAGACGTAACATATGTAAAAACCGCGCGTTTGGTCTATTTTAGCTACTTCCACAGCATAATGTCGTATGGCATTTTACTTTGGGGTCGGGCTGCTGACATTGAATCCATCTTTTTTGCAAAAGAGTGTTGTCAGAGCCATTTATAATCTACGTCGCCGCGAATCTCTCTGGAAACTATTTAAAAGGATTAGTATTATGACGGTACCTTGCCAATTCAATTATGAAAATATTATGTACGTAACGAAAAATCCACATCTTTTTAATAAAATAAGTGATAGACAAATTTTAATACTAGAAATAAAGATAAACTAGATCAACCATTTTTCAGATTATCTAAAGTACATATATCTTTTATAGGGTACTATGTTAAATGTTACAACAAAATACCTTGTGACATATTGCAATAAAATGAAAGAAAATTTAAAACTTATATTAAAAGTAGACTTTGTAAACAAGCATATTACAAATTAAAGGAAACATGCTGGTCCTGCTCCATAGGACAATTTAGAATCAAGACAAAATCAAACATGTTGGTGATTTAATAGTAAATTTTATAATTTTGTGTTATATGACATTGATTTTACATTCTGTGATTACTTCCTCACACACTGACTTATTAATTTTTGAAAATTAGGAAAATCGTCTACTTTCACAATGTTTGTAAATATGTGAGCACCATGTATCTATCACATAATTAAATTATCTGTCGTTGCTTAATTTTTAATTCTTTTTACCTATTGTGGTATAGTAATTTTATTCTAGTTGCATCGTCTTCACATATAATTATTTAACTAATGTACGTACTTATACAAACTTGTGAAACATTTTAAAAGAGTAACGGTAGAGTTTCTTGCCCATTCTTCTCCATACGAAAACTACCTTTTGGAAGGGGCGACTAGAATCAAATATATTATTTTGTAAATTTTGATGTTCAAAAGTGCCATACATGGGCCTATTTGAAATAAATGATTTAACTTTGACTTTGAAATCTAAATACATATAGCCTGGATTTTTATTTTTATGTTCGTTTATTTAGTGCCTAAGTATATGCACTGCATCAAACATAATATAACTGGAATACGTTATAGTTTCAAGTGTCAAATCGCGCAGTTTATTTTTACACCGCGCATGCGCAGCAGCGCGTGCGCCGATCAGTCAGCCCGGCAGCTCGCACATGGGAGATATTCGAGAATTTTATTGTGTTTTTCCATTATTACTGTAGACATTTGTGTTGATTTTATTGTGATCTATATGGAAATACCTAGAGTTTCAAGTAAGTACCTACTTACTTATTGTTTCAGTGTAGAGTATGTGGTGTTTATTGAATGATATTTATAGCTAAAATTTACATCTTTGAAATATTGTAATTTGAGAGTAGGAATTTGATTGTTCGATAGAATCTACATATAAAATTATATAAATAAATACAAGTGATACCTAAACCCAAAACAAAATCTAGACTCAAGAGACTCCAATTCTTGGCTCCTAATATCACCGGCTTAGCAATACTTCTCAAGCCATCATATCCGTTTTACTCAATATAGTTTATCGGAAAACATGAAATGCTGACGAAATCCAAACATAAATTAATAAGCCAATTTAATTTTGTTGTTCAACAACAAAAAACACCTTGTAAACAATCCAACACGTCATGTCTTCATTTACTTTCCAGAATGGTAGTATCAGGCTCCTGCATAGTCTGTCTATCTCCGGCCATCCAGAAGTGTTCAGGCTGTCAGAACGTGCACTACTGCTCCAAAGACCATCAAAAGCAGGATTGGAAGCAGCACAAGTTCCAGTGCACCCCCGCCAGAGTCAAGGAGAACGAGAAGTATGGCAGATATCTTGAGGCATCCAGGAACATCAAAGCTGGGGATATTGTGTTGAAGGAGAAGCCTCTTATCACTGGCCCTGCACAGGTATCTAACGACGACATAAAGCATGAAAGCTTTATTCCTTATTTTATTCTTCCTTCATTCTTTTATTTCTATTCAACGAACCTCTGAGGAGTTTGCGCGATGATTATCATCATCGAATCAGTCAAAAGGCGTCCACTACTACTTGATAATAGTAAGTAGTGCCCCTTTGTTCTTCTGTTATTCTTAAGTTTTCAGCAAATTCGATAGCCTATTTCTTTAGCCTGTTTCATTCAAGTTTTTGTTTCTTCCTTTCCTTGTCAATAATGTAAGCTGTTTCTCTTAACCACTTTCATTACCAGGTTACTCCACCAGTCTGCCTCGGCTGCTACAAGCTCTTAGAGGAAGGGAAGACTGTGACTTGTGAGAAGTGCGGCTGGCCATTCTGTTCAGCAGAATGTACCGTCAAGGAGGAACACGACCCTGAGTGTCATTATACACAGCAGAAAGAAGAAAAGGTAAGTTGTAGTAATTTGTGTAATTTGCGTAAAACACATAAAAATTTACCAGAATTATTATGTAAAACCAATACAGATTCTGGAAACAGTCTACTCAAAAAGGTGCAAGTTAGTTAATATTCAATAGATGGTCTTCCATGCATAGAAGCTCTAGACTTCACACTCTTTTTTGGAAAAATCGTTAACCGAAAAATGTTCTTAATGGTTTTTGTATTTATCATTCTTATTTCCACCTTTTACAAGGTCAACATCACCACCTACGGCATCCCGCACCCGAATTACCAGTGCATTACAGTGGTCCGCTGTCTGTACCAGCGTGACCACGACGAGAAGTTGTGGTCCAAGATTCAAGCACTACAGTCACACTGTGAGGATAGAAAGGACACTGACAAGTGGAACAATGACAAGAAGATGATCGCGGAATTCATCTGGAGGTTCTTCAAATTAGAGGGAACTTTCAGTGAGGAGGAGATTATGAAGTGCTGTGGGATTTTGCAGGTGAGCTGTTGGCGATATTTGAATGTCTTACTGTCTGGCTACCGATATTGTTTTAGACGTACAACCGACTCTATCAGCAAAACAGCTTGTGCGTCAAGCAGAAGTTTAAACAAGTTTTTTAATATGGTCTTTCACGAATGACAAAACCTTATTCAAGGTCAAAAAATATATAAGCCAATCAGTTTAACTTGTTGATTGACGCTAGAAGTAGGTATTCGTCAAGTAACTCATTCTGACAAGAATGAAAGAGCCTATCAATTAAATAAAAATACCGTCTTTCTTCCAGATCAATGGTCACGAGGTGCCCCTCCTCGAGCCCGAGTACGTGGCGCTGTTCGACCGCATCTCAATGGTGGAGCACAACTGTCGCGCCAACTGCAACAAAAGCTTCACCTCGCAAGGCGATATCGTAAGCCCTTTAATATTTCTATGACAGCATAGAATAAAGAAAAGAAGCAACGATATTAATAGTTATTGTTATGTTAATAATAGGTACCAGCAACTGCTCACGGCGATTTTCAGAGAGATTTGATTATTTTTACCTAGATCAGCGGTCGGATAACACCACAATACCTATTTCAATTAGCGCACAAGTGGATAGTTTTGACAACGTACAGAATCAATTTGAATTACTTACACAACCTGCAAGATAACTATTTGATTTGCTTGGTGCTTGTTTTCTTCTTACTTGTAATATGTTGTAAGATTGTTAACTTATTGTGAGAGGATATAGTTCAGTGAAATCTTATGAAATCGAAGATCTGAAGACCGAAGTTCTAATCAAATCTTGTTCGAAATCTTCTAGATCCTCTGCGCCGGCGTGAACATCTCGTCGGGCTCACACATCACGGTTTGCTACACGGACCCCATGTGGGGCACGGAGGCGCGACGTCACCACCTCGCCGACTCCAAGTTCTTCGAGTGCACCTGCGAGAGGTGTTCTGATGTCACCGAGCTGGGGACTATGTATAGTGCTGTTAAGTGCAAGAAGAAGTAAGTTTTCTGTCCATCGGTTTCATTACACAAGAAAAAAAATTTCATAACAAATAATATCCCAACCCAAAAGGTGTTTAGTTTTCAGTATATGATAATACAGTTGAACTACCTTCAAAAATAATACTTTGGTTTATTGATCGGTCTATTCTCCGACAGGAATAATCCTGTATATTTTTCACCTATTTTTCTGAGTAATATTTTCATTCCGTTAATAATTTTCGCTAATCTTATCTTTTTGATTTTATTTTTATTTCAGAAACTGCAAAAGCTACCTCCTCCCTGAGACCTTCATCCTCCCCATCCTTCACAAGACGAAGAGCCCCAACCCTGAGACCCGCAACCTGGACAAGAAGTTCTGGAAGTGCGACACCTGCAAGGACGCTGTCTCCGACGCCATCATTCAGCAGCTGGTGCAGGACATCGGCAGAGAACTCAGTATCATGCCGAAAGGAGATCCAGAGGCTTGCGAAAGGTATGGCAACGAGTTCGTTTTATTACTTCATTACAGTATTCAGAACTGTATCAAATATTCATAATACACTTAACACTTATACATTGTCATGCTCGTTTTTCCCGAAGGATTAGTTAGCAGAGATACGTTCACAATTGTAAATTTATCGTGTTATAGCTATTTCATTCACTGTCAAAGAATAACAGTTGTGGTTTGAATATACGGACAATATAAGTTGGTATTTATCTTGTTTAACAATTAATTTCGCTGATCTTACACACATTTCGACAGTTATGTTATGATGTCACACTCGCATTCAATCGCATCGATCACTTTCACACACATATCACATCACATCGCAATTCGATTTTGATGTCCCATCCCCTGTGACATGTAAGCGAGTCTATTATAATCAACCAGGCAAAAATCCAGACTGTATATGTATATATATATATATATCTATATATAATAAAATAAAATTTATAATTACTTCAAGCAAATGAGAACGCTTGGAGTCCAAAAGAGAGACTCTCTGTCGTTTTCTTCGCATGAATCAGCAGCATCTTTGCTTCCTCGTAGCCTAAAACTATGGCCCCAGATTTAAGTCCAGATTCTCAAATTACTTTCCAGATTCATCGGTCACTGCAGCAGCTACCTGCACCCCTCCCACTTCTACATGACAGACGTGAGCGTGGCGCTGGCGCAGATGATAGGCCAGGAGGAGGAGCAAGGCCTTGCAGTAGTCACGGATGACCGGCTCCTGCTGAAGACACAGCTGTGCAAGAAGATCGCTGAGCTGCTGGAGACTTTGGCACCAGGTAGGTGGCTATAGCAGTTTAAACAGTAACAGTATTGTCAGCATAGAACCAATCGTTAAAGATTATTTATCAGTAGCTACACCACTTAGCTTGCTTTATCCTGACGGCCTGTTTGTGGGAGCTTTTGACATGTGATGCTAAGACAGAACTGAATTGAATGAATTGTCCGTAGGCTGCCTTAACTTTTTTACTAAAATAATATGTGGCAACCATGATTAAATTGCACAGGCAGACATTGTGTAAGCTGAATAACCAATTTTTCAGCTGAAACTCGTCTGCGTGGCACCATACTGTTCGAGCTGCATGCTGCCGTCGCTGAGACTGGGAGGAGGCAGGCTCTCCTTGATGGACCCATGACGTTGCTTGGTTATGTCTCTGTAAGTAACCTACTCTGCATAATAATATTTGAAACTAGTATGACATGAGGTTTGAAAAAATGCTGAAGTCCTACGAAGATTTATTACGTATGTTATCATTCGTCACTTTTCGTTAGTTTTAAAGGCTCGTCGTTAGAAAACCGGCATGCCTGAGAAATATTTTTCGACGGCATGTGAAGCCAAGTCAGAGGCCCATGCGCGGCTTTTAAACTCTGACACCAGGTTAGTTACTAACCACACGAAAAGAAGAACTACGACTTGTTGCGCGACTTGTTGCGCGCTGCGGTTCTGCGATATATATACGTAGAACTAGGTCTATGATAAAGGCTCGTAGATCAGCGCGATATCGCGGGCGCTACAGGCAGCGCGACCCTTGTAGCGCCCGCGATATCGCGCTGGTCTGCACGACTGCGCTGGTCTGCACGTAACGCGCGCTTTAAATATTATGCAACAACATGAAAATCTCCAATCATCGTCGGATAATAAGAGGACGTCAGTATGGGAAAACACTGTGATGATTAATTCCGATTGACTCTTAACTGATATCTGTCGTGGTTGTAAAAATGAATAGGTCCATGCAGTGTCTGCGTTAAAGCCTGCCAATGTTATCATGTTTCAAATTAATAAAAAATAAATGTCTAAGTAAGCAAATACGACGTCACGTCTAGAATGTTCCAGGTCTTACTATCTGTCTATTAAGTGAAGTGGACTTCGGCAAAAACAATACCTAAATAAGTATCTACGTTTGGTTTTGACCAGTACCCTAATTTCGTAATAGAACACAATCTGTTTCGATTTTAAACAGATTGCTAATCCATTGCTTCATAAGTTGGAAAAAAATCTGCTCAACAACGTAAATAACGCAATGAATGTTGTTGAACTGTCAAAATGAAACAAATTTGGCATAATTGTTTACGATAATAAGTTACCCAATTAGGGTACTGTTCTGTTTTGGATTAATTTTCCAATAAGCACTGAAATAAATCCCTGAATATAATCATTTTTTTTTAATGTTTACTTCGATCATCTGATTGAACTTTAGACTTTGCTACTTTTGGCTTTTAATCGAAATAAATGTACCTGCATTCGTCGTGCAGTAATCGTATCATGCATGTGTAAACAGAATCATTATAAAGAGAATAAAAACAGTAAATACTGCCTCTGACGTCTACCACGACGTGACACTGTATACGTCGTTGTAGACGTAAAACTCGTGATTTCCCATATATAAACACTATCTAAATATGAACTAAATATTGAGCACGCGACCACGGTCGGTGTAAAATACGCCAGTTGTAATTATTCAGCACAAGTTGTGAAAATAATTGTAAAACATGTAAGTCTACGAGTTATTTCGTACGAGGTTTTATTAGACGGTTAACTTATTTCTTATCAGAGGCGACATATCTAGTGGTTATATCCAGTAGGCCTAGTACGGATAATTATTGTGATGATTACGACACGTACCTAATGAAAATGATTCGTGCTAGGCTCACAGATCACAAAAAATCGGAGCTTATGAAAAGAAAGGAAAGATGAACAATTGATAACATCATCATAAGAACTATTTAACATAGATGTGCCACGCCAATTTATATTAGCTCTTGGATCTAAATCAAAGATTTGATTTCATGATCTCAGCTTATGGCAGTCAACTTAAGCCCCTCCGAAGTTGCACCAAAATGTACGGTTTTTCGGGATTTTCTTACATAACGACATTCAGAAAAGATAGCAACTGGTAGGTATAACAACGTAAGCACAGTTTTACAATCAACTGTGACGTAGCTAAGCGTTGCTTTGAACCATTTATTTTAACAACCACATCAGATGTTAAGATCGGAATTTATCAAAACCATTATCAGGCTGCGGACTCGATATCAGCGGGCAGCGGGGCGGCGGGCGGCGGCAGCGGCGCGATAGCAGCGCGTTCAAATGCATAGATTTAAATGTAACTGGCCTCGAAAGCAGCGGCGCAGGAAGCGAGCGGTTCCATATAAAACTATGCGCTGCCGCGTCGCCCCGCTTCACAGACCCAGATGACCTCATAATCCTCCTCCAGGAGAGCAATAGGGCCACAAGTACAGTACACAGATACAGACGCTTCCCGTCATTCTGACCTCGCCGCCGAGGTCCTTTGCGATCGCGTCCTCGACACCGAGTAAATGATACTCCTCCCCGACCCTTGCTCGAAAACGAGGTGCCAGCTGTTGTTGCAGTTGTGCGCTTTAAATTCCCCGATTAATAATCATGATCAAAACTTTGATCCAGCCCATCCCATCTTTGATGTCCTCCCTCCGGTGACACACTAAGCCGAGGCTCGTACCCCACAGGGGGTGCCCTTAGCGAGCGTTCACCTAGCTTTTTAGCTTAGTTTGTATGCCCCTGGCTGGAGGCTTTTGACTTTAGCAGCTTAAGGCAACCACAGGATTGACTGGTTAAATAGTCATGACCTCAGAGGTCACTACAGAAAAAAAAAGTCGCCCCGCTACCCGTTGACTTCGAGACCGAGGCCTCACAGTGTTTTCCCCTAAACCTTACTTTATTACTCCAATAATTATGACACATGGCAGGAATGACATTTTGTAATGTTGATATTTAGCAAACAGACAGATGTTGCTGACCATTTTGTTTAAAACACTTTGACATTCCGTGGGTACAGACGTACTTCTTCTTATAGAACTCTTTGGAGTCCAGATAATCTTTTTTGTAGAACATAAACAGCACAGGGATGCTACACTCAGTTACTTTTCATCCAATTCTCTCCTCCGGATCCTGGGAAATTTTGTTGATTTTGCCTCAAATTGTGCACTGAGCTTGGTGCACGATGGAACAGCGATTTGTTCCACTAGTTTTGTAACTAGATCTTAAATAATGTTGCCGTACACTTACCAGAGTAATCGAGATTCTATTCACGTAAACCTGACCGAACTAACAACCATTATTATTACTTAGTCATTAACTCATTATAAAAATAACTTAAGAATTTCTGCTAAGATTTGCATGCCTTGATAGGTATTTCTTTGTTTGCTAAAATTTGTTTTACTATTTAGCACAAAAAATGTTTTCTAATTAAATTATTGTAGTTTGTTAGTTTTAGTTTTAAATAGCATGGTTTGTAAAGTTTATTTTTATTTGTATTCCGTGGAAAATGTTGTTGGTTGCACATTTGGCCGTATTTTTTATTTTTTATTTATTCGTATAAAATGTAATGTGTCACTGTTTGTTTTCCCAAATAAATAAATAAATAAATAAATTATTGAGCAAAAAACTAGCTCTCAACTACTAGATAAGAAGTAGTGATCGACAGTGAGAATCAACAAATTGTTTGTATGTCCATTTTCAAAAATGTGTTATCGTATTCATTTTCTAAGGAGGGATGGCTTTACATGACCTTTCTTACTAGCTCTTTGAACATTGTAACGGTAGCCAGAATCACAGAGCAGCACAGTATATAGCACTATATTACCATAGCTAGATAAAATTGAACATTTCAACATTTTTGGAATGAGGTACCTATTTTATTATGCTAAACGCGAAATCTAAAATGCAAAATGCCAAACTCTGAGAGACAATTTACAATGTACAACTTTAACAAAACATTTAATTACCTATTCTAGTAAAGCTAGGGGAAGAAGATAGTGCCATAATAATTCAACCGGTGAATGCATTGACATCACATCTTAGACAAAAACAATCTCGTACGTGTCTGCTCGCGCCAGCAACTGGACCATCGCTCGCTCCAGTTACTCACCCGAAATACTGACACTAATTCAGCTTGTTTTGAACTTTTTTGTGAAATGTGCAAGTGTGTTGTGGGAGATATGCCAAGATGTTGTAAAAATAAAAACAATGTGGAAAATGTGAAGTATGAGAATTATCTCAAACTCTCAAAGAAATTAAAAATAAGTGCCGCTCTTGTCGTAAAATATGAATGACGTGTGTCTTTAATTGGATTCATAAATTTTTATCACGGAGTATAAAATGTTAATAAAATGTTAATACGTAACACGCTGCGTGAATCTGCCGTAACCCTGTCTGGTGTCTCCCGAAAAACGCTCAAACCAAATATAAATATACCTTCAAAAAACGAAAAGGACCACAAGCGGTTAGCAGATCTACCCAGTTTTAGTAGACAATTGTAATTAGGTACACCTATTTGTGTACTAGTAAAGAATTTTATACTTTGCAGTCGGTCCGACAATGTTGAAAGAAATAGGTAATCCTATAGTGTATAGTTAGTAAGGAATACTTTTTGAAAACTTTTGGTTTCAAGCAAAATATTGAATCGCTTTTTAACGAATATGCTTTTTTTTTAGCTTTACGTATAAGCTTAAAACAAAAAACAAATTCGTTATACTTACTCTAAAAAATACTTGTACTCGTATCTTGTGACATTCCATTTTACGTTAATAGATAAGTTTATTCCGTCCATTCTTTATATGTCACGTTTAACTTCGTATTCTATTCTTTCCCAGGAATCCCGCAAGATACTGTCAGAATCAGCCCAGCTGCTCCGTCATGAGCCTCCAGAACTGCCGGAAGGTCGTCTGAATAGACAAGCAAGGATTAACTTGATCCAGATGGACGAACTCATTAGAAACCTGTCGGCTGCATTACCCTCGCCTTTGTAAACTGGAATACATTTTTATACTGATTGTTTTATTGAAGTTTCAATTTCCTCCTCTTTGAACGAATACTTTCCCTTTCAATTAAGTCTACAGGCGATGCCTGATCTAGTAGTCTAGTGCTTAGTAGCTTAGTTATCAAAAGCATAATAACTTTAACCCCTTCATAGACTCTACTTCTACTACTGTTAAAAAGACTGCTAAATTAGCTATTTTCCGTCAGGGATCGGGTAATGGTCCTTCTACGCCGTAGTCATTGCAGTTCCTTAGCAAGTTTGGTGCTTGATTAAGGATGATTGGGACAAAAGGACTTCCTCTGACAAAATCATACCGCAATTTTGTCTCTTTTGAACTAAGTGGTATCCAAATACTGGCTACCTTATGGTTACAGAGAGATAATGGTGCCGATTCTCTTGTACACCGAACTAAACTGTCACTAAAATTCCTTAATTTTGGCTATGAGAATCTTAAAAGCTATTAAAATATTTAAGCTATTCTGCAAAAAATCTCTAAATTTAAAAATATTTTGTACACAACTAAAATCGAATTTGACAATCGCGACTGCACGTGGTACTTGTTTGCTCTACCCCGTGAATTTTTTTTAGAGCCGGAGGCGAGCAAGGGTTGCCTCGATGTGTTTTATATTGAATTTTTCACTTTTTTTTGTGGAAAATATGAAAAATTATTACCTACATGTTGAGTTTTAGGGGTTTTATAAAGGGGGTCGAAATTTTCATTATTTTTGCGATATAGAGACACCATTTTCGAGATATAGTAAGCAAAAGAAAAGGAAAAAGATACCTACAGTACCGTTTTTGCACCTGAAGTCGAGGTGTTGGTGTGAATTTTAGATCATGACAACAAATTTTATTCCACACCTAAAAAGGTGTGGAATAAAATTTGTTGTCATGATTAAAAAATCGCGATTAAAAATTGTGTGCCATTTTAGTGCTGCCAAACTAAACTATAGTTAAGTTGTGTCACTTTAGTTTACGAATGGGAAAATAATTGTTTGACAGGAATAAACAAAATTTTTGTGGTTTTTAGTCTAGTTTAGAGGCATTTGTGACAAGAGAATCGGCACCATTGATTCATTTATATAGTTACATGCTCTGTGGCTTTACTTGAGAGCTGCCTTCGCCCGGTTCAAACAGGGATAGCGAATTAAAGTGTGCACTTCCGATCGGCATCACGTTTAACGCTTATAATTTCATTGAATGCATAATATAAAATATAACGATCCCAGCGCGGAGAAAGCGGGTCGGCGTACACGCAGGGGTAAAAAATAACCGTATTTGTACAAGCGCATCGCGGGAGCTTTGTGCAGCGCAGAGACTTAGCTTATTTTTGTTATTATTTGAGAGCCTCCATCTGTATGAAATGCTAGAACTTCTTATCACAAACTACTACACTGCTCCTACTACACTATTCCTTCTAATGGATCTTTACCACATGATGGACGTTAGGGAATATTACCATTGCATTACCATAGACAAGCAAATTGGTAATTCCAATACGATATTTGTATGCGTGAGGGGAAACTTTACAGATGCCGCTGCTGAAAAGAAGTTACCTACTTAGTAGGTTCTTATTTCTGCAATACATGATTACAGATTATTTTATGTAGGTACTGATCGAATTTGCAAAAGAAAGCGTCCGCGTCCCGCTACCTAGGACTTGCGCCGCGCGTCGCGGCTGGTGGCGGCTGGTGGCTGAGTGACATAAAGGGAGCTCCGCGAACGACGCGTTAATTGGAACGATATCGACACTTCGCGGAATTGAACCTGCTGCCGTGAGACCTTTATTGGTTAATGATATATTTTGTTTGTTACAGCCTAGGATATATTGAATAAGTATATATTTTATCATAGTGAATGCCGCAGAATTCCATACTTTGGATTTAAGAATGAGGTGTGAGGAAATTAATTAACTTTTAGCATATGGAATACTAAGAAATAAAGTTTCAGAAATATTGGTACCGATTCTGTTTAAAATAAACTGCTAACTAACCAGTTGAAAGGTACTCTCGGAGTACTCTGACTTCGACAAAATCTGTTTCTAAACTATTATCAATCTCATATGAGACAATAACAGTCTTTTTCACCCACAAATCTCATCACAATCTTAAGATACACGTGTCGCTCTCTCCGAATTTGCTAAAAACACAAAATAATATAAACCTAAGAATAGTGTTGATCCCAAAACTAACAAGAAGAATAAACTCACTGTCAAGTTTGAGGCTGCGCGAAGTGGCAGATTAGAACTAATAAGATTCAGCGTACACTACACGACCATATTCGGTTATTCCATATTGTAATAATCGCATGTTTCAAAAATAGAAACTGCTCAATTTAAATTGGCAAGAGTGGTTTTACTTCTAGTTCTATAGGCCTCTGCCTATAGAACTAGAAGCAAAGCCACTCAAATCATGTTGTTTTATAAAACAACATGATTTTAAAAGTCACCAGCTGAAGTTTCACACTATACTTCACACTATATTGGTATTTTAACTGAAGCCATTGTGTGAATGTGACCACATCTGAGTAATAATCTTGGTTTCTGACTGACAAACGTAATTAACCTTACCCACGAAACTTACCGCAAAATATCAGGTGGGTCATGTATCTGCCGACAACAAACCTATCAAAGCTGACTACATCGTATCATCACTTATATACATATTCACATTTTCATAGACCCTTCCGAAATATTTAAGCACCTAATGAAAAAAATTGCAAATGCTTGCCTTTTCTTAAACACACCCAGATAATCTACTATATAAAAATAAGTCGGGTTTTCCTTCCTGACGCTATAACTCCAGAACGCACGAACCGATTTCCACGGTTTTGCATTCGTTGGAAAGGTCACGGGCTCCGTGAGGTTTTAGGTAGGGTAGGGTAGGTAGGGTAGGTAGGGTTGGTACGGTAGGTAGGGTAGGTAGGGTTGGTACGGTAGGTAGCGTAGGTAGGGTAGGTAGGGTAGGTAGGGTAGGTAGTTAGGTGCGCCGTAAATAAGTTCTTAATGCTACCCGTGCGAAGCCGGGCCAGGCAGCTAGTACATTCATAAAATCTACGTAGCCGGCGCCGATGTCGACGTGCGACGGCGACGCACGTACACACACGTAAAATAGGAAGCACACTTACATATACGCAAGTCGATTTCTAGGCTTCTTCTCAAAGAAGAAATGAAACGCATTGGTAGCAGTTTTTTCCTCTTTGATGCATAACATTATCCGTCTAATCATGGAAAATCAATCATGATCAAATTATTAAGACTTGAATTTTGAATTTAACGCTTGTACTCTGCATATATAAGGAATCTTTTAAAATCTAAATCAAAGATCAAGAGAATCTTAAATAATTTACATAGGTGCGTAGGCCTTGAAAGCTTCAAAAAGAATCCGTGGTAAACATTAATAAATTAAATTCGCAATATCAGATATGATACGTACTATAAGTGTTAATATAAAAACAGAAAAAATACTGCAGCTTGGTCCCCTTTAGTCGTTTACGATATCTAGCAAGAGCAAGACCAGTCTTTTCCGAAAACCATAACCATATTTGTCGGGTCGGCGGACTAAAGCACATAAGTCAAAAACATGCTTTATTTTTTCTTTGTACCAAAATTATTAATTTACATCAATACATCGGCAGACTAAAGCACATAAGTCATATTCGCTTGTTCGGGCTTGAATCTAAGTGGCGTCCTTTTTCAACCTCTTGAATCGCATTAATCTTGCGGCGTTATAAAAAACATAAGTTGAGTTATGTTAAAAGGAACACTTTAAGCTCTCGGACTTCATGGACACAGAAAGTGACTTATGTTATTAGGAACGTCAAGTGCGTCGTGTTATCTCGATTTTTAATTCGAGGGTAGGTACTCAAATTATAATTTATTGCTTACAAAAAACTGAAGTGGTAACTGTAGTGATTTGGGTCACACTAGTCGAGTTAGTTTTGCTCTGATTTGTTAACAGAACAGTTGTGGTGTGTGTCATTTTATTTAAAAATATTCCCAATTACTATGGATTGTCAGCGAGGAAAGAAATTAGTTGAGATGGTGATGAGGAGAAACACAAATGTTGAAGGTAAGTTTGCCATGTGTTTGATTTAAATCAGAAAGTAATATATTTATCTTTCATTGTAGTTTTAACAGAAATCATCAGTGATTTGTTCATTTTAGCATCAATCATAAATAAATGATTAAAATAATAATTTTTTTAGCCTCTATAGTATGTTTTTATTTTTAGATGAACGAAATGAACAACAATCTACAGGGACAATAGCGGAAGAAGAACCAATGCCTTCCACATCATCAGGCCACACTGGCGTCATGTTTATTAATCGAGAAATGGATTTCTCAAGTGATGATTCTGTTCTGGATCCACATTTCGAACTCCCTGAAACAGCAGTAGATTCGTCGACATCCACCGATACTGACCGAAGAGCCGACACGCCACATGCGGTCGAAACATCTCCAAAAAAAAGTATTCGCATTACGAAACAAGAAAAGAAAATAAAACGCAACACAGGTCAATCATATAAAACATTAAAAGGTAAAGTTGTTTCCAGCAGAACAATGAAAGAGCTAGGGACGTGTCGAATGAAATGCAAAGAGCGTATATCATTGAACGATAGACAAGCTATTTTCAAAGAATATTGGCAAATGGGAACATATCTCAAGAGAACAACTTATATGGCATCTTTAATTGAAATACACGTCAAGGCCACTCAAAGACAACGCACACTAGATCCTGACCAACAAAAGAATCGCATGAAAACATACAAATATTTTTTATTAATTCACGGGAAGCGTGAACCCATTTGTCGGGGATGCCTTTTAAAGACGTTAAGCGAAAGCGATAATTTTATAAAAACAGTTGCCACGAAAAAACGGTCGTCGATAGGTGGCACTCAAACAGATGATAACCGTGGGAAGAGTATACCCAAACATAAGATTTCTGATGAAAAAAGACAAGAAATTAAGGAACATATTTTATCATTTCCATCCTATGAGAGCCATTACACAAGAAAAACTACATCAAAAAAGTACTTGCCTTCTCATCTCACTATTACGAAAATGTATGATTTATTTTGTGAAAACCGCGACAGTCCACCTTCAGTAAAAATTTATAGTCAAAAATTCCACAAATTAGGATTATCTTTCAAAAAGCCCCGTGCCGACACATGTTATACTTGTGATAAATTCAAGATGCAAATTCAACTATGTCAGGAAGATCAGGTGAAAACTGAACTAATTGCCCAACATGAACATCACAAGACTGCCGCAGATCAAGCATACGAAATGAAAAAATGTGATACTCAAGTAAATAAAAGTGACAGTACTGTGCAAGTTTACACATTTGACTTACAACAGTGTTTACCCACTCCAGCCCTCAGTTCTTCTGTAGCTTTCTACAAACGCCAGTTGTGGACGTTCAACCTGACTGTCCATGACAACAAAACTGGAAAAGCTGTGTGTTACATATGGTATGAAACCATAGCTGCTAGAGGAGCTAATCAAATAGCATCATGTCTTTTCAAACATCTCCAAACATACGTACCTGAGAATACAAGACATGTAATATTTTATTCTGATACTTGTGGCGGTCAGAACCGAAATTCTCATGTCAGTTCAATGTTGACTTGGGCTTTGCAGAAATTAGACATAGATGTCATAGACCACAAGTTCATGGTTCCGGGTCATAGCCACTTGGAAGTGGACACGGATCATAGCATCATTGAAAAAAAGAAAAAGAAAACGGATTTGCAGATTTATCACCTGCATGATTGGATTCAACTCATCAGATCGAGCAGTAAAAAATTTGAAGTTGTCGAAATGCGCAGTTCCGACTTTTTAGATTTTTCTTCATTGTTAAAGGGTCCATTAGTATTAAGAAACAAAGATGTAGAAGGGCGACAATTTAAATGGCTCGATAAAAAGTGGTTGCGCTATGATTCTGAATTTGGCGTAATCTCCTACAAAGACACATTGGACACGGAATGTAATTTTTACAAATTTAACTTGAAACGTCGAGTTTCTGCCATACCTGACACTATTCCTGTTATATCGGTACAGCCCTTACCGATATCAAAAGAAAAGAAAGATGATCTGATTTCTTTACTCTCCTTAATACCCGACGTTTTTCATAGATTTTATTTAGATTTGCCTTCTGTGAACAATGTACGTAATACTGACCCTGATATTTTAGATAGTGAAGAAGATGAATAAATAGTTGAATATAAATTATAAATATAGGCTAATATATAAATGATGTATGCTAAATTAATTTTACGTTCATAGAAGTAACTTTTGAATGTCAACTAAAACATAGTTTATAATTATTTTTACTGTTCTCATACACTTAAGTCACAAGTACCTACTAGGTACACAGTGTTCTTTCTAACATAAGTCACTAAAATCGCTTTTTATTATATTTTTATCAAATTATATTTACGTGCATGTTAGTATTAATTAAAAACATCTCAATATTCCAATAAAGTTGAATTTATAGTTTAACGCTATTTTTTTATACAGTTTTTAGTTGTTCCTGAAAAGTTTCACTTCTGGACTTATGTTTTTTAGTCTGCCAGCCCTAGATTTAAAAGCATTTAAAAATCTGCCTGAGTCTTTTTTATCAGTAAAACTATTAAACTAAAACAAAAACAAAACCACAGCATGTAAAATCAATCTAATGGGATGATTTGCACATTTCCACTACCAATTTCAATCATCAATCACCACTGAAGTCGTAAATTTTATCAAAATACGCTTTCATTTTTTTTTTCACTTTTCATTATCTTGTTTATTGAATTAACACATTTTTATCTGTATTTCCCGCGTGAAGGAACTTCAGCGTCATCCGTCCAGTTATCTGTACATAATAAAATGAAAACTCATGAAAATCTTAAAATCCGCGAACATCTAGCGTTGCTCCATTAGGATCGTCCTGTGGTTCGTTATCTTTACTAGTTATCACATGTAAATATCGCAGCCAATGACGGAGACATGCGAAAATCTTCGGACAAACATTGCGAGTTCGCCACCTACATCCGAGCGGAACGTATGTTGCCAAAAGTGCTAAAAAACCCTAAAAGTGATCGCTAAATTCATATATATATTTTCCTTCAAAATATGACTTGAGAGCTGAGTGCAATCCCTAGTGGTAGTATTATTTTATTTGAAACTCAGGTTATTGTGGAAATGTAATCGAATGGCGTCAGTCAGCATCTTGTTTGCTGTTCACATTAACAGATATACTGTGTGCACGTTACATCGTGTTGAAGGTTTGTGAGAATTTTACTTGTGTTTTGTTAGAGAATAAATTATTTTTAGAAACTTACATAGCTAATAGAGGAATCTTTACGGATCAAAGGTCGAAATAGGGAGTATTCAAGTTGTGAATTCATTTCATAAGCAATACAAGACAGGAGTTTAACTCAACCCACTGAAGAATATCTTAGTCAATGTGCTATGCTTTACGTAATAATTGACAACAGTTTTGAAAATAAGCAATGATGAAGAGGCAGTGGTAAGTAGAGTGCAGGACTTTTCCCAACTATCCTTCTATGTGAATTATTAGCCGTTTTATTACTTCTCCCAAACTTTTCCAAGCCTGGTGATGATCGCTGACAGCCATCGCATAGATTCTCTGGCTTTAACACTCTGGCTGACTTTAACATCTCATAAAGGTTTCTACTTGTGTCCTTCTTGTATTGTGCCTGTGTTGCAGTCACTTCTAAAGCACCTAAGTTTCTCAAATCGTAAATAATGGTCAACAATCCGTAGGCATTCAGATACGATCTATTGTATATTGTGGTGTATTTCTTTGTCAATGTTAAATGAACTTACATGCATTTGTCTGAATATAAACATCGCCAAAAACTCACTATCGTAATTCGTACGTTCAGCTAAAGCAAGAAAACTTCCATTTGACTTGAATCAAGGAACTTCTGTTAACCATACTTTGTGACAGTCTTCGACAAGGCATGCTTGCTTTTGGATACGAAGTAATTGGGTCACGCTATGCATACATGATTGATAAGATACCTTCCTCATATTTTGCTCCGCAAATCGTTAAAAAGAAAAAGAATATTAAAAATATATAATTGCAAATCAAATAGGTACAACAGTACATAAATAGGTTATAACTTATAATACAGTTTTATACATATGTCCTTAATCTTGCATTTAAGTGAGTTCAGAAACATCTATTGTTGGAGTAGGGCGTCGAGAACTTGTAACTTATAAAAGAAGTAATGAGTTTGTCAAGTTGTAGTGGTATTTTAATAGTTCATATTATTTGTAATGCACCAACTACAACGATAGACACACAAGATACTAAACTATTTGTTTATCGTGAAGATAAACAAATAGTTTAGCATCCTTATTCCTTTATGACGATTATCTTTTGATTGCTTCTCCAAATAACATTTTCTCAATATGTCAACCACAACAAGAATAATGACGACAAGAGATCATTGAATCTTTGGTGGTAGAATTACCTATCATATTGTTTCGTTTGCTAGCTTCCTTCATAATATATCAAAAGTCTGTAACGACTGAGTTCGTGGTTCATGAAGTTAAGCCATGTTCAATAATAATGATATACTTATATCATTATTATTGAACATGGCTTATTATATACTTATATCATTATTATTGGTGAATATAGCTAATAGAACTGTACCATTTACTTCGCATTGTTGTTGTTTATGTATTTAGCATCTTCGTGTTAATTTTCTTATGCATCTGGGAATTAAGAAATAATAGATTTTCTTGCCGCTTCTGCGAAATGCTAAATACATAAACAAACAATTGCATTGGAAGGTGGGTAGGCCTCTGGTGTGAGACGCAACCTGTGTCGACACTCTTGCACCATTCCAAGTTCCTAGCACGGCGGGCTGTGCTGGCGCCGCTGCTGCGTGGTTGAGACCCTCAAGCAGGGCAAATACTATAACCTTATAGGTAACTACAGCTTTAAGCCTTTTGGGGTCGAAACGCTCGGATCATGGGGCCTGAGAGCGCGTCTCCTTTTTAAGGAAATTTCTCGTCGACTGGTTGACACTTCACGTGACCAGAGGGCTGGCTCGTGCTTTGGCCAAAGAATTAAGGTGATGTAATTAAGGTGAGGTAATTAGGTTTTGTTTTTATTTTTATTTATACAGATAGTTAGTAAGTCTTTTAATTTAGTACCTAGTGTAAATAGTTAGTTATGTTAAAAACTGTAAAGTTATATTATTAAATGTACCACAGTAAATAATTGAACAACAATGTGAAGTAAATGATACAGTTTTGTGTCAGAACTGAAGCACATTTGAATTTTGACATATTTGAGTATTGTATGAAAGTACTATGAGCATTATATACGTACGTATGTGTAAAAAACAGAGCACACACCCCTTGTGAGCATACACCATTGAGCATACATCACTTTATGTAAAACAACAAATAGTTCTCACAAATTATAGCTGATTTAAAAGTCAGTTACAGCTAGGTACACAAAGATTTAATAGATATAGGAAGAATTTAAATCATGATGATTCCAAACCGAAACACTGTCAAACAACTCCAAATTCCTCTTTCCTTTGACTGACAAGTTAACTTCAGTCAAGGACATAAGTAAACATTACTAGGCACTTAACGAAATTGTCAAAAACAACGGTAGTACTCTGATAGTTATTAGGAACCATATAAATGCTTCCACAGAATATGAATATAGATTGGTTAGCAACATTACCTTATCATCAGATAGCATGTCTTCATCCCTAACAAAAACAATTAATTCAAAAGTAATCACAATTAACCCACATTGCTATTAATTGAATTCGATGTTTGTACAGCCTCCGACGGCGTCACACATTGTTGTCAGTTTGTGTAAGATTACATGCGCTGTGCTTAAGAGATCACAACATCTATAATGGAAGATTTTAATCAATGGAAACTAACAGAAATAATACCTTGGTTGCAATAGCGATATTGGTTACATTTTCAATTGAGTTTCGCCAAATTTAATAAATCTCTTTTTGATAAATGGCCGTGCATGCTCCGTTTGTCTCTATCCCATTCGTATTATTTCTTTGGCCTTATCCACTATTGAATCAGTTTAAATTAATCTTGAAATCATTATTCACTCTCGCTTGCTCAGCTTTGGCTTAGCGACCCAAAATGCCACTCCGTTCAAAATTTTAACAGTTTCTCGTCAATTGCTAGTCAGTTTCTCGCCATCTCGAAATTTAAATCTTGTATAAAACGCACACCATGCAGTCAAGCATATTATAAGTTGGGGGATTACATCGCTGACAATCCTACGATTCACCAGTTCCTAAAACGCATGTCTAAGCGTTACTTTGACTCCGCTCCTAGACATCGCAACCCCTTGGTTGTCGAAGCAGCTAATTATGTCCCTTCCAGAATTAGCCAGATCTGCCGTCCGAGAAATGTCCTTTCCGACCCCGATCCCATTACTCTCCTCCAAGAGCAGAATAGGGCCACCAGCACTATACACAAACACAGACGCCTCCCGTCATTCCGACTTCGCCGCCGAGGTCCTTTGCGACCGCGACCGTGTCCCTGAGTAAATGATACTCCTCCCCGACCCTTGCTCGAAAACGAGGTGCCAGCAAGTTGTTGCCGCTGAGCACGTAGCTTTAAACTACCCCGAATAATAATCATGATCTAAACCAATTTTGATCCAGCCTGTCCCTTCTTGCTGTCCTCCCCTCAGCGACGCCCTAAGCCGAGGTCCGTACCCCACAGGGGGTACCCTTAGCGAGCGTTCGCCTAGTTTTAATTTAGTTTAGTTTTTTGCCCCTGGCTGGAGGCTTTGAGTGTAGCAGCTTAAGGCACCCACAGGAAAGTCCGGTTAAGCAGCCAAGACCTTAGTGGTCAAACTGCGAGATGCGATCTTAAAAAAAAAAAAAAAAAATCGCTGACAAAAATTCTTGACTCAACGCTGGTTCTGTTCCACATAAGCTAATTGACTACCTAACATTTGAAAATATTGCTGGAGCTGCTAAAGATTGTAAAAAACATCTTTGAATTGTTTAAATTCAACCCTTAGTACTATAATGCACCTACTACAAAGCTTCTATTTGCTGGGTACGTCTATATTATTATTTATTCGATAATGTCCAACCCAAAAAAAAAGAGTACGTCTTTCATTGACTTGAATGTGCCCTGGCGGCTGAAAGCACGTTATGCTCACTCAAATGTCTCAAGTGTCGCAAGTTCCCTTCAAAATGGTGCTGATCCATGCGTCATGTTCGTGAACGGTCGCCGTCAGGAACTGGTCGTCTACGTCTCTTAGCTGCCACGGCATATTTTAATTTTTCAATTATTTTTTTATGTTATATTTTTTTACGGACGCTTTTAACGTGCTCGTATTTCTACATTGTTCTCAAATTTATAATTTCAACATTATCATAATGCCTTGGAAGGTAGGTAGGCCTTTGGTGTGGATGCAACGTGTCGTCACCCTTGCGCCATCCTATCTTCCTAGCACGGGGAGCTGTGCTGGGAGTGCTGCTGCAGGTGCGGAAAACCTCAAACGGCGCAAGCACTCGATTATTATTGGGACTTATTTGTTTGAGCACTTTGGGGTTGAAACACTAGGGCCATGAGGTCCGAGTGCCCACCAAGTGGCTGGTCGACTCTTTACGTAACCAGAGGGCTGGCGTATTCATTGGCCAAAGAATCAGCATTGCCGTATAACGTGGCAATGCTGCCAGCCTTTTGAGCACTTTTCCTGTTGACAACGATACGGACGAATTTTTTGATGCCCAATGATTATTCCCCCCCCCCCCCCCCTTTTTTATATACTTGTACATATTATTATTTTAAGTCTGTTAGTTTTTAAATCATGTAAATACGTGTGTGTAAATAAAATATTATCTATAATATTTTGTGACCGTGGAGTTTCTTGCTCGTTCTTCTCCATAGGAATCTAGGAGAATCATCTTTCTTACTCACCGACCTCTTGATAATTCAAAAGCGCATGTAATTTTGATTTATTTGAAATAAATAAATACTTTGATGATGAATTAGGATGGATAATAGATATCGATGAAATTATTAGGGAAAAGGAGTCCCCTAATAATTTCAGTAATGCTTGCGAAGGAGGAGGCCAAACGCGTGAGGGAAAGGTAAATTTCGCGCCCTCACGCCCCTAACCTCCACAGGAGGAGACGCCCTGGGCATCGGGAATCGCGAGCCGATTTCCGGCCACTGTAGGCGCGGACGGTGAGCAATGGGTAGCTCGCCGTCCGATAAGAACCAGGCTCGGGTCGACGACGCGTTGTGTTCCATGCGCGCCTCAAAAAGATGTCAGCTGCATTGACGGGCTCCGCTAGGGCCGCCTGCCGCGGTTGCGAAGAAAACCGAAAGGGAGATCGTGGCCCTCGGTAACAGGGCAACCGAAGGAACACGGGTGGGTTTTAGTCAGTAAGAGTCTGACACGCCCTCCCGCTCCGTCCAGAGCGGGAGAAGTTATTTGATGATTTCCCAAACAAAAAAAAAAAAAACAAAGAACTTGATGCTCCTTATTAATAAACAAGAATGACTATTATTATTTAAATAGAGATTCGATGGTATCACCATTACTTTTGTAGTAGGTATATTATGAGTGTTATAGCAACTGTTTCTGCTTAGTGCCATGCTAACTTACCTTGGGCAGATTTTCAATAAGGAGCTAATTTTAGAAACACCGCTCATCCAACATTTACAAATTCAACTCTAACATTACTTTTTGCATAATTTCAGAAAGAAAGTCATGTCAATAGTATACATCTGGCTACTCCTATGCTACGCTCAATACGCCAGGACCAATCTGATGGATGAGTACAAGGAGTTCACCAACAACTTCCTTTATCCTAAGGACGATAAGACCGAGGAGCTGCCGATCCAGCTCGGGAAGGACTGGGCTTCTGGTTGCACCTGTAGGGCCACCTTCCATAAGAAAGTCATCGTCTGCTTCGGGAACTACGAGTGTATGAGGTTTCCCAAGGTCAGTTGCTTTTTTCTTGTGTTCTAGATTTTTTCTATTAGAGCTAATGTGATGGTTATGCTAATTTTTAAATCAAAGACAATCACAACCTTTGGTATTTCCAAATCCAAACAGTGTTTGGTTTTTCCCAACTTATCTAGGAGAGCGATGTTAACAAAGTGTCTGATAGTACATGCCTAATAATCTTTGAACTATCCCCTATAAGGACAAGTTTTTTTCAACCATTTCAGCAAATACCTTAAATTCATTGATAGCTTTTTCAGTGATACAAGACTGACGAAAGATGACCGGAAATAGATAGGAAACACCTACTCTAGGTGTGTCCCAATCTGTTTCCGATCATCTTCATCTCACAACATTTCATCTTTAATCCCGCGTGTGATGTAACAACCCTTCAGTTTACCTTACTTATCGTAATATCCTGTAAGACGTAGAACAATGAACACACGACTATCTCGGTGAACACACACAAATTTCACACAAACAGTGTCATTTCATGCATGTGTTTCATAACAGAACCCAGACGTAACCATCGTCATAATAATGTACACGAACTCACACACATCTGATATGAAACTGTGTGTAAACAATGAAAACTGTTCGGATTTAAAAGCGTAATTAGATAAATTGAACAAATGAGTAATTGAGGTAAAATTAGGTGTCGAAATGCTGCGATGAGATTTTGTTTTTATTACTGTAAGTCGTTTACTCATTATGATAAGCAGATTTGGAGAGTCTTTTCTTTTAAAAATTACATTAAAACAAACTACATATTACCAATATGTGGAGTTTATCAGCAAACCTCAAGCAAATCGCGTAACCATGAGATAAAAAACGAGGTCTAAAGTACAGCGAGCACCCCACGGCTGAATAATGATGAACTTTATGCTAAAGTAAATAAAAGAAAGGCTACGTCAGGAGATAGAATTGTCGAGGCTTTCGGTCAGGGTTAAGTTGTTCAAGCACGATTGGCATTGATATTCCTGTTCGTATTATTAAATACATAATCCGGCATTTTGTAGAGGACATATTTATAAAAGTACTATCTATTTCTTTCCAGGTAAAAGTACGAAGCGAAGTTTTAAGAGTAAGAACTACAGCCATCACTGAAATCCTCAAAGGAGAACTGGATTTTCTGTATTACTTGAAAGTGTTAGAAATAGAAGCTAATCATCAGCTGCGCTACATAGAACCGGGGCTATTCTCCAACTTAACGAACTTAGAACAACTGTCAATATCCTACAATACGTTGCTTCAATCAATTCACAAGACAACATTTAGTGGACTCACAAACCTCCACAACTTGACTTTAGTCAACAACGGATTTGGATCAGTTCTACAGTTGACACCATCTTTTAAACCCAGTATACTACCATCATTGCGAAGACTGGATTTATCTGAAAATACTTTGGAAACAATCCCAGAAGACGCCTTCAAGCCCATGGAAGGAACTACTTTGAGAAAACTCGAGCTGAATTTATGTAGATTAGACCATATACATCCAAATAGTTTTCTGCCATTGAAGCATCTGAAAAACCTCCAAATTGGGGACAACGATCTAAACTCATCATTAATAGGAACCTTTCTATCAACAATGATTGAAAATGATATCAATTTACTACACCTGGATTTATCAGGCATGGGGTTCAGAAAACAACCACCGAGAAAACTTATGAATATCATAGCAAATTCTACGATACAAAGTTTAATACTAGCAAGGAATCAGTTTGAAGTAATAAGCGACGATACTTTCCCCAAAATGGTCAATATACAATTGATGGATTTAAGAAAAGTCTCCACTATCATGGTAGATCCTCTGTCGTTCACTCCTGAAATGTTTCCAAACCTAAGGTTTCTATTATTGAGTGGTAACAACTTGCCCGGAATTCACGGGACTCACTTGTCCAATCAACTGATACTTTTAGATCTATCTGATAATAGACGACATGCTAACAATCCCGTCTACTATGAAATAGACAGAGATACTTTCACAGAAAGTAAAAATCTACAAGTATTAAATCTAGCTTTCAATGGAATAAGAGCAATATTTAATTATACATTTACGGGATTAGAAAGTCTGAAAATATTAAGTATGGAAAATGGTACTATCTATCACATAGGAGCCGGAAGTTTTAAACCTACGAAACATTTAGAAATACTGAATTTAGCAAATAATCCTTTAACAGCTAACCAAAACTTAACATGTTCACAGTTTGACGGACTAAATGAATTAAAAATTCTAATTTTAGAAAATTGTGGAATCAAGAATTTCTATGAAGACGACAACTTTTATGAGATGATGCCTAATTTAACTCATCTAGTGCTTAGAAATAACCAACTTTATTACATAACGGCTGAAATACTGAAACCTTTAAAAATGCTGCAGTTTTTGGATTTAAGTGAGAATTTGCTAATGTCTTGGTGGAAACCCATATTCTTGGCTTCGGGTGTAAAGCCGAATAGACTATACTTGACAAACAACAAAATATCACATTTCTCTTTGAGCATGATTCAGGACATTGGTTACTTATTGGAAGCCAGCAAAGGTGATATAGTCATAGATCTTATGGACAATATTTTCGTGTGCGATTGCAATTCTATGTTTACTACTTACCGCTGGCTCCAAGCTAACGCCTCTAAAGCTTTAAAACAATACATATTCAGCTCAAAGTTTCAGTGCAGTAGTCCTGACTTGTGGGAAGACAGGAGAGTGTCGGAATATTTAACTTCCGTCAAAAGTTTACACTGTTTGATGTACGAGAAGATATCAAACATAATGTTGCTGGTTTGGACTGCACCGTCGCTGGTCACTATATCTCTAGTCGTATTGATAATAGCTGTTGTTTACAAGTTTAGAATGTACATACGCTATTGGATGTTCATAGCCAAAGTAGCATTAGGAAGAAACTTTCAGAAGAAACAAACAAAACCGGATGAAGGGAAAATGTATAAATATGACGCTTTTGTATCCTATTGTAATGAAGACAAAGACTTTGTTCATGAAATGATAGCTCAGCTGGAGTCGAAGCCACCTTTTCTGAAATTGTGCGTTTATGAGCGAGACTTTGAAATAGGTTCATTTATTTCAGAGGCAGTTTTAAGCAGTATAACCGATAGCAAGTATGTAATTTTAATAATTAGCAATAGTTTTGCGAAGTCGCAATGGTGTCGATGGGAGACACAACTAGCGGAGTACCACAGGATTTTCCTAGAAGATGGGACATCATACGATCCTCTGGTATTGGTAAGGATTGGGGAGATACAGGGTAAGTACCTGACGACGACGTTGAAGTACTTGCTGAAGACAAAAATATACCACTCGTGGGACCAGAGGAACAAGGAGGAGTTCTGGAAGAAACTGAGGGACGTTATAGTTAAGAAGTGAAGTGACGTAAATATTTTATAAGCGATTATAATTTTAATACATTTGTTTTAAAATCTGATTGTTCAGTTTGATGTAAAATCCTATTCGTTTCACCTGCCTCGCACAAAGGACCAAAGTCCAATCAATCAAGAAGATGATCTATTTATATGAACTACTAATAACAAAGCCGGCAGGTTTTTTTTTGTATGTTTGTTTGTTTAAACGCGCTAATCTCTGGAACTACCAGCCGGATTTGCAAAACTCTTTTTGAATTTGATAGCCCAATTTTTGGTTATACATTTAATATCACGCTGTGACCCTTAGAAGCCGAGCAAAAAGAAAAAAAAAAACAGAAAGAACGCCAAGGAAAAACGAAGTAATAAATAGCGCGGGCGGGCGATGCGATGCGAGGCGGTGGGTCGTGGGAACAAGAAATTTTACGCGGACGAAGTCGCGGGCAGGACTAGTGGGTTTATATATAACATTCTAGTTAAACATAAAATAAATCATATAACCTAAAGTACAAGAAAATATTTGTGTTACTATGAAATCAGCTTTTTCTATAGTACCTATAATTTCAAAGTTATTCAATTTAATTTCGCTTTTCAATTTAATTTCAAGAACATAACTATATTCATTTGCATTAATTGTAGATACTATGCTATTATAAGGATAATTAAGGGGGAACATAATTAACGGAAACAATTCTTAGAAGTTACAAAAGTTTCTATTTTTTCATAGATAAACTGCATAATCTCGTTTCTTGATTGAAGATACTAAAAATAAACTACTTAAACGAATTTAATACTGAGAAAGATATTCAAATAAAAAGTAAAAGTAGATCCGTATTATATAATCTTTAACAATCGCTTATGAATACAGGTGCATAATACTGGTAGATATTGTACCGATTGGCTATCGAATAATATATGTATTAAGAAGTTTCTAATTTGAGGCTACGCTAGGCGGTCATTCATCCATACAAACGTAGTATGGTGATTACTCGTCTGTTTGACGGTGTACATTCAAAATTTAAAGTTATATGAATTTGTCTTGACATTATCTAGCCCTGTATGGAAGCAGAATTAGAAAAAAAATTGTTTTGGAAGTTATGAGCTTCGAAATCCATATTTTAACACTTCTTTTAACTCATCTTTGGGCGTATTAATAATTTATTATTATATTGGGCGTATTAATATTATTAATAATTTTTGTAGTATGAAAACGGCAAAATAGAAACCATACAGGAATAGATAATTTATTCCAAAGTACAAATCATTTTATTTTGAGTAGATACATCCTGGAGTTTTTTTCATAATACCTGTACGCCCAAAGGTCTGTTCATAAAATTTTAAGCGCTCGTTTTCGTTATAAATCATCGTCTATGTCACTAAATAAACGAATAAATAGATCAATAAAAACAAGATAAATAAATACTAAATAAGTAAAACTAAATAAAAAATAACTACTTATACTAAATAGCATGCATATTAGCCACGTGCACCAACGAGTTCGAGCCGTCGACAAGTGCATAATATTTTGGTCTTGAATGAGCGCTGTTGCGCTGTTGCGCGTTGTTGTGTGTTTGTGTAGTATTGCTTGTACTTGCTTGCTAGTATTAAAAAAAACGAAAGGTTGCAGAGGGCCGATTATAGTGCCCTGCGCAATGTAAGAATTACGTAACATCCACGATCATAAGAACGCCTGATTTAATGTGCAGCCTATACCTTTAGGCTGATATGATTTGGCTCACAAGTTTTTGAAAACAGTTATTGGGATTGGCAATTTATCTTCAAAACAGAGGTTCTTATATCCCAAAATCCCTATCATATTAATTATTCTTGAGAAATTCTAGTACCAGACTCACTTTTTGTAGCTAATTTATGGTAAAAACCACCATGTACTGTCCATCAGTGTTCATTTGAGTTTTCCTCATTTCGCACGCTTTCTTACCAGACGCCGCGAAAGTTGTGTATCGCAATATCCTTGAGAAAGTCAAATATCAGGAATGGCGGTGCATAAAAGTTAATATTTATCGACGACTTATATGTGCATTACAGTACAGTTTCACTTTAGCTTTCTACTGGAGGTGAAGGTTTTAAATTATCGGTGATAGGCAAATGAGATAGAATTGTATAAGAAAGTTAAACGATGTTCCATATTGACTTGGAAAATTCAGAAAGTTCCGAGATTCATATAGGTGTATCGACTAATCCCATACGATCCCATTAACACTGCAAGACATTCTGCAGGACAAGTGGGTATGAGATTAGTATTGTCAAACAACTTACAAACGCGATTCACTCAAATTATCAAGGAAATGGCGTTTAAACCAGTGTCAACACCACTTCTTTCAACGTCTCTTCGTCGCAGCAAATCACTTCACCAAACAGTTTAACACTAAACACAGGCTAAGTAACCTCTCCATTACTAACTCTGTCTTAATTCTTTCGTTTACTCTCAACGTTAGCACATCTCACACTCAATCTTAAATAGGTTAAAATGTATGAGAATGATCGCTGCTGTACAGTAGTACAAAAACGCAAGTACATGTATCAATAGAGTTTAGACATTCGCTAGACATTCACTTGGGTGAATGTTTTCCTTAGTCATTATTTTCTGCCTACAATGATTAGTGAGACTTGTTGGACAAAAATGTCCGGTGTGCAGATATTTTTAGCAGTGTTTCTGCCTACAAATGTATGCAAATCCGTTGTTGTCTTACTATTTATCATCACATAACTAAACAGTTTTTGTAATAATATATATCTGTACTCATTTATTCTTGAAGATGGACCTTGTTGATAATTCTGTAGTGTCGACCGCGTACCGGAACGAGTAGTGTGGGTAGACACCCTACAAAGTACACCTACGAACTGGTGAAGATTGCGGGAATCCGCAGGATGCGAGAAGTATCAGGATCATGACATGCTTGAGGTAGGCCAATGTCCAGCAGTGGACGTTTTTCAGCTAGATGATGATGATAATGGACCTTGTTAAAAGCTGCAATAACACAAGCCTCTAGGAACGAAAGTGCGTAAAATGGCTGTCGGAAACAGACATACTCCTAGAGCTGAGGTAGTACAATTCTCTTAGTAGGAAAGTAGGTCTGTTTACATTAAGATTCAGACGTTCGCTAGACACTCATTTGTGTTTGATGTTTAATCAATTAATTATTGCCAAAATGTAGGACAGAATCAATAGTAGCTTTTCAAAGCTAGTGTGTATTGCGGCACTCCCACTGTCTTTACAGTGTTTCATGAAGAAAAAAGAGTATATGAAGTAAGTTTAAATATATAGAGAAAGCTGAAGACACAAGTACAACAGTGACAGTTTGTGGAATGTATAAAAACTTAGTGGCTGTATTATCAGTCAAGACTACGTTAAGGCCATACATTATGCCTCTGTAGCAGCCCTTGTTGAGCAATAACTACAGGTGGTTATTTATGAGCCACATCAGGTAATACCACAAATTAATATTCAGTGCATCCAGAACAATGCAATTTATAGCGATCGTGGAGTAGCATATTGATGAAATGCCAATATCTGGTAATACATGCACCCTTTCCGTGATTCCTGATTGATTCTAATTCATCAATATTTATCGGATATTCCTCATAGGTTTAATCTAAGTGTTCCTAAGTATTCTTCTATCTTGTTAGAGTTTAACTTATTTTGTCTGTCTACTTAGGTATTTTATCAGTTATTTGATGCTCACAGTTAACACTGGTGGATACTTCCAACCCCAACATTCCATCTCCAGGAAAGTATTATTTAAATTAATTACCATCTAAATGTGTGGAACACGATCTTTTTATTCATTAGCCGCACAATATTCGGGCGGCACCACAATGTGTCGATATACCGTTTTAGACACGTTTTACTAAAAAAACCGATCGACGAATTACAACAAACAGTACAGCCAGCATAAAAGTCTGAACAACAATTAAGAACACAATTAAAATGGCCACCCGCGGCATAATGAGCGAACTCGACATAAATTAAACGCATTCAATTAACTCAATTAGTGCACCTTTCGTTTTTAAAGGCAAGTCTTGGGCGCCTTTGTTTTGGCGCGGGAGAAAACACCATCTTCATTCAAGATATCGTCGCGGGATAACGGTGCGGCGCACGCGCTCACGACCCATCCCTGTCATTCATACAGACATTTTACGTGAAAGAATGAGACAGGTAACAGACAGTGGCTGGCAAACGATTACTCGACTGACCCACTCAATAGCACACACTCTTTCTCGGCAGCAAACGAAACCTAATTTTTATATCGTGTGAATTTGCAATGTAACGCGATGCTCTTGGTATCTAATACCGTGAAATAACAGAAATTATAATGATTGATGATTGGTCGTTGCGAATCCTTTAATGCAACGCAGTTTTATATGAGTTTAGAAATTGATGATTGATAGTAAAGTAAGATATTCGTTTGAACTTTGATTGATTGATTTAAGGCGTATTGATAAAATAGAAGTGTGGAGTTAGTCATTATTAATTTATTTATACCCATGTCTAACACAATAAAAATCTATTAAAGGTTAAAGAGGTGTTGCATAAATTCTAAAACATAAATGGATTAAAAGAAATAACACGCCTACTTATAACAATATTAAAAAATAACATCACAGTCTCAACAATTCTAGGGCTGTTATATTTTTTTATTATCGTTATAAACTTATTACCCAACTACCTATCCAATGACCAAGGTAATCAAAGAAAGACATGGGAAAGAAAATGCGGCATGAAAAGCCATGTCAACATAAGACATGTTATAAACATCTTACTGGCCATTATATAAAGTTAAACTCGATTAAAACCAGCACATATAGCCCTTATATCTGCAGGTCTCAATCTAGAAGCTCGAGAGCATACACCCTCATTATCAGGTTGTTCTTAAACTGTCAATAATTCAGAGCACGCTCAGCGCTACTCCGGCGGCGGCGGCGCTTCCTCGGAAATCGCTCATAAAACCCATAAAAGTGCACCAGCAACCTTTCAAGGACCATGCTTGACATCGAAAAGTGCAACAGATGCAGTCCTTGAGATTGGCGATGAGAAAGTTAGTCGGTGAGCAACCGTGGTGGCGGCCGCTCGTTTCCACGATGCTTGTGAGCGCGTACACAGTGAAAGTTCGTTAGGCTGCGAAATGCGGTTTGCTATCGCCTTTCTGTTTGTGGTGAGTGCTAATTACGTTAAAAGTGTTAATGGAGGGTGCTCTCTCTTTGCAAATGGATGCTACGTGTGATTAATGTAGGGTTAGAGTTTCAAGAAGATTAAGGTGGTATGATTGGTGGCTCGGAACTGGAGTATTTCATTTAGATCTTATTAAAGATCTGCAGATAATGTTAAAGAACTAAATGGTCCACAAGTATTACAAAATACAGTTGGCTATTGTACCTCTCTTGGAAGTGATGAAGTCAATCGATAGTGTTGATAGAACGTGTTTTAGCACGCAAAAATTGTACGACTCTTCAAAACGGGGGCATCTACAGAATTGGCTAGACACAACTGTTACTAAATAAAAAAGTAAACCATCGCAGTTGATGATATCATGGAAAAGTCATTATGAAACAGTATCTCATTCAAGTGAATTCAATAAAGCGTAATGTGACAAGTAAAACTTAATCGAATTGATGAGTATGTAATAGCAGAAGCAAAAGATGAACTTTTGACTATTGAAGATGAAAATGTCATCATCAATACAAAAACAGAAACAGTTCTACTGCTAATCAAAACAGTACAGTTAGCAAAAAAAACTTACATATTAGAAATAGTAACAAATAAAACAAAGTAGGTAGGTTACGTATAGTCATAACAATAATTAGAGATAACAGTTGGAATATTTAAAGCGTTTCCAAAGATCTTAGGTTAGTGAACCTACCGTTGAGGCGAACAATTGTTGTCAAACCACCGGTAACCCACACGTAAGTAGGTTGGTAATGAGTTAAACAATTAACTATTGGTACATTGTGAATTGAGCTGAATATGTTTGACCGATGTCATACAAAACATTGTGGAGCCTGTCATAAGGAGATGCTTCAAAGTGTTCAACTCCATAAACCTGTGTTTTCCAAGTTTTATTTTCCTATCAGGTGATTGCACATTCACATTCATATCCATTTATTGCATTCCATATTGTATTTCTATCGTTTACTCTCTCGATTCTTTGTTTTTCGATTGATCTACGTTCACTTTTTGTCCAGCTGTTTAACAAATTTAAAAGTACCATATATTTGATCACTCCAAATGTTACTTATCCTTTTAAAGATCTCGGCAGTATTGAATCTGCAGGTGATCTTCTTACAAATTCTTTAACTAAAGACGCTTAAATAAACAAAAACAGACTTAATAATGCAAAATTATGCAAAACAAAACCGGCGGTGTTTTGGAAAAAAAAAAAAAAAAAAAAACTAGAAAAGCCATAATTTATGGGCCATTAAAATATGAATTATAGACCTCTTCAATAAAAATCGCAATGAATATGCAATTTATCGCTCTACCAGGAAAAAGGACGAGAAGGCTGTTCTTTCGAAAAACCGAAAGCTTCGTAAGTATAGTAGGTACCTATTCTAAAATGGCATAAGGTTGTAAAATCTAGTGTAAAGGCAAGCGAACCAGGACGAGCGGTACCGTCAACAAGAGCAGCGCCGCGTGGGAAGCGGGCCGGGTGCCTCACCCACTTTAATTGCTTTTCACACAAACCGTCCCGTGTAGGGCTGCTAACTGTACTTTATGAACCACGCTGTATAAATATCGATGAGTGTTCACGAGATTATATGATTTCTACCGTCAAGCGTCAGCAGAAAAATCTAAAAACTTTTATAAAATAATTTTGTTACCATCCATTTTCTTCCATTTATGTACAGTCTCAGCTCTAGTATTAAACCATTTTGTTCAGTAATAGCGACAACCTTAGCGCTGCGCTCAAGTTGCTCCAAACAGCAAAATCTCATAATTAGTCGGCGTGAAACAGACTCCGGTATCTCTGTAACGATCATGTTAACTGATAATTGGAAGCAGATTACATTTTTGTGTGAAAATATTAAAGTTAATATCAATTACTTATTATGTAGAGCATAGAGTTAGTTATATTTCGCGAAGATTTTTCGTAATAAATTAAAGATTCTATAATATGAATTCCTTGGCGTTGTAATCATCATAAACTACATGTGTCTTCATTGAATGCCTGACGTATATTTGATGGATTTATTCCACTTTCCAAGTTAACGACGTCTACTTGAATCTAGAAATATTGTAAAGTCCATTCTTAACCTTGTTTCCAAATGATGATAATCAATTTTACATTCGTGTTAATTAGGGTGATTTCAGAACGACTAGTACCTACTATTGAAAAGGTTATGAATTGATTAAGTTTTAGCGCAAACTGAACTTTATGTAATAATATTTGGCAAAAAACGAAAATTCAAAACCAAAGACACCGACTTCTAAAATTAAAGTTATTTTTCACTTTGTAGTGTTTTTTTTTTGGAAGATGGTTGTTTTTTTTTTTAAAAAACAATTTCAATACAGTTTCATTTCGGTTGTTTTTTTTTTTTTGTAAAAAGTTTTTATTTTTCTCTTTTTAGTTGTGGTACGTACCCTACACAAATTCGAATACCACTACCTGCTATGTAAACAACGGTGTCAGGAACTTATCATATCATCCACATACTAAGTGGGAAAAAATACGTATTATTGAAGCTAACTCAAAAACTGCCCAAACTAAGTTAATATAATTTATATGGAACCATCTCTGAAGTATGACCTACCAAACAAAAAAGAATCATCAAAATCAATTCATAATTGGCGGAGTAATCACGAAAAACATACAGTAGAATTGAGAACAGCCTCCTTTTGGAAGTCGGTTAAAAATAAATGCCTATTTGTTTACATGTTTGGAAACTAAATCACGAACACAGTATAGATAGCCTTTCTGCTTTTTGTAAGTGTCTCTTCAGTTGTGTACAAAGAGGAAGATATCAATAGGAACATAATATTGTCAAGAGACAGTCAAGTGTCTCCAGGTTTCTGATTACAATACATATCTCGATTGAGCTTAACTTATGTGATTATCATTAATAACCATGAAGGAGCAAGTGTTGAACTTATCCGCTTCCTCAACTCTACAATTAGAGAATTTCATTACTAGCAAGAGGAGATGAATAGTAATTATGATAATTTAGATATCGTAACACTCTTTAACAAAACCAAATAAAGGCTCTTTCAAACAGGCGCGACACGCGACGCGACACAAAGACGCCGCTCGTCGCGCGACGAGCGGCGTCTTTGTGTCGCTTCGCGTGTCGCGCCTGTTTGAAAGAGCCTTAATCTTCAACCCGTCATGACAGTAGATATCCACACATGAAATTTATATGACAGCAACCGTAAATCTTTTTATTTCAACTATTACGATCGTCTGTCATTTCTTTTGAAACGAAGTTCCATAACGCAAATTACATATACTCTGCATACTTGACGAATAAGAGCTAGTCCAAAAAAAGTGTAATATTTTCACATTTGCTTTATGTATTTGCTTGTGTTTTTGATGTGTAACATCTTTCCTCCCGCTTTCCTGCAATCAAAATGAAATTCTAATTCTAAAAAACATCGAAATAATCAAATCTGAGGGAGTGATTTCGTGAAAAGGGACGGAAGTGAGTCACTGGAAGCCGGGAAGCGGCGCTATTTGATTTGACGAATGAGCGCGCGCGGTGCTAGAGTTGGCCGTCAGAAACGACCTTGCCGAGGCCCCGCCCCTTTATAGTTGCTTATTACCTTAATGTTGTTTATTACCAAGGTGAGATGTCGGATGTTACTCATCATATACGACTATTGTAAGGGTCTCATTTAGTTACTCTCAATTTTTGTTGATTTATTTCATTGATCCTGGTATTTGTTTGTATCTCGTTGTCTTCGACCATTGTTGTCCGTTACAAACATAAATTCAACACGTTAAATTAATAAATCTCGCCGTCCAAAATAAGGCCTGACGAATTCGTACTTTTAAAATTCAAGTGGTTCCTACTGTGCCTATAAAAACGGCGGCGCCATTGCAATGCAAATAACTTTGATTGTTTCTCAGTAATATCATTCAAGTAGGTCAATTTATTAGGTTACTGGTTTGGTAGCAGACACTGAACATATGTGGGCTTTTAAACAACATTAAAAAAAAAAATGGAAATGTCCTAATGGGGTCCCTAGTCGGTAAAAATTGCTTGACAAGCGCGCAAAAATCACGTGCTTGTCAAGCAATTTTGGCCGTCTAGGAAACCCTTTAGGACTTTGCGACCGAATTCGGTCGTAGAGCGTTCGCTATCTATGTCGAGACTGCAGCCCCTGGGCATATCAGTCTGTCGCAATACTCGCAATCTTGTTTCTGATGCAAGGGTTAATTATGGCCTGAGTGAAGAAAATTAACTGCTGTCATGTGTATAGGCAGCAGCCAAATAATCTTTTATTGATTATTTGTTGATTATATTGATTATTATATTATCCAGCAAAATAATTAAACTTATCATTTGTAGTGAGTATGGACACCGTCGTGTCCATCGTTTCCACTCCAATTGGGATAGAAGTTACCTACCGGTTTTTTTTTCATAGGAAACGATCAACCGGGGAACCGTGAACCTAAGTTCTGATCTTACATAATATGTACCCATGTTGGAAAAAAAGCAAACAACAATCCCCAAAAATATTACTGTTTTAACGTATAGTTTAAATTTAGTTTATTCTTATTTCAAAGTGCTAAAATAACCGCCACACAACCACAATGTAACTAACCCACATGCACATAATCACAAAATAACAGTACAGTCGGTGACATTCCGAAAATTGCCCCAATGTCAAGTTCACATTAGCACAGCTCTAAACATTGTTTACTATGACATAACTGGCATAACCTACGCTTGCGCCGGACAAGAAAATCGTGATTTACGTCAGCTGGACCACATGTATGGGGAAAGTTTGACTACGCTGATTTCACCGACGTTTGTTGGGTAATAACCCCGTTCTGTCTTTGAATGATTTTGCATACTTACCTACTGCGTAGATTGTTTTGTTTTGAAGATTTCTTGAGGTTCTGGCTCCACAGGTGTTACGTCTTTTAAATTACCAACTTGAACAGACCCTAACATGAATCCGTGGATAGTCAAATCTAACCTCCTGAGCATTACGCAGGTCGCCGCCCTGCAAGGAAAATAATATCATGAAATCACCATCATTATGACATTGTCTTGAATTCCTCTGCAGCTATAGATCATCAAACAGCATTGCAGTACTTTTATTTATTTAATTTCTATATGATCTCATTGGTCGACTAGTGATGTAACAATATCTATCTGTACTTACTGTTAGGTATCAGTAGCAATATTTGCCGTCAAAACGTTGGTTTTCACACAATTTCTACTATTGATACCTGTGTACGTTCTGCATAACCTTTAATAAAATCCTAAGCCATCTACCATCCATTCCATTGACTTTGACGTCACAATTCACTCGATCAGATAAATGTCCACGCACTGATGACGTCATATAACCTGCTCCCAAATACAATCAGTCACTTTCACTTGCATGCCTGTCTGTCCGCCATTGCGACGGACTGATAATATCTAACACCTCACATACTTAGTTATGGCTCTCAAAATTTAGTTATATTATTAAGGTTTTTTTGCTGCTGACAAGACGACAAGACGATTTTAATCGGCTGCCTGTGAATAAGAGAAAATAATGTCAGTTTGTAAAACTCTTTATTTAGCATTTTCTTTTGATTTTAATTAAAATTATGTAGTATTTAAGATGTGGATAACGTCGTGAGCTACACATATGTACCTAATGTCTTTTTTTTCTCACTTCCTGTTTATTAAGATATTTGTGTAATTATTTGTTTTCCCGAATTAAATAAATAAATCCTATACTAAATGAGCAATATTTGTATATTTATCGAAAACTGTTCTAACGATTTTGATGAAAGTTGCAATATAAAGGTTAACGGGAGCGAAAAATCGATCTAGCTAGGTCTCATATCTGGAATGTGATTCAACGTTGGTATATTTGAACGATACGTTTATCTATTTTCACTCGAGTAGAGCTCGGTCGGACGATATTATACAAGCGGCTGGCAAACAGTGGATGGAGACAGCTAAGAACAAGGATACGTGGAAATCTCTAGAGGAGGCCTTCACCCTCGAGAACGAGGGGTTCTTACATAAAGAGTACTCGTAAAATATATATATCTATAAATGTAACGTATACCTAGGTTTAAACATAAATACTCAGAAAATAATTAAAAATAAGTTTATTTTTGTATTTTTTAGTAAGAAGCTTTTTAGCTTTTTTATTTATTTATTTAGAGCTCGGTCGAGCGTACTAAAATAAGTATCTAAGCGTAACGAAACACTACTGTATTTTCCTAAGCTTAGCATAATCTCCGAGAAAATATGGATTTATGTATTTATGAACATATAACACCTAAGTATATACGAATCGACACATATAGCTTCTCGAAAATGGGGCAATATCCGTAGTCAAGTCAAGACACAAGAGTAAACTGTACACATTCAGATCAGCAGGTTCACAATCACAGGCGGGCTTACATTTGCACAGGTCTAGTTTCCTTTGTCCCAAGTGTTGTGAGGAAATGGTCACGTTTATGTAAATGTAAATGGAACTGTTTCACGCGATGAATCTTTCTCAGGAAGGGTCACGTATGGTTTACGTGCTGGCTGAAAGCCAATAGCTTGTAAATCGACACAGACGCACTAGTTGTAAGAACTCATTGGCTTGGGAAAGCGGAGTGAGCTGTTTCAGTGGGAATATTACTCAGTACGAATTAGTGTAATTGAGACACGATCATATCATATCAATAATGATGGTTGCAAAAAGAATTTGTAAGAAGCTTTTGTAGAAACCACGTTTGAGTGGAAACTTGAAATTCAAGATTTTTACGTATCAAAGGTCTAAGTACTATGTACTGAAATAAATTATTATTATGATTCACTCAAAGCCAATAAATACCATTGAAACAAATTCATGCAAACGACGTGTATCAAAGTAGCCGCAATATTAACTAAAACTCTATTAATCTGAAACCAAAATATATACGTACAAAATATATAGTATTATATTATTATCTGTGACAGTACTAACACAACGCATCGACATAAGCATACACAGTCTGCTAAACAAAACATTCACTGCAACATGACTGCAACGAAAGACTCTCAAAGGGAAATATTCTGATGAATTACCACAATTTATTGGCAGATTTATGATCACAAAACCACGCGGCAGGTCATAAAATAAACAAGATATAAATAAAACTGGTTCGGTTTTATAGACGATGGGCTGGCAACCTGTCACAACGTGTTCACTGTTACGGTATTCACTCCAAATATCGTGGCTTTAGTAATAATCCAATAACCTTTAAGAAATTAATTAGGTTATGAGGAAATTATTGGAAATTGGGCCAGTGTGGGAACACAGCAATATAAAATGCACGCTAGTCTAATATAGTTCTTTGCTCTTTCTTATTTAATTTCCATTTTCATTCGACGTTTAGTTATCATTGCCTAGTTCATTAACTATACTTGCTACTGAAAGAGAGTGAATAAAATTGTTCTTGTTAATTTACAAAAGTGTTCTGCAGTTCGGAGAGCACATAGGATTTCTCATACGGCACGAAACAGACAAATAGAGATACAATTTTAAGAAGTTAAGATCATTGGTAATGTTTTAGAAAACAACTAAAGAAATATATCGCTTTTTGACATTAATACCTAACCAAAATAATAAAAGGTCAATTTGATAATAAACCCGCGCCGGTTACCCTACCGCACTTTGTTTTGCTAACGGTACCGCCGTGCCTACACGTAGCGATTTTTGGGCAAGATCATTGTCATAAACATCTTCATTTCGGACACAAACGAGGTTAACAAGTTACATTAGGCTATGTCAGAATTTGAATGGTTCATACATACGGAAAAGGCATTGTGATTGATGAGATGGGAGATATGGACTGAATAAGGATTATAAGTTATTTGGCATGGTAACAAATGCAGTTGAAAATTGAAACCAAATAAACAAAATGATAACTTCTGTTACTTATTCTAACATCTTTTCATCGTTTTCGTAATCCAGTTACGTACGTCATCATAATTTAAACTTCATTAATAGGTAGTCAAACTGCTTGAAATCAAATTCGTCACCAGAATAAAAACATTGGTTACGATAGGACAGAACGGTCCTATCCTTTCTTTAACATTTATGTGCGTATGTATAAACTTTATCTTCGCAATCCTTCCTTATTTGCAAATCTTTAACAACCATTCGGTAACCCTATCAATGGTCTCAGGACTTTCTCTTTTAGCACCTCTGGTATTACTCACCCGTCCATATCCGAAGCTGTTGATAATCCTTCTTGCGCAACAACACCCCTAAAAGAGTGTGTACGTGTGTTTGTCGAAGAGAGTAGAAAGTTCGCTGTGCAAAAGTGAAAACGGCTAGGATCTCATTAAACGACGTGCGATCGCCCGCGGCTCCGCTCCACATCCGTTTGTCAGTATAAGTAGTGGTTTTAGTTGACGGATCACAAAAAGTGCACTTATAAAATGGTATTGCTTTATGCAAGCAAAAAAGAACGGCTCAATTCGCGCTAAAGTGCGGCAGGTCACGATGTTTGTCGCTCTCTCCGATTCTTTCTCAAGCGTCAACGTGATGATTGCGCGTTGATGTCTTTTGTGCTTCTTATTTTATTTCTCCTGTTAAAACACCCTTATATAGCGTATCAGATTTCTCTAATGTGTCATCGAAGAAATTTCGATGGATATTGATTTTGCATAGGCCAGTACGCCAAGGATCAGATAAGCTGACACCCCCTTTTTATTCTTTTTTTCTTTTTTTTGGCGGGAAATTATCAAATAACTTCTCCCGCTCTGGGTGGAGCGGGAGGGCGTGTCAGACTCTTATTGACTAAAACCCACCCGCGTTCCTTCAGTTGCCATGTTGCCAGGGGCCACGGTATCCCTTTCGGACTTTCCCGCAACAAGCAGATACCCCTAGACAATACTTTGAATACTTTATAGATTCAGTGCCAAGCCAATAATATGGTACTAGATTTTTATACTAAATTCTGCGGTACTATTTACCTATCAATATCCATACAGTTTTGGGGTGCATTGTAAGACCTCCTGCGAGTACAGTGCATCCCGCTACCAAAACGTTGCTCTTCTCTCAGTTCTCTCGCAACACAAATCTTGAAACGTTAGTGGCGACACTGTAGACACCACAGTGCCAATAAAGTTTCGTACAATTTATTTACTACGCTATAAAGTGTTTGATAGGTTTCAGCGTAGAAACCGCGTACGAAGCCATATCGTACGGAGTTAGGAGATCGTAATAGTAAAGTGGGAGGTTATTAACCCGTTGCCTAGTAGCACCAATAAACAAGCTATCTCTTGCAAGTTTCTGGATATGTTCTTATATTTCATGTGTATTGTACATAAGAGAGTAAACATCATTAAACCATTATTTAACCAGTTGTGGCGGAGATAGCCTAGCTTAAGAAGCTAAGTACTTATAAATCTTTTCCCTAGGATGGGTGTTACAACTAACTAACTTTGTAGTCCACTAGGACTACTAGGAGTTCCACAGAGTTGAATATTTGACCCAATACGCTTAAAATTATGTAAAACGTCATATCTCACATCTGCATCTCACATCAACAATGATTAAAAGCCATAGAAAAGTTCTAGAAATTAATACCATTCAATTGATGCTCCCTCGCTAATTGCACCTATTTTAGGAAGTCATTATGGTATTTTTGTAAATGTCATAATGATAAATCCATTGATGATATGAACATCAATTTCATACCAGATAGCTAAATAAAAACACTCCATCGCCGAGGGTAAGATAATCTTGGCGTGACTTTTATAAACCTCCATAATTATTGGCTATAACAACTCAATAGTAATCGAGGCAAGAAATAAATTGAAACAATACCTAAAGTTACATGCTCTGTGACAATACCATTTACAATGCTAATAGTGTATGTGGGCGTAACTTTCATTCAGAGCTCGGAACAGGTGCGTCACCTACATACGATACGACGAAACTTAAACCTCCATAAAAATATCTTGAAGATCTTACGCTCGAAACTGAACTATGTATTTCACATTATATTTTATGGGTCAATTACGAGCAAGCACCCTGATACAATCAACTACCCTATTGAATCTACCGTTGTTGTACCTACACATGGGTATTTCTTCCATGTGTCTATATTCTCTGACCTATTAATAGTTTCTTTTTTCACAATTCCAGGTGACATGGACAGCAGGGCAGTGCGCGGGGTTCGACTACGCGTCGGCGTGTGCACGACCCAACAGGTCCAGTCGGGGCCGGGCGTTACCTGATGCGCCATGCGACCTCTCCAAACACAACTACTGCACCACGCCCGGGAAGAACTATCCCTGGCCTGCGATCAGGAGATTCGTTAGGGAGAACCAGGTGAGATTAAGAACATTTAAAACTCCCCTTTCCACAGGAATGTCAAGAATACACTGAATTCTCATGTGCACTCCAATTAACTTCCGACATATTATAATTACCTATTCAAATTATTTAACACATTAAGAAAAATATACTAATTAAAATGTTAATAATTTCAGGGTCTAATGAGGAGAATGTACGGAGAAGAACGTCAAATATCAATAATAAAAGCAGAATTGGAAAACTTTATAGAGGATGAAGATGATGAAGACTTTGACGGAAAGTCAGCAGACTTTGCAGAAGACATCATAAAAACCAAGATGATGTACACTAAAATGAGTCAAGGACGTGCCATGAGAGACAAACCACACTTCAGACCAATCAATAGCGAGAAGAACAAAAAAATTGACAATGACACGCTCAAAGTGAAACCCCTAGAAACAAACCAAACAAAAATGAGCAACACGGACAACGACACTAAAACTGAGATGAGCAACGAAACGGTAAATGAAAAAGGTATATCATATAAAACAAAACTTGAAAGTATAGCGAATATAGAAATAAATAACTTAGACCCAGATGTTATTACTTTAGAGGCTGTAATAAAACAAAGTATTGAAACTAATAGCATATACCCAAAGTTTTCTGATAATACTAAAGTTGAGGCGATTAGTGAGTCAAAAAATAGTACAGATAAAAATGCGACTACTACAGAAAGTATTAATAACACAGAGACTACAACTGACGAGTATGACTCGACGACTGAGGCTGGGAAGGACGCGTGGCGACCGATGAACGTTGACACCTCGACGTTGCCGCCCACGCTCCTGTTCTCGGAGCACGAAAAGGTCAAGATATCTGACCGGATAGATACGAAGTTGTCGGATAAAAAGGAGGAGTTCCACCCGAAGCCGGTGCAACATCAGGAGACGATGAGGCCATCTGTTATAAAGTTACGAGGAGCGTAAGTTTTGTTCCATATTTTATGTAATTCAAGATAACAGTCAGAATCAAATAAAATTTATTTTGGACTAGCTCGCAATGCGATCCTAAGTGACTTTTGCAAAAAAAAAAAGGGATTTTGGTTCTTAAACGATTTCAATTTGAAACTTTCCAGAAACGCATGCGAGTCCAAGGAGCAGATAGCAGCTCCGTTCTGGGCAAACAGCACGCGAGGGGAGCAGCTAGCCCTGCTCAACATGTACCCCTACGAACAGTACATACACCTGGAGACTTGCGTGCATGAGCGCAAGCAGATGTACTGCCGGGAGGGATGCAGGTATTTGCAAATACATAATTATTTAATAGAGGCTAGCTACAATAATGCTAGGAATTGGAAAGTCTAGGCGAGATGATTCCACGACATTGTTGCCATTACAGGTAGTAGAACCTAGATGAGACTGTCACGTCATGAATATGCCGCCAGCAGTAACAGCAATTTGTGACATTGAACTGTTTGAAGTTAATAGCAGAAATGAATGACTTTTCTATGTCATTCATTTCTACATTTTCAACTCTCCAATCAAATTTCAATTCCTTTAGCAAGTATATCAACTAGCTAGGCCTTAGGGCCGTATTATGGTTAAATGAAAATAATGTGCATCTATTATTCACTAGCTAATTCTTGTCAGATCAAAAAGTTAACTTGGCTATGTTATAAACCATAAAACCTCCAGAACCCATTTTTCCTCAAATTCAAGGTGTGAACAGCAGTTCCGTCTCCACCGGCTGCTAGCCTACGACCCTCGCAACGAGTGCCGCGGCATCTTCGCCGAGTGGTTCAAGTTCCCTTCGTGCTGCGTCTGCAAGTGCTACGATGTGCCCCTGGAGTTCAGGGCTCGCTCCCCCCGGATACTGCACCCTCAGTATGATGAAGAGGTCAAGAGGGTGATTTACGAAGATGTAGCCAGGGACTGGTACTCCATGTCGGCTTACGGCGATGATGATGATGATTTATTTTAACGTGAGTTTTAAACTTATTGCTTCAGGGACCTGTAACAAAGGTGTTGTCAAAGAAACCCCGAGAATGGGTATTACTAAAGCCTACGCCGTCTGGCTGCCTGGGCCTCTGTCTGTCACAGGGCTGTCTTTTGAACCGTAATAGCTTAATTTTTTCACAGAACACGTGTCACTATGGCCATAATCGTGAAATATATAATTATAATAAAAAGTCCAAATCCAAGGCGGACATGTGTTGTGGTCCTTTAAATAATGTTTATTTCTCTTATTTCAGGTTAAACTTCAATCAGACTGATAACTACGAGAAACAGCAGATTATTTTTAGACAACCCACCAGGATTTGTTTTAGAAACATTTTTAAACAGTTTTTATTTTATTTTTGTTGTGCCCATATTACGTTTATCACTATAATTTATTATTTATTTGTGATTCTTAAGCGCCCAGTTAAATTATTTTAATTGTTATTTCTCTTGATAGTTTAATAAGTGTAAATAAAAATAATTTATAATTAAAAGAAATAGTTTTATAAAATATAACACTTATTTTGTAAGGCTAGTGAAAATGTTGTAAAGAAATGTTAACATAATATTACGCGTTGATTTTATATTATAGATTATTATCAATAAAGTTATATTTTTTATAATATTTGATTCGTAATTTTTCCTCGTTTCTATAACAGTTGTAGCTAAAAGGCAAAAAAGTCACCCAAAGGGATAAGCGAAGGTTATGCTTGGAGTTTCCATATGTGATCGAATTAGAAATGAAGAGATCCGCAGCCCGCAGGAGAACCAAGGTAATCGACATTACCGATGTAGCCTGAAGAATTGCCAAACTAGCAGTGGTCTAGGGCACATTGCTCCCAGAACAGATGGCCGTTGGGGCCGAAAGGTTCTGGAGTGGTGACCGCGTACGTAAAACGAAGCGTTGGAATGCCAAGCCAAGGAGGACCGATGACCTTATGAAGGCCGCAGAAATCCGCTGGATGCGAGAAGCACAGAACCGGTCGAAGTGGCGGTGCTTGGGACTTATGTCAAGGAGGGGACGTCTTTCGACTGAAATGATGATGATGGTAATAGCTCTTTTTACAGAATAATCTAGTGAAAAGACTAGTGGATATAAATTGGTACCTACCTATATATACTATATCTATAGTCAAAAGTTCAAAACCGTTTATAAAGACTGCGAAGGGACCGGTTGTTATACGGCCGAAACCTATCTATCACTAGTGTTTGTATACTGGATATACTAAAACCTATCTATCTATGGTTGTAACGTCCTAACCGCCTTTGTTGTGGTTATGTTTACTTTTGTGTCGATCACAAATTATACGAAAACTGGAAAAATATGTATGAGACTCGGAGTGTAGCACTATTAAAAGACGAGCTAAGAACAGGGAAAACGTCTGCCATTGGTAAAAAAGCAGCTTTAGTGGAAAAGTTAATAAATTATGAACGTTTTATATTTCATAGGCTATTTTGGTTTGTTGACTTAAAGACGTACAACTGTGCTGCCACCTGTTATGAGCTTTCAGTTTTTAAACTAATTATACTGTCTACCTCAATATTAGCGATCTGTCTTTGACTGAAAATAGGTTATTGGGTTCGACCAATAGCCGATAGTCGTTGTAGCCAAAAACTATGTTAAGGGCAGGCGCTAAAGTAGCCCGCGCAATTCAAATTTCCTTTAGTGTTTGCATTTTGGGCGGGTCGCTACCTAATATTGTAATTTCGAAACATCATTACTGACTTGCACTTATTTACATGTTTTAGTTTTGGAAATCTTACTGTTGCCTAAATGTACACTTTTTGTAAACGTTTTTTTCAATAAATATTATTATTTATTTTTATATATTTATATATCTCGGGACCTTAGGGTCCCGGTCTTTTGGAAGGCGTACGAGGGGCCGAAGCCAACTCGCAGAGGCCCCTTAGACAATTTTATATGGAATGAGGCACCAACCGACGATTATCCCTGTGTGGACTATGCAAGTGCACCCAAGGACCACCCCCGGTTAGTGCAGGATTATTGTAGAATATGAAAATAAAACATATGCTATTGGTTTGGATGGCTATAGTGGATTTGTTTCCTTGAACTATGGGATAGCTATGTCCCCTGCCTGACCAATGTTATATACTATACAAGGATGAAATGGCAGGGGGTGACTTGCACACTCAATAATGGGCCCCCGAAATACTGTTGCTATCACATAGTGACGTAGCGACTAAGGGGCAACATGTTTTGAGGTGCTTGAGGAGTGGAGAGGTATTCCACGGCTTTCAGAACAATCCCAGAGCCCGGAAGATGGTCAAGATCCCTACGAGCACTTACTGGAATACTTCCTTCCTCCGAGCACGTTTGCTCTTGCGAATCTCCACTCAAGCCGGCCAATTAAGGCAAGAATGAGGTGGGAGCTCCGTTCCTCGTCAGTATTCACTCCAGCCGGCCAATAAAGGCAAGCCAGAGGTGAGGAACAAGACTTCTCCCGGGAGATAGGGTCCGAGGGGTCGCTACTGCCCAACAGCTCGCCACATGCTGCCCTGCGGGTTTTTGTATCTCTCTTGGTCTGGCTCCTCATCCTAGACCCGTTTCGGCAAAGTAAACTCTACCGGCACAGACCTAGAGTTCGGAGCGCACAAGCCCCACCACGACGTCAACGTAGAGATACGGCGGTGGGGATTATTATTATTATTATTTTTGAGTTTACATATCTCGGGACCATGGGGTCCCGGTCTTTTGGAAGGCGTACGAGGGGCCGAAGCCAACTCGCAGAGGCCCCTTGGAAATATTTAAATGAAATGAGGTATCAACCGACGATTATCCTCGTACGCACTGTGCAAGTGCACAAAAGGACAATCCCCGGTTGATGTAGGACTATTGCAGTACATGGGAACAAAAAAAATGGACTATGGGTTTGGCTGGCTATAGAGGATTGGTTATCAAGAACACTATGTAGGACTATGACCCCTGCCTGACCAATGATATATAATATACACGGATAAGATGGCAGGGGGTGACTTGCACACTCAATAATGGGCCCCCGAAAAACTGTCGCTAGCACATAATGACGTAGCGACTAGGGGGCAACATGTCTTGAGGTGCTTGAGGAGTGGAGAGGTATTCCACGGCTTTCAGAACAATCCCAGAGCCCGGAAGATGGTCAAGATCCCTACGAGCACTTACTGGAATACTTCCTTCCTCCGAGCACATTTGCTCTTGCGAATCTCCACTCAAGCCGGCCAATTAAGGCAAGAATGAGGTGGGAGCTCCGTTCCTCGTGAGTGTTTACTCCAGCCGGCCAATAAAGGCAAGCCAGAGGTGAGGAACAAGACTTCTCCCGGGAGATAGGGTCCGTGGGGTCGCTACTGCCCAACAGCTCGCCACAAGCTGCCCTGCGGGTTTTTGTATCTCTCTTGGTCTGGCTCCTCATCCCAGACCCGTTCCGGCAAAGTAAACTCTACCGGCCCAGGCCTAAAGTTCGGAGCGCTCAAGCCCCACCACGACGTCAACGTAGAGATACGGCGGTGGGGTTATTATTATTATTATTATTATTATTTTGCAGGTCAGTGTCAGGTTTCATGTTGATTAAAATATGATTCGCGGCCGTAACAAATATGGCTTTACTCAATTATAATTATTACAATCGGCAATACAACTCCATAAGTTAGCATAAGTGGCCAATGTCATGATTTCATGAAATCATGACATTTGACAGTAAGAAAATTTGAATTTCGCGGGCTACCCTGACGCTTTCGCCTTAAGTATTCAGAAATGCTGGGACCTCAAAATTTCTTCGTAATAGGTTCGTCGTTTTAAGCGATGTCGTTTTATACGGTTTTGAACTTTTGACCGTACATTTGACTTCAAATTCATTATAAGCCTTAAAATGGTAGATAAGTATTCATAAATCAGATTTTGATCAACCATTTACTGTAACCAACTCATTAGAATGATACATGAATAATGTTGATATGATATCTACGCATGAATACCATGCGTAGATATCACAGATCAAGTACCTAGTACCTACTGTAGGTACGCGGTTTCTTCTCAGCGGTATTATGAGTTGCCGTAGTTTCCGTTCAATTTCACCCAACAAATGCTGCCTAGTGCCCCACACTCCACAAAGCACCATATAATACTGGTAGTAGTGCATATTGAAATCAACAATATTAAATGTCTATGGAGACCGTATTCTAAAAACCCGTGACCCCAAGAAGTAAATGGTTTGGTTATTTCAACAGAGATCATTTTTGATGTCAAACAAGCGGCGGGTCAGACCCCAACCGGGCAAGGCTAAACCAACGCAATGCCAATGTTGGCGTCAGTAAACTATCAAACATGTTACCGAATAGAAATATAGAGGATAGAATAGTAGGTCCTGTATAAAATGATAAAGAGTTAAAACGCGACTAAAAAAATAAGCTCTTGCCTCTCTGTCTTATTCTCTATGAGCATTAAAGCACTGTCTCTTTCTAATGGTGTCTTCTTCACACATCTGGATCTGGAACATTTCACCATAAACAAGTCATTAAAAAAATGGCGGGCGGAGAATACGCCAATAACTGTCAAAGTCACATTCATTCAATTCTCACACAACGGTAGCGTTGCTTTCGATTGTTGAATATTATTTGTTTAATTATTTCGAACGAATTTCAATTGCAATTTAATTAGTTTTTAGTGATATTTGATGTTAATTGTGCTAAATAAAATAAAATTAATATGGCTGGGCGAGTAAAAAAGGCAGCGCCTAAAAGAAAAGCCGCTGGTTATAAGATGCCAGATCCTATTCCTACTGGAGAAGTTATAAAAGATACTATCTTCAAAAAGGAATGGCGGATTGGGCCGTCTATTGGTGTCGGAGGCTTCGGGGAAATATATTCAGCCTGTGACCACACCTTAAAAGCCAAAGTATCTGATTACCCCTATGCCATCAAAATCGTAAGTAAACTCAAATATGTATAAATAGATAGTATTTACATATTGCTAAACAAGCAAATAATGATTATGAATGTGTTTTCCAGGAGCCTCATGAGAATGGGCCCCTTTTTGTGGAATGTAATTTCTATCTGAGAAATGCCAACAAAGATGATAGTAAGTACTCATCTAAATTGTTTTATTTTATATGCACACCAATGTATTTGTGTATTTATTTTCCTCGAGACACAAATATTAAAGAACATGCTTGAAATAAATCAATGAGTCAAGAACCCAGTTTTTGCTTATCAGTGTTATTGTATTGTTATGTGTGTTATTATATATAACTAGCTTTTACCCGCGGCTTCGCCCGCGTGGAGGTCGGAAATTATCCTACGAGAACGGACTACCTGGATAAAAAGTATCCTTTGTCTTAACCCAGGTTGTGGTCTACCAATGTGCCGAATTTCATCCAAATCCATTGAGCGGTTTTAGTGTGAAAGTGTAACAAATTAAAAAAAAAACTTGGTTAGGATTATTATGCATAGCCTTGTTTCTGGTTCTATGCATGTAGCTGATCACACTTGAGTACTTACTATAAACCTATTCTGAAGCATGACAAGAATAATAGTATGTAAAAGGGAGACTAGAATAATAACAAGTTCTCAAACTATTTGTTGATATTGCAATTATTTGCCAAGCATTATGATAATGGTTATACTCATTGGGATGGTAATTGTAAACCTTTAATTCAGATAGCCAATTAACAACTAATCACAAGATTATTAGTGACGCAAGAAATACTACGAATACAAATATTGATTGTACTATTCGCCCAATAAGAATTTATTTTACTAAAGCTGCATAGAATTATTATTAAATAAAGAAGGTAAGAAGGAAATGAAAAACGCTAAGCAATATAAATATTTGCATGTTATTTAAATTTGACTATTGGTAATATTTTATTTTAAGAACATAACAGTTGCAAGTTTTTTTGGCGACAAACAATTCCTTTTTCTGTAAGTATGCATATCTTCTGCTGTTAAAAATGGCCTTTCAAAGGCCACTGTGGAAGGTTTTATCGAGAAATATTTTCACATTCACTTGTTGCAATATCTATATGGGATTTCTACAATGTCACTAATTACGAATGTCATGAAAGTATTCGGCGAATACGAATATTGGTATTCATTGCATCACTAATGATGATACATAATTTTTAGGGTTCCATACCCAAAGGGTAAAACGGGACCCTATTACTAAGACTCCGCTGTCTGTCACTAGGCTGTATCTCATGAACTGTGATAGTTAGACAGTTGAAATTTTTTACAGATGATGTATATCTGTTGCCGCTATAACAACAAATACTAAAAAATAGAATACAATAAATATTTAAGGGGCTCCCATACAACAAACGTGATTTTTTTGCTTGTTTTTATAGATAATGGTATGGAACCCTTCGTGAGCGAGTCCGACTCGCACTTGGCCGGTTTTTTAAATTTTAATATTGTTGCTATGGAGCAGGGACCAAAACTTGTATGATCAAAACGGGTACCTTTTTGGTTACACCATTTATATTTATTACAGGTAAAAAAAAAACAATATCCAAAATAAATATTACCTTAAATTGAATACAACCAGAATTAATACTGGTAACCGACCGAAATAAAAATTTGCTCTATCTTACACGTACCGTTGGCATTCGTCAAAGGGCGCGCATCGCCTGTTTGTGTGTAACCGGTATTAAAATGGTAACCTAAATGAGGTGACATGTTTCTTCTTCTTGTTTACCCAGATAGCGGTAACCTTAGTTATAGAAGTAACCAAAATTCTTCAATACCTGAACTGTAATTTATTTATTATTAGGTTCTTAAAATTATTGAAGAGCCTAATAATAAATAAATTAATAATTAGTATGTTGCAAACTCAAGTCTAAGCGCCTCATTACTTATAGACACAAGCACAGCATGCACTACATTATGTGTAGATAATAACATAATTAATTTATTAAAAGCTAAATTGATTACATTACATAAATTAAATTACTTAGAATAGATTAGATATTATGTTTGATAAAGGTTTTCGGTCCCTGCTACAGAGAATCACTGATTCCTATGTCACAGTAACTCACACCTAGTTTAGGAGTCAAACTATTTAATTAAATATTGATATTGATCATAAAATATCTCAAGTATTACCAGTAATCTTGAAACTGCTAGCTATAAACAATCTGATGACCCCGTTATATGATATGATACATAATAAGTTTAAACATGTTTTAGTAAGTACTAACTTATTTTACTAGTATTGCCTATGTTATGGATCTCTGATCTGAAATAAAGATTTATATTATATTTTTGTTATGAGTATTTGTAGACTAATTATGTCAATATTCTGTTATCTTGAAACACTTGTTTCAACAACATTGGAGGTTTTCATTACTTATATGATTCAATTTGGTTTCTTTCAAATCAAGTTTCATTTGTGTGTCTCAGCTACCTGAGTTAAATCTTTGATTATAATGATATCACTGTTGTGTTAGTAACATTGAGATGTGATTGTGTATTGAAGGTTAAGCTTTAACCCTATGGACAGCATCAGGCAAGCAATTTCAATGTCAGCATTAATAGTCTGACATCTTAGAAATAACTTTACAGCAATTAAAAAAAAAAATCTAAATCTGAGTCACATTTTCTTACTTCAATAAAATTATTTTATCTAAATATTTCAGTTGCGAAATTCATGCAAAGCAAGAAGCTTTCAAGCCTGGGCATGCCCACGTACTTCGGCAAGGGGTCTCATGAGTCCAACGGAGTTACCTACAGATACTTAGTGATGGAGCGCTTTGGCCAAGATGTGTGGAGCCTCTTCACAGATGCTGGGAAGTCATTCCAACCAGCAACTGTCTTCCAATTAGGTTTACAAATGGTAAAGACTAAACATATTTTCATACAAGATAGTAAACTAATGGTAATTCGTCATCATACCACAATCTTACAATTGTTTTAAATTTTCGTTCCAGGTAATGTGTTGCACTAAAATTGACATTATAAAAAAAAAACTATTTTTTTTCTACAGATATGACAAAGTTGCTCAATCAATCAAAATATTTTATTTCACATAAACATACATGGGCACTTATGAAACGCCAGAAGATAGGTGCACGGTTCCAATTGGTTGTTCCTTATGGAGAAGAACCGGCAAGAATCACTACGGTTACTCTTTTAAAAATAAATGCCTTTACAATGTTTTCAAATTACAGTGTGAATAGGTATGAGAGGACAGTGTAGGCGTCAATCAACAAGTACCAGGTACTTAGCAAATTAGAAAATGGTTCACAAATCTAGTCTGTTAAGCCTTCAACAGTATCACATTCAGGAAAACGCTTCTTATTTAAAAAAAAAATGTCCTAAGTTTTTGCGAACATACAAAATACTTCTTAAATATAAAGAGAAGGCAGAGTTAGTACTTATATCAATTTCTTTGGAAGAGCTCTAATGTGGGCTTCCCATTGCAATCTCGAATGTAGAGTAATTCCCAGAAATACAGTTTCCGTAATAGCATCTAGTTTCTTGCCATCAAGTTTTAAATTTAGACCTACTTGAGGTACATTTGGTAATGAGAAATTAAGGCACTTAGTTTTTTTCGCATTAAGTAAAAGATTATTAGCTGTGAACTGAATTAATAAATAAACCATTTCTAAAGACCTGCCAGACTATAGTTGACATCAGTGGCGAGGCGTGGTAAAACCAGAGAGGTAAGCCGGAGTAACTAAAATAAATAAATTATAATAATAATAACCCCACCGCCGCACGGTGGGCTGGAAATCGGCTTTCATAGACTTCGGGATTTCAATTTGCAAGTGCTTGATTTTTTGCCGGATATCGCTTCTATTAGTCATTACTATGTACAAAAATGACACCCGAGTTAATTCTGCCCAAAAACGAAGGAAATATTTTTTTTTAACGAAAAATTTGTATGAAGCTAGTATGAAAAATCGAATTATCTCCTAAACGGCATGTTTAACCGTAATATCCTTGGAGGTGGTCATAGTGCTAATTATTTATGTTTTTTTGGTTGCCGATTTGACGAAAAATTTAATGCCGTTTTTTTTAAAAAAAATCGTCAATTTTTTTTTATTTTTTTTTTTACATGTAAAACGATCCCTTTTAGTGTCCAAGTTAAAAAGTTCGATATGTTATTAACCAAAATATTAAGAACACACAAAACAAGAAAAATTAAATAAAAAAATTGCTGTTTTTTGACACATTTTTATTAATTTAAATAAAAAAAGATTATCAAACTCTTATTTAAGTAACATATGAAGTTATATTATATACAAAATAATTTAATTTAAGGAATTAATACTAAGCATTTGTAAAATAAAGTAAAATAAATAAAAAAAAAAGACAAAATATCGTTAAATATTACAAAAAAAAACCCAAACACTCAAATACAAATTTACAAATATGTACATATGTAATTTTTTACAAATTTTATTTAAAGCGAGAAGTGATGAGCACAAAGAAATGCTACAGACAAGGAAGAAAATAATTTAAAATAAATTCAAAGATGAGCTCAATATTTTGATTGATATAGTAAAACAAGGCTCGAGAACCACTAATGACGGCAATACTGCAAGAAAATTCTTTGAGTTTCCTAATAAAACCGCAGCTATAACCGGTTTGGATGAAGACATCATCAAAAGATTTGCTGTAATTTTACAAGCAATTACATCTGGAGAGCAGGTCGATATAATAAAATTTAGAGATTATGCCCGCAAAACAGCAGAAAAGTACGTATTATTTATACGACTGGTACTACATGTCGTCAACCGTTCATAAATTATTAATCCATGGGGCTGACATAATCGAGAAAAATAATATTGTGCCGATTGGGACTCTCTCGCAAGAAGCCTCAGAGTCTCGAAACAAAGATTTTAGGAGGTTTCGAGAACATCATTCGCGGAAAAGAAGCAGGCAGGATTCCAATCAAGACATTTTAAATATGCTTGTTGTTTCTTCGGATCCTTTGCTAAGTGAACAAAGGCCTAAGTTAGATGAGCCAAGAAAAAGCAGAGCTTTTTTGCTGAAACTCTCGACTTAATTCAATTTCAGGAAACTGAGTTCGACTTTTTGGATATATCCAATCTGGATGCTGACTCAGAATTGGAGTCTGACAACGAGAGTGATAAGGAAAATTTGTAAAAAAATTATACATGTACATATTTGTAAAATTGTATTTGAGTGTGTTTGGGTTTGTTTTTGTAATATTTAATGACATTTTGTCTTTTTTTTAATTTATTTTACTTTATTTTACAAATGCTTAGTATTAATTCCTTAAATTAAATTATTTTTGTGTTCTTAATTAACATATCGAACTTTTTAACTTGGACACTAAAAGGGATCGTTTTACATGTGAAAATAAATAAAAATATTTTGACGATTTTTTTTAAAATAACGGCATTACACTTTTCGTCAAATCGGCAACCAAAAAATCATAAATAATTAGCACTATGACCACCTCCAAGGATATTGCGGTTAAACATGCCGTTTAGGAGATAATTCGATTTTTCATACTAGCTTCATACAAATTTTTCGTAAAAAAAATTATATTTCCTTCGTTTTTGGGCAGAATTAACTCGAGTGTCATTTTTGTACATAGTAATGACTAATAGAAGCGATATCCAGCATAAAAACAAGCAATTGCAAATTGAAATCCCTAAGTCTATGAAAGCCGATTTTCAGCCCACCGTGCGCCGCCGCCGTATCTTTGCGTTGACGTCGTGTTGGGGCTTGTGCGCTCCGAACTCTAGGTCTGTGCCAGTCGAGTTTACTTTGTCGGAACGGGTCTGGAATGAGGAACCAGACCAAGAGATATACAAAAACCCGCAGGGCAGCATGTGGCAAGCTGTTGGGCAGCAGTGACCCCACGGACCCTATCTTCCGGGAGAAGTCTTGTTCCTCACCTCTGGCTTGCCTTTATTGGCCGGCTGGAGTGAACACTGACGAGGAATGGAGCTCCCACCTCATTCTTGCCTTATTGGCTGGCTTGAGTGGAGATTCGTAAGAGCAAACATGCTCGGAGGAAGGAAGTATTCCAGTAAGATGCTGGTAGGGATCTTAATCGTACTTCTACTTCTACGACACTTTATGCTAGCGACCGTTTTCGGGGATCCATTATTGAGTGTGCAAGACATCCCCCGATATTTTACCTGTGTATTTTATATAAATTATTGGTTAGGCAGGGGCCAGTCTTTCCATATTTCTAGATAACCAGTTCACTTAGCCACCCAAACCCATAATCCAATATCTTTGTTTCCATATCCTGCAATAGTCCTGCACCAACCGAGGCTTGTCCTTGGGTGCATAGCGCGAACAGGGATTATCGTTGCCTCAGTTTATTAAAAATGTCTAACGGGCCTCTGCAAGTTGGCTTCGGCCCCTCGTACGCCTTTCAACGGTCCGGGACCCCAGGGTCCCGAGATGTGTCAAAGATATTTGAAAAATAATAATTTACGATACTTCGGACTTTCGTCGTGGCCGCGAAAAGTTACTTCTTGTTTACCTATCAAAATAACCGTTTAACTTAATTCCTATTTCCTTTATTTACTACTTACTCTAGAACTTTTAAGAACACGTGTAAGGCAGCAGGGCTCGAAATTTTCATTATTTTTGCGACAGGACACACCATTTTCGAGATATAAGCAAAAGAACAGAAAAAAAGATGTGCCGGTCTATTGTATCTGTACTTTTTGTATTGGTATTATAGACTCAAATTTACGGATTGACCACTGTGAGCAGAAGGGAGATATTTAACGATGGCTTTATCTAAATAGTCGCAGCAACAAAAAACGTTATCAATACACATGTAGTAGTAGACGTAGTTATTCGGGTCGGTTCTACAAACACATGAGACAAATTGAATGATATTAACAAATTTTAAAATCCCCTTAGATTTTTAAATTGACTGAACAGATACGGATGTCTTACATATCAACCAGGGGTGACGGCTCTAAACAACTCGATTCCTACCGGCTTCCCTTCGAAAATTCGGAACACAACCACTCTCTCGTCATTGAATAATCACACTATAAGTAATTTTATTCCACACCTTTTTAATCGCGATTAAAAATAATCAAAGGTCATTGCCCATTTTCGGCCATGGGTGCACACTTATGAAATTGTATTATAAATGTAATAAAAATCGTCAATATATATAAAAAAAAAGAATTGGTTAAATAAAACTTCGGATTTTGTAGTAAAAAAAAATTTTTTTTTTTTTTTAAATAACATTTAATTTAACATACAGACTTTGGTCGTTAGGTTTTCATAGTTTATAAATCGCGCCTTTATTTTACAATTATTATTAGTAGATAATATACATGGAAGTGTCATCAATTGAAATCAAATCAAAATAATAATCGATCAAAATCAATAAATACCGATTTTAATTTAATAACACTGGCAACCGCTCCCACATTTAAAAAAAGTCATAGTTTATGGTGGTAGGCTGAATGGGCTTAAGCCCTTCGCCTTTTCCGTTGGAAGGAAAGAAATATACCAAAAAAGTAGTTTTCAGTGAAAAGAAGTTTGCAGTGATCGTAGAAGAAGTATTTTGGAAGCATCGGTTTTCGGTAGTAACTGTTATTTGCTCAGAACGAAAATATCTAGCCGACATATAACAGGAAAAATATATTTTGTTTATATTTTGATAAACTCAAATAATACAGGTCGTGCAGCAATTAAACAAAACTGTTGTAATTGTATTATAGGCCGTCGAACAGTTGGATGCTGTGCCCACGTCATGCCAGTTATCTGGTATTTAGGGTGGGCACGGCATCAAAGTAATGTTGATGCACCTGCTCAATTCTTGGATGAGGTTTTAATAGTTTACGGTGATGAGGAGTAAGATATCTGTAAAGCATTAAAACCTCACCACCAACGTCATTTTATTTCATATTAAATGTAGTGGTATAAAAAAATAAAAATACTTTTCTAAAATCCGAAGTTTTATTTAAACTATTTTTTTTTTTAACATATTGCCAATTTGTTGTACTTACATTTAACACATTATTAACTATGAAAACCTCACCACCAAAGTCTGTATGTTAAATTAAATGTTATTTTTTAAACAAAATAAAAATACTTTTTACTACAAAATCCGAAGTTTTATTTAACCAATTCTTTTTTTAATATATATTGACGATTTGTATTACATTTATAATACAATTTCATAAGTGTGCACCCATGGCCAAAATCGCTATGAAACTTGGGCATACCCAGTTACACAATGATAACTTTAGGTGAAAAACATTAAATTCAGAATAGAAAAAATGCAATTTTTATTAAATTAATAACTCAGTGCCATCTTAGTGCTGTTAAACTAAATTATAGTTAAGTTGTGTTACTTTAGTCTATTTCAGAATGGAAAATCGTCGTTTTATAGGAATAAACTAAATTTTGGTGATTTTTAATCTATTTTATAGGCATATGTGACAAGAGAACAGGCACCATTAGCTACCTATCTACTTTTAAAACGTTTCGTGCAATCCTTTAATATAGAAAGTTTTAGAAAGGCATCAGCAGAGTTAAAAAAAAAAATTAAGTAGGTATGTACTTGACAAAAACATGTTAATAGATTTCTTTTAGTTCTTATGTTTCTATGTAAAGTAGGTAAAGATTAAAAAAAAAATTGTTTGGTTTTCCTACTAAACGTAAAATAGAAACGACACTTTATGTGATGACGAATTGAGTAAAACGCTATCTATTTTGGAAAGAGATCTCTAAACAAAATGATTAACTTGATTATTCTTGGGCTCGAATAGAAGTGAAAGGTTCAATATTATTTTTTTATTTTTTTGGAAATACGTGATTTATGAGTTTAAAAGATAAATCAGCATTTAACAAGGAAGTTTTGATTTTAATCTTACTTCAGCCAAAATCTGCCGTTCATCGCTTTTTAGTGATTGCTAAATTCATAATTGTTACCTGTGCTGCCATTTATGTTTTATTTTCAAGACTAATTATAATTAGTTAAAGTTGAGACCCCATGGCAAGCTGTTTGAAAAGGTAATGCTTAATCAAATACTCAATCATTTTAACACAAATAAAATCCTTCATGATCAACAGTATGGTTTCACCTAAGGACGTTGTACCACCGACGCCGGTGTAACCTTATTAACACATTTAAAACGCGTGGGAAGAGGCCCAAGACGCCATAGGGATCTTTTGTGACCTCTCCAAGGCATTTGATTGCGTTGATCACGAAACCTTACTCTTGAAACTTGAGCATTACGGACTTGGAAAACTTGCGCTCAGTTTAGTAAAATCTTATTTACATGGTAGACAACAGCAAGTTCAAATAAACGGTATCAATTCACTATGTTTAAAAGTAAAAATAGGTGCGCCACAAGGCTCGATATTGGGTCCATTCCTCTTCTTAGTGTATATTAATGATCTACACCATTTATTAAAAAAACAACCACAAATGGTGTTATTTGCTGACGATACTTTCTTAATTTTTAAAGTAGATAGACGTGCTACAATTTTTGACGACGTAAATAACACACTACTGCAGTTCCAAAATTGGTTCACTGCTAATAAAGTATTAAATGGAAAAAGACTAAGTGCATCAAATTTTATTTACCAAATGTCAAAAGTAGTGATTGTGAGATAAAGTACCCGTCACGAGAAGCTATAAATTATGTAAACAAACATCTTTTACTAAGTAAACATTTTATACTGCGAGATAATAATAAATTGACCATATTCAATCGACATGAAATATAGACGGGTTATATGAAAGTAACAACCTATTTAATTTAGTCGGATCATATTTTAACGACGCAAAGCGCTATCGTTTGTGTTTCTTGGTACCGGAACGCGTCCGTCGCAGGGATTGCAAACAAAATACAAATTTTAAATTTGACGAGGTAAAACAATGATTACAAGAGGGACTGCAGCAGATTACTTCGGAAAATTGGAAGCGTTGTGTGGAGCATGTTATCAAGGAAGACGATAATTTTTATTCCAAAATCGATGAGATGATTGATAAAACTGTAGACAGCTTCGTGATACATGTCACTGATTCTGACACAGAAATGGAAACATCTGAATCTGACGAATAATTATTCTTAAATAATATATGTTAATTAATATTTGTTACTTAATAATTTATTAAATCTTAAACAAATTCATTTTTTTTGTTGGTCCAAATGTTGTGAACTCCTGAACACTTGTTTACAAAATTTATAGCTTCTCATGACGGTTACTTTAGTATTGAATCAAGAGAAACTATTTAGAATTCGTCGACAGAACTGTTTTCCTGGGGATCACGCTCGACTCAAGGCTACAATGGGGTCCTCATTTAACATCTCTTGCATATATTATCTTCGAAGGCGCGATTCTCTAAGGGAACTGTTTAACGATATTAACATCATGATGGTACCTTATCAATATATCTATGAAAACATCATGTACGTAAGAAAGAAATTACATCTTTTTAGTAAAAAAGGTGATATACATAATGATAGTACAAGAAATAGGGACCTATTGGTTCAGCCAGGTTTCAGACTGGCTGAAGTAGACTCTATCTTTCATGGGGTACTGTTTAAAATGTTACAATAAAATTCCTCTCCACATACTTCAACTGAATGAGAAGAAATTCAAATCTTGTATAAAACGCACACTATGCAGGCAGATATATTATAAGTTGGGGAATTACATCGCTGATATTTTATGCTTGGCTCAATGCTGGTCCTGTTCCACAACCACAACTAATTGATTAAAATTTGCATATACTGTTGGAGCTGCTGAAGATTGTAAGACCATCTTTGCATTGTATAAACTCAATCTCCTTTGTATTATATAATTGCATAGCACAGGTGTGAGCACTATGTACTAAAGAGTTACCATTTATCGGGTAATATGTCTTGCATTGACTTGAATGTGCATTGGCGGCTGTGAGTAAGTCATGCTAACTCAAATGTTTCGCTGATGGTGGCGCGTGTGTTGGATCATTTAGCTCCCTTCAAAATGGTTGAGCTGATTGGTGCTAATCCATGCGTCATGTTCGTGAACGGGCTCCGTCAGTTGGGACTAGTCATCTAGCTGCCATGGCTTATTTATTTTAAAGTTTTCTTTGTTTTATCCTTCTAACGTGCACGTCTTTCTACGTTGTTCTCACGTGTATAATTTCAACATGAATGATGTAACCAATATTTTGTAACACTTTTTTATTTAAAAGAGTGTTTGTGGAGTTACTTGCCCGTTCTTCTCTATAGGTACCTACTACGTTTTGGAATTGGCGACTAGCTTCATATTTCTTACTGATTCCTTGACAATTCAAAATTGCCTGTAAATGGTTTAATTGAAATAAATGGTTTGAGTTTGAGTAACGAAGGTCATTAATTTAAACTGGAAATGCTAATGAGTATCATTTTAATGCGCTATTGTTATGCTGTTTTGAAACCTATGTTCTTGAATTTGAGCATTGACGCGCAGCTAGCAACAAGAAAAACTCAAATAATTTAACAGGATATATATTTTTTTATTTCACTGTTTGAAGACCCTGAAGTATACTCAGCATCACATTACATTTTTACAGTTAGACGTATTAGAGTACATTCACAGCCGTGGCTACGTTCACGCGGACATCAAGGGTGCTAACATGCTGCTCGGTCTGAAGAAGGCTAAGAACCAGGTGTACCTAGTGGATTTCGGTCTGGCCACGCGACTGAAGGAGGACCAGCCCTTCACTCCTGACCCGAAGAACGCACACAATGGTACCATTGAGTATACAAGCAGGGATGCACATTTGGGAGGTAAATATTTGATCACATTGTTCCTAACTTATTATTGCACACTATAGTTCAGTTTTAGTCTTCATTCAAATTTAGTTAGGAATCAAATTAATTCCAAAACTATCAAATAGACAGGTCCAAAATCAGTTCTTATTTCAATTTCAGTATCTGAGTTTATAAGCCATAGGTTACCAAACTGTGTAGGGTGTAGGAAGAACCTTATAGTCTAGCAAGCCGATACTTAAATCGGCAATAGCACATTTGACTGGCGTTTCTTAGCATTAGCTAAACTATAACCTAGCTAAGCGGAACAGGTTACTAAATATATGCACATCATCATTTTATAACCTTTTCATCGGCATCAAACTTTGCCCAAATAAAGTAGTAGTAGTATGTACTAACTATGTCAAACAAAAACCTAATTTGAATCACTAATCTAATTATTTTTTTCTCCAGACCCCACAATGCGTGGTGATCTCGAGATCCTAGGCTACAACATGCTACAGTGGCTGACTGGTGAACTACCGTGGGAGAAGTCGCTCAAGCAGCCGAAGACTGTGCAGACCATGAAGGAGACCTTCATGAAGAATGTGAGGACCAGCATTAAGCCTAGTAATGTACCTGGTGAGTTATAGTCGATTATCTACATCTATACTTTAATATTATAAAGAGGTAAAATTTGTTTGTTTGTATGTAGGAGTAATCTCCGGAACTACCAGTCGGATTAGATTTTTTTTTTTACATGGGATAGCCTGCCTAATTCTTGAGGAAGGTTATAGGCTCGCGGACGAAATCGTGGGCAGAAGCTAGTTTATTATATAACTGGCGAAATGTGGGTGTACTGTAGATACACTTCTGCCTAAACCTTCTGGGATTACAGGCGTTATGTTATTGTATTTATTAAATTCTTAAATATAACTTGAACACTGGCACACTTTGCCAGACTACTTATTAATAAATGCATGAAACTATTGTTCAAACTTTTCTGTCTCGCCTAGCTCACCCTAAGTAAATCAAGAATTGAGTAAGAGCATGAGTCGTGTCATTGCCGTTCACTAATGCAGCATTATAATCTTATAATTTTACAGAAGCCCTAATAAAATTCTTCGAATACATAAACACAATAAAACCAAAAGAAGTCCCAGATTACAAGAAGTGTCGGAAACTATTTGAAGACTACCTAAAGACTGAAGGCAAGACTAGAAGTAGTACCCTAGACTTCTCCCCAAAGAATACCAAATCGCCCAGCAAAGCCAGAACAAACAGAGTTATTGCAGAAGACAGCGACGCCTCAGATGGAGAAACTAAGGAACCAGTAAAGGTTAGCAAACAGAATGGAGAAACGCCAAAGAAACGGGGAAGGAAACCCAAGGCTGCGGAAGTGGACACAGAGAATAAGGTCCCAGTAAAGGATAAGGTAACTAAAAAAAACGTGAAAAGGAAATCGTCGGAACCAGCCGTGCTGGTCAAAGTTAAGAAGACGAGGTTGAACCCAGTGGCCACGCCACCTGCTAAAGACAATCACACGAACATCGCCACACAAACCTCCATTGAGAAAGTAAGATACAGTCCTAGACTGAATTCTTCCAGACATGTATCTTTCGACAGTCCAATCAGCGAAATTGTCGGCGAAAATCATAAAAACAGTCGATCTATCAATTCAAGTGGTGACATCTTTGATGATTCTTTCACCATTAAAGAGGTAAAAGTTAAAAAACCTAGGAGAAAATTGTTGTCAAATGAAGAGGTAGTTGTAAAGAAGGTAGTCAGGAAAAAAGTGACAGCTGTCAAAAAACCGGGTAGGTCGTGGAAAGATATCCCTACTGTAGTAAATGGTCGGTCGCCACCGAAGTAACTCGTTAATGGTGGTAATTATAATAATTATGGTCACATAATACTTACTTTTTAAACCCGCCATTGGCTGTGCAAGTGTGCAGTTGAGAAAAATGATGTTAGGATAGATTTTCTCAAAAATTGAGAAGAAGTAAAGCAAATTCGTAACAAGAAATAATAACTTAGAATTCTGTTTTCCTTTTCATATAAAAATAACATATCAGCCGCTCTGTAAACGTACGCAACTTTAAAATCTATCATTGAAATACTCTTACATAATACTGAAACATTTGACAACCATTAATTAATATTCTGTGCCATTAAACAATATAATCCCACTTAACTAGCTTTAAAATATTTCCATAATCTACCAGATACCTTGATTTTTGTTGATTGGTAAGGGACAGGAAAAGAAACTCAAATTTAAACAGATGGGCCTACATTATATCCACATTTGTTGGCTGCGAGACAAAAGCTCTTCATTGCATGACTATAGCCATTACCAATCAATCAAATTAATCTTTTACTTTACCTTTATATAATATTAATATATTTTAGGCAGTTGTCACACCGCCGGCGAGGAAGCGACTATCGGATATTTTCTTGCTCAAGAATCGTACAATATACATTCCGTGTCATTCCTTTAAAAGAGATGCATATGTTAATAGTTGATCGCTGACTGTTCACACTGCCGGCGAGGACTCGTTCAGCGATACTTGCTCAGCGATGCTCGCTTGGCGGTCAGAACTCACGCCGAGAAACCAAACAGCGGTAATTTCGCCTCGAGCAAGTGGTGTGAGTAATCGCCCATGGCACTCGGACACTCGCTGATAGCCCAGCGATAAAACTATCGGAACTACACACTCGCTGCTCGCCAACTCGTTTTCAGTTGCTAGCTCTACTCGCTACTCGTTAATCGTGAAACTGATTCTGAAATATTTTAAAACATACGTTCTTTAATACTAACCCTTGATAGTTCGCCATTTACTGTATACTACATTGAAAGACACTCCTCATATAGTATACTAATATACGTGATAGGATAATAATAATACCTACTTATGTATGGTTGTAGTTCCAATTTTTATAAACTTTTTAAACAATAGGGAATATGCGCGTAATAATATACATTAGAAACAAATTCCATTAAAAAAAAAAATGTATTTCTTGTTTTCCAATACATTATTTTATGTTTTTTTTGGTGGAACGGAACGCAAACTCTCGTCTTCGACAATGCCGGAAGTGACGAAAAAACTATATAAATAAAAATCTATTCTTTGCAAAGTGCTTGAAATCTCACTAAGGTTAGTAAGTAAGTGCGATTTCTGCTTGAATAAAGCTCGAAAAATAATTTCAATTGAAAAATTATTTGGGGCTAAAATACAGATGTAAACAAAGCAGTATCGTGGTTAATGACGTCACGTCATGACCGCGACAGTAACGGCGTTTGAACTAATAGAAAATTTTTGGAGTTATATTTTTTTTTTGAGCAACAAGCATTAGTTGAATTTAACTTTTAATACTTTTCTTGGGTTTATATTACCGTGTCTAACTGATTAAGTGAAAAAAAAAAAATAACATGCGTATTCCCTATTCTAATCTGACTACATATTTTAGTGTGGCTTGTATAAAACGTAACCACTAGATGCTTCGTTATATAGTTTATTTATTTATCTTATGTTATTATTATTACTAACTACTGAATAATAAATGGATGAACAAAGGGTTAAGAACACTTTTATACTTTAATATTTTCCAACGTAATGCCTAATTATTTATAATAGAATTGGTTTTAAATACAATTTGTACCTTCAGTTATAGTTTTAAGAGTCAAAATCCAATGTTGCTGAATTTTTCGCATAAAAATGCGTGAAATATTTGTGCCATTGGGTTTCCCACCCTACCCAATTATTTATACTTAGTCTGTTTTAATTATAATAATACAATTATTGAATACAATATTCATATTTTACTGTATTTGTTGACAGTTACAACTCACTAAAACAGTTTGCTGTGTTTCGTGTATTATGGGATTGTTGCATGAAATTGATTTGTGATATTAGATTAATGAATTAGCATTTTAATTATGAAAAGTTAATTGTTAATCATTGATGTGTCCAAGTTTATCCTGTTTGTTAAACTTGTTGTAAATCAAGGAATTTTCTTAGGGAACATGAATGCTAAATGAAACTAGCAAGATACAAAATGCTGTGTGATTTTATTTCGTTTCGCTTATTTCAGCCGTATGCGAAAGTATCAGTTAAGTTTTATTACGGTCTGCCCGGTCCCTGAATTTATGGAGTGGCGGACATGAAAATAAAAGTAAATGCTAGATTGTTGTAGTTGCAATCGTTACGTTTTGATAGTGGGGACTTGTGTTTTATCAAACTGTTTTAGTGAGCGGGTTTGGTGTTGATATTATGCATTTGTTTTATTTTATTTGTGTGTGATCAGTAAGTAATTATTATGTAAAATAAACAGTATTTCTTTATTTTCTTGTTTTATTTTATTGGTACAGTTAGGGAAATAGAGAACTTTACTGCCAATTGCTCCCGCTACCATTGCACTAAAAAACAAAAACCGGCCAAGTGCGTATCGGACCACGCACAATGAAGGGTTCCGTAGTTGGGATGAATTTATCCCAAGAATCATCCCCACTTTACGTGTAGGGGAGATACCTTAATTTTTTTTCCAGGATTTTATTTTACCACTTTGTCGGCGTGATTAATATGCATACTCATACCAAATTACAGCTTTCTAGTACTAGAGTCTATTTTTGAACGGCCTTTCCAACGACACCCCACACTATGGGATAGATGAGGGAAAAAATTATCCCCACTATACGTGTAGGGGAAGTACAAAAAAAAAAAAAAAAAATCAAGATTTTATTTTACCATTGTCGGCTCGATTAATATGTATACTCATACCAAATTACAGCTTTATAGTACTAAGAGTGAGCTGAGCCGCAGACAGACGGACATGGAGATTTACTACGGAACCCTAAAGAGGTTACCTGTTCTTAATAATTTTAAATAATATTAATAGCATTTTATAAGGCCGTACTATCGTATTAGGTTATGAAACCTGTACTTAATTATATTAATTATCAAGGGGGATAAATAAATAAAGTAAACAGGAAAACATGAATTTTAGGCCTCTTCTGCCATCTATGGTTATAAAAAAAAATCTATGGTAAGGTTAATGAGAAATCTGGTGTCTACAATCTACTGATGTAATATACGTATTTCAATGAAAGCCGTTCGTTAGGAATAATCTGTAATCTTCTTAGCGTGTCGATGGCAAGAATAATACGAAAAAAATATTTTAAAATTTGTTTGGCCCAAAACTCAGCAACGCGAATACCGCTCGCTGACGCAGCCATAGGTCTTCACGTGCGCAGGTGACAGGGCATGCGGTGCAAGATAGCGAGTTGAGCCATTGTCTGTGGAGACACACCGCCTATTATAATAATAATAATCTGTAATACAACATAACTGGCGAAATGTGGGTGTACCTGCTACAGGGACACCTCTGCCCAACCCTCCGGGGAAACAAGGCGTGATGTTATGTTATGTTAATCTGTAATAATGCATCAGTCAGTGAATCATGTGCCATTAGGTAGTATATGCAGGAACGAACGAAGGCGTTCATTAATTAAAAATTTTCGTAACCAATAGTAAATTGCAACGCTGCAAGCACTTTATAGTAACAAAACATTCAAGGTTGTGTTCTGATCATTTTAAAGCTGAAAACTATAAGAATGAAGGCTTTTTACTTACAGGGCAGAGTGAGTAACCTGATGTAAAAACATAATATTTTTTGTGCTATTTACTTGAATAAAACGTCAAAAGTATAGTGTGAGTGACACTGGCATGGCCACCATCAGGGATTTTAATTTTGAGAACTCAAACAAATTGTCGCTAATTAGTCGTTTGTCGCCAAATATTAGAAATTGTCGGTCACTGGTTCAAAAGATATAAAGATCAGTTAAGAAGGTGGCCGATCTGGGGAGCATCTCCCCAGCATGTATATTTTTGGTTCATATTGGGTGAAAGCTAGGTAGTTATTGGGCCTGTGGGCCAGAGACATTAATTAATATAGGACGAAGACTCGTTTGACCTCGACCGCTGTACCGCGCCTTAGCAACTGCGCGGCTCGCACGAGGGCAGTGCAGGCCGCTCATTCGTCAACGCTCATAGTCACGCCGCTCATTCTTCAATGCTGCTACTAGTTTCACATTCCTAAGGCGCAGTACAGCGGTCTTAGTCAAACTATAGTTAACATAACGACTTAGACAGATCCTGCCCCTATTCATCTGTCGTCAGATCATCGATACGAGCAGAGTCAGAAATTAATACGCGTGTGTGCAGTGTTATTGCTCCATTAGAGATATGAGTTAAGGTTCTATTCACTACGGGCATAATAAATAAACAAAATCGCAAATCCAAAGCTTTTATTTTTCTTTTTATTTACAATAATATGAAAGTAAACAAAATTTAATGTACCAAAGAAATTAGATTTAGATATTTTTATATAATTTAACGGCGGACACGCCGACCGAGTGGCACGCATCGATCAACGAGTCTATAAACACGATTGACATTGTGATACTTTATAGTGCACTGACTTGTAACTGCCAACTGGATGGCTTACGAAGCTGTATTGACGCAAAAGTGCGCGTGGCGTACGCACTCAGCAAAATTGAAACTTATTTTAAAGTTTCAGGAAAATGTTAGCAACCCAGTTCACAAGTTACAAGATCAGGGGTCGCGAACAACGTTGCAAGTTACAAAAGCTATGACTACAGCTAGTTTTAACGTACGCTCAGTGTGGTGATGTTCACTAAATCTATAACAGATTGTGATATGCGCGCGCGTCTCACGCGCCACGCAACGATACTTCACAATATTATCTACATGGCAGTAGGAGCGGCTAAGCTATCATCGACTAAAACACAAAACGGTAGCACCATTTGTAAAAAAATATAATTATTTTTTTCCATTTCAAAACAACAGAATCTGCCTCATGGTGTGATCGCGTCGTGTGACGCCCGTGACTCAGCAAGCGCTCGCAGCGTAGCGTGGCGACTCATCCCAGGTACTAATCCACTATTATACAAACTGTTCTAGACGTTACAATAGTTGAACTTATATTTAAACCTTATAAAAAAAAAACCTTTACGCCGTTTACAGGAACATTTTTATGCAAAAATTCTGTTTAACTTGCAATGGGACTAGTATAGATTTCTTAAAAAAAAAACAACTCCATCTTGTCATGACGTAACACGCGGAGTTTGGTAAATTATTTTGTATATTTTTTAATTATAAATATATTAAAATAAGGCCGCATTCACACTAGCTTTCGATGTCGCATAATACAAGTCTCACCAATGTAAATGTAGCCAAAATCTCCTTTTAGAATGTGTCCTGTACACCTGTGTTTTGTGACCTTGCTATGTGTTGGCGAAGAAAAGGCAAGCTCATACGTAGCTGACATTGGCAGCGTACGACATCCAAATGACAAAATTAGCAACTTGGATAATTTATCTAATTCACGAACAAAAATACAATCAGCTACTTAAGTGTGACGATTTTTCGACTCCTAAGATTGTAAATCACTTAATGAAAATTAAAGCACTTCTCATAAAACAAATGTAACCAAAAAAAAAAAAAACGAATATGATTCTATCATATTATTAGATAGTAAAAACCAGTTCAATTAGAATCGACTGCATGCCAAAATAAGTCTACAAACATGCCCAAAATCGTGTTTCAATTAGTTTTAATTAGGTACCAAAAATTGTTGGCATATTTTAAAAGGAGATTCTATCCAATGTTCTACACAACGCTATAGTCTGTACCCGTCTATCCTTACACCTATGTTAAACTCAACACTTCTTACGCTACGTGGAATAAAGTAAATGTATAATATAATATACAATATATATATATTAGTGTTACAATATGTAGCTAAACATGGTACTACGTAACTGCGAGGTGGCACTAGCTATCTGCAAATTGGCTTATCTAGATTAGCTGGTTGAGATGTCGAGTGGAAATTTTGTGAGATAAGTTTTTAAATAATTGCTGTGGTCATCAAATCATCGATCGGTCTTGAGATTTAGGAGAACAAATAACATCAATTTAAAGTTTAAAAAAAATGCTTTAGCATTTTCTATGTAAAACCGGGGAATCAAGTCTTTTTCCTGCATTTTCACTGTTATCTTAATGTTTGTAAAGTTCATGGTTAAATTAATGTTCCTGTGTCCACGACTTTATCGAAATTGAAATTGTCTATTCAACCCCAAAGATATGGAGATACTTTTTTTCAAATTATAAGAGTTTTGACTCTCAACCAGCATGTTACAGACAACCGCTCAAACAAAGAGCGAGTATTTCATCCTAAAAATATTTAAATACAAAAATGTAAAACAGTGGCCTTGCCAAATTGTACTATACTACTATACGATCCGTTTTATACAACGTCGATAACAGCGATGAATCGGGACTAATATCGTTCGGGCTCCTAGGAATACCGTCTTCTGGAGTTTTCTTTATAAAAATATTTGTGAAAAATGCAATTTTCTTCTTCGATTATACACAGACATTAGAACTTCAAATATAAACTTAGGTTTATTGAATGGAGACTATAGAAAAAATAATGTCTGGAATTTGAACCTCAATGATATTTTAAAATTCCGCAATAAAGAAAACTCCAGCATTTCACAAGAAAAACACATTCCTAAGCGACATACAACTATTATTCTATAAATAAAACTTGTGCTGATTCTCATTCGGCATACTTAAAGCTTACATGTTACAGTACAATCAGAGAGAAAGTCTTTCACGTTTTACAAGAGACTTCTCGCTCTTACTTACGCGGGAATAAATAACATTTCATTTTTAATATAAAAAATTTGGTGTTGACTCAGTCACGCATTATTATACAGGTCCCATTACTTTTTTTATATATCGAGCGCGGGCAAAGGAAGCTTGTTTTCTATTACTACGTTACATTGGTTTTAGGAAGTATTTGAACACAGGAGGCTAGTCAATTGTTTAAGTCGGAATGTAGAACATTCTGTTTTTTATTTCAATTGAATTTTCGTGAGGCGCGTTCGTTTTGGTTTGGCGGCATGCTGAGACAAGTATAGTTTTACTCAGTTTTACCAAACTAATGTAAGGAGCTTTACGCAAATGAACTCAAATTGTATGTCTAATCTATCTCACTGAATTAGAATTTGTGATACAATACGCCACAGCGCAACTGGTGACTTCATAGATGTTTGCTACACGTGGACCTCTGTTTTTACAAAGTCTTGGATTATTTAACTAACTTTTCTCAGCACACCACTCTTATAATTGCACTTATTTAACGGATATCGTCGAAACTTGAACTATGATACAACGATCGTCTACAGCTATGTTCGTAAGTAGTTAACGATACAATTTCATCTACTCGACAACGAGATCGCGTTGTCGCTGCCTTCTCTTGTTACTGAAGCTTCGCAGTTTTTGTTTAACATACATTACATAGCTATTGTTTTCTTTATAAAGTAATAACGACGAAAAATACACATTTATGAGCCATTTTCACAAAGAACATCGGCCATATTACCTGATGTTCTTGTTAATGATATTTCAAACAAAAATTAAGTGTCGTTCTATCGCACTAATGCTAAACAATTTAATCATAGAATTTTGGAGCGAGGCGCGAATTTTAGTTTGAAAATCTCTAGTGTGACAACCGTTTGAAACTCAATAATAAAATAAATATATTTGACAAACAATTACACGACAACTTTACTTCAACACAATTAAATAAATAAAAATAATAACTTGAACGTAAATACTCTTTAGTCAACAAAATATAACATTCGACTTCTCTTAGTATTAACGTCCATTTAAAATATAACATCGCAGCGAAGCCCCGTAACAAGATAATAATTAATAGTAAAAAATAATAATTATGTAATATCGAGCTATGTAGTTTAAAATGTTAACATTTTTGTTTCTTTAAAAATATTCCTATAATAATGTTCTGGGTATAAACAGCAGTAATAAGATAAAACAGATTTGTATTGAACACATAATTTACGTAGATCAGGCTATTTGAGCTTGCTATTCAATTCAGTGAAAAAAATCATACTAGTTTAAGCACGTTTGAAACATTTTAAGACCTATAAGGATTGCAGCGCATTGTTTATGGTTTTTTTGTGATGATTACTTGCACGATCGTAAAATTCTTTAGTCTATGATTTTTCTTTTCCTTTTTATCCACCCACACTGGGCCCGTGTGGTGGATTACGGCCCTCTGCCTCTCACAGACAGGAGGCCTGTATTGCAGCATTGGGAACATTAAAGGCTGAATAAGATATTTTTGTATCCGAAAGATAAATCTCAGAGCTAATAAAATATAGCATTGTTTTATAGCAAGCTCAAATAACTGAGCCTATAAGATTGTCTAAGTTTACTGTAAGCTCGACAAGCAATCGCTATGTTAAATTGAACATGATTACTTATCAAGCCACAAAGATGTTCCGTTCGGGATTATCTATAACTCTCAAACATTACACGACAACAGATATCTATTCAAGTATGGACTTTATATTAACAACACTTCAGTATCAATAGATTTGGAATATTAATTTTAAATATAGGCTAACATCAGATGGAAACTTTTATAACACTTGTTTTGTAGGTCAAAACGCGCGTTGTTTAGTTGCCAGCTAGCCTGTCTATCGACTATATTTCAGTTACATATATTTTTATATCGGTATAATAGAACCACGAACGGAACACAAAATTGCAGTTTACAAACAAATAACAGTGTAGAAATAACATTTATATTGTGTTTAAAATTGCACAGAGTATTCTAAGAACACAGTAGGCAGTATGTCACCGGAACATAAACGTGTATTGTACCTCCTACTGTTAGGCCTCTCTCACAACCGTGGCATTATATTTATTAATAAAATTTACTTTAAAAGTTCACGACGGAACCGACGCGTCAACACTTCACTGAAACATTCCGTGCACGAATATTATAATTTTATTTCTTAATGATTTTTTTTTCCGCGATTGTACTAGAGAGATATACTAAGATCTAAAGAAATAAATATTAATTACAAATGAATAAAATAACATGATAATGTTTTAATTAATTTAGTGAAAACTTTTGGGAGTTAGACTTAGTATAATTTCTTATAGTGTCATATTATATATTTATATGTTTGCTATACAAACGTATCACTGAAGTCTCATAACAATAATAATAAAAAATGTAATAGAATAAAATTAATAACAAAATGTGTGTACTATTATATAGTAACAGAAGCAAGCGACATCGAATCTAATACAAGTTACAGGCAAGCCTAGAAGATTGTATAAACTATACAATATTTCACAATATATACTATATTATACATTTTTAATAAGGTGTATATTTAGATATACATCTTCTAGACTAGCCTAGAAAATAAGTGAAGGATATCGCTCTGTATAATATACTATCAAATTGCCTCTAAGATACAGGCTGACGATGAATGATAAAGCAGCGGTGATCTCATTACTTATAGCCTTTGAGGTGCACCATATCTATCAATATTTTTATAGGATAGTAAATTTAAAAGTTATCATTACGTGAAATAAAATAAATCAGTAAAAGAAAAATACAGAAAAACATCTATTCCAAACTTTGTATAAATCACGAATTAACTTAGTTTATTTACACTTATTTAGCTGATATTTTTGTTAAAATATTTTTGATACAGACAAAATCACTGAGCAGTTTTTTCCCACATGTGGTTTCAATTTTTTGCTTCCTTATTTATTTATTATTATGTTTTGCTCGTTTTTGTACTCGTATGGCCCACCTCAACGGCCACAGTAGTAAATGCGGCGTGCACGCCGGTCGTAAGTGCTATCCATCAACACTGCATCTATAACGCACAGCGCGCCTACTAGTCTATGCCGGTAAGTCGAACTGACCAATCAACTCAGTAAAAGAATAAATCAGTAACTAAGGACAAACGGGGCTGAGTAATGTCAATGTTGCCAATCTATGAGATTGTAAGTGCAAATTATGATTGTATAAATGTCTGATAAGAAATGTGAACTGTAAAAGTTTAGTTTATTTCTTGGACTTTAAAATTCTGAACTATTGAAGCTTATGCGTAAAATATTAGTTCAAAACCACATACAACTAAAAATTGTTTTGTTAGGCTCGACTTATCGACATTAAACGTCAAAACCGCGACAAAAGATTCAGTCTGACGCATTAATTTGACACATTCACAGCTTAAGAATACGGCAACCGAATTTCACTATCGCTATGGGCCACCGTGGGCCTAATGTCACTAGGCTTAATTTAAATGGCAGTCGCCTACATAAGTAGGAGCGTCTTCATCGCTAAACGCGGCACACTCGTCACTTGCTAACAGTTAAATTTTATTCAACTGTTTTGCTAATCACTTGAACTTTTGAAGACGGTTCCAAAACTGTAATGTTAATGTTGAAACTTGCGTATAGATCGGCTAATTTTAAATTGCGCTCTATTGCTCTGACATGCAAAGTGTGCCTTAATACAACGCTTGAATTCGTCATTGGCTGTTGTTCAGTCATTGTCATTGACAAAGACAGTCAGTAACAGTAAGTGTTACCATAGTTACTACGGTTACAGGAACTGAATAACCAATGACCACGCCTGACGAATTTAAATGTGAAGGGGCGCGCAACTTTAAATCACACCACACCTCGACTAAAGCGTAAGTTCGTGTTTGTTCGGGGTTGCACGTGTATTAGGCTGTACTGTGACACGTGTCTATGTGGCGTCAGCGGCGTGTAGCTTCTCGCTACGTATAAAGTCTATCTGCGTGTAGGCCCTCTGCGTGGGCGCGGCCGCGGCCCGGCGCGGCTCCAGGTCCAGCGCCGCGTAGTTGAGCGGCGCGGGCGCCGGGCAGGGCGCCGGCGGGGGCGCCAGGCAGGGCGCCGGCTCGGGCGCCAGGCCGGGCGCCGGCTGGGGCGCCGGCTGGGGCGCCGGCTCGGGCGCCGGCGAGCGCGCGTCCAGGCTGAAGCGCGCGGGCGCGCCGCCGCCCGCTAGGACCAGCGTTGCCGTGGCCATCGTTTCAGCTAACAATAGATGACATCGTGTCAGAATAAACACTGCTTATACATCTAACCAAAACTCTTTATTTATGCCGTCGTAAAATTTATTATAAGAACGATACTAAACTGTCGAGATCTAAAATTATTTCTTTTCACTATTTTATCCTACTATTGAATTATTTTGTTCAATCACGTTTATGAATTTCTTCTATTATGTCGAGTTTAGTATAGCTAAGTTGTAAAATCTGGCGAAAGAAAATCATGATAGAAAAATAAAATATTAGTAATAAGCTGCGCCCCGCGGTTTCACCTCTATAGAGACTCCTACGGGAACCGTACATATTCAGGCATAAACATATCCTATGTTACTCGGAAATTACAATGTAACTTTCTATTAGTATTCATTGAATTTAATTTTCGTAATCAGATTAGTATCTGCAGAGACTACCTTTAAAAAACATACAAACATTTCACTTTAAAATTAAACAAGTATAGAAGATTACTCACCTCGCGTCTCAATAGGGTCAGGTACCCTCGCGATAGTCTTATTAGCGGTGGGATTACAAGACAGCTCATCACCACAGGGTTCAGGCGTCTTAGGCGGTGCCGCAGACAACGCTAACGTCACATACTGCGGCGATACCGACACTTCGGGGCTCCGTCGAGGTACCACCACTGTTAACTCAGGGCTTCGCCGTCCATCTTCAGAAATCTCCCTGACTGTGGTCAAGGGGTGGTGGGGAGGATCTTCTTCCAGAACATCGGTAGTGTCGATTTCTTGTGGAGAAGCGGGCGAGTCTAAAGACATATCGAAGAGTGTTTGTGATCCGTGCGGGGTCCGGGGATCACGCAGACGACGTCGTTCGTCGGGCGACGCGGCGAGAGGCGGAGGCGGCCGAGTGGCCCCGATCGCGATCGGTCTCGTCGGCGCCCGGCCGTAGTTCATCTCCACGTAGCCGTCGGGCGTGGCGGCCGCGCCGGGCGCCGGGCCCGCGCCCGGGCTGCGCGCGCGCGGCGAGCCGGCCCGCATCTCCCCAGGCCGCATCTCCCCGGGCCGCATCTCCCCGGGCCGCATCTCCCCAGGTCGCATCTCCCCAGGCCGTATCTCCCCGGGCCGCATCTCCCCGGGCCGCATCTCCCCGGGCCGCATCTCCCCGGGCCGCATCTCCACGTAGCCCGCGTTGCGAGGGGACATGTCCACGTACTCGTCTACGTTTGTCTTAGGCCGTGGTTCTACGAAGCACGCCGTCGGAGGGGTGCGGGACATCACCTGGTAAAAGAGTTCATTGAAATGATTAAAGTTTTGAAATTTCTTAATTTTAAAAGAGTGGCCATGGAATTTCTTCCCCTTTCTCTTAACAGTTCAAAAGTGTCTGATTGAAACAAATTAAATGATTTGAGTTTGATTGAAATAAAACAGGGGAAACATTTTTATTCAAGTTCGAGATTATTCTGAGCTTGCTAATTAAAGGGTCGGCCACCAAAATCAAATTTGAATTGCGACGAAGTTAAGGAAAAATTTGTGGTGAAGGGATCTGCGACAAATATTTTCTAGTCGAGGAATTTTACGATAAAGAGTTGTCCGCCTAGGAAAATCGTAATAGACTACTCAATTGACAACTGTTTATAATGATCTAAACACAGCGACGCTCACCCTGTTAGCTGGCGAGTTATTCGAGAAGTCAATCTCCATGTGGTCCTCCGTGTTGGGCCTGGCGTGCGGGTGGCGCGGCGGGCGCGCGCGCGCGCCCACGCTGTAGGCGCGGTGCCGGGCCTCGGGCGGGGCCGTGCCCGCGGGCCGCGAGCCCACGCTGTAGGCGCGCGGCGGCCGGCACTCCATGCCGATGTGGGACGTGGCTGGCTCTAGCTGGTACTCGCTGTCAGGGTATTTTCATAATTAAAGTAAAAGCGGGCAAGCGATTTATACGAATCTGAGCCTTATCCGCGTTACGAATAAGGTTTATTATATTATATTAATATGAAACGCTAACTTTACTTAGCAAAGTAAAGTCAAAGTGCGGCTTGAGAATCTTGCCCTAAGTTTGGTGTTCGAACTGAGAAACAAACAAATCAGTATAAATGTCTAGTTTTTCATTTTCATAGCACCTAGCTAAAGTTTAAAAGAGATTTTTTCGAGAAAATCTTTCTACTCATTACTTAAACGACTTACGAAACTAACTAACAACATTAAATACAGATAAAACAAAATACATTTTATTTACAATGAGAAATACTAACATACCGCTTACTAATCTAAACATTTACTCACATAATTGTAGCACGTGCGCTGACACTGCATGTTCCTGCCCCACTTTAGCTAAAGCTGACCATTTAAAATATCTGGGTGTCACTATTGACTCCAATGTAAACTTCCGTAAACACATCGATTTACTTTGTGCTAGAGTGCGCAAATTAATATATGTCTTTAAGAATTTGCGGACCATGGCAGACTTTAAATTAATTAAACAGGTTTATTTAGCTTTGTGTCAATCCATTCTTACCTATTGCATAACTTCTTGGGGCGGTGCTGCAAAAACAATTTTACTCCCTCTAGAGCGTGCTCAAAGAGCAATTCTAAAGGTTGCAACATTTCGCCCTTTTACATTTCCTACGCACCAGCTCTACATAGCATGTAATGTACTAACAATACGGCAATTATTTGTACTAAATATAGTATTACACCAGCACACTGCACTTCCTTTTGACCCATCACCTAGCGACAAGAGAAGGAAGGATTTGGTTTGCATAAAGCCTCAAACTAGACATGCGTTTGCTAATCGATTTTATGTGTTTTTAGGACCTTTTCTGTATAATAGGCTCAACAAGTTACTAAGCTTCTATAGTGTACGTTACAAAAAATGTAGTAAATTGTTAGCAGAACATTTAGCGACACTCAATTACACAGACACAGAAAATCTTCTAGAAATTTTGTCATGACGATAATTTATCCCTCGTAAGTATTTACTTTTGTATATTTACATAGGTTTAGTTTTAGATATAAATGTACCAATATGCTTTTTCTCATAGTTATTAATTAATTGTTTTATATTAGTTTAGTTTTAAATTTTATTGTTCCAATTTAATTAAAATGCAAAGTGATGGCCTGAAACACAGGTTTGAATTAACCTAGATCGGGCGGGTCGCTACCTAATACTGTAATTCCGAAACATCATTACTGACTTGCACCTGTAATTAACATGTTTTAGTTTTAATTTATTTTTAGGTATTATAATTGTTTGGGAAATCTTACTGTTGCCTAAATGTACACTTTTTGTAAACGTTTTTATTCAAAATATTAAAATATTACCTAAACCTGGGGTCAGTGGAAGGGGTCCCGCTGCACAATGAGCCACTGGAGGCGGAAATGAGACCAGCCATGGGGTCATATCCAGGCGCCATAGGTAAGTAACCTGCGCCTGCCTCACCCACTGATGATGTCCTTGAGTGAGCTATTGACCCGGCACCCACTAATGATGAACTGGGAATATTAACAAAATTTATAAAATACTCTTGACATCAAAGATAGTTTTGGTAAGGAAAAGGGATTTCAATGACACAAATAAAGGTGATATAAGACGCTTTGTTCTTTTGTTTGGTTCATGTCTTTCATTCGGCATCTTTTACTTGAAGTGAAACATCTAAACACAAAATGAATCAAAAGTGAAAAGTTTTAGTGAACCAATCCAACGATGTTGGATTTCGGCACTCGGTATCGTTTACTCGCGCTCCGAATGGAATGGTTTAATGAAATGCACCGACTATAGCGTAGTTTAACCAGACTTGATAAATCGAATGATCCCCAAGATTTGCACTAGCCACTGGAGCCTCATGTTGATCATGGGGCTACAGAGGCCATTGCATATCAAGAAGTAGACCGGGGGGGCGTGGTATTGGTAAGGAATACGTGTCCTTACTCCTTAGGATATAGAAGAGTTTGCGAGCCGTATCGGATATGCATCCTAGAGTAGGCAATGGAATAGTGGAGAGACGGGTGATATTTATCTATGGATGGGTATCTTTTTGAAGTCGCCGCGTGATTCAGGTCCAGCTTTACCGGTGCATCTGCTCTGCTGCTGTTTCCAAGGTCTTCGTCAGAGGTCTCGCTGCTATCCGTTTCAGGTTTCTTGGAAATCTCGCTAGTAGTCTTCGTAATCTTATTTCGGTCTTTATTTATTTATGTCTTCAACCATGTCCGTCCAAAAATTGATTTCCTTGTCGAAGTAAGTCTTTTTTATTTCGTACCTGAGTTGACCGTAATCTTGGGCTGTCTAAAAATAGAATGCGCATTCACAAAACTACCACCCACCACCCACAGAAAAACAATTTTGGAACACTATACACTGCACATAATATTATTATATTGTCACACCCGCAGTATATTTTACAGTTTGGGTACATTATTTAGCCCTTAAAACCAATTAAACCTGTAGGGACAAAATAAACTAGTGACTTAAAATGACGGAACTAAAGCGTGTGTCTTGCAGAGAGGAGCCAATCACTGAAATATATGGAAAGATCTCACCAAATTAGCCTGCCCGAGCTCAAGCCTTGTCGCACCAGAGCACTTCTGTCCCAATCAATCTGCTTAGTCTTTTCCCAACTATGTTGGGGTCGGCTTCCAGTCAAACCGGATGCAGCTGAATACCAGTATTTTACATAGAGCGACTGCCTATCTGACCTACACAACCCAGTCACTGGGTAATACGATACCCCTTGGTAAGACTGGTTGTCAGACTTTCGGGCTTCTGACGACCCGTAACGACTGTCAAAGATTCATGAATGACAGCCGGGACCAACGGCTTAACGTGCTTTCCGAGGCACGGAGGAGTCTCGGTATGTAAAGGTGGTCACCCATCCACGAACCAACTCCGGCAAGCGTTGCTTAACCTGATTGATTGATCCGTGCGGCTGTTATTACTTAGCCACAAGCTCCTCGAGCACTTCTGTACCGCTTCAATGTACAGTATTTCTATTTTCTTAATGTCTCTCGGCAAACGTCGTGTTTCATCAGTCATCGGATTTATATCAGTTGCCCTTTGCACTTGGTGTAGACCGGACGCTCTCAATCAACTTGGAAGTATATAGAGTTGTTAATACTCTTTTAACTTAATGTAATTTATAAAAAAAAATGGGAGGATAGCTGCTAAAGTCGCAGGCACGACAGATAGGAAAATACAACAAAAATAAAGTACTTAGTTCTGAATTCAAATAAGTATACACGATAAATCTAATAATTGATGGACATGGAAATTAGCATTCTATTCGGAAATGCGATGTTTCCTGAGGGATATTAAGAAAATAGAAATACTGTAATTCACTTGGCGACAAAGAGACACCGCCACCAAAACAAAGAACAATGTTCGCTTAGCAACGCCAGCCTGCAAACATTTGCAGATACTTTGCAAAAAAAAACTGGCGGAGAGCGCACGACCGATCGCCTCGACGTCACTTGAACGAGCCCCGAATGATCGAAAAATTCAAATAAAATGTAGTTGACAGTTATTTTATTTATTTAACGAGCAGAAGAACGTCCATTTCTACGAAAGTTTGTCGGTGTCGTGTGAACGTGGAATAGAACAAAAATGAGCATTAAATCGAGTTAACCAATCACAAGAGTAAAGCGTCTGATATCAGCTTAAAATAGCAGGTGTTCCGTGATTTTAAGATTTAAATATAATTTCAGGATGTCTTGAGTCTTTATATTTACAGGTATTTCAAAATGTCGAACAAAGCGTTGTTGCGTGTTTAAAAAAGTACTTACCTCATAAAATCTCTCGATATGTCACAGCAGTCTGGTTCCTCAGGGATGCGCGGCGTTCGGTACCAGTCGGTCACGGCATCAGCCTCGTCACGTGACACATCCAAACCTGGACAAATCAATATTAATTATTCTGACTGGTTACGGGAAGGAGCTTCCGTGTTGGTTGGAACACAAAAACTAAAATTGTATTATTTTCTGTTAGAAACTACATTCTGATTGATGACAGCAAGAACGCGCAATTTCATCTCTTTATAAACGTTTCGAAGAGACTAAGGTCAAGTCCATCAAGCTTTGTTGTTACTAAAGGGGAATATTTAGTCTTTCCTCTAAAACTGATTCAATTCTTCATCTTTTAATGATGTTTGCCTTTCAGTTTGATTGATCTTTTTTTAACTTTTTGATCTTTCAAAACTATTTTGAGCCGATCTGGAGATGTAGGAACAGGCCACTGTCTCTAAAATACAGCAGCTAGAAGTACACTTTTTGTCCTCTTCTTTATTAAAGTTACTTACCATCAACTTCAGGATACCTCGGCGGTGCCCTATCCACTTCGAACGACGAGCTCGCCCGGGATGGCATACTAACGCAGCGGTTACGTAGCGTTTCCGCGTCTGTAGGCAAACGTCATTCATGCTTAGACATTAGTGTCGATGTAAGTTGAACTTTTTGCTGTCGGTGTAAGGTTTAGTATGCTGTGTTTTGTTATAAGGAAGGATATAGTGTTGTAATGTAAAATAAACTTTATTTGAATGTTTTAGAGTTCAATTTGTTTTGTGGTTTTATTGGTATTTGGTTGTTATTTATCAATTTACAAAAGACGATTTTGGAGTACCAATAAATTCTACCCAAGTATTATTACTTTGTAAGTTTTGCCCTACCATGTTTATTTAATCTTGTTTAGTGTCAGGGTATTAGTCTAAAATATTTCATACAGGGGAACATTCTACAAACTGACAATGTTGTTATTATAATAAGAGCAAAGCATTAGAATATTGAGACAGAGAAATGGTAAAAAAATACAAATATAAAAGAAAAAAAGAGGGTTAAATTAGCAATAAGAAATATAAATTTAGTTTAGGGCGTATCATAAATAGGCTTATAATGTATACAAAAAAAAAAGAACTTAATTATATTATCGCCAAGAAGCAAATTATCCGTAGCAGTTTTATTTGTATAAATCTTTTTTAAAGTAAAATAATAATCATAGAAAAAAAATATAATATTATCAAGAAACAGTGTAGGCATTTCATAATAGTTTCTTAATACACTTACCTCATTACTGATTTAGTAATCAATAATTCTATACAAATAGTAACTTAACATTACCATAACAACGACACGAGAAAGCAGACAGAAAGCCATGCACACACACAATTTGTCTGTCGTCTGTCTGTCAGCGTGCTCACACAACACAACGAAAACATTCCAACACAAGAGAGTTGCCAGTTGATAAAATATTATTGCCATCGGGCAACCCGAGACGAAACAGAGAAGTTAGTAATGTGCAGTGCAATGTACGGTTATTATGGATATGCATGACACTAGGGAGCGTCCATATTACACTAACGCCTTTTAGGACCAATGATAATTTCATTTATAAAAAAACCTTTCATACATTCAAAGATTAATAAAAAAGCCTTATTTTTGATATACTTTATAAAAATCACATCTTAAGAGATATTGGAACATCAATAATTACGAAAAAACCATAAAGTCGTTATGAACGCCCCCAAAAAATACATACTCTTAGTATGAGCCGGCGACAGTTTATGTAACCGCGTTCCCGTACTCGCTCGGCGTGACCATTGCGTCTTCTTCGCCACCGCGTCCGTTCCATTGATGGCTTTACACGACGAGTGGGTCACCCCCTTCTCAACAAGCACGCGATCTACCTCCTCCCCCGTCAAAGGTTCAGACCTCGTCCTTCCATGACAGATCTTCAGCGGTTCTTGGAACAGAGGGTACCCAGGCAACGATTCTGTCCGATGGTGTTTGATCACCCGTTTTGGGTTGTCTGTTTTATCAGTTAGTGTGTTATTCTGGTTGTCGGCTGTGAAAGACAATGATAAGCGACAAGTAAAACATATGGCACCCAGTCCACCCGGTGCGGTTATGATGGTATGTGGTGTGAACGATGGCGGTTTAGCGGTCTATTTTTAATGAGGTTTCTATCTTTTTTTGCAAAAATGGATGATGTTTAGCGTAAAAAGAAAATTCTAGTCTTTTTCTAAGTTGATAGCTAGCTAACTCGCTAAATCTAGCAGCAACAATAATCTTCTTAGCGCCATTGCCCACATCTGGTTACAATGCTTTCCAAAGATGTAACATAATGTTTATTTTTAAAATCGTTTTGAAGGACCGATGAATTCAAATGAATGATTACATAATTCTCGCGCATCAATTATTGAAACCCTACGCCACATCTTTACAAATGTCATTATGAAGAATGGTGGGAGTCCGGCAAAATTACAAATCCTACCTTTATTATTCCAGTAACCCATATTTATTACAAGGAGGGATAAAAATTCAATCATATAAAACAAATAATTATTAAGTACACAATAAGTTATTATAAAGGATTATTAATTAATCTCGTGAAATAAAAATTACAAACTACAAATTCAGACCTACATTTTAACAATTGAGACTAGTCAATTTAGATAAGTCAGAGGCCCATGGGTGGCATAGAAACTCTGACAGCAGAGGGGCAATTCTCGTAATTTTTAACAACGTTCGCATTCGCATTTCATTCGCAATCTGTCAAAAATACAATCAAATATACCAACATTTTTGATAAGTTTGACAGACTGCGACTTTAATTTGAATGTTTTTAGGTACGAGAATTGACCTTCAGTCGCTAACCACATGAAAAATAAAGAAAGAAGACATTAACAATTGTAACTATTTCCAACCTGTTTAAATTTGTCGTCTCAAAATTTTGCCAGACCGTGATGTAAAGTTACATTAATGAGTATGAAAGTATACACTGCGACAAGGACCTTTTGGCGCTCGAATGACGTTGACAAAGAGGCGCTGTAGCGCTGTTGGAAAACATTTGTTTTGTAAAATGTATTAAAAAAGCAAGATGGCGGCGTTAGTTCGGATTTTGGCCGCGCGCCATAAGATCTTTGTACAGCTATACATGATAATGTAGACGAAGACAACACGACATCGGTCCAATACCACCACGTCATGCGACAATAACCATACATGATGCTCCGACAATGTCATGCAAGCCAAATGAAACTTTATTTCAATCAACATTGAGTTCCAATTCATGTTTTATCGAGATTTTATGTCCACTATAGCGTTGTGTATGTATCAAATCATATGTTCTGCGTTCACTTTATCAGTAAGTAGTCTATATTTGTATCTACAGACATTTTAACTTTTATTTTAATTTATTGTAAATAGAACTATTATTAGTTCTTGGAAAATGAAATAAAAGGATAAAATTACACGTCATCGTTTGATGTCTTTAAACAGTCTAATCGATATCAATAAACACACATTTCAATGAATCGTCTCAATTAGCTCAAGTGGCCAGTACCATATTAGCGAAAGCTTATGAATTTTACAGCATTTTGAACCTAACACAACTGGCTTAAGGTTCATATTAGTACCTCACGTTTAAAAATATGTTATAAAAATTTGGTAAGCAAATATTTCGTGCGATCGATATAAAAAGCTATTTATATACGACCCCGCCTCTTAAAGCTCTTTTCGTATACTTAATATTGTTAATTACGGCGGGCACATTGTTAATTAATATTGGGTCAATAATTCCTGCCTATTTCCATTGCCTGTGCTTAAAAGTCACAATATTACATGTAGGAAAGTACACTAAACTTATATCAGCATTTTTCTCATTCCATAATAGGTTCTTGTACAAAAATATTCGATTTTGGTTTTCCAAATCAATAAAATGTTCATTAAAATATTATTTGAATGCTTGAAAAACATTATTTAAACCATTTTCTTGTATGATTTTAATTATTGACCCTAAAAGCTTATATTAAAAAGTATAGCTTATATTAGTAGAGCGCATATTCATTAGTAATACTCTTTAATTCGAAAGCAGGGCAAGAGGCTGGTTATGTGAAGTTTCGACAAAATGATAGTCGAATATTAGACACAAAACGTAGAATGAAGAGATTATGGTCAGTTACGAAACAGGTAAGTATCACCCAACAGTGAATGATTACTATGAAAGAATAATTTACTTACAATATTTATACTTCTATAAAGAATAGTAAATCGAAAGTGTGAAAAGTCGCACAAAACAAAGGACGATCACAAAAATCACAGTACGTGATGAAATATTTGGAAAAAATCATAACCCTTCCTTTTGGCTTTGCCGTAGTCGGGTAAAAGAGAACCTTATGCCCGTTTTCACTAACACTGTGATACCTAAAAGAACGCCTAAATAAAAGCGCACATTTATACGCGCAATAATATTTAGGCATTCATTTAGGTGTTTCGAGTCAGCGAAAACGGGGATTAATAGGTACAGTAGATAAAGTGACACTTCACATCACAACAGTAAAATATTCGTAATTGAAAGATCGACAAAAAAAAAAAAAAAACGACAAGCTAAAGGTTGTAACTATCATTCAACTATCAGTAAATCAAAAACCACACACATCCAGTCTCTGCCGACCCTAACGCCAAACTGACTATGTCAGGGAGCATACTCGTTCATGCTACTGGAGGACCACATATTCAGAAACGACTGGTTTCACTTATTCGGCTATTTTTAATTCTAACATGACTAATTATTGGGCCCAAACAGTAACTACAAGTTGTAATGTGAACACGACAGAGGAAGAAGAAAAGTACAAGCCATAGATCCAGAAGTAGTTAGATTACAAATACATTTTTTTTTCGTAATAAAAAAAAAACATTTTAATAATCCTTAAAAAACATGTCTGCCATCGAGCAACAAAAGGAAATATGTAAGCGATAGGCGTCAAAAGCTGTCATTCGTGGATCTTTGACAGTCGTTACGGGTCGTCAGAAGCCCGAAAGACTGACAACCAGTCTTACAAAGGTTTATCATATTACCCAGTTACTAGGTCGTGGAGGCAGTCGCTCCATGTTAAATACTGGTATTCAGCTGCATCCGGTTAGAATGGAAGCCGACCCCAAAATAGTTGGGAAAAGGCTTAGCAGATTGAGGCGTTAAACGCACTGAAAGTCGTGAAAATAAAACTGGCTGCAGGATTGCAGCAAATCTTTTGCACTAACTTACCCATACTAATATTATAAATGCGAAAATAACTTTGTCTGTCTGTCTGTTACCTTTTCACAAGTCAAGTTTGACATGCGGATAGACCATAACCTGGGTTAAGAAGGGTTATTTTTATCCCGGTAGCACAATTCCGTCGGATAATTTCCTCATTAAATATGGAAATAAGTGACAACATCTTACATTCTTACACCAGACTTGCTTTACCAATATTACTAACAACAAAAGCAACATTCATGAAACCAGTATAGTATCTGTATACAGGATGCCCCAGTAACAGTACAGTGGTACAGTATATACAGGATGTGTACCGTTGAGCGGCGGCGGCAGCGGTTCGTCGATGGAGTAGGTAGCACTGGCGCACACGCACTGCCTAATGCACGACCCAACGCACAGGCCCTTCTCTGCAAGAGACCATCGCTGCCAGGTTAGCCCTTACATCCTTACCAATAGAGTTCGTTTTCCAATAACTCGTCTTTGTTACTTTACTTACTTACTTATTTTTTATAAATTTTTGACTTATATTGACTGAAATATCCTCATACTAAATATACAATGAGGATTCATATCACTTGTAAACACAAATATTTTGTACTCCTTTCAAATATCATATCATGAATACAAAATATCATACTATACTATACTATCCAATTGAATTGATTCTTTTGATGTAAGGGCTCATTTCTGTTATCTTCATATTTTACACAAAATTTTATTGACACAATTATTGACGTTGAATAATATGTTAGTCACTGCTCACTACAAGAGATCTAAACTAAAACAAGCATCTAAGTTCTACAGGTGACATGAATGCAAGCAAAAAGATACTAAACTACATGTTCTGTTGAAGAAAAGTAGCCCTTAAGACGATTGTGATACGAACTAATGTGGACTAACTAAATGAGTTACGAAATACATGTCTCTAGTTTGTGTACGGAGCGAGATTTAAAACCAGTGATGCAAGTATAAAATCATCACGAATTGAATTTGTTCTTGGGGCCGAAACTAAAAAATGCGACGTGAAGTAATCCCATAATATGCGTTTTTAATGCTTACACGTCTATCAGTAGGACTTACCTAGTGATAGACGTTTTACGCGTTGCAAAATTTAAAATGCATCGCGTTTTTCAGTTTTCGCCCTTAGAACAAAAAATTATTAAACTGGGCCTTGTGATAATTATTTTACCCATAAAGCGCAGCGTACATTTTCGGGGACCACGCCCTCTTGCAAAAATCCTCCAGCATCTCTTTCTCACATTTTGTATGAACTACAGGCGAACCGCAATTTTTGTATTGAAATGAGTGGTGCTGCGGCCCGCTGCAGTTGTAATGTGCGCCAGCCTTGAGGGTGTTTAAAAACTGTCAAAAATGACCGCATTCGCTCCGTACACAAACCCCCCTCCCTCTACAACTCCCACCGACTTACCATTGGTCAGTCCGGCGCGACCGGCCCGTCCGTCCGAATACGACTGCCGTCGGGCCGGTAGCGCGTTGTCGCCGGACTTCGGGAGGACGATGTGGTCGCGCTCGTTCTCTGTCTCTTTCGCACAATCGCGCATCGCACTGGAAGGTGAGTTGTGATAGAAATATTGGTATTGGGGTTAACTATGCATATCTTTATAGATTTTTAATCAGAAAAGCAGATAATATTTTTTTTGTTGCTTATTTTATTTAACGCCATCTTCATTTTTAGCCCGTAAACAACATTTGTTGCTGAACTATGGATGCCACAAGGAACAGTAAAAAAGGATGTTGCCATAATCACTAGACTTCATCATCTGCCTAGCTTTTCCCAACTATGTTGGGTCCGGCTTCCAGTCTAACCGGATGCATAATAACTGGACTTAGCTGACAAATTTTCCTATGTTGTTATGAGCAGATAAACTGCATCCTATATACAACTGGGATGGGCTGATGTATTCGTCAGTTGCCAGTTCCATGTGGCTTATTTCATATTACATTACTAAAGCACTGTATTGAGCATGTGTACACAGAACTTTCTCAAATACTGCTCAACAAGGATTTCTATAGAATAGACTCAACGGTGGACAGAAAACCGGCTGAAATGATGATGTCATTGTTGATTATCTCTTGACTTACTGGTAAATAGTGGAGTGCATGCTCTGCGCAATGTTGGAGTCATCGGTGTGCATCCACAGCTCTCCCGCACCGGTCGTGGTCTGCCGTCCCACCTCCATGTAGAAGAAACGCTCGGAATCGCCACATCTGGAACATGTGGAGAGGGTTCAATATCGCTACAACACTTTGACTTGATATCATAGTAGGTGTTGGTAATTGGATTAAGCAAAAATTAACTTTAACACCTTCGTTTTAAGATTCATTATTTTTAATCCATTTTCTTCACTCTAGGTCCTTCAATCTAAGTGTAGGTACTTATTACAGTAAAGCTGCCTGGCACCCCTAAAGAAGGCAGAGGATTGCTCTTGTACAACAAAAGTTTATCGGCGTGGTAGTGAACTTTATCTATTGTGGTAGGTATTGATCAGAAGCAATTTCAACATGGGACACAAACTAAAAAACTTAACCAACAATACTTGGATTGCGAGTGCGACCCCTTCGTTTCTTTGTAAATTCAGCAAACGAGAATTAAATACATGCAGTTATCATTCTATTTATGCAGGGTTTACCTTGTGAGAAAATGAATACATTCAAAACAAAACGCACGATGGTGCAATTCCGAGAAAACGAACGTCATCTGTTACACAAATAAAACAAGGATTTGAAAACAATTACTCATCATTCTGAGAAAAATGCATGTTATTGAACTATTTAAGTGGTTTTTATGATTCCACGTTCTGTAAAAAAACTTGGACTTTGCTCTCGTTTAAGGCTTCGGTTAGGATCTAGCGGGACGGAAGCTGAGACAGGAGCAGTGTTGAAAATTATATAATATTATATGCCCATGTGACACCCACTCTCATGAAGATCGGAGACGCTACGCTCGAAGTTGCGGACGAGTATGTTTACCTCGGACAAACTGTCCAGCTAGGTAGGTCCAACCTCGAGAAAGAGGTCAATCGTCGAATCCGAGCTGCTCGGCTGGGCAGCGTTCGGGAAGCTACGCAATATCTTCTCGTCCCACATACCACAGTGTCTCAAGACGAAAGTCTTTGACCAGTGCGCGTTGCCAGTGATGACGGTACTGAAAAGTGGTCGCTCACAATGGGCCTTATCAGAAGGCTAAAAGTCACCCAAAGGGGAGCGGGCTGTGCTTGAAGTTTCCTTACGCGATCGAATCAGAAATGAAGAGATCCGCAGGAGAAACAAGGTAACCGACATAGCCTGAAGAATTGCCAAACTTAAGTGGCAATGGACAGGCCTCCCACAAGATGGATCGATGACCTTGTGGCCTCAGGAATCCACTAGATGCGGAAAACACAGAATCGGCCGAAGTGGCGGTGCTTGGGGAAGGCTTATATCGAGCAGTGGACGTCTTTCGGGTGAAATGATGATGATGATGATGACCATATCAACCACAGTCGCGTCCTGCTGCCGTTTTGGGATGTCAGCCATAGCCCCAGTTGTCCAAGAGGCTGATTTTTCCATGCTGTTGCATGTGTCAGGTTGAAGCCTCAAGTTCTATCTCTTTGTCCATCAAAAATAATATGCTAGTTTATTTTGTTATTTATTTTAGTTGGTTTAATTCATGATTTTATCGTATTTTGATATTTAACAGTCTTCATCCGAAAGCCGTGTGGCCGTACTTTGGGAGATATGCTCAATAAGAAAATCCACTTGTTTATATTTGTTTAGTTATTTTAACTGCATACAATTTGCACTAGGTACCTATAATCAAAGCTTACATTGATTTTATCAATCAGCTACAGAAGCAATCACCCGCGACTAACCACTGAACTATCGTCACTAACTATGTAAATAATTATGAGTAGGCGTAGGTAAACAATTATTATCACTTCATTATCGTAATCATTTGTTTATCACTTCAACGTTGGGGGTTTACGCGGTAAACCTTAATAAACAAATAAGGACAAAATAGTAAAAAAACATTTTTTTTTTTCTCAATGAGATTTAGTGCTCGCACCTATTTTGTACTAAGTATTACAAAAGTGTAGGATAAAGCTATGATTATAATGCTATGATTATAAGCTTGAAAATGGCTTTTTAAGGCGACGATAACCGACTCTTAATGATTTTATACTGAAGATCACGTCTAAACGAGCAGTGTTAATGATTTGGAGAAAATATATGTTAAATTAGAGCAATTTCTTAATAACCTGATAAGTACCGGAATATTTTAGATTAAAATTATGTTTTTATTATATAGTGAAATTAGTTGGTGAAGTTATGTCTAATGCGGATAAAAACTGAGAATCAAGCAAAATCTATCAAGCGTATTTTTCTAAAACCTTCACCATTTTAAAGACAATTTAATTATTAATCTTTTAGTATATGTGTTTTATTAAAATGCCTTTAATTTTATGTATATAAATAATAGCGTCTAATTTGGGACAGCGCTCCTTGATGGGCGAGTCCTATTACTGGTTGGACGTACGACGCGTTTCGTGAGCTCAGAACATAACACGCAAGCTAACAACTCAAGGTCACTGTCATATATCTGCGTCTTAAATTGCACGAGTCCTCAAGATGACTTTGTCTCATCTTATCGTACCATGCCTGTAACACCGATTTCAATACCATAGCATCTTCGGAATAGGTTCTTCTTAAACTGTGGTATAACAACTAGAATATTAGCCCCTCATCAAGCATGAGGCTGTGGGTTCAAATACAGGCAACTACCGATGCCTTTTCTATTTATAATTATGTACATACTTTCAATTTTTATCTTGGACATTACTGACATCCGTGAAGGAGAACACCGACATAAGACAAAATATAAAACTGAAATCGCCAACTCACCTTGAGTTAGCGTGGTGATCAAGGCTCGTGCCTTCTCGGTATGAGAAGAGGGCTTTGCCCTGCAATGTGGTATTATTATTATATAAGTTCAGGCCGTAGTAAAAATGGATGGAAATCAGCGTGAATTGCATGATTGAAGCGGAAAAACACACAGTACCCTCACTCGTGGAAGCAATAATATGAGTGACCGAGTGACTGGAATTTATTGTATTACTTTTACTTTTCGCAGAATATGTTGAAGGACAATCTCCGAAATACCAACTCCGTAAAAATTCTCAATACTTTTTAATATCGTGTATTATCCCGTTTCGATAGCGACTCGGGTATTTTCCCCTCGATTAAGGATAAAACCGCAAAGCTACTGAATATTAAAAATATATAAAATTCCCAGAACAAGTATTAATCACTGAAAAGTGAGATTACAAAAAATTTATTTACATTTAAATCTATAAGTAATATCATATCTATAAATATAATATACTATAAGTAATATCTTAGATTATCACTATTACATAATTATAATGAATCCTTATAAGCAATATGTGGTAATATTATTTAATGACGCAGAAATATGAGCGATAAACTTTTTTTTCATATTTGTCCAAACAGGAGGAAAATGTCGCTAAACTTGGATCTAGAAGATACTAGAACGGTTGAACGCTCAAACATGTCCTTGGAGAGTCGATAAATTGATCAAGTTCAATGCTACTAGAACCCACGCGTGTCCGTTTTCCTGTAAATGAAGTCAAATGCAACTGACTCCAACTTTCCTGGAGATAAAGCTGGAATGTCTCATCTGCCTGTAATTACAATACTTCAAATCTTTCAAATGTGAAAACACGCTGCATGGCAGCAGAAATAGGAAGGGTGAAAAACCTTTTTAATTGCAAAATAATTGGGCAAACGTCATCTAAAACTTTTCCAAATTTCAAGTTGATAGCATTAGTAGTCCTTGAGATATCCAGCTGTGACAGACAGACGGACAGACAGACTGAGTCGCACCATAAGGTTCCTTTTTATATTTTTGGTACGGAACCCTAAAATACCGGTATTTCAAACCCTGCTGCCCTACAATACAACTATTGAATAAGTATGTGCATGGCATATTGACTTTAAGATAAATTTCGCCTTCGTAGCTCATCGTCTGTCACTCATACCCGTGTGGCAGTCTCCATTTAAAGCTCGAGTATAGTCCTTCTAAGTTAGTCTACAAACCTCCGAATGTTCTTCAAGGAGTACTCGACGCGCTCCAGCAGTCCCAGATCGCTGATGACGTTGTTGTGACTCTTGATCTTAACCAGTGTCAGCGTCTTGTCGGTGAGACACAGGTTGTACAGACCCTGGATGTTCTTCGTCGCGCCCAGGCCTTTCTTCTGCACATTTACTTGCCACACGTGTTCTGAAAAAGTATTAAAAATCGTTTGTTTTATACTCACTCTGCTCGGAAATAATTATCGATTGCTTGGGACACAAATGGGTTCCATAAAAAAATCTGTGAGTGCTGTAAGAAAGGGTTATCTGTGAACTGTAAAACGGTGCTATATGTGGGCTGTAAGCTCACACACCACCAACTTTTGACTAGCGAGTCTTTTCATCCTTACTTAGTGTATACTGGAGTATTTAAGCTTGTGCCAAAACAGAAGAAGATCAATCATGGATATAAATCTTTGAGCAGACTTATTGGTGGAGGATGCCTCTAAGCCTCTGAGCTACCTTAGCGAGCCCTAGTCGACAAAAGTCGATCCGCTGTCTTTTACTTTCAAGCTAACTAACTTTTGTAGGCTCCAGGTACTGGCACATTAGGAGCAGGGATGTTGCGGATATCCGCATCCGCAACTGCAGAGCTTCCGCATAATTCATGCGGATGTAGCACAGGTCGCGACAAGAAAGAAAATAGGCGGGGCCGGCAACTGTGGCGCGTACTGTACGCACGTGCTTGTTGACCAATAGGAGCGAAGATTTAGTTCGGTGACAAAATAGATTATATAAAAACCGGTCAAGAGCGAGTCAGACTCGCGTACCAAGGGTTCCGTACCATCATATAAAATTTTCATCAGCGAGGCCAATTATATAATCATCGGAGAATATTAACACTGCGTTGTAGAATATTGCAGTTTTAGGTCAGCGCCATCTCTTGACCGATAATGGACCTAATGTAATTTTTGTTGATGACTTCTGAAAAAGTGTGCTATTTAGACACATCGTTTTATTTTTCCTGTAATCTTTACATAAACTTCTACCACATAGAATAATTTCAGATTTTTCTCTATGCAAACTTCGTAGATAAGGGGGGAACGGATTTTTTTTTTGTCAAATGTCGAAAACTATGCGGCCTAAAAAAAAGTTTGAGAATGTGCAAATAGCGCTCTTTTATATGATACCCCACATGCACTAATAGCCCTAATAACGCTTCGAATCTTTAAGAACCCCGCTCAGTTCGTGATGTAAAAAAAAACTTATTTGCAAAATAGTTGTGCAGATGTCATCTAAAACTGTTCCAAATTTCAAGTTGATAGCATTAGTAGTTCTTGAGATATCCAGCTGTGACAGAAAGACTGAGTCGCACCATAAGGGTTCCTTTTTACCATTTTGGTACGGAACCCTAAAAGTGAATTTACAATGCCAACCACCATTGCGCAGTGACAATGGGAAAAATATCTTAAATCTGTCCAACAATCCACAACATCCCTAGCATTGGTACTTACTGTGAACCCACAAACACATTAATTTATCTTATTAGTAGGCGGCATGAAGTGGCCACATGCAATCATTATTTACCTATAAACAAGTGCATATTTAAAAAAAACTGACTTGGAAAACATGGCGTTTTTATATAAAATTAATGAAATTAAGGCTCGTGCAGACCAGCGCGATATCGCGCGCGGGCGCTACAGGCAGCGCGACCCTTGTAGCGCCCGCGATATCGCACTGGTCTGCACGAGCCTTTACTTTTACTGATGTATTTTTTTCCTCTATTTCGCCTACCTATTGTTTATTTGTAGGCATGTAACAATATTGTTTTCGTTCTGTAGGTATATTAACTAATTTATTGTATTTTCTAGTTTCTGCTCGCGACTTCGTTCGCGTGGAAGTCGTAAGACACCGCAATATACTAAAGTAACTGCCACATTTTTATAAAGCTTCCCTGTATACTACACGTTTGGTACTACGTTTGGTAGTTGGTCTCAGCAGACAAAATATACAGAGAGACAGGCCTGGTGACGCGGGAGCAAGCGACCGCGACGTACAGTTGTCTGTGTGAGAAGCAGCTCGTCCTAAGGTCGACAACCGCAGCCTTCAGTAGCAATTTCCCATTGCTTGCGAAGTTTTTAATGAATTAATTAATGCCTGCGTTCCTGCATATTATTATTCCTACTCAATGGCACAACACTGATACACTGACTGATGCATTCTTATAGATTTATTCCTGGCGAACGGCTATCACTAAAATAATATAACTTTTCATTAACAGTTAGAATTCAGAGTTTAACTAACCATCATCTATGGTTATAATGAAAATAAATATCTACATATTTATTTATTTATATTACAACCATATTTTGTGATCACATTCACAACATGACTTTATTTTACCTGAAGACCGTAGGTATATGGTAAGAAAGGCTTAAGGCTCGTGCAGACCAGCGCGATATCGCGGGCGCTACAAGGGTCGCGCTGCCTGTAGCGCCCGCGATATCGCGCTGGTCTGTACGAGCCTTTACGCTTACGAATGTCGCAACAATCCTTATTACAGAATTTATTATCTAAACAAAATTAGAAGTAAAATATCATAAAATAGTTCACATAGTTGAGCTAACAACATCATACCAACATAGTTAAGTAATTGCTTATTAGCAAGAAACTTACGGAAACAAAGATCTAAACATCTGAAATATTCGAGCAAAAACAGCTTTGATACCTCGCAGAATATTCCCAAGCGCGCCAATCTAGATATAACTATACAATGCCTAGGTCATTAGCGTTCAGCTGTGACCTAATGACCTACAAAGTTGATTTAGAATTATTCATCTTCGTGTTTTCATAGTTCTAGAGCCCAATTGAACTTTTTTGCGATAAACGGATGTTATAGAATGGATAAAACAAGGAAATATTTCACGAGAAACAAGTTTAAGTAGGTAGGTACCTAAGGTATTATTTATTATATTATCTACGAATTTGAATAAATATCAAATGTTCTCTAGGGCAATTTCTGCCAAGGGCTAGGACTACAAAAAGTCCGGACCCGCTCCAGAAGTTATCATATGAAAAGAGCCGAACATTCGAACAGGCAACATGAGTGCATCAAGTCTATAAAAATCGTCCGCACCTGCCCTATTAGTGATTGAGTTATCTACGCTACAGCTTTGGTACCACTGTTTATCTATTGTGATAAGTTTTACCATCTACGACATCAACTGACAGTGTGGTGCAGTTAATCAAAAGGCTTTTTATGATTTTGATGAACCTTTGTAGTCGCGACGTTATATAAACGTAATGTTAGAAAGAACGGTACACTTTAATTAGTTTAATTAGGTACTATATAAGGTGATTCACAGATAAACAGTTCTAATGACGCAACTGTTGTTGTTATTGCGCTTCTGTTTATGCCACCTAGAATGGTGTGAATGTATTGGGAGGGTTTTCTTCTAGAAAGGTGATAAACACACCAAACAAAATATGAACTTGGGGTTGATAGTTGATACCTATAGCCCCCAGGTTTGAAACAGCAGGGTTTTGGGACGGGTGACTCGATCCGTTAAGCTGCAGCAGGAAGGAAACGGGAGTAAAAATGAATCCCGTCATCATTGCTTGAGGCTGAGAGTTTAAGTTCGTAACTTTGTTTCGGATGCTCTGTGGTGGAATACAACCTGAAGACGCAGTGGTAACATGTAGACGCGGATTTCTCCATTTAAAAACAAAGCCGGGTGGATTTTACATCTAATACCAGGTTAGGTTGACTGTACTGTTATGAAAACATTACGACAGTAGATATCAGCCTACCCTCTCTAGAATCAAAAGCGTAACAATGAGTTACGTGTGATAAGATAACAATATATCAGCTGATTGTCCTTGTGCACCGATTGTTGAAGGAAATTATTTGTTATTGTAGTTCATTATCATCATATCAACGCATGAACGTTACAAACATTTATCATGGGCCTTCTCCATAACTGTTTGAAGTAAGTGTCAATATTTGTAGGACGGCCAATAACTTTCACTGAATTTGGACGCACGGAATCGTGGACAATAGCAGAAAAGGAGGCTTATAACTACCAGTGGAAGACTCCTGTCTGAAATGATTATGTGATATCTTGTATGTTCTATTACCAGCATTTAAAAGAAGGAAAGAAGAAGTAAAGCGATATATAGAACTATTCGCGCTTCTGCGCATCAATTCGCAGCAAAGGTCATCTGATGCGTAGCGCGCAAGCAATGGTACTCCGTGCAGAAATACAAAGCAAGTTTGTTTACACGAGAGAATGAACAAGGCAAGACCAAGAACTGACCATTACTGTACTGGCCTTGATCGAGAATGTGTACTTTTCTGCCGAATGGCGACCACTGCTGGACATATGCCTCCACCAGGGATTACACAGCTACTGCAACTGGAACTGCTTAGCCGTGGATTTCCGTGACCTTCACCAAGTCGTGAGTCCACCTTGTCGGCCTACATATCTACTATGCTCCTTTAGAATTAAATTTACTACTAGTTTAGCTTGAAGTAAACTCGACTCAATTAAAGATAGATTGACAACCAAAACATTACAATAAGGCAAAAGGTCAACTCTATTCCTATTCCAATCCCATCATCCATTTATTAATATTCCAAAGAAAAACATGACGTCTACGTCTTCAATTGAAACGGCAAACGTATCACATAGGTACCTATCTCTACGTACTACACGTTGCTATGTTTGCAGTTCACGTGCCACGACCAGTAAACACAATCGTTTACGGACATCACAATAAACAATACAATTAATCATTGCACTAGTAAACACAAATTAGTTAGCAAACAAATATGAGATCACGCGCTGACCTATGAGTGTCCGACAGGTCGTGCTTGCGTGTTCCACGAATAAAATTTGGTCCTTGAATTGGCGAAAGGGCAATTTTGGATGAAGGTTTTCTAAAAACCCCTATTTCTACAATATGTGTGGACCAACGAAATTGGCGTAAAACAGGAATAAAGCGTAAAAAGAGAAGCTTATGCCCTGCAGTTGGTTATAGAGAATTTGGATGATGACGACGAATGCAATCCAAAGAGATTGATAATCCCACTATATTATTTAAAGCTCCCATGGGAAGAAGGCGTAGGCTTATGCATGAGAAGGGTTGGGAATTTGGGATGTTGGGAGATATGCTGCTTCCGATAATTCCATTCTTAATTAAAAAGTAAAATCTAGTTTTAAATGAAAAATAGTTCGCCTATTCCAATTAATTCCACAAACCTACCTACTTGCGTAGACATTACCAACGGCAGAGCTAGACTATGATCTCATGGTGTTTACTTATCTAAACCGTAACCGGCACCACGCACCAGTGTCTTGAACAGCTGGGTTTTTCTTATGATGTGGCAGTGCTCAGGGGGTAAAGCCCGGTCATAAACGCACATGATCTAGTTTAGGCAAAGAAGCGTAGGTATTATGGCCCGGTGGATGTTCTAGAGTAGACGGAATCATGAATTCATGACTCAGGTTTGTATGTGTATAGGAATTAGGAAGCCAAACTGTACTGGTTCTTGTGTAGTTCAAGCCGAAGAAACTTGACGTCAGCGAAAGAAATGACTTCGTCTCCCCTACCAAGGTAGTAGCTATTAACAATCGAGTATTGGGGCGAGATTCGAGAGACCTGTGGACTGCGGTCGGCTGAGTTGATTGATCGCTTCATACGATCGAGTAACCGTGAGGCCCCGAGGCTAGACCGCCTGCTACGTCACAAGTGCAAAAACCGTAAAAATATCACAACACATCGGGCGAACCGCGTCAATGTAGTCTGCCAAAATACTAATAAAAAAATCCCCGTAACGTAAACGTAGAGCAACTAATGACTAATCATGACAGAATGATAATGATATCAGCATTTTTCAGTAACCTCGAACAGCGCAAAATTACACTAAACCACTCACAACTCGATCTAAAAATCAAAACAACCGGTGACCCTAACAACCCAACAATCGTAACGTGTGAAAAGGGCCGTCACTCGCTTCCGACGCCGACGAGCTCGTATTAAGATTAATGATTGTATTCGTATGTTTACCCACAGCATCACAATATTACCGGGGGTCAACGACACCGGTTCTTACGTACGCGCCTAAATTTCCATAGTACGTGATCGTGCTTTGGCCTTTTTATGGCATGTTCGCAGTCGCTTATTATTGTCTGATGCGAAGATATTAGGATTTGATTTTAATATTTGTTTATTGTCTAGCTAGCGGCGCCCGCGGCTGCGCCCGTGTGCCGTGCTTTTCCGCTAAGACGCAATAGACTGCGAATTACGTTTCCTACGCAGTTCTGTCGTTCATATACGAGTTTATAGATTCTGTTTCGCTTTTAGGGCGTTAGAAGCAATGTTTTATGATTATTACTCTACCGTTAGGTAAGTGCCTATATGCTGCAGTATTCGGCCGAGGAAATGGAATATTATTTTTAATAATCCATTCCTGAAGAGTTTAAAAAGAAAAGTCAAGGTTTCCTAGAACCGTTACCGTTGTATAGTATAGATAAATTAGTAAAAATAGCAGTCTTATTGAACTCAAAAAGTCTATCCTATGATGCTGCTTTACTTATTTTTATAAGTGCATATAGTCCAGTTAGGTAGTACATAGTAATTGGAACTAATAAGATACAAATTATATTTTTCTGCACACATCTTATTTCCTGACTGCGAACATCTGATTCACTTTAGGATGATTATAATCATCAGTTCAACACCACAATAATCTTTGATAAAATAAAATGATGTAGCTATAATAACAACATATATATTATATTACTTTCCAGCTGTTTTCAAGTCCAACACAAAAGTTTGTCAGAAGTAATTTCCTACGAGCTATGAAGAAAAGAAACTACATATAACTTTCATACATATTTATAAACTTTATACTATTAATCAACAGGTTAAAAAAAAAACATCTTTAGTATTTGACTTAAGAGCTGTTGAATTTAGTAAATCAGGAAAATTGTTTATTTAGTATTTGAGATTTCTATACTTCAGTTGTTCATTAAGCTAGGAATTTTACTCACAAGCTCGACCAATTTAATTTAGTTCTACATAATTTTATTACTGTTGTATTTGTGAACTTCTTGCTTCACATGTTTTGTGGATGCACTAACTTATCAATGGAAAATGTGAAGTGCTAGGTATTAAATTTGGTAACTTCTAGAACAAATAAATATGGTGGATTTTTGTATTTTACCAATGCCCATCACAAGCAAACCGGGTGATGTTATTTATTATGATTAGTATTTATTTAAGTTTTTAGTTATAATAAGTGTTAAAGGAAATATTTGTAGATTCCCATTCAAACAGAATTTCTAAAGTACTTTAATGATGGGAATGACTTTGAGCCAATAAATAACGATGTTTTTGTATGTATATATTTAACTATTCAATCTAGAAATTAAAACAAATACTGACTATGTGTTGAGTTAAATCTACATTACTGAGACTATTTTAACTTATAAGAACTTATGTGAGATTTCGCAAAAAGTTTAGTCAAATATTTAGCATGTACTTGCAACATATAAACATGGTTATTTTATTAGAACACAAAGTAATTGGAAAGTAATTTGATTTTGTAAAGTATTTGAAAACAAGATATATTAGCATGGTTCACATTTGCCAAGGCAGCCTCATAGTAAATAGTGAATGCTCAGAAAGTTTACACTTGAACATGACATTGTTACCTACATAACCTTAAACATTCCAGCATGTACTCATGTTTTAGTAAACATTGTGGGAAAGTTCTATAGGAGTGTTCAGACTTACGTGTTGGGTGAAGCAGCTCGTCACTGGCGTCCTCAGTGCGGTGCTGCTTCAGGATGGCGGTCAGCCAAGCGTGCAGGTCCTGCTCGTTCTCCGCCACCACGCAGAACTGCTCCTCCCTGGTGAACAGCGCAATGACGTGCTTTTGCTTGAGGTCCAGCCGCCGCATGATGTTGTAGCAGCTCTTCAGCGGCAGCACGCGGCGCGGCGCCACTCCCGCGCGGAACTTCTTCTCCGACTCATAGTACTCCAGCCGCGCCGAGCACTCCGGGGTCTCCGCGCGCAGCACGAAGAACTTCTTCTTCATCGTCTTCAGCTTCCGCAGCTGCCCTTGGCGCACCACGGCGCCCGTGCCCCCGCCTCCCGCCGCCGACATCACTCCTGCATCCCAGTCCCGCACCTAACGACTCTGGCACATGCCAACCGATAACCTTGAAGTTGTTTACACCAATGATGAAAGTCACCCTAATAAACGACGAATAGTAAAACACCGTCGACGGACACGCGCCACGACTAAAAATACGTATAATAATCACCATAAAGTGCGTAAATAGTACCTCGTTATGATAAATCGAATGGCGTAACGAATCCGACGTAGTACCATAAGAATTTATTCCGTGGGCAGAGCTGCGGTGATTCCTCACTAAAACGATAACACTAATGTTAAAAATCTTATCTTTGCGAAATAATCATAATACATCAACAACAAACACTATTTCAATCCATAATTTGGTACGCTCGCTGTTACACTCGGTCATTCACAGACACTCGAGTTTAGAAAGAGATAAAATCATTCATAGTAAACGTAATTCGCACCGCACGCCCTTCCGTAGGTACGCAGGGCATGGAAGTCATGCCGTGGTCATGCCTCGCGACATCAAAACATTCGATTTTCACGTTATCACTCACTACTAAGACACACCACTGTTTTGCAAACCGTTACAAATGATATATGAGGAAATGTTTTTGTGTTTGACCACTTATTTTATAAAAAAACACGTATTTGCGCCTCGTTTTTTATTGGTTCTTCACTATTGCGTGTCATTTATTTGTACGACGAAATAGTACTCCATCGAACTATGTATTTTTTTTTTTTTTTTTTTTTTTTTTTTTTTTTTTCTGTAGGGCATCTCGTAGCTGACCTCTGAGGTCATGACTACTTAACCGGTCAATCCTGTGGTTGCCTTAAGCTGCTACACTCAAAGCCTCCAGCCAGGGGCATACAAAACTAGGCTAAAAAGCTAGGTGAACGCTCGCTAAGGGCACCCCCTGTGGGGTACGAGCCTCGGCTTAGGGCGTCACCGGAGGGAGGACATCAAAGATGGGACGGGCTGGATCAAAGTTTTGATCATTATTATTAATCGGGGAATTTAAAGCTACGTGCACAGCTGAAACCACTGCTGGCACCTCGTTATCGAGCAAGGGTCGGGGAGGAGTATCATTTACTCGGGGGCGCGGACGCGATCGCAAAGGACCTCGACGGCGAGGTCGGAATGACGGGAGGCGTCTGTATCTGTGTAGAGTACTAGTAGCCCTATTGCTCTCCTGAAGGAGGGTTATGGGGTCATCAGGGTCGGTGAGAATGTGCCTAGGTCGGCGGGTACGGCTAATCCTACTTGGGACATAGCTGGCGGCCTCGACAACCAGAGGGTTGCGATGTTTGACCGCGGAATCGAAGTAACGCTTTGCAAGGCGTTTTAGAAATTGGTGGATCGTGGGAATTCTAAGGTCGAGATGGAGACTCTCGTTCCTAACATACCAGGGGGAGCCTGTGGCCCTACGGAGGAATCGGTTTTGGAGCGTTTGCAACCTATGGATATGATGGGGTTTTGCATGGGCAAAGACGGCACCCGCATAGGTCATGATGGGACGAATACACGCTGTGTAGATTCGCAATTTGCACTTAAGTGACATCTTGCTGCGTGCGTTTAGGACGGAATGGAGCCTACCGAGAGCGAAAGCGGCTCGCGAGAACTATGTATACGGCGTGTTATCTTTATATATTTGTCGCGTAACCACTAACCAATCATAGCGTAGTATGCCGCTACGGAATAAACCATGTTCTATAACGTCTAATAGATTGTCTGTGCTATTTTATTATTAGCCAATCATAGTCTACGATTTCGGAGCTGTAGCATCGATTGTGATGAGACCTATACTGCCAAAGTATAGAGTATTGTAGTACATTGAACACTTCCTTGCAAACGGTCTCCCGCGTTTTTTAAAAAACACGCAAGCTATCACTTACAGCTAATAAAGGAACGAGAAATGAATCCATAGCAAAAAAAAAAAATGTTGACGAAAGAGTACAGAAAAGTAAGTACAGTACAAAGCAAAAGAACAATTTTACAAGAATGTAACTCAAAAAGTAAAAAAAAATTTAGTAAACAATAAAACATATTAATTTAATAATAAGTAGTTTGTTGTATTCACTTGTGGTCACAAGTAGTTGTGCAGCAAAACTAAAGTTAAAAAAGGGATTTAAATTACTCATTTCCCCATTTTTGGTCCTTTTATACTATATTATTCCATAGTCCTTTTAGAGTCCTTGGTGTTGGAATGTGTTGCTATTGTTCCCAATGAACTCGAAATAATTACACCTGGAACGTTTCATTTGACAGTTCCTGATGACAGTTCTTGATATGTTTGGATACACCACAGAGTCCCACATAAACTAAAGTGTTGTCTTTAGTCGTCTTGACAGTTTTGTCAATAAAAAATGTATTATGTACTATAACTAATCATTTTGTAGCTCAAAAAACAGTAATGTGTTAAAAAAATTCGTAGTATCCGTCAATTTTACTCGTAATTAACGTATTTATACTTGTTGATTCGGTTTCGTATAAGCCCTAGGTTAATTATCCGATTATTGCTGATGACACTGGTTCAATATGTCCGACGACGTCCGTCATTCATTCATTCATTTGCCTTGCTAAAAAAGGTATAGAAACGAGAAATGTTGGCAAATTAGTGACGATTATACGTGTTATCTTTCTTGTTCAAGTTATTATTGCTTTTGTTTTACACAAATACTCGTGAATCGGGACGCGCATTGTTGATTATGAGCCGCTTTGGTAATACTCAATATGTTTACATTGTGAAATAAGTTCGTAGACAGTTCTGTCGCCGTGAAAACCATATTCATAGCGAAAGGAGAGTTTTTTGTTGGTCTTGCTATGTTTGATAAGTGATTTGGGTGTGCGGCGACGTTGATAGACCGTGTCTGTGTACTGTTAGTCGATAATTGTGTGGTGTAAAGGTGTTCCATGTTTCGTTGTTCGTTTGTCGTGTGCAATCGCAACAGTCCCCGCTTTGCGGTGCAGTTTTGTAATAGTCATTAGAGCGTAGAAAATATGTCAAGTGGATTGACCCTAGTAAATATTGTAATTTTACAGTAATCTCGTTTACTAGATAATGTGCTTATCTGTATAAAATAATGCAATTGTGGTAAATCTTAAAACTTGTTTTACGCAGGGCCCAAAGTATAGCTGTGAAGTGGAACAATGGGTGTAAAATTCTAATCAATAAGGTAATAATGACTTGTTTTTACTAGCTTTTTATTGTGTTGAGTGCACACTAACAGTAACTATGAATATGTATGAAAAGTGATTGTCTGTCACAAAGTTAATGAGAAAAAATGCTTGACTTGCTATACTCAGTACTTACACGACATAACAGGAAGTCAATGAAAGAGTAATAATGAATTAAAATTATAAAATGAACCATTATACTATTGTAAATACTTATTGACAATTGATTTCCTTTTATGTTTATTTTGATTCATTAAATGGACTTTTTATTATCAATAACTAATACATAGAACTACAGGATAGTTCTTATTATGAGCTAACTTGATTGCTGACAATATTTCTCATATTCGTAAATATTACTGGAAAAAGTTAATCATTGATGTTTAATTTAAAAGTCATAACTGACCAATATTTCAATCATGTAAGCTATTTTCATAATGTACCACAACACAATTTTTTCTTTAGAGTGAAATGGTGTTAATCAAAAAGACTTCTCTAACAAGAGTTTATCCATGGCCAAACTTTTGTATGCTTAAATATGGTAGAATGTACCCTGGAACGAAATATTATTTTGTAACAACTCACCTGTATTCTATGCATTCTATGCAAATAAATATGTTCTATTATATTCAAATAAAAAGGTATCATAACCTTGTGATTGCCCAAGACCATTCGAAGTTTAAAACCGTTTGGAAACCATTAATCTGCGTGGCACAGTCTTGTGACCTCTAGCACTCATGGGAAGAGAGTTCAACCAACCATATGGTGTAACACACTGACAATCACAATTATTGTTCTTACCTTTTATTTTGAGTGTTATAATAGCAGTTGCATTGGTCAAGATACATTTGGTGCAATTTACAATATCATTATTTAATTTTAAGCTAGATGTCCCCCACATAGAGCTCCCCCACATCATTGAGCTCTCAAACTGGTATCTGTTGTAATAGTGTAAAAGATAAAAATGAGGCTGCTTATGTATTATAGTTAAAAAAAAAGGTTTTATAGTAGCTTTACCATGTATAATCAGCTTATAATGTTCCCACTGCTGGGACGCAGGCCTCCTCTTTGTGAGAGGGAGTGGGCTGTAATTCACCATGCGGGCCCAGTGCGGATTAGTACATGTCACATGTCTTTGAATGTTTGGTTTTACACTATCCTGGCTTCCTCACAATGTTTTCCTTCACTGTTTTGAGAGCAGTGGTGATAAATAATTAAGCTTCTTTAAGTTTTAATTTGTAAGCTTCAAAATTAGTCTAGATTTCTTAATAAGGGTAAGCAATAGCTCACCCTTATTAAGAAATGTAGAGTAATTTTTCATTGTTTTGTTACTTTAAATAATATTTTTAGTTGGTGTTGCTCTGAAGAATGAACTAGACGGCTATATCTATAGTATCAGATGCATGCTATGATAATGTCCTTTGAACTCTTAAGACATTGTTTTAAGGTTTAAATTATAATGATTAGCTTCTCATGATGAAATATCAAACTTTCAATGGTTTCAGTACCAGAATACCGTCCAAAACTATTTAAACCTATTTATCTTTATTTTCAGATATATTATGGCATCTGGGACATCATCTTTAGAGAGTAATGGCAGTAATGGTGGGTATTGCTTCAAATAATTTGTTGTCTACATTTCTTGGTCCTAATAATTAATTTAATTTGTTCATTGTTTTACTAATCTCATTCATTGGTGCTGCTTTCCTAGGAAAAAATTATATTCATAACAATGTACAACAAAACCCGTAGAAGTAATACAACAATTTAAAGTACAAACCCGGTCTGGGTTTGTAGCTAGAAGTTTATGTAAAAGCTGTACCAACCTATCAATCTAAGTTTAATTTGAAAGAGGTTATAGTTGCAAACATACAACATTGTGTGCTGTAATATAATACAGTCCCAAGGGCCAGGCTAAAAAAAAATGTAGAGAGTAAACTCACATTGACTTCTTATTCAAACTATGTGCTAGTAATTTAATTGTGAGGGTATGTTTCATGGGATTTTGAACAGATTCCGTATCTCTTCCATGATGCAGCAGATAAAGAAAAAATACTGTTATCAATCTTAAGGTTTTTGATAAGGGCATATTACATCAAATTGTCTAATCTAAAACTATGTACTATAGTTGATATGTGGTTACAAAGAAATGTCTTTAGTCACAAAACTAGACAATAGCATGTGGTTTTCCACACTTGGGTGTTATTCCTCATATGAAGAATTTGTTATTTTTATAGTTCTTTCCTTAAGGTTTATTGAATCATGAGTTCAGAATGTTCACTAGAGTTTCTATCTAGTAGGTAATACAAAGTACAAATCTGGGCTAACACTTCTGCTGCATGTTAAATAATTAACTACAATTTTTTATAACTGCTAACTACATGCCAACAAAGTTCCACTTTAAGATCCAAGTGTTTTGGTTCTCCCAAGTTTCTAATATTTTTTTTTTTTGCTAGCTTTTAGTCGTCTCACTTCTAAGCAAAGGCCTTCCTCCACTCTTTTCATCTTTCGCGATTTCCCTTTTAATAGTATCTAATGGAAAACATCTTTCAGCCATTTGGTTGTCACCAAAACAACAATACTTACGGATGTATGACTTTAAAGGGTGGTTTGTAATATTCATCTGGTTTCAAAACACCTGCTAAACCTAAACGTTTTGTTCCAGAATCAATATCCCACAATTACGTGAGCACAGAGCGTCACACTACCGCTCAGCTGCCGACTATCCCGATTCCGATCGAGTACGATGTGCTGACCTCGAACCAATGCTACGAGAAACAGAACTACACGGTCAAGTCGCACGGCGCGCACGTCATGAGTGGACCGTACGAGCCGCTGCAGTATGACGTCATCAGGTAGGTGCTGGCATTCGTGGTGGTTTTAATTTAATAATTTGAATAATCACGCATTTAAACGCTTGCCTGAAATGTACCAGTTTTGCTGCCAAAAAGGAAGAATGTTCATAAAGAAAAGAAAACATCATTACAAATCTTACAGATCTCATTTATAATTTTCCGAAATAAAATGATTTGATTTAATCCCTACCTTAAACCAACAGTCCTTTCATGGTATTTTTACCTCTGACTGCTACCCATGCAGCAAGTCATCTGCACCCTTATTGCAACGACTATAAAGATCATTGTATCCTGATAATTAACTATATTTTTTATGAGCTGTGTTAAAGAATATTCTATCTATTTATCTAACAGTAAGCAAACCAATGAGAGCTTGAAGCAGCAGTGCGAGAAGGCGCTGCATGATCTCAATCAGTTGCGGCGTCAGCACACGGAGACGTCGCGGAGGTGTGAGCATGTTATGAAAGTGAGTTTTTAAAGTTTTTATACCACTACCCTTAAATTTCAGAAGCTCTTCCGAGCTTGATTGGCCGATTTCTATCATTTACGGACCGTTATTAAAATTAAGACTCTTGTATCTTTCTTTACCAATAATGAGGCAAAGACCTCATAGCTTTGCATAGTAGACCCTACCATATGGAAGTAGCAATCATAAGTAAAAATGGCTTACGAATCTATTTATATGCCTTTTTTTTTTTTTTTTTTTTTTTTTTTTATTGCTAAACCAGGCCTATTTATATGCCTGGTTTAGCAATAAAAACGTTACCATTGGTAAGCAAAACATTCGTTTTATAAGAACCGAGAATAAGTTATTTCTTACAACTAGCAACAATTTGAAATGTATGAAATGGGTTTTTCGCATCACAAACGACAGCAGTGACAACTGGTAATACATTATTGACTATTTAATTTCAAAGAGTTCACTTTTTAAGAGTTAACTTTTTATTAGAAGGACTGTTTTACGAGTGTGATAGATAGTTGAATTATTGTACCCGACTGTATTTTCTTAGATGTAAAATAAAAAATCGTACCAATTAATTCGAAGACTGGTTTGTGCAATGAAGACTGTTTGAAGTTGAACCCAGGACGTAAAAGGGTTTACAAAATGGTATTTGTAAACGGTTCGCTGTGCAACGCTCACCCCTAGACAGCTGTCACTTGTTTCGTGTTTTCCGATGTGTTTTGAGTGCTTTCCTGATTATTTTTCATTTTCAACGTCCACTGCTTTGATTTTTGCGGCTTCTGACCCTTTTTTTTTTTTTTGACGGTGGGAAATCATCAAATAACTTTTGGAGGACGTGTCAGACTCTTACTGACTAAAACCCACCCGTGTTCCTTCGGTTGCCCTGTTGCCGGGGGCCACGATCTCCCTTTCGGTTTTCTTTGCAACCCCGGCAGGCATCGGCCCTAGTGGACCCCTTCAAATCTGCTGACATCTCTTTGAGGCGCGCGTGGAACACAACGCGCCGTCGACCTGGGCCTGGTCCTTATCGGACGGTGAGCCACCCATTGCTCACCGTCCGCAAGCCCGCGCCTACGGTGGCCAAAATCGCCTCGCGATTCCCGACGCCCTGGGCGTCTCCTCCTGCGGCGGTTAGGGGCATGAGGGCGCGAAATTTGCCTCTCCCTCACGCGTTCCGCCTCCTCCTTCGCGAGCATTACCGCTTCGCAGAAGGAGGTGACGGCCTCCCATGTCCTCTCGCTCCGTACCATGGCCTGAACCAGGGCCGGACGCGAGAGATCACCGCCGCCGATCGCCTCCACGAGGACACGGCGATGCTCCGCCCAAGCTGGGCAGACCTCCACCGTATGCTCCACCGTGTCCTCCGGGAACGGATTCTGACCCTGGCTACCTTGTACGACCCTTGCTTTCACATTGGACATCGAAGATTGATCACACGATTGACTTGGAATTGTTATTTTGGATTTTACCGCCGCTTTGTGGACTGAATATTGTTGAAACTATGGATCGCTGTGTAAATTGTGGGATAGCAACTAGTCACTGCAATACACTAATGTATGTTTGAATCTATAAATTCACATCATTTTCATCTCGTTACATTCAGGCCCAAGAGTGTATGTAATCGTTTCCGTCTACTTAAGGTCCGATTCTATTCATCCCGAGTGACATAGGCCATATAAAAAAAAAACAAAATGGCGGCAGTGTGGCTCCATATTCAAGTGTGTAAATAAAATAATTTCTTCATTTATTACAATATGGGTATCCAATTGAAGGCCTTCATAAGCACATTCCAAAAATATATCATTTATTGGCATAAATTTTACATAGGTAGGGTGTCCACCCCTCGCCATCCACTCCTCGCCTCGCCTCGCCGTGAGAGTATAAAACTACATTTAGTGTAAAAATAAAAATAAAACTTGACACTAAAATGTATAAAATAAAATAAATAACTAAAAAAAAACACAACTGCCCTGCCAAAAAACGAACTAAAAAGTAATAAATAAGTTATATTCGTTAATCTGTATATACAAAGTGAAAGGTCACTCATTTCACGCTTTGTATATACAGATGAACTAATACAACTTGATTACTACTTTTTAGTTCGTTTTTTGTCAGGGTAGTTGTGTTTTTTTAATTTTAATTATTGGTTGAAATGGAAGACCTCTTGTTAAAGTGGCGCCAACTGGTCAATCAATCAATCAATATTCTGAATAGTGGTGTGAATTTTCAGGAAAACCCTCATTGTTTTGTTAAACGTACCTATTGAAAAACTAACAAAGCGGCGTTGGTTCCGATTTTGGGCACGCGTCAAAAACCCGTTCTTCAGCTGTATAAAGGACTGTCACACAGGTATGAGTGACAAAGACCTTCTTCAAAGCCGAACTTCTCCTGAAACGATGTCTTGTTTACGGCCGGGTATTGTAGCTTATCGTATAAGAGCCCATTCACACGTACAACAACCACACCACATCGCTGCGACAAAATGTGGGCAAGCAGTGGTTATGTGTGAATAGTGTTGCTACAACATTTTGCAATTGCGTTGTGGTTTCGTTGTCGCTAGTAGTTGCGATATGGTAACGTTGTGGCTAGTGTTTGCAGACAGATTGACTCCGACTGTGACAGTGTTGTCGCGTTGTGGCTGTGACGTCGTCTTGATGTGGTCGGTATCGTCCCACGGTTTTTGACGGCCAAATATTGTCTGTACGAATAGAATATTCATTTACATACAAATTAGCGCCTGTCAAAGTGGTGTCGTTGTAGTGTGGTTGTGGTACGTGTTATCAGGTTCTAAAGGGTGTCTGACTTGGAATGACAACAGTATTAAATGAATAGGCCTTTGTTTAATGTTGTATTCTAACTATTATTTCTTATAAAAACAATTTTATTGCTATTGTATCAGGAGTTGGAGTACTTCCGCGGACAGCACAGAGCAGCTATGAACCAGTTGGAGGTATCGGCGCAAGAAGCCAGCAGTTTGCGCGGCAAGTACGGCGATCTACTCAACGACAACCAGCGGTAACAACTGATTTTCCATCATCTTCAGTCCAAAATACTTCTCATCAAAAAAGACATCAAAGCTGACTGGACTCAGTTTATTCTTTTATCACAGACTTTTTTAAACGTGAGCAGTGTTGGTATTTTTTGGCATCGAAACCTGTGTTACGCTACACCAAGTATGTTGGCCCTTGTTTATAATTTAACTAACACAGTTCGGTTTTTGAAATGAATTGTTACGGACTTCGTTTTTGCTAAGGCAGACCTAATGATAAAATAAGGTGAATGTCTTGAAATATATATCCTCTCTCTCCTCGCAGCTTGGAGCGCGAGGTGCAGCACTTGCAACAGACCAGCAACCCCGAGGGCAGCTCGGACGCGCTCGTGCACACGCTGAGGAAGTATGAAGCGCTCAAGGAAGAACTGGAATGTTTTCAGAAGAGGTGAGAATTCGATTGACACTTTTAGTAACATCATTTTGGTAACGAAAATGAGAAGCTTTTTATGACACACTTATATACATATATTTTTTTTAAGTTTTTGTTATGTTATGCCTATTTTTCCGTGGGGTGAGGACCTGATGACCTGATGTAATACAAATCTACACCTAAAATAATCACCAGCTGTGGACATTCCCTTGTCTGTAAATTTCCTTATGTTAATTGAATTTATTTTTTATCATAACATATTGTTTTGTGAGGAGCAATATAGACATATTCAATTATTTTGCTCTAGGTACGACGACCTAATAGAAACACACAACACAACATTAGAAAAGCTACGAAATGTTCAAGAAGAGAACAGCAGACTGAAAACACAATGCCACGACTTGACGCAAGAGAGAAATGCTGTTGTACGTATTGTCTTTTACTTGAATTTATTTCATCCAATAAAACGTAGGTGTAGGTTAGAACTTTTACTCCAACGCGGTTGTTGTAATTGTTCAAAGCCATTCTATCGAACATTTTGCTGATGTTCAAACTGAGCATAACTTTAATAATATCGGTTAGTAAACTGCCTAGTTCAATGTCCTAAAAAGTTATAATTTAGCGGACGCGGGTCTTGTATTTTTTTTCGTGAAATTTCACGCATACATGCAACAAGTGTGAAGAATTCATCAGAAGCTAAATAAATTGTTTTGTGTAGATCCGCGAACGGAATGCTCTGAAGCAGCAGGTGGCGCACGTGGTGCGGCAGTGGGAGGGCGGCGCGCGCGAGCGGGCCGACATCAAGCGGCTCACGGACGAGCGGAACGCCGCCATGGCCGAGTACACGCTCATCATGAGCGAGAGGTACTCATCCACAACGACCCACCTCCAGCCATGAACACACCATAACACTCCCAGATATACCCCACACATATCCAGATACACCCCACACACATCCAGATACACCCCACACAATCCAGATACACCCCACACACATCCAGATATACCCCACACACATCCAAATACACCCCACACACATGCGGATACACTCCACACACGTCCAGATACACCCCACACACATCCAGATATACCCCACACACATCCAAATACACCCCACACACATGCGGATACACTCCACACACGTCCAGATACACCCCACACACATCCAGATATACCCCACACACATCCAGATATACCCCACACACATCCAAATACACCCCACACACATGCGGATACACTCCACACACGTCCAGATACACCCCACACACATCCGGATACACTCCGCACACATCCGGATACACTTCGCACACATCCAGATACACCCCACACACATCCGGATACACTCCACACACATCCAGATACACCCACTCACATCCAGATACACCCCACACACATTTAGATACTCCCCTATGGGATGTATCTGGAGGTGTGTCCAGATACATCCCACAGTCCACCATTTATTTAAACTTTAAACCACTACTATTTAACAGAAACGCAAAACAGGGTAATTTCCAGGCCACAAGAAAGTATAGGTTTTGTAATATTATGTCTAACTCTATGCTTTGTGACCGTCACAGGTAATTTCGCCACAAACTAATATCAGTAAAAAAAAAAAACTTTTTTACTGTATCTGGCGTTATGGTACGAGTTTTAGAAAAAGTTCGGCTTTGTAGGCCATCGATTCTCACTCTGTGTGACAGTTCGATCTGCCATTAATGCCCAGGTACTGTAACTTACAATAAAACTGCAAGTGATTATTTCAATCTTGTGTCATCAGGGACACAGTTCACAAAGAGATGGAGAAGCTATCAGACGATCTCCAAGCGGCGCTGAAACGTGTCGCCGCGCTGGAGTCCGCGTTACAAGCTTCTCGAGAGGAACAGAGGGCCACCGCGCTACAGGTAAGCAATATTATACCTTAACACCACATCATAAGGCACAAAATAGTCCACAGTTTACCTCCTCTATGAGAAATTGTCGTCTGAGTAGAATAGACCTCATTTATCGCTTTCCATCTGGTGAGATCGAAAGCAAGGACAAGGTATTAAAAGTTTTTTTTTTTTGTGATTTCTTGAGTTGCCCTGATGATTTTTGATGCAATAGAAATTCTTAAGGATTGTTAATTTGTTTTTTGAGTCATATACGGTTAACGCACGTCAGTAGTATCACTTGACTTACGAAAACCGTCCTTATTGTTACTAGTTAAATACGTTTATGACAAGTTGTTATATTATCCATAAAAATAGAACAATATTAAAATATTTTTCAGTATGGTAGGATTAATTTCTTTGATCTTTGTTGCCTAATAATATAACAAAACGCCAGTTCATCATGGATTAGAAAAAAATCTATTGTCACGTAGAATATGACATAAACCTAACAATGTATGTATGTTATATTTGTCAACTTATGTACTACGTGTATTCTTAGACGGAAAAACAGTAACATATCGCATCAAGAATCACAGGATGTGCTATCTCGCACACGTTTACAGGCGGGGCAACCACACCTGTTACACGCAGCAATCAGTAAAAGGCCAAATTCAAGAAAGTAGGCCGTCCTATTTACACATGGAACGACAACCTTAAACGGGACTTGACGTTTGACAAGGAATTCAACTTTTTGATGGACACGGCTGCAGACCGACATAAGATTATGAAAGCTGCTAGCAAGATCTACAAGAAACGTAAACGATTAGGAAACACGACGACGAATCTGAAACGAAAAAATATGGATAGTTGCGAAGCTTCTGACGAAGACTTAGAAACAGCTAAATGTAACACAGCACAGCAGCAATATAGAAAAGAGCCGAGAAAGCAGCATAACCCCGTCAAAATACTCACCGGTGAAGATGGACCTGAACCAACATAGCGGTGACGTCGCAAAAAGATGCCCATCCATAGATAACACCCATCTCTCCACTATTCCATTGCTTACTCAAGGATGCATATCCGGTAGGCTCGCAAATCCCTCCTTATCCTAAGGGCACGTCTTCCCTACCATTACCGCGCCACCCGGTCTACTCCTTGATATGCAATGGCCTCTGTAGTCCTATGAAACATGAGGCTTCAGGAGCTAGTGCAAATCTTGGGGTTCATTCGATTTATCGAGTCTGGTTAAACCACGCTGGGATCGGTGCATTTCATTCATTCATACATTCATTATGTACTACGTGTATTCACTCATATTCTTACGAACGAATGATTCTTATTCGTATCATTGGTTCAGGCGGAGAGTCTGCGTCGCGAGATCGAGTCCGCGCTGCTGGACCGCGACCGCGCCATCAAGGAGTGCACCGACCTCAAGGCGCCTCAGAACACCTCCACACTAGGGAAGTCCAGGTATGTACTGCTATATTATGTTCGCACATTACTGAACTCAAAGGAACCAAATATGTACTGCAACTCACTATAAAAATATGACCATTATACTTTGACTGTGATTTATGGTCGAAATACAACAAAAAATAAAAAAGTGAAATATACACGTAGAGATATTGATGTTTTTTTATGTAGTGATATTTGATCGACCTTGCAAGTTATCGAAAATCTTGCAGTACAAAAACAATCTCTAGTCCGTGTTTGTTTTGTCGGAATTTGTTACGAAGGGTATGTTTTGTTTGTCAGACAAGACACCTCGGCGTACCACCACTTGGGGCTAGCAAGTGGTGTGGGCAATGACGGATTTCTCACCGGACAACACTCCAATGACCCATCATTGGATAAGTTGCAAGGTAAATAAACAATTTACTTAATAATAATCTTATAATGAACTTAGGAAGGGTTTTTGTGGAAGTTCATGGCCTAGATGGGTTACATATGGAGTTTTTATGGAAGTTCGTAATTTTTGCCGTTGGGAAATCACTATCGGACACAGGGCTTGTATTATCATAAAAAAGTAGTTGACGTTGTACGATCCGCTTTATTACGCCATCATAACGATTGAAAATATTGACGGCCAAGGTATCCGTAGACAAGAGACCATAATATTTCAGCACGAGGTTTCAAACTACTTAAACAGAGTGATTATGGTAATGCATACCTTACCGCTGACTTGTATTTAGAGGAGGACACCAGAGAATTCTCAAACTGAAAGATGCTTACCGTTTATTTTAGAACGTTCGCATGCTAAACTCAGTCTTAAGGAAATAGCACACATATCAACTCGAACCATTCAGTATTCTTTGTATGAGACTCCCTACTGCAACGCACACTAATCGGAATCGTAATGTAATCGCCTCGTCTCGAAACAAGCTTATGAACTGCGGCGATACGGTGACGACCTTTTCCGAGTTGATATGTGTGCCTCTGTGACCTCTAATCTATCGAAAATTCCTCTTCTTTTCTTTAATTTTTGACATGCTGGATGTCGGAAAATATCAAACGGGAACGTACTACCGGGATGGTTAATCGATTCAAGCGTGACCTTGTGTAAATCCAAATCCAATCCATTACAAAATACAATAGATGTTGTTATATTTAGTAACTTGTTCTGCTTAACTATTCCTAAAGAGCCATAATAAACCCTGTAAGAAATCGACACGTGTCACGGGTATGGCTCACTCTGCGACCAGCGCTCGGTGTGTGTTCGGGTTCGCGACAAGTCAATCGTCATCCTGAGGATGCCTCGTTGAGAGGTGAAAAACGTGTCGATTTCTTACAGGGTTTTTTTATGGCTCTTTAGGATTGGTTAAGCGGAACAAGTTACTAAATATAACAACGTCTATTGTATTTTGTACTACCAGGATTCGTTACTATTTTATTATAATTATGTATAGATATAGATTTCACAAAACTATTGCACAAGTGTTTGCCAACAGCGTGCCCCCCTATCAACGTCATCCGAGGGTCAAAAGATCCTTGCAGCAGTCAAGCCGAAAATTTGGTATTAAAATAATCAGTTATTTTCCTCAATATATATTTGATATCTATTCTCCCTTAGGTCTAGTGGGCATGGTGGTAGATGCCGTGGACAAGGAGCGCGTAGACAATCTGGAGCAAGCCAACCAGGAGCTCGAGCGACTGCGCAAGCAGATCGACAGGCTGCAGAACGAGCTCAACGACGCGCAGAGAGAAGCTGAGGTAAGCAAGATAATAAAAAAATAACATATTACTTTTTCATAATTGTTAGTTACAAAGGACCTAAAAATATCTTAGACATTATTTTATTTCAGACAATTCTAGTCCATAGTTTAATCTAAACAGATAAAAAACCCAACATAAAATTGTGATTAATTAAATTTAAATATTCAACTCATTAAAAAAACATTAATATTGCATCATTCATAAAATTTTAATTAAAGTGATTAATATATAATTTATTACTTAAAACATACTTACGTACAAAAAACCATAGTGGTATCTCCTCATACGTAACCATAAATATGACTTGAATCTATGATATTATAAGTGAAAACTGTTGTGGAAGTGTAAAATAACTTAAATTTCGGAAATTAAAGTTATTTTTCACTTTGTAGCGTTTTTTTTTTTGAAGTTTGCTGTTTTTTTTTTGTGGAAAGGTTTAATTTTTAGCTCTTTAGTTTAGTTACCCCACAAACGTTTGAATACCACTACCTGCTATGTGAATAACAGTGACAAGAACTAATCATCATTCACATAGATTAAGTGGGAAAAATACGTATTATTGAAGCTAACTCAAAAACAATTCAAGCAAAGTTAATAAAATTTTGATATACTCAAGATCACTTGTTCTTATGACTAAGGTTTATAGTTCACTACAAGATTTTAACATAACTTACTAACTACACTAGGTACTAAATTAAAAGACTAACTAACTATCTGTATAAATAAAAATAATAACATAAAATTTACATGAGACCACCGCGCTAGCTTCCTCTCTCTACCAAATGAAAAAGAATTTTCAAAATCCGTCCACAATTGACGAAAATATGATAGGTTACTTATGCAACATTCGATCTTTGAAATCGGCACACTAACGCACACTAATAAATAACTTTGTCGCTCGTATAATTAGATGACACGTTGAATTAGGACGTTATAGTATTTTTATTTCACGAAGTGACACGCGCTTTACTTGTGGTAACCAAGTGTACAAACACGCTGTGAATGTGTGTGTAAGCGCAGAAGCTCTCGGTACCTTCCGAGACATGGGCCAAGTCGGAAGTGTGTGTGTATGAGTGCGTTATTTGCTGACGCTACTCGTTTTCACGATAATTATATTTGTTTCTGTACTTATTGTAATTCCATGTGAAAAGTATAGACTGCAAATTCTTCTACTATATTTTTACCGGCTTTCTATAACAGTCAAGAAAATCTATTAAGCCAGCAACTTAAAGTAGCCATATAAACTTTTTTATTTCAGGTATCGAAACGGCGAAGAGACTGGGCTTTCTCAGAAAGAGACAAGCTGTTGCAAGAGCGAGAGAGTGTCAAGGCACTCTGCAATCGACTGAGAAAGGTAAGTCGACTGTTGTTATACATAAACTCGGGATTGAATTTTGATTTGGTACTATTTTTCTAACGCCAATTTTGACACTATTCATAATCGATGTGCACTAAAGTTGTAGCGTTTTATCATAGCAATAGCGGTCATTAACCCACCTACATCATCTAGCAATTTTTATTTAAAAATCTAAAGTCCATTAACGTCCTGAATCTATCGTGGTCTTCAACATGTTTCAACAACGAATAACCATAAATAATTTATTGTTTGGGTTCCTACGGAGAGATGCTAGGAAAAGGAGGATGAACGCTATTGCCACGCTAAAACGCAATGGTAAAAAATTGATAAAATTGAAGAGCTATATTTATTAGATAGATATAATAGGCACCACAAATCACGAATCACTAAACGTATGTAGCGATAAACGAATTCAGAGTAGTTGACAAAGACCATGATGCTTTAATTTTATGATTTTAGATCGATGTATTGAGTTATTTGTGGTACAAGCGGGACTTAATGCAATTAAAGGTTCTTATTGCCCTTACCTTTTTATAGGAGCGCGACCAAATGGTAGGCGAGTTAGCAGACGCCCGTCGCCATGGCAACAAGAAGGAATGTAAAGAGAAGCGCAACACTATGGCCGACGAAGACGAACGGAAGGACTGCAGGAGACACGCGCATTCCAGGGATTCGGCTGTTGATGCTGATGTGCAGGTAAACCGATTTAACTTACACTTTTTTTATCTGTTTATTTGTTTCGGTACCATCGAAGAAACGCATATCTATACACCGTAAGGACTATTTCTGCTTGCAGCGCTCGGCCGCTATAGTAACGTTTACCTATCAAAAAAAAGGGTCGTGTGCACGGGATTTTGTTTCCAAACTGCTTAGGTATGCGTTTCTTCGATAGTACACAATATGTAACAAAAAAACTGTCCGATCCGAAAAGGACACATAGGTACTGCAAAAATATTACGAAAAAGTTCTTTAATATTATTATTATTGAAAATAAAAAAGTTATTGCTATTTTAAATTATTATTAATTATTATTATTTTATTTTTTATTTTATTATTGTTTTTTTTTTTTGGTGTACTATAGGTACACCTCTGCCCAACCCTTCGGGGATTACAGGCGTGATGTTATGTTATGTGTTAAATTCACATTATTAGTACCAAAAGTAACCCAAATCTATAAAAAATTAGCAAATTTTCAACAGGGGGAATAAGTTATGTCTTGTAGACACTCGCTAAACGACGGCCGCCCGCGCCCCATGTAAAATTCCCCATTGAAAATAAATGTGTTTTTGTTTTTTCCTGAAAATTACCACATAAATAGACTCAGTACGATAGATACCTAACAACACCCGCACGGATCGGACAGTTTTTTTTTTACCTTGTTTACACAAACATTTACACGTCAATAATATTTTTAAAACCAGATGAGGTCAATACAGAAACGTCCGACTACTCTGAAACGAAACGAATGTAGAGGTCCTGTCAGTGCACGTATTTGTCAGTAATCGTGTAACTCATGATCATACTCACATGATCTACTCTAGCCTACTGTTGAATTTTTTTAATTTAACTAAGACAAAAACACCGACTTCCGAAACTACTAATTTTACGCTTTGTTTTTTTTTTTTTTAAATTTGGTTGTTTTTGTAAAAAAAATATATTTTTCACTTCTCAGTTGTGGTAGATAAATCACACAAAAAAAAAAAGAATGGGACCATCCCGCGGGCTGATATCGTGTTGTTTTTAAGTCGGTTAAAAAAAATGGCAGCCGTTTGTAGGTTCGATACATGCACTGTAAAAATGTTTCCTAAAGATTTTGAAAGTGTAGGCGAGGTTAAGCAATTCTCGGTGCTAAGCGGAACGTTGAGAATCCCACGCGCTGGGACGCACTCTCGTCCTAGCGCATTGAAAAAACACTGTTGGATTTTCAACTCTCGGTGGTAAGCAGAGCGTTGAAACTCAACTGCAAGAAAAAAAACTCGCCGCGATTTTATTACGTCCTTGCGTACGTGCGCTTAATGTAGCAGCTTGAGTCCGCGCTCCTTTCACAGTCGAGACCCCGCCCCTTTCGTAATCGAGCCCCTCCCACTTGACAAGCAGCACGATTGTTCTGAAACTTCCGCGTAGATCAACTGTAATCATAGTCAGTTCGTTTGTTTGTATTCATTTAAAGCGTCATCAATTATTATTACATCAATCAATCTGGGATGCAGCTGAATACCAGTGTTTAACATAGAGCGACTGCCTATCTGTTCTCCACAACCCAGTTGCTGGGTAACCGATAGCCCTTGGTAAGATTGGGTGTTAAACTTATTAAAAATAATAAAGTATGTATTTTTCTTCTACAGGATTTCGAATGGGAGATAATCGACGTGGAGCTTTCAGGCCTGAACAAAGATGGCGAGTTAGGTTTCGAACTAGCGGGAGGGCGAGAAGAGCCCTACTATCCCAACGACTGCAGCATTTACGTGACTGCTGTGAAGAAGGGATCAATGGCTGATGGGAAGATCAAGTAAGTAGATTGTAATGTATTGGGAAAGGGTTTTGTTTTTTCGTATGGCCATTCGTATTCTGAATATTTTTTAAATTTTATCTTCGTTTATACGTGGAGAGTTTCGTGACAAGTCACGAAAGTTACGAAAATAGGTTATTATCGGAAGGAGATAAAAAGTTTATTCGTGTAAACAGAACGTATTCTTGCCTTTTAATATTGACAGCGTTTGTAAAGAAAATTTTGTTTCTTATTGGTGTAGGCAAAATACAGTTCTACAAATTCGATTATCTCCTTTCAATAGTCGAGAAAGTTACAAGAGATAAATCTCTAAATATTATAAAACAAAGTCGCTTTTCACGTTTGTGTGTATGTCCGCGTTGTTCTTCTAAAACACGCAACGGTTCTTGTTGAGGTTTTCAACATCATTTAGACAATGTATTCCGCAAGGTTTATACACCGTGACATTTTAGCCGTCTTACAAAATCAGCCCACTTCATGTATCCAATGACAGGTACACTAAATAAATACGAAAAACTTTATTCCATCAGTCAGAAATACGAATTTCAGAATACCGATTTTCATAATTCCGAATGGTTCAAAATTCCTAATATAACAACTCCGATTTATCATTCATCCTATTTTTATAATTCCAAAATTTCCGTATTTATTACGTTTATAATTAATATTTTCAAAATACCGAGTTTCAATAGATCGAATAACAAAAAGTCCGACTTAATGATAATTCGAAACATCAAAAATACGAATTCTTTTTATTAAAGTACCGGTTAATTAGAATTCCAAAATAAAAACTTCAATCATAGTTTTAAATGAGAATCATTTAAAACTATGATTGTTTACTTTCGAATAAAAATATTTTCTTTCGCTGGTCACAGTTCTAACCTATCTTGACCAACAATAGAGGGGATCTGGCGTTAATGGCCATTGTTCTTACCTAACCGATTCACCAGCAATAAAGCGGATCTGATGTTAATGGCCACTGTTCTAACCTAGCCTAACCCAAAGGATTCAATAACAGTCGATAACACCCGACGCAGGTATATATGTCTAAGGAGAAGAAGAAAACACAAAAAAAAACAAATATGAATAACATTTTTTTTACATATTTTAGTGGAAAATGATTAACTAATTTAACTTATAAAAGTTTATTTAGGTAAAAAGGTAAAACACTAAATACAAATTTGCTTAAATCTGCAAAAAATTCAATTATGTTATGTGCCTGAACTAGGTCATCCTGTATTTCAGGCGAGGCAAGGTATAATAATATTTCTAAATAATCACATTAATTATAAAAATTATGTATGTAAAAATACGTAAATAGTACAATAAATCCTACTTGCTAAAATCTTAGTACCTATCCTTACTTAGCTAAACTCAATTAGTACATTTTTTTTAAATTTAAGTACAACTAAGAGAGAGTTCTTTTACAATTATTATAATTTAGAAAATAAATTTTAGCTCTTGCATTTAGTCTATTATAAAGTAACTGTCCTAGGAAGACAAAAAATTTGGCTGTGTAAGGCATGTTTTGTACTTTTTCTAGGGCAAACTATGTCTTTCCATTTTTTTTTAGTAAATTCGGTGCTATATGGGAGGGCTGCGTGTTATTTTAATACGATGCTCATTATGAATAACTGTCGAGCTGTTAGTACTTCACAGGATTTATAGAGTAGATTAATGGGAAAAAGGAAAGGGCGGCAAGTAGACACCTTAAGAATGGCTCTTTGAGCTCTTTCAATAGGTAGTAGCAAACTTTTCCCTGCTCCACCCCAAGAGGTAATGCAGTAAGTCAAAATTGACTGACAGACAGCAAAGTAAACTCGCCTAATTAATTTTGGGTCTGCAATATTACGTAGTTTTTTGAAAACGAATATTAGCTTACGCATTCTATTATTTAAAGCTTCTATGTGTTGTTTAAAAGATAGGGTTTCATCTAGTATAATTCCCAGATATTTTATTTTTATTAGTTATATTAATATTAGGACACGTAAGCAGGCAATCTGCAGGGACCATACAACAGTGAGCATACATCGTTGAGGGCAAAAACTTAATATAATTTGACTTAGCCGCATTTAGGGTTAGTGAGTTATATTGAAACTTCATGTTCCGATTCAGCAGAAAAAAGGAGGGCAGTGTCGTCAGCGTAGGATATTATAGTGCCGTGCTCTAGGTTTAGATTACAAAGGTATGTATATCAGAAACAGAGTAGGCCCTAAAATACTTCCTCGGGGCACACCAAATAGACGTGTTTTTTCGTGTGCGCTGAGAACATTGCCAATCTTAACGCACTGGCTTCGGTCTTCTAAGTAACTTTTGAGAAGTTTCAGTTGAATGCCTCTTATGCCCACTATCTCAAGCTTGCGCAATAGAAAAGGAATGGATACTGCGTCCAAAGCTTTGGCGAGGTCCAGGAAAACTCCTACTGTGTGGTTACCCTTGTCAAATTCTTGAGCTAGATAGTCAGTCAGATGATTTACATCATCGGCAGTTGAAACTAGGTCTAAATTCATATTGACGCTCCGATAGAATAGATTTATCCTGCAGATATTTAAACAATCTTTTATTTATGATTTTTTCCAAAATTTTTGACATAGAAGGCAGTAAAGAAATTGGTCTAACATTTGTTAATTGCTGTTTACTGCCTGTTATGTATACAGGGACAATAACTGCTTTTTTGAGACACTCGGGAAAAAGACCCAAGGACAGGCACATTCGGAAAATATAAGTCAGTGATGGTACTAAAATATTCTTGAATTGTTTGATGATTTTATTTGATATATTATCCCAACCAACTGCACAGTCGTCTTTCAAAATCATGATTATTCTTTCTAACTCAGTTTCGTCAGTATCTAGCCGGGCGAAGGATCTTAAGCGTACTTGTTTGAATGTGCAGTGATTGACCCTGATTTTTTTCTGCCAGATTCTTTCCGACGTTAACAAATCAATTATTTGCTAAGTTAGCAGATGTCAGCGGTGCCGAGTGCTTTATGTTTCATACAACGAATAAGACCTGTCGTGATCCAGGGTTTTATGTTACAACTTTTACGACTCAATCTTGATATGTCTGTATTTTTTTGAATTGCATGTCGTATATTTTCTATTACATACAACATACAAAACTGCGGATCAGGAGAATTGTAGACTGGATCAAAGTTGATGGCGCGTAAATCTTCTTCAAGTTTATTTATGTTTAATTTAGAAATTGTGCGAGTCTTTTGTTTAAATAATTTACAGTTTATGATTAATAGGGCAGCATTGTGATCGGTTATTGTTGAGTTAACAACAACTGCAAGTGAAGGGCAATTTGATTTAAGCATGATATGGTCCAAGCAGGAGCCACTTTGATGGGTAGGAAAATTGTGTGCGGGGAGCAAGTCATGAAAGGCGCATAGGTTGAGGTAGTCCTGAGCAGATGCATCAGCACTTCCTGGAAGAATATTAATATCACCAATTAAAATCGTATTTTTGAAGGATGACAGGTTTTGCCAGGTGTTATTCAGAGATTTAGTAAAATTGCTGATATTTTTAAAGAAAGGAGGTCGATATATTGCTAATATCGCAAATTCTGATCCAATTTTTACTCATTAACTGTTACAGTCGACCATATTAGGTTCCTCAACGGAGACATTCAGATGATTTCTGACATAAACTATCACCCCATCATTTTGATTGTAATTTATACTACTTTTGTACATATTATATCCCGTGATTAGTGGTAAGTTATATTGCTTGGCAAGCCAACATTCGGTCAAAACAAGTGTGTCACAATTTATGTTTATCCGTTGTTGGAAAGTGCAAAAACTATCAAAACTCTTAAACATGCCACGAATATTTTGTGGTAGTTCGGTTGACGGATTTTTATAGCTGGAGAGATATTGTTTGCAATGACAAAGTAGACGTTTTTATATTACATTAAACGTTACTTATAGATTTTGAATGCATATAAACTGAATATTATATTAATTGAATTAGAATCCTAATTTTAGCAGTATATTCGAAATGTTGAAAATCGGAATATCGTTTTTCGGACCGAGAACCCACCGCCCATTTGATTTTTCGAACGTATGAAAATCGGATACAAACAAATCGCATTTACGACTATCGGTAAAATAAATTTCGTTATTTTTAATAATAGACATTATAATTATTTGGTATAATGAAATTCGGACTTTTGAAAATCGGAACATCGAAATTCGGAATAAAATATTTCGGAGTATGTGGGTGTGCCCATCCAATGACTACTAAACATTCATAAAATAAAATTGATATATTGTAACAATTTTTAATTGTTCCTAGAGGTATTTCATGTCGGGCACATTGAGGGGCCCTTTGTAAGACGACTAAAATGTCACGGTGTATTTATAATTATTTTATATTAAACTTAAACGTAATACCTACTGAAACTTGACGTTTTGTGAGGTCGTGAAAAAGGCACGTTTTTGAGCGCTTACAGTGCGAGCGCTACCTATAACGTTACATATAGATAAAATTTATGTTATAAAATTTATGCAGGATGGTTCAGAATCATGTCTTGAATCCATGGTTACAACAGTTTTCGCGTCGATGTCCCTACCATCCTGTATATCCCGTTTAACGAAGTAGTGGGACCATCCATAGATAATAGGCCACTTTTGTTTTTTTTATTGTAAGGTCCGATCACTATGATCAGAATGATATTTTGTTACTGTGTAATTTGGGATCATCCGGCAGTTTTTTGGTAGTTTCATACTGCATTTTGTTTTTAATCGTATGAATATTGGGATGTTGACGTGTGCATCAGTACATTCCACCCGTGCGAAGCAGGGGGTCGCTAGTATAAAATAAACATTGTACACACGAAGCACTTAATGGAGAAAAAAAAAACATAAGTAGAAGAGCACAAAAAAGTACTGCTTATTTGCGATACTAAGGTTGGATCAACTCGGCGCCTCTATGAATACATACATGACCTCACCCCCGCAGAGTGTGCGACCGCGTGACGGAGGCGTGCGGCGTGTGCGTGTGGGCCAGCGGGCCCGCCGCCGCCGCCGCGCTGCGCGGCGCGCTGGGCCGCGCGCCCGCCGCGCTGCGCGTGCAGCGGGCGCGCGCGCGCCGCGTGCGCCTGCACCTGTGCGACGCGAGGGGCGTAGCGCTGCAGCACGGTGAGGACTATACATACATTATTACTTTGATTTATCGGCAAACATTTAATGCCATCATAATCTGTCGTGGTGCTAAACCTTGCTAGTTTTCCCACTCGAATAAGCTACGACCGAGCACGGAGGCTCTAGCACTAACACCTGACGTAAACGTAATAATAATGATTTAATAACAATTTAAAAATAATTTAATGGAAAAACTACCCGGTTTGCCTTATCATAACGACCCGGATCAAGCTTACACTTTACTATTTAACCTCATCAATAGTGAGTTTACGAAGGTTTTCACCTCAAAAACATTGCCTGTTTGTGACCACATTATATTCAGTGATTGGGCAGCACCAGGTATTTACAAAAGTAGGCAGAGGTTATTTGAATTGTATCATGAAAAAACATATGAAACTTTTAAAGAATTTGTTAAGAAATATTCTATTTTTTTAAAAAGAGCCTGTTCCTCAGCTAAAGCCATAAACTTTAAAAATAAAATAATATCTTCTGGAAATAAAATTAAAACAACTTGAAATATTATTAATTCAGAAATGGGAAGAACGACAGTACGAAATCGTGACTTTCATCTAAAAATTTATGATGTAGATATTAAGGCAAACGTGGAGGTGGCAACTGAGTTTGAAAATTTCTTCACTAATATTCCTATTTTAACAACCAAAACTCAGTCATCGTCGTCCTCCACTTCTGCTTACTCAATACTTAAAGATTTTTGAATTACTTTTTTAATTCACAATCATTACTGCTAAAGACATTATAGAATCTTTTAAAAATCTTGATGTAAAAAAAACTGCTGACCTTTGGGGGTTATCAGTACATACCGTGTCCTGTATTCTCTCGTATTGCATCTGGTGTATTTCCTGATCTGATGAAACTTAGCAAAGTGATTCTACTGTTCAAATCTGGCAGCACAACTGATCCCACTAATTTTCGCCCTATTTCGATAATTTCGATATTACCTACTTTAAGCAAAATCTTTGAAAAAATAATTTTAAAGCAAATGTAAGGACATTTTAATGCATATAATTTACTTAATCTGAAACAGTTTAGTTTTACAAAGGGTCGTTCAACTACAGACGCGGGCGTGGAATTACTGAAGAGCATATTCGAGGCCTGTGAGGAGTCGCAAGATGCTCTTGGCAATTTTCTGCGACTTGTCTAAGGCTTTCGATTGCGTACGTCTTGAAACACTCACCAGGAAACTGTACCACTATGGTATGAGGGACAAGGCTCTTGACCTTCTGACTTCTTATCTGAACAACATAATTCAGAGGGTCGATGTTACTGGCAAGAAATCTGCAGGATCTGCGGTCACCATGGGCGTTCCGCAGGGTTCAATTCTTGGGCCTTATTTCTAATTTATGTAAATGATTTACCTTATCACATAAGGGATAATCACAAGATAGTACTATTCGCAGATGACACTTCCCTCATTTTTAAAATCAAACATCAGCTAGTCAACTTTGACCAAGTTAACGATGTGCTCTCTAAAGTAGTGCATTGGAAAATTATTTACATTAAATGTAAATAATCTTCTCCTGAACGAAAAAAAGACTAAACTCCTTAAATTTGCAATGCCAAATGTCAGGCAGCTATCTACCAATGTTCAAGTTAATGGAACAGAGTTGGACCCTGTTGAATCGACAGTTTTTGTTGGAATCACTATTGACAGTAAATTACAATGGGGCCCACACATAGAAAAATTGTCAGGAAGGCTAAGTTTGGCCGCCTGTGCTGTTAAAAAAATTAGACAGATAACTGACGTAGGTACAGTCAGAATTGTTTATTTTAGTTATTTTCATAGTCTTATGTCATACGGGATTCTTCTCTGGGGAACCTGTGCGGACATTAATACTATCTTTGTTCTACAGAAAAGGGCTGTTCGAACCATTTACAACCTAGGTCCAAGATATTACCTTAGAGAAAAATCAAAGAAATAAATATTCTGACTGTAGCCTCACAATATATTTTTGAAAACCTATTGTATACATACACAAAAATATATACCAGGAATAAAAACAACCTTGCTGTACATCGCACACGTCTCCAAAAAGAGGCAATTCGTTCATGGTATATACGCTTTTACAACAAACTTCCCATTGACATTCGAAACTTACCCATTAATAGATTTAAAATCTGTATTAAAACCAAACTTTGTAAAAAGGGTACTATAAAATTTCAGATTATTTAGAAGATAAAAAAGCATGGGATTGAGCTGCTCGCTCTGCTAAGCCTTGTGATAAAACTTGACATTTTAATTATTATGTAAAATCATCAAAATATACCAGTTTTATATACACATTGATATTGTTGAAAATTATATTCAAAATGACATGATTACTTTGTAAAGTATTATATTATTTTAGTTAATGATTGTGAATGTGAGGACTATGTGAATATCATTATTATTTTCATTTCTCAGTTAATTTTAATTATGGTCTGGCAGTTTGCGTAGTTTATGCGGTCTACCCAAATGTCCTTTCTTTGGTATTGTTCGTCGAGTTGAGCTCCACGATTACTGACAAATGCTTGCACTGACTGGACAGGTCCACTCAAATCTGTGTGGTTCTTTTCTCAAAAGGCCATTTCAGACACTAATCTACATGGTCCTCATATGGCCTGACCAAGATTATGTCTGGACTTTAAAAGAGACAGTGACGTCTGAGTTTGTTTCGGCCTTTCTTCTCAGAGTAGTAGATAGAAAATGTCGAACTCAACTAGCTTATTTTTAATATGACGTGTAAAAGTGATTCCGATATCCTATTTACAGAATAAACTGTTTCATTTCATTTCATTTCGTAACATAAATTCGATCGATATTTCAATCGAAAATAAAACTATATTACAGCATTTTGTTTTTTTTTGGTATAAGCACAATATTTACCCTCGCTATAAATGAAGTCTATAACTAAGTTAATATTGTGTGCAACACGAATATTATATAATTTACTCCGCACGGCTTTCAAATTGTTTATTTGCAAGAAAATACACGGTTTATAAGGGAAGATCTTACAGCCCTAAGGTCAGTGTATTCTGCCTGCGAGCGAGCGTGCGAATTATTAATGTCAAAATGTCACAATTATTATGCAGATTCTATATCTCTTACATTATTATTACATACAAATATCCTTTAATCTACAATAAATTCACTCACTAATATTTTTATGTTCTAAAATTTATTTTATGTTTTAGAAACACTTTTTGAGTAACCATTCTGACAAACCTTGCTAGAAAAACCACTCTGATTTCGGAAATCGGTGATTTTGGTATTTTCGTTTTTTGCCAACGACTTCCGAAATTAAATTGTACCACTGACGCCGGTGTCACTCTAATAAAGAACATTTTTAATGCCTGGGAAGAAGCACAAGATGCCATTGGAATCTTTTGCGACCTCTCGAAGGCGTTCGATTGTGTAGACCATGAGACACTTCTGCTGAAACTAGAGCACTATGGGATTAGGAATGCAGCTCTTGATTTACTTAGATCATACCTGAAAGATAGAAAGGTTAAAGTTCAGGTAAACGGCGTAAACTCATTAGGGTCTGAAATGACAATGGGCGTTCCCCAAGGTTCGATATTGGGTCCATTCCTCTTTTTAGTTTACATTAATGATTTACCCCAATTATTTCAAAATCAACCGAAGATGGTGTTATTTGCAGATGACACATCATTAATCTTTAAAATAAACCGACGGTCACAAAATCTTGAAGACGTTAATAGCTCTATTCTACAAGTCCAAGATTGGTTTACGGTAAACAATTTGGTACTAAATAAAACAAAAACTAAATGCATTAGATTTAAATTACCTAATGTTAGAAGTAGCGAATGTGACATCATATTGAATGGGGAAAAACTGGAATTTATTAATCAAACGGTTTTCCTAGGAATCACGCTAGACGAGAAATTACAATGGGGACCTCATATAACATCTCTTGCGGGGCGGCTAAGCTCGGCCGCTTATGCTGTTAGAAAGATAAGACAGTTAACAGATGTAGAAACCGCGCGATTGGTCTATTTTAGCTACTTCCACAGCATTATGTCGTATGGCATTTTACTGTGGGGTCGGGCTGCTGACATTGAATCCATCTTTATTTTACAAAAGAGAGCTGTCAGAGCCATTTATAATCTACGTCGCCGCGAATCTCTCAGGAAACTATTTAAAAGGATTAATATTATGACGGTACCTTGCCAATTCATTTATGAAAATATTATGTATGTAAGGAAAAATCCACATCTTTTTAATAAAATAAGTGATAGACATAATTTTAATACTAGAAATAAAGATAAACTAGATCAACCATTTTTCAGATTATCTAAAGTACATACATCTTTTATGGGGTACTGTGTTAAATGTTACAACAAAATACCTTGTGACATATTGCAATTAAATGAAAGAAAATTTAAAACTCAGATTAAAAGTACACTTTGTAAACAAGCATATTACAAATTAGAGGATTATATCCAAGATAAGAGTGCTTGGAAACATGCTGGTCCTGCTCCATAGGACAATTTAGAATCAAGACAAAATCAAACAGGTTGCTAATTTAATTGTTAAATTTATAATTTTGTATTATATGACATTGATTTTACATTCTGTGATTACTTCCTCACACACCGACTTATTAATTTTAAAAACATTAGGAAAATCGTCTACTTTTACTATGTTTGTAAATATGTGAGCACCATGTATCTATCATATAATTTAATTATCTGTCGTTGCTTCATTTTTAATTCTTTTTACCCATTGTGGTATAGTAATTTTATTCTAGGTGCATCGTCTTCACATATAATTATTTAACTAATGTACGTACTAATACAAACTATTGTAAAACATTTTAAAAGAGTAACGGTGGAGTTTCTTGCCCATTCTTCTCCATACGAAAACTACCTTTTGGAAGGGGCGACTAGAATCAATTATATTATTCTGTAAATTTTGACGTTCAAAAGTGCCATACATGGGCCTATTTGAAATAAATGTTTTGACTTTGACTTTGACTTTAAAGTGATTTTTCACTTTTTTTTGGGAAGTCCTTTTTTGTGAAAAAGTTTTTTGTTTTTCACTTTTTTGTTGTGGTAAAGATTTTAAGATGTTTTCCCTTTTACACCACACCCGTATCATATCTTGAAAAGTACTGAACCGATTTTGATGAAACTTGCACTGTTCCTAAGTTGAAGTAAATGTAAAAAAAAAATGTCACGATTTGATTAATAGTTTCTGAGAAATGAGTGTACAAACATACTTACACCTATAAAATTTTGTATATTTGTTTGGAAGCCATAATAAATTATTATATGTGAATATAGTTCCTATAATATTCCTACATATGTGTCAAATTAATTACTTCCTTTTTTTTTTAATTGGTTAAAAAGTTATTGATTCTTCTTTATTCAAATCTTTTACAGGTATTTTCATAAGCAAAATAGCGAACGGCAGTGCTGCTGCCAAAGAAGGCAACCTATACGTAGGGGACCGCGTTGTCAGTGTAAGTAAATTATACCAACATCTTTTATACTGCACCCCCATAAAACTTCCAATTTTAAAAGAGGTGCTTGTGACTAAGTAATAACGGCCGCACGGGTCAATCGATCAGGTTAAGCTACGCTTGCCTCATTTAGTCCGTAGATGGGTGACCATCTTTACATACCAAGACCCCTCCGTGCCTCGAAAAGCACGATAAGACGTTGATCTCGACTGTCATTCGTGGATCTTTGACAGTCGTTACGGGTAGTTAGAAGCCTGAAAGTCTGAAAACCAGTCTCACCAAAGGGGGTAAGCCCAGTAACTGGGCTGTGGAGGTCAGATAGGCAGTCGCTCCATGTAAAATACTGGTATTCAGCTGCGTCCAGTTAGAGTGGAAGCCGACCCCAACAGTTGGGAAAAGGCCGGGTAGATGATGAAACCTTCTTTTTAAAGGTAAGAATGAGAAAGGAACAATACAGGCTCTTTGACTGTTCTCTAAAAATCCCACATACCCACGAGAGCGAGATAGCTAACAATCAAAAACATACTAAATCTTGCAGATAAACAACGTATCACTGGAAGGCGTGAAGAGCGTATCGGAAGCGATGGCGTTACTCAACGAGTGCCAGTACGAGTCTGTGGCGCTCACGCTGCTGAGGCCGCTGTATACCTGCTGCAATAATACTCGAGACCGGTAAATATTGTTACGAGCTGGGTATGGGATAAATTAATTACTACCAATCAGACAATTAAATAACTTTATTACATACAAAACACTCAAAACTTAATCACAAATACACTACTGATCACTATTCGCTTAGATATCACACTTCTAGTTCACTTCGATTCGCTTCGTTGTATCGCCTAAATCAGACGGACTCATCGTGTGTCGGCTCTCTGCTTTTATACCGCCAATATTCAAGAACATTCCAGCTATGTGTAGAACGGTTCCAGAAAAACATCAACAAATAAACATTACCAGGAAATACAAAAGTAGTAGGTATAAAAAATAATAACCTACTTGTACCGAGTAAAGAAATAGGTACTTTATGCCCTGGGCGTACGGTCGAAATTACAATGACGAGTTCTAATATTGTTTATAAGTAGTTACCTACTTAACTTCAAACTAATAATAATGGAATGTTTCTCGAAGTTTTTAGCGCAAACACACTGTAATCCGTGCTTTCTCGAAAGATCTCGTACGTACGACGTAACAATATAATGATGTTTTTTAGGCTGTACATCTCAGCAGTTCATACAAAGTGCCGCTGCTTTCAAAGCCAGTTCTTTATTGAATCGTCTACTTAGTGGAATAGTATACTTGCACAGGTTTATTGCAGACACTAGTCTAATGCTGGGGCCACATTGTTGCGTTATCGCGAACTTGGCTCTTTCTCGCATACCGCTCGACGTCTCGCTGAGCAACAAAGAGCGCACGAAGTATAGTTCCCGATAATGTGACAATGTAGACCCAGCATAACTGATATAATGATTGGACAGAAATCCGTAGCAAATCATGTCATTAGCCGAACTTTTTGCAAATCGATTGCAGTTATCAAAGTACAATGCTGGCTAAATATCTCCAAAAACTGGCTTCACAACTTTTACACCCATTGACTGTTGCGAGTCTTGACAGATACGCCATTATCACTTTCAGTTATATTTCTTTTATTCAATATCCGTTTCGTCTTACCCTTGTTTACCAATACCTGAACTTTGTGATCATTTTTGCACGCGTACAATGCGAACGATATCCGTTACACAAATATTTGAGATAAAGGTTGAGAATCAAGATAACAGTCACAGATAGATCTGTAGTACCATTTGAGTAGTAGTCGTGACTAGGGGAAGTACTTCAGTACATCTTTTGTACATTTGATTTTCTTTTGTCTTTATTTTTGTGGCCTTGACTTCCTTGATAGGCCTTATCTGATGTTTTTAGTGATTGAAGACGTATTTCGCGTTGACGTGTTGCAACCTGCATTTATAATTAGGTTATCATATTATCGATTATCCTAGTTGAATTTAAAGTTACCTAAATATATTGCAAAATGTTTGGTCCACGTTCATTTCTGTCAGGTAAGTTATTCTAGTTGCCCCTTCGAGTTTTCAGATACATTCGCTAATGGGTGATTCCACCCGTCATACTGGACAACTTACACACTTTTTTCTGTTCATACATGCATACGTGATTGTTGTATCTCTAGCCTATATTTTCTTCGCTAAATTGTTCAAGTAGTAAAAACTTTATATTTCTTATCAACAGGGTGTCAATGTACGATCACTCACGTTCGTACTCTGATAGCAAGATGGTGAACATCTGCTCGCAGACTGACGAAACTTGGTGCCAGTTTGTGCAGCCTCCCTCCGATACTAAGGTAAGCACTGTTATTCTTTTGCAATTTGCAGGTATCAAGTTGTATGTTGATCAAAACATGATTCGCGACTGGTAAAAATATGTATTTGAAGATTCAAATCATTAAAATCATCAATACAACTCTCTAAGATAGAATTGGTTTCTAATGTCATGATTTTATGAAATAGTAATTGAATAGAGCAATTTGAATTTCATTCTGCGGGCTAGCTTAGCGCATTCCCCTTAAAATGAAATGTGCGAAGCCTATTGTCCGACGACGAGAAAAATGTCGGCTATCACCGCGCCTATCTGTCTAATCCATTTGATGTGTTCAACTGTACCCGTTGAAAATTCTCACAAACTTAGTCCACCTTTTCTGGATTTCAAACGAGTACCGGAAATGATGAAAGTGCTATAATTACCTTATGTTTTCTCTTAGTAGTAATATGTATTATTCTCTTTTAGGTCCACATAGACCACGGTATGCCAGACTTCGACAGAAGATACGTGTACCATGTCGCGGCGGGGAGTCAGGGGAAAATACCTCAGGAGAGAGGTAAGACTTGTCGTTGATATCATTTTTTACGCGTAGTTCTTGTCTCAAAGACCTTATATTTATATGATCAGTTCAGTTTGCTTTTTCGTTGAAAATATTATGTATTTTTGTTTTGGTTGAACAAATATTTGTTGAGTACACCTAGAATCAAATAATTATCAATTTCAAACAGTACTTATATCCGTAGAGGCTTCATAATACCTATTTCGCCCCACTCCACCCCATACTACTTTTCATACGCAGAGTGTTTTCAACCCCTCAAGTGCTTCCAACTCTACTATTCATACAAAGAAAACAAATATTCACATCACCAACAAAGCGTATCCATATAAATACATACATAAAAATAAATAAAATTGAAGTGTCTGTTTGTAATGTCAAAATAACAGGGTTTTACTGAATGCATATGTATACGGTACAGATAGTGCCGTCCACGAAGACGCGACCCCTCTTCTTCCTAATAGCTTACAGTACGAGCAACACACCGCTTGTGTTTTAGTACTAATTACCCACTCATAGGTAATTAGTGTGTATCGAGAATACTAAACACTAGCGGAATGTTGCACTCTTGTACTGTAAGCGTTTAGGAAGAAGAGTGGGGCGCGTCTTCGTGGATGGCACTGTCTGCACATACTTACATATATATATTAAAAAAAAATGTTTGTTTGTTCCGACTAATCTTCGAAACGGCTGGACCGATTTAGACGAAGCTGATTTTATAAGGAACTTTTATTTTAGAAAAAGAATTAGGGTGCACGCGAACGACGCCGCAGGCAGCAACTAGTAAATAATAAAGTAATCCGTAGATATAGTACCGTAACATGAAAACAAACTAGCCCCACTTGACGTGTGTATCGATACGATAACATATCGATAAGAATCGATAAGATATCGATCCATTGATGTTCGCAGGGACGTGGGACATGATCCGCGGGAAAATCGAGGCGGTCACCGGACGCAGCAAGTCGAAAGATAAACAGAATAAGGTAACATTATTTTTATAAACTTTTTTTTTGTGTACAAATTATTTTTTTTTTATAATATAACATACATACTTTGAGTGTTGACATATTTTGAGTGTATGTTCTTCTCTGTGGATCAGATTGCTTTTATTCTTGTTACTTAGAATAATTTCTTCTTACTCATCATTCTCTGGTTATACCAATTTATTTAGGGCCGGCGCAACATGTCAGTCAATACGCAATTTCTCCGTACTATCGACTCAATTTTGAATTTTAATGGAATTCGACAGTGTGGTAATTTAGAAGTTATGAAAGGGATTCAATTACTTTCCATTCCGGAAAATTAAAGATAACTAAAAATACACGACAAAAACACACGAAAAAAAATTTCTATTTTTTATTTTTTTTCGCTAATAAGTATAATTTAAAACGATACATTTATCTAAATATGCTTGTAGTAAAGTTAGTCGGACGCTTTGTTAGTTTGTTATTGTCTTGTACGGTTATCTTAAAAAGTTATTGTCAAATCTGATATGAGACTACGAGAAAGTAAATCAAGTATGCGTGTGCGTCATTCCGCGATTATTTATAAAGATGATCGATTTTTATATTCCTTTTAAATTTGAACTCATTGGTTAAATCATATGATAAGTTTATTTAATTTGTGATCTTTTGTGCGAGTCCCAATAAATACTTTTTCTTTCTTTCTAAATACTCGTAACATAACATGACCCCTGTAATTCCCGAAGGGTTAGGCAGAGGTGTACGAATAAGTGAGTGTGTCAATGGTGTATGTTATGTTATTCATATTGTAATAATACCCACTATTGACAAATCTTACACTATTTGCGCTGTAGCATGGTGCGGGTGACAGTTGCCCGTATGACGTTGACATTTGTCAGTACCACGTAGGGATGTGAGGTTATGCAATTCATTTTTATCGCTAACGATACTCGCAGCGTGAATCTAGTTCTCTTTAATATTGTTATGAAAATTAGTGTATTATTCAGTTGTGCAGTGTAACTACGTGTGTGCTACGTGTATAAACTTGTCAATATAAATGTTTTATGGCTACATAATTATCTTTGTACTTATATAAAATAATCAAAATCGGGTTTATGTTTTTTTTTTCGTGACAACATTTTTGCTCTATGGTGCATCGGCGCGGCGGCCATGTTGTTTACCCGTGCGATGCTGTGAGTGCGAGTACGAGTGCAAGCGCGTTATATTGTGACTTAATGTGACACGTATTACGATTTCATTGTTTGTTTTCATTTTTGTTAAATTGTTATTTGTTATAAGTTTGTTGAGTTTGTTGTTATTACCATGCCTAAGCATACAAAAAAAACTGTTTTGGGTAGTCAGGCCAGGGAGCTTGTTGTTCGCCTCCGAGACTACTTTGAAAGAGAACAACAAAATAATGGACCGTTGTTACCATTGAATCATATTGTAGAACGAGTAGCCGAAGCTCTTGATATTGGCCGCAATACTGTTTCGCGTATAACACGTGAGAAAATTGGCCAAGATGGGATGTTTGAAAATAAATTATCGACACCCAACAAAAAGCGGACCAAGGTGAAGCCAATCACAGATTTGGATGATTTTGCTAAGGTTGCTATTAGAAATCATATTTATGATTATTATAGAAGAATGGAGCTACCCACATTGCTCAAGCTTCTAAAATCATTAAAAGAAGCTGACTTGTTCAAAGGAGGTATTACTTCGCTACGGCAAGTTATAAAAGATATTGGCTTTGTTTACAAAAAAGTTAACAAAAGAAAGATTATTATGGATAGGACTGACATTGCCCTAGCAAGATGTAGATTTTTAAGGAAGGCCAAAAACATAAGTGATTGGAGCAAAGTTGTCTTTTTGGATGAAACGTGGCTAAACGCCAACCACACAGTGGGTAAAAGTTGGACCGACGATACGGCACAATCGTGTACCAAAGTGCCGGAAGGCAAAGGCGAACGCCTTATTATTTGTCACGCAGGTACAGCAAGTGGATTCGTCCCTGATTGTTTGCTGGCTTTTAAGTAAAAAAAAACTACGGAGTATCATGAGGAGATGAATTACGAAAAATTTAAAGATTGGTTCATAGGTCTATTAAACAATTTAAAAGAGCCTATGACCATAATAATGGACAACGCACCCTACCATTCGGTGCAAGTTAATAAACCCCCAAACCAATCCAACCGCAAAAGCGAGTTGGTGAAGTGGCTGAGTGAAAACGGAGTTACAGCAGATATAAAAATGTTAAAGACGGAGCTTATTGCCTTAGTCCGACGCCATAAGCCACCAACTCCTACCTATGCTCTGGACGAGATGGCAAAAGAAAAAGGCCACCAGGTCCTTCGACTACCACCCTACCATTGCCAGTATAACGCTATTGAGCTGATTTGGGCCCAAATAAAAGGTATGCTTTTAATTTCAATTCCCATTTTGAAGCTTTATAAAAAAATCAGCTTTCCGATCGTAGCATGTACCTAGTTTAAAAACATTACCAGATACTAGATTAGGCTGATTGATGATTATTTGAATACTTTTTTTATAAGTTCGTTTATTTTTAGGTTACGCCGCAAGAAATAATACTTCGCCGCCATTTACGGCAAATAAGATGTTGGCCCTATTACAAGAGGCCATCAACAATGTTCAACCTGAAGACTGGTCGAAGGTCGTGAATAAAACAAAAAGGGACATTATGTCTGATTGGGATCGTGACATACATATTGACAACATAATTGAGTCATCGTTAATAATATCCGTCACAGATTCAGATGATGAATTGAGTGACAATTCAGATGTTCCTGACTCTGATATGAGTTTAGACGAATAACATGTATTTTTTTTTAGCAACCTTTTAAGCAACCTTACCCTATAAATGTTCTGTTGTATAATTAGACCTTTTAAAAATAAAAATTGACCTACGCACAATATACGTTTTTTATTATAAAAAATATCGACTATCCATCGTAGCAGTACATCCCATCACTAAATACGTCTATGGCGTTACGTTATACGCATAACACTTTGCTTAATTTTTCATTCAATTTGATTTTATTTCTTGATTAGAACATTCTGGTTGGGTTTAATTTAATTTACTACAGTTATTAATTATTTAATATATTACGAATGTGGTACAACTGAAATATTAAGTCATAAATTGTAAATCGCGGCAACTTTCAAGAGTGAAACGAAATGTTACTGAAACTGTCACCCGCACCATGCTACAGCGCAAATAGTGTAAGTGGCGTTAATTTTGAAGTATATTACGGTTATATAGGCACGGGCATATTTACTTATTACGGGGAAGCCCGTGATTCTGTTTGTCCATAGTGACTCTTGCCGATGTTCAGCTTACCACATAACTTCTAGAAATACCTTTTATTTTCGCCACTAAATGTCCAATGTAAAGCAAAGCCCTCTTTTCATTTGCCAAGTGTCAATATTCAACAAAAATAATGACACTGACAACTCTTGAACCCAGTTTAAATTTGCTGATCGCGTCGTTTCCTTGGTGAAATTCGCTCTTAGAAAAGGAACGAAAATTGATCACCATATTTGCACACTACATGCTAGCTGTCACACACTCGTTTTCTTACTGCGCAAGTCACTAATACATAGCATAATATGCAAATGTGACGTCATAATACTCATTATCATAATGTCAGTCTAGAGTGGTAGTGTCATATAAATGAACGTTTGTTATTTGTACAGGTGCCAGAATCTGATGCGATCGCGGAGCTGGACTCCGTTATCGACAGTTATCATGGAAAAACAAGTGAGTAATAGTGTGTTAATTAGTTAATTACTTATTCATTTGCGAAGAAAGTTACGGAATGGTAGTATTTAGTGTAGAAAAACGCATTCACTAGTCAAATAATAAGAATTAAAAATGTCGGTCTTACTTTATGAAATTTTGTTATGTCTATTAATTTTTATTACATATTTAAATTAAAAATCTAATGTTTTTTTTTTCAGTAAAAGAAACAAGTAGTGTACTAAAACGTTCGCGGAGAAAGAACAAAGAGTCTCAGAATGACTCTAAAAATGGCGGCACGTGGCCTAAAGCAAGGGCCAACTTCACCCTAGACGAGAACTCCACGGGCACCATCGTACAACCACGGTCAAGAAAAGAGAGGCCACCTCTCTCCATCCTACTCAGTCCGCCTACAAAATTACCCCCAGAACCTCAGAGATCGAACACCAACCGAAACTCGAACCCTATACCTCTGGGGCACGCGCCTCTCACACAAGTGACCACCCCAGCTCGTCACTCAGTGTACAAGTCTATAGAATCCTCCCCCGCCATCGAACACTTCCCCAAACCCGCCCCTTTAGCCATACACAACCCTTTCGCCTCCCCCAACAGCATAAACTTCGAGAAGATTCGTACTTTAGAGAAGGACAAGATGTCTATCAGCGACTATTCCGAGCATGACGTCACTCCGAACAGACTGAGCTTAGTTCTAAACCCCTCCGATGATTCGTTGGACTACCAGCCAGTGACACGCAGCCGCACCAAAAGTCCGCACTCCTTAGACTACATGGTCAACAATAAGGGCCCAAGCTCTCTGGATTTCGTCACAAGGAAATCACCCAGTTCGCTCGACCACTCGATCAAGAATCACCCAGGAAAAGACTTATTAGAGCAATATTATTCGAATAAGAAATCGTCATTGCCCAAAACTGTGAACAAGTACCCTTCAGACAGTGATAGTTTTGGACCTGACAGTTTGAACAGCAACGCGAATTTTCCCATGACGGGGGGAACATTGCCTTCACAATCGCGGCTTCAAGCTTCTCAGTATTACAGAGGCCCTTTTGTGAATTCAAACCCTCATACTTCAAATAGGTACCCGCACTTAGCGAGTCCGACAAACATCCCACAGAGTCAGTCAGGCGAGAGTATCGGGACAAGTTACGACATGCACTCGTTCACGTCTCACACACACAACATGTCCGATCTCCAACCAGTTCCACGAACTAACAGAGCAGGCGACTACCACCACACATACGAAGGTGGAACGTTTCCTCGTAAGAAAGAAAACCAGCGATTTCGTATCCCCTCGAACCCGAGCGTCACGTCAAAAAACTCAGCGGGAAAGTTAAGCACAGGCTCTATAGAGAGAAGTTCTGAACGAAACTCTCCGATGCCGACATTTCACGTTGAAGTATTGTCACCAGGGCGAGGGGCGAAGCAACTGACGCACAAAACTAGGAACTCCATGCCTGAATACTGTGGTTTGGGGTGGAATAAGCCTTTGCCGGGGGAGTTAAGAAGAGTGCACATAGATAAGAGTCAACAACCTCTTGGTATACAGATCTACTGTCCACCAAGCAGTGGAGGTGTGTTCGTATCTACTGTTAACGACAATTCTCTTGCCAGTCAAGTTGGTCTTCAAGTTGGTGACCAACTGTTAGAAGTGTGTGGCATCAACATGCGTTCAGCGACCTACACGCTCGCCGCTCGGGTTCTCCGACAAATCGGGAACTCGATCACAATGCTTGTGCAATACAGTCCTGAGAAATATAAGGACGAAGTCGAAGTACCAGGAAGTTCGTCCTCAGGAGAAAGTTCGCACGATGAAGAAGTTTCTTTGTCTGGTTCTCCAACGCCTAGAAATTCTCCTGGACCGCAACAATCTATAAGATTAGAACAGCCTTCAACTGAAGTGGCAACGTTACGGCAGTCACAAACCAATAAGGACTTGCCTAGATTTCTTCTCATCGAGATGAGGAATTGTTCAGACCTCGGTATAAGTTTGGTCGGAGGCAACGCCGTGGGTATATACGTGCATAGCGTGCAGATTGAGTCGCCGGCGTATAATGCGGGGTTGAGGACTGGGGATCAGATACTTGAGTACAATAATGTAGATCTGAGGAGAGCTACTGCTGAGCAAGCTGCGTTGGAGTTGGCTAAGCCGGCAGACAAAGTAAGATATTGATACCCTTACAATTTAATTTGCTTGAATGAAGCACTTTTCACATCCTAGTTCAAGATTCCAATGAAAGATTGTCGTAACGTGTCTTTATTTCGCCATTCCTTTTTGCACCTAACTCTGTATAAGAAAACGTACACAGTTTGCTTAAAATCAAATATTCTTTTTCCACGATCTCGACTTATTCTGCCATCCTTGTTTTCTTGGCAACCTGTCATTGGGCAGCCTCTGTTCGAAGTTATTTCTATCGACATGTTTTACAGGAAATTAAATGTATCGTACTCCACAGGTGAGCGTCCTAGTCCGGCACGACCTGCAGCAGTACCACGACATCAAGGACAAGCCCGGCGACGCCTTCTACATCCGCGCCGGCTTCGACCGCTGCGCCAAGATCACGTCCATAGGCATGGACACCATAGACGAGTACTCTCTATGGTTCAGAAAAGACGAGGTCTTGTTTGTGGATAATACGCTGTTCAACGGATCGCCCGGCCTTTGGAGAGCTTGGCAACTAGATTGTAAGGGGTCGAAACGACATTGGGGAACGATTCCTAGTAAATTCAAGTGAGTTGACACAATAAATAGTTCTTTTTTTGTGTAAATAGAAGTCATGAACCTACTCAAGACAAGGCAAATTGCCTTTAGAGTTAAAGACAATTTCCACGCAAGCTCCGCCCTCAAGCACCTCGCCACTCCACTATGAGCTAAACACTATCACATCAGTAATAAAGTTGAATATCGCGTGCGCTCTTTGATCGTGTTTGAGCACGAAAATAAATGCCGTAATTTTTATTTCGTTTATAACTAAAGTAATAATTGAATTGGAGAAAAAATATCTTGTGGCTGGATAATAAACTATATTTTCCAATATTGATTTTAGATATAAAAGCCGAGTTCGTAGTACAGACGATGTTGCCGTCTATAGATTTTCAAATTCCACATTTTTTTACTTACGCAGAGTTAACGTGGTCATTCATTCATCCAATTTAGGGCGCCTCTTCTTTATTTACATAATTTCATATTATAAGCCACAAGGACCACAACTTGCGCACATGAATCAAGTTTACTTATGAAAGAACCCACGCCATTGTGGTGCACTACAAAATTTTACAAAAACAAATCTTTTTTAATGCTACATTATTATTTACCTTCGAATACAAATTATTTAGATTTCGACCTTGTAAGGGTGTTTAATGCGTTCCTAAAAACTGCTCATTTGAAACAATACACTTTACGATTGCACGTTTTTTACTCTCAAAAATAGCCAATTCTATTATACATTGTAACAGAGAAACAGTTTTCATTCCTCGCCCTTAAGACTTAGACCGAACATTTTTTGATATTCGGATAGCTCATGACTACATATCGGATATTCGGATTCATATTTACCTAAAGTTGAGGTGTTGGCTATTACGGAAAGCACTTTTGTATCGAAATAAATCCCGGGATTCCGGGATCGACAAATTTAGAGTTCTGATTTTAGAATCGAATTTATATTTACTTACTTTCAGGTGTTGGCTAATATGGAATGCACTTTTGTATCGATAGCAAAAATTTCGCGATTCCGAAATTGATAAAATTTGTACTTTTTGACTATAGAAATGCGAGCTAATGTTGTAAAGTAGGTTGCCAAATTGGCATAGTACATAGCGACCAATAATTCGGTGCCTTGAGCTTCGTAAAAAAATGTTTACAGTAGGTATATTCATTTTTATGTTAACGCCGCAAAAGTAACCTTTATAAGAGGGCTAATAAGTCGTTTCCTTACCATGTATCTGATTAGTTGAGCATTCACGGATTTAATTGTATTCCGGGATTTATATTAAGAAAAAAAAAAAAAAATAAGTTACTTCGTAATTTCTTTAAATATACATCCGAATATCCGATCTCTACTCATGATCTAAAGAGGTGCACTAACAACATTTAATCCCCCCCCCAGGGTAGAAGAGATCCTCCGGCGCTCCATGGGCACGCTGGAAGGCGAGGCCCAGCGCCGCGCCTCCACCACGGCGCGACGTTCCTTCTTCCGGCGCAAGAAACATCGCGACAGCAAGGAGCTGGCTTCCTTCTCCAACACAGAGCTGGGCTGCTGGAGCGACAGTGGAACCTTGGCTGATGATGTCCCTGTGCTATCTTATCAGAGAGTCGAAAGACTGCACTGTGAGTTGTATTTAAGTATGTCGTTTTTTTATTTTATTGTACTTTTTTATATTTGGGTGTGGCACTTGACTAGCTTTATGCTTTGTTTACTAACACATTTTAAGTTGTGTGTGCATGTTAAGTTGTTCAGTTCCCTTCAAAATGGTTGAGCTAAATTATGCTGAACCATTCGTCATGTTCGTGAACGCGCGTCGTCAGTAGGGACTGGTCATCTTTTAGCTGCCACGCGGCTTATTTTCATTTTTAAATTGTTTTTTTTTTATCTTTTTATAATGGACGCTTTTAACGTGCACATCTTTCTACATTGTTCTCACATGTATAATTTCAACACGAATGATGTAACCAATATTTTTTAACAAAATTATGATTTAAAAGAGTCCGTGGAGTTTCTTGCCCGTTCTTCTCCATAGGAACCTATCTACTACGCTTTGGAATGGGCAACTAGACATCATCATCTTCATATTTCTGACCGTCCGACCCCTTGACAATTCAAAAGTGCCTGTAAATGGTTTAATTAAAATAAATGCTTTGAGTTTGAGTTTGTGGTGTGTAAGATTAAGATTATAAAAAATTGGCGATTAAAATTGACTGATCGACGTCGATCGACCGCAGTCTAGTTACACCCTTATACTGACGTGGAAATTACAAAGCCTATACAAAAATATTTTAAATGTTTGTTGAAATTAATTAGATAAATTTAAAAACTGACCAAGTGCGTGTCGGAGCACGCACAATGAAGGGTTCCGTATTTGGGATGAATTTATCACAAGAACAAACTTTGTTATTGAAAAACATGTTTTTGCAACTGCAAATGTAAGTTACTCATTAAATTATCGAGCCTACTTAGCAGTGATAGTTTTCTTTAAATTTCGTTATATATACTACTGCCGTGATTTTTTTTCACATATCCAAAACCAACCACTTAGCTGGCAGAAGGGGGGCATTTATCTCTAACAAAAGTTTGCACTTTAAAGCTTAATATTTCGCAAACGGATCCCTGAATCCAAAAATGTTTTTCACATACTCACAATATTTTCGAACGAACTTTCCAACGACACCCCACACCTTGAAATAGAAAAGAAAAACGTCCCCACTTTACGTGTAGGGGAAGTACCCTAAAAAAAACATTTTCTTGAGTTTATTTTACCACTTTTCGACGTGATTAATATGTATAGTATAACCATGCGAAATTACAGCTGTCTACTACTAAGAGTCTCCGAGCTAAGCCGCGGACAGACAGACAGTTAGACAGACAAACAAACAGACAGACAGACAGACATGGCGAAACTATAAGGGTTTCTTGTTCACTACGGAACCCTAAAATCAGTTTTCTTTGTGTAAAATTCACAGATGTCAAGTGTTTGTGTTGTTTTTTTTTTAGTTATCGAATATCGATAACTAAAAAAAAAACTTATTTTCTCAACTCATATTTCAAGTAACGAAACCACCAGCGGACGTTGAGTACGAAAAATAAAAATTGCCGTCGCGGGACGCCTGGTAGATGTGAAACATCGAAATTATTGTGTACAGGTAATATGTATAAAAGGATAGTTTACCGACGTCAACATTGGCTTTGGCGTTGGTTTGGCATTGGCAGTGTTGGCGGCGGCGTCGCCACGACAACAGTCGGTCTGACCCGCCGCTATAGATGTTTCACATCAAAAAATCATTAATTTTGTTTATTGTTATTTGGTCGTGTTGAGATATCGATACCCATCATGTCGGCGGAGTTTCTTTAATTTTATTTGACCCTGTATATTCATTTAAAAAAAAAACGAAATGTGATCGTAGTACTAGGCAACTAATTTTTTGTTACATTAACCAACCACAACGTTTTTGTTAGTGCAATTTTTATAATAAGCTGAAAAGACCATTTAATAAAGAGAGCATCCCCTCGACAGACGGCACACAGCGCCCCGTAGTGGTCCTGGGCCCGCTGGCCAGCGCGGTGGCGGCGCGCCTGGCGTCGGACTGGCCGCACGCCTTCGGCATGGCGCGGCCCGCCGCCCTGCCCGTGGCCGGGGCCGCGCCGGCCCTGCAGCGAGGGACCCACCTCGAGCCGCGGTTGAGACCCGACTGCACGCATATAGACTGCATCCCGCTGCATGCCATCAGGGATTTGGCAGAGAAGGTAAGCTGGAACTTTACACTTTCTTCAGTAATAACATACAGTACCCTGCCTTTTATATAACACATCGAGTTTAAAAAAAAATCTGCCGACGCGCTTTTAAACCGAACTTTTTGAAATTCGATGAGCCATTCAAATGGCCGCAAACTGTACAATTTTATCTAATACAATATCAAAATTTTCATCTCACGGTGAGAACAAAATGTTCACGCCGTCATAAAGTTTCATAGAAGAAAATAAAAATGCTTTCAAACAAAGAATGAAGTTATAATACGGTTTTTTTGTGGAAATCCCACAATTTATCGAAAAACCCCCTCAATACTCTGTGATAATTATTCATTGAACCACCAAAATTATATAATAACGTCTTTACACTAAACTATATGCAGCACATACGAAATAATCATTGCCTGTCTTTTGTAACCTGCATATAACTTTTCTTTTTATTTTCCCCAGGGCATTCACTGTATCCTAGACATAAGCGTAGCGACGATAGAAAAGCTGCACAAACAACAAATTTACCCGATAGTCCTGTTTATCAAGTTCAAGTCCTTTAAGCAGATCAAAGAGGTCAAAGACACGCGGCATGCGGACAAAGTGTCCGCTAAGGCCGCTAAGGAGATGTATGAGCATGGACTGAAGGTCGAGAATGAGTATAGGAGTTATATATCAGGTATGAATTGAATTAAAAACTTATTTATTCAAACTAAGGTTTTCTTGCACTGAAAATGACTAAATATGTTTATTATTTAATATATCATATTTTAAACATCATTCTATTTGCGTCATTTTGAAATGATTGACAGAAATAAAACTGATGTTTTATTCGTAAATATTTTTTCATTCCAAAAGGACGACTTGGTTCGCAAGTGCGCCGCAATTATTTTTGCCGCGCACTTTTGAATTTGGGACGTCTTAGTGTTCAGCGGCAAAGAAATCGAACGCAAATATTGTTTGAATAAAGACTGGCTGGTGCGACGGCCCATAGTCTCGCCGACGGCCGAATAAAAAAAAAAATCAAATTAAAAACGCGCGAACTACAGCCCGCGTTTTCGTCAATTTTCACGGTATTGTTAGAAATTCATGGTTTTGTTTGAAAAATAAATTCTTCAAGTGACAGTGAAAGTATAGAATTAACTCCTGAAAGTATTAGAACTGTGAAACGCGATGGATAATCTATTACCAGCAAAATCGCGGTAATAATATATGAAAGCCTATGGTATTGAATGGAGAAATGCAAGAGGCGCCAAGAATTTTTCAGAATCTGTATGTTTGGCCTACTTCCAGAACTTAGCCAAAACTAAACAACCTTCCACTCTTTGGAGTACCTACTCAATGCTAAAATCAACAGTCAGTTCCAATAACGACGTAAAACTGGACACATTCGAAATTAATAGCGTATCTGAAGAGGATGTCTGATGGATTTAAACCTAAAAACTCCAAAGTGTTCTCAGTCAAAAACGTGGAGACTTTCTTTAATGAGGCACCCGACAATGTCTTTTTGCCGTAAAAGTAAGTAACTATGTATATGGTGGATTAGTAAAGTATAACCATAGTGTTTTAAAATGCGCATTTTATTGTAACCTGTACTTCGATAGATATTTGTCTTATTCACATTCGGTTTTGTTACAGGTGGCTTTAATTTTCAGAGTACATGGAGCTTGTCGTGGCAATGAACTTTTAAAAATAACTGTTGATGATGTTGAAAATCACTCGGATGATTTACTGTTAGTAAAGCTGACAGACACAAAAACAAAAATTGAGCGATCCTTCGTAATCCGAGGAGAATACAAAACTATTGTACAGAAATACCTGCACCTGCGTCCTGCTGATATGAAGAACAATCGGTTTTTCATCCGTTATCAAAATGGCAAGTGCTTCAAACAAGTTATGGGAAAAAATAAAATTTCTAACATGCCACAAGAAATCGCTAGTTCTTTGGAAATTACCAAATATCAAATTGTATACAAACAGGACATTGTTTTCGTCGTACTTTTGCTACCCTTTTGGCAGATTCTGGAGCAGACTTAACTGTTCTCAAGCGACATGGAGGATGGAAGTCAAGTGCTGTAGAAGAGGGGTATATGGAAGATTCCATTGAGAACAAGGCGAAAACATGTGAACGCATCGTGGAAAACATTAAATTGCAACCTTCAGTTAATCCATCCATGCCACTGTCGCCGCTCCCATCTATATATACAAACAACGAGATTCACCCTCACATTTTCCTCAAAATGAGCCAGATTCGGACATTAATTTCAAACACGCAGAATATAATAAAATCTACAATAATCTCTATTCCTAATAAAACTGTTACAATAAATTTTCATAATTGCGAAAATGTCTCAAATGTAAATATAAGTTTTTAGTTGTTTTATTATTAGATACTATTTAATTTCAATTTAGTTGTTACTCTATGTTTTATTAAAAAATAATATTACTATAAAATATGAGGCGTCTTTTATTTTCTACAGAGGGTGATGAAAAGTAGAGTGTATCACTCGGGCGCAAAATATTCTACTGATTTATTAAGAGCAAACGTTTCATCCTGTCCGTAAATTCAAACATACAGGGTGTAAGGGACAGCCCTCCGCAAACTAACAGGGTACATTCAGCTCCTTATTATGAATCATATTCCACCGAAAATTTTCCCAGGAAAATTTTCATTTACTATTTCTTTCTTTCAATGTAAACTTACTTTCTCTGTACGCAGTACTCCATTAATGTAAATAGAACAGGTAAAACAGAAAAAACAGCAATGGATGTTGAACAAATGACGCGTGAAATCAGCTGTTCAATTTCTCACTGCGCTGCCGTTCGCTCTGCGCTGCCGTTCGCTACCTACCTACATGCGTTTTGCCACGGTAGCGATACATTGCGTGTAAGGTAATAGAACAAATCAGGTTAATTGGATTCCCATAACATTCCTGAAATAATTTCATGTACCGGTCATCTTAGTATGATATACTGACTTCACCCTATCAGTCTGCGGAGGGCTGTCCCTTACGCCCTGTATAAACCCCATAACAGTAATAAAAGCTTTTAAGCAAATAAAGATCAAATTAACCGAAGATCTATAGGGAATGTCTATCAAAGTTTGTACCTCCATTATTGAGATTATAGCGCCGTACTTAGCCTTAATATTTAATTTGTATGTTGTTCAAGGAGTCTTCCCTGATCTAATGAAATATAGTAAGGTAATACCACTTTTGAAATCCGGGGACAGTAAAGACAACAATAATTATAGACCCGTATCCGTATTGTCGGTTTTCAGCAAGTTGTTTGAAAAAGTAATGCTTAATCAAATGCTCAATCATTTTAACACCAATAAAATCTTACATGATCAACAGTATGGTTTCACCAAGGGGCGTTGTACGTCTGACGCCGGTGTCACCTTATTAAAGCACATATTTTATGGCGTGGGAAGAGGCCCAAGACGCCATAGGAATTTTTTGTGACCTCTCCAAGGCATTTGATTGCGTCGTCCACGAAACCTTAATCTCGAAACTTCAGCATTACAGACTTGGAAAACTTGCGCTTAGTTTAGTAAAATCTTATTTAAAGGGTAGACAGCAGCAAGTTCACATAAATGGTGTCAATTCACTTGCTTTAAAAGTAAAAATGGGCGTACCACAAGAATCGATATTAGGTCCTTTCCTCTTTTTAGTATATATTAACGATCTGCCCCATTTGTTAAAAACTCAACCACAAATGGTGTTATTTGCTGATGATACTTCCTTAATTTTTAAAATTAATAGACGTGCATCAAATCTTGACGACGTAAATAACGCCCTGCTGCAAGTCCAAAATTGGTTCACTGCTAATAATTTAGTATTAAATGGTAAAAAAACTAAATGCATAAGATTTTCTTTACCAAATGTCAAAAATAGTAATTGTGAGATAGTATTGAATCAAGAGAAACTTGAATTTGTCGATAAAACTGTTTTCCTGGGGATCACGGCCGACTCAAGGCTTCAATGGGGTCCTCATTTAACATCCCTTTCAGGACGGCTAAGTTCAACAGCATATTCTGTGAGAAAAATACGTCAATTTACTGATGTAGATACCGCGAGGCTAGTCTATTTCAGTTACTTTCATAGCATTGTCGTATGGTATTTTACTATGGGGTCGGGCTGCAGACATCGAGTCTATTTTTATTCTGCAGAAAAGAGCCATCAGAGCCATATATGGCCTCCGCAGGCGCGACTCTCTAAGGGAATTGTTTAAAGATATTAACATCATGACGGTACCTTGTCAATATATCTATGAAAACATTATGTACGTAAGGAAAAATCTACATCTTTTTAGTAAAAGAGGTGCAAGACACAATTATATCACTAGAAATTAGTTCAACCAGGTTTCAGATTGTCTAAAGTGGACTCATTTTCATGGGGTACTGTTTAAAATGTTCCAATACAATACCTCCCCACATACTTCAAATGAATGAAACGAAATTTAAATCTTATATAAAACGCACACTATGCAGCCAAGCATATTATAATAAGTTGGGGGATTACATCGCTGATATAAATGCCTGGCTAAACGCATCAAGGGCGTATAAAATAATTGATTAGCATTTGAAAATACTGTTGGAGTTGCTGAAGATTTAAAAACTACTCATCTTTGCATTGTATAAATTCAATCCCTTAGCATTGTATAATTTCATAACATGTGCGAGTACTATGTACCTATTTTAAAGCTACCATTTACTAGGTACGTCTTTCATTGACTTGAATGTCCCCTTGCGGCTGAGAATATGTCATGCTCACTCTAATGTCTCGCTGACGGTGGCGTGTGTGTTGGATCATTTAGCTCCCTTCAAAATGGTTGAGCTGAATGGTGCTAATCCATGCGTCATGTTCGTGAACGGGTGCTGTCAGTAGGGACTGGTCATCTTCTAGCTGCCATGGCTTATTTGAAATTGATTTTTGAATTGTTTTATTGTTTATTACGGACGCTTTTATCGTTCTGCATCGTTCTCACATTTATAACTTTAACATGACAATTCAAAAGTGCCTGTAATTGGTTTATTTGAAATAAATGCTTTGAGTTTGAGTTTGAATATATTTTTGGCTCGGGCGACGTACTTTTAAACCCTCGCTACGTTCAGGATTCTACTAAAGAATCCCTGAGTTTGCTCTGGACTCAAAAAAGCGCCCTCGCCGTAAAAATATTATTTTGCTCCCTTATGATACAATCTACAATTAATGTCAAAATGAGATAAGGCTGCCTCGAAAAAGTTGATCGCATGCACTTGTATACTTTAATAGTTTTAATATCTCTATCCATATTATCTGTTGTTGCGAGAACCCTGAGAATCTTACCTTTCGATATGATACTTACGATATTCCGCTAACATGAGATCTGTTCTGCAGCGGAGATTCCAGCGGGCGTGAACATCGCATACACGTGCACGCAGATCAAAGCGGCCGTGGAAGAAGAACAGAACAAGACGCTGTGGGTCCCGTCCGTGCAGGCCTGACCCCTGCCGCCCGCGCCGCGCGCCGCCCGCGCCGCCCGCGCGCGCCTGCGCCACAAGGCCGTCACGTTCTGCGCGCGCCGCCCGCGCCCGCCCGACTACTACTCCGACCCCGGCAGGGAGGACGAGCCCGCCCGCAAGAAGGAGCAGCCCCGCAGTGACTCCACTGACTCGGACATCAGGTATTACTCCGAACCCGACGCCAAGTACTTCGAAATTGATTACGAGTTCCTAAAAGAACTCCGCCGTATCGCACGCAACAATTGCCCCAAGTGTCGCAGGAAACGTTCGAGACGGAACGACCGCGGGGACTATAAAGAAAAGTCCTCGAAAGACAAATCTAAAACACCGAGAAGCTCTCGACTCAAAGACAACTACGTGTACTGCAACGGTAGGTACCACAGTGATAAGGAGCATTGCCAACTTTGTTGTAGAGTCTGCAACCGATCGACAGACACCCTCGACTCCATCGATGACGATCAATACTCGATGGTATCGAAAAGCTACAGCCAACCTAAAGTCACGTCGCGCTCGAAATCGACACCCAGAAACTCTCGCGAGCGCAAAAACTCGATACAATCAAACAAATCGGTATCGTTCCTTGAATCGAGTAACGACGGCGACGAATCGATTAGGGAGGAACCGAATTACACAGCTAAGAGCTTCACGAATGATCTGAAGAAGTTTTTGTTGAAACCGTCGGCGCCGCGACAAAGTTTACGCGATAAATTCATCACGAGTTTCAAACAGGAATTCGAGGCAACCAAAAAGTCGCCGAAACTCAAAGCTATAAAAGGTCTCTGGAAGTCTTACTGAAATACGGTTTTTGTGCATTGACAGTAATCGATGCGACGCCATTTACATTTTTATACGTGTGCCAACTTTTTCTTACATTGTCCGATGATATAAAATATGATATTGTGTTTCACGGGGTTCTAAAATAGATTTCGCTCTGTTATCGATTAATAGTCGCTTCATGATCGATTACCTAAACAAATAATTTTGAAGTTAATCGGGAGTGACGATTTATCGATACTAGAGCTTCATCGATACTATAGCATGTATTGACTCGAAACTGTCGATCTTTATACTACGTTTATTTATTTTCTTTTTGGTGCTTTTATGCCTAGAGCCTGTTTTCAAATTAGTGACATGTCTTGAATCCTACGCACATATTTACTGTCAATCGGTTATCGATTATTCGAGATTTTAGAATTGGAATAAGTTGAGAAATCACTAACTCGAAAATAGGCTCTATGTTCATATATTTCTTATAAAAACGTAAGTGTTCATAATTGGTCTAAATGAAACTGAAATCCAAGGTTTCGGTGCTAGTGAAGAAAGCGATATACAACTTTACAAATGTATTATACTTCACATTATACTCCGATAAATATATACATAAACAAATATACGTATGTGTGCAATAAGTATTCTACGGTGGTTCGGTTTGTATTGCATCGGGATTTGACGAATCAGGAAGAAGTTAATTATTAGTGATTGTCGACGGAGTGTTAACTTTTTCCGATTTTATATGCAACTTCTAGCTTTAAAACAGCAGTCATAGACAGAAATAATGATAAAATAGCAATGGATATGAAAAATTAAGAAAAACGTGCACTAAACGCTTTTCAGTACATTTTTCTTTATTTTTTAAGAAATGTCTGTGTTGTCTCTGTCCTTTTTATTTTTCTTTTTCCCGATGCAATATGAATCGATCCTTTTATAACAGTTTTTCTTATACTTATAAATAAATATATAAGATATTGAAATATCATCACTTTTTTACAACTACTATGGAATTAATGCACATGATAAGAATAATCTTGGCCTATAATCTAACGCACCAATGTCACAATAATTAGATATTTTGAGAAACGGGCCTTTGCCTATCAAGATGGAAGGATATTATTAAAAAAAGTTTAGTAAAATATTTAGAAAAAAAAAAAAAAACTAGTAAGTCTTATTTTATGGTAAAAATTAGAGAAAACTGAACTGTTTCATACTTAGCTACTGTTTGGTATATCGTAGCGGATCTTGATAGATGATTATTACTTAGCGGCCCACTAGAAGTGCATGCGTCCTTATTACAAGTCAGTTGAGAACGTCATATTGTAATTTGCCATTAAAGTTAAAAAGGAAAAAGAAGGAAAGAGAGAGACGAACACATGCAAATACATACAAGACATGTTTTATTCCTCGTGGCGATTTTGAGATAATCAGGAAAACCACAAAATAAGCGTTTTTAAACTTCGCCGCAAATCTCTAGAAGGGGTATTACCAATCAATGAACCTGGCTATATTTAACATGCTGGAGAAACTTTCCTGTATCGTATGTACAGGAAAAAGAAATGAATACTATGAGAGAACGATTATAAAAATCTTAGAAAAGGCTTTTACAATATGACGCGAAAGACTTTATTATCACTGATATAAATAAAGTAGTACCGTAGGGATCACCTAGTGACGGAATAGTTACTTTTTGTTGTTTATAAATGTTTATACATACTAGTGTTTTAGCTAAATATATAGACTTTTATATAGTCACTATATGCATGAATTAGTACCTTAACGGTGAAGTGATTTCAAAGTCCTAATAATTTGGATAGGAATATTCTTATTTTCTGGGGTAGCCATCTTCAAATGGTAGAATGTGGTCGTAAGAAAAAATTATTTTTACAAAGTAATATTAGTTTTAATCGATTATCTCGACTATTATTTAAATGGTGAGATGTCAACAATGTCTAAAAACGTGTTTTGATGACACGATAATGATATTATACACAAGAATTTTGCCAATTAATTGTGTTGTTAATACACTTATATGATATGAGTGTATTAACATTATTCCGCCCCAATTCTAGTTCTTATATTTTCTTATACTAACGTGAACTTTGTACGCTGAAGTGAAATCAACTATAAGGATTATTATATTAATAAACATTGAGTTAGGAAATCATTAGTTAACAACTGAAGACATTTCTTGCTTGATCGAATCTCTTCACAAATAAATCTGTTATTTAATCTAATTGTCTGTTGTGATTGGTCGAAAAAAATATCAGTAAGTCAACAACCAATCATAAAAATTGTCACGACGCGCGACGTTTGAGAACATACTGAAAAGAAAAAAAAATAGTTTAAAACGCACATTACAAGAAAATATACATCGTAATACAAAATAAAAATGAATAATTAAAAAGTTTATAGTCACATAAAAAAATAATTGAACTGAATTGGTTTCAGATTCGTGGGTAAAGAATGTCTGAAGGAATGTTAGCATATTAATCCATAAAGTTGATTTAATTTCAAGTAAAAACATCTTAAATATACGACTTCCTAAGACTGTAGTGCTACGTGTGAAGTAGTTTGTATTGTAACGACGCCGTCTTCTAAACACATGTTAATTCTCTATAGTTTTCACTTATGTACATATTTCCTTTCCTAATGAGAATTTAATAAACGAGTTGTATGAAAAACTCCTTTTGTACTGTATATGCTAAACCCGATTTCAGTATTTTTTATAATTTTCTATAAAGTTTATACTTTTTTCTACATTTTTTTCTTATTTTATGTATTGCATTTTTCTTGAGGACGAGTTTTTTAGTTGTGTTTCTATTACATGTGTCTATTTGATAAAGTTTGCAAAAAATATTATGAGTTTTCAGCACATTTATAATGTTTTTAGTATGATTTTCACATTGAGCAGAGGAAATAATAGCATGAAAATAGTCGCGCGGTGGGACGGTATTAGTTATTATGAAATAAATCTTGTTTACAAAGCGAGGTGAAATCTGGCGTTAGCATACTATAGTATTATTTAAATAAACTTTCTAAAATCAAAAACCTATTTCAGGTGCCAAATGATTTTTGAATTTTTTTGTCGATTGACTAAGTTATGGGCCGTTAAGTTTATTTTGTAATCGACTGTGCGTCGATCGGTTCCTGTGTCCGGGTGTTTACCGCAAGTATCTAAAACGAATCAAGTCCTTTGCGGTTTTCAAAGACAATCTCTCCGATGAGGTTTATTGTTTTATAGAAATCCCGCAATGGAAGAAACGCAACTTTCGAGCGAAAGTTCTCAAGTTGACGTTTGTTTTAAACAATATATTGCGATTTGTTATTGAAACTGAGCTGAGTACTCCAGTGTTTGTAACGCGATGTAAAGCGATCTCATTGATATTAACGTGTGATGAGGCTTATTGACACAGGTTTTTTAATAATTTCAGCACATAGTTTGTAGTTTAAGTTTTTTGTACAGACATTTTTCATATTACTTTGTTTCAGTGCTGTAAGATTACGAATGTACTACGGGTGGCGGGAGAGGCAAAAATGGTAACCACGAAAATGCTAATTTATCTACTCACGAAAGTATGTTATTTTTGCTGAAACCAAAATAAATACCCTCACGATCAAGGGTCTTGTCTTTGTCGAGTTCATATCCTTTGAAGATCATGTTTTGTTTATTAAGTAATAGATTTCCTAAGGATAGCCTTTACCGTCAATCTTAGTACATTCGTGATAAGCTTTTTCTGCAGTTATTTTTTTAATTACAGCTTCCAGCTTTTAGGTAAGCCTAACGGCATTTTTAGAAAATATGTTTTTATTAACACTGATCGAAATAAGGTCTCAGTTACTGGTTTTTGTACTGGTGGGTTAATTTTAACTGTAGTTAAAGTTAACTCAGTTGCAGGCGTTAGGAGTTTGCTTACAGTTGGTTTACTTTTCGGTGATTAAGAAAGTGTAGTTTCTATTTTGGTACAAACATCTTGACAAAAAGTAGAAGTTCACAATTGGTACAGATATCATTCTAACTGCAATAGTAAATAATATTGAAAGTATTCCGGATGACAAGCGTTTGAGTGTTAAATTTAAAATCATTACAGATGATATTGTTTGTATTGCCAGCTATATCTCTTGATGGTTTTTGTGATGTGACTAGTTGAGTTTTTTACTATATTATTTAACATTTCTAAATTATTTTCTCTTTAGGCAATATTTATTCTACAAATAAGTGATTGTAAGTAAACTCCTTTCTTTTGATTTTGTTAACTTTTGAATGGATTTGAGTTGTATTTGGAGAAATAGTTACCATATTATAATTTGTTTACAAAAACCCATAGCACAAAAGTAACAGTTCAATTTATTAAGTTTTATAGTTTACTATAATTTTGATCTGATTAAGCTAAACATTAGTTGGTTGCTATGTTGCTAACATTATAATTTTAAAAACTATACATATTATTATATACACTATTTGTAAATTTAAATAAATTATATACTTAGTAGTGATGTTAATTGACGTATTTAAAAAAATTGACAATAAAATAAAAGCAGTATTTAAATTATTGAACTTGAATGTAAATTTTAGTGGTGTGAGTTTTTCGCAAAGGTTTTATGGTTACTCAAAGTGTAATTTCGTGTAATATAGAAGTTTTGCGAACACCTCACATCTGTAATTCAATTTTCTTGTTTTGGAGATATATTTATATTATCTGTTGATGTTTGACTATTCTGTATTTGCATTGGTATTATTTTTTTTTGTTTAATCTTTAAGCCCATGTATATTTCTACGGCCAAGTAGGTGATTAAGAGATAATTCAACGAATTGTTTACAATATAAAACGAAGCAATAAATAATGAAACTAGAGACTGGATTTTTATTGAGTTAATTGCTATTTTACGATACCTAAACCTATGTATTCAGTGTGTTAGCTATTCAACGAGCGTTTTCTGAAATGACGTCCACTAGGTGGCAGCACTCAGAAGTCAGGTCCGGGCCCCTGTTTATATTTTCTTTAGTCGTGACTGAATGATGCGAATGAATGAAACGAATGATAAACGTCATCAAATATTTTATATTCATTGTCGAAATAGAAGACTTCTTGTCAAAGTGGCGCCAACTGGTGGCATGAATTTTCATGAAACCCTCGGACCCCAGTCGTGTATGCACAACATTCTAATAATATCAATTGATAACTTCTGTTGGGTCTTCCTGAACCCTACTTCTTCCTATCCTATTAGGTAGACACTAGATAGGTTTCGGTGTTATGTATTATCGTAACGATGTTAATATACTTAGTTAAAATTCAGGTCAAACGCACATGGCTCGGAAAGTAAAACGTCTTACTGACCGCACGCAACGCTGCTAATGAACGTATAATGATGATCTTGAATCGCAAGCAGACATTATTATCTTAAGTGCAGATGCATGAGCTAGTAATGGAGTTTCACTTTCTGTAACAAACCATTTTTTTCCTGACAATATAAAAATGTGCTTTGGCTGTTTCAGGTCTATTTCCGAAAACGTCCAAAGGCTCCAAAACGTCCAATTAACAGAGCGGTCAATTCCCAGAACGGCGCCTTTCCGGAATAACCAATTGCCAGAATGCCCATTTCCCAAACTCGAGAGCCATGAAATGTACCTACGGGACTGTACGCTCGCAATGTCTAACTTAGGTTCTCAACATTTCAACTACAAACATTTGCTAGTCTTATTGCAGAAAACTATGTCCCCACTATGTAAAATATTCAAGTGAGTATTCAATTCCAAGTAGGTACCGCAGGAAGGTAGGAAATAGTTTTCAATAATATTATCGGTTCAAAACTCAGTATGTCACAAAATTGTCTACTAAATGGCTAAAAAACTTTTTTAGAGATCGGAAAATAATTTAGCTAAAACTAATTTTAGACCTCTCAGAGAGGAGGGTTGTGTGCAAGATCGCAAAGATTGTGCCTGTCGTGTAGGACTCGTGTCGAAGCCTTTACATGTTGGAATGAATAAATTATCGAGTGGGGAATGTAGATATAATCCGGCTTACGAAGCGAACAAGCAAGATCTCACAGTGTTGTGACAAGTCTTGGGAGACTTGGGCTTATATTGAGAGTAGGTAGAAATCTATCGATATAGGTAACTGGCACATAGGAAGTTAAATTGGTCCGCGTCATAAAAATATCCGTGTTTTCTTGGAGGGAAATAGAGGAATCACCCATGCACGAAAAATACACCCACATAGTCTCGGGATCAACAGGGAAAGAGCGTTCGCTGGCATAAAAAAGTAGATTTGGTAAATCTATGACCTACCTACTTTTTGGTTAGGTTGTTTAGTATCTACCGCTACGTCTGTATCTACGTATGCAAATGAACATAGTATTACAGGTAATCGTATACGTATATGTACCTAGTGCTTCAAAGCTTTCCTGCATAGCTTACCTACCTACGTATCAATGTTTTCAACTACTAACAACAGAACTAAGATGTAGATTAAATTATCTCAAACATAAACGTAAGGTTATGACTTTACCCTGTCGTCTACATTACTTAAGTGCCACATTCATGCAAATGTTCAAGTAACACAGGTATCTTCCTATCTATGTAATGACGTAGGTACATATTTATCTAATAGTTTCGCTCCACAAATGTAAACGTCCGTATCCTGTGGACGCGAGTTGCCAAAGTAATTAGAGAAAGCGTGTGGCCGTACTGCACGCAGTAGGAAAAATAAAACTGATATATTAAAAAGTACTCTGTGACTGATATGCTCTCCGGACCTCCGAGCTCTGCGTCGATACAAAATAGCTGGCTTTTGATTTTGTTTTTTGTTTTTGAGGAAGCATAGGTACGGTAAGTGAATGAAAGTGCGCAGTTTTGCTTTGCATATCTCCATCACGGGCCTTATACCGCAAGAGTGATGTGCCCAAGGGGGTCCGTAGCCGTTAGATAGATTGTGTTGTGTGGTTTATTTTATTTATTTGGTACACCAACAGAGGTAAATAAATATAAAAAATAGAAAAAAAACTAAACCATAATAAAAGTACTGTTATGTATGCCTAGTATACATTGCATTCACCACGAAACAACATCGTATTAAACTAAAAGAGACTTATGAAATATAAAATACAATTAGAAACAAAAAAAACTTATGAAAACATAAAATACAATTAGAAAACAAAATTATAAATACTTACATGGGTATTATTAGCATTATAACTACCTACCTACTAAATAAAATTAAATAAAAAGGTTACCTACCATGTTACCTACCATGGAAGGTGAAAGCATGAGTGTTAGTGATGTCTAAGATTTAATATGAACTGTGAAAATGAATTTACAAAAAAAAAAAAAAATTGGTTAGTTTAATAGTTTATGCGGAATCCTCGTAGGTACCTCAGAGAATGATCTTCTAAACTTGTGATACTTACATCGTGTAAGTCGGTTTCTGACACGGAAAAAAATATCGGTGTTTAGCAGTGGATGTCTGACTTACTAGAAGAGATTGCTTAGATTCAATAAGAATACTCAAATCCTATATATCTACTATCTATAGTATCTATTATTAGGTATAAGTAACTTAACTAATCAAGGAATAATTAACGCTGCCTGCTACGATTTAAGTACCTAGATTACTTTAAATTAATTGCCTGTAGCTAATTTGTAGGTACCCTGTTTGCACCTCATTGTCAGCTGTTAAGATACTTGACAGCTAATTAGGCCAATTAACCTGGCTCACTATTCAACACACAGGAAGTAAGGCTGTCGACTAGTGCCCCTCGTACTACCGGTTTATTACGCTGGGAGAGCTCGTACACGTTTGTATGGACAATTTGTTGAGAATAGACTTCTATTCTTTAATAGGTATTACGGTAGGACGGACGTTATTTAGCGTACCAATAGGTAAATACATGTAGCTTAGGGTTCGATGCAAGTTGCTGTGACCTGTTGTGGTCTTTTTTTTTTTTTGAGGGTGGGAAATCATCAAATAACTTCTCCCGCTCTGGGCGGAGCGGGAGGGCGTGTCAGACTCTTACTGACTAAAACCCACCCGTGTTCCTTCGGTTGCCCTGTTGCCGGGGGCCACGATCTCCCTTTCAGTTTTCTTCGCAACCCCGGCAGGCATCGGCCCTAGTGGACCCCTTCAAATCTGCTGACATCTCTTTGAGGCGCGCGTGGAACACAACGCGCCGTCGACCCGGGCCTGGTCCTTATCGGACGGTGAGCCACCCATTGCTCACCGTCCGCAAGCCCGACCTGTTGTGGTCTGGAAGCCTGTTTTTCAATAATTCAAGTTATTTTTATCAAGAATTTTGACCTATTGATTTTGAATAAATTGTTGATTAAAATGAAAAACATGTAGAAGAATAATAATAAAATAAAATATAATTTGAAGAAGGTACCTACCTACTTAGGTATTTTCAGTGTTCACACCTTGTAAGGCGTAGAGTTGTCTGGGTAGGTAGGTACCTAATTGATAAGATTTATTGGCCTGTGGGGACTTACGAAACGGGACAAGCAGGTTTTGCACTGGCAAAATGGCGGGACATCTTCAATTTATATTAATCGTTGCCGGTATGAGACGATGAGCGGGTTTAAAATGCGTAAAACACAATTGAGGACCTCATTCAATAACTTTTTAAAGCATTATTAACGAAACTTTCGTTAATAAAGTAGGTAAACAAACAAGGTAAAAAAAGGAACGGAAATGTACGCCCATAAGATAAGAAATTAAAACTTCCGTAATGTAATTCGAGCACATTCTTATTCATGTTTCGACCATAACCTTTCCTAAGTCCAAGGCCGTAAAAAAAAAACAAAGATAACTAACTATTTAAACTATCTCTGCGAGACGCTTTTCTGTAATTTTGAATGTGCCCGTATCCAATCGCAGTGCGACCGTCGACACAGCGCATGCGCCTCGCGTACCGCGAAAATGGCCGGCACGAGTTTTACCCGCGAAACGGAAAAAATATTTATTAAAAGTAAAAGTGAACATTATTTTAGGAAATAAGTATTAATTTATAATTATTATTATTTCTACCAAAGATTTGTTCGGTTACAATTATGAAACGATTAAAATGTGCTCGCAATCGGATTGTTACAAAGTGATATTTATAGTGATATTAGTTTTGGTACGGAATGCTGATTGTAGAAGTACTACAAATAAGTTTAGGAGGACTAGTGGAGTGCAACATGCGTGGAACCATTTACAAGGTGCGGAAAAAAACTCGACTATCAAGGAACAGGGCAGAGGATTTTTCGGTAAGCTTGAATTTATATAATTTTAGATCAGAACAGTACTGAATAGCTTTTCTTTATTTTTACCGTTACTTACTGGTTACTGGCAGCCTGTCTGTTCCTATCATTCCACTGGTGGGTATGACTTCCAGTTCTTGCGATCGAGGCCTAATGTGGACCACCGTTTTATCGGTAGGTAAAAATAATGAGAAGCTATTTTAGACCATAGGTACGATTACCTACGTCTGTAGTACCTGATTAATAATTAATCATACGATTTGTGACACGAGAGCTTGCATTTCATCAGAATAGATAATTGGTTCTAAGCTACCTACTCTTCAGGTTCCTGCTGGCTTTTCATTCATTGAGAAATCCTAAGTCATTGACCTATGCTATAATATGTGGAAGTTAATGTACATTGGTAGTACCTACATAGGCTAAGTATCACTATTCTAAATGCAGTTGAAATAAAATAAATACTTAAAATAAGACTGATATCTATTGCTTATTTAGTCTAGACAACCCTGTAGTAAGTAAGTTTATTTATTTGAATAAACATGGTGTAAATATCTTGCATGCAATGTATGTATTGCATGCAAAATATTTGATACAGAAATGTTCTGTCATGTTCAGCCGCGTATCGCGGCGTACAAATTGGTAAGAAGAGATGGTGCACAAACCGCGACTATATTTATCAAAATTACTTACTAAATTATAATTACTTATTATACGTTATTATTAAATTCAATGTCCATACTTATTATTAATTAAATCATCGCAAATTTTAATTTCATCAACAATAAAAACAATACATTATATAATATGAAGTGATCTTATTACACAGTGGATAACTACATAAAATAAAATAAAACATGTCTTTTATTTAATGTAGTTATCCACTGTGTCACACATCATTTAAAAAACGAAGTCTGAAGTCTGAAATATTATAATATGTTCTTTCAATTAATAAAGTCCTTAATTTGCATTTAAGAGCAGATATTCTCAATGTTCTCCATGATACAGGCAATTTATTAAATATGGTCGGAGCCATGTAAAAGGTGCTCTTGCGCACAAGAGCTGTTTTAGGGCCGTGAACACAGAGTTTGGAATTATCACGTCTATTCCGGATTTCTATTAGGATTAGTTTTAATGAACATTACTGTTTCCAAAATGTATAATGAGGGTAATGTCAATACGTTATGCTCTTTAAAATAAAATTTACAGTTATCTGTTGTTTGCTGTCTAAACATCGATCTAATGCATCTTTTCTGGGCCCTAAACGCATTTTTTTATTGTCTGTGCTATTCCCCCAGAAAATAACTCCGTACCTAAGAATTGATTCAGTTCCAATTCAAGCATTTCAGCATTTTAAGGTAAAATGCTGAATTGTCTTAAAATTTTCTTGAGGTTCAAAACGCTGCAGTTAAAAAAGCCCTACCATTCATTATACACCTCATTACCTATGAGGACCATAACGACCCATCCCATATACCTACCACATAACTTTCCAACTACACACGACACCAGACGTTTTTTCTTTTGTCCCGAATTCGCGAGGAACTTTAAAAGGCTATAATTTACCGGCAAAGTGTTCATGTCGTTGTTACTGTGCCAAAGGGTCAGTGTGATGGCCGCCCACTCGGTAGGACAAGGTTAATGGAAAAATATAAAGTGCTCATCTTCCTTGTGGCGGAGAAAGCGGATTGATAGTTGCGTGACTTTTGGGTGGTATTTATCTGCATGATTTTCTTCTGGGATTGTGAAAATTTCTGTCATGATTATCATAATACCTTTCTAGTTAGAATTTTAGTTGCAGGCCTACGTTATATACCCGACTCAAAACTTTTATAGTCAAAAATAGGCTGAGAACCTACAGTTACACTAGATAGCCCACAATTATCCCCTTGCGTCACTCAAAAGAAAGTACCTATCTAATAATATTATGTACCTCATATTGTCTTCTAATTAGCTCTATCCGAACAAACATTTTATAACTTTATGATGTACCTAATTATCTAAAAATTATGAAAGAGTTTCCAAAGTGCAAAAAAAAATTAACTTATTGAGGAAAATCCAGAAATTCAATACCTACTAAAGACATCGAAGATGCGACGAAAACAAGTTACGTTTAAGTACCCAGTCAGTCAATAATTTGTTATGACGCCTTGCAACTCGTAAACTTGTTTACAGACTCCCTTTACGGATTTAACAGGTTAACAATGTACTTAAATGATGCCTTGAATATGTATGCAATGTGCTGGGATATGCAAATTTTGGTAAAACCTGCCAACTGCTAATGCAAAACCTATAGATTGAGCATTGCTTTGAACAGGTGCAAAATTAAGTGGGAATTTTGTTTAGAATTTAACTTGGTCAATTAAAAATACATACTATTTAGTACTTCAGGAAGTGCGGTAGTAGACAATCATTATTATTAACTGCGTGCTGTCTATTCCCTATTATGAAACATCCATCATCTGCCTAGTCTTTTCCCAACTACGTTGGGGTCGGCTTCCAGTCCAACCGGATGCAGCTGAATTACATAACATCACGCCTGTAATCCCCGAAGGGTTAGGCAGAGGTGTACCTATAGTACACTCACATTTCGCCAGTTATGTTTAAGTCCCATGTAATAGGGGGCGAGCCTATTGCCATCAACCGGGCACAAATCCAGACTTCGGGCTGTTACTGAGAAATTCCAGATGGAAAAACCTAATAACACTTTGCCCGACCCGGGAATCGAACCCAGGACCTCATACTCAGCAGTAGTGCTTGCGGTCATTAGACCAACGAGGCAGAATTATTTTATAAAAAACCAGAATTATACAATTGTAATGACTCGACTTTTTTATAAATGTCTTTATCTAAATGCTAAAAGGACGACAGTTCCAGTTCCCATAACAATGTTAAGATAAAGTTTTCGAAAAATCAGATGGAGTACACTTCTATTCGAAAAGCAGTGGATTTATTACATTGTAACATGTTCTCTTTTATTTATTCCTAGATCAAAATCGACATGAAAGTTAAATTCCGATAAAAATAGACAGAATTGGATCGAGATAGTTTTGCTTGATAATTTCACTATAAGTCACTTTCAAAAGTTTTCAAATTAATTTCAATGAGTTGCGTTTGTAGTATATACCTACTTAGTCCAGACGTCGAGTAATCATATATTATTTAGCCGAGAGAGTGGAGTTTGTGCTTGATTTTATATGGTAATTAAGTAATGACTACTTAGGTGCATAATCAACCTATAATGTTCCCATTGCTCAGAAACAGGTCTCTTCTCGGTGAGAGGGAGTGGGCCGTAATCCACCACGCGAGCTCAGTGCGGGTTGGCAAATAATAATCCTTAATTATAATAATTTTAAGTTGCAATAATTCTCTTTTATCTGTGCAATAAGTATTGGTCAGTGTTGGTCTTAATAAAATAAGTTTCTAATACATAGTCAGACATTTGAGATGCAAAACATTGCAATGTATTAATGCTAGAGTATAATATTTATGTCCACTGGCATGCTTTAAATGTCTCTATTATTCATTTTATTAATTCTTAGAATTTCTAGGACATGCCGGATTCCTCACGCTGTTTCCTTTCACCGTTTTAAGAGCAGCGATGATGAAATCATTTACAAAAAGTAAAACGCCTGTCTGGGTACGAACCCACGACCACTCGTAAGTCGCGGTTGTTACCACTGGGCCACCACTGCTCACATGTGCCTTTACTGGGTAGGTAATAATAAGATAAGCTTCATAGGCGCAACCTTTTTTTTTCCGGGGACGTATCCGCATGGTTACCCTCCGTCTTGGGAGAACGGAGGGTTATGTCGGACTCCTACCGACTAAAACCCCACTATTCCTACTACTACCATGTGTTGGGGGTTCGGGAGATACCTATTTGAACATTCGTTGCACCCTCAACTTGTACCAGCCCGCCATGTCTAGCGGGCCCCATCATCCAGTATGGCCGATCCCACGACCGCACGTCCTCCCATAAAGGCGCGCATGTTGTGCGCAATTATACATGCTTTTAGAATCACAAATATTGAGTGTTAGATGCCTAATTAGTTTTGATTTACTAACTAGTTGTGTCTATTCATCAACGCATTGATTAAAGTGACAATGTTACACACCTCGCCCTTCTGATTCTCCTACCATGTCTCAGAATACTTTACAAGGCTTAGAAGTCTTAGTAAGGGGTTTCATATTTTTCTATTCCACGAAGTATTCTTTTATCTAGCAAGTTTTACGTCTACGTCGTCGCAGCTGGTAGTAGGTACCTTTCATGGAATGTCCAGGTCGATGATCCTGTCCTGTACATACATAAACTTACGCCTTTTCTCATGGGGATAAGCAGGAACTAAAGAAAGCAGGGAGTGGCCACTTTATTTATTTATTCAAACTTCATGCACAAGTAAATAAAATACTGTACAAAGGCGGACTTAACGCCTGAGGCATTTTCTACCAGTCAACCTTAGGGTGATGCAGAGACAAAACATGGCAGGTGCAACATAACTTGAAAATGAATACATACTAATACATATAAACCGAATAAACTTTGTCAGGAGAAATACTTTAGTTCCCGTTCCAGTAACTATCCTTGCATAGCACGCTTTTTCCTTGCTAAGATAAAAGAAGTAGATAATATTAATTTTCTATTTTCTGATTACTAAAAGTGTGTTATTTAAGTTTACGCAAGTTTTCCCGTATTAACCGCGACTGGATAATAAAGTTAAGTGTTACTGCACCGCGCAAATCGACGTGCAATCAAGCGGTAAATGGTTAAAGACCACAACTGGGTTGCTAAAGTTGGCTAAATACATACTAGCATAAACTCACGCGATGTTTCAAAATAACAATAAGCTTTTTTTTTGTTAAATGTTACGAAGGGAAACTATCTCCTTTTCTAATTCTGAATTTTCCCAAGTTCATCAGCTGATTTCTAAAAAAATCCGCAGTTTCATAAGTTGGCAAAATTTGTATTGTTATTTACCCCCTAATAACTATCAGAAGGGCGGAGCGGTGTTGCCAATAAATCACGAAGTTAACAACAAATCCTATCGTCATAATTCACTGGCGCAACTGATACGGACCCGACCCGTTTCCATCCAACATTAGTATTCCCAACTCGTCTTCGAAGTGACACAAAACAGAAATAAAAATAAAAAAACGAAACTGGCATGTATCGAGGTTTCGGGGTTGTCCAACAAGGACATACCTGCCCATAAATACGCATTTACCGAAAAAGTATTGAAAACGTCAAATAAATAATGTTGTAAAAGTTAAGGCGGGGTCGCATTATTGGAATCGCGAAGCGTGCTGCGTTAAGCAATTAATCGCTTCTTCGTGCGTCAATTTGAAAGTGATTATTACTTTTAAAAGTTCTGTTTATTTGTTGGATAAGTTGGTTATTAAATGCAGTGCTCCCAAAATCCTTATATTTCATAAAGCACAAGATTTTGTTTTAAATATTCGCATGTGAAATCAGAGGCTGCCTTTGTGGTTTTCCATAGAGGTTTCATAGTGAAGCTAAAGATTATACCTCAGATAAATACCTAGGTAAACAACAACGAAAGTGAAATTTATTTATACTGCCGGTAAAAAATATATCCTGCACAAAAATTACAAACCAGCGGCCAAAAATGTAAATGCTCAATATATTTTATGATTCGTCGCATGTTGGAGCAGTAAACTGCGCAGAATATAAAATGTTGCGTACATTTTTATAATAATGCGCCCGGGAAATAACGTGGCTGCACCTTTACATTTTGAGGAAGGACTTTCATACATTAATATTATTCGTGAATCACGATGTACCTAATATAGGGAGCTGCAGTTTTACGATATTGTAGCACGACTGCCCAAAAAAGGAGTGTTATGTTGGTTTTTAATATATCTTGCTTCGAATTTTCCTTGAGGCCATAAGAAGAACTTAAGTATGGCCCATCACTTTCTTTTGTGGCTTCATTTATCAATATTCAATCAATACAATTTATAAATGGTCACATATGAAATGAAGAGGAAACCTATTACTGAACTGAGTTTTTGACCTGATCTTTGGATCAGGTCAAAAACTCAGTTTAACTCTTGCGATTATTTGTCCAAGAACGTACGAAAGTACGATTCGTTAAATTAACTATCACTTTGACTCAAGACGAAACTTGAATCAAAGCTGCTGAAGTAGTTGCACTTCTAAACTTACACACTTCGGGCTACATTAGAGGCGAATGTAGTTATAGACTCTAAGATCACAGAAATAAGATGATATGCCAAAAAACTTGGAACGCACAAAGGATTAGCCAAACTTGTTCAAATACCTTGCAGGATGATCGTCAGAACAGGCTACAGAATTCGACATGAGAGATCCTACTGTGACATGAATAGTAAACTTTCAAATTAACTATCTATATATATATGTATAACAATCAATTGCCATGCATTAGTCTCGCAAAAACTCGAAAATGACTTGAGCGATTTTTTTTATTTCGTCTCAATATTGGGGTGGTTTAAAAAAAAGGAAAATTAGAAAAACCCAAAGGATCAGCCGAAATATTAAAAAAAAACTTATAGGAATTTTATCTCACGTGGTACGAAGTTCACCGGGTCATCTAATCACTAATAAAATGCTACAGCTAAATAACCACGCTAGTTTAAAAGAAAAATCTATGAAAACACCTAACTGCAATTTGTATTTGTGTTCCCTAACTTTTTTATCCATAATCTAAAGTGCCATAATTTTTTTTGTCCTCATGAAAGACCTGGAGTCACACAAATCCTGCTTCGCGCAATTAGAGTTTACCGCTCGTTGGGCAGTTACCCGCCAGACATGACAGACGTCTGGTCGGAGGATCCTCCCTTTTCTGTAGAAGATGAGTGAACTTTACATACTTCCAAAGTATTTAAAAATAGTGTCAATTTATATTCCTTTCCTATATCACTTCCTTCTATGATCTTAGCCAACCGACCGCTATCTATTTACATGGAGCAGCACAACTTGCGGCAACTTTGTAACAACACCTCTGGGGACTCTACAGAGTACAGATCAACTGATTGAACTGATATAGTAGACCAAGTTGGTAAGCTGACTGTGTTGGTTGCTCTGAGATAGACTTGTATCAGGGGAATTGAAAGTTTGGCTCTGGCGATTTAATCACCGTGGAGTTTCTTACCGGTTCTTCTCCACAGGAAACGATCAATTGGAACCGTGCACCGAGTTTCTAACGTTGCATAAGTGCCCAAGTAGATTTATGTGAAATAAATTATTTTTAATTTGAAACAAGACAAAAAAAAGTGCTTAGATCTCCAGCACCTAATAGGAATAGTTTCATCTTTGATGTACCTGCATGCCAACTGTATTAACTTTCGACCTCTTGCACACCAGACCAGATTTTTTTTTTCCGTTTTGCTGTTGCCAATTTTATTTGCTAGAAATATTCAAGGCAGAGCCAATAAAACCCTCTGTATATGAGACTATTATTGTTGATTCATTCCTTCATTCAGTAGCACAGAATCCAATTCCTTAGCTACTGTGCTAATTGGGCCTAAACTATTCAGTCTAGACTTATAAATTCTATCAGAGTATAAATTCTACTGTCTGGCTTGTCTAGGAAGACTGAGTTCCAACCCTGCGTGTTGCACTACTGACGTAAACCCACCCCTATTATACGTATGTACCTATAAACGTGATTAGATGAATTAGAAAACATCACCAAAAATACTAGTACTGTGCAACTCATTTCCGTAGTTTGTGAAACAATGGAAACATTATTTACTGCTTCAAAATTAAAAGAAGTTAGTAAACTCATTTCAAAGCGATCAATAGTTCATTAACAATCTCCGTAGAGCTGTAAACTGTGCTGGCTTCATTTTTGCAATCAACTCGGAATTAGATTTACCTTTGCAGCTGAACTTGCTTGTCTGTCGCAGACTTAATCGTATTGCCGACGATCTACTGGCAGTCTCGTTGCCAATTACAACTTTATTTCTTTTATATTTGTTGAGGAAACTGGTGCGGAGTTTGTTTTTAATCTGATTATAAAACCATCTAGAACAAGATAGCTACGTAATAATCTCATTCTCAGCTAATGGAACACCCATGGAAATACTAGTTTTGGAATAATAATAGTTCTGTACTCAGAATCATTACTCCAGAATCCGGAGTGATGAGCGTTAGCTGGCCAGATTGTATAGACGAAATATCTTGGGTAGCTTTTGGATGCAAACAGTTCCTCTCCGTGTTCTTGGTCCCATTTTATTTGGAGTCCCCAGACAATACCTACCATTATTTTTTTATTCAAGAGGTGGAAATGTACTAATTTGATAGTGGAGCGCATAAACATTTTATTTTGCGTAGACTTAAAAATAGGTATACGTCTGTAAAGCATACAAGGAGGCCTTTAATATGTTCTATGATGGAATTAAAAACGTAACACGTTCTAAGTTCTAACAGCTTTACTACCAAAATCGTAAATTTGTAGCACACAATGACATGCATTCACATCATTTTCAATTCTTCGTAGCTACCGTCTTTATGTTCAATTAATTCATTGAGCCCATTAAGTAAGTATCACAATTCCCTCATTTAAAACACTTCTGAAATAAGTGTAGCAATCACATAATTATCATTACTATTATTGTAACGTTTTTTCCACCCTTATAGAATCACTCGTGTGTCTGTCTGTCCGTCTGTCACAGCCAATTTGATCCGAATCCAATAGACCGATGAAGTTGAAATTTGGTACACATATGTATTTCTGTGACATAAACACGGGGGTCACTTTTGGGGGCAAATAAGAACATGAAAAAAGATCGTTTTGCAAACTGTACTGTGTGACATACCAACTGAAATGGCTTATTGTGAGGATCTCAGTATATTTTTTATAATATTGACATAAATACATTTAAATATATTTAAGAAACTATGTAGATGAAAATTGACCATTCCCCCGTTACCTCCAAAACTACTGAGCCTAAAATTTTGAAAAAAGAAAAATAGAATGGTTCGTTACTCGTAGATTACAGGAAACCTATAAGAAGTCTATGGTATTAAAATGACACGGTAAATCTCTCAATATTGTGTGTACAAACTTACATTTGCAGTTGGAATTTATGGGAGATTTTTATTTTTTAACTACAATGTTAAGTTTGTCATCATCAATCACATCATCTTCCTGCCCTTGTCCCATGTTACTTGAGATCGGAGCAACATGTTTTCTTTTCCATTCTCCCCTGTCAACCGTCACGCTATCATTCACTCCCTTCTCTTTCATATCATTCCTCACACAATCCATCCATATTTTTTGGGCCTTCCTCTTCCGCTCGATCCGTCAACATTATTTTATATTCATCACTCTTTTAGTCACATGCGTTTCCTTCCTTCTCATCACAGGTCCATACTAAGCCAAACGATTTCCTTTCAACTTTTCTGTCACTGCGCCACTTTTAAACTTCCCCTTATATACTCATTTCTTACTTCATTCTTGTCACTCCACATATCCATCTCAACATTCTCATCTCCGCTACATGTAATCTTTTTTCATCCGTCTTCTTCACGGCGCAGCATTCCGATCCATACAGTACGACAGGCCTTATTACGGACTTGTAGATGTTAAGTTTGTATTTAGGATAAATTCATCCCAACAACAGAACCCATCATTGAGCGGGGTCCGACAAGCACTTGGCCGGTTTCTCTCTACGGCTGCAAGAACATGAGTAAAACAATAAATACATTGAGCTAATCTTTTATCTTTAGGTTGTTATTCGTGCTTATGCATCGCGGCTACAGTTTCACTGTCGTAAAAATGTGTAACATTATAATTGTGTACTTTTTAGAAGACGAAAGTTGTGCCAATTATGTTTGAAGTATTAGTTTGACGCGTTGTTTGGCGTGTTTGAGAATAGTGTAACAGTATTAGTACTAAATCTAGATTAGGTTTGTCTTTCAGATCTTAAGACTCTTGCCAAGGCACTGGGAAGTTTAACTTTGATTTAATCCTTAATTTTTGAGGTTCTGTTTCAACCTTTGGGATGCTAACAGGTCCTTTACTATGGATATTTCTCCCTGCTGTAGGAATGTGTTTTGTGTTATGCATAAATAAAATGTTACGGAACTGTCATGACTCCCACGACCAGTTTTTAACTATATTTCAATTAAACCATTTACAGGCACTTTTGAATTGTCAAAGAGTCGGTCAGTTAGTCAGAAAGTTGAAACTAGTATTCTAAGCTTTCATGTACTCCTGATTACATCATTATCATTATTATTTTGCCTTTATCCCAATTAAAGTATTTGAGGTCGACGCAAATGTCTTCTCTTCCTAATTACATCAATCTTCTCTGGTATTCTTTATTTTTCAATATGAAAATATAAAACAATATGCAAATATAAACCATATTTCTAGATACCACATAATATTCAACACATGTTATTGTAATCATAGACGTAAACTATAGCCGGTAACTTATTAACATAATCGAATGTTACTTACGTTACATAAGCGACGTCTCACAGAAATATAATATCATTGCCGACCCTGACCCACGCTTAGAGAAAGGAGAACCCAAATACCGAACAGAGAGTGAAAACTTTTGTTAGAAAACTTCGCAAATTAGGCTATTCCACTGTTAGGGTAAGAATAATACACTAATTAACTTTATGTATTCTAAATAGTCATATGCCGCAAATTGCTTAAAATTAGACAATAATTGCTACCATAAAAGGACAATTGAATTTAGGTCTATAGGTTTTCCAGAGTCATGTTGTCATTTTGTAACACACCATCCCATGATTGTAATCAATGTCAATAACAAATTCTATAAAAGGCATAATTATTATTATGGCAATTAAAAGAAAACAACAAAAGCAATATTGATTAACTTTGTGGACAAAGTCAAAACAGAGAAATCGGTTGCTAGTCAAAGCACTTACGGCGGTCAGTAACTTATGCATAGTTGCAATTTTAATAGCATAATTACTTCTCTCAGAAACTTTTATTTCTCGGGAAGCTAATAGAAAACTGCACGGCTTGACACATCCATTACTTTAAGTTGGATTGCTAATTCTAATACCTAAGCCGGTGTACCGGTTTCAAATCGGTCATGAACATGCTGGCACCTAGGTAGAACTGAACTATTGGCCGATAAAAATCTGCTACGTGCATTGGCTCTAGACCTACATTCAGAGATGATGACTCAGGTCTATCAACTCTCTGTAGTTTCATCGAAACCGCAATTTCATGCCTTAAGGCTATAATCGTGTAGGTAATAAATGGATTTATGCGATTCATTAAAATTTAATTGAAGATTAATGATTAAAAGTGCAATGTACTGATTCTTTTATTCTCGGAGAGAGTGAAAGTAATAGAGTAGTTATCATTTTTATAAAAAATCTTTTTGCGAACTTTTCCTCATTCATGTATTTTGAATATTTCTAAGTAGAGAATGTTGCATATTTTTTGCATTGTCACGTTATTCTATGCTTTTGTTCCAGTCCCAGTTTCCATAGCACAATATTATGTAGTGAAAGTGGAAGGAACGAGAGGTCACGGGACGCTCTAGTTTGTGCACTGAAATTACTCTATTTATTATTTACCTATTTGTTGCAGACCGGACGAGATCGAGACAGGAACTTTATCACAAATCGGATTAGAGATATCTGTGTGTGGTTATAATTGGCCTATTATCATCGTTCATATGTGTACAACATTCATACAATCGAAAAAATCAATCTGCCTAGCGTGTTCCCAACTAAATATGTTGGGGTCGGCTTCCACTGCAATGGATGGGTGTAGCTGAAAACTAGTATTCTATATAGAGTGACTGCCTATCTGACCTCCACAACTCAGTCACTTGAAAATTCATACAATCATGATGGGTAATTATAAATTCATACAATAACAAGTGATCAAAGGAACTTACCTGTTGTGAAGATCGATCATTATTATACGAAGGACTTCGATTTGCGTTTGGTTGTTGACTGGCATGAGGAAGCTACAATGTAAAGTATAATATTCAATCATTCAATTATTATTCAACTATCGTTGAACAATGTGAATATTCTAATGGGACATGAGTGAATAGTACAGGATTCCCAGGCACTGCCCTGGTCAAGTGTTTCTTAATGAGCGAACGGTCATCGGCCTATACAGGGGACTCGGGCAATGAGCCAAGCAAACATTTAATGGTGTTGAAATATTGAACTAGGAACTCCGTTTGAATAAAGAGCTTCTAAGATTGAATACACAACGTGTTGCAGGAACTAACTATTTTCATATACCTTTGCAAGACATTGCCTATCATCGCGCTAGTCTTTCAACTTAGCTGTTCTTCGAAGAAGGCGATAGCAACAGTGTAACTGGCTCAATTTCAGTTTTTCGTGCTTGTTTTTCTTGCAACCGCGACCAAAAGATATTGTCACTTGCACTACACCAACAAAAAACAGGTGTTAACTGCGCTCAACTCAAGGGAAAACGTTAATAAAAACTTCAAGTGCCCATAAAAAAATATCAACAAACAAACCGGTAAAGCAAACGGCATACGGACTCATCTTATAAGTGTACCAGGTGAGGTGGGAACCTGTATGTGGTATAATAATGTAGGAATGCTGTCATGGCCTTAGCCACAAACAGGACAGGATCCCAGTAAGGTAGACCACACGTGGTGGGCACAGTAAGAGGAGATAGCGGAGAGAGACGAAAATGATTGTCAATTGAAATGTGACAGATATGTGCAAGTAGATTAGAATCTACTAGCAGCAAGTTTGGTAGAGTAACACGGTGTGAATATACTTATCGTCATTGGTGGAGAGTCTTGAATTTATATGATGAATATACTGTGCAAGAACGGATCTGTAGGTAATTGAGTATTTATATCCCGAAAGACGTTCGCAGGTCATTAATAAAGTTATGAGTATAATATACAAGTTTCTTAAAAATGAGGATATTTTTAAAGGTTTCGTCTAGCAAAAAAAAAAAACAGTTGGGTAATAATGTAATGTTCCAAAAATCCTAGACGAATCCGCTTTCGCTCAAGCTCAATACACTATGATCTCTACCTAAAGGCGAGGATGTCTCATGGCTCATCATTTCCATCCTTAATGAGCAACGTAATAACTTCTACTAGGATTTACCATAAAATTAAGATAAAACGTAGATAAATTGCAGAAGATAGACATTTATTTATTTAGATGAGATCAGGAGGCACTGGGTTCATTATATGCCATGTACCTACTTTAATTAGCTTTATATTTCACATAGAAAAAAATAGATTTTATGTTTAGTGTATTGATTTGTGTTTATGACTTGGCCAAGTTGCCAGTAATCTTAAGAATGAAGGCACTTGAAATTATTGAAGTGAAATCTTCTATAAGCGCGTTGGGCATTTTTGAGATGGGAAAAAACAATTGAACTTCCCACACCGTTACCGACACCCAGTTTTTGTAAACGCGATTGTGCTCTTTATTTATATTACGTTACGGATCAATGTTCTATGCAAGTATTTTTACTTTTTTTTTAAAGTATTTTTTTTTAGTTTTCACTTCTGTCGGCACTCCCGGAGTGCCACTGTCTTTTTTGTATTGTAGTTTATGCTCGAATCTTTACATGATTATGATCTAAATGACCCTAACCAAGTGTAATTGATGCTGCAAATTTATGATCTGACCGTTCATCGTTATTGAACAGGGTTAAAATTATGTTGTTAGTCCATTAGTTACTTTGTACCCTCATACAGCAGTGAGTTTGATGATGAGTTCTTACAGAATAGCAGAATTAAATGGTGATTGAGGTACTATAACTACGTAGTATAATCAGTTTACAGGTAAGGTTCGTACTGCTGGGACACAGGCCTCCTCTCTGAGAGGGAGTGGGCCGAGTTACCCGAACCAAAAATTCGGAGACTCATGTTGTGTCACACGGCGGCTGGTTGAAATCTCTGTCATATGACGCAACTTTAAAAATTGTGGAAACTTAAAACTTAACTAGTTACAGTACTCACAGACCCTCGCTCACACACACCCTGACTCACAAACACCCTCACTCACAATACCACTCCACACTGCACCACACCTACTTACCAACATACAAAGTTTGCTTGTCTTTTATTATTGATTTTAGCATTTTTATGATTTTTATTTAAATACCAAAGTTAGCTAAACTGTACTCATGTCACAGTTAAGTCTGGAATAATATGTTTCTTGTGTTAAAACGACAGAGTTTGAGAGCTACGACACAGTTGTTAACTCTTGTAGTTATCATCGTTTCCATTGTAATTATGTCAATTTGTTGTTGTTCCAAAATAATAAAAAAACTTTTACTTTTACATGTCTTCTAATTTTTGATAAGCCGGTTGCCGCACCTCCTATAACTAGATCTTGGTTACAAATCTATTAGCAAGCTACAAATTAATATACCTACATAATTGAGTTTGAAGCTCAATACGTGTGATAATTACAACCGTGTCTCCAGGCGATGTTCCAGCAAGTTGCACAATTAGACGCCATTAAATCTAACATGAAATTACTACTACATTATACATGATTTCACGCATCAATTGCTGGTATGTGTAGTGCATGATATTAGTCCTAGATATTAATATAGGTAGGTTTCACAAATTATGTAAGTCCTTAGTTAAAGTTTTACAAGGATGAGTGGGTGCTTGAAAAAAAAAAAAACACTCACACACACACACACACTTTTCAAGCACTTTACCTAATACATTTTATAAAAAAAACATTCATAAAGGTTATCAAAAACATATCGGAGGAATTGGAAAGATATCTGTTAAAGAAGTCTATTGAAACGGCAATAGAATTCTTTACTCTTTAAAAAAACCGCTTTACTTTCATACATGAAATTGTTTACCAAACACTTTTTTTTACTAAATTATTTGAAAACTGATTCAGCATTTACATAGGTATCTGTTAAGTTAAAGAATTCTGCCTCAATCTTTTTAGGGTTCACAATGGTGTCAGCCTGAATTATGCTATCACAGCCTTCTTCTCAAATAAGATTGAACATTAATTAATATGCTAATGCATAATGGATAAATATTTCAGACCACTTTCACTTTAAGCTTTGGTTTCCTTGTATTATTTTCTTTATCATTAATCATCATTAGTCATCTTCCAAAAATAAAATTCGAATGTATAACTTGAAATTAAACCGTTCACAGGCTATGATTGACAGGGACTTCTCACTTCAACTTTCTAACCACAAGATAGTAGCAGGAATTATGTACACTTATGTACAACTTTTTCCTTATAAATGTCGAGTGAAGAATAATGAGATAAGTAACGCGACCGGTAGGGAGGACTTTCTTTCTAGTTTTAAGAGCCGTCCATTTGCTAAACTTTTGGAATACCAGGCGTGATACTTATTAGACATGTTGGTTTTAAGTGCAATAGGTGAAACACATTTGTAATTATTTCGACCGTCTGAGATTAGGCAGGAAAAACCACGTGACTAGATAAACTAACTCAACTATGCACTATGTAAGTAACTGCAAGATCGGTAACGTACGAAACCCTTGTGGCTGGAGTTCATAGTAATTTGTTCTTTACCTTCGAATGTTATGGAAAAAAGTAATTCACGAATTTTCCAATACCTAGTAGTTAGAGGCGAATAAACCATTTTTACTTTTCCACCTACCTTAGCGATTACGACACTCCTTAAGGTTACCCTAGTCAGTCATTCTGCCATACAAACGTAGTATGGTGATTACTTTTCTCTTTGACGGTGTACGTTCAAAGCTAAAAATTATATCCATTTGTCTTGTCATTATCTAGCCCTGTAAGGAAGCAAAAATGGAAAAAAAGAATATTGGTTTGGAAGTTATGACCGTCGAAACTTCCACATTTCAACACTAATTTTATCTCATCTTTGGGCGTAAATAAATAATTTATATAGTATGAAAATGCCAAAATAGAAACAGTACTGGGATATGATTTGTTTAAAAGTTCAAATACATTTATTTTGAGTAGATACATCCAGTAGTTTCTCCATAATATCTATGCGCCTAAAGAACTGTTCATGAAATTGTACGCGCTCGTTTTCGTTATAAATCATCGTCTACTTCACTAAATAAATATATAAATAAATAAAAACTATATAAATAAATGCTAAATAAAGAAAACTAAATAATTGAATAACTGTACTAAATATCATGCATATTAACCACGCCCCCAACGAGTTCGAGCCGTTAACTAGTGCAACCTTAAGGAAAATCGTAGGAAAACGTACATTCCGTAATAATACGTTCATTGGCCTATTATTGTGTGTCCCGTGTTGTCCATGTGTTGATGTTGTAAGCAACAAAATATTTCGAAGGACACCTCATAGGTCTCACCCAACTCGGACGTGTCCTACGTGTCATTGCATTGAGCCCTTCACCCAACCATAAAGTGAAGAAGTATCCTATAGTCCTACCTATTTGTACCCTTCAAACTGAAACACAACAATGCTTCTTGGCGACGAAAATAGTTTACGTTTAGTAGTATTCCCTAGGGCGAATTCTTTTACTGTTCTCTTTTTTTAGATTTAGTTAGACAAATATAGTAATGTAGGGAATATTTTAATTATAATAAATATTTGACCACCTCCACACATATTTCTATAAAGAACTTTTGCTAAATGTATAACTCATATCTATTCAAGCAAATAAATAATTTCATTTGATTTTTTTATAAATCTTGTGGCTGCACAAGCTATACGAATATTCACCTATATGTATTAAAGCCTTGAAGAAATCTATATTAATTAACTAATCAGCAAGGTTGGTAGCGACACTCACTACCCAGAGTGCGTCAGTAGTAGATGTTATTAACTAATCTGCAAGTTTGGTAGCGAAACTCACTACCCAGAGTGCGTCAATAGTAGATCTTATAAACTAACCAGCAAGGTTGGTAGCGCCACTCACTACCCGGAGTGCGTCAGTAGAAGATGTTATTAACTAACCAGCAAGGTTGGTAGCGCCACTTACTACCCGGAGTGCGTCAGTAGTAGATGTTATTAAATTACTTTCTCTCCATTTATTTCAAACCATTTTTAACAGATTTCCAAAAGGAGGAGGTTCACAATTTGTCATGGTGGTGGTAGTGTAGGTACCACAACTAAAAATTTATCAATAAAAACTGTTTTTTTTTAAAAAAAAAACAACTGTCTTCCAAAAAAACACTACAAAGTATACTTAACTTCGGAAGTCCATGGCAAAAAACTAAAATTTAAAATCAAAGACACCGAATTCCGAAAATAAAGTAATTTTTCACTTTGTAGTGTTTTTTTCGGAAATCAGTTTTTTTTTTGTAAAATGTTTTTCAGCCAATAAAATGTTCTCGTACTTACTTAAAAACGTTCAAATTCAAGCCACAATCTCATCTCAGCGACAATTAATAGCAAGTCCATAAAATAAAATGGCTTTAAATAAATTGATTTATTTTCCAGATTACTATAGGCAGTAGACAGTATTTCCACCAAAGGTTTACGAAACAAAGTCTATCAGTTATTAACGATGTTCTATCGATTCGATTCCTGCGAGACATTCTTGTGGCTCTACTCAGATATTCTATAAGTTTGTAATATTGTGGCTTTTATATCTAGCGATCCGATTTGTCGGAAGCTTAAACTAAACACGACATTTATTGTGACTATTAAGTTTTTGTAAAATGTAAATAAAGTTAAATATTATTATTACAAAAACTTATTACTGGAAATGTCAGCAAGTAAGTAAGTAGGTCAAGGTAGGATAGATTATGTCCTATAATATTAAATAAGCAATATTTGTATAAATATATAATATTTGTAATCACGTTCTCTCGAAAACGGCTCTAACGATTTCGTTAAAAGTTGCAATATGGGGCGAAAAATGGATCTCGCTAGGTCTCATATCTGTGAAAATTCGTTTTCTCAGTATTTTCACCCGAGCAGAGCTCGGTTGCCCAAAATTCAGAATAAGATGGCGACCTTAGAATAATGACATGGCAGCATGGAATAAGTATGAACTATCCTATACTATTAAATGAGCATTCTCTATGTTCACCAGAGCAGAGCTCGGTTGCTCAGGTACTGAAATATGATATGGCAAGAAAGAGGGAAAATACTGAGATGAGGGCTGATAGAGATGAATGGAAGTAATAGAATACTGCGCTGATTCCAAATAAATTGGAATAAAGGTAGGAAGATGAATAAGCAACTCTTAGGACAGCTACATCAATTGGGTCTAGAAAATCCAAACAAAATAGGACAACACTACAATCGTACCGCAACATTTAAAACAACCATTAATTAAATTTAAAATGATTTGGAGCATCGAAATTTTCCGAAGACATCATTATAATTACAGAGATCCGTTCTTACGTTCTTGTTGATTCTACTCCCGAGTATTTATAATCGGATTAGTGGCATCTTTGACTAACTTTGTGGTATCCACTTGGTATTACCAGAAGCTCTTAAGTCAGTAATTGCCTGGGGGAACATCTTATTGTACCTATAAAAAGCAGCTAAGTGCGAGCCGGATTCGCATGCAATGGATTCCGTACCACCGTACAATATTATAAAAAAGAAACAAAAAATATCGAAAAAACACGTCTCTTTTATGGGTGTTGTCCCTTTAATTTTTAACTTTTTTTGAATTATTTGTTGTTATAGTGGCCAAAGTAGTAGGTACACAATATGTGAAAATTTCAAGACACAGTCTTGTGACAGACAGACGGACGGGCGGACGGATGGACGGACAGCGGAGCGTTAGTAATAGGATTCCATTGGCACACGTTGGGTACGGAACCTTAAAAAGTAGCCAAGGGCGATTCGGTGTTGATAGTGATTAATGTTCTAAGGAGCTACAGTGTGAGCTACTTACATATTTATATCCAGTTAGGTTGTGTAGGTTGATAAGTAGGTACCCACACAGACAGATGTGTGCGGCTAAAGAAAGGCCTGGCTGAAATCCGCCATAACTAATGATCTTGAAAGATAATCCTGTAATCACCTTCCTTGGGAACGTATTTTTTGGTCGGCTTGTCATCCTTGGGAGAGAAACATTATGTTTGGTTAGCAAAAATCTCTCTCAATACAATACTAACCATAATCCAGTTTAATAACAGCCTTATTACAAAAGCAGTTTTAACTTTAGACCCCGGTTTCTAAAAACGAGTCTTTTTTTTACATTTTGATCTTTATTCCGACAATTTTAAAGCTCTAAATAAAAAAAATAAAAAATTGTAATTAAGTTCGAAATTAAAAAATGCCTCGAAGGTATAAACCTGGGTGTTAAGTTAGAATTCGTTTTGTATTGTGACATACAGTTTCATATAATTGCAGTAGATATTTATAAACGCCTCATTGTCTCTGACAAAAAAGAAAAAAAATAGTTTAGTACCTAATGTGTTGTGTAATGAATTATGGATAAATGTAGCCAGAATCAAGCTCACGATTACAATAACAATTTATAAGGTAAAAAACATGCTTACAAGGTAAAAGCAAATACAAGAATATTGCTCTATATGCCGCAATGGCACTGCAGATGCAGCATAGTGGCTTGCTATGATTGGCGAAATTGAATCGTCTGTCTGTTTTCCTTCGAAACTGTTTTGTTTATTTCAACTGTAGGAGAAAAATGAATTTCATTGACAGGGAACGCACAGCCTTACCTAACCTAACCTCTGGGTTTAGAACCATGAAATTTTGCACGCAAGTTCCTTAACATAATGAAGGATTTTTGAAAAATAATTTCATACAGGGTTTAAAAAAAGAATTCAAAAATGTATGGAGGTTTGTCATTTTTGTCTATGGGAAATCCCGCATATAGCTTGTGCTTTTATACAGGCCATACACGATCAAATTTGCAGCGGACTTGAAGCGGCGTCCACTAAACTTGATGGTGTATGACTATCAGCATGACAAGTCCACTTGAAGCAAAAACTGAATTTCGATTTTACCGATTAGATCAAGCTTGTAGCGTCATGTAAACTTGAACGTGTGTACGAGCGGTAATAAATGCCTTTCTTAGAGCTTGTCAGTCATGAAGGACAGCTCAAAGTAGGTATTATGACCTATTAATGGATACCTGAAACTTCGGGGCGATTACTGATGGGTTTCCAAAAAATGGCTCTTTTTACCCTTACAATCCCCACGTCAGGTTTATAACATAGCACGCATCTTTCCCCGAAGGGTTGGGCAGTAATGTACCATCGCGGAAGTCCATAACTAACCAATTAAAAAACAAAATCACGGTGACCACATCTGTTACCACCCCCCGGTTCTTTAGCGACTGAGTGCTGCAAGCAAGAATAGTCCTTACGGTGGTTAGTTATGGCTTTCCGCGATGGTACCTCTATAGTACACCCAAACTTCGTCAATTATGTTGAAGTTCCACGTAATAGGGTGCGAACCAGACTCCGGGCTGCTTCGTGTGTTTTATCTTTATTAAATTATTCTGCTTACTCAGTGATTGTCTGCCATCACGTCTCAGATAATAAGCAACCACACTTTGTGTTTCATTATTGAATCAAGTTTAATGTGCACCTACGGCGATGTCTCGACCTGTCGTCAGCACAAGCTGTAGTTTTCAACTAATTCGTCTAGTCATGTAGGTTTTACATTCATATTAATATCGCTAGGGGCTGACCTCTGCTATACACTTTGAGGAGGCGAATTATGCAGCAGCTGAGCGCGTACCAACTGCACATGGAATTATGAATGATAATATGAAAATTAGCACTTTAGGGATATTAGAACAGAAAACACTTTCAGGTAAATTCCACAGTGCTGCTAACATAATCTATATTATTAAGTGAACATAACATGGAATAATGGTCAGTATACAAGGCAATACAACAAGAAAAACTGATTTTCTAAACTCATATTTCAAGTAACTGTGTTTTACCGTGTTTAAGTGTGAGTTAAGAAAATCTAATTTTTGTTTTTTCACTGTTTATAGTTTAAATTGTTTATTCTTTACAAAAAAACAAAAAAAAAATACTTAAAATACACATTCACCAAAAGCCAAAAGCCTCGTATTCAATATTCTAAAACTAATAAAAGTTCCACAATTTTTTAATACATATATAGCATGTTCCTGATTGTCCCTGATTCTAACAAGTTTAAACAAACAAATAAGCAATAAGTGTGCTATTTCCATAAGCAATAACAGGATAATTCAACATGTTGTCAAGAAGATTTCTTTCAAAAGATGTTACAACAAACGTCCATCCAAATTCTACCCGTGAAATTCCAATGCCCTTTTACCAAACATGACACACTGGCGCCACCTATCTTCGTTTTCAGGTACACACACGCAACATTTGATTGGGAACGTGTGCTTTTACTCCTGAAGTATATTTCAGTTACCGTTTTGATGTTATTACTTCGAGCAGGAACTGACATTTAGTAGCTTTAAGTAGCAGTGGTGGATGAAGTTTTAATGCTATCAAAACATTAAAGTATAAAATGTTTTGTGTTTTAAATCCTTATATGAAGAGGAAGACTTTATTATCGTCGTCTTCTAATAGAACAATTTCTATGAATATTTCACAAAAATTGTTCTATTAGAGTCGCGTCAAATCTTTCTTTGATAGGTAGGTATAGATAAGTTATTTTCGGCAAATCCGATCCGATTTGTTGCTTGCTTGGCCTTCTATCTTAGTGATGCCAATTTTGAGTAATATTGACGTTACACATAGATAATCGAAATTCTGAATTACCTACTAAGACCACCCACCGACTCTTCATCCTTCCACCAATAACTATAAGTGTTCCATGCCTACCCACCGACCGCAGAATACTAAATCGTTGGGCCACATTAGGTACCGCTGCGATTATATAAAGCTTAATGTCTTGTGCCCGAAATTAAAATAACATAATACCACCACTGAGAGATTTTAGCTTGATTGTTTTTTGTTTAAAATTAGCTATGGTACTTTTGGGTTAGGACTTTCTTGATAGACGCTATGGGGTATAGTTTGACCGAGACAGCTGTTTCGTGCCTTTGGAATGTACGACGAGACGGGGGCAGCACTGACGAATGAGCGGCGGGATGCCGCGCCCTGAGCGATGAAGAATGAGCTGCCTACACTGCCCCCTCGTCTCGCCGCACAGTTACCTAAGGCTGCGTTTCCAACAGAGACGTGTTTGCGAGGTTTTTGTGCTTAGCAGTGCGAGGCTCGCAACGCTAAGCCGTTTTCACTGGAGCTGCGCTGAGCGAGGCTAGGTAAATGAAGCGATTTTATTGGTTCTTAACAAACACATCCCTCACTACGCATCCTCGCACATCTCTGGTGGAAACGCAGACAGAGGTCTCGGTCAAACTATATCAGCTTATCTGGGATCTCTTCTTATGAGTGCCAGTCTAAGGAAGGAGTTTTGCTTATTCTGTGCAGTGTATGGTACAGTTGACTGCTTGACAGTGGTAACAAAACCAATATAAGTTGACTTCGCATTCTATTAAAAGTTCGTACTGTGCTAGGCCAGTTTAAGTTCAAAGTGTTACCACCGTCGTACGGTCGACTGTACGTTTTATGGTGTTATAAAGTACCTACAAGTAGTCAGGCATGCACTAGTACCTAATTATGCACTAAAACGATGAGCTTAATAGCTACGTTTCAAGGTAAATCGGTTATGTTTTTGTAGAACCCATATTCATTTCCTTTACCAGTGTTAACACAATTTTAAACCACAATTATTTTCTTTCGAAAAGTTTAAAACGAAAATTACCCACCCAGTGTATTTCCCAAAAATATCAACAACCGAATTCCCTCTTTTCTCATAACTTAAAGGATCCATCACATCTACAGTATTCAATATGTAATACATTTACGATGAGCTGGGTAAAGGAATCCCTCCCTTTGAAGAGAAGGCACTCGGTTTAAATTCAAATTTATTTTTGTGTTATGCCGTGGTCATCGGACCATGGCCTATCGTCTACGGCTTGTGGGTTTTGATGCAGATCTATGTTTATTATGGAGGTAGGTTATAGTTAGGGTATTATGATTGTAGGTATTGTTTGGTAGGAATAATAAGAGTCAGGAGGACACCCGGTGGGGACGAAGTTCCTGTCACTGTATATTATGCAGGTATTGATACAGAGCCATCTAGTATAAGAGTGTGTGTGAGTGTTTTTAAAAGCTAAAATCTTATACAAGATGGCACTATATTGAAAAAAAAAAAAGAACGTGAAGTGACGCTTAAAACTTGAGACCTTGAAACTGAATTTTTCGAGCATAACGCGTTTTCGTTACGTGACCATTTCTACCAGTCAGCTCCTACCGCAAGCTATAGAATTCAGGAGTTCATTCAAGTTCATTCAGCGGCAATGTCTATTTTTAAGACAAAACTGCTTACTTATGTCATATTTATTTTTTTGTTTCTCTCTGTGAGCAACGAAAAAATTACGTTATGTTGAAAGAATTTGCATCACCAAATACTACTATACTTATAGCCTCATTAAAAGTATTAATTAATTAATTATCAATTGCTTCAAAAATGGTGAAGGAAGACATCGTGAAGAAACTGACATGCTTCAGAGATATTTCTCGACGGCATGTGAAGCAAAGTCAGTGGGCCCATGGGCGGCTTTAAAACTCTGACACTAACCACACGAAAAGAAGATTAATAAGTAAAACATACATACCTAATAGTGAGCACAATCTCTGTGACCAGAAAAATGACCCACAAACTTTCCGGTTAAATAGAGCAAAGTAAAAATAAAATAAAACATTCAGTCAAAGCTTTAAACATTCCGGCCATCATTCACTATAATTTAAATTAATCTTGCACTTCAATACATAGATGAAGGTTTAAATGAAGGTAAAAGTGACGAGACTAATACTTACAAGCAAACGTGTTGCAGGGAAAGTGATTCAAAGCAGATGATGCCCCAGTGAGGTCGGGAAATAAGAAAAAGACTTATGATAAAGTGGTGCATGGTTCCGTAGTTTTTTCAATGTGCGAATTATTATTTACCTACGAGGAAGGATCTTAAATGATAAGACTTCTTTTTTTTCTCCTCTAAAGAATAGCTCGGGCTGTGGTTCTAGTTTGGGAAATTCAGGAAAAGTCAGAGATATTAATTGTTAAGCAAATTAAGTATCAAACTAAAGGGCTATTTATTAAATTTTTGTTTCCCATTGATGTTATTTCCACTAAAACAAACATCAACTTTAAATGAGTGTAAATAAAGTTGATTTTAGACTGACTAGTACTGTTGAAAAAGTCGTAATAAATATGAAGTTGTCGCGCGTCAGGATAGATGAGTTGTACCAACATTATTGTTAATAAAACAATATCTATTATTATTAGAAGTTGTGCAAACTGAGCCTTATGTGTAGGTATTATAATTGTTGTACATGTTTGGCAAAAAAATTGCGAACGCAGCTTAAATTATTGGCAGATCCAAAACACAATCACTGGCTCGTTGGTCTAGTGGTCGCAAGCGCTACTGTTGACCATGAGGTTTTGGGTGCGATTTCCGACTAGGACAAAGTGATATTAGGTTTTCTATCTGGAATTAGTAGCAGTTTCAAGTCTGGATTTGTACACGGTTGCCGGCAATAGGCTTGCCCCCTATTACATGGTACTAAAACAAATGATGAAATGTGGGTGTACATATAGGTACACCTCTGCCCAACCCCTCGGGTAATACGGGCGTGATGTTATGTTGTGTATTCAAATCACAACTATTATTCTATGACAGCTGCATGAAATAGCTTTAACACGGCTAAAGTCGGGTCCGCTGGCAATGTTTTCGTATTTTATAAACATCAAGCATGAACCGATTTGGGAGCGTGGTATAACAAAAATCACATACAAAATCGGTTCGTGTTTGATGTTTATAAAACATGAAAACATGACGCAGCGGACCCAGCTTAAGTGACGTAGGGTGTCAGTTTGTTTAACAATTAATTTCTATTTTAAGTATCTTAGTTCAATGGGTATCAGGAATAGAAGTCGCAAATAAATATCAAATAGTTCATTGTTTTTATTAATTTGGCAATATTAATGTATGGAAATATGAAATATAGTGAACTAAATTTTAAAAACTCATTATGGAATGAAAAAAATAATATCGTAAAACCGAATATTTAGTTTTAAATGTAAAAAAGTATTTGGAAACTTTCCGAATGCCTTTTTTACACCTAAAACGGTTACAACATCAAATTCAGTGTTATAATTGCATTTCATTATTAATATTCTAGTTCACGATATTTCATTTTTACAGTAATATTAATACAAATTAATTAAAACAGTTAAATATTTTACAGCTATTTGCGACGTTGCCAACTTTTACATCATTGGTATTACGATTTTCCGTATGTAGTTAAAAAACATATTATTCACGAACACACACTTAAACTATCGGCCCAAGCTTTCAAGTTAACACAACCAGATTGACAGTGTAATTATCTAATCCACAGTGAGTTTGACAGACATAAGACGTCAAACTTAGCCGTTCCTAATTACCCGTCGTAGGTTCTATGATAATAACGTTATAACCTTTCAGACATGAAAGTGTAAGGGCAGTTAATTAAAAAAGTTGAGGGATCAAGCTTTGGAAAAATGGCTGCTCGCAATATGTAAGCTGGTATGCTTAGAGGTCAGAGGTTCAATTAAATCCGTTACGCAATTTATAACTTTTATATCCTTTTCAGGGGGAATTTGGTGTTAAGAGTAGAACAATCGACTGTTCTAGATGTTGACACGTGTGTTAGCCTATCCTGTTTAAGGAAGTAAAGTGTATGTTGACTTTTTTCTTAAAACACTGTAATTTTGAAATATTGTAAAAGCTAATTATTTGCAAAAGAGAGTTACCGTTGGAGTTTCGTATAGGTTTTAGTGAAATAAAAAAAAATGATTTTTGATTTTAATTTTGCATGAGCGATTGCTATACAATACATATTAATAAGTAAATGAAGGTACGAGTCCCTACTTATCTCACGGTCCTATATTATAATTTAATGGAGACAATTATAAATAATTAATTATTAGGGATTTATAAATGAGAAAACGATAATACTGAGAAATATTGCTAAATCCAACAACCGCTCTCCTTTGACTTAGAAATGGCGGCATCATTTTAGATTATTCCGGCGCCATTCAAAGGCTAGGTATCCACTATTAACTTAGCTCAAACAACGTGTACACACACGCCACGGTGAATGCACAATGTTCTCTCTGTTGAACATGACTTTGAGTAGAACATGCTCTTAGATTAGCTGAGATGACAATCACATGCACGTTGCACAGTTTGCTTACCTTTTTTACGCTTAGCTTACATCGTGACACATTGTTGCATGAGACGCGGTTAGATCAACGTATGACGTATAGCATTGATTAAAAGATAGGGATGACTACTTAGTACCACAGGTTTATTTGATCAAGAGTCTGGAAAATGACAACACCTTCTACCTCTTCAAGTCTAGGATATTATGGCAGACGTTGAGAGAGAGAAGAGTGGAGGAACTTTTTGAGGAAACCACTTGGAATTAATGTGTGTTAGTTTACGATACTTACTTACATGCTTTGTCGGATGTGGGGTGGAGTAGAAAAAGTTACAAAAAAAAAACAATCGGTTTCGAAATATAGTGTAGGTTATATTTATTATCTCTGACTTTTTTTAATGCTCTTTTTTTAGTGACCTATTAGATTGTAAGGAATATTATACACAGGCCACATTCAAATACAGTCAAACTTGAGTAAGGGAGAAAACCCTATAAATGAGAGTAATTGCCAGGTTCCGTCATTTCAGCCCTCTAAAACCTTTATAAGTGAGAAATCTAACTCTATAAGAAAGTCGTTTTACACTCTTAGACCTCTATAACTGAGACTGCTACTAGCCTGTACCTCTACAAGCGACAGTTGAGCGTAATTTAACATCTGCTATTTATGACTCATTCTTAAATTTCGTGAAACTACTGACATTGTTTTTGTTTTCTTCAATTTCGAGAAACTTACTAACATTATTTTTTTTGGTATTCTATTCGGATGACCAAATGTGTACTTTTTATAAACCTCCATAAGTGAGAAAGGCTGCTCCTGTACCTTTATAAGGTGAAACTCGAATTAGTGAGAATACTTCATACGCAAAAAAGAGATCGCGGTCCATTGAACTCTCGGTTATCCATATATATATATGGTTCGGCTATATATATTTTTCCGCCCGCATCATGCCGACCCGAACAAGTTAATAAATAGCACGCCTGACTATTAGACCTTGCATCAGAATAAATGCATGCAATAATCAGGCACTTTCAGCGCGTGACACGCATCAAACACAGCCTATCACCGCGATAACGTTAATCAGAGTAACAAGGTTAATAATAAAGCCTCAACCTTAACTCATCAACCCGAGTTCAGCGGAGCGTCATCGCTACGCATCAAATGTGCGAACTTAGCCTTAATTCCGAGAGGTTTTCCAGCGCTAATTAAGGCCAAGTTCAAATAAAGTCTCGCTTGCTCCATGTTCTAAAAATAGCGAAAATCTTTATCTTTAATAAGGCATGTTATTATTTTATAAGTATATTTTAATTATTTAGTAGACACGGAACTCTAAAGGTGTCTTGCGAGCCGTTCGGAAAGTCCAATGCCAGTTGCTTTTTTTTCTGTTTTTTGTGTGATCTAATTTTGGACGGTGATAGGGGTGTGCCGAGTGATTTTTTCACGACTGCCCAAAACGGAGTGTAAAGTTTTTTCTTGACATTATTTAAATGGAGATGAATGCAATGGAGAAAAAAAACGACGAATAATGAAAATTTTCTGTTTTTATAGCATGAGAAGTGTGATTAAATTCATCCCGAAATGTAACAAGGCTCAGATTAATCAGAACCTACTTTTCATACATTATAATAACTAATCAAAAAGTTATTGTCACTGATGTTATATCACTTTCCTTTGTTGTTTATAAAATATGTTTTATTTTATTTATTGAGCCATTTTATTCATATAACAGGTACAATATACTATTGATTCAGCAGTTGTATTTTACCGGCTCATAATATCCTTATTTTATGTTTCATAATAAGTAAGTTTCGTTTTCTAAGACAATTTTCCTTATAACAATCCCTTACAAAAGTAAAGATCCTAATCAATTGCTTATATTCACACTTAGATGTTCTTAATACCTACATGATTAACTATTCCATTTAAAGTACCTTCAGGGCATGTGCGCTCTACATAATATTATAGAGTTGATAATGAGAATTACAAACAGGAATTTAAATTCTATTCCTTTACTATCAAACTACTGGCTGACTGAACGTAATAGAATTAAACATTATTTTACTCTGTGGAACTACCCTGTTCTAAGATTAACTAGTTTCCTTGGAATGTAAATAAAAAGAGTGGACTAAAACAATTAGTTTTTGCTGGAGTTCTTTTCTTTTGTTTTACTAAAGCAATTAGCAAATTGTGTTAAGAAAATCTTTAAAGCTCTGTAAGAATTGCCTATATCTCTTGTAGATTAACTAAGACGAATTCTTGCTTTTCTTAAGTTTTTTTATGGAATCTATAATTTCTTAATTGATCTATTTCGGTAGCTAGACAAGTTAAAAACTGCGCTGAAATTAGGCCATGTGGGTAGTTACCTACTCACAACAATAAAAAAAAACACATCGAAAAAGTTGTGCCCAGTTTTCGTAACTTTGACAAAATGACAAGTGAAGTGACAGCCCTATCCCACAATATGTGATATCGACGTCCACTGGCGCGCAATTGGCCAGAAGATAACAAAACAAAGAAAAACAACAGTTAACTGTTCTATCTAACTGTCCATTTTGATCGGGAATTTCACTTTAGAGCTAACATTTTTATAAATAAATTGTTTCACTGAGTTTGGCAGTTTATTTAGAGATTTCGTTGAATTTGAATAGGTTTTTAATTTGCGTTTTTGGTTGGCGTCGAGAACCGCTTGTATTTATTGTTGTCTGAACCAGCAGTTATCTGTGTTGGTTTAGTTTAGGTAAGTGTAACAAAAAAAAACCATAGGCTAGAAAAAAGGTACTGCTAAACAACGCAGACGATGACGTCAAATAAAGCAGACCTGCTGAAGTCCGACATCGGTGGAAATATCACAAACTTTCAATAAAGGTCTTCTTCTTTTCGTGTTGACTGTACTTTGGATGATTTGTTTAAACCCAGCAGGTGGCACGTTGATAGCGGCATCAGTGGCATTCCTTAATTCTTCAAAGGTGATGTAAGTGAACCGGCATTTAGGACACCCCAGCAAATGATGTCCCTTTTCCATTTGATCAGAATATAGGTAAAAAGGTAAAGATAAAATATACGCATACCTACGCAGTGTAGATTAAATAAACACTATTAAGTACATAAAATAAAACTAATCAATAGGTAGGTATAGCAAACTTTTTATTCTTTTCATTAGCAAACTTTATTCTACCTATTAAAAAATCAAGTGTCAATACTTTTTCGGTTTTCTTGTTCGGTTTTCATGTTGTCACACTGAATAAAAAAAGCTTTTAAACTTTACCTGAAAGAGAAGCTGCGGCAGCCGACTTAGCGACACGCGGGGTTGCGACAATCGTCGACAGGATCCGGCAGTTGGGACTCGAGGTGGCCCTGCACAAGGCTGACACCATGGGTTTTCATGGTCCCCAGAAAGCGCCACCTTCGGGTTCCCAGGTAATGGCGGAAGGGGTTCACATCCGCGTCGAGTCAACGATGAAGTATCTGGGACTCGTCCTCGTAAGCCAGGCTCCCAGACTGGAGCGGGCCGGCGCTGCCTTGAAGCAGCTTTTGATCAATCTAGAGGGTCCATACGCCTCCTACCGGAGGCTCTACGCGGGGGTCTTGCGGTCCATGGCCCTTTATGGGGCACCGGTGTGGGCGCGTTCACTAAGGCTGCGGCCAGCCCGCCGGGTGAACGCATCCCAGAGGTTCATGGTCATCCGGCTGGCCCGAGGATACCGCACGGTCTCCTGTGAGATGGCGAGCCTCCTTGCCGGATTACCGCCATGGGATCTGGAAGCAAAGGTCCTCGCGCACATCTGCGAGTGGCGCGAGGAGGCGAAACGCCAGGGCTTAATTCCGCTGCCGCGAGATATCACGGCACAGTGGAAAGAGCTCTGGCGGGATCTTATAGCGTTATGGAGAGTGCGATTCTCGCAACCGAGCGCTGGGCACGCCACAATTGTGGCGATAAGACCCCTCTTTGAGGAGTGGCTAGAGAGGCGCCACGGCGACCTCACCTTCCGCCTGACGCAGGTGCTCACCGGAAATGGCTGTGTCGGGAGGTTCCTGTTCAGGATATTGCGGGAGGAAAAGCCCGGGTGTCACCATTGTGTGGATCGCCCGGAGGACATGGTGGAGTATAATGTGGAGGTCTGCCCGGCTTTGGCGGAGCATCGGCGTATCCTTGTGGAGGCGATCGGCGGCGGTGATCTCTCGCGTCCGGCCCTGGTTCAGATCATGGTAAAAATGTGAGGCCGTCACCTCCTTCTGCGAAGCGGTAATGCTCGCGAAGGAGGAGGCGGAACGCGTGAAGGAGAGGCAAATTTTGCGCCCTCATGCCTAACCGCCGCAGCAGGAGACGCCCCGGGCGTCGGGTAGCTCATCGTCCAATAAGAACCGGGTCCGGGTCGACGGCGCGTTGTATTCCACGCGCGCTTTAAAGAGATGTCAGCAGAATTGACGGGGTCCGTTATGGCCGATGCCTGCCGGGGGTGCGAAGAAAACCGAAAGGGAGATCGTGGCCCCGGTAGCAGAGCAACCGAAGGAACACGGGTGGGTTTTAGTCAGTAAGAGTCTGACACGCCCTCCCACTCCGCCCAGAGCGGGAGAAGTAATTTGATAATTTACCAACAAAAAAAAAGGTATCTTAGCTACATTTAATTTTGCTAGCATTATTGATTAATAAATTATTTATAATCTCTTTTTTGCGATACAATTTAGAAAGTACTTAGCACATAATTAATCGGTCCATAACATTTTAGCGACTTTTAGGCTGAAACCGCAACCATTAAACGGGTAGGTACCGATGGTTTATTTTATAGTTATATTAAACCTAAATTGCTGTACTTTAATGGTGCATTAAACTTTACCTCAAGCCGTGGTTTTGTGTTAAAACTGTGGGTTTAAAATACATTTCAGATACGTTAATGAAACTAAAAAGTAAATTTATCTGCCATGTCGATACGAGATAATAGAAAAAAAAAGGACAGAGACTTTGTCATTTCGTTAAGATTTAAGATATCTTTTTTTTTCGTGTGGTAAGTGACTAACCTGTACCCTAATTGCGTAAAACAACACAATCTGTTTTGATTTAAAACAGATTGCTAATCCATTGCTTCATAAGTTGGAGAAAAAATCTGCTCAACAATGTAAATAACGCAATGAATGTTGTTGAATTGTCATTTCAAAATGAAAAAAATTAGGCATAATTGTTTACGAAAATAAGTTACGCAATTTGGGTACTGGTGTCAGAGTTTTAAAGGCACCCATGAGCCAAGATTAGGAAGAATATTTATGATTATTTGTATCAGATAGCTGAGTCAGAACGTAAACCGAAAGTTCGACGAAAAACTTGATAAATTCAGAAAACTCCTCCTTCTTATCGAGTCGGCTAGTTTGCACGTTTTGCCGCTCCAACCTTACTCATCATAACACTGTCAGCAATGACATCTAGCTCGACCTGATCTTCACCTCGAACACTTCCCTCGTTTACTCCCTCGTTCAACATGACGCTCCTGGCTTTTCTCATCACGACATGATTTTCCTTTCATATATCCTCAAACCACCCAAACCCAAGGTTCTGTATAGGCGTTGTTTTGCGCGGATGGATGTTGAAAAACTTAAGGAAGATGCGTCTATGATTGATTGAGATCCTATGACATAAGTCATTTCAGTTGACAACAAGGTTGCGATCTTCAATGATGTTATAGTCAAACTTTATGACATCCATGCTCCCGTCAAAAAAGTGAAATTAAAACGCCCACCTGCACCATGGATAACAAGAGGAATACAGATGGCAATGCGACGAAGAGACCGCGCGTTCCGTAAATTTAAAAGGGATCGTACTGATGAGAACTGGACACTATTCAAAGCTGCAAGGAATCGATGTAATCAGATGATACACAACGCAAAACGACGCCACATTCTAGATACTATCAATTCTTCCTCTTTTGCCGATATTTGGAAAATTCTTGGAACTTTTGGTATCGGCAAACCGCGACATTTGGACCTTCCTAATTCAATTGTCGTAGACGATCTCAATCGTCTTTTTTTCACTGTTTCTACCATGGATCGTCTAACCAAATAACAAACTCTGCCCCTAACTTCTGGTCTAACGCGTCCCCATATTAATCCTTTCAATTTCGTCCCAGTTGAACCGAGAGAGATAAACAAAAAATCATCCTATCCATTAAATAAAAAGCGGTGGGATGTGACAATATCACCGTGGTATGATAATTAATATCCTGGATCATCTCCTACCCACGATTACCCACATTGTAAATTTTTCCTTATACACCGGTGTTTTCCCTTTCCTGTGGCGCAAAGCCTATGTTCGTCCACTACCTAAGGTGTCTAAGCCCTCTCTTCCTCCGCATTTTCGCCCCATTTCTGTACTTCCCTTCCTATTCAAAGTCGAGGCCTGCGTCCACAAACAATTCTCCAATTTTGTTCATCGTAACTCAGAGTTATTAGCCCTCTTCAATCTGGGTTCAGGCACGGTCACAGCACTGTTTCCGCCCTCCTTAAAGTGACTCGCGATATAAGGACAGGACTGGAAGACACCAAAGTTACTACGCTAGTGTTGGTCGATTTCTCGAATGCCTTTAATACCGTCAGTCACAATATCCTGTTAGCCATTCTGTCCCATGTTATGGTCTCTCCTGAGGCACTGGAATGGTTCTTCTCTTACCTTCAGGAACGTCAGCAGTCCGTTCATGTTGGGGATTCTTTATCACGCTGGTGTGATTTGGAAACTGGCGTTCCACATGGCGGTATTCTTTCTCCTCTTCTGTTTTCTATATTTATTACTTCCAAGGTTCAGTGTGCGTATCATCTGTATGCAGATAACTTGTAGTTGTACTGTCAGGGAGGGTTGAAGGAATACATGACGCTATTGACAAATTAAATACGGATTTAATAGTCATCAAAACTTGGGTCTGATAGATTTGGCGTAGCAGTAAACCCTAATAAGTGTCAGGCGTTCATCATAGAAAGTTCTCGGAGTATAAGTAAGGTGGCTGGTACAACCTTGCCACCAGTTCTCTTCAACGGTACGGTCGTCCCATTTAGTATTGACCCCTAGTTATCTAGCCTCCTACTTGCAGTACATATGTGACAACCATAGTAAGAATGGAGTCATCAAATAATCGCCTTCTTCAATGCCACACTCACCTCACAGACTTCGTTCAGTCTATCTCTCTGTGGAATGCGCTCCCCCTGGAAATCAGGATGTCAACCAACAGATTATTTATTCATGTATTTATTTATAAGTAATTGTGCTTATTTTTATATATAATTAGACATATATATTATATTTATAGTTTGTAATAGGAATATGTGTATCTTGATATTTGAATATTTTTTGTAATACTAAATTTTTCGTAATTGCAATTATCACTGTTTATCTCTGCATCACCCAAAGGTTGAATGGTAGAAAATGCCTATGGCATTAAGTCTGCCTATGTACATTTCTGTGCTTGAAGTATTACATTAATTAAAAAAGCGTAACAAAAGGCTCCATTAATGTACCTGCCTAATGCAAAAACCGAATTAGAATAATCATCAATCATCACTGTTTTTAAGCTCGCATCAAAGAAGTACCAAACATAATATAACTTTTCTGAATAAAATATAAATTTAATAAAATTCTGCCTGTCACTGTGAAGAATTAAGATATTAAAATAGGCAAAATTATTCAAAGCATATACTAGGTATGCGAACATTATGATTATGTATGTAACACACATACATTAATTTACTTTGTTAACATTACTTTAAAAAATTAACGCTTGGCGGTGCGTAATGCGACGGCCTTGATATTTTTTGTGTTATGATTAAGTTATAACATGATCATAGTACTTAAATCTTGACAACCGGTGAAATAGGAAAGTAAAGTAAAAATTGAAATCAAGTAGTGCCTTCGATTGCCAAGATTATGAGACCATTTTTAAGGTTTGGTATTCCTCTGTATCTCTGGCTTTAAAAATAAATATTATACATTATGAATACTTTTTCTTAAAGATAAACGTGCATATATGAAAAAAAAGTCAGCTGCCATATACATTTTATCAAATTTTGTGAACACAAATGTACTAAATGGCTAATTTTTTTCGCGATTTCCATAGAAAAGTTGTTCATAATTATGAGTATAACCCTATGATGACCCCTTGAAAGGTTGAGGGTGAACAAAAACTAAGATACCGTTTTAACTTAGCTTAAAACTAATGTGCTTATCGCCTAAGTTATATAATAGTAGTCAGTAGTACATTTATATTGTTTGGAAATGCAAACCGAAACGCCACGAATTGCAATTCAAATTCAGTGCAATGCACTCATGTTCATCTATGTAGGTAGAATGTAGACAAGCAAGACTCTCAAGTAAGTTTGCTACACAATATTTACCTCACCACAAAATCCATGCACTCCACAAAACCTTGTAACATTACTACTTTACATACTTATTTCTAAGGAAAAATCTGCGCGAGTTTTCCAGCACTAAGGCAGCCATTTAGACTACATTTTCTATGTGGCAACCCTGAGGTACAGTAACGGAAATTAATTGTTAAGCAACTTGACACCCTACGTCAATTTACCGTGTTTTATTTCATAAACTGTCAAACAATGATAGTTGTAATTTGAATATACGGACAATTTAAGTATGTAGTCAATTTGCTTAAAAATCAATTTCCCTGTCTTTACTTACGCTGTGCTGGTAATGTAAGAAGCTAAGAAGTAAAATCTGTATATTACTATATACAGGGTGAACATTTTCCAGTGAGTTGCTCAACATGCATTGGCAAGGAGTACCTCTAGGCATTACTTGCATAGGAACAGGCATGGACTTAGGATTGATATGAAAAGTCGTTTTAGGGAAGCATAGAACAGAAGCGTAGAAGTCGTTGAATTAAGTCTGTGCATATGCTATAATGCCAATAAACGCATTTTCTTTCTTTCTTTTCTTTCTTTAAATGGACATAATAAAATCACGCCTTCTGTAATATTACAGATGTGAAAGGAAAAAATATTATATATTATTTATTATAATGTGAACCCGTGTGAACAGATGTAGGAACGTAAACGAAGCAAAAGGGGTATGTAAGGATCTTAGTAGGTGGAGTTTTGCAGTTTCTGTCTACTTCCATGGGAAGAAGGCGTGAGTTTATTTATGTGCATTTAAAGAAAGAAAATGCGTATATTGGCATTATAGCAGATAAATACACTTTAACATATCTAGGTTATACTACATATGTTAAGGTGTATTTGACATTCTCATACTAAGCTCACCAACTGAGTGCAATCTGTGTTATTTCAAAGTCAAAGTCAAAGTCAAATCATTTATTTCAAAAAGGCCCATGTAGGTATGGCACTTTTGAACGTCAAAATTTACAAAATAATATAATTGATTCTAGTCGCCCCTTCCAAAAGGTATTTTCGTATGGAGAAGAATTTTCGTATGGCAAGAAACTCCACCGTTACTCTTTTAAAATGTTTTACAATAGTTTGTATAAGTACGTACATTAGTTAAATAATTATATGTGAAGACGATGCACCTAGAATAAAATTACTATACCACAATAGGTAAAAAGAATTAAAAATGAAGCGACGACAGATAATTTAATTATGTGATAGATACATGGTGCTCACATATCTATAAACATTGTACAAGTAGACGATTTTCCTATTTTTTTTAAATTAATAAGTCAGTGTGTGAGGAAGTAATCACAGAATGTTATTTCACTATGCTGAGAATTTGCTTTGTATTTGGTTTCTAATGATAAAATTGTATAGCATTGTAAAGTCTTAGCGATAACCTCGTCGGACTGTCAAGTCAATGGTCTCGAGTTTGAACCCAAGGCCTTGGGTTCGAACTCGACGGACTTTGACGGCTGACTTTTCGGATTCATGTTGCGTGTTGTATAATCATCACTTGCTTCAAAAACGGTGAAGGAAAACATCGTGAGGAAACTGGAATGCCTGAGAGATATTTCTCGATGGCATGTGAAGCCAAGTCAGAAGCCCATGGGCAGCTTTAAAACTCTGACACCACTTTAGTCACTAACCACACCTAAAAGAAAGAAGAAGAGTCACAATGTTATCAGCGGCTCATTTTATTTTCCTGTAAATCAAATGATAAATCAATAATTATCAATCATTGGTTAAACCAAGTGTTAGTTGCATAAAATAAAATCATCTACGCTCATTTCAGTCCTTAGTTTCAAGAATAAGACCAAAAATGCTAAATCCGTCTGACCTAAATCACAAACATTTCTTTAAATTAACTGTATTGTTACTTTAGGCTATTCGGATAAAAACTAAACTCATTTTTATAAATTGCGATGTAGAGCCAACTGTAATTAATTATTTACTAACAGCGCAAAAGTAATCCTAAGGCAATTGTATATTAAGGTTATATTCGTATCACGTATTCTTTGTATTAATTGTATTGTCTGCGTATTACAAGAAAAAAAGTTCTAGTAAAATATCTGCCCTAATTACTTTGATTTAATTGCTTGTGAAATATTTGTAATATGATATACCTACACCTACCTAATCAGTGTTTTATTATTTCGCATTCTAACCTATCATTGTATTATACGTAGGCACGATCTACGCAAAAAAATAGAAAAAAGTTTTTAGCCACAATTTCGGTTAGGTAATACGAATTTCGTTTCAATTTATTTTTTTGCCACAAATATTCACATTTGCAAACAGATATAAAAGGAAAAAGAACCCTACAAAGTTTTGATATTTCGTTGCTAACCAAGCTACAGGTGCTAAGAATAAAAAATATTTTACGACAACCCGGTGTTTATTTTGCGTTGACGCGTACCACCGTCGTCGGCTTCCCTTAATCTGGCCCTGTTAAGACCCATATTTTTCGCGTGATATTCCGCAGCTTAGCACGCGCTCCAGTATCTCCCAAGGGACTTAAATGTTGTTTTTTATATTTAAAAACAAGGTCTCACTTTGCCTCCAAACGAGATCTTTTTCTTATACAAATTCGTAAGGGGCGTAAATTAAATACTTCCATCAAGATGCTCATTTTATTTATTTAAGTTTACCTTTGAAAGAAAGTGTTAAAGATACCGAATTTTGAGGTTCTATAATTTAGAAGTTGTTGGCAGTATAATCCTGCAAATACTTGAGCTTCGGAGCTCTTTGAAGTTTATTGTTGACGGCATCAAAGATATCTATAACGAAGTTGTAAGTTTGTTTCATGTCTTTGAAGATTGCAGTCATCTTTGTTCTTACGTATCGATTGCAGGAAGTCTATGGTGTTCTCTATCGTCTAGGGCTTAGACGCAAATCAGTAATCAGTTGCGCCAAGATTTGTAACAGGAATGTTACCATTATCGAAAAGTGATGTCGAGGTTTTCCACTTATGGTTAGGTACAAAATCGGTGCATTTTAAGCCCACTTGAGCAAACGAGCACCTAAACTATTCTATTTACGGCAAGACGCCACTCGTGGCATAGGGTCAATATCACATATCCGTTCATACAAATATTAATCTCAATTATTTTTTCCAGGAGGCCTACTCTCTCTCGGCAAAGTCCTCAACTTCTTCCCTGTGGGAGGGGAGCGGGAGTGCCAGCCCGAAGGTCACAGCATCGCGAAGGCTGGCATCTGCATCAACCAGTACGACTGCCGGCAGAGAGACGGCAGGGCTTCGGGAGACTGTGCCGACGGTCTTGGCGTGTGCTGTGTGTGTGAGTATATCGATGTTTTATACTGTGTTTTATGATGATTGGCTTGAATTAGAATTAAGACGTAGAGGATGTAGGTGTTATCGGAAAATACTGGTATTCACCGCATCAGTTGTATCTGGTTCGACAGGAAACTGGCACCGACATGATGGTGACGATGAATTGTTGGAAAGAAGAATGGCAAATGTAGAACGAATTGGAGATTGAAAATTAAGTTTTCCTAAAATCTATGAATTTAGGTTGACGTGTAAGTATTGTTTAGTTTTGACACAGGATTCATTAATTGCTGACAAAAAATATTATAAGCTCGTACTGGAATTAAATCAACAGCTTACAATGAACAAAACACAAATAATACCATTACCTAATGAAATACAGTCTATATCAAATATATTGATATTATACCAAGACACAATAATGTAAAACCAAGATGGCCCACTTGAAAGTTGTAGAATAAGTTACAACAAACTTGTAGCGATACTTATCAAGTTGGAAACTTGTTCACAATCGGAAAAGTTTCGCGAATGTAATCAAGAAAGACGTAAAATTATTCAAGTATAGGAAATAAAGATAGTAATTAAAAAAAAATGTAAGATGGAGAGAGACGGTAACGTGATATGAGGAATTTCTGTTTGAAAGTTTCAATGTGTATGAATAGGTTGTTTTAATGCAGGTTAGTACCAATACAAATGAAAATAAAGTTATAATTTGAATTACTTCAAAGGTTTTGAGAAATAAAACAGAGACCTGCGATATCACCAACCATAGATTCTATTCATAGAGTGTTGTGACTTACAAGTTCCAACCGATAAAAGAAGAAAGTTCGTTTTTTTTTTTAACTACAACAAAGGAACTATAGAAAAGAAGGTAAAATAACGTCGGGTACGCTGTACGTAGGGTTTTGAAAAAAGGAGATTCTAAATGAATAAGGATAAGAAACTCTCACAATAGTGAATTCCTGAAAACTTACATAAGTACTTACTTTAAGTTATGAGGTATAAAAAACTATCGCATCAACAGAATCCCTACAGATCAATCTAAACTAAACTATCCCTAAAAACAGAATTCCCAAGCTAAGAAAACATTGTTCCGGGAAAGAGATTATTCTAGATCCTTAGTAATCTTGTTAAAGCTAAAACTTGCTGTGAGTTTACTAATGAGGATAAGCTGACAGTCAGACGCTGGAAAAATAGCAACAACAATAAAAAACAGTTCTATAAAAAACAACGAAAATATAAAACAACTGAACATTGCAAATAAAATGATCAGTATCCTCTCAATGCTTTTGATTTTTGACATTTTCCAATGGAACTAATGGTCTGTTTCATGACCAATAGAAATATAGCTAGCGTAGTGGCTGCGCGATTGCATCAATGGAAGACTGTGTTAAGGGTCGTGAGTTCTAAGGGTCGAATTATTGGTTCCAGATAGTTATTGGAGGTCAGTGTATTAGTTTAGGTATTTGAGATTTGTTCTGCGTTCAGCGGTCGGTGTTGCCACACCGAGCGCTGACCGCTGAACACGCCGTGTTCGAGTTCGCGACAAGTCAATCGTCATCCTGAGAATGCCTCGTTGAGTGGTGAAACATGTGTCAAATTCTTTCAGGGTTTTTTATGGCTCTTTAGAAATAGCTAAGCGGAAAAGTTACTAAATATATCCACGTCTATTGAATTTTTTTGAGATTTGTATTTATAACCCACAATACACGAGACATAAAAGAAGGGCTAAGAAAACAGTCGGGAGGTGTCGTGGAACACCCGAGTGGAACGAAGTTTCTTTCGCTGTATATTATGTACTAGCTTCTGCGTGCGACTTTATCAGCGAGCCTATAACCTTCCTCAAGAATTGGGCTATCCAATGCAAAAATAATTTTTCAACTCCGACTGGTAGTTCTGGAAATGACCCCCTACATCTAAACTTACAAACGAACAAACAAATTTTACCTCTTAATAATATTTTAATGAATTAATTAAGTATAGATTAATACAAAGCCATCTAGTATGGACTCAAGTTTCAAGTGTTAAAGTTTTTGTTTTCGTGTTTTATACTCTGTAGTGTGCGATGGTTCATACAAAATGTATGAAAGTGATGCAAAAGGATTTTTGCGTTCCTGTGTCTAAATAGATTACCCTGAGACTAAGGCGAATACTAAACCTAGAACTAAGAAACAGGGCTTAGTATCGTCCAAATCTTCGAGTTAACTGCCACTTACCATAAAAGACGTGGAATGGGAGACAACGATTGAGCTTCCTGCTACTATGTACGGTTTTATTGAACGGGTCGACTGTAGTGACGACGGTTATGAAGATAGAATGGATGCAGTATAAAGTGTGTCTTTTATGATCTTTGTGTGTCTAGAATGTTTTGATGATCTGAAGTCATTTTGAATTTTTCACCTTGTGGGCTTCAGGTTGTATTTGGTCACAGAGAATTTTGTGTCTATGATTTGTTGTTTTAATTAACCTCAAAAATAGGATATGTCCTATAACACTCTAAACACCTCACGTCGTTTCAAGGTAAACCACAACTTAGAATTTCATGGAGAAACAACCGTATACACGCAATCCAAAAGGAAAAGTAGGATGGATACTTACTAATAAAATCGCGCACTGGATTTTCAACTCTCGGTGTTAAGCCGAGCGTTGGGAATCCAAAGCACGACAAAAATCGCTGCGATTTTATTACGTCCGTGCGAACGTCGGCTTACTTACTAAAAATAAACACAATTTGAATTTTTATGATATAATTATATATAGTATAGAATTTGTAAATTTAAACATAATATGATTTTATTTTAATTTTCACCTCTTACACATGAAAATCATGGCTAATTTTGTATACACCTTACAGCTTCTTGTCAACTTTTACAACCAAGTCCCGCTTTCACACCGTTCTAAACATATTGGCGTTTTGCACTTTACGACACATTGTTATCAAATGCTTCTTAGAATTTCTATACTAAAACTCTTTAACCGCCACTTCAGTTGCAGAATCAATGGTTCTGGAAGAAGGTTGCTGGAACTTCGTCTAAAGGTTGTAAGTATGTTGTGATAATTGAAATGAGTTGGATAAGGGTGAGGTTGCCGGCGAAAAAGGTATAGAAAAGCCTTTCCAAACTAATGCTACAATGAACCATTTTCATTGGATCGTATCGTTATAAGGAGATAATAGCCTCAGAAACACTGATACTTATTCTAAAGATTCCAAATCCTATCTGTACCACACTAAATCCCCAGAGTTAGAACTTTTCCTAGAAGTACTCTCTTTACAAATTCCCTGAAACTCGATTCAGAAGACTTTCACGATGATCGCATATCTAACTGTTTGATAGATATAATCATTTTCTTTCACCACTTACCTCAGTAACCGTTTTATGATAACAATTAACATTTAACGACGACCTATAATAGAAAATTCCTTTAGAACAAAGTTATTTGCATGATAGTGGATCGATGTTTCCATCTATGCTTAGAGGATGAATGAAAGGGGACTAATAAAGAAATCTATGACACGGATGTTATTAGAAACATCCTAAAAGTACACACTGACATTATTGGTAAATAAAGTCTTTGAAAATAGTCAGGTAATGTATGAATCATGGACGATGCAAAAGGAAAATGTAAGGATCGTAGCAGGGGTGTTGTGCAATTGCGGCATACCCTATGGGAAAAAGATGTAATTCCGTAAAATTCTCCAAAAAGAAAAATGAAATGCATTGACAGAAAAATTGCTAATACCATGAGGTATTAGCAATTTTTCTAGGAGGTTCTAGGAGGAAAACTTGGTCGTTCAAATTCAGTACTTGGGGCTTTTGTCTTCTGTCGACTATATGTTGACTATATACCTCTATGTTACAACCCGTTATTGACGCAGCCAGTACATCTGTTGTGGTTTGAAACGATTTCAGCAATGTTCGGAGTGTCCGGACATTGGCGTCGAGTGCCGAATGTGCCGTGCCGTCGTTATGTGTGGCTGGAACTAAGTGCTGTCCGGTATTGTCAGTTGGGATGATAGCTGTTCGGTGTACGGTTAGATTTAAGGTTATACAGCGGAAAGTCGTAGGTAATTCTGAATATTTTCAGAAATGGACGGATTTCTACTGCCTTATATGCTTCAGTTAAATTAATTATCTGGAATGGATTTTCTTTCAAATTCGGTTCCATTTGTAAAATTTGGTCTAAGGTATTAACTATTAGGGTTTTCTTATTCTGCCGATGGGGTTTTCCATCGACAAAAAATGACGAATCTTCATGCAAAGTTGTCATACCTTATTTAAGTACTACTTTTAGGGATGAATTTTCAAAAATCCTTCCTTAGTTTCACCTTCCTTGTAGGTATAAGGAGTCCTTTGTGCTAAATTTCATAATTTTGGACCGAGTCGTTTAGGCTGTACGTTATCTGTAATAATTTTATTAGGTAGAAACTGTATGACTAAAGACTATGCGAACATTTATTTATCTTAGAAACTTATGTACCAATGAGTAGGACATTGGCACCATATGCAGTGGACACTAACAAGACAAACTCTATTACTAGTACGTCTATGTTATTGTTTTCTGTTTGGAGGTGCTTTCTAGCTAGCATTTATGTAGGAATAAGGCCAGGTTTCTGCCATATTGTAAATAGATAGGTAGACGTGCTTTATTGTACACAAATATGCACCAAAGAAACATTAAATGCAAAGCAAATAATTATTCAGTAATGGTACAATGACAGAAGAAAGAATAGTCAACTTGTCACAGAAACACGTGCATATAAAAAAGATTTGTTTTTACTAATAAATATCTAACAGTGAATCTTTGAACATGTGGCGGTACATTGTTGTCTACATCGCCACGTTGTGGTTGCGTCGAGCATATGGGTTAGATTAAAATTTAACTGATGTTCATCCTACTTGGAGTATAGTTAATATTTTTATTTCCAATCCTGTAAATATTTGAAAAAGTAAAGAAAAGAAAAACAAAACTTTAATAAATTACATACCTCGATCTTCCTCATGAATGACCTCGTCCATTGGTGCAAACCGTATGAAAATCCGCTCGGTAGTTTTTGACTTTATCGCGTTCAGACAGTCCTTTATCGCGTTCAGACAGACAGACAGAGGCGGCGGGGGGGACTCTTACTCTAAAATCTTCGTCAGTTAATTCAAAAGGATTCACGCGATGACGATGTCTGTTAGATCGCCGAAACGTCTCTAGCATATCTAAATCTTCCATTCCATCAAGTCAATCAATGTAATATCAATTTTTTACGATTTTTGTATAAATTATCACACAATAATAACCAACGCAAACGTCAAATAAATTAGTAGATACCAAAGATAAATTAGGGGACTCGACGGACTAACTTTAGTACCATAGATAGTTCAGGAACTAGTGATAAGCTTCATTTTATAATAACGTTTTATTTAGTCATGGTACTAAAGCTAGTACTAATCCCAGTAACAAATTTAGACCGTGTTTTGGAATAAGACGGTTAAGGCCTTAAAATAATATGGTAAATCGTATAATGAGCGTACAAACTTACATTTACAATTGAAATGTATGGGAGACCATACGGAACCCTTCATTGTGCGTGGTTTGACACGCACATGGCCGGTTTTTTTTATATACTTCCTTCTCTAAAAGCCTAGCAGGGTATAGTCCAGCGGCGTGCCTGGTGTTACAGAGTAGGAATCACCCGTTACTTCGGCCGAAACTATGGATTTCGTGCTTACGGTGTTAAGACTTTCAGGATACAATAAGTGGGGGGCTTGCTTGCACACAAACGTAAATCATTAAATGTGTCTAGTGCTAAACGTATTTAATATAAATAATTGTTTGAAGATTACTGAGACAGAATGATGGTTTAAAAATATTTTGCATGTATAGTAATTAATCATTCATGGCAGCTCTATTCCTAACCGTGTGGAAGATTGACAGTGAGTGACTCCTCCAGTGGCAGCATCTACTTTCACCAATCTGTTTGCAAAACGTGCTGATTTTAACTCTTTTATTTTCCTTTCGTTGAGGCGGCTGTCATGGGGAAACCCATGTTGAGGTGAGCGTTAGAATGATGATGAAGATTAATGATTAACGAACTGATCAACCTACATTTACGGTTAAGTTATACATTACAGGTACCGCTAACTTAAGTTTAATACGTATATATTAGTTAATTTTCAGCTATTCTACTTTTTATACGTTTTATTGAAGCGAATAAGGAAAATATTCTATGGGAAGGTCTCAGTACGCATTGTCACAATAACAAATCCTATACTATACCCCTCGCACTAAAAGGATTCATGCCGCCTTCACCGCCGGTTTTTTTTTACCTTTTAAACATTTTAATATTTATGTATATTTCGTGTAAATAAATACTACAAAGAACTACTATGTTTCTAGAAAAAGGTATTTTTTCTTACCTTCTGAAGCTGTATCTGTATAATCTGTATAATCTCTACATCTGTATAATGTTTTACTAAATCATCTGAAATTGGCAACACTCACAATAAAACCAAGGTAACCGACATAGCCCGAAGGATTGCCGGACTTTAGTGGCAATGGGCAGGGCACATTGCTTGCAGTATGGCGTAACAGATGGGGCCGAAAGCTTCTGGAGTGGGGACCGCGTACCGGAAGGCCTGGCCTGGAAAAACTGATGAACTGGTGAGGGCCGTAGCAATCGCATGATGCGAGAAGCACAGGACCGGTCGATGTAGCAATTCTTGTCACAAAGACGTCCACTGCTGGACATAGGCCTTTTGTCCAGCAGTGGACGTCTTTCGGGTGAAATGATGATGATGATAAGTAGAACAAACGTGATTAAGGAATTCCTAATCTATTGCTACTTGCAGGAAGGTAACAATAGGATGACGCTATAATTAAGTGATTTCCGCTTCTGGTGTTCAAAATAATTTTGTACCTATTTGGAAAAAAAAGAGGCAAAACTTAGTAGGTATAGTCGTTCACAGTCGATGTTTTTTAATTTGGTTTTTTTGGTAACATATTATAATATGGAACCACAAACCACGGTCAAGTAACGGATTAATTTATGTGTAACACGTACTCACAGACGGTCATTGTCAAAAACTAGTTGCAATTCTGTACCAGTTCACTTGTTCTAAGTAATCTACTTTCACTACAACTGGTTCAACGTACTGCAGTTGTTTAAAACAGGTGACAATGAGCATCGATGGTTAGTAGCATTTTTTTGTTGTTATTTTTGGGTTTAAGATGGACGACTGGCACTTGTTTATTAATCTTTGGAGCCACCCTGGTCAGTGCATACCTACTCTTTCTCTGGGTCTAAGGTCCACTTGGACCACTAATCACTAAATGCGTTTAGCCACAGATTAATACAGATCGATCACTCCGAAATCAAATAAAAAGCTTACTACGACACAATAAAGCGCAATTCAGTTCGCATAGCGCTAATTACCTACAGTAAGCCCACGTTCGCACGGATGTAAAAATTTCGCGGCGGGATTTTTTCGCACACTGGATTTCAACGCTCTGCTTAGCACCAAAGAGTTGAAAATCCAACAGTGTATTTTTTCGACGCGTTGGGAGCCTGAAATGCGCTCTGTTAAATTCTCAACGCTCTGCTTAACATCGAGAGTTGAAAATAAGGTGCGCGATAAAACCCCGCCGCGATGTTTATACGTCCGTGCGTACGTGGGCATAAATTCACCTAGAAGTTGCGTCTCTTTCTATTACGTAATTCCTATATCTTCTGACTACGTAACGCTCATTGAATTGGCCCGACAAGACAAGCTCGCCGCGTAGTTTTAGCTTCATACCTAGAATGCGGAGTGCGCCTTCTACTTATCGCGTACTATTCTGTGGTTTAGCACAAAACATGATTTGTGGTGTAAGTGAGCCTAAGTGTGTTGATCATCATACTTTTCTGCTTTAGATAAGCCACCAGCCAACCAGCCAGCAGCCAGCTAGTTTTTTAATACCATTTCGTCAATTGAGGATTTTATCGACACACTTCTTCAGTTTATGATAAAGATACTTTTGCGAGTATGACAAAGCATAATTTACATTATACTGACGTCTCTCCTAATAGCAAGAAAAGGACCGTGAAGGCAAAATTATCTTGTAATGACCATCAAAATAATCCTATGATAAATACAAGCAATTATAATAAATCCGCTTTCGTTAAGTTTAGAAGTAACAAGCGTGTCGCCTCATAAATTATGCTAATAATCACAGTGTAAAAAAAAACGCCATCATACCCGTAGATCTACTGCGAAATAGGTTTGTATTACGATGAAATTATTCATAAATTATTTTTATATTTGTCTGTTGTATTTGTTTACATATTGTTAGTCTGTGACTAATGACAGTTTAATAAGGATCTGTTGACGAGTTTTTATTTTGCGAATCTTGTAATATTTCGTCTTAACATACATCAAGGGGATTATGTCAAGCTATGAAGATGTTAATTCGTTGATTTATTAATCAATAAATTAACATTTTCTAAGCAGAATATTAAACTCGAATTTGAATGTAATTTTCGCACCATAGAACCATCATTAATCATTACTGATCAATAAATTAATATTTATCAGGCTGGTAAAAAGAAATAAAATCTCTCAATATTGTTAAAATCGTGGTAAATCTAGCTAGGAAATTTATTACGTTGAATCTTGATTTCAATCAATTCAAAATATCGTAAATGAACATCTCTCTTATTACTGTAAATATCCGATCCTTATCAACTTTAATTAATTCTCTTAATTAATTCCCCGCTAATTACCTACCTACTTGATAAAAGCTTCCGGTGTGCAGAAAGTTTACCTTATGTCATTAGGTATTTGTGGGACCCGAAACCGGGACAAGTAGGAATAGGAATTTAAAACTGTTACCATGGATTCAATACATGACTCTGAACCCCCCTGCGTTGAAATTTTTCGTCGTTTATTTAAAAATTAAATCTGCTGTTCCATACATTTTGACCGCGTGGGTATTGTACTTTTTCTATGAAACAGCAGATTTTATTTTTTAACAACCGACCAAAAATTTCATGTGGATCGTCCGGAGGACACGGTGGAGCATACGGTGGAGGTCTGTCGGGCTTGGGCGGAGCATCACCTCTCGCATCCGGCCCTGGTTCAGGTCATGATACGGAGCGAGAGGAAATGAGAGACCGTCACCCCTTTCTGTGAACGCGTGAAGGAGAGGCAAATTTCACGCCGTCGCGCCCCTAACCGCCGCAGGAGGACACGCCCTGGGCGTCGGGAATCGCAGGCCGATTTCCGGCCACCGTAGGCGCGGGCTTGCGAACGGTGAGCACTAGGTAGCTCGCCGTCCGATAAGGACCAGGCCCTGGTCGACGGCGCGCCTCAAAGAGAGGTCAGCAGAATTCACGGGGTCCGCTAGGGCCGATGCCTGCCGGGGTTGCGAAGAAAACCGAAAGGCAGATCGCGGTCCCCGGCAACGGGGCAACCGAAGGAACACAGGTGGGTTTTAGTCAGTCAGTCTGACACGCCCTCCCGGTCCGCCCAGAGCGGGAGAAGTTATTTGATAATTTCCCACCCAAAAAAAAAGGGGTTTTCAGAATCATCTACTGAATCCATGGTAATAGTTTACGCGTTGATGTCCCCGCCACCCATTTTTTTTGTTTTTTTATTTGGGTTATTATCAAATAACTTCTTCCGCTCTGGGCGGAGCGGTGCGGGCGTGTCAGACTCTTACTGACTGAAATCCACCCATGTTCCTTCAGTTGCCTGTATGTTGCCAGGGGCTATCGGTATCCCTTTCGGAATATCCCGCGATCCCGGCAGGCATCGGCCCTAGCGGACGTCACGCATGCCGTCACCTCCTTTCGCCCGGCGCTTCGCCTCCTCGCGCCACTCCCAAATGTGCGCGAGGAATTTGCCTCCAGATCCCATGGCGGTAATCCGGCAGGGAGGCTTGCCGCCTCACCGGAGATCGTGCGGTATCCCCGGACCAGCCGGATGGCCATGACCCTTTGGGACGCGTTCAACCGGCCCTGCAACCCTGTATTAGGAATTTCTTCAGTTTCGCTGCGGCATTCGTTTCGATCGGGCGCGTGCAGTAAACGTTATTCGCACCTCATTAGTTAATGAACTTGTTGTTCTCAGTTGTCGTCGTTGACCTTGAAGCGGACTAGTACATCGTTAACTAATAGAATATGTGTATCATAATAATTGTTTACAATGGAGGATGATAATGAACTTTTTAACAAAAATGTTGATTTAAGGAGTGTTTTGACTAGCAGCAGCAATTCATCAACGGAACAAGACGTGGTGGAGCAATATAATATGGACGTGGCAACAAAGGAAGATTCGGTGAGACCGATAAAACGGGACAGAGAGGAGGACGAGACAGAATGGACTTTAGTGCAAAATAAGGAGAAGAAGGTCAAAGAAAGCAGTGTTGAGGTTTACATTTCCGCTAAAGAAAAGCTACCAAGGCAGTTTGGTCTTGCAAGATTATTGAAAGAAAAAGGTATGAGAGATATAATGAAGGTAAAATACATCAATAATTACAGAGTTCGTATTGATTGTACAAACGAGTTGTGCGCAATTAAGCTCGAAACTTGTAAAGACCTTATTGAATTGGGTTGGAGATTTAGTAGACCAGATATCAAAACCTATTCATACGGTGTCATCAAAGACGTTGATATCGACCTAACTGAAGATGACCTTAAGCGTTGTATAACTTGCACAGAGATGTTTGAGTTGGTTTCATTGCAGCGACTAAAGAGGCGTAATATTAATGAGTCGTCAGAAGATTTATGGATTACGAGTGAAGCAGTTCGGTTGTGTTTCAAAGGAGACCTTTTACCAGCATATGTTTACGCAGATGGATTGAGGATTAAGGAGGAGCCATTTGTATTCCCCGTGTCGCAATGCTCACGTTGTTGGAAGTTTGGGCATACAGCTAGAGTATGCCCAAATAAGAATACACTATGCCCAAAATGTGGTAGTAATCACCCGAACTGTGAAATACAAAGATTTAAATGCTTAAATTGTGGCGGACAACACATGGCGTTGTCTAAAATTTGCCCTGCATATTTAAAAGAAAAAAAACTCAAGGAACTTATGGCAGAGTTTAATTGTACTTATAGAAAGGCCTTATCGTTATATGTAGTCCCTTCTCCATACAGAGAAAAGACGGAACCTATTAACTTCACAAACATAGATAATCTTTTTCCTCCGTTGCATAATAACATCGAACCCACACAGAGATCAAGCTTACCTGTATTTGCAGAGACCGTCAAAACTAAAGCAATTGTTCATAGTCCACCTACTACAAAAAAAGAAAAAAAACAAGAAAAGGCACGGGCTGCTAAAGAAGAGGATTGCATGCACTGGTTACCAACAGGGGAGGAATCAGAGAATTCGAAGGAATCAAGCAATCGTGATGATCCCGAGGTGACTCAAAAGAGAGAGGTGCATTTTGATGAGCTAATAGCTAGGCTAAAGGAGATCGTGTTTTTGAAGAGACGTTCTATAGCAGAAAAAATTAAAATGGCGGTTCAATGTTGTGTAGAATGGTTGATTTTAGTGGTTGTTGATAACGTGTCGGATTGGCGAATGATGAAGAAATTGTTTAAATTATTTAATGGATAATAACGAAACTAGTATCAAACTAAACTTTCTTCAATGGAATGCTCAAAGCGTTAAACCTAAAATAATTTTATTGGAACAACTGTTGAACCAGGAACATATACACATTGCAGCCATAAGTGAGACTTGGCTGGATACAGAAACTTACATGAGGCTGAGCAACTACACAATCTATCGGAAAGACAGGTTTGATGGCTACGGAGGGGTTGCAATTCTAACCCACAAATCCATAAAATCTCAAATGTATGAAGTCCAACTCAGTAACCAAGGTATAGAATTAGTATGCGTAAAAGTATTCAACTGTGGCGTCATTACAAATATTACTTCTGTTTATTGTCCCTCGTCGATCAGAACTTCTCAAAACGATTGGGATGCTTTACTTTCTATTTCTACTAAAAATACGATCATTCTTGGAGATTTCAATGGACACCATTCTAATTGGTCATATAAAACGGACAGTAGGGGCGTTCAAATTTTTGAAGCATTAATGGACAATAATTTTATTACTTTAAATAATGGTACCCCAACCCGAATAAAAATGGTTAACTTGGAATGTCAAAAGTCTGCACCCGACATTTCTATGGTATCATCTGATATAGCTTTGATGTTTGACTGGTCCGTCATGAATGAGACATTAGGCAGTGATCATAGGGCTATTAAAATCACTTCAAATGTTCAGTCTAATACTTCACCATTAGTCCGTAAGAATTTAAAAAATGCTGATTGGATTTCATACAGTAAGATACTCAACACTTTATTTTTAAAATTTACATTCGTGGGGGACTTACAGGGCGATTATGACAAATTCATTGAATATTTAAACTTGGCCGCCGATGTTCGTTTATGTTATACCTGTAATCAAGATTAACCTAAATCCAGATAGTAAATTTATACCTAAACCTTATTAGAAGCCAAAGTTATCTAAATGTGTGGCTGAGCGTCGATTGGCTTTATCTAAATTCAGACGTAATCCAAACCCTCAAAACTACGAAACATTGCAAAATAAGATTTGTGAATCTCAGAGAATGATTCGGATGGCTAAAAGTAAAGGGTTTAGCGACTTTTATTCATCACTAGATTGTTCTACATCTCAGTCTACCGTATGGCGGAAAATGAAGTGGCTGAAGGGACACAAATATTCACCACAATACGTAGATAAACACAAAGCTACTGATTTGCTTCTTAGTTTAACGCCGGACTTTGTATCCCCGTGCGACTTGGCTTTTGACATGAATTACTCTGAGCTGGATGCTGTTGTTACTCCTTCAGAATTTCATAAATGTGTCCGATGGAAAGATACTGCACCAGGAGGCGACAATATTTCTTACTCCATGATCAATAGGTTACCACAAAATGGTAAAAAGATATTAATGCAACTGTATAATAGAATTTTCACTGCGGGTTTTGTTCCTAAGCAATGGCGCGATATTGTAATTGTGCCCATTCCTAAACCGGGACGGGACTCACAAAGCTTATCATCTCTGCGTCCTATTTCAATGATCTCATGCGTTTGTAAAGTTTTTCATAACATTTTAATGAACAGATTAGAGTGGTTTATCGAGAAACATATGCTTTTATCAAATAACACTACAGGTCTAAAACCTGTAGTAAAATGCCGCTCAACTATAGATAATTTAACCGTTTTAGTATCTCGCATTCAAACTGGCTTTTCTAAAAAACTTATAACGGCGGCTGTTTTCATAGATATTAATAACGCATATAACTACGTAGACGTCAAAGGTCTATTGAAAATTATGCAACGAATTGGTGTAGGATCCAGGATTTGTAGCTACATCTGGAATTTTCTCAAGCTGAGAAACCTTAAAATAACAGTAGGTAATCACGTCATTAGTCGCACGTCCGGTCGGGGATTGGCACAAGGCGATCCATTGTCACCCTTACTTTTTAATTTGGCAACCATGGAAGTATGTCATAGTAGTGGGAACGTATTTCTGTCGCAGTACGCGGATGACTTTGTGTTGTATACCACTTGCAGTGATGTCGCATCGGCACAACAACGATTACAGCCCGCTTTAAATAAAATGACTAAACTTCTTTTGGATTTGGGTCTTGAGATATCCCCTCTAAAAAGCAGTGTCTGTATTTTTAAGAATGGTGTGTCAAGAGAGACAGTTACTTTAAGAATCGATGAGGTATCGCTGCCGGTGGTACACAATGTAAAATATTTGGGGGTTTGGCTTGACCGATCACTTAGGTGGGCTAAGCATATTAATGAGACTCGAGAGAAGGTGTTAAAATTGGTTAATGTTTTTAAAATTCTTTCGGGATCTGGATGGGGAGTACATCCCAAACATCTGAGGCAGTTATATATCTCAACAATTCGGAGTAGAATTGATTACGCTTGTTTCCTTTATGATAGTAGCTGTGAAACTCACCTCAGTAAATTAGACAGGGTTTGCATGAGGGTTATCAGTGGCTTTATTAGAACCACAGCGATTCACGTTATGGAAAATGAACTAAACCTGCAACCGTTGAAGTTTCGCAGATACTATCTAGCGGGTAAATTCTGGCTTAAAATGAAATCGTATGCTGAAAATAATATCATTGCTGTGTTGGAAGAACTGCAAACACATTGTCTACAATCACACTGGAGAAGAAAGGTGCCCTTGTTAGTCAAAATTCATGAGTCTCTTGATTTACTACCTGTCTACACGAGCCCAAAGCTGGAAATGTTCTCATTGGACACTTGGGTTCACAGGATTGATCTATCTCAAGTCATATTTCCTAGATTAGATGGTTTGATAACGGCTAAAAAACACTACCAAAATTCAAAACTGAGTGAGCTATGTACCGTATTTTTTAATAAGACGTACTCGGGTTTCTACAGAATATACACAGATGGATCCAAAAACAAAATAGGTTCGGGAGCAGCGTTTTTCGATCCGCAAACTAAAAATGCAGTGCAATTAAAGGTAAACTCAAAATGCAATATAATGTGTACTGAACTTGTGGCAATAGATGAAGCATTGTCTTACATTGACTCATTTGAAAGCGGCAATTATGTTATTTTGAGTGATTCGAGAAGCTTCAACATTTGGCTCGGTGTACCTCGAGTTTTCGGGGTACTCCGATGGCCTACAGCGTGATCAAATCTATTTGTAAGCTTATTTCTAAGAATAAGAATATTGTACTGCAATGGATACCGGCTCATGTTGGCTTGGAAGATAATGAAGTAGTGGATCGGCTGGCGAAGGATGCTTGCGATGATGGATTGGTCTGTCCATACTTTCCCCAGCACAGTGATTATTTGTGTGAAGTTAAAGCAGAATGCACTAAAATGTGGCACGAACACTGCGATCAGAGGTCACTAAGCAAGGGAATCTGGTATCGGACAATCCAGCCTGCACTTTCTCGCTGTTCATGGTTCGACCAGGCAAACATGAGTCGTCAGGAAATTGTAATGGCTCTTCGGCTTCGAGCGGGACACATTCCAATGAACAGTTTCGCATTTCTTATGGGTAAAGTTACTTCACCAAATTGTCCGGAGTGTAATATAGTGGAAGACACTTACCATATACTGATGGAATGCGTCCGGAACGAGTCCGAAAGAATCACACTATTATCAAAATCACTGGATGTTGGAAGGTGTAATAGCATGCTTGCGTCCCCAGTGTCGACGGACGCAAGATACTTGTATAAGTTAGCAAAAATAGGATTAAGATTATAAGGAATAATTGTTTGTACCGATGAGGGTGGCATAATTAGTTTTTGATTAAACCCTCTATAAACAAAAAAAGAATTAAAAAAAAAAAGGAATTTCTTCTATATGTTGTGTTTGTAGACATTGTTATCACGTGTACATTGCACAATTACCCTGAAATAATGTTTATCCTACAATTCAAATTACTTATCTCATATTAACGTAGCTTCAATCTGGACAACTCCACAATTTCCCTTCAAAAGCGAAAGTACTCTGAACTGAACCCATTTTGTAATTGAATGAAAATACTGAGAGCTTCAAAGTTGACGTAATAACAGCGGCATAATGACATGAGGAGACCCATATTATTATGAAAAACAGTTGGATTCGATTATGTGTGCTCCCTTTACTTACCGTGAATGGAATTTTAAAGAGGGTCCAGGTTTGTTTTGCTAGTAGAAGCTTGCGTAATGAGTAGCTTGGCTTGTAGATTTTACACAAAGTAAATATTTTTTTTAAGGGACTAGATCACGTTCTCATTAGTTAGTTTATTACTAGTTTCATCGTTCGTCTACGTAGAGTCAGGCGTAGCAAGATATTTAAATATTTTTATGAGCAATTTCGTCAGATTATCTACATAAATCTCAGATATAAAAACAGTTAATAATCTTGTTATTCCTCTAGTAATCAGTGGAAGTGTCATACAGCATACCCTGATACTTGTTCTTATGAATGCTGGGAAAAGAGTCGTTCGTGTGGTAGATGATGATGATGATGATCCGGATATGATACGTGCATTCGACATGATAGAACAAAAACATTGAATAGTCTGCCAAGATTTTCACAAAAGACGTACTTTGTCTGTTTTAAACTATTGGTTCATCAATTCTGAAAACAATTCTCCATGTTTATATTTGCAGTCGAGGTATCCTGCGGCGGCTCGGTGCAGAATAACCTGACGTACTTCATGTCACCCGGCTTCCCCGAGCTCTGGGGCGGCGAGCAGGACTGCAACATTACCATAGAGAAAACCCACGCCGGCATCATGCAACTCAGGATTGACTTCCTGCACTTTACTATTGTGAGAATGTGCTTCATTTAATTATAAGATTTAGAATTAAGAAGGAAAAAAACAGATACTGCATTTACGATAATACACAAGGTTTTTTCAATAGTTGACGAAACTTCATTGACTTGATGGGTATCGGCATCTAAAAAAAATAAAAAACAAAAATAGCATAGCAAAAGTAAAGCTAAAGATAATATAAGATAAGAATTCTTTATTTGTTTAAACATTGTAAACATACAAGCATGCAAGAAACATTACATCGTTTAAGCCTAATCATGTTTAGCCGTAAGTATCGGCGCACAAATATTTCTATAACATTGAAATGAATTAACAATAATTAAATATTGTCTACATTTTTTTCTCATTTCTCCTTTCGCAGGGCTTCTGGAAGAAATTTCTTAAGAAATAAGCAGTACCTTTGTACTTTAAATTATAATTATGTCATTTCTCTTCGTATTTTACTGTGTGTACATAAAAAATAAAATAAATAAAAATCTAAAAATTACCTAAAACATGTACTTCCAAAATTTATAATTTGAAACTTTATTTATTAGAAATTATTTTTATGTTACGATGTAATTCATACGTCAAAAATTATAATGTCTAACAAGTACAAGAATAATGTCAAAGTTAGTAAATGTTTGTCAATATGAAATATGTCAAATTTACAAGATTGATGTAAGAAATTACACGATTTATGACAAAATTATAACCAAATTCATATAAATTTATTATTAGCGTCCGGGAAATTTATTGAACAAAAACTTTTTAGGCTAGATATTCAGAGACAATATAATACGTTTTTTGTGAAAGAAAACTTTTAAATTGAAACTTGAATGCATTACTATTTAGCTCCTTCCAACGTTTAGGCAATATGTTGAAAATAGTAGGCGCCATGCAGACGATACTTTTATGCATGAGTGCCGTTTTTGATGGATAGACGCGAAGAATCGTCATAAACACAATCGTAGGAACCTTTTTTGTAGATTTCATTGAAAAGATGGACCGTGAAATGAAAGAAGAAAGAAAATTGTTCGTATTCCCATTGAGTTAAACACTAATTATTTTGTTTTTCTATTCCAGGGTCAACCAAATAGAACCACAGGAAACTGCGATGAGGATGCCATGATCTTGGGGGACGGAGACAGCAAGTTCACGTTATGTGGACAGAACCATGGACAACACGGTAAAATTAATTTTCCTTTATCTTTTTTATCAATATTTTATAATTTGTCATGCTAATTTATGATGGCACTAGAGTAAAATATAAAGATATAAAGTTTTTATCGTAGATATAAGTGCTGTAATTAGCTTGCAGGTACTATTAGAAGTTGATTATAGTTTACGATTCCCTTGAGGATTGAGTGGGTAGGTGTAATGTGACGTTAAGTTACGAAATATGCAAGATCTTAATAAACGAACTTTTTGAATTCAAAAATGGTTTTAATTAGGTTCAGCAGGTTTTTTGCTTAACCAAATATCTCATTATTTTCAGTATACTACACTCTATCAACGGGCAGTGAGCAGCGCGAGGCCGGCGACCTGCCCGGCACTAAGACCATCAGCCTGTCAATGCGCATGCGCGGCGGGGACATGTCGCGCATCTGGCTCATGCGACTGGCGCAGATGCCCCTAGCCTATACCGCTCCGCATAATTGTCTGCAGTACTATACGAATGATAATGGTAACGTAAAATTTTATGAAAAGCCCTTTTGCTAGGAGGCTTCACCACTTTCCGTATCCTGTCGCCTAACCAATGATTGAAACAAAGGCAGCGCCTTTTCTAAAAGTCGAGGTGTCAATCTCCCTTTAAATCTTGCTCCGTTTACATTGCAGGATGCACAACAGAAGTCATGGCATCGCTTCATAACCCTGTTTAATACGACTAACGAATTTCACACTGGCCATTTTCTGTAGTCTAATGAATTTTTAACCCCGGCCGCAAACAAAGGGGTGTTATAAGTTTGACTGCTATGTGTGTCTGTCTGTGTCTGACTGTGGCACCGTAGCTCATAAACAGGTGAACCGATTTAGATGCAGTTTATTTATTTGAAATTAGGTTTTTTAGCGATGGTTCTTAAACATGTTTTATAGAAATGGGTTCAGCCGTTTGAAGATTATCAGCTCTTTTCTAGTTGATGAATGGATGTACGTATCTTTCACAGATCGGATAGATTTGAAATGTGGTATTCTGTTACTTCAATGATATTAAAAGAACATAGTAATCTTGAACTGATGCTGCAGCATCACCTGGACTTTACAGGATACCCAATTCCCTTATCAACTTACACAGGTATCGTTTTTGGGCTCATTGGAATGGTCTCAATGAATAGGTTATAGATCGATGAAGAGGGCCTGGTGATGGAGTAGGAAACAGAATTGAGGACATGTTTGTATCGGGGGTTTTTTAAAATTTTAACTGTTAAAATTGTATTTGTGTTTCCATGCAACAGGAACAATAAGAACTTTCAACTACGCGTCGAACGGTCGCCATCTGGCCAGTCAGGACTACAAGGCATGCATCAGAAGGAACACAGGCTTCTGTTCCGTAAGGTACAGTCCGTGTGACGGCCGCTCCTTCAGGATAGGACCCGGCAATGGAACTCCACTAGTTATGGACCCTGTTGGTAAGTGAACGTCCACTTTTATGAATGCTTTTCTTCCGTTTATAGTGCGTTTACACACTCAAAACATCGCAAAAAGAAAAAAGAAAAAATGAAAATTGAAAAATGTGGAAAATGTTGTTGGTTCGTATCTTTTTCGTATTTCTTCCTAGAAAGTGTAATGTGTCTCTGTTTATTTTCCCTAATAATTAATATAAACCAAACGGCTTTTTAGACAAAATATGATTGTCTAAGCGAGTTCTGTACACTGCACACATCCTGTATACAAACACGTCTTCCATATCTGATTCTTTGTTACCCGACTGCGAGACTGCAAATAAAAGGTTATGTTTATTAATATTATTTTATAATCTTTATATCAAATTTTATAAACAAGGGCTGTTAATAAAAGCCAAAGATACGACGTAGAAACGACCTTCACCCATCTGTTTAATGGATGAAAAGTATTTTATATCAAATTTTGTATGTCACAAAATATATTGCGAGTAGATTGGCTAAACAAAAACCTGGCCAGACTATGATTGTTGTTATGTTGGTCTCTCAAGAGAGACCAACGGGATTTGAGCGGTTAATTAAAAATATATTTTAACCAAAAATACAACCGACTTCCAAACTACAAAGTGAAAAATAACTTTCATTTCGGAAGTCAGTGTCTTTGGATCAGTATTTAAGTTTTTTGCCACCGACTTATATTTATTTTTTTCAGTTTTTAGTGGGTTGGTTTGTAATTCATCAGTTTCACTTTACCAAATAGTGCTTTTCAAGAGCAAATGCATGAGTTACTATAAAAAAAAATATAATATATAATAGGTGAGCCTATAATATTTGAAGAGTTCCCTCGATTTCTCAAAGATTTCGTCATCAGAACGTGACCAAATGACAATGTGACCAACTTGGAAGTATACCCCTTCAAACAGAAAAAAAAAATCAAATCGGTTCCGCCGTCTTCGAGTAATCGGAGAACAAACAAAAAAAAATATTCCGACGAACAGAATCACCTCCTTATTTTGAAGTTTGTTAAAAATAAAAAATGCCTTCAAAACTCGGATTCTCTACTATAATACACAATATACAAAACGACCTATTGTACGACCTGTATCGAAATGACTGCCTCGGTCTAGTGGTCGGAAGCGCCATTGCTGAGCATAAGGTCCTGGATTCGATTCCCAGATCGGCAATGTGTTATTGGGTTTTTCTATTTGATATTTCTCAGTAGTAGCCCGAAGTCTGGATTTGTGCCCGGTCGGTGGCAATAGGCTCTAAAAAAAAATGTGCCTAACCCTTCGGAGATTGCAGGCCTGATGTTGTGTTATGTATCTAACGAAATAAAAGAAATCAAAATCATTTGACTAAAAAGGTTGAGTTTTTAACTTTAATTTATCTCTGTGACCGCCCCATCTGTGTGTAGCCTTTAGGCGAAACAGACAAACCCTTTGATATGCAAATCATAAAACAGAAGGTATTCTGTAGAACATTATTATTCATGTTTATTATACTAACATTTATATTCCAGTTAACTTTTCCAACAAAGCCCATTTGTTACTAACTTTATGCTGGTCAGATTTGAACTTGCGACCTTCGCGAGCCTTGGCACTGGTGGCTAAGTTATCACCTATTACTACACGCTTTTCCTTGGTTTTAATGTACGGTGTTTCAAACATACTTGTTTTGGCGTACCTAGGGGCCGAAGACGAACTTTTCTATGTTACTTGTGGAAGAAAGATGTACAGTCCGCTTACAGGAAGAAAAATAAAAATTAGACACAGTTCGCGAAACACAAATAACAAAATGAAAAAGTGAAAATAATTTTTTAACAACAATAGTGTGCGGCTCACGGCTGCGCACCAAAAACGTTCATTTCAGCATTAATGCCAGACAAATGCTGTCTGACGATGGTTTTCTGATGAACCTTTAGCGACAAGTTAAGGGGAGTACGAACAGTCTCAACATACCTAATACATAATTGGTAAACTTAAAAACTAAATTAATAAGTAAGCACTTAATCAAATATAATTACAAAAACAAAACATATACAAAAACAACAAGAACTGTCCCAGCAAAAACATGTTCTTAGCGAGCTATCGTATACTATTAAACAAGCAATATTTGTACGTATATTTGTTTGTATATAGATTTGACAGCATTACGACAAGAAAAATCACTACATAACTATTTAGGGTACTGATGACACTGAAGTGCGTGGTTATAAAGATAGACCAATAGATCACTTCGGAAACTCAAAGCAACAGGAAGACTTTATAGATTAAGGCATACAAAATCTACAATTTTAGTCAAGTAATGTAGAAATCTTTTTGTAAAGATGCAGAAGATGATCAAACTTAATAAGTCATATTTAATTAATTAATTTAATGAAAACTGTTTTCCCATAGATACACAACAAGAAGAAATGATGCCAGCAGACGACATGCAGACACAAGAAGATGAAATGGAAGGTTCTGGCAGCGACCCTCAGATAGAAGCTGCAGAGCCGTCACAACCTGGCCTCATCTCCAGGGTAAGAGAGAGTCAGATGTAGCCTTGATCGAAAGAGAACATGAGTGTAAAGGGCGTGATTCACCACCTAGATAAGACCAGATAACATATTTGCCAGATAATTTCATACAAATACTGTAAAAAAAATATGGAATTTATCACAATCTCAAAATGAGCACTATCTCATGTGGAGATTGTGATACGGGTACAGTATAGCCACATTTCTTTTTTTGATCAGTTTTTAGTAGCGAAATTCTAATATGTTCATACAAACTTGAATGAAAGATGGTGCACTTATTCTAAGCAGCTATACTCGTATTTATTTCCACCAAAGGAAAAAAAAATCTTGCTAACGAAATTATGATCAACTGAGTTTTCAAAGACCAAATCGTGTATAATACTTACCTCATAAATTCATTTTATCGTTTCAAATCCACAACTTTTGAAGGTGTAAACAAGCTCCACACTTTTATGGACGTCTCAACAGTGCCATAAATTGTTGGCAAACTTGCAACTCTGCAGCTGACTTATTTTATGATTTGCTGACTTCTTAAAAACTGTGCATTCAGGAAATATCTGGAGTAAGGAACTTTTTAACTTTAAACGAAACTCGTTTTGCTACAACGAGGATTTATTTTGGGTTCCGTCAAAGGATAAGATGGAGACGAAGTCGCTTTTAAGTTTAGTGATGCGTCCTTAGAAGAGCAGATTATTAGATTTTGTAATTTGTGGGAAAGTGAAGAATATGGAAAAGTATTACTTGCTTAGATAACTGTACCTTAAAGATTTTACCGAGTACTTTTTACGGTCCTAAAATAAGGCACGTAATAATTAATTTGTTTGAGACAACTAGTTCTCTAAAGAGAGTACTATTACTATATTTTACATACATATCGCGCTCTATCATCTTGTCTTAATTGTGTGCAATTAATCTCAACCCATAGGGTAGGTCCCCAAAGCTTTGGAAATACATTATTTATTATCATCATTGTACTAAAATGTTTTCACAGTCCCTTTAACCAAAATATAATATGGGAATGCAAAATGGATACCTATATAAGAATTAATAATTATATTTTATGATATACGATTCCTATATACAGAAAAGGCTTATTAAACAAAATATGGATGAGGTTTATTCCCCTTAAATATATAACACTATATAGACACCTACCTACGATAAAAATTATATTTTTTTTACAACAATTCCTTTTATTTTAATATTATTGCCCTAATTGAGAAGTTCGATATTATTTTTCAATTCATCACGTCCATATGAAATATTCTTGACAAATCATAGGCTTCCTTTCATTTTAAATTATTTTTGTTAAAGTTGTTACGTGGTTAAAATCTTTGCTATATTTCCTTTAAACTTTCAAGATGGACCAATTGAAAGGAATCTTTAATAAAAATCAAATATGTGCTATGAACCAAATTAGGACCCAACTTGCATTAAACTAGTTTATAATATGTTTAAAACGACGTATAGGACGTCGATTTAACTAGTATGAGATGACATTCTACTTTATGTACTCAGTGAAGCAAATAAGTATTGCGTCATTGCTCTTAGATCCTCTTCAGCGAATTGACGCTCATAAATGAAACTTCTGTTCACTGCTAAGACATTTTCTTTCCGTATTTAGTTATAATTGTAGTAATTCCAATAAGATATAGATATAGTATACGTATCAGTAAAATAATTTTCGTTCATACACATTCTCCAAACCTTTGTCAAATTCATTGGAAATATAATAACTTAATACAAAATCGAGCTCCTCCATTATATCTATATACATTTATATAAAACCCTACCCTGTAGCTAGTTTAAACCTCACTAACCACATCTAGATCTGGACGTATATCTCGTCTTGGATGTGGGGTCAGGCCAGGGCTTCCAGCTGGTCCCGGTGGTCGCCGTACACGCAGCATTATCCAGAAGAAGATGACAGGTTCCGGTACTTCGGGTATGGGAACTACGGGATAGGCCTCACGGGCTTTGGGAGGCAACGGTGTGACGATAGGGTCACTATACCATGTGAGAACGAATATTTTATTTCGGTGAGTTATATAGATGATGTTTTGATTTTTTATTGGGTTATTGTAAGGTTTATTCAGTTATGCATTATATATATTGTGTTATTCGATGCAACCAACTCTTTAATTAGCAAGATCGAATATTAGATGGACCAGTTTTCAAGAAATCGTGAGCAAGTTTTTAATATTTCAATATCAATTTCTTCTAAAGTTAAGAACTTCGGTTCTGAAGAGTCTAATTATAATAGTATTAAAGCTTAGGATTTCCATTAAAGGCTGGAATATAAAAGAGAAACTTCAGAGTACTTGTGAAGTTAATAATCAGGAACGGAAGTAATATTGTTAAAGTTCTCTTAAGAATGACCCGCTTTATAGAGTGTTGGTCTAGAGTTGGATAATACTAAGTGGAAAGTACTGTGAAATATTCTTTGGTAACTTCTTGAATAGTACAATGGTAAGGGTTTCTTTAGACTCAAATTAATTTCAGACAAGATCAATGTTAGAATGATAAAAAAGGTCCTTGCACTTATGGACGAATAAAATAAAATTTACTTTGATATTTTCTTAAAATATAAAAGCTAAAGGCTCAAGCTCTACTTCACATAATATACTCCCACAATTTATTAAAACTACTGAGAGGAGCTCGTGGCTAAGTAATAACAGCCGCACGGGTCGATCCGTCAGGTTAAGCTACGCTTGCTGGGGTTGGTCCGTGGATGAGTGACCATCTTTACATACCAAGACTCTTCCGTGCCTCGGAAAGCACGTTAAGCAGTTGGTCCCGGATGTCATTCGTGGATCTTTGACAATCGTTACGGGTCGTCAGAACCAGAAACCCGAAAGTCTGACAACCAGTGTTACCAGTTACTGCGTTGTAGAGGTCAGATAGGCAGTCGCTCCATGTAAAATACTAGTATTCAGCTGTTAGACTGGAAGCCGACCCCAACAAAGTTGGGAAAAGGCTAGTCAGTTTGAATTTATTAAAACTACCTCACGTAACTTTCTAGCCAGAAATAATTGATTGATAATTCGAGGGTAAACTTTCTGAAGCTTTACGCTTACGTAGATTGAACCAATAATGTTACATCAATTTTACGAAACACTTTAAGAGTGTGATGTAAAATAACACAACAACAATAATAATGATGTAACATCATGTTTGTTATTTTCAGGAAGGAAGGTAAACACGCTCTCATACTAATTAGCGTGGCTTTAAAATGCTTACGCTTTTCGAATACTGTGTTTATATTTCATGTCGGAAAATTAATTGTATCTAATTTACAAAGCTTTCAGAGGAATTCTCTGTTATATACGAAAATGAAATAATTTTCTATGTAAACACTTGCTTTGATGTCTAATACACTCTAGAATTGACTGTAGATTTAGATTAGGGCATGTATTCTATCTCAAACAGATGAACAATTAAACCTAGATTTGAGAATAGATTCGTTTGAAACTTAGTTTTGATTACGGTGTATCTTGAATTCTCTTTGAGGTATCAAAAGTTTTGGGTTCTAATAATCTTCGGCATCGCCATGTAAAATGTCAGTCAGTAATCCGGCAACTAGTATAATAACAGGTGTAAAAAGATGGTTACCGAAGCCGAGAATACTTGTTATACTCCTCGTCATTGTGATGATTTTTTTATAGAGGACCATACCTGCGAGTTGCAACAGTGATTTTTCTTTACATAAAAAATAAAATCAATATCTTTTGCTCAATATTACTTAAATTGAAATGTACAAAATACGTATCGTTATGTGAAGGGGTCTTTTTACACCCCATATGTCAGACCTATCTTCACAAGTGCAAACAATAAAATACAAGTTTTATTTCTGTTGTCCAGAGCTCCTACTTTGGTGCAGGAGTCTGCGACCCTCATCATTGCGGCAACACCTTCTGTCCTGGACAACAACGCCAAGACTGTCACGTCGAGACTTCGATTACACCATTCGCTGTGTCAGTGCACTTTGGACCACCAACGATCAAGAGGAGTCCAGAGGAGAATATAGGAATGTGTTTGAGATATACGCAGTTGCCTTGTGATTCATGACATGATTTAAATTGAAAAGTGAAAGATGTGATATCCATTCGAATAAGCAGGTGAGCGTATTATGAAATATGATGGAACATCTTTGTAGAAAGCGTTATTTAAATGATAGACAACTTCTCTCACGCAGATAAAATTGGTACTATTGATCTTTCTTCTAATCTTCAAACTAGGTTAATAAAAGAATGTGTCTAAGGCCTGGACTCTACTAAAGCGGAGATGTGGGGAGATGTCCAAAGCGGAGACGAGACGAGATGTATTTCGGCTAGGGTGTATCCACCGAAGCTGTGCGGAGATGCGCACTGTACATAGATTGAAGCGGAGATGTGTGCTGGCTCAAGTGGAGATGTTTGCTGACTAGAGAGGAACTGTTACGGCACCGCTCACATCTGTTCTCGTCTCTGCTACGCACCATCGGCGCCAGCTTGCGAGGCACAGTTCACATCTCCACTTTGCTCCGCCGCGCGCCGCCCAGCTCTCCGTGAGGCACAACTCAAATCTCCGCTTCAACCGCACCATACAAATATGATATATCTCCGCTCAGTGATCTCCACTGAAGCTGAGTGGAGACGAGATTTGTTAATACTGAAATTCTATTGATTGTTTAAAACACATCTCCTCTCCTCTCGTCTTCGCTTTGGTGAAGTCCGGGCCTAAGAAATAATGCTGATACAGTAACGGAGCTGTTTACAAAAAATAAGAAAATAATTCTAACGCTTGTTTCTCCAGTAACAACGTTACACGAAAACGATAAAATCGAATTAGATAAACGATACGACGATGGAACGATCAAAATGTTTTGATATTAAATGACATAGGGGCGTGAAATTAGGGAGTGAGCCTCGGGAACCATCTCCCTCGGGTGTCATGAGTGTGAAACGGTATGGCAAGAATACGAAATATATTTATGAAGCAAAACGTTTAAGAAAATGACGTGTTTATTTCCAAGAAATTGGGAATTAATTTGTATCATTTGTTATGTATAATAAACAGGAAACGATAACTAAGCTAGGTTGACAGTTTCATTAAGAAGAAGGAAATACGAATATATCTTTTTGTAAAACGTTTTATTTAGCTTCCATTATATAGGTTTCTACCGGACCGAATTCGTGTAAAAAACCGTCACAATATCTGTTTCTTAATCCAATAAATCCAATTCAGAGAATCGTCTTTTTCGCAAGAACTTAATCTCACTTGATGAATTACATTATTTGTAAACCTGTCCTGAGGCTTCACCACAGAATAGACAGATACAGAAGGTCGGCTGCATACAACGATCGAAAATGCACGGATAGACGTGCGTCTACGAACAGCGAGTGCAAGTGTACTCGCTACAGGCATTCGACTGAGATAGACCGAGATTGCCGTACGTATAGTTTGTCCTAAAAGTATCTGATGAAAGTGTAAACAAACCCTGTTCAGGTCAAACTCTTACGCAATCACTCAGTAAAGGGAAGTAACACATGCATGTGTATTTAGAATGAAGGAACTTTATATCTCACCACTTTTTCCAATAATTACTGGTTGAATAACATTATTAAATTGTAATTGAAAAATTATCGTCGAAAATAAAGGTTATAAAATTATTCTCAATTGTTATCTATATGGTTATTTAAAATTAAAATTTCAGTTTAGTCTTCAAGTAATCGAATCAAAGCACTCAATTTGTAAGTGGCACCACAAATTGGCATCCAGAAATACGTTTCCTGATCCATTTGCTAACATTTTCATCGAACAGTTTTGGAGCAGACCATACCTGTCTATGTGTGCGTGCGGCTGTTTTCACTCGTTATACAGGGTGGCAGGGACATCGACGCGCAAACTGTAACTATGAATTCTGCACATGATGAAATACCATGATACAAATATATGTAATAGTAAATTCTGGATCTCCACGCGTTGAAAATTTTCGTAGGTTATTAAAAACAAAAAGCTGTTCCATACATTTTGACCGCGTAACTGTTCCAAAACTGTCTGATAAAAATGTTAACAAATGGATCGGAAAACGTACCAGTGGATGCTAATTTGTAGCGCCACTTAAAAATGGTACACTTACCAGGTGGTCCCTGCCACCTTGTGTACGGAGCCGACATTCAGTGTATATCTATTTTGTGCTCCATCTACGGCCGCTGAATACAAATGAATCGATAAACTCTATTGTAGTTAAGTATCTATGTAGTTGAGGATTCAGCGAATTTGTTCTAGCTCGGTGAAACTAATTGATATTTATTATTTAGTAGCGACGAGGACTTTTAAACTAATTGTTTTGTAAATACATTATTTAGGGAATTGTTTTAAAGCTTTTGTATCTGGTATATCTAAGGTATCTGATATTTTGATCTGTGTATACATTATTGGATTGATTTAAAGTTTATCACTTTAGTGCCAATGCTAATTCGTGATAAGAATATAGAAGTTTTGAGATGTGATTACTATTCTAGTATTTTATTTGGTTGTAATATAACAATTGTTTTGTATAAAAGTGATGTTTTTGGATTCATTTTTCAATTGTTTTCTTTAATTATATGAAAAAAGGTGTATAACAAGGCAAATTACGTTGCTCAAATTAGTTTTATTATTTATGAAAAGTTTATTTATTATGAAGTTAAGGAATAAAATTATGACGTTCTTTATTGCTCAAATTATTAAAATTTAGTTCTAATAATTAATTGTTTTAGTTCCTATGATTCGGATAATTTATTTTGCTTGTATATAAGTAATATAATTACGTAATGTAATTTATAACAAAACGTACCGTTATTCTTTATTGATATAAATTTTTCTATTAATTATTGTATTGTAATATGTAGCTGTGCCATCGTAGAAGAATTATTTAATAACCAAAAAATAACCTTTTTGTAAAAACATGTTATTCTTAGTTATCTGTGACTGTAAATAGTAATGTTACTACTTCTTTTTTGTTTCATAGATTTACTTTTAAGGAACTTTGCATTTATAAAAAGTGATTTATTTATTAAATTATTTATTTTTCGACATGACCAACGTGTTCTATTTATTTTAACTCTCACAAGTGTACTGATATCGCAGTAAGAATGTAAAAACCTACTGTTATTTACCCCTAAATATGTTTCTCTCTTATTATTTGTACGTTTTTCTAATAAATTATGTACAAGTTATTGATCATCCCTACTCTAATCCCAATAATTGAGATCGACGTAGCAATTTACGCACATAATATGTATTTGCCGTTCTCTAAGTAATCAATGTAATCATCCCCTTCCATTTATCTTTTGCACTATCACTATACTGTAATTGTAACACACTTTCAATCACAATCCGAGAGTTTTGAAGGATATTGCTAATCCATTGCTTCATAGGTTTGAAAAATTCGTCTGCTCAACAACGTAAATAAAGCAATGAACGTGTGTAAACTGTCAAAATGAAATCTAAATGATGATGACTAAAAATTGTTTTGTCCGTCCTCCGGTAGATTATTAAAAATATTGCTCACGTATTTTTGTTTTTTTTTTTACATAATCAAAAGATTACGGCGATGCATTTAGTTAAAATGTGCCATGACGTCACGAGTATGTAGATTTTATACTTACTTGTGACGTAGCGACCCCTACTCCCCAACTTTAATGCGTTTTATCTAAGCCATTTATTATTAATATTATAAAGCAGAAAATACGTGTCTAATATTTTATTATCTGAATGACGGACTAAATAGTTATTTTTTTACCCAGGCATCATCCCTATTGTCATTTTTTGTGTGTTACACAATTACTCCGCTGCATAGTGAAGGTTAATCTTTTACTAAGACATGAGCAAAGGTTCTCGAATACATTGCATCAACTCGATTGAAGTAGAAAAAAGAACTGCTACCTGATTCTTTACCAGGTACCAAGTCATTCAACATTCATGCCTTAGCCCTCTCAACACACATTAGGCAGGCCATTGAGCCATCGATACCTGGTAGCGTTGCTAAGGGCTTTGATTGCTGTTACGGCCACCAGTAACACGTTATCGTAATGTTAACACATGTGATAATGTAGCCTGTCTGTAACAGCATTATGTTGGTAATGGAAGTACTAATGGGGTACTTGAATATGTACATATTGTAGGTACACGTGTTTCTTAGTTGCTACGTACAGTGACAGAGACGGGTGGATAATCTGTAGTTACGACAGGAGCAGCGAAATTTTTAGGGAAGGGAAAACTATTATTCGTGTTTATTTATATTTGTAACGTCTATCAGAGGATAGATGTTACAAATTAAAAAGAGCGCTTTCCTGCAATCAAAATTTAAATATAAAAATATCGAAATAATCAAAACTGACTGAATTGATTTCGTGAAAAGCGATGGAAGTGTGTAACAGGAAGCTGGAGAAGCGCGCGCTATTTGATTTGGTCAATGAGCGCGCGTGGTGCTAGAGTTGGCCGTCAGAAACGACCTCGACGAGGCCCCGCCCCTTTAATGTTGCTTATTACCAAGGTGAGATGTCAGATGTTACACATCATATGCTACTGTAAGACTCGCTAGTTTTTACGGATATGCCAACCTCATCGTATCTTATAAACAATTAAACTTGTATTGAGATAACTACATACTGTACCTAACACAAATAGAATCATTGATTAGACATCTTTTTTAGTGAAAACGGGCATTAGTCAGTCAGTCAGTCACTGCACTGATTTATACCGTAATATCATACACATCAAGATATAATATAATTCCACCCCTGCTAATTCAATATAGCCAGCATCGCATTCACTTCACTGACTCAAGGCAATAATCGAATACTATTGGAACAGTAACAATGGCCGCCGTATCGAGATGGTACTGATCGGCTCATTGTTTACATGTGGGACAACCCGATATTAGGTTAACTATCTACAAAGTGGGTCTGTGCGGAGTTTAATTGGATCAAGGAGTTTCTATAGAGGTGTGTAGACTGTCTTGGTCTCCGTGATTATGCCAAGATATAAAAAAAAACTGTCTCTGGGTGCAGTTGGAAGTTATCATTTACATGAAGAGTTTGAAACGTACCTCTTTAATCTAAGGCTTTTGGTTTACTCAGCCATTTGCCAACTACATAATGCTCAGGCAACTATATATTAATAATTATTGTGCCTTAGATAGCAGTGATTTCACGTCAGTAGCGTTACGGGTGAGGTTATTTGAAGTCTACATGGTCTCCCGCCAACCGTTAGGCATTGGCCAAATTAGCTCATTAAAGATTTCTGATCACGGTTTTATTTGTCAAACTGGCTTTGGCGGCTGAGATCTGCATCTAGGTATTGTGATTTAGCATTTTTTGTTTATACTTAGTTTTTATGTATTGCGTTTTTCATACACGTAGCAGTACTCTGTAGCGGTTGCGATAGCGACGGGGTAAACAAAAAAACTTCTTTATTTTCTACTAAAAATGTAATTTTGTGGTGTCTATAAATATATCAATATTATTAACCATTTCCCTTCACATTTCACTCTACGCCATTGATACCTAGTGCATTCAATTATTTCAGAATGTGTGGAGCACAGCCAAGACATGACCCATTTATGTAATACACGGCACATCACCTGAGCCATGAGTAGCCAATCAGTTGCACTAATCTAAATATTGGCTCGTCACAATAGGCTGTTAGTCAGCGTTACTTCGATAACATTGTTTGATTACACGCAGAACTATCACGACGACGGATAGTTTGAGGATGGGTAGGAAGATGAATAGGTGAAGGCAATAAACTCTTTATATTTTAAGGATATAGCATAAATAACAGTAAAATATGTTGTAAATCTACAGAATTACTAGCAAGGAACCTTATTATGATAGTCAATTTACTTAGTAATTAATATAATTATTTTTTCTTAGCCTATACTGTCTCACTGCTTGGCAAATACCTCCCCAAGTCCTTCCAGGAACTCTTTTCCCTCGCTTCCTCAAACCAGCCCTCACGGTACGCGTAATTTCCTTTACTGTACCTAAACGACCAATTAGAACCGTGCACCTAGCTTCTGACGTTTCGTAAGTGCCCATGTAGGTTTAAAGCTCGTGCAGACCAGCGCGATATCGCGGGCGCTACAAGGGTCGCGCTACCTGTAGCGCCCGCGATATCGCCACCACAGAAGCTAGGTGAAATAAAATCATTTGAATTCCAATACACTACTGAATTATTATAGCAAAGGCTGAATATTCAACATTCAAACGTCATTTAGTCAAACTAGGCTGAGAATCAGCATTTTTCGAACGTCAAAATTACATAAGACAGTCCTTCAAAACGCCCGCCCTTCACCACTTCCTAGTGCGACTTCCTAGCTAGGAAGAAGAAGTGGCGCAACACACTCCTCAGCAGCAAAGTTGTCTGTTCAGTTAGAAAAAAATATTCTATACAATGCAAAATAATTTACATTACGTCTATTATTGGGTATAACAGATTAACAGGTATTATTAGGTCTAATAACTAGATGTAACTGTGGCCCAGACACAATAATTAATAACATGATGGATTGATGCTTAACTGATTCGAAACTATAAACTGAATGTATTTAATTAAATTAGTCTCGTCAATAATTACTAGTTTCAGCCGCCGCAGTCGGTTTCAGCCGGTGTAGGCTTTAGTTAGGAACAATAATAATTAGCTAGAGGGTTCATTTAGGTAATTAGTACTGTTACCTAGCTAGACTTGGAAATAGCGCATAGCTACTGTTGTTTTAGGGAAATGGTGTAAACATTTTCAGCTTTCTTATTAGACTGAAAATACTCAGAAACGTTTTAATTTATGTTCTACTGTTTGTTTTGTAACAAACTTTTAGTCCAATGTTCTATTCACAATTTCTCCTGACAGCATTTATAAGAGACTAGCTGTGCTCTCTAAGTTTTGCTCACTAGCAGTAGCTGCCAAGTGAGCTGCCGGAAATTTCGTCAATGATTTTATGGCGATGTAAACAAAAGGATTTTGTTGCTAGAGCGAGCGAAGCGAGCTCGTAAATCGCCTTTAATTTAATTGAAGTTAATTTAATGTAATTATTAGTTTGGCGTTAATGAACAGCATTTAATTCACTTCAATAAAACGCTTATTTCAATAAAGATTTAATATTTTCTATTTAACACCTTAAAAAAAAATCTAACCAAAGCTACGCTGTTATTGTATTATTCCTATTTGACAAGCAATCTTTAGTTACAGTACATACCTACTCACATTTTCGTACTCTCTCTGCACCACAAAACTGTACTTTAAACGTAGTGAAATTGAAATATATCGGAGGCGTAAAAAAAAAAACTTTCATCCATGTGTACAATTTTGTTCCTTGTCTACTGTTTTTACTTTCATTCAACATTTCACCAGCTATTAAGTTCTTTAAATAGAGAAAATAAAATGATTACAGCCAATAATAACAGAAGTTATTATTTATTATTCGCGTACTTAAAAAAAAACGTTCAAATTCAAGTCGCAATCACATCGGTCGCAGTGAAAAATGTCAAAATATGTAAGAAATGTAGGTAAATTAGAGGTTTTTTTTGACAGATTGAGATTAATATTAGAATTTTCTTAAATATACGGAAATTTCCCCGCAGATCTCATCCGGATGCCCTTATCTTAACTATTAATTTCACTCCTTCCCTTTGTTCATGTCTAGCTATGGCCACACGATGCTTTCTATCCAGGGCACGTAATATATGACCCTGGTGTATATACCGGGCCTGGGAGCGATGCCGCATTGACTGCCTGATGATGTCACGCCGATGATAGTATAGATGCAGGATAATCTATAAGAATAATCGTTGTGGTTGTACTGAAGTGGTCCACCGCTGTCACCCTGGATGATAAAACAATTGAAGTCTGTAATATTAATTAACTAACACGTCATAAGACTAAAGCAAGCTGTCCACCGCCAGCTAAACTAAGTTAGTTTAGTTTAGCTCGCCGGTTTTTCATACATGTGCTACATGTATGAGAAACTGGCAAGCTAAACCAACTGCAAACTAACTTAGTTTAGCAAGCGGTGGACGATCAGGGAAACGTGCTATCTACACTTTAGCGGGCCGAACCTTGCCTAGGTGCGATACTATCCGTGATTTAGGCGTCCACCGAGATTGTAAGTTAGTTATTGACACACACATTGACGCCATTGTCAAAAAGCCTCTAAATTGCTTGGGTTTATAATGCGTCTCTCTAAGTGTTTTACAGATGCTAAAACACTTAAAATATTGTATTGCACTTTTGTTACAAGCCAGTTAGAGTATGCATCTTAGATATGGAACCCACGTTATCGCAAATACATTGCCCGCATTGAGAACATCCAAAGACGTTTCATAATATATCTTTGTTTCCATCAAAAGATTTCATACCATTCAATCGAGTATCTCCGACTTAGTAAGAAATATCATTTACTACCACTCGAATATCGACGTGAGATTGCTGAGTTTTAATTCCTATTTAAAATCTTTAACAATAATATTGACAGCCCTGAGTTATTATGAAAATTTAATTTCAATGTTCCAAACAAAACATTTCGATTATACAACCCTTACTTGTATCTCATAGTTCTATTAATTATAGGCAGAACAGTTATATTGTGCAGCAGCAGCACAGCTAAGTAGGCTTTACAAGTTAACGAGTAATAATCGCCCAACTTAGATTTGCGGTTGCAAAAACAGGTTCTCCCATACATTTCGTACGGAGAACATGTTTTAACAACAAAGTTAAGTTTGTTTTTGGAATAAATTCATCCCAACTACGGAACCCTTCATTGTGCGTGGTCCGACACGCACTTGGCCGGTTTTATTAGTGCATTGATTTTTTATAACGATCGTACCTCACACGTGTCTCTTAGCACTTCTTTATCACCATAGCACATTTGCGTGGTGTGGTTATATCCGTTCTTCAGATGTCTATGAGGGGGATAGTACTTAAAACAATCTTCTTTATCGTATATGGAAACCGGGACCTGTAACAAATAGTCAATGTTTCAACCAGTATTTTCCTACCTGCCTGAGAAATGCCCATCTTAAAGGGCAGTGGGCACTGGACAGGGTACATTGCTTACAGAAAGGATGCTCTAAAGGAAAGAAAGGTTCTGTAGTGGCGACCACGTACTGAAAAGCCCAGCGTGAGGCCCCCTCGAAGTGGACTGATGCCGATGGCTTGGTGTTGGTGGAGGTCGCGGGAATTTGCTGGATGCAAGTAGCAGAAGATTGGTCCATGTGACTTCGCTTCAGGGCCTATGTTCAGCAGTGGACATCTTTCGATTGAAATGATGATGATGATTAAATTTGAGATAGAGTGCAGCAGCTAATAGATAGATAAAGAAAAAAGAAGGGCCATGTTTCTGGCAATTTTCTATACGGGGACACGATATCAAAGTATGATTTTTTATGGTTAAATCCTCACAGTCTGTAAAATGTCAGCCAGCTCTCTTTTGTATCCCAGCGCTCCCCAGCCAAGGGCAGTAGAATAATATTCTCCTGGCTCCCCAGCTGCGTGAAGACAAGCAGGTAGCACTTGCCTACTGAAGATGATCCTGAAATGATAACAAAGACTTTATTAGTTTGATTTTGTCTAGACGCAAGAACGAGATAGTCCTATGGGCCAGGACCTGCATGTTTCCAAGCATTCTTATCTTAAATAAAATTCTCTAATTTGAAATAAATGCTTGTTTACAAAGTGTAGTTTTAAGATATTTTTTTTTTTCATTTAGGATTCTTGTATCACAATTTATTTTGTTGTAACGTTTAACACAGACGTTTAATTTGACACCGGCGTCAGTCGTACAACGTCCTTTAGTGAAACCATACTGTTGATCTTGTTACATTTTATTCATGTTAAGAACGATACCATTGTTGGAATAAAGTACAAAATACAAAAAACTTTCTCGAAGGTTTGTCTAAGGTTGGTAAGATCTCGTTTTCGAATCTGATGGTAACGTTCTTTAAATTATAAAATGATATACGAATAAGCTTTAAAAGAACCGCTATTACTATAAACCATTAATCATACTAAAAAATTTTAACTCACTCGATATCAGTCTCAAGCAGGGCAATGTCATGGTACTTGGAGGGTGGCTTGTACTCCGGGTGAGCGATCCTCCTCTTCACGTTGTATATCTGCCACAGCTCAGGGGGGTCCGAGCGTTTCAGTATACCTACAGTTATGAAATTCACAAGTCCTCTGAAAATATCAAAGTATTCCAGTTTTATAATTTATGCACAGAAAATGTGGGATAAAACCTGGATGAGGGTCGTACGGGAGCGTGAGGGTTCGTACAAGAGAGATGCGGGTGAACTCGGACTTTGGATGAATAATGGTTTTTTTTGGGTCGAAATGCTCTACAGATTTTCAAACCAGTACTTTTTTAGGTCTCTATTTAAGCATTCCGGTTAATTACGGGCAAATTTTTAAAGATCCTGCATCAACGCTAATGATTGATAAGCTGCCGCAGAATAAATCAAAATGTTTAGGATAACGTTAACGTGAAGGAGGTTTCAGTGTTAAATAGTTTTCGCGGCCTTTAAATTTGTGTTTGACAATCCAGCCTTATCAAAATCGTCGCGAATAACATACACCAGAAGGCCAATTTCCGTATATTAAAACGTTCAAAATCCAGACGCAATCTCATCACAGCGACAATCAATGTCTAAAATTTGACATTTGTTACGAGTTCATTTACTAAATGATAAATATTTTTGACAGATTGAGAGCGAGATTATGATGCGAACGTTCTTAAAAATACGAGAATTGCCCCTCTGAAAATTCCCGTATTCCCAGAGGGAAAAACGGGAAATCCTCCTCTTAAATTACGTTGAGCTTATTAGGTAGGTACTTACGAAGTGGAACTTGATAAGCAATGACCGGCAGTTAGAATGAACCTTTCACTGATGACAGAGCCTCCGCAGAGCCAGTCAGCTGTTCTGACGTCGTCACCATACCCCAGCAAAGCCTGATGTCAAAAATATTTTTATATTTTATGCTTTCTGTGCAACACTATAACAGTAACTAAGTAATATTGAAACACAATAAAAATAATAATTACTTTTGTGATATCTATACTAATACTAGCTGCGCCCCGCGGTTTCACCCGCATAAGTCTCGATCCCGTAAAAATATCGGGATAAAAAGTATCCTATGTCCTTCTCCGGGTTAAGGTCTATCCATATCCCAAACATCCAAATCCGTTCAGCCGTTTTAGCGTGATGTCGTAACCAAGGGAAATAGGGATTCATTTTTATATATATAGATTATAGCTGCAAAAGTAACTCTGTATATCTGTCCATTTGTAATTTTTTCACAAAAACGTAGATTATGACCTGCCCGCACCCTAATCAATCCGATTGATTTTCTAGGATTTTCAGGGAAATTGCTAATCCATTGCTTCATAATATGTTTGTAAAAACTGTCTGCTCAGCAACGTAAATAACGCAATGAAAGTTTTTGAACTGTCAAAACGAAAGGCATTGCCATTGTAACTTGTGATACGCAATTATTCCATTGGGTTTAATCCTGGCAGTGCGTTCCTTTGGCATAATTTATTCCTCGACCAAAGCTTGTTATCTATTAATAATTTTAGAGTTCAATGTGTTTTACAATATTTAATCACTTACCATATGTGGAAATTCATCTCTATTAGCGTCAGTGCCTCCGATCCCTCCCCCACCCCCAACTGCCTGAACATTTATTTTAACTTCATGGCAGTTTTTGTCGGCTTTGTAAACTCGTGTCATTGTAGCGTTATATATTTGTTTGCAAATGAAATCTAGTCTTTGTATGTTTTCAATGCATTCTGTAATAAAGCAATATTTTTTTTACCAAATTGGCTTTGTTTAGGTACAGGTAGTGGGCAAAATACGAAACTTTAAAATTGTTCAGTAAAAAAATTAAAAATCGCTTAGACTTTTGTTTAATCATTACACGCTCTTCACTGACCCTAAGGCTGTATGCTGAGACGCAGGTGACGCAGGTCCACGAAGCGCAGGGTAGAGCATTATAATGCATAAACGTACTGAGAGCTGCGTACGCTGCAGCGCAGATACGTGCGACTGTCTTGCTTTGCGTCTCGTTGTAGTGCCGGCACAGATTAATGCGCGATGCGTGCAGCTCGACACGTTTTTTTTTCTACTGATTCATAATTTTGTTATAGTCGTCTATTGTTTGTACTAGCTAGGACGCGAACGTTTCCATAGAGCTGCGTCTCAGCATGCGCTCACGCCCTACGTCTGCTTCGCCTGCCCTACCCTGCAAAATCTGTACTACGCTGTGCTGCATTACCTGCGTTTCAGCATACGCTTAGCCTTAATATAGTAGGTGTTGGCCGCCCAAGATTTGCAAAGATATTTTTTTATTTAGAACAATCAAAAACGAACGCGGACGCAAATTCCGTAAAATAATATACTTACTGTCTTGAACTTTATTCCCAGTCTTGTAAATGATACCCACATGTGGATCTATTACCATGTTCCTGTACACAAAGAAACAACTTTGAACACATTAAAAAAAACTGGACAAGTGTGTGTCCGACTACGCACAATGAAAAGTTCCGTAGTTGGGATGAATTTATCCCAAAAACAAACTTAACATTGTAGTTGAAAAACATGTTCTCCCATACATATACGTCACGGTCAATTTTCCAACCTCAAATGTAAGTTTGAAATAGAAAAATATTTTTTTTTGTGTGATAAAACTACAAATTAACTATTTTCGGAGTTTTTCCTTTACTTGTGCTGTGAGACCTTGCTTCCTGCCACATTTCATGATTCTAGGTCAACAGGAAGTACCCTGTAGGTTTTGATTTATTTGCGAGTATCAAAATATGTCGCATAAATGGCTGTATTTTTTTATTGTGTTGACTTAGATGCTTGATTTTTTTAGAGCTCCAAGGAACCATAGACCTACGTATTTTATATTAATTTCAATTTGATAGCTTTACGTGTTCCGGATAAAAGGAGTCTTTACAGACTGACATACCTAAAAATAACTCGCAACCCTTGCCTTGCTAACAGAAGCCTGGGAGTTTCTAGTAGCCAGGCAAGGGCTTGGGGGTTAACGAATGATAGTCATCGTGGGCTTGCTCATGGGTTAGGTAGGTAAAGTCAGGGAAATTAATTGTTAAGTAAAATGACTAGGTGCCAACTTAAATTGTCCAAATATATTTAAATCATAAATGTCATTCTTTGGCAGTCGTATGAAATGGCGATAATATTATACGACAAATTGACGTAGGGCATAGATGTGCTTAATAACATTAAACCATAAGGGTTTTCATTATATTATACATATATATTGTACATTTTATTGGTGATAACTTTGTGTTCATCATACCTTGTATCATTGAAGGTGCAGTCTGTACAGCATAGGATTGGTTCTTTGCCTCGCAAGGAACATATCTGTAATTAAATCAGTGATAACAATTAATGATTTTTTTCTTTTTGTTTTTGTGAACAATGTTTTATTTCAATTATGTAGCTAAATAAAAAAGGCACCCCACAAGCTTCGACATCCAATTATGATCGACGGTTTGTATATTTGTGTGTATCTTTCTGGCCTCACCGGTGCATTGTTCTTGTTCACATGGTCAATATAACTGCTTAAACAATTATATATGCTCACGCACTTTCCGGTGACATTACTCCTCATGCATGTAGACCCTGAAAATGACATTTTGAAACAATGAAAGTGTCTGCAAACAATTACGCCCGCCGCACATGCTCACTCTAACAAACGCTGCCACTCGCACGAGGATTCGTGATGACTGATGCAAGTGTGAGCAGATGCAGCGGGCGTTCGGAGTCGTGGACTCGTCGTAGTCCTTGTATGACCTGACGGCTGAGAGTATGATATTCTCACACAAATGTCTCCCTGATAAGGTCCCTTCCAAAATGGTCGTGTTGAATGGTGCTGATCCACACGTCATGTTCTTGAATGGGTGGCGTCAGTAGGGACTGGTCATCTCATAATTTTAATTGTTTTTTTTTTTTATTTTTTATTACGGCCCCTTTTGACGTGTTCGTCTTTGTACATCGTTCTCACATGTGTACTTTCAGCATTAATGATGTAAGGAACCAATATTTTGATTTAAAAGAGTGTCCGTGGAGTTTCTTGCCCGTTCTTCTTCATAGGAAGGCTTTAGAATGGGCAACTAGATTATTTTTTTGACTGACCACCCCTTGACAATCCAAAAGTGCCTGTAAAGCCTCGTGCAGACTGGTACGACGCGACACCGGAAATTGTAATTGTTTTCGTAGAAACAGTTTTGAGAGAGTCGCGTCGCGCCAGTCTGCACGAGGCTTAATTTGTTTATTTGAAATAAAAGCTTTGAGTTTGAGTTTGAATCGTCGTGAACCATAAGAAGGGGCAATCAATCAATCGTTCAGATGAAGTTCATGGATGGGTGACTTCCTCTATTTACCGCATACTCTTACTAAACCTTGGAAAGTATGGTCAGTCGATGATCCAAAAAGACATTTTTTCACTGGCTGCCATCGGCACGGCGGCCGTACCGGCCAGAGAGACGACGTGGCAATGAATGAGGCACACTGCATAATATACGAACTGTCGGAAAACGTTCCGACAATTATATTATTGTTTGAACTAAATTGTTATTGAAAAATCAACGACAAAAATTATGGTTACGTAATCAAATCATAGCACTCAATTTGGCAGTAGCACTACCGATTGTCATACGTACGTTTTCTGATCCATTTGGATCAGACTGTAGACATCTTTATTGGTAACCAAGATATCACTATAATGACATACCTTCACGCAAATTCAACAGCTCAATCGTCACACAAACACTACTAAAGAACAACAGCACAATTAAATGACGTAACATCATAGTGCTAGAACAAGATCCCACACAACCACACCGGTCTGCATAACCTTTGAGAATCAACTAAGAAATATGTACAATAAGAACTTGTTTTTATTTATGCAATTAAAAATAAAACTTAATTATATGTAAATTAAACCGGCCGCCATGCTTCACGCACAATGGTCTACCTTACGGACTAAGTGCGGAAACCAAACCCTATAACATAGAATATAGATTAAACCCATCGTCAAGGTGGTTTTAATATCTTATACAATAATTTCTTTGTTTGTTTATTCCGTATTCACGGTAAAATGCTTCAACAGAATTGGATGAAATTTCGCACATGGGTAGACCATAACCCGGGTTAGGATATATAATACTTTTCATCCCGATATTCTTATGGGCTCGAAACTTATGCGGGTGAAACCACGGGACGCAGCTAGTATTAACAATATAATAAAGCTCAAGATTTCTTTTATTTTTGTTTGTTCGAACGCTCTACTTCTTTGTCTTGTCTGGAATTTCCAGTCGAATTTGGATAATTCTTTTTGCATTTGATAGCTCAATTCTTGAGAAAGGCTATAAAATAACACGCTAAGCAAAAAAGTCAGAAAAAACGCTAAGCCTAATTTCGCAGGTGAGTGATGCGATGCTATAGATATATATTTTATGTTAAAACAAGCAATTTCACGCGGACAATGTCGGGGCAGAAGCTAGTTAGGTATTTATATAGAAGACAATCATCTTTTTTATGTTAGGTACTGGTTTTATTTCAATTTTTCCTCAATCGATTGACGTATCCTACATTTTATTAGTTATACTTGACTCAGCATGTGCTAATCGGTTTTGATTCGGCTTTATGGATCGGGCTTCTAGTTACCGCTATCAAAGACATCTCTAGTTCTGGTTTATAGCTCAGTCGAACGATGCGTGGCAATGGCCTTCTACACACTGTCTTAAAATCAAAATATACAACAAATCACGTGTCCGTGTGTTATGATATTTAATGTCAAAGGTTGAATAAGCGTTTTATTTTCAAATAACTGGTTTCATAATGAGCGTCAAATCATATTCATAAGAAAGAAAAAAAGAAAATACGTTTATTTGTGGTAAACATGACGCAAAGAAAGAACCTAAAACAAAAAAGAACCAGTTGGGGGAAAACCTGCGTCACATCCACGCAAAACGGCCATCGCTCAGCATAATGCTGCGACTTCATGCGAGACAGAGCCCCAGCGCTGGTTTTCCCGGCGGCATAACAGTATATAACTTGTAAAGCATTAAATTAGACTGAATACTGATATAATGTATTTATTATATCGACAAGTGACGATAAAGAACAATATTTAAGTGAAGTTAGTAACTAGTCAGATCGTGAGTTTTAAGATCTATTGAAGCGAGCGATTATATTTTTTCTTGATTTTTATATTTTTATTACTGTACTAGTTGGGTTCCCCTGGGACCCCAATAGTACATAAAAAACCCCAAAGATACTAAGTATAGCGACACGACTCCCTGAAAACACAATATTAGTACGTTTTACACTGTGTTATTAAGGCTCCCGCAGACAGGCGAGACCCGGGTCTAGTAGAACAATTTGTATGAAAATTGTTTTACCAGAATCGCGTCGCACCATCGCATCGCGCCTGTCTGCGACAGCCTTGACACGGTTTTAAATCTAATACCAAGAACCCTCTTCGAGTGTTCACTTTAGTGCAAAAGTATTGCCAATGACCTTTCTGGAGGGTCCACTAGGAGTATGTATGGCGGCATGGTATACGAGCTCTATGAAAATTGGGACTACTCCGAATGTGTCAATCATGCGTGATTTCTCACCTCCGCTAAGGAAAATTTACGTTTATGTCAATTTATAACAAGTTTTAACTGCCATTGTCACTGATGGAGGCGGAGTTGACGTGAAGAGGCGTGTAGGAAATTACTTATTATTATTATTATTCATTTATTCAACAGACGACAACTAGATCCAATTACAAAAACATTAAATATTTACAATTCTAGATGTTAGTAAACAGTTTAACTTATTTGCTATGTTAGAACTAATATTCTACTACCGACAGAGAGGTTTTAATAAGATGCCTCATTATGGGGTTTTCGTCAGGCCCACCAGCAATAGCTTTCAGGAGGCTGTTGCCACTGTCCCGCAACCTCGTGAGGAGAGATGCATTATTTTTCCGCACTACAGCTGAGAAGCTATCCACTCTGGCTCGCGCAAACATTGCAAAAGCACTGCAATAACGGGGCAGTCGCAACAGCGCCCTAAAAGCGTTGTTGTATTGAATACGCACCGCTTTGGAGGTACGTTTAGTACAGCTAATCCATATAGCGCTCGAGTACAGGGATGTATGTGCAGTATGCTTTAAAAAGTGTGATTTTGACCGCATCTGTAAATCGCGCAAACCTACAGGCCAGCATATTCAGGTCATCGTCTTTCAGGTCGTCAGAAACAAAATGTCCAAGGTGTTTGACCTGGTGTACCAGACGAATCGAGACGTCGTTAATTTTGACAGGTGGTACATTTTCTGGACATTTCTTGCGAACATCCTTAAAGACCATGACTTCTGACTTGTTTACATCGTATACAGTAACCCATGGGTGGCAGCGTAGTCCTCACATATCCTAAAGAATTTTCTAAAAACATGGGTGTTATTGTTATTTCAATATATTACTTAGAATATGGGTATTAGAATACATAAGCAGCGCAATCAATGCCCTTATTTTTGACCTACCCGATTGTGACGTGTTGATTGATGATTCAACCAAATCATGTTATTGTGCTCGAGATTTTGTAAAAGACATTGTATATGAATAATTGGCTAATAATTTATATGCTAACGATTTTTGTTTCTCTATTTTTATTTTGTATTAACACTGTACCTACCTATCAGATGAAATTGTATTTATATTATAGTTATGAAATGAATTAATTACTGTTACTGGTGTATAACCGTTGTAATTATAATAATGAATAAATAATAAATAAATAAGACGAGGACTAGTATTAATTGAATACTTATCCTCGTCTCACATTATTTTTCAGAACCCACAGGATTATTAAATGAAAAGTGTTTCACTTACTTGTCAAGATATTTTGCTATCAAAAGAAATATGAGTTTTACCATTTTTGCCGTCTATTATATTCAGTTCATAATTTATTAATTTAAGATAATGCTTTTGCTTTAGGCAGAATGAGATTTTCTAGGTAAATGTAAATCAGAGAACCTTTGATGTTATATTATTTATGTACAGACCAATAAATAACAAAATATTCTCAGTAAAGTAATTACTGTTCGTTGTTTTTCTACCTACATGATGTTCTTTTGGAATATGGAATAAAAGAGCTTGGTGAATTTCACCGCAATCTTTACTTATACAGCGTTAATGATTATATAGGGATTATTAATTAATGTTTACTGTATTTTGTACCGAAGTATAGTTTAACTATATTCAACTATTTCTGTCACATTTTTTATAATAATGGTTTCAGAGGGATTGTAGGATATGTTCACCTTTTTAGATTGAATAACATACATCGTATTGTAGCATTATCATAATTATTACATAACCCTTTCGTTTTGTTTACGTAAATCCATCACACCCGACACTATCAACTGATGTTTCCACTTGAGAGTAAGATTGTAGATAACACTCTTGATACTGAGTATAAAACATGACGTTTATCTTAACTAACCGACAGTACTATCGCTACTTGTTGCTAAACAGAGAGATCTTGAAGAGAAAGCCACCATTTATCTCCGTGTTCAAAACATTTTATTTAATCCCAGTGACATTTTTATTTGGACTAAAATTATTCTTGAAGGTTTTTAGTGCTGTGTATCAACATAATATAAAACAATGAAGCTGGTACAATTTGTTTACAAAGATAACCCAAAAGAAATTCGTGTTGGGTATCTATCTGGTGATGATGTTGTTGACATTAACAAAGTTGATCCTACAATTCCCAGCACTCTAATAGAAATCTTGAAGAATGGAGTCTTCGAAAAAGTCAAGAAACTACAAGCAACGAATCAAGAAACCATTTCTATATCAACAGTGATTATAAAAGCACCGATACACGGAGGAGACAAAGTCCTTTGCGTTGGATTAAACTACAAAGACCACTGCGAAGAACAGAAGTTCCCGCCTCCAGAAATCCCATTCATCTTCACCAAATTCCCAAGCACGATCATTGGGCCAAATGAACCAATCAAACTGAAGCCTGATATCTCCGAAAAAGTGGTCTGTGAAGTGGAACTGACCATAGTTATTGGAAAACCGGCATCCAAAGTGAAGGCAGAAGATGCTTATGATTACATTTTGGGGTATACTATTGCTCAGGATATAGGAGCTACAGATTGGGACTCGAACCAAAGTTTGGGACAACTGTTGCTTGGTAAAGCTATGGATACATTCTGTCCTATTGGTCCTTGCATCACAACGAGTGACGAGGTCGGTGACCCACAAACCTTAGGCATAAGATGTATCGTCAACGGAGTACAGAAACAGAAGAGTAACACAGATCAGTTTATTCATAAGATTCCTGATGTCATTGAGAGATTATCGAAGCTGTTTACGTTGTTACCTGGTGATATAATTCTGACGGGTACCCCTGGAGGAGTGGGACTGTACAGGGACCCCCCAGAGTTTCTAGAGTCTGGTGACGCGATTGTCAGTGAGATTGAGAATATTGGAGTTATGATTAACAGAGTTGAGAATTTCTAATGATTTTGATGATTGATCAGTTTACGTAAAATTATTTGGCAGCAAAAGTTTTATTCAAGTGTATTTTTAAGAAAATGTGAAGATTAATAAACGTCTTTATAAAGGTTATAACGAAGGCTTTATATCGAACTACATATTTTAAAATTTAATATATCTGGATCCGCTTGAAATCAAAAACCAAATTTGATGCGGTTATTAAATGATGTTTTATTTCCCGTTTACTTCAAACCTGAATAGGTAATTATATCTATCTTACTAAATTTGAGTCATTCACGTGCTATATTTATATCTGGAGTATTGCGAGAAGTCATTGATAGCTGTGCCTTAATTTGAATAATTTGCCTTAATTTTAATTGAACGTTCGAAGTATTCCTAATGAATACTTTATTTAGTTAGTGTTAAGCATTATCTAGTCTAACCTAACATTATTGTGCTATTGATAGCATAATACATAGTGTTAGGCTAGACTAGTATAGTTATAACTATTATTACTTATTGTCGCTTCGTGTATCTCTATTATTATATATAAGGTAACTTAGTCAAGTACTCAGATTGATTGAATTAACGACAAGTTGCACTTCTGGCTTTCCTGGCGATTTCCAAACTAGTACTGAATTTTGACCTCTCACTTCGACGACTCTCAATGCACTGTTACGAACTGTGGTTCCAAACTATATTTGGTTTGTGCTTATTAATTGTTTCAAATTATAAATCGCGTATTGATCCGGAGCTTTAGCACGGAGCGTGAACAGAAGTTCTAATGCCTTCGCAGCTTTGCACCGAGTGGAAGTAGTATTGTTGCGCGATTAGTTAGGAATGTAGATAAATGATGTGTTAATTCAGAACTTGCTCTTGGTCTATGCCAAGTCAATTGACCCATTGATGCGTGATTGAGTAACAAGAATGTAAGAACATCACCACAAACATTGACATTTTAATATTTGTAGGATTTCTATAAGATGAAGTCAGACTGATGTTGCTCCGTGTAGAATGAAGTCTATTCAATCGTATCTGGTTAGTCTTTTTTTTGGGTGGGAAATTATCAAATAACTTCTCCTACTCAGAGGGCATATCAGACTCTTACTGACTAAAACCCACCCGTGTTCTTCCAGTTGCCATGTTGCCGGAGGCCACGATCTCTCTTTCGTACTTCTTCGAAACCCCGGCAGGCATCGGCCCTAGCGGACCCCGTCAATTCTGCTGATATCTCTTTGAAGCGCGCGCGGAACACAACGCGCCGTCGTCGGTCCTTATTGCTCACCGTCCGCAAGCCCGTGCCTATAGTGGCCGTAAATTGGCCTACGATTCCAGACGCCCAGGGCATCTCCTGCGGTGGTTAGGGGCGTGAAGGCGTGAAGGCGTGAAGGCGGCCTCTCCCTCACGTGTTCCGCCTCCTCCTTCGCGAGCATTACTGGTGACGGCCTCCCATTTCCTCTTGCTCCGTACCATGGCTGGTTAGCCTGCATGTGGATCCAATAATGACTGGAAGAACTATATGGTTTTTGCTGATTTGTCAATATGGCTTTGGTAGTCAAAGCTGTTAATCTTGCAGTAATGGAGGCATATTTTATCGTATATTTTCCTTATTTATTTAACTTTGATCGAATTGTTTCTGCAGCGACATTTCTCCACAAATATAATACAAGTTTAATATACCTACCACATCACTTATCATCATCATTTGCCTAGCCTGTTCCCAACAATATTGGGGTCGGCTTCCAGTCTAACCGGATGCAGCTGAATACCAGTATTTTACATAGAGCAACTGCCTATCTAACTTTCACAACCTAGTTACTGGGTAACACGATAGCAACCAGTAGTACCAACCAGTACGTCACTGTCAGTCTGATAACCAATCTTGACCCTTGGTTGTCAGACTTTCGGGCTACTGACTACCCGTAACGACTGTCAAAGACCTACAAATGACAACCGAGATCAACTACTTAACGTGCTTTCCGAGGCACAGGGTCTCGGTATGTAATAAACGGTCACCCATCAACGGACCAAAATCGGTAAGCGTTGCTTAACCTTGAAGATTGACCCGAGTGGCTGGTGTTCTTAAGCCACGAGCCCCACCCACTTCTAACAAATTACCATATCGCGAAAGTATACGTTTCCAAAATTCATTGCGTTTCCAAGTTCAGAAGTAATTCAGCTAAAATGTATGGTCATTATTATTTCAAGTGCTACAGCTAATGTTTCGGGAAATTTTGGTGCGCCCTCGGGAAATCAAAACTGCGGTTAGAGCTATGTGTAGATTTTTCATTCCGTTATATTAAATTGGTAGAAGGAAATTGTTTCAAAACATTTAACGGTTTGTTTATTTGTATGTGTAAGCCAGCCGTTGCAGATTTATGCAGAATGATTATAAAAAATAATAAAAAACGCCTGCCTGGGTTCGAACCTACGTCCTAGAAACTCGTAAGTCGGGGCCGTTACCGCTGGGCGACAGGCCTTTTGTGTAAATTATTTCAAAACGGTGAAGGAAACATCGTGAGGAAATCGGCATGTCCTAGAACCAAACATTCGAAGACATATGACATCTACCAACCCGCACTGGGCACGCGTGGTGGATTACAGCACACTCCCTCTCACAGAGAGGAGGCCTGTGTACCAGCAGTGGGAACATTATGGGCTAATGGTTGTGCTTATTGTTCAGGTAGGTAGAGGGAAAGATTTGTTTTCATAGATAGAATGATTTTCTCTCATTTATCGATTCTCTTGCTCGCTATGTTAAGTCAAGAGCTACTCACGAATGTTTGCCTTTCACTGTGAGCAATAAATTATCATCGGCTTGAATATCTCCTTCTGTAAGTAGACCCTACTAGAGACTGCTACTATATACCTAAACATGGAAATCTTACTAATTTCACTACATTTGATAAAATGTAGTTGGTATATCAGACTAATTTAAAACTAAGGTAAAAGTAATTACTTTAAAACCTAGAACCTATTTTTTTGTTCATAATTACGAAGGATTGAATACAAAACACATGCATATCCGTTCTACTTGCAGTTAATAAACTAATTCCAATAGGTCATATTTGATTACGAGTTCAACTACAGTTGAACTTCAGATGTTTTCACTTTGTTCAGGAAAATCGTTTTGATGGAAATTGCTTTTTGAACTTATGTGAGTGTTTTGCTTGAAAGTAGATGTAATTCGTCGAAGTTTAGAAACCGGTTTGGCATCTCAGAATATCATGGTCTATTACATCAAAATGTCTTTTCATTTTTTATACTCGGAAAGTAGTGTTTGTTTGATCCGAGTAGCGGGTGGAAGATACTGCTTCCCATCCTTGGGCGGGAAAGACTCATAGTAATTGATTCCCTCTCTTGGGCGGGAATGAATTTTAAAATTAATTAGGCTACGAAAATTTTTACTAAGGGGGGTATTACACTATAATATCTATGATCAAAGATATAATGAAATTGTAAAATAGACATTTATTATGGGTACACTATCATATTATATCATATACCTCTACTCTATCTACGTAGCTCACAAATTACCCATAATGTCTCATTTAAAATTTAATTATATCTTTGATTATAGATTTATAATCATAGATATGATAGTGTAATATCCCCCTTATAGAAAAATATCGATAAACAAATGCTGCAGTCTTGTTAGTGTATAAACAGCCAGTGTGAATAAAAAAAAAACCTATAAGCGGGCCGACCTGCGGCGGTGACGCGGCGTGTTCCAAATATTAAAAAAAAAACTAAATTATTTATCTTTCCTTAAATTCGAAAGGAAAAGTAGAGTGTTTAGCACGGGTGAAAGTCATAAATTCCTACTCGGAATATAGCCAATATCTAAAACTATAGTTATCTAGCATGGGAATTAATTCCTTTTAATCATTGTATATTCCTGAACTTATCATCATTATTTCAGTCCTTAATCACCAATTGCTGGATGACTTTCACCCGTGACGACCACGGCTGGACATATGCCTCCCCCAAGCATCGACATTTGGACCGGTTTTGTGCTTCTCGCATCCAGCAAATTCCTGCGGTCTTCACCAAGTCATTGGTCCACCTTCCAACGCTACGTCTTCAGGTACTCGGTCGCCACGCCATAACCATTGAATGAATGAATGAATGATATATTTATTTGCAAGAATATAGGTAGCTGACATAAGTTCTAAGTTCTAGGGGTATCACTGCGGCATTTTAGCTGTGCAAATATTCGGCCCCATCGGTCATCTGTAGTACGAGCAATATTCCCTGCCCATTACCACTTAAGTTTCGCAATTCTTCGGGCTATGTTGGTTAATTTTTGGCTTAGCAGCGTAGGGCGCCCAAGCTTAGCTTATACGCAGCCAAGCCAAGCCAAACTTTCCTGACATTATTCACGATACCAGACGTCGTTTGTCATTCCAGCATTAATTATTCTGTAATCACCATTGGCAAATACATTGGTGATTGCAGTTCTGTGAAATTGAAACCAATTAAGGATTGTGTGTGACCACTTTGTGAGACTATCGCAAGAACAACGGCTCCGTTCCCTTGTCCAGAATAAACCACCCCTTTTAGCTTCGTCAATACCGTTCACATAAATCTTGTAGTGAACCTAATAAATTCAGTGCCGTTCGTGATAGAGCATGCAAGCAAAACGGTTTGGCAGTTTAACACTGACCATATTAATCAAGATTGTTACGCCAAGGGTGAGGGAGATGTATGTAGAGTCCGGGAATTTGTTAAGCACCATAAGGTTTATTTTTAATTGGATCTTATTATTTATCCGACTGCCTCGTTAGTCTTGTGGTCGCAAGCGCTATTGCTGAGCATTAGTTTCGATTCCCGGGTCGGACAAAATGTTATTGGGTTTTTCCATCTGATATATCTCAGTAGCAGCTTGGTGTCTGTATGTGTGCCCGGTTGATGGCAATAGTCTCACCTCCTAACTGGTGAAATGTGGGTGTAGTATAGATGCACCTCTGCCTAACCTACCAGGGAATAGTGGCGCGATGTTATGTTATTTTTCGATTACGTCATTGCCAATTTTTGAATGAAGATTACAGTTCGAAAACTTGTCATTCGCCCGTTTGTGGTACAGGCATTTGTTTGAAAATTGCTAATGGAGGTTTACACGGTTCGATTTTAGCCGTGTGGCAAGTCACCAGTCGCATCGCATCTAAAAATCGAATCGCCACCTCATTTACACCGGTGGACAAAAATCGCATGCGACTTGTTCATTTCCGAAGAAACGAAGAATGTTTTTCATAGCACTCCAAAAACTGTAAGGTATTATTTTTATCCATGGTTTTTAACCGATCTGTACCGACAACGTGGCGGAACAACACAGCGCTAAACACACCTCGCTTGGAACTGACCGACTGACTTTATACGGTCGATTTTAGTCACCCGCCGCATGCGGCTTGTCGCCATACGGCAAAAGTCGGATGATACCCCACTTTGGGGCTTGCGATTTTAGTCACTTACGGCCTAGTCGAATTGTCATTTAAACGATAATTTTGACGAACGACGATTTTATGTTTAAACCCTCTATTAGGTAACCACAGACATATTCCCAGTGATTTCCCAATAAAGCTTTGGGGCATTTCGATTTAGCTGTAAAACCTGCTGGCTGGACATTGAACGAATTAAAACTGGCTTGGTAGGTACGCGTTTTTTATGTGCTACTTTAATTAAACGTAGCTTTATGTGAGACCGACGGATACTAACGAAGTATCAGGATAATCTAAGCGCATGGCACTATCACTTGACAGTAATATGTAGTTGTACCACACATGGTTCAAAATCGCGTGACACTTCAGTGAAATATCGAGTGCATAGCAACCCCCTTAACTTTTAACTTTTCAGTCCACACATGCATGAATTAAAGTTCCAATTAATAGAATCAGATAAAACTCACGTTTTTTAAATGTCAGGAGCTGTTACGAGTGTCTCGCAACGAATATTGGAGAAGTTTCCAACAGGGACGCAACTCGGGCACTCGAGCTCGGGTACTCTCGAGCACGTGAATAAAGTCGAGCTATTTATCTTAACCTCATGCTCGAGTGTAAGGGGGTAGGTAGAAGTCGGAGTGTTGCTGAAAGGGAGTGAATTAGCATGATGGTGTTTCAGCTATTATTTGTTTAAATTGGTGTCTTTCTAGTTGGTGTTGTAAATTTATGTCTTATGAGCATGGTATATTTGGTTGAGTAGTTATTTCGGAAATATCGGTTATTAAGCAGTGAAAAATTTCGGGATATTTGAGTAGTAAAGCACCATGTTTGAAGTTTTACTTTGAAAGAAAACTTAAACAACTCTGTGTCTTCAAGTGCACAATTACCTACTTGAAACAAACAGGTAGTGTCTATGGCTGCATAAAATTTTCATTTTCAAAGGTACACGCGCGAAATATGAAATCCGCGGGCCATTTGTTATGTAAAAAAACTAGTGACAAATGGCCCGCGGATTTCATTTTTCGTGCGTGTACCTTTGCGGCACCAAGCCGCCAAACTGACCAATAAAAAAATAAAAAAAAAAAAAATTGTATTAAGAACACTATTTTTTAATTTGTTGTCAAAATAATTTGAATACCAACAAACCAACCCATATCCTATACTATTAAACGAGCAATATTTGTATATATACGTATGTATAATATGTATTTGTAATCACGTTCTCGAGAACGGCTCTAACGATTTCGATGAAGGTTGCCGTAGAGGGGTTTACGGGGGTGAAAAATTGATCTAACTAGGTCTCATGTTTGGGAAAATTCGCTATCTCTATTTTTACAGTCCCGGGAAAGTGATACAACGTTGGTATACCTGGATGATATGTTTATCTCGGTCGACCAGGTACCTACTTTATTTATCATATTTTATTTACTTACAGTTTACATACTAACAAAATTTTCTTTAGGCCAACTGGTTAAGTACCTAGCTACTTGTTAAAACATCCATTAAAGATGGAACGAACTTCCTTTCGTTTTTGCACAAACAAAAATGTCGTGACGGTCAAAATATAACACTTTTTTTTCGGTCTAGCTCTCATTCGCCAAGTGAATGAAAAAAGTGTAACAGTGCAGAGCAGAGTGTAACGTGCAATAAGGAACTTCCGTTCCAAATTCGAAACATAAGCGAATAGCGTTTCAAAGGCGTTTAAAAAAGCGTTTCAAAAGCCTCCACTGTCCGTCAGTCCGCCTGTCTGTCAGCGAGCTGTATCTCGTGAACCGTAACAGGTAGACAGTTGAACATTTCACAGATTGTTTATTGCTATTGCTGCTACAATAACAAATACTAAAAAATAAAGAAAATTTTAAAATTAGGGGGTCCTCATACCAGAAACGTGTTTGTACGGTGGTACGGAACCCTTCGCGTGCGAGTCTTTTTCGCACTTGGCCAATTGTTGTAATTTTTACCGTTCGTCATGCACCGTTGGTAAAACAAGAATTCTAAAAGGATATTTTAATCAGATTAGATTATCTTGAAGTTCGGATAATTTCAAATGCGTCTAATGAGAGTAGTTACCAGTAGTTAGTTGGTACGTTTGCAGCAATTTCTGTAATTACACCAATGCTGCAGTCGTAAATGTTGAGAATGTAAGTGCCCGTACTTTACTAGATTACTTGAAGCTTTTACTCCGTTAGGGGGCAATCTGCTATTTGAAACTTACATACATAAATAAAAATAAAGCCTTCTTCCCATGGGGCAGGCAGACACTACAGAACGCCACCTGCTACGATCCTTGCGTATTCCTTTTGCCTCGTTTACGTTCATAAATCTGGTCATACACGCACGGCGCTGGCTGCGAGTACCACGCACCTGACCTTTTTGAACAACATCACCAGTAAGGTCACTATTTGTATCTTGTTGAAATAGGTAATCTTGTTAAAAGGATTGTCTCAAAGAAGTAGGTAAGTAATTGCCTGTAGGTAGCTTATTTCTAGGTTAAAAAACTTTCATAAACCTCCTATAAATCAACACAGCTCTCAGAACGCATATTTAAAGCCTAATATAATTCTACTATAGTTCGGAAATGGATTTAATAAATAGTTTTACAATTAACCGACTAATACGCACGAGAATGGCGAATGAGTGGTATGCTTATTTCGATCTATATTTTATGGCATTCGATAGGGCCTACCTAATTACGTTACTTGGCACTCTAATTTTTAACAGAAATAACTATGAAGTTAAAAACTACTTTTTGACCTATTTCGCTCTATTTTTGATGTCATTCGATAGTACACGATAGTGCACCTAATTACGTTACTTGGCATTCTTGCTAACGACTGCTGGCAACGCCAAGTAGGCATCCGCCGGGTATGACGTATCATACGGTGATTGTTATGTATTACATTAGAATTCATCGGCGGTACGGCCCGTTACACGCACTGCAGAATAATCGTGTGAGATTGTATATGACACGGCAGACCACAGCACGGTAGAGCTGCACTAATCTAAATAGTGGTAAAAACGATAGACTCTAGAAAACACGACTCTAGATAACACGTCGTGCGTAAAGCATGGTGTACGCGGTGGTGTAGCCATGCCGTTTTGCCGCCGTTTCCGACAGCAAACTTCCATAGTGACCCATAAAATACTGATGACCGTGTCTATAAACGGCCACTATCCGAAGTAATTTTTATGGTGAAAAACATGGGTGTAGGTACAACTGGCCTTACCCACTAGCTACACGCGTCTTGCGAGAGCGTCTACGGAGAAAACCAATGAAAGAAGTTGTTTACATGATGCTACGAGTCACCGCGACGCGACTTGTGGAGCAACGGACGGAAACAGATGTCGCTCGACGCAAGTCGCATCGCTCAAGCCCGTGAACTCCTAATAACATGTATCCATTTGCTACATTTCTAGGGTGACGCAAAGAAACGTTTTCGACTGAAATAAGATATTCTCTTCAGAAATTATTTTGATTTATGGCTTAGACAGTTATCTAGTGTTCCTAAACATTTGGCTATGTAGTAAGATTGTGATATATTATATTCAGTGAGTCTATCAGTTTAGCGCCTATACATTTTGTGCTAGCAGTTTTACGAATGAACAACGCGTTGCTATACATAATTAATTTTAAATGCTCCAAGCAAGATTTTTTCTTGAAAATGATACTGATAGACAAAAGCACATTAATGAGCTCGAGACTGTTCTTTTCTTCCGAATTGTTTATATAAATGTATTGCGACTAGACATATTATTATCTATTTTTCGAGGTTGCGCTACCTACTGTCTGAAAATGAAAGGACCGTTTATAGAGTAAATCATTATCTGTTTAGCCTTTTCCCTATGTTGGGTTCGGCTTCCTGTCTAACTGGATGCAGCTGAATACATAATAATATAATAAAATAATATTAAATGAATAATATTTTACATGGAGTGACTGCCTATCTATCTTCCACAACCCAGTTACTGGGTAACACGATACCCCTTGGCAGCGGCGTGCGTGTATAAGATCTACAAATAACAGCTGGACAAACGGGGTCTTGGTATGTAAAGTTGGGTCACCCATCCATGGACCAATCGTGGAAAGCGTAGCTTAACCTGATCGATTGACCCGTGCAGCTGTTATTAGCTGTGTCCGATTTATATATTAAATGTTTAAATAAAATACCTGTTAAATATCTCTGTACTAAAATTATTTATTCATCGACCATCAACTGTAAAACTTCCGTAACCCACGTTTAAATTTAGACTACTTGGTACATATTTAATGATACAGCTAACTGTTAAACATTATTGTATAAAACAAGCCTAACAATCGATAGGTACATTCTTATCAGTCGCAACGTCGCACACTATCTAACCACCCTGCTACAAGGCAAATGGACGTGTACGATACGTATTCGTATCGAATCGCATAATGTAGGTAAGCAGGGCGCAGCGAGCGTATGCGTCGCGCGTACACCAAGACATTACTTTAGATATAGGGTGACCATGCGATTTGGGGAGACGTCTTCGTCTTGTTACAAAACAAGGTTTTTCTTAAGACATGGTTTTAACCCGGTTATTCCCCCTATGCCCCAGTACCGCTATGCTTGACTCCAAAAATACCTACTAAAAAGTTTCGCTATGCACGAAATTCTTTGATTCTAGGTAAACAATGGAAGATACAGTTGGAAAGAAAAGTGTTCAAGTTAAAAAAAATAAAGCAAATAAAAAGATATATATATAATAGATTTATATATAATAAAAGTTTAAAAAAAGAAAAAAAAAGCACGCTATTCTTATATGCGTAAGCGTCATTAAGTTTAAATTTTTTTTGTCTTGTTCTGACAATCAAAAAGTCACAGATAAGGACAAATGAATTTCAGAGCAATTCAAAGTTAAGAGATGTTTATAAATAGAGCTGTTAGTCAGTACTGAACCCGCAAGATTTAACGAAGTCTGTAGACTTCGTTACAAATCCTATCTTACTAATATTACATATAAATGCGAAAGTTACTTTGTTTGAATGTTTGTTACGCACTCATGCGTCAACAGCTGGACGGATGGGGATGAAATTTGTTACACAGATTGTTTAAATCCTGAATTAACATATAGATGAAGTTGCGGGCAGAAAACTAGTAAAATATAAAAGAGCGTAAATAAAAAGTCCGTTCTCAAAGTCAAATCACCTGTGTTCATAATATTTCAGTCTTATTAAATATACAAATAAAATAATCAACTATATAAAAGAAAATTAGAAATGTTAATTAAAAAACAAATAAATAATAATGGGATATAAGTATTACTATTTAAATCACAGACTTTAATACGAATCAAATTATTAGATCTAATAAAAATAAAACAAACATTTTTCATTCTCGATAATTAGGTTTTGGTTTAATTATTTTTTGCTATATCAAAGAGAAGGACCAGTACCCTAATTACGTAACTTATTTTCGTAAACGATTATGCCTAACTAGCTTTTTCCCGCAGCTTCGCTCACGTAGAAGTCGGAAATTATCCCATGGAAACGTAGATACTACCGGGATAAATAGTATCCTATGTATTAATCCAGGTTAAACTATCTTTCTGCCTCATCCTATTATTAGTAGTATAACATATAGATTGAATACTATCGTGAATTCATGCAAGCCTAGTACTTTTTGTTAGGTTGCTGCTCAGAAATTGTGCATAACGTCTAGTAATTGAAATACTATATTGAATTCTTGTAAGCCTAGTACTTTTTGAGCCAAGTTTCAAGTTTTTTAACTCAAGGAATAAGATTTTTCCATACAAACGGTATCCCCCCCATTAAAAATGTAATTTTCAAAAACCCCTTCTTAGTGTTCCCTTACATCATAAAAAGAAGCTGTGTGCAGAATTTCACGTTTCTAGACCCAATAGTTTCGCCACTGCGTTGATATGTCAGTCAGTGATGGTTACCCTGAGAAAACCAGTTCAACACATGCTCTCATAACAAGCGCAAAGCTTGACTTGTTGTAATATATTTAATTAATGATGATTAAGAGTAGGATAACATATTTATAGACTAAGTTTTCTTAATTTACGTTTAAATGGGTAAATAAAATATTACACTGTAACGGTTTTCTTCGGTGGCCCACGAATGTGATTTCATGCATAGCGAAACTTTTTAGTAGGTATTTTACGAGTCGAGCATAGCGGGACTAACCGTTTTAACCATCGATACCGTTTTTGTATGTCGAACCTAAATGTGAAAATAGTTTTTCAAACAAAACTGACAACTACTCGTAAGTCCGGTACGTTTTGTATTGAGAGTTTATAAATACTGGTGCTCTGGCTTAAGTAAGAACTCGTTTTCTAATGAGCTTGGGCTAAGTTTAAGTTAGAATTTTAAACTCAGATTTTTTAGGGATCCGTACCCGAAGGCTGCTAAATGGAACCCTATACTTAGCCTCCCCTGTCCGTTTGTCTGTCAGTAGGCTGTATCTTATGAACCGTAATAAGTACCTAGACAGTTGAAAGTTTCACAGATTGTGTATTTCTATTGCCGCTATAACAAAAAATAATAAAAGTAAAATAAAGTTAAAAATTAAAGGGGTTACCGCGTTTTTTGTTTAATATTGTACCGTGGTACGGAAACCCTTCTTGTGTGAGTCCGACTCGCACTTGGCAGATTATTCCATCTTTTTCTTGTTCACAAGTAGTAGTGCCATCTACTAAGCGTTCGTCCGGCGCTCGCTTGGGAGTTCCAGGGGAGGAATAAAAAAAACCGTGTTCTGTCGGGCGATCCCCGTCAGGAACGAAGTTCTTCTCACGTATGATTTAAAACAAAAACAAAATGTTTGCAACCGCCATCTTGGCCTCTCATTTTGACCTCATATCGGCTTTAACACCCTCGAAAACCATGAAAACAATACCCATGATGAAAAATTTGAAAATTTTCAGAGCTGCTGCAGGGATGCCGCAGGGATGATGTGGACGTCCACGATAATATCTTCACGTTAGAAATAATAAAAGGGAAACAATAGAAAATCCGAAACCACCTTTGCTTGAACACAAAATAAAATAATTAAATAATAATTTAAAGCTCTAGCTTAACAAAACAAACGAAGCACGAAATTGAGAATTAAATAAGACACAAAATAATTAGTTGAAGCAGTGTTCATGACATTGCCATTCTAAAGCTTTGTGTTTAATAAATGCACACACATCGCCGATCTCCATTTAATTAGTAAATAACGAGATAATTAACTACCACAAACGCTGTTATTTACTCATTAACTGCGTATTACCTATTGTTTGCATTTGAAACTAGTGAAGAGTATTTAGTTAGTAACTGCAATATGTAGTGATGTTGAGTGTCAACTGTCAGTGGAAATTGTCCCTAATTCTATACCATAATATTCTTTGTTTGTTTTTGCTAAAATTACTAATGCTATTGCATAATTCCAATGCAATAAAATAAATCCTTCCTTAATCTAGCTATGTAGATAAAATATTCTACCTAAGGTGTGTTAATATTATTACACGGGCGTGGGCGATACTTAATTTGGTTCTTATTATGGAAAGAGGGGTACAAAACTACCATTGTTCAGACGAAGCTTTTGATGCAATTCTCCTTGTTTTGCCAGCGTCTCCCTTCGCCTCCCGCGTTGGAGTTAACTTTACTCTGGGTTCCTCAACGCTGCACTAAAGATGCGTCAACGTGACGCTAGCTTAGCGTCTACGCAGCGACAACACGATGTCAACTAAACCAACGCGTAATTTGTACCTACGCATCTGCGTGGGCACCAAAATACTCGTACATTACTAAATCGATTGCTATTATCTTGATGGTCACCCTACTGCTCCAGTAATATATGTAGAGATACCATGGCTTCGATAAATTACCTGGATTCATGGCGCCCGCGCCGCCCGGCTAGATTTACGTGCAGTTGCCTGTAATAACGTTATGTGTTCAAATACATTTGTATGGTAATTGGCGATCTATGGGCGTGGTCATGTCTATGTACAAAATGGTGGATGCTGGACTGATTGCAATGAAGATGGAATCTGTCCCGTTACGGGAAAAGCGTAATGAAAATAGTTTTTGTTTGTGTTTTCTGGGACTCGAAATGGAAATGCACTCTCGAATCTGAATATTACTTTACGAAAGTTGAATTATTAAAAAAGTTGTATTCTCTTATATAATTTAAAATTCTATTTTTTGTAATTTTGCTCTACAATAATTCAGCGTAAAAGAAAACAAGAATAAAAAGTAATTCGTTGTAGAATACGTTGGATTTTCTTGTCACTCGGTTACGCAATATTTAATATTTATGAAGGAACACAGGCGTATCCACGTCAAATATAATCAACGATAATATTTTTTATACAAAGAAAGTGAGTGTTATTAACTTATTACAAAGTGTTTGCGAAACGAAACGTTAAAATAGATTTAAAAAAGATTTATCTCTTCAATATTTACTTACGACTCAGTCTTTTCGTCTTTTAAGTAGGTATATATACTGAAAATTGTAGCAAAAATATTAAAAACATTGCAACTTGACACACCGTTCAAAACCCCATAAATATTTTTAATTCTGACTAGCACAAGCCACAATCCAGTGAAATAAAAACCAAGTAAAATAAAAAACCAAAGTGTGATTTTAAAAAAAAGTTGTATCCACAGTTTTTTTTTTTGTAAAACCGTGTTAAAAATGTCCCAGCAATATGTATTTTTGATGGCGGCTTCTGGTCACGCACGTGCGTGCCAAATAAAATGGCCGCGCGCGACAACGTGACGTCAAATTGGCTGACACAGGCGTGACGATGAGGTTTAATACAGTTTTGAAACATTTTCTGGTTTTTTTTCAACGGCTGCACTCTGAAACTGCGAAATGGAATTAAGTAGGTATAAAAAAAAAAAAAAATTGAGAAAGGAGCTGGCTCTCACTGTCAGGATGTAGGTACACAGAAATCCGGTTTATTTTCCTGATCTGCTTGACATTTGATCTGCTTGGCAAACATTAGTGAACAGTGAACCAGATACAACTTACTCTTTTTTTCATTTACCGAAACTCTTCCGTTCAAACGAAGAAGAAGTCCATTTCTCTCTATTTGTAGAACAATGAGTAGAACATGTTCCGCGGACGCCTGCAGCGGATATTGAATTTCATGCTCACGTCTTCTCTGTGCAGTTGTGACTCGTTATGTGAATTTCCTTAGAACTATATTGACTCGATGAGGAACAGAAGATAGATATGTAAACTAATTAATTTAGAAATTACTTACTAGCTGTGTCTTGATGCTTTTCTCACGTGCTTTGATTTTTAATATGGCATTTGTTTTGGTAGTTATAGCTCTACATATTATATCGAGTAGATACTTTTCAAAGTTTTGATGCTTCGCCGATAGAATTCAATTAGAAAAAGTTAGTGATAAATATTGTTACTGATTCACCTACTTATATTTATTTAGATAGGTAATGCGATTTAAAACTGATAATTGTAAAAAATGTAGAATTACAATTTTGTACTAGTAGGTATAATGACTGTTAACTACACTTTTAATATTGATGCTAGGTGCTTTGCTTTTAAAATATTTGTATGCCAGTCCATGGCGAGGCATATAGATCATAACTCTAACATTAAGACCATTATTGTACCATGTGTTAATGCAAATAAATATATTATAATCTATTCTATTCTAATTAAACCTATTAAACCTATATATATATATATTTCCATCATCGAATTCTAGTTTTCTAACACTCTATCCATTTGAAAAGAATTTAGGATACATAGCTATGGCCTTGTTTATATATTTATCTGTGAATACTCGTTTTTTCTAAAAATCTAATTCCAAATACTGAAAATATCGAAGGAAGCGTTCAAAATTAAATACATTTTTCTAATTGATTGTATTTACCTTTATTAAATCCCTCTGGGAGAATATCGATAAGATGAAAAAGTCAAACACCCCATGTTTTGCTACTTGTACAAATGGGTTCAGGGTAAAAAACGTAAATTTTAAAGCAATTGGTATTTCTAGAATAATGCCTATATTTTCAGTTTAAAAGAGGGCCTAGTGGTGCCACAAATCAAGTCCTCAGGAAGGTTTTATAGGGTTCAATGGTCGAGAAATGCAGGAGTCAATTTGATTTACAGTTGCACTTATTTCATTGAGGCTTTTTCAAAACTTTTAGTGTGAAGTCGATATCAGTTCTTTTTTGCGGACATTGGAAATTTTTCCTCCAATGCAAACAGTGGAGGAAAAATTTGATTAACTTTTTTTCTTCGATGGATTTGCAAGAGGGGAAAGGTAACTTCATCAATTGTAAGCCTTTTCTTGGCCTATCAGCTGGTAGAAGATGGTCGGACGAGCTGGACAGAACAAACGAATAGTGGTCCACATTGGCACTTCATCGAAAAAATTGGAAGTCATATGGAGAGGCCTTTGCCCAGCAGTAGGATGATGAAGGCTAACATTAATAGTATCACAAGAGCTTCGAAGGACGTGGCATCCAATCTGAGCATCCGTTGATCTAGGAATATTAGCGTTAAATTGCAGAGTTAACCACATGTCATGTTATTTTGTGACACTGCCAACTCCCAGCCCAGTCTAGCCTAAATAGATAGCCATTAAAGTATTTACATTTAAAATACATCCGAGCAATGTTATCGTAGCACAAACCATGCATTTATGAATGTGAATTATGTCGCATTGGTAAATAATTCCTGCGAAGTGTCCGAACTAAGGATGCGATCAAAGGGAATAGGAAACCGGCTGTTTTAGCCTAGTTTTATTAAGATGTAGTTTTATTATTGTAAATAAGAGTTGGTCTTCTTCTTTGAGTAGGTATGAGATATACAAGAAATAACTAGCATAGTGGACAAAAGGATGGTTGGTTAACAGTTTTAGAGTTAAGATCTTCTATCTAACGTTAAGAGTTAGTGTCCTTTAGTATTATTATTAGTATTAATAAAGTTATTGTATAAGTACATTCAAATTCAGAGAATAATAATTTGACATCTGTATAATTTTATTTTATTTTAATTTGGACCAATATTTTTATTTAATTTATTTGATTGTTAAGTCTATGATATGTATTTAAATTCTTCTAAGAAAATTTATTTTTATTTTTAAATCTTTGACATTTGTAGTATTCTGAATTTATTTTATTTTTTATTGTTTAATTATTTTTTTTGAGTAAAATAATTTTGTAATCTTATTTTAATAATTATTTAATTAGATTAACATTAATATATTTTGGGAATATATCCTAGAAGCCGACGTGGGGATGCATCGAGATGTGGTCGCGGTGGACAAGGGCCTTAAACGCTCTCCTTGGCTAAAGAGAACTGGCGCAAGCCTGTTGTGGGTGACAATAACGATCGCATGGAGAATTATGGCAGAGTAAGGAGCTTCGCGGACTTCCGGGCGATGCCCGATGTAGATTTACTGGCGTCCGTAGCCTGGCTGCGTTGGTGACCTCTTTGGAAGGTTTTGTCTGTTCAATTATGGACGAAGTTATGATGACGAACAATTACCGGAGATTCATTGTGAAGGACGGCACGGTTGACATCTGTCGGGCATGCCACCGTCTGGGAGAATCAATCCGACATATTATCTCCGGGTGTTATTATCTAACGAAGAATACTTGCATAGACACAACCTTGTAGCCAGGATTATCCATCAGCAACTTGCTCTGATATACAGCCTTGTGGAATCGGAAGTGCCAGAATCCACATAAAACATGGCTGATGATTACAAGCCAGTGGGTCTTCGCCGTTGAAAAATATTCAAGGAGATGGTAAACTATCTTAAAATTTACGTTCGTTTCAAAATATATAATAATATTGTTCTATTAAATTAACTAAGAAATTTGATAAAATTGCGTAAAGAAACATATAGTTTCTATAATTACGAAACTTCTCCAATAAGTACCATGACGTTGTGACTGTACCTGAATTACCCTAGGCTGATAAAATTTTCGTTTTTCCTAATTATACTAATATTAGTGGTTAGGTCGGTTCCCCTTACGGGGAAGAACAGCGCCCCTCCTTTCCGCACTGTTCTGTAGAGCTCGTCCCAGACTGGTCACCCTCCCACCGATATAAGATAGAATGGATTCCGATAATCTAAACTGCCTTGTTCCAATTGAATTAAGTTAAGGGAGGGAATGGATACAAGGCGAGACTAGTATTAGGAATTTACAGTTAGTAAACATAAGTATTATAATATGAAGCTAAGAAGATAAGAGGGTATGCAAAAGTATATAATATAATATTATGTTTTAGTATTATAAATATTGGAACGCCAACGTCTCCTCCTCTTGCAGTTGAGCATCAATACCTGCAATACAGTCTTGGTAAGATGAAGAGGTAAAGGGACCGTTACGCTTGCGCTTTAAATCACTATTTATAACTACGTTAATTTGTCTGTTTACGATGTACCGACTGCAGTGAGACCGGGAACCGTTTTACAACGTTTTGTCTCATTGTACGTGTTCTGCTAGACCTAACGCATAGAACCTCTGAGGGACGATACGATTTAACGGAACACGTTCCCTAAGCATTAAATAAATGTCCTACTCAATCCTAAGACAGAGTACTGCGAAGTCACTGTTATTGAGGAAGGCAAGTATTGAGTGGCTTTAATCGCGTACTTATGTGAAAGACACCCTTACGGCGGCCTAGCCCCCTTTTATTCAAATAATACAAAACTAACACAAGCGCACCGGAGACTCAGTCTCTAGCAGAATACATTACGATCGTACCTGGTGAACGCCGAAGTGGTGGTTCGTCACTTCTCACTCCCTTAATCTGCCCATTTAGAGGATGCGGTGCGGCTGTTAGCGGCTTTGCGTCCCAATAGCGTGTCTCGATAAACAGTGACGATTTAGTAATAGTCCTACAGAACGGACGGGGTTTTTTATCGAGACAAGGTCCCTAGCGTTCTTTGAACGTCTACCAATTCAGTTTGGGGTACTTGGTGAAGCCTACCCCCGCTCCGTGGGAATGTGCGTCAACAAGCCTCACGCAAAGTATTCTGTGGCGAAACCTTTTTGGATACAGAAATCATCACTAACGTTTGGTTGTTTTATAATGCAATTACGCATTGGCTTTATAGCCTAGTTCAGCTTTAAATGAGCTGTGAGTATTTATGGTTCTGCCTTCCAAATGTAGTGCGTCAGCTCAAGGTCACCAGTCGTCAAAGGTCAGGAGCATTACTGCTCAAAGTCAAGTATGGTGGAAGGCCTTCACCATTTCCCTATAGCCAAATGCAAGTGACAATAATCTGCCAAGGTACGGATTAGGATATGGACACGTAATACACGGGAATGTAGCGTTAATTATAAAATACGATGCTAAATAAGAGTTAGCTCGACATTCTGGAATAAAGTATCATTAACAGCTGGTCAGCGATATCACGTAACTGTTATCTATAATAACAATGCAATCAAATTGCAAGAATAATTATAATGGTGAGAGAATTAGATTACAACTCACTTACAAAATACAGCACACATTACCAGTTTTGCCTCAGACTCAGCTCCCGCTCTCTTACCACCAGTCGCACCAACAAACACACACTCACACATATAACATTAGGTATTAAATAATCTGATAACCTGGGCTTTAACCAAACTATATTTAACTTAATAACTAATACTCGTTATCTCGCGACAGCCCACTCGGACATGGCCTCTTGGTATTCACCAAGCCTACTAACTTAACTAGCCTAGACTCAGACGTCCGTATCCTTTCGTGGTCTAAACCTCATTGCCCTTGGTATTCACCAATCCTTCCAAATTCCTAAAAACACCACGTTTATCTCAGCCCCTTTTCTGAGTGTTTCTCCCAAAGACTTAAAACGCTTTTTGCTTGCTTTGCCTCAATTGTTTTTTTAACGGCCTGAGTAGGTCGGCTCTCGAGGCTTTATGATTAGCAGATGTGGCTGCAATAATGTCCGTTGCTCGGGGTCCAGGGACTGCCGAGCTTTTGAGACGGTATAGCCAAAAGTTACAATTTATATATATTCCATTATTAAACATTCAATTATGTTTTAGCGCAAAGTCGATCAGAGTAGCTATAATTCTAGCTAGCCGCTAGAATAATAAAATAATGAATCTAATAATATAACTACAGTTATTGGGTATTAAATAGTAGCATCAATGGCTTATCAATTTATCATGCCTTTTGAAAGTTTGTTTGAATCTGGCTCATAAGTTGTTGTTTTAAATATCTAGTATGACTCTAGATTTATATTTGTTAGTTGATCCATATTCCTTCCTTTTTATTATATTTATGCAAGACTACGCTTGCTCGCACGTAGTTTGAGAACCGCGTGTTGTGTACCCCTGCCTTGGTCTCAGTTCTTAGAATTTGCAGGCGTGTTTGTTACCCTTAAAATATAAATGAATAGGTTTCTAAGAGGTTCAATATTTTTTTCAATTTTAAAGTAAAAGGATATTTTGTTATTAATTAGGGTAACGTGTCAAACTGTCAGACCATAAAATATAGATTTAATGTCTTTCTGAGAAGCCCGAACCATGTGCCGATTTTAAAATAAATATAATATTTTGTTATTAAATAGGAGCAAATGGCAGACAATCACAACGTCATGCCGTATGCCAACATAGCTAGTGTCAGCACAAGCACTGTGAACTTAATAGTCAACTCTTGAGTAGTTGATATGTTAAAATCACAAGTGTCATCATAACTTTTAGCGGAGTCATACTGCTCGCTGGTATCATTACCACTTTCTGTGTAGTCATACAAGAAGTAGTGTAAATATTCACTTGTATCATTTTTAGATATGGCTAGCACTTCCACAGTTTCGATTGATTAACTGATTAATTTAAAATAAAAGTATTTGTGAACAGTAGAGCACTGCCAACCCCAATACAAACGGGTGTTGCTTCTGAATTAGCCAATCTAACAATAGTTTTAATTTAAAAAACAATACTACTGATTAATGTACCATATTTTGCTTTACACCATAATCAGCACTAATTTAATTAATTTGACATTTTTGATTCATAGTTATATCGTTAGTAATGATTAACAAAATTTCATTAAATAAGTACAGTAATGAGGTAAGGAGGGTTTCATAGTTACAAAAAACTTAATGTATTTACATTTAAAATACATCGCAGTAATGTTATCGTAGCATAAACTATGCATATATAAAGTCAAAATAGATGGACAAATTTTAACACAGCGTTCAGTACGTCTACCCAAAGATATGCATGCAAAAAAATACTGATTAAAGTGATTTTATTGTGACCTAAAATAATTAACCAAAATTAGTAACCAACATTTTTAATGTATTTTCGTTAGCTGATTTTTTTTTTCTTGTAAGTATCTAATGCGTTTTTCTTATTTTTTCTTTGATCATTGTCCTTATTTTGGTGGTCTGAAAGATTTCTAAAAGTTTGTCCATCTATTTTAATGGGACCTTATATAAATGTGAATTATGTCGCAGTGGTGAATAATTTCCCTGAAGCGTCCGAGGAAGTTGGACGCGCGACATCAAAGGGAATAGGGAACCGGCTGTTTTAATCATGTTTTATTTAGATGTAGTTTTATTATGGGAATTATGAGTTAGTCTTCTTCCTTCAAATAGCTAACACGGTAGAGAAAAGGATGGTTGATAGTTGGATCACCAGTCTTGGTAGAGTGACTGACTGCTAGGAATGCGTCACAGTACACTGTACCTTATGGTCCTTTAACAGAGAAAACGAATTTTCCCAGATATGACACTTATCTAGATCAATTTTTCGCCGCCGTAAACCGCAATATTGCAACTTTCATCAAAATCGTTTGAACCGTTTTCGAGTATGTGATTACAAATTTATTTAATATATATATTTTATACAAATATGCTCATTTAATAGTATAGGATAGGATAAAGTCATTGTTGAAATACATTCCAATTCAGAACCAAAGTAGAGTGTATAGACTTTTAAAAACCTAACAGTCTTGTTTTAAAGTCTTGTCTAATGACAGTCATTATATTGGCAAGAAAGATAACTTTCCTGTCGTCATAAGACTGACTGGCAAAAACCACAGTCAGTCTAATTCTATTTAGTCTAACTAAAAGTATCGGATCTTCATCGATAAAAACTTTTCTTGGACTACCCAGCTACAGGAAGTTAGCCGTAAACTATTTGCATCCGCTGCATCTTTGAAGAGATTACGTAATTTTCTACCGACTGCCACCAAGATTGCGCTTGCACAATCGCTACTTCTACCCATCCTTGACTATGCTGATGCCAGCTATCTTGATCTTACCCAAGACCAACTCGATAAACTTGAGCGGCTTCAAAATGTTTGTATAAGGTTCATATTCGGTTTGCGCAAATATGACCATGTTTCCGAATTTCGCGTGAAGCTCAAGTGGTTACCAATTCGCCTTCGCCGGAATGTTCACATTCTTTCTCTTTTGTATAACGTACTTTTTTCCCCTTCCACCCCTCTCTATCTCAAGAAACGTTTCCAGTTTCTTTGCGACTCCCACACGAAATTTTTAAGGTCATCAGATAACTTAAAGCTTAAAATGCCTATGCATTCCACAACTTTCCTCGACAAGTCCTTTACTGTCCAGGCCGCTCGTTTGTGGAATGCATTGCCAGTTCAAATTAAACGCGCGCAATCGTTACCTGTATTTAAGAGACTCGTGAAGGAACATTACTTGTCGTTGTGATCTTGTTCTCGTAACTGTAATATCTTTAGTTTTCATTTATTTTTGTTGCTTATATATTTTGTAAGTATGTATGTATTTATGTATCTATTATTTAGGATATGTATATATCCGTGTATTTATTCTAGTTTAATTGTATACTTATTTGCACCGACGACAGCCCCATTTTATGTCCAGGCAAATCACTGTCCATTCCAAGGTTGCCTGGAAGAGATCGCGGAAAGCGATAAGGCCACCCATTGTATATTTTGTAGTGTTTGATTATTTTTTTGTTATGTATTTTTGTGGTGTACAATAAAGTATATATAAATAAATATAAATAAATAAATAACTTATTAAACTTCCGATTTAAAAAAATATCGATCTACCTAGAACCGATAGTGTGGCAAATAGTACATATTTCTTTCTTCTATACGAAACGCCTATCCGGTATCCAATTTATTCCCCGTCGACATACCACTCGCAATATGTATCGTCGTTTTTCATTTTTACACCAATTCCCACTTTCATGCCAGCAGTCTATGGTGTTGCAATAATTAGAGAGACACTTATGAAAGGCGTTCTTTTACCTGTTTTTCATGCAAATTGCTGAAATAATTTTGGGTGTAGTCCTAAAAAACCGATTATTGTTTTGATCCCCGTGGCTTTATGACGTAGAATTTCAACCCTTATACATAAACAACATAATTTCAAAGCTTGGGGATTAAACTTTGTTTCTTGGTAAGCAAACGCAATAAGTGCAAAAGATATATGTAGAGCCCAACAGACTGACAGTATCGCGCATTCTTTAAACTGCGATCAACATACTGATTGGCTCATGATATTGCGCTTCGTAATACAGAATATTGGACTTCAAAAAATATTAGACCCTGATTACAATTTTCTGAAAGTAGACCTGTCTTACAAATATTACCTCCATCTAAGACTGAGCTAGATGAAGTTCGTCTTTGCCGCAATATAAGCTTTGAAAAAATTCAATCGACTGCTAATAATCCCTATTGAAGAGGTGCGCTTTATTGTAAGTTGAGGAGACTAATACCCCCCCCCCCCCCCCGATCGAGTCGCCAGTCGACAAACTAAGCCGATTAGTTACCACGCGAGCCGGACGTAAGCCGCTCACATTACGAAATACGTGAAATTACTTGCTTTTTTCAATGGATTTACTGAAATTGGATTTTAAAATCAGTTAAGGCGTGCTACACATACACATATTCCGTTAGGCACATTCGATTCGGCGGATTTTGTTGAGAAACAAAGCCGACCCGAAGCAAATACTATACATATTCACACACAGTGAACTTCGTTCGTCATGTACTAAATCATATTCGGGACGGTTCGGCACAATTCAACCAAAGCCGAGTAACTTTTTATATAATATATTCGATTTTATTACCCGGCTGTGCCGAATCTTGCCGAGCACGAGTAACACTTGCCGAGCACGAATATTGGAAGTGCATTTTCCTTCATCTTCGTATAATCCTCGAGATAGATATTCAATCTTTTTAACATTAGCTCCTTTTAACTGCAAACGTAAATTCCTAAAAGTTATGATTTAAATTTTTAACACAATAGCATGTCGTAATGTAATTTTTTAAAGAAAATTTAAAAACCCCGAACATATTATTTAGGTGTGGTGTGAAAAAACCCCATTCATGTTAAAGTGTAGGTATTGAAGATATCTTCACCTAGCGATTAAAAAGCTGGACAATAGCCAGCTAGCCTACTAGTTAGGACACAAGCCGTGCGCTATGAAAATGTGGAGTTACACGAAGCGGATTAAATGGGTTAAAAGTCGTGGCGCATACTAGTTAAGTGATTGCTAAGGTCACTTGTCCATTCAAGCTTTTATACATATTATCGCATATTATTAAAGTCGTTTTTCGTGTCTGTTCATCTAACTCGTTTGTTTTTCTAAACTACGCAATGGATTCTGATGCGGTTTTCTCCATTGTTTAAAGAAAATATTCTGGAAGGTTCATCAACATTTAGAAATTGAATCGTGATTGTTTTGTCGAGTTGTAAAAACCGTTTAGGACGATGGTACAAGTAGAAATTGAATCCGGGAAAGTACGTGCTATTAATCGATATAGCGATGATATTTTAGCCTTTGAATTGCATTCTTTGCAACCTTGCGTTAGTAAACGAATTAATTTTCCTTGCTGTTAATCTAGCTGCTGGCACTGCCCGACAGAAATTGAACCTAAAACCACGTCAGAACTTAATTTCGGATCAAAGCAGTTTAATGTATTGGAGTTTTCGAATTCCGTTCGATAAATAGCCATTTGCAAAGGCACAGTCCTATTTATCGAAAATTGGTATAAGTACACTGGTAATAGGACCCATCTCTTCACAATTTTGTGCAATATCAATAAAGATCGTAACCTTTTTATCAATCTTTGGCACACTCAATTTCTTCCGCATATTTCCCATCAAAAATTGATTCTACAAGCGATCGTGTTTTGTTTTTCCCCCTGAAGACATAAGAGGCATCACATTAGAAAAAGCTGTAGCCACGTCTTTATGAAAGTCTGTTACCACGTCAATATGGAAGTCGTTTAAAAGTCAGCGACTTTATTTCGCACGTAATGCATCACTTCGTGTGCTGCCATTAGCTCCTAATGCGTCGCGTACTTTTTTACAGACGTTTTGCACTTTGTCGTTGCGAGTCATTATTAATGTATGGTCTAAGTATGTGTTGCTTTTGTAATTTCAGTTTCAAATGTACCTAGTGTGTAATAAGTTTGGTAGTGGAAATAAATGTAACAAAGGTTTTAGGGTTTGTCGTACATTAGGTAATTAAGTTTGGTTGTTTGGTAGGCCACCTAAAGAAGCTGTAACGCCTGCCCATGACGTTACTGGAATACTTTTTAATGTGAAAATCAACAAGACCACCAAGATATATAAAAAATATGGCGCTTATTACCAAGAGACGTAGGTAGAATTAGCTAATAGCTCATTCTTTTAATTTGACTTCTGTTCCGAATTTATTTAAACATTTAGCTCAATCTTTTATTTATAATATTAATTTGTCGCTGACTGCACAGTAGTGTATATGTATTTTAATAGCAATAATGGGTTGTAATCATTTAATAATTCTTGCGACAGAATTTCAAAATATTACTGGTAAAATATTTGGTTTTATAGAACAAAACTAGAACACATAGTACGTGAAATAAAAATATGGCTTCACACAAAGCGTAACATGGCCGGACATTGGACATGGCGGACATAAAACATTGTTATCTTTCGCTATTTTCCCCGCCATTGCACATATTCTATTTTCTGTATTGTTTGATAGTCGTCCGCATCTCGTCCGTTTTCAATCGCGTGATTTGAAAGCCTATTGGTACATGCGTACTATGTCGTAGGATATATGGGTTCTTTATTCAGGGAATATTTCTGGAACTTTTATTGGATATTATATTAATAATTGCACTCAAATCTATATTTTGTACCTACTACCTATTGTTTTGTGTTATAACCAAGTGCACACAGTTGCTACTGTATATGATCTGACCAAGATTATGTCTGGACTTTAAAAGAGACTGTGACCTCTGAGTTTGTTTCGGCCTTTCTTCTCAGAGTTGTCAGATAGGAAACGCCCTCATCAATTTTTAAAAATATGATTGACGTGTAAAAGTGTTTGTACAAACCTATTTACAGAAATAAAATCATTTATCATTTATCATTGACGTAGAGTTGAAAGTTTTGTGGTGTGCCCGATATAAAATACTATACAAAGTACTTATACAGTAAGTTTGCGAGTCAATTTTGGAAATTGATGACGAAAAAATTGATTGTTATATCAAATATACATATATATAGTAACGGGTTCAGGATGTTGATGGGGCTGCCCCATCTCTGCAGTGCATCAGGTATGTTCGCACAAGCACACGTCGATGGCATCCACGCAATCGTCAGACAGAAATCTGCCTCTTTGCTCTGCAGAGTGCGGGAAAGCTCCAACTCCATCCTGAAGACCATAGCGGGGAGATACGATTCTCATTTGTTAGGTGATGTTGTTCGAAGATGTATTTCGAACAACTGCCTTGTTTCCAAATGGATAACATACTAACATAGATATAAGTTATCTTTTTGTTTACTAGCCCATATGGATGTTGCTTATCCGAATTAAAGATTATTTTATTTTTTATTTATATGATCAATTGAACCCATTTTTAGGAACTATACCCGTGGTTATTGGTGTAGCTTTCTTTCTTATATTTATTTTGTACCCGGACCTATCTGCCAGAAATCTTTGGTTCCGGTCTTTTCATAATAATCTGCTATAAAAAGCAAATCAGAGACTTATAAAACTACTTGAATGCTTCAGTAAACTGAGGGTTTTTCCAATGCAGTATTGAATCAAACTTGAAAATCTGGCATCAGTCAACCCTCACCCCTTATCCCGTCATACACCGACAAGCAAAACTTCCATCCGAATCGTCCGTTCACGCACAACTCCCTACGAATACGTGCGACTTTCTGAGAACAGCGCCGTCGCGGTCGTTCCATTTCGTTCCCATTTGTGACGGTTCTGCGTCGTTCCGGTGACATTACGCGTATTACGTTGAGTTGCGCGAAGTTGCGCGGAATTACGCGAAGTTAGAGGGCCGCAATAGACGGGAGACGTGACCTGGCAGTGCCGAATGTTTCTCTAATAGATCAGGGAATAGGTTAATGGGTGATAGAAGATATATTTTTCTTTTGTTTTTTTTTTCGCGAGAGTTGTAATTAGGTGTAGATTATTACAGGGGTTTTTCCGTCTTCATCAGCATGTTAAAATGCCGTAAACTTGCATGAAGGTTTGACATTTGACAAATTTTCACGAAACTTACAGGAAAACTTGAACGAATTTTAGTAATTGCATCTAAAATCATCTTTAAATCGTTAACCATCTGTTTTCTTGTCGCTGCCTAGTATGATATAGGAACCAGAAATAATAATGACTTTCATATAATATGTATTTAGGTATATCTTTTAGTAAAACAAAACAGACACATCAATTTAAACCAATTTTACGTTCACCGTATTATTTAAGTGCCTCCGTACCATCTGCAAAGGGCCACAGCTCAACAAAGGGCCTTTTCCTTGGCCAGTCCTTACTCATGGTGTTTTAATTGTACGTCTCTCGTTTATATAAGAATTTATTAGAGCCGTCATTTTATGAACGCCGACCAGTCAACTCTTCGGGATTAGCACGGCTTTATTTGACATTAGGAGTTATGTGCTCTGTTTCTAGGGGTATGGGAAGTGTGAAAAATCAGCTCGAATAGCCTTCTGAGCGTGTTCGTGGGCCGCTGGGACTCGCCGATGTGGCGGCACTGGATGTGACTACACACTGCGGGTAGACGCGTCCAGGGCTTGGCATAAACCAGCCCTCTTGTGGGGTGCCACTTTGTGACTTTTATTTTTATTTCTTCCTGTGGTTTTGTTTTTGTATATACAAACAATAACTTTATTAGGTTTTTGTGTTACTAACAGTATATGGACTACGTCTGAAATAAATGTTTTAAATTAAAAAAATATTTAATGTAGAGAAGAAATGGTTACAGGGAAATATCAAGATGGAGATGTATTAAATGTCCGGCCTATTAAATAAACAAAGACAAATAAGTAATTATATTTTTGAATACTAAAACTTGGACTGAAGTTTTCGTGAGATACCTAGTCTTCTTTGTGTTACTGGAATAGTTTCCATAAGTTAAGCAAAGATTAGGAATGTTCGTGCCTACATAAATATAATTTGAGATTTTAGTTTTTGGACGACCATTTATTTTTCATTACCTGCATTCAAGTAGCTCCCATGAGTGGAGACTCCGGCGCATCTTGTGCAGTTACTTGCTGACTACATGAATTTCACACTATTCTCATGCATTTCGTTCCGCTTCAAGGGATGATGAAATATATTGCAGAAATCTCCATATGAGCAGGAAATCGCGAAAAAAAATCCCTACATCAAACAGATATTTATTGATAGCTACGATGAAACTATAAATGCTTTTGAAATCAGATTAAGCACGATTCAGCTGGATAACTGTTTGCGAAACGTCGAAACAGTTAATATTAAACTGATAGCGGAATAAAATAGAAGTTATCATTGCAGAGTTCATTATATTTCTAAAGCTAACTTTTGATTGTGACTGAATATCTAGGCCCCATATCGATAAATACTATCAGTTTTGAGATACATCAGATTCCAATTATAAAGGACTAGCTGATGCCCGCGACTTCGGCTGCGATCCAGCATGTAAAGTAGCCTATGTCCTGGTCCAGGTCCCACCCAGGCTATCTATCTGTCTCGGTTTAGTGGTTTAGGTGTGAAAAGGTAACAAATAGACAGACAGAGTTACTTTCGTGTTTGTCCTATCAAATGGAACAGGCAAGAAAATCCATGGTTACTTTTTTAATCAAGTTTTTATGATATCACTGGTTAATCTACCTTACCTTAATCAACTGCCTCCATACCTATAGAATGCAGGTTTAATATTATTCCTGATATAACCAAAATGACCCTCACAAACCCCTGTTACTGAGTGACCCATTCCTTTACAATTGACCCCAAGTAATGTACATTGAAAATCGAACCGAACGGCTATGCCCAGGTATTTAATTAATAAAGTTCCATGTCAGTGTCCGTGCTTTGAATTAAATAAGGTACATTCTCCAACAAAATACCAGTGCACTGACTGTAAGTGATCGCCTGATTGAAATATTCGCGTCATGAGGGAAACAATTGGGCAGATTGAGGAAAGAATGTGGTCATAAATTATGGAAATACCTAGGTAAATCTTACGGTTTTATAACAGAACATAATTTTTAGGGTTCCGTAGCTCAAAAGAAAAAACCGAATCCTTATAGGATCTCTGTTGTCCGTCTCTCAGTCTGTCAAGACCCTTTTTCTCAGGAACGCGTGAAGGCATTAAGTTGAAATTAATATCAAATACGTAAGTTTTTGGTCCCTTGGACCTCTAAAAAATCAAGCTAATAAGTCTGCGTTGACTTATAAAGCTTGATTTTTTTTTTAATACGGCCATTTATGCGACTTATTTTGATACTCGCAAATAAATCAAAACCTACAGGGTACTTGCTGTTGACATACAATCATGAAATTTGGCAGGAAGCAAGGTCTCACAGCACATGTAAAGGCGAAAGTCCGAAAATCGTAAAGTAGTTTTATTAATTTTTTTTTTGCTATTACAAACTTACATTAGCAGTTGGAGAATTGACCCTGACGCATGTCGATATATGGAAGATCATGTTTTTCAACTATAATGTTAAGTTTGTTTTTGGGATAAATTTATTCCAACTACGGGACCCTTGATTGTGCGTAGTCCGACACGCATTTGACCGGTTTTTATAAATAAAAGTGTAGTACCAATTTTTCAGTGAGTTTCCGGGTCCAGGTCACCTTTACTCATTAAGGTATTACCCAGATATTTGAATCTGTCTACCTGCTTGAGGACGGCTCCGTCGTCATCGAATCGTATATCAAGTGGGCCATAGCTAAATTTATCTGATGCCATGACTTCAGTCTGCGAGATGATGATTTATTTATTAAATAATAAAGTACACCAAACATTGATATAATATATATGTCAATGACACCAACAAATATTTCATAAAAAGGTACATTATAAGGTGTGTAGCGAAAACCATTGGTATTCCTGGTTCTTAGCTACAACTATTAATTAGGTGCTACAAAATATAGTACATATTTCGTTATGTTAATTTTTTTGTTAGTTGGAAGAAATTACTCACCACTAAATGAATCTAAACTCTGTCTAATCTTTCACCAAACAGATATAAACAGACAATTCCACAATATGAACCCGAACCAGTCCAGTGAAAAGCAGTGTGTTTATTTCGTTACGTCTGTGAAATAGCCACGTCGACACTTGTGTGTAAACATTGATCAAAAATACATTCCACTGCTGATGACTTGTATCAGTGCCTGTTTATGTTAAATAGGGCATGGTTAATATCCGAATTTGCTGGGAAACACGTAAATACACTGTCTTTGGTTATTCAGATAAATGAACTATACAGATTCAATTAGTGCCTAAATCGGAACCGAATTTGGTATGAATCGGACGCTAAAGGCTGATAAAAATAGAGGAGAGTATAGAAATTAGAATCTCATTTATTAAAAATGGTTTGATAATCAAAACTTTCCCATTGAAAAAATTATAACTGCCACTCCCAAAATAAGCTATGAAATGACATAGCGAACTTTATAGTTGAGTCTGTGAATCAACTCAGTCTATCACAGTCCACTGGTGGACATAGGCCTCTCGCAGCTGGACGGATACTGCGACACACTGGATGCAAAAGGTGGAGAACCGGGTGTTGTGACGCAACATAGGAGAAGCCTATATAACTTATTAGCATAAAATAAAAGCCTTTATTATTTTAAGTTGTTTATTTTTCACGTAATTGAGAGATGATGCGAGATTTGGTGAATGTACGGTAACGTATTAAGTAAATAATAAATAGTTTATAGTCCTCGAACTTTATCATAATAATTTTCCATAGCCATCGGAACTAGTCTTATAATCTCGTGAGAATCTGAATAAATAATATGATTTCGTTTATCGAAAGTAATACCTAACACTCCTTGCACGTTGATGACTTTCTTTACTTTTTGGACCATTTTGGTGACCACAAATATGCCATCTTCACTGCATACATGGACGTACCCATTATTATCCGTTGCGATCCCCAGAAATCTCGGATGATCTCTCAACAAGATCGCCACGTCTTCACCATATTTTATACCAAACAGACCTGTTCCGTTAATAAAGAAAATATTATTATCCTGATCCAAAACGAATTGATGGACTATATCACCTTTTAATTCTGGTACAGCTCTCACAGTTCTGTTTGCATAATAGTAGGCGCTAAGACTCGGAAACTTGATAAAATAAATGTACTTTTTGATGTACAGCCACCAGATATCCAGGTTCTGTATGTTCAGTCTCTGCAACGTCTTGTTGTTTGAGTTGTACCTGTAGATCCCGTGGCTGCCTCCGAAATACATTTCTCCTGTTGTCGGATCATTGGAGATGGCAAATGCGTCTTTTACTCCTTTTAGTACACTGAGTTTTCTGCTGTCAATGTGGAGTATGGCCGGCACGTACTCCCCTTGGCCGAAGTCGAAACTGAAGTACAGTGTGTTGGTAGTTTTGTCCACTGATAGTTGGTTGGGGCTGTGAGCGACGGTCGTCAAAGTTTCCTTCACGTAACAATGTTTCGTTGGGTCCGTGGATACAATGTCACAGTACTTGGAGGTTTGGTCTTTCGCTTCGATTCTCATTATTATAAAAACCAACAAGTGAAGTCTCATCTTCTGTTAAAAATTTATAACGACCAGATTTTTTTACCCTATCAGGAATTATTGGGATAAAATGAGATTGCACTTTTCCGGAGCTGCGAATAGTTTGAAGGTTAAACGATGCTTGAAATTAGACTGGCTTTAAACAGAGACGTTGCCAGAATTTTAAACTGATTCCAATATCCACACTACATTAAGTCTTTTTAATATTGTTGATATTAATATTTTTGTAATTTCTAAAGATTAAAATTTTTGGATTATTTAAACACTTAGTAATGACACTCTTTGCGGTTTGAGCAACAAGCCAACAATGCGTGTCCGAATGTTTGTAAAAATTATAACCGTTCAATAACAAACAATGAAGTATTTGAAAATATTGAGGTTAAAAAGATATGTTTTTGTAATATTAATTGTTTGAACGACGACAATATCGGATGACGTCGCGATGAATGGAATTGACTCAGACAACTTATTGGTACTGTTCTGTGGTGTTATTGCCGGCGGATATTCATGGGCTTGTTCTTTAATATTTTATTATTTGTAAATTGTTGGGCATTATAATGACGACAATAGCTATGCTATGAGTTTTTGGGTTCAATTCCTAGGGCCAATTATGGGGATTAATGAAGGTACGAGAATCTCTTTTGGTAAAATGTGGGTGTGCAACAGTATCCTCTGCTGGACCAGACGAATGTAGCTGTGTCAGATAAAATACTGACTTCTTCATAAGTGCAAATATATTAATTACTTTAACTAAGTACTCTACTTACACATTATTATCCATTCCTTTCCATAGAAAAGGTCTGGATGGTGGGTTTCCACATGATCAATATATATCATACCGTCTGTCAAAACTATCTTTTGTTTCTTTTCTCAATATTTCAGCACTTAATGTTGCTTTTTATACGCAAACACCTAATACTTATTTAACTTAACCTTCGAACGCAATAAAACAACTAAACATCTGCAATGATGACTTATTCATAAATATTTCGAATAAAAAAGACGTAACACGTAATCTAAGTGATAAAAATCAACATAAACAATAAACTATGTAAGGGGTGCTGTCAAAAGTCGCGCCGTAAAAACAGGATCGTGAAATTTAATAGGCTCAGGATTTCGGGGACGGGTCTTTACTCCTTGGTGGTAAATTCGGTTGAGAAAAATGGAAACTTTTGTTGAATAATTTCCATGTTTTCTTTCCTTTTTATCAAAGGACACACTGCCTTCTACAGACTACCTTCGGAATAAAATCATGCCTAAAAACAAGTTCAGAAATTGCCAAGACTTTGAAACATACGTTGTTTTTTTATGTCTATGACGCACAAAACAACGGTAGCCGAGATGTTGAGAACCTTCACCCATTTTTTTTATCAGTAAATATACATCTCTTTGTGCCATTTTTTTAATGAAACGATCTTAAGGTTCCACTAGTCAACGGCTCTAACTCGTTGGTTGCGTGGCTAATATACTTGGTATTTATTTATTTATCTAGTTTTTATTTATTTATTTATCTATTCATTTATTTGTTTAGTGAAATAGATCATAATTTATAACGAAAATGAGCGCTTAAAATTTCATGAACAGACCTTTAGGCGTATAGATATTATGAAAAGACTACTGGATGTATCTACTTAAAATAAAATTATTTGAACTTTTCAATAAATTATCTATCTCTGTACGGTGTCTATTGTGTCATTTTCATATTATATAAGATGTTTTTTTACACACAAAGATGAGTTAAAATTAGTGTTGAAATATGGAAGTTTCGACGCTCATAACTTTCAAACCTTTTCCCCAATTCTGCTTCCATACAGGGCTAGATAATGATAAGGCAAATTTATATAATTTTTAGTTTTGAACGAACACCGTCAAACTGACGAGTAATCACCATACTACGTTTGTACGATTAGTGTATCCTTAATACTGTTGTATTAAGGGTAAACTAGTCAGTCATTCAAGGGTTCCCCAAAATCAGCAAACATTGTTATGTTTTTGGGGAACCCTTATTACTTGTACCGCAAAAGATCCACAACTCACGCCCAAATTAAATTGCGAATTTAATTGAAAAGTGAGAAAGTGAACCGGTGGGAGAACCCTGTATACTTGAGAAAACGTAACAAGATTAGGAAGGTTTGTGATGTGAAACATGAATACCCTGTAGCTATGCGGATGTGTTGAATTTACTGAGAATCCCTTGGTTTGAGGTTGTTAGGTGCTTGTTAATGAATTCAGATGACCGAAAATGTAGTTTTGGTTTTCGTTAAAAACACAGATATAGAAATGGAAAGAGTTACAACCGTGCTTTTTTATTTACAGGTATATTCATGTTATTTTATTGTATCAGCTGGTAACATATTACGGGCTTTGAAATAATATATGGATGTTTGCTTGAATAAAACTTTGGAAACACCTTAAATACGTGTCCTCCATAAATGTATATGGTAGTAAAAATTACAAGACCGAACAATTTCGTAATTCGATTCTTTCCCAAATATAAATTAGGACGAAATAAGAACAACCCGGTAACGTGGCAAATTGGTGCCACAAAAGGTCTTTACTGATGTAAGATAATGTCTTATTATTCTAAGGTAAAATGAAAAAAATAGATATTTCGGATACACTTTTTTTGCCTTTAATTTTGACAGCTCAAAAACAATCATTGCGTTATTTACGTTGCTAAGCAGATGAAGTTTTTGAACCTATAGAAAGAAAGAAAGATAAAATATATATTTACTTTAATATATATATTTATACAATATATTATGGTCAGTATATTTATTTATCAAAGACAAAAAGGCACACAACACAACTTAATTATAACAAAAGTTAAAAAAAAGGAAAAAAAAAAAACAGTTGAAATAATAATTTAACAAGAAAGTGTGCCTCGCGGCTGCGCCAAATAGGCCCAGTTCAGCAAAAATGCTAGATAACTAGTGTCTGACGCTGGTTTTCAACTGGACCTGAAGTGTGAGGTGACGCATGTAAATCGGTTTTATACTGCAATATGTGTGTGTTTACTTAAATAAAATAAATTAGTTTAAGATACTAATAATAATAACAAATAATTCGTTTTATACTGCAATGTGTGTATACTTAAATACTTTAAAAAAAAATTAATAATGTTTTAGCAATATCCTTTAAAATCTTTCGAATTGTGATTGAAAGTGTAATTAGGGTTACTAATATTATAAATAAAAAAATATTAATATTGTAGTAGTAGAAGTCTGAGTACAGAGTTAATTTTAGTATCAGTTAAAACTGGGGGAATTTAGTAGTATTCTTAAAATTTAAAAACGTATGAGTTCTATTTCATATACTTACAAAGTAAAGTACAAAGCTACATGGTGTCTAACAGAATAACGTTCAGAACGGTCTACAATTACACCGCGTTTTGGCAATGGTAGATTGATAGTAGACACATTATGTTCTATCGCTGGGTGCAGTCACATTTCTCACTAAATCATGAGAAGCTATTTGTTATTTTAAAAACAGATAATATTTACGTAAATAATACAATCTGCAGACAACAATACGAAAATAAATGAAAACACTGCCATTAGAGTATTAAAGGAACTATTAAATAAATCAAAACATTGAAATGAAAAAAGTGATTTTTTAAATGGGTTTTGTCAACCTTTGACTAGCTATGGTGACTAAACTATTGGATAAGTATCTTTTATTGAGATTTCGTAAGCAGAGTGAGCGTAGTGTCAAATCAAATCAAATTATTTATTTGCTAGAATGCAGGTCGTGAATAATTAAAGTTGTATTGTGCCATTCATTCTGCCCAAGATTCGACACGCAAAATTTAAATGAATGAATATGATGCTATAAAAAAATAAGAACAGTAAAAAAAAAAACAAAAAAAAAAAAAAAAACAACAAAAAAAAAAAAAATAAAAAAAAAAAATAAATAAAACAAAAAAAAACAGATAAAAATGAACAGTTCAATACAATTTAAATCAATTCAGTCAAAATGCAATTAATAAATACATAATAGTCAAAATAAGATAAAATGTCAAAATACAATTCGTCCTTATTAATACCTTGTAAAGGCTAACAGTCAACTATATGAAGCTCACAGAAACCAAAGAATCATCATCATTTCAGCCGAAAGACGTCCACTGCTGGATATAGGCCTCCCCCAAGCACCGCCAGTTCAACCGATTTTGTGCTTCCCGCATCCAGCGGATTCCTGCGGCCTTCACAAGGTCATCGGTTCACCTTGTGGGAGGCCTTCCAACGCTACGTCTTCCGGTACGCGGTCGCCACTCCATAACCTTTCCACTCCATTGCCCATTTATTCTGCAAGCAATCCCCAGTGCCACTTAAGTTTGGCAATTCTTCAGCCTATGTCGGTTACCTTGGTTCTCCTACGGATCTCTTCTTTTCTGATTCGATCACGTAGGGAAACTCCAAGCATTGCCCTTTGGGTGACTTTAACCTTCCAATAAGGCCCATTATGAGCGACCACGTTTCAGTGCCATAGATCATCACTGCTAACACGCACTGGTGAAAAACTTTCTTTCTTCGCTTGCCAAGTGGCGGCATTTTCCTCATAAATCATTCACCGTTAACACTGGGATCATTTTAAAGCAGCGAAAATTCAATTTCATTATAATTCACAATAACAACTAGACTGGAGTAAGCTAATATTACACGTCGTCGGTGTGACAGACTGCATTGCAGTCGCTTCGAGTAAGTTAGATTGGTTTGTTTGACGTACGAATGTAGTTAGGTGCAGCCGTCGCCAATGCATTGAAAACTAGGATTAGTTTTATTCTGGGAGTTAAATTACAGTTTATAAAGGCTAACGTTGTATTAAACAGCACACATTTTTTTCAGTTTTAAAGTGTTGATCCTGTGGTAAAAGTTCTTTGTATATTTTATAATCTATCGGTATTATTTCCTTTAAAATTTCGAAAAATCTGCGGCAGCGGTCGGTGAGCGCTACTTCCAAGTTGCTCGCAGCTAGGCAGGTTATTTAGTATTAGCACAAGGTGTGTTAGGTCGCAAGCAAGTTTGAAACTAGTCCACATATACATGAGTTCATACTTCACGTGACCAGAAGGCAAGCCAATTTTTAGGCCAAAGAATCAGCATTGCTATGCAACGTTGCAACGCTGTTAGCCTCTTGGGCACTTTTCCCGCTGACAGCGATGCGGACGAATTTTTTGTCACCCAATGAGCTCTTCCCTTTATTTTTATTTTTTCCTTTACGTATAACTTGTACTTATTATATATAATAGTAAGTTGTATATACATAGTTTAGATAATTTATTAATTTAAAATGAGAAACTCTGGTTGCATATAAATAAATCCAACATGAGTACTTAGAAAGATTGTCAATGAATTCGAAAGTCAGCCTGTATGTGGCACTATTATATATATGGGAAATATATGTTCCGGAGTTTTTATTAGATAAGTTTTGAGGAAACGGTATGAAACAGACCGTAGAAAACTTTTCTGTTCTTCGGTACCCTTGATAGAACGATATTGTCCGATTCCAATAAAGATTCGAGTAACACTCGCGTAATATTCTGACATATTCGGTGCGTAGTTTGTCTACACTGTAGATCCTTTTATCCCATAAGCGATAACTGGTTGAGTGCGAACTACGAGTTTGGCAAAAATTTTATTGGGTAATTGGAAATTAATCAATAGAGTTTCAGAGTCTGGATCTGTGCTTGGTTAAAGGCAATAGCCTCCCCCGTATTACTTGGGTCATATTTACGCTGTCAAAATGTAGGTGTACAATTTACACTTCTGTTTATCACTTTCGGAAAACCGGCGGGATTTTATCCTATCCTACTAATATTCTAAACGCGAAAGTTTGTGAGGATGTTTGTTACTCTTTCTCGCAAAAACTACTCAACGGATTTAGATGAAATTTGGCACACAGATAGTTTATAACCTCGATTAACACATAGGTTACTTTTTATTCCGATATTCCCATGAGAATTATGTGGGTAAAACTGCGGGGCGCTGCTAGTTATCTCATAAATTAGTAAACTGCAAAATTTTTAAGGGATTTTGGAAAATTACCAAGCTTGACAACAGGACTAGTGATTGCACCTAGTAAGTACAATCTTACGTCAAAAGAAAGAGTATGCTGTCAGTCTGATGAGTTGTTCCTAAAGCTAAAACTAATGTATTTCTGCACTCTCATGTACGTAAATTATTATGAATTTCTCTTTGAGACTCATTCTGCTTTGGAGGACTTAATTAAATTATAATAAATTTTAAAATGTTGGGGTTGCTTTACCTTTTGTACACGTGCGTTCATTAAAACGTGACACAGTAAAGGATAAAAGGAAATTTTATTACAAATATATAAAGATTGTCTATTTTTCTGTATTTGTGTTTTTTCTGTGTGTTTTAAGCCATAATTTAAATAATGTCAATGTAATTCTACAGATTAATAATGTTACATAACCTGTTGATTTTCATTTGCTTAAAATTAAGAAATAATAAATATTACTTTCTTAAAACACGAATTCTTTTGTAACTGACAGGTGTCAGGTATTCCGCTGAGAGAATGCGTTATTCTCTCGGTTGTCAGAATATGAGTAATACATTTAAGCTTTTAAAATGTTGCTGTGCGAATGAATTACCGGGACAGTACTTACATAATTTTCTATTTTTCACTCTTAAATATTTTAAAAAAATTAACGGAATTCAGTACATGGCCAAAATTAGGTATAGGTACGACTGTATACGCTTCAGAATCAGATCAAATCGTTTAAATAAACTGTCCAAAAAAATATATGATACAAAGCAACGCCTAGTGACGAGTCTGAAAACAGAATGTAAATATAATTGGGTACTTACGAATTCAGGCGAGGGATGTCCATTACTGCAGAAACATTGTTTGAATAATTTCACCTTAAGATGTTTTACGTATCAATATATTTAAGTATTAAGTTGTTTTTCAACTCAAAATAGCTTTAAGACGTCGGATCAGTTACTAAAATACAAATATTTTGCTGTAGTAGGTACCTATTAATAACAACGGTTCTTGAACAACAAATGGAATAGAAAAAACTCAATCCTATTTTAAGAGCCGCCATTTAGTACAAACTAGTCTATAGATATCTACAGGGTGTATCAGATTCAGAAGCTGTGGTCAAATTTAAGGGTCAAATTTTGTATACTGACCATCAAACTGCACAATTTTCTCCCATGGGACCAAATAATCAGCCGTCCCATACATTTGAGTCGAGAAGGTATTAATGTTTTATATGGGACAGTTGATATTTTTTTTACGATAGCGATGTTGGTCGCATGGGAAAAGTTGATCAGTTTGTAGGTCTGTACAACACCCTTATTAAAATTGAGCACGCCTTTCTAATACATGCTGTATATACGCTACAAAACCATTTCTACAGATTTCCATAATATTCAGTCGTTAAAGTTAGCAAAAGCTTCAATTTTAAACTCAGCTCACGTATGGAGTTGTAAATGGTGATTTTCGCGAGTCAAGTGAAAAGTTTCGTGGGCTCCCAGACGCCTAACTCAGTCGTGGCCATCGTCTAAAATGGCTTGTTGTAAAATTTCGTTGCATTTTCTGAAAAGACGTAGATTTTCTTCTCACATTTCGTGGTTCTGTTAACGGAAAATGTATGCATAAAGATTGATTTTTGCTTCAAAAATGCAAGAACGAAGAAAGTAGTTGAGTTGTAGATATTTCTATTTATTGTTTTATTATAAAACATGAAAAGAAACTGCAATTTTTAAATGTTACGCCATTGTAGTATCGAAAAAAACATTATCCCGATATATATAAAAATCCAAAGGTTGCCACATTAAATGTCCACCACTGTACATACTCGTATATAAAATACATTTTGTTTTTAAATTTTTGAGTAGCTGCATTCTGACGTCATTAATCTGCGTGTATTTATATAACGTAGCTCTACACTGTTGATTTTACAGGGTTTCCACTTTAAAACATTATGGACTTTGCAAATAACACTACATCACACGAAAATCAACCTTATACCTTATACGATAGAGTAGGTTTCAGCTTATAATGTTTCCAGCGTTAAGCAATGTAAAAGTCAGTAAGAATTTTCATTATTAAAAGTAGTTTTGTAAAAACGTGAAAGTTTCTCAAACAGTTCTGTTGTGAATTGTTGTCCGACAAGTGTTTTTGTTATTTTTGATTCGGTAGTTGAAGTTTTCAGGTTGTTATCCGAATGAATTACGAGCGTTGTTCAAGTTCTTTTCGTATTTATATTTAATTCAGGAAGTTTTCAGTAAAATACTACAGTGGTTGTATTTTCTTGAAGGGCTATGAAAAATGAAATTAGGTACCTTAGTCAGCAAGACTATGTAGGTGTCATTATTGATTATGGAGACGATACACCATTTTTTAAATGTGTTTTTAAAAACCCATCCACTTGTAAGGAATAAGAGCAAGACATGGATGATGTGGGATTAGCAATTAGGTCTACTTATCCAAATCCGAAACATGATCCCTAAGCCGCCAAGTTTCATTAGGTAATCTGCCAACTTTTTGATCCCCCAACAAACACGGACGATAATTTCACTCTAAAGCCAGCTTCAGTAGCTCTAACTAATCTACGAGCACCTCACGCGTCACACAACTTAATAAAAGTCATAAATTACCCACACGCGCTTCAAATTAGAACATTTTAATTCAAAATGGCGGCTGGGATGGCTCCTTTGTACCCCAATTATATCCTATTTTAGATTAAATAATGTTACGGGGGTCTAAAATCCCTGGTTGTTTGTTAGGGTTAAGGGATCTCGTGGGATTGCGAAATTGAGTTTCGAAGTTTTTCTAGATTATTTTTAAGTCTGTCCAGTGTGTTTTTACGTAAATTACCAAAATTATGATGAGAATATAATGGTTTTGGTTTCTGGTGCATGGTGTATGGAAACAAAATTTTGTGGATAACTTAAAAAAATGTCTTAAGTTCTTGAAATTTTGCTCCGTTTGTGGACTGATTCTTATCACAAATTATTACCTAACTTATTGTAAGGTCAACAGGAAAACTCTCCAATATAATAATCATATCCTATGATGCAAATCCAACTCCAGAATGTTAGTTTTGAAAGCCACAACATCTATTCACATATAGTTAACCCTTACTCATTAAACCTTCCAAATGTTACCTTCACTCTAAATCCGCATACACGGCAGAAAGTCAGCTAAAATCCTTTAGTAAAAGATTCTAAACAAAGGTAGGTACATTAATATGGCCGCAAACTGTAGGGACCCTTACGGATAAAGATGTAGAGCGTGGAGACACGAAATGATGAAGAGCAGAAGATCCACTTCATGCAATGTGTGAAGGTCAAGCTCAAGATGACGTCATAAGAAATCATTCTTCCGAAAAGGGTTGCTTGGGTTGCAAACAGAGACAGGCCCACGTGATCATGGCTCTGTTCACGGCCTCGAACTATGCGACTTGCGTCAAGCAACATGCATGCGCGTGTGTCTTCTGCTTCCGTTCATCGTCGTTACGCAAGCAAGACTCGTGTCGTTTGAGCGCTTGAGCTCTTGGCCACGGGGTAAATGGTCACTGACGCCTATGGACGCAATACTAGATGCATTACTTTAATGCTAATAATGATGATGCTGTTAATGTTTCATATGCCTGTAATTACAACAGCACATTCAGGAACAGAACGTTGTGCTCATGAAATTGCTAGGTATAAGAAATTACTGTCCTGCAAACGTTGTTACTGTATGCGGAAGTGCTATCACCACGCCTTTTACTGTAAAAGTATTGTAATGTAAAGGTGCTGTAATGTCTTTTTATGCTTGCCTGACGGTATTATTTAAAGTATGACTTCTGAATCTATGTACATCATGTCTTTACCCAAAATTAATGAAAACGCACCGTCTTCTCGAAATAATTCATCTTTTCAACATCTGCCTTCTTCTACGAAACGCCTCAAGCTCTCGTGATTGATTAATTGTTATTATTTCACTTTAACTTAGCAAAACAGTAATTACTGTATCGTCGAAGATTATTTAGAACGAGATGTTGGGCATTTTACGTTGATTAGCCAAAGATCTGGGTACTGAAGGGGTGTAGTCAAGTATAACTATATTGTGTCACTCTCTGTATTTCATATATTTCTGTGTACTTCGTTATTGGTGTAATGTTTAGAATAATAATAATGTTATACTTACTGTCAACTGTGAATCTACCTTATAAATAAATAAATATAGTAGTTTGTGTTTAATTGCATGATAATAATTACATAAATAGTATAATTACATAGATAGTTTTCACTTCTGTCGGCACTCCCGGAGTGCCATTGTTTTTTTTTTTTACTTATATAGTTTTCTTAACTTTAAACATCGTTTACAGGTAAAGGGGCTTAATTTGTTGTGAATTAATTAGTCCAGAGAACTACGACCATATACAAAAGCTGTCCTGGTTCAAAGGTATAAAAACAAGAAAAATAGGGTAATGGTTAATTTTCAACCTTTGCTCTATATTTAAGGGGAGTATTTACCATCAATAAATGGGTTGTTGCCATTTTTGTTGTACTGTAAAGAAAAATAAGGCCAAAATGCTTTTAAAAAAATGTTAAAATGTGATGCTTTATTCAGTCATTTTTTTCCTTTTGTGTGATTAGAATCCTTTTTAAAGGTATACCTTCCTTTAAAGCTTTTATACCTTTGCTTTAAATTTTCACTTAGCCAACATTGTGGTTGTCTGTTTGAAACTCAGCCAATGTTTGTTAGCTAAATAAACATTTAGCTAGCTTTTGACATGCAAGTAACGTGAGTCTGTGAACAAGCTAAGCTGGGGGCACTTATTCGGTCACTTTAAGTTAAATAACTTGGATAGTGGTTAGGGTTGAATAGTCGAGGGTTTTATTAAAAGTCTTATTATTACCTCATCATTATTGACCTATAAACGTCTAAAATAATGCTTTTTTTGTATCATCAGTGTCATCACAAGCTTCTAAAACTCTGGTCAAAGTTATACAAATCCCACGCGGGACTCAACACCCTAATTGTGTAAAGATTCCCGCAGACAGGTGCGACGCGACACCGGTAGAACAATTTCAGTGAAGTTTTTATAGAAATTGTTCCATCAGAGTCGTCTCGCGCCTGTTTGGGAGCCTTCACATACTATCAATCACAATCTGAATGATTTTGCTAATCCTCTGCTTCATATGCTAGAAAAATTTGTCTGCTCAACAACGTAAATAACGCTGTAGAACTGTGAAAATGAAAGCCATTGCTACTTTCAGTGAGTAACGCAATTACCTAGCAGGACGAAATTCGTTTGCGACGATTGTGGCAACTAACTTGTTTGGAGGTGTTCAAAGTTGTGCGAATGGTCAAGTGATTTCCTAATCATTAAAATAAACGCGTCTCCCATACTGTGCGTGATTTGCCACAGTTTGACCATGCAGAGCTTTTATCTCCGGTATCGGCAAGAATATGTTTTCATAAGAATTTTATTGTTTATTGGTAAGAAATATTAGCCAGACGCCATGATGAAAGTGGGTGTTATTGTCAAACTACTTTTACACGTCAATCATATACATATAAGATATTTCTTATCAATGAAAACCAAATATGTTGCCTCTGAAATCAAAGGAATTTATTTATTATCTCAGTTTTACTAAATGAAATATAAGTATACTAAAATTATGTACTAGGTATTTGTATAATTAATAATAGACAAACGACATTTAAAGTATTTTATTACACCTATGTCGATTCTTCTTCTATTATATTATTCTAATAACAAAATATTTAACAATTAAAACTTAATTGTGTTTTTCTTGACATCTTCAACTTTTTCTGGTTGACATTGACATCTGTACTAACTGTCACTGTCATAAAGAAACTCTTTAGTGTTACAACAAGAAATACAATTTCTTCACACATATTTTAAAAACTAATGAGGTCGGCGTTTCCTATCTGACTACTCTGAGAAATAAGGCCGAAACAAACTCAGAAGACAATCTTAGTCCGATCGTGTGAAGACTATGTAGAATGGTGTCTGAAATGGTCTTTTGAGTTTGAGTTTGATTGTGATAGGCTGAGTCGATAGATTGATATAAAATAATAAGAAAGAAAGGTATCAGAAATTATTCCTTATCGGGGGCACGGCCGTGCCCCCGCCAAGTCGAGCAAAATAAATACATACAGACATAATACATAAGACATAGCCGTACCATCTTTTCACGTAGGTAACCATTCAGGACATTTTCGACCATCTTTAACTTTGTTGTGGATAAAGCCTAAATGCACGATTTATTAAGTACTTATCTATTTGTCATCTTTATTTCGTTATTAATAAAATGACTTGGCAATTGCACATGGCAATAGAATCTATATTTTACATACGAAAAAAAAACCTAATATTAGCTCTGCGTTTTATTTTAAATAGTAGATTATTCTCATGTGATTATGTTGATGTGTGAAGTCATTCTATTTAGTAAAGAAATAAAGATAACAAATAGATGGGTACTGAATAAATTAACAGACTTGGTTTCACATTAGATCTCGCATCTTTTTACGGTAGAAGAACTGCGTTGCAAGACTTGCATTTTTTACATGTTATGTTTTTGATGGTATAGACATATAGGTAATATTTTGTGCTTGTAGGTTTTTTTTTCTAGGAATTATAAAACTTTATACATTTTATCATACCAAAATTGGGTGAATTTTTTTTCGTTACCATATAAGAAAAAAAAGACCCAAAAACTTCCAATTCGGCATTTCCGAATTTCGGTAGCGGAGTTTTTTCCATGGAGTTATTTGAGCTACCTTCGGGCGATGCGCGGTGGTCCAACGCACACAGTTAGCAAAATGAAATGGAACAAAAAAACTTGGATTGCATGCTTCCCAATCACTTTCGAAAAATCCTAGTTTTTGTGCAGGGAATTTATTTATGGGAACGATTTTTGAAGTGAAAACTTCTTTAGGCGCGTTGGGCATATTAGAGATGGGACTAAACAATTCATTTCGCGACACCAGCTTTAAAAAGACATCAACGCGCGATACATTATTTTTATTATCCTCATTTATGCTTGTATGTTCCGCAGGGGTAGGCAGATTGGCTCACCGTCCAATAAGGACCAGGCCCGGGTCGACGGCGCGTTGTGTTCCACGCGCGCCTCAAAGTGATGTCAGCAGAATTGAAGGGGTCCACTAGGGCCGATGCCTGTCGGGGTTGCGAAGAAAACCGAAAGGGAGATCGTGGCCCCCGGCGACAGGGCAACCGAAGGAACACGGGTGGGTTTTAGTCAGTAAGAGTCTGACACGCCCTCCCGCTCCGCCCAGAGCGGGAGAAGTTATTTGATGATTTCCCGCCCACAAAAAAAAAGGGGTAGGCAGATATAGTGGAACAGAAAGTATACAAGAAAATTTCACTAGCTATGTCATAAGGCCCGTGTAATAAATAATGTCAAGTGATAATACACACAATGTATTGTATTGTACAACGGGCTGGAGTCTGTTACTCCACGTCCAAGCGCGTAATTTACGTAATTTATTACTATTATTATTCAATTTATTTATTCAACATGTAAAAAAAAAACCGGCGAAGTGCGTGTCGGAGCTCGCATAATGAAGGGTTCCATAGTTGGGATGAATTTATCCCAAAAACAATCTTAACTTTGTAGTAAAAACATGTTCTCCCATACGGAATGTATGGGAAAACTTTTTTTTACAACTGCAAATATAAGTTGGTCGATTATTACTCATAAACTTGTAGAGTCTACTTAGCTGTGATAGTTTTCCTTTTAATTTCGTTATATAAGCTACTGCTGTGATTTTTTTCACACATCCGAAACCAACCATTTAGCTTGAAGGGGGGGATACTTGATTCTAACAAAAAATAGCACTTTAAAGCTTAATATTTCGCAAACGGATTCCTGAATCCAAAAATGGTTTTCACCCACTCATGTTTTTGAAGGACCTTTCCAAGGATACCCCATACCATGGGATAGAAAAAAAAAACATCGAGACTTTCCGTGTAGGGGAGCGCCTCAAACAATTTTTTTTCATAATTTTATTTTACCACTTTGTCGGCGTGATTAATATCTAAACCCATGTTCAATTACAGCTTTCTAATACTAAGAGTCTCGGAGGTAGACTGCGGACAGACAGACAGACAGACAGACAGACAGACGGATATGGCGAAACTATAAGGGTTCCTTGTTTACTACGGAACCCTAAAAACCCTGTCCGATCCGTGAGGTTTTTATTAGGTATCGTACTGTGAGTCTATTTATGTGGTAGTCTCTGTATTTGGTTTTGAATTTTTGTTTTTTTGCCACCGACTTCCGGAATTAAAGTTATTTTTCACTTTCTAGTGTTTGTTTGGAAGTCAGTTGTTTTTTTTTTTTCTGGAAAAAGTTTTTATTTTTCACTTTTTAGTTGTGGTACCTACCCCACACCACCACTACCTGCTATTTAAGTAGTCACAGGAACTTTTCATATCATCCACACACTAAGTGGGAAAAAATACGTATTATTGAAGCTAACAAAAACTATCCAAGCAAAGTTAATAAAATTGATATGGGACCACTTTGAGAGGATAATCTTTCAAATAAGAACAGAATTTTCAAAATCGGTCCACAAAAAACAAACATAAGCTACGAACATATAACCTCCTTCTTATTGGAAGTCGGTTAAAAAAGAAAAAAAAATCGCAAAATTTTTTTCAATGGGGGAATTTTACCGGGTTATTTATTACATGGGGCGTGGGCGGCCGTCGTTCAGCGGGTGTCCACAAGTCATAACGTATACTCTTCTTGAAAAATTTCAATTTTTTTATGGATTTGGGGTAATTTTGGTACTAAAAATGTGAAATTTAATTAGCAATAACTTTTTATTTTAATAGTAATTTAAAAAAAAAAACAAAACAGTGGCACTCCGGGAGTGCAGGTAGAAGTGAAAACATGAAAAAAAAAGCGGCACTGCGGTAATCAACGCGTTGATGTCTTTTAATGTTCAAAAGCTGGTTTCGTCACAGTGTGGATGAATGGTTTAGTCCCGTCTAAAAAATATCTTACGCGCCTAAAGATGTTTTCACTTCAAAAACTTTTTAGTAATGTTATTGCAGTACCCCTTTCGGATCGGACAAGGTATTTTTTACATATTGTATATACATAAACTCACGCTTTTTTCCCATGGGGACAGAAGTGCAGAACCGAACGCCATCTGCTTCGATCCCTACATACTCTTTTGGCTTCATTTACGTTCATACATCTGGTAAAAACATATACATAACAGGGTAAAACTCCAGACTTCGGGTTACTACTGACAGTAAGTAAACCAATTACACTTTGACAAACCGATATTCTGAATATGAAGTAAAATAAACATTTATTTGGATTGATTTTAGGTACAGTTGTGACAGTTAAAATATGGGTGAAGGCTCTTTCACACGGCTCGTCGCGCGACGAGCGGTGTCTTTGTATCGCGTCGCGTGTCGCGCCTGTTTAAAAGAGCCTTGATTCTTGTGTGTGTGGACCCTACGCTCAGAGATCATGATTACTTCGCCAACGACATAGTAACTATGTCCAGTTGAGAAAGGTCAAAAAGAAAATTGCCGCTCGGCCATAGCAGTTCGTAATAATTCTCTTGTAACAATATCACGCACGCATGCGGATCGAACCCTTATTTTTTGCCTTGTACTGTTAATTTACGCAACAGTATATTTAGGTTTCCTAAAACAACAACCGCTAACCCTAAATATATCTAGTTCCTAAACAAAATTAAACAATCAGGCAAATATAAACATCGGTTATAAGTACACTCATTGAGCCAAGTTTTTGCTATACCCTAACCAAAGTCGGCCATAGTCATGCAACTTCGGAAAACTTCGTGAAACTCCGCCGAAGTTCGGACGTTTCGGGAACAATAAAAGTTGTTACAAGTTAGAAGACTAATCTAGACGCTTTAGTTCGATGTTAGTATTTATTGTTAATGCTGTTCTCGGGAACTTTGACGGTTATTTGTTTGATGCGTTCGACCTTCACGCTGAGTTAGCTAGGCCTAACTCCTAACTGAGGTAGGGAGAAGTTTTGGTTAGGATGAATGTATCACTAGTACCTATCTATAAATTGTTTCTTACTTTCTTTGTCGGAAACCATTTCATTGTTTCGACTATATATCTGTTCTTTCGGTCGTATCTTGTCGGACTCAAAAACTAACCACCGTACAATGTAACTTTTATAAGTAAAACACAGTTTGTAGCCAAGGGGTAACTTTTAGTTCTGTAAATGTTACAAAGATTTGTACAAATCTTGGTGGGGGTAACAAAGACTTTTATGTTAGTCACAAAATAATAAAATATCTTTCAGTTAAGATTTATTATTGCTTCGTAAAAATAGCTACTATGTGGAGTTTGTACTAATTTGCCTGATTTTCACCCCGCTACCTTATCCACAGTGACTACGAGTTTAGAATGAGATGTTAATGTAGGTACTGTAATTGTATTAAGCAGTATGATAATGCTATCATACAGTTTTATTTTTAATTGCCGAGTGGGCCTCTTGCCTTTGATCTCGCCTGATAAAAAGCGATAGATGAGGTCTATGATGGAACGAGTATACCCAGAAGATGCCTGTTCACACTTGCTTTGAAGGTAGACACACATTTCACAGTTTCAGTTGTATGTATGCACCATTAAGAAATTCTTAGCAACAGCCTCAGACCAAATAAAAACCAAGACATAGCGAGGAGGACTATTATTATTGTATGCACACACTTATTCCTACACATTTACATGGTACTTAAACATAACTGGCGAAATGTGGGTCTTCAATAGGCACACCTCTGCCTAATCCTTCAGGAAATACAGGGGTGATGTTATGTACATGAAAGCATGTCCTTAATTGATTAATTACAAATGTTACTAATGACTGACCATCAAGAGAGAGCTCTGTACATTCAACTCAGCGAAAGTCACGAACCGAACTGCAATCAAGTTGGGTCAAGTGACTATAAGTGTTATTTGCGACTAGTTTCCAGTCTAACCATAGAGATCTAGGTATCAAAGATTGACTAACGACTGAGATTCTAGATTTTTGTCTTTTTAAAGTTCTGTACCAGAAGGGTGCGAAACGGAGCCCCCGCTGTCTGTTTGTCTATCAGCGGGCTATATTTAATGAACCGTAATAGTTGAAATGTTCACAGATTGTGTATTTCTATTGCCACTATAACAAAAAATAATAAAAATTAAATAAAGTTCATAATTAAAACGCGCCCATACAAGAAACGTGTTTTTTTCGGCGTTTTTTTGCTCGATCTCAATACGGTACGAAATCCTTCATGCGCGAGTCCGTCTTGGCCGCTTTTATTTTAGGTGGTATGAAGTTCATGAATTGTTTATTATTCATAATAATAATTTTATAGCGACGATTTTTTTTCGCACTCTGGATTTCAACGCTCTGTTTAGCGCCGAGAGTTCAAAATCCAACCGCGTGTTTCCTTGACGCGCTGGGATGCGTATTCTATTCTCAATGTTCGACTCAATACCGAGAGTTTAAAGTCCAGTGCACGAAAAAAAATCGCTGCGATATAATAACATTCGTGCGATCCTGGGCAGGTACTAGATTATTTTCGAAGACCACTACCATGCTAGATGTTATTATTAAATAAATCAATCAACTGTGCCTAGCACATACTAGGCCTTTCTTTAGTTGCACCAGAACATCCGGCTCTCCGTCTTTCGTATTCAATCTGTCCCAGTCATCTCTTTTAAGGTCAGTCCACTCAGCCGATATACTGTTTCCATTCAAGACTCATCTGTTCCAACGCGCATCGACTGCTGTTATCTAGTGGTAGTCTTCTAAAACCACAGCCAATATAACGACGCCTTAGAGTCAAAACCTTGTAAGTGTAAAAGAAGTAACTTTTCAGGAGGGAGAAAAAACTGCGTGTTGTAAATTTTTGTACGGCGTCTTTTATGTTTACAGTTCTGGATATAAAAGCGTTTTTTTCCATATTAATTAATAAAAAATAAAAATAAAAACATAAAAGACGCCGTCCTAAAACTTTACAGCACGCATTTTTTTTTTCGTCCTGAAAAGTTACTTCTTTTACACTTACGAGCTTGTCACTCTAAGGCGTCAATAATATAAGTTTATTTACGATCTGACATTTAATTGGATTCAGTATTATACCTACTAAAGTGGCTTGCTTCGTGAACTTTGTACTTTATGTATTAAGATACATTGTATTTATTATATTATCGTCTCAGTATAATGTTGTTACTGCAGCGTGGCAATATGGCGGTATAGCCAGTTTACTGCCTCGTTAACCCGGGACATTGCTTAAATCTACTGTTTTAACTTGTATGTTCCAGTGACCGAGGAAAATGAATTGGGAGATGCAGCTCATAACATAGTCTTGGAAAACAGGGGCGCAGAATAAATAATTACAGTTTTTTTTAATGCAATACCAAACAAAAATATATATAACAATGCACTACCACTTACTATAACTGTCCATTCCAAGGTTGGTTGGAAGAGTTCGCTGAAAGGGATAAGGCAATCTTCTATATTTTGTAGTGTTTGATTTTTTTTTTAAATGTATTTTTGTGGTGTACAATACAGTAAAATATAAATATATAAAGTTCCGAAATTAGTTGCCCTCTGTCTGATAAATTTGCTAGCACCCTAAAGTGTCGTGTATGATATTATTGGCTGGTGGCGTGACAGAACTGAATTTGAGATATTTTTAATATTTCCATGAATTTTAAATTTATGATTTTTCTCAATCTCTTAAGTTCGATGGTCACGTCAATAGCGAGTATATATTAAGAAACTCTACTTTATTATTAAAATATTAGTCCAAATAGTAAAGCCATACCACTTCTTAACTCAATGCACCCGTAAGAGGTTTACTACCCGCGCAAATGATCGCGTCAAAAGTCCACTTTCCTCCTACACATTAAAGATTAATATCCCTAAACATCTGTGTCAGCACGTCTATTGTGCAGTTTATGACGTAAGAGCCACCAGATGGCGCTGAGGATGCAAGCTGACCTGAAAGCCCTTATCCAGTTTACCATTGAACGTATAAAGGGGAGAAAATTGCAAGAGTAAACCCAGGCACGAGCGATTTTTACCCGCTGCGATTTTTTTCGCACATTGGATCTGCTTAGCGCCAAGAGTTGAAAATCCTACAGTGTGTTTTTCCAACGTGCTGGGCTCCACACTGTTGGATTCTCAAAGCTCGGCTCAACATCGAGAGTGAAAATCCAGTGCGCGATAAAATCCCGCCGCGATATTTTTACGTCCGTGCGAACGTGGGTTATCTATATTTTTATGTTGTTTAGAAATGTTTAAGACTGTGAAGTGAGTATCAACACGTTATGTGTTGATACTCACTTCACAGTCTTATATTGCGACTATAATACACGAAGGAGAGGCACATGCAGAGGTATTAGTTCAAATACTTAAATTTCACCAGTTATGTTTCCATGTTATAGGGGCGAGCCTATTACTATAAACCGGGCACTAATTCGGAATCCGGGCTGGCGAAATTCGTGATGCAGAAACCCAATAACCCTGACCTGCCTGGTTAGATTCCGATCAAATCGAAGAACAGCTGTCGCGCCTGTCACAAAAAGTGTCACAGAAGATTTATAAGTTTTGCCTATACGTCTTCTAGGAAATGGATAATTGGTGAATGTGTATGAAGATAGATTAATAGATAAATCATTTAATTAGTGCACACAAAAGAAATAGCACAACACACAAAAACATAATTAAATGATAACACCATGAATAAAACATAAATTGGTGTCAAAAAATAAAACCTCAAACACACCTCTGGCAACCCAGGTGCGATACGTTAGTCTTATGAAGTATTGTCAATCAAAGTTTTTGAAAGATATCTATCAATTTGTCGAATATTTTCGCTGATTTGACAAAATTCATCGCAATAGTACCAAGTGTCAATAGTGAAACAAAACAAGTCGGTACCAAAAACCAACCTTAACCCCTTCTATACCAATTAATAGATAAATCTAGAAGCGGTACTAGCGCGTTGGTGCCGCATGGACAAATTAGTGCCAGCTCGGTGCAGAGTAGATTTATTACTTTAGGTGCTCTTTGCACTTCCGGTACTTGGTAGTGGTACTAATCGGTGCTAATGGAATGAGCACTCAAAACTAAGATCGTCGAATGCACCCAAAATTCTGTAGTTTGGGTACATTAAACGATCTTAATTTTGTTATCATTAATTTAGTTGTTTCCAAAATTGTTTTGTGGTTTTATTTAGCATTGAATACGTAAGTAGGTCGAATAGGAGACAGTAAAAGATAAATTATTATATGATTATTATAGAAATTATATAAATCACTTTATTTTTAGCTGTTTAAAAGAAAACCTGTTTCATCTGTATGTGAGAAATTCAGAACTCAATGTTTACTTAATTCTCTGTTATAAACACAATCATAGTTTAGTGACTGAAAACGATCAGAAAATTTATCAATATACAGGTCAGCCACATTACTTTTCTAGTTATATTTCTTCTTTTCTTTTGACAATTTTATTTAACCACCAGAAAAAGGAACCTTATCTTATAACGTACAAGCTGAAGAATATAAATGACATCGTGAAAGATCACGAGCGAGCCGATATTCAGCGATATTCCGCGATATCTAAGTACATCTCTACCGTCACCGACTCTCCGCAAAATGAACAAAAAAACACCCTCAGTCAAGTTTACTTTTTACTAACTTCAAGTGTCGACGAAGAGCGGGGCGGAGAGGCTATAACTGGGCAAACAAATTCCCAGTTAAAGCCTCTTGAGTCGAAGGTATTCAATGTAACTCGTTTTTTATAAAAAATATTTACTTTTCCAATTCAAGAGAAATAAAGCTGAAAGAAATACTTTTCATGACACTCTTAAACTACTAGAAATCCTCTTCTAGTGGGACACTTATATAATGCGAAATAAAGTGTTTGTTGTGTTAAAATAAACAGCCAGAATGGTGCAAAGCTCCCGGTTTCGTAAGCTTATGTGTTTGTTTATAATTAATAATTTAATGTATATGAAATTTTGAAAATTAAATATAATTTTAAGTATAGAAAAGTTAAAAGTTCACAGAAAATGTCTCCATAGTTTTCTCTATCCGGAACACAAAGTTTAAACTCCATTGAATACAATTGCGATGCTTTTTAAAACGCGTTTGACTTCTCGTTTCAGCAAAAATTATATTTGGAAAGTAATTTTTTAAAGGAAAAACTTGCTTCAAGAATTTTACGGGACGCTTTTTCTTTGTTCACTTTGAAGATTTTATGAGTTACAAGTTTACAACTGAGTGCGTTGATGTATTTATACTGTCTTTCTTATTTCGCTATTTGTAACACTTTTCGCTAGGTAGTTTCGGTAAGAATTTTTGAAGGCGAGAATAGTAATCACCTAATGTGAAAATATTTGCCATGTATAAAATACAATAGACGTAGATATAATTATTTAGTAACCTATTTCGCTCAACTATTCCTAAAGAGTCATAAAAAACCCTATAAGAAATGGACACGTGTTTTATCTCTCAACGAGGCATCCTCAGGATGACGATTGACTTGTCGAGGCGAGGTGTCTCTGCGTCCTGCGCTCAGTGTGGCAACACGCCGTGTTCCGTAAGTACCTGGTACTTGTTGATAGGCCTACACTGTCCTCTCATATCTATTAACATTGTAATTTGAAAACATTGTAGAAACCATTTATTTTTAAAAGAGTACCCGTGGAGTTTCTTGCCGGCTCTTCTCCATAAGAAGCGACCAATTGGAACCGTGCACCTAGCTTCTGACGTTTCATAAGTGCCCATTAAGGTTTATGTGGAATAAAATATTTTGAATTTTAAATTGAATTTTGATTTTTAATGATGGCGCTTTTCATAATACGCAAATTGCTTGTTTAATTTGTGATTTCTTCAAACCACTTGCAATATTTGAAACAAGAGTGACAATTCAATAAAATTTTCAGACAAAATAAAGACAACGCTGTACTTCTTTCAGGCTATATTACAGCTACAGGTTTCGTCTACTTCTCTTGCACGTGTCGAGTAATACCGCATTCTTAACATTGCGTTCACAGTACCACGTTATACGGTACTGTTGGAAAAAAATTAGAAGTCAGAGGAACGACTTTTACCCTTCTGTTTTTTTCTTTACATAAAAGCTACTGATGATGGGTTTTTCACTAAAGGTTTTCTTTTGTATGTTTTGGTCTAAATTATCACTGTTTTTATGCTCCGGCCTATTACTTGTATTCGATGCAGTAGGTTTCAGTTTATTTTTCCTAAAATATAATAAGCCCGGGGCCTTGTCGGCGTGGAGGTCAGAAATTATGCCACGGGAACGTATTAGTGGGATAAAAGTATCCTATGTCATAGTCTGTCCGTATACCCATCGAAATTCGTTCAGTCCTTAAGGCGTAAAAAGTTTATGTTATTTACATTTAGGTACTACATATATTCTGCAAATAAATAAACGTAATGAAACGTTTTTTCTAACTTATGAATTTATTTAACCTGTTTTTTTCTTCTTAATCTGAAATAATTGTCAACTTTTGAATACCATTAGATTTCCATTATAAAATATGTTATATAACATTGCGTACAAGACAGTTATAAAATTAAATGATCTGCCCATACCACAGGGTAACTTCACACGTGTCACTGGCACGTGCCGTTCTTTGCAAAGCCTGTGGCGGCAAACTTTTTCCTGTGTTTGTATAGTGTTTTTTTTTTAGATATCCTCGCAATCTGTCACAAACATTTCTTTAAAAAAAATATATTTTAACGGGTTTGAAAGCCTGAAGCTAAATAATGTTTATTTGCTAGAAACTGTAATAGATACTTTGTTTTTATACCTATATTGATACTTTTATTTTTATTTTACTGATATGAGCCGTTTGGGGTTGAAACGCTCGGGTCGTGGGGCCCAACTGCGCGTATCCTTTTTAATAGAAATTTCTCGCCGACTGGTTGGTTGACATTACTCGTGACCAGAGGGCTGGCTCGTTCTTTGGCTAAAGAATTAGCATTACCATTCAACGTGGCAATGCTGCCAGTTTTCTGAGTACGTTTCCGGATGACAGCTATACGGACTTATACTTTGACGCATATATGTCCTTCTGTTATTGTATTTTTTTTTTTGTATAGTTAGTCACGTAATTTAGTACCTAGTGTTAATAGTTAGTTGTAAAAAAAAACAAAATCGTCGAAGAATCCGAAATAATATCATAGTTAGACTATGATATTATTAATACCCAGTTTTTGAAAAGCTAATCAAGAAAATAATTTAGCTGACAGGATTTCAAATTCATGTGATTTGATTGACTGACTGACATAACAACAGCCAATCAAGTTTCTTGACAGGAGTTTGAAAACCTGTTAGTGTTGATTTTAATTAGAAAAGCTTATTAAAATCAACACTGACAGGTTTTCAAACTCCTCCTTTTCAAAAGCTGTTTGTTAGAGAAGTAATGTAATTAACGGCAAACAAAAGAAAATTTTAGATCAATAGGTACTGTCAATTGAATTCAAATCTCTTAAATAAATTACGTGAGAAATTACTATTTCAAGTCGCATAAAATATGAGGCTTTTCCGAACATTTAATAGAAAAATCTTAATTCAGGATTAAAAAAAGAAAAATGGGATCGCAAACAGCTGGTCATTCCTTTTCATTTTTCACCTGAAGTAATAACTTCGCCGTGCTTGCGGCGTTTATTATAAGATTTTTATCGTGTGCTGAAGAATTTATTTGCTTGATTAATATCTTAAGTACCTACAAATAATCCAATGGAGTCTTAAAATGGCGGATTTTTTTAGTTTTTAGAATTCTTGGAAAACTTTTCAGGTAACCCCGTTTTTTTGCACCAAATGACTGTGATATAGGTAAGTCGTTTAGGACTTTAGGGTATAGTAGCGCATATAGGCGCCCGCAGACAGACGTGATGCAAAAGTTCTCGGAAATTATTGTACCGGTGTCGCGTCGCATCTGCCTGCCAAAGCCTTATTTCATCGTAATGCTACGAAAGATTTCCTTAGATTTTCTCTAAATTAATATATCTAATGATTCACTGAGCACGCTGTTAAGGAAGGTATTTAATATCAGTACTCAATTAAAACGAAGTATTTACCTGCTTTAATCCCTATATTGCTCTTACAACGGACCCCAAAGGAGATAAGTAATCTGATTACAACCCGAGAATACCCCACTCATAATAATATTAAAGTTGAGAGAAATGTTTACCCTTTTCTGCTATCCATACTTTAGTCGAACCAATAACGTTTTGATCAAAATGAATATTCAGAAAATATTTTTCGCCATGAAGGCTCCCATAGACAGGCGTGACAAAAACGGTGGAACGCAATTCTGGTAGAACAATTTCCATGAAGTTTTCATAGGAATTGTTCTTATGCAATTCTTTTTATTTTTCACCCTGTAAGTATGGACTTCAATAAATGTTAGGTTAATTAAATATCTGCTTATTGAGGTGGAAACGAAATGAACATGACAGTTGCTTGGGCGGTTCTCTATTGTGTTCCCTAACTTTTTTATCCATAATAGATTATGAAGTGATCAGCCGCGGCGGCGAGCGTTACAACCACCTGCTCCTCAACTCGCGGCCCGCCTCGCCCCTCCACGCCTACGCGATTCTAAATTACACTCTAGGGGTAGGGCAAACAAGACTGCGTGGAGTCGGATTTACAGCGATTCGTTTTGGCACTAAAACCTAATTTTTAGCAAATGTTTTAGGACTAACAATTTCATTATAAATGATCTTTCGGAATAATACACATTATATAATACAATGCTTAGGACATGACTTTATTTCATGCAAAATTAGGAGATTCAATTATTATAGTACTCGATATTATGACATAATAGTTTAAGAAGTAAAGATAATAAGGTAACACAAAATTTTGAATTTTTGAACATTATGGTTACTGAAGTTTATAACAAACGTGTTATGGATAGTGATTTCGGTCCAACAATTTTAGGAAAAGAAAGGGAGAGTACCTGCGCTTGGGCATTTATTACTTGATGTTTCAATATCACAAAAAGTGTTATTTATTTCTACATACATAATATTTGCCTCCAAAAAAACCTAATGGTAAATTAAATGTTTCTTATGAGTATCTTAAAACCACTCAATTCAAACCCTAAGAATATACACTTGTAAGCTTCTTCCAAATCTCATAACATAAAATATCTTTAAAAAAAGTTACTAACAAAATCAAACTTCCGACAGAATCGGCAATTGAATGTAGCGTTGTGAGCGGTCTAACTGTAATTAGTCGAGTGATGCTTAAAAATCACAATTAGTAAGTAACTAACCACATCACTATAAACGTGGCACAACACTAATTTTCTAAGGACACTGTGCCATTTCGACTTCCGCTCGCTTACCTAGAGGAAGGTAATTCTTTACCATCCGGATTATCTGTGCCCCGACCTGGGGTGAGTTCCACTTTAGTGATATTGTCTAATAAGCTATTAATGAGCCATCTGCTATCTATTTGTTGTATGCGCAGCCCTAGCCGTTACATGAAAGTCTACCGGCCAACTATGGTTCGTCTAGAACATGCTAGCTGGACAAATCTATTTTCTGCGATTTTTGGTTCCCAAGGGCTTTCTTATAACATGTTAAGACTGCCTAATTTCGTTTTGGTGTAAGGGGTGCCATTTTGGGGAGAGAGGGAGTAGTGGTTATAGACTATGTAAAAAAAATCCTTTTCATACCTACTTAAAAAAAAATAAGACATGAAAACAAACAACCATGAGTAATTTGCACGCTAACAGCTAACAACTATTAGTCAAGCACATAGCAGGTAGTCACAAAAAAGGTCTAGCAGGTAGAATTTAGCGATAACTCTCAAATTTTTTAAATTAATCTAATTTGTACTTAGTGTTGAAAGTTAATAACTATATACTTATTATCGTTATCACTTATTTCTTCCTCTTCTGAAGAATGATTAAATGCTCAATTTGAGTAACATAGTTTATTGGATAAGGATTAATATAATAGCGGTCAAAATAGCTTCGGAAATAACAATTAAATTTTTATCAAATTCTAAAAGATAAAAATGGTTATTGTGGGGTAGAAGATAGATATATGCCATCGCACATTTGTTTATTGAACTTTTTAAGATGAAATCTAGAACATAAATTTTATGTAACTTTTACGATTTCTGCGGCGCACGCCAATAAAGTTCCCAGTCGGCATGATTTTTTCCGACATCTTCAACAATAATCGTCAAATTTCAGCCAATTTACACAAAACCTATAGGTTTTGTGTAAATTGGCTGCGAAAAGTTTTAGTGTATACACTAAAACTTTTCGCATGAGTCACTCCGTCCATTTATGAAAACCGTTTGAAAATCCGTTTAACAGTTTTTGAGTTTATCGCGTTCAGACAGACAGATAGACAGACGCGGCGGGGGACTTAGTTTTATAATATTTAGTGCTATAAATTATAAATATATGAAATATATATATATATTTAAGTAGATAGGATTATTAGTTAGGATAGATAAATTAGTATGGAATTAGACTGATTGATATATTTGATGGTGTCTAAAGCCAAACGAAGCAACTAGGAGATGTTAATACTCCTCTCATTTAACCGGTAGTCCATATCTATCCTTCATTCCATTAAAAGCATGGTGGTAAGTCATCTCCTGAAGTCTGGACTAGCTGATCCACTACAAAACGAAAGTGTTCAAAATATTGGAAGTATAATAGGTACCTAAATCTATTGTGATTATACTCCTTCCTTATTAAGGTTATACTTCGATAGAATACTGTAGGCTCAAAGCGGTATTTGGCAATATTGAAACACATTATGATTTATAACGACCCGTTCGCTAAGGCTTATTGTCTTAACCTATCTACATATATTTTACTATACATATAAGTATACTATACTAATAAATATATTAATGTCATTTTTTTAAATATATAAAGAAATATATTATATATATACAAAATAGTGGTCCATCGGCATCACGATCAGGTTCCAAGCTGCTGGTCAGGAGTTTAGAGAAAGGAACTTCCTCACTATGCGTGCCGTACCCAGAAGTACTGCTTTCTGAATCAAGCCCTTGACTCAGCCGCGCAATGAGAACCTCCGGAGGTGTTGGTCGAGGCTGTCGGCTATTAAGCCATTAATTGTAACGATTTATCGGTACAATGATTGCAATATTCAAGTCCCACATGTCGACAACATTTCTATCTTTCTCAGCTTTCACGAGATTCTCGTGATGAGAGACAGCTATATCAACAACAATCATTGCACGGACACTTTCGTCGATCTATTACCACAATATCAGACTTATTATCTACAATAGTCCTGTCAGTGATGATAGATCGATCCCAGTACAATGTGGCGTGACCATTCTCGAGAACTGGATCGGGCACATTCCTGTAGTATGGTACTACGGACTCCACAAGGTTGTACTGCAAGGCAAGTTGCTGGTAGATAATCCTAGCTACTAGATTGTATCTGTACAAGTACCCGCCGTTAGTAAGACGAGAAAAACCGGAAACAATAATATGTGGGATTGATTCACCGGGACGGTGCGCGTAGCATGCCCGACAGATTTCAACCGTACCGTCCCTGACAATGTATTTCCGATAATTATTCGTCAAATTACCATAATTATTATATTGCTCTATAGTAAGAGTACAAATAGATAGATAAACGGAGTTTTAGATTTCGATTAAGTTTCTATTAACTATCCATTTTTCTAACGAGTATGCAATGGTTGCAAGCTTTATAACAAAAACTAAATGAGTATTTGTTCTACCGGAAAACGGAGTGAGAAAATAATGGTTTTCGCAAAAAAAGTAAAAGGTAGGTCTACGTTGGAATCTGCAGCCTTACAGCGTCTTGTTTGCTCATTAAAACGTTATCCAGATTTTAATTTAGTTTTGTAATTATGTTCAAGCAGTTTCTGCTAATAGCTATCTCTTGAAGCTTCATTGGCATTTCATCCAGGAATATAAACCTATATAGGTGGAGATTTGTTGCGTACACTCTTTACTTCACATGGCTATAGTCCGCGCGCGACTGCTAGTCACCGCCTGAGGTATGTGAGCGGTGAGACGGAGGAGGTAGACGAAGAACGCATCAGTCACATTTTGGAATCACAGGATGCGATTGGCATTTTCTGTGACCTCTTAAAAGCGTTTGACTGCGTTAACCACCATACACTGATCTGTAAATTACACCACTACGGAATTCGTGGACAAGCTGCTGATCTTCTTCTTTCCTATCTATCAAACAGGTAGCAAAAAGTAAACGTTAACGGGGCGACGGGGGGTTTCTAGTTAAAATGGGCGTGTCTCAAGGTTCAATTCTAGGCACTTTCTTATTTCTAGTTTATATAAATGATCTTCACTACATGATGGCTAACATATCTGACATAATTCTTTTTGCTGACGAAATTTCTCTTATTTTTTAAATAGACAGGGAAGATACAGATGCCTTATATGCCAACGATAGTCTGGCTGTTCTTTCGAAATGGTTCGCAACTAATAAACTTTTACTTAATGCGAACAAAACTAAATGTTGGTAATTAATAATTAGGTGTAAGCGTTTTGACTTTGAATCCGAAACATACAGACCACGAAGATAAAAAAGTAGCCAATGCATAGCATTGCTTACGTGAAATTTTAGAAAAGCCAGTTGCGGAATTAAAAAACAAGAAAGAAATAGTTATGGTCATATTTCGTAAACATCAAACGTTATAACCAACAAAAGCTCAACGTCCGTCATGCTTGCTTCCTTCCAACACACTACCTTCAAACGTGCCTCAAGTGGGTCTAAATCTAAAACATGATGGCAAAAAAATAGATGCAATAAAGGAAACTATATTTTTAGGAATCACTTTAGATTCAAAATGGCAATGGGACGCCCACATTAGAACTCTTTAATTCAGGTAGATTAAGTTCAGCTGCATATGCAGCATGAAAAATAAGGCAGTTGCCTGATATAGCCACAGCTAAGTTAATATACTTTGCATATTTCCACAGTATTATGTATTATGGCGTTCTGCTGTAGGGATCGGCAGCTGACGGAGATTCAATTTTCATTTTACAAAAGAGGGCAATCCGCGCGATCTATAAAATGGGTCCTTGCGAGTCGCTTAGAGACAAATTTTAAGAAATTGATATTCTGACTCCGCCTTTTATTTTATATTTTAGAAAGTAGTTTGTATGTTCGCAAAAACTTAGGACTTTTCAAAATAAGAAGCGATTTCCATAATATAAATACACGTAGTAGACATGAAATTGTGATACCCAAAAGATTAACTCAAACAAGCAAGTCATTTGTTATAAGCAGTATCTGCTTTTATAACAAGTTGCCAGAGTCGGTTACAGAACTTAGCGATGGGAAGTTCAAAACCCACATCAAACGTGCCCTTATCAAGAAAGCATATTATAAAATTAAAGACTACGTGAAGACAAGGAAATTTGGCAATAATTCCTTCTACACATGTAGCTTCCCTGGTATCTCATTAACTGCATTATTATGTAGGAGTCTATTAATTGCTCCCAAATTACCATGTTTATATTTTATATTACATGAATGCCATGGTTACATTCTTAACATAACCATCCTATTATTTGACATTATATACCTACAATTTAATTTCAACTCATAATTTGTGGCTTTTGTGGACATGACGATTATTCAAATTTGTTACAGTTGTAATAGCAATCATGTAATTGCGTTTAATTAAGATAGGTTTTTATTTTTATTAATTTATCTTTTGTATAGATTATTTTCTTTTTTGTGAATGTGAGAACGCTGTAGGCTTAGTGGACTGTAGATTTGTTGACCATTTTCTATTTTGTTAAGTACTTGTTGAAAGATCAACACTATCCGCCCTAATAACCTTTTAACTCTGTTATTTGAAAATATTGTTATTGTTAAAAGCCAATTATTTAAAAAAAGTAACCGTGGAGTTTCTTGCCGGCTCTTCTCCATAGGAAACGATCAATTGGAACTGTGCACCTAGCTTCTGACGTTTCATAAATGTCCTTGTAGGTTTATGTGAAATAAAATATTTTCATTCTTTTTTAATTTTTTTATTTTTATTGAAGGCCAAGCTAACTCGGTCTGCCAATTTTGTCAATGTCATTTTTCTTCTTTTCTTTCTATCTATACTTTCACACATAATATAACTGATGCATCTAGTATGTATAAGTCAACACGCACGAGCTGTCGCGAACAATTTTTCATCGAATTTCTCCGTCGTTTGTTTCATAAATCAGACGCGTGTAGGTTATTCTAAACTTGGCGTGTCTCCATAATACGTGTAAAATATATCGTTTAGAAGTGTTAGATTCATTTACTGGATGTAATGGTACTTAGTTGAATCTTCTTTGTGTGAAGCAAATGTCTGCTTTAAAGGTTCGTATCAAATAAGCATTTCTGTATCGTGGTTAAAACTTGGGGGTCGTTTTATTGTAGAAATAGCAAATTTTAAGCAGTTCAACAGTTTCAAAACATTTTTTTGAGAAGAATGAAAATTAAATTTATGAATCACCAAAGTTTTAAGTTTTCGCGTATGCTGAAGACATGGTTTATAAGTATCAAGGAATTAAATAAATATGTTTTACTGTGCCAAACTATCGGTATCTCGATGTTGTACCGAATCAACTAATAAAAAAAACCTATTACTAAGCTTCCGCTGTCCGTCCGTCCGTCTGTCAGCGGGCTGTATCCATGTAATTCACAGTATCATTATGAAATAAAAATTAATCTTTTCGATTTTTAAAATTGAAGAAGAAAAATAAACTAAAAAAACTGGCCATGTGCGAGTTGGACTAGCGCACGAAGGGTTCCATACCACCGTACAATATTTAACACTGCATATTTTTAGAGTTCTCAAAGGGGGTCGTCATACTAGAAACGTGTTTTTTTCAGCGTTTTTTGCTAAATATTGTTCGATGGTACCCCTTCGTGTGCGAGTGATTCGCACTTGGCCGGTTTTTAACCGACTTCCAAAAAGGAGAAGGTTTTATGTTAGTCGCTTATGTATTTATTTCCTATTTTTATGTATGTCTATCGATTTCCCCGTCAACTGTGGACCGATTATGAAAATTATCTTTTTCTTTGAATGGATGAAATACTCTCAAGGTGGTCCCAAAAAAATTTGATTAACTTTGCTTGGATAGTTTTTGAGTTAGCTTAAATAGTACGTATTTTTCCCTTTTAGTCTATGTGGATGATAATTATGCTGATAATGAGTTCCTGTCATTGTTATTTACACAGCGGTATTACGTAGTGGTATTCGAATTTGTTTGGGGTAGATACCACAACTAAAGAGAAAAATAAAATTTATTAAAAAAAAAAAAAAATGAAAAGTAAAAAATAACTTTAATTTCCGAAGTCGGTGGTAAAAAACGAATGAATGAATGAATGAATGAATATTTAAAAAAATCTAATCGAAAATTCTATAATTGTATAATAAAGTTATTTTTCACTTTGTAGTGTTTTTTTTGGAAGTCAGTTGTTTTTTTTTTTGTATAAAGTTTTTATTCCCGATAACAGCTCTCCATAGTCTACATGCGATTTCCTTTGAATCTCAACCACCTCTGCGGTATTTGAATAGATTGGCAGCCTACTATGTTTTGGCACAGACATTAATCCGGCTGCATGGTCAGTTGACTCTCAACGTAACAACAGGTGGCGCAGCCGGCCATTGGCTTGAAGGGGTTTGAGCCTGTTACTGACATCAGTTATGGTTAGTGATCGAATTGAATGGGTCGAGATTGATGATGGATTTGTGGAAGTGGTTACGTATAGAGAGTGTAGTTGTGGGTTTAGACTTGGTAGACGTAATTTATCCATGGTGACGTCTGTATTTGCCAATGGAGTAGGGAGCTTTGTATAAATAAACTTCATTTCTGGTTTTTTTTTTGTCGCAGATTACGTCAAATAAGTTCGCATTGAAAAAGGTATATTCCAGACGAGGTGACTTGTTTTATTTTTAACTAGTTTCTGTCCGCCACTTCGTTCGTGTGAAAGTCGTAAGACACCAGAATGTACTAAAATAATTGTGTTTCGTTCTGGAGAAAGTTTACAAAAAAAAAAACGTGTGCAGTCGGGGGACTCCCGTCAGGAACGAAGATCTTTCTCACGTATGATTTGAAACAAAAACAAAATTATTGCAGCAAAAAAATACCCATGATTAAAACAAATAATAATTGGCAGTTCGGGAGTGCCCACAGAAGTAAAAAACAAAAAAAAAAAACTTCCAAAACCTTTAAAGTAAAAATACTTGCATAGAATATTGATTCGTAACGTAATATATATAGAGAGCATAATCGCGTTTAAAAAAATGAGGTGTCGTAACGGTGTCGCAAGTTCAATTGCTTTTTCCCATCTCAAAAATGCCCAACGCGCTTAAAGAAGTTTTCATTTAAATAAAAAAAAAACAGTGGCACTCCGGGAGTGCCGACAGAAGTGAAAACTTGAAAAAATATCGGCACCGCGGTAATCAACGCGTTGATGTCTTACGAATTTTCGATCAGGTCACGTGTCCTGACGCGAGTTTAACATTTTTTACCCATTACAAAAAAGTGCACAACGCCGCTAAAGAAGTTTCCCTTCAAAAATTAAAATTTTTAAATGCCACCATCTTGGATTTATATTTTTTTTATCGGCTTTAGCACCCTCAAAACCCATGAAAACGATATCCATGATGAAAAATAAAAAAAAAAATTCAGAGCCGCCACCTTGGATTTTCATTTTGACCAAATTCACACTTTCTATCTCTCTCGCATGCAGTGTACTCAGGCCGATGTGTAAAATTTTATCCGACGACACTAATCACTTTACTCTTTTGTTTTGTTTTTTCTTTTGTTTTTTTCTTTCTCTTTCTTTCTCTAGAAGACAGTCGCAAGTACTAACACTTTTTAGCGTGACGATTTCTGAACGTTTACAAGCCGTGTTAAAGAGCTTCGTTCCAAAAAGAAAAGAAAATAGAAATGCAAACGATTTTAAATTATTTATATTTATTATTCCTATAGCAATACCAAAAACATTAAAAAATATTAAAACAATCACAAAAAGAAAATCTGTTGGGGATTGAACCTTCGAACCGTGGCTGTGAAACCAATAGGCTGTATATTTAGCCGCTCATGTCATGATTGATTGCTTATCTCCTTGTAGGCATAGCGTGATGATATTTCAGAGCTTAAATCCATATTTATCTGCAGTTTTATAAATTGTTTTCTCGCCATCACAATCTTGCCTTAAACTGTAAAGAATACGAACATAATGCAATATTGCCACTCTCACAGCAAATAACGCGATAATACGCCTAAACGTTGACCAGACTTTTAAGAAATAATTGAACATAATTTGAACAGAATCTATCCAGGTTTTGTGTCAATTCGTAACATACATCCAGACAAAAATATAAAAATTCCAAAAACTATATTTTCGGCATCAGAATCGTCGTAGGAATTACTTTTTTCAAAAATATTCAACGTACAGTGTTGAATTCCCTACGATTTTATTATAACACGATACCCTAGTTCACACTTGTACTAATTACTTTTACACCAATTTTACAGGAGAGCATTTCTTATGTTTGCACATGAATATCGTAGCAGTGGTTAAAAAAATATTACAAATTGAATACTTATATCATAGAATAGATTTTTGAGATACTATATTTGTAATAATTATTTGAAAATTTTAAAGTTTGCATGCTGAAAACTGATGTCTTAGAAGCTCGCCCCCTCAGTTAATACAAGTGTGCACGTCGAAACTATGATATCAATGCAGTTAGGACATAAATGTTAAAAAAAAAGGAAGCAAACGAAAATAAATACAAAAATTTGTCATAATAGTTTTAATTATCATTGTGACAATTTTTTTTTTTAAATAGAAGGTAAAGGCTTTACGTAAATCTGGTAAGATAAAACGACACAGAATTTCATTTGGTATACATAGGAATAACATAACACATAACATCACGCCTTGTTTCCCCGAAGGGTTGGGCAGAGGTGTCCCTGTAGCAGGCACACCCACATTTCGCCAGTTATGTTTAAGTCCCATGTAATAGGGGGCGAGCCTATTGCCATCAACCGGGCACAAATCCAGACTCCGAGCTGCTACTGAAAAATTACAGATATAAAAACCCAATAACATTTTGCTCGACCCGGGAATCGAACCCAGGACCTCATACTTAGCAGTAGCGCTTGCGACCACTAGACCAACGAGGCAGTCGAGGCATAGGGATAAAAAAGTAAAAAATTTTAAAAAAATGTAATTGGTACAAGTGTGAACTAGGGTATCGAATGTATGTACCTATAGATCAAATAAGTAAGTACCACACCATTTTTGGCTCTTAAATTATTTCAGTCTCTAAAAGAGCGTCAGCGCATCATTAATATTTATAATAATATTATACTATCTACTCCTACTCCTTCAAGTGTGCACGCGGTTCGGTAATGGCATCCACTTCCGCCTGACATTAGGGACTGCCCAACTGTTGCAGTTTTTAAAAGAAGAGTGAAAGAACATTATCTTTCCACTTCATCATAGTTGCTTATTATGTACTTATTATTTTATTCTACATTAAAATTAAGTATTTATATCTATTTTAGTGATATGTATTTTAGAAGTATGTATTAAGTATATTCTCATATTGTATGTGTAAATTTAAATGAGTGAATAGTTAAGTTTTTTATTTTATTTACTCTGTTTTCTGTTCCTTTCTTCTTGTCTTTTTATATGTGTGTACAAAAACGGTTAAATAAATAAATATAAAGTGGAAATATTTGTATTTTTGTTTGTAATGCTACTCATAAATTACTGGACCGATTTAAAAAATTCTTTGACCAGTAGAATATTATCACTGACTAACTTAGGCTATAATTTATAAAGATCTTTCAATACACAAACGCCTTGAAAAACCCAGATTTTAAGTATGTAGAAATAAAAAAACACCAATGTCGCAAAATATTTTACTTTACCTTTCTTACCAAATATCTGGATTTATTCGGGACCCTGAAATTGAGCCACTTCCCTTCTGTAGTAACACTTGTTTGAATAATATAAACGTATGTCTGTAGCCGTAGAAAAGGGTCAAAATACGGTGTATTATTGGTTTTTTTTTCTGCAAAGAAACTTTCTTCTGCACAGTTCGTTTTGTGGACCCCAACTGAGGAATGAAATCAAAAGAAAGTGATGGTCACATTATTTCAAACAGTTAGAATCATCTCCAGATAGCTATCAAAGTACTTTACTATCTATTGCTAAAAAGATTTATCAAGAGATATCTAAAAGAATTGTAGGTACACCGCATTTCAGTGTAAACACGTATGTTCGCGACGGTACGCCGCGTACACGTGTTCTCGCTGTACGTCGCGACGAACGCGACGCGACGTAACTAATCTCATCGGATGTTATGTGCGCGACTGTACGAGCTTGGTATGGTAGCTCGTGTTTGTTTTAATGATAGGTGTAACTGTACTTAAAAGGCGGGAGAATTAGCGGATAATGGAGATTAAATCAGGGCCTTTGACATGGTACAGTAAGTATCGGTGATCAGCGATTTAATCGTTATTAATAACCTTGACACCGCCAACTGAAAATTCAGCTTCTTCGCCAACCGATGTGGTATCGATAGAAAGCGTGCTGTTTTGAAACCGTGACCAAACATAACGAGTTGTCATAACCTGATGCAGCATTTATGAAGCCGCAAAATCGCCAAGCGCCAATGTTATTTAGCATGTCTGCTCTTTTTCAGATATGCAATGCTATGTATTTGTATAGGTTGTTCAATAGCTTTTTTGGGACTACGCACCTTTTTGACTTCTGAGAGAAAGTTAGAAAATATATTTATGGAGCACAGACTAAAAGGCACACAAAATATTATTCTGACATTGATATAAAACAAGTTTATTTCATAGTATGAAGTTAGTAGAAATGTGTGCCCCACGGCAGATTTATACGTAATCAGGCTTGTAAGATACCGCTATCTACTTACAATGCGACCCATTTCAATCCTTCCACAGTCTGAGTCCCTCGCCGCCGACATAATCTTTTATGAATATGACGTTGTTTCACGATGACGTCACCGTGTGTACTTGTAGGACATACGTATGTAGGCAATATATTTCTGGTTCTTAGTTTTATTTTACATTCCCAGGAAATGGGCATGACAGCTTCTTGTGTGGGAAATTGCATTGTTTTAGACTACCAGTCTGTCACTGTTTGTCTACCGCACCGTGAACGGGTCGTCGACAAAAAACGAGATTATGCGGCCATAGTAAATGTATGCATCGTCATCTCGTTCTCGTTGTCGTCCCGTTCACGGTGCGGTGGACAAACGGTCTGTAACCGTGTCACAGTAGTGTATGCTTTTTCTCATATCAACATAATATTTGTGTGTATATCTAGTTGTTACCTTCAATACTCAATATTACCTAGTTGTTTATATTTTACAAAATCATTTTTGTTAAGAGATTTACAGGATCATCGTCGACCCTGTCGGGGACAGCAAAGTAGGAGAGAGGAAAAGGGCATTTTTTTGTTTTGTGCCTTTTAGTCTGTGCTAAATAAACAGTTTTCTTTCTTTCTTTATTCACACTTTATTGTTACCTTAACTTGCAAAAAAGCGCCGCCATTTTGATAAGTACATACACAAACATGACATCATGCCTTTTACACACTAACACTTTTGCTACTGTTTGCAAGTTTTTTTTATTTTGATAGTAATGTCCGACGAGTTGCAGAATGAAAAAATATTTTATATTTTGATTTTCTGCAAGTCGTCCTAAATAGGCCGTAAGCATGTAGGACGACTTGATGAATTACTCGAAGGGTTGATAAAAAGAAAAATATTTTATTTGGGACAGAAGGGTTTGGGGTCGGGCAGAGGTGTACACCCACATTTCGCCAGTTATTTTGAAGTCCTATGTGTCCTATAGTGGCGAGCCTATTGCTATCACCTGGGTAAAAATCTAGACTCCGGGCTGCTATTGAGAAATTCCAGATGGAAAATCCCAATAATTCTATTCCTTACCCGGGATCTCATGCCCAGTAGTAGCTTGCGACCACTAGACCAGCGAGGTAGTTGATTAATACAGTTTAGAGTAATGAAGTTCACTTTTAGTACTCTATCTACTCTATTTGTGCCTTGAAGTCATGTGCGTTACCTCAGCAAGAAAATCTCTTCGAGAAAGAATTGATTTCTACAAAAAAAATAGAGCATAATCTGCTGTTAATGTGCGCCGTTTTGTCCGCCATCGTTTTGGAAAAGAAACGGAAAAAAGAATCCTGCTGGAGTAAAGAAACAAAGTACATGGGCGGATAGCTTATATAAGGTCCCATTAAAATAGATGGACAAACCTTTAGAAATCATTCAGACTACAAAATAAGGAAAATGATAAAATAAAAAATAAGAAAAACGCACTAGATAATTACAAGAAAAAAATCAGCTAACGAAAACACACAAAAAAATGTTGGTTACTTATTTTAGGTCACAATAAAATCACTTTGATCAATATTTTTTTGCTTGGATGTCTATGGTTAGACGTACTGAACGCTGTGTTAAAATTTGTCCGTCTATTTTAATGGGACCTTATATTTGTGCGCCAAAAATGAGATTTGTGCGTCTTTTAAGGTTTTCGAGATATTTAATTTCCTGCTGGGGTAACGTTTTGCAGAATCTTATTTCTCGTAAACCAATGATTGTGTGCCCGAAGAATAAACGTATATCAGTAGCTCTTAATTTATGCGTATTTGTGCATTAAATATATTTTTAAAATAAAGTTATCAAGTATTTGCGACAACACAAAAAAAAAATCTAGCGCTTAAATAAACAGACATATAAACTCAGTGAAAACGGTATTCGGTTCTTCTTGTAATTTTTTACATCCACATAATTTGGTTTGGTTTGTGCTAACTCTCAGACTAAACATGCTTTTACTAATAGATTTTATTTATTTTTAGGACCCTACTTGTATAACCAGTTTAACAGAGTGCTAAAGATTTATAGTTTAAGTTACAATAGGTGTAACTTACATGTACAAGATTATTTGGCAAAACTCAATTATGCAGACACGGAAAAACTACTAGAAATTTTAAAATAAAATTTCTATCTACCTACTCTAATATAAGTCTCTACCTTTACCAAATTAAGAATACTTTATTTATTTTAATGTTATTCGTTAATTTATTTCAACATAATATATCTTACATAATCTAGTTTTAAAATAATATACCAAATAGTTAATGTTTAAGTAATTGAAAATATTATGTCTCCTTTTTAATTTAGCTTCTAATAAATGTATTGTTGTCATCTATATAAATGTTTGATGTAAATTGATGGCTTGAAACACAGGTTTTCATAAACCTAGATCAGGCAGGTCTACATTACAGTTAGAATAAAGTTTTCCTCGATTGTAATTAATTTAAATCATAATTTTACTTTATACTTGAATAAAATTTTTATTTATTGATTTTATTTATTTATTTATAATTGAACAAAATTAACGTGTCCTTAGCCTTCAAAAAAAAAATATTTTTGTAATTTCAACCGAGAGTTACTCGTGAAACATGCATGATTTTATTATAGCATAAACTACACTGACATGCTGCACTGTATACTACTTACCGAATTCACGTAATTTGGAATTTGAATTTAACACCAGTCTTTTTTACGACGCGCACGAATCGAAACCTACAGTTACTAAACAAAATGGCGTAGCCGAAAGAAACTAGCACCCTCTCGTTGTAACTATTTTGACGCATAGATTTCCATATTACATTTGGAATTTACTTCTATTATTATAAAATATCAACGTTACACAATGGAATCGAATATGAGACACGTGTTTATGAGCAAATAAATGGTTTATTAAAATTGTATAGTATATTTCTAATAACTTACCCCTTCACCTGACAAAACATTGTTGAATCTGGTTACATAGTGCGTGCATTATTTATTATTTGCTGCATTTTTGAAATACGCGCGACTGTAGAATGCAATTTGACATAGACAAGACATAGCAATTTTGTAACAAATTATGACAGGAATTAAATTTATTTTTTTAAAGCAATAGAACCAATTTCTATATTTAAAAAATCTATACTTGCAATTTCCAATTCGAATTTACATTTAAAATATTTTTTATGTTTACATTTTTATGTATTTTATTATATTTTTCTATTGTTTACATTTTTATCTTTTTTATTTTATTTTACCAATAAGTTTACACATAATTACATCAAAACCAAATGTACATAAATTTTGAAAACGAACCCTAGAAGAGATTTTCTTGCTAGGGTAACGCACACCTTGAAGTCAATCCCAGTTGGTTCAATACCTATCTAATACTCTTCGTCAGCTCAAAATGTTAATGACATCTCTAACACGACGCCTCAGAAACCTCAGTAAACGTGTTCCAAGGGAAGCGGAACCAATGGATGCTGTATACATAATTAAACAGCTATTTTCATCTGCAAACGTTCAGCTGATCACGAATTATTTCGTGAGTAAAATTATACGTTATTTTATCTCGTGAGTACGAAGATGTTTGAGATTATCCTGTTTTTCTGATGAGTATTATCCTTTGTATTTTGTTTTGTAGGGTTCCGGGTACTTTTGAAAGTTTTAATAGGGTTTACAACTAGGTCTTTCAAAATAAATAAATCCGTATATCGCAGTCTACTGCTAGACATAAACCATGCCCAAGTTCCACCATATCACCTGGTTTTCCACCTTACGCATCCAATCTGTCCCTGTCGCCTTTTTAAGATCATCGGTCAATCTAACTGACGGGCTACTCACACCATGTTTGCCGATTCACGGTCTCCACTTAAAGTCTCGTCAACTCCAAGGGTCATTGGTCCTTTGATAGACTTTGCTAGTTTGCTGCCACTTCAGTTTGCTAACTTTGTAAGCTTTGCCAGCAATTCAAATACTTCGGATACTTTTAGGCTGCTTTCAATAGGGAAATAAGTATTGAACAAAACGCCAATCCACACGAAAATTAGGTTCCTAGCAGTTATTATCCGTTCAACTGTCGATTTGAAGTCGATAATAATAAAAATCTATTGTATCTCGTTAGTGGCAGTTAAACTCAATTATTCAACCCAGCAGTTGAAATAAAACCTATATATCGCAATTCTTTTTTTTTTGGGTGGGAAATTATCAAATATCTTCTCCCGCTCTGGGTGAAGCGGGAGGGCGTGTCAGGCTCTTACTGACTAAAACCCACCCGTGTTCCTTCGGTTGCCCTATTGCCGGGGGCTACGATCTCCCTTTCGGTTTTCTTCGCAACCCCGGCAGGCATCGGCCCTAGCGGACCCCGTCAACTCTGCTGACATCTCTTTGAGGCGCGCGTGGAACACAACGCGCCGTCGACCCGGGTCTGGTTCTTATCTGGTCCGCAAGCCCGCGCCTACTGTGGCCGGAAATCGGCTTGCGATTCCCGACGCCCAAGGCGTCTCTTCCTACGACGGGGAGTGAGGGCGCGAAATTTGCCTCTCTCTCACGCGTTCCGCCTCCATTATCGCAATACCTAATAACCAAATCAAAACAAAAACTAAGATGACACCAACTTTCTGTTAAAATGAGTACATTGTGCTAAGTTGTCGAGTCATCGCGCTCAATCTAAGTTGGGGGTGGCAGTGTACTAGGCCGTGCGACAGACATTTATAATGACACTTGAGTGATGTTTAACTGGTTTAATTGGGATTATTACCGACGTTTTACAAAAACAAGTTTTATTTTTAGAGTTTAATTTTGTATTATGACTTTAATACACTTGGAATAAAGTTCTAAATATAAAACTGTCTCGAAAGGCTTGAAGGCTCGAAAGGCTGAAGGAACTCGTTTCGTAATGAGACGGTAAGTTCTAGTGGGGGAAGCAATCTGAAAAATTGATAATGTTTCATGATAAAAACCTTATAAGAATTCAGATATTTCATTTTGAAATATGACGTGGTGGCACAAGAATCTCGACCTCTAATAGCTTCAGATTTGTACATACTGAACTATATCAATGAGTTACCTACCCGTTATATTTAATACTCAATCATGTATTGCATTCCACAATGTGTACTTAGGTGATAACTTAAAATCTAATAAGACACAGCAAAGTGAATAGTATCAAAAGAGCTATTTCAAAGATTCTAAAGTCAGCGTACTAAACAATACATGATAAGCAAAGTTAACTAAAGGTGCATAATAATGTGAGCTGCTACGGCCAAGATGAAACTAAAATCTGAGCTCAGCATTCTTCCCGCAGAAAACTAATGAACTTACATAAGTCGCATTGATTGTCTGCATATAGTTATTAAAGTATTTCCTAGATTCATCTTGAGAGAGCCGTGAAGCTGTAGCCATAGATTAAACCATACAGAAGCGGCAGTCCTATATTGCTTACAGTTTCGGGTATGTTAAACGTGCCAGCATTGGCAATGGCCGTCCATATTAATCGTAGAAGCAATGACTGTTGCGGTAGACGTCATGCTCTGATGAATTGACAAAAGTACCTAAAAAAAAATGTTGATGTGGATATATTTAGTAACCAATCAATTGATTATCTTAAAAGTACCTAAGGCAGGACGCACGCCGCCAACTTTATGTGATTCACCCTCGATCATTGAAAATATTGTCAACCCTGTCTCGGACTTTATAGCAGGTTATAGCAGGTAGATGGAGGTAGGTAATTATTTCGACAGCATTGGTGTATACGTAAAAAGGTTATTTACTACGCATCAACACCGGCCCGGAAACCCCCATATCATAGATGTCCGTCGTCAACAATGACTCAAAGTCACACACGTTTGACCAAGAATAACGAAGAGAACCGATCCCAAATGAGATGGATTAGGCTAGGCAGACAGAAGTGTACGTAAAAAGGAAACATGAGTCTCGCATCTGTACGGTTTTGTTAGTCTATGCTGTGCGTTATTTCATTAGCGCGGTTTATTGGAAATTCCTTTCATTGTGAAAGATTGTCGCTTCGCCATCTTCATTACGTCTTAGAGATTTAAAATCACGCTGTAGGCTCTTTGAAGAGCTTTTAAAGTATGAATCTTTAAGTTTGTTTGGAGATTTAATTAATGTTTGTTGAGTTATTGCTTTATTAATTAATTTGATGATATTTAATATAAACCAATATTCGGCTGTGGCTGTGCGTACCTTTACATAGATACGCCACAGACTTTATTGGAAATCTTTAGGAGGGTGAAAGTATTCAATAACTTAAACAATTTATACTTGAAAATTTCTGAACAATTAAAAAATAACTGCCGTTTAATATGAAAATGCAATAATTACCCTTGTTACTTTTTGTAATTTTACGGTAAAAATGTGTCAGAAAATGAGTACATAATATCAAACCGCTGAAAGAAAATCAATGTATAAGTCACCCATATATATATCTTTTGATGCTTCGAGTTCAATAGTAGATATTTCGATTTAGATACAGATGAAATTCCAAGTTACCAACTACATTATAAGACTCAATTCCCAGTCAAAACACACCTTTATTCATAATAATGTTGTGGAGAAAACTGGATGCTAACTAGTTTGACTCCTGCGACGTTGCTTGCATTTTTTATAAGTTCAGGCAAAGTTGGGTACTTTCAATCAGCTTTTGAACAAACTAGTGAATATTTAACGTATATATTTATGGAAAGACCGACGAACTGACAGCGGTGGAATATGAAAGAAGGTGAGGGTGATACGTGCCACGGATTATGGATTTGATAATAGTCAAGTTTTATTACCTAAGTTGTGGCTTTATGAAGTTTCTTTGAAAGACTTTGTGGGGTCATTCTTATATGTATTATTTAACGCTTAATTTATCTAGGGACCAGAATACACACCAGAGGCATACAAATAGGAATAGCATACATGAAATTAATACAAAAAAACGACACAAAAATCAATCAATCAATCTGCGTAGCCTTTTTTCGACTATGTTGGGTTCGGCTTCGGCTTCCAATCTAACTGGATGCAGCTGAATACCAATATTTTATTTTACATGGAGCAACTGCTTATCTGACCTACCAACCCAGTAACTGGGTAATACGATACCCTTGGTAAGACTGGTGGTCAGACTTCGGGCTTCTGACGACCCGTAACGACTGTCAAAGATCTACGAATGACAGCCAGTACCAACGGCTTAACGTGCTTTCCGAGCCACGGAAGAGTCTCGGTATGTAAAGATGGTCACCCATCCTCGGATCAACCCCAGCAAGCGTAGTTTAACCTGTTGGGTCGACCCGTGGGGCTATTAATTTAGTAAGCCACGGATACAACGATACAGGCTCAATGAATACCATACCCACTCCAACAGTGGCAAACATGTCTAAAATCACCAAGCTTACCTATTGAGGAGGTGATTGATGAATTGTTGTAGGAACAGAGTGGTTCGACATTCCGTCGTGTCTTTTTGATATAAACAGAGACAATTTACAGCAATACGTAGTACCTAATAACTGTTTATTCAAATCCCGTTATTCTATAATTATTTTTATTAACCTATTTCTACTGTATCCATCCCTAAAATTATTCATATCTGCATATTCGATAAACCCACACACAATCGAACAAAACACCGCAAAAGTGTCCACATTTCCCAAAATTCGCCATGTGCCCTAAAGTGGCGACCACCCTAGGGACGTCACAATTATTCGCTGGAGTGTGAATGCTCCGCGAGGTTCAGTGGACAGCTCTGCGGAACCCTCTGTATTATGTACCATTGACGCATCGGGTACACCTTTGTGGGTGTAGTGCGAGTTTTGAGCGTCTTCGGGTTTCTAAATATACTTTGTAAAGATATTTTTTAGAGAAATTTAACACTTGAGCTTGAGCATTTTCCAAGTCAGATGTTTTTTATTTTATATTATTTCCTTAAAAGCGTTTGTATAGAAAGTAGGCAACGTCGCAAATAGCTGTCAAATATTTAGCTGTTTTGATTAGTTTGGCAATATGACTGTATGAAAATAAGACATATGGCTAACTAGTGAACTAAAATATTGACTATGAATTGCAATTATAACACTAAAGACTATTGGACAGAATCCCCGGTCCATGTCCCGGTCGCAGACAAGAACGGTTATGGTTTTAATATTTTTTTCTTAATAATACTATTTTTCACTGTGTAGGTACATTAATTTTTTCCGAAACCCGCGGGAAACTACCAAAAAGATGGCTATATAATAGCTTGCTTCGTTCCAGTGTGTTTTCAGTTACTCCAAGATATTGTAATCGTTTTGGGTGTAAAAAAAGCATTTGGAAAGTTTTCAAATACTTTTTTTACATCTAAAATTAAATATTCGGTGTTACGAAATTAATGATTAATTATTGACTGAAACATAATCAAGATAAGGCATAGGAGTTATTGCTATAGCTGCGGTTTCCTCTATTCACAAAAGCGGTCCCAAACATGCACCAGATAACTACAGATAGCACTACTAAGCTGTCTCTAAAATATTAGAGAGGATAGTTAACTCCCGTCTTATTTCTTTCATTGATAAAAGCCATCTCATCTCTGGTTTTTGGTTTTCGAAGGAATAGGTCGACCGATGACGCTGCCACTCTTGTTGTCAATTGTGTCTCTTCTCATATTGAAAAAAATTAAAAATGCCTTGCTATCTTCCTGGATCTTGCAAAGGTATTTGATACGGTTTCAACTGACCTACTCCTCAAGAAACTAAAATGGATAGGAATAAGAGGAATTTGCCTTGAATGGTTTAAAAGCTATCTGACAAACCGGAAACAGCACACAAAAATAAGCTCTTTCACTAGTGACCAACTCCTCATTAACTTCAGAGTTTCACAGGGCAGTGTGCTTGGTCCTACGCTTTTCATTGTCTATATTAACAACATACTAAACCTGTCTGTAAATAATGTTGACAATATAACTTATGCAGATGATACAGCCATCATATTTCACGGGAATACGTGGGAATGTATTCACTGTCTAGCACAAGATGGATTGAAACTAATCGCAAATAACCTGGACAAAAACCTCCTCACACTAAAAGGCAGTAAAACAAAATATATTGTTTTCTCCAAGACCGCCGCTTCAAAACCTCCGGAACACTTAAAACTCAAACTGCATCACTGCTCTTCTATAATTTCTACCTCCCCTTGTGACTGTCCTAGTTTTAAACTTACCACTTCCATTAAATACGTCGGTATTCTTATCGACGACCACCTAATATTTAAGCAACCAATCTACCCACAGACACACTACAAGTTTACCTAGCCCTATGTCAATCCATTATTCAGTATTGCATCAGACGTGTGGGGTGGTGCTGGAAAGACCTACTTGATTGAAGTAGAACGAGCACAGAGAGCGCTTCTTAAAGTAACTTTAAAGAAGCCCTATTGGTTCTCTACTGATTTACTCTATCGTGAAACGAGAGTTCTCAGAGTCAAAAGAAACTATAGAATTCCATTACCTGACAACACCTCATTGCTAGCTGGACGCTCCAGCTTACTCTCTCATTAATACGTACAATAAAGTCTGAAAACTCTGTGAAATCAGAAATACTACCTCACTCAATTTAAAAGAATAAAATAAAGGAAATGTTGCAAAACTCTGGTTATGATGACTCGGAACAATTAATATTTAAGTTTTTTTTTATGTGTGTTCGGCGATAACTTCGTCATTTATGAACCGATTTTGATGATTCTTTTTTATTGCAAAGTATATATCCCAAGGGTAGTATTATGATAAGAAAACTAGGATCTGATGATGGATCTTGGAAAAATCGAGGGAAATCTTCAAATATAATAGGCAAAGCGATAGCGATTTGGATATTTTTTATAGGAACTCGTGCAGTTGCTCTTGGAAAACAACATTTGGTGAAGTGGAACTGATGATGAAAACCACAAATGGCCATGAATTACTCAATAATAAGTATTTCAAGGGTTGCGATTCGATTACTTTAATATGGTTGCAATGCAATTTATGCTCGTAACAATGCATATGGAGAAATGGAGCTGATGGTGAAGTACCAGAATTCCTCAACGATTAACGTCCCTGCATCGGGAAAAGCAAAATTTTGTAAAAGGTGATGAGCAGTTAAGATTAGGCTATCGTAACTTAGATAAATTACAAACTACCCACTAAAAAGCGAGAAGTAAAAACTTTTATTAAAAAAAATAAGCGACTTCTGAAAAAACACTATAAAGTGAAAAATAACTTAAATTTCGGAAGTCGGTAGCAAATAACTAAAATACAAAACCGAAGACACCGTCTTCCGATATTTAAGTTATTTTTCACTTTGTAGTGTTTTTTTGGAAGTCGGTTGTTTCCTTTGTAAAAAAGTTTTTGTGTAATGTCTACGTTAAAAGATTGAAGTGAATTAAAAAGTAATTTTGCACAAGAATAGTTACATTAAAATAATACAATAATTGAAACTGAAACAATACATGGTTTATTTGAATACTAATAATTTATTCACATTGGTCGCTCCTTAAATCAATAAACAATCATCGCTCTTCACAGTAACTCATCAATTCTTCAATAGAACACGCCTTTTCACAGCACTCGTCAACGAGTCCACGTTTGCCGCGCACGCCAGCTAGCGCACGGGCCCCATGCTGCGGCATCCACCAGCCAGCATCCCGTTTGGACTCAGCTCCCCAGCAGAGCACCGCCAGAGCCCTGGATAAGGTCCTTCCACAGTAGAAGCTTGTGCCTTCTTGAGCATAATAGCAGGAGAAACAAGCGAACATCAGAACGAAGACCATGTAAAACTTCATGATGATTTGGAAGTAGCTTTAGCTGTTACGGTTCCAAACGATGGTGCTTGAATGTGATGTTTCCATGGGCTGAACTGGCTTTTATACTGGAAATCAGATTAATATTCAGATACTAATGAGTTGAGCTTTAACCTAATTGTGTAGGATGTGGAATATTAATCGTGTCACCTGAGAATATGCTGTAGATATTGATTTTTGGTATGTGATGTAGCTGGGGAGTTTGTTACTTGTCATCTTTTCAGTGATACTGTAAAGCAGTGATGTGTACGGTTTTGGGAACTACCATTTTTATTTTGAGAATAGCATTAAAACTATTAGCTAGTCATTAGAGGTCTTCAGAGGTGGTTTTAGAAAACTTTGTGGGTGCTCTGTTCATACTCATTCCCAGTATAGAATGCTAGATTTATAAAAAAACGCATTCGAATTTTTTATGTTCCTATGAGTCCTAACACCGTCTTAGCATCCTCAAGTACTTACTAATTAATTAAGTTTAGCAAATTATAATATTAAACTTATCTAACCAAATTACCCCAAACAGTTTTTTAACACTTCGTTTTATTGTAGTACGTTTGTTTTAACTGCATTACTGTCCTATATACATGTTATTATTATAAGTATCTGACAGAGAGTTTATGCTGCCGTATCGGAACACTGAACTGCGAGCGTAGCGAGCTTTACAATTTTAGCACCTCGGATTGGTAAGTTATTCTTTGACCATTCGGGCAGAAATAACAGTTACTTTGCTGGCTTATGCATAAAATCTTGCGAATCGAGAAAACTAAAACTACTTTTTGCAACAGGGTCTTAAAAATTCGATGTGGGGCTACTAGGGCATATGGGGTACCAAGTGCGTTATTTGCACATTCTCAATCATTTGTTTGTTTTTGTTTTGGCTGCATATTTCGACTTTTAACGAAAAATGTAAAAAAATACCGTTCTCCTTATCTCCATAGAGAAAAATCTAAAATTATTCTATCTAATAGAAGTTTATGTAAAGATTGCAGGAAAAATAAAACAATGTCTCTAAATAGCACACTTTTTCAGAAATCATCAACAAAAATTACATTAGTTACACTATCAGTCAAGAGATGATGTCAGCGCTATGACCTAAAACTGCAATATTCTACACCGCAGTGTTAAAATTCTCTAGGGAACCCTCGGTGCGCGAGTCTGACTCGATCTTGACCCTTTTTTTAAATATTTTACAAGGATCAGAATAAATACACATTCGTAAATTTACATCATCATACATAAAAGTTAATAGATATTTATTCATACCCTGGCAAACTTACGAAAGTAGTAGTTTCGTTACTAAATAATACTAACATAATAAAAATATCCAATTTAAACTTTGGGAAACTTTCGTAAGTTTGCCAGGGTATGAATAAATATCTTTTAACTTCTTTGATATTAAATTTACTATGCATCCTACGTGCATTTCGTAAGTAAGTTTACTATGGAGTGTAATTACATAAAACGCAGAATCGAACAATTTGAATTTTAGTTAATTGATTCAGGAGTGACCTTGCGAAAATCCATTATAAAATACAAAAGACGTGGATATATTTAGTAACCAGTACCCTAATTGCGTAACTTATTTTCATAAACGATTATGGCAAATTTGTTTTATTTTGACAGTTCAACAACATTCATTGCGTTATTTACGTTGCTGAGCAGATTTTTTTCCATCTTATGAAGAAATGGATTAGCAATCTGTTTCAATTTCAAATCGAAACAAATTGTGATTGTTCGTGAATTACGCCATTAGGGTACTGTTCCGCTTAGTTATTTCTAAAGACCCATAAAAAACCCTGAAAGAAATCGACACGTACGTGTCTCACCTCTCAACGAGGCATCATCAGGATGACGATTAAGCTAGCTAAGCGGAACAGGTTACTTAATACATCCAAGTCTATTGTATTTTTTCATTTGAATTCTGTAACCGTCAGAGATCAAAATTCATAAATTTTCCACGGTTTGTACACATTAGGTACAGTTTTCAGATTTCACTAAAACTGCATATTCGTAAATTTGCCGTGGATGTGACGATATGACAAAATTATAACAAATACGATAAAAAAAAAACAGTGGCACTCCGAGAGTGCCGACAGAAGTGAAAACTTGAATAAGACAATATTTGCATAGAACATTGATCCGTAACGTAATATAAATAAAGAGCACAATCGCGTTTATAAAAATTAGGTGTTGCCGGTAACGGTGTTGCAAGTTCAATTGTTTTTTCCAATTTCAAAAATGCCCAACGCGCCTAAAGAAGTTTTCACTTTAAAAAATCGTTGCTATTGCGCTTTCTCCTTTCTTCGAATCTCTTTTATAATTTTTCATGGGCTGGCTCATTACAAAGTTTCTCCAACTGTGAGAGAACGACAATTATAACTTAAACCAAATTATTATTAATTTTAGACACGAGATTTACGTCTCTTTTATGTTCCGAGTCGTTTGTCCCTTCAGACGTTAGTGGATGCATTTCACTGGGTTATAATCATTTATCGAGAGTTCCTATAATCATCTCTGCAAAATCGAAAGACTATATAGACAGAATTCAAAGAGACAAAGTCTTCAAATACTATATAATTCTTTGCGCAGTAGATTATCAACGAGCCAAAAATACTCCAAAATATCTTTGCTCCAAATTTACGACGAATATACTAGGAAGCCCGTCTCCGGTCACCCATTTCTAATAAGGTGCATCCAAACGTAAAATCAAGGTGACATACAAGATCAATATTCGACAATCTACATATATTTAAGACGAAAATCTCCTCATTAGTGTTTGAATATTAATGAAGATTCCATGTATATAAACGGAGGAGGACAGGAACACAGCACATTTGAATTCCAACATTTGGAACTGTAATGGAATCCTCAAAAGTACCTAAATACCTCAATCACAACTAAATAGTACCTCAGCTGTAGCTAAAGAGTTTCTCAACTGCATCTAAATAGTATCTCAACTGTACCTTCAAAATCAACATGAAGTTCTTCACAGTATTCGCTCTGATGATGGCTTGCGCTGCGTGCTATGCTTCTCAAGATGGCACCAATTTCTACTGTTGAAGGCATCTGTCCAGGACCTTGGCAGTACTATGCTGGGGTGCGGAAACCAAGCGGGATGCTGGTTGGTGGATGCCTCCCCAAAGTGCGAGGGTTCTAGGTGGCGTGCGCGGTAAGCGCGGCCTTATCAACGAGTGCTGTTTGAAACGATGCTCCATTGATGAATTGGTGAGTTACTGCTAGCAATATGGACCTGATGATTAACGGGATGTTACAGCCAATATTGTTAAATGTTTTTGTTTTTATGAATAAATGAGGTAATCTGATGAATTTTTTGTTTATTCTCTTTCTGGTATCCAAAGATAACAGAAGAATGTAGTTTTGTTATGAATAAGGAAATATTATTTTTTAAATGTATTTTGTATGTCATTCATTAATGTTAAGGATATTGATATTGTTTTTTTTTAAAGTTCCTAATGTATTTGCGGTTGCCACGACTTCAAATGTATAATTTATCAATCCCCATTATTTATTATTGGGAAATCTTACAAACCTAAGCTAAAGTAGAAACAAATCAATAATTATACAGGTTAAGTTTAAATTTATAATATAAATTCCTAATTATGGACTCAACACACAACGAGGTTGCGAATCCAAATCCAAAATCTATGCAGATTTCACAATTTCAACTTAATCGTTCCTGCAAGCTCTTTTGGTAATATCTCGGGCACACGGTTAATATTTTACAATATTATATGATTTTAACATCGTACTCCTACAGTAAACACTGCAGACGCCGTCTTCCTAATTAAATATTGCTGTTAATTACGTTCTAGATTGGTACAGAGCCGATTGATTAATATTTGCTCGTTCCTCCCTTACTTTCTTTTATGCCGCAATAAAACAATGGTCAACCTTCACGTTTGGTAAGAAATGTTCCGTATATTGTTTTAATACAAAAAGCAATATCTTCTCGTCCCACATACCGCAGTGTCTGAAGACGATAATCTTTGACCAGTGCGTGTTGCCAGTGATGACCTATGACACTGAAACGTGGTCGCTCACAAAAGGCTTCATTAGAAGGCTGAAAGTCACGCAAAGGGCATTGGAGAGGCGTATGCTTGGAATTTCCCTATGCGATCGAATCAGAAATGAAGAGATCCGCAGGAGAACCAAGTTAATCAACAAGTGGCAATGGGAAGGGCACATTACTCGCAGAACAGGTGGCCGATGAGGCCGAAAGGTTCTGGGTGTTCTCCCACAAGGTGGACAGATGATCTTGTGAAGGCCGCAGAAATCACTGGATGCGAGAAGCACAGAACTGGTTGAAGTGCTTGGGGGAGGCCTATGTCCAGCAGAAGACGTCTTTCGGCTCTAAAAATGATGATGATGACAAAAAGTAATGTTGTTTTAAGGTTTGAAGAGTTTTAATTAAATATTTAACTTTATTGCTTGCCTATTTTATTAAATCAATTACGGTAAGGTTAAAATAATGATAATGTTTGGTGGACTGCAACGTTTGACTGACTGATTCGTTAACAAGCACATTTAGTATGGCTTTATAAACCTACGTAAAAAAAGGTTCGAGCTACAACATTAACATAACAACAACTTTTGCCTCCTCATTGCAGAGCTGCCCCTAAGTATAAGTACTACCTTACTGACCCACAAACCGTTGCCCGCACACGAGGGTTGGCCACATATTACATTAATTTTATTGCCCAACCGTCTTGGTGCAAAGCCCCCGTGTGTCGATAAAAAGTCTGCATTAATCATTTAGGTAACATAAAATCGAATGGCCTTCGGATCTGCACTTGAATAAATCAGATATATGAGGAATATTTTAGTGGTTAGTTCCTTTTGGAGCGAAAGGAAAAGGTATCTGAATTGGACTTAATAATTTGTATTGGTTTGAAGCTGTAAAATCTTAAGCCACTTTCAGAGATCGGTAATTCTGTGATGGTATACATAAACAACTTTCAGTTCTGAAACAGCTGTATTTAAATCATTTAATGAAGCAACCCACTAACCACCAGCCAGGGTACCAAAAAACCAAGGAATCCCTAAATTATATCAATCAAACGGGAATTAAATCCAAATCATTGATCTTCCTGCCATTGACCTGTTACGTGGGGTCGGCGCAACCTTTTTTTTCCACTCTCCTCTAATAACGGTCACGCTATTATTTACTCCCTTCTCTTTTATATCACTCCCCACACAATCCATCCATCTTTTCTTTGGCCTTCCTCTACCGCTCGATCCGTTAACATTATTTTATATTCATCACTCTTTTTGTCACATGCGTTTCCTCCCTCCTCATCTCAGGCCCATACTAGGCCAAACGATTTCCTTTTAACTTTTCTGGCACTGGCGCCACTTTTAAAATTCCCTTATATACTCATTTCTTACTGTATCCATTTTCGTAAATCCACACATCTATCTCAACATTCTCATCTCCGCTATTCCAAGAATTGAGGCCAATTAAAGAGATGAAATTACTTTCGAAAACTTCCGCTCACATTGGAAGAATCCCTAATATATTTAAGAAATAAGTAGTTAAAGAACTTGATTAGTCTGTTTTTGAAGAGCTTTTTCTAATTCTTCGTGAACATTATCGTATCAATATTCACTGGGCCCAAACCAATTAAACAATCAATCAATCAAAATTAATTTTATGTAGCAAAAGCATAATAAGTATGTAATGATCGTAGCAGGTGGCATTCTGTAGTACCTGCCTACCCCCATTAGAAAAAGGCGTGAGTTTATGCCTGTGTGTATGCTTTATGATGCTTCCATTGAATGTCATTTATTTTAAAATGCGTCAAAATGTTGGCTTGAATAATTAAATGTGCTTTCATTTGCAACTGAATAAATATTGAGTTTATATTAACAAATGCTCGTTTTCCCGGAAAATTAAACAAGAGCAAGTAAATAGGTTAATTCTTGCGTGAGGACTATGTAACGGCTTTTTAATTTATGCATCGCTGGAATTTTAAGCCGTCATAATATTGCGGGTTGAATGTGGTTACTGCTAGTAAAGATGTAAATAAAATTATATTCTTAGGGTTCCGTACCTCAAATGGAAAAACGGGACCATTAAAGGATCACTTTGTTCTCCGTCCGTTCGTCTGTCAGTCAAGATCCTTTTTCTTAGGAAAGCGTGGTCTACGGTCCCTCGGAGCTTTAAAAAGATCAAGCTTGTTAGTTAATGTATTAAAAACTACGTCCATTTATTCGTATTTCGATACTCGCAAATAATTGAAAATCGTACTTCCCGTGGACCTAGAATCATGAAATTTAGCAAGAAACAAGGTCTCACAGCACAAATAAAGGAAAAAGTCAAAAAATCGTTAATTGTTGTTTCATCACATAAAACTATATTTTTTTACGATTACAAACTTACTTTTGCAGTTGGAAGAATTGACCGTGACGTATATCAATGTATGGACGAACATTTTTTCAACTACAAAGTTAAGTTTATTCTTGGGATAAATTATTCATTCCAACGATGGAACCCTTTTGTGCGTGGTCCAGCAAGCTCTTGGCCAGTTTCTTTTTATTTCCTTTACTGACTTTAAATTGGCCGGAGTCAAAAATAGTAAAGTTACGTTAGTAGGTAATATTTTTGTGAAAAATTAGAGGATTTGAGACTATGATGAACTGTTTAACATTTAAACTTTTTTTTTGTAGAGCAATTTACCTGACAATATACTGATTGCCAACGTTTTTCTACTTTGAAAGGCACCAAAAAGAAGATGTAAGTAATGTTTTTGAATCAAAGATTGGCTTGAATTTGACCCACTGGTCAAAGATATAATTTATTTATTTATGATAATTTCAAGATAGGTTTATACTTGACCGATATTGATATCTAATCTGAACCTTTTTTCGAATGAAGCCTCTCCGGTTTTATATAAAAGGTTAAGTCTTGGCCAACCTCATGCCGATAAAATATACCTACACCAATCTGTCAATCAGTGTGTCAAGCGCGTTTATTTTGGAAATATTTCACTCAGCTGTCGTGTCGTGCAATAGGTCAACCTGTCCATAGGGAAGCCCATTTTCAGAGGTCGGTTTACCTCTAACATGCTGATGTAGGTGGGCCATAGGTTATGTGTGAGGTAAGCTAATTCCCGTAGCAGTGTATACTTACAACATTTCGCTGTTGTAAAACCTTTTTGATTTGCGGGAAATAGAGGCACGTCATTTGAATTTTTCAACTATCATATATGCCTCTGTAACTTTTCGAAAACGTAACGCATTTCAGTTTAGGTACAACTTTACCTCTATTTGAGGTACAAATTTACCCTTATTTGTAACTTCGTCAAAAAAGTTAAGCAATTTGTTATTTCCTGTTTCTTTATTGTGTATACCGTTAATATTTTCTCCCATCTAATAGAGTAAAAAGTACCATAAAAAAGTACCAATAAGCACCTGTCCCATAGAATGTCACAATCATTATTGTTTATGAATGTCATCGCCCGGTCTATTAAGCCGAGCCGTGAGATATGGCCGCCAACAAATTGCTTTGACATTAAAAATATGGAGTCTTTATTGGGATAATATACGTGAATTTTTTAGTGATTTATTCAACAATCAACTTGTTGAGTGGTAAAGAAAGGAATTGATAGGATGGAATGAATTTATTTTTATGTTATACTAGCTTTTGCCCGCGGCTTCGCCTGCTTGGATGTCGGAAAATATCCCACGGGAACGTACTACCGGGATTTCATACCTATTAGCTGAGGAAAAGGTCATTGGCTTCTACCGCTGCGCCCGCGTTGCCATCAACCGTAATTATTTTGTAACGCGTAATTTTGAAACTGTGATATCTTTCAAGACATATTTAATCTAAATTAAATGCCAAATTTAAATAACATATTTTATTGGATAAGGATTCATATTATACCGGTCATAAAAGCTTCGGAAATAATTACATTTTCATATAATTCTGAAATATAAAAATAGTTATATGATATGATGAAGATAGACATATGATATCGCGGACGTTTTTGTTGAACTTTTTAAGATATATAGTCCTGTAGAACATAATTTTTATTTATCTCTTACGGCATGTCTCCCAGTCGGCATGATTTTCTCCGACATCTTCAACAATAATCTTCAAATTTCAGCCAATTTACACAAAACCTTAATAAATTATACACTAAAACCTTCCTCATGAATAATTTCGTCCATTCGTGAAAACCGTTTGAAAATAGGTTTGGTAGTTTTTGAGTTTTTCGCGTTCAGAGAGACAGACAGACAGACGCGGCGGGGGACTTCGTTTTATAATATGTAATACAACAATATGTAATAATATGCAATAATATGTAATAATACAATAATATGTAATAAAGATACGCTATACACCTTATTTGGCGTATAGCGTAGAAGAAAAGCATCTTTTTGTCGCCATTCGTTTTCTTTATGGCCTTCAATTGACCAGCTTGTAATTGTTCCACTACAAGACAAAGGTTTCTGCTCATATGAGGAAGGAGCATTGATTAATTAGTCCCGACACTTGTTCACTTCGTCTAGATCTTTGTGTTCTAAGTTCTGAAAGCCAATTCTTGTACTCAAAAAACGTTCTAATTAAAGTCGTAGTCTAATCTTAAGTGATATTCTTTACCAGAAGTACTCATCGTATTGTAGTTGGACCGAGACCGCTGTACTACACCTAATGTCTGACGAGGCGGGCAGCGTTGGCAAAAGAGCGGCGGGATGCCGTGAGCGTTGACAAATGAGCGACGGGATGCCATGAGCGTTGACGAATGAGCGGCCTGCACTGCCCCCGTCTCGCCACGCACATAACAAAAGCGTTTTGGTCAAACTTAAGTGGTCAAAATAACAGGATTGTACCGGAATAGAGCAGTTCGTTGTGGACGTGGTATGACAGCAGCTCTCTTCATCAAAGAGTATGTAATTTTATTCCTCATCATCTTCTGTCATCAGAACACAGCCGCCATGTAACCATCGCTGCGTCGCTCTGCTCTCTAGCAGTACTGACTGTCACCAGCCAGTCACTCTTATCCAATATTTTCGGTTGTTCTATTAATTACCTAATAAAACGAGGTGGCGCTATTTGCTGTGCTGTTAAATCGAAAGTTTTGTATTTAAGATATTTTTCCAGAAAAATACAGCAACACGATATTACTAGCAAGTTACAAGTTATTGCAGTTTGCATGGTAGCTACTGCTCAGGAGTTCCCAACTCATTATGACTCCGAGTGCTGAGAAAGAAAAAGTTTTTAACAACTTATCCTCCTAAATTAGTTCAATAGTTCTTGCTTCTCCGTAGTTAAAAAGTTCCCTGCAAAAGTGTCCTGATAATACAAAGAAATTATGGTAGGAAGAAAATAAGTAAGTGAGTAAGGGAACTAGCGTTTTGTTCAGAAGGCTTACAGTACGTAAGTTGCAGCTTAGAATCTTTAACACTTTCACTACCCACAAAGTACAATACAGTACATTAAAGACACAATAGTTTAATAATTAACCTGAACTAGGTATATGTGGTTCATGGGACAGGGAAAAGATGAACCATATTAGCTTTTCAAAATATTAAATTACAATCTTTTTTGTTTGCTATGAAACAGTCAACCAGGGTTCCTGTAGACGTGTGGATCGCCCGGAGGACACGGTGGAGCATACGGTGGAGGTCTGCCCAGCTTGGGCGGAGCATCGCCGTGTCCTCGTGGAGGCGATCGGCGGCGGTGATCTCTCGCGTCCGGCCCTGGTTCAGGCCATGGTACGGAGCGAGAGGAAATGGGAGGCCGTCACCTCCTTCTGCGAAGCGGTAATGCTCGCGAAGGAGGAGGCGGAACGCGTGAGGGAGAGGCAAATTTCGCGCCCTCACGCCCCTAACCGCCGCAGGAGGAGACGCCCGGCTTGCGGGCGGTGAGCAATGGGTGGCTCACCGTCCGATAAGGACCAGGCCCGGGTCGACGGCGCGTTGTGTTCCACGCGCGCCTCAAAGAGATGTCAGCAGATTTGAAGGGGTCCACTAGGGCCGATGCCTGCCGGGGTTGCGAAGAAAACCGAAAGGGAGATCGTGGCCCCCGGCAACAGGGCAACCGAAGGAACACGGGTGGGTTTTAGTCAGTAAGAGTCTGACACGCCCTCCCGCTCCGCCCAGAGCGGGAGAAGTTATTTGATGATTTCCCACCCACAAAAAAAAAAAAAAAAAAAAGGGTTCCTGTAGACAGAAGATGCAAAGGCTAATAGGAAGTGGCAACTATTCAGGGACTAGTTTTGCAGCTACTGTTTATAATTACCATATTCATTAACAGTTTACAATCCTAACTAATAATCTAAATGCGAAAGGGAATATGATTATTTTTTGTAGACCATGACCTGGGTTAGGACATATAGTACTTTTATCCCAATATTCTTACGGGATCGATACTTATGTTGGTGAAACTGCAAGGCGCATCTAGTTTTGTAATAAATCAAGGTTGGTTTGTGGAATATGGCAAGTTTTTTACAAGGTATAGGTAAATGCTTATATTTAAATAGAAGCTTTTGCTCGCGGCTTTACCCTCTTCTAAGTTAGAAACTACTACCAGGATAAAAAAGTACCTATACGAACGTACCTATACTACGTGACTCATTTAATAAAATAAATTATCCCCTCCCCCCTTCAGTAACCACCCGTAGTATATGATAAGACCTCCCCACCTCCTCTAGTTTTCTAATTCATAAATAAAGTTTTAAATAATTTTTTGCCGACAGGAAGTTAAAGATAAATCATTTGGCTCATATTTCTTTATTAATTCAGCGCTTGTCGCGTGACGCCGAGAGTGAGTATATACTTATAATAACAAGTGAAAATATTACCAAGAAGAAAAAACTTATGTAAAAACATATTATAACAAGAACTTAACATATAAAAAAAAATGTGTTTTTTTCTTTTATTCACATTTATTTTATATCTCAATCATCCTCAACTTGCTTGAAAATTGCAGTTTTCAATCAGCTTACGTCCCGACACATGTATGTAAGTATTGCCATCTGTGAGTTTAATTAAAAAGCACTAAACACTGCGCGCCATATTTGAATATAGCTCGAAAAAGCACGAGCTTTCCCTAGAGGATATGGACTACGTGACAAAAACCTGAGACCCTCTCGCCCCTGTGACCAAGCGAGAGATCACCGCCACCGATCGCCTCCACGAGGACCCGGCGATGCTCCGCTCAAGCCGGGTAAATTTCCACCTTATGTTCCACCGTGTCCTCCGGGCGTTCCACACAATGGTGACACCCGGGCGTTTCTTCCTGTCTTATCCTGAACAGGAACCTCCCGAAACAGCCATGTCCGGTGAGGATCTGAGTTAGGCGGAAGGTGAGGATGCCGTGGCGCCTCTCTAGCCACTCCTAAAGTTGTTGACACAGTTCACATAAGCAAGCTGAAGTGGCAATGAGTCGGCCATATTAGCCGTAGAACCGTTGACCGTTGGAGTAGACGTGTTCTTGAGTGAAGACCGCGAATCGGCAAACGTAAGGTAGGACGCCCTCAGGCTAGGTGGAGCGACGATCCTCGCAGGGTGAGGGTAGCAGCTGGATGAGAGTTGCCGAGGTTCGAGCTGAATGGCGTGCAATTGGAGAGGCCTACGTCCAGCAGTGGACTGCTGTAAGCTCATCAGCTCCGTCTAATCACAGAAAATAATAAGATTCAGAGTTTCTTGCTCGTGCTTCTTCATAGAAACCTACTACCTACGCTTTGCAAATTCAAATTCAAATTCAAATTCATGGGCAACTAGCTTCATCTTTCTGACTGACCGACCCCTTGACAATTCAAAAATGCCTGAAATTGATTTATTTGAAATAAATGCTTTGAGTTTGAGTTTTGAGTTTGATTCCCTTTTGCAAATGACTTATTTTTTCACACTTACGGATCCCTAAGAATAATAAAACTTAATAAAGCCAACGCGTCAGCTTCCGTCCCTTATAAAGACGAAATCGTCCAAATATAAGTTAATAGTGTTTGTCTGTTTGTACAGCTCCTTTTATTAGATGGCACGAAGAGATTGTGGGCTTTGTTAAATATTATACAACCTACATATATACGTAGGTAGGTATGCGGAGGCAGGAGAGATAAATAAAAGACTACGTGTTTGTCATGAGACTGAAAAAATAAATTATAGAAGATATCAACTTATATTAAGTACGTGATTTATACTTTTGAAGTGTATTGAGAGTATATTAATGACTAGCTTTTTCTCGCGGCTTCGCCCGCGTCGAGGTCCAAAAATATATTATGAGAACGTGCTACCATACAAATTGACGTATGGCCGACGGGCCATGATCTACTCGTGTGCCAAATTTCATCCAAATCCGTTCAGCCATTAAGGTATGAAAAAGTAACAAACAGACAGATATAATTACTTTTGCTTAAATAATAATAAGTATGGATAGTATGGACCTACAGACTAGTACACACGGCTACACATCAAGCTATACATTTCCAGTATAAGCTGACCTCGCATTGTACGGAAATTCTATACAATGCAATTCAGCTTAGACTGGAAATGTATAGCTTGATGTGTAGCCGTGTGTACATAATTATTTATTGCCGAGTCCAGTGCGTCGAGAAGTAAATCTAAAGAGGTTTTAATTAAAAACGAAACACAGTAACATGGACTTTCAAAACAAAAGACGGACTTTAGAGAAACTTAAATATTAAAGCTTTGTAATATGATGTTACAAAATACATAGTAGCAAAATACTTCGTTAACGTTGTAAAATTGCTGTGCCCTTACAGAGATCATGGCAGATAAGAGCCCAGCTCTTAAATAACATATACTTACTATTTACCACATTAATGCAATAAGTATATAATTTAATTCTAATTTGTATTTGAATTGTAAACTACGTCATTTGTAAGATCGAAAATAATAAATTGTTATAAACGTTGAAATAAAGTTGTATTTTGTTTAAAAAAATGGTATAGGAAAAGTCTAGCAAAAAAGGTTTAAAAATAATTGGCATGATTTATGTTCATAATCTACTACCTGCTTTTGTGCTTTTAAGGGCTTCTGGCTACTTCGTACGTTTGTTAAAAAGTTAAATAAAAAACTCTTAATTAACACGCGACGGGAAGCGGCTTATGCCCTCCGCATTCACTTTATTCTCTGGTCATAAAAAATAAAGATTAAAAATGTTTGTCGAATTTGAAAATGGAATTTTCACTTACACACACACACGCAGATCTAGGCGTTTCTAAACGGGTCATATTCTGTTGTAATATATAGCTTACTTTCACATTTATAATATTAGTTAGGAATGGTGCTCTAAATGTAGCCAAATTCAAAAACTAGTGGTCATTCTGTTCAAGATATTATCATTCGGCTTATCATCATCATCATCATTACCATCTTTTCAGCCGAAAGACGTCCACTGCTGGTCATAGGCCTCCCCTAAGCACCGCCATTTCGACCGGTTCTGTGCTTCCCGCATCCAGCGGGGTTCAATATATGTTTCTGTATTCGAAATATTTCAGCCACACATTGCAGTAAAAATATGTCCCGTTTGGAAGCCTCTTCACATACGCACACATTAAAACATAGCACACGAAGTGTAAATACGGCAACGCACCATTGGATAATTGAAAAACTGACTGAAAATTAGGTCATAATACAGTGCGATGTTGCCATTCTTACAAAGGATTATGTTTCAATTTAATAATTGGTTTTGCATTAATGTAATTCGTGTAACATACAATTTTATATTTATGTATCTTGAAATATTTCGATAGAAAAACCAGTTTCCAACATACCACCGTTATATTATTTTCATATTTTCAACCATTAAAACAAGCATGTGGTTTCAGCAAAATATTAAATCCCTTTAGCAAATTGTGTCGGTAGTGTTCAAACAAGCGTCGTGTGGGTACAAAGACTGAACACAAGCAATTCCCTGTGTATTGGCGTGTACCGCTAGTTCGACGTGCATACTAAACTGACCAGGATCACATGTATGACATGTAGTGTGGAGGTGGTATGCAGGGCCCCTTTATTCGAATTTGATTAGAGAGAGGTGCATGTAGGGACTTATTTAACAGAATTTATTTTCTGTGATTACAGCAAAAAGCATAAAATTCAATCAGGATGTAGATGAGGAGTATAGGCTTTCTGAGACGAAAATCTTTCTTTGTGGTGTGGCTTGTGAAAGAAAACACATTTTAAGAAAAATTCGCACAGGAAGAACACAGACTAAATATTAAAACATACAGACTTATGGAGGAACTTAGAATAACACGACGACTCTTAAAACGAAATCAGATAACTCAATAATTATAATTATAATGTATTCAAAAATAATTATATTTTTTTTACATAAAGAGCTAGTCATATGTATTGTGAAACGGAAGCTCATTAGAAAACTTTGTAACAATTTAAACCGTTCATTGGCTAACTGTACACACGGAAACAAACATGACAATTTAATTACCAAAAACACAATTTTAAAGTATCTACAACAAGATGCAAAAGACAGCCAAACGTTCCTAACACCTTAGCAATAGACTGAAACATAATCAAAAGATAAGGCGAGTGGGAGTTATGATGCGCTAAGGTAGTTCACGAAATTAAAATTTTCTTTACATGTTTTGCAATTTGCAAGTCAGCGTTAGCTTGTATGTTAATCAAAATATGATTCGCGATTGTAAAAAATATACATTGACAGAATTATAATTATTACAACTATAAATACAACTCTCTAACTTGAAGTTACCCTATTTAATGACTATATAGATAGTTGTATTGACGACTTTAATTATTATAATTCTGTAAATACGTTTTTGAAGTGAAAACTTCTTTAGGCGCGTTGGGCATTTTTGATATGACTTTTGTTGGGCATTTTTGGACTAAACCATTGATTTCGCGACACCATGACGACACCTCATTTTTGTAAACACGATTATGATCTGTATTTATATTAAGTTAAGGATCAATGTTCTATGCAAGTATTTTTACTTTAAGGGTTTTGTAAACGCGATTTTTCTCTTTATTTATATTAAGTTACGGATCAATGTTCTATGCAAGTATTTTTACTTAAAGGTATCGGAAGTGTTTATTTTTTTTTTTGTAAACGAGATTGTGCTCTTTATTTAGATAAGGTTACGGACCAATGTTCTGTACAAGTATTTTTCTTCCACCAATGCGATTTTCTTCAAGGTTTCACTTCTGTCGGCACTCCTGGAGTGCCACCACTTTTTTTTTTAGGTCGTACCAACAACCTGATACTAACCTGCAAATAGCAAGAATGGTGAGAAAATTGGAATTTCGCGTCTTCGCTTTAATACGGTTTGCACGCGAGCACCTACGTCCTACACGCGTGGGTAGTGGGTAATCGGCCCACGCAAGGAAAAGTATTGTATCTACGTCACTCGAAGGAAATTAGGCAATTATTCATTAACTCGCTGAGCATTGGTAGGTCAGGGGTCAGGAACACGGGTGGGTTTTAGTCAGTAAGAGTCTGACACGCCCTCTCGCTCCACCAAGAGCGGGAGAAGTTATTTGATAATTTCCCACCCAAAAAAAAAGCAGTCAGAGCTCACGTGCTTAGGATTGTTAGAATTCTTTTCTCTACTATAAACACACGTTGTTTACACCTCTTTATCTACTTTCTTATCGCAGGTATGCTGGAAGAGATTTCTTTAGAAATAAGCATTGCCTTTGTACGTATTTTTCTGTTCCTTTCTTCTTGTCTGTTTATATGTGTGTGCATAAACTGTTAAATAAATAAATATAATGGGATTTTACTTCATTATTTGGTAATTGTAATATGACGTAATTCTAGAGGCCTAAGAGGTTTTGCCATACCCTGCATCGATCAATCTCAGATATTATTGAAATATCAGGTGGTTATTTATAATTTCACTAACTTTAACTACGTTATGCTATTCAGTAGAATTATGTATGGTGGTGGTGGTAGTAGTTTCTGATAAAATAGATTTGGAACTTTACACATTTTCTATTTATTTTTTTATTTGGGAAATTATCAAATTTCTTCTCCAGCTCTTCCTGTCAGACTCTTACTGACTAAAACCCACCCGTGTTACTTCAGTTGCCTATATTGACAGGGGACACGGTAATCCTTTCGGACAATAACCGCAATCCCGGCAGGCATCGAGGCGCATGACATTTGAGGCGCGCGTGAAACACAACGCACCGTCGACCTGGGCCTGGTCCTTATCGGATGGCGAGCTACCCATTGCTCACCGTCCGTAAGCTCGTGCTTACGGTGGCCGGGAATCGGCCTGCGACTCCCGATGCGGACGCCCAGGGCGTCTCCTGCGGCGATTAGGCAAATGAGGGCGCGAACTTTGGCTCTCCCTCACGCGTTCCGCCTCCTTTTTCGCGAGCATTACTGCTTTGCAGAAGGAGGAAACGGCCTCCTATGCAACTTTACACACTTGGCATCTACAAGAGGAGACAAAAGATTTCTGATCTAGTTTATACCGACTTCTTTAAAACTTCTAACAAAACAACAAATTAAACATGACAGATAGCAATTTCTACCAAAGTAGCAATTGTAAACAACATAAGCATAATTGGACATTGGCAATATTCCAAGTGAACGCCAGGTTGAATTAACGTCTACAAGTAATGAAAAAAAAAGTTTTCCAAAATAGAACTGGTCTTATTAGTTAAACTATCAAAGTTGTGGGGAAACTTGCATGTTTGGCTTGTTGTTGTTTATTGTATCAGTACCTGGTGAAAATAGAAAATGCTCATTTTATAGTATAGGATAGCTCATACTAATCATATGTATATAGTACACACTAATTCCATGCTGCTATGTCATTGTTCTAGAAGCATTATTCTCATGTCATTATTCACTATCTTGTTCTAAACTTTGGGCGACCGAACTCTGCTCGGGTGAAAATATGGAGAAAACGAATTTTCCCAGATAAGAAGAGACCTAGCTAGATCGAATTTTCGCTCCTGTAAACCCCTCTCTTGCAACTTTCATCGAAATCGTTAGAGACGTTTTAGAGAAAGTGAGTACAAATATATACAAATATTGATCGTTTAATAGTATAAGATAGGATAAATTTAATGACATAATTTGGCACATACACTGGAATCACACAGAGACGAAGCCCAAGTTCTAGTTGTGAGAACGTTACAGGTTGATTTTGTCAGGTTTATACGGCGGCTGACCACGACAGTAATGACAAGGTATCAAATAACCCCAAACCTTCATATACCACATCCAATCTTTAACACATTCCTGTTTCCAAACTAAAGCTTATTTATTGAAAGTGCCCGCTCCCTAGCCAATAGCGTGACGTAGGTGTCGAGCAGCGTCGTGTCGCAACGTAATCACGCTTTGTGTCATCAGCGTGATCAGAAGCTACGTGACCGAGTGGTTAGATATTTATACACTGCAACTAGTAGCGTGACACACGTGTCAATCCGCTTTGCCTCTGCATCGCAACGCAATCAGCCTTTGTGTGATGAAAGTCTAACTCTAAGTGAACTAGTGTTGTGACTTGATGTACTGTAGTGAGTAGCGTGACATCAGTAACGATTTTTATCGTATCGTAACCCAATCATGTTTGTGTCATCAGCGTGAAGAGATGCTACACGACCGAGTGTTGTGATTACATACTATTTATTAATTGGATCTCCAACAGAAGGTACACAATTTCATGCAAGTTACAGAAAAGGAACAAATACTAGAGAGCGGTTCCAATTATAGGTGACCACATCATTCTCTTGTAGATACAGTTTAGTGAAGCAAAACTTATCAACTCAAACTTGTCTTGTGTGTTCTTGACTCAATCTAGATTGCCATCGACACGCTAAGATTAAAGGAGAATGTAGCCAACAGACTTAACATTTTGAAGCTACTGGTGTGACAAAGGTGATGAGTTGCTACTTGCAAAGCAATCCCGCTTTATGTCTTCAGCGTTATAAGGGTATACTAGATATTTATACGTAGCCGGTAGCGTGACACAGGGAACGAAAATGTATCACGCCGAGCTTCAGGATCTTTGCAAAAATACTCTTGGAAAACAAAAGCTAGTCGACTTAAGTACTCTGCTTAAACTTATTTCTCTGTACGATTAGTCGCCTCCTCAGAAAATTTAACTCAACAACTTGAAGATTCCCAAAACATATTCTTGTCAAAATAAAACTTAATACGAAAGGTAAAGTTACGCAACAATTATGCGGAACATGTAAAATAAATTAGTGTTGTGCGTAACGTCGATGTTTGCTCAGTCGGTACAAATGATCCGAGTTGAGTGCGAACATCTGGGCCCGCGGCGAGTCGTTATCAAAGCGATCGTGAACTAGGGATGGGGTCGTGTCGATTAGGGTTTATTTTACAGAGAAATGTGGGATTGCAAATGAACAAAAGATTTTGTTTTCTCAAAGAATTATATAGAGAAATGTGGAATCGGAAATTAATGAAGAAAGAGGCAGTTTTATCAGCATAGTGCGGTTTTTTTTTATATGGGTGAAATGTTATATTATAAATATTCTATCTAAAGCTGTTAATATTAAAAATACTTATAATCTGTAAATCGTGTTTTATACAGTTAAGAAGGTGTAAACTCTGTTAAAAAACTCTATAATAGTACCAACTCTGGATTACAATTAAAACAAATTCACATTTGATTCATTTCAACAATTTTCTACCAGTCGATGTAAGTACAAATATCAACAGTCATTTCTCCACCCTATTTTCATTCCACACGCTTCGTTCCGCAAACAACTCGACGACAACGAGCCCTTATCGATGTTGATACGATTCATCGAATATCGATAGCGTAACATTAAGGCCGTGCCTACAACTGATCACTGAACGCCGGCGTGCCGTCATATTGTGTAAGTTGTATTAAAATAAATAAATGTTGAGAAGGTTCGCTTCTTGTAGGGGCAATAAACGTACTTAAAATTGCCACACCTAAAAATAAAACCTATCTCAAGTTCTTAGACGGCTGATATCTAAAGGTGACTTCGCTGGTTTTGAGTAAAAAATCCTTACACATACATACATAAACGCCTCTTCACGCCTTCTTCCCATGGGGGTAAGCAGAAACTACAGAACACCACCTGTTACGATCCTTACATACTCCTTTTGCCTCGTTTACGTTCATACATCTGGTCTTACACGCCCGCCAGTTGCGAGAAAAAAAAAATGAGAGGGTAAAAAATTCTTATCTGTTAAGAAACTGGCAAATTTATTACTTGATGGATGAGCTCAACAGACAGCCAATTCACTTGTCAAAAGTTTTCCTCTCCACATAAAAATGGTTAATTTGTCGACAAGTTTTCAGAAGATAAAGTTCGGATTGCATCTAACTGTGACTAAGAATACAATGCTTAAGTTCGTTTTTAGCCTTCTGCATTTTCTTATTCAATGATCACGTCGTGAAGTTAGTGGTCATTCTACGCTTTAAGTGTGATTTTCAAAGCTTCATTGTACTCTTATGGGTTTTGTATGGAGATATGGGTTGTAGCTATCAGATCTTACTGGTACTGAGATTTTATGGTCTGCGTTTTACCATATTATGGGGCGCTAGAGTCATTTCATTTTCATCGTACGTGTTTAGTGATTGTGTTCAAAGCTTTTATGCAGTCAACCAGGGTAAATGACAAGTGAAAATTTCAATTGGCAATTGGAAAATAGTGGTCGCAATACTCAATCAATCTGTCTAGCCTGTTCCCAACTGCGTTGGGTTCGGCTTCCAGTGTAACCAGATGCAGCTGAATACCATTATAATATAAGCGACTTCCTATTTGACCTCCACAACCCTGAGAAATTAAAAAAAAAAAAAAAAACAAAATTCAAAATATTTTTATTTCACATAGACCTACACTTCTGAAACGTCAGAAGCTAGGTGCACGGTTCCAATTGGTCGTTTCGTATGGAGAAGAGCCGGCAAGAAACTCCACGGTTACTCTTTTAAAAATAATTGGCTTTTACAATTCTTTCAAATAACAGTGTGACTAGGTATGGGAGGGCAGTGTAGGTCTTTCAATAAGTACCAATAATATCAATAAGTTAGTAAAACGATACCCCTTGGTAAGACAGGTTTTCCGACTTTTGGGCTTTTGACTTAAAGATCTGCAAATGACAGCCAGGACGAACGGCTTAACGTGCTTTCCGAGGCATGGAGGGGTCTCAATATGTAATGGATGGTCACCCATCTATTACATAACCTTCGATCGACCCATGCGGCTGTTGGCAAAACCCTACAGGACATCCGCAGGAACCAAGACATGATGGGTGGTGTCACAGTTCTGACTGATAAAGTGAATGCTTCGTTGAAACGGTCGACTCTATGATCGAGAGTTCATAGACTGCGCTTGACCATCACCATGCGAGCTTAGCTTAGCGTGAATTCAAATGCTCAGAAATTCTCCGATGTTCTTCTAAAAGTTGGTGAAGGCACTCTACCAGAGACTCTTTGTAGATTAGTTCCCACTTTAGAAGATCTTATTCGTCTGGTGTACGGGGACATCAGTCGAATACCGTACCAAGAGAATTCTTGGGCGTGTTCCCATTTTAACGCCGAAAATGATAAAGCTGCAGCGATCAACACATCACAGTTTTCTCTCGCAAATTGAAGGGAGCGAAGTGATAGACACCTCCATTAATACTGATGTGGATGAAGATGATGCCATATATTACGCCGTAGAATTCTTCAATTAACTAATGGCAAGTGGATTTCCGGTGTACATAATCCAGCTGAAGGTCGTTGTCCCGATTATGCTCCTTCGGACCTTAACTTCGCCGATGTTGTGTAACGGAACCCGGCTCAAAGTCGTGTTTTTGCAGAGAAACGTCATCGAAGCGAAAATTGGCGAGACAGTATACCGCGTATACCACTAATTCCCCACAATTACCCATTTAAGCGCATGCAGTTCCCTGTGAGCGTATGGTTTGCGATGAAGGTTGAAGGCTTTATTAACAAGTCACAGTGGCTGACACTAAAAGGCTGAAGGCTGCGGGTGTCGACCTCAGGATAAACTGCTTCTCACACGGATAACTGTACGTCGCTTGCTCTCGATTCACCATTCCTGTCTATATATTTTGGCTGCTGAGAATAAAACTACAAATGTCGTATACAGGGAAGTTTTATAAAAATGTAGCTGGTAGTGTAGTATATTGTAGTGTCTTACGACACGCGAACGAAGTCGCGCGCAGAAGCGAAGTCACTATAAGGTCGAAAGCCTTGGGCAGATCAAGGAAGCACTCATACACGGGTCTTTTACGTTTTGTGTAGAAATTGACGCTTAAGACACAGTGTAGTTCTTTCAGTGGACAGCCAGGGACGACACCTGAACTGATCATTGTGCAGTGTTATCGATCTATTTAACTGCGCGTTAAGCAAACCGTCAAATACTTTAGCAGTTACAGTGGCAAGAGAAATAGGCCTGCAGTTAGTCTTGTCAGTACTATCGTCGTCAAATCTCCTCCATCCATAACAGGTCTCTTTGATGAACCTTTCTTCTATGATCTACAAACTATCATCTTTAACAATGTTACTACTATAAGAGGAAAATGTACATTTCACCTAGCAACAGCTCAGCCAGAACACGATGTGTGTATATCCTACATTTTGTAGCCAGATAGCAATCCTTTTAGCCGATTGCACATTGTCTTTCGATCCGGTTTCTAGTACTGAACACTTGTGTAATGAAACATATTTATGAGTGTGGCTGTACGAATCTTCCACAAGGTTCTGAGGGATCTGGTTGGATCTGTTGAACCGAAATTAAACGAGGTTTTGAAGTCATTGCGAGCTTTGCTTTCAAAGCAAAGGAGTCCTAATATCGTTTTTACCAATATCTTTTTCGCAATTATATGATGTCAGTCAGTCACCAGGATTGTTGCAGGACCGTTTTCGGATAAAAATCGAAGTTACTTACTTGACTTAAAATTTGTATAATACGGAACCCAATTATCCAATGCGTGCGTGTTATCCAATTTTGGATATCAGTTGCGTTTATAACAATGGTGAACAATAGCATGAAGTCCCCCCACTTTTCCAACACAATCTCCATATTTCACCACAAGCAAATGGAAAATTGGGTTAAAAAACACGATTGACCTGAAATTCCAAACTACTCTATTATTGACGAACGCCACAAAAATCCCCATTCACGTCAGTTTAAGGGCAAGCAATAAAAGTTTTATATCCCCATGAAAATAAAGTTACTTTTTACCTCATCGTGAAGCGATCTGACCTCTGGGACTGTAGAGATCGAGTGGATTGGAAAAGTCTTAACTGTGAGAGCAATCCAAGTTTTTCTTGTGATTTCTTTTGTTTACGTTATGCTTTTGTGGTTTTTAAGCGATTGTGTCTACCCACAATCTTCCTAACTACAAAGCGATATGCGATTGTAGGTAGCTGGTAGGAAAATATATATTTTTAAAGCTATTCTGCTTTAAATATATACCACCGTATTCTTCTTGTTGAATATTTGTCTTTTGGCCGCGGAATCCGCTAGATATGGGAAGCACAGAACTGATCGTAGTGACGGTGCTTGGGGAAGGCGTAAGTCCAACAGTGGACATCTTTCAGCTGAAATGATAATGATGATTTGTCTTCTGAAAGACCATTACTATAAAAAATTGCCAAATTACTGAGACTTATGAGATAGAGAGAAACCCGTGCGTTGTAATATTCTGCTTAATTTCTATACATATTTAGATAATGCCAAAATAAGTTAAAAAAAAAAAAAACTAGTAATGAAAAACCTCAATTACAAGCCTTGCGTAAAGGTAGATCTTTCTAAAACAACAGCAAATGTTCACCTTATTTTTAGAGACAGGTTTACACACACGCTATATTCAATTACTGTCACAACAAACAGCCTAGGTAGCCGGGCAACCAGGTTATAACAAGGATAATAACTTCATCCGCATACACCCGGAATGTAATTATTACCCGTATTTGCGGAAAATCCGTTCTATTAGCTGCTGGTAAACCACTTACTTTTTCTATTCTCCGTGATAATGATCTCGCACTATGCTGTGTTGCATGGTGTGACTGATGAGCGAAAATCGTTGAAAAAGAAGGAAAAGTTAAAAATTATTACAAACTTTTTAGCGAGAGCAGACTTTTTATTGAACAAAACGATTAAACAAACTGTAACACACATAACACAGAATAACAATAGAACATAAATAAATTAAATTGTTGTTGTCAAAAGTCGTTTTGACTTTTTATTTATTTATTTGGCACCTCAACGACTTACTCACTAAAACATACACATACAAAAATCACATACAGTTTTAGGTATTGTGAACTCGTCACTTACAGAAGTGCACAGCACTAGCAGAGAACTTAATGATTATAGGACGTTTTAGTTATCGTTAGTTGATTTAGTTGCAAAAAATAAAAATTAACTATGTTCACAAATACGATGGAAAGTACAGAAATATTTAACTAAATAACAAAAAAAAAAGACAAGCGATACAACACCAACACTATTGACTGGTGGTATCGTTTAACTTTAAAATACCCACCGTACTACTAGAGGTACGGCCAGAGGTACGGTGGGTCTGCAGTGGTCATTGACGATGTAAATATTTCCGGTTGCCCAAAACTGCACATTGTATGTTGCGACACGTTAGATCGCTGTTTTGTCACTATGGTCCGACTTACTGAATGCCAATTGGTAGGGCCACTTACAAATTGTGTCCTTTGATTTGATTATTTGAATAAACCCGAAATCCTATTTCATTTGACAATAAATTGAGGTTTATTTTTAACCGACTTCTAAACGGAGGAGGGAGGCGATTACTCCGCCAATTATGAATTGATTTTGATGATTCTTTTTTGTATGGTAGGTCATATTTCAGAGGTGGTCCCATATAAATTTTATTAATTTTGCTTGGGTAGTTTTTGAGTTAGCTTCAATAATACGTATTTTTTCCACTTAGTCTAATACATGGTAAGTTTTTAACCAGTGCGCCCCATTGTAAAAGTTGTTCATAATAATGAGTCAAGTCATGTGTTTAAGTTTGCGCACTGGTTAAAAACTTACCCTGTATTGTATAGTGTGGTGGATGTTATAGTTCCTGTCACTGTTATTTACATAAAGCAGGTAAAGTCTGTATTTTAATCTCGGAGACTAAATTGACATTTCCAGTGTTACCTGTTTTTAGCAGTTTTTAAATATTGATGTACCACAATCGGAATTTTACCGTAAAATACGGTTTTTCGTAGTAGTACGGTATACTAATCGATCTTCAACTAAAGTTTTTCTAAATACCGGGCTACATTGGCAGGTGCTGGAAAAAGACAGTTTAGATTAAGTACCCATTTGCTCCATAAAGGAGTATAAGTTTTGATCGTAGAAGCTCTCCAATATGTTGACAAAAGCTGCTTTTCCTCACCTGACCAGTTTTGTGTTAGAAGGGGAGTCCTAGCCGAAATGAGCCAGGCATTCAGTTGTAGATTGAGAACTTGAGCTGGGGGACGCCCAGTCATTGAGCCCACCAATGATGTTTTCACTTGGGTGCTACTATTATCAAATTTCCTTTTGCTGAGTTAAGATAGTGTAACAAACGTGGCAGAAGAGGAGGTGGAGGAAAAATCCACGGCAGGTCGTATAGCCAGTATCTGCTGAAAGCGTTCGATTCTGATAAGTATAGAGTACACGCACGGGATGAATGGCCGAAACGGGAGTACCTTGGGCTACAAGGTTATTAAGAATACCCTCAGTAGGGAGGGATTTTCTTTGAAATGCGCTTGATGACGACGCGGGTTGGACTTTCTTTTGCGATTAGGTATGGAACGATTAATTCTGAGCACAGAGGAGACGGGAGAGATCCCTATAGTCCGAAGACGTGGGAACTGCGACTTTATTGCCTCTGCTGTGTAGAGCGGGCATTGAAGTAATTGATCTTGCGATCATTACACATTTTGGATATTTCCGTGGTTTTGTATTTGCCCAAGAGGGGCTAAAGATCTCAACAAACGTTTTACAATGACAATTAATACGTTAAAGAAATGCACTATCAACCCAGTCTTGATAAAGGTAATAATTGTTAACACTGGTTGTATTGGAAGACTATAGAAATCGTTACGGCAAGCGTAACAAACCGATCGGCCATCGCAGTGAGTCAGCGGTGCAGCAAGTAGGGTAGGAACGGCATGTCCGTTCACGGCGGGTGTCGGGCGGCGTGTGATTTTTTGGCGACGGCTAAATTTTGCATCTTTTGTTATCAGGTTGGCACAGTGATGATGCCCGAAATCATAATATTTTGGTTATATCACTATATAAAATATCGTAAAATACGTATATTATCGTTTGGATAATTTTATGTCACGCATTAGTAACAAGAATAAAAAGAAAATCGAATGTTAGACATTTGACAAAAACATAAAACGTTACGATTAAAAAACCGGAATCATCGGTACAACACTGCGATAAGAAGCTGGCCACATTATTTTGAAGTTTGACATTTGCAGTTGTCAATTTAGTCTCTGAAATTTAAAAAAAGGATTTTAGTGGTATTCGAATTTGTGTGGGATAGGAATACAACAAGTGAAAAATAAAAACTTTTGACAAAAAAAAACCGAGTTAAAAAAAACACAATAAAGTGAAAAAAATACTTCAATTTTTGAAGACGGTGGCAAAATACAAAAATTTAGAATCAAAGACACCGAAATTGAAATAATTTTTTCTCTTTTTGTGTTTTTTTTTAAGTCTTTTTTTATTTTAATCCACAATTTGCGCCAAACATTTTTCGATTACGATTTAATAATGTTATTCAACAATAACTGTTGGGAAAAGTTAGATATAAAGTTGAAACCTAAATTCAGATAAATTAGTCAATTAATGATAAATGTTTAATTAAAACTAGCTGTAGGTATTAGACAGTCTGAATCTCAAAGTTGTACAGCGATAGAATTAATAAACTCACCTGTAATCGCTATCGCCAACATCTTGCACCACCAATTTACTCGGCTAACTACTACCAATTTACCGCTAATTCTCAGCAGAATGGAACACTGAGTCTCTCCCCAGACGATGTATGAGACACGAGCTGCCTTTAATTATTACTGTCATGGCCGCCACAGCTTGCTCGGGCTTGCTTTTTGAGATTAGAGTATAAAGCGCTGGATTACTCTAGGAATGGTTCTAGATTTTGAATTGTCTATTTGAAGGGTAAATAGATAAAATGATTGCTTGGAAATAAAATCATCTGCCTAGCCTTTTCCCAACAGTGTTGGGGTCTGCTTCCAGTCTAACCGGATGCAGCTGAATACCAGTATTTTACATGGAGCGACTACCTATCTGACTTCCACAACCCATTTACTGGCCTTGGTAAGAGTGGTGGTCAGACTTTCGGGCTTCTGATGACCCATTATGACTGTCAAAGATCCACGAATGACAGCCAGGACCAACGGCTTAAGTTGCTTTCCGAGACACGGAAGGGTCTTGGTATGTAAAGATGGTCACCCATTCACGGACTAACCTTGAATGGGTGACCCGTGTACGTGACGGTAAGACGTGGTTGTGTCGGTAAAAAGATAGATTGGCATAGTATTGATTGGAGATCTATTGTAAATTAAGGTAACCCATTAGTTTTATGGTAAATATTAGAATACTGATTAAAAAGTGATATTATGTGGGGAATAGGAGATGTGATGGTATGATGTAGAATATTGAATTTGATGTTGGCGAGAAGAAATATAAATGAATGACAAAATATATTGGTGTTTCATATTATTTACCTTATCCCTGAAATATTGGAAATATGTAGTTTTACTTTAAGATCTATTTTGAGGTTAAATAATTATATTCGGAATTAAATTAGTTATTTCAGAGTAAGGATAGTTTATATTATATAACCGTAGCGTAGCTTAACCTGATCGATCAACCCCTAGCATAGTTTAGAAATAAAAGACGCACACATTGCTATAACAGCCATAATAACTGCAAAGTCTTCAATTGAATTGTTTTCAATGAATGCTGACATTTTCGCACGGGTTGAAAGAAAAGAGGAATTGTTGAAGCGACTTCTTTGTAGTTGATCCCGTTCTTTTATGTTGATAAACTGTGTAGCAGATATTTTTGAGACTAATAATCAGCCTATAATGTTCACACCGCTGGGACACAGGCCACCTCATGCCGGTTTCCTCACGATATTTTCCTTCACCGTTTTGAGAGCAGTGGTGATGAAATAAGTCACACAAAGTAAAGTGCCTGCTTGGGTTCGAACCCACGACCTTACTACTCGTAAGTCGCGGCCATTACCATTGGGCCACCACTGCTCACCAATGCTTTGAGACCAATGCTTAATACTTATTCTTTTAAATTTATTTTGCTACAAATACGATAGTCTACCGATATCAATTCCAAATGCATAACATAGAAATCATTACCGTCGATGTTGGTAGCTGCACCATCTCCGTTTATAAACCATCTGGCACCACATTTAATTTCGTTCCGCCAGAGAGAGAGAGAATTCCAAATAAAGAGATCTTCTCGGGTCCCTCTTCTCGGGTTCATTTGGAATTCTCGCTCTCTCATCAATCGTTAGGAACTGGATTCAGGATTTGTTATTAAATACCTACATTGCACCCAGCAAGTTACAGCACATGTCGGATATTCTACACCTTTCTCTAAACGTAATTTCTTCCAAAAACCTGAAACAGCAAGAAATCCGATAATCCCCGCTATCCAAACACCAGTTGCTTCCACACACAGTAAGGCGATATGTTCACAGATGTAAACGTGTAAACAAAGTGAGTGATTGTAAGCTCATCGGAGGACCGCAGTGATCCGTCCCCCTTAGTTAACACTCACTATTTGAGGCTAAGGGGATTATGTTCTGTTTTTGTTTTTATTTGCTACGTGTTGAATGGTTTGGCACGTTTATTTGATTTAGGGATATCCTTTAATACATGATCAGTAACAGTAGTGATCAAGGCTGTGATATTCAGTAAAGTTCATTTTGAATACCACTAAAATGACATGAAAGAAATATACAAGTACTTTAAAAAAAAACATTATTTAAAAATTAATCGTACGTAGAAACAAGTTAATTTTTATTTTATTTTTATGCATAACTTATTTTACAATTTCTAATAAAATTAATTATGCTGTGTTACCCTACCGATCCGAGGTGGAGTGCTAAAGTTTTCTCTTTCATCTGAAAAGTTAATTTAAGAAAAGTTTGAGTTAGCAGAGACTGCATCTTCTTCTCAAACTTTTCTGCATATTAGGTCAACAAAGTTTATCCTAGTTCTGATAACTCATATTCATTTTTAAAAGACAATTTAACCTATCCGAGACAAGGTGCAAAAATGTTCGAGGTCGCTACACTTGACTGCATCCTGAATTTTCGCTTATCTGCCTAATTCGACAAAGAATCTTCTATTTCTGTATCAATAGTTAAAATAAAATCTAAGCCTGCTGAGGAGGGGAGACAAAATTTTCGAGCTCGCTTCGCTCTCTCTTGCATTCTACATGTGAAAAAAATACATGTATATTTCTTATTCAATCGAACAAGTAGGTACTTATCATCGCGTGTTTATACATATATTAAAACACTATTAGTTAAGCACCACAAAAACAGCACACATGAAACTGAATAGGTACATTTATATGGTGGTATAATTTATGAGAACATGAATACCATAGTGGTATAAATGAGTGAGTGAGTGAGTGAGTGAGTGAGTGAGTGAGGGAGTGAGTGTGTATGTGTGTAGTGTTGATGATGGTACTGTGATGTGGTGTTTTCAGTGGTATTAAAGTGGTCATTACATTATTGTGGTTATATTTCCATTTCTATTTTCATATGCGTTTAATAATAAAACTAAAACTATAAAGTTAATAAAATTGTGAAATACTTTCTATCGATGTTTATCCAGTCATCATCATCATCATCATTTTAGCCGAAAGACATCCACTGCTGGACATAGGCCTCCCCCAAGCACCGCATTCTGTGCTTTCTACATCCAGCGGATTCCTGCGGCCTTCACAAGGTCATCGGTCTAACTTGTGGGAGGCCTTCCAGCCAGGTCTTCTGGTACGTGGTCGCTATTGCAGAACCTTTCGGCCCCATCGGCCATCCGTTCTGCGAGCAATGTGTCCTGCCCATTGCCACTTAAGTTTCGCAATTGTTCGGGCTAAGTCGGTTTCCTTAGTTCTCGATTCGATCACGTAGGGAAACCCCAAGCATAGCTCTCTCCATTGACCTTTGGGGGACTTTTAGCCTTCTGATAAGGCCCATTGTGAGCGACCACGTTTCAGTACTATAGGTCATCACTGGCAACACGCACTGGTCAAAGACTTTTGTCTTGAGATACTGTGGTATGAAGGACGATAAGATATTGCGTAGCTTCCCGAACGCTGCCCAACCGAGATTTGACGGTTGTCCTCTCCTTCTCGAAGTTGGACTTACCTAGCTTGACAAATATACTTTGTCCTTGGTAAATATACTTGTCCACAACTTCGAGCGTAGCGTCTCCGATCTTCATGAGAGTGGGTGTCACTTGGGCATTTGACATGACCTTTGTCTTGTCTATGTTCATTTTAAGACCTACTCTTTTGGAGGCTCTACTGAGGTCATCGAGCATTGTACTGAGGTCCTCCATGGTCTCAGCCATGATAACTATGTCGTTGGCAAACCGAAGGTTAGTGATATACTAGCCATTGATGTTGTAGCCTAGCCCTTTCCAATCCAGAACCTTGAACACATCCTCCAGTGCAGCGATGAACAGTTTCGGAGAGATAACGTCTCCCTATCTCACACCTCACTGCAAAAGGATAGGTTTCGAGGTCTGGTCCTGGAGTCGGACTGACATAGTGGCGTTTTTGTACAGACATTTCAGCACCTCGATGTACTGATAGTCGATCTGGCACCGTTGAAGAGACTGCAGTACAGCCCATGTCTTGATCGAATCGCTTTCTCGTAGTCCACAAACGCTAAGCACAGAGGCAGGTTATACTTTTCGGTCTTCTGTATAACCTGCCGCAGCGTATGTATGTGGTCTACGGTGCTAAAGCCTTTACGGAATTCGGCTTGTTCAGGAGGCTGGAAGTCCACAAATATGCGCGCGAGACGTTTCGAGATAACTCTTGAAAACAGCCTGTAGACAAGGCTCAGAAATGTGATGGGCCTATAGTTCTTAAGCAGGACATTCTCCATCTATTTAAAGAAGTGTACCACCACACCTCTGTTCTTCAGCTTCTGGAGGGCCTTAAGAACGGGTTTTCCACCGGCCTACAGGAGTTCGGCCGTAATTCCGTCATCACCCGGCGCCTTGTTGCTTTTATGCTGCTTCAGAGTCATCCTAATCTCATACAAGTTGACGTCCGGGATGTCTTCGGTATAGTGTCGGGTCAATCTAGCTCTTGGGTCCTTTGCTAGATTTGTAACAGGGTTACTGGTTGACGTATATAACTGTTCATAGAAACTCTCGATCTCTCTGAACAGTTCAGGTTTGGCGGATACGACTCTGCAATCATCGGTCTTCAGTTTTGCAATCTAGCTCTGTCCAACAGGCAGATCTCTTACAAAAACCTTGGAGCCCTTGTTCCGCTCTATTGCGTCCTTAATACGGTTCGTATTATAATACGAACCGTATTAAGGAAAAAATCCTTGAAAAGCGACCTTCGCCACTATAGTGGCGAAGGTCGCTTTTCAAGGATTTAGAGCTCTGTCTATTGAGTCCGAATACTGCAGGATCATCTCGCGCCTCTCCTCCATGAGCTGTAAAGTAGCATCAGAGAGCTTTGTGTTTCGATTTGTACGATGGGTCTTGAAGATCTTGGACCCGCCCGTATGGACAGTTTCCACGAACCCATCGTTATAATCGTCCACGGAGCTCAAAGCTGAAAGCTCTCGGGGTTTTGGACCTGAATCGGTGCTGAGCGGAGCGTATACTTCATCAGTCGAGATCTTTCCAGCTTGGTATTCAGGTTCAATAAGTATCCAATATGTTGTATTTATCCAATATGTTGGCGCAACAATTTCATTATCAAACTATTGCAATGAAGAAAATAGTTACGCTCTCATTGAATGCACGAACACCCCAAGTTGGGCGATATGAAAGCAATATTACAAGCAATATGTTGGGCAATATATTCGTTGCTAAAACAATTGCAAATGTTCTGAGCACACAGCTGTTGGACTGACTTAATGGTCAAATCTTATTAACACGTTTTAAAGTTCAGAAATTATTGACGACATGTTTTTATTGAGCCTGTTAAATTATTGACGCAGCCACTAAAGAATAGGCACTCTTTTGTTATTTGAGAGATAATGGATTAGATATATTTAATGATGATATGAAAAACCAACACAGCATTTCTTTTTTTCACGTAGCATAATATTATTTTATTTACATCACAGCTATACGCAAGAGATAATATTCAGAAGTGTTTCCAATCTGAATTATTATCGATATTCGGATAATAACCAAGAATTTCGAGCTATGGAATCACAAACCGAAGTTTATATCCCAATCCCACCAGAAATCAAGATTAGAACGCGTCTTCCCACCGATCAGAATATTATGTTAATTCTTTGACAACACCTAGCGTTTGATAATATTACCTACTCCTTTTCTTTGATAAACATCCGATTGCTGGAAGCCTTATTCTACTTAATCGGTTGTCAAGGCTCATCTTAAGAAAGGTGATCGGCTGTTTTTATTTCGGTCAACCAACTACACCTACGAACATAAGATTTGCCAGCAAAACTGATCAGAGTTCTGACATGACTTTTAGAAACCAAAAATAAAAGTTGATACGGCATAATAATATTCCGTTTTGGGCCACAGAGGAATATTTAGTGTTTCGTTTTATGTCCCAGGATTCAATTTAAGCTCAAATTAGATAAAGATGACGGATGATGCTGTTAAGATTATTTATTACCGGACCTTGTATGTTGCTTAAGTTGGAATTATGATTGCGTTTTTTTATTTTAGGAAAATTTATTTTTATATTTATTATTATACTAGCTGCGCCCCGCGGTTTTATCCGTATAAGTCGATCCCGTGGGAATATTGAGATTATAAGCATTCTATGTCCTAATCTAGGTCATGGTCAAACTATGTGCCAAATTTAATCCAAATTTATTGACCCGTTTTAGCGTAAAAGGGTAACAAACAAACAAATAAAAATTTAATCAAACAGATGAGACACATCCCTTACTACCACAAAACAGTGTTTATCAGTTGTTTATGCTAAATATCTTTTAAACACGGCGTTTATATATGGATTTTGACGTGAGACTGACATTAGACACACGTTGAGCAAGTGTCTAGTTGTTTATAGTAAGACCCATCATGTTTTATTTTATCGTTATTTTATTGTAATGATAGCTTAACCCAACATTGATAAGAAGACTTCGCAGTTCTCCCGAGTTTAAGCAAGAAACATAGGTACTATAGAACATACATTAGGTATGCTGGTTCTTCCTTCATTTATTTATTTATATTGGCCGTTCTCTTAGCTACATAAGAAAAGTGATAGCAGTTCAAATACTGATTATAGAACAATTGTTTTTGTTCCTAATATAATGTGTTCTTTTTAACCTAATGTTGGACCGGTTCATAAAGTAGATATTAATAAATATGCACGGGCATGGTTAAGTTTCGTAACTTTCGAAGAGCCTAGTGTTTGGGGTTTATATATAAACGTTGCTTAAAGAAGATGTTTAATTTTGGGTTACCATTATATACACTAAATAAATAGGAAAAAAAGGGGAATGGGGATTTTCATAAAAATACCATCAAATTTATTTGAAGAAGAGTACAGACGTACGAAGATAATTATTGAGAAAGATTTTAAATGAGGTAACCCTATTTTAAGGGCAGCTATGACAGTTCTGCTTGATATGACTTGACGTTTGACGACTTTGACAGTTTTAAGTTTCGTGACGTGACGTCTTTCTTTGAGTTTGCTGCCGTCAGACCAATAAAAAGGCCTTTTTTGTTGGTCTGAGTTGCTGCCGCAATCGAGTAGAATATCCTGTGCTTAGTCCTATTTTATTATTCTAACTAAAACGAAACTCAAGTATTTTCGGAATTCGTCTGTGTTTTTTTTTTATCGCAGATACACAAAGACACATTAATCAAATGTCATTGTCAAAATGACATTTCGCATTAAAGAATAAACTATCTCTGTTTTGCGTATTGCTAATCCATCATATTTACGTTGTGTTGCTCTCCTTGACTGAGTTAATTTGAATGTACATTAAAACGAAGTAATATTATAGAAAATTAACATTAAAAACCGGCCAAGTGCGTGTCGGACCACGCACAATGTAGGGTTCCGTACTTGGGATGAATTTATACCAAGAACAAACTTAACCTTGTGGTTGAAAAATATGTTGTCCCATCCAGAATCCAAAACTACCCATTTAGCTGGCAGGGAAAAAAAGTTTTTTTATGAAAAAAAATTCATGATTCTATTTTACCACTTTGTCGGCATAATTAATATGTATACCCATGCCAAATTACAGCTAGTACTAAGATTCTCTGAGTTAAGCCGCGGACAGAAAACAGACAGACAGACAGACGGACATAGCGAAATTATAAGGGTACCTTGTTTACTACGGAACCCTAAAAACGGTTACTATATTGTATATACATAGTGCTAGCATTTCTGGAACATCTCCTTTAAGAGACGTTTAAACGGTATAACTTCAAGCAACGTTTAGGTATAATGAGTTTAAATGTACTACTAATATTTCACTATGTATTATTTAATTAAACTGCTTCGTTGGTCTAGGGTCGCTGAGTTTGTGGTCCTGTGGGGTAATTACGTGACATAAACTGGCAATCGACCGGAGTGCCTTTTATTTTGATAGTTCCGCCTCGTTCATTGCGTTATTTACGTTGGTGAGCAGACAACATTTTCAAACCTATAAGGCAATGGATTACGAATTTCTTGTGTTGGAAGTGTGTTACGCAATTAGGTGGTTGGGTTCGAATGGGTCAGCCAAAGTGTAATTGGGTTTTTCCATCTGAAAATTCGCAGCAGCAGCCCGGAGTCTGAATTTATGCCCGGTTTATTGCAATAGGCTCGCCCCCTATTACATGACCCAAAAATAACTGGTGAAATGTGGGTGTACTATAAGTTCACCTTTGGCTAACCCTTTGGGGATTATTGGTGTGATGTTATGTTATTTAATTACGTTCGGTCACATGACATACAGAGCAACTTTTAAAAGTGAGTTTCTCGTACTGAATTGACTGTAATTTTTATGTTGTTCCGAACATAGTATTACATTTTGGAACTCACACTATGAAATAGGTAGACCCCTCCGTGCCTCGGAAAGCACGTTAAGCCGTTGGTCCCGGCTGTCATTTGTAGATCTTTGACAGTCGTAACGGGTAGTTAGAAGCCGAAATGTCTGACAAACAGTCTTTGCAAGGGGTATCGTGTTACCTAGTAACTACGTTGGGGAGGTCAGATAGGCAGTCACTCCATGTAAAATACTGGTACTTAGCTACATCCGGTTAGACTAGAAGTCGACCCCAATAATATAATTGGGAAAAGGCTAGGCAGATGATGGTGACTATGAAATAAGTATTACCTCAAAATTGCAATTTTCTTCCTACGAGAAAATCGCTTTTGAATTTTACTAAGTGTAGCTATACAAGAGATTGTGACTGTACCTACATCACAAAAGTGATGAATTTGCATTCAAAATTACAAATCAAATAATAAGTCGTGTATAACTGTTGATGTGTGCTCTCGTGGTTTCGGATTCACTGATCCGACTGATGCGGTCACAAAGCGCTGAGTGCATTCATATTAAAACGATCAACACAATGGCATTCATGGTGGAAATAGAGTTATGGTTAGGAAATGTTTTTTTTTTTGGATTTCAGAGTTCAGCAAAAGAAAGAAAGATACATATTTTTCATGCCACTCAAACAATACAAGAATTTAAAATTACCATACGTATTTCACAACCTCCGGATAAGTTCTTGTTAATTTATCTGACAGATACTTATGCAGGTTCTGTTTATTTATTTAAAAAAAAGCACAGCCTCATAATGTGTGTGTTAAGCTAGAAACAATCTTAATCACTAAAGCACTAATACAAGAAAAAATAAAATGCTTTATAGTGTTACCACAATATATTGCTGCCTTGAAAGGCTAATTTTATTATCTAACATCCAGCGTAATTACGACACATTCACTTTGAGGAACACTAAACGTCCATGGATGTTATCACAATAAAACTTGGTTCGGTGTTTTTGGATGCGTTAAAATATATATTTTAGAACCACAAACATATGCTGATAAGTAACCTGGATCGTATTTAAAGTCAAGAGAGGATAAAAATTTAAAAATTCTAAGGCATTCAAAGATTCAAAGCTCTTTACAAAATGCTGTGCTTTTGACAGCTCTTTTTTTTTTTTTTTGAGTGTGGGAAATCATCAAATAACTTCTCCCGCTCTGGGCGGAGCGGGAGGGCGTGTCAGACTCTTACTGACTAAAACCCACCCGTGTTCCTTCGGTTGCCCTGTTGCCGGGGGCCACGATCTCCCTTTCAGTTTTCTTCGCAACCCCGGCAGGCATCGGCCCTAGTGGACCCCTTCAAATCTGCTGACATCTCTTTGAGGCGCGCATGGAACACAACGCGCCGTCGACCCGGGATTTGACAGCTCTAAATAATACGATGAATGCGAACAACAATCTGCTTCTAGCGAGACGTCTTATGTTCCCTCCGTTAATTCCACAGTTTTATCACCAGGATTTGTAAATAGCCTGCATTTGTTAAGACGGAATGATTGGCTAGTACTGAAGCTTTTGAGGATAAAAAGCTGCGATTTATTTATTCCTATTCTTTCAGTTAAAAAAAACTTACAACTACACCCAAGAGTTATACGCGATTCAGCGTCGCCGACCGACTGGAGCCGAGTATACCCGATACAGCGTCACCGAACCGAGCGTGACGGTTCAATTTAGTTAACTGTTCAGAAAGAGCGCAAAGTGCGCCTAAAGAAGTTTTCACTTAAAAAAATATCAGTTAACTTGCACTAATTTGCCTGCAATGAACAGTTACGAAAACGGTGCTTAGTAAATACATTAGGCATTTAATATATACAGATATATTATAATTAATTTTATATATACAGATAGTTAGTTAGTCTTTTAATTTAGTACCTAGTGTAAATAGTTAGCTGTGTTAAAAACTGTTAAGTTATATTTAAGATTGCTTTATACCTTAAAAGTTTTGTAAAAATAAAAAGTGAAAACACCATTAGGCATACTTTTCTTTGTAATAATATAAAGAAAATCACTGCTGTTAAACGATTAGGAATTAAAAAAGCCAGTTTTAGGTGTTCAAGTATAACTTTGCATATCACCATACCACATCCAATCAATTTCAATACTCTTTCCATACAAAAGTCAAACAATCCGGAATTCACCAAAACATTTGGCGCCATCAGCCGTGACGCGATGTTTTCGTTCGTCAATCAGACGGCCGATATGACACGATAACAAACAAGCCTATATTTGTGTTATATCAGCACATAATCGAGATTCTCCCAATAACGGGACATGGGGGAACAAAAGGGGAACAAGGGGGAACATATGGCGATAATATCCGTGTTAACAACACTTGTGTATGACGCAATAAAGGGGAATGGGAGGTGATTGCTAGGCATTTTTTTTGCTTTTCGATGTGTGGGAGTTTTTGTTGTTGTGGCTCTTTATCATAAAGGAAAGTGAACAATAGCGGTTTTAGAGATACAGTTTGATCTCATATTATTTCGCTTTACTGCATCGTTGGTCTAGTACTCGCAAGCATTACTGCAGAGCATGAGGTCCTGTGTTCGATTCTTGGGTTGGGCAATATGTTATTCGGTTTATCCATCTTCAATTCCTCAGTAGCAGCCCGGAGTCTGGATAAGTGCCCAGTTGATGGCAACAGGATCGCCGCCTATTACATGGGTCTTAAATATAACTGGCAAAATGTAACCATACTATAGATACACCTCTGTCTAAATGAATTTCCTGTAGGTACATACGTGGCCGAGGATCGATTTAGATGGTGTGGTATTGGAGAGGCTATACATAGGCTGGTTCAATAGCATACCAGCTACAATCACAGTCCAGCATTTGACTATGGTTCAGCAGTTGACTGACAGGCAAATAAAATTAAGATACGAAAAGTAAAAATATTTAATATTCCTCTTATATAAATAATTACAATAAAGTTCTTAATTAGAAACACAGAAATAAATACCGAAAGAAACAGAAATTAACTTTTAATTGGCAACGAGACTGCCAGTAGATCGTCGGCAATGCGATTAAGTCTGCGACAGACAAGCAAGTTCAGCTGCAAAGGTAAATCTAATTCCGAGTTGATTGCAAAAATGAAGCCAGCACAGTTTACAGCTCTACGGAGATTGTTAATGAGCTATTTATCTAGTTGTTTAATATTTTAATGATGTTTTGCTTTGTTTAAAGTCTAAGTAATACTCTAATGAACACTGCCATTTTGGGATGATTATGGCCGTGCCGTTAGCAGGGTAGTGATCTATTTTCCACTAGTCTATATATAATAACCTTCTTTATTTTAGGAGCGAGTTCCTATATGAAGTTCTATTTTCTGGCGTTCGATACAATAATTTAATTTCTAGAATCTTCCGTGTCAGGAAACACATACTTTTCTTCCACAAATTTTTAAGTTAATGTTATCCTTTAGCTCTTCCATTTAAAATGGCAATGGCATGGTCATGAAAATAACCCTTCCCTCCCATTTCCGAAAAGATAACAAAGCGTTGAACAGAAACGATCGACAGTCGATTCTAAGAACTCAATACAAACTAACACCATTACAATACCAACAACGATACCTTATCGAGAGCCACCCTTCAAAAGAGTTAAGCTCGATATTTTTCCGGACAGCCGTGTCCGGCCGTCTTCCGGATTCAATTTGTCAATGTTCTTCGCCCCCATTGCTGAGATAAATGATCACCGATTTTTTGACATATTTTTGTCCGAACGAGTAATAGAATGTAATAAGTGTTTACTTTAGTCAACTGGTGTTGTGGCTCGGAGGTTGAAGGGCTCATTTTGGGAGCATTAGAACGCAAGTTCGTAACTGGCCAAGGACCAGAGTGGTAAGTGAATCAAATACCACATTAGGCCCTGTAGTAAAATAACAGTCTTATATATTGTTTTAGTCTATCAGATGCAAAATAAAATAATATCAACAATAATCAACCCCTTAATATTGGACAGTATTAGATTTATTAGATAAACCCACCCGAGTTTTTGCCCGTTTGCCATAGGTACCTACTACGCTTTGGAATGGGCAACTAGCTTCATCTTTCTGACTGACCAACCCCTTGACAATTCAAAAATACCTGTAATGGGTTTATTTGTTGTAATAAACGCTTTGAATTTGAGTTGGGTTTATTAGCAAGCACCCAGCGTAGCAACCGAGCCTGGAAAAGTAAAAAACAAAAAGGTATTAAATTATTCGCAACTGTAACACATTACGTGAAAGAATAACAAAATAGAAACAAAGTCAAATAGGTTTGTCAGGTATCGGTAAGTTATTCTTTAGAAAAATATTATTTTAACTCCCGAAAATTTTTCCCTTCGACCCAGCGGGGAGTAAACTTATGATTATCTAAAAAGTTTGAGGCGTCGGATATTTTATTAGAATGATACCATTTTTTATTTATGAATAATATTTTATTGAATGGAGAATGAAGTTACTTTGTTTTTACTAAAAAGCATATACCTAAGCTAAGCAGGTCTCTTTGCAAATGTCGGTACATGGAATGACATACGACGCACTGATTCGCTACATGATGACTGATACAGCTAATGGTGAAGTATTTTCAAATTGCATAATTCTTTGCCTAAAACCCCATTCCAGGATAATGTGCCCAAGACCAAATAATCTGAAAAAAAGTTATAGTAGGTAATCTATTATTTTCGGATAATATGGTCTGATAACAAAATGTATTCAGCCTGGAACCATTTATAAGCTAATTGATATTTTGTGATCACAGTATCCATACACCTGTGAATATCACAGTATACCTTGTCAAAATCTACTATCTATGTAGCAGTTAGCCTGACGGACCATATATAGCAGTGATTGCATTAATTTAAAACGATGTACATACAATAACATATTTGGGAAAATGCTATTGAAAATGCAATGACTTCAAATGCTTCTGAAATATAACGTCAAATCCTCGTCATCACCTGACCAAAACCTTTAACATTAACACCTAATTAGTCCCAGATTTCCTACCTTCAACCAAAACAGTCTAGGAATGAGAGAAAAATACCCTTTTACTCCCATTGACACCCTCATTTATACAGTGCCCAAAGTTCTTCAGAACCGAGACAAATTAACGTCTGTTAATTATGTTCCCTCTCAAATCAGTTTCTACACTGTACAGTCCTATTTATTCAAGACCCAACCCTTTTGTTTCTGGAAAAGAAATGGTTTACTGTCTTTTTATTAATGTCGCTAGGTTTTGTTAATGTTTTGATTTGAGTTTCAGGATCTTTTTTGTGATGGAGGATAGGTTCAAAAATATCTTCAGGTCTGATTTTTATCTTAAACAAAGGATTCGAGAGAAACGATGAGGCCGTCCAGTTTCTTCAACAAAAGGGCCTTTACATAACATAATCAGCCTATAATGTTCCCACTGCTGGGACACAGGCCTCCTCTCAGTTAGAAGGAGTGGGTCACTACGGGACCCAGTGCGGGTTGGCAGATGTCATATGTCTTCGAAATTTTGGTTCTAGGACATGCCGGTTTCCGCACGATGTTTTCATTCACCATCTTGAGAGCAATGGTGATGAAATAATTCACACAAAATGCCTGCTTGGGATCGAACCCACGACCTAAAACTCGTAAGTCGCGGCCATAACCACTGGACCACCACTGCTCGGTACCTGCAAAGTGCCTTTAATGTCACAAAACTTCCAATCGAAGTTTTTAAACCGTCATCAATCCAATGCAGTCATCGAGATTAAAGATCATCATTCCATCTCGTCGCGATCCCCATTCAGGATAACGGTTTGTACAAAACACTTACAAAAATTAAATCATTTATAATTTACCACAAAATGGAAAAAGTTCAACATCTTTATCTTCTAGTTTGGCGTAGAAGATTGTTCAAACTGGATCTACTTTATCCGTTTCTTCTTATATTTGTCTCGTATTGTGTAACTTAAAGTTTTATTGTATTGTATTGCTTTCCAGTAAGTGAGTTTGGACAATGGCTGGCTTATAGCCAGTTGTTTTGTCAAATGTATTCCATCTTCCATGGTTTTAATTAATCTGTGTTATATATGTGATATTTGCCAAACTTCTTGGCAGTATATGGTTAGGTATAAATGAGACAAAAGATGTAGTATAGTCTGGTTATAATTATCCAAAGGTGCATCTTATATACTAACGACTACGTGCTGATCACAGATAGTAGAAACATTTAATAGATATTGAACGTGCGATAAAGAACATAAGATTGCGATGTAGATTGTAGATACAGCACAAAGATATTGTACTGTAACAGTACACCCCCCTTTAAAAGAAAAAAAAAAAGTAAATATTATGGTAATAGTGTTTACAATATAAATTTGATCTAGACCTTACTAGTTATTTGCTGATGTATATAAATAATAATGCTATTGTACGCGGTGGAATTTGATGACGCCTGTTGTGGTGCGATTTGCTGACGCCTGTAATTTTGACTTAGCTGTTGCACGAGTGTTTATTATTTTCTTCCGTTAAACTCTTCACTCTTCTGTCCAGTGTTTTCATTATGCCATAAATTAGGATCGCACCGATTGTTAAAATAATCTGTCCCATCGCAACATTTCTTGTCCACCGTAAGTCCTCCTGGATCAGGTTACGGAGTTTGTCCGCTTCGTTTTGATTGAGGCAACTGTCCGTATTGTACGTTACCTGGTCCTTAGAACTTTGATTTCCCATTTTAGATGTCTTGTTGTTACGAGTAGTTGTGAATTAATGGTATATGTTAAGATCTATGCTAATATATATACGAATAACTTGCTTCTATCAGCGATTTTTATAGACGTACCACTGGCTTTACCTTACGTCCCGATCGTGTAGCGTACGTGTGTGAATGTCTGTCGCAATCCTTTGAATCTGGCACGTAGTTTGATTCGTCATTGATCATGAAAGCTGGTTTCAATCTATCAATTGATATCACTGTCTCCTTATCCCTAATTCTAATGCAAAATGTTTTATCTGTTCTACTAATTACTGGGTAGGGTCCTTCATACGGCGGCGTCAGGGCTTTCTTCATTCTATCACACCGAACAAATACGTGTGAGCATTCTTTGAGTTCGGGATGCACAAATATAGCTTGGTTATGGTTTTTTCTTTTCGGAATTGACGTCATTTGTGTGATGCCCTTTTGTATTTGTTTTACAAATTCTTCGTACGTTGATAACTGTGCTGCTGATGACTCAAAAACCCTCCAGGGAGTCGTATTGGCGTTCCATATGTCATCTCTGCTGAACTATAACCTGTGTCTTCTCGCAAGCTACTCCGCAACCCGAGTAAAACTGTTGGGATTTCTTTTAACCAATTTTCGTTGGATTCTCTTGTCATTAACGCTACCTTTAAAGTTCTATGAAATCTCTCTATCATTCCATTGGATTGCGGATGATAAGGTGTTGTCCTAATTTTATGTATTCCCAAAAATCGAGAGAGTGACTCAAATATTCTTGATTCAAACTGTCGGCCTTGATCCGTAGTAATGCGCAATGGACAACCAAACCGAGTAATCCATCCTTCGAAAAGCGTCTTGGCTACTGTTTCTGCAGTTATATCTTCTACCGGAAATATTTCGGGCCATGACGTACAACGATCTATGATTGTGATTAAATATCTCTTCCCTTGTGAAATCGGAAGTGGCCCGACGATGTCAATATGTAAATGCTCAAAACGTTGCGCTGTCATAAAAACACCAGGAGGTGATATCGTATGTCGTTGTATTTTTGATTTCTGGCAGGCTAAACATGATCTACACCAATTATTGATATCTTTGTTCATATACGGCCATAAATACCTTTGGGTTATCATTTTTCTCGTAGTTCTTTTTCCTGGATGGCTCATACCATGAATGGTATCGAAAATTTGTTTGCGAAAATGCTTTGGTAAGTAGGGGCGGCTTTTTCCAGTAGACGTGTCGCAGGTGATGTTTATTGTGGAACCCGGAAGCGTAATGTTTTTGAATCTTAATCTTTTATTGTCACGTAATTTACTAAGTTCATTATCTGTTGATTGACATTTTTCCAATTCAGCGTAATCGATAGGTGATGACACGTATATTTCCTCTATTCGAGATAAGGCATCGGCGGTAATATTGTCACGTCCGCTTATGTGTTGGATGTTGGTACTGTACTGTGAAATGAAATCTAACTGCCGGACCCGTCGCGGTGTATCGTTTGATGATGGTTTTTGGGAGAATGCGTATGTCAAAGGTCGGTGATCCGTAAATATTGTAAATTCCCTTCCCTCGATTAATCTGTGAAAATGTTTGACGGCCATGTAAATTCCCAACAGCTCTCTGTCAAACGTAGAATATTTTTGTTGAGTTTCGCTCAATTTTTGTGAAAAAAAACCTAATGGTTCCCAATTGCGTCCGGATTTTTGTTGTAAAACTCCACCAACGCAAGTAGCACTAGCGTCGGTCATGAGCGCTAGTGATGCGTTGCGGGAAGGATGCGCTGTTAATACCGCGTTTTTCAAGCTTTCCTTGCATTTTTCGTAAGCTTGGTCTGCTTCCGTTGTCCAAGGAACAGGTGAATTATCGTTCTTTTTTGAACCATGTAGAAATTCGTTTAAAACTCTTTGATTTTCCGCTGCGCGTGGAATATTACTTCTGTAGAAATTGACCATGCCCAAAAATCTTCTTAATTCTTGAATAGTTTTCGGTTTGGGAAATTCCATGATTGCCTTGTAATTTTCCTCGGTAGGTTGTATTCCTTGGCTCGTTATATGATAACCTAAGAAATCCATTTCCCTTCTGTGAAATTCGCATTTTTCGAGATTAATGGTTATTCCATTCTCGTGTAAACGTTTGAAAACCGTTTCTAAATGCTGATAATGCAAATCTTCGCTGTCCGATGCGATGAGACAGTCGTCTACATATATAAATACGAAATTTAAATCTCTAAATAAGGAATCCATGAATCGTTGAAATGTTTGTGCCGCATTGCGTAATCCGAAAGGCATTCTTAAGTACTCAAAAAGTCCGAAAGGTGTGATGATGGCTGTTTTCTCTATATCCTTAACAGGAATACAGTGGTATGCTTTGCGTATATCTATCTTGCTTAGTATCTTCTTATTTTCTAATATGTATGTAAAGTCAGTTAATCTTGGTAGTGGGTATTTGTCCGGAACTGTCGTGCTATTGAGCATTCGATAGTCTCCGCACGGTCTCCATTCGCCATTTTTCTTTTTTACCATATGCAATGGGCTTGCCCATGGGCTATCTGACGGTCGGCAAATTCCGAGTTCTATCATACTTTGAAATTCCTTTTTGGCTATGTCGTATTTTTCTGGAGGTAATGGTCTTGCCCGAGCTGCGACGGGTGGTCCTATAGTGATAATGTGGTGTTCAATCTTATGTTTGGGCGCATTGCGTAGAGAGGACTCTTTCGTGATGTCTTCGTACTTGTTTAAAAGTTGCGTAATACGTGGATTCGTTCCCACTGCGATAGTACGAATTGCTTGTTGTGCCGCTTTTTCTGAAGTTACATGCGTTGTCAGCTCTGTAACTTTGTCGATAAGTTTGCGACCAGCTATGTCGACTAATAGTTTATAGTGCTCTAGAAAATCTGCTCCAATTATTGGTTGTGTAACATCGGCGATTATAAAATTCCATTTATAACATCGTTGTAGTCCTAAATTCAAGGTAAGCGTCTTCTCGCCGTAAGTCCTAATTTTAGTCCCATTTGCAGCGTATAGTGTGTATTGTTCATTTTGAAAAATTGAATATCTCTGTTGCTTGCTAATGACTGAGATATTTGCGCCCGTGTCAATCAAAAACTTCATACCACTTTTTCGGTCGGTAATGGTGAGGCGATTGGATGGGTGGATTGCACAGAGTTTCGCCGTTGTCTGTGCTCTTATTCGTTTCCCTGGTTCCGTACGTAAGTCATTGGTTTCCAACCGCATGGCTTAATGCAGTTCCTTGCATATTTTCCGAATCTTCCGTGGTAGTAACAAAATCGATTTGCCCCTCTATAGTTTGTTCTCGGCCTCATAATCGGGAATTGTTGACGTTCCTTGAAATGATTGTGCGTGTTGGGTCGATAGTCATATCGACCTTGCTGAATTGCGTCAATATCTATCTGTAATTTTGCTAGCTGGGTTAAAATGCATGCTGTATTGTTGTCGATTGAAGTGTCGTTGCTAACAGCTGATATTTCGGTTACTTTTGAATTCAATATTATTTTGTCTGCAATTAGGCTCAGTTTGTCAATTTCCATGTCTTCCGTAACTGCTAGAACCGTAGTAACTGATGTTGGTAAAAGCCTGAACCATAGTAGTTTAATTGTTTCGTCACTGATTTTTCCTCTCCCGAGGACTCGCATTTGACGTAATAACTGCGAAGGTTTTTGATCACCGAGTTCTGTCTCTGATATTAATTTTTGAAACTGCCGCTGTTCTGTTTCTTCGTAACAATCAATTAAACGTTCCTTGATGTTTTTGTATTTATCTGTAGTCGGTGGCGAAGTGATTAGGTCACTAACCTGTAGTATTTCTTTCTTGGATAACTTTGCTATTACCGTACAGTATTTGTATTCGTCTCCTTGCTTCTGTGGTGCTAATATGGCTTCTAGTTGCGTGAACCATAATCTGGGTTGGTCTTTCCAAAATTCCGGAATGCGGGATAAAACCGAGGTGCCAGCAGCTACTTCAAGTGTTCCTTGCTGATTTATGTTCGCCTTGCACAGTGGTTGCGCCATGTTTCTTGCCGCGTATTCGTTCGTCGGGGTCACCAATTTGCCAAACTTCTTGGCAGTATATGGTTAGGTATAAATGAGACAAAAGATGTAGTATAGTCTGGTTATAATTATCCAAAGGTGCATCTTATATACTAACGACTACGTGCTGATCACAGATAGTAGAAACATTTAATAGATATTGAACGTGCGATAAAGAACATAAGATTGCGATGTAGATTGTAGATACAGCACAAAGATATTGTACTGTAACATGATACTATGGTACATTGTGCCAAATTTCTTGCTTCTCATAGGTAATTAATCTTCCTCTCATTTATGTTATTACCACATTCTACAACTTTAGGAACTGTACCATATTTATCTTCGAAACCTCACTTTCAAATTTGTCCTTTTTTCGAAAAAAAATATGATAGTGCAATGATCCTAATATCTGACTTATTAGTCGTGATCATATATGGCCAACGCTGTGAGACCAAATTTGATATTGTATCTTGTCTTTACGGAATATACTGACAAGCAGCACGTTACTGTGATAAGAATTAAACGTAGATCTATCATGATATAGTATGTTCGTGCTATAGAGACTTTGTAGAATGACCTGATCTAGAATGACCATGTTGAGTTTCAGGATAATTAATTACTTATATCTACCACTTACCCCTTAGTTATGCTATCAATATACCTTATAATGCAACCCTTTAACAAAATACTGTTTTAATTTCCCTCCTCATTAAACGAGTTGTAATCTAAAACGCCAGGTTATTTCAACCGGGAGCCATCTTTAAACAAACGATCGAAATTAACCGGCTCCAGTGTTCTTCTGAAAGTACAACGACTTTGTTTTGATGGTAAATTGCTCCTTTTATTAGATTTTAAAACGTCTGTCGTTTCTTTTTATGGGCTTCTGATTGTTATCTGACCGTTAGAACGAAGATAATGGAGTTCTAATGGTAGTCTAATCTTCCTGAAGAACTAATTTCAGTTATGGGACTTTTTGTGCACAGTTATTTTTCATAATGGGCATATTTTCATATGCGTATATTCATTTTCATATGAAAAATAACTTTACTGAAGCACGCCTCCACGGAGGCTATTTGAATGCACTCAGTCCCAAAGATTGAAATCGTTAGATTCATCCTAACATCGTTTCTGTTTCGTTTGACACCTCTGACTCCCAATGACGCAGTGACTTGACTTGATTTCCATGGAAACGTCATTACTATTGTGTGAGCTCACTCTTCTCAGTATGGACACTCAGTACTACGGTGACGGCAAATCAAAAAAGAAAATAATTTAAAAAATAATTTTAAATCTTTACCTAGTCCAGTCATTTCATATTACTTATATTTATCAAGCGTTATATAAACTGCCCGTAACGTGCTTCATAAAAAGCATGGATATGTTCCAAAAAAAACTCGCATTATATTGATAGCAACTACATGCGTCAGATAACAGCAGCATTGGCTTCCACTCACCCTGTTTTCATGAAAAAGTTCCAAATCCTTCCGCCTGCCCATCGTCATATTTCACCGTCCTTCGAACAAAGACATAAAGTCTCAATTCCTAAAGCAACCTACCTTTACTGATGAAAATGTCTCTCATAATTTAGGGCAGAGAATTTTCAACCTTGAGTCAATGTCGTAGAGTTAGAAATGGATTGTGCTATTTAAAGTACATCACAAACCATTCGAGAGGCTTATCTTTGAACTCTTAACAAAATGGGCGTTCGTTGTGAAGCATATACTGAAGCCAAACTGTTAAAACTAGTCGGTAAAGGAAGATCTATTTTTATGGCAGTGCTTCGAAATATAGTGCGGCTATTTGTGGTCAACTGTAGAAGATAAATGCGATCACCTGGCTGTGTGCTCATCCACTTTGTTAAAGTAATCTTTGTAGTTGATACTTCGTTTGTATTAAGAGAATTATTTTTTCCTATCCTTTCTATTACCAACAGTATTACTCCGGAGTGTGGATTGAGGTCCAGACTTCTCCAAAGCGGAGACGAGATGAGACGAGATGAGATGTGTTTTAAACAACTAATAAAATTTCGTTATTCATACATCTCGTCTCCACTCAGCTTTAGCGACGATCACTGAATGTAGATGTATCATATTTGTATGGTGCGATCGAAGCGGAGATGTGAGTTGTGCCTCGTCGAGATTGAGCGTGCGGCTGTTATTAGTTAGCCAAAAACTTTTGTAAGTAGGAAAACACAATTTTAGTATAACGCAGTCATGATGAATTTCCTTCACCAACCCTAAAAATACGAAAAGAAACAAATACCTCTACAAATCCTCAAATATTTTAATGGTCCTCAAGACACGTATATAGAAAGTGATTACCACTGAAGCACAATTTATTAGTTAAAACGCCCTTCACAGCTTTCTCGGCAATCAAGACAATGGCTTCTTTATGCGCACCATCAAACAAGAATTAGGCACTTAATCCACCTAGCGAAGCCAGTTCAAAATTAATTAACGCTATTCAATTTATACTTGCGAAACATACCTGTAATGGTTTCTAATTATCGCTTTTGTATCACAGGTTAATTTTGGTAAGGATAATTTCCAGTAGCTGATTATAATATTTTGGCATTCAGCTTCACCTGTATATCTATGGGGAACGATGCAAGAAATACGGAGAATTATTTGATTTTGAAAGGTAAACTTTTAAACAACAACAAACAACTTTTAAACAGGTGTGAAGTATATGTCCACGTGATAAAAGGACATGTTAATTAATTGCCAATTAACGATTGCTAATCAAACTTTAAACTCATGTACGTTCCAGGAGGAATAATATTAAGCAATTTTCTCACAAATTCCATTTCCACACAGCAAACGTATGTCACTTTTTAAATCACTTAAAAAAAGGAGTAGGTTCTATGTTCGTCTGTTATATGTGTCGGTGCTGTGTGTGTGTTATGTGTGTTTAGTTATTATCAGCGATATTTTAACTACTGTGCGCGTACTGTGGGTAGTGTTATATATTACCTATATTGTGTGTGTGTATATTATATTATATTGTGTGTATAAAAATAATATATATACATATATATATATATATATATATATATATATAAATCGCGAAGGACTTCTTGCGTCTTTACAAACTACCACCCTGCGGCGTCCACTGAATGTAGTGAGATTTTTAATGTTTTCAATGCGTATGTAAGATGTTTTAATCAGTATCATATCAGTAGTCGACGTCAAATTTCATTTAAACGTTAAATGGTGATATTCAAATTAAATATTTCTAGCTGAATTTGTGCGTCCGTTCACTCTTAAATCTTTCTTGCACACTGAATACCTGCGTATACTTACTAAACACTGCATGCACATTCCCACCTCCATCCGAATGTATGTTTAAATCAATTCCGTATAATGCTCTACATATATCATAATGATTATAATAACTAAATTACATCCATCTACTATTGAATTCAGATTGGTTCCGAATAACTGAATTAGTGCGTCCGTTCACTCTTAAATCTTTCTTGCACACTGAATATCTCCGTATACGTTCAAAACACTGCATGCACATTCCCGCCTCCATCCAACTGTATGTTTAAATCAATGCCGTATAATGCTCTGCATATATCATAATGATTATAATAACTAAATGACATCCGTCTACTATTGAATTCAGATTGGTTCCGAATACTGTTTTTGAATTATTGTATCCAGCTTATCAGCCAAGAGGCTTCCACCTATATAAGGGCTTATAATGACTCCAGGCACAGATAATAAATAATTAATAGTTAGCATACAAAAGTGACAATACCTATGTATAGCGTAGGTATTTTCACTTTGGTGGTCTACAAAATCTTAAAAAGCAATAAAATAATCTTTGACGAGTGACAGGTAAGTTTGTATGTATAAACAGGTAAGCTCAGAGGCACAGGCACGTGTGGACAGGTAAGTCTTGAGTTGGACAGGTAAGTATGTATAAACAGGTAAGCTCAGAGGCATAGGCTGGTGTGAACAGGTAAGTCCGGAGTTGGACAGGTAAGTATGTATAAACAGGTAAGCTCAGAGGCACAGGCTGGTGTGATCAGGTAAGTTCGGAGTTGGACAGGTAAGTATGTATAAACAGGTAAGCTCAGAGGCACAGGCTGGTGTGAACAGGTAAGTCCGGAGTTGGACAGGTAAGTATGTATAAACAGGTAAGCTCAGAGGCACAGGCTGGTGTGACCAGGTAAGTTCGGAGTTGGACAGGTAAGTATTTATAAACAGGTAAGCTCAGAGGCACAGGCTGGTGTGAACAGGTAAGTCCGGAGTTGGACAGGTAAGTATGTATAAACAGGTAAGCTCAAAGGCACAGGCTGGTGTGAACAGGTAAGTCCGGAGTTGGACAGGTAAGTATGTACAAACAGGTAAGCTCAGAGGCACAGGCTGGTGTGATCAGGTAAGTTCGGAGTTGGACAGGTAAGTATGTATAAACAGGTAAGCTCAGAGGCACAGAGGCTGGTGTGAACAGGTAAGTCCGGAGTTGGACAGGTAAGTATGTATAAACAGGTAAGCTCAGAGGCACAGGCTGGTGTGAACAGGTAAGTCCGGAGTTGGACAGGTAAGTATGTATAAACAGGTAAGCTCAGAGGCACAGGCTGGTGTGAACAGGTAAGTTCGGAGTTGGACAGGTAAGCATGTATAAACAGGTAAGCTCAGAGGCACAGGCTGGTGTGAACAGGTAAGCCCGGAGTTGGACAGGTAAGTATGTATAAACAGGTAAGCTCAGATGCACAGGCTGATGTGAACATGTAGGTTCAAAGGTAGAAAGAGGAAGTTTCATGATACGAATAATATAATAGTACCTAGTCATATTTATGCAGGTGAATATACGGAATAAAAGGCATATCGTAATATAAAACATTTAATGTTTTATTTTAAATTTTACAAAAAATGTGTATCTAAACATAAAAACTTTTCAATCAACAAATCAATGCAATTTAACATTGACATAATAATAAACATAAATTTACTCCGCCTTGCCTAGTAACGAAATAAACTGAATTATGAACATCAATCAGTCTTCATTACAATGGAACATGTATTTTTTTAAATATTATAATTAAAAGAAATCAGTAGGGTTTTTTATCAACCCAATGTTGTCATTCTTGTTTTAGATATCTACTTAAAAGAAATGTAAACTCCATCTACAACCTAAACTCCATCTGCAGCTCTTTCAATTTAAAATTTTGTGAAAAAAATGGGTATCTAAACATAAAAATCAAAACATTTTAACTGACATTTTAACAATTTTAGTTGCCTTTGCCTAATAAAAAAATAAACTTAATTATGAACATCAATCAGTCTTCATTACAATGGAACATGTAATTTTTATATTATAATTAAAATAAGTCAGTGGCTACAACTAAAAGTCTCATGCCCGGTTTCTGAGGTGCTGTTAGATATCTCTTCATTAATTATTAATTCGATAAACAGACAACCTTTTTAATTCTTTATTAAGTCCTTTGTTTAAAAATGCTTTTAAAGGCATTTGCTTATGTAATTGCAGTTATGTCAGTAAAATCGTTTTTAAACAAAGTTTAATGACAGCTAAACATCAGATAAAGTTATGGAATAAATAAACAGCTGATAAATCATCAATTCAAACATAATTATAAGTATCTTAATCATTGGTATGCATTAACAAAGTAAAAATATTTGAAACAAAACATACTTTTTTTAAACATAAATTTTCTTCTCTCATTTCTTAGCCTTAGAGTAAATATTTTGGACGAATACCTTTATTTTTAGCCAGTCTTTATTCTTAAGTAAATCTACATGTTGTTCTTTTAGTTTCTCACATTCATTTCTTTTAGGCGGTTGGTGATTTTTTATGTGAAATTTAAAGTATTTTGTAACTACGTCTTTTTGTTCCTTTGTCCAAGGTACCAATGTCCTTTTTTTTCCTTTTCGTATTTTGTTTTCGTTACCTAATTGAGACACGGGTTCATTAATAAGTTGTTGAGAATCATTTTGCATACCAGATGGTCCAGCCTGAGATAAGTCATTTAAATTACAATATGTTTGTACGTAATCAGAATTAGCATCTAAAGTAGGTTCAGGTTCAGGATCATAGTCTATAATTTCGTTGTTGTCCACGGGCTCTTCAATTAGCTCCTCATTCAAATCTAAATCAATCTCTTCGAGAGATTTTCCTTTGTAAGCGTCTGCTTTTCCATCTTCCATAAGAATGAGAAGCTTTGATATCTTAGCAGTTTGGTATACGTCATCTGGCAACCTGTAAGACTTTTTATGTACTTCATTAGTATGGCCCATGAATGTAGCCAGCTGCTCCATATCATTTTCAGACATGCTAAAAATTTGTGATAAGGTGGCCAAATGTTTTCTTAGCCTTGTAGAGGATATTGCTTTAGGCTGTTTCGCCCCTGATAATTTGGCATGCTTTTCCAAAACTTTGTAGCCATAAATTGTATTGTTATAACCGGGATTACCAAACAAAAATTGATTTGGTGTCGAAGCAAAAAAAATATGCCTAATCGATAATAATAATTTAATATCATCTTGAACTTCTTTATTAAACAGAACTGGTACTCCGCGGCCGCGTTTACCTCTAATGACAACACGTTTAAATTTCTTTACCAGAATCCTTTCTGAAGCAGTAAGCGCACGATCAAACTCTTCATACTTATTATTATCATTATTGTCGCTTTCTAAATAATCGTGCACTGTAATTCTTTGAAGTTCTCCAGGCCTGCGCCTATTTAATAATAAAACCCTACAATACACAGTCTCTAAAAGTTGTGTATATGTTTCAGTAGTTTGTAAGCCTTCTTTAATTTTTATAGCAGCATCCAAGGATTTTTTATTTAGGTATTCTTTAAGAATTTTTAAATCATTTGCTAAAGGCACAATAGTTATCTTATTCCACTTTTTCTTGTTTAAATCTGTTGCAGCTTGTGTAGACACATCATATTTCCAATTTGATTCAATAAGTTGAATCAAAGTTTTTAAGTCGGCTTCTATTTTGCCAGTATTTACTTCCGTGTAAGGCCCTTGCTTTTTTAATGCACACATTATTGCAATGTTACAGCATTGTTTCAAGGTGGTGGACAGATTCATTGCGAACGTAGGTGTCTCATACCTATCATTTTCTATGTCATAATTTCCCAGTATTTTGGTTGCTTGTACAATGATATCATAATGAATTGGTCTTAAGGCAGAAAAGAAGTCATTAATGGATGGATCAATCTTTTTTAATTCGAGTAATAATTTTGCAAGCTCTCTCATTTTTCTAGACACTACGTTAACGAAATGTTTTTCTCGGTGAGTTTTTAAATATTGAGATCCGAAAGCACATATAAGGTTATCTTTTTTTGCAATAAGTGATATTTTGTCTGCCCGCATTCGGGGAAATACAGTTTCTTTAAGTTTTTCGTCGATTTTAAGATGACGTATCAGTAGATTTTGAGCCTCAGATTGAATGTTTTTACTCCCTGATTTACCACTACATTTCTTTTTATGTTTCCACAATAGTTTTTTAGAATAGAATCCCAGACACTCTGTACATGGCAAATAATCAGTAAATTTGAATTTTCGCATCGGTTTAGTGACCTCTTTTGAATTTACAAGGTAGTTTCCTTTTTTACGTAGAGCTGCAATTAATTGTTTTCTATCAAGACTTTTTTTAGGTTTTGACACAATTTTTTGGACTTCAGTTTCATAAATATGGTGTCGAAGTAAATGACGAGCAAAATTTAAAACAAATGACTCACAGTAAAAGCAATAATCTTTATCTCGAACCTTTAAACTTTTGGGTTTTTGCCTTTGGATAATTGTTGTACTATCATTAGAATTATCTTCGTTTTGAGATTCACTATTAATATCGTAAATAATCTCTTCATTTGGTTCTGACTCATTGTAAGGCTGTGGAAATTCCCTACTTACAATTACATTGCAAGGAGAACTGCTTTTACAACTAACTTCACTTAAACTTATGTTATGAGGTGGCTTGAAAGATACATTAGACAAGGAATTATTAACATCGAGAGGTATTCCTTGATTTGGTACGAATTCATCTGCTTTATAAGGTTGAAGAAGTTTCCTTTCTACAAATACACTACATGGAGAACCGCTTATGTGACTAATTTCGCTATAATTAAGATTAATAGGCTCCTTGACCGATGAATCGAAGTTCGAAACACATTCTAATGGCGTTAAATTATTCGAAGTTCCAAATTCATTGCGAAAAGAATCATCAGAACTGGTCTGCAACAAAAAAAAAGCTTATTATATTTTTTTGCACTTTACTATTGTTCCTTCGTTAATATGAAGGTAACAACTTGATTAGTGATATAAGTGTTGTCTATCCCTTGCTGAACATCAAAATTACCTATCCCCGATCTCAATCCTGAATTGGCGCTCGCAGATATTTTTAAGCCACCTAGAAGGTTTCTGACATGGCTTAAGGACTGCTTCGGCTTAGTACTACCGCTTTTGAGATAACAGCCGTAAGCATATTATTATTAATGAATTAATGAAGTATTTTAGTTAAACTTACTTCGTGTCTCGGTGGAGTGTAATTAGAACATGTCGCAGAAAAGTCAGATATTGAATCAGATAATTCCTGTAAACAGAGATACATACAATAAAATACATGATTAACAACACTAAAAGAAGAAATTGAAGATGAACGAGACATCATAGGTACTTTTTTCTTTTTTTAAGAGAGACTAATGTAAAGTTAATGAATAGACAGCAGTAGCTATTAGGTATTCAGCTGGGAAAAACTCGAACCAACACAGGCTGATGTGAACAGGTAAATTCAGAATTGGATAGGTAAGTACGTCTACATAGGTAAATCAGAGACGGATTGGTAAGTATGTATAAACAGGTAAGCTTAGAGGCACAGGCTGGTGTGAACAGGTAAGTCCGGAGTTGGACAGGTAAGTATGTATAAACAGGTAAACTCAGAGGCACAGGCTGGTGTGAACAGGTAAGTCCGGAGTTGGACAGGTAAGTATGTACAAACAGGTAAGCTCAGAGGCACAGGCTGGTGTGATCAGGTAAGTTCGGAGTTGGACAGGTAAGTATGTATAAACAGGTAAGCTCAGAGGCACAGGCTGGTGTGAACAGGTAAGTCTTAAGTATTAATACTCGTATCACAATGTATGCACCAATTTTGCAAAATGAAATGCATTGAATCCCAAGGCCATTGTAGTTTAGCTTTATAAAAATGTATAAAATCATTTCTTTTAAAAAAAGTATCCACATCAATCACAACAACCATTTTTGCAGACTACTCACGTTCACTCACAGACAATTTAACGCAAACTAAGCTCATCATAATATTATAAACAGACAACATGTTTAAATGTAAGTAGGTACTTACTAGCCAGATGTTATAGGTATTATAATAAGATAAATCGTGTTATAATTTTCATTTAAGTAGTAAAAAGTAAGTACTTACGGTTTGCCAATTTAAGAATCCTTGCACTTCTTTTCATTGTGATTCATATATATTTATAATCACTAACTATAATAATAAACCAAATAAATAACCACTTTTAACGCTCTTGCAAATAATTCACTTTGGTGACAATCGTACATCACGGCCGGCACATGTCTGTTTGTTTACAAACTTCGGCACGCGAGCGCGCTGAAGCCCGCCGCCCCGCGCCCCGCGCCATGGTCCCTCGTGAACCCCGAATAGGCCCCTCAGCTACCGTACCTAGTGCCCGTTTAAGGATATTTAAGAGACGCAAGATTGTTGTCACGAAAACATGATAAAAACTTTACAAATTAAGTACGATATTCAATGGACACGATAAGATCGGTGAACTGAACTCAAAGTATACGTGGGAAATTATACGCTGAACACTAGCACCCTCCAAATTTCAGTCGGACGATGGCGGAACTATATTATACGCTAAAAGGCATTGTAGTGATGGAATTACGTCCATGCCAATTTTTCGCCCTTGCATTCTAATGATCATAAGGGACCCTTGGGCTAAAAATGAGGGTCGGTCAATCTTGCATCCGTATTCCGGACGCACAAAGTCAGTGGGACGCAGCATCATCGGTAAATAACGCCATGTAGGACGCAACATGTCCTTCAAGATGTATATATATATATATATATACATATATATATTATTTTTATTATGGACTGATTTTGAAAATTATTTGGCAGAAATAGTTTGCGCGCTGGTCCCATATAAATTTTATTAGCTTTGCTTGGGTAGTTTTTGAGTAAGATTCAATAATACATATTTTTTCCACTTAGATTTTATAAAGTATTTTTTAAATGTTCGATAAAGTGATAAGGCAAGTAATTAATATTATTTTAAGTTCTTTATGGTTAATTTTAGTTGCACCTTATTATTTTTCGACTATTTATTGCTAACATTTTGACTGAAAAATAATCCAAAAAACAATATTAAATTCGGTGGCTTTGGTTTTGTATTTTTGAAACAAGATTATCAACTTTATTATTATAAAGTTTTTTTTTTTATTATAAAGTTCATAATCTTGTTTTGGCAATAGGGAGGTATCATCTACAGCGCCTAATTAAATTAGCTTGATTCCAGGATTTTTTAAATGTAGGGTAAATTTTTTTTTTAAATAAAGGGTAGGTATCTACCAAAAAATCTATTAATAAGTACTTAAATAAGCAAAGTTAATATTAAAATCTTGATCAGCTGCAACTCAAACCGTGTCGTGGAGCGCCGGGTTCCGATGGAGTGAAGTGCGCTCGTCATCGAGAGCTCGTCAGCGCTTTTGTAGGCTTATGAAAAGCTATACAGAGTCAAGTCACTCTACGGGGAATATTGTTTGTAAAATGAACAAGAGAAAAATATTGGAAACGTAAAAATGACAAGGTAATTACAGGTGAGATTGAGGTCAAGCGCAGGCCCATCAGGCAAAAATAAAAAACGCACACGAAGGGATTCATACCACCGCACAATATTTAGCAAAAAAAAAAAAACGCCGGAAAAAACACGTATTTCGAAAGGATCCCTTATTTTTTTTACTTTATTTCAGTTTTTATTTTTTTCAACTGTCTACCTATTACGGTTCATGAGATACAGTCCGTTGACAGACAGACGGAAGGACAGCGGAGGTTTGTCTCCGAAGCTTAGAATGGAAATCATTACCAGTCCTTAACTCAACTAAAATCAAGAGATGAAGAATATTATAGAATATTGCCAGCAACATTTAGCATAACCGGAGCCAATATAAAGGTAATTATAATTACAGCTGCTCAAGGACTCCAGGCCATATTAATTGTGCTCAACTCAGGACTCTCAAGGCTATACTAATTGTCACGATCGAGCGTGTTCCGGTTCTTACATTACTTATATCTGAATAGATATGAGTTATGTGTGTATAGTCAGCCTCAAAACATGTATACAAGAATTCATTTAATTGTCAACAATCTTTGTCCCATAATATTGTATTCAATGTGTAGCCATAAATCATATAATTTGCACATTGGGTACTTGATTGTCATCTGTACTCAAAAATCCGTGTGAGCAGTGGTGGACCATTGGTTACCGCTGCGACATACTGTTGTAGGTTGTAGGTTCGAACAATCGATTTATAATAAGCTTATTGCCAGTTTTTCTACTCGAGCGGCCTGTGGGTGAGATATACGCAGCGAGCCTACAGAGCCCTGCGCACTCAGTATAATAATGTGTTCAGGATGTTGTTGGGTCTGCCGTGGTGATGCAGCGCGTCTAGGATGTTTGCCGAAGCGCGCACTGATGGCTTCATGGGCAAAAAAGCAGCTTCCCTGCTGGTCCATTTATGGGGTAGTAACAACAGCATTCTGAACGCAATAGCTGTACGTTTTCACTGTCCCCTACAGAATCAGTGGGTCATGTCTTGTGTAGGTGTGGCGAGTCATGGCAAATTTAAATATGTACTAGGTTAAGGTTTCTATGGGTACATGCCACCCGAAATAAAGTTTTGTATGCATATAATTTAACGTGTCGTTTTGAACTGTCTTCAGTGTAGTCTTTTGATTTTTTTTTTCTGTAATTTTTTGCTCAATAATATTTTTATTTTGTGTATGTGTTTTTTATTCTGTTTTTAGTTTGTTATTTAATTCAATCTTATTTAATTTAATTTAATTCAAGTTAATGTTAAGTATAAAAGATTATTGATATTAGTTCTAATTACATTGTTATCGATATTTATATTAATTATTATTTTCGCATAGTTAGATCTAAATAAAATGCAGTGCTTACCTTTAATTTAGATGCTTGCAACGCTATTGTATTTGTTAATGATATGTAGTTTGAATGTGTGTATGTATTTAGTTGGTTTGCCTAAATAAATAAATAACATCTCGCCTTGTTTCTCCGAAGGGTTGGGCAGAGGTGTCCCTGTAACAGGTTCACCCACATTTCGCCAGTTATGTTTTAAGTCCTATGTAATAGGGGGCGAGCCTATTGCCATCAACCGGGCACAAATCCAGACTCCGGGCTGCTACTGAAAAACCCAATAACACTTTGCCCGACCCGGGAATCGAACCCAGGACCTCATGCTCAGCAGTAGCGATTGCGACCACTAGACCAACGAGGCAGTCTCAATAATAAATAAATAAATAAATATTTCAGTATTAAAGGTGATACGGCTATGTAGATACCTGTTACGTACCCCGGAGCCACTTGGGTTCAAAGAACTATAGCACGATTTGTAGGTATTCATTTTCTTATAATAAACTAGCCTTCTGCTGCTGCTTCGCTGGCGTGGATGTCGGAAAAAATCCTACGGGAGAGTATTACCGAGATTAAAAGTATCCTATGTGTTAATTCATGTTATAAATCCGTTTAACCCGTTTTTGCGTGATCAAAGGTACCATTCCGTAGCCGACTGCAGCACGACTGGTTTTTATGTATTTCTGTGAAACCGACGTGTTACGGAATGGTACCATTAGTAACAAACATACACACTTTCACAATTAGTAAGGTTATGATGGTGAACCGTATTTAGTTGAGTTATAATTCCACCAAATCTAGCATAAATTAGTGCGAAACGTTGCCAAAATAAGATGCGATTCGATCGATCATAATATTTATTTCGGAAATATTTACCTTAAAGACTCAGTTTCACGTAAAAGATTGATGATCAATCTAAAACCTTTTAATAATAACGTGGTATAACCGAGTTTTATTTTACTTTTGTTAGAAATTCAATGTTAGTTTTACATTAAGTTTTTAGCTCAAATAAAAATGGATTTTCTTGAACATGTTATTTTACAACTTGGAAATTGTAGAATATTTTGCATTGAAGGGTAAAATAAAATATAATAAGAAAAACAAAAACGTTTATTTGCGGTAAACATGTCGCAAAAAAGAGCTTAAAACACAAAAATGAGAAAAGGTTGTTGAGAAGTATGCGTCACATCCACGCAAATCGGCTATCGTTCAGCATTATGCTGAGATCCTATGCAAGACAGAGCCCCAGCGCTGGTTGTCAGTGATAGCCGGCGCTGACGTAATGACGTCAACCGGTGCAGCAAACAAATATTAGACGCTGTACCAGTACAGCATACTTAAAGAAAAATAATTTATTATAATTAAAGTGTGATACAATATACTAAACAGATGTAAAAAAGATAAATAAGAAATAGCTTTACTTTATTCTATTTTACGGAATATTATCCTCAAAAATGTTTTACGTTATATATAGTGACAACATTTCGACGCGACCTATTTGACGTGCACCCAACATGCTCCAAAGAAATTGTGATGTAAAAATTATAAAAAAGGCAATAATATGTTGTTAATATGCAAAATATATGTGTAAGTGCTTGATGCGTTTGTGAGTGAATGTGAAATGAGATGGACCCAATAAAAGACAAAACCTTGGAAAACTGGAGGGTGACCAAGTGAGTGTTTCAAATAAATAGCGCAGCTTATGGGTGGTCCCAATGCCAAACATTAAACTTGCTAAATGAAGCTTTCGCCTGGCAGCTATTTTTAGTGTCTTTAGTTGGTTTATGTATGCGTCACATGATACCTGCGAGGGACATGAACGTAGAAACGAACACAGGCATTCTGAATTCGCTGAATTAATCTATCTATCCTTGCAAGCAGGCAGGGCCCATAGACAGTGTCACAGTAATTTAGCTTAGATAGGATCAGACTGTCAATCAGTTGTTTTCTGAGTGGAATGCTAAGTAAATTACGTATACCTACTATTGAATGCCTTAAGCCTATAAAAGTAATTTCTCAGTACTTAATGAGCCTCGAAACGCAGCTCTGCATCTAGGATTAGACTCGAGACTACATGCCTGTCCAACTCGCTCAATTTTCTCCCCTTTAATTAGAATCTCTGGTTTGGCAGACAGTATTGCAGCAACTTGTTTTTTTTGTACCCAGCACCATGAACTTGGACTTCAGTGGGTTCAGAACTAAAGAGTTTTCCTCAGACCAGCTCACCACTCTATGCAGATCCTCATTCACCTTTTGCATTGCCAACGCTGTATCATCCCCTTTGAAAGATATGTACACCTGGGTATCATCAGCATACATGTGATACTTGCAGTTTAGAAATGATCCAGTAACATCAACACTATAGAGGATGTACAGCTCAGTAATATCGATCTCTGGGATTATATATATATATATAAATCTGAAAGAGTTAAAATTTTTTGGACTACTTTCATGTGAAAATTTCAATAAATATATAAATTATACGACTTTAACTTAGACCGCCTTATCAATGAGCTCAAATGTGTTTATAAATCTGCCGACACACACCTACTTAAGAAATACACAAGGCCAGCAACAACTTACAGATCTTTCCATGATTTCAATAGAAAAAACCTTCTTACGGAAATAAAACGCCTTCCCAACTTTTACGATTCCATATTGCAGACATTCTTACAGAAAGATAGGCGTGTAGATTTAATATACAAATAAAACAATCTTATATGTATAGTATACTCACACCACCATCTTTTCACTGCTTTTATTTAAATTTTGCAAATCACATAAACATTACAAAACATCAAACAAACGCGCCGAAAGGCCACTTCGAATATCCGTAAATTGATATGTCTATAAAATCAGTCAATCTATGGATATTTGAGCTGGCATTTCGCAATTACCTACATCATCAATTGACAAGACGACGAACCAAAACTAACGTGCAGTATTTTTGGTGAGTAAAATTTTCTGCCTACCCTGTCTTAAAACTGTGTGCACGTCACTGTATATATATATATATATATATATATGTATATATGTGGGCCTATTTTCTTAGAAAATAGATTAATTAAAGTTAACCGTGTAACGAAACATTAAATTCATTGGTGGAATGGAACGTAAGATGAGTGAATGAGTGGTGGGAGTGTATGAAGGAGAGAATGAGAATGAGGTAAAAAGACAAATAAGTCGTAACGAAGATTAAGAATATAATTATTAAGATTTTGTGTTTAATGAGCCTAAATAAACGAAGAAAACGAAGAAAATTGTTTCTCTGGTCAAGCCCAACTCCTACAATTGGGGGCTCGTCCGGGATTGACTGGAAACATTGGTCTGCAACAGATCGCTGGCGCGGGTGCCACGCGGTACGCGACACAGGAAAAAGTAGAAAGACGAACGACGAAGTAGCTGGGTAATAAGCGGCGAGGTGGCTGCTACAAACGAAGATTTCAACAAGAAGATGCCTGTGGACAAGGAGATGAGGGGTGTCGACATCGGAATAGCTACCGGTTCGGCCGCGGCGGCGGGGGCGTCGGCCATGATGTCGCTGGATGCGTACGCCACGTACGGCATAAGCAAATTTAGTGGCGAGGACAAAACCTATTCTTCGTCACAATGGGCTGCCGACATCGAGGATAATGCTGAAATATTTAGTTGGACAAACCAGCAGAAGCTTATCATCGCTCGACGGTCGCTCGTGGGTACAGCGGAATTGTGGCTAAAATCTGAAAAAACGTTTAAGTCATTCGATGATTTGAAGACAGCAGTTTTCAAAGAGTTTCCAGACGCACTAAATTCAAAAGAAATGCATGAATTCATGGCAAGCCGCAAGAAAAGGAAAGACGAAACTGTGTATCAGTACATGCTCATTATGAAAGAGTTGGGTAAAATTTCCCGATTATATTGCTATACAATACATAATAGACGGCATATCTGATTACGAAAGCAATAAAGCGATATTATACGGAATCACATCGTACAGCGTACTTAAAGAAAAACTTTCTATTTACGAGGCAATGAAGTCAAAGATGAAAAGAGGCAACGAAAGCAAGCATAGTACGACCAGTGCGAGTAAACAAAGCGGGGACGGTAAGCAGAAAACATCAAGCGAAAAGCGGTCATCACCATCCGGTCGTGTGTGTTTTAAGTGTGGCGATAAGGGTCATGTGGCCAGTCAGTGTCCGAATGGCGTGAAATGTTTTCGATGCAATAAGTTCGGTCACCTAAGTAAAGATTGCAGCGGCCATGTTGTTCCAATCGTTCATATCGCATGAAGATCGAATGGAAGAAACGCAAGCGGAACCGGACATTCAATGTGTGTGACCGATAATGTTCGTAGCAGTGACAACACCGAACGAGTGAAGGAGATTAACGACGACGGACCGAATGAATCAAGCAGAGACACTTGTGACGTTGGTATGTCATCTGTTGGTACTTGTCAAAGAAGCCGTAGCTGTCAAAATCACTTTGACGTTTTGAACGTAAACAACAACAAGTCGAACAAGTCTGTGAAAAGTGTTAAAATCTGCGGTATTACTGTTGATACGTTGATAGATACAGGCTGTGACTTTAATTTAATAACGTCTGAATTGTTTTTCGAGTTAAACGACGTCGCATACGTCAAAGATAAAGTTATACTAACAGGACTAGGATCGGCGAAGGTGTGTACTCTGGGTAAGTTCACAACATTATTAGAAGTTGATAATAAAAGTTTTGAAACTTATTTTTATATTGTTCCATCAGGTGTTATTCCCTATCAGGTCATATTGGGTCAATCTTTCTTGGTAAATGCGACTATCTTATTAGACAGGGGTGCAGTCAAGCTTATGCCACAAGATGATTACAGTCTGTGTTTGTTAAGTTTACCTAGTGAAACTGAGGAGCCTATTTCTCAGATCCCTGCGGTTCAAGAACTCATTGACAACTATAGGCCATCAAAGATTAAGGAGGCACCTATCAAATTAAAGATCATTATGAAAGACGATACCCCAGTTGCTCAACGTCCAAGAAGATTAGCTATTAAAGAAGAAGAAATAGTTAAGCAACAGGTTGAGGAGTGGTTAGAGAAGGGAATAATAAGACCTAGCTATTCGGAGTATGCAAGCCCATTAGTATTAGTCAAGAAGAAAGATGGTAGCTTTAGAGTGTGCGTAGATTTCAGAAAAGTAAATCAAAAGATGGTTAAAGATGAGTTTCCCTTGCCAGTCATAGAGGACCATATTGATAAATTGAGTAAATCAAAAGTTTTTAGTACACTAGATTTGAAAAATGGTTTTTTTCATTTGCCGGTGGATGAGGACTCGGTGAAGTACACTTCATTTGTGACTAGCAGTCCGGAAGGGCAATATGAGTTTTTACGGGCACCTTTTGGTCTGTCTATTTGTCCAAAATACTTCAGTAGATTCATTAATATTATGTTTAGAGATTTAGTTTCTCAGGGAATAGTTCTAATTTTCATAGATGATATTGTAGTCCTCGCTAAAGACGAAAAAGAGGCTCTGGATCATCTCAGTCTAGTTTTAAATGTTGCTTCTGAATACGGGTTAGAAATTAATTGGAAAAAGTGTCAGATATTACAAAGAAAAGTAGAATATTTAGGTCATGTCATTGAAAATGGTACTGTCAAGCCATCACCTGGTAAGACTGATGCCATTGCTCATTTTCCAGAACCAAAGTCAACCAAGCAGGTTCATAGTTTTGTGGGGTTAACATCATACTTTCGCAAGTATATTGAAAGTTATGCAATAATAGCTAGACCACTAACTGAATTAATAAAGAAAGATAAGGCATTTTACTTTGGAGAAGAAGAGAGGAGAGCATTTGAAATATTGAAAACTAAACTTTGTAGTGAACCTGTGTTGAAAATATTCGAAGTTGGTTTGGATACCGAAGTGCATACAGATGCGTCAAAGTATGGATTTGGAGCAATTCTTATGCAGAAAGATAGTCAAGATGGAAAATTACACCCTATTCATTACATGAGTAAGAAGACCAGTGTTACTGAACAAAATTATCACAGCTATGAGCTGGAAGCCTTAGCAGTGGTTGAAGGCGTTAAGAAGTTTAGAAAGTATTTATTTGGGATTCACTTTAAAATTGTGACTGACTGTTCAGCATTTCAGAAGACACTATATAAGAATGAAGTATCTACCAAGGTGGCTAGATGGGTCTTGTTCCTTCAAGATTTTGATTATGAAATAGTCCATCGGTCAGGAAAGGAGATGTCACATGCAGATGCACTAAGCAGAAAACCCATATGTTTACCTTATTCAATCAGAATTGCACGCAAGAATATGTAAAGCTCAGAAGGAAGACGAAAATTTGAATTTAATAAGAGATATTTTGAAGGAGAAAGAATACAAAGATTTTTTCATTGAAAATGATTTAATTTACAAAGGAGTAGAGAAGAAATTAGTTATACCAGAAGTTATGGACACGGAAATTATAAGAAGAGCTCATGAAGTAGGACATTTTGGCAAGAAGAAGACCATTGATATGATAGAAAAAGATTATTACATAAAAGATTTAAGTAAGAAGGTAGATAAAATAATATTGGGATGTGTTCCATGTATTTTGGCCTGTAAGAAGGAGGGAAAACAGGAAGGTTTTCTCAACCCTATAGAAAAAGGAGAACTTCCATTGGAAACGCTGCACTGTGATCATCTTGGTCCATTGGATGTTACGAAGAAATTATATAACTACATTTTGACTGTCATTGATGCTTATACTAAATTTGTTTGGATATATCCTACAAAGAGTTTAACAGCTAAAGAGACAGTAGACAAATTAAAAATTCATCAAAAAGATTATGGAAATCCATCAAGAATTATCACTGATAAAGGGACCGCCTTTACAGGAAAGGAATTTCAAGATTACTGTAACCAAGAAGGTATTCAGCATCACACAGTCACTACAGGCATTCCAAGAGGCAACGGACAGGTTGAGCGCGTCCATAGGGTAATTATCTCTGTGTTGACTAAGATGTGTATACAGGAACCAACTCATTGGTATAAGTATGTTAGTCATGTTCAAAGGGCTATCAATAGTACTTATCAGAGATCAATAAATACCTCACCTTTTTATTTGTTTATTGGAACAAAAATGAAGCAGAAAGAAGATATTCTGATTTTGGAATTAATAGAAGAAGAATGTAGGCAAGATTTTATTGAAAAACGACATAACTTAAGACAGGAAGCTAAAGCACAGATTCTAAAAGTACAAGAGGAAAATATCAAGTCATTTAATAAAAGGAGGAAAGAAGAACAAGAATATAAAGAAGGGGACATAGTTGCCATTCGCAGAACACAATTTGGAAGCGTAATGAAATTAAAACCAAAATTTTTAGGGCCGTATAAAGTTGTCAAGAAAGTAGGTAAAGGAAGGTATCATGTGCATAAGGTAGACCTCAAAGCAGAAGGACCTGTTAAGACTTCAACGGGTGCAGACTGTATGAAATTATGGCCATGAGTTTGTACTGCAATCACTGTCAAACTAGTTTATCTCTTACTCATCCTTTTTTGTCTAAAAGAATGTGATAGGTGGTTGCTAGGAATATTAGGTGGCATAACCTTCACCAAATCTTTTCTTAACAATGTGGTATAACTTATCTTTGATGTGTCAGTATGTCTTGATTAAAACTAAATTTTGTTGCTATATCAGGTATGTACTTATCTAACTTGGAGTCACTATAAAAATTTAAGTTAAGATGCGTAAGATTAATCAGTTACTTAGATGAAGTAACTCATCATTGTTGTAGTAATAAACTTAATTTTATTGTAGTTCTGTATCAATGACTAATGTCACACAAACAAATGTTAACATAAAATCTGTTGTCTAAACAAGATAATATTTTCCCATAATGAGATGTAACAAATTGTGATGTTGCATAACAAAGTAGCAGTACTTATTAATTTTCCTTTAAAAGTGCATGTTATTATAAGCTTAAATTCATAAGTTTCTAAGTAGTGCTGTATAATTAATTAATTAAGTTCAAGGTAAGATGATGAATTATGTAAGGTGGTAAGGATAATAGAAGATAGGAGTTTAATAAAATTCATCATTAAATTTAGGAGAATAAGTTTATTTTGTTTCTTTTCATAAACTAAGTTGTATTATTATTACCAATTTCCACATAATGTTTTGTTGTAAACTTAGAATCTAAACAGTAATTGTTGTGTAAGAGAGTTCTCAGTAGTTAAATTATTATAAGCAGAAACAAAGTAGTTTAGTTTAATGTAGCATAGTCTGAGGTCAGACTATAGGGCAGAATGGCCGAGCTGTGGGCCTATTTTCTTAGAAAATAGATTAATTAAAGTTAACCGTGTAACGAAACATTAAATTCATTGGTGGAATGGAACGTAAGATGAGTGAATGAGTGGTGGGAGTGTATGAAGGAGAGAATGAGAATGAGGTAAAAAGACAAATAAGTCGTAACGAAGATTAAGAATATAATTATTAATATTTTGTGTTTAATGAGCCTAAATAAACGAAGAAAACGAAGAAAATTGTTTCTCTGGTCAAGCCCAACTCCTACATATATATGAGGCCATGAGAGCCACAGTGGCCTAACTGTCATTTTTACAATACTGATTTTAATTGAAAAACTGCTCTAAACGGTAAAAGTGATAGCGCCACAGTGGCCAACAAATTAGTTCAACATTTTTTTTTCATAGATGGCATTAGAATTACCATCTGCCTATCAGAAATTTTAAAGTTTGGTAGCGCTATACTGGCCTAAGTGAAAAACTATTAGGCCACTCTGGCTCTCATGGCCTCATATATATCAGATTATTACATTCATTTATTTCTACTACATACATTTGTATACTTACATTTCTACCCACCTTAAGAAATAAATCATTATAATTTACTTAATTAGAAACATTATAAATAGTTACAAAGTGATTATATCTTGTACTAATCATCTAAGTTATAAACTATAACTTTATAATCCCTACTTATTTGTCACAGCTAAATACTTCTTGTTACTCAAGTATTTTGCATAATTTTAACCACTTCCTTCAATTCAAATACATATTAGTCACATAGGTTTATAATCCATATGGATTAAAAACTCATTAACACACTCACTCTGGGGTAGAATTGTACCCCAAGAAAGTTGTTAACCTTCTTGTACGAGTGATGGATGTGTGGGGTCGACCCGGACCCACTGTGAGGGGTTTCATCTTGCACTTTTAAAAACTTGAGACGAACAAAGGTATGGTTTGATGGGTCATAAGTTGAAGTGAAGAGGAATGACATGAACTATTCTGTCGGATTTGCTTGATTGTTAAAGATTCTAGGATTTTAGTGCAAAATGGAAGTAAAATAAAGAACGAAGGTTTTTTAAACTTTTAATTAACCAATTCTCAGTAATACTAACGAGTAAATAATTAATGTGCAATTTATTTTTATTAACTTTCCGCACTTGAAACGGATTTCATTTTAAAAAACCAGCCAAGTGCATCTCCGACCACGCACAATGAAAGGTATGGAACCCATCGGTCAGTTGGGATGAACTTATTCCAAAAACAAACTTAACTTTGTAGTTCAAAAACATGTTCAAGTCAAGAGAAATAACGATAGGTAGAGGAGAAAACGAATCTAGCAAATCAGCGCTGGGATGATTCTGCCAACTTCTTATGAATATGTTCACGTGCCTTCACTTTAAAAGGTAACCGACTGGTTGCCATCCTGATGTTCAGAGGGAGCGCACTCCAAAGACTTGGACGAAGAAAGAAGATTGAATGAAACCAGAGCGGTGAAAAGGACATCGTAGAAGACGATTGTTGGTGAAACGAAGATTTTTATAATGGGCAGAGCGTAAATATGTCGCAAAAATGGCCGAGTTTTTTTTATTGCGTTAACTTAGAAGCTTAATTTAGAGCTCTTAGAAACCATAGACCTTTTTTTTTTGGGTGGGAAATCATCAAATAACTTTTCCCGCTCTGGGCGGAGCGGGAGGGCGTGTCAGACTCTTACTGACTAAAACCCACCCGTGTTCCTTCGATTGCCCTGTTGCCGGGGGCCACGATCTCCCTTTCGGTTTTCTTCGCAACCCCGGCAGGCATCGGTCCTAGTGGACCCCTTCAATTCTGCTGACATCTCTTTGAGGCGCGCGTGGAACACAACGCGCCGTCGACCCGGGCCTGGTCCTTATCGGACGGTGAGCCACCCATTGCTCACCGTCCGCAAGCCCGCGCCTATGGTGGCCGGAAATCGCCTCGCGATTCCCGACGCCCTGGGCGTCTCCTCCTGCGGCGGTTAAGGGCGTGAGGGCGCGAAATTTGCCTCTCCTTCACGCGTTCCGCCTCCTCCTTCGCGAGCATTACCGCTTCGCAGAAGGAGGTGACGGCCTCCCATTTCCTCTCGCTCCGTACCATGGCCTGAAGCAGGGCCGGACGCGAGAGATCACCGCCGCTGATCGCCTCCACGAGGACACGGCGATGCTCCGCCCAAGCTGGGCAGACCTCCACCGTATGCTCCACCGTGTCCTCCGGGCGATCCACACAATGGTGACACCCGGGCGTTTCCTCCCGCCTTATCCTGTGCAGGAACCTCCCGACACCTGATACGCCTGCTGCTGCTAATTCACATAACTTTTGCATAATAACAACACATTACATCATTGGCAATTTTGTAATTCTTCATCACAATTTCTTCGGTACATGTTGGGTGCACGTCAAATAGAACGCGTCGAAATGTAAACGAAACGAAAACGTTTTTTGAGGATGATAGTCTCGTAACATAGAATAAAATATGTCTATTTCTTTTTGATCTTTTTTATAACTGTTTAGTATATTGTATCACATTTTATTTATAAAGAAATTATTTTTCTTTAAGTACGCTGTACTGGTACAGCGCAGCGTCTTAATATTTGTTTGCTGCACCAGTCGACGTCATTGCGTCAGAGCTGGGGCTCTGTCTAGCATAGGGTCGCAGGATAATGCTGAGCGATAGTCGATTTGCGTGTATGTGACGCATGCTTTTCCCAACCTTTTCATATTTTAAGCTCTTTTTTGCGTCATGTTTACCGCAAATAAACGTTTTTTCTTTCTTTCTTTCTAGTAATATAAAATCCGAAAAAAATTGAAAATATGAGCTTACTCCAAATATGAAATTTACTGTAATAAATACTAATTTTCTGACAACTTATGTGCGAATACAAAAAAAGAAACGACCAATTAAAATACTGAAAATTCTGAAAAATCAATACAGAATTTGCTGCTACGTATAGAAATGAAAGAAACTGTCACACATGTATGAGTGACAGAGACAAAACAAAACAACTCTTCTACAAAACTTAACTTAAATAATCTAAAAGTCGATACTAGCTGTATGCGCTGCTGAATGGGTCGCACATACCTTGGATATTAGCTTCGGATAGCCAAAGATGATAGTTTATTGAATAGTTTAACTACCAGGTAGCGAATGCTATATGAATGTTATGTGAATGAGTGCGTCTGGCCATGAACGCTGATTGTGTACTGACGCATTACACTATAATGTGCAAGGCGACGAAAAAGTGCTGATCTATGCAATGAGCGCGTGTCATGCATATACATGACTTGTACATTAGCCTTTTCCCAACTTAAGGGTCGGTTTCCAGGCCAATTGTATGCAGGTGAATACCAGTATTTTACATGGAGTGATTGCTTATCTGACTTCTACAGCCCAGTTACTGGGTAACACGATACCCCTTGACAAGACTAAATGTATTTTGTATTCTTAAAGACGATGTGCCAATTTAAAGACCGGTATTGTAGATACAATTCAATCACTTCAAAATAGCTTAATATAGTTTGTAACACAGGCCGGCCGCTTCACACGATATATTGATCTCCACCTACCTGTTATTGGAGTAATTGGCCCCTGTCTACCTGCACAAGTATTGAAATTGACTGTAATTACTGAGAAAAACTGTGTAGTGGTTACTGGATATGAACAGGCTTTGTTTATTTTAAAACTATGTAGTAGTATACTTTCTAGCTAGTAGTTTTTACTTTTTTCTAAAAATGAAAATCATACTTTCCCGACATATTTTACTTACGTCTACCAAATATTTTATTTACTGCAGCCATTCCGCAATCAATATTAAAAAATTGTATCATCAAAAAGTCAACAAAATATTAAAGATCAATAAAAAAGCTACAAATTGCAAACATTTCACTTACATGAACGTTTTAAAATTAAATACCTATCGAAATCCTGAATAAAAAATACGCTGGTATTCATTAATAATTCCTTTCTCGTTTTTTTGCAGCATCCCCGCGATGAAATAACAACACTAGCTGGTATTTATTTTGGTTTTTCTCTTTGATGACGGGCGAACATTTTTTTAGGGACCCGCAGCTGTAGTAGCAAAAACGGATCGTTTACGATATGATTCGTGGTTACATAAAAAGAAAGTACCACATATATGCTTGTAGGAAAAGATACGCTGTTACTGGAAAACGGTTTTAGTGATATTACTAAGTGCCTCTTCACACTTTCCTGCAGCATAGCGTTTCGTCGAACGTACGGGTAAGCCAAGTAAATACAAAAGCTCCTAATCTTTCCTATACACTTCTACACCGGGTATCCTACATGTTCACTATGCAACAGTCGGAGCATGCGAAAAAGGGCAAATTTTCAAATTTAACACAGATTTCAATTGATCGTCATAGAAAGAAAGAAATAAGAAAGAAGAGGAGGAGAAGGAGGAGGAGAAGAGGAGGGGGAGAAAAGGACGAGGAGGAGAGGAGAAGGAGGAGAAGAGGACATAGTTCGTGCAACACAAAATACAAAAAACAAAATAAATAAGTGAAAATATTTTTTTAACAACAATAGTGTGTGCTGCGCCAAAAACGTTCATTTCAGCAATAATGCCAGATGAATGCTGTCTGACGCTGGTTTTCTTAAGAACCTTTAGGGACAAGTGACGGGGAGTACGAACAGTCTCAACATACCTAATACCTACATATCATAATTATTCATCAACATTATTTGAATCGAAAGACTTCCACTGGTCATAGGCCTCCCCCAAACGTCGCCACATGGACTGGTCCTATGTTTCTCGTATCTATTTTAGTCACACCGCCGTTCCACTGGATTTTTACGACCTTCACTAGGTTATCGGTCAATTGTTCGTAATAATAACTCATTAAGACCCAGACTCAACCAAAGCGGAGATGTGCGGAGATGTCAAAAGCGGAGACGAGAAGAGATGTTTTTCAGCTAGTGTGTATCCACCGAAGCTATGCGAGATACTGGCAAGACTGGAGCGGTGATGTGTGTGATGTGACGCGGGGGGACTAGCAGCGCCGCTTACTGCACACTGCTCACATCTCTTCTCGTCTCCACTGCGCGCCGTCGCCAACTTGCGAGGCATAGCTCACATCGCTGCATCGTACCGCCGCACAGTGGATCGAAAAAAGGATCTCGAAGACATAGGAGCTTAAATTTTCAAGTGTCGGTTTTGTGCTTTGCTTCTAATAGCTAATATCATGCATAAATATATCATAGGATACAATCTGGTAGGCAAAGTGGCGACTATTTATGAAGTGAAAACTTTTTTAGGCGCGTTGGGCATTTTTGAGATGGGACTAAACCATTAATTTTGCGACACTGTGGCGACACCAGCTTTTGACCATTAAAAAGACATCAACGCGTTGATTAAGTCGATTTTTTTCCAAATTTTCACTTCTGTCGGCACTCCCGGAGTGCCACTGTTTTTTCTTTACCTAAAAAAATTATGGAGCTAATGCTTAAACCTTCGACCGAGAGAACAACCATAATATCTTTGCACACGGTGATGTAGCTATTTATTTATGATCTTTGACATACTTCATGTAACGAGATCTTGTGCGGTTTTTTTAAAACACCGCACTTTTTTCGATCTTCTGTGCACCGCCCAGCTCAATCTCGGCGAGGCACAGCTGACATCTCCACTTCGATCGCGCCATACAAATATGATACATCTCCGCTTAATGGTATCTACTGAAGTAGAGTGGAGATAGATGTGTGAATAACGAAATTCAATTTTTATAAACATGAAATAGTTATAAAATACATCTCCTCTCGTCTCGTCTCCACTTTGGTCAAGTCTAAGGCTTATTTAGCCAATGAATAAATAATTGTTTGAGGAGCCAAACTACAGACATAAAAAAAAGGAGTTTCAGAAATTTGTTTTTGTTTTGATTGAATTGTTTGTAGTGGCTAGACTAGAGCGGAGATGTATTTGGCAGTGTCGTAACACAGAGTTAAGGTGCAATGTAAATTGTTTTTGGTCCCTGGCTCTGACATCAAGCAATAGATATAATTATGTCTACTTTTTATGTTTTATGTTTTTATTGTTTTTTTTTGTACTTAATGTGCGTTTTATTTGTACAAAATAAACAAATTATCTCTCTTTCTTTCAGTTTGTGCTGGTTCCACGTTGTATTTCTATTTTTTATAAAGACTGTTCCAGAAAATTACTTTATCAAAATATGCAAACGAAGTGTTGCCACACTTCACATATGAACGACATTTTGTTCGCACCATCTAGTCTTCTCATCTCATAAAGGAATATTCTGCAACTCATTATGTTACAGCTTGCGGCGAACGGAAGCGACAGTGTTGTAAGCCTTAACGGATAATCTCGGCGGTGGCTCACAAGGATTTTCAGATAATTCACTTTCTATTTGAACACCTTGCTGAGAAAATTCAAGGGTTTATTGAAGAAAATAGCGTATGTGTAAAGAATAACAGGCGGAGTTTAATGTGAATTTTATTAGTTGACTTTGTACATAGGGGTTTTTTAAATCACAAGTCTCATAGAGGTACTCTTGTAGTATTTTGGAAGTCTAAGGACCCGCTTCAAAAGTACCACTGGTTAGTTTTGAACGCTAGTTGAAATCAAGCGATTACTAAGACCATTGTACTTTCTAAATAATTCTGGACACCGACATTGAGTTGGCCTGTCAACACGCACTAAGTTACTTAATCAAGTTTGGTCATGTCATACTCATTCTTTTCATGAAGATCCTTTGCCCTTCAATACGGCAGATACCTATTCTAATAGTCTACCTAATAGTCTATTAGTCTTTTAACACCATTTGATCTTTTATTGCCAGTAAAATGAGGCATATGCTGCTCTGATCCAATTTATTTTCCATAAACATGCCCCTGTTTCGCAGTAATTTTCACTATCATTTTACATCCTTTTAATTGCGCTCGCACCTGTTTCTATCAAGCCAATTCTCACAGATCTTAGAATTGATCATTTCATGAAATGAACATCGACCGCTGGTCATATCATGATGTGGTCTGGCCAGATCATTGAATACTCAACGTTCGACGATATGAACAGTTAAACACACGCTACTTCATGATATGGTCAAGCATTAGTGATCATATCGTAAAATAGTTAGATTATTCACCGGTAGAGGCGTTGATGTCGCTTGTTTTGTTGTGCATCATGGCGGCGGCACACGATAAATCAAACAAAGTAGGGTACTTTGTTTGATTTGTTGTATACCGAAAAAAAGTCGATGCACTTTTATTGGGTTTCCAAATATGATATTATGGAAAGCGATCAACTTGTAATCAGCAATCGCCGGCCGCTACTGCGGCGTGTAACATAGCAATAAACATTAAATAATTTTCGTCACTTATGTGGCACTCCGACCAAATGGGCTAGGTTAGGTTAGAACTGTCACCAACCGCGCGCGAATCGAGTGAACGTAGCGAGCGGTGCCGCGGCAGCAGCCGGCGAGTGCTACTCCCAAGTTGGTCGCAGTTATTGGCAATTTTTACTACACCTTAAACCTGGATACCCTACATTAATGATATGGCCAAACGTCGACTGACATATCATTAAACGTTGCCGTTTAAACGATATGGCCAATTTTAACTGGTCATTTCATTAAATGGGCAATTCTTAGATCCAGCCATGATACATCAACTTACGCGTTCTTCCCATGGGGTAGGCAGAAACGAACGCCACCTGCTACGATCCTTACATACTACTTTTCCTTTGCTTACGTTCATACACGCACGCTGGTTGTGAGTATTACACACTTAACCTTTCTTAAGAACATTACATTACCAATAAGGTGACTATTGTCCTTCTAGGTCGTCCCTTTCCGGCTTTTCCACTAACATCTGCCTTGTAAATAAGCTTTTTAGTATAAGAATTACGTCTTAATCCTTCTATGGGCAATCTGAATTTCTTCCTGTAATCGGGTCCCGTAGTTATACGTTTATTATTTGGTCGCAAATCATTACTTATGCATAAAAAGGTGGTAATATTATATTTAAGACAGTTCAGTTAAGCGACGGCCGGTATCCGAATATAGGGCTGATTGGCCGACTTTAAAGCGTTGATATTTTAGAAATATGTAGCTGGAAAATGTTTTAGGTAATGTTTAGTGATTCTAGGTGAAATATAATTATGGCACACTTATTTTCTGTTTGAAATTATTAACAATTTTTTTTTTGTTCGTCCGTCGCTATAAAAGAGAGCCATTTGCGATTAGACAGGTCAGGTATATTACCATATTAAATTTTTTAAATGTTTTTCTACAATGCAGAATTATGCGTTTCATCCATATCTCCCTTTTTTCTTTTCTAAGGCAATCGTTTGGCGGATCCATAATTTGTATTTAAATTATGGTTCTGTTTTAAAAGTCTGTAAGATATTTAAAAGTCCTCGAATACTTTTTAATATTAAAAATTAGCATACAACCCTACCGCAAGGGTAGCTCGTATATTAGAGGTTATTACCGCCAGATGGCGCCACCTTCACTCGAGCGAGCACGGGACGATAACCGACAGTTCACAAGACGGTTCACACCTCGATAACTACTTATATTCCGAACTGAATCTAGATTGAAGATTTTCCAAGTGTGCTACCTAGGGTTATGGATTAGGAATCTAAGTTTGATGGTTATGGTATTGAGCGTACTTTTATCGCATAAGTTTGATGGGCTCAGGGTTACATAATTCTTTCTTTGTATAAATATCTCTAGTCCAGTTATATTAAAAGCCTCATTTGGCGCACCAATAAAAGTGTTAGTACATAATCTCACAAATTACGAGTATCACTTTCAAACGAGGAACTCTGAAGGCCTTTTTTGGGATACACCATTAAAATATTAAACATTGCTTCCGTCAGCGGCTTCGCCCGCATGATATCTTTATAAATACCCTATGTATCTATAGCTTATGTTACTCAGTGATAATAAAGTATTCTACTGGTGAAAGAATTTTTAAATTGGTCTGGTAGTTTTTGAGTTTATTCATTACAAACAAACAAACATACAAAAAAAATGTTTTTTCTTTTTATAATATTAGTGTAGATTAGACAATTTAAACACATTTCATGAAGCACTATTAGGAGCTTTTGCGCATTAGGTAAGCTAATTTATTTTATGAAATGTGTCTAGATCTTAGACACAACATTTTTATTTCTGGTTGTTGCTTCACAGTATCTACCTACCTACCATGTTTTTAATAAGTAAATTGTCTGGTGGGCAAAGTAAATTTCCACGTTAATGCTGGCTAAAAACGACCATGCTGTAGCATTAGTGGTTTCCATAAGGTCCTCATAAGTGCAGATACACTCCAGCAAGAGGGAATGTGAATAATAAGTAATATTAACATCATTAAATTTTCACTGGAATCCACATGGTATAATTTGTAGAAAATAGCCCTTTCCGTATTTACCTCATTCCATAACTGGACCTTTTCATTACACGCCATATTGAGCCCTTATGAAATATTCAAATTGTATCGCCTCCTAACAATATAAACTATTAGGGTCACTGGTATCTAGCCGAACATTCGCTTTAATGGTCACTTTATGGCAGAATTAACGTTGTTTATAGCAACCCTGGCCCTTACAGTTACTTGAATTAAATCTATTTTTAAGGATATTTGCAATGCTGATAGTGTGAGGTGTAACAGTTTTTGATAAAAACCTGGCATACGGTTATTGCACTGTAGGCTTTTTGAAGTAGGACATTCACGGTCAACGTAAAACCATTAGTATGTCGTTGCAATGTAACTCTTATCTCGGTAAAGTAAGGTATTTATTAGACTGATTGCCGAGAGTTCTATCATACTCATGGTAATCATTCTAATTTATACTTTATTAAAATAAGATAAAAGTTACTTTGTAATGGCTTGTTAACGGTGTCTTTGTGTTATTAATTGGTAAACAAGCCGATAGTCCATCAGTGTAATGTTGAGTAGTCACTACCACCTATAGATACTTATCTGCAATGAGTACCAGATACATCACATTACGTTGCCATACAAGAAACTGAGCTGAATCCATGGGTCACCCGGCTCTGAGATCCAGCGGTAAAATTATGGCACCTATAGAGGGAGGAGGAACAGAGAGTAAAGTTCACTCATCCTACATAGAAAAGGGAAGATCATCCGACCAGACGGGTGTTGTGTCCGGTGGGCTACTGCCCAGCGATTAATGTCAGGACGTTGTATATATGCTAATCGCGCGGTAAACTCTTCTTGCGCGATTTAGGATTGTGTAACTTAAGTTCGCATGTGGCGATGTAGATGACGTCACATACTAAGAAAAAAGCAAATGTTTTAACACTCCTGTCTTGATCTTACTTATCGTGATGCCTGTATATTTTATAGAGTAAGGCATATTTCAAGAGTTATGTTTAAGTCCCAGTAGGCGAGCCTATTGGTCTTGATCCTCGACAAGTGAAATCAATGGAGAAGTGTTGTGTAAGGATGATAGAATAAATAAAACAATTAAATAATTTCACATGTTTAATGAACAATATTTTCAAATAATTTGTTTTTGTATTGTTCAAAATTGTATATGTATATATAGAACGCTATAATTATAATAACATCAAAGCCCTGTTTACTCACTGTGAAAGCCTTATACCTACGTCATTGCTCGTGAGTGTTCCAAATCAGGCACAGTGTCTCACCGTGTCGGGAGACTTCGAGTTACATTCAAAATTTCATACTTGATGACACGGAGATGAACACTGTGTTTCATTTGGAAAACGTTATTGGTATACCATCAGTATTTTATAAAATGTAAATAATAAAACAGCTTAAGGATTATGGATTTATATTTGGTTATCGATTTACATTGATAGGTTACTCGTACCAACAACAAACAAGCTTTTATGTTCAGTATTTTGGATATATTCATTACCTTTTATAGGTTTTTAGTACCTTTTATTGAAAGAGACGTTGAAATGTTATTATTAAGTATAATATTTGGAAGTCAGAAAACAGTTATTTCGGACTGAATACTTATTTTCCCTTCAGAGATAACAAAAATAACAATCAAAATTTTTATACAATTTTGAAAAACAATTATTTATCAAAATAACTTTCACAATAATTTAACGACAAATATAATTAACTTTCTGAGGGCTATTTTGTATCATCAAATTATATAACGATACTAATTTTCATCTCGCAATTTTACTTAGTTTTTAAGTGCAAAACTCAAACTTATCTTAACAAGTGTGAAAGAAAGGAACTCGCGATCGCAACTTCGAGTAGGCTTAAAGAATTAAGTACAAAACATTTTTTTGTCCGTGGTCCTCTAAATCCGCTTTAAATATTTATTTACATATATATTTAGCATAAAGTAGAACAGAATAATAAGGTCGTGACCTAATAAAAAGCGATCGTCGCGCAATTACGCGACCATCGCGCAATTACGCATATCGTCGCGTTTATTTATTTGAATATGACGTACGCAATCAATCAACTTGCGTTTAACATTACATAACATCACGCCCGTAATTCCCCGAAGGGTAAGGCAGAGGTGTACCTTAGCATGCACACTCACGTTTCGACAGTTATGTTTAAGTCCCATGTAATAGAAGGCAAGCCTATTGCCATCAACCGGGAATAAATCCAGACTCCGGGCTGCTACTGAGATATTCCTGATGGAAAAACCCAAGAATGCTTTGCCCGACCTAGGAATCACTTCATGCCTAAACTTGCGTTTTTACGTCATAATTCATAATTATTTATAAACGCCCGCGTATTCGCGCGCTTTCTATTAGAACACAGGGTAAGGCTACACGCTAGGTGTTTGCAATAATGGTGAATGTTTCGAGATTGGACGGAGATCGTGAAAGCTTGGGAGTCTACCATAAACAATCTGTAATGGCTCATTTTTCTCCCTTATGGAGTTATCGATCATGAAGTTACGCTTGTAAATACAGTTTGACTTTCAAATGGAGAATTATAGCGTGATGCTCCTTTTATGAGTACGTAAAGACGTGATAAAATAGAGTAGCATCGCCGAAATTACAGGATATTGACTTGAAACCTGAAAACTATACAGTATTATCTTCCCAATTAATTTTAGATTCGTGTACGGTAAACAAGAGTTCACGTTAAATATATTTTAGTTTAGCTGTAAATGAGAAATAAGTTAATCTAATTTAATTAAAACTTGCAGCGAAGCAATTAGCCAACTTTACAAACTTAGTTTGTTTTAATTACAAAACAACTATATCACGAGCTTGCCAACATCAGGTATTTGTGGACCTATCAGCATTTTTGGATCTAATTCAACTTTTCTAGGGCAGTTTATTTTATAAAGTCATATGATGTCAGGCTTGCGTGTGGCAAAACAAATTATAGTTTTCACGATAGCTTTAAAATGAAAACTATTTCTAAAGCGAAAAGACAAGTAGCAAGATTTATGACACTTGGACGGTGAAACACTGTTGTGTAATATGCTCCCATCATTTTTAAGATTTTTCTTTACTAAAGGAAGCAGAATTTAAAGTACCTAGTGCTGATAAATGCAACGGCATCGCTAGAAGCTGTAATAGTAATGAGGGCTAAGTAGGTTATGTTAAAAGCCGCAGTAATAAATAAAAGTCACTTAGATTGATAACAAACATTACACATTCGAATTTAAGGATTGCTTTCATTCGATCTCAACTTTAAGTGCCACGCAGAGGTCGAAATTTCTTCATATACTAAATACTCTTTTTGAAATAATAATCGAAAGAGCAATTAGGCTAGATGAAATGGCGACACCTGATAGGCAGGTATCCAAATTTTCACAAAAACCAAGAACCATTTAAATTAACATAGTCGTTGGTAACATTCATTTTCAGTAACATGATTTCACAAAACCTTGTCACGTCGAGGCAGACCTTCACTGTTAAAGGCCCGCTAGCCAATTTATATGAATTTTAACATCACAGATGATGAATACCCCCAAAGTGTAAGCACAGAAAAAGAATACAGAAGGTCGGCTCCATACAACGAGTAAAGACGCACGCTCACAAATACACCCTTCACGTATAGCGAGTGCAAGTGCACCGCGAACGGTATTTGACCGAGTTCGCCGTACGTACACGTCTATGTGAGCGCGTCTGTTTTCGCTTATTGTTTGTAGCCGACCTTCTGCACTTATTTATTTTGTGGTGAAGGCTTGTTAGGTCGGGGTGAGGTCATAAATTATTTCGAAATAGGGTTGTCGGTGTCGGTCGCTGACACAGCCTTTGCTATTGTACGTGTGTTGTATAAACACTGGATACGTTTAAAGCCTTGTTTCGCACACTATGATAATAATATGACCGGTCCTCTTTTGTTTTAACCTATTGTTAGATAGTTTTGTATGGATTTGTTAAAGTTGAGTTTGTAGGGAATTAAGTTACATTGTTATGCTCGAATATATGTTGTCCCTTGAGAACAAAAATGTATTCTTCATAATTATTAAATTCTTCCTGTACCACATTTATGTTTTATAGTTTAAGTGCTGCTGTATTTCACAATAAAGTAATTAGGCCTACTTATTTTACTGTTGATCTTATAATATTATCTTTAAAGACTTCACAAAGGTACTCTTCACGATCTCAATCCACATTCAAAACTATTTTTACATTCCGATACCTTCAGACTGCTACATCTAAATGTTACTTAGGCCATGACCTAAATACTAGAAAATAGGTCTCAAACCATTGCTTCGGTGGTAATTTTACATTTAAAACATTTTCTTATTGTACTGTTTAGATTATTACTTTTTCCTATGAAAAATGAGGCTATTTCGCTTATTTAATAGAATTAACTGAGGCGGCCATAGTAACAATTTAGTCGTAAGTCTGAATTATGGAACTGTTGGTTAGTAACATAACGTAGCTGGATAATAAATTAAAGTACAATTTAGTAGCTAAATTTTACGTCTTAAAATATATACAAAATACATTTTGTAACAAAACGTGCTATCTAGGTAACATTAAAATTTATTGCATTTGATGCGTAAAATAGTTATTTTATGCGTTAAAAGTTTGTATAGTAACAAATAAGAAATGAGTTAATTGATAATTTCGATATGGTACCGATTTAGAGCCAGGAAAGCACACATTTGCACAAGCAGTTTATATTGATTTGATCGTAGGCTATTACCAATTGTCAGTGAAATAATTTTGTGGAATTGGAATTTATAATTCTTAGCTTAATAAAATACTTTTTGAATAGAATATTTGTTTCGTAACTACTTTTTTAGTGAGTTAATAGATATGCGCCATGATTTGAAATCAATCGTCCAAAATATATATTGATGATATAATAGTAAAAGTTGTTGTTTGAATGTGAAATTCTAGTTGGACATACTAAGTTACGACCTGTCATTTTTCTTAAGTAATTAATTACAGTTAACTTGAAAAGTTTTCAAAATTACGATCGTAATTTCACTCGGCATCCGAGTTTAAAACTATGAATACTAATAATAAATTAGGCTCAATATAAACTGTTTGTATCTTACGCAGCGTTTCCTGGCACACGAGATATATAAAACCCACACAATTTTTATTTATATTATAAAACATTAAGGGTCCCCCAATTTAGACATGATTTTCATTTTATTTTATTCAAGGAAAACTTTTCTCGTAAGTTGCTAAGCAACATATAAACAAAAGAAGCCTACTTAACATTTTTTACTCATTTTGGAGCATTGGTACCCTTTCATCGCTACTTTGTATACAGCTATTCGCATTTCACGAGTGTTCGTATGAATACGCATATCTAAAGACTCAATAACAAAAAGTAGCAAGGCTTATGGGATGCCTTGGCAGAATTGCTTTACCTAACGTATTTTCAGGCCAAGAAATAAGGTCGCATATCACGTTATGTCTTCATTCATTTCAGTTTGGCTATGAGTACATTGTTAATCTTAAGAAGTCGCAATGAAAGGGTTAACTTTGTGAAAACGCTTTAATCTATGATAACACTCTCAAGTTCTCAAGTTGATTCATGAGAATTAGGCTTAGTTTTCAATTGTATTTTCAAAACGCCAACGAAATTCTCAGCCGATTTACTGCATTTTGTTTAATTAAATATTTTTTTAACACTATCTACGCTTATTATGTATACTTTATGCTATTTATATTTATCTATATACATGTAAAACAGGTATATAACACCAAGAATGAAAGAAAGTGCCAATGATATGTGTTGTCTAGTGATTATTTTAACTTTAACTGTTAAAGATACAAAATTATTAACGCTACTAGTATTTACAGTAAAATTATCGTTAGCTTATTTGAAAAGGATGAAGCTTCCTTAGGTTCTGTACAAAATGTTGATTTCATCTGAGAGAAATATATTTATGAGTCCAAACCTCCGTGCATAACAGGGATGGCAGGAAATCAAGCGAGTTTTAAGTAAACTGTAAAAGGTATTCTAAACTGCTGTAGTTTCATGCTTTTGTTTATCTACTGAAACTTTGCTTGTTGAGTAAATCAAGTTTAATATTTGCATTTATAGACCTAAACAAGCTCCACCTCCTTCACTAATGGACAGTAAACATACTTCACTATGATTACGAATTTTCTGGTCATTAACAATGACTACGCGACCAGTATATCTAGACGCTCGAGGTCAGGACTATGGTTATGCAGGAGAAAGATAAAATGGGCCTATGTATACTGGTCGTTGGCTTAAATTATTATTTTTACTAGATTGTGACAGCAGCTATTCTTCTAATATACGTATGTGTTAAAAAATATTAATAAGTGTGCTGTAAACACTTAGCTATCTTACGTCTATCACGGCCCTGAATGCACTTACGAGTAAAAGACTATATCAATGATGATTATTCATATCAATTTTATATAGAATCGTAACTGCTTTCAAAAAGGCTTTTATGCAACTATTATAACTGACAGCAACTGATATTTTTGTTTATTTTAAACCGTATTTTAAGTCTTCCAATTCGAATACTTTGGTTATATTATCTTCATTTGACAGATGCTTGCTATTTCTATCCACGATATTCTTAGCTCCTCTCTTTCACTCCTGGCACTAATGATGTCACTGACAAATCTTTCTCCACATTACCAATTACCATGACCTTTTCTTTAATCTGTGTCAAAAGAATGAATTTCTTTTAACTTCTCTTCTTCACAGCAAGCTAAATTTTAAAAACTTTCTTAGCACTATTGGTCAATATATATTATTAATGTTATGTCGACGCAGACGATTTCCTTTTCTCCATCTTATTGTCCCTTAACTTCGTTTCATCCAATGATTCAATCTTGTGATCCCTTAACAGCGGAGTACGAGCATCTGTTTTTTCTTCATTGACTTTATCCATGAATATGTCATTTTTGAAGTTCATTACTCTGACGGTATTATCGCTATCCACAGATTCCTGACGGCTGCATGTTTTACTGCTTTCTTTGTTGTTATCGTTCTCTTTTTCTTCAGATTTCTCACTGTGATACGCCATGTTGTCAAAACACTGTGTCGGAACTATGTTTACCGATTTCATCATTGGTATTGCGATTGCGAGCGCAGGGCTCATACCTTGAGGGCTGGGTGATAGACGAGTTGTGACCGAAAGGTCCATCCCCGGCATCAAAGTTGCAACTGTAGGAAATGAAATTGTAAATCAATATTATTAAACTTTTACTCTTGATACACAAATTGTTAAAAAGGTTATCTGAACAATCATGCATACGCATGCTTATCTTTTTGGGAAAATTATATGTTTTTTGTTACTGACTTCAAAATTGCTATGTTAACAACGAGACATTGAAAGAAAATAATATAAGAACACAATTTTACATGGACAGACTCTCACAAGACAGTAAACTAGTGCTAGGAAAACACGAACATTAGATGTACAATTTAAAAAGCACAATCACGACACTGTGTTAGTGTAATATTAGTGTTAAGTTGTCACTAAAAGTGTACCGATGTGACGGGCTGTGAGTTTGATACTTCGATTGTTGTTTTGTTTTGACTATTAAGTGGTGGTGGAGGTGTGTGGTTGTTGCCTGGAAAAAACACTGAATCATCACTATCTAAAACTTAGGGCACGATCACGGTTATTCAATACATAATAATCGACCAAAAAAGCATTCACAAATATTGCAAAAAGAAATAGCGATATTAATACAAAATCATAAATAATCTACAACAACATCAAGTTTGGAAGCAAAGCAAAAAGTTCGGGGTACAAACACAGATATACAAAGTCCCGAACCTTCGTCCCACGAAGCAAAGGGACCTAGACGGTGGATCCAGTGCTGCCTGAAGATACTGCCGTGTGCAAACATGATAATGACAATGGTAATGATTGATTAGTGACTAAAGATATATTAGCATTCCTGTAAGCTAAATCCGAGTGTGCAGGCGATATAGAAAGCCCATTCGGTTCCAACGGCCTTGTGTGATGCTTTCTAAAGCATGTTTAAATTTTTTCGTTTGCAGTTGTTTGGTGTCGTTTGGATCATAGCCTCTAGCTCGCTACGATCACCATCTGTGGAGGATTACATTGCATAAGCTACTGTTAGTCACGTGACTAGGTTATTAGTATTTATATAACGAAGTATACTATCAATGACTTTGTGACGTCAGAGAAAGCCTCTTAATTTATTTACAAAGTTTGCTTTGTAGAGTAATTTTGTAATTGAGGGCTTGTTTTCGAAAATTATTTTTGAGAGACTTTCATGTTTATGCGAATTCGTTTTATGTTAATTTAACATGTTTTCTGAAAATTAAGTATTATATTATTTTGAGCTATCGACAGTGTTTTATCTGAAATATATTCAAGGTCATAGATAATATTCTTCTAGCCACATCTAGATCAAACGCACGATAATGCTTAATAAGTCAGGTTAGTATGTAAGTTACCAATTGTATGGTGTTTATCTTTCATGTTCATCACCAGTGAATGTGATAATATGTTCATCTATTTTTGTGAAAACGCCAATTTGTTCTTATGTCCATCAAATTTTTGTTTCTACTTAGTGATTTCAAACATTTATAGTGCTTAAAACTACAAGTGGATTACGAAGGCATAGTTAAATCATAAAATCTGCCTTCAAAGAGAAATTTGGAAGAATATATATTATTATACAGTTGTTTCGCTATGGACGTTTATTCCACAGTTTAGAGTGTTTTACAACGAGATTGTGAAGCTATGAATAATTTTTATAAAATAAGAGTTCGTGTAGTTATTTTGGATGCGAGTTATTAGATTACACCCGGTCCCTGAAAGGTATTATAATTATCGTCACAAACATTTACTAACACGCTGTCAAATTCCATGTCATCTGCGATGAAATCTCTTGACATGAGATTTGACAACCCATTAGTTCCAAAAACCTTTCAAAAACTTTGGGGCAGAATTAACATTCAAGTTTATCTTCATGCATTTCTTTAATTTGCAGTATCTTCATTTTATTTATTTACTAGATCTTCAATTTCTTGAATTATAATTTTATTCACAGCTTCATAGTGACATTAATAAACATGGTGGCTTATCATACAACTTACCCATGTTAGGTCCTATCATGTCTTTAGGATGGTTGGTTTTGATGGCATTCATTCTTCGGTTTACTACCTGTGGACCCATACCTGGTGCTAGGGGGTTAGGAGCACCCGGCACTGGGGCACCTGGATCATCAAGTTTTACATTATAAAAGATGATGAAAATATTATGTTTATAGAATAATGTGAAAATAATAATAGTTTTGAGAGATTCGCATTATGTGAGCCTGAAAATTGATATGTTACATTAAGTTTTAGACAAAACTCGGCTTTGTAGAGCTTTTTATTTCTGCAACTTTTTCTTAAATGTTAGTATTTTAAATAGTATTTAATGTCTTAAGTATTAACGCATGGGCACTGTGACACCTACATATTTAAATGTCAAGCTGGAAATTTAGTAACGTTAACATAGTTTACAAGTTCTTGAAAATTGTGTGATGATTATTTCTCAATACTCACGCATAGGTGGCCTGGTGGGCTCCACATTGACGACTCTTCGCCTTTTCTTGGGTAGTTTGGCTCTCGCTTGAGTATGCGAGTAGTACATGGCGAAATTGGATACTATGACTGGCACCGGAAGAGCTATCGTTAGCACCTGTTGGGTTGAGATTAAGGTCTTGTTTACTAGCGAAATTGTTGAAAAATTGATCTAATAAATCTTTTATTTTATCTACTGGGAAATAGTAAATGATAATGTTTTGTAAGTTTGAAGAGTATAGAAGAGATAGAGAATAGAAGAGTTAAAAGTGTCTTCACTGAGACTTTGTTATATTGGTACGCAACAATGGAGACAAGAAAAACAGATCTATGAAATCCAGAATATGTCAAGAGATGAGCAGAAGATGATAGTGATACTTACACCTGCCAGCGCGCACAGCGCACCGACAAACATGCCAACATAGGTCTTCGGCGCCATGTCACCGTATCCAACAGTCGTCATGGTCACCAGTGCCCACCACAGGCCCAAGGGTATGCTGTTGAAGTCATTGTGAGGATTCGTCTGTATCCTCTCCGCATAGTACACCAGACTAGCGAATATCACAATACCCAGCACGAGGAAGAACACTAACAACGTCAGCTCCTTCGCTGATGCTCTGAAGGTCTGTATCAAAATCTTAAGACCTGAAGAGTGTCTCGTGAGTTTGAATAGCCTCATGATCCTGATGATGGAGAAGAACTCCAAGATATCCGCGTTTTCCACGTGTGACGCGTACTTCTGCAGAATCAGGTCGATGTAGAAGCTCATCGTTGCTATGTAATCGATGATGTTTACGGATGATTTGACGAATTCACACTTGTTTGGTGACGAGATGAAACGAACGAGGATCTCTAACGTGAACCACGCGTTACACACACATTCTATGTAAAAGAAGGCTACATGGGCGTTTGTTTGCACTTTGTCCAACGCCCAACCATGCGATTGGTTGGCTGTCGTCACTGTATAGTTTCTAATCACTGGCACTCTCATGTCCGGGTGAGTTTTTAGACAGAACGATATTATTGATACGCATATGAAGAACACTGATATGACGCCGATGATCTGGAAATAAAAAAGTTAAATGAGTCAAAAGTCGTCGCAAAACCCCCATTTGGAAGTCGTACAATTAAGAAGCAAAGAACGTTATCACGCAATTCTTGTATTAAACAATTAATTCATCTAGTCATTTAAATTCACGGAGTCATTTAATCCGAGATCAGTATTACTATTGTAGATATTAAAGCAGCCTTCACAACAGTCCGTTTGCCCTTCAGCGGGACATAAAAATTACTACGTTTACATTCTCATGTAAAAAATAATTAAAGTAAATACAGGGCTTTTATTGCTGGAATTAAGGGTGCTTTTATTTACTGAAACACGAACGGTTAACGAGCTAAATGATAGTATTTATACAGAGCGGAATTTTTGCAAACGTTAAAAGGTTGTTTGAGGAAAAAAAGTAAGTACAGTGAAAAGCTTGTTCCTCGGTAATAAGATAATGTTAATGATAGTACATTAGTGAGTTCATAATTGTCTAAAAAAAAATGACTTTAGTGTTAAGGAAAGGTAGCATTTCTGACTTCTACAAATGATTTCTGATCTTTGTGGGATTATTTGAACTTAGTACCGAGGCGTGGCGTGTTTCCAGCCAGCCATTCTAAATAATATGAAGTCGTGTATAATGTCAATGACAATATTACGTTCTTGCCTCAAATTTAGTTTTAAAAACGTCTATCAACCAGATCGATTGCATGCTTTATTCTTTACTTTTTTCACAGCTATTTTAACCCTAATTGATCTTTATTGTTGTTACAATAAGGTTGCTGTTGGGATCTGCTCTCAGAGGTAAAATAACGTAAAAAGACTGTACGTTCACACCAATTTCAAAATAACAATATATGAATGTTTATTTACAGTCATTTGGAATAACACCCCTTTTGTACAATGTTATTACTGAAAATTCTAGTTTAAAATGTAAAAAAATCCTGAACGAAATGACCCCCTGCGGGTTTCATGCCACAACCCTGAAAGGTCTACATTGGAATATTTAGATTAGCATAAATTTGAATTAAACCGGGTCGTTGGAGGAGCTCGGTAGATTGCTGCACAATATTTTACACTTCATAAGGTCAAAAGATTACATTTTGAGCTTTTGAAGAATTCTAAGTGCCATTTTAGTTTGAAACAGTTGGCCAGATGTTTTGAATGTAATGAGGTTTTAGAAATTTTAGATTGTTGGTTATAAGGATAGCTCTTACCAATTTTTTTTTTTTAAATTTGAAGTATCTACGCTTTTGCTATGTACTGAGTAAACTGAAGCATTCTTAATATCTTTGTTTACATTTGGATAGCTTGAAATGAATGTTCTCGAAAAGTAAGGTCTACTTTATACAGGGTCAAAATAAATTAATTAGCAAAACTTCACAGACTTGATGGATATCGATACCTAATGATTATGAAACAACCTACGCCCTCCGTTTTAATAACCTAGCATAATAATTTGACATTTAACATCACCTAATTTTTTAATATATCTTATTTTATATTTTTAATTCCATAAAATTCTGCCTATTTGCGCCTCTGCCATGACATCGCGCACTCTTTATTTATATTTCTTTGCTTGATTTTCCTGTGCCTATGTTAAACAAAACAAGAAATAACATACGACGTGTCTGTGAAGTTTCACCACAAACTAATGTAACCACCACAATTTAATGTAACCTTATACAAAACTTCAACATTACCTTCGCAGCATTAGAGCTGTAAGGTTCATCGAACAGCGACCACATCTGCGGCTTCAGATGCTGCCACCACGACACGGTCCCCTTCATGTAGTCCTCTTCGAAACCAAACTTGCGGGCCACCTCTTCATCGGTCGGCTTCTCTGTATCCAGGTCTAACCGATCTAGGACGGCTAGAGTTTCTTGGGTATCCCGATGCTGGGGACAGAAAATAGATTTTAGAATTTCCATGGTTTATAAGTAGCTGAGGCCATCCTTAAGCCCACTTGCACCACAAATTTCTAAATGCATTTAACGCTAAGGTAATAACAGCTTCACAGGTCGATCGATCAGGTTAAGCTACGCTTGCCGCGGTTGGTTTATGGATGGGTGACCAACTTTTCATACCAAGACCTCTCCGTGCCTCGGAAAGCACGTTATGCCGTTGGTCCCGGCTGTCATTTGTAGATCTTTGGCAGTTGTTACGGGTCGTCAGAAGCCCGAAAGTCTGACAACCAGTCTTACCAAGGGGTATCGTGCTACCCAGTAACTGGGTTGTGGATATCAGATAGGCAGTAACGCCATGTGAAATACAGGTATTCAGCTGCATCCGATTAGACTAGGAAAAGGTTAGACATATGATGATGATGATGTATTTAAAACATCATTCTGTCTCTGTCATCTTCAAACGTTGACAGAAATAAAACGATATTTTAAATTCGTTTGGCGCTCAATGCATTAAGTGATTTGTGGTATAAGTGGGCCTTAGTTTAAGGAAGTTTCAGATTGAATTGAAGTTCGAAACTTTGATCATAAATGATATAGGGGGCAATTCCTGTATTTTCAAGATCTTTCGCATAGTAATTTCAGTCCCAATCTGTCAAAAAAAACTGTTATTTACTTTTATAGGGTTATTTTTAATTGGCTAGCTAAAATTCACAGACGCGATGGATATCGAAATCTAAACACGATTAAATGAAAAATAAAAGACTTATTGTTTCTTTTTGAGAGATAAACGACCGCTGTTAGTGTTGTTACATGAAGTGTGAGTTGAGAAAAACTGTTTTCATATGTTTTATCGTATTTGGATATTGTTACCAATGATGCCTTTTTTTTTTTTTGAGGTTGGGAAATCATCAAATAACTTCTCCCGCTCTGGGCGGAGCGGGAGGGCGTGTCAGACTCTTACTGACTAAAACCCACCCGTGTTCCTTCGGTTGCCCTGTCACCGGGGGCCACGATCTCCCTTTCGGTTTTCTTCGCAACCCCGGCAGGCATCGGCCCTAGTGGACCCCTTCAATTCTGCTGACATCTCTTTGAGGCGCGCGTGGAACACAACGCGCCGTCGACCCGGGCCTGGTCCTTATCGGACGGTGAGCCACCCATTGCTCACCGCCCGCAAGCCCGCGCCTACGGTGGCCGGAAATCGCCTCGCGATTCCCGACGCCCTGGGCGTCTCCTCCTGCGGCGGTTAGGGGCGTGAGGGCGCGAAATTTGCCTCTCCCTCACGCGTTCCGCCTCCTCCTTCGCGAGCATTACTGCTTCGCAGAAGGAGGTGACGGCCTCCCATTTCCTCTCGCTCCGTACCATGGCCTGAACCAGGGCCGGACGCGAGAGATCACCGCCGCCGATCACCTCCACGAGGACACGGCGATGCTCCGCCCAAGCTGGGCAGACCTCCACCGTATGCTCCACCGTGTCCTCCGGGCGATCCACACAATGGTGACACCCGCCTTATCCTGTGCAGGAACCTCCCGAAACAGCCGTGTCCGGTGAGGACCTGCGTCAGGCGGAAGGTGAGGACGCCGTGGCGCCTCTCAAGCCACTCCTCAAAGAGGGGTCTTATCGCCGCAATTGTGGCGTGCCCAGCGCTGGGTTGCGGCGACAATCGCACTCTCCATGACGCCATGAGATCCCGCCGGAGCTCTGTCCGCTGAGCCGCGATTTCTCGCGGCAGCGGAGCTAAGCCCCGGCGCCTCGCCTCCTCGCGCCACTCCCAAATGTGCGCGAGGACCTTTGCCTCCAGATCCCATGGCGGTAATCCGGCAAGGAGGCTCGCCGCCTCGCAGGAGACCGTGCGGTATTACCAATGATGCCTGTGAATTATACACAACAAAAAAAAAACAGTTTTTCTAAACTGATCGATTCCCATCGCGTTTGCGGAGTTTAGCTAACTAATTTAAAATAACCCTGTATTTTGAACAAGTTTTTGACATTGTGGACTTGTCACACTGGATGCGTTCTGCGTCCCATGGTCAAATCGAACATAACATAAATGTTCGAGTCCCTGAGATAGATTGAGAGTGAAATTTTGAACGTTTTTTGAGTAAAAGAATAGGCCTTCAATAATCGACACAAGTACTCTAATTTCTAACGAAATTTCTACCGACTTTAATTTGATGTATTTCGAGAACCGGTAACAAGGAAGCAATCAAGAAATACAATTACGTCACAATGGTTTCCATTAACGTAATAACGAGAATTGTAGGCAGTGAAACAGAAATAAATTAAAAAAAATATCACAAGCCATGACCAATCCGATTTTAATTTCACATTCAGGTTGAAAACAGAATTAATTGGACAAAAGTTTCGATTTCACCGATATAACATATGAAGGTAAGACCGCAAAAATATTTCGTATCAGGGCAGTGGTCGAAATAGTAGGAAAATATCGGACCCGCAATCATTGGACTTCAATTTCCCATTTCGTTGGGAATATAATTGGAATATTTTAGTATCTGTTTTGATTTGAAAGCGGTGCATTGAGAGTTTTCTGCTACCGATGTTAAATTGGATTTTAAAAATAGCACCAGCATTAACTTTTTATACTACGTTTGCCTGGTTTGAAAACTATTGCGATCATTGTTCTGTAACTACTTTTATTTTAAATATTAATAATTTTATTTTTATAATTATTGACTGTAAATTGTCTTTGGTCTCTGGCCCTGACATCAAACAATAGACAAAATTTGTCAAACTTTTATTAGTTTTGAATTTTGAATACGAGGCTTTTGGCAATTTTTTTTTGGAAACTGCGTTTACTTGTGCAGAATAAACAATTTTTGTTTCTTTATTTTCTTTTATTTTCCTTAAACTATTATTTTTTATTATTAACTACATCCACATAAGTTTTGCGACTGTATTTTACGATACAAATGCCTTATATAACTTGTCTAGCCTTGTTTTGTCTTACTACACTAATTCCAGCTTTATACTACTAAGAAATCTCTTATCCACTCCCAGAATATTCTAACACAAACAAACCCATTTCAATATGCCAATAATGCTATTCATCCCATAAAGACAAAAGCGCGTGAATATACATGAATGTATATAATACCACAATCACTGCGGACCCCTGAATATTCTCCATTTCCGTGGAATGTAATTGGAATATATTGTTCAGCATATTTTTTCTTTGTTTTTATTATACTAGAGTATGCACGGTTTTTTGCTGTACTTATGTGTGTTTTTTGCTGTACGTAACGGAGCGTAACTCCATTTATTTTCTATGGGTGTGGTGAGATGCAAAACTATTGTAGAGGAAATATATACCTAGGAATAGGGTTACGTCAACGAACAACCAATTCACCAGAACAATGTGACATTCTATAAGCGATAGCATTATTAGCGTTATCAGCTTATAATGTTCCCACTACTGGGACACAGGCCTTTTTTTGGGTGTATAATTATGAAATAACTTCTCCCGCGAGGGAATGGGCCGTAATCCACCATGCGGGCCCAGTGCAGGTTGGTAGATGTCACATGTCTTCGAATTTTACGTTAGGGCATGCCGATTTTCTCACGATGTTTTCCTTCACCGTTTTGAAAGCAGTGATGATGAAATAATTTACACAAATTAAAGCACAGAATCGATCGAAGTGGCGGTGCTTGGGGGAAGCCTATGTCCAGCAGTGGACGTCTTTCGGCTGAAATGATGATGATGAAGCGCTTGTCTGTTCGAACCTGCGACCTGCAATTCGTAAGTCACGGTTGATACCACTGGGCCACCATTGCTCTCATCAGCTATAATGAATGCTGTCATTGTTATCAGCGATGATGGAAAAGTCGAAAATGTATTGAATTGACATAGCCTATCGACAAACTTAATTTCAATACTGTTGAAAGTCGATGTAGAAATACGAAACACTTTGAAAACGATTGCTACTTGTCTATGCCCTCTGCTCACATTTCACGTTACATGTATGAAGATAGATTATATTTATCGAGTCAAAGCTCGGCTGTAGCAACCACAGACATAGATAATGGACTGTGAGTTCCGTACAGACCAAAAAGTACGAGAAAGACAAAGCGAATTTGCGGCCACTAGTTGTCTTTAGTAGTACTACAGGTATTAGCCGCATAGTCGCTTTATCTCTTTCTAGAGTGTGGTCACTTTGGTAAGGTTAACGCTCAGTCCAATTCTCAATATCTATAGTAGCGACTCAAATATTAATATCTAGTTAAATCTGACTTTCAGATTCTGAAATATGTCGTCGCTATAAATGTTAGTTTAGCAGCCATCAAATTCTAATACACAAAACCAAATATTCATACCGAGTCAGAAACAAGATCAGCATTTATTTGCCAAGGCTATTTCACCAGTGCTTCACGTCCGAATGGCATGCTAACGTAGTCGTCACGTACACTGCAGTGCACAATAAAGTGCACACTCGGAATACCGAGCTCGTGGTATGTCGTGTATTTGTACCGCAGTGTAAAATGTTGCCGTAGTAGTGGTTGAAAATGAAAAGTTTTGTTTAGGGTTTTTATTGTTATGTGAAACCCTCGTTTTACGATACTTTGTTGGAGTGCGTCATGTACTCGTTTGTTTTTTTTTCTGTTTAGTGTGAATCCTCCTTTTATGTTCACCGAGTTGACATTATGTTGTATGGCATTTAAACTTCGGCAAGCTCCATCTCCGACCAGTCTCTTTTATTCTCAAGTGCCAGCCTCACAGCTTCAACACGCTGATCGCGATCAGGGTGAAAATGGTGAGCCCCCCTCTGCCTTCGCTAATGTCCCACTGATTTTCTTGAAAACGCTTCACCCAAAATTTTACAGCAGAAAGAGAGTAAGCAAAGACTTTGCTGCAATAATCGATGAATTTCGGAAGCGGAAGCCCCACCGAGTAAGTGAATTTTAATAAATCCCCGGTGTTCAGTGTCGGTCACAGACGATATGCCTCTTTGCCGATCCATGACTAAATGACGCGATAATTTTTGTTTAGCTATCAAACGTCCGAACACGTCGCAACTTGTTAACGCACTAATAAATGCTTGAACTCTAGTACAACTAGCGACAAAAATATTTTTCAGTAGTCAAGTTTGAATGAATTGACCTAATATTATTTATGTAAGAAAAAATCTACATCTTTTTAATAAAATAAGTGATAGACATAATTTTAATACTAGAAATTAAGATAAAATAGATAAACTATTTTTCAGATTATCTAAAGTACATACATCTTTTATGGGGTACTGTGTTAAATGTTACAACAAAAAACCTTATGATATATTACAAATAACTGAAAGAACTTAAAACTCATATTAAAAGTACCCTTTTAAACAAGCATATTACAAATTAGAGGATTATATCCAATATAAGAATGCTTGGAAACATGCTGGTCTAGCTCCATAGGACAATTTAGAGTCTAGACAAAATCAAACTGGTTGCTAATTTAATTGTATAATTAACTATTATAGAATTGATTTTACATTCTGTGATTACTTGAACTCACACACGGGCTTATTAGTATTACTTGTAAAATTTTTAGGAATATTGTATACGTAATTTTACAATACTTGTAAGTATGTGAACACCATTTATCCATCTCATTATTATTTTTTTCTGTCATTGCTTCATTTTAAATTATTTTTACCTATTGTGGTATAGTAATCTTATTTCAGGTGATCGTCTTCACATATAATTATATAATTAATGTATACAAAATATTGTAAAACATTTCAAAAGAGTAACGGTGGAGTTTCTAGGAAAACTACTATTTGGAAGGGGCGACTAGAATCAATTATTTTTTTTGTAAATTTTGACGTAAAAAAGTGCCTTTTATGTGACTAATTGAAATAAATAATTTGACTTTGACACAAACCGGATTCATTCCAGTCACGACAGCAAAATAAATCTCAAACATCGGTTTCATGGCCTTTGACTATTTTATTAGCAAAACATACTTACTTATATGGTGTTTTCAAATTATATTTCTTATTTAATTATCAATATGGATTTTGAGTATTGTTGTTTTTTTTTTGTTAGTGAATGTTACTACAAACTTTATAAAAACCAAATATAATATAATAAATGTCAAAATAATAAGTAAAACCCAGTCCATTTTTCCGGACATTTCATGGGCCATGGATGTGAAATAGGACATGTTCGTAAATCCCCATGAACGAGAAAACTTCGCAGCTAGACGAGGAAGTCCTCCGTAAATATGTTGGTACATACTGCAGCTTTTGATACATTTAGATGCTAGTTTACGTCACACTGGCGTTGAATTTTGTATTGAATGCAATTTATGTCTTACTAGTTTTTGCTGCGGCTTCGCACGCATAGACGTCGGAATTTATCTCACGGGAACTTACTATCGGGATAAAAAGTATTCTCTGTTCTAAGCCAGGTCATGGTCTACCTGGGAGCTAAATTTCATCGACATCCGTTAAGCTGTTAAGTTGTGAAAAGGTATCAGACAGACAGACACAGTTACTTTCGCATTTCTAATATGTATTGGTATGGAAGTATAGATTTACTAGCTACGCCTCGTGGTTTCACTCGCATAAGTTTCGATCCCGTGGGATCGGAATAAAGAGTATCCTATATCCTTCTCCAGGTCATGTGCAAAACTTCATCTAAATCGGTACAGTCGTTTTAGCGTGAAATCGTAACAAATGAACAAACTCATTTTCACATTTATAATATTAGTTTGGATTGTAAGGATTTTATCAAGTCGGTGTTACATTTAGCTATTTTTCAGATACCCACGTAAAAGCCTAAAAAAAAAACAATTGGTACATCGTTTTTATTTCGAGTCACAGCAGCTAAGTCCCATCTTGGTAACAAAGTTACAAGCAGTATTCGTAAACATTTTGATTCAACTGCTTCTTGTTACACTCTTGAATGAAAGTTTCCGGCCTCTCTCGGATAGAATTTAATTATATAGTGAAGTGAGTTTTATTTTTAACTGGTTTTGCATTTGAAGGTTTCTACCACTGCTAATTTCAACGATGCATATCCATTAACTTGTCTTTAAGCAGCTCATAGAATTTCCCTAATATCATTTATAGGAGCTTCATACGCTAAACATCGTGCCTACTGCCAGTTTTCTTTGGCTAGCTTTTAAAATTTTTCTGTAAGTCATCCATTAAAGTTTTTAGAGACATGTTGGCAAATCCGGGCAAACAAGGAAACTTTGAACGTGTATGAAGAAGGAAAAACGTAAAGGCAAACATGAGTGAATAAATGCATTTTCTGTGGTAGATAAAATTATGAATACAGGAAAATTATAGCGTTTAAAAAAAGACTTACTTGTTTATTGTTGTTGTTTGTAGCTTCGAGTTACACCTTTAATAGCTATATGTAAACGGGCACGCCCTTTTTGCCTTGAGGCTTTCATTCGGGTATTAAGTTCTGTTTAATTTTTATTTTCGCTTGATTATGGATTTCGATGTTTTTTTTTTTTTTTGTATATTGGCGTGTGCTAGCTGACATAAAACAAATAATTTAATTTAATGTTTTGTGTTGCGTAATGTAAATTATTTTGCATTAGTACTATTGTATAGAATCAAGATTTTCTAACTGAACAGACAGCTTTGCTGCTGGGGAGATTGTTGCGCCACTTTTTCTTCCCAGCTAAAGCACTAGGAAGTGGTGAAGGGTGGGCGTTTTTGGGAGACACTCTTATGTAATTTTGACGTTCGAAAAGTGCTGATTCTCAGCCTATTTGAATAAATAACTTTTGCATTTAAATTGAATTTGTTAATGACCATATTAACCAAGAATTCAAAACGTAAACACTATTCGAAGGTTTTCTTGTTACATCTAATTACATTAAATTTACGATCTCGTTAATCATGTGGTAAAGTTATTTCAAAGTTCTTTGTTTTGAAATCTAATGTTTCCATCGTTAAATTGTCAAAGAAGCCGAACAACATCACAAAAATATAAAACGATTAATCGATCTAGTATAATTATATGCTTCAAAGACCTTCAAACAGCCGTATTGTTTTTAACATTATTTATGATATTCAGATTATCCTTGAACACCATTGTATTTTCGTGCTCTGATCTCTTTTAGTTCAAAACTTTTCTAGAATTCCCGTCAAGATCTGGTTAGCATATTCATGAATTATTACATTCACTGGCGAGCGGAGGAGATAGCAGGAATTCTTAAAATATGTTCAACGAGACTTTAGCGTAGAAACAAGTTCTGATTCACTGGTGATAATAATGTCAGTAATTGATGTATCTTGTTTGGCGTAGGCTGTAATCCTTATCTCCTAGTTTATTTGCTGCTGTGTTTTATGTTATGGGATATATAGAAGCTTTTATGTCCACGTTCGATCTTTATATTTTTATGCTAATTATGTTCTTCAATTTCAAGGCTTTCCTTAGTATAATCAGTTGGGAAACAGTTAGATACATACTCAGATCAAATAAAAAAACCAAAACATGGCTGTCAACAGTGACGTGAAGGCGGTTTCGTAAAGATGTGTGCACTTAGTGAGGTGTAGTTTCATTGTAACTGTGTACGTGTGTGCGTGTACGCACAGAGCGGAGGTGTAGTTCTGACATGCTTCACTTTATCGTTCGGAGCGCTATGGCTTGGTGTTTTATTTGATCTGAGGATAAATACCGACTAGAATCAGTTCTATTTTTTGTAATTTTTTATATTCGAAAGTGCCTTTTATTTGCCTAATTAAAATAAATTATTTGACTTTGACTTTGATAAATAATCTCTAACACAGATGTGTTAAAATTCTTTTGATTTAATTCTAGACCCTCGCCATTTCTTCTCTCGTATCAGAAGGAATTATTTCTGATCACTGTCAAAATCAAAGTGATCTTTATTGTCATTGCAATAAGGTTGTTGCTGTTTGAATTGCTGTCAGCGGTAAAGGAATTGTGAAAAAACTATAGAGGGCCTGGCATGACATACCATGCACCTACTTCATGAAAAATTATTAACAAACCTGTGTATACGTCATCCAGCAGCACGGTTCCACCTGGTTGGCGTCCAGGCCCCAGAACTCCAGCTCCTCCTCGAAGAGAGGCCCGCAGACGTCTGTAGGATAGTGGAGCTTGCCGGTTCTGGAGACAAAGAGTTCGTTACACTGGAAAATATTGATTAAGATAACTTAAATTATTATTTCTTTTATAACACATATAAAATAAATTTATTAATATTTTTATTAAAAACAAATATAATAAAAATCGGTATCGGGAACAGAGTTCAAGCTACCGGTGGTCAGCGTTCCTGAGAGAGGAACCTTCTAGCAATACGCGCATTGTCCAGAAGTACCGCTTTGTTTTCTGGATGAAGCCCTTGGTGCAACTGCCTAAAGAGAGCCTCCTCCGGTGTTGATTGTTATGAATATTATTATTATTACAAGTCCTTCCTATCTAGTCCTTGACCTCACCAAACCATAAATACTGGTTCTGAGAAGCTCTTCATTCTAGAACTACTACGGTCTATCTTGTCATCGTAAATGAAGTATTTTTTTACTGAGTGATAAGAAGATGTCTTGCTACTTTTTTTGAAGCTTTAAAAACCGTCTATGCTATATTTGCGTTTAGTTTTTCAGAGGTATGAGCAGCAGGGTGTAAAGTTCACTTATCCTCTATATAAAACGGAGGATGCTCAGACCAGACGGGTGTCGTGTCAGGCGGGCAACTGCTCAACGGTTGATGTCGGGGAAGTTATATATATTGTGTTCGCGCGAGAAACTCTAATTGTGCGATGCAGGATTTGTGTGACGTCAGAATTTTTGATGCGTAGGTTGCATGTGGCGATGTAGATGTCGCCACAGTTTGTTTAATAAATTCTATGAAACCGTTCTACATTGCTTTGACAATCTGCTTACCAAACAGACAAGAACTATAAAAACTACACTTTTTCTTAACATGTTATTCGATGGCAGCTGTTATTTCACTCCTAGATCAACAGGCGAATAAATACACTTGAAGCGGGAAAAACCAACCCGTTTCAACAGACAGCGAACATACGGATAGACGAGGAAAATATTATTCCACTACCACAATTATGAACAGGGTATCCGATTTCCATACATTTCAATAACAAAAGGGTTTGTTACCGTTAAAGGTTACATATGTACCTTTGATCGTGGATGATGGATGAACATTTTTTACCATTTAATTGGAGCGAGGACAAAGGATTATCGGTCTCAGGAGGATGTTTTATTCGATTTTTTGGATAGCGTTGGATTATTGAGCTGTTGGGTGGGTCCGGGGTTGTTATTTGTTATGTGTTGTTAACTTTTGGGATGGTTATGGCCTGGTTACGAGGTCAGGACGAGAAGAGATCCTTTTATAGTGGTAATGGTTAACTATGCCTTGCTGTTCATTGTCTAAAAACGTGTACAATTTTAACACCAAAATTCTAAAATTCCGAACAAGCAATAATATAGCACTTTTTGAACGTCAAAATTACATGACTCACAAAACGCCCGCTCTTCTCTACTTCCCAGTGTTTTAATTGGGAATAAGAAGTGAAAATCATTAACAGACTTGCTTAAACCAACGCTATCAATATTCACAAATGATAAATTCACTTAAAACATAATCTAAATTCAAAACCTCCATTCCTTCCTTCGAGACATTGTAAATGTATTCACACATTAAACCGTCTATATTTATTCCATCGGTTACCGTAACGAGTTTTGGCAATAAATTCTCTTATAAAACCACCCTTTTACGCGATAAAATGTTCCTGAAAGTATTCTTATGTAATGTCGATTATATATAATGTACTAGATACTCGTATAATATCGCTTCGAAGTACCGACAGCTGTGAACGTTCAAGTTTGGGCGTACCAATTATTTTTACGCTCTTTTCACCTTTGAGATTTGCAAATTACATAGCGATTTTCAATATGTTCAGTGAGAATAAAATATTGGTGAGTTTAGAATCATTAATTTGAAAAGGTGTGATTTGAAGTGACTTTTATAATGTTTTTTTTTAGTAAATACCTGTAATTATAACCTTTGTATGTATACATTTTGGTCTTTAATAATGGATACTATCTAAAGTTTGTTTCAAATCGTTAACAAACAAAAATATCAACCCGCCAATTGACTGTGAAATTGGGGCATCGGAAATCAATAGTTCCAAATACAAAATAATCAACACCCATTGTGGATAAAATGTTCACTGGGTCATTTTATTTGATCGGATTTGTAAATACTCGAAATCGTAATTACTTTATCACTTTTGACAACAATTTCCACTAAATTGAAACTTCCCTAAGATTGAAACTGTGTAAATCCAACATAGACAACTAGACCATGTCGTTTTAAAACGTGCAAGTGACAAACTAATTACGAGGTCGACTATATGAATTGAAAGAAAGAAAGAAAGAAAGAAAAATATTTTATTTGGGACACGCACAGGAAATACAAATAGTAATAACAACTAAAAAGGAGCATCTAAAACTAACAAAATTTTTCGAATTACCGAAAGGAAAAACAATAAAAATAATAAAAGACCTGTGTGAGGCCTAAAAGACACCTATCTCAGCATAGGTTGCGATATTTAAAAAATAAATACCGCAGCGCTGATAGGGCCCGCTGTGATTGCGTTAGGACTTTGTCACTTTTTAAGTGATATTTGAAAAATAACAGATGGCCCACCTAATAGTAAGTGGTTCTTACCACCTATGTCCATCCCAATACCAGAGGTACCTAATGCAGACGCGTTGCCATCTCAAGACAAGGCTGTAACGTCAATTATAATATGTACCTGTAATCACAACAGCATAGCTATTCAATACGGTTGCGAGCCGAATGAAACATTAATCAATGTAATATCAAAAGTGTCCTATCAAGGCTGTTCACAAATTTTGAAAATTTTCTGAGTTTAATCCTAATAGACGATCGCCATTCTCCCAACAGCTATTTGTTGTGGTCATTGCAAAATTAGTAACTGAAAATGTGTCATTTCCGATTCGACAACCTATATAATGGTTGTAAATAGCTATGCTGCACACATACCCTTCCAAATTTTTCTAACTAAACAGACAGCTATACTGTACTTTTTCCCAGTTAAAGCACTAGGAAGTGGTGAAGGGTGAACGTTTTGGGGGACTGTCTTATGTAATTTTGACGTTCGAAAAGTGATGATTCTCAGCCTAGTTTGAATAAATGACTTTTGATTTTGAAATGTAACAGAGCAACGCTGCTTTGCGGCAGGAACAAGTATGCTAGTAATACTTCCTCAGACAAGCTCTTACACAAATGGCTCTACTGAACTTGCAAAGCTGACTTGACATAGAAAATTGAATTTAAATGCAGACCTGACGCTTTACTGCTAGTTCTCAACTTCAGTGTGACATTTAGTTTATTCACTGGGTACAGATTTCATTTCCTCATGTCCAGATGTAGGTGAAATGATATTTCCTTCATAGTAACAAGTAATTTCTCTCTTGTGTATCTAAGAAATGGATGTGACTTGGGTTTCTTACTGAGACAGTGCACTTTACCTGTCAATACGGTGGGAATAAAGTAGCTCTTCAGTTGTTCCGAATAAAATACTGGTTTTAGCTACATCCGGTTAGACTGGACGCCTCCTCAACATAGTTGGGAAACAGCAAAGGAACTGATGATGAAAGTTGTTCGTAGCAATTCTAAATACCTCTTAGTGTTCTTTTTTACCCGACTGTAACGAAGCTCAAAAGGAGGGTAATATTTTTGCCAATGGAATGTGATCTGTAAAAATTAGGTCAAACTTTCCAGTGTTTGGTAAAATGAAACGCAGAAATGAGTAATCCACTAATTCCGTGCATTTTTAGCAAAGTTATTAATATAACCCAGATTTATAGGAAAAACGAACATTCTAGGAATTCCTGTCTATTGTAGTTAACATTTTCTATAATGCAATCATTCAGAGCTCAAATTAATTTCATTGATAAGGGAACAACTTCGGTAAACTTCCTGAATTTCTGGATCAACTCGGGGCAAACCCTGTAAGGCTAAGATTGATTAATGTTACTTTATGTTTAGTTGATATTGATTTATAGCCTGTGGTCGATAGGCCTGTTATGGCTAGATTTACCAAAAGAAGAGTAAGGCCGGTGGTTTTGGGATATATCGAGGTATGCCGTAGATTGGATTCGATTTTAAGAATTTTTTGCGCGGCTTCAGAAGGTAAGGGCATTAAAACAGGACCCTTTTTTCATTGAATTTAAAGATTGTGTGTATTACCTGCCAATCATATTGTTATATTATTTTGAACGAACAGTACCTACTGTCGGTGAGTTAGGAAACAGATTGGTTTTTGCAGTAGTTGAAAGAGGACGACGCGGCCTCCCACTTTTATAAAATCAATATCTCACACAAAATCGTAATTCCGTACACTCCTAAAAATCACGCAACATTAAAGTTACAACACATTTTTTACGCCGCCATAACCACAGCCAGCCGTTTGCGAAATGTGTTACGGAAAAATTCATATGTCGAGCCTTTGGTACCACTGCGCAGGTTGGCCCGACCACAGCCCTGTGGCAACCCCAAAATGCTGCGGTTAACATCCGCGTCCCTTGCGGCTTTTCCAAAAATTTTTGGTCCTTCGGGCCGAGGTTGGGACCACCGCAACCCACGTGTAGTATCAAAAACCACCGAAGAAATTCACGTTTTTCGGAAAGAGTAAATTTTGACAATTTGGGTAAAGAGTTAAGTAATTCTTCTTTACTAGCTTTAACCCGCAAAACTACGCAGTTTTGTTTAACGTTTTTTATTTCATATTCTTTAAGGCACCTATTTAGGTCATGAGCTATCCGAATATCAAAAAATATTTGGCGCTGTTATAATGTATAATCGATACTGAAAGTATATCCTATACTTTCCTCAAAAGACCATTTCAGACACTAATCTACATATGGCCTGACCAAGATTATGTCTGGACTTAAGAGACTGTGACCTCTGAGTTTGTTTCGGCCTTTCTTCTCAGAGTAGTCAGATAGGAAATGCCGAACTCATCTCAGCTTATTTTTTTTTTTTAATATGACGTGTAAAAGTGATTCCGATATCCTATTTACAGAATAAACAATTCATTTCATTTCACTCAACGCATCTGGTTAGAATATACGGTAACTCCAACATAATTGGATAAAGTAGGTATGTACTTATTGCAGTTAGAGAGCTAACAAAAATGAGGGCTAACATTCAAGAAAAGTATTATCCCTAATTCCGTACCCTGTAACCTAGCCCGAGATAATTTATTCCAGTCAGCCTATTTTTTAAATATTACGTAGTCATAATAAGATCGTTTATCATCTCAATCTTTTTCTGCGAGTCTTTAGTAAGTAAGCTGAAATTCAAGTGGCATAATTTCATAACTTATTTTATTTTGATTACCTACCAGTTTCATTCGAAATGACTTACAATGTCTCATTTAGAAGAAGTCGATCAACTTTTCCTTTAAATGTTCTTTTTCACTTTTTAGTTACAAAAATTAGTCTTTTGCAGTCGACCATGTATAGGTACTTAGACTAAAACCTAAAATCCTAAAATAATAATTCCCCTAAAGACTGCCTATCCAAATAAGCTGAAATACCTTTTGCACAAAATGTCTGGCATTTGTATAAAACATCTCTTTTGTTTCAAAATGTCAATGCCACTAAATGGCACTGTATATCACGGCCAGAATTCTTATTGCCTATCGTCTAGCCGAAATAAAATGGTGATAATAAGTAATATCACACTTTTTGGGGACGAAAAGAGACGTAATTTTTCTATTCTTAAGTGGATTGTGTTTCTTTTTTTATTAAAAAAGGTCTGTGTAGATTTAGTTTGGGTTTTATGTAAGATAAGAACGAAGGAAAGTGGAGTAATTGGAGGACCTAGCAAAATTATAACGAGACGATACATTAAACGTGATTGTGGTATCTTTATCTTTCTGAGAATTATGGGCATAGTAGCGAGAAAACGCGGTGTTGGCTGAAGAAAAAGTCCTGGTTGAGGAACATTCGTGAAAGGACAAGAGACTCGTGTGCAGCTGGGCTGTTTCACCTCACAAAGAAAAAGGAGAAATTATCGGAGACTTTCATATTTTATCGTCATCATTATCATAGGGTCATCAAAAGAAGAATTATGTACCTATCTTACAAAACTTTTGATTTCTCATCCATAAAAAATAATACTACAAACTTGACCCATCAATTACTTTGACAAAAGTCAAAGTCTTTCATTTAGCGAAAGTTAGTATACGAAAAAAAAAAATCGCCAATGTCCTTACGAAGGGTGGTAAACTTTACAGAAACTTTATGCAAGTATCCCTTACCTGTAATAGTTCAGAACCTGCGCGAAGACTCCAGGATGCCTATCGAAGAAGTACTCGTTGAGGACGGGGTCGTAGTTGGCCAGCGCCTCTGTGAGGCGGGACAGCCTGGTGGCCGGGATCTTCTTCAGCGTCGCCTTGTACGTCTCGTGGCGGATCCCGCCCACGTTCAGGACTACGCGGTTCTCCGCGTCCATGTTGAGGAGGTTCATTTCTGGTGAGGAGGTGTGGTTAGTGAGGGGTAGACCAGAGGGAAAATCTCTCCATTCTAAGTTTTTGACAGATCTGCCATAAAATCTGTCAAAAAATCAAAATTTAGAAACCATTGCAACATTACTAAATTAGACTTACGCTTGCGATTAGCATTAAAAAACGGCATGAATTTTTTGGAGATGAGGCGATTCTGAATTCAAAACTGATCATGTTTTATTTCATTTTTTTTTTAAATTTGTGTACTTATTGTAATGCAACATACTTTACCCGGTGGGGGCATTAGGGCAATTCCAGTATTTGATAAAAACGGTCACATTTTAGTCTCATTCTGAATTACTTCACTTCATCAAAAATACTTCTAATTTACTTAAAATTTTGACAAGTCTTTGATTGCGACTATATTTTTTAAAATTACGGAATTGGCCTTTGGACTTTTATACAAATTCATATTTAATATTTTTATGGCAAACTACTATAACACCACTATGCCAAAGCTCGCAGTCAGGATGCTAATAAAGAAGTTGTTGCAAAAAAACTGTTAGTAAAATTACGACGACAGTAATTTATTACAGCAAGAAATTAATGGTATAAGTAGAAATACATAGAAAGTTAGAACCATTTATCATTTTTTTACTGACAACATTCATTGTTATAACGACATAGTATGTTAGTGGAACATTAATAACAACACTTATATATTTTCTGTTAGATTCGCCGCACATTGCAGACTTTTTGTCCACGGTCAACTTCATTTTTAAAATTTTTGGTCTTTGTATATAAATGCGAAAGTAAGTTTTTTGTGACGCTTTCACACTAAATCGGCTGAAGGGATTTCAATGAAATTTGGCACACGTGTAGACCATGACTTGAGTTAGGATATACACTACTTTTTATCTCGATATAGTAACAGGATCGAGACTTATACGGGTGAAACCGCGCGCAACAGTGAATAATAAAACTTTAATTTGAAGTGAGCTTGAAGTGACCTGTCATTCGACCGATGCTAGAGACTGACACTAGTGACAGCTGCCTTCAATAAAGTTTCCTCAGTGAGATTTATTACAGAATAGACTAGCTGGTCTCAGTTTACCTCCGATTTAATAAACATTTACACGAGGAGTGAGCATGCATTCCCGGTAAATTTTCATTATATTCTTTGGAAAAGAGTTTAACTTGAGTATGCAACATTATTCAAGATTAGAATCAGAATATTTGTGTTACACAAATAGAAAAAAGAAATTCGTTTATTTGCGGTAAACATGACGCAAAGAAAGAACAAGTTGAGAGAAAATATGCGTCACATCCACGCAAAATGGCCATTGCTCAGCATAATGCTGCGACCCTATGCGAGACAGAGCCCCAGCGCTGGTTTGCAAAGACCTTTCGTGAAACGGGAAGTGTAAAATAGTATGGGTTAATAGTCTGTCACATTTACTGCTAAGTTGATAATCTAATCAACTAAAGCACATTTGTTTACATTCATACATATTAAGAAGCAACATGATTAAACCATCAAGCGACGAAAAATCTAAAACTTGCGCTTTCCCTTACTATTACTCGGTACCCGATGAATCCACATTGTGGAAACGATAGTTTAGTCGTATTTCCTGAAAATAAGTAGATAATGTATCTCTAATTGACCAGATAACAGTTTGAATGGGAAAATAATATTTTTACTACGATATTATCCTTATTTCCTTGGCTTCCTTCCATAATAAATTATGTGGAAAAATCATTCGTCATATTTCTTTTGGTGAAAGGAAATCTTCGGGAAAATCTGTTTATATGTTACTGATGTGCCAATAATAGTTTTGTAAGAAAAAATATTGCTGGCTAACAATATTTTCTTCTCATCTTTGTCGTGGGTTCGGTTTCATAAAGGTCGATTAAGTGTTTTTGTAAGGGAGGACAGCTGTATCTCTTTCAGTAGAATTGATATTCATTATGTTGATAGTTTGGCCGCTATCCTTTTATTTATTGAGATTTACCAACGTTCGTATACACTACAGAAATTATAGGAAGCAATAGAAAATAAAGAACTAAATGTAAATGACCTACTAGGTATTTTAAAGATCAGGACTTAAATATTATGTATAAAACTAAAAAACCCTTTCTTGATAATCTAGTTTTATATCTGCCGCAACCAACTTTATCATTCATATCACTTACACTAATAACATCGTAATAGATATTTTTATGACCAATTTACACATCACATCACTTCTACGTAACCTATAACTTACTATTTCTGGTGTGTTTCTGTCATGTCTATGGTTCTTCCTAACTTGAATGGTCTTGACCACTTGAAAACATCGTGAGGAAATCGGCATGTCTGAGATATATTTTTCGACGCATGTGAAGCCAATTTAGAGGCTCATGGGTGGCATAAAAAAACCACACGAAAAAAGAAAGAAGGAGATTGTTAAAAGTGGATAGAACTTACAGTTACTGTGGGCTACGGCTCGGTAGCCGTAGCCCACAGTAACTGTAAGTGTAAGATAGAGGAGATGCCGAGAAGGGGACAGAGTCGGTACTCTGTCCTCTTCTCGGCATCTCCTCTATCTTAGTCATCTTCTAGTGCTATAATAATTATAAGTACTCACTGGCGACTACTCCTCTCTTTCTCCCCCTCGTACTAGAACAGTTACTGTGGCCTATGGCGACCGATTCTATTCCCTTCTCGATATCTCCCCTATTAAGTCATCTTCTGGAGCTAAATCTATTAAAATACTCACTGGCGAATACTCCTCTCTCTCTCTCTTGTGGCTAGAACAGTTACTGTGGGCTACGGCGACCGACTCTGTCCTCTCCTCGACATCACCTCTATGTAGTCATCTTCTAATGCGCTTAATATCCCCTGCGGAGGCATCTCTGGGTGCGGGAATCCTGGGGACAAAGGTATACAATTAGAAAATTGAGAAAATTGCCATCAAAGGATATTCTTCTAGGATATTTTACATATGAAGAAGTGACTAAGGTAATGGAGTAAACGTTCTATCAAATAAAACGTTAAGCGGTCCGCCATTTGGTGACTCCTAGTGTACAGTATACAGTCACATCCAAAATATGTTCGTGACCATAAGGGCTATTTTTGTCTGCTCATTGCATGATATAATCTGCTTTATCGAATAAGCATTATGTGTATATTGCGTTGAATTGCAATACCGCAGAATGACATTCACCCATCTACTTATAAATATCAGACCGAATTTAAAATGTGACACTGGCAGACTCAGACAGGATATAGGAAGGAATCTGAAAATTGACGAAGATATAAAAGACTTGATTATACATAAGTAAACATCACACCATTATTTCCCAAAGGGTTACGCAGAGGCGTATACGTCAAGTACAATGGCGATAATGTTTTAAGGGTTCCGTACCCGAAGAGTACCAAACGGAACCCTATTACTAAGCCTCGGCTGTCCGTCCGTCCGTCTGTCTGTCAGCGGGCTGTATCTCATGAACCGTAATAGTCTAAATTTTCACAGATTGTGTATTTCTGGTATACCTAACAACAAATAATAAAAATATCCTCATACAAGAAACGTGTCTTTTTTTGAGTTTTTTTTTGCTAAATATTGTACGGTGGTATAGAACCCTTCGTGTGCGAGTCTGACTCGCACTTAGCTGGTTTTATATATTATTTGTGAAAGTCTCATAAATGAGTGGCATAATAATATAATGCAAGGCGTTCGCTAGTCTACGTTGTATGAAAATATTAATCCAGTAATTAGGTTAGAGTTTCCAAGGTCACGCGACATGCACTCCGTTACTTAAGAGCCCATACTACCCCAGTTCAAATTCACTTTTTATCTCGCTCACACCATACTGCTCGCGGACTGAGTAAGAGCGAGATGGATTGGGGTGCTGGCGGCTCCAAAGCGCAAATAGTTTATTTAATTGCTTTTTACGGCGAAAATAAAGGTAATTAAAAAAAACAAACAGCCGCTGCTTTATAGTTAGTTCAATTATTATGCAATATTTCCGGCAATAGCTTGGCTAAAAAAAAATATTTATTAGTATTCATATCTAGAAATCTAAACAAAATAGACCAGCAAAAATCCATTAAAATACATCCCCATTTCAGATTTTTTACAAAAATCAGAAATTAAGCACTGTACATCACTTTTTGGCTCATCATATCATTTGATATTTCTAGCCTTGTAAAATTTTATAATAAATAACTTACCTACAAGTTTATAATGGAATATAATCAATTTCCCTTGTGTTGCGGCCCGCCGAACCAAAATCAAAATGTTCTCGGCCCTTGGCTTCAAAAAGGTTGAAGATCCCTGATCTAATTTGAAGTATTGTTTTTAATATCAGTGGTTTCTTATTCGTTTGGAGGTCATTTGAATTTTTTTTTCCATGGAGAAAATTTTAATGGAATCGTGTTTTCATCAAACATGGTACTTAACATTAATCCTCAACTTTAACATATATTTATTTCATAATTAATGCTGCAGTATTTTCGATATAACAGAGGATCAAGCTAAGCAATTTGAGGTAGTATGTGCCCTTAACATCTAAGTAGGTAGGACTAGAGTACCGCTACTTATATGGTAACCTTTACGTACCAAATTTGACGTCCATCCAACCAACAATGTAACTCTTATCTCATTGTAATTTATAACTATAATAAAAGAAATGCTGTTTGTTAGTAAGCGCATCACTTCAGAACGGCCGGTTCGATTTGGAAAATTATTGTTTTAGAATTTTCGTAATAGTCCGATTCAGGTCCTTACGGAAAGAAAAAATTGAAAAGGGAAACTGAATGTGCATTTTCTATGTGAATTTTATATGAATTATTGTTTGGAAAGGATGTCTGTCGTGTCAGTTAGTCAGGTATAAATTAGAATGAATGCGAAGTTTGTTCTTTCTGACGCGTGATGACGCGTTGCATATACTTAAAATATGAGCATGAATGAAATAGCTCTATTTCCATCCTAGCTGTTTTTGTATGTGAGTTTAAGCTGTCAGAGCCATTTATAATCTACGTCGCCGCGGATCTCTCAGGAAAGTATTTAAAAGGATTAATATTAATGACGGTACCTTACCAATTCATTTATAAAAATATTATGTATGTACGGAAAAATCCACATCTTATTAATAAAATAAGTGATAGACATAATTTTAATACTAGAAATAAACATAAACTAGATCAACCATTTTTCAGATTATCTAAAATACATCTTTCATGGGGTATTGTGTTAAATGTTACAACAAAATACCTTGTGACATATTGCAATTAAATGAAGGAAAATTTAAAACTCATATTAAAAGTACACTTTGTCAACAAGCATATTACAAATTAGAGGACTATATCCAAGATAAGAGTGCTTGGAAACATGCTGGTCCTGCTCCATAGGACAATTTAGAATAAAGATAAAATCAAACAGGTTGCTAATTTAATTGTAAAATTTATAATTTTTCTGTTATATGACATTGATTTTACATTCTGTGATTACTTTCTCACACACTGACTTATTAATTTTAAGAAATTAGGAAAATCATCAACTTTTACAATGTTTGTAAATATGTGAGCATTAGTATCTATCACATAATTAAATTATCTGTCGTTGCTTCATTTTTAATTTTTTTTACCTATTGTGGTATAGTAATTTTATTCTAGGTGCATCGTCTTCACATATAATTATTTAACTAATGTAAGTACTTATACAAACTATTGTAAAACATTTTAAAAGAGTAACGGTGGAGCTTCTTGCCCATTCTTCTCCATACGAAAAGTACGTTTTGGAAGGGGCGACTAGAATCAATCATATTATTTTGTACATTTTGACGTGCCATACAAGGGCCTATTTGAAATAATTGATTTGACTTTAAATGTTTGTAAACGCACCCACAATACAGGAGAAATTCCTAGGGTGGGGCAAATAAAAAAATAAAATCACGTCCATATGCCTAAATTGAGACTTAGAATTTTATTCTGCAGCAAACTAATCCAAATCCAGAGCTCGATAAAAATGAAAAAAAAAAACCTCCAACTGTGTAATTCTTTTAGAACAAAACCATTGACCAACCAATGATTGATTAAACCATAGCAAAAGTAAAAAAAACAACACTCAACGGGTTACTGCTTGAAAGTTGTTATTATTCTCTAGATGACTTTCTTAATGACAAATCTCTGTAATTATTTAATCTTGACATACATTTAATACTAATGTTTTGAATTGAATTGACTTAAAATGTTGACATGAAATGAAATAAACCCTGAATTTTAATAAAATTTTATTTGCATGCATGCGCTAATACAATTGGATATCTACTCAAGTAGATAAATAAATAAGTAATTACATCGTAATAAATTTAGCATTATAATTTAATATGAATCGTTTTTAATCATATTTTTATGTCATTATTGGCAAAACATAGCGCACTACTTAATTTTTTAAGATCTTTGTATGTAATTATTTACCTATGTTTCACAAATAAATTATTCTTATTCTTAAAACGAGCTCGCTACAAGTAGGCTTGATCCCAAGAACCAGCAGTATATACAGCAGCAAAAACCATTTCAATTCAACACAAAAAAAACCTGAAAAAAGACATTACCAGAATTCCTTCCACACGAATTTCCACTACATAACAACAGACAAAACTTGATTACGGTTTTACATTAGCGCAACAAAAGGAGAAAGTATTGAATTGTAGCCACGGGTTCCAACGAAATTCGACCATCGACCCTGAAGCGACCCCGTTACAGCTCGATTTTATTTCAGTGGCCTGTGGTATTGATTATACAGCGTGTAGTAACGTTGAATGTGGGTTGGAAAAGTAATTTAGGTGGTAGTGTGCTAAAGAAATTGTGGTTTGGTACCTACTGAATGAAGTGGTGAGGATGGGACTGGGAAATTGAATGGTGATTTTGTGTTCTATGAGCTTATGAGGCTCTCGATTGATAATTATGTACTGGTAAAAGCTTTCATTGATGGGGTAATAGTTTGCGAAGTATTCACAACCGGTGACTGCTTCTGACTAGATGTAGGTATGAACGTGGCGTTTGTAGGTTCTACCTACTCTATAGGAAAGTACTGTTATTTACTGTTTCCACTTATTTTAGCTATTCAAGGTTTTTGTCTTTCTTGTCTACCCAATAGTAGTCTGGAAGATAATGCTATCACGGATAAGACCTCTTCTGTAGTTTTAACGCTTCGTGTAGACAGGCGCGACTTAGTTGTTTTACCGTGAAGTTGTTTTGTTATTTGTTAGAGTCGCGTTGCGCTGACGCGTCGCCCCACTCTGCATGCAGCTTTAAACATTATCCAGTTGTATTGAGGAAGTTACTTCCATGGTGTACAATAAAACATATACAGGAACTACTGTATCTACATATCTATCTATAATGTAACATAATATAAAGTTATTTGTCTTAACACGCAAACCGTTTACGACTACAAACAATGTGATAGTTTAGTTGATGAGATTGTGTGTTTACCAATGTTGTGTTTCCAGGGCTTCACAACTTAGTATTATAAGACGATGACAGAGATTAGAAACTTCTGCCCGACAACGTTGAACTAAAGCGATAAAGATAATTATAGAATAAATAATATTTATTAACTTTTTCTTTGAAAGCTCTTGAAATTGTGAATAAGTGTGTTACTAAACCGTACTCTAGATTTAATACACTGTCATACATGTGTCACTTTTATTTGTTACTAGCTGCGCCCCGCGGTTTTATCCGCCTAAGTCTCGATACGGTGGGAATATTGGAATAAAAGGTATGTGTACGCCTTTAAGGTAGATTTTTGAGGAACTAATGATTATTTATTAAGATCTTATGTAAAAGTACCAAAAATCACACGAATAAATGAATTTTAATTTTAAAAAAAAACAGCCGCTGCTTTATAGTTAGTTCAGTTATTATGCAATATTTCCGGCAATAGCTTGGCTAAATAAAATTTATTTATTACTTTTCATATCTAGAAATCAAAACAAAATAGACCAGCAAAAATCCATCAAAATAAGGACATGGGTAAAGTAAAGCCGTTTCAGCGTGAAAGAGTAACAAACAAACAAACTCACTTTCGCATTTTTAATAATACGTACATTTAAGGTAATACTTACACCTTATGTGTATGGACTTTCTCCTTTATCGTTATTGGGTAAACACTTATCCAACTTAATTTAAAATAAACAGCCCACTCGACATTCGATTAATTAAAGTTTTGAACAGCACTAGACCCTTCAAATTTCAATCCTCACAAGAAAAATACCATCCCCTCTTGAAACTTAACCGACCCTTAAAAAAATAAGGGAGCAGATAAATAAGCAAAAGCTTAAGAGATCCGACGCTTGTCCTCCACCGAAACCCAGATGATTTTTAAACCCTCTCGTGTTTTGTAAAAATCACAAAAGGTCCCGGATTTTAGGGTTCCACACTCAAACGGTGAAAACGGGACCCTGTTATTTACCTTACGCCGTCTGTCTGTCAGTCTGTCAGTCACTGGAACGTATGTTTTTATACGTAATAAGTATATAGCTAGTTGTTTACAGAATGCGATATATTATGTCTGCTTTCATCTATACTATCTATACTAATATTATAAAGAGGAAAGACTTGTATTTTTGTATGTAATGAATAAATTTAAAAACTACTGGACCGATTTGAAAAATTATTTTAGCAATGGATAGCTACATTATCCCCGTACTCCCACGGGAACGGGTACTACGCGAGTGAAACCGCGTGACGTCCGCTAGTGACAAATAAAAAAACTACAAATCGAAGTACACCTAAAAAAAGCATTTTTTCATCGTTTTATTTCACAAACATGTGTAAGTGTCACGGAACCCTCGATGATAGAGTCTAACTCGCACTTGCCAGTTTTTTTTTAACCCGGGACAGTTTGATTGAGTTAGTTTTACAAGTGGGCCGGTCCCGACGACCCGAAGATTAGGTGCCGATAGGGTTAACGTTTTCAATTATAACTTGCTTAATCGCTCTGTTAGCGAAGTTTGATTGTGTTTTTTATATGGTTAGGATCTTAGAGGTTTAGGGAAATTGGTGCTGGTGATTTGGGATGATCGAATTAGAAATTAAGGACTGAAGTGGCTTGAGTTTGTGACTAGTTCATAATGAAATTGCCGAGGGTGCACAAATCTTTGTTATCTCCGCTCCAGTTAAAGGAGGTTTTTCGTTGAATTTCCGTGAAGTTTTCATAGAAATTGTTCCACCCGAGTTGCATTGCACTGTCGCATCGCATCGCGCCTGGCCGCAGAAGCTAAGATTTTTTATTTGTGATGATTTTTTATTAAAAATCTGTTAGCTTTTGCCAAATAAAACAAAACTCACTGTAATAGGAGATAACTTGTCATGTAATTTAAACAAAGCTGGCGAAAGGGTGTACACCTCACACAACACCTCTGTCAAGCGTGATAATTCAATCTAATCTAATCTAACTTACCTGCATGTATTGTCCCACTGCAGGGCAAAGACCTCCCTTTTCCTCCCCTCTACTTAAAAACAACGAATCGAAAGCTTAGCCTGCACTGCGATAAACAATCGTGCGAACTATTTTCCGCAATCCTGTAACATCGCAGTCTATTGCTGGGCATATGCCTTTTCTAAGCTGCGCCACAACAGCTTGTCCTCCGCCTTCTGCATCCAGTCTGTCCCAGCCACTACTTAAGGTCGTAGGTCCATTTAGCTGGGGGGCGTTCCACGCTACGCTTGCAGATACGCGGTCTTCACTACAGAACTCGTCTGTTCCACCGGCCATCGGTCCTTCGACAAACATGGCCAGCCCTCTGCCACTTCAGTTTGCTTACTCTGCAATCTATGTCCGTAACTCTGTTTCTGTATCTACACGCATTGGTAAAATTCGCGCTGAAATTCAATTCCATACATTGAATAAAAACCGCGCGAATAAAAATCGTGTGGTGAGATATCGCAGTGCGGGATAGGTCTAAAACTTTCATCCCATCCAGCCATACCACACCACTTTATTTAATAAACCCACTATAAAATCAGCTATCCGGTCCACTCAACATCGATCCTCTGCTCAATAAGTACCCTTCAAAACTTCGATACGTGATCAGATAATAACGTCTTTTAATAAACCTGATGCCTTTGATAACGTACGTGAGACAAAATCAATCTGCCTAGCCTTTTCCTAACTATGTTGGGATCGGCTTCCAGTCTAACCGGATGGAGCTGAATACCAGTATTTTACATCGAGCGACAGCCTATCTGACCTCCACAATTTAGTAACTGGGTAATACAAACAGGGCTTCTGACGACCCGTAACGACTATCAAAGATCCACGAATGACAGCCAGGACCAACGGCTTAACGTGCTTTCCGAGGTAAAATGAAGTCTCGGTATGTAAAGATGGTCACCCATCCACGGACCAACAACGGCGAGCGTAGCTTAACCTGATGGATCGACCCGTGTAGCTGTTATTACTTAGCCACGAGCTCCTCGATAACGTACGTGAGACACGAGGGAAAAAGAGGGGAAAAAGTAATTTCATGCGGCGCTTTAGAATGTAGCGAACCGGCTGCGAATTTGGTTCCACCTGGTTAAATACTGTTCGAGGAGTGTGTAATGTGTATGGCTGTTTAGGTTTGTCACCTTTGCTTTTTGTGAGGGTATATTTAATCAACTCAACATCAATTAGGTACATGGTTTAGTAAAAAAAAAATATGGTGTGTTTCTTCCCCTGAAAAAAAGTAGGTGATAGGGTAAACTGGTTTATTACAGCGATTAGGTACTGCGATGGTCAATGCATTAATTTGCTTCTTTTTGTGGTTGTGCGGAAAGAGAACCCATTTAATTAAAAAAAAAAAAATGAAGACTTAATAGATTAAAGCTATGATGTTAAATATTCAGTTTTTAGACCCAAAAAGGGTTTACTAGACATTTTAGTTAAAAAATAAATGTTAAAGTCAAGATAATATCGACTTATTTTTTGGCAATTTTACAATCAAGCATCGAAACCTTTTTATCTTGACCGTGCACACCATTAAACATACACTTACCTACACAAGTACCGGAAATATATTTGGCCATTTTACTAAAGGGGAAGAGAGGATATCTTCTTTTATTTTTAGACGTTTTTTGATGCGTGATCAAGACTTCCTCATGTGGAATGCCATGCGTATTCACTCGACGGAATATTAAGGGGAAGGGTGGAGTATGATACATTTGTAGATAATGTGAAATGTTCCATTTATATTGTAGGTTTATAATAAACATGATAAATGCTATGAATACCTACAGAAAAAGAATTTGAACTTGCTATGTTGATTCCACTTTATACTGCTATTCCTGGTTAATTGATTGAGGCGTGACGTTGCGGAAGTTCATTATGAAATACAATACACGTGGATATATTTAGTAACCTGTTTTGCTGAGCTATTTCTAAAGAGCCATAAAAAACCCTGAAAGAAATCGACACATGTTTTACGTCTCAACGAGGCATCCTCAGGATGACGATTGACTTGTCGCGAACTCGAACACGGCATGCTGCCACACCGAGCGCTGAACGCAGACAACATCGTTCATTTTCGATTGTGTCCACGTCTATTGTATTTTACTGCTATTACTGTTAAAGTTTCCAATGATTGGCATAAGTTTTGTCGAGTCATGTGAACATGTAGAGAGCAGCTGATTATTTTATGCGATTTGAGGGTTGGTCCCATAATAAAAGTTGTTCAAAATAATGAGTAAATTACAACACCTATGTGAACCTAGCACCCTACTTGAAAAAGTAGTTTTTTTTTTGCGCATTCTTGAAGAGCTTCTTATGTAGTTCATTGTAGTGATGAAATTTTTGTTTGTAATTTAATTATATCTAGGGATATAGCCATATACCATAATTTAGTTATATCAAAGCGTTCAAAACTGTTTTACTAGGAATATAACTATGATACGAGCACGATCTAGTAATATAACTATTAGGGCACTCCGACCAAATAGGTTAGGTTAGATTAGAACAGACTATGACCAGCTATGTCGAAATTGGTCGCAGTAACAAAATTAGGGCACTCCAACAGTTATTAACCACTTTCATATAACTATATATATTGATTTATATTTTTATTCCTAGGGATATAAATATATCACGTCTTCAACCATCTTATTGCAACATACACTCACAAACTTATGTTATTGTCATCCTTCCTTCATCGTGCGTACTTACTAAACTTAAATATAACAAGCAATCATCCTACACTATGTACATCACAATATCATTACTTATCTCCAAAGATATATACCACATACCCACCCATACTTCCACAAACTCATCTACAACCAAACACTGGTGACCCCAAACTCGAGCCATAGGTCATCAGACGCAAATTAGTCGGCAGAACGACAAAATATTGGCCGCCATATTGATTGATAGGCCTCCCAAGTTTACTCCAATAAATTCTAAATTAGGGGAATCGTTAATCACGTCTGTTTGAAAGCTTTTTATTAGGTGTTGACAGGAAAAATATTGTAATGGACAGATCGGATGTCGGCTTGGTAATTTTCAGAGTTGGGCCAGCTTCTGGTGTTGCTTTTGAATCAATGAATAGTTAATTATTTATTGGCTTGATTACAATTTGAAATTTGTTTTTTTTTTTGTTTTACTGTACTTGATGTCCAGGGTAAGGAATAGTTGGGAACGCCACAATTGCGGCGATAAGTCCCCTCTTTGAGGAGTGGCTAGACAGGCGCCATGGCGTCCGTACCTTCCGCCTGACGCAGGTCCTCACCGGACACGGCTGTTTTGGGAGGTTCCTGTTCAGGATAACGCGGGAGGAAACGCCCGGGTGTCACCATTGTGTGGATCGACCGGAGGACACGGTAGAGGTCTGCTCGGCTTGGGCGGAGCATCGCCGTGTCCTCATGAAGGCAATCGGCGGCGGTGATCTTTCGCGTCCGGCGCTGATTCGGGCCATGGTACGGAGCGAGAAGAAATGACAGGCCATCACCTGCTTCTGCGAAGCAGTAATGGTCGCGAAAGAGGAGGCGGAACGCGTGAGGGAGAGGCAAAATTCGCACCCTCACGTCCCTTACCACTGCAGGAGGAGACGCCCTTTAATAATTTACGAGAAATTTTTAAACGAGAAGTTTTTTAATAATTTCCAACCCAAAAAAAAGAAGAAAAAAAAAAGGGTAAGGAATAGTGACAGTCTGTTGATAGTTATGCCAGACACTTTCCATGACACTACCCTTTTTTCTCATCAACCCATTGTATAGGAGTGTATTATGTAAAGTTGTTAACCCTGTATTGGTTAATGTATTGTGGACAGCCATTTATAATCTCAGTAGCACAAATTTCTTGACTAATGTAATACAGTAACTCCTCTATGAAATAGCACAGAAACCATTACCTATTGCCCCAATGAATAAGGTCATTGCGTAGTATTATCTTGTCAAACTACATTTCAAATATTACCTCTAGACATTGCCCCTAATTTAAAGTTCACTGTGCCTAAACAGGAATCTTTGTAATAAATACATTTTTCCAGGTCAATGATAATGGACAGAAAAATTAAGGTCATAAGTTGGAGGGGTACAGAGGCAGATAGTGTAGAGTACCCGGGCGTTAATATGACAAGTAAAGTTTGAGAAAGAGACTGTCAGATAGTTATGAGTGACACAGAAGACGATATATTAGGCTCTAAGGCTGCCTGTCCACTGTAGCAGAACGGAGAAATGGGCCAATATTAACCTATAGAATCTAAACTCCGCTTCAAACTTTCGCTCCTATTGGTTGATATTGGCACATTCCTCCACTCCGCTGCCTCGCTCCGCTCCAGTGGACAGGCTGCCTAAGATGCTCTATAAATTAACGCGATCATTAAACAGTGACAGAAACATCTCATTTTGTGATAGCTCCTGAACGTGGATACAGATGTGCTGATCGCGTTCAGTTTCATTGGTGAATTAGCCTTAAAAGCTGCATGCTTTCCAAAGCTTGATATAACTACGACATCCTGCCTATACTCCAATTTTTTGGTGGTCCTTTTCCTTAGGCACATTTTATAATATCCGTCATTTCATTAGGTAGTTGTGCCCTTTCTAGCCACATTATCTATTCCACTTTGCCCCACCAGTGAGGCGGTTTGGTTGGGCAAAGTGGAATGATTCATACTATCATATTTCACACAATCCTTCCATCATTTCTTTGGTCTTGTACATTTCTAAAACTTGATGTTGATGTTAACGGAATTGTTCTGTATACAGTACCAACGATGCGGTTACCAAATGGACACATAAAATATTATCATAATTTACATCCCTGGCGATTTACGTGACCCTACTCAATTATGAAGGTGCTACTTGGTTATTTATTTTTCCCGATATGTGCATAATTTAATAGCACTCAAGTGCGAAGGATATATGGAAGTACTGTGGCGGTTTTGTGCACTTACTATTAACTAACATTATATGCATATTCTTAAGTTGTCAAGGTTTTCTAGAAACTGGTGGACAGAACCTTTTGCGAAAGCGTCAGGGTAACCCGCAAAATTCAATTTATCTTACATTTTTTTTTGCAATTTGCAGGGTTTTACGTTGATCTAAATAATAAGATTGGCGGCCATAACAAATATTTATTTAAAGAGTTATAAGCATAAAAATTATAAATTCAATATAAGTTTATATTACCCTATATAATTACTTTTTTTATGAAATGACATTTGCCAATTCTAACACAAGGAGTTGTATTTCTGATTCTTTCTAATTATTATCATTAATAATAATTTTGTAAAGGCAACATAATAGAAAAAAAAAATCCTGGCTGTAAATCCGGCGCACACTGGACAATCAGCCTAGCTACCATCTGACTGAGTGGTATGTATTTTGTTACCACATCTTATAGCTATTTTTATACGTCCATTCTGATACAAGAGAAGAAGCAAATATGTTTTTTTTTGATATTCGAATACTTTTAGAAAAATATCCACAATATCATAGCTATATTTTGTAACCGCTCTTACGATATTCCAGAATAATACCAATACATCTATTTAGGAGGCCTTGTAAGTCCCCAAACAAGTTTTATATCAAAATGTGTACGAAAAAGATGTCTGTTACAGATGCTGAGGTGAATAGAATGAAATATTCATGAGTTAAACTATTATATTTATTCAATACTATGAAATCCAATACGATGAATAAGATTATTGGATGAACACAACAGAAATTGAAAGTTTTCTTCATGCGTAAGATCTGTATATACTTAAAAAAATGCGAGGTTTTCAAGACACATACTTTTGACTCGTCTATTATTTCGTGGCCATGAAGGAATATTAAATTTTATATCGTGTGAAATATAGAGAGGTAAAATTGTATGTTCGTTTGTTATCTCTGATTGTTCTGATCCGATTATAAAAAAATCATTTACGAGATAGTACGTTCAATATAACTTGTTCCGTGGCGCGATTTGATGATTTTTGCAGTCATTTTAGTGCTGTACTGTCAGTCGCTATTTTGAACTCTATTTGTATTGAAACTAAGACTACAAATTCAGTGCTACCAATCGAGTTTCGGGACAAGTTATAATGAACGCACTGTAGAAAACTACACTATTGTCCAGTAACATAGTATATGCTTTATGGTATAGTTGGCTTCCATGTGAGCGGTACTCGCGGGATCGTAGGGAGCGTATCACCATGCCTCACCAGGCCTTGTAAAATAATTGGTGGTTAGAATAATTTGTTACAGTGAAAGATGCTGTTTGGCATATACGTTTTTTTTTCCATTTTCTTTTAAAAATTTCTTTCGGCAAAATAAATATTCCTCAACTTTCTTTTATGGCGCTCACGGATCAATTCGAAGAATGGAAACACTTTCCTAATTTAACTTGGGATTCTACTCACCCTGCACAGAATATTTTCAAGCTTATTAACAAGCGATACAAAAATACGTTCAGCCCCATTTTATCCCTATTATAATATTCGTCCTTTGTAAAAAATTTCATTGTATTTTAGTACTACAGAAATACAGAATTCGCCTTATTTTTTCCCCTCAAGAAATACGATGCGCGCCCTTTCTTTGGAAAATTACCTATTTACCGAGGTTGGTTTAATTAATGATTAATTATTGCATTACTCGACATAACCAAGATGTGCTTTTATAAACAGAAGGATGTATTCCTTTTTGTTTAGGTAATAATAGTAGATTATTATACGAGGGGCTAAAATAACCCATTCTATCGAGGTAGTTTTACACCCGAGCTTTAGAATAGAATAGAACATTTATTTATAAAAGATAAATATATATATATATATAAAAGGTTTGGCAAGGGAGTAAATAGATACCGAGTTATAATGAGTTTTTAGCGCTGTGTGTTACACTCTATTTTTCACTACGATTGCGAGAAAATAAAATATTAAATAGTTTATTTTATTTAAAAAAATATATAATTTATTGAATGAGGTTTTTTAAGGAAACTTTTTATCCCGGTATGCGGTAGTACATTTCCATGGGATAATTTCCGACTTCCTCGCGAGTGAAGCTGCGGGAAAAAGCTAGTTTTACATAAGAATAAAGACTTTTTTTGCCTTTTATAAGCTCGTTGGTTAAAGACAAAATTTAAAAAGAAATTAATTTTTCCCCTAGAGCAAGATATGCTATTTTTCCCCGCTCTGGTACGCTACAATGACGGACTTTTTGAACAAAAGGAGTCAAAACATAATTATTTATTACCTAAGTGTGTGTGCTGTAGTCTGCTAACGAAAATCAACAGTAGGTAGCACAAAAATGTAGTTGTATGTATAATTATATTTAAGATTACTATGTACCTAAACGTGACATTTTATTACCTCCTAGCTTATGCCCGATATGCGTTGCAATGCCTTTTTATTTTTTTGTTAGGAGTCCTTTCCGACGCGCACACAATAACTTACAAATGTGTCATTGCAATCGGTTAAGCCATTTTAGAGTTTTTGCGAGACTAACGCACGGTAATTGATTTTTATATGAAGAAAAGAAAGAACATATAGGTACGGAATAAATTGAAAAAAACTTTTGAAAATAAGCTTTGTTGTTTATTGAAACAACAAAGCTCATTTTATACCTATATTGAGGTAGGTACAAAAAGTGTTCTGAATTTCACAATTAAAATCTAGAGTTATTTTATCGTTCTACATAAAATTTCCCTGAATTTAACAAATTGTTAAAATATCACGAGAGACAAAGGAATTCACAGAAACAGTGAGTAATATAAAAACAATAAAATAGCAAACGAAATATGAAAGCAATCACAATTTTCAATCGCAAAAAGGGGTCGGACAGCACAAAATGGCGGCCAGGGCCATCTCATATTAATATTTTTCTTTTTGCTTACACTACGGTCCCCTGTGACAGGGAAGGACTAGGCAGGTGGTGTTCTGACAGAGGTGAAACATATTATACAGGAAATATACAGAATGAGGGCGATGTCAATGTTGAAAGGAGAGGTTAAATGGGTCAAGGAAATCATTGTAACTCAATATCAAAAAGGATTTGACATGATGGTTAAATAACATATTTCTCATCTTCTTGTAGCATAGATACAGAAGTTTTCATAGCGGTTCCTGGTAGACGGTAATAAATTCACCATCAGCTCATTTACTACAATTAATGACATTCAATGGACGTTGACCATCAAAAGTTGTATCTAGATAGATAAACGACGATTGACGACGATATAGATATGTGCTAAGACACCGCCTGTATTCCCCTAAGGGTTAGGCAGAGGTGCACCTATACTACACCCACATTTCGCCAGTTATGTTTAAGTCCCATGTAATGCGAGCCTATTGCCATCAACCGGGCACAAATCCAGACTCCAGGCTGATACTGAGATATTCCAGATGGAAAATCCCAATAACTCCTTGCCCGACCCCGGAATCGAACCCAGGACCTCATACTCAGCAGTAGCACTTTGCGACCACTAGACCAACGAGGCAGTCTACCTGGTTTTAATACTTTAATATTCTGGGAATCCCTTTCGTAATCTAGCAATTAATTTGATTCTATATCTCCTACAATATTTCACATTCATGCCCTAAATCCGTATCTGAATAACACAAAAACTTCAACCAGATGTTCAAAAAGGTATGAAGAACAGAATATGCCCCGAGTGAATTGAGAGCGTGGGTAGTAATATTTTGTTTCTAGATTTTCGTCGCAGCTTTTTTCCTAACCTACATTATTTTTGCTGAAATACGCCTACCTACTTTTTATCTACCAATGTCCACTTTCACACGACATTACGCCTGTATTTTTCTGAAGGGACAGGCAGATAAATGTATAAATACACCTACAATTTTATTCGCCAGCTACGTTTAACTCCTTTGTAATAGGAGACAAACCTGTGCGGGGTAATTACGTAACCCCGTGGCCACAAGCCACACGATCAAGCGGCGCGCGTCTTGCGTCGAGCATACCTAAAATGCGGAGTGAACCATCTGCATTCATCTGTGGTCAAGTCTAAGGTTACCTAAAATAAATAATATTTTATTATTATTACCTCGAGAAGCATGAGGTCTTGGGTTTCATTCTCAGGGCAGTGTTATTGGGTTTTTCTATCTAGAATTTCTCAGTAGCAGCCCGGAGTCTGGATTTGTCCCTGTTAATAGACTGGCCCCTTGGTAAATGGACTTTAACATAAGTAGCCAAATGTGGGTGTACTATATATACACCTCTGCCCAATCCTTCGGGGAAACAAAGCGTGATGTTATGTTATGTAATTAACGACAAGACAGCTCAGCAATCGGACTTGACCAAGTTTTTTTTTTCTGCGATATACTGCAGTAACCTTGGTGTATGGGCTAGTGAACGGCATTGTAAAGTAATTGATCCAGCTATATTTTATTGACGCTAGGATTCGCATGTCGGTAGAAAAGTGTAAATAATGTCGAACTGAAAATGTGACACGGGCTTTTTATCGTGTGGCGCGTGATTGGTCAATAATGTTTATGATTTCAGATCTGCAGGGTAGATAATATGCCTAACTGTGTTTTTTTAATCCATTTTTCATAGTTATGTTTATTTCAAGAGTGTAAATAACTTTCAGTCAGTATGTCAGTCATAACTGACGTGAAGTTATTGTCTGTATGTACAGGAAATAATAATATTATGGAACATGCGCAAAAGTAGCCCGCAAAATTCAAATTTTCAAATTTTTTTAGCAATTTGCAGGTCAGTGTCAGATTTTATCTTGATCAAAATATGATACGCGACTTTAAAAAAAAAATGTATTTACAGAATATAATCATTAATTAATACATCTCTCTAAGTTAGATTTGTTCCACAAGAACTTTTCCATAAGAGATTTGTTTATTATTTATTTATTTAACCATTTATGCACACACATACAAGGTGCAGTTTTGAACCTGCAAAACATTTCAGGAGGTTTTTATGAGACTCGTAAATAATCATATAACAATACGATACCAAGTCAATAATCAATAATACTTTTTCTTTTCGATTTTTCAATTTTATTGTTTTTCAGAATAACTCTCTTAATAACCCTCTTCAAAAAAACAGAATTACCCATTGCGATGTATCGCGCGTCATGTCACTGTGCGCGTGAATGCGATGACCAGTGACGTCAGCCTGTACGAGTCTCCGCCCACATTTCTATGAAACGAACGCGGCACGTACGTTAAACTAAAATGAAGGTCGTTGCTATGGTTACGGGGAGCCCCCGCGATGCTCGTCATAAGTCATACCGCATTTCGATTAAGACTCGAAAATCTGTTACTGCGCATCGAAGGTTCAACCAACGTGCCGCGATCTGTACAAGTTGTTGTAGCTACAGCAACTTATAGCAAATAACTTTACCTTAGATGGTAGTTCGAATTTGAAAATCACAATGTACGTCTACATTATTGTTTTAAATTTCGCTAAATAATAACTCATTTTTAAGCATCATTACAATGCCGTGGCCAATCTGCCGAGCCTGTTCCCAACTATGTTAGGGTCGGCTTTCAGTTTAACTATGCAGCTCACTACATGGAGTTCCAGTGAATCACGTAGGGCGACTGCGTATCAGACCTCAACAAACCAGTTACTTGATAACACGATACCCATTTGTTAGACTAATTGTCTGACTTTCTGGCTTTTGATTACCCGTACCAACGACCATACGGCAGAGCTGTAAGATCGTTGACCCGTACCGACCCGTGTGGTACCTAACGACCGACCGAGAGCTACAAATCAATTCGAACCAAAGGCTTTAATTAAGTGCTTACCGAAACACGGGATTTCAATGATGTCCTAGATAAATTTAAAAAGTACTTACATCATTATGAATTAAAAAAATAACACAATGGTACTTGCTCAGTTGCGAACCCGCAACCTCATGCATGAGAGGAGAAAGCCTTAACCACTGGGCTATTACGATAAATAATAATAGTAGGAAGTAGATACAACTGCGCCAAAAAAAGATCACGTTGGCGTCGTTAGTTACCTATCAGCTGATGAATAAAATGATAGGCGGAGATAAATAAACCTTACAAAGCACGTAAGCAGTTCCTGTTGCACAATTGTGAAACTACAATCGCGAGCGCGTACGCGGGATTTAGGTAGGCACCTAATAATAATAATAAGGCATGTAGGTACTCGGCGCAGTCGGCGCGCTCTGTAGGTAAATTCAGCCCCAAGGACGGTTTTTATTTGTAGATTTAAGATTTTCCTTCCTACTTTTTAACGGGCTGAGGACCGACAGAAATACATCAAGATAATTTGTGCTAGTTAAGTAGGTAGGTACCCATGTGTTAGGGATTTTAGGTGATTCATTTTGTCTGATAAGTATTTTTGGCGTAGTTAAAAATTTTAAATCAACTTATTTACACTAATCAAGTTGATTTAGCTAACATCGTATTTACAAATTATTGTCTATGTACAAATAAATAAATAAATTACCTACTTTACTACCTGGAGATATTGTTCAAAGTTTCCACCGTCACACTCCAGGCACAGTCTAGCACGACGTTGCTGATTTTCCTTCAGCTTACGTAACACAAACACATTCGTTTTTATTGTGTCGAAAGCACTGATCGTCGAACTGCCGATGATCGCGCAGTCTCTGCGTAGCAGCCAGCATTACCCTGTGTGAGGGACGTTGCCGATTGGGGAATAACTCCGCGAACATTTCGATGGCTCGAGATACATTGTCTCCACTGATGGCATACAAGCGGACCATCTCCACCAACTCTACATTGGAGTATTGGTCCATCATTTTTACAACTAGGTAGTAGGTACCTATCCCGACCGTTAATCGAAGGCGCACTTGAGGAGCGGAATTTGCAAGCGTATGCACATACCGGCGTCATCAAATACACTAATAAATTGACCCGATTTAAGGCTCTTTCAAACAGGCGCAACACGCGACGCGACACAAAGACACCGCTCGTCGCGCGAGGAGCGGTGTCTTTGTGTCGCGTCGCGTGTTGCGCCTGTTTGAAAGACCCTTTATGCGTTTGCGATGGCCGCGGGGGCGTGGCGGGGGAAAGGGAGCGGGCGGTGGTTGGTGCTTTGGATTTATGAAAGAAATGTCGGTTGCGTTTGTTTGTGTGTGTGAAAGCGCAGTTTAAGGACACGTACAGATTGGTCGCGTTTTAAAAAGGGGAGTTCACACTTACCGATTTCCGTAAATAAGAATAAAATGAAAAAAAAAAATACCTGCCCATTTTATTGTTGATTCGGGTCGAGAATCACTAACATAATTACCTCCTAAAATGTTTTGCAGATCCAAAACTGCACCTTGTATAAACAGACAAGAAGAAAGGAACAGAAAAATACGTACAAAGGCAATGCTTATTTCTAAAGAAATCTCTTCCAGCATACCTGCGACAGGAAAGTTTATAAAATGAGATGTAGACAACGTGTGTAACCGTAGAAGAGAAAACAAAAACATAAATCAAAGAAGAAAAAAAAACAATTCACTATTTCAATATAAACATACAATATAAGAATATACTTATATATATACTTCTAAAATAAAAATCACTACAATATCATCACTATAATTATAATGTGATTTAAAATAACTATGCAACTATGACGAAGTGGGAAGATAGTTTTCTTTTAGTCTTCGTTTAAATGCTTCAACAGTTCAGTTCAGTTGTTCTTATGGAACAAATCACACAGTTCTGAAAATTGTAAAAAATGTAAGAACATTTTAATTTCGCCGGCTACCACTGCGGATCCACCTTAACGGAGTCTGGACTTGTGCCCGGTTTATGTCAGCAGGTTGCCCCTTATTACACAGGACTTTAACATGACAGGCAAAATTTCTATTCTATTTTTTAAATGATACACAATCCTGATGTCAACAATTCTGCTAATATCAAAAGTGAAAAAGAGTACCTACCAGGCAAAATAATGGTGGCTTCAGGGAAAAAGGCATGAATTAATGTTATGAAAAAGCTGAGACTGATTTGCAACATTTGTTTGTAATGTATCGAGTTTTTGTAACGCGTTACAGTAGTCAGTGCAGCGAGCCGAACCGCTCGATGCGAGCGCCGGATCCTCCACTCGACTGTCGGCTATTACGTAAATTCCTTTGAAACGGAAATATGAGAAACGAAATTATGTGCTCGAAGCGAGCGTTCGCCGCGTCTTGTGTATCGCCGTATTGTAACCAAGCTCGCCTCGATTGACACAACAAAAAATAAACACTCACACGCACACACACACACGCATAGACACCCCCACACCCTCACACACACCCTCAAAGACACACATCACACATACACATTACTGAATCAGTAATCAGTAAGTCAGTCTACGCCTTTAGACTTTCAAATCCCGCCATAAGTTACGTTAGCATAAGTACCTAATTCTAAGCTTAAACACAATCAATCAACAAGAACACAAAAGGCTAAACTTTACAAAGTTTGAAAGTTGCTATCACTAAAATGCGTGCCTGTTACGACTAACGCTAATGACGAGTCGTTAGTCCTGCCAACTACGAGGGCTAGATAGTTATATCTACGAACAGTAATCTTTAGCGATCGCGGCACGCAATTTGTAATTGGTTTTTCTATTTTTTATTCAAATTACTGGTAATTTTTCCCTATTACTAGGTCAATAGGCTAGATCTTTTTTATCGTTTTTAATATTGCTGGCTGTTGTAAATACCTACTGTCTGTGGGTTCTGAAGTATCTAAGTTGCCCATTTGTGTATTTTTATTTAAAAAACGTGATTGTATTTTCTCTTCTTTTTTAGGTACATTGGTGAGAAAAAGATGATGTAATTTTGTTTATTTTTCCTTAGTTTATGTTAAATACTCATCTCATATTGTGCAGACAAAGCATGAACCTTAAATAGTGAGCCTTAAGTAAATGAAAGCCAATCAATCTGCCAGCTTTTCCCAACTATTTTGGGGTCGGCTTTCAGTCTAATCGAATGCAGCTGAATACCACTATTTTACATAGAGAGACTGCCTATCTGACCTCCACAACCCAGTAACTGGGTAATAGGATACCCCTTGGTAAAACCAATTCAAAGGAAGAGTCTCGGTATGTAAAGATGGTCACCCATCCACGGACTAACCCCGGCAAGCGTAGCTTAACCTGATAGATTGATCCGTGCGGCTGTTATTACTTAGCCACAAGCTCCTTAAGTAAGTGAAAGTATCATATGTTAAATCTACTTAAGATTGTCTAAATTATTTAATTAATTACTAAACAGCTCAATTACAAGCACATTAAAAACATTACACTCGTATTTTACTTAAATTGCCCAAAACGTAAAAGCGAGATAATTCAAAGAGTTTGTTCAAATATTTCACAGTAAAGTTACATTTAAGTCGGAGTAAAACTAAATGGATTATAAAAATTACTGAAGTTCTTACCTTTTTAAATCTGTTTATGAGTTTATCTTTGTCTTAAACTGGCCTTTTTATCTTTAATTTTAACAGAGACTCGAGTAATTGCTTTTTGAGAAAAATACGGTTTCATATTTTATTAGGGTTCCGTATCAAAAGATGCCAAAAATAACGTAAGCTTAGTAATGGGGTCCCCGCCCATTACTTGGCCTACGCTGCCGTCTTTCCGTCTGTCGGTCACAACACAGGGTTGTACCTTTTTATAAACTGCAATAGGTCATGTATGTATCCAGCTTTTTAACTGGATACATACATGACCATACACGTATTCTGTAAATATTTTTGTTTACAGAATACGTGACACTATGGCCTCAATCACGGCAAATAATAAAAAGAAAATAACTTTTAGTTTTGGTGGTACGGAATCCTTAGTGCACGATCCGACTCGCATTTGGCCAATTTTTATATACTAAGAGAGATGATACTAAAGCCTTAAGTGGAAAGTAGATACTACGAGTGTAGATTTGAATGTACGGAAACTTGGAAGATAAACTTTTTGAATACTGAGCCAGAAACTTTACTATCTGTGTTATGCTGTATATTTTCAGTTATTTTTTTAAATTATGTATACAGTAATTATAATTTTTCAGTGGAAGAGAAATTTGAAAATATAGACGTAATATTAAACAATAACTCTACGTGTCTTGAGAACCAAAAGAAGGCATTGAGTCCCAAAGCACCTGAGATTTTTTTTTTTTATAAAAAAAACTAAAGCTCTGTGCTGCCTTCCAAGCTTTGACGTGAATCAATACATACAAAATACAAACCGAAACTATGTTTAATCTAAATAAAAATAAACAGTATCATGTAATCGAGCTCTATCACGATACATGCAAATAGCTGTAAATATTCTATGTACATCAACACAAATTATGTATATGATATTTATCAAAGAAGAAGAATCATGATTGCAAAATCACAATGTGAAGACATTTTACTGTTCTTGCTTTTTAGTAATAGTCGAGGTAAGTATAGTATCGTGTATAAGAAAAAATTAGGTTCGTACTACAAAACTTTATTGTTAATCCAGAACCATGAAAAATTTACGTCTTTCTGTAAAGTTATCTTACATTAATTTTTGTTCTACAATAGTACAGCCAAATAATGTATAGTAACATGTACATATACATAGGTACTCACGTATCTATCGTGGCGTTGACCGCCGTTTTACTGCCAACCCTCGCCGGGCTGCGGATTACTGAATCTGGAAGAAAGAAAGGTCAGGGTTAGAGACATAAATTATTTTAGTAACATAGAACAGTTGTGCTAGATAGTAACTACATATTGGAATGTAGAGGGTGTTCTCTAACCGGACTAGTGAATAACATTAACGGCTGAAACATACTGAGAATTGTTAAAATGGTTTACGAAATTCAATAGGTTTTTTTCTTCCTTCTTTTACTATGCTAGATCATAAAGGTGCCAAGATAACCCAAGTTCCGTTACTATTTCACGAACAACACTTTGTATTTTTATTCAAAATGTTAAGAAATGAATTAAGGCATTAAAAAACTTAGTAGTTACCAAGTTAAAAAAAAACTTGGTAGTTTTATTTAGGATAATCAATTTCTGTAAAAGGTTTGTTACCCGACTGCGGCGAAGCCAAAAAAGGAGGGTTATTACTGAATTCTTTAGGTGCTAGACAAATGTTCGAGTTGGCTTGATTCGGCACAAGCTGGGCAGCAAAATCGAATGTAGGTATACTTTGCCGTCCGGCTGTGCCGAATTAAGCCAACTCGAACTAGTGTATAGCCTTGTAAGGCCTTGGCCTTACATCTCCATACTAACATATGAGCATCTTTTATCGTTATCATAACAAACAACTTTTCTTTAACATACAAAAATGTCTCTTTTTAAATCCTTAATATCACTTTACGGTCGCTGAAAATTCCAACCCGTTAACAGTCTGCCTGTCCAAAGATTTGACAGTAAACGGTCGTAAAAGGGTTCTCAAATAAAGTAGATAAACAATGAAAAGCCTTGACCCCTCAAATGGCGAGGGATGGAGCTGCTAAATATGACATGAAGGCCTCATAGAACGGCCGAATGTAGCACGCTGTTTGCACTTATTTCGCGAGGCGAAACGAGTTTTTGGGAACTTAGATATATAAGTTATATGTTGCAGGTTTTCTGATCTAGAACTATGCAAATATTATGTGACATTACTATTAGAATTGAATCTTACTTGTATGTACTGTATTTAATCAATACAAAGTATAAAATTAAGTCGCTTTTCGGGTCTATCAGTGTGAGCGCTACACTCTTCTAACCTCACAATGGATTTTGATGTGGTTTTCACAATCATTTAGAACTTATTCCATAAGGTGTAAGTGTATAATAAATTAATATTAAACAACAGATAATAAAGGAAACTCGACGTTTTATCAAGCCGTAAAAATTGTATGAAATAGGGGCGGGTCACTAGTTCAAAATAAATCTATTCTAATATTATAAAGAGGTAAAATGTGTGTTTGTTTGTAAGTTTGTAGGGGGTAATCTCTGAAACTACCAGCCGGATTTGAAAAAAATCTTTTTGCATTGGATAGAAAGTTAGGGAAGGTTATAGGCTCACAGACGAACTCGCGGACAGAAGCTAGTTTCTTACAACCAAATGACTACAACCATCTGATATATCCGATGTATCCATCCATCAGATTGCTAATATGTTCTGTTCCAATGTAACAAAATGTGGGTCAAATTGCAGGCTCAAGTGATAAAACTTTTATATCTTTCGTAGTCGTTGGCAACGTTAGTTGTCATAAAATGCGAACCTTGTAGCTTGCGATTACCTGTATTATGTTTCTTTAGGATTATAGTTAGTTGTTTTAAAAATTGCTTAGTTGTTCTTAATATTTTATGTAAAGTGGACACCTAGATAGGTAATTAAAGAAATCAGAAATAAAAAAAAGTGGTGGCACTCCGGGAGTGCGGACAGAAGTGAAAACTTGAACAAGATTGCTTTGGTGGAAGAAAAATACTTGTATAGAACATTAATCCCTAACGCATATAAATAAAGAGCATTGTTGAAGTAAAGAGTGTTTACAAATCTTTGAAGTAAAAATACTTGCATAGAACATTGATCCGTAACTTAATATTAATAAAGAGCACAATCGCGTTTACAAAACTGAGGTGTCGTCATGGTGTCACGAAATCAATGGTTTAGTCCCATCTCAAAAATACCCAACGCACCTAAAGAAGATTTCACTTCAAAAAAATAAATAAAAAGGGTTCACAGACATAATATAATTTTTCAATACATCATTCATTACCTCTCCCAAAGTGCAAAGCAGTTTGTTCAAATTCAAAATAATTTATTTCACATAAACCTACATGGGCACTTACGAAACGTCAGAAGCTAGGTGCACGGTTCGAATTGGTCGTTTCCTATGGAGAAGAGCCGGCAAGAAACTCCACGGTTACTCTTTTTAAAATAAATGGTTTTACAATGTTTTCAAATTACAGTGTTAATAGATATGAGATTAAAGTGTATATAGGCATATCAATAAGTACCAGGTACTTAGCAAAATAGAAAATGGTCCACAAGTCTACAGCCTACAACGTTCTCACATACACAAATCTAAAAAAAAATCTATACATACATACATAAACTCACGCCTTCTTCCCATGGGGGTAGGCAGAAACTACAGAACGCCACCTGCTACGATCCTTACATACTCCTTTTGCCTCGTTTATGTTCATACATCTGGTCATACACTCCCGCCGATTGCGAGTACTACGCACTTGGCCTTTCTGAAGAACATCACCAATAAGGTCAGTATATGTCCTCCTAGGGCGTCCCCGACCGGCCTTTCCTTTCACATCAGCCTTGTAAATACGTTTTGCTAGTCGCCTTTCATTCATCCTCTCAACATGCCCAAACCATCTCAGCATACCCTTTTCAATTTTTGTCACAACATCTTCTTTTAAATCACACCGCTGTCTTATCACATTATTCCTCAGCCTATCATTCATAGACAAACCACACATGCTTCGCAAGGAACGCATTTCCACAGCATTTATTCTACTTTCATGCTTGTTTTGCCACACCCAACATTCACTTCCATACATAAGCGTAGGCACCAGCACACCATTGTGAACAGCCAGTCGAGCTTTTTTAGACATCGACTGGTTGGTCACAATCGCATGTTTAGCACCATTCAATTTATTTTCCGCGTTTACTCTCCTTTCTACATCCCCATCAATTTTCCCATCCCTTGTAAACAGACTCCCCAAATATATAAACTCACTTACTTGCTCCACACTCTTATCATTTATTTTCACATCACACACCGATACATCCTCTCCTCTTTCAAACACCATGACCTTCGTCTTATTCACATTTATATTCATCTCTTTCACCTTATATGCTTCATCCATCACAATCACCATGTCTTGCAACTGTTCTGCTGATGAAGCAAGTAGAACTTGATCATCTGCGTAGCTAAGGCATTTGACAGGTAACTCATTCATCCTCAATCCGCACTCACTCTCTTTCAAATTTGTCAGACAACTATCCATGTACAAGTTGAATAGCCACGGTGACGCTACACAACCCTGTCTAACACCAAAAAAATCTATATAAAAGATAAATAATATAATAAAAATAAGATCCTATTTAAACCAAATGACATGATTGCCACTACAGCTGTAATAAATCTAATTTGATAAAAAATATAGAAAATTGTAGGTTTATAATGTCAAATAATGAAAAGATTATGTCAATGAAGTAAGTACAAAAAGAAAAATAAAAAAAATCATCGTAATTTGTTGACAGACGTGACTCTTATTTAGTAGATAAAAATAATTTACAATACAACTTTTTCACCGTTCAAACGTCTCGATTTTCTGGTGTAGCTTTATTTGCCTTGCAAACATGTCACATAGGAAAAGTTCCTTACTTATTAACTATTACTGATTTTGACTATTTCTTACTCATAAATTTAATATTAGCAGTACCAACGTAATAAATTCATCAACCAAATTTTGCAAGTTTGCTTCCACGTAACCATTAGTGTTTTCAGCAATTAGTAATGTATCCCTTGCCTCTCGTCTAGATTCTCAACGTTATTTTATTTGTTCTACAGCAACTTTGCTAGCCTGCTAAAGTTACCCATTATAATATTGTAGCATATTATTTTTGTTCAGTGTTGGTTCTTACTGCCCTGAGGTTTTAAAAAACTAAACCTTTTCTCTTTTAAAATCATACAAGATATTTTGTAATTACAACCAGCTGCTTCATTTTTCCTAGATGTACCTAACTTTCTGTCTTCCTCTTTGTTTCTCCTATCCTTTCTGTCCAAATTCAGTATTTTTTTCGACGTTACCTTTATTTGTTTTATGATAGACGCTGCCATGAACAACACTTTGGCCGTGTCAATGACGCAGGCAACCCCATTTTTTTGACGGTAATTTTTTTCAACTTAAATTTGTTCTTTCAAAATGGCCTCAAAACTGTGGTTCTCCAAACATCATACAAAAGAAAGCTCCCAAAAAATGTTACCCTTCACCGCTACCCTAGTGATTATATTAAAGTAATGATCAAGCATTACAGGATCCTATTTTATTTAAACATATCCTAAACAGCAAACAGTGCAGTCACTGAACATTTCACAAGGGCTAATCACACACTGTAGATTCACAATTTCCTCGTTTCCTAACCAAAAACGTGCTCTTTCCCCTAATTTGAGTGCATAAGCAGCGTCTCCCGTAGCCTGGCAATTAGCTCTGAGACCTAAAAATACATCCGACCTTGTCTCTTTTCAGCTCGATGGCGCTTGAGGTAACAATGTGCTTGTTGCTGTGTTTGTCTTCAGAAGCATGGCTGATGTTTGTGGGATGGGAATTAGATTTTGGTGCTAGGTTCCTATTTCTAATAAGTATTCGTTTAAGTAGCCAATGGCACCGGTTTAGTATGGCAGCAAATAAAAAACAAAAATGGCATAAAATTATGTGTGTTATTTGGTTTTACCTTGTATTTTCACATTCATAATATTTTCCTTAGAACATAATTTATTATCTATCTCGTACTGATTTGTTTTAGAAATTCAAGAAAATGATATATCTTGAAAATGTTCAACCCATTAGGTAGCTAACTGCGCATATATAATAATACTATATATTACATTTTATTTTCGTCTTCTCAAAGGATTTGATCTACGCGTAATATAATATCAGATATTATCAGATGAACGTGATATTTCTACTTTTGTGAACTTTATTATTATTTTCTGGAATCAGACGATACATCCCTTTGATATTTTTTTACACATTTCTCGTGAAAATCCCAGATAATCCGCTCTGAGCTGCGAACAAGAGATATTCGTGATGAATGAGGCTGATACAGAAATTGGCTTCTAAATATAAGTACACGTACCTATCTATTGAGATGAGAGATGGGTTACACAGGGTGGCGATTTAGTGATCTGCATTCTTCAAGGGGGTTATTCTACCTGTCTTAGAATTTTCGCTATAAAACACATATTACACGAACTGTGAAAAAAAATTTTTTTTTTCATAAATGAATCGAAATAATCTGTCTAGTGTTGTATACGAATTTGATTTTTTTTTGTTTTTCTTGGGGATAGTTGTTTAGTATGACGGGCAGAATCACCCCCTTGACGGATGTAAGTGTCTAAGTCGCCACCCTGTATCAAAGACAATTTGGTACTTGAAATTAGTATTGAGTTAGATTAATATAATTCTGAAAATGGTACAAGAACAAATAAATATTTAAGTATTGACATGTAAATGGGTTGAATGGGTTGGGTTGGGTTGATCTGTTCAGTTGGAGATTCATAGACGACTCCGCCTTGGAGTGTGAATGTGGTGCTTGCTGTTCTACAAAAGATGGAACACTTAATGTCTTGTCCTGCGTGTCCTGTCATCTGCATGTTACAGGAACTGATCGACGCTAGTGATGGCGCCACACACGTGGCCGAACTTTGGGCCAAGTCTATTTAGATCGCCATCGGCACGCTAACAAGAGAAGAAAGGGTTGAAAAAGAGAGAAGGAAAGAGAGATATTTATATAGGTAATCAGCACGCCTATTCCCCGAAGGATCGGAAAGAGGGGTGTATTTCATCTACAATTAGCCAGTTATTGCTTATTGCCATATACCGGGCACAAATACAGACTCCGAGCTGCTTCGGGGATATTCCTCTTAGAATTTGAGAGTGAGGTGAAGGCTTTATCTCCCTCGTTCTTCTAGTAGTCGCACTGCTGAGCATGAAGGCCTGGGTTCGATTCCTGGTTAGGGCGAAGTGTTATTGGGTTTTCCACCCGGAATTTCTCAGTAGTAGCCTAGAATTTGGATTTATGCCTCGTTGATAGCAATAGGCTCGTCCCCTATTACATGGGACCGCTTTTAAAGAATGAAAGAATTTACTAAACTAAGCTAAAACTATTTTTTGATAGTGGCGAAGATTTAAGATTGTTATTTTGGACCAGTTAAAGTCGGTAAGATACAAAAAGGAAAAATTATAATTATATTAACATTAATATTGCTTCTGTTTCAATAATTAAACCAGATTTTTTTTAGGTTAAACGTAACTGGCGAAATTTGGGTGTTACAGACACCTCTGCCTAACCCTTCGGGGATTACAGGCGTAATTTTATGTCATGTTGAAATGCATTCACAAATTTGATATACTTACATTATGTTTTACTATAAGTGTATAGAACGGGCGTAGTGAGGTACTTTGTTCAGTTCACTCTATATACGCTAAAATGATAAATCTGAATAAAAATATTATTTGGCTTTTAGTATTAATTAACGAGCATTATTCGTATGTAGTAATATTAATTACATTTATAAAACTCTGATACAACGCCACTCTATCGAGCGAAAATAATTCCCTTCGCCTTCAGTAACTTCGAAATAGGTTTGTTTACAGCGTGTTGCCATGGCAACCGAACACACCCAAACAATGAAGTGCTGTGCTATGATTATATTTAAATCTTTCAAAGATTTTGAGTTACAATTATTACTACGCCTGTTTTTACGATTTGACAAAACATGAAGATTTCTTTATTATGTCTAAGATAAATATTAAAAACCTCTTCGACCAAGTTATGCTCGGATGAAAATAGAAAAAAAAAAACTATTTTTTCCAGATATGAGACGGGCTAGATAGAATTTTCGCCTCCGTAACGGTTTCGATGAAAGTTGCAATATACCCCATATTGCAACTTTCATCGAAATCGTTAGAGCCGTTTTCGAGAACGTGATTACAAATATATAATATACAAATATTGCTTATTTAATAGTATAGGATGTTTTATGCACATGAACCTTCCAGAATAAGGGTGAATTTCACCAATAAAACCGAACGCGATTAGCAAATCTAAACCGAATTTAATAGCTGTCAGTGTCAATATTTCAAAGAAAATAAAGACACTTACAGCTTTTAACGTGGTTTATGTGCTTATCGCATACAGTTTAATTGGTGAAATTTGCCCTAAATTCTCTAAATATTATTGGAAACCACATCAAAAGGAAGAACAGCGCGGTCACACATACAGACACGTAAAGCGAGTTCAATTTATAATATGTATAGATTTTGATATCTAATCTAAACTTGAAGTTATTATAGCCCATCGTGAGGTTGGCTGGAATCCAGTCTCAAGTTGGTCCTTACTTAGATATCTAAGTTAAAGGTAATTCTTAAGATAGCCAAATGTAATATAATTACTTTGTTAGGGAATTTCTAGTGACAGCCCAGCTAGTCAATATTGAACATTCCTTTCAAAGGTATAAGGGTATGAGAAACAGGGTGTAAAGTTCAATCATCCTCCATAGAAAAGGAAGGATCCGACCAGATCTGTCTGATCTGTTTGTGAGTGTCTGGTGGGCTACAGCCCGATGATTGAGGTCGGGACGTTGACCGGTCGCAGTCGCGCGGTAAGCTCTGCTTGCGCGATGCAAGATATGCGTGATGTTAGTGTGATGTGTAGTTCACATGTGGCGATGTAGATTTCGCTACAAATGTTAACTTAAGTTATCTTCTGTTTATTTAAAGATTAATAGGAGTCTAGACTTGGCCCCTTTATTATAAATTACAGGCAGTTTTGTAAAGATAATGAGTATAATTAGTATACTCATATTCTTTATCAAATTGCCTGTAATTTATCATATTCATAAAGTCTATTAGAGCGCTAACACACTGGGATGCCATGGCGACGTCGCTGGCTAATACGTAGCCATGGCTACCTCAGGCTACTTACCGTAGTCAAATAAGCTTGCCAAATATGTAGCCAGTAACACGCGGGCATCTGTTCTGGGAATCAGTTGGCCACTGAGAGAGGGAGGCGTAGGTAATTAAAATACTGGCGACTTGGCTACGCATCGGCAGGTTGCTAGAGTATCCAGTATCCACGAAGGGGCCGGTCGGTCGTGGCTACGCTTCCAAATTGGCGACGTCAGCACATCGTAGCCAAGTGAGTTAACTGTTATAAATTCCAATACGAATTGTTTGGATACGTAGCTAGCGACGTCGCCGTAGCATCCCAGTGTGTTAGCGCTCTTAAACGCTGTAGATCTTTTCTAATTTATATAATTAGCGATCCGCCCTACCCCGCACAATATCGAGATTTATTTATTGTATGTATGTAAGTTTAATCTTAACGTATTATACATTCATAACCAAAATAAAAAAAAAACTGAAAACTGTATCAAAATCCATTGCGTGAACAACGTGGTTACGCAGATAGACATGATAAACAACTTAGATATTTATTTGACAAGTATAGATAGAAATCACTTGACCAAAAAAACGATGGATGGACTGTGTGAAGGATGATATGGCTAGAAGGGGGGTGACTACCGAGATGACGACTAAGCCGACGTTCGCACAGACGTAATAAAATCGCAGCGGGATTTTATCGCGCACTGGATTTTCAACTCTCGGTGTTAAGCCGAGCGTTGAAGTCGCTGAGACACACTCTCGTCCCAGCGCGTTGAAAAAACACACTGTCGGATTTTCAATTCTCGGCGGTAAGCAGAGCGTTGCAAATCAAGTGCATGCCGCGATTTTATTATGACCGTGCGTACGTCGGCTAATAAAAAGTACGGAAGAAAGGTGAAAAAACATGTTCCGAAGACCTCAAATAAATTGGAATATGGGCAGGAGAATGATGATGAGATGGAAATAAATCGTATTACCACGATCTATCACCTAACAATAAAAGCTTGTCAGAGTGCTCTGGTGGAATGGCTCTTTGGCTTAGATTATAATGGAACTGAGGAATTACTAACTCAAAATAGTCCATCCCTCTAAATTCCCAACACATAATAACATTTTTGATAGTGAAAACTTCTTTAGGCGCGTTAGGTATTTTTAAGATGGGAAAAACAATTGAACCCGTGACACCGTTACCGACACCTAATTTTTGGAAACGTGATTGTGCTCTTTATTTATGTTACGTTACGGATCAATGTTCAATGCAAGTATTTTCTTGTTAAAGTTTTCACTTCTGTCAGCACTCCCCGGAGTGCCACTGTTTTTTTTTTTGCATTTAATTCTCTTTTTGTTTTATATTGTTTTTTTTATGAAGTGAATACTTCTTTAGGCGCGACGGGCGCGATGAACTCGCGACACCGTTAACGACACCTCATTTGTGTAAACGCGATTGTGCTCTTTATTTATATTACGTTACGCATCAATGTTCTATTTTTTTGTTCAAGTTTTAACTTCTGTCAGCACTCCCCGGGGTGCCACTGTTTTTTGTATTTAATTCTCTTTTTGTTTTAAAAATCAAATAAAAACTCAGAGATTTAATCTCTGAGTTTTTATTTGATTTTTATGTTATCCCTTCACATTTACTAACTAATTATGTTTACATATCGTGTGGTTCACCCTGGTGATCTGCTGTACAGGTATTCCTAGCGCAGACACCAGTCTCTCACGAATTATTGTCACAGTTTTTCAAGCTTGTCTAAATTTTAAGATGCCATTATTTGTGAAGAGATAATAAATTATTTGAATTTGAATCACTTCTTGCCGCCTCAAAAACAAACATAATTCTCAAGCACCAGTTTAGAAGTACAACCGGTAAGGTTAACGTTTTATGTTACCACTTAAAAGTTACCCACATAAATCAATACAAAGTTCCTCACACACAAGTACTTAGATACTTAGTTAATTTTATATAATAAAGCCAGTGTTAAAGTTGAATTTTGTGACGTCTGACGTCACACGAATTAACTCTCGCAAAGTTAGCAACTCGTTGAATATTCTCTTATGTTATTATATTATATTGTTCTGTTGTACTTTGAGGATTGTGCTAGGAGTTAGGACTTTAATGTTTTCTTTGAATTAAGTTTAAGATTTGCGGACGGCCGCCTCTTTTTTTTAGATAGTCTAAGAAAGGTTCCTCCTTCTTGTGAAAGCCTCATCAAATACATAACTTGTTTTCCCGAAGGGTTGGGCAATCGCCAGTTATGTTAAGTCCCATGTCATGGGGGCGAGCCTATTGCCACCAACCGGGCACAAATCCAGACTCCAGGCTGTCAGAAATTCCAGATACTAAAACCCAATAACACTTTGCCTACCCTGGGAATCGAACCCAAGACCTCATGTTCAGCAGTAGCGCTTGCGGCCACTAGACCAACGAGGCAGTTACTGATCAAATATTTCTTTTTTGTCACTAATTCTGTTGTCATTATTGCTGACGCGAGGTCAGAATTATAATCAAATTACCTAATTGTCACGGTATTTGACGAACTAGGTACTCGGTTTATGTACCTTATTATTTAAAGGAAACGCTTTATTCCCTTCGGGAAGAAGCTAGTGGCTAAGTAGTAACAGCCGCACGGATCAATCCATTAGGTTAAGCTACGCTTGCCGAGAGTTGGTCCGTGGATGGGTGACCACCTTCACATACCGAGACTACTCCGTGCCTCAGAAAGCACGTTGGTCCCGCCTGCCATTCGTGAATCTTTGACAGTCGTTACGGGTCGTCAGAAGCCCGAAAGTCTGACAAACAGTCTTACCAAGGGGTATCGTATTACACAGTTATTAGGTTTTGGAGGTCAGATAGGCAGTCGCTCCATGAAAAATACTGGTATTCAGCTGCATCCGGTTAGACTGGAAGCTGACCCCAACATAGTTGGGAAAAAGCTAGGCAGATTGATTGAAACATCGCAAATCTGTGTTTAAAAGAAAAATAATTTAGGTCGAAAGACTTACGCGTTACTGAAATAAAATGGTTGAAAAGAAAGCCCTAGGACAGCGATATTTGCACGAGCAAAAAAATTTTGGTATATAGGAAAGATTTAAATTCCATACAAAGCATCAACAAATACAAAGGAATCCTGACTTTAGAAGTAGTTACCTTATAAATTATTGTTTGATCTATACTTTTTTTTGGGTGCGAAATTATCAAATAACTTCTCCCGCTCTGGGCGGAGCGGGAGAGTGTATCAGACTCTTACTGACTAAAACCCACCCGTGTCCCTTCAGTTGCCATGTTGCCGGGGTCAAAGGAATCCTTAACTTTAGAAGTAGTAGGTACGTAATTAATAATTGTATGACCTATACTCGTTTTCGGTAATCGCTGAAATATCTAAATGGTACCTAAGTTTTATGCTGCTTTGGAATTCAATTCGCTTTTATTTCGAATAACATGAATGTATAAATCGGAACTCCCAACATGCGATACTACTATTAAAATAAACAATTATTTCTGTAGCCTAAACAAATACAATGAGGCCATAATTTTATTACAAGATAAACTAAGAATCTATTGAATTTTAATGTAAACTTGTAGGTACATTTTATGAGAATTAGCATTGGATTTGTTAGATATAATATTTAATTTTCATGTACCTTTGAAGGTTTCAACTCGGAGCTTTATATATTTTATTTTACAACACGAAGGGACTGATGATTTAAGAACGTGAGTTGTATAATTATTACTTCTTAGATTGCACTATTTGACGTGAATCTATTCATCTCTGGGTATTATTTTTATTGTTTAAAATGCACATAATTATGTTACAGTTAAAACTAGTAAGTTTTAATCATTTTCCCAACTATGTTGGGGTCGGCTTCCAGTCTAACCGGATGCAGCTGAATACCAGTATTTTACATAGAGCGACTGCCTATCTGACCTCCAAAACCCAGTAACTGGGTAATACGATACCCCTTGGTAAGGCTGGTTGTTAGACTTTCGGGCTTCTGACGTCCCGTAACAACTATGAAAGATCCACGAATCACAGCTGGGACCGACGGCTTAACATGCTTTCCGAGGCATGGAGGAGTCTCGGTATGTAAAGATGGTCACCCATCCACGGACCAACCCCGACAAGTATAATTTAACCTGATAATCGTGCGGCTATTGTTATTTAGCCACGAGCACCTTGACAGATTATCGATGTATGTTTGAAATTATGTAAGGCTCGTAGCAGGTGGCGTTCTATAGCTTCTGCCTACCCTCATCGGAATAAGGCGTGAGGTTTTGTACCTATGTATGTATGGATAGTTATATTAGCGATTAAATTAAAATAACTGCGCTTCCTCAGATAACCATGCTAAACAAATTCTCTCTACACTAAAACATAATAAAATTAATTTCCAACAATAAAAGTAACCTCTTTTAAACAATATCAGCGGGTCTAAAACGGCCACATTAAGCAATTCCTCTAAAAGCAATTAACTTTCTGAATTCCCAGCAATTTCTCTATGGTGACACATATTTTAGCTTAGTCATATTCAATTCAATTCATATCGAAATCATATTAGGTGTAAATATTCCCGCATGAAAAAAATTAAGACCGTAATTTTACCGGATAATTTTTCTTACAGTTTTTATTAATGAAATGAGATTTTTATTTTTTATTTCTACAGTTTAAATGTTATTTCATTATAATACAAAACTGTCAAACAGATAAATTGCGTAATATGAATTGAACGCAGATAATATGGTTACGTTAAATACCTAAGTTTATTTTACGTATTCCCGTCATTCCCTTCTAACCTAACCTGTCCGAGTCGGGGTGCCCCAGGTACCGAACTCGCTTCGCTCGCTCTTGAAAATGTCTAAGTACAGAGTATCAAATGTCCTTAATATCGTATCGTGCGGTAATATTGTATCATGTGATTCAGTGTTATATTAAAACCACGAATTAAAAAAAAAATAACCACGAAACCCGCCATCCCCTTCGTGGTATTTTTTTTTTTAACCACACAGAAATAGAAGCCCCGCGAAGCGGTGCTCCGTCAACTACGCTGACGACAAAAAAAATATATTTACCCAATAAAATTATTAAAATATTATAGACAATACAGAAGATATTGACATTGTAACTACCCACCTCTTTAGGAATCAATCCAGCGCGCAGTCTTAATAAACTGTTGGCGAGTCGTCCATGAGGTATTTCATACGTAGTTGAAATATCCAAAATCTTAAAAAAATCACAGATTTTAATCGTTCGTTAGTGCGATTCATTTTAGTTTAATCAAAATTATGTAAGCAAAACAGTAGTTGAGTCCACCAATATGCGTTCAGAACTTATGTAAATCAACCGTAGTTGTCTCGAAAATAGAATATCTATTATAATACGTAACCGATAATATATTATGAATTGTCAGTTTGTGACAGTTCGTATGATTCAAAATATTATCATATTATGATTCTGACAAAGCGGCCGTTATCAAGGGGCCTACCCTTGATACCAAAGCTAAGATAAAAATAACCTAACAGTCATAACACACATACTTTTACTTAATAATCAAACTTTTTGTTCTTTACATTTTTGAGTTTCGTACCTCAAAAGGAAAAAACGGAACCCTTATAAAATCACTCGAGTGTCTGTCTGTCCATCTGTCACATCCAATTTTCTCCAAATCTACTGGACCAATTTTGTTGAAAGTTGGTAAACATATAGAAAGAAAAATAAGTTTATTTGTCACAGAAACATGAATTGATTTTATTTATTTCATTTGTCGTATGAATTTCTGTGACCCAAAACCCGGACGTGTAACGTAAATTAATTAATTTTGAATATGGGGGTCACTTTTCGGGGGCTAACTGGATAAGATAAAAATTTGCGGACTGTACTGTGTGACATATCAAACGAAAGGGCTTGTTGTGAGGACCTCAATATTTTTTTTTTTATAATTTAAGTATTTACCATTCCCCGTCCCTTATCTCCAAAACAACTGAGCCTAAAATTTCGAAAAATATACAGAGAATGGTTCTTTACTCATAGATTTCAGAAAAACCTATAAGAAGTCTATGGTTTTAAAATAACATGGTAAATTTCTCAGTATTGTGCATACAAACATACATTTGTAGTTGGAATGTATGAGAGAATATAAAATGATGATGTGGAAATATTTAGTAACCTGTTCCGCTTAGCTATTTCTAAAGAGTCTTGAAAAGACCCTGGAAGAAATCGACACGTGTTTCACCTCTCAACGAGGCATCCTCAGGATGACGATTAGCTTGTCGCGAACTCGAACACGGCGTGTTGCCACACCAAGCACCGAGCGCAGACTCTGAGAGTCTGCGCTCGGTTCGGATTTCCGCAAGGTCACGCCTGAATCAATTAACTATGGGAGAATATGTTTTTCAACTAAAATGTTAATTTTCTTCTTGGGATAAATTCATCCCAACTACGGAACCCTTCATTATGCGTGGTACGTCACGCACTTGGCCGGTTTTTTATGAATAGTATACCTAAAATTACACTTTTTGTCTATATTAATAAATACTTTTTCTTTCTTTCTTTCTTTTCTTTACTAATAATAAAGCTGAAGAGTTTGTTTGTTTGAGCGCGGTAATCTATGGAATGATAGCCCAATTCTTGAGGAAGGCATAAATCACATCACGCTAGGACCCTTAGGAACCGAACAATAATAATAAAAGCCAGAAAGAACGCTTAGTGAAAACGAAGTAATAGCGCGGACAGGCAATGAGTTTCTACGGGATAGGTTACGAGTAGGAGAACAAGTTTCACGCGGACCACGTCGCGGGCACACTTAATCCGAGTTATACAGGGAAAGCTAATATTACCCATACAACACTGTAATACAAATAAAATACTCTGTAACATACAATATGTGTCGCTGTTAGTTGCCTAAATAAAGAAAATAAAACAAAAAACAGTTATTTCGCTAACGAGCAATTTGTGAAATAACGTAACCCAATATTTGCTTCATTTTACATACAGACTAGCTTTTTGCCCGTAAAAAAGCATATTTGGCTCATTTTCAAACCATTTTTATGCTAAATTTGCGGCCAAAAGTTACCGAGGCAAACTTAAAAAGATGATGCCAGATGGTTTTCGTATACTGCTAAAGGTAAGATAACTGCCTATAATCAACTTATATCTACCTATTGCAGTACCGCAGCCTTATCAGCAAAACGCAAACAGTTAAATTCTCATATCGAGTTGTACCACGAAACTCCTTTCAAGTGATGCCGTTCTAGATCCTTCAAGCAGTTTTAATTTTGAGTAGGTATTTAGGTATAGGTGAACAGGGGTCATGCGAAAGATGGAAGGGGTGGAGGGACTCCTTTGCTAAAGAGTGGGAAAAACAGGCTAAAAAAAATTGTATTGGAGCAGGCTTGCTGCTGTACACAACTATTATTGCATGGTGTGTGCTTTATGCATTGCCTTCATCATCTAGCTAGAAAAAAATTGCTTTGCGGCTTATTGGTTGATTCGCACGAATTATATTTATTTATTAATTTAATACTTTAAGCTGACAAATGCGGACTTAATGCCATAGGCATTTTCTACCAGTCAACCAAATTATATCGCTCAAAACGGGCGAATCGATTCTTTTAAATAATGTTTTTTTTTTCTGTAAGTGATTCGCACGAATTTAATTTATTAGTTTCAACAAAATTATTAAACCGAAACCCAACATAGTAAGTTTTTAGAAATTTTACATAAATACATATTTTATTTCAAAATATTTTACTCGTATCACTTCTGGGCGCGTGCGCTACGTTTACGTTTTTTCTTAACTTTATTGCATAAAATAAGTGCCAATTGCTTAATGTGTATTTCTGGAGTTATCAATTAGCCTACAAATAAATTAACTTCGGTCAAATCGCTAAAAGAAAAGAAAACTTTTCGATTCGCCCGCTTCGGGCGAGATCATTCGTGCGAATCAACCAATAAGCCAGCCTTGCGTGTGCATCCTAATAAAATTCTGTACCCATTTTTTTTATCTTATCAAAACAATTACGAAGATGCTAGATAATTATGTTAAAGAACTCGCATTGCCAACTGCGCCATTTAAAACCTGACGTAAGAAGTAAGTCCTTAAACTTCCACATAGCTCTGTTTACTATTTATGGGATACATCAACGTCATTTTAATTTATTATTTTTAACACAGATACTGTGTAAACTGTGTCGTTAATTTAAATTCAAATGAATGTTTATTCAACGTTCCGCCATTTTAACTTGTCAAGCTTTTACGATTTCTATGGTAATAAATATTGTTGAAATATCACATGGAGCTGGATTTATTTTTGTAATTGAGAGGCGATGATGACTATCAAAAATATGTTACAACTAGAAATGGTAGATGAAATATTGTATTTGTTTCGTTAAAAATACTTTGTACTTAAATGGGTTAACGGAATAATTGTGTTATCCAAAGGTAACTTAAAATGTAGCCCAAAAGACACAACAAGTAACTAAACGGCGAGCTTTTTTCATAGTTTAACACATTTAATCATGGAATTGATATTACACATACACCTTGAAACACATGCATACACACACATATACGTTCATACATATACATTGAAACAGCGAATCAATTTTCACGCCTTCACCTTAAGCCCTCGGCCAAATATTTTTGATATTCATATAGCTCATGACCTAAAGAGGTGCCATAAAGCCGTGAACATGGGTTTAAACCTAGTAACGAATAAAGGCATAGTGGTTCTTTCTCACCTGGTGAGTTGCCAAGTTCCTCCTTTTTTACTTAATCTTGTGTACTTGTATCATTGTTCCGATTTTAACATCGAGGGTAGGTACTAGCGCAGGTCAGTGTGGTTTCTTGAGAAAAATATACATTGCTGTATCCTTAGGCTCACCCAAGGATTATATTTACCTAATTTAGTAAATATAGACACATTGACTAAAACACCTAGACATCAATTATTTATCATGCGCATTTAAAAAACTTAACATAACACTCCTTGTTTCCCCGAAGGGTTGGGCATAGGTGTACCATTTACCTATAGTACAACAACATTTCACCAATAATGTTTAAGTCCCATGCAATAGAGGTTGAGCCTATTGCCGTCAACCGGGCACAATTCCAGACTCTGGGCTGTTACGTAGAAATTCCTAATGGAAAAACCCTTGTTCTGGAGCAGTCGGGTATAAACCCAATAACACTTTGCCCAACCTGGAAATTGAATCCAGAACCTCATCGCTCAACAGTAGCGCTTGCGAACACTAGACTAATGAGACAGTCAAGGTTTTAAGAGCGTTTATTCTGAAAGTTGGCAACGCCGCAAATAGCTGTCAAATATTTTGCTGTTTTGATTAATTTGGCAATATTACTGTATGGAAATATTAAATATGGTTAAATAGTGACCTAAAATATTGATTATGAAATGCAATAACTAATATCGGAACACCGAATATTTAGTTTTAGATGTTAAAAAGTATTTGGAAACTTTCCAAATGCCTCTTTTACACCTAAAACGGTTACTATATCAAATTCAGTGTTATAATTGGAATTCATTATTAATATTCTAGTTCACTAGTTAGCGATATTTCATATTTCCATACAGTTATATTGCCAAATTAATAAAAACAGGTAAATATTTGACAGCTATTTGCGAAATTGTTAAATTTTAGAATGACCGCTCTTAAAAACTATGTTTTTTTTTTAATGCGAAAGTAAATAAGGTTTTATAACGCAATATCTGTTTGAAATTGCATTTTTTTTTAAAATATTTTTGCCATCCACACGCTTATAAGTGTCTGTTTGATAAATCACCGGTAAATTAAAGATATTCTTGGCAAAAATGGTCGAATATATAGGTCGAAAAATGTATTGTAGTTTGATAAAATACTAGTAGTGAGTATTTTACTTTTACTTGTATTTTTTTTTTTCTTAAATACTTTCTACAAAGTCTTCAAAATCTAGGTACGTTATCAAACAACTAAAAAACTTCAACAGTAAAATTGAGTTACATCAATAACCAATACTTTTAATCAAACTCCTCGTTTTTGAGGCAAATTAATTAAAATTGTGGCCTACAGTCATCAATGACCGCTACAGGATATTTAATTTCGGTCTTGCATTCTTAATTAACGTTAATTAAGTTTAACCCTTTGATGGTTTAGTTCAATCAGTACACGGTTCGCGGCCCAAAGTTCATTAACTTAATTTCACAGAAATTCCCTTTTTATGAACCTCGATTTTTGTAACCTTTTAGAATTGGATAGAAAAAAAAAAAAAACTAAAACTAGGTGTGGGATATTTTATCAAAGGTTTGGTTACATTTTAAAACACCGAAGCCCTACAGTCATTCTTCTTTTTTGTATGGTGAAAATAGCTCAAAATAATGAAATGTTTAAAAGAGCAGTTAAAAGATAATAAATAGCAGTTTAAAATAGTAGCTTTTAAGCAAGGTGGCATCAGGTGATCTCCCAGGGTGCGTTTGACATTAAAGTATTACTTACTACGTACCTTTATACCTTTTTAACCGACTTCAATAAAAGAGGGAGTCACTTATGAATCGTTTTTAATAACAGTAGTCTCATTAGTTCCGATGAGTGGTTTTTGAGTTAGCTTCAATAATACGTATTTTTCCACTTTAGTATATGTTTATGTAATTATATTAAATATCTGTCACTGTTACTCACATAATTATCTAGCAAATAGTGGTAGCTAGCAAATAGTGATAACAACTAAAAAGTAAAATATAAACTGTATTACAAAAGAAAAAGTGATAAATAACCGGATCGGAAGTCGGTGATATTAAAAGAAAATACAGTACCAAAGACACCGACTTCCGAAATTAAAGTTATATTTCACTTTTTTTGTGTTTCTTTTTTTGTAAATTGTTTCTTTTTTCCTTTCTAGTATTGGACACATATTGAAACGTTTAAAATATTACTTGGTTATTAAGGTGATTTTAGACGAAGGTATATTTAAGTATTAGGAAACTACTCCAGGACGCTATTTGATTGCAATCCTATAACTTAACTAGTCATTTCTTATCACTCAGCTGCTAATAATAACCATAAGTTAAGGTCAAAGCGAGCCAATTTTCCCCTTTTACTTTTGTCTATTCAATGTGGCGATCATTAGAAGTTCCTTACATGTTAATTTATCGAGACGCTTAGTGCTGCAATCTTTTATAGGGTTCCGTACCCAAAGGGTAAAGCAGGACCCTATTACTAAGACTCCGCTGTCCGCCCGTCTGTCTGTCCGTCTGTCATCAAGCTGTATCTCATGAACCGTGATATTTCGACAGTTGAAATTTTCACAGATGATGTGTTTCTGTTGCTGCTATAACAACAAATACTAAAAAATAGAATAAAATAAACATTTAAGGGGGCTCCTATGCATCAAACGTATTTTTTTTCCTTTTTTTATAGATAATGGTACGGAACCCTTTGTGTGCGAGTCCGACTCGGACTTGGCCGGTTTTTTTTGTTGCTATTTATTACTGTGATTCTGTTAATAGAAAAAATGACTTAATATCAGCTATAACGATAAAGGAAAAATAAAAAAAATGTACGGAACTGACATAAGCTAGGTACCGAAATGTACGGAACTAACAATATAAGCTACCGAAAATCTTGTCAGTTTTAATGTCAATCTCGTTGAAACGTGCTGTAGAAATACGAAACGCTTTGAAAGCATTGCCACTCGGCTAGGCCCTCTGCACCGCAATTGCGTAACATACTTTCTTTTACAATCCGAAGAATGTTAAAGGAAATTCCTAAGCCATTGGTTCATCTTCTATATAGGTATATAAAACTCTCATGTCACAATGTTAGTTGCCACACTCCTCTGAAACGGCTTGATCTATTTTTATGAAATTTTATATGAATATTCGGTAGGTCTGAGAATCGGTCGTAATCTATTTTTCATACCCCTAAGTGATAAAGGTGATGTGATGATATCTCGGTAGGTAGGTAGATAGGTTTGGTGGGTAGGTTTAGGTAGGGTAGGTTTTAGGTAGGGTAGGAATTTTGTATTACTTCTAAAATCCTAAACATGCACATTCATTGACTTTTAGCCGGAACAAAGTTCGCCGGGTCAGCTAGTAATGTTTAAAAAGTTCGTCTGTTCGAAAACGTAAATAACGTAATTAATGTTGTTGAATTGTCAAAATTGCTATAGTTAGTGTGTTACACAATTACCCCGGTGGTCCAATGTTATATCTGTAAACGGTACCCAAGACAAATATTTCTAAAACGTTTCTATTTTCATAATAATCTTTGCTTGAATTACAAAACCGAATCAAACAAAAACACCCGGATTCTTTGGCCAATCTTCCGCTGTTTATGTTTTCGATAAAAATAATATTGAAAATCCGATCGAAGGACACATACAATATTCATAATTATTTTGTTTATTTTTTCGCATCGGTATGATTTGCGAATTTTATTTATGAGAGAGAAAAATAAGAGATATTTTCCCGTTTTTCAATTATGTTTAATGGTGAAAGATTAATTGGTTTTTAGTGAGTAGAATAATAAGTATTCTTAGAAAGTAAAACATGAAAAGCTAGATATAACTAAAGACCCTTACTTATGAAGAAACTGGGGCACTTCTGAATCCGGTTATATAATAATAATATAAAAAAAAATTACCTTACACACGGAATGAATCGTGGACTAAATAAAATCAATATACAATTTTCTATTTCACATTGATAATATGCTTTTGGTTTCCCTTTTTTTTACTCGCTCATACAAACAGATACACACAGACATACAGGCACAAATTCACACACATATGCGCAAACACACGCAGAAAGACGCACACAGACACTCCTCACTCGTCTTTATCTGAAATCGGAATCTGAGATAATTATCAAATTTAGAAAAACATGCTCAATATCATACACGACGGGTTAGAATTTCATGGAATCCATATTTTTAGTTTTTTTGGTTTTTTAGAACCTTTTGTCATAAACCGTTCACTTCAAAACCAACTTAGAATGACTAATGCTGCAATAGACAGAGATTACGAATAAAAGTACCTATTTTTTTTTAATTCTCTGGTTCTTGTTTTGTTATTGTACCTACTTTTTTATAATTCTGTTATAAACAGGCTTTGTGTACATATGAAAGAGAGAGGTCTTCTGGTACAGGTATCTCCATACTTAAAAGAAGACCTCTACAACTTATTTGTTAAAATTATTATTAAGAAATAAATTTATTATTATAACACATACAAACATAACATCACGCCTGTATTCCCCAAAGGGTTAGACAGAGGTGTACCTACCTAAAATATATCCACATTTCGCCAGTTACGTATGTTTAAACATACGTAACTGGCGAAATGTGGATATATTTTTCTTTTTCAATAATTAAAACATATTATTTCTAGGTTAACTTAGGAATAATATGTTTTAATTATTGAAAAAAAAAAGCAATATTAATGTTAATATAATTTTTTCCCGTGCTGTTTCGTAGCATAGTCATCACAATGATGTACGTGCTATAGCTGTATGCATTTTATCCGATTTTTGTATCTTACCGACTTTAACTGGTCTAATGCAATCTCAAATCTTCAATGCAGTATCAAAACATAGTCTTAGTTTAGTAAATTTTTTCATTCTTTGGAAGCAGATAAATATTAATCTTGTCACTGAATACGCAACTGAGTAATTCCTAACTGGTCTTACGCATCACCTAATTCTACAGAACTTATGGGGTGATATATAGTTTCGTCGAAACAAACAATAATAGTAATGAAGTTAATAGTCCCACTCACCGGCCCCTTTAGCAAACGTGTCTCGGCATCCAGCCAAGAAATCCCTTACATACAGAAGGACTTAAGTAAATAGACAGGCAAATAAATGTCCGGATTTCAAAGCTTATCAAACGTGTTTATAAAGTACATCATTAACATTTTCCTGGGATTAATGTGGTGTAAGAACGCTCAATTGGGTTGAGCGCACTCCACTTGTGGCTTGAGTTGAGAACGATAATATAGCCCCATAAGATGTTTTGGTAAATCATGAAGAGAATGGGTAGGAATGAGGTTGGTAATATTGAAGACTTTTCACTAATCAGGTGCAAACGTTCAGATTTAGATGATGATACTATTGATAATCCTTTGCGTAGTTTTATGACCATGTGATATTTTATGGTTTACATAACATACGCTAAGGGAGATGGAGGAGGATAATGGAAAACGTGAGAGTGGACGACAATTACAATCTTGCTCGTCACATAGCTGCATTTCAAGGATGTCAACTTCAAATACAGCTATGTGACGAATCCATTTGCATCACTTGGTAGTAAACACAATTTTATAAGAAACATAATTCAGCCGAGTCTCTTTTTAGACAAGAATGCAATGAATGAATAGAATGCAATTCACAAGAATGCAATCTCACTATAATCAAATTCTTTCATCAAATAGGCTCGGTTTATTCCAAACTATATAAATCACGATTGCGGAACTTCACTGAATGTACGTAAAACATACGGATACTTAAAAACCAGTTCTTTGTAGTAATCTGAATGACCCATAGAGTTATGTAAGAGTCTTCGATCGGCATATAAACGGTACCTATAAAAGATAGTGCGAACGTTAGAATTTATGATAGATATTTACGAGTCTAGTTGCATAAAAGTAGAGGGTAACTAAAAATAGAAAGTTGAAAGATTACGAAATAGTTCTATGGTAATGTCGAAGTATATTCATTTATTGAAAATGGGTCTAGATCGATTTTGATGGGTGTACAAGTTACGTCTGAACCAATTACTTGTAGATGTTGATAACAAAATACTTACTAGAGACGGCAACATTCCACGTGATCATTTTAAACAAAATGACTAAGAGGCAAAATGTATGATACTCATAAAAAGCATTCACAATAGCTCAAGGGATTACATCAAGTGAATCGGCTATTTTTGAGAAACCTCTGCCAAGTGTACAGTAGTCATTATCATTTCCTCCATGACGTTCATTACTACAGCCCGACCCATGCTTAAGCGTGGCCATTTACCAGTAGTCGTTTACTACCTAATATTATGATGATTTACGAAGTAGGCACGTGTCGAGCACTCTAAACGTATGTGGGTGTATATGTACATGAGAATACATCGAAATAAAATGGGATGTACACGTGTGATGTGAAGGCCAAACCGGGTGTGAATGAATGCTCCCAGATTGTTTCGACACGTGGCAAAATAATGGGAAAAATTCGGTCATGAATAAACACAACGAATGGAGGTTAAGATTGATATCTTGAAAAATAGGTGTAGTTGTGTAGGTGTTGAGGTGTCTTACTAATTGAATAGGCTCTGCTACTAACTATACAGCGTGTATCAGAAGTGTGATAAAATTTAAGGGAATTTTTTTTCACCATCATTGTAATCATAAAAAAAATTTCAACTGTACCATACAAAACTTCAAAACGTACTCGACCCAAATGTTGATTGATTATTTCTTGGCTGATTTTAATGGCTGATCATTTCTTCTCGATTACGATTTTGGTCCCATTAAGAACTACACTTTTCTGCTAAACGTTGTATATCTTGTCGTGGGTATTTTTAGTGGATTCATCAGATCATTATAGTAAAATAAAAGTAGAAACAAACTTATAAGTCGCAGATAAATTGTGACAAATTGCCCCTTATTTCTAAGCGTTGCTTAAAGTTAAGACAACCTTAAACGTCAAAAACAACATGGTCGTAATCGTAACTTATCTTTAAACAACGTTTATTAGCAATGGGGATATCTAGAGACCTGACCTAATCTACTGTCTTGTATGGATCAAAATGTTGGGGCACAAAAGGGATGAATGAAAGGCAATTAATTACATGCGGCTGAGATGAGAATGCTAAGAGGGATGTGCGGTGTTACACGAATGGATAGAATAAGAAATGAGTACATAAGAGGAAGTCTAAAAGTGGCACCAGTGACTGAAAAGTTGTGCAGAAATCGATTCGGTTGTCATGATAAGGGCATGTGATGCGGAGGAATGAGGAAAATGTTGTCAGGAAAGTTTTGAATATGAATGTCGATGGCTATAAGAGTAAGGGAAGACTAAAGAAACGATGGATTGATTGTGTGAAAGATAATATGGCTAGAAAGGAAGTGACTATCGATATGACAACTAATAGAGAAATATGGAAATATGGACATGTAGCGCCGACCGCAAATAAAATGGGTTAAGAACAGGAGAATAGTGACGATGATGGGGATGTCTAAAAAACGTTGATGAAAGATCTGTGTCAGCTTTTTAACTAATTTCAACGGATGGTTGGATATCAATCATATCTTAATTTACTCCTGTGTATATACATAAGAATTCCTGCTTTGCTACCATTTTTAGGGATCCGTACCTCAAAAGGAAAAAAAATGGAACTCTTGTAGGTTCACTCGTGTGTCTGTCTGTTTGTCTGTCCGTTTGTCACAGCCAATTTGCTCCGAATCTAATAGACCGATTAAGTTGAAACTTGGTACACATATGTATTTTTGTGACCCAAACACGGAAGTGTAACGTAAAAAAATGAATTTTGAATATGGGGGTAAATTTTGGGGGCAAATAAGAAAATAAAATAAAAAAGTTTTCAAACTGTATCGTGTGACATATTAAATAAAAGAATAAGGTCTTGTTACGAGGATTTCAAATATATTTTGTTTGTAATTTTAAAATAAATAAACTACAGAGACTTTTTTTTAAACTACAGAGAATGGTTCTTTACACATAGATGATCTTAAAATAACATGGTAAATATAACAATATTGTGCGTACAAACTTATAGTGGAATGCATGGGAGAAGATGTATTTCAACTACAATGTTAAGTTTGTATTTGGGATAAATTCATCCCAACTACAGAGCCCTTCATTGTGCGTAGTCCGACACACACTTGCCCGTTTTGTATTGTTGAACAGATGATAAAGTTGTTTCTGAAAACAAAGTATTCCTAAAAGCCCCAATACCAGAAGATACCGCCATTTGTAATGGAAATGAACAAGATTTATTGTACGGTGAAGTTTACAAAGTACCATGTTTGATGTTCTTTCCTCGATTCAACCAATCGGGCAAAGAAAATCTATGGAATAGTTCTGTACAAACAAAACTATTTATATCAGTACGTTTGGATCCCGTGTTATTTTTACCGGTAGAGTTATTACATTAGTTGGGTCATACTATATTGTGGAATCTTGCAATGTTTTTTTATATGGGAGTAAAAAAGAAATAGGAATTCGCAGCTCTAAGCAATTAACTGGAATCTTATCACGGCATATTGTAGTTGTATATACATAATAATTATGTATATTGACTCCTGCTTCCCATAATCAACTATATACATACATATTTATAGTAGCCTATTGGAAAACAAAAGTTTATTGCCAAATATTCATTCTGAAGCTAATTTCAAAACGCATTTCAGTTTATGTTAATTAGATATACCAAGAACATATTCAATTCAGTATATTTTTGAAACATTATTGTGCTGCTTTTAAAACTTCCCAAGTGTTGAAATAAACATCGCTATCGTAAATAATAATGTTGAAATTACACAGCACAGTAAATTTAGAAACATTTTTGTATTGTTTTGAGCAGATGATTTACTTCCGTTGTAATGGAAAAGAAACTGAAAACAGGAGGATGAGGTAAGATTCGAAAACATATTATTTCTGTCTAAAATATTGCGTGTGCAACTATTAATCATTGTTGGAAAGCGGTAAATGTCCTCTAGAGGATATCAGTGTTCTCCGTAAACTGTTGGAACGGGTGGTAGGAGTCGGTCCCGTCAGTGATATAATCGCTGTACTTGATATATTAGTGGCAGTGCCACCACATGATGTTATTGTTACAGAGGCAGATAAAGTTGAATATTCGAGTAACATAATACTGGATTATTTTGAATTCATTGGCATTCTTTAACAAGGGTCCTAACATCATGAATACAAACCAATTTTATGGTAGGAGTTGGAATCAAATCAGAAATATTAAATAAATGATAATGCCTACGTTCCAAATAAAATCTATGACAGTTTTTGAAGTGAAAACTTCTTTAGATGCATTGGGCATTTTTGAGATGGGACTGAACCATTAATTTCGTGACACCGTGATGACACCAGCTTGTGACCATTAAAAAGACATCAACGCGTTGATTACGTGGTGCGTGGAGTTAAAGACATCAACGCTTTGATTACCACAGCGCCGTTTTTTTTTTTTTTTTCAAATTTTCAATTCTGTCGGCACTCCCGGAGTGCCACTGTTTTTTTTATCGGTGTTTCAAAGTTGATTCCCCAGCATGCACCTAAAAGTTGATTACATCCATAGGTATTTTCAGCCCCTAAAAGGGTGAAATGACTTTAAAGTTAGCCGATATTGATAGAAGGCACTAAAGATTTACTGATGAAACGGACGTTCCAATTACGAAACCAATTTGTACGATTGATCACAACATGCAAATCTTAATAGGAGACATCTTCCGATGCTTGTAGATTTGGGTCAAAGACTCCATTACATTTAAAGGTTAGGACCACTTCCCAATTAGATTGATATCAAAATTAGAGTTTCTATAAATCCCACAAGATTTATACCATCCTATGAAGGAAGGACGTCTGGTCTAATTGATTGAATTCCTATAGAATATTAACGGTTTATACCCTAACTGCAAATACACGGATATATTTTTAGCATAGTTATTGGTTATTGAAATGTAAACCCAGTAATTTTGATGTATGTTTGAGTTAGTGCTAGATTCGAGGAAGTCGGTTGAACGTTTGTTTTTTTAGCGGTTCTGTGTTTAAATTAAGAGGATATTATTTTGACCTTCGTCGATACCAGGATTTTTATGTTATGGCAGTTGTGATATTATAAATGTATGTTTCGTGTTGCTAGGAACTATAGCGCAACTATAATTATTACAGTTTTTGTTTTTTGTTTTTTGCTCATAACGTTTTATCCAGTGAACTCATGTACTCTTGAAACCATGTTTTACTTTTATTAGGATCAAATAAACGATAGCTAAGCTAGCTGAAATTTACAGCAATTTTACTGAAATTAAAATAAATGAAATTTTAGTAAAACTAAAGGTTTTCTATTAAATATTAAAGGTATTCTAAAAGCATTCTGTCACTTTAAACACACGTAGAAAGTTAGCTGCCAAAAATAAGTCAAATTGGCCAAACATTATTACAGTCCAGCCTCATGCCGTTACATTTATGTAAATTCAAACTTTGTTCTCTAGCACTCAGAGTTTATATTCGTAATGTTACACTAGAAAAACACGAAAATTTCCTTAGCCATAAAATAAAGAGTCCGTTTTGGTAAAAGCCCGTTGATTATTATATAAGTTAACGCGTTAGCCAGATGGCAATACAAGATGCCAAATACAATGATAGAACTTTCATGAAAGATTTATCGTGTGATAAATTGTTGTGAGTAAACGAATATTTATTGCAAAACGGAGCCATTTCGAGTTATTGAGAAATAGAGCGTGAACTAAATAAGTAACTACTGTCTTCTGTGAAATAGTAAACGTTTTCTTGCTTTGTTGGAAGCTATAACTGCGATTATTATGAAGCTGTTAAAATGTGAAGAGATCTCGTTGAAAGCGAATTGGTGTGAATAATGAGATTTGTTACACCATGTTATAGTTTCGACGATACAATTCAGTAGCTAAGACTGCGCATATTGGAAACGTTCTAGCATTTCTACCGATGCGTTTATGTTTTCAATATTGATTACAATATATAGCCAGAAACACTGTACGTAATATATGACCTGACAGCCAGACGTCAACGTCATTATATCCAGCCTCTAAAAGGGTGATGCAAATGACAATAATTGACGAAGCAGTAGGTCAAAAAGTACTACCATTTCTACATTTAAAAGTATTTCGAATTAATTTGTTCGAGGCAATAATGTTTCCTTGCTCCTCCTGCCAAGCAGCATATTCCAGTATGCTTTTTGATCTAAATAATATGTATGTCATACAGGCGTTAGCACCTCTGTCTCTTCTCCTGACTGATAAATAAATAAATAAAAATCATAATCCATACAAAAACATGATATATTTTTAAAATAATAATAACATAAAAATAAAAAAGAAATCAAATTCAAAATTCAAATAAAAATATTTTCGCGGCTATTTGTAGCCACTGTTAAACCTTCCCCATCTTAGATTTTCTTTACCATTACCCATTTCTATTTTCTTTTCTTTACCTTGCATTCCATTTTCTATAAAATAGGCTATATTGCCAAAATGCTAACCGATGGACTGACTTAAGCCCGAAACGTAAAACGTGATGCACCCTTATTCCTTTTTACGGTTCTGTACGTCAGCGGGCTGTATCCCATGAAAAACAAAAACACGTTTCTCGTATAGTTTTATTTATTTCATTTTTATTATTGTTGCGTATAACGTGTTTTTTCGGCGTTTTTTGCTTAACATTTTACAGTTGATACGGAACCTCTCGTATACGAGTCCAACTCGCACTTGGCTGGTTTTTTTAATGCCATGTCATCTACTTAGAATATTTTATCTACTTTTAAGGTGCGGTAAAGAAAGCACGTTTCTCTACCCTACTCCCATTGTCAGTTAGACGATGGGGGGCTAAAAGAAGGAAATGGAAATATCTCGGTAAATTGCTTCGGCCATGTTGAGGTTGCTGTTTCCCCTTACACACGGCATACTAAGTAGGCTTTTAGTAAATGTAATTATTATAGGATGGTTACCTTGGTTATGTCTGAAGGAAAATGCTGGGTAATGAATCAGGATTTTAAAATAAAATGTAGTGTATTTTCAGCTGTTGCTCGCGTTCAAACTTCGACCCACGGTTATACTTGCTCAAGATTCGAGTTTTTCTCAGTATACGTCATATCCTAAGCGAAGAGAAGATATCTCAAAGACAACCAGTCGATCAAACTAAAGCTTTTATTAACGGTCTGTAACGGACATAATTATGGTACACATAAGTACAGGTAAACCAGAAAAGGTCGATCTTCGCGCGTGTTTCGCATTAGTAGGAATGTTGCGCCACAGAGTAACTGGGGGTTACTTGCTATTTAACTTACCCTAATAAAGGAGCTGCTGTAAATTATGCAGATCCTTTTCCTGTAAACAAAAGAACATCATGTTAAAAAAACTTTTCTACAAGAAAAATATTTTCTTTTTCTTTAAGGAAACATTTTAGTATCGTAACTTAAAATTACATAAGAGTAAAAGGTTTCTTATCGGGAATGCTTATGTTATATAGCCAATAAATGCAATTAAATTGTAAGACTAAATTTATGAGCATTAAAGTCTTGGTAAGTGCTCGTTTGTGAACATGAATTAGTATGCAATTTTACATGAATATATCTATAAAACATACACTATGTATTGCATTAAATATGCAATGTACGCCTTATAAGCTATATAATTAATAATTAAAACATATTTCATTCAATGATTGATTCATAACGTGAATTTTATTAGTAACTGACTGATATCATATGTCTTTACTGAAGCATTAATGAGAATGAAACATATAGTACATAGTAACAATTCATTGCTCGGTTTGTATTATATACATATATCTACCGCATATAAATGTTCGAAAAAAAAAATGTTTCCCTATAGTGATTCGATGTATGGTTTCGTAAATATAGTAGAAATAAGTAATGCTCGGTTCCTTAAAAAAAACGAATCGTATTTCTTACCAGTTAGCATTTTTTAATGCCAAACTGTGCATATAAATAGATTCGTAAGTTAACTTTACCTGTGATAGCTACTTTCATATGGAGGGCCTACTATGCAAAGCTATGAATTTGTTGAATGAATGAATTTATGAATTTGGTCTTTGCTTCATTTTTGGGAATATATACTTGAGTCTTAATTTTAAACGATAACGGTCCGCAATAATAGGAATCAGCCATAAAGGCTCTTTCAAACAGGCGCAACACGCGACGCGACGTAGCTTTGCGTCGCGTCCCGTGTCGCGCCTGTTTGTAGGAGCCTTAAGTCGTATTATTTTGAACGGTTTTAAGTATCTTCAGTTATACCTATTAAAATTAAAATTATGTATATTGACGGCAGCGGAGTTTTCGTTGAAAACAGTTTCGTCTGCAACCTCACTCTTTACCCCACATCCTAAACAAAAAGATCGTTCGCGCGAATACGCAATCATCGCGTTCATATGTCACTCATTCGTTCGGAAAGCCGAAGGTGCCCTCTGTCGAGGTGAAAATAAATGCGCCGATCGATTACTCGCGCAATTATCGCTTTGGTTAGGATGTAGCCTTACTGTATTGAAATAATAAATTCGTATAATTTTATCTAAATTATAGAAATTGAGTGATGAGTTTCGAGAAATGAAGCATTCGTAATAATAAATTATTGTAATATTTCCCGAGAACTTGTTAATTCGTTCACTCACCGGTTTCTGAAAATGAAATGATAACTCAAATACACAAACAAACTCAACTTTCAACTAAGTTTAAAATTAAATTGAAACATTTTCGAGCATCTCCGTTACGTCACGGCTACAACAAAGCGATCTGTATCGACGTGCCACAGACTAAGATAATGTCCAACGGCTTTGTTGTTTCAACACAATAAGCTCTATTGAAGACATTATTGTATTAACTGCCTGTATATTTTCTGTTTTCATTTTAAAGCTTATTATGGCATTTCCTTAGTGAGACAAAGAAAATCTTCATTGTATGTTAGTTATGGAGCATTGCTGTGTGAACCAGCTTAATGCCAAGGTAACGGAAAAATTAGTTCGAATTTCGAAGCTGGTCTTTTAAGGTTTTATTTTAAATTGTATCAAAATTCAAAATATTTTATTTCACATAACCTACAAGGGCACTTATGAAACGTCAGAAGCTAGGTTACGGTTCCAATTGGTCGCTTCCTATGGAGAAGAGTCGGCAAGAAACTCCACGGTTACTTTTTTTAAATTAAATGGTTTCTACAATGTTTTCAAATTATAGTGTTAAAAGGCATGAGAGGACAGTGTAGGCCTATCAACGAGCACTAAGTACTTAATAAAATAGAAAATGGTCCACAAGTCTACAGCGTACAACGTTCTCACATTCTCAAAATCTAAAAGAAAAGATTCTATATAAAAGATAAATAATGATTAAAAATAAGGACCTATTTAAACCAAATGACATGATTGCTAATACAGCTGTAACAAATATAATAACCAAGAAAAACATAGATATTTTTGCTTACTTTTTAAAATCTAAGTGTTAGTTTCGAGTTTAAAGGTAGATTTTTTCAGGTGCAGAACAAAAATAGGGCCTTTTCATGATTGAAAATAAAATCTAAACCATCCATAGCACTAATAGTAGATAAACAAAGTAACAATAAATCTTACCACAAACTCTCTAAGCAACAGTCTTACCAACAACTTCTTGTGAAATAGAAAATTAGGAGGCGAGTTATTCGACTGTTTGATTGCTAACGCATCACCAATATTGATTTGCAAAGAATCACTTTGTTTATCAATAGCAACTACAATAATTATTCGTTAGAAAAGCAATCCATGTATCCACTTAAGGCTCCGTGCACGAATAAGTTCCCTTTTTCGTCAATAACTTATCTAATTATAAGAAAGCTTGAAATCATTGAAACATTAAGTTTCTGTAAGTATAAAAGTACAGCAATTCGTGTCAGTCACAGCACCTGTTAATAGTTGCATCACTTTTGCGCTCTAGAAAATATGGTTTATTTAATGAAGATATAGTATATAGTATTATAATCATAAAATACAATTTTGATTTTATTTTAAGAATAGCTGAAGACTAAGTGTGATTTTTAAATTTCTCGATATGGTTTGCTAAATAATAGGAAAAATACATTACTGATAGGGTTTAAAAAAACATGGTTATTTAAAAAAAAATTAGTGATTTTCCACGAATCCTTAATTTATTTGAAAAATCCCTATTTATTTATTTATTTATTTAAACTTTTCACACTCAAACGGTACAAAGGCGGACTTAATGCCTTAGGCATTCTCTACCAGTCAACCAAGGGTGGTGCAGAGATTGGATGGCAGGTGCTCTGTCCACTATATTCAAGTACACTAAAATCGACTTTTCAAATTACAAATAATTTTGTTTCCCGTTCTCACAACTAATGAACAAAATTCATAAAAATCAGTCGATATCGTGCATGAGTATTTATGAACTAAATGAAACCACTAATCAAATTCCTCCATCAAGTCTCCTCAGAATATTTCTTAACGTCACATATTTTCTCTAGACTTTTTCTTGAGCCTTATCTTCCCATGCATAGATGTATTATTAAAAACTCGCGTTTAAATATATCTACATATTATTTTCCCATGTTAAAAGCTATTGTTTGCCTTTTATATCCTTATGAGAATATTAGCGTAAGGGTTCCCCAAATATCCTTAAAAAGGTCTCACTTGAAAAACAAATGAATATGTAATTTTTTCTCAATACTACGTCTTCGTTCTGTTTAATATTAAAACATGAACCCAATTATAAAACGGCTTAGGAAAATAGGAATTTCCTTGTCTTTTCTTTAGGTTTTTTTAAAGAAGGTAATTGATGAATATCGAGGTTTACTAAAAAACTTTTTGATGATATATTTTCATTAAGAAAACAAACACAAATGCAGGGTGTAATTTTAATGGCGTCATGGAGAGTGCGATCGTCGCAACCCAGTGCTGGCCACGCCACAATTGCGGCGATAAGTCCCCTCTTTGAGGAGTGACTAGAGAGGCGCCACGGCGTCCTCACCTTCCGCCTGACGCAGGTCCTCACCGGACATGGCTGTTTCGGGAGGTTCCTGTTCAAGATAAGGCGGGAGGAAACGCCCGGGTGTCAACATTGTGTGGATCGCCCGGAGGCCACGGTGGAGCATACGGTGGAGGTCTGCCCGACTTGGGCGGAGCATCGCCGTGTCCTCGTGGGGGCGATCGGCGGCGGTGATCTCTCGCGTCCGGCCCTGATTCGGGCCATGGTAGGGAGCGAGAGGAAATGGGAGGCCGTCACCTCCTTCTGCGAAGCGGTAATGCTCGAAGGGGGAGGCGGAGCGCGTGAGGGAGAGGCAAATTTCGCGCCTCCAAGCCCCTAACCGCCGCAGGAGGAGCCGCCCAGGGCGTCGGGAATCGCGAGGCGATTTCCGGCCACCGTAGGCGCGGGCTTGCGGACGGTGAGCAATGGGTGGCTCACCGTCCGATAAGGACCAGGCCCGGGTCGACGGCGCGTTGTGTTCCACGCGCGCCTCAAAAAGATGTCAGCAGAATTGACGGGGTCCGTTAGGGCCGATGCCTGCCTGGGTTGCGAAGAAAACCGAAAGGGAGATCGTGGCCCCCGGCAACAGGGCAACCCAAAAAAAAGGGTCGAATTCAAAATTAGATACAAAATTTTTGTATAATGCGTTAGTTTAGTAACTGTGTCGCAGTTGTTAGCGCCCACCACAGGAGCCAAAAAAATGAAACTAAGATCATTTAGATCACTTTTATTTTGCTATTTCTCAGCTTACCCCCGCGATAACGCCGCAAGACTCCATACTTTTTCGAATATTTTGGCCTGTTATTGCTATGCATTACGTAAAAGTAATTTTCTTGTTTACAACTGAAAATGATTAAGATTAAAAGATACTACACTGCATACCATGCTTGCACTCACAGAACGAAGTGAAAAATACCGCGTCATTTTTATCCCCAAACCAACCACCATATGTAATTGCGTCTAACGCATTCTCGATACCAATCAGTGGTTACCTAAGCACAATCAATCTAAGCACAAAACATTTTTCACTCTGTCTTTCCGTACTTAGGGTTGACAATTGATTGATGAGGGTTGGTCCATACCTACGCGTGAATGTTGCTCTTTGCCCAATTATTTGCGTTTGTAGATACGTGGCGGCTTTAAGTATTGTAATTGGATTTGCGTTAGGGATAAAAGCTTTAGGTAATGGGATAAGTGCTTCCTAAGTCCGTAGATAGACGTCAATTTAGTATAATCAGGTTTTATCTTTAGGATTATAGCCTGTTTATTTTTAGTTTTATATAAATCCCATTTTCTCGTCCTAAATTGTTTGTTTAGGATTCTATTTTTACCTGATCGTTATCTTTGGGATTATAGCCTGTTTATTTTTGAAAGTTTTGTATAAACCCATTTTCTCGCCCTAAATTGTTTGTTTAGGTCTCTATTTAAAAAATAATAATTAAAAAGATCGTAAAATTCTACAGAAAAAAATGTTCAAAACAAGATTAATTTATTTTACAAGGTTTTTTTTCTGTCAGGATTTTTTATCACCCGTACAGCAGTGTTATAATAATATTTATATTAATATTATCCTGACTGATCACGTCGTCTTTAAGTTAAAGCTTCATTAGGTTATTGGAGTCTCTTGGTTTATACATTAGTACTTTTGATGACAGATATTTTAAGAACATAGAATAATATGTATTACCTGTCAGTGACTAACGTTGATTCATTGAGTTATATACCATGATTGACGTTCCATTAAGAATCCGTGATAGCTCCAGGAATATCTAATATCCGAGATTGCGATCAAACATTATTTATGAATCTCGGTCATGTGTTATATCAATTCAATTTTTCTCACAGCAATCTCGTTGCAGTCGATTCCAAGATGTTTGTTGGATGTTTTTACATAAACATGTTTACTCGACCTCGTAATTGATTTATCACCGTAAGGTTTAAATGTCACTTACACGTCTTAAAACAACAAGGTCTGTTATTTATCTATGTGACAGATAGTTTCAACCTTAGTGAAGTTTCAATGTACTGGGAATTGCCACAGTATTTTTATCTCACGAAGCGACGCGCGCTTTCTTTATGGTTACCAAGTGTGAATGTGTGTGTAACTGCAGGACCTCTCGATACAGTCCGAGAAAATGGTGAAGTCGGACGTTTGTGTGTGATTTTACATTTACTTTTTTTTTTAGTTATTTTTTTGCGTTTACAAACATTTTAACTCACATACACAAACAGCCAGACCCGAAACAACTACTTGTAGGTCATAAAAATATTTGTTCCGTGCAGGAATCGAACCCGCGACACGCAGCGCAGCATCAATCGCTTAACCACTGCGCCAACCGTGCCGTCCAAAAATGTGTGTGCTATGTGCTGACGCTACTCGTCTTCACGCACACATTCACAGCGTGTTTGTCAACTTGGTGACCACAAGTAAAGCGCGCGTCGCTCTGTGAGATAAAAATACTGTAGCAAAACTGATAAAGTAATTACGAGATCGACTATACAGATATCGTCAGTAAGTTTCCTGATATAAACAGTAGATACCTACCTAATTGCAAAAAAAATACCTTGAATTTTTCGGATATTGTTGTTAAAACCTTGGTTGGATACTTAAACCCGATTTCTGAAAGACTGATCATCGCAAAAATTAATTAACAAGCTGCCAAATCCAATGTTTACATAATGCTGTGATAGACACCACTAAAATAATAAAGGCCAATCAAATTTGGCATGACAATAATTCAATTAACTTTCAGAAACCAGGGGTTTGCCACTTTTAAAGATTCTGTACTGAAATTATTGTTTTATCCTCTTCATTTGAAGCCCTGTATTGTATATCAATCTATAGGTACAATCAATCTATAATACAACCAATCTATAGGTCTCCAATTTCAACCTTCCGTTCAGCTAATCATATAACCAAAGTTTTGATCCAAAACTCAACTGTTTGCTAATAAACAACTTCAAAAAACAAACGATGAAACGCATTTTGTTTCCGAAACAATACCGAGTTTCACTGAAAAAGGTATGTCGGAACCCTCTCAAATTCTACCAGTAGATATAAATATATATATACGTATGTTTGTACGTTCCTACACTTGACCAGAGGGGATTGCGAACGGAGGGTCAAAATGACCCGCTTTATTTAAAAAGATCCGACCCGAAGTTGGTGATCTCTTTTTGTTGGTATTTTTCACATTAAAATGTTTGCCATTAGGTGTATTGGCCGTTTGGGGGATATAAGCTTTGATTTTTATTATTGGACCGTACCTATCTAATTTAAAAGATCAAAAGTCTTTTAGATATTGTGACGTGTAAATATTTTAATAAAATATTATGTTACTGCTCAAGTTGTTCCATATTATTTATGATTTGACACAGCATCCATTTTACTATTAGCGTCGAGCATTACGTAAACTAGCAACATTATTAGCAAACTAGTAACTAGTTTCTACTCGCGACTTCGTTCGCGTGGATGAATAATTATATTCTACAGCACTCTCAATAGTGTAGCTTTCTATCAGTAATAAACAAATTGTAACCAGATCAGGATTTCCAGAGATTACCTACCTCTTACATACAAACAAAGAACGTCACCTCTTGCGACGCGACTTCGTTCGCGTGGAAGTCGATAAAATATTATCGACTTCCACGCGATAAATTCTTTCACAATTATCAGCAAGTAACATGGACTGTCCATGTTACTTGCTGATAATTGTGAAAGAATTCTATATGTGAAAGAATTTTTAAAATCGGTTAAGTAATTTTTAAGTTTATCCATTAAAAAAAAAAGATACAAAACATTAAATCTTTTCTCTTTATATTATTAGTTTAGATAGGGCAAATAAAATTCAGCATAGGTATAACCTGATAAAACAAAATTACTTATTTAAAATACAAAAAAGTAAAAAAAAAATAACACAACTGTCTTGGCTCATCTTCGTTCTGCCAAAAAAAAAAAAACAAATTACTGATTTCACCAACTATTCCAAAATTAAATTAATAAAGTATCCCACTCGGTACCGTTTGGATACACAACAGAAAAATAATGCTTCCCACTCATTTATTACATATACACTGAGTTTAGATTAGCCATTGTCTGTTCTGCCTAGGATTGGCTAAAAATACTGCAGCATCCACAAACAGCAATAATTGTAAATATCACATAGTCTTATGCATGAATCATTTCACAATAATATCAATATTACAAACACTGCCAAATATACTTCCCATTACCAAAATAATCAGTATATTTCCGTACTACGTTACTAATATAATTCCAAGCAACCTTGTTCAAAGCTCCTGATCCATATTTGATCCACTTATTGTAGATACAGCTCAAAGGTTTTCCCTAAGAGAATGATAGAGGTAAGTAAACAAAGTCCTAGAGCGGTAAATATTATTTACTGTTTAATAGTAACAAGAGGAGGAGTTCTTGGCATATTACAATGTTGTAACAGGTGTTTTCCCTTACCTAGTTTGTGAAGTTATTGGTAGAAGATTGAGTAATTTTAGTCTTCAACGTATATTAATATCAGAAAGGTGTGGTCATTTAAGGGTGTATTTTTTCGTCAATATCCAATAACTCTGTGGCAACCTCTACAACAGGACATGCTAACTACGCATCACACTGATCAGACAAAAATCTTGCACGGCGCAAGCAGAGATTACCATGCGACGAGTATATATGCAACGTCATGACATCAATCGTCGGGCAGTTGTATTTTTTCGTCAATATCCAATAACTTTGTGGCGACCTCTACAACAAGACATGCTAACTGCGCATCACATTCATGTTACATAAAAATCTTGTATGGTGCAAGCAGAGATTTCCGCGCGACGAGTATATATATAACGTCCTGACATCAATCGTCGGGCAGTTGTCCACCAGACACGACACCCGTCGTGGTCGGAGGATCGTCCCTTTTAGGATGAGTGAATTTTACACCCTGTTTCTCATACCTTATAGGACCAACATCGTAATCGCGAAAAAAAATCAACTACACGCTCTAAAGCTTAGCATTGTAGGTGCATTACTTACCTAGCATAGTCAGCCTACAACGTTCCCACTGCTGGGACACAGGCCTCCTAACTGCGAGAGGGAGTGGGCTGTAATCTACCACGCGGGCCCAGTGCGAGTTGGTAGATGTTTTCGTTTTTTTGGTTCTCACGGTGTTTTCCTTCACCGTTTTGAGAGCAGTCGTGATGAAATTATTTACACAAAGTAAAGCGCCTGCCATGCTTTTGTTTTTTTATTTGAAAATATGCGTTTATTTACCTTCTTTGCCTATTGCCTCAAGTTTTATTTATTACTCTCAACCGTTGTTACTTTATTTCAATTTGCCTGTTATTCAATACATCATATTCAGCAAAAGGCACTTCGTTCCACCCGTGTGTCTCACGACACCTCTCGTTTGCAATTCCTTGCTCTGTGGTCTTCAACTTCTCTTTATATTTATATACCTACTCTCTATTAACGATGTATAATGAAACGAATCTTTCGCGGCTCTAGAATCAAGTTCTAAATTCATGGTTAGATATTATTTGCACGTCGATGTCCATGCCACCCTGTATAGTCTTCTTTCTCTTTTCTTCTCTTTACCTTTAATGGTTATTATTATTATATTTATTTTTTAAATATTTTTATTATTCATTTGTTTTGTATTTAATTTTGTTTCCTTTTATGATTTCGTGTTTTGATTTATTTTATCATTATTATTATTTTCGCTGTAGTTACCTAGGTTATAAGAGAATGATGTGGTCTCCTATAATTCGAAGCGCACACTCGTATTTGTCCCCGTACTTGTAATCTTGCATGTAATTGTGTAGCCTCTGTTCGAGGTCCAATAAAAAAAAAGCTCAGGTTTTTGCATAACAGATAGTTTTTTTCCGAATCTGAATTCTCTAGTTTTCTTAAACTTTAGTGTAAGAGGAGTCAAGAAAAATAAGTTGTATACCTATTGTTAATTTTTCGCCACCCTTAGAAGCGAAGGCGCTAAGAATATGATATCATTATTTTGTGCTCGACAAGTACGTAGATCCCGTCCAACACTTGAGTTATTTGACAAGTGTACTTCTGAATTTTACTGAAAGTCGCGCTGTTCCATTCTTTACCGAAAAATAATAAATATTGTAAGATATAAATCTTATTTAAAAATAAAACTTGATCCAACTATGAAGTGTCTTGCGGTGTTTTTCACATATTTTCATACGCTGTGTGTGCTTCATATTATGATTATTTTGGCATATTTTCTTAATAGGAATACAATTATAGTTTAAAAAAAAAAATCTTATATAAATTATACATTTTATAGGAGTCAAGAAACAATTTACTACCCATATTTATTAAATTTAACTGTTAATTTTTTTTTCTATTGCGTTTGTCGCTGAAACGGAACGCAAGCTCGAAACTCGTCGTCAAATAAACATCTTTCGGTGCAAATTGCTTGAAATGCTATTCTATATTTTGTATTAGAGAAATATGTATAAAACAAAAGCTAATAAAATGTTTTTGAGAGTTTCGAGAGACAAATTTTCAAACGAAAACAATATCAATTCAGTAAAGTTACATGGACATATTTTTAATATCAAAGGACCGATACAAAATGTACCGACATTAAAATAATCACACCATGCATTAGCATACGTTATAACTTTAGCGATTTAAATTAAAGACTTTGATCGTGGACATGTCGGAGTAAATTACATACCGCCCTGGGTACTATTCTTCCAAATTGCCTACCATCACGACATGTAGTAGACAATTTTCTTCTATGTCCCTATGACTAATGAAAAAACTTACTATTCTTCATTTATTATATAGCAATAGAAAAATAACGGCAAAATAACAAAATTTATTGTGTAATATTGTTGAAATGACAACATTTTCGTGTTTTTTTTTTTAAACATAAATGGTAAATAGATTTTATTGCTTTGTACTGATGCTAAAATAACGGCGCTTATTTTAAATTTATATCGAAATAACGAAAGGGTAATAACCGCAATTTGTTTATTGTTATAATAAATGGAGTATAAGAGCGTGCATTCTGAAAGCGGGCAAAGTTGCAAATAGCTGTCAAAATGTTTTGATTGATTTGGAAATATTACTGTATGAAATATCGTTAACTAATATTGGCGTTTTTCAGCGTTTTTGCTAGGGTTCGGAAACGCTATAAAAACAAAAAAAAAAAGTTTTAAAAACGTTTCTAACAGTTCTCGTTCTTCTTTGTACAGCATTTTGTTCGGAACGAAAACGAAATGAGAACGTTTTCAAAATCCGGTTTATTCTGAAGGACGCAACCGCGTACGGGACGTGCGTCGACAAGCATGAACTTGTTTAATTAAATTGTACTTTATCTTCATTTAATTACATCATTGATTCCAATCCGTTTGCCGATTACGGATTGATTAGGGTTTGTTGCGAGTTTCCTATCGATCAAACCAAATATGGAAAAAAAAACGGTTAAAAACGTTTTATTAACCGAGTATGATTTAAATTTTGTTCTTCAAAAACGTTTTTATAACGTTGCGTTTGAACGTACCGAAACAAATAGTTTCTTAGGTTTTTAGGACGAAACCGTTTCTAAAAATATACCGTTATCGGACCCATTTTTTTTTTTTTTTTTTTTTTGGGTGGGAAATCATCTAATAACTTCTCCCGCTCTGGGCGGAGCGGGAGGGCGTGTCAGACTCTTACTGACTAAAACCCACCCGTGTTCCTTCGGTTGTCCTGTTGCCGGGGGCCACGATCTCCCTTTCGGTTTTCTTCGCAACCCCGGCAGGCATCGGCCCTAGCGGACCCCGTCAATTCTGCTGACATCTCTTTGAGGCGCGCGTGGAACACAACGCGCCGTCGACCCGGGCCTGGTCCTTATCGGACGGTGAGCTACCCATTGCTCACAGTCCGGAAGCCCGCGCCTACGGTGGCCGGAAATCGGCTTGCGACTTCCGACGCCCTGGGCGTCTCCTCCTGTGGCGGTTAGGGGCGTGAGGGCGCGAAATTTGCCTCTCCCTCACGCGTTCCGCCTCCTCCTTCGCGAGCATTACCGCTTCACAGAAGGAGGTGACGGCCTCCCATTTCCTCTCGCTCCGTACCATGGCCTGAACCAGGGCCGGACGCGAGAGATCACCGCCGCCGATCGCCTCCACGAGGACACGGCGATGCTCCGCCCAAGCTGGGCAGACCTCCACCGTATGCTCCACCGTGTCCTCCGGGCGATCCACACAATGATGACACCCGGGGTTATCGGACCCCTGGCTGTTGCTTGATTTAATATGGTATGGATCCCTTCGTGTGCGAGTCTGACTCGCACTTGGCTGGTTTTTATATCAAATTGTAGACAATTTGTTTATTTAGGGTGTTCTGTTTACTAGATAAAATATCTAGATACTGTTGAGTGAATACTGAAGGCAAAGGATCGAATTTTATACCGCAAAGCGAGAGAGTGTAAACTAAAGCATGCAGAATCTTGCTGGTGATTCTCGAGCCTACGTGCTTCGTTGCCATAAGATCACTCGCAACAATACCTACACCAAAAGTGCAATTTTTACGTTCCCTCGTGCAAATAATCGTAAGTAAAGTTACAACTTCAAACACATCAATACGTCATTAAAATCGCAGTTTGCAGCGTATGATCGTCGAAGATAGTCGTAACTCACACATAACGGTATGCTAGCTGTAAATATGCTCGTTCGAAATCTGTTGGCATAAGCTAAAGATATATCGTTCAAAGTGTCAGTTTTATGATTTAAACCCATAAAAGCAAGATAGTGGTTGTAATACAATATTTTACCACCTTTGTGCTGTTGGAGCATTCATTGCTTCAGGGCGTTTTCAGATGAACAATATGACTATCAGGACGGATGTCGTCAAGTCATATTCCGGTCGTAGTTTTCAATGATTCATGAAAATTCATGTCACCAGCTGGTGACACTTTGACAAGAAGCAGTGTTGCCAACCCATACGATAATTATGGGGGCGTGCGATAATTTGGCTGATGGTACGATGTAAGATAAATGAACGTCGAATGTACGATAATTTTGCAATTTGCTGAAAAAACAAATTCCATTAACAAAACGTAGTCGTCAGACAAAATGAAACGCAGAAAAAATAACAAAAATATGTCAATTGTCCAATATGTCAACATCAACAAGTAAACATGTCTCTCTTTTTCCTCCCTATTTTTTAATTTAATTTGAGAGTGAAAACAAAAAAAAAACAACTAAAAACTTTAACAATAAATGTTTGCGGTTTGTGCTGCTAGTGCCATTAGTGGTGAAACTTGGCATAATATATACTTCAACGAAAATAAATCCAGTTCAACGAAAATATACAAACTGCATTATTAATTTATTTTCTCCTGAGGACTTACAGCTGAAAAAAAAATAGAGTAAAAATACTAGGCAAGTTTGAATGTCAGCCATTTGTAGAATTACAAGTCGTCATCATTCTCCTGCTCTTATGTCAATTTATTTGTGGTCGTTGCAACATGTTTTTTTTCTTTTCTTCCATATTCCTTTAATAATCGTAATCTCGGTAGTCACCCCTTTCCTAGCGATATCATTTTTCACACAATCCATCCATCGTTTCCTAGGTTTTCCCCTACTCTTATAGCCGTCAACATTCATACTCAAAACTTTCCTCACGACATTCTCCTCATTCCTCCGCATCCCATGCACATATCATGACAACCGATGTGTCACAATCATACTCATTTCTTATTCTATCCATTCGTGTAACACACACACTCTTACAAGTCTACACTCATAAGAGATGTCAGCAGAACTGACGGGGTCCGCTAGAGCCGATGCTTGCCGGGGTTGCAAGGAAGTCCGAAAGGGATATCGTGGCCCCCGGCAACATGGCAACTGAAGGAACACGGGTGGGTTTTAGTCATTAAGAGACTGACACGCCTGCCCGCTCCGCTCAGAGCAGGAGAAGTTATTTGATAATTTTCCACCCAAAAAAAGGTCTATACTCATAAAAGGCAGAATAATAAGAATAGAAAGGCATAAAAAGCAGAATAATAAAATAAAAAATAAAACTATTTTTAACTTCATTTTAATTAGTAATGAAACAGTATTTACACTCTTATAACGTTTCTTATTTACCACAGCACAGTTTCGCTAAAGGGCCTTCTCTTCAAAGACGGCTGTTTATTTTGCGAATAAACAACTTTACTAAATAAACCGTCTTTGATACAGAAAATCAACATACATAGCTTGACTTATGTGTGTGTTTAAGTTTGCAAGTTTGTTTTGTACATTTGAAAGTATGTCTTAATTTATAATTAATATTATAAATATATTAATTATAAAAATATTAATCATAAAATAATTAATATTATTTTTATAATTAATATTATGAAAGCCGAAAGTTTTCAAATACTTATTTAACATTTCAGATGTAAAACTACTATGACTAAATATTCGGTGTTACGATATTAATCATTGCATTTGATAATCAATATTTTAGTTATCTAGTTGGCCACTTTTCTTAATACTATACAGTAATATTGCCAAATTAATCAAAACAAGTAAATATTTGACAGCTATTTACGACGTTGCCAACTTTTAGGATAAACCCTCTTAGAACTCGATGAGTTCGGTGTTTCCTAACTGACTACTCTGAGAAGGATAACCGAAAGAAACTTAGTGCATGTATCATAGCGTAGTCAGCTTATAACGTTCTCACTGCTGGGATACAGGTCTTTCTGTGAGAAGAAGTTGGCCGTAACCCACCACACGGGCCCAGTGCAGATTGGTGGATGTCTGAATTCTTGGTACTAGGATATGCCACTTTTCCTCGCTTATTATTTACTTCACGGTTTCAAAACGGTGAAGTATGTCTTAGTATATTTCAAATCGAATGTAATCGTGTTACTACTAGAGATTTTCTTATATTTACAGGCAATGGAGCTCACTATTCACATACCTGTCTGCGACACATATAAGATAATTATGCTCTTCCTTTAAAATACGCTTTAACCAAGCCTATTGCGGGCATTGTTTTATGCCTTATTATTATTTTATCATAAAAGGAGTTAACTCATAGAAGTATGTCCATTAAGTCGTAACTTTAACTTAATGAAAGGCAGAAGAAAAGCCAAGATTCAATAAAAAAATAAAATAACCAGTATTTTATCTCATAAACATGAAAAGCTCAATTTTCCAATAAGATGACTTTAAAATTATTACTGAAATATATTTATTTAAAGCCACTGTAAGTCTTCTTTGAGCAGAACGCGGGAAACTGACTGGAAAATCGGATTTCGACGATTTTCATCAAACATAATCGGATCACTGTGGGTGCTCATGGAAATATGAGCTTTAAAATTTAGCTGCTAAGTCGCATTTCAGCTTGTGGTTAAGTCTGCGTGTTGGAGATTCGGCTTTGAGATGTGTGGTAGCGGGGGCGGGATGTATCAGGTTTTTCCTTTGTCTGTAACGTATATTGCGCTGATAAATGATAATTATTTTCTCTGTTCTGTGGCCACGATTCACGGGATTTCAATTATTTTGTATGGTCCAGAACAATGCGATTTCCGTAACAAGTTACGATTCAGAATGTTCCACTTAAAATTCAATCTGTGGGACAATATTTAAGCTGGAATCTGTTGTTTTTTTCACATAAACTGTTAAATACTAGTTTATCTATCAAATACTAGTTTATAGGTCGCATCGTGTACAAAACATCATTGAAATACTATACTGCTGTGGCATCCTGGCTAGTCATTGGGGATTTGAGTTTGTAACACGTTATTTTGAAAGCGTCAAGGACGATGGGCCTAAAACTTACTTCTATTATTAGGTCAAATCGAGTTAAAACCTATCTACATTTTACCTCAGACCAAATAAAAAAGCGCTGTCAACAGTGACGTGAAGCCGGTTTCGTAAACATGAGTGCACTTAGTGAGGTGTAGTTTGATTATAGTTTCATTGTAAATGGTTGTAAATGTGTGCGTGTGAGCATGTATGTACAGAGCGGAGGTGTAGTTTTGGCATGTTTCACTGTTCGCAGCGTTGTCTTGTCTATGTCTTGGTTTTTTATTAGGTGAGACCATTTTGCCTACTCTATTGTGGTCAGGAGACTGTCCAACCGGAATGTTTGTATTATTACCAATATTTTAAAAGCAACGATTTCCACCTGCCAACCGTAACCTAATTAATTATTCAATGATATCATTCTGTAAATGATTTGACTATAACTTTGACTTTGAATTACTGGTCTGGATTATCAATATTTCCTAAAGATAGACTGACAGTCAGGCTTTGTTTTGACTGACTGCTATAGTTATGACAGTAGGAACTTAAAATAAGTTTAATAAAAAAACTGTAACCCGACTACGGGAAAATAAAAATTACCTAAAAAGTACGAAATTTAGTAAAGTACGATTTATTTTTTATTTTTCAAGCAAATTTTTCTGACAGAAATCAAGACATAGGTACAAAAAAGGTTAAGGTAAAGCCGTGTTCGCATGCCGTATACCATGTGGGTGCATGCCAGGAACACCTACAAAATTATAATGGTATAAACATTCATACATAGACTGCTAAAATCATAACCCTTCCTTTTGGCTTTACCGTAGATTTAGTAATACTTAGAAGCGTAGCTAACTAGCTAGCCAACAAGATCTTATAGTCGTAAATAGTCTTGAACATCTTGCCTTAATTGTATATCTACATTGGCTACTACAGTAGAATAGTCAGTGGTCAATCATCCAGAAAATACGTACTATCCAGCCAGTTGGTCGATTGGCTGTGTAATAATTGATCTATACTTAATATTATAAAGAGGTATACATTTGTTTATTTGTAAGTTTGTATGTAGGGGATAATCTCCGGAACTACCAGTCGGATTTGAAAAATTATTTTTGAATTGGCTTGCGGACGAAGTCGCGGGCAGTATCTAGTTTTTGTATAAAGAAAAATAAATTATTTTTGAACAATTTTGACGCACCACAACTGTAGAACATTGGATTTTCGCGGTAGTCATAAAGCCAAGACTTCAAGAGCCAATCCTTTTGAATAGAGACACGTTAGATACTATTTATTCGAAGTATCTACTCATTAAATGATAAGCATGACTCCATATTATAATAGAACATTATATGGATGAATACAGTCTAAACAAGGCGGTTAATCTTCAAACAAAGCTAAATGAGCTTGAGTTAACAACCCGTCTCCGCGAGATCAACGTTACAATTGAACCCTGAACTTCGTCTTTACATGTGTGTAATATAAGACTATGTAGATATTACGCCAATTCTTCATCAGCTTAGCTTTCTTTTAGATAAAACTGAGTATTAATATTTCACAAGTATACCTATAGGTAGCAAATTGTCTTTTGGTCTTCAAAATACCTGATATTCATAGATTTGTCAGACTTTAGGGGAGTCAAATACTCGTAGCTACTTCCAAGGGTGTTCGTGTGGTATTTACCTATAAATTTTGATCTTTACCGTATCATATTTAGGAGGCATGTCAAAACTGGCACCTGATTTTATCAAGTAATCTTGTGAACGCGGGAGAGATAATTGGGTAGGTAAGTACTCTTTGTACAATGAAAATTTTTGTGATCTGACGAAGATTACACAATTGTGTTCAATTATGGCAACAACTTATGACTGAACACTAGGAGAAGTAGACCCGGTTCACAAAATTACGTCGAAAATCATAAATAAATAATTTATTTACCACTAGCTGTGCCCCACGGTTTCATTCGCATAAGTCTCGATCCCGTAAGAATACCGGGATAAAAAGTATTCTATGTTCTAATCCAGGTCATAGTCCATGCGCCAAATCTTATCCAAATCCGTTCAGTCGTTCTAGCGTGAAAGCGTAACAAATAAACAAACAAATAAACCCACTTTTGCATTTATAATATTACCAGCCTCTGCCCGCGACTTCATCCGCAAGCCTATAACCTTCCTCAAGAATGGGCTATCCAATGCAAAAAGTATTTTTCAAATCCGACTGGTAGTTTCAGAGATTACTGCTAAATACAAACAAACAAACAAATTTTACCTCTTTATAATCCTGTATTTCATCTTTATGCGTATAATTTACATTTTTAAATATTTTTATAAAAACAAAAAAAAAAACATTTATAAAAATGAAAAATAGTAGCCCACCCGTATCGGGAGAGGGTATAAGCTACCGGCGCGGTTAGGGCTCTAGAGAGAGGAACCTAATAATGCGAGCCGTGTCCAGGAGTACCGATTTCTGAATCAAGCCCTTAATCCAGTTGCCCAACGAGAGCCTCCTTAGGTGTTGGTCGAGACTCTTGGCAATTAAGTCATTGGCTGATACGACTATCGGCACAATGATTGCTGAGTCCACATCCCACATGTCGGCAACCTCGTGAGTAAGATAAACAAGTCAAGATACTTAATTTGTTTATCTTACTCGGCTTTCACGAGGTTTCCGTAATGCGGGACGAGATAATCATCAATAATCATTGCGCGCTGCTCTCCTCGATCCACCACCACTATATCAGGCTTATTGGCAACAATAGTCCTGTCATTGATGATGGATCAATCCCAGTACAATGTGATATTTCCATTTTCGAGAACTGGGTCGGGCACATATCTGTAGTATGGCACTTCCGATTCCACAAGGCTGTATTTCAGAGCAAGTTGCTGGTGGATAATCGTGGCTACAAGGTTGTGTCTATGCAAGTACTCTTCGTTACTTAGACGGGAACACCCGGAGATAATATGTCGGATTGATTCTCCCGGACGGTGGCATGCCCGACAGATGTCAACCGTGCCGTCCTTCACAATGAATCTCCGGTAATTTTTCGTCATTATAACTATATAATATTATTAAATATAGATAACATTAGGATTAAGCTCTAAATGCGTAGTTGTCGTCAATTATTCGTCCTTTCAACACCAACTCATACTGTATCAACAATCAAAATTGGTACAATTCACAGAGCCCAGTCCTAGTCACTGCATTCTGTGTTAGAACAACACTATCAACGAATTACACTGGCTCATTGATTGTGTGTTTGTTTCCGTGGTTGATTTAGTAAAATTTTTGAGTTTGAATTGCATCATCTGCTTTTGGGTTTGAATTTTCTGAACCTAAAATTAAATAGCCAAATTAAATAGAAACATGTGATCTCAGTCCCTCGAGCGTTGTGTCTATGGCATTTCCTTTCTGTAATTTGTCATGGTCAACCAGTGTGCCAAATTTCATCGAAATCCGTTCAGCCGTTAAGACTTGAAAATGTAACAGACAGACCAAGCTTACTTTTGTATTTATAATAATAGCTTTTGACCGCGGCTTCCCTCGGGTGGGGGCTTGAAATTTTTGGTTTGAAAGGGTATCCAATACCCTAACTTAGGTCATGTCAATATATTCAATAATCAAATAATTTATTTCAATTAGGCACATACAAAACGCACTTTTGAACGTCAAAATTTACAAAAAATATAGAATTGATTCTAGTCGCACGATCTACCTGTTTCTCATCGAAGTGCGTTCAGACGAAACATAAAATACAGACGGAGATAATTTCACATGAATAATATTAGTACGGATTTTTCGAACGAAGGTCCATAAAACGTAAGTTACATTCTGCACACTTGGCGAATGAGAGCAAGATCGAAAAAAGTGTAACATTTTAACGGTCACGACATTTTTTGATGTGTAACATCTTTTCTGACACTTTCCTGAAACCCAGCCCGTCCCATCTTTGATGTCCTCCCTCCGGTGACGCCCTTTTTTTTTTTTTGAGGGTGGGAAATCATCAAATAACTTCTCCCGTTCTGGGCGGAGCGGGAGGGCGTGTCAGACTCTTACTGACTAAAACCCACCCGTGTTCCTTCGGTTGCCCTGTTGCCAGGGGCCACGATCTCCCTTTCGGTTTTCTTCGCAACCCCGGCAGGCATCGGCCCTAGTGGACCCCTTCAAATCTGCTGACATCTCTTTGAGGCGCGCGTGGAACACAACGCGCCGTCGACCCGGGCCTGGTCCTTATCGGACGGTGAGCCACCCATTGCTCACCGTCCGCAAGCCCGCGCCTACGGTGGCCGGAAATCGCCTCGCGATTCCCGACGCCCTGGGCGTCTCCTCCTGCGGCGGTTAGGGGCGTGAGGGCGCGAAATTGCCTTTCCCTCACGCCTTCCGCCTCCTCCTTCGCGAGCATTACAGCTTCGCAGAAGGAGGTGACGGCCTCCCATTTCCTCTCGCTCCGTACCATGGCCTGAACCAGGGCCGGACGCGAGAGATCACCGCCGCCGATCGCCTTCACGAGAACACGGCGATGCTCCGCCCAAGCTGGGCAGACCTCCACAAAAAAAAAAAGCTTTCCTGAAATCTAAATCTAAATAATTAAATCTGTGGGAGTGTTTTCGTGAAAAGCGACGGAACTGTGTAAAAAGAAGCTGGCGCGTTATTTGATTTGACCAATGACCGCGCGCGGAGCTTGAGTTGGCCGTCAGATGGTACCAACCCATTTTCCAAGACGGTGTAAATAGGATGATAACGGTGACGACGATGACGGTGATAGTGACGATAAGGGTAATAATGATAAATATTTTTTATAGCATATATACGTCAGCCAAGATGTCAGATGTTACACATCATATGCGACTACTGTAAGCCTCGCTCGTTTTATATTTTTCCAATCATTTATTCTCAAACGTTGTTAATTTATTTCACTGTGCCTATTATTTTTGACATGATGTGTTATTGCTAGAAGCCATAAAAATGTCTTTCGATTGTTCCTTTCATGTAATCACAAACAAAACACAGCTTCATTCCATTTCTCTTTCACGTACAATGGATCATTTCAAAAGACCGTCACATCAAAGATTGGAGCTGACAAATGATAAATAATTTTACAACAATGGAAGTATTTGCTGAAGGTTTTAGGTCAATTGATGCTGAAATCTTTTGTTTAGGCAGTGTTAAATATATTGAAGTTATTTTTTTCGGTGGAGAAGCAATAAAATATAAGCGATGACACCTTTTAGACGGCAAAATGACTAATGAACTGAAGTAATCTAATTAAGGATCTGAATAAAGCATTTTTTTGAAGTGAAAGCATCTTTAGGCGCGTTGGGCATTTTTGAGATGGGACTAAACCATTGATTTCGCGACACTGTTACGACACCAGCTTTAGACCATTAAAAAGACATCAACGCACGATACATTATTTCCTGCACAGTGAAATTGTTCAAGTTTGCACTTCTGTCGGCACTCCCGGAGTGCTTATTTTTTATTCATACATGACATAATTATTTATCTTGTTGGTTTAGGTGAGGTAACTGTTTTTTTTTTAATTTTGGTAACTTGTTTTGTTTGTTAACTATCATAATGACGTTTGGGTCACTGTTGGATTTTCAACTCTCAGCGTTGAGCCTAGTGTTGAAAATCCAACAGTGCACTTTTATTTAGGGATTTATTTAAACGTCACTTAGTGAAGGTGAAAATGGGCACTAAGCTTCTAAATCTATACATAAACATCTTATAAATTAAAGTTGCTTTTCATGTCCGCATGAACGCGTTTTTCATCTAAACCACCCAACATATTTTGATGTACCTTTAACATCATTTAGATAATTTATTCCGGAATGTTATAAGAACAAAAAACAAAAATAAAATAGTTATTATAAAGCATAAATATTAAACTTACTTATAACAAACAAATCTCTTTCATGTTTTTTCAAACCGTGCAAAGCAGAGGCAGGTCGTTCGTACATAATGAAATCAAAACTTTGAACGATATGAAAATAAATAAGTAGACGTAATAATATTCTGATAAAACAAACTAGGTACCCGTACTAAAGGTCAAAAAGAGGTCCCTCCACAAACATTATTAAAATGAGTGTTCTCCTTTTCAAAGTACACAGAAAAAGGAAAACATTCAAATAACATAGACCTCTATAGAGAAAAGATGGAGGATTTTTATAAAGGACTAAAAGATACGGTTTTCTGAGGTTTAATGTTTATAAAATCACTTTGGATATATAGAGAATTTGGTTTTGGGATATTATTTGTGATTGGGACTAAAGAATTAGCCAGATAATAGAGAGATATTTAGTTCAGAATATTAGTATACCCTACTTTTACTGTTAACCTATAACATTCCACTGTTGGGCAAAGTTCTCTCCTCATGACTTCCAGTGCTTGCGCTCCAGTGTCAAAGTGGAACACTGGTCGTTTGTTTTGTCCAGCTGATCTCGCCACTATGGGGTCTCCCGCGATGGCTTCTAGCTGTGTCAGGGGTCCATATACCCTACTAAACATTGTTTTTTAATGGGCTTTGATGAGAGAAAGTTAGCAATTATTAAAAAAACTTTGGATTTATTCATTTATAAAGGTAAAATAACAGCTTCTGTATATAAATATGGATTAATATAAATATGATTATATTATGAATAATTGGATGATGGCAATTTGTTGTAATTAGCGCAAAGTAAGACGCTGTCGAATAGCTTTTTCTACTACTTAAGCTCCGTGGTTTCAGCAATTTTCTTGTTCATTTTTACTATTTCTTACTATTTTTATATCTTCCTTATAGTGAACGTGGTCAAAAGCTGCTAATGTAATTGGACGGCGCGGCGGCAATTCCGGCTTAAAAAATTCTAATTCAATATTACTGAGCCTTTATTGCCGATGTATTTCCGGAAAAGCAAAATCAAATTTTAACTAAGTTCATTCGAAATAGTTTTCTCTTCTTAGTGGTATTTTGGATAATAGTTTTTTATTCGTTATTGCTAAATTTAATTACTAAACATAAAATACTTTGTTCCCCGAAGTGTTTGGCAGAGGTGTACCTATAATACAGCCACATTTCGCCAGTTATGTTTAAGTCCCATGTAATAGAGGGCGAGCTTATTGCCATCAACCGGGCACAAATCCTGACTGAGAAATTCCAGACAGTAAAACCCAATAACACTTTGCCCGACCTAGGAATCGAACCCAGGACCTTATGCTCAGCAGTAGCGTTTGCTAATTTATCTGTTGTTTAAATGTCTACCATCTAATTGTTTAAGAAAAATTTTACTTCCTACTAATTGCATGAACTATGGTGTACACCAAAAGTATTAAAAAATGTGCTACTAATTCCCTTTAGTGAGATGTTGCGTTATAATTTTACCTGAAATTTGTCTACACTTTCATCATGTACATTGGAACAGACAATAGCTATAGGTAGTCATTTCTGCGCTTCTACAATTCTGAACACGAGCAACGTTTACCAATTAACAACTGACTACCAAGCAACGTTCCACACTCAATAATGACTGATTGTGGTTGGTGCTTCGGAACAAAGCTAGCACCAACCACAATGTGGTTTAATTTGCCGTGTACCAGAACGGGCTAGTCTCCTACACCTCACACAAGGCAAAGTCTCATAGCTTTAACTAGTCCAGAATCTAGTGCTAAAGTTCCGAACTACATATTACTAACACCATGCCTGTATGAGCAAAGAGGTGGGCAGATGTTATTTATCCAGTTAAATTCAAGTCCCATGCAATAGGGGGCGACCCAATAGCCATTTTCCTGGTACAAATTCAGACTCCGAACCGTTACTGAAAAAATCCTTATAGTAAAACACAATAACACCTTTTCCGATCTGGGAATCATGTCTTCATATACCCAGGACCCCCACGCGTGGCTATCTGAACTTAGAACTATGAGTACCTACTATAAACTACACTATGTGGTTGAAAGGATGATTTCCACCAAACCGCTCGCATTGTATCGGATCGGAACGGATTTTACAATCTTTATATGATATTCAATCGTGTACATAATATTTAAAGTTTATATCATGAAGCCGAGCAGAGCAGCTTAGCCGAGGGCGTCTTCCGCGACACGCGATTGTAGCTGAAAGTATGCTGCGACGCGCGATCGTTTCCTTTCGCCTGTTGTCGTATCCGATCGGATCATTTCGGCTGTCGTCGCGTGCGCTCAAAGCCTTTTCTTTTCCTCATCTGTGTTTTATGATTATTTTCTTCTTCTTCTAATGTAATAGCCAACAATACTACGTTAACTTTAACCATTTTCAGAAATTAGAACGCGTCAACATGGTAGGAATAAAACTATTTGACTAGGCGCAGAAACGGATACGCTCGCAAGCGACGGTACGGTGCCGATCGTATGCGTCGACATCCTGCCGGACGCGATCGGCTGTCGCCGCATCCGTTCATATCCTTTCAGATCCGATGCGATGCGAGTCATTTGGTGGAAATCACCCTTAATATGCTGTGTATCAGAACTGGCTCCTGATTACCATAATTTACACAGGGTACAGAGTCTAATAACTAGTCCAGAATTTAGTGCTAAAGTTATAAACTAAACTACGACTATATTACATACCAACACTTTGACAGTCGTGGTCGCGCAAATGCGGTTTAATTAAGTAAGTGCATATATTTTGGTCGCAGGTAATTCGGTCGCTTAATTGGTTAAGCTTTAGCAATTACTTTGATTACAGAAGCTAAGTTTTGGTCGCCTGTATTCGGAAATGTACTGTGTGGATGATACAGAAATCGAATAATTGAGAACTAACATCCAAATTCTATAGTTTGATATCAGTACTACGCGTTTCATTCTTAGGTTTGAGTTAGTTATTTCGAGATAACTTTAATCAGTGGCAAATGGTTTTGTCAAGCGATAATCTACTAATTTTATTTTCAACGAGCTACAATGTTATGTCCTGGTTAAGTCTAGATTTCGGAAATAAACAGGTCTTCTCCGTCTTTTCGTGTGGGTGATGACTAACCTGGTGTTAGACTTTTAAAGCCGCCCATGGGCCTCTGACTTAGCTTCACATGCCATCGAGAAATGACATATGCATGCCGGTTTCCTCGCGATGTTTCCCTTCACCGTTTTTGAAGCTTATGATAATTATACAATACGCACATGAATCCAAAAAGTCAGAGGTGCGTGCCTTGGGTTCGAACTCAAGACTTATGACTTGGCAGTCTGACGGTCATATCGCTTAAAAAAAAAAACAGGTATCCCTCACTTATTGTTACCGTAAACATGAAATAAGAATCTATTGGCGACGGTAATCAATTTTTATTCGGTGGACCTTAGGCCTGTTGGCCATCACAATCAAATTTAAGCTCCAGTAGGGCAAGTATAGTAATTTAAAGAAATTGTACCCTCTAAAACCCTAAAATCCAAATCCTAATAGACACCAATAGGTTTATAGCGCCTGTCACCAAAGCGATAAGACCTAATAGGTTTCTATAAAGGCGTTTACCTATAAACGCCCCCACAAAACCCTGTCTCAACGTGGTTTAATTTAGAGAGTTGTTTTAGACGCACTCCGCACTCTGAAACAGCTTAACGTGTACGTCATCGCAATCTGTGTCTGACAGTGATAAAGTAACAGCTAATTCATTATAACCTTTTGTTGCAAACAGACTTATTAGTGAAGCTGGTATTTGATCTAGGTCATGATTATTAGGGAAGTGTTTACTAGGATAATATTAGGAGTTAATTCGAAAACTACGACCAGTTCGTCAATACGATCTGTTCGAACTCAAACTCAAAGCATTTATTTCAAATAAACCAATTACAGGCACTTTTGAATTTTCAAGGGGTCGGTCAGTCAGAAAGATGAAGCTAGTAGCCCATTCCAAAGCATAGTAGGTTCCTATGGAGAAGAACGGTCAGGAAACTCCACGGACACTCTTTTAAAATCAAAATATTGTTACTAAAAAATGGTGGTCATTTTTTAACCCAAAAATTACTAAAACTACGTAAACATTCACCCTTCCGCAGTTCAGTAAAAAAAAAAAACAAAATGGACGAAGTACCTACTACGCTAGACCCGTATACGTGTACGACTGTGTGCGTGCGTAGATTTGTAGTGTGACCACAATTTTCTCCCACAATCAGTCATCATTATCATCTTTTCAACCGCAAGATGTCCACTGTTGGACATAGGCCTCCCCAAGCACCGCCACTTCTACCGGTTCTGTGCTTCCCGCATCCAGCAGTTTCCTGCGGCCTTCACAAGGACATCGGTAAACCTTGTGGGAGGCCTTCCAGCACTACGTCTATCGGTACGCGGTCGCCACCTTGGTCCTCCTGCGGGTCTCTTCATTTCTGATTCGATCACGTAGGGAAACTCCAAGCATAGCCCTCTCCATTGCTCTTGGGGTAACTTTTAGCCTTCTACTAAGGCGCATTGTAAGCGACTACGCTTCAGTATAACTAATTGAATAATTAAACAATGTTTTATACATAACAGTAAAAAATCTGTGTATGTATTATGACTGTCACATAATATTCTAATTGGTATTAATAGTGATGTTGCCTGGGTTAAATAAAAAAGAAATTCTATTTAGTCCACCAGTCAGATAATAAAAAAAATATTAGACACATTTTTTTTTTTTTTGTTTTATCATAACACATAACATAACATCACGCCTTGTTTCCCCGAAGGGTTGGGCAGAGGTGTTCCTGTAGCAGGTTCACCCACATTTCGCCAGTTATGTTTTAAGTCCCATGTAGTAGCCTATTGCCATCAACCGGGCACAAATCCAGGCTCCGGGCTGCTACTGAGAAATTTCAGATAGAAAAAAACCCAATAACACTTTGCCCGACCCGGGAATCGAACCCAGGACCTCATGCTCAGCAGTAGCGCTTGCAACCACTAGACCAACGAGGGCGCTTGTCGCTTGACGGAGGCTTTATTTATTTATTTATTTATTTATATATACTTTATTGTACACCAAAAAAATGCATACCAAAAAATAAATCAAACACTACATACATTTATCATATTTATAAAAAATGATTTATAAAAACACATTAAACTTGGGGAGTGGGGGTCGCTACGTCACAAGTAAGTATAAAATCTACATAGTCGTGACGTCATGGCACATTTTAACTCAATGTATCGCCGTAACCTTTTGATAACTTTTGGTAAATAAAGGAAAAATACGTGTCCAATATTTTTTTTTAAATCCATTTGACGGACAAAAAAAGATGTTTTTGTATATTTCCACTAAAAACACATAACACACACCTACTATTCACATTTCCACGAACCCAAGCTATATTCCACTAAAACAACTGTAAATACAACCACTCAACAGACTTCTCCATGACAGTTAGCTTAAGGCTATACCTTTCATGTTATAAATATGTTGAAGTTATCCTCCAGCTTTGCTTTGATCATGTCCACAGTCGGTTTGAGCAAGGTCTTGTTCGGGGTGATAGTGCGGTGACAAGCGGTAGCGGGCGCGATTAGGTTGACAAAGTGTATTGCGAGTTGCTGTATCGGGCAGCAGAGGGTTGAGGGGTGGGCAGGATAAAACAGTAGACGGTCTGACAACAAGCGCCCGCCAATGTTACTCCACTCATCAGCATTTACCTAGCTTTTTATTACCAACTACGTTGGGGTTAGTTTCCAGTCTAACCGGATTCAGCAGAACTAGTATTTTACATGGAGCTAATGCCTATCTGACTTCCACAACCCAGTTATTGGGTAACACGATACCACGGTTTTTATTTAGTTTTTTATATGTATTTATTTAGTTTGTTTTTGGTTCACTACACCATGGACGTAAAAAGCGGTTTTATAATTATAATTAATACTACGCCTCCGCCATAGCACCCGCTTAATCTCCTCACCCTGGAGGAAGCTTAACTCACAAACTGAATGTATTAATGAACTTCACCGCGGCGTTGATTTACATTTTAGTTTCTTTGCGCGTGACTGCTTTTGGTAGGACTTTAGTTTTGAAAAGGATATTAAATAAGTTTTGTAACTAACTTCTGTCTATGCTTTTGTAATTTGGATAAGCTTGGATCTGTTATGGTCTTTGATGTGGAGGTAGGTATCCGTGGAATATTATAATTAGCTTGTTACTTTGTACAAAAGTTTATTAATTACTTTCAAACGTTTCGCACGTTTTCTTTTACCATGCCATTCTCAGCCTCGTGGATATTAAATAAAAGTATTTACTTAATAAAAATTATATAAATTCACTGACCGACAACGCATAGGCTAAGCTGCTGGGTCTAGAAGCATGAAGTTTTGCACAAGATTTCCTTTTATAACAATAGTGACCACTAAGGAAGGATTTGTGAAAATCCATTCCTTAAGGTTCTACTAGTCGACGGCTTGAACTCGTTGGTGGCGTACCTAGTATGCATACTATTTAGTAAAGTTATTTATTTATTTATTTTGTGAAATAGACGATGATTCATATCGAAAACGAGTGCGTAAAATTTCATAACTGAGACCTTTGGGCATATAGATATTATTGAAAAGCTACTGGATTCAAAACAATATTATTTGAACTTTTCAATTAATTATTTATACCTGTACGATTTCTATTTTGACATTTTCATACAGCATAAATTATTTATTTACACCTAAACATTTGTTAAAATTAGTGTTGAAATATGGAGTTTCGACTCTCATAACTTCCAAACCAATACTTTTCCCAAATCTGCTTCCATGCAGGGCCAGATAATGACAAGGAAAATTGATATAATTTTTAGTTTTGCGCGTACACCGTCAAACAGACGCGTAATTATCATACTACGTTTGTATGGAAGAATTACCGACTAGTGTACCCTTAATTTTCATCGCCTATTTAACCCCTGTTAAATAGGCGATGAAAATTTGTTTGGAATTTTGTAATTTTTGCCGCTTAAAAAACCCACCGGGCTAAATAAATTCTAATATATTAATTTTAATGGAATATAAATCTCTTTTAAAAGCCGTAACACTCATTTTGTCTGCGTGTTAGTCCTTCACAAGATTTATTGTACCATATATTGGATATATTCGCTGTGTGGTTTCTAATTACGGGTCTGACCTACCCAAAGCATCTCATGGGAATCTTAAGTGGTAAAGGGAATTTTCAACCCAATGTACGAATGGAATTATCTCGTCAATATAAATAAACAGTATCTTACTTAATTCTATCGATAATAATTTACCTAAAAAATTCCCGAATTTTGTGAGGAATTACAAAAGCCAAAATTAATTCATCGGTTTTAAAAAATAAGTCAAGTTTTCACAAAAAAAATCCTAGCACCATTACCGCATAATTTTTATTAACAGTATTTTTCTATAGACGGGGCATAAAAAGTAATTTCATAAGCTTTAAGCTTTGTATCAGTATGAACAAAAATCAATTCCGGAATATTTTAGGTCAACCTACTCTGAACAGCGGTATCTAATCTAGCCATTTCATTGTAACGTCGACCGCTATCTACCACGCTAATAAAGTGAATATCAAGAGATAAGCACAAACCTATAACCTTGATGTCCCTTAACAATGGAACTACTCGAACTTAGCAAAATGCTCCAATAGTTTCGTCATTGAATAACTGCCAGTTCTACTAAGTTCGGTGAAGGAAAACATCGTGAGGAAACCGGCAAGTCGTAGAACCAACAATTTGAAGACATGTTACATCTACCCGGCCTGCCTGGTGGATACGGCCCAATCCCTTTCACAAAGAGGAGGCTTGTGTCCCATCAAATTGATTAGAAATCATTTTTACACACACATTTCGCTAGTTATGTTTAATCATTCACATTACAGCTATTATTGTAACATGCGTCAGGTAGTCACCATCCAAAAAAAAATCACAATAGCCTCTAAATATATGTAAAGAACTTAATCAAAAAGAAAAATATGAAATATCATTAAAGAGATTCAAGTAGATAGATTTATTTAAATATACCTTAATTTATTCCATTTTAAAATAGTCCATTACGTCATGAAACGGCATCAGATCTAAGAATTTCTTTGTAAACGAATGTTTCATTACGAGTTCGTAATTGGAAATTGAATATTCAATTCGCTTTCTTGTTATTTTTATGAACTTAGTCCATTCTTATTTACTGTTGCTATGGAATAAAGCTTAGTGTTAGTCTTTTCGTGTGTTGGTTGGTATAGCTTCTATACATATAAATATAAATTAAAGACGCATTTTTTGTTTCTCTGTGTGACCGCATTGTTCTTCTAAACAACGCGCGTTGTTTTTTGCGTGTTAAGTACAACGACTCTCTATGGGAACTGTTGAAAAAGCCGTACTGCAGTGTGTCCGCAACGTTTGCGGATGCATCCGTCGATGATTTCTTTGCAGTCATTAGGAAAAGAAATGCATCGATGATGAGCACCAATACTGTCTTCAGAACGTCAGCGTGCAAAATTGACAGTCCATTTACTGTGTACTGGGCAGGTTTACACCTGCATAGGATGAAATAGACTTAAGGGTACACTAGTCGGTCATTCTTCCATACAAGCGTAGTATGTTGATTACTCGCCTGTTTGACGGTGTACGTTCAAAACTAAAAATTCTATCAATTTTTTTTTGTCATTATCTAGCCGTATAACAGAAGCAGAATCAGGAAAATAGGATTGGTTTATAAGTTATGAGCATCGAAATTTCCCTATTTGAACTCTAATTTTAACTCATCTTTGGGCGCAAATAACTAATCTATGTAATATGAAAATAGCAAAATATGAACCGTATAGATAATTTATTCAAAAATTCTAATAATTTTATTTTGAGTTTTTCATAATATCTATACGCCTAAAGGTTTGTTCATGAAAATTTTCGCGCTCGTTTTCGTTATAAATCATCATCTATTTCACTAAATAAATATATAAATAAATAAAAACTAGATAAATAAATACTAAATAAATAAAACTGAATAAATAAATAACTGTACTAAATAGCATGTATATTAATATGTTTTGTTTACTAACTAATTATTTACACCTTTTTATTTTATTTTATTTTTGTGTATATCCCACTAACGCTTTCTTTTTTTATAAAAAAAAATGTATGGACTGTGTATCTGAATTAAAGATAAATTAAATTAAATTTTAATTCGCAACGGATTTTGATGCGGCATCTTTTGGAGAATTTATTCCGGAAGGTTTGTGTATATTATATTAATATTAAACTTACATGTCATAAAGAAACCTCGTGGTTTGGTTTGTCGTAAAATTATACGAAATAGGGGCAGGTCACGGGTCAGGTCGTGAATCTATATATACTAGAAAGTTTGCAGATAACATTTTCAGCCACATTAAGGCAATTACAGTGTTCTTGACTATTACTGTAAAAGTTAACGAAGGTAGCTTATCTCGGAAAGCGAAGGCTGAGAAAGTTCTAGTAAGAAAATTAAAATTATGATTTTCAAAAATATATTTATTTATAACTAGTCCGTAATACTGAGAAAGTTTTAGTAAGAAAAGTTATGATGATTTTCAAAAACAATTATATCTTTTTATAACTAACCATAATGATATCTGTGGATTCATTCTTGTAACTTTACCCCAATTTCAGGAAAGGTTTGACTATGTTTTATCATTATTTGATCAAACTCCCATTTAGTCGTATTCACTAGAACTTATATTTATATACTACTAGCATCCAGCGGCTTCGCCTGCGTGACATCTTTACAAATTATAACCTATGTTTCAGTGATAGTATAGTATTCTACTGGATAAATATTTTTTTAAATCAGTCCTATAATTTTTTATTCATTACAAACAAAAATACAAATATTAACATAAGATAACATCACGCCTTGTTTCTCCGAAGGGTTGGGCAGAGGTGTCCCTGTAGCAGGTTCACCCACATTTCGCCAGTTATGTTTTAAGTCCCATGTAATACGGGGCGAGCCTATTGCCATCAACCGGGCACAAATCCAGACTCCAGGCTGCTACTGAGAAATTTCAGATAGAAAAACCCAATAATACTTAGCCCGACCTGGGAATCGAACCCAGGACCTCATGCTCAGCAGTAGTCCTTGCGACCACTAGACCAACGAAGCAGTCAAATATTTTCTCTTTATAATATAAGTGTAAATAATAGATGTACTTCAATATACATCATTATTATGACTTCAGACCATAACCCTTAGCCCTTTAGAATAGAAAGCTCATAACCCTATCTAACTTGCTCCAGCGTCTTCAATAGCATTACCTCTAAGTATCAGAAGCGTTGGCGTGAACCGATAATCTTTTCCATATTACCCTCATGCGCTCATATCTCCGTTATTTATGTCTGAACATTTGCCATCAGATAAACTTGAATTGAGGTGCTGCTTCGGTCGATGGCTTTTGTGTTAGATTTTTAAAAGAAATTGGCTGAAATATTTTTATTCATTTCAGATTTTTCTTTAAGTGTCTTTGTTATTATTTACTGGAACATTTAACTCTTTTTTAAAAATGATTATAATTTATCTGTCTAATTTTTTTTAAATATAATAGGCCACCATCGCTGTTATTGGAAACGTTTTACACGGCAAGGAATTCTTCAACCACTTACATTTTATGGTCCCTTTACTGGCCACAATAATCCCTTTTTCTTCTTTTCGTGTTGTTAGTGACCAACCTGGTGTCAGAATTTTTATGCCGCCCATGAGTCTCTGACTTGGCTTCACGTGCAAAAAAAAAAAAAAAAGAGAAATATCTCTCAGGCATTTCCTCATTATGTTTTAATAATCCCTAAACTGATTTCATAATATTTTTTTTCAAGACACTCCTTAAAATATACAGATTAACCATCAATGTTATATAAAAATATAAACTTTACTCAACAAGTTAATTTGCCAATTCTATAACAAGACTCTTTTGAAATGGATATTTTTACTGGAGCATCTTGTATAAGGCACTTATCTTAACGACACACACTTTATGTAAATGCTATCTCTATAACTTTATCTAGATCCATAAAGTCGTTAATGTCGCTCTTTTATATGTAAGCCACTTTTATCTTTTGGGATTATAAGTTTTTATGTTTTAGCAAGTACAAGTTTAGTTATAAGAGGAAGATATAAGAGCTGGGTATATTCTTCTTCATCTTTATATTTTGCAGCTAAAACACTGCACAGGCTTTTCGGGACTATCTTTGGAAACTTTTAACGTTCAGATAGTGCTGATTCTCGGCTTTATTGAATTAATGATAATTTTGATAATGTGCGTTTAAATATGTTTATCGAAAAATTGCCAGCTTTAAGGGGCAGTAGGCAGGGCACGTTGCTCGCAGAACAAATGGCCGATGGGGCCGAAAGGTTCTGGAGTGGCGACCGCGTACTGTAAGATGTAGCGTTGGAAGGTAGACCGATGAGCTTGTAAAGGCCGCTGGAATCCAATGGATGCGGAGAGCACAGAGCCGGTCGAAGCGGCGGTGCTTGGGGGAGGCCTATGTCCAGCAGTGGACATCTTTCGGCTAAAATGATGATGATGATGGTTTTTGGCTGGTTTTGGCAAAAGGTCACCTTTACCTATTAAGCATTTGGATTTGGCTAGATTATTTAGCAGCTTCATCAATAAGTATCTTTTAGCGCGTCTTCTTTAACTTTAAGCTACTAATTTGGATCCCCAGTCATTTACATTTAGCTACTAATTGTTTTACATTAGATTTGTCAGTATAAATACTTATACTGACAAATCTTATAATTAACTGATTATACAATCAGACTAGACCTGGATTTCACCGAGAGGCCTGTGTGTGGACCAAAATCCACCACGCGAGCCCAGTGCGACCACTGCTCCCTTCAGTAATGCAGATTGATTTAATATTATTAAATTGAAAGAAAGAAAATATTTTATTTGGGACACGCACAGGAAATACAAAACATAATAAAAAAAAGGAACAAACATTAACAAAAATAAAAAAGGAGCATTCTAGACTAATAAAAAAAAAATTACGACCTGTGCGAGGCCAAAAAGGCTCCTATCTCAGCATGATGCTGCGATATTTAAAAATAAATCAATACCGCAGCGCTGGTATTCTGATAGGGCCCACTGTGATGCCACAGACATACCTACGGACCTATAAATCCCACTAGGGGATTACAAAATAAATAAAATAATAATATAATACAAATAAAAAAAAAACAAAACTATTGTTTAATAAATTAAAATAATCGACGCACACCCGACACGACGTTCCAACATCACTTGTCCACGGTATGGACTATTATAATATAATCTATTGTGACAAGCAAAGGGACTCCTTTACCAAATATTAATTTCTGCAACATACTGGATGCTAATCAATGCTAGATCTGACGTCACAACCCACAAACTGAATCCAGCTCCAGACAATTGATATCTAACTGTTTATTCAGTCACGTAATTGATTAACTAATGTGTTTACGCTGTCAGATGCATTAGAGCACAAATCTGTCACGCTGAGCTAAGCAAGTCTATTGTATGTAAATTAAAATAGTGCTGACAAATTACGGTGTTGTCCAAAGATTCAATAATTGATTATTATAGGTCTCTAGGGAATTTCTAAAATATTCCTAGAGGCAAAGATTGATAACACTTTGGAACGTTTGACTTAACCCGAGGTTTGTGACCCCGCAACAAACTGAACGGAATAATCTTTCTCACTAATCTTCACTTATTATAAAATTACCTGTTACTAGCTTCTGCCCCTGACTTTATCCGCGAGCCTACAACCTTCCTCAAGTATTGAGCTATCCAATGCAAAAAAAAAAGCAAATCCGACTGATAGTTCCGGAGACTACCCCCTACATAAAAACTTACAAACTAACTCAGATATATACATAATATTATATTAACTATTATAAATTAAAATCGCTTTACGTATCTGTCTCTGTGACAATGTTGTTCTTCTAACTTCGCAACAGTTTTTGATTCGGTTTTCATCATCATTTAAAGAATTTATTTCGGAAGGATAATGTGCATAATACATAACCTAATAAACTTGATGTTTTGCTAAGTCGCAAAACCTATGCGAAAAATGGGCGGGTTGCTAGTAATCTTTAAACGGGGTATTTATTCATTGGCATAGATCGTGCCAACAAGAGAGGAGAAAAAAGTAAGTATGAGCAATTCGAGCAGATTGGTTGCAGATGCGTAGACCTGGGAACTATGAGGCCTAAGAATAAATGTGAACTGCACCACTGAACACCCAATTCTCAAACTTCCAATAGAAAGTAAGAAAGAAAAAGTTGTATAAGAGCATAAAAACGAAGAGATACTAATTTCAACTTGGTCTAAACGCTAATAAATTAATAAATTATTATGATACAAGTGTACTTTGTTGGTCATTATATTCGAGGCGGCATTATTCGAGGGAGCTGAGCAACAATGATCAATGCACACGCGTTTCACACGTCGTGTCTCAACACATGTGAACTAATTACGAATAAAATAAGTGAACTAAATACTAATTAAAAATAAGTGGAATATTGCCCGCAGATTCCTTTTATCGCAGTGTCTTCACAGGTTGAAGGAGAGGCAAAGGAACGAAGCCGTCGAGCAGTCTAATAGGTATTAAAAGCATAAAAACTGAATATTTTTGTATGTTATTTGGATGTATAATAAGGAACAAAAATTATTGTTTTGACAAAAATAAATAATCTGATGACATATTATGTTAATTTATCATATTTTATTTATTTACACAGTAGGCATAAAAAGGCATGAAGGCTCTTTGATGAGATTAAAAAAACGCACATCTTCGACTAGTAAAAACGTCACTGTGGCGCACATTATCGCACTAGTGCGGTAATATAAAGTGAAAACCACGCATGTTTAATACACTGCATTATGAACCTAAAAGCGGTTCAATAAGAACCAGTTTACGACCAGGTGTGTTGAAAAAACATTAACGATTTATACGACAAGCCTTTCTTGAAGATTTTAGGAAAATATGCACAGTTCTAAATGAAATCATGAATGAAAGAGTAACATTTTCAGTACAAACAAATCTAATAAAACTTACTCAGATTTCCAGAAAAATCTAATTTCCAGAAAATACACGGTTTCTTCCCGATTTTATTTCAAAATGACGTGGAACACTTTTCTGTAAAAACATTTCTCATTTTCAAAATGAAATCATGCTTTTACTGCTGTCTCAATATTTCTTTTAAAATAACTGACACCGACACGACTTTACTCGTACCGAGTTGGAATCTCGAGATAGGAAGTAAACTACACAAAGTTCTGCAATTATACGTGTATAGCTGTGACCGAGGATTCCCCCGCCGTTTAATTTAGAAAAAAAAAAACGGAATATTTATAAGTGCTTCGTTATCGCTTAGTGTTCTTTCTGACTTCTGTTCTTTTTGTTCGACTTTTTACAGGCCTGGTCCAGGCCATGGTACAGAGCGAGAGGGCATGGGAGGCCGTCACCTCCTTCTGCGGAGCAGTAATGTTCGCAAAGGAGGAGTCGGAACGCGTGAGGAAGAGGCAAATTTCGTGCCCTCACGCCCCTTACCACCGCAGGAGACGCCCTAGGCGTCGGGAATCGCAGGCCAAATCCCGGCAACCGTAGGTGCGGGCTTGCGGACGTTGAGCAATGGGTAGCTCGCCGTGCGATAAGGACCAGGCCCGGGTCGACGGCGCATTGTGTTCCACGCGCGCCTCAAAGAGATCACAACACAATTGCGGGTTGCGGGTTTGTCCGAAAAGGTTACCGTAGCCCCGTAACATACAGGCAACTGAAGGAACACGGTTGGGTTTTAGCCAGTAAGAGTCTGACACGCTCTCCCGTTCTGGGCGGAGTGGGAGAGCGTGTCAATTATTAAATAATTTCCCATCCAAAAAAAAGTATCGTAGCGTGATGTTAAATAGCCTATAACCTTCCTCAAGAATTGGGTTATCAAATGCAAAAATAAACTATATTCCATTTAAGAGTCGTAAAATCATGTAAAACAGTTTTCAGCACGGTAAGAACCACTAGGCTGATGCGCCAATCGTTCCAATTTACGACCCACCTGACCAAACTGTATACCTTACCCAATACCTTAATCAATTACCTTACCAAAATAGTTACAGCACTGTCCATAAAACCCGAGACTCTAGAAGTGTATCCGAGAAAATGGGCCCAACACAGGACAATATATCGAATATCACGTCAAGCTGTACCATCATAAAACAATATCTAGCTCCAATATTGTTTGGCAATATTACTCTGAAAGTAGAAAAAAGAAACTCTTTTATAGCTCATACATCTTTCTTAGAAAACCACACAAGCGAACCAAAGTAAACTATGTTACAAAGGAATAAAGTTCCAAGTCAGTCTTGTGGATAAAGAATCGTCACCTTGCCTCGATTTATTAGAAAAGGAAACTATTTTGTCTTTACTCAGTTAATTAAAGTTGTTCAGTTTGTTATTAGACAATTTATTAAGAGAAAGAGAGAGATAAATTTAATCCTAGGTATTTGTTCTGAATAAGATAAAAGGATTTATTAAATAGTTCACTGAAGAGGGAAATCTGCTTGCTTTATTACGATACGAGCCATCTAAAGTTTTTTAAGCCTATTACTAATTGAGTGATGTTGTGGCGTTTCAGGGAATAACGCGTTTGGTAGCGTTATGAAAGTTACCAGGAATATTAAAACTAATAATATTTCATAGTAACGTCACATCAAAACAACTGAGGATGTGCGCTTACTTGTTAAAACTTTAAATTAAACTGACAATATTTTTTTAATAGAAGCACGTTTCTTCAACGGCAACCACACTCTTTAACACTGCAAAACCTACTGTTTGATGTTATCAAATTATATTTCGGAAAAGTCTTTTTATTAAAAGTAATAAATTCTTAATGGGATACATGAAGTGGGCTGCTTTTGTAAGACGACTTAAATGTCACAGTGTATAAGGTCAAATTATGTATAGTATTATTTAATTAAAGATTAATTGTTAACACAGTATATAATTAAGAACGCCAGCGCAGCGCCACCAGTTGCGCGCAGAATTATCTTGCGCGCACTTTAGTTGTTGTTGTTGTTGTGCTTGTTCAATTATTTCTTTTTAGTTTTTTGTTTTTTTTTATGTTTTTTTTTTTCTGTTTTGTCTTTTCTTTCTTTTTTTTCGGGTGATTCTCTTCTTTTATGACTTTTATTTCATAATTCAGAAGCCTGAATCCCGAATACATAACGTTACGACTGTTCCTGTTTTCTCCGAAAGGCTAGGTAAAGGTGTTCGTTCATAAAGTACATACACATTTCGCTAGTTATGCGGGGCGGGCCCTATTGCCATCCACCAGGTAATAAATTCATGGGTTAAACCCCAAAAATGTCGGTAGTCAATAATATTAAAAGCGTATTAAACCCATAGCCGTTGGCGTTCCTCTTATCCCCTGGAGGCTCGTGGATAACGCTAAAGAAGTGTGTGTAATTCGTGCGCGTCGCCATTCATCCCCCATATCCCCTCTAGAGACTAGGTGTGTAAATACGGAGTTAAATTTGGGGATACATTATGTAATATTTTAAGACATAGACAAATAATTGGAACGCTGTCAGTAAAAAATATGACAGATTGAAAACTTTTTAATTTTGTTGAAACATATATTTTGTATTTAGATAATAATTTGGGTATTTAGCATGAACGGCCCAACGACCGTAAACAAAAATCGTCTACGTTCCAAAGGACCGGTGATAAAAGTTTGTAAACAAATTCAATGTAATAAACTAAATCAAGTACATTCGGGTGCAAAGTTCAAAAGTTGAAATAACAGTTTTCATTTTTTTCTTAGATTTGTATTAGCTTCTTTAGAAAAACAATCAACAATAATATAAATGTTTACAAAAGGCAAAGGTAATTAAGTATTTTTAAATAAAAATCAGTCTTATTTTATGGAAATAAACAAAACAAAAAAAATAAATTTTATTAAAAATTTGTCTTCTTACAGAAAAACAAATCAAAGAAATTAATTATGTATTTTTAATATAAAGGAGATGGATAACGAAAGGCCCAAATGTAATAAGTTGAGATATGATCTAAAAAATTAGTTATGTTTTCTTTTATCTCAGAATATCAAAAATCAGCTCAATTCTCAATCTGGAAGCTGAGAAATATGAGAAAAATAGTTTTCGTGAGATTGTCGATTAATTGAGTAATCGATTACACAATTATAAAAGAAAACCTTCGCAATAGGTAGTAATTAAATGCACTATAATTTATATACAATATAGTGCATTTAATTACAGTCATATTAATAAAAAATAAAAATAAATAATTACTGAAAAACCAATATAATAAGTATCAATTTCATATCAATTAAAATCAGTCTTTCATTTTTAGTCTATGTCACTGTCATGATAATTAATATGACTTTGACACTAGACAGTTGCCGACTGCTCTTGGTTGCTCACTGGTTTCATGTTTTCTGGTGCGTTTTGAGTGCTTTCCCGATTATTTTTCATTTTGAACGACCACTGATTTGTCTTTTACGGATTCTGAACCTACCTACCTTGTACTACCCTTGCTTTCACACTGGACACCGAAGATAGCTCACACGTTTGACTTGCAATTTTTATTTTGGATTTTGCCGCAGCCTTAATTTGGATTGGATATTGTTGAAACTATGGATCGCAAGGGACTAATAAGTTTAAATCTATTAATTCACACCATTTTCATCTCCTTACATTCAGGCCCAAGATTGTATGGAATCGTTTTCATCTCCTTTCTATAAAAAGTAAAAATATAAATAATTAACTTTTAAACAATATGAAATCTTACAATACCATCTTTTTTAAACATATAAATCAACATAAAGCTCCGTGTCTATTGTTCAACGATATTGTTTATGGACATAATAGTAATATAAAATTCATAAAATAAGTGACTATCACAATGTATGCGACTGTACCTTTAAATTAATTTTGAAATCATTTTATCACTGGTCCTTTGGAACACAGACGATATTTGCTTACGGTGGAATGGCCCACGGTCCATTCGCTTTGGGTCGTTCAGATTAAATACCCAATCATTTATGCTGCTCAATTACAGTCAATGTATGATTTATTTATAAGTGACGCCTTTGAGTGCAGCAGTTAGTATATCAAACGGAATACTGATTAGTATACTGATTAAAGTGCAAGTTGTAGGTACCTTTCTTCAGAGCCGTGCGGAGATTTCAAAGAATTTCAAATGCGAGAGTATTTGCATCAAGTCATTAAATCATTGTTGGTCCATAAAAAGCTAGTATTTGTGTTCGTAAGAACTCTTGGGCGTATTCACATTCAATGTATTGAAAGAATGTCTTTATTGTCTTGTATTTGTTTTTGTCCGGAGTCTGGATTTGTGCCCAGTTAGAGCGTTATCATAATGAGGATTTGGCAGCGTGTTTCCAGCGAAGCAATTTCTGAACATGCTCTCCGCGGGTGCGAAGCGAGCTAACCGCGACTACGCGACGTATACGGCGCGTTTTCACAATTTTGTACACTCGCATGTCTCGCTCTCTCATGTACTGTACACTCACGTCAATCGCTCTCGTTACGTAGACGTGGCGAACACGTTGTGCACACGTTTCGTTCACGCTACGCACACGCAGCGAGCACGTTGAACATTCGCCTCGCTGATAACTCGTTCTTGCTCGTAAATCGCCAGTGTGGTAAAGTCGGGGGCCAGCCTATTATCATTAAAGGAATGATAATAGACGCGCCCCGACATTATTTTATGAGGACAAGAATTAGGCAAAAAGATAGCCTTTACTAATTTTATTAGATGGGTAATAATCATAAAACAGTATTGAATAAAAACAGAATACATATAACATAACATCAGGCCATGTTGCTCCATTTCATCAGTTATGTTTGCGTCCATGTTATGGCAGGTCTATTTAGCAATAGGTTTCTTTTTGCCATCTGGGATTTTTCAGTAGCAGCCCGGAGTCTGGATTTGTGCCCGGTTGAACCATCACCCAGACTCCGGGCTGCTACTGACCCAGATAGTAAAACCAATTTAAAATGATAAAACAAAGAAAGTAGAATTGTAATTTTATTTCGACGCAAATGGACGCTTGGTGCCTTTTACATTATTCTAAGGTTATCAAACTATTAAGTAACTAACCCCTATGATGTCATTTTATATGAAAACCAACAAGGCTGTAATGTTACTTGTGTTGTTACAAATGACTAGCTTCGCGACTTCCAGTTATAACATTAAATAATATCCTATGACACTCGGCAATACTATAACAGTCCATTAGTGAAAGAATTTTTGGAATCTGATCCGTAGTTCCGAAGAATACAAGATTATTATGATTATTATCTCTTGTATGATTATAATTATCTCTATATATTATACTATTGGTATATATTAACTTATCTACAAAAGCAAACCTTATGTTTGCCTAGCAGATAGGTGAACATCATAAATGCTTAGCACCGAGTAAACTCAAAATAGCGTCGGGATATCTAATCGGATAATCTGATACTAACGAATATTTAATGGCCCCCAAGACCCTAGACAGTATCAGTTTCTACTAACATTAATGCTTAGAAAATTCTATAAATAAAATAGAGGGGTTATTACCATTTTTAATGATACCCAGCGATTAGCCCCTGCTTCGCACGATTTTTGTTACTTGGCAAAACATCGAAATTTCTTTCATTCATTCATTTCATTTATTCAATAACAATTTACATTATGTCTGAATGTTTTACAAAGATAATTGAAAAATAATTATTTAATTAATAACAATAAAACACAAATAATTAAAATAATAACAAGCTAAACACAAGATTAAATTCTTTAATATAATGTAAGTTTCATATTAATATGCTATATACATAATCTTCCGAAACAAATCCTCAAAATGATGGTGAAAATACTGAGGTTGAGTTTTCAGCTCTCTCATTGGTTACATTTTGGTAACCTGTGTGCTAATCTGTAAATAACTCACCGGGAAATCTTAGGTGCAGTGAGCGTGAACTGAGCTTTCAACAGTGTCAATCTCTAGCAAGTGGTATGACAGCTCAGTTTAGGTTGAAGGAAATTTTTATTAAAGGTATGCAGTACAAAAAAAAGAATTTAGTGACACACGTCATTATGAAAAGTACATATCAAAAAAATAGAACACATGTAGATTGGACTAAAAACTTTAACACATTTCACCTTAGTTTTTACGGTGAGATTTTATGATTATTTTTTATGAATTAGATGGGATGCTCCAAGCTTCAACTGTGCGCCTCGATTCTCTCAAAATTTAAATTCTTCCGATAAATGATATTCTCTTCCATTATAAATTTAAAATTCCCAGATCTTTTATACAGTGCAATATTACAGCCTAACGTCAGATTAACTGTTAACTCGCTCGCAGAGTGCGTTTTAATAAGAGTGCAGCGTAAAATTAATTTTAGAGTAACATGTTGCCACAAACATGAGATGGCTCTCATTAAACCGAGTCTCTGTTACTTTAAAGTTGCGTTGAAAATATTGTTGTTCTCATTTTGTGGTCTAGCAACCACAAAATGAGAACGACAATATTTTCATTTTCATAAATTGTTTGGCTTTAATATTGTTTTGGATTTGCTGTGGTTGCGAGCTTTATGTATTTGTGGAGAAATATAATTATAATAACATTAAAACGTCATAAAACTATTTCATGATTATTTGGTCTTATCAAAATAAGCGCTTATAACCTATCACTTTACATTCACAGAAAATATCATAAATCACAATGATTTTTTTGGGCTCTGAGAAAGTTTCAGCGATCAATTTGGTAATTAAACTAAAAACAGCAGACTACATCATCCAAAAGTTAATTAAAATTTTGAAATAACATGCTAATAGGCTCGTGTCATCAAAACACAGTAATTATCACCAGATACATGTTAATTACGCGCATGGTCGAGCTTTTCAGTCATCCATAACATTAACAGTAGGCACAAAGACTAATTAATTTTGTAATTTGTATCACATTATCCCATCATTAAGTCTACCGGAAATATGATATTTTTCGTCAACTGAAACAAATCATATTTTTTAAAAACTCATATTAAAAAAAAACAGCCTTACAGTAGTCGCATATGATGTGTAACATCTGACATCTAGGCTGCCAGTACCAACCTCTCGGAAAATGGGTTGGTACCATCTGACGACCAACTCTAGCACCGCGCGCGCTCAACTCAAAGCTACTCAAAACGCACGCTTCCCCGGCTTCCTGTTACATAGTTCCATGCGTTTTCACGAAATCACTCCCACATGTTGCAGGAAAGTGAGAGGACAGATAAAAATTATTGAAATAAAAATGAGATTAGATTTTTTTCTTCTTAGATAGTTACGTTGATGTTTGTATTGTGAATGCTGCGTATACCTGTAATAGGCATACATACCAGAGCTTTTATTTTATTACTAGATGACCCGACACGTTTTCTTGTCCAAATTTTAAAAATTCATACTCTCTATGTTCCTGGCAACTTTCAAATTTTTCTTTCCGTAAGAATCTGATTGGGACAAAAAAAATTAAATGAAAATTTGCCAAATCGGTCCAGCCGTTCTGAAGTAATTCGCTTACCAACGAACAGCATATATGTATTTCTTTCTTTTTTGTAGATGGATTGTTTTCTCTTAATTCTTTGTGTGTACTGCTGTTGTACCGAAGAAAAAAATAAGCTATAAAGCTTCGTTAACACGATGACAGTTTCTTAAATAGAATGCTCAAGGAGATAGCAAAGTAACTCGTGAAAAAAAACCGTACGATTCTAGCATCTGGAAAGGCGAGCATCGCCTTGTCTGTCAAAGTTAACAGCCGCCATGTAAACAAAAACCTTTTTTCGACTAGTCAAATATCACCGTTTGAGAAAACCACCCTGGGGAGTCTCGCATGGACGTTCTTGCCTCTCAAATGTCGACATTTTTTTTTAGTCTATACGAGGCTATATTTTCATTGTTTTTGAATAAAATTTCTCTATTATACTATCTAAATATCATCATTAATTACGCAATATCGGCTATTGTATTTGCAGTCTGCTGGACTATTATTTTCTTCTTCCATAATAAAAGTAATATTGCATCGTAAAACCATCCTTATGAACATGAATCTCTCCGCAGTCTGCTTCAGTAAACATAAAAATCCACAAAACGGTTAATTTCGTCGAGACCAAAATAGACCAAATGGGAAACGAAACTAAATATGATTTAATTTAAAATTATCTGCTTGTCGGTCTAGTGGTCACAAGCGCCTCTGCTGAGCATGAGGTCCTGGGTTCAATTCCCAGGTCGGGCAAAATGTAATTGGGTTTTTCCATCAGGAATTTCTCAGCAGCAGCTGAGAGTCTGGATTTGTGCCCGGTTAATGACAATATAAACGTCCCCTATTACACGGGACTTAAACATAACATGGCGATATGGGGCTGTACAATTGAGTACGTACACATTAGCTTTACCCTTTGAGGATTTCAAGCGTGAAGTTATGTTATTAAAATGATCATGAATAAAGTAAGGCCGTGCGCACTTTGGACGCGTTTTCGTACGAATTTTACTCGTCCGAACACATACGAACACGCACGAATGATCCCGACCTTCCAAGTACTAAGGGAGAGCGCAGAGTGAGTGCGAGTTAGTCGTACGTATACGTACGTAGAGTTCCGACATCTGAAAACAATCTGAACTTGTTGGGATTTTTTTTGCGTTCAATGCTTTATCACCGGAACACTACCTATTTGACGGAGAAAAACGTATTCAGTGTCCGCACTCAATTCGTACGACCACAACCATACGTTTACGTACGACACAAATTCGTGTCTAAAGTGCGCGCTGCCTTACATTATGCCTTTACCGAGTGAAATATGTGCCAAAAATAAACTAAATCAATAAAATTATGTTGCATGACAACGGGAGTTTCAGTGACCACGGTAAGACTTTCATTATGTTTTCGATTTTGTAGTCAATTTTAACGAGAGCCGGTATGTAAGTAACTGTGCTGCTTATACAAAAACTAATTTATTAATTATTCAAACAAAGCTTAATCAAGCGTGATACACTCCATAGACCACAACATAATAATAATAAAGACTTAAAAGTTTCTATATCAGAAAAAATACAACACAAGACATGAATTTATTTTATTTTTACAAGTTCTAAACACTTCACTCACTCAACACCAGATAAAAACCACGTATCAAAATCATTCACCAACCATCTTTCGTTACCACAGAAATAGTAACGAAAATTTTTTCTGCTATAATTTCGGCGCGCCACTGTCAGCAATGTAATCTTGTTTCTAGCAACGTAATGTAAATATTTACCTGCTAAGTTTACACTGGCGTGGAACGGGAAGTATGCAAATCTGGTTCTCTAGTGCTGGGTTTTGATTTGTGAGAAGTTAAAGGTCGAATGTTAAATCAATAAATTATTTATTTTAAAATGTGATGGTCCGTTTTGGAAGATAGTGTTTCTTTTTTCGTGTTGGCTAGCTATTTGTGGGATATTTATAGGCTCATGGTAGGTCGAGAGTATTAAAAAAGAAAATATATTTGACAACGGATCATGAAACACAAAATACAAATAATAAAAAAAATGTTAAATGTTTTAACCGCAAGTGTAATTAATCCTTACGGCTGTGTCAAAAAAGACCAGTTCAGCATTTATGCCAAACAGGATGCTGTTTGACGCTGATTTTCGATTATTTAAAATAGCGTCTAATTCGTGGTGGGCAGTCCATTTTGCTCCATAAGTACCTTGTTGATCTAATAAGCTGTTTTTACGCCTTATGGCTAATTTAACCTATTTTATTTTAATATTATTTTGCTTCTCGTTCTACCATAAAATGTAAAATTCACCTTATTTAGTACAGATTGCGACAGAATTCACATAAAGCTAACGCGAAATGAAAAACAGTTTACACGAAAAACAGCTCAAAATATAAATAAACACCCTTTTTCTGAGCTTAAATAGGCTAATACTGTAAAAGCCTTAAAAATATCAAAGGTGAGTGGAAAATTGACGCATACCTAAAAGAATTCGTGGAAAAATCTAGACTTTTGGATCACGTCATAGTAAATGACAAATCGATTGACGTATCCAACCTTTTATCTGGAAACTTTAAATCTGTGCCAAGGAAACTATTGGTTTGTTTGGGCATGTCGATTTGTGTTTGTTCCTAGAAAAATGGGTGTATTTTGGGGGTTTTAAAATCGACTGTTTGATTTCAGGCCTATAAATTTTCTTATTTTGAATCCGCAACAAACTATCGAAAAAAAAATAAGATTATCAGAATAGCTTATGGTTGTAAACATATTGGCCAGCTAGCAAGTTGGTAGTGTGGCTGACTGCTAAGGGTGCATCGACGTCTGACACACGTACACGCAAAGGAAATGTTGCCTAAAGATTTGATGGCAGCTAATATAATAAACAAGAGCCAAGATTATCTATAAGCAACTTGCTCTGAAATACAGCCTTGTGGAATTGGAAGTGCCGTACTACAGGTATGTGCCCGACCCAGTTCTTGAGAACGGAAATATCACATAATATTGTACTGGATTCGATCCATCATCACTGACAGGACTATTATTGCCAATAAGCTTGATATAGTAGTGGTGGATCAAATAGAGCGGTGCGCAATGATTACTGACATAATGGTACCGCATGACGGGAATTTGTAGAAGCCGAAAAAGATAAACAAATCAAGTATCTTGACTGGGCTCGCGAGGTTGTTGACATGTGAAATGTGGATTCAGCGATCATTATGCCAATAGTCGTATCAGCCAATAGCTTAACTGCCAATCGCCTCGACACACAACTAAGGAGGCTCTCGTTGGGTAGCTGGATTAAGGGCTTGACTCAGAAAGCGGTACTTCTGAACACGACTCGCATTGTTAGGAGGTTCCTCTCTCTGGAACCCTAACCAGTCAGTCTTGTCCAAGCTATACTAGGCGTTAGCTTGGACCCAGTTCTTGATAATGATGGGCTACTATTTTTAAATGATTTATATTTTTAATATTCTAATATATAAAAATATAATTAATATGTATGTAATGAAATAAAGGAAATAATAACTACAAGTACAAACCACCAATCCCCAATAAACGTAAAAAAGTTGTGATTAAAGAAATTGTAACGACTTAAGGGCGATATTTTCAGTAGTGAACGTTTGCAGGGCGATTTTGTGATGAAATCTAGAACCTCAATATTATTTTGTAAATCCAACATCAGCAAAACTGTATTTTATCTTCGTCTATAATAATAGCTTTTACGGGTCTTCTGTTGATTAAAATTAAAAGGCAGTATTCGTTTTTATTGTATAATAAGGACACCTTGAAATTACAATAGGCTCGTTACCTAATATTGGTATTCTGAGGGAGTCTGATAAGGTAGGTAATGCTGCATTTGGGACGGTAATGTCTCGTTATGTTATTGTTATTGTTTTGGGTTCTCCGGGTATGAAATTATCACTTTTATTGCTATGGTAGGTGATAGTTGTAAACTAATATGCTTACTTATCCATACTGAATTTTATTCGCCAAATAATCTTATAAGAAAATATTTTAATAACATTTTTTCATTTGATTTGCAATCCCCTGTTTATTTCAATATAAGTGATATACGTATGATTTTAAAATTAAAAAATAATATAGTAAAGAAGAATCCTGCGCTCAGTGCTTGGTATGGCAACACGCCGTGTTCGAGTTCGCAACAAGTCAATCGTCATCCTGAGGATACCTCGTTGAGAGGTGAACACGTGACAGGTGTCGATTTCTTTCAGAGTTTTTTTAAGACTCTTTAGAAATAGCTAAGCGGAACAGGTTACTAAATATATTTACTTCTATTGCATTTTATAAAAATAATGTATTTGTCCTTTTATTATTTACCTACAATTAGCCTGATTATAAGTTCATTTTATTTTGTGGTAAGTGAGATAAGTAACAGGCTGTGTGTGTTTGAGGTTTAGGATAATACGTAGACTTGAAACTTTACTTTAACTCCTTTTCGAAACTTCAATTATATTCCTGAAGTTCAACGGTAAACTCTTTTGTTACATATGAATGAATGTAATGCACCGACCCCAGCATGGTTTAACAAGACTTGATAAATCGAATGATCCCCAAGATTTGCACTAGCCACTGGAGCCTCATGTTTCATGGGGCTACAGAGGCCATTGCATATCAAGGAGTAGACCGGGGCGCGCGGTAATATTAGGGAAGACGTGCCCTTAGGATATGGATAGATTTGCGAGCCGTACTGGATATGCATCTTAGAGTAGGCAATAGAATAGTGGAAAGACGGATGATATTTATCTATGGATGGGCATCTTTTTACGACGCCGCCTACAAAGATAAACTCATTTCATACATAGTTAGATAAATTTAAATTTATTTGTGTAAATTGGATCATCAAACACTTTTACACGCCAGAATTAAATTATGTTATAAAACTAGATGAGTTCCGTGTTTCCCCCCTATCCGACTACTCTGAGAAGGAAGACCGAAACAAAATCAAAGGTCATAAGTCTCTTTTAAAGTCTAGATATAATCTTGGTCAGGCCATATCATCAGGACCATGCCGATGTGTGTCTAAGGTGATCTTTTGAAGAAAGAATCACACAGATTAGAATGGACCTGTCCAGTCAGTGCACGTATTTGTCGGTAATCGTGTAGCTCAACTCAGAACTTAAGGAGTTCAATGATTACATATACATAATATGAGGTACACAATTGTGGTGGGTACATATAAGTGTACACCCACTCTTTCCATATTTGCGGTAAACACAGTTTTACTGCTTATTGCCCCACAATCATGTCTGCCTTTGTCTCAGATTGTACTGACGATTACCATAAAGAGGCGAGAGGGTGGCAATTCTCGTAGGGGTGAAATTATCATTATTTATGATGATAATGTATTGTGTATGACGTACTTTGGATTATTTTCAGATTATTACGGTTATGGTATTATGATTATGGGATGATGAAGGAATTTTGGTTGGATTATGTTGGAAACTGATTTGGTAATCTATGATTATGAGATGATGGTGTATTATAAGATGACGTGATTTTATGTTTGATTATGATTTCACGATCTGCGTTACTAAGTGAAAATCAATTGGTAAACATAAAGTACTTGCTTTATGAACGAACGACGCTCTTGATGTGTGAACGTAAATGAAGCAAAAGGATATGTAAGGGTATATAAGGATCGTAGCAGGTAACGTTCTGTGGTTTTTGCCTACTCCCATGGGAATAAGGCGTGAGATTATGTGTGTATGTGAACGTTCTGTATCGACTTGTATGTAGCAACACAATTATAGGAAGTACTTTAAACAAGTACATTTAAAGTTTGTACCTAAGATTGCCAACGTGATTAGTGTTGCAGGTGCTTGAAAACGATATATTTTCATGAGCTTTGTGAAGTTTTCAGTCAAAGAAAAGAACAGAGAGTACTACTACACCCCCACTCCTATATTATAAGTACACCCGCACAGGCAAAAGGTGGTGACAAGCGCAGAGCTACGAAGAAACGATAAAGTCATCAAGGTAAGCATCAATTCTTTAGACACACGCTAAACCGGTACCATGGATGATCCTTTAGACACGAACAACATTCTTTCTTCACTCATTTGACATTTCACTACACTTCTACTAAAGGCTTCATCTCTTGTGTACTGCGCCACTCTTGTCATCGTCTTCTGATGCAACCAATGTAGCCTATATATGTTTTTCATTTAAGTGAGAATGCTGGTATCCATAACACAAGTTAAATCTTGCTTTGGATACCAGAGTTCAAGTACAAAAACTGCTGAGAACACAAAAGGTTATATAATTGTAATACGCTATTATTGTATATCCATGGTGTTTTTTGTACGTGTTTGATTATTCTTTTCTTATCTTACCTCTGCCTAACCCTTCGGGGATGACAGGCATTATGTTATGTTATGAAAAGTGAAAGGAACTAAAAATGTTATAATAACGTGTTATAGCCCAAGCGTTATAATATTGCAACAAACAATAAACTTGATATTAAACCCAATTCAGTAAATACCAATTTTCAAACGTCTACCTCCATCAGTATTGAATTACGAACCTTTTTCGAAAGGCGGTTAAAAATAGATTCCTATCCGTATGTTATCCAAGTTAAAGTTAGCGATAGATTTAGGCAAATCGGGTATTATTAGATTTGGCTTACCACAATGTTACTGGCTCGGGAATTCTATAAAATATACGAGATGTTCCCCGAAGTTTATTTTAAAAATTCTAGGGACGTTTGCCGTTTACGCAATAGTTTTCAGTTATGCTGGTGAATTTTGAAAAGCACTCTCCATTTGTTATTTTAAATGTCAGGGAATTTTTTCAACTGTGTCTCTGAAAACGTAGGAATTTTTTCAGTTTACTTAAATATTTGACTGGTATTCAATCGTCCTATAAAAGCGAACTTTAAAAAAAGTGGTAGCACTCCAGGGGTGCCGACAGAAGTGAAAACTTGAACAAGATCGCTTTGGTGGAAGTAAAATACTTATATAGAACATTGATCCGTAACCTTATCTGAATAAAGAGCACAATCGCGTTTACAAAAAAATACTTTCGAAATCTTTAAAGTAAAAATACTTGCATAAAACATTGATCCGTAACTTAATATAAATAAAAAGCATAATCACGTTTACAAAACCTTTAAAGTAAAAAAAATACTTGCATAGAATATTGATCCGTAACGTAATATGCATAAAGATCACAATCGCGTTTACAAAAATGAGGTGTCGTCATGGGTTCGCGAAATCAATGGTTTAGTCCTATTTCAACAATGCCGAACGCGCCTAAAGAATTTTTCACTTCAAAAACAGAAGTTATCACCATAATATGATCATATTTGCTTTAATCGTTTGTCATGATTGGCGAATCAATACTGGGCGTATAGTTAAAAAAAAAAAGTTAGAACCTCACTCTCTCTTAGCCAAATTTTACGATGTGATTAGAAGCGGACATTACCACTGATGAATACAAATGTTCATTCCGCATTTTAGGTATGAAGCTACAAGTACCCGGCGGGCCCGTCTTGTCGGGTTAATTCAGTGAGTGTAATTTACACAGAAGATGTAAGAGTTACGTAATAGAAAGTGAGGCAACTTCTAGGTGAATATAACTGTAGGTAATTAGCACTGTGCGACCTGAATTTGTACTTTATTGTGTCGTCGCAGGAGTCATTTTTTATTTAAAGGAATTTGCAGAGTGAAAATCATGTGTAGTTATTTGTGACTATACAGATAAAGATACCGAAAAAGATACTGATAAAGATATCCTTTTTAAGGCACAAAAGAGATGCATAAGATCAATGTGTGGTCTGAAAATTGATGATAGCTGTGTACCATCATTTAAATCGCTGAAAATACTTACCCTACCCTCATTATATATTTTTGAAATTAGTGTTTTCGTCAAAACAAACATGAGGTTGTTCGAAAAAGTGTCAACGTTACGAGATGTTGCGATTCGTAGCCAATACGCAAACTCTTTAAGCAATCAGCGTTGTAAGACTGCCTTAGTGAGAAAGAGCGTTTTAGGCATGGCACCGCGCATTTACAATAAATTACCAGATGTCATAAAAAATTTGAATATTATACAATTCAAAAAAAAATTAAAACTGTTATTAATTGAAAAATGTTATTATACGACTGATGAATTTTTGAATGATAAATTAATATAGATAATTATTGATTTATTTGGAGAAACTATTTTTAATTGAATATTGTGACTAATTGTAATTTATGATTATTTATTTATGCATTGACTGTAAAAATTATAGCATATTGTTCATATTTAGCATGCAACCATATTTGTACGCCTCTTGGCATGACATAGCGACCTATGAACTTCAATTTAAGAACTGTATCTACTACCTATGTTACACAAATAAAAATGATTATTGATGATTGATTTATAGTTAGTTTCAACATCGGCATCAAAGTCAAAGTCAGAAGAGATCTCTGGTTCTTTTCAGCCGGAAGCTTTACTTGAAAGCTTCAACGTTACTTTTTTACTCTTTAAACAATTTACACCAAGCTTTTCAATCTGAATTCATTCACCATCCTGACTTCAAAATTAGACTCAATAAAAATACACTTGAATGAACAAATAAAAATAGATAAAAAGTAGCCACATAATTTTTATTTCAGCAACACTATCCAGAAGTCTTTAAACTGAAAAGAAACTAACAGAAAAACATTTATTTTATGCTATTTTTAAACACATATTTTAGGGTTCCGTACCTAAAAGGAGCCAACGGGATCCTATTAGTAAGTCTCCGCTGTCCATTCTTCTGTCACTGGGTTGCATATTTTGAACCGTGATTGGTAGATACTTGTAATACTACTACTAATATACTATGGCCGCTAAAACAACAAATAATAAAAATGAGATAAATTTTAAAATTAATGATCCCTTAAAAGAAATGCATTTTCGGCGTTTTTTGCTCGATCTTAATCATGGCAATAATCAGAATGACTTATTGTACGGTGGTACGAAACCCTTCGTGTGCGAGTCCGACTCGCACTTGGCCGCCATTTACAAACATAGGCCGCAAATAACCAATTATTAAAACCACATAGAACGTCCGTGAGCCACATTTTAGTGCTCAATAAAGAAACAAAAATCTGCGCCATCTTTATTACTAAGATTAAACATTAAACACTATTGTATCGTAAAATGTTTTAATGGACTGTGGCTTTTGGCTTGGTTGGTATGTTGTGGGTTTGAGGTGTGTGGGGTCAGCAGTTTATGGGGATAGTAAGATAGTTAGATATCTTTGTGCTCATAAAAGAAACATCAGTAAAAGATTTTAGTTTTGAGGAAATTATCATCACCGTCATCTTTCTGCCCTTGTCCTGTTACGTGGGGTCGGCGTAACACGTTGTCGTCTTTCATTCCTCCGTCAACCGTCACGCTATCATTCACTCCCTTTTCTTTCATATCATTCCTCACACAATTTATCTATCTTTTCTTTAGCCTTCCTCTCCCTTTCCATCTATCACTATTTATATTCATCACTCTTTTAGTCACATGCTTTTCCTCATCATCATTTGAGGAAATACAAACAAGTTTTTTTTTTAAAGTGAAAACTTCATTAGGCGCGTTGGGCTTTTCGAGATGGGACTAAACCATTGATTTCGCAACACCGTGATGACATCACCTTTTGACAATTAAAAAGACATCAACGCGTTGATTGCCACAGTGCCGATTTTTTTTTCATGTTTTCACTTCTGTCGGCACTCCCGGAGTGCCATTGTTTTTTTTTATTCCATTTTATTGGCAATTTCATAATGATTATCGAAATGGTCAGTAAAGTTTTTACCTCACTACAAAATTGTGTTTCGCTCAAGACAATGGTTACGATTTCTTAATTCCTAGCTCAACAGTTAAAAATTAAATAAATACTTAGCTACATTTTATAGCAACACTGGCAGACTTTACTTCAGAAAAACTGGCAAAGTGCGTTTCGGACCACGTACAATGAAGGGTGCCGTAGTTGGAATGAATTTATCCCAAGAAAAAGTTAACTTTGTAGTTGAAAAACATGTTGTCCTTATACGGAATGTATGGGAGATCATGTTTTTGCAACCGCAAATCTAAGTTGCTCGATTATTACTTGTTAACTTGTAAAGTCTACTTAGCTATGATAGCTTTTCTTTTAATAACGTCATATGTATATATGACGTTATTAAAAGAAAAACTATGTTGTACTAAATGGTTGGTTTTGGATATGTGAAAAAATTCACGGCAGTAGTATTAATGCCGTGAATTTTTTCACATATCCAAAACCAACCATTTAGCTGGCAGGAGGGGGGACACTTGACTCTAACAAAAATTAGCACTTTAAAGCGTAATTAATATTTCGCAAAAGGATCCCTGAATCCACAAATGGTACTCACAAACTCACAAAATTTTTGAACGAACTTTCCAACGACTCCTCACACTATGGGATAGATGAGAAAAAAAAAACATCCCCAATTTACGTGTAGGGGAGTTGTATTAATATGTATACCCATGCCACATTACAGTTTTCTAGTACTAAGAGTCTCTGATATAATCCGCGGACAGACAGACTGACAAACGGAGATGGCGAAACTGGGTTATGGGTTATGTTATTAAAATATGGGTTCCTTGTTTACTACGGAACCCTAAAAAGCTTGAAGAAATAACAATAAAATCGTAAGTCATATCAATAAGAAGGGCAGGTATGAACGAAGCGTTTACATGCAAATAAATGTAGGTTACGTCCACACTCGATAAGCATGCAAGCATTTCAACCAGTAATCGGTTGGCATTCAGCGAAGAATTCTTCACAGCGGTTAAAATTCCAAGTCTTAAGTCACGCGTGTTGCGCGCGCAATGTGGACTCGACACATATTTTTCTACATGCTAGTCGATTTGCAGGAAAAACGCTAGTCTGTATTTCTCATTGCTGATGGTCGTGTTTCTCCCGACATGATGCCATCGGCCTATCCTTAGCATTGTGAGCGCGTCATGGAGTTTTGAATGCAGCGATAAGTGAATTTGGTCCGTCAATCGTAACTTGACCACGGCCCTTCGGACGCTTGCTATCGACTTTGCCAGTAAACCTCAGTTCTTCTAGGTTATTGTCTAGATAAGCTTTTTGAATAATTGCATTAAAGATGCTTCCAGACGTGACGATACCTATTTAAATTACCGTCCGTCTACCTAAGTTGACCACGACTCACAGTGGATCGAAAAAGGCTCTCGAAGACATAAGAGCTTAAATTTTAAAGGTTCGTTTTTTGTTTGAATTGGTTTGTAACACGCAATATCATGCATAAATATATCATAGGATTCAATCTGGTAGGCAAAGTGGCAACTTATTTTTTTTTTTTTTTTTCTTAAATAATGAATGTAGCTAATGTTTATAATCTCTGGATCCGAGAGAAAAACCAGGATATCCTTGCACACGATGATGTAACTATTTATTTAAGATTTTTTGACATACTTATTTTTTTCAGATTTAGTGCGGCTTAAAAAATATTCTCAAAAAATCTCGTTATATGAAGTACGTAAAAAAAAAAATTGTTACATCACCATGTGCAAGGCTGTGGAAGTCAAACCTGATTCCACACTGTTGACTGGCAATTTTTTACATAATTTGGACTGATAGGATAACGAATATAACTAGCCTATATTGTCCCACTGCATGGAAATAGCCTCCTTTCTTTTCCAGACAATTCTATTTTTTGCTAGTGGCCAGACCTTTTGACCTTTCGGTAGGAGTCAAGCTAGTCCCGCCGTCTCCACCTTGGCCTGCTACTAGAAAAAGATAGAAAATGCTATCTTGTTAGATTTCCACAAATAATACCAGACTATTATTGTCCCACTGTGGAGCAAAGGCTCCTTCTCATACAGAGAAGGCACGAGTATTGGTCGCGTGTTCAAGACAGGTTGGCGATTTCAAACATCACTATTTATGTATTCACGAACCTGCACGAAGATCAAGCGAAATAGCAAGTCATTATTAGATATCGTATTTTTATGGGCAATAGTACCTACAGAATATGTTAAAGCCTCTTAATAATTATTTATATGATGGAAAACATCGTGAGGAAACCGGCATGCCTGAGAGATATTTCTCGACGGTGCGTGAAGTCAAGTCAGAGGCCCATGGACGGCGTAAAAATTCTGACACCAGGCTAGTCAGTAACCACACGAAAAAGAAAAAAAAAAGAAGAAGCACCTGAATATGTTTTGAAACCAAACATATTTATCGACAAATATATGGAAAAGGCAAGAATGAAAGTACTAGATTTAGTATTACATAGAACAAATATTTTCGTACGAAGGGTACTGACCTTTCACTGTTTTGACAAACTACAATGATAATATTTTGCCATACGACAATAATACTTTGACATGCGACAGTCCCCTTTGCTATTTAATATTTTATTATTGGACTTTTCAGCTACGACAGTTTTTCCTACCTTTATAAATGTATTTTCAGCAGTTATTTTTCATATGCTATTTTACATAGAATATTTACGAACTACCTTCTATGTATCTACTAATAATATTGTTCTTCTCTTCATAAACGTATTAATAATATTTTTCTTTTTCTGATCATTTACGTTTTCGTTTGTTTTGCGCTATTTCTGAGATTCTATTCTAGTTATCATTGCGAAAATAGAAAGAAAATAATAGTTGTTCAGTAATAAAAGATACTAACGATTTACACACGCCTTTCTGTATAAATTACACTTTTTTAGAACTTACAGAAAAACCAGTTGATTTTGTTCTGTAACAAAGCATAATATGCTTACAGATCGAACAAAGTCAACTCGGGTAGGGCAAACCAATCTAATAAACAGGGATAGTCAACCCAAAATCGCATTCACAGAAACAAAAACAAATCGATAGTAACAAATCGACTTCGCGTGACAGTTTCGTATAAAACAACCCAGTCCCACGTGGTTAATATATTCTATAGCTTTATGTGGAAGCTGAGTCCCAATATCACATGATATAAATCTAAGAAGCAGACTATATACTGTGAAAACGCGACGGGGGTTTGAAACAGAACGAAATGTATGGAGTTCGTTTCCAATGTCGACGGGCTTGTAAATTTTTAACTACCAATGGTTTCTATTAAAACCTCCTGAATAGAGTTGACTTTAAATTGAGTACAAGTAATAAAAAGAAATCTTAATTAGCAAAGTTAGAAAAATGTTAGAAAAGTTTCTTTTGGAGCCGATATTATTAGATATTAATGACAATATTGCGTTATACCCAGTACATTTATTAAATACGAGGAAAAACATAATAATTATTACGTAGCTAGTTTAATGAACTAGCGAAACCGTCGCTTAGACGGTTTCGCTAGTTCATAAAACTAAAATTAAGTTATGAATAAAAAACAGTTGGTAAAAACTTACAATTTAAACATTTTCAAAATATGGTGTTTTAATAGTCTTTTAAAAGTTGAAAGTGATTTTGATTCCTTAATCACTTTAGATAATTTATATAAAATTGAGCTCCCTCATATACCACAGTCTTTTTACCGTAGTTTATCCTCGGTATGTCTCGAAATGTACTGAAGATTCCACAATAATTTACTTCACAAAGGTAAACAAGAATAAAGGGTAGGTAGGTTCTAACCAAAGAGTATATAACGTATGATATCTCGCTACAATCAACCTCGTTAGCGGCTTGTATGCAGTATTTATGGACAGATTTTATGAATGCCATGAATTTCTATCGTCAAAGCAGCATGAAACTACATCAAGTTTTTGTTATTCAGTCATCGTACGGTCAGAGCTATAAATGAACAATATGGAGACGACATTACGACAATAAATGTAAACACTGGCAATACTAATATATAAAAGTATTTTGGAACAATCAAATAAAACCTAATATCAAAAATAAAATAAAAAACGATTTTTTAAAACAAAATAAATGTAATGTTGAGCCGATTAGAGTATTGCCAATCTTTGACTAGCTATATTGTCCCAAACTATTGGTTAAATTTGATTTTATTTTTATGTGCTGCGTTTTATCTAATAACGTTGCCAGTCGCAACGTTATTAGATAAAACGCAGATAAATTTATTTTCGTATTGTCGTCTTTACCTTGTGCTCAGTAAAATTCACTAGTAAAGCCATTGCCAGTTTAATTATTAATGTGCAGGTAGGGAAATCAATTGTTTATTTATCAAATTGAAACTCTACACCAATTGGTCATGTCATTTCGTACAACTGAAAAAGAATGGCTGTTGTCATTTGAATGTACTGACAGTTTGAGTTGATATTCAATTTTTTAATCAATTAATTGCACTGATTTTACTACAATTAAGACTACCTACAACAGGGATGGCCAACTTAGTTAGACCCAAGATCTACTGTTTACTGACGACACCCTGTGCGATCTACCAATTACATACTTTTTGATTTTTTTTATGAAACAACCTACCTACAATTACCTACGTACTATTATTTATTTTATTAAGAGATCATAAAATTGAAAATTATTCTTAGTAACTACTTATTTATAGTAGTGTAAGTATTGCGTCTGAGCTACTGCCTGGAAGAGAGGATAAATAACGTGATGGAACGGCGAATGAAAAATGATACAAGATGGTGCGTGCAGCAGTTGGTGATTACGTTGCGTAGTCTATTCTATATAATATTTTTAGGTATATTAACTTTTTTTTTGTTTTGCCACGATCGACTGGACTTATAGCCGCGATCGATCGGTCGATCGCGACCGACCGGCTGGCCACCCCTGACCTACAACAAACAAAGTGAAACAATTTTTTTTTGCATCTTACAATAATCCAAACTATAACAACTCGTTAGTCAGCTTAATTTGTTTCGAATAGCCAATAACACGAACATATACAATTACTTCATTTGCAACTTTCATTCTTTTTTGTGTGGTTAGAGACTAACCTGGTGTCAGAGTTTTAAAGCCACACAGGGGCCTCTGACTTGGCTTCATATGCCGTCGAGAAATATATCTCTCAGGTATGTCGGTTTCTACACGAAATTTCCCTTCACCGTTTTTGAAGCAAGTGATAATTATACAATACGCACATGAATCCGAAAAGTCAGAGGTGCGTGCCTTGGGTTCGAACTCGAGATTTATGACTTGGCAGTCCAACGGTCACACCACTAGGCTATCAATATATGCTATGCTGTAAACTGTATTTGAAACTGAAATTGGACAATGTACTACAATTGGGTAAAATCAATAATCTCAAAAGCGTGTTGATTTCTTGATCAAGTCGCTTTTGTTCACAAATATAATCCGCCTTCCTCGTTGGTCTAGTGATCGTGAGCTTTACTGCTGAGCATGAGTCCTGGGTTCGATTTCTGGAACCAGCAAAAGTGTTATTGGGTTTTCCATCTGGAATTTCTCAGTAGCAGTCCGGTTGATGGGAATAGGCTCGCCCCTTATAACATGACTTACACATAGCTGACGAAATGTGGGTGTACTAAAGTATTACCTCTACTTACCTCTTCGGGGATTAAACGCGTGATGTCATGTTATGCTAACTGTACCCAGTTGAGTTAACGGCCAAAATAAACTAATAAATCAAAGTAATCGGTTATAAAATTAGCTTGATGGTTCTTATTTAGTAGGAACAGTATAATTTTAACCATGCTTTGCATTCCCGAGCGTGGTAAATTGATTGACTTCAAATCGGGATACGAAAATAGAGTTAACTGCACGTTGATTCAGATCGTATTGGTTTTGTGGTGCTAAAGTTAATAATTATAAATCTTCTAGTTTTATATTTTTAATCTTCTAGCTATTTTTTGGTAAAACAAAATAAGAAATAAGCATTCCCTTTGTCCTTCGCTTTTCTGTGGGGTAAAGTCAGCGTTTCCTCCCGCTGTATCCGGAACAGGAACCTCCCGAAACAACCGTGTCCGGTGAGGAACTGTCAGGCGGAAGGTGAGGACGCCGTGGCACCTCTCTACCCACTCCTCAAGTTTAGCTGCACCCTGCGGTTTCACCTGCATAAGTCTCGATCCCGTGGGAATATCGGGATAAAAAGTATTCTATATTCTAACCCACTTTATGGTCTAACCATACATCAAATTTTATCCAAATCAATTCCGCCGTTTTAGCGTGAAAGCGTAACAAACAAACATTAAAAAAATCAAATCTATTCTTTTTATTATAATATAAATAATACTAATTAGTTAAATAAATAATTAAAAAGAACCAGCAGTCTGTCTGCAGGAGCAAATATATGGAACGTTAAGGTTAGGTACTTATTTGTAAGAAATATTAAAATTCTCACTCAAGTTTTAAACTACATGCACATGTGACAAAGCAAAGCCCGCATAGTTTTTAAAAAATAAAATTCTGTAAAGTAGCTTGTTGCTTTGCAACCTGCACAAATATTTAACCAAACAAAAGATATCTTGGTGAAATTCTACATAATGAATAAATTTCCTGGTCTCACCCTCCAGAGTTTATATTATTTTTTCCTCAAAAAATACAGTAGGCACATTGAGAGGCTTTTTTAAAAACTTTCAGCACTTTCCTCCTCCCAGTTTAAAATTAGTACGAGTTTTAAAAAGTCTTCGAGGGGTACCATTACTTACATAAACATTTGAATTTTGTTCCAAGTTTGAATATTCCGAACTTCATTTGTCGGGATTCGAAGCTTCACGGAAAATGAACGCAATGAAATTGTGCCAATCAGGATTGCGTTCTAAATTAAAAATAAATCCCTATATTTTATGAAAGTGTTGTTGGTCGCTTTTCTTGCTAACAGATCAAGCATTTGGCACTTTTCATATTATGTTTAGTCGAGAAAAATATTTTTGTTCCATCTCAGGGATATAGAAACATAATTGTTATGTCCTCAGAAAAAAAAAATCTCAGTATATAAAAAAAAAAAAACGTATCATTTGTATTCCCAACGCTTTACTGCCACATACTAAATTTAAATAAATGAAGAGTAACTTTCTCACTACAATGGTATCAACATATCGTGCATACTATGACCGAAATAAGCAAAAAAAAGTTGGTCGTAACCAGTTTTGTTCCCAAGCACTGGATAAAACCTAGTTTGATACCAAGTTCCCAGGACTTAACCAAGTTTGATTCCAACAGGTTAGTCAGGGTCGAATTGAAGAACTAGGACTTAATAATAAAATAAAGCTTATTTTATTTAGGTAGGTGGGTACCTACATAGATTTATTTAAATTATTAAATAATTAGACTTAGCATAGAATATTTCTTAAACGTTCTAACTTAAATTAATAAAAATAGTACCTCTTCTCTGGATTCGCATTCTATTTCTTCCGCGTCATTTATTGCTTTATTGGGTTGGATTTCAGCATTATTCTTAACGTATGAATAAAACTTTAACTCCTCGAGATCCTGCCAATTTTCTCCAAAATATTTTATAAGTAAAGTCTTTACGTCCATGATTTTTAATTGTTACACTGGTATATTTGGATGACCTACTGGATTGACCTTATTCATCAGTTTAACTTGCCTGCAAACATTTTCATATTTTCCTATTTTAGTTTTATAAAACCTTTCCGACTCCACCAATACATTTCCGGCTCTCTTTGATCTTTTTATGAAAAATCTCTTGCACTGTGCAAAATGCACTAAAATTACTACGCGTCCTTTCTTTAAGCAAAGAGCTGCTAAAAACATTTTTTGGCACACATGTACAGATTTTCTGTCGACTTTTATATTATATTTTATAGTAAACTGCTTGGTGGCTTTCGAAAAGCTCTGAGTCCTAGGTATTTTTCTTTTAACAGGAATCGCTTGGCAGCATTTTAATATAATTGCATTTTGATAAGATTTTTTCGCATTTTTATAGAATGCTTTGCTTTTATATTCGCAACGTGATATTCTTGGCAAAGTCTTTGCAGTATACCTAAAACAAAATAAAAATGGGTTAGAAAAAAAAACAGTCCTTAGGATAAAATATAATTAACGAAAAATTAATAACGAAACATAAATGAGCCTAAATCTCAAAATATACCTATCTATCCCCATCCCAAATTTTACAAAATCTAGCCTTTTTTTTTTTGGGTGGGAAATCATCGAATAACTTCTCCCTCTCTGGACGGAGCGGGAGGGCGTGTCAGACTCTTACTGACTAAAACCCACCCGTGTTCCTTCGGTTGCCCTGTTACCGGGGGCCACGATCTCCCTTTCGGTTTTCTTCGCAACCCCGGCAGGCATCGGCCCTAGCGGACCCCGTCAATTCTGCTGACATCTCTTTGAGGCGCGCGTGGAACACAACGCGCCGTCGACCCGGGCCTGGTCCTTATCGGACGGTGAGCTACCCATTGCTCACAGTCCGCAAGCCCGCGCCTACGGTGGCCGGAAATCGGCTTGCGACTCCCGACGCCCTGGGCGTCTCCTCCTGCGGCGGTTAGGGGCGTGAGGGCGCGAAATTTGCCTCTCCCTCACGCGTTCCGCCTCCTCCGTCGCGAGCATTACCGCTTCGCAGAAGGAGGTGACGGCCTCCCATTTCCTCTCGCTCCGTACCATGGCCTGAACCAGGGCCGGACGCGAGAGATCACCGCCGCCGATCGCCTCCACGAGGACACGGCGATGCTCCGCCCAAGCTGGGCAGACCTCCACCGTATGCTCCACCGTGTCCTCCGGGCGATCCACACAATGATGACACCCGGGCGCCTCCTCCCGCCTTATCCTGTGCAGGAACCTCCCGAAACAGCCGTGTCCGGTGAGGACCTGCGTCAGGTGGAAGGTGAGGACGCCGTAGCGCCTCTCTAGCCTTACGTTGTTTTTCAATTAAAAACATTCGTCTTTAGTTTTGCATTGATCCAAATTACATTCATAATTTTAGACAACATAAAATAATCTTGCTACTTAAAGCTACGATTTTCATAAAATAATAACAAACAGTTAAACAGACTCAGGACCAGGAATGCTGCCCTGGAAAATTCAAACGTACCTCAGTTTTTTTGCCTGATTTGCTTTCCATTTTTAGGGCTGTGGCGTTCGTTTTCTTGCATTATTTTTAACATCAGATGTTGATTTTTATTCATTTTGAGGATTCACAATAGAAAACACAATAAAATTTGGTAAATATTATCAAAACTTGTACAAAAATCGTACAACTTGTACGAGCTCTTTGCAAATAATCTAAAGAGCGGCCATTACTATTTTTTTTTTCAAATGGAGCACTTCCATTTGTTAATTTGGACGTAACCAACTTTGAAACTCAATTCAAAGGGACGAAACCAAGTTTGATACTAAACCTATGTTTTTATTTAAAATTACTAGCAACTGAGCTATCTTTGATACTAAATTGTTTTTTGAGGTATTACGCAGTCCCGAAATGAAAATGTTACGATTAAAAAGACATTTTATAAAATTGGTGGACATAACCAGTTTTGATTCTATGAAATGTATATAATGAATCTATATAATGAATACATAAATCTATGTAAGGTGTGCTAAGTAGATTACAAGGTGGGTTATATAAATAATTATTTATTAATAAAGCATCAGTACCATAACAGCGTCTTGTTTTCATAATGTTAGCATTAATTAATTAATCCCTAATGGTTTCTCACTGACGTCTCTGGAACTATAATTATATTAGTAAATTAATATTCATGTTATAATAACATGGAGTTGCAATAACGCCTTTGGTGTGGGAATCAGCATGGCTTCATAGTAGGTACATACCATATTTCAATTTCCAAGATAATATTTACATAATCTAAAGCTAATAGTGTTAAAATAATAATATGTACAAGTATATTAAAAAGGGAGGGGAATGAATCGTAGGGCATCAAGAAATTCGTCCACATCGCTGTCAACAGGAAAAGTACCCAAAAAGCTGGCAGCCACCGTAGGCGCGGGCTTGCGGACGGTGAGCAATGGGTGGCTCACCGTCCGATAAGGACCAGGCCCGGGTCGACGGCGCGTTGTGTTCCACGCGCGCCTCAAAGAGATGTCAGCAGATTTGAAGGGGTCCACTAGGGCCGATGCCTGCCGGGGTTGCGAAGAAAACCGAAAGGGAGATCGTGGCCCCCGGCAACAGGGCAACCGAAGGAACACGGGTGGGTTTTAGTCAGTGAGTCTGACACGCCCTCCCGCTCCGCCCAGAGCGGGAGAAGTTATTTGATGATTACCCAACCTCAAAAAAAAAGGATGGCCACGTCAAAAAACAGTGGCACTCCGGGAGTGCCGATAGAAGTGAAAACTTGAACAATTTTATTGTGCAGGATAATACTTTTAATGAGGTGTCGGTAACGGTAACAGTGTTGCGATTTCAATTGTTTTTTCCCATCTCAAAAATGCCCAATGCGCCTAAAGAAGTTTTCATTTTAAAAATAGTGTGTGTATAATATTAAGAAGGAACACTAACTATGAACTACAATTCAATGGAATGGCGGGTGGTGTTGTATTTATTCAAGTGGTGTATTTTTTAGCTATAACATAAGTGTGAAACAGAACTAAGTTATGAACAAAACAACAATAGAAATTATTTATTCCTTCAATTTTGATATACTCCTCGATGATTAGCTTCCGTTTTATTTAAACATGGATACTAGAAATTCGTAAAGATAAATTACAACTCAGTTTCTTAAAACGTCCAAATATCCACGGGTTTACAGCCCATCGAATAAAAATAAACTAGCTTAGCTGCAAGTTTTTCATAAATGCACTCAACTATAATTATACTGGTCTCATCCTAACTCAAAAATTAATTTAATTACTATTCATAACCGTGTATTCTGCAATAAACTACTTCTTTGACGGTAACTGTAACGCTTATGGGAAAAGGTGCACCTGTTATAATATCCATTTTAGTTTCTTTAACAACTTTGGTTTTAATCCTTAATGTTTTATAGCGTTCCTAACTTGTGCAATGGTCTACACAAGTTTTAGTTGTGTTCCTGAGTAATTTTGCGCACAGTCACTGAACTAAAAGATTAAGCAATTTTCACATAAATTTGTTTTAGCATCGTGTTTTAACATCTTTTTAGCAATAAAGTGAAAATGGCTTGCACTGTGCAAGTAAAAATATTGACGAAACCATTTCGTGACCGCTTTTACTGAAACTCTGTTTCTGAATTGAGAATTGGTCAAACTCAATATTGGTATATTTTTTAAATTTAATGTCTTTGCATAAACCGTAAGAAATTTCGAATTTCGGGCTACATTGTAGGAATCACTTTAAGCAAAGCTAAAGTAGAGTTGTCAACTTCTAATTCTCAATTTAGAAACCGGGTGTATGACTTTTATACAAAATGTTTTAGCTCTTGTTGACTCAAAATTAGAAAGAGAAGAACTGATGTATGAACTATCTCTTTATTTACATAGGACAATAGTCAAGGGTAAAGAAAAACATCGCGAACAACCTCATACATATTTTGTAATAAACAAACGTACGGGCAGGCAACTCGTGAAAACTGCAATTTGTTGCCCATGCTAGGCATGAATTGCTACTTATTTATTACACAAGTTCGGCGCAGTCAGAAGCATGTGTTATAAATGTTCTGTTGTATAAGCAGAATCTGATTTCAAGTATCATGCCAGATATTATTTATTGTTATGATAAGATTTAATCAACTTAGTTTTTACTTAAAGCGTTAGCATAACTGCATCTCCGACTGAAACCGATTTGAATACCCAATAAAAATCCAACGATTCAGGTGCTCGATTAGATTTGGAATAACCTTTTTAAAGTGGAAATTGTAGATTTCAGAGTTGTTGATTTAATCTATTTGATGCCATGCAAACTCCTTCCCTTCTGCTTTAATATTTATTTCAACAGTAACAAAAAGAATAGCAGCACCCTTTTCTTTGACAACAACAAAGCCCATTTCTCAGTCCCCCATAAACAATACCACATTTAGCGCACATTAATTTATTCGCAGGGTAAACTTCACCACAATCTAGCAACACTACAGTTTACACAAATGGGCACGCCCAACAAACAAGAATATAAAAGCTATCACGTTGAATGGAAACTTATTGTGTAGTTGTGACGTAACAGCTTGGATATCAGAGAGATTTAGGTTACCATGTTATGGTTGATGAAATTGTAATTGGCTGAAAGGAGAAGCAAGAAATCTTCTCAAACCGTATCCAAATTCAAATTGCCGTAAAAGTTGAAGAAGTAAATGCCAGATATATGAAAGCTACTGGGTTGACAAGGTCGGATAATGATGTCATCAGTATACATTTATGTCAACTTTTCATACGTATGTTATGATTGGCATCCTAGCCTAAACAGATGCGGTTGAAAATATAGCATTCTGGAAATCTAAGTATAATATAGTGCCGTCAGATTTATATTTCAGATGAAAGATTTTTTTTAATATGCATGGGTAATCAAACATACATATTATCCTAAAGTAAATGGATATTACTGAGAAATCATTGACTTTAAAATTCAGTTTTCTGGTAAAGTATTTTATTTGTTTACATTTTTGATTCCATGGTTTTGCTACTAATAAACTACAATAAGGACCCATGGGTATCAAAGGTGATTAAACATCAACATGTTTATGTAATGCAATAACAATATTATGATCATTAATTTGCTAACCATTGTATACAAGATCCATTTAGGTGTTACCTTGTTTCTGTGAAATACTTCTTCATTAATATGTATTAATATCAATAAATGCTATTTCAAATATAATTTTACTAATGAAAACTGAGCATAAAATAAATGATTGATGATAGTGAATGCGACAATCAATATCCAATTCTACTTTATTTTCTGACAACAGTATATACAAAATATTTCCACAAAAGGTAACTTGTTGATTAATGGGCTGTCAGCATCAGAAAAGGGCTGTTAGACCAAATTATTGTGTTAATTAAAGCGAATGAGAAAATTAAGAGTCATTAGAGAGTATAAAATATAGGTCCGAATACAGTTCCTTGTGGCACTCCGTACAAAAAACAAAATAGTTCTTATATCAGAACACAATTCGAAAGAGTAAATAAATCTTAGGTTTGTTCTACCGATATTTCGTCGACGCAATAACTTATATACTTATATAGCTTCCCATGAATGGATAGTCTTATTAGAGTTTAACATCATATGTTACTGATTCACTCAAAGGCCTATCTTCTATTGTAATATTTTTATTATCTTTTACTTCTTCCTTTTATTATCCTCTCGTTTTCCCATACATTTTATTGTAGCATGCTGCCAATAAAGGTCATTCTTTTCTTTCTTTATGTTGGTTTCATAAGTTGATTCCATAAGTTGATACAAAAAAAAAACCCTAGCCTTATTAACAAAATAATGCGGCGTAAAGATTATGTTTACTCTAAACCTAAAAAACATGTATGGTTATTTAAAAAAAAAACTCGAAGCATTTATTTCAATTAAACTCTTTACAGGCACTTCTGAATTGTCAGGGAGTCGGTCAATCAAAAATATGAAGATAGTTGCCCATTCCAAAGCGTAATAGGTACTTATGGAGAAGAACGGGCAAGAAACTCCATGAACACTCTTTTAAGTTATATTGTCACATCGTACTGTATTCGCCGGCAAACTGTGTTGCTGTCTGGGAGTGACGTGGGTCCTTTCGAATTGTCTTGGTCCAAAGACGCCGAAGCACTTCAGCCGTATTGAAACGCACGAGCTTATTTTAGGCGAAAGCGTCGGGGTAGTCCAATATTCAAATTTTCTTAAGTTTTTTTGCAATTTGCACGTCATTATCTAGTTCTATGTTGATCTAAATATGATTTGCGGCCGTATCAAATATTCATTTTTAGAATTATAATCATAAACATCATCAATACATCTTTCTAAATTCATATTACCTTATTTAATTCATGTTTCATGAAATCCTGGGATTTGAGGCCAATTCTAACTTACGAGTTGTATTATTGATTCTAATGGTAATAATTCTGTAAAGCCTTATTTGTCACGGTCGTGAATCATGTTTTAATCAACATACAACCGGACAGTGACCTGCAAATTGCAAAAAACGTAAGAAAATTTTATTTTTTTATTCTAAAGGTACCGGTTTTAACTTTACATTTATTAATAAGAATTAGATTAATCACATCCAAAATCAGTATCGATTCATTTTTCCAAAATTTCAGTTGTGAATTTTACAAAGAAGTCAAAGCAGATTTTATTTTCTCGGCATTTATGTTGGCAGTAAAACCGTAGATTTGGCAAACGATTAAAATAATAAAAATCGTCTTGCCCGAAGCAGCTTACGGAAAGTCCTATTTTATAAAGTTGGAACCTGCATTTGGTTTATATTTCTCTTCTGTTAGCTGCCTTGTAATAAAAGAAAACTTGGTAACTGTTTTAACAAATAAAATAATAATTTAATTGGTAAATATTTTGACGCCAATGTCGGCGTGAAAGTCTGGGCAGGTATGATTTAATCTTTTATAGTACCTATTTATTTCACAGTACTTATAAAGCTAAGTTTTATACCTACTACTAATAAATAATACGTGAATTGCTTAAGCCACGCAAACGTGAAGGGTTCCTTTTCCCTCAAAAAGTAGGGTGACACTGCCAGATTTTGTTTATCATACTTTTGCTTTGATTTCGAAATTAAAGAAACTGATTGTTTTTCAGAAGTTATTTCTACCAACACTTTTAGCTTTTTGCTTTTGATTTTGCTTGCAGTATGTGGGCAAGTAGTACATTTCCAATGTATATAAGATCAGTTAGCTATCTAATGATTTGTCTATCTATATTACTGTTTTACTTTAAATTAGACTAACTTCCTTCAGACAGACACTCATTATTTTACTCTCCATAATTACAGTTTCTTCAAACATTTTAATTACATCAGTCCTTGAACCTACAATACTGCCTACTTCGAGATTTATTCGGAGAGCTCAGAAATGACCAAGACAAATGGGACTGTCTGTCTGTCTTTATTCTTAGGCCTAACGTTCACAACGCTACTCAAAACCAACACTACTCAAACCAGTTACTAGCTCAAATAACCTATGAGTAGCTAAAATGTCACAACACTAGTGTTTCATTTTCTTTCTTTCTTTCAAATACACAAAGTAAAGTGCTTGCCGGACCGAACTCAGGACCTATCTATCACTCGTAAGTCGCGGCCGATACCACTGGGTCACTACTGCTCTCAAAACGGTGAAGGAAAACATCGTGAGGAAACACGTGTCCTCGAACCAAAAAATTCCCAGCCCAGACCTTCTCATAGAGAGGAGGCCTGCGTCCCAGCAGTGGAAACATTATAGTCGGACTAGCAGCGCCTCGCGGTTTCACCCGCATAAGTCTCGATCCCGTGAGATATCGGGATAAAAAGTATCCTGTGTGTTAGCCCAGGTTATAAAATATGTCTGCCAAATTTCATCCAAATACGTTCAGTAGTTTTTGAGCGAGAAAGAGTAACAAACATCCATCCATCCTCACAAACTGTCGCGTTAATAATACTAGTAGTAGGGTTATGACCGTACAAGACTTACTAACGCATTATTAGCAAGTTGTGATTGGTTGCATCATCATTGTATTACTATGTAGTACTGTGACATTCTGGCCACTCATTGGTGGATTTGAGTTTATAACACATTACTTTTTATTAGCGCCGTGGACGATCGACCTTAGGAAGTCCATTTGAGTCTGGATCTCCACAGTGTCGTCATGAATTCAGCCGTAAAAGCAACACAAAGGCTGTTTAAGGGCTAGTTTGTACCTGAAAGGGATGGTTGTGAGTTAGATAATACAAGTCTTCTTTCCTAGAGTTAGAAGCAAAGGGGAAAGTAATATAAGTGGATGGTGTAAGATTGCATATTATTTTAAGATTAGTCAAGTGTACTTAAATATAATGGATAGTATGCTGTAAATAGATAGAAGTCTGTATCTTCAAAATACCATAATCTATAATAATAAGATTATTGTTTTTTTTTTGTTCCTGTATATATATTTAGTATGTATGTATTTATATATTATTATTTAGGATATGTATATATCTGTGTATTTGTTTTAGTATATTGTATACCTATTATTTGCACCAACGATAGCCCCATTTTATGTCCAGGCAAATCACTGTCCATTCCAAGGTTGCATAGAAGAGATCGCGATAAGGCCGCCCATTGTATATTTTAAAGTATTTTTTTTTTGTTATTTGTTTTTGTGGTTTACCTACAGTAAATTATATTACTTATATAAATAAATATATTGAATTGGTAATAATTTCAATTTACAGTAATGAGAACAATGTCCAGTATAGGTGAACTCATTGCTCATTCTCATTACCCATTGCATAGTAAGCTCCATTCCTTAATTATTGTTAAGAAATGTGAAATCTTCTATTCGTTTCGATGGTACATCTATATTGCTTATACTGTTTGAGTCCAGTCCAGGCCACGTTTATTGCGGCCTCAGACGCTTTGCTCAGAAAAACTTATTCCCTCTCTAGTAAACTTTGTATATAAATTATAAATGCTACCTTTGTAATATTTATGGATTTTTATAATAAATCTTTCTATGCACCATTGGACAAGGAACACCTGCAATACTCTGACCCAATACTCAATACTCTGTCTTCTCTTCGGACATGCGTCATTTCATAGTTACCTTTCCAAATGCATCAGGTTCTGGGTTCGATTTCCACGTCGGGAAAAGTTTTATTGGGTTTTTCAGAGATTTCTCAGTAGCAGAGTCCGCTCTGTTACTGAGAAATCTCTGAAAAACCCAATAAAACTTTAAAACCGGGCACAAATGCAGACTCCGGTCTGGATTTGTGCCCGGTTGATGGCAATAGGCCCGTCCTCTATTACATGGGACTTAAACATAACTGGCGAAATGTGGGTGGAATACCTCTACCTACCTCAAAGACCCGACCCGTGATTAAAGACGTGATGTTATGATGTTTTTCAAATCTATGAATCATCTATTTTTGTCGTTTTCTGCTGTTGAGTACCTATTATCCCAAGGTACCTACAAACTCAAAAGTGCTCGTGGGTGGAAGATAATGTAATGATATAAAACAGCTCATAAAGTTTGTCTATAGATTTAGACTAACCAACGCATTTGTTTTATGTAAAAGAACGATAAGTCTTTTCCTCAGTGGATTTAGAACAAGCGTAGGATGAAGCAGTTAAAATGCATTATCTATGTTTAACTTAAAGCCTAAAAGAATAATTGCCATACTTTTTTGCTCCAGAGTGAAATTTCTAACAAACGCTTAGTCAAAGCAAATGACACCTCATTTATCAAAAGGAGTGAAGAATTCATGAGAAAAAGATGAATATGTATTCACACAAATGTACCTTTCTTTCCAATTTATTATAGCAACTTCTAAACCATCAACATCACTTTACTGGTCATATTTTATAACCGACCGTAGATGCCTTTCATGAACTGCTTTATCAAAAAGAGATCAACGGTTTACGAGAAAGAACACAAAAATGGGTACACATTACTCTTCAGTAGTACTGCAGTACACATTCCTTTTTCTGTAGCAGTCTAAGAGCAATATAAATAATAACAGCTTCAGTCGTAAAGTTTCAAAGAAACCAATTAATAACTTTTTATTACAATCTACAATGAAAATGTAATAAAAAGAGAAATATAGGTACGTTTTTCCGTATCGTGACAAAAACCCAACAAAATTTTATTAGAAGTAAATAGGCAGCAAAGTGTGGCTCGACTGTCGGAACAAAGTATTACTTAAAAATATTAAATTACAATTCCTGAGTTTGAGCACGCAACAAAGTAATTTAATTTACGAACCTGTGTTCAGAAGGCTCTGTAGGCTCTATGCGGCACTGCCGAACGCACATTAAAAATTCATATATTAAAAAAAAAAATCACCTCTAAAAAAATTAAATGCAATACACAGCACACTATCACTTAGCTGTCACAATGTTATGTACACTTTAATTTCGAATTTCATGTTTAGTTTCCTATGCGGCCGGCAGGCGGCGCTGGCGTGCGCTTCTTACCGCGGTCATCTACACACTAACGTCTGACTGTGTGATTCGCGCATGCGTCGTTACTCCTACACCCGATACCTACATTTCATTTTGTAATGAACTGATCTTTTCTTTAGTACATCCAAAAATAGACCCAAACTGCTAGCAACATAGAGTCGGATTTCGATCTAGTACCAAATTAAAGGGTGCGATTCGACTTCGCAGTTCTTCCGTCTCCCTTCCACTAACGATGTCCACATGCATTTGAATTTTAATTGAGTATATATCTATGTGGTTGTATATGAAACAGTTTTCAAGTCTTTATGTCAACGGTCAGCGTCAAATTACTGTGACAAAGTGATTGGTGGTAAATGTCACCAAAAAGTTGGGAAAGGGCTTTTATTTTTGAGTTCTTTTTCCTTATTCCATTACGGACTTTCCTTTTAGGGTCGAGTCTCAATTTTAAAATAGTGTACATTTTCTTGGCCAACTTTTCCTTATGTTTCGGGCTACGCGCGAAGGTGGTGTCGTGTTCTGGGTAATAATCAAAGGAACCCATTACCCCAGTTAAAGTTAAGTTCATAATGAAAGCGGTTTACGCACGTTTTCCTGACATTTGTTAACCACAGCACTATAAAATGATTACGTAACTAGATATTTTATGAAAATTGCGTTCTCTTTAATAATATACGTAGGGCGGATTACCTAAATATTACATGAATAAAGTTAACGAAAACAATGATTATCAATAAGAATGGGAGAAATTGTGATAAATGTTGTAATTAAAAAATATTTTGTATGGAACTCCAATTCATCAAAATTTTCATTTCAGTCGGAAGACGACCATTGCTGGAAAAAGGCCTCCCCCAAGCACCACCACTTCAACTGGTTATATGCTTCACGCATCCAGGGGATTCTTGAGGCTTAACCCTAACTGCCAATCTAATAATTATTCCATAACATTAGCATCAGAGTCTGATAGACAGTTACACCTTTATTTCTAGAGTGCGTTTCATAAAATAGTTCCTTTGCTGTAATGTTGGCTCCACTGTTGTAAGGCCGAACACGAATATGCTACGGCGCTACCTAATAGGTCCGTTGTTAAAGTTTAACAGGGGAGCCAACATAACAGCAAAGGAACTATTTGATGAAACGCATTCTATATGTCGCATAAAGTTAAGACAAGCTTTAACGTCAAAAGTGTATGACTATAAGACTGACATTTAATCGTGGTTTAATCATTATTTAACTTTAAGTAACGTTTATAAATACATACATAGGTAGTTGTTCGGGCAAAGTGTTACTGGGATTTTCTTTAAGGAACTTCTCAGTAGCAGCCCGGAGTCTGGATTTGAGCCCGGTTGATGGCAATCGGGTCTACTAATACACTGTAATCCGGCGTGAATATAGGTGTAATGTTATGTTATGTTAGGATGGCAATCGCCCCTATTAAGTACATTGGACTTCAAAATATTTGGCAAAATCAAAATCAATCTGCCTCGCCTTTTCCCAACTATGTTGGATCCAGCTGATTATCAGTATTTTACTTGGAGCGACTGCCTATCTGACCTCCACAACCTAGTAACTGGGCAATACGATACCCCTTGGTAAAACTGGTTGTCAGACTTTCGGGCTTCTGACGACCCGTAACGACTTTCAAAAAACCACGAATGACAGCCGGGACCTACGGTCTCACATGCTTTTCGAGGCACGAAGGAGTCTCGGTATGTAAACATGGTCACCCATCCACGGACCAACCCCGGCAAACGTAGCTTAACCTGAAGGATTGATCAGTGCGGCTATTATTACTTAGCTACAAGCTTCTCCAAACTCCATTTGGCTATATGTGGGTGTAAATACGAAAGTACACTTCTGTCTAACCCTTCGAGGAATTTCAGGCGTGATTTATGTAAACTGTATACCTCAAAAGAGTAGACAGAGGTATTTCGTCCACCCATTTTGTCAGTTAGGTAGTTAACCATAGCAACACATAATTACGTGCAAATAACCAGACACCTCTGAGAATCTACAGTGACACATATACAAACGTTTCAGGTACGTGTTTCACGCAAATACGATTGAAGTGAAAATAGCGTCCTGCATAATAGATGAGTCTGGTCAGCTTGCGTTCGTCTCAAACTAAGCCTTGAATAGGTAATAGAACGCTGTGGATTCAACATGTTTTAAGAGCTTATAGATAAAGGCATGTCAGTACCGAGTTATTTTTGGTTAGATTATGTCAGTACCGAGTTATTTTTGGTGAGGTTATTTCTAAGGTTGAAATAAAGGCTCCCGCAGACAGGCGCGACGCGACAGCACGACGCGACTCTAGTAGAAAAAATTCTATGAAAACTTCATGGAAAAAGTTCCAGAATCGCGTCGGTCCGTCGCGTCATGCCTGTCTGTAGCCTTTAATTTGAAATTTGGCATTGCATACACGACCTTGTAATTACTCTACCACTTTTATCAACTTTCGCAACAATTCCCATTAAATCTAAACTTTACTAAGTTTGAAATGGGCTAGGGTCGTCACGTGGGTGACTGAAGACGGGCGTCGTCACAGAGGCAGGCTTAAAAACCGCTGGCGCGACGACCTAGACTCGTTCTAGACTAATCATTGGCCGGAAAAGGCAGCAGGCAAAGACGAATGGAAAAGTATGGGAGAAACCTTTGCTCAGCAGTGGGACAGTAGAGGTTAGAAAAAAATATACATAGAAAATTAATAGACCTTGTCGTTTTTTGACGTAAAGTAAAAATCAACGACGACTATACAGTACCAAATAAAAATAAGTAGTTGTCAGGAGAGCAGCAATATTTAGCATCTGAATGCGTCAATGTGACTTTTAAAGCTCACTCTGAAGTTAGTCCAAGGGCGAATTTTAATTGAGATAATTTGTACGAGAACTATTTGTATCATTATATTAGGGATTACTATTAGCAAACCATGATTTTAGGAGGAAGGCGTCGATGTCTGTCACACAGTAAAAATGTATCTTCAAAATACCCAAAACTACATTGTGTTTTTGTTTAGGATATTTTTTTTTGTGTGGGAAATTATCAAATAACTTCTCCCGCTCTGGGCGGAGCGGGAGGGCGTATCAGACTCTTACTGACTAAAACCCACCCGTGCTCCTTCGATTGCCCTGTTGCCGGGGGCCACGATCTCCCTTTCGGTTTTCTTTGCAACCCCGGCAGGCATCGACCCTAGCGGACCCCGTCAATTCTGCTGATATCTCTTTGAGGCGCGCGTGGAACATAACGCGCCGTCGACCCATCATTGAAACTGAACGCGATCAGCACATCTAACCACTGTTTATTGTTATGTAATATTGACACTGATAGCTCTTGAAAGCGGTTTAGATATGCTGATCGCGTTCAGATTCATTGGTGAAATTGGCTCTAAGACATTACAAAGTTGCAGTGAAGAAGCCTGTTATTAGGGAATCAGACTAACAAACACTCTGAAATAGTTAGCAGTTTAGCACGCAGTGGGCAAGCATGGTGATCAATGGTCGTTCCTTCTTTTTACGAGAAGATGTGCTGTTATCAGTCACTGGATCGTGGAGGTCAGATAGGCAGTCGCTCCGTGTAAAATATCAGCTGGTATTCAGCTGCATCCGGTTAAACTGGGAGCAGGCCTACTCTCTAAGTGCGTCAACGAATAAATGGGCGCGTTCGTAAAGTAATTCGAATCTTCGGACTGAATCTTACACACGAATAATAAACTTTTTCGGACGGGAAACACACATTCGGAGTAGAGACAACTTTTGAATTGTGGTGTCATTCATTCTTAGTTAGGGCCCCAAACTAATTTTTTGTCTGTAGGCGATACAGAATAGGAATCACCCGTAACTTCGGCCGAAACTACGGTCTCGTGGGATTTGACCTCCTGACCTCAACATAGGTAGGAAAAAGCTAGGTAGACGATATGCTGCAGTGCGTCAATTTAATTACGAAATGATTATTATCTAAAGTGTCTTTAAAATCATGGAAATAATGCAAAATGTAAATAAGAATGGTAATGAAAAACTAATTAATATTCCTCATTTCATACAACAATTTATATTTTCTCTACTACACCGGCAAATAAAACTGAGTATTCCACGAAAAGGTGAGTGCAACCTCGTTCAACAGTTCATAAATATGGAACGTTACAAATTCAACAGTACCTACATCAAAGTATTAATTAAAGCGGCCATCTTTAATTAAAAAATGTAATAGCCTTTTGAAATACGATACAGACATAATTTTATTTACATAACTAACATTTACTTAAGGATTTGTTCGAGTTTCTAAAGAAATTGATACAGTCAGATTCAACTTCATAATTACGAAGTTAATTTTGCTTAATTGGATTTTCTTTGAAGGATAAAATCGTTTTCTTGGAAATGACTGAGTATTTGTTTTGTTATATTATCTATGTATTTAAAGGTACTCATGTAGTTCTAAGGTAAAGTGAGTTAGTTATATAGACAGTCAGTGTAAACTTAGTAATATTCATAGAGTCCCATTTGCACATTTTGGGTAAGGAATTCTTAAACCAAGACTTGAATATACTGAAGTCCATATTATCTGCCAAGACTTTTCACAACTGTGATGGGTTGGTTTCCCGTCGAATCGAATGCGGCTGAATACCGGTAATTAGACTTAGGTGTGAAATCTATATTTTTTTAATCAATTTTACCTCAGCATTGTTCTAAAATACGGACGCAAAAATTATGATAATACAAACTTTTATCCCCTATTTAACCCATTTAGCGAATAATCTTTTTGTTAATCCGGCCTTATGTCTCATACAGACAACCGCGACGCGACACCGGTAATTGTTCTACCACACAACTACACACCTACCAAATTCCAACTTAATCGGTTTATTAAATTCGGAGCAAATTGGCTGTGACAGACGGACAGACATACACACGAGTGATTCTATAAGGATTCCGTTTTTTCTTTTTGTTGTACGGAACCCTAAAAATGTTGAGACCTCAAAATTTCGTCGTAATAACCGGCATGACGTTTTAAGCGCAGTTGTTGTAAACGATTTTCACTGTATTAGGAAACCTTGTGCAAATTTTCATGCTCCCAAACCCAGCGGTTTAAGGCTCTCGCAGACAGGGTATGACGCGACAGTGTGTCGCGATTCTACGATATATATCCGTAGATCAATTTCTATGAAAACAGAGTCGCGATACGACACGTCGTGTGACAAGTCACGCCTGTCTGTGGGAGCCATTAGGCCGTGCGTTGTATGTTAGTGTATCAATTTAAGAATCTTATTTAATAGAATGCGTCTTTCGTCGTATTAAAAAAAATGCCTAAAATAATAATAGTAGGTACACAAAGGTATCTAACCTTTGCCAAGAAGTATGTGTCTAGACTGTAATTGTGTAGACCCTTGTTGAGTTCTACATTAATATAAAATGATTTTGGTAGAAATAAATAAAATATTTCTTATAAAATCTGAGCCGTAACGAAATAAAGAATACTTTAACATATCAATCGAATGTTCTGCCGAATAGTCTTGAAAATTGAGCTTAGAACACCCGACTTGACATTCCACTATACTTCACCACGATTTAGCTAAGTGAGTGGTACTTTTATACTTTATAGAGAATGGTAAAGACATTATTGTATTAAAGACTAAATAATTGCCAGTTTTTTTTTTGTGTGCACTTCTTGTAATAAAATGTGCATAATATAAACTCTTTCATTTAGTGACCTTATTAGTGATATTATTGCAAAAAACTCGTGGATAAGTAATAACAGCCGCACGGGTGGATACATCAGGTTAAGCTACGCTTGCCGAGGTTGGTGCGTGGATGGGTGACCATCTTTAGATACCGAGACTCCTCCGTGCCTTGGAAAGCACGATGCCGTTGGTACCGGCTGTCATTCGTGGATTGTGTAAAGAATTTCACCCATCCACGGACCAACCCCAGCGTAGCTTAACCTGATGAATCGACCCGTGCGGCTGTTATTACTTAGCCACGAACTCCTCACTATTTTTGCGAAATCTATACAAATATTAAAGGTGCCATCATTCCTATGACTTGTATTTTTTTAGAAATATCGTATAGTACTTTTACAATGCTTGTAAATATATGAATACCATGTATCCATCACACAATTATTTTTTCTGTCATTGCTTCATTTTTAATTATTTTTACCTACTGTGGTATATACATCTTATTCCAGGTGCACCGTGTTCACATATAATTATATAAATTAATGTTAACAAAATATTGTAAATCATTTTAAAAGAGTAACGTTGGAGTTTCTTGCCCATTCTTTTCCATATGAAAACCATCTTTTGGAAGGGGCGACTAGAATTCATTCTATTTTTTGTAAATTTTGACATTCAAAAGTGCCTTTTATGTGCCTAATTGAAATAAATTATTTGACTTTGACCTATAACTATTCTCTACATTCATTTCTCACACACTTACGACATGACTAAACCCCGACACCCCCCCCTCGCTAGAGTTATTAATTAAAACTTTCTTACATCAATAACGTTAAGGTATAAATTAGGGCAACAGATTGTTGTACTGGGTATTAGACATTATTGGACTGAGTAAGGGAACATCCTCACTTGATTTACACAAATGTTGTTTGTATGATAAGTGGGGTAGTAGTATTAGTTTTACCGTTGTTCTTGGTATATACCGGGTCAAAATAAATTACCCAGCGAAACTCCGCTGACGTGATAGATAGAACAATAAAAAAATCTTAGTTTGATGGTCATCGACCGCAGTTTGTTCAGTCGCTTGAAAATATCAGTTTAAAAAACCGGCCAAGTACGAGTTGGACTTGCACACGAAGGTTTCCGTACTACCGTACAATATTTAGCAAATAAATAAAAAAAAAAAAAAAAAAAAAAAATAATAATAAATAAATCTCAGATTTCATAATGATACTATGAATTACAACGTTATTTTTTGATGTTGCATAAAATCTGCGTTTTTAGTATTTGTTAATTATAAACAGACGACAATCATGTTTAGTTGTTGTTTGTTTAGTTGTTAAAATAGAGCTCGTACAAAACTGGTCTTAAAGTGACAACTTTTACGGTCCCCTATTTCTTCATAATTTTTTTTTTTTTTTTCTACTTGATGAGTTCAAGACAGTAAATCAAAAGTATATTGTATGGAAACCCCCCTTATATTTTTAACTTTATTTAATTTTTATTATTTGTTTTTGTAGCAGCAATAGAAATATATAATGTGTGTAATTTTCAACTGTCTACCTATTACGGTTCATATAGACGTACAGCGGAGGCTTAGTAATAGGGTTCCGTTTAGCACTCTTCGTATACGGAACCCTAAAAAAACTGTTTTTTGTGTGAACGTTACACAGGTGATTGATATCGATACCTAACCGTGATAAAACAAAGGAAAACCGAGTTTCTCAACCTACGACTTTTACTGAAAAATTTAAACTCTATTTAAAGTCAATCATTGCAGAATTTTTCGATAAGCTAGAGCTATGCATATTTTTTTTTTTAAGAGAGAAAGAACATTGCCTATGGTAATTCTTAGATTACTTTTGAACAATTTTTGGCTCATCTTGTGAAACAAAAATTGGTACATAATCATATTCATCGACTTATGCTGCCATTAAGAATTTATCAAAATGACAAAACCCGTATTTTGACTATTTACGAAGAGAAACAGCCTTTTGCATCCTTTTGTTTGAACCTACTGCGATCACTAATCAACTGCAAAGGGTGTCCGATTTGTTAGTGGACTGTTTGGGCTTATTATGGGTCGATTGAAACTTGTATTAGCTATCGTGGTAAAAGGATTATGCAATTAATAGAAGTCAAGAAAGGTGATGGCTATGCCAGATTGTTTTGCAGTTAGGAAAAAAAACCATTTATAGTGTGACGAAACCGTAACCGAAACTATCGGATATCCGAAATAAAAATCTATCCGTAACCGTAACCGAATCATATATAAAAAATTCGGATAGGGGCGGAATCTTAATGAGACTCGTTATGTCAGGTTTTTCTGCCCGACCGAGTTGACACACTAGCCGCGCGCGTCACTTGCATGATTTTATAATTTGTGTTTTATTTTTACAATTTCTTAAAAATCTAATATCACTAACCGAAACTATCCGAAACTAACGGATACCCCGAAATAATTTCATATCCGTAACTGTATCCAAAACCGGTATAATATTATTTTTATATCCGTATCCATATCGTCCCTAATACCTCTAAAACAGAAAAGGACTTATTACAACATAAATAACAGTTCTACTTCAATCTGTTTAGCCTTTTCCTAACTATGTTGAGGTCGGCTTACAGTCTAACCAGGTGTAAATGAATGCTTGTGTAACATGCAGCGACTGCCTATCTGACTTCCACAATCCAGTTACTGGTTAACACGATACCTCTTGGCAAGAATGGTTATCAGACTTTTGGGCTTCCATCTACCTGACTATTATTAATTAGACACGAACCCCTCCACTACCCCCTACTACATTGATAAATAAAGGTTAAATCTATTTAAAAAAATAAATGAGCGCAGAAGCTAAATAAATCTTTGTCACGTTTAATAAGTAGATATTAATACTGGGTTATACATCAAGGTATTATTACGTTTACATTCGGAAACAAACACTTCAGAAACGTGTCATGAAAACGTTTCCAATCACAAACCAATATCGATCCACTAATGACTGTTTGGTAAATAATTACCTACGTGTGTCGTCATAATACAGGTATGAAAATGAATAGAGGGTTATCTGAAGTAATCAACATTTTACAGGGACAATATCTAAACATGATGAAACAAAAAACAAAAAGTTTTTTTTGCGGGTCAATGACCTTATTTTTAGTGTAAATAAGGTCATAGATATCGAAACACGACAAAAAAAAAAAACTGTCAATTCGTACTTCAGATTACTACACTACAAGCGGTCATTAGACCCACCAAATAATCATCAAATCATATTTAGCTTTGTTTTATTATGTTTAAATATCGAATCCCGTTACGTCTATTATGTTTCTCTAGCTAGTTTATATTGACCCTGTATTTTAGCGGGTTATTTCTGCCACGTGCAACTAATTATTATAAAGAAAAAAAAATTTGATTTTTTTGTATTTGTTTGTTACGCTTTCACGCTAAAACTGCTGAACAGATTTGGATGAAATTTGGCACATGCGTAAACCATGACTTGGGTTAGGACATAGAATACTTTTTATCCCGATATTCCTACGGGATCAATTCCTACCAAATACATCGCACTTATTTCTGCTTCAAACAGACCATGCACCAATTATCAAATCATCCTTCCACCATTAGGTACATGCCATATTCTGCCATCAGCTACTACAGGCCATGTACAAAACTACACATGTCAACTAAGTCAAAATGTTTACCCTCATTATTACCAGTATATATCCCAAATAGTATGTAGTCCAAAGTGAGGCAATGTTAATCATTGTTGCCAAGTATAATTTCCCAGGGGAGCTCGGAGGTAATTGTATAAGTTTTAAATAATTATCCACTATCCAACTTAGTCTGGTAACATACACGATGCAATTAGTGAATAATAGCGTTTTAGCTTTTCGATTCAGGGGTGAAACGGGGTAATATTTTTTAAGTGTTGTGGGTTGAATCATGTATGAAAGAGTTACGTGTATGTTGCGTTAAAAATATACTAGTAGTTCTGCGAACAGTAGAACTTGCGAGCACAAACTTTTTTGCAACCATTAATATACCAATAAAGTTATTTAAAACGGGATATTTATCAAATTTATTGTTTTTAAAAAGATGGTAAATATCCCAGTTTCAATAATTTTAGTAGTGAAGATGACCATGATAGTTTAAAATTCTATAATTAATATTAATATACAACTTTTTTTTGATCCGGCTGCGGCTGTAGGTTACTAAAAATCATTATATATTATTATGGTGGCAGACAATAATTAAACAGAAATAAACTAACCCACAACTAAACAACTGCTAAAACGAGACTTTACTTTTGAAGCTACTTTACACCTAATAACATTTAGTTACAAAAAATGTTCGACGGGACCTATTTGGCGCAGTAGCGCCATCTAGTAACCTTATATTACTATAACATTATTATTGGTTTTGAAGCCTTGTTTTAGAAAAAAAAAAAATCAGAATTCTCTAGTTTTGTGATGAGAAGGTGGTCCCAGGTGCTCCATCAATCCCTACCAAATAGTTAAAGGGCCTATTCCACTGGTAGAAATCTAAAAGTGAGCAAATTACTGCATTTTGAGGAGCTATTCTGATCATCACGCCGAAGATCCTCATCAGATCTACACAAAAAAATTATGAGACCAATTAAAGTTACTACCTTTCAAATAAAAAAAGAACCATGGTAATCGGATATCATAACGCGGAGATATCTAGTAACCTCTTTTTGGAGGCACCTCCAAATTCCTTTTTGCCCCCTGTGATTATGATGATACTATGTTATGATTGCGTCACTGACTGGTTTATGGTCGTAAGTTGTCGAGGTAATCTTTCGTTACTATTTCATTAGACAGAGGTGGCTAATGCCTAGCAACTTGCCTGCAAAGTAATGCGTATCTAAAAAATATCTTTAAACTACTCTTTGATGCCAAAGAACTCAAAAAATAACCTGTAAAAGCCAAAAAACAATACAAAAAAGCCAAAAAATTACTCTAAATATGCCTTAAATAATTAAAACCAGCTGCCTAGCATTTAATGTCATACAAAAATCTTCCAAACAAACACCAATCCATACAGCTGTATCGAAATATCATTTGTCAGTCTCATCCTATGCGAAATCATGTTTTATTCATTCCGAACACGCTACAAGGGGGTGGAGGGGAGGAAATGACGTCAAATGAGGGACCCAAGTAGGTGAGCTAGATTGCTACGGTATTATGTTAAAGAAGGGTGTCTTTGTTTATAAAAGTAGGTATCTTTGGATGGACAGGGACGATAGGGCTGATAAAGAAAATATTGGGGCAGTGAGCGATAGTTGGTTTTGTTTTGCAATGTGAGTGTGGTTTCAGTCTTTTAGTATTTTGAAAATTTAAATGACGTGAAAGTCGTTCCTGCTAAATAAAGGAAGGAAAAAATAAGAGCCTTGTTTCTGATTATCTAGTACTATCCAACCGGTAGAGCTCTGGTGATCCAGTGGTAACGGCCGCGACTTACGAGGTCATAGGTTTGAACCCTGACAGGCGCTTTACTTTGTGTAAATTATTTCATCACCACTGCTCTCAAAACGAAAAAGGAAAACATCGTGAGGAAACCGGCATGTCCTAGAACCAAGAATTCGAGGACATGTGATATCTACCAACACGCAATGGGCCGGCGAGGTGGAATACGGCCCTCTTCCTCACACTTAGAGGAGGCCTGTGTCCCAGGTCCCAGCAGTTAGAACATTATAGGCTGATTTATGCTATATATGCTATTAGGCTATTCAACTGGTAAATCATAACATTACATCACGCGTGTTTACCTCGAAGGTTTGAGCCAACTCTTACTTATTATAGAACAGAATTTGTATTTAAAACTATCTGCCCGATCAATAACTTGGAACTTATCCTAAGATTAGCATAAATTAATGGAAGTTCGAACAGACATGATTTAAGAAAAACTAAATTACAAAACAAGTAAAGTTAAGCTAACCAAAAGGCGCATGTAAGGATCGTAGCAGGTGGAGCTTTGTAGTCTCTGCATACCCCCGTGGGAAGAAGGCGTGAGGATAGATATGTAAATTACAAAACGAACTTTCTTTTTCACTTTTACTAAGAAATAAAATCCAGCCGTTTTCAACCCACATACCAATCATGAAAATATACAAAGTTATTATCGGTCGTTTACGTCCGTGTATGCCTAATGGTCTCACTAAGTGAACAGGTTAACTTAATATGAGCTTTCGTTTTATTTGGAAAATCTTCTTGTGGACTGGAATTTTAGGTTGTTAAAGAAAGAAATATTTATTCCGATCTGTCACCCTGCTTTGTCCCCTTAGGGGAAAAAAAAGGGGGAAAGATAGGAAAAAAAAATTGATCTGTCCCCCTGTTAGTAACTAGGGGACAGTTCGAACTGTATTCACTCCTATCTTCATTTGTCCCCCTATCACTAATAGGGAGACAGATGAAACAAACTTTTTATTCCTGTTTGTCCCCCATAGAATTAAATATATTAATTCTTAAAAGTAAAGCCACACATTATAAGTAACATTAAATGTACAGAATTAAAAATACAGATAATGTGTGTTTTTGCTAAAAACACCACTAGTATTTCTAACCGACTTCCAAAAAGGAGGAGGTTATATGTTCGTAGCGTATGTTTGTTTTTTATTTTTTATTTATGTCTGCCCATTTCTCTGTCAATTGTGGATCGATTTTGAAGATCCTTTTTATTTATTTGAAAGGGTAGAATCTCAAGGTGGTCCCATATAAATTGTATTAACTTTACTTGGATAGTTTTTGAGTTAGCTTCAATAATACGTATTTTTTTCAACTTAGTATGTGGATGATATGATAAGTAAGTACCTGTGACTTATTTACATAGCAGGTTGTGGTATTCGAATTTGTGTGGTAAATTCGGTGGCAAAAAACCAAAATTCAAAATCAAAGACACCGACTTCCGAAATTAAAGTTATTTTTCACTTTTTAGTGTTTTTTTGCAAGTCGGTTGGTTATTTTTGGAAAAAGTTTTATTGGAACGAAGTTCTTTAACGCGTCTTGTAAACTTTCATAAATCGTCACGCTTAAAGTATTAATACTTGCGACTGTTTTCTTCTAATTCAAAGAGAAAGAAAGAGAGAGAGAGAGAGAACGCAGCCAGTTAAAAAAAATACAAACAAAAGAAAAGAATAAAGTTATTACAGTGTCGTGGGATAACATTGTACACATTGGCCCGAGTACACTGCATGCCGGGAGAAAGAGAAAAAGTTTGAATTTGGTCAAAACGAAAATCCAAGATGACAGCTCTGAAAATTTCCATATTTTTCATCATGTGTATCGTTTTCATGGTTTTCGAGGGTGCTATAGCCAATAGTAGGGTCAAAATGTAAATCCAAGATGGAGGCTGCGAAGGTTTTTTTTTGTCATGGGTATCGTTTTTATAGTTTTTGAGGGTGCTAAAGCCGATAGTGAGGTCAAAATGTAAATCCAAGATGGCGGCTGCAAAAAAATTGTTTTTGTTTTAAATCATACCTGAGAAAGAACTACGTTACTGACGGGGGTCCCCCGACCGTACACGTGTTTCCTCTATCACTATACAATCAATGAAATAGCAGTAAGTTTTCCAATCCGGATATTAGACAAACAACCCAATCTTCAGACTGTGGACAGTGATTTACAGTTTCAACACTATCCTAGATGGAAATTAAACCTAGTGTTGACTGTTTATCGACTCATCCAAGTTAAGCGAAGGATGAAACAAGCTTGAAGCGAGAAACCTAGCAGAAGTTAAATTACCTGAGATAGTATGGACAGCGGTATTCATTGTGCTGTGTCACCAACTATAATAATAAGGATATTCTGTGTTGTGAACAATCTTAGTGAGGAGGATAGCAGACTCAGAGCGACATGAAAAACTCTAACATACGTAAATGAAGAGTATGACAACTAGGAAAAAAAAAAATTGAATTGTGTCCAATTATGACTATTTAGGTTTTTTTTTAATGTACATTATCTTTCCTCTCGCTGTGCTGCAATCAAAATCTAAATGTAAATAATGTAATATGTGGGAGTGATTTCGTGAAAAAGCGCGCATTGTGACCAATGAGCGCGCACGGTGATAGAGTTGGCCGTCAGAAACGACCTTGACGAGCCCCCGCCCCGTTATTGTTGCATAATACCTTAATGTTGCTTACTACCAAGGTGAGATGTCAGATGTTACACATCATATGCGACTACTGTTAGGCTCGCTCGATTTTTTTATTATTTTTACGTTTCTGTTGAACTAGATAGAATATTTTTTTCCAATTAGTCGTACTGTTGAACTAAGCGTATGACCACTTGAAATAAGCCTTCAAATACAGCATGTCCAGAGTGTCATTTCAACCTGTAGCGAATTTTAATGTTACCTATAATTTTTCTCCCTTTAATTTTTTTTTATGAAATGTATTTTAGAAAAATCTGGTGCGTAGTACTCGCATCCGGTGTGTGTTTATGACCAGACTAGCTTCCGCTAGTGACTTCACCCGCATGGTATCTTTATATTATAGCCTATGGTACTCAGTGATAATATAACAGTCCACTGGAGAAAGAATTTTTAAAATCAATCCAGTAGTTTTTGAGTTTATTCATTACAAAAAACAAACATACAAGAAATCAAATCTTTTCTTTGTATAATATTAGTTTAGATGTATAATGGTAAACGAAAGCAAAATAAGTATGTAAAGATCGTAGCAGGAGCAATGGCGTTCTGTAGTTTGCATGCATAGGAAAAAAGTGTGAGTGGATGTAACAATTTAATGCAAATATGTATGCTATTATTTTGTCTGTAAGTAAAGAATTTTGTCATTTTTTGGTGTCTCACATCCTCAATGTAACAAGGGATCAGTTTACTACCTAGCACAACAGCTGCTATTTTCAAAACTCCAACAGAAAAAAACGACTGAACCCCATGCAAAACTGTCTGCAGAAACCAAACGTAAAACAATAGTAATTCTTAACCTTTCCGTAAGAACCGTAGCTCGTAATAAAACAAAGTTGTCAGTGTCTTTAGCTAAGAATTCTTTGGAGTTATTTTTTTAATTCCTCCATCTGAGTCTTAGTTTCTTTTATACCTTTTATAATCTCAGCGAGCTGGTCTGCAAAGATCTGTTTGTAGTGATAGGCCCATCGCCTATGAATCTAAACAAACGTAACGTGTAACTCAAATAACCAATGATTTTTCTTAATTGTCACGGTACTATTTCAATGGCGATTCGTACCCGACGCAACCAGTCACACACTATTTTAAGTAGCGTCGTGTCATAATCATCCTATAATGTTCCCACTGCTGGGACACAGGCCTCCTCTCGGTGAGAGGGAGTGGGCCGCAATCCACCACGCGAGCCCAGTGCGGGCTGGTAGATGACACATGTCTTCGAAGTTTTGGTTCTAGTACATGCCGGTTTCCTCACGATGCTTTCCGTCACCGTTTTAAGAGCAGTGGTTATAAAATAATTTACACAAAGTAGACCACCTGTCTGGGTTCGAACCTAACTCCAACCAACAACTCGTAAGTCGGGGCCGTTACCACTGAGCCACTACTTCTCTGTAGCGTCGTGTGAACCGCCATGTAAATAAAAGTGCTTTAAAACTCCGGGTACTTATTGTTGATTTGAGTTAGTAACACACTATTTTTGAGTAGCGTCGTAGACGATGGGCTTTACGTAAATTACTATCTTAATTACTCAACCATGCTGTATGAAGCTATGTACTTCATAGCTTCTTGTGCAGTTTATGTAGCATTATTTCAAGACCAACACTGTAGGTACATTGGTACAGTGTCTTACTAACAAATAAATGATTAAGATTCTCCGAGCACAGTTTTTTAAATTATTATTCTTGCCTTTTCTTTAAAAGTTGCAATGAAAAGTCTCATATTCATACATACCTACCCTACAGTATGTACTTATCATTTTCACGTTAAAATCAATAAGACACACTCCGAATAGCCATTTTCAATACCCAAGTGGCCTTGGTAAAATAGCGATAAACTTGACAAATTATACAATTTCCATATTGAAATCGTAACAGGGTTCCTTGTAATAGGATTCCGTACTGGATATAAATCATAGAACCCAGAGAGCCAATCGCTAAGAGGTTCCGTGTGGGACTGTGAGATTAATTGATACGAATTCATTATAGTTCGAATTCTGCCGATATATTCAGTAAAAATTTCATCGTGAAAACTTATGTGAAGTAAGTTTGAAGTGAGCTGTCAATCTCTACCATCAGATGGAATGGTATAAGGCAAGATTGTATTGTCCAGAATTCCTGATTATGGTAAAGCCCGTCTCACGAGAGAAGTCCCGCGGCAATAAGTGGAACTTATTATAATTATATAGTTAGCAACATTACAACAACAACCTTTCTACTTCAGACAACGGTTTCTATTTAAGATTGTGCATTTTATTAAGAGCCCATACTACCTCAGCTCAAATTCACTTTTTACCTCGCTCGCACCATACTGCTCACGGACTGAGTGAGAACGAGACAGAGTGAGGTGCTAGCGGCTCTGAGGCGCCAATAATTTTGGTAATTGCTTTTTACGGCGATAATAACGCTAATTAATAATTGACTGCCTCGTTGGTCTAGTGGTCGCAAGCGCTAATGCTAAGTATGAGGTCCTGGGTTCGATTCCCGGGTCGAGCAAAATGTTATTGGGTTTTTCTATCTGAAATTTCTCAGTAGCAGCTCGGAGTCTGGATTTGTGCCCGGTTGATGGCAATAGGCTCGCCCCCTATTACATGGGACTTAAACATAACTGGCGAAATGTGGGTGTGCCTGTGCTACAGGGACACCTCTGCCCAACCCTTCGGGGAAACAAGGCGTGATGTTATGTATGTATAACGCTAATTAAAAAAAAAAAAAAACATAGTCACTGCTTTATACTTAGTTCAGTTATTATGCAAAGTTTCATGATCTACTTCGAATTATTTTTTTAATACCAGCGGTTTATTATTCGGTTTGGAGGTAACTTTGATTTTTTTTTCTATCGAGAATTTTTTATGGAATCGTGTTTTCGTCTAACATAGTACTTAACATTAATCCTTAACTTTAACATATATTTATTTCAAAATGAATACTGCAGTGTTTTCGATATAACGGAGGATCATGCTAGTCCATTTGAGGTAGTATAGGCCCTTAACTATTGAGATAAATAAAGATTTATGAATCCGTCGCATACCTGTAGAGCCGCGTCTGCGAGACTTTTTTTGTGAGACGGATTTACAACTAAATGCAAACATAGCCTTTCGTATTCAGATCGGCACAGCATATTTAAGATTCAACTCAAGTTGACTATAGTCAGTCAGCAAGGGATAGTGAGGCTGACTACCTAGGTATCACCTTTAAAAGATATACACCTAGTTGCACCAAATCAAACATGAATGCCCCATTACGTACTGGATCATTAAAGCTAATGATTTCACTACAAATTTTATCAAATTAGATTTGTTACAGCTGTAGTGGCAATCATATCATTTGGTTTAAATAGGTCCATAATTTTATTAGTTTATTTATCTTTTATTTATACTTTTCTTTTAGATTTTGTGAATGTGAGAACGTTGTAGGCTGTAGACTTTTGGACCATTTTCTATTTAGCTAAGTACTTGGTACTTGTTGATAGACCTACACTGTCCTCTCATACCTATTAACACTGTAATTTGAAAACATTGTAAAAACCATTTATTTTTAAAAGAGTAACTGTGGAGTTTCTTGCCGGCTCTTCTCCATAGGAAGTGACCAATTGGAACCGTTCACCTAGCTTCTGACGTTAAAATAAGTGCCCTTGTAGGTTCATGAAATAAAATATTTTGAATTTGACTAATTTCATCAAAGAACCATTAAAACAAGTTAATGGAAGGTTAGTATTTAATAACAGCTTTATAAGTGAAAGATCGTTTCTGCAACTGGCAGATAGATATGTTTAATAAAGAAAATAATATGTTCCTGTACTCTCTTCATATTTTCATTGACTGCCTCGTTGGTCTAGTGATCTCAAGCGCTACTGCTGAGCATAAGGCCCTCGGTTCAATTTCCAGGTCGGGAAACGTGTTTGTTTTCCATAAGGAATTTCTCAGTAGCAGCCTGTCTGGATCTGTGCCCGGTTGACGGCAATAAGCTCGCCCCCTAATAGGTACATGGGACTTTAAAATGTAACTGCGAAATGTGGGTGTACTATAAGCACACCTCTGCCTTATCATTCGAGGATGACAGGCGCGAAGTTAGCTGGTTTAAAAAAAATAACCCTCAGTGCACTTTTAACGCCATGGACAGACATGCTTCCGCATATATTATGGTGTGACACGGGGTTTGGGCTTATTCAGTACAACTTGTTGCGACAAATTTAAGTTGGAGCCCATTTTTGTGAATGTGACCATTGCTACCTCATTTTTGCAAATATATGAAACAAATTATTGTGAGAGCATCCTGAAAAAAAGAAGGGTGTGTGCTTATTCTGACCTTGACTAAACGATAGAAGTGAAAACTCTCCGGACAACTAGAGCCGGTTATACCCGATTCACCGTCACCGACCCTAGGGTCGGGACGTGCTAGCGTGACGGTTCAGTTTTCATCACTATTCAGAAAGAGGCGCAAAGTGCGTCTAAATAAGTTTTTACTTCAAAAATGCATCAATAGATGATAAATAATTTTATTTCTAGATTTTTACAAACAAACTTTGGCTAGAAAGGGTCACTAAAACAGGGTAAAAAACTTTTTACAAAAAAACAACGACTTCCATAAAAAAACACTATGAAGTAAAAAATAATTTTAATTTCGGAAGTCGGTCTCTTTGGTTTTGAAATTTCGTTTTTTGCCACCGACTTCCGAAATTAAAGTTATTTTTCACTTTGTAGTGATTTTTTTTAAAGTCGGTTGTTTTTTTTTGTATAAAGTTTTTATTTTAAATATTTTTCCAGTCGATAAAATTAAGCATAGATTTCCTCATTTCGATACGTAAATAACAGTGACAGAATATTATCATATCATCCACATACTAAGTGGGAAAAAATACGTATTATTGAAGCTAACTCAAAAACTATCCAAGCAAAGTTAATAAAGACCACCTCGAAAGCATACCCTTTCAAACAAAAAAAAAAAAAATCAAAATCGGTCAACAATTGACGGAGAAATCGGTGATAATATATTTTGAAAAACATACACTACGAACATATTACCTCCGCCTTTTTGGAAATTGGTTAAAAACTAAATATTTTTTTGGGATTTAAAAAAATAATTAACAACTCGGTGTAACTTTAAAACTAAATGATCTACGCTATGAAACAAACTCCATAATGATTGGAAGTAATTAGGGATCCTCATAAAATGAACATTGTAGAAAAAAAACTACCCTCAATTGATAATAAACAATTTTTTTTTTTGATAGCAAAAATCTGTTTTTCACAATATTTTACAATAATCGTAAAATTTCTCAATAAGATGCGAAACAGAACAAAATATATATTTAGATTTTTTTTTCGTCGATAAAATTAAGCAAAGATTCCCTCATTCCCATATATAAAGACACACTGTATATGTATTTTAAAAACCTGATCAATTTGTCGTTTTCTATCGTATTGCAACCTCCTTTTTTTGCCCCAACTCATATTCCTATATCAATCTCAACTATTTACCGAGATACCCTCCAAACAATTGTATAAAAACAAAGAGGGGTAATTAACCGGCGTTTCTTTGTTACGGCTTTAAGAAAATATTTGTTTATATACACTCTAACAAGTGCCTTCATGTTTTCATTGCCTTTTGTCTTTATTTTTTATTCATTTGCTCAATGGTTCGCCTTCAAGATAAATAGGCTACTATTGAATACAGAGAAAATGTTTTGTTTAAGATTTCGGAGGAGAATAATGGTTTTGGAAGAAATTGATGCTAGAGGTTTATACTGGAAGGAAGTCAAATGTTTTTCAGTCGAATTTTGAATGTAAAACAATTTTATTATTCTCTCTTTATTCTTTAAAGTAATTTTTTCTAAGATAGAATTTTTCTGGCTTTAATTTTTAACACAAGGACAAAATTGTGTTAAAAGCTTTCTTGCAGCATTGTTTATTTTCATCCGGAGAGGTTACGAAACCTTCAGATAGTCTTGACTTCTAATGGCCGATTATCAGCAAATTGATACCACACACAACCAGTTTGTAAACTGTAAGTTTATTAGATATATAAATAACTAGCTGCGCCCCGCGGTTTCACCCGCATAAGTCTCGATTCCGTGGAAATATCAGTATAAAAAAGGTCTACCCATGTGCCAAATTTCATCTAAATCCGTTCAGCCGTTTTAGCGTGAAAGCGTAACAAACAAATAAACTTACTTTCGCATTTATAATGTTAGTTAGGATAGTAATTTTCTAAAGCTGTTTGCCATGAAGCCCATAATATCTTCATATGTAAGATCTTCAATTATTATCGCACTGGTGCATCCCTAGCTTGTAAATAACAGCATCAACACGGCCCAATTCCCAAAATTGACCTACAAAATAAACAGCTTAAAAATTAAGATAATTAATTGATTCAGGCGTGACCTTGCGGAAATCCATTATAAAATGATGATGTGGATATATTTAGTAACCTGTTCCGCTTAGCTATTTCTAAAGAGTCTTAAAAAGACCCTGGAAGAAATCGACACGTGTTTCACCTCTCAACGAGGCATCCTCAGGATGACGATTAACTTGTCGCGAACTCGAACACGGCGTGTTGCCACACCAAGCACCGAGCGCAGTCTGCGCTCGGTGCTTGGTGTGGTAACACGCCGTGTTCTTAGTTATTTCTTCCAGGGTCTTTTTAAGACTTTTTAGAAATAGCTAAGCGGAACAGGTTACTAAATATATCCACATCATCATTTTTTTTTAACTTAAAAATTATTTCCACGACCCAACAAACCGAAACACACACAAGTTTCTGCCATTTTTTTTTATTTTGAACAAAAAATTCGACCTCCCACGGCCAAATTAACTACAATCTTAACTACACACATCAAAAGTGTCTAGGGATCAAGCATTTTTATGCGGATTTCTTGAGATTGAGATGTGGCTTTGTAATAAATTTATGATTATATAAATTTATATGGATCATTTTTGGTGCATTTCATAATTTGAAACAGGAACTGTTAATCAAATTCGAGTAAAAGATGAAAATCAGCTGTCAATATTTTCCCTATAAAAACATACAACGCATTGAAGACATTATTAGTGCTACTGTTTCCCTACTACTGATTAAAACCAACGTTATTATGGAGCGGCGACGTCATTTAAGCAGGGAAGAAATGCTCAGAGCCGTGGGAATGATAGAAGCTGGTTCCCGGCAACGTACTGTGGCTTTAGCTCTGAATACAAGTCAGAGTGTTATCAGTCGACTTTGGACACGTTACCGAAGCACTGGTACCGTGGCTGAGCGCCATGGAGGACGGTATCGCTGCACCAAACGGAGACAAGACCGATACATTCAAATCTTAACTCGAAGAGCTCCAACAATAACCGCCATGATGTTAGCCGTGAGGCTTCATCACTCTTCAGGGAACTTAATTAGCGACCAAACAGTCAGAAACCGCTTGCATGAAGTGAACCTTCATTCCCGAAGACCGCTACGGGTACCACCTATAGCAATGCACAATCGTAAGATTCGATATCAATGGGCTCTTGAACACAGAAATTGGGCAGAAGAACAATGGCGTTTCGTGTGCTTTTCTGATGAGTCTCGTTTTGGTATGAGACCGGATACAAGACGTATACGACACTGGAGAACCCCTGGACGCCAACAGCGATTAAAATCCTGCCAGGAAGTCCATCCTTATACTGGTGGAACCATCATGGTATGGGCGGGTATTTGGATCGGCGGAAGAACTGAGTTGATTTGGATCAGAGGCAACCTCAACGCTCAAATTTATGCTGAGACGATTGTATCTGACGTCATCGTTCCTCTACAAGTGCAAATCGGTCCCTTATTTCAGTTAATGCATGATAATGCACGACCGCACACCGCAAGAGTTGTAAGACAGACTCTCGCCGCAGCTAACATCAATGTCCTGCTCTGGCCTGCTCAGTCGCCAGACTTGAACCCGATTGAGCATGCATGGGATATGCTACAGAGAAGAGCTCTGCCGAATATGGAGGGTATCCAGTCGCAAGAAGACCTTTTTTTGTTGTTGCAACGAACATGGGCGGCCATTCCACAGCGTGATTTGGATGAACTCATTTTGAGTATGCCAAACCGATGTTCTTGTGTTGTTAGTGTTCGCGGTAGAAACACGGATTATTAATTGTTTAAGTTACCCAATAAAATTTTAAAGAAAACTGTTATTTCAGTCTTTTTTTCGAACTTTAATGTTAGTGGTTCAAATGTCAAAAATCCCTTTATTAGGAAAATGGCAAATTTCTTTATTAATGCAAAGGTGACTTGGTTTATCGTTACTGTGACAAACGAAAACACTTTATTTGATGAATCCTTAAAGAAAATTTTAATTAATATCAATCAGGAGAAAAGTTATTGCAAAAATATATGTTGATCCCTAGACACTTTTGATGTGTGTATGTTACTTATTTAACTTACAGAACGTTTAATATATTCTGCTATAAACGCTGGAACGGTTAGACGATGCAAAGCAATGCATATTAAACGCGTACTGGGTTAGGGTTTGGGCATAACTACTTCTACAAAAAGTCAAATCATTTGATATATTTTAGTTATTAATAAGCCACAATCGTTGCTACTGTATTTACTTTTTAATTTATACGTATTTCACATAAATTTCATTGCTTCATATCAATCGCTACCGGTTCTAGTTGGCAAGCTACTGATACTTAGGTACATGACTACCGCAGTTTTGATTGATAGAGTCCAAAATTCAAAATGGCGGCTAAGACATTATGGTGTCCCAGTTTGATATTATTGTCTTTAGTCTTAATACACAAAAACACACAAGAACAGTTACCGGTTACGGTTATCCCGTAGGTTTGTTTTAATTTCTACTACAAGCCGTGCGCCGGATGGTATTTCCCATCGGTAAAAATTAATTTCCCATTGGCAAAAATTACGACCTTCCATACAAACTTTCACCTCATATTTAACCCCTTTAAGGGATGATTTTTCAAGTGCTTCCTAGTGCTCACTTTCGATACGCACGCTAAGCATGACCACAATAGAAATGGGTTTTGTCGACGGAAAAATGTACAAAATGACAGATTGTGATTGTTTATCTGTAATTTTGTCTATTCTTCCGACGAAACAAAACCCGTATCTATGGTTGTCATGCTACGCGTGCTGTAAGGAGCTCTTGTGCAATATTTCAGGCCTCTAAACCCAGCGTGTTAAGCTGTGCGTTGTTTATCAGTGAATTAATGAATTTAAGAGAGAATTCAAATAATTTTGTTCACATAAACCTACATGGGCACTTATGAAACGTCAGAAGCTAGGTACATAGTTCTAATTGGTCATTTCCTATGGAGAAAAGCCGGCAAGAAACTCCTCTTTTAAAAATAATTGGCTTTTACAATATTTTCAAATAACAGTGTTAATTGGTATGGGAGAACAGTGCAGGTCTTTCAACAAGTACCAGGTTCTTAACAAAATAGAAAATCGTCAACAAATCTACAGTCCACTAAGCCTACAGCGTTCTCACATCAACAAAATAGAAAATAATAAAAACCTATTTTAATACGCAATAACATGATTGCTATTACAACTGTAACAATCAATTATTTAGAACTGCACAGAACTGCGACATTCTTTATTTTTTATTACATTTTAATTCGACCCAAGCTATCCTCTTTTGTGACCTTACCCTTATACGTGGCTTCAACGAAGAACAAATGAATCTGCTAATGAGAACCACGAGGGGGCCAATTATACAGCTTACCCCCGTTGCACGAGACAGATAACGTTTTTATATTTAAATACCTTGGCTTCACTGTTTCTACCTTTTAAATAAACATTAGCATTACACGGGTTTTTGTGGTAGATAGATATTTTTTTACTCTTCTAAAAAGTTATCTACAAAAAGGCGCATCGACGTAGTATTAATTAACTAAGTCTTTGATATTTTTAATACGCTAACAAAAGTTATATAACTTGTTAAAAAAACCGTGTTCGATGCGTGCGGGTGTTGCTAAGTATTACTGAGAGTCTATTTATGGGGAAATTTTTAGGAAAAAAGAAAAATTAACTTCACCACTACTTACAACTTCATAACTTTTTTTCAATGAAGTCTTTTACCGGATTATTACATGGGGCGTGGGCGGCCGTCGTTTAGCGGGTGTCTACAAGTCATAACTTATGACCCCTGTTAAGAATTTGCAAATTTTTAAAGGAATGTGAATTTCAAATGGCATTAACTTTTTATTTTCAATAATAATAAGATTTTGTATTCCTTTTTGGTAATGTTTTTACAGTACCCATATGAACCTTTTGGATTGGAAAGGTTTTTTGAAGTAAATACTTATTTAGGTGCGTTGGGCATTTTTGAGATGGGAAAAAACAATTGAACTCCCAACACCGTTATCGACACCTCATTTTTGTAAACACGATTGTGCTCTTTATTTATATTAAGTTACGGACCAATGTTCTATGCAAGTATTTTCGTGTTCAAGTTTTCACTTCTGTCGGCACTCCCGGAGTGCCACTGTTTTTTGCTAATTTTTTTACATATTTCGGAGAAAGTCTTGCGTTTTCATTTCAATTTATGCTTCACGGTTTACGAAATTGGTTTAGTTTTAACCGCTAAGGTGCAAAAATGGGAACTAGAGTTTATGAGGATGTATCGTATGCTATTCTATCTTAGTATGGAGTTTAAAGGAATTTGTATTCCTAAAAGACTGATCGGCAAACCTGCGAGTTAAACATCATTGTAAAACTAATGAAAAATTACAACGAAACTTATTCCATTATCCTAATCCCAACTAATATTATAAATACGAAAGTGAGTTTATTTGTTTGTTACGCTTTCACGCTAAAACGGCTGAACAGATTTGGATGAAATTAGGCACATGGGTAGACCATGACCTGGATTAGTACATAGGATACTTTTTATCTTGATATTTTTACGGGATCGAGACTTATGCTGGTGAAACCACGGGGCGCAGCTAGTTATAAAATAAAGTCACTTTTCGTGTTGCTGTTCTTCTAAATTACGCAAAGGATTTTGATGCACTTTTCACCATCATATTTTATAGAATTTATTCCGAAAGATTTATGCATATAATATGTCAATAATTAAAGTAAGTATAATAAGGGAATCTCGATGTTTTATCAAGTCGTAAACTATGCGAAGAAGGGTCGGGTCGCTAGCAAATTCTAAGAAAATAACCTTTTACTAAACGAATCTAATAATTGTTGTATCAGTGAAAGCAGTGACAGCTTAGTGGTGTGACTTCCAAGTCATAGGTCTTGAGTTCGAACCTAAGGCAAGCACCTCTGACTTTTCGGATTCATGTGCGTATTGTGTAATTATCACTTGCTTCGAAAACGGTGAAGGAAGACATTGTGATTAAACCGGCATGCCTCAGAGATATTTCTCGCCGGCATGTGAAGCCAAGTCAGAAGCCCATGGGCGGCTTTAAAACTTCGTTTCAGGCTCCAGGTTAGTCAAATTGACCACACCAAAGGCAGGAGATTGGTGTATCGTAATTTACTCACTAACCATCGTCTACTTATAACGGTCTTACATAATCACTAGAGGCTCTCAGGGACCTCTAAAGGTACAGGATTAAATTTAGAACCTCTAAATTCTAATCAGGTCTCTAGTTTGACTTTGTTTTGAAAACATGATTGCCATGTTAACTAGTTTTCAATCGATTATTCTGACTTTGAGATAGTTATAATTCAATTTTGGAGTTAAAATAATATATCTGTAATTTCTATACAGTTTAGAATATCTTCAAAATTAGGATTTCTTGGAGATTAGTTCAGGCTTATAATATTATAATACAAATCAGCAAGTGTAGTTCCACTGATTGTAAGACGTACTCATAACATAAGGTTCAGTTGAAAACCAGCGTCAGTCACTAGTTGTCTGGCATTTATTCTGAACTGGGCCTATTTGTTGCAGCCGTGAGGCACACAATATCGTTTTAAGCTTCCTCTTTCTTTGTTGTGTGAATATTGTGTGCCTTAACCTGGGTTAAATATTTTTTCTTCCTTTTTTTGTTTTTTTCTTTTCACTGCAAGGCAAAGGTCTCTCTTTCCTTTCTCCGCTCAACTCGATCCTGAGCCAATATGGACCAATCCCTCTTATAAGCATCAAGTTCGTCCCGCCATCTACGCCTCGGTCTACTGCGATGCCGTTGAATGTTTTCAAAACCCATATTCTGGTGGTCTTAGCCCACAATACATCCGACATGCGGCAAACGTGTCCAACCCAGTACCATTTGAGCTTGCCGGCTTTTTGCGTGACGTCTGCGATTTGTGTCTTAGAGCGCAGTATCGTGTTCCGTATCTGGTCGACTTACTGAACGGTATATTGCCGCTCTATATTGCAAGAAATTAAAAATAAATAAAAGCAAGCAAGCAATTTTATTCCGTTCAATAGGTATACTGAACGCAGTAAAATTACCATTGCGCCCAGCAGGCGATTCAATTGCCCGAGCCGTATAAAAGCTTATCTCATTAAAAGCTGATAGAAAAATCCACTAGCTCTAGCGATGTTTACTAATTGAAACCAATATAAATTCTAGTTCTGCTTTGAAAGTAAGTACCTAGAGTGCGCGGAAGATAATTCTGCGCGCAACTGGTGGCGCTTGCTGGCGTGCTTAATTTTATACTGTAATATTTAAAAACATTTTCATCTAAAATGTTGCTGTCAAAAAATTATCAGATCTCATGTAGAGCCAAGCTTCTAACTCTACACGCCCTAACTGTACAAGCCCTAACTTCACAAACTCTACACCTTGGTCAAAATATGTGGCTTGGTCGTTTCGTTGCCGTCGCATGGGCGTAAGGTGAAAAATGTATTCACTGTGTTCACTGTGTTTTATCAATTTTCAGACCTCTAGCATGAAAATTTGCAAAAGTCTCATACAAAAATCCATCCCCTACTTTAAGGGGTTGGGGGGTAACAGTTCCAAAATTTAGAATGATTCTTTTTTTATTTACATACTAAATTTCAGCTTTCTAGAACTTGAGGAAGTACCCTAAGAATTTTGAAGATCATCAGTGAGTGAGTCAGTGACGAAATCAGGGTTTTTTTAGATATCAATAAAATCTAAAGTATAAGAGCTATGCAATTAAAACTTTATAAGTTTAATAAATCTACTGTTGACATCATGTCAATCATTGATTATCTGGTAAAATCCAAACTTAGGTTATGAGGTTTCAAAAAAAAAACGACGAACCGCTTCGAGAAAAGGTAGGCAGTGCCCATGCGCTTCGCTTGGCTCGTTTTGGCGGAGACACTACCGTACTCCCAGATCTGTATTAATAATTACATCTTACAATTATAAATCCTATATTAATATTAATTAATTAAATCATTCTATATTTAATTTGACCTTACATAAACGACAAGACGGTGGCATGCAATTAGTTCCGATTTTAGCCGTACGCACACTTGTCTTGTTCGCAGTCTAGGTACGTACTTGTGACGTTTGAACCCAACGTTCCACTTGACAAGAATCGTAAGTCAAATATCTTGATGATACTAAAATCAATAATATTTTTCTAGCTTAACCTCTTGAGTCTTGCAAAAAATGCGCGCGAAAATACACCTTAAGTATCACTTCACGCGGCTTATCGCGATGTAATTTGACACGCGTTGACCTTGCTCACAAAAACTGTTGTAGCTTCGTTGCTTTTGCGTCAATTTACATTCTGTAAACAGATTCGGATGTTTGAGCAATGGGGGCCACTTATCATAATATTCATAATACTCATACGTTTAGTTATTATTATAAACATCCTATTGAAACCAGACAACTGGCCGTAAGCCGACTTGTTAATGTATTGTGTTGATGTCTGGCAAAAGTAATTAATCAATTTACGCAAAATTTTGGTAATAATATCACGAATACACAGATTTTTTTCTTATTAGCCTTACACACAATATTTCCATAATATTCCAACTTAAACTTCATAATGAGCGGTGCTGTAATTTTTAATCGCATAGTTCAATTCGTGATATTGGCAACGATCGTACGAGTTATAGTGAGCATAATATCGTGGTTTATCAATTTCTGTACACACATTCCTTATTTATAACCCCTATAATTAATTCAAATATGGTTACAAAACAAATCTACTTAATATAATTTCAACAAATTTACTCAAAATACGCGGTGACATAATAAAATTACCTATTTTACCTGCACATCAAAATGCTTCGAAAAATGGATGAAACGCAGCGAATGCATGAAATAATTAATTATAGACACAAATTCATTGAAAAATAGTCAACAATCATATATTTATATGGCAAATGTGTATACGTAAGGAGAAATAACCTAAACGTTTATTGGCTTAAAATCATTTTTATTGTATTATTTCACGCAAACGATTAGCCACAAACTTGCATAATCCACTACTGTTTCATTGTTCATGTAAGTACTTACCTATTCTATTCTATTTTTCCCTATGGCAATGGTGCCGATGTCGACAATTCTGCCAATGTCAGATGTGTCATGAGAAAACGTGTGAAGGAGGGAAACAAAGAAAAAATTAAGCATCTATTATCTTATTGAATTTAATGTGAAACTTGTTAACGGGTATTAGTAGTACACTGAAACAAACAGATACAAATTATTGTTAATTATATTATTAAATATGTACATAAATTATCACAAACCACACAAAAATCATCATTATTTGACACAGATAAAGAACATCAAAGCCGCAAAGAGCTTTGGGGAAGAATGTGTTGGTAGGGATGGAAAGTTAGTTGGGATAGGGATCTTTAATTTAGGGAGATGACTATACAAGTCATGGGCTGGGTTATTGTTGGAGCAGTTAAAAAGATGTGCTCCAAAGTATCTTCATCCAACCCACATTCGCAGAGCGATGTGTCTCTGACCCGGTTTTTTGAAGGAAAACTGGAGAACAGCAATGACCTATACGGAGACGGCAAAGAATAGTGATCACCTAAGTTTTACTCGAAAAATCCATCACAATAAACTCACAATAAATAAACACCGGCACGACTCACGACTACAAAACTACAGAATATCAATGGAAAAAAGGACGCGTTCATATATGTTTTACAGTGTTGGGCACGAAGTTTTTAGTAGTTTTTATTGTCTATGGCTTACAAATATTCTTGCCAGTGTTGGAAAAATATTAGCCATCGATTTAGTTCAATAATTTATGCAAAAATAATATTTTAACGATAGCACCTCTAGGCGTCGCGCGCTGTCGCCCTGAGGCGTCACCGGTCCTTAACGGTTGCGCGCGAAACCGACCCCTCCGGGCGACACCAGTACTCAATAGGTTAAAAAACTCTAGCACCTGGGCGACCTAGCTCTGTTCTGGTGAAAATACACAATGCTCATTGAATAGTATAGAAAAGTACATACTAATTCCATGCTGCCATATAAATATTCGCCCAAAGCTTATAAAATATCTTGTTATAAGCTTTGGGCGATTGAGCTCTGCTTGGGTGAAAATACGGAGAAAACAAATTTTCCCAAATATGAGACCTAGCTAGATCGATTTTTCGCTCCTAAAACCCCTATATTACAACTCTCATCGAAATCGTTGTCGCCGTTTTCCAGAACGTTCTGGAAAACGGCGACAACGATTTTGACGAATGTTATACATACATACATAACATCACGCCTGTAATCCCCGAAGGGTTAGGCAGAGGTGTACCTATAGTACACCCACTGCCACCCACTGCCCCGTTGGTCTAGTGGTCCCAAAGCGCTACTGCTGAGTATGAGGTCCTGGGTTCGATTCCCGCGTTGGGCAAGGTGTTATTCGGTTTTTCCATCTGGAATTTCTCAGTAGCAGCCCGGAGTCTGGATTTGTGCCCGTTTGATGGCAATAGGCTCGCCCCCTATTACATGGGACTTAAACATAACTGACGAATGTTATATATACAAATATTGCTCATTTAATAGTTTAATAGTATAGGATAAACAACTAACCTGTACCATCCAATCTTGAAGCGACACAGAATTAAATTAAAGCTGCTTCATCGGAAGTTTCCTGACGCGCGGTAACTCACTTAGCACAACTTAGTTAACTTAGAACTATCCAAGTCTGTGTCAACAACGGATCAGTTATGCAAACGGGATGTTTCATAGGTAGTAATAGGTAGTAGTATTACCAGATTACCTGTAGATGAAGAATGTAAAAGGGAAATTCTGTAGGGATTATAGATTTTACTAGCTGTTCTATTATCGTTCCCGACCGCGGCTTCGCCCGCTTGGATGCCGGAGAATATCCCTCGAGAACGTACTACCGGGATTAAAATTATTCTATGTGTTAATCCATGTTTTAAAATATCTGTGTGCCAAATTTCATCCAAATCCGTTCAGCCGTTTTTGCGTGATTGAGTAAGAATCCATACATACAAACTTTCAAATTAACAATATCAAGTAGGATGTAATATCCGCAAAATTGTAAGCTGTGGCTGTCTTAATAACAGCCTGTTAATGAAAAATGCTAATCGTAGTCTTCCAAAATTCAATAGGGGTTTACCCCTATCAATGGTAGGTATATATACCTACCATTGCTATTACTCCTAAGCTTGATAAAAGAAACTTGTTGTTAGTACTGGTCATCTTGACATAGCTCTTCGTCCTCCGTTTTCTTCTAAAATGATCTGCCAAAAGATTTTGAGAAAAGTTCCCTTGTCTCCACGGATGTGCTAAGCAAAAAAGGCAAAACAGATGAAAGAGTAATTTCACTCTTATATGCTCGTTTAATTAAGGCTTTAAAAATACAGTTTAAGTGCTTTAGTTATCGGAAACATGAGGTATCGTCGCGCACTCAATGCCTTTGACTCGCATGGCACCGCGCTGTAATGAAACCTAGCAAACAGTGCAGCTTTGTCACACTAAGCCATAGGACTTGTGCAGATTTGGAGAGTAGTGAGGCGAGTTGAAAATACGTGGGTTTAGTTGGATGTATGTAGTAGAATTTGCTTGAAATCAATTTCAAGTATCACGACTTCCTATCATGTCCATCTCATAATTATATTATTCTTAATGTTGACATGTTTCTGTATAGCATATAGTAAACTGAACTGTCTCTAAGAACTTGCAATATTGAGATAGAACTTAAATTTTGAGTTTAAAAGGAGATTTTGATGTATCTTATAATACCACTTTACATGTGATGATATTTTACTAAAAGGCAGACTCTTTTATAAAAAATAATAATAATACCACCTTTTGCGATATTCAAACTCACACAGACACATCCCAAATAGTCATATTTCTCCTTGCAAATTAGGTCCAATTTTAAAATAATACCTACAATTCTGGCTGCTAATTAACACAAATACTATCCGTCGAAATGTTACAAAATTCCAGTGCGATAAACATAATTTCAGTGGAAGCATAATGTGCAAATACCATTAGTACTGTACTCTACCAGCGCGTGAAGTACTGGCTTTGTTTGAAATATGCTTAACTTATATGGTTGTCAAACGCATTCTGTACTCTGCGTATTTTGTGTCCAATATGTTTGCTAGTTTCGAGTTTAATTTACTTGTATTGTTTGTATTCTGAACTAAGAATAGTTTATTTACAATATTCTGTGTGAACTTTATGACAAAGATTGCAACACGAAAAAAAGTAAACAGAAACTTTTGAAAAACAAAACAAGCAGAAAGTCTGATAAAATTTACAAGTAAAATTACTTGAAAACTAATTTTTTAAACATTGCATTTCGTTTTGTTTTTGTTCTCTACCTAATACGTGTCGCGCGATGGTAATAATGTCCTGGACTTCATTATTCCTTCAAGAAAATAAAATGTTATCCTACCAGCTTGAAGAAACGTCTTGCCAAAAAGCCACATAAACCAGTAACTTCAATAGTTTCTTTGTTGCGCTGCGGTTACACCGAGTCGTCCCGTAGGACTAATGTCGCAGATACTCCAGAGCGAAAACTCCATTTGAGCTGCAAATAAAATTTCTACAAGGTATCTAGACGAAGATATTTTAAAACTTTCTTGTAGTAGATAGTGGTTTGGGTGTAGCAACTATGTTTGTTAAGCAGTGGTAAAACTTTGTCTATCTTTTTATGGATCATTTGCTAGCCACTCTATTTGTCTGCGGCACCTTTTATTATGATTATTTTTACAAGTTCATCTCATTGTTTGTACTCATTGGTGGTATTCTATGTTATAGGGTTTGGATTCCGCACTTAGTCCGTAAGGTGGACCATTGTGCGTGGGCCATGGCAGCCGTTTGGTGGTTATTCCACCTCCCTCCAGAAGCTAATGATATCTCCTGGGCTGTTCAGAACATCTGTGAAAGATCTGGGTGACCCGAGGGTTTTTGTTCTAATCTGCGTGATGCCTGTGCATTCAAAGAGTACGTGCGCTACGGTTTCCTCAGCCTCCATGCACGCCGTGCACAAAGGACTGTTCGTTTGGCCTATTGTGTGGAAGTGTTTGTTTAGCGACCAGTGTCTCGTGATGGTCCCCGTCACCAGGCGTAGGCCGTTCCTGTCGGCGTAATAAACGCGTGGTGAAAAATATATGGATCTGATTGCAAAAGACTTTTAGTGGTATGAGGAACGGGATGTAAAGTTCACTCATCCTCTATAGAAAAGGGAGGATCCTCCCAACAGACGGGTGTCGTGTCTGGCGGGTAACTGCCCAAAAATTGACGTGGGACAGTTATATATATGTCGCAGGTTTTTCATAAAATTAGGTTTTTGATCAAAAATCTAGGTTTTTGATGAAAAACCGGAAGATGACACATTTCAAACTCAATTTCATCATAAACCTGTAACAATCCAGATTTTTGATCAAAAACCTGAACTAGTTTGGGTTTATGATCAATCTGATATACATTTCCGTTGACAGGGACTTAGGGACTTCCCCCGCTTTCGTTTCGCCTGCGCTCGCGTGCGCCCCGCCCTTTCCCCGCTTCTTCAGTCACAAAACACAACTCAGACGGGCAACCCGCGTTCATTTTTGCGACAAATAATTACGTAAAATATAATTAAGTGAATAAATCTCATTAATATTGTGCTAGTGCTTACTACAAATGGCATCTACAGGAAACCAAGTGGATAAGCAATTTGTATGTAAAGAAGATTTTGAAAGAGCGTTTACTACTTTGTTTGAAGGCCGAAAAAATAAAGAGAAACCGTTGTGGACACAGAAGAGAATAGAAGAAGCTATTAAAAATATTGGTAAATATAAATCAAGATCTTCATCATCAGACGGACGAGGTCTACAAAACAAAGACTACTACTATGGAAAAAAATATGATGTTTTGGAGGTAGGCACTCAAAAATTTTTGATCTTGAGACGGAAATCTGAATCGGAGCCTATAGTCAAAGTAGTACCTCCAGAAGAATTTCATGGGATATTATGTGAAATTCATCAATCTGTTGGCCACGGAGGAAGAGACAAATTGATGTATGCTTTAAAATCCAGGTATGTTATTCCGGTTTCTGTGGTCAAAGAATTTGTAAAGCTATGTACGGTGTGCCAGAACAAGAAGAAATTTCCCCAAAAGGGAATTGTTGTCCGCCCAATTGTGTCTAGTGATTTCAACAACCGCGGTCAAGTGGACCTTATAGACTTGCAGTCTACTCCAGACGGACAATGGAAATGGCTGTTGCATTATCAGGACCATACAACAAAATTTAGTTTCCTTCGCCCTTTGACATCAAAAAGAGCCGCTGAAGTGGCTATAGAGTTGTTAAAGATCTTTTTAGAAGTAGGTTGTCCAGCCATACTTCAGAGTGACAATGGCCGTGAATTCACAGCTACAATTATAAAAGAGTTGACGTCGATGTGGCCAACTTGCAAAATTGTAAATGGCAGACCCAGACATCCAGCAAGTCAAGGTTCTGTTGAGCGCTCAAATCAAGACGTAGAAGCTATGCTCCGTGCTTGGTTAATTGATAATAACTGCAAGAAATGGTCCATGGGATGTTACTTTGTTCAATTCCAAAAAACTCTTCCTTCCATAGAACCATTCAAAGGACACCATATAGTAGATAAGGATTTAAATCCCCTAATCAGAATTGAATCAGACAAAGTAGGCGCTTCAACCTCTCAACAAGAAATAGAAACAGCTGCAGCAGTTCTTATAGATCCTCCAGCATCCATACAAGAAAATATATTAACATTAGAAACTATTGCTACTTGTGCTACTGTTACTGAGGCTGAGGTGATCAGTGATCAATCAGGAAGTAGAATAATTGAAACAGAAGAAATGCTTATTGATGAAACACGAATATTTTGCTTTGTCTGTGGAAAGGAATCTACTGGAGCACATCGTTGTGGCGTTTGTAACAACCCAGTTCGTCAAATTTGCGGGAAGATATTATCAGAAGAAAATGAAGGGTATGGATCAAAGATTCTGTGTGATTTATGTCAAAAAGAACAAAACATACTTATCGAAAGGGAACATGCCGTTGAAAATTTAAAAATGTCAGCAAAAAAAATGAAAGCAGCTTCTTCGGAAAAATTTGGAGAAATCGATATTGGTGCTACAATTTTAGTTGATGTGCCAAAAATAGATAGAGGGCCACTGGATGCACGTAACATTATAGGAAAGGTAATTGGTAAGAAGAACGATTTATTCAAAATTGGTACTTCAGCTGGGGTTCTAAAAGACTGGCTGCCTCGAAACTCTGTTCAAATATGAACTACTGCCTTTAACGAACCTGTATCGACAAATGAACTGAGTTTGCGTGAAATTGCTTCAAAGATGTCTTTATTTGGAGGCCAAGGTTTTAAGAAATGCTCGTGCGAAAAATCTAAAGTGCGCTGCAAGACAAATCGATGTGAATGCAAAAAAAAAAATGTTTTATGCAACTCTAGATGTCACAAGTCAACAAACTGTCATAATAAATAAAGCATACTAGAAGATTTATAAAAAAGCAAGCACGTGGTAAACGTGCTTGCTTATTACATTTTTATTCTTTTTTTTAATTTTGACTCAATTTAGTCGTATTTAATAGTTATGAAATTTCATTTTCGCGGCTTATCAAAATCAGATTAATATAGGTACGTAAAATTGAAACATTTCATTTCATAATTGGATTGAAGGAGGAGAATATTGATTGGATCATGGATGTAAAATTTTGATAAATAAATAATTGTTTTCTTTCAACTAAGTTGCAAATGATGATGGATTGTTTTATTTATTTCATTTAAATTGATTTATTTGTTATAAAACAAAGCAAACCCGTGATTTTGACAAGAACTTTATCATAAACCCAAACTAGTTCAGGTTTTTGATCAAAAATCTGGATTGTTATAGGTTTATGATGAAATTGAGTTTAAAATGTGCCATCTTCCGGTTTTTCATCAAAAACCTAGGTTTTTGATCAAAAACCTAATTTTATGAAAAACTTGCGACATATATATGTTGATCGCGCGGTAAACTGTGCTTACGCGATGCAGCATATGTGTGACGTCAGGATTTTGTGTGATTTAAGGTCTTTGATGCGTAGTTTGCACAAGTAGCGATGTAGATGCCCAAAAAACTCATAGGTTATAGACCAAGGAACTGCAGGCTCTCTGCATCAATGCATTTCAGCAGGCACATTTTTATTTACCTTTGCATTTGTAATATTTTTATTTTATCTTATATCAAACCGTGGTCAAAATATTCGCTTGTCTTTAAAAACGTTTTTAGCGGCACTAACTGTCATGTGTGTGCCGGAAGCATATACTGAATCAAAACTATTTACAACCGCATTTTTTTCGGTCGTTTTTTCGTCATCATCATCCACAACCAAATAAAAATAACAAAAATAAAAAAATAAAATTTTCAACCCGACTTCACCAACTATTGGACATAGGCCTTGCCTTTTTTTCATTCTCCCACGTTCCTATGCCAGACTAGTTCTACCCGCGATGGTAATAATGTCATCCACCCATCTCGCCGGCGAACGACCGACACTTCGTCTTTCAATCTTTTGACGCCACTCGGTCACTGCCTTACACCACTTGTCGTCACTGCACCTTGTCCGTGTCCTGCCCAACAGCTACTACTAGCTATTACACTACTTTAAACTACTATTACACACTATTACTAGATAACTATTTCTACACACCCCACCTATCTATTTATTACTACAATACTATAGCTCTGTAAATAACTTACATAATTTCAAATATACGACGGACAAAACACACCCCTATCAATGTATACCTGTCAATATTGAGAGCGGCGCCCATTGATTAGAGGGCAGAGGGGTGCAACGTGGGTCAGATATTTAATTATGTACCGGTTTGAGCGCACTGGGGATTAAATATGCGGGTTCATTACAAGTATCAGTGATTAACATAGTAATCTGAAGGACGGTGACAATTTTTTCATGGTAATTAGGTAAATCGAATCTAGAACTTTGTGTTTAAAGTGTTTAATGAGATTTTTTATTTGTTTTCTAAATTGTGTTGTCTGTGGCGCCATCTACATCACCACATGTGAACTACGCATCTCACTGACGTTATGCAACATTCTGCATTGCGCAAACAGAGTTTACCGCGCGACTCGTATATATACAACGTCCCGACATCAATCGTCAGGAAGTAGCCCACCAGACAAAATACGCGTCTGGTCGGAGGATTCTCTGTTACATCATTGTGAATTGATTCTCTCTGAGGATGAGTGAACTTTACACCCTGTTCCTCATTCCTTTTTAAGTCTGTAATTTGGTTGCTCTCATAGTTTGCAATTTCCTTATCTTGCCTTACTTAGAAAAAGATTAATTAGAGTAAGTAGAGACATTCCTGGACATAATGTTTAATTACTTTCCCCACCTATTTGTGTATGTTCCTTGTGAACTATTAATTGGTCATGAGCTTTGTCTTAGATTTTAATATATTATTCATCTTCATTGCAACCTCAAGGCTCGCTTCATACATCTGACCGCACGTCAGTGGTAATACTTTGAACTTGAGCTGGACTAGCGTAGTACGTAGTTTCAATAGAATACAAGGCCAGCTTACACTTGAACGCTTAGCAAGACAACCATAGAAATGGGTTTTCTACGGGTTTTGTCGACGGAAGAATAGACAAAATGACAGATTGTGATTGTTTATCTGTCATTTTTTCTGTTCTTCCGTCGACAAAACCCGTTTCTATTGTGGCCATGCTAAGCGTGCTGAGGGGCAATTCCCCTATTTTTTAAGAACGTTCGCATTCTAATCTCTTTCGCAATCTGTCAAAAATACAATCATTTTATTAATATTTTTGACAAGTTTGACAGATTTCGACTTGAATGTGAACGTTACTACGAAAATTGGCCTTCTAGTCTTTTTACCACTAAAATGCACCCTATACATACCAATAATAATTTAGATATTAAAAAAAATTAGGTACATACTCAAAACCTAACTTAAGAGGGTTTATCCTAAAAGTTGGCAACATCGTAAATAGCTGTCAAATATTTACCCGTTTTGATTAATTTGGCAATATTACTGTATGGAATTAAGAAATGTGGCTAACTAGGGTACTACAATATTGATTATCAAATTCAATAATTAAAATCGTAACATCGAATATTTAGTTTTAGTTGAAAAAAAAAAGTATTTGCAAATTTTCCAAATGCCTTTTTAAAACTTAAAACGGTTACAACATCAAATTCAGTGTTATAGTTGCAGATGATCTGTATCAAAGAGATGTATTGTTAAATCACCTTTCATCATCTGTTACTTCCCATGAAATAGGAACTGCTCTAAAACTTTTTCCCGGGGATCGAAACCAAGAGCAGCTACGCTAAGAAAATAACGAGGCAGCATATCTTTCTTAAATGATTTGTGACTTGTGTACACTGTGCTCATACATAGCTAACTTACGTAGCAATTGGCACGTCGTGACCAAATATCTACCTAAGTTATAAATAAGTACACAAAAATGTTTTGATTTTCGTTTTATTTAAACAATAAAATATGGGGCACAGAAAACATTATATTGTCGATCAGTTTGAATTTGGCAAATTACACCAAAATAATTATAATTAAATTAATTTAATAATCTTCAATTACCTACATACATAATAATTATTTAATATTAGGGCATGAACAAAAATCAAGGCGAAAATCTACTAAAAATTCTTTTACTACTAAAAAGTCCTTGAGTTGTGATCAACAATAGCACTGGATTAAAGATTAGGAACAAAAACACATCGCTCAAGTGGCCGCGATCCTTAACACAAGTTTACTATCGTTTGCAATATATTTACTACTTCAATTGAAAAGTAAACGTATTTATTAAACAAGAACAAAAATATTTAGGGAAAAATAAAACATAATTTCTAAGCAATAAGATTGACAAAATTATGTTTCAAAATAAGACCACAACATTATTTGTGGTCTTAGGTTTCCGGCCGTTTAGATACGGTCATCGGAAGACTAGTACTATTGTTGATCGAAGACTGCGTCTATAAAATTATAAAGCGCGTGTTTTCATTCTATTAAAGGCGATTGAAATTGGTGATGGAAATTGTTACGGAGCGAACCATGACCGTTGTCTGGGCGGTACTATGGTCGATCATCGGTAAAAAGTATTAAAACTAAAGTCGGTTTCGCTAACATTTACAAGCTGACTGGAAAATACTGGCTTGAATTTTGCTCATATCACAAATCAGGAAAGAACATCTTAAATACGCAGCACCCAATGAAACTAAAATAAGTTTGATTGACCTCGTAATATTGACAAGTTTTTTTTTTTTCAGAGAAATTAATGTTAAAGTTGACATTGACTGAAAATAATTTTATCTATTTATTTTAACCCAATTTTATCATTATTCTTGCTTTAATAATTATCACAATTTCATCTTTTAACGTCGATTTTAGTATTTATAATTTTAATTATACAAAAAGAAGTGCCAAAATACAACTGATCTTCAGTAAAAATAATTAAAAAACGATAACATTAGAAAAATATTCTAGATCTAGACAATATTTGGTATGACTAACAATGTTAAAGGGATGTTTTTACAAATCGTTTTCACTGTAAGCTGAGTTATATTAACAATGTACAATTCGAAATTAAAGAAGCCGATTAAATTAAAAGAACTAGCTACATAAACAAAACCTAAGGATTACATTTCTTCATCACATCTTAGGCTATGGCTATGGCTATGGTATATGCAGTTTTATGAAACTGCATAAGCGACATTAAAGAATAATTTGTCTCACAATTCCAAGTTAAGAAACGGCACCTCGCGCACGAGCACGACCATTAGTCGCAGCGACTAGGGAAACTATAGAAGAAAGATATCGATCGCGCACTTGATTGCAAGTCGCGACGGCTAACCAGCCGCCGACCCAAAGACCACGACTGGCCGGAGTGTTGGCCGTCTAGTGCGCGAGATCCCTAAAATACTATATTCTTTACGTAATGTACAAAAAATAATAAAATAGAGAATGAAATTACAAAAGCTCTCATGTAAGGTGAAAAGAAAGATACATTATAAAGACTTTGTCATTATACTCGTACATAAACATGATTGAAACAATCTACTTATGTACTGGCAAATATTTCACACTATTTGAAAACCAAATCAGCTCACAGCGAAACTCATTCTTATTGACAACATAGTCAGGAATATACATCATAATATATATCGCCTATATTACACCCGAACCTCATCTTAGTATAACTTCAAACAGCCATCATTAATTACACCCTATGTTACAACTAGTTATATACAAATTTTTGTTTGGCACAGCTGAGATTCAAAAAATTGTTTTGGCATATTTTTGGCGCTTTTCATATAAAAAGTTGGCAAATATTTAAATGATTTTTAAAGATAGAGTTTTGGAGATAATTAAGAAATATTTATGGTTCATGTTTCTGTAAGGGACTATGTACAGCAAGACAATTTCAAATTACATTTGAATAATAACAATAATTTAATCATTAAATAATTTTATGGTAACAATATTTTCGTAGTTTTCGCTTGTGATAATGAACTTAAAAACAAAAATCATATAGATTTCGGGAACAATAATTCTAATTCAGCAGAAACTGTAAAAGCTTTGGTAGATGAAATATAAAATGAAAAATAATCAAGCTGATTATTGCCTACCATTTACAATGCTCTTGTGAAAATTCATAACATTTATGGCAAAAAAGGGAAGAAAAGTCTATATACAATTTCAATCACTGTCATGTCTTCCATTTACAAAATATATACAAAATATTCCACAGTAAACTACATGAACTAGTGTCTCTAGTTTTGGTCATTGAGTTGACTATTACTAGATAATCGCTCATAGCGAAACTCTATGCTGTCCAACTAAGTTTACATGTGCAATGCTGTATGGATGAAAATAACATGGAGGTAAAGTAATATTCAAAAGGTCTTTAATGAAGATCATTTGTAATGGAGAAGAAGAGGGAGTTAATCTTAAAAGTATTAATGTTATGATTTTCAAAATATAATATTTTAAATTTTCATCCACATAGCACCTACATTCCCATCAACAATAAATAAAAAAATATTCCAAGTGACTTATCCTAATATTTTAGATTTGACACAAATATTTAAACTAGAAAAATCTAAGAAAAGAGATTTCATTATATTACAGATCCATAAAATCTAATGGGAGACATCGTTATCTATCGGGGTTTCACAGCTAGAAACATTGACAATTAACATTTAATAAGAATTGTTATTTGGACTATCATCGTTATCATTTGAATTTACAGTTGTACTATTAGTGTCTATTAAATTAGAATTAATCTCATCTTTAATCATATTATCATTATCGACTACTTCAGATATATTATAATTGCTACATTCACTGTAACCATTAATTTGGTCTATTTTATTTGATTCTTCAAGAGCATCACTATCTTCTGTTTCTCTATGTTCTACTATAACTTCAATGCCTGGTTTATATAATAAGTCATCTTTCTTTTCTATATCTGGTGGTCTCACTGTTGATAGGGTGTTGGATAAGAATGATGATTGAAGGTTGTAGCCTGGCAGTAGCTTGGGTTGTAAAGGCAGCATGAGGTCTAAGGAGCCGGTGGTTGCAGGTCTTGGTTGCAAGGGCGGGGCGGTCATTAGAGGCGGTTGCAGAGACGCTAGTGATATTGCTCCAGACTGCGTGTTGATTACTGGACTCTCGACTGGAAATAGAGAATTTCTTCATTACTACAGTGAATTTGGAAACTGGAAGGCTTAGGAATGATAATTTGACTAAGGAATTTTAATCTACTTAAGGATTTTAAAATAATCGTCTCAAGGTAATGGTTGCAAGAATAAGGAATTTATATGATCCCTACAACAGTTACTTTCCGTTCATACACCTTGCTTTTTCTTTCGAAATCGATTGAAAACAGTATCAAGTCTGTGCTATGGTTGGAACATTATAATGTGGGCTTTACCAATGGGTGCTCTCGCTTGAAGAGGCAGGGATGCCGTGGCTGGTGGCCGGAGAAGGTTGGTTGTTGGACCCTGGAGTGCTATGCTGATCATGTTCATACCATTGACACCTGGAAATGTCCAGTTTTATAAGTTAGTTAAGAGAATACAATGCTTAGCATAATAAGACTTAATTAACGTTAACATTTCCACTGCTGAGACATATTATGATAAGCCTACTCTCTGTAATAGGGTGTGGGCCATAATTCACAACGCGGGCTCAATGCGGGTTGGTCATAATAAGCTTATATTAACAAAGAAACTTTACAATGTATGCCTAAATAATAACAATGTATGCCCAATAACTTATCAGCGAAGCAAAAGTTTTCCGGTAAAGCAACATTATTAACAATAATTGTAAGTTTAAAGTATTCTGTCACAGTTCCGCTAGCAGAAAAAATCTTTAGAAATAAGCCGTACTATAGCGTGGTAACCGGACTGGGTTGCCATCGTAGCATTTACATGCGGGCATCCCAGTACGGTTAATCGGCCGCCCGTCTGAGAGCGCCCGCGCAAGCTCCAGTAAGTTCGAATTGTAATCGTGAGTTAGCCAAGTAAGCTACCCATCGGCGAGCGAATGTACTCAAAAGTTCTGTTAGATTTAAACTTATGTGATTCGTGTAATTATAGTGTCATTCTTAAGCACCTGCGTTTCTCTTACACCCGTTCCCCGGCTATAGTACTTAATATCTTCTCTATAAATTTTGTTTGTTGATTGCCTAAACAAATACCTTACAGAATTTTAAAATTTGCTGCTCTCAGCGCCATCTCTGTATAGAAAACCGTACTACAAGGAAAATCAACTCACCAAACTTATTTCCTCCCGGAGGCAAGTCCTTCAGTACAACAGGATGTTTCACCGCATTGACACGGCGATTGGAGGCGCCAGCGTCGCGTTTTCTCCTCGGCTGCTCCACCGGTAACACCCTGCGCCGTTTCTTCGGAAGTTTCGACCGAGCCTGCAATAGATGGCATTAGTAGTTATTAAAATAGAATTAAAGGAATATTTTATATTAAATAGAATGAAGATTTGCTAAATTCACATAGGATTTTATTTGATATTCATATAAAATTAATAACAAGTTTTGTTAACATTATCAATAATTGTACACTGTACAGAGGGGGTTACACTCGTAATTGAGTTTTATAAATAAGCAGACCTTAGAGCTTTAGAAAGGTTAATTTGACATTGATGACGGAAATTACTGTGATCTTCATTATTCTTCCTGAGACTCCCAACACGACAGGATTACATACGCCATGCAGCTATTACCGGTAGGTGGCGCTCACAACCCCCGCTCTAATAGTTGGCATATTTCTTCACGAGGTGTCGCTACGAGTCTCAACTTAAGCTTCCCGTCTCTACCTAAATGATGATTGATATACGTACTTTGATTTTCGTAATGTGTCAAATATTGGGGATTTTATTTATCATCTCCACACATCAATGACTTCTAACCGTTACATTATGGAAAAGCGTTTTTATGAAATTCCGTATTCAACGAGTGCTTCTAAGGAGAGAATCAATCATGTTACAATGTAATGATAGGCACAATATAAGGATTTTGGCATCAAATTGTGGCACATTTTAGGTATAAAGGAAAGTATCTTTTATGAAAGATCGTAGGGCTTTTATTAAAAATCTGTTCGCTTGATAATACCTGAGGTTTACCTTGTTCAGGAAAGACTTTTAATAATCGATATACTGCCTAGTTTGGCTAACCGCGATTGTTTTTAATTAGATATTGGGAAATTCAATATTGTATGTCTGAGTTGTAAAGTTGATTTTGCATTAGTCTAGCTTCCCTCGAGAATGTATGGTGGATTTAATTTTGTGGGAACTTACACACATACACTTTATTCATAAATCTTTTCTCCACTCTGAAAATGAGTAAATCTACCGTCTAGGGATAATTTATTAGTATTTTACCGAAGAAATATACATTAGTCGTGCTCTGCTCATAAAGAGACGCTGCGCTCGCTGATAGAATTTTCTGAACCATCTGTGCATAAAGTTGTAACTTTGACCTTCAATATCTCTGTAACCAGATGGTTATGCATGGTCCAAAAAAAAAGGCGTGGTCCAGTACAAAAAAAAAAAAACAATAACGGGGAGTCAAAGCGACGCTCGGCTTCGTTAAGCGTCTTTTTACACCCGTCATTCATTCAAGCAATTAAGATGCCTATTTTCAAATACCTAATTATAACGTAGTTTAATTAGAAAACAGAGTAGTCTAGGCGTCGACATATGTTTACGAAATGTAGACAGAGATCTACGCCTAATGCAATTAACATACCAACAGACTGACAATAACATACCGCTGTAAACAAACGGACAGACATAATATGTACAGATAGTTTAGTGTTATCGTTTCTACGTTCTGGGAAGTCGTACTATTGTCGCTCAAATTAATGTTTTTACTAATTTATCTGAAATACTAAGAGGTATTTGTTCAGTTCTGTGCATTTATGTGGAAGAGTTGAGGTTGTGTTTAACTTATTAGTTAAACACAACCTCAACTCTGTATTACTTAGCCGCGAGCCCCTCTCAATTAAGTTACTTATATTTAAGTAACTTAATTGAGAGGGGCTCGTGGCTAAGTAATAACAGCCGCACGGGTCGATTGATCAGGTAAAGCTACGCTTGCCGCTGTTTGTTCGTGGATGGCCCGTTATACCGAACCCTCCGTACCTCGGAAAGCACGCTAAGCCGTTGGTCCCAGCTGTGTCTTGGATCTTTGACAGTCCTTAAAGGTCGTCAGAAGCCCGAAAGTCGCACAACCAGTCTTACCAAGGGGTATCGTGTTACACAGTAACTGGGTTGTGGAGATCAGATAGGCAGTCGCTCCATGTAAAATACTGGTATTCAGCTGCATCCGGTTACATTGGAAGCCCACCCCAATATAGTTGGGAAAAGGCTTGGCAGATATAGTCTTGGTCGGCCCATCAAGTTTTTTTATTCTATACTTCTCGTCATCTTGGTAGTCACCCTCTTCTGCCTTTAAACATATGTTTAAAAAAACATAGGTGCGGTCGGGGGACCCCCGGCAGGAACGCAGTTCTTTCTCACATATGATTTAAAACTAAGAAAAAATTTTCGCAGCCGCCATCTTGGCAGCCGCCATCTTGGATTTACTTTTCAACCCCACTATCGGCTTTAATACCCTCAAAAACTATGAAAACGACAACTATGACGAAAAGTTTGAAAATTTTGCTGCTGCGATCTTGGATTTTCATTTTGATCAAATTATCACTTTTTCTCTCATGCAGTGTACTCGGGCCGATGTGTACAATTTTATCCCACGACACAGTAATCATTTTATTCTTTTCTTTTGTTGTTTTTTTTTTCTGCCGGCGTTCTCTTTCTGTCGCTCTTTCTTTCTGTTTGAATTAGAAGAAGACAGTCGCAAGTATTAACACTTTTTAGCGTGACGATTTCTAAAAATCGAATAAGTAGTGACGGGTAATAAATAAAAATTAAAAATATAAATATTTCAGGTCATAGACTCATATTAAATACAAAAACAATACACATATTTTTCAATTTTATAAGTGTCACTATTTGAGTCACAATTAAAGGAAGATGAGATGTAATGAAAGATGTTGTTGGAGAGTGTACAGATAGTGCAGGGAAGTCGTATCATTGTTGCTCAATAATTATGTTGTTTACCTATTGGTTCGAAACATTAAGAGATATTTTGTTCAGCTCTAAATGTGTGTAGAAAGTGATCAAGTTACATGTAGTGATGGGTAATGTAAGATCTCAAACCTGCAGAAAGCTTACTTATTTTTAACCCATACTATTTAAAATTTGCTTAAATTTAAGTAATGAACGAGGAGGGGAATAACGAGTTAGAATGGGCGTAATGACGAATAAGAAAGATAACTATAATTTTTGACATTTAATAATGTAACATTTATGAGAAAGGGAAAGTATTTCGAATGTTTTGTGTTTGGTAATTGTTTTGTTTCACGTATTCCAAAAAAAACTGATTTCTTTATTCAATCAGCTAAAACAGGTGAATAGAAAAGAGTGGTGGCAATAACAACAATATGCATAATTTATCAAAATACCTTGTAACTTACAGAAAAGAAAAATACCTTGTTTTTAAGAAAAACGTGTTTACATTACTAAATAATGAATACATGTACAGACAAACAGATTTCAATCACATTACATTGTTCTATTTGTTAAGTAATTCTGCAAGATTATTGAGTGATGTATCGTAGGTTCTATTTTTTTTTGGCTTTCTTTTTCTCAACCCAATGTAATATTGATAAACGCACTTACACTGACATAAGGGACAAACAAAAACAACTTTGTGTGATTACTTCGGTATTAATAATTTATTAAGTAGTTTGTAGTCAACCTCGTCGAATTGCTTTATCAGCTTTAGGTTGAAGGTCGCTTGCAAGTTATAAAACGACAAGGTATATAATTTGTCCATGTGACGTAAGATAATTTCAACCTTAGTTAAGTTTCCATTTACTGGGAATTATTGTCAAACGTAGTAAGGCAATTAGGAGGCCTACTATACTTAATAACGCAATTTCGTTTCAGTTCAACTTAGTATGCTAGCGACACTTACATACAAGTTGAGACTGTTTGCAAGTAACTCTCATTGTGTGGTGGTTCTGTGCACTAAGTTACTTTCAAGATGTGTCTAACTTTGACTTTGATGTAAATAGAGAACTTCATCGAGCAAGTGCTACTGCAATTAAGATGAACAGTCAGCCTGAAATCACCACAAAATACTCTTTTGACAAAAAGTACAGAAAAATGTTCATAATAATGAACACGTCTTTACGCGTAGCAAATTGCGTAGCAGATTGCGTAGCAAATAGCTACGACGGCGTAGCTGATGATGCGTGACATCACTGCTTCCAGCCATAATGTCTTAGTAATAGTCTCCGTTGATCACTGTGAGACCCATTAAGCACTAAAAGGGTTATGATTTGGTCCTTGAAATTCTAAAATTGCCTGCTAAACTGTTCCATCTGACATCCTTGTAACCATTATAATATCTTCGTGAGTGGAGATGCCTAGATGTAGGTAAGTTGGTAACTTTCTTATCATTGAAGTTAATTATGGACAACTTTAACTATGGGACCAAACCTGAAACGCGACATTAGGGAACAGCATTATTACAGCATTATATTTATTTTCTGCCGATTTGTTTTAGTTTGGTTGTTGTAAGGCTTGTTTTAAGTCCACCTGGCTAGCTACCACCATCTTATCTAACTTTGTCACTATAAGAATCATTGTTGTGATTCGGTAGTTAGAGGGGAGATAGCCAGTTCCTCCAAGGTTGAGGATTCCGGGTGAAGCTCGCTTTTTTGGGTTTTGGTACTTAGAGTTAAGATAGCCAGTTCTTCCAAGGTTGAGGATTCCGGGTGTCGCTCACTTCCGCCTTCGGCCTGATTATCACTTACCATCAGATGAGATGCAGGCCAAGAGCTACCCTGTAGTAGTTAAAAAAAACGAAAGATTTTTTTTTCATGTTTGGCGCCTTAATAAAAGTGGTTTATAATGATGGCAATATGACGTTTAGTCGTTCTCAGTTATCCCGAATACTACACCTTATGTTTTGACCAATGCATATAAAACACAATAGACGTGGATATATTAAGTAATCTGTTCCGCTTAGCTATTTCTAAAGATTCTAAAAAAACCCTGAAAGAAATCGACACGTGTTTCACCTCTCAACGAGGCATTCTCAGGATGACGATTGTCGCCAACTCGAACACGGCGTGTTGCCATTCCAAGCACTGAGCGCAGACTAAAGCATATAAACTGTCTTCGTATTGATGTAGTAGATAATAATACCTACGTAATTCTTGACATAAACAAAGTAAAAAGTTCGCTACTAATCTGCCTATAAGGTAAGAAATTGCAAATGGCCTTTCACAAGAAATCTAATCCCATAAATAACCTTGACACCACTGCACCGTATAACTGGATCATTCAATTACTCACTTGCTCAGACGCAGCCGTTCGATTAGTTTACGTATAATTGAGTGATCTGCTTGAGCATGGGACTTCATGTGTGAACGACTAATAACTAGCAGGCTTCGCTCAAGGTTGAGAGATAATTTGTGATCAGAATGTTAAGGTCGAAGTGTAAGTGGATTTAATTTTGCAGTTTTCTGTTAGAAAATTAGAAGTTACACGCAACCGATTACAATGTTCCGGCAGGAACTGTTTTGTAAATGTAAGTTGATAAAATAAATAAATAAAATTTTCTAGGGACAAAAAATGTAGGTTATAAAATAAAACTCGATTTTAAAATTAAACATATCCTTTAAGGTGATTTAAATTAGAATTTCGGGTTTAAGTATTCAAATAATGAAATCAAAGTAGACAATTTTGTAAGTGGCACTATAAACTGAAATCCACAGGTACGTTTTCTGATCCTTTCCGACCCAGTTGAATCCATAACACTCCTCCAGGAAAAGAATAGGGCCACCAGTACAGTTCACAAATACAGACGCATCCCGTCATTCTGACCTCGCCACCGAGGTGCTTTGCGATCGCGATCGTGCACCCGAGTAAATGATACTCCCTCCCGACCCGTGCTCGAAAATGAGGTGCCAGCAGTTGTTGCAGCTGAGCACGACGCTTTAAATACCACGCATAATAATCATGATGAAAATCTAAGTTTGATCCAGCCTGTCCCTTCTTGCTGTCCGCCCCCCAGCGACGCCCTAAGCCGGGGTTCTGTACCCCACAGGGGGTGCCCTAAGCGATCGCTCGCCTAATTTTAATTTAGAATAGTTTTGTGGCCCTGGCTGGAGGTTTTAAGTGTAGAAGCTTAAGGCACCCACAAGAAAGTCCAGTTAAGCAGCCAAGACCTTAGTGGTCAAAACTAAAAGACCATAATTACTATTGTGATCATAAAATAAACTAGCTAACTCCCAGATCCTGCATTTTGACTGATAAGTTAACCTGCTGCCAAAAAATAAAATAGTCTAATTCTTATGGACTGTGAATGTCCTGGACCCATTTGTTTATTATAACAAGTTTCAAATTAAACAAAACGATGGCAATTACTTAAGTTTCCATACATTAGGTATAGTTTAATTGTCCAAATTTCTACAAACATTATTAATTCACTCTTACAATGGCGTAACAAAACGATTAGCCAAATTGTTGTCAAAGTTTGTCGGAAGTAATTTCAGTTTGAAACTGCAGAAAATGATTGATGTTCCATTTGATGACGTACGTAATATTACGGATAAACAAATGATTAATAAGTTTGATAATTCGAAGTTTTGAAGTGAAGAATTAATGAGAATTTACTGGCAACAAGAGAAAATTATTGCTAGAGGATTTTATGGGAAGTGGCTTAAATATTTTTCTTATAAAATTCTGTGAGAGTGAGTTTGTTCTAAGCGGATTAAGTTTTTTTTTAGTTATTCTTTGTTAAGTTAAAGTTAAGGAAATAAATGATTATGATTAATTGTTGGAATTTATTCGCTCGAAGTTTTTCTTTAATAATCATAATTAGTATTCAGTGGTTAAATCGCAATAATAACTAGTTTCAATAACCCTCCTTTTTTGGCTTCGCCGCAGTCGGGTACAAAGTACCGCTGCCAATTTAGATAAAATTCAAGTAGGTATAATAAATAGCTACTAGAAAAAGGCAATTATCTGTTGCTTATTTTTTTTGGTACTTATTGCAGATAAAAGTTATGTACAAAAAGATTAGACAATTTAACAAGTAAGATCTTTTAAATTTCTTCTTAATCTAATAAAAAGACATAATTCAAAGTACTTAAAAGATATCCAACACTTCTCCAACGAAATAAAAACAATAACATCTAAACCGCCGCTTCAAAGCGTGCAATCTGATTATACGGAAGATAAGCTCCGAAAAACGAAAGAATAAAAAGTAGGTATAACACCTAATAATATTACCTTCAAGGTACTGCGGGGTAAATATTTTTCAACCTCGAAGAGTTTTGTATATTTCCTTAAACGACCTGAGACTGACTTGAAGATAGAAGGTAAGATTGACTGACGTAGAAATTAATAGTGTGATACGTTTCATGAAAGGCAGCAGAAACTAAACCAATTTGTCTTTCTTGTTTCAGTTTTCTTAAACACATATGTGTGGTAAGAAAACATGGCTAACATGGTTTAAAATCGGCCACTCTTACAACTTTATCTATTGTAACCTATCATTGTTACCCATCAGCTGGGCACGCTCGTTCCAGCGTAGACGTCATTCATAGCTTTCCATCAAGCGAGATCGCGGTCAAGAGCGGGCCTCAGGCAATAATAAAATACAAAATAAATTGTTTGAGCTACTTGTAAGACGCTTCAGAAAAAATCATACGATAGGTCCATAAATCCCCTTCCCAGAATATAATATGCTAAAGTTTTTAATATAAATATTATTCGCAGGAAGAGGAGCAAGTTCTTACTTTGCATTTAGTCTACATTAGCTGTGTATGTGTGTGTTCCTTCAGGTAATTTCTATCTAAAGTTTTAGTAACTAACTTGCGTAAACATATTAGCTTTTGAGTCAGCTCTTAGTAAACTTGATACTCTTATGAATGTCAGTTCTAATAATATAGGGAATAACTTTAATGTTTTGATGGAGGCTAAAAGCCTTTATCTTGAAAGGTTTTTAACCGTCAAGGATCTAAAACTTACTTTGTATTTGACTTGTAACTCGAATTTAGACCCGAGGTTACTTGAGCCTTCATGACAGTAAATTTTAAAAAGACCTTTTACATAATAATTATAAGAATAATAAAAATGTTATAAAATAAAAATACACGCGTCAAATTGAGTACGTTTTTCTGTTCGGAAAATGTTTTTTTGATTATTTCAATAAAATTATAACATAAATATTTGTAATCGATAATTTTCTTTGTTAATATTCGGGAATAAAAATAATATGTACGTAAATAAGCTACAATAAGGCCCAGTCGACAACGATGCGGATAAATTTTTCGACGCCATATTTTAGTTTGTGAATAGTTTTAATTAAGTTTGTACTATTTTTATTAATTAATTAAGTTTAAGTTGTTATTTTTTTAATCAACTAGATTTTTTTTGTTGGTTAAAGACTTACTGATACTAATTGATGAATATAAGCAGTGAATTCATATTGTAGTTGGATTTTTGAAATCCCAAATCACGCCACAACACCCGGATCTCTTCCGCATTCTGAATACACAGACTGAATACATAAAGCGAACTTTTAATAATGTCCAATCTGTATGCTAAACATTTAAAATATTTTTAAAGGTTTTGTACACAAGTTCCACAGTATTAAAAATAAGTTTACTTTCTAAATTCTTATAGATTGGGCTGTAATTTTCTCAGTTAATATTTTTGCTGAAATATATAGAATCTAGACTTAGTATAGAGAGTAGTGCGTGTTTTCATTATCACTACGTGACATCTAAATGAATGCCTAAATAAAACTGCACGGTTAAATTCAATGGTGTAATAATATTAGGCGTTAGTTTAAGTGATTGCTAGTGTTGTTGAAAAAGGAGCATCAGCCCATTGACATATATATTATTAAATCAATGCATCAGCCGCATTCGATTAAGATGTGCTGTTGTTGGACTAATTGGTATTTAGGTGTAGGTAGTTTTTTTATGTACATGAATACTTATTATATTTATTTATTTATATTTGAGAAGAATATAAAACCAGATTTTTTATGGAATTCAGTATTTCGGCAGCCGAGTCCCAACCTAAACTTTTATTATTTTATAAGTTTGGTTTAAAAGTTTTCTTTATTGTTGATTTTCTGCTGACAAAAAATGTACGTTCAGTGCTCTGCATTACCTGACGCTTCTTACAAAGAAGAAGAGAGGAAAAGCGGTCGGGTAATGCAGGTCACTGATTGTACGTAAACATAATTGTAACCGATGTCCATAACATACATATTTATTGGAATTTAGACTTCGTTGAAGTTCTTCTCCAATTGAAAATTATTTACATACACCTACTTCTATTCTGCTCTAAAAGAGACAATAATAAGTGTGGAAACAGCAGAGTTAAAATAAAAAAAAATAAAGGAGATGACTTTTCAAACATACCTATGAAGCAGTAGATAAGCAATTTAGTTCAAAATCCTTGGGGAAAATTCCCATATTTTTAAGAACCTTTGGATTATAGAGTCCGTGCCACCATTGAAGTCCGAAGGAAAATTTTGGAACTACATTTTTTTAAATGCAGGTTGATGCAATGACACGTGTTGTTTGGTGTTTGTGAATAGACACTAGCGCTATCGGACTTGAGTGGTGGCGTGGACTCTAGTCTCAGTCTCAAGCCGCAAAAAATTCTCTGATTTAGAGTACTACAAAGATCTTTTGTCGCCTGAATGACATTGACGGGGGGGTGTTTTTTTCACAATCCACCTGACGCAGGTCCTCACCGGAAACGGTTGTTTCGACGGGTTCCTGTTTCGGATAAGGCGGAAGGAAACGCACGGGTGTCACCATTGTGTGAATCCCCCGGAGGACACGGTGGAGCATTCGGTGGAGCCGTGCCCTCGTGGAGGCTATTGGTGGCTGTGATCTCTCGCATCCGGCCCTGATTCAGGCCGTGGTACGGAGCGAGAGGACAGTGGAAGCCGTCACCTCCTGTGAAGCAGTAATGCTCGTGAAGGAGGAGACAGAACGCGTGAGGAAGAGGCAAATTTTACGTCCTCACGCACCTAGCCGCCTCAGGAGACGCCTTGGACATCGAGAATCTCAGGCCGATTCCCGGCCACCGTAGGCGCGGGCTTGCGGACGGTGAGCAATGGTTAGCTCGCCGTCCGATAAGGACCCAGCCAGGGTCGACGGCGCGTTGTGTTCCACGCGCGCTTCAAAGAGATGTCAGCAAAACTAACGGGGTCTGGGTCGGTCGCGAGAAAGTCCGAAAGGGATACCTTGGCCCCTGGCAACATACAGGCAACTGAAGGAACACGGGTGGGTTTTAGACAGCAAAAGTCTGACATGTCCTCCCGCTCAACCCGTAGCGGGAGAAGTTATCTAATAATTTCCCACGCAAAAAAAGGCTGGTGTTGTTATCGCAATGTGTCAATATTTATCACATTAGTGTTACAGAAATTGTATTGACAAAACAAGATGGCAGCGTTAATTCCAATTTTGGGCACGCGTCGAACTACCCTGTCTTGTAACTAATTTTTTATAAGTTTTTGACATTGTTTGTCGCTGAGATGAGATGGCGACTTGAATTTGTTGTTATTTTGGTCGAATCAGAGCATTTAAAGTGATTTTGGTTTCATTTGTTGTCTTTATAAACCATATACACATAACCTCTTTCAAAAACCGGGTGTTAATCAATTATATTGTAACAATCCGTGCCCCCCTGCACACCAAATACGCGCTTTGACGTGGAGTTGCACACACCAGCCCTTATTACCTAGGTATTTATTACCTAAGCCGTGTACCCGGTGGCATTCCCTATCGGTAAATATGACAAACATATAGTTTTGTCTCATAATTAGCCTCTTAGGTTAATATAAAAATCCATCCTAAGATAATTTAAGATTTTGGCTATAAAAGAAAGTCGTGCAAAATGTAACGCTTCCTTACACCTAGCAATTTAGGCTGTGCGTTGTCTGTCAGTTAAGACTTTTATTTAGAGTCCATACTGCCTGGCAATAGGCTTGCCCCCTATTACATGGGACTTAAACATAACTGCCGAAATGTGGGTGTACTATAGGTACACCTCTGCCTAAACCTTCGGGGAATACAGACGTGATGTTATGTTATATGTTCCATACTACCTCTGCTTTAATTAATTCCTTAAAGATGCTCGCGAACTGAGTGAGAGCAAGACTAAGCAGCAGGGAGAAGGTTCCAAGGCGCCAAATTCAAATTCAAATCATTTATTGTGGATCATAGGTTCATAAGATGCTGTGTTTATTAAGTCTGCTATGTCCCGCCATTGAGGTATACAAAGTCCATATTATTTGTTCGAAACATAGTTAAATTATTTATATAGTTAATATTATTAGTTAAAATACAATACATCAAATTGTAATGCAATACATTCAGATTAAGTTAGTATAATATTTATTTATTTATATATACTTTATTGTACACCACAAAAATACATAACAAAAAATAAATCAAACACTACAAAATATACAATGGGCGGCCTTATCGCTTTCCGCAATCTCTTCCAGGCAACCTTGGAATGGACAGTGATTTGCCTGGACATAAAATGGGGCTGTCGTCGATTTATGTCAAATTACAAATTAGTCATGTTACAAAATAGTTTACGAAAAAATTGCACAGTGTGTATTTCATAGTTTATGAGTATCTAGTTTTTAAATTTATGATTATGTACCCATTGGTCTGTTGCAATAAACCAGCTGATTCAATGTACCTAGTGTCGTTTAGAAATTCTCATATAGAGTAATTATATTTACTTATCAATAATTCGTGTAGTATTTTCTTTAAGGTATGTATATTGCTCATAGTTCTGAAAAAAATCTGGAAGATTATTAAAGATACGTGGGCTCACACAAAAGATGCTTTGGTGCAAAAGCTTTGTTTTACTGGCTACGGTGCGCAGCTTGTCTGTGTCTGGCCCTAGTGCAAAATTTAAAAAAGTTTGGATTTGATTTTATGATCATTACAGTTTCATATATGTATACACTAGGAGAGTTAATATTTTTAAATTTGTAAAGTTTAGGTAATTTCTTTTTACGGCAAAAATAAAGCTAATTTCAAAGAAATAAAAAACTTTATGGTTAGTTCAGTTATTATGCAAAGTTTCTAGATCTAATTTGAGTAAGTATTTGTTTGAATTTTATAACCAGCTGTTTTTGTTCGGTTTGGAGGTAACTTTGGTTTTGTTTTTTCGAGAAAATTGCCTCAACTTTACCAGATATTTATGTCAAAATTAATGCTGCAGTATTTTTAACGTGCACGTCTTTCTACATTGTTCTTATATGTATAATTTCAACATTAATGATGTAACCAATATTTTGTAACAATATTTTGGTTTAAAAGAGTGTCCGTGGAGTTAATTGCCAGTTCTTCTCAATAAGTACCTACTACGCTTTGGAATGGGCAACTTGCTTCATCTTTTTGAGTTTAAATCAGCTTACAATTTATAATTTTCAAAAAATCTCATTTGTTTTTCTAATCCAACTAGGACTGAAGATATATAGTGAAGTTACTAGATCTCTGTTGTTGGATTAGGTTTCCAATTCACTTCGTTCTATTGTGGTTAAAACATTTCTTTAAATTGAAGGGACTCAGGATCTTGTGTCTTGAAATAAGATGCTCCTCCGTAATAAAAGTGAAATCTACAGGGTTTAAAAAAAAAGTAGTAGAACTTGGTTGTTTTGTAATAATTCTTGGGATGAAAATAAAAGACAATGAAATTACGTACTTTGTTAAGAAATTTTAACTTTGTTCAGATTTAATTTTTGTAACTTTAGTGTTGAAATTATGGTTAGCTGCCCTCGTCTGTATAAGTGTACTGTGATATCTCAATAATTGTACTTCATTTTAGTGCCAAAATTGACCATGTTAATTATGTTCTCAACCCATCCTGGTGACCACTTATCATTAGATCAACCAAAATATATGATTAAAACTGATTCACACAACAATTGTTTACATCAAGCAGCATAAGCTAGAACAGGTTTTGAAACCAACCCCCAATTTCTTTTTAATCCAGCAAGAAGCCAAAATCACTTCAATTCGAATTTGCAATCTGTATTTATGTAACAGTAAGTAATTTTCTATCTCCTTTTGATTACAGTTGCGTTCAAAATAATTACCGACCCGTTAATCCTTTTCGAGCATGAAACTCAACACGGCTAGAGGGAAATTCGTTTTCCTTTACCTACAGCAACAAGGAAATTAGGCCATTTTGTATGCGCTATTTGTACTGCCGAGATAAATTCTGGAATTTGCTGCTAATTAGTTATGCCATGGGGTCTCAACTCGAACAAATTATAATTAGTGTTGAAAAAATAATCATAGATGGCAGCATAGGAAACAATTATAAATTAACAATCACTAAAAACGAGTAAACGGCAGAATTTGGCTGAAGTAAGATTAGTAAAAATCAAAACTTCCTTGTTTAATGCTGATTTATCCATTTAAAGTCGTAAATCACGTATTTCCAACAAAAACGATAAGTGAAACCTTTTACTTGAATTCGAACCCATAGAATGATAAAGTTCTGAGTTGATGAGCTCTTTGCAATAGATGGCGTTTTACTCAATTTGTCATGACATACTGTATAAGCGTTTGGTAGGAAAATCAAACAACATAATTTTTTATAATCTAATACCTTCTTTACATAGAAATAAAGGAATTGAAAGAATAGTTTCAAAATGTTTTTGGCAAATACCTACCGACTTAATTTTTTTTTCATTTTACCAATACCTTTCTAAAAATTCTATAAAAAACTGGCCAAGTGCGAGTCGGACTCACGCACTAAGGGTTCCGTACCATTATTATCTATAAAAACGAGCAAAAAAAATCACTTTGTTGTCTCCCATACAACAAAGTGATTTTTTTTGCTCCCATAAATATTTATTTTATTCTGTTTTTTAGTATTAGTTGTTATAGCGGCAACAGAAATACATCATCTGTGAAAATTTAAACTGTCTAACTATCACAGTTCATGAGATAGAGTCTGGTGACAGACGGACAGACAGACGGACAGTGGAATCTTAGTAATACGGTCCCGGTTTACCCTTTGAGTACGGAACCCTAAAAAGGATTTGTACGAAACGTTTTAAAAGTGCATAGGTAGCTAATGGTGACGATTTTCATTAGAGTCTAGTGTCCTCCCCCACCCTGCCAGCTAAATGGTTGGTTTATGTGAAAAAAGATCACAAGAGGAGTATTTATAACGAAATTAAAAGGAAAACTATCACAGCTAAGTAAGATCTATAAGTTAACGAGTAATAAATCAACCAACTTAAAGCGGTTGCAAAAACATGTTCTTCCGTATGTTCTCTCGTATACATTCCGTATGGGAGAACATGTTTTTCAACTACAAAGTTAAGTTTGTTCTTGGGATAAATTCATCCTAACTACGGAACCCTTCATTATGTGTGGTCCAACACGTACTTGGCCGGTTTTATTTGATATTTTTAAAAACATTAAGCCGTCCTTCGCACGAATGTAATTTAATCGCGGCGGGATTTTATCGCGCACTGGATTTTCAACTCTCGGTGTTAAGCCGAGCGTTGAGAATCAAGTGCACGAAAAAGTCGTCGCAATTGTATTACATCCGTGCGAACTTGGGCTTACTGTCAAAATTAGTTCGGATGAAGAACGCGTGATTTCAGTTTTAGGGTTTTAGCAATAGTAGATTTGGTAACGAGGAGATGAAAATCTAGATTTAAGCATTGAAATACAAAAAAATACATAAAGAGGCATTCGCTGCCGCGTGAAAATTGCTAGCTCACTCACAAAAATGAAACAAAATACAACAAAAATATCTCGAGTTGACGGAATACAACTCGAGATATTTTTGTTGTATTGTTAATATACTTGTCCTTGAACGTACCGTGCGATGTGTGAATGCCATAAGTATCTAAGTCGACTTCTAGATGGCGTTATAATACTACAGTCTCTGGCAATTTGTGAGTCGCTGATGCTGCCATCTGTTGAAACAATGGAGGAAGGAAAATAGCCAGCTCAATAGCCAGACTTAGGGAGGTATCATTTCTTTGTATGGGATTGGGTATCTGTACTAGTATATTATCTGTGGTTATGCTTTGTTATTATAATCGCACTTGTTAAGGATCTTTTATAATAATAATGTATTATGAAGTTGTAATAACTAATTAGTTAGTAAGCGGAATTACTTCATTTGCAAGGGCATTCAAGCTCGGGGTTTCGTTTCTATAATGTATGAATACTGTTTAGACTGTTTGCCCAGTCCTCATTCTCCTGCCCATATCCCAGTTTTATTTGGGGTCTTCTCTATTAGTCGTTATCTTTGTAGTCACACCTTTCCTAGCCATATCATCTTTATCACTTTTGTCCAGTATTCTGGATTATTATGTAAACTAAATGCCAGCTCTTGTCACTGCCGTCGTTTCAGCTGTATTAGAAGGCAATGGCTTGGCACGTGATGATGGCAAGAGACCGGACGGCATGACTTTATTTCCATGGAAGGCATTTAGTATAGGACGCAACCTGTGTCGACACTCTTGCGCCATCCCATCTTCCTGGCTCGGCGTGCTGTGCTGTTGCTGCTACTGTGGCTGTGACAAACCTCAAACGGCGTAAGTAACCCTATTGGTAATTATACTTTCGAGCCGTTTGGGGTTGAAACCCTCGGGCTTTGGGGTTTGAGTGCCCATGGCCTCTTCCGTGACAACTGAAAACGGCTAATTGACACTTCCCGTGACCCAAGGGCTGGTTTTTACCTTGGAAAGAGGCTAAGCATTGCCACACAACGTGGCAGTGCGACCAGTCTCTTGGGTTCGTTACCAGTCGACAGTATGCGGATGAATTTTTCAATGCTATTGTGAATAGTTTCAGTTAAGTTAGTATATAATTTTAGTTATCAATTAATTGGTTATAAGTTTCATCATGCTAAACAACCTAATTATTAAATGTAAATAAAATATTCCATCATAAAAATGCCAGTCAAAACTTGTCTAACTTTACTAATATTAACTTATCAATTTCATTTCTTTTGAAATATTGTCAAGGAGTCGGTCAGTTAGTTATGCAGAAAGTTAAATGCCAGAGTAAAACCATGGAACAAACTCAAATAAATATTAAAGTCAGAACTAATAAAATCCATACACTTGCACTGTTGAATATTTAACGAACGCCTCTGACGCTGCTATTAATGTGGCTACATACTGGACCGAGCTGATTTAAAACGTTATGGTATTTTTTTTTTAATTATTGACTCCAAAAGACGAAGAAGAATAAAGTTAATGCACTATACATAAAACAGTTTGTTATTCAGAACTATAAATACGTAGTGGAACATTAATATCAAAGCATGCCGTCCGTTCTTGACTTGAGAATATAAAAAAACTTAGCTCTTAAGTGCTTACGGAAATTATGCGTCTATATCACATTTCTGCCGAGTTTGTAATGAGAATAATATTTTATGGTGTCTTAAATTATACGAAAAACTATGCGTCCTTTCTCAGTGTCTGTCTGGAGGCAGCGGTTACCCACTCTGTACAATGTACGGTGGTCTGTTTGTGTATTATCAATCAATTGTTTATGTTTATTAAGGCGACGATAACCGATTTTTAATGACTTTATACTGAAGATGACGTCTAACCGAGTAGTGTTAATGATTTGGAAGAAATATTTATGTTAAATGAAAGTATTTTCTTAATATTTTAATATAGGCATATTTTGGATTTATTTACACATACGTATTTACATGATTTTTGAAACTAAAGAAAGAAAGAAAAAGTATTTATTGGGACTCGCACAGGACATTACAAATTAAACTAAAACACACTCATTAAAACATTATAAAAAATTAAAAAAACAAATAAAAAAATAAAATAAAAAAAATAACAGAAAGTCCTGTACGAGGCCAAAAGGCTCCTATCTCAGCATATGTTGCGACATTTAAAAAAAATGTCGCAGCGCTGGTATTCTGATAGGGCCCGCAGTGATGTCACGGATAGATAGATACAGAAATAAATATTAAATAAAATATAAAATAGATGTAAATAAATATTAAATAAAATAAATGTGTGAAATACTTTAAAAATTAAATAGAAGTAGTCCGCGTGTCTGCACCCGACGTAACATCAGTTACTTGTCTATGCCTTTAGTGTCTGTGGTACACTAGGCATCGTTGTGACAAGTAAAGAGACGCAGACGCCGACACCGGCAAAAAATTGTTTTTTTATAACAATTTTATGAGAAGAGGTATGAAGATGCTCTGGGTTTAATCTTGTTAAAATCGCGCGACCAAGACAGTTTCTTGTATAAATAGTCTGGTTTCTTTGTGAGAATTGTGCCAAAGAGTAGGGTAGCCAGGTGAAGCTTTCTGCGTGCTGACATTCTCATCAAATTACCCTTATTTAAAAAGGGAGTGATGTGGGATCGACTTGAAACTAAGACTAATAATAATATGTACAACTATATAAAAAGGGGGGAGGGGGGCAAATAATCATAGGGCATCAAAAAATTCGTCCGCATCGCTGTCAATAGCAAAAGTGCCCAAAAGTCTGGCAGCATGCGTTGTATGGCAACAATCCAAACTTTGGATTTTGTTTTTATTACATAGTGAAATTAATTTGTAAAATTATGTCTAACGCGTATTAAAAACTAAGAATCACGCAAAATCTATTAAGCGTATTTTTCTAAAATCTTCACCATTTTAAAGATAATTTAATAATTGTTTTTTTAATATACGCGTTTTATTGAAATACCTTTTGTTTTATGTATAAGAAATTAATAATGCGTCTAATTTGGGACATTCCTATTACTGGCTGACATTCTTATTACTGGCTCCTAGATGCACGAGTCCTATTACTGGCTGGACGTATGACGCGTTGCGTGAGCTCAGTACAGAACACGCAAGCTAACCACTCAAGGTCACTGTCATATATCAGCCTCTCAAAATCAGCACGCTTAGTTGGTTGGTTTCATTGGTTTCAGAGAGTCGATTCTATTACGTGACTCTTACAATTTTAGCTCATATCCAAAGTAAATAATTCAATGTCTTTGCTCATATCAAATGTTGTCAAAAAGTGAACAAGTATCAAATCCTATTTGAACTCAGGTTATTAAAATCCAGCTTCCATTTTGCACTTTGCAAATGCAGGTAATTTTCACTGGGATTCTGATGGCTCAAAGGCTAACAACCATTCCTTAGTGATAATCGACACCGCCGCTGCATTTTGAAAGTGCTTTTGTCAATAAAAATGGTACGAAAAAATTCTACATGCCATTGTTGAACGACGATCTACGTCAAAGACTGCGACAAAAATGCTTTAATTTATGTATAGTGTCAGCTTACAATTGAAGAGGTAGGGCTTGTGGCTCAATAATAACAGCCGAACGGGTCGATCGACGGTTAAGCTACACTTGCCGCGGTCGGTTAGTGGACTAACGTGCCTCGGAAAGCACGTTAAACCGTGCCACGTAATACCGCCTGCAGTCGTTTCTTCGTCGGGGAACAGGCAACTCGCTTGAAGCGTGCTGTCGGCGCGACGTGTGACGGCTCGCGGGCCGCGCACTGCCCGCGAGCTGTCCTCTATTCTGTATAGTCATTGTAAAATAGATTTTAATGCATTTAATTTAAAATAATAACTAAGATGTAGAAGAAAAACCAGTTGAAGTAATTAAGAAAAGACGCATTACCAAGAACTTAAAACTTAAATATTCATCTGATTATCCCAGCTACAACACTAACTGAACATCGCCAAACGACTAAAGTCATAACCACTTTTATACTGCAATAAACTGATCTTGAAAAGAAGTTCTTAATGGCGATACTGGTGCCCATATTAATGCACTTTTTATCTTTTTATCGTGTTATCAGCGAAGTGCTGGCTATTGAGATTTAATCCGTTGAGAAGGTTGGGGGGAATTGGATTTTACTGCGAATCTTTCCTTTTAACAGACTTAAAAAAAGGGGAATGGGTCTGAATTTCAGTGTTTCGTTTCAGCCATCAATAAAAAGCAGTAACTCGAATAAAAGAAAGATTTTATCTAGATACATCTGCCCAACCCTTCGGGGAAACAAGGCGTGATGTTATGTTATTATAATTTCTAAGGCAATTTTTCATACCGTTGTTAAATACCTACGATATCTTAATTATCATGGGGGTTGTGGCTAAGTAAAAACAGCCACACGGGTCGATCGATCAGGTTAAGCTACGCTTACCGCGGTTGGACCGTAGATGAGTGGCCATCTTTACATACAAAAACTACGTACTAGCTTGTGGAGGTCAGATAGGCAGTCGCTCCATGTAAAAATGCTGTTATTCAGCTGCATCCGGTTTGACTGGAAGCCGACCCCAACATAGTTGGAAAAAGGCTAGGCAAATTATGATGATAGGTATCTTAATTATCAAATAACATTACAAATATCCGCAAGAATAAAGTCCTCCACGAAGCAAGATTCTTGCCTGTGACATACAATAAAATTGAAGCAACAAATGACTTTTATTGTTGATTCAACCTGTGGTAAATATGTCACGGGCAATTAAATAGCATCGTTTCAATCAGGCTTTATTGAATCCCTAAAGTTACTGGCACAGTTACCTATTCATTTGGTTATTTTTGAAAACCCAAACATCGACTTAAAATATGAAGAGTTCGAATCTTTGTTTCTAATTATTTTCTGATCATTAAATTCAAAACATATAAATTTCAAAAGACACTCATAAAAGTACTTACCTTTAGGTACACCTCTGCCTTATCCTTAGGGAAAGCAGCCGTGATGTTACGTTATGTTGCACACAAAATTTACTGGCTTAGAAAAAGATAACATTTTTGCAACGTGTTGGGTTACAAATTGAATATCGTCCAAATGCCTCCTTACCTCAACAGGTAAGCCCAAGAGATGGAGACTCGTAGTAACTTTTTGATAGTAAAATTGACTTGTGAGATAAACGAGTTAACAGTTTGTTTGACAGACCTTTTAGTTTGGGCATATTTGAAGTTTGAACAAGGTGTCTATTTGCAAACTAGAGGTAAAGGCGTTGGATCTGGATATCAAGAACTATATTTCATTATCCTATACTATTAAACGAGCAATATTTGTATGTATATATATTTCTTTGTATATAGATTTCTACTCACGTTCTCGAAATAGGCTCTAACAATTTCGATGATAGTTGCAATAGGGGTTTACGGGGGCGAAAAATCGATTTAGTTGGGTCTCATATCTGGGAAAATTAGTTTTCTTCGTATTTTCATCCGAGTAGAGCTCGGTCGCCCAAAGTTTAGAACAAGATAATGAATAATGACTTGACAATAATGACATAATTACATTAGAATAATGATCATGGCAGCATGGAATAAGTAGCTAATATATGTACAGGGATTTATATACCATTAAATGAGCATTCTTTATTTTCACAAGAGCAGAGCTCGGTCGCCCAGGTACTACAAATAACGGTTTTAATCCTTTCGTTATTTCTATAAAGACATATATTGAGCTTCGTTATTTCACGGTAAATACAATGCAATGTACTACATAAATTACTACTGTCAAAAAAAAAAACTGTCATTTCCACAATACTACACATTATTTGTTGTTATTTGACCGTTATTTGTCTAATGCTTTATAGACGGAGTACGGTGAAATAGTTGGACTAATTACGCCGTTTAAGACACACTAACAAACTAGGTATTACTAGTAACTAGGACATACTAACAACTCAACAAAAACTAACATAACGCCTATTTCCCGAAAGGCTGAACACAGGTATATTCATGGTGCAAACGAAACTAATTAGTCTCATCTGCACCATTGATAGTGCAGGTCAATGGTGCATACGGTACAACGGGAGTAGGTACTCCCAAATTTTGCCAACTATGTTTAAGTCCAATCTAATAGTGGGAAAGTTATAGAACAACAAGATTTGAAGTACTGTCGTGCCAGCGACACGAAGAAGAAAAATAGGGGGCGAGTCTATTGCCATCTACTGGGTACAAATCGAGATTACTGAGAAATTCATTTTCAAATAACACACCTACGCATTTATAATGTACGTAAGTAAGGAAATAGGCTAACCTCAAGATATTTTCTCCACCGTTTGAGGCCTGTGATAAATCGTGCACTTATGTCTGACCCTTAGGAAACAGGAGTCGTATATAAACAAAATGTCTACTTAAGCATGGTGGAAAACAAAAATGTACTTACTATCTACTCTTTTTACTTAAAACAATTTTTTTTTTGTACTTTCCATTGTTCCGAAAATAGACTCGTTCAACTTTTAATGCTCCGTATTATTATAATACGCAAAGTTGTAAAAGTCTTAATTTATCTAAGAAAGTTGATAAAAATTAGTCATTCTACCTTACCTCACACATCATATTAAACGACTATTAAACTGCTCCATTTGATTAGCACAAGTGTGGGCCCGCAATTACACGTAAGTGCGATCTAACCGCTGCGCTGTGGCGGTTTCGGGTGGCGGACGTGTGATTACTTACGCATTCTGAAGGCTGGGTTGTAAGTTTGATTTTATATATTTTTAATTATATAGAACTAAATTAAAAAAAAAAAAAAACCCTTTCAATCATGGCTTCAAAATTTATCTTAAGACTTGTTTCTTGCACCTAACCCAACCAATGCTTACCAACTAATTTGGAGCGCGTAATGGGTTAAATCACCTTAAGCGTCTTATCTTACTTCCGATATAATTTCTTGGACAATAGTGTGAGTTATGTAATGATGTCCTTTATTGTTACAAAATCTGCTGCAAAATACCCTTATTGTAATCCTATTCTGAAACAAGCACAAGCAATAGAAATAACTGTCCCAACCCGAAACTTCCCTAAAACTTCTCAACCGCACGGAAACTTAACTATACATATAACAACAGTAAATGTTTGATGGAGGACAAGATAGACCCCGAACTCTGATTGATTAAATTGATGCCATCATGCGAACGAGGGTCACTACTTAGTATGACTTAGACATGAACAGATGTAACTTTGAAAAAAGGGAGAGTCATATTATATAGACAGCGACTGTGAAAATCCTTCCACCACAAATCACTTAATACTTTTAGAGCTAAACGTATCGACGCTAACGTATTGACAGTTGAGCGGTTAACAGCTCAACTGTCGATTTGCCTTTAGAAGGCGATAATAATGAAAATTCTATTGTATCTCGTTAGTGACAGTTGAACTCTTAAAACATCGTTCTATTGCTGTCAATCGTTTGAAGATGACTGAGACAGAATGATGTTTTAAATATGCTTAGCGCTAAACGCATTTAGTAATTTGTGGTGCAAGTGGGGCTTAGTTTCAGTATTTTACCAAGCTAAAAGCCTTACTTCTTTTTTGGTTATGGAACGCAATAAAAGAATATGAATATGTACTGTGTGTCCTCAAAAACTCAAAGCATTTATTTCAATTAAACCATTTACAGGCACTTTTGAAATGTCAAAGAGTCTGTCAGTTAGTCAGAAAGTTGAAGCTAATTGCTTATTCCAAAACGTAGATCTCTATGGAGAAGAACGGGCAAGAAACTCCAAGGACACTCTTTTAAATATTGTTACGTCGTACGTACGAGATCTTTCGAGAAAGCACGGACTACAGTGTGTTTGCGCTAAAAACTTCGAGAAGCATTCCATTATTATTAGTTTGAAGTTAAGTAGGTAACTACTTATAAAAAATATTAGGACTCGTCATTGTAATTTCGACCGTACGCCGAGGGCATAAAGTACCTATTTCTTTATTCGGTACAAGTAGGTTATTATTTTTTATACCTACTACTTTTGTATTTCCTGGTAATGTTTATTTGTTGATGTTTTTCTGGAACCGTTCTACACACCGCCAGAATGTTCGTGAATATAGGTGGTATAAAAAGCAGAGAGCCGACACACGATGAGTCAGTCTGATTTAGGCGATACAACGAAGCGAATCGAAGTGATCTAGAAGTGCGATATCTAAGCGAATAGTGATCAGTAGTGTATTTGTGATTAAGTTTTAAGTGTTTTGTGTTTAATAAAGTTATTTAATTGCCTGATTGGTAGTAAATAATTTATCCCATACCCAGCTCGTAACAATTTGGTGTCAGAAGTGGGATAAATTATGCCAATTTTACCGAAGGACGACACGGACGGTATCCGTACCAGGAGTCAGCGACAGCAGGACATGGACCAAAGGCGGTTTGGACATTCTCCAACACAGACACCGGGTGGTGCCCAGCCTACGTCAGTGCCAGTCGCTGGCCCATCCGCAGTTTCTACAGCATCAGTGGCGCCAGACTTGTCAGCTTTAATGGCGTTGCTACAGGAGCAGTCTCGCCGTCAAGATGAGCAGTCTCGCCGTCAAGAGGAGCAGGCTCGCCGGTTGGAAGAGCAGTTGCAGCGAGACAAAGAGGAGCAGGCTCGCCGTCAAGAGGAGCAGGCTCGCCGGTTGGAAGAGCAGTTGCAGCGAGACAAAGAGGAGCAGGTCCACCGCCAAGACGAGCAGATGCTCCTCATAAAGGATCTTCATGCAACTTTTGGCAAAGACCTAAAGGTGATGAAGGATCAGGTACAGCAGCACGAGAATCGCCTCTCAGAAGCCGAAGTTCAGATCGCTGGGGTGAAGAAGGCTTTGGGGAAACTGAAGACTGGAGACGTGACTGTAGCTTCAGTAGTTGCTGCACCTTCAGTGCGGGGCTTTAAGGTGCCTCCATTCGATGGCACATCTTCGTGGTCGGCTTATAAAATTCAATTTGAGGCCGTTATGAAGGCGAATGGATGGACAAAACCGCAAGCCATGACTGCGCTCACCTTGGGCCTCCGAGACCAGGCCCTAAACATTCTTGAGGCGCTCGGCAAGAATGTAACCTACGAGCAGCTGCTGGAGGCGTTAGAGTCCAGATACGGCGACGCGCACCTGGAGCACGTATTTCGTGCTAAGTTGAAGGATCGTGTTCAACGTAGTGCCGAGAACCTACAGCAGTGGGCCCTCAAAGTTGAAAAGCTGGTTCGGAAAGCATACCAGTCTGCCCCTGCACTTATCGATGGGAATCTGGTACAAGCGTTCGTTGATGGAATACGCGACCTAGAAGTTAGAGCCGCTGTGAGACTTGGGCATCATGAGACGCTGAAAGACGCCTTGGCCCATGCCTTAGAAGTAGAGGCAGTGAGGCAGGACCACCGAACGCACCGCGTCAGGGAGGTTGTAGCATCACCTGTACGCGACCGGCAGCAAGGGTACAGTCCTAGGTGCTACACTTGCGGAGAAAGGGGTCATCTTCGGTCAAGCTGTCCTAAGCGCAGCACCCAGAGAGAAGATCAGCAGGGAAGGGTGGCTGAAGTGACTGCCCAGCGACAGCAGGGAAACGAGTAAATGCCAGGACTGGGGGGCGGGTGCTGGCTGGTATTGAAAGAGCCCCGAGAATCTTGATCTCGCAAGCACATGATGGGAACAGCCTGACCATCAAAGGCGAAGTCAACGGAACACCATGCAAGCTGACGTTGGATACTGGAGCTTCTCACACGGTCGTCAATTCTCACCTAGCAAGTCGGTTTCTTGGGAGAACTCACGGTAACGCAGACGCCTTGTCAAGAAGACCTTGTCCTGAAGACGGTAAGCACTGTGCCAGGCAAGAGACTAAGGAAGTAGTACCCGTGAGGATGCTTAGAACAGATCTTACCGATGAATGGAAGGAAACCCTACAGCAGGCTCAGCAAAATGACTCGGACATCAAACCGATCTTCGAGTGGGTCAAAGCTGGTGCTCCTAAACCTAAGTGGAGTGATGTGGCTGCGATGAGTTCCATCACGAAGAGTTATTGGGCGCAATGGAACAGCTTGGTGATCCAGGATGGAGTCTTGTGCCGTAAATGGGAAAACGCTCGAGGGGACAGCTGTCATCTACAAATGGTTGTCCCTAAAGCTAAGGTACCGGATGTTCTACGGCTCTACCATGATGGATGTTCAGGAGGACATATGGGAGTAAAAAGGACTCTACTAAAAATTCGAGAACGTTTTTACTGGATCCACTGTCGAGATGATGTGGAGGACTGGTGTCGCAAATGTACCAGTTGTGCGGCCGTGAAAGGACCCCACACACGCAGTCGAGGTGCATTAAAAGAGTACAACGTTGGAGCCCCTTGGGAACGGATAGCACTAGACGTTGCGGGACCATTTCCAGAAAGTGAGAGCGGAAACAAGTACTTCCTGGTGGTCATGGATTACTTCACAAAGTGGCCAGAAGTCTTCGCCATTCCTAACCAAGAAGCTACAACTGTCGCAGATAAATTAGTTCAGGAAGTTTTCTGTCGTTTTGGAGTACTCTTAGAAATACACAGCGATCAAGGAAGGAATTTTGAATCGCAAGTATTTCAGGAAACTTGTCGATTGATGGGTACCTACAAAACCAGAACCACCTCTTACCACCCACAATCTGATGGAATGGTGGAACGATTCAACCAAACGTTGGAGAGATATCTGGCAAAAGTCGTGGAAAGGAGGCAGAGGGATTGGGACAAGCACATACAGCCGTTTCTGCTGTCCTACCGCAGCGCAGTCCACGAAAGTACGACTGTGACGCCAGCCTTCGCGAACTTTGGAAGGGAATTGCGGTTGCCTGCAGATTTAATCACTGGAACTCCCCCTGATGCTCCACGTAGTGTAACAGATTACGCAAATGATTTGCGTAACAAGTTGAATGATGTTTATGAGCATATCCGACAATCCGGCCAACAGATGTCTGAGAAGATGAAGACCCGTTATGACCGCAAGGCAAACAGTAGGGGTTTCGACGAGGGTTCACTGGTGTGGTTACATAATCCAGTGCGGAGCAAGGGGAAGTCTCCGAAATTGCAAGCAAAATGGGATGGACCATACCGAGTCGTGACTAGGATCAACGATGTCACCTACCGAATACAGAAGGGTCTACGAGGTGCGCCTAAGATTGTTCATGTAGACCGATTGGCCCGATACTACGGGACTAATGATGCTCGGGACGAGCATGTCTAAGGAGGGGGCAGTGTTACGTCGTACGTACGAGATCTTTCGAGAAAGCACGGACTACAGTGTGTTTGCGCTAAAAACTTCGAGAAGCATTCCATTATTATTAGTTTGAAGTTAAGTAGGTAACTACTTATAAAAAATATTAGGACTCGTCATTGTAATTTCGACCGTACGCCGAGGGCATAAAGTACCTATTTCTTTATTCGGTACAAATAGGTTATTATTTTTTATACCTACTACTTTTGTATTTCCTGGTAATGTTTATTTGTTGATGTTTTTCTGGAACCGTTCTACACACCGCCAGAATGTTCGTGAATATAGGTGGTATAAAAAGCAGAGAGCCGACACACGATGAGTCAGTCTGATTTAGGCGATACAACGAAGCGAATCGAAGTGATCTAGAAGTGCGATATCTAAGCGAATAGTGATCAGTAGTGTATTTGTGATTAAGTTTTAAGTGTTTTGTGTTTAATAAAGTTATTTAATTGTCTGATTGGTAGTAAATAATTTATCCCATACCCAGCTCGTAACAATATAGATATTACAAAATCCTGGGAACATTATTCTTGTTGTTTATATATGTGAGAACAATGTACAAAAAATAATCAAAAACAATTGAAAATATGAGATTAAAAATAAGCCCTAGCAGATAAGTATGAGTATGTAGCTTCTTGCCCATTCTTCTCCATACGAAACTACCTTTTGGAAGGAGCGACTAGAATCAATTCTTCTTGTTTCATGTAATTTGTTACGTCCAAAAGTGCTTTTTATTGGTGTAATTGAAATATAAAATTTGATTTTGAACGTGAAGTCGGATGGCGTATTGTGAGTTCGATTAGGACATAAAATTGAAGACTGCGAAAATATAGAAAACTCGTGACGGTGTAGCTCACATTCGGCGGTTGACTATGAGTGACCAAAAATTTTAGTATGTCTTCGGATCGTATTTTGGGCTGAATAAACACGATTGTACAGTTACCACAATGTGTGTTCTCCATTAAGATTTGGACCTTTTGTAACCACAGGAAATAATGGCGCTAAAATGGAAGGTTCTTGTGTTGGTTACAGATACTAAACCTAGAGCAAATACCATCTACAAATTTCATGTTATATTTTAAGAATCCACTAATGATTTATGCTGGATGTTACCACAAGATTTAAAGATTCAAAATTCAAAAGTAATTTATTTAAACAAAGCTGAGAATCAGCGCTTTTCGAGCGTCAAAATTACATAAGACAGTCCCCTAAAACGCCCAACAGTAGGTACTTTTGGTTTTTATTTTACTACAACTTTGTTACAACTACCACTCTCTAGATTTACAGAAACCTTTTGTTACACTGAATCAAAAACTCAGAGCAAAGAACTTCTAAACTGCGTTCAGTGTTATTGGTAAAGTTCTTTGGGGCGAACTTCACCAATAACATTGAACGCGGTTACGAGCTACGATTTCTTTGAAGAGTAGTGGCCGCCACATAACGGCCCCAGTGACGGCTGTCATGAAAATGATGACAGTGGGGTTTGAATTTATGGTGATGATGTGGATATATTTAGTAACCTGTTCCACACCAAGCACCGAGCGCAGAGTGAGCTTTATCACCCGTCCAACCCACTTATATACTGCCGGGACGGGCTCAGTCTGCGCTCGGTGCTTGGTGTGGCAACACGCCGTGTTCGAGTTCGCGACAAGTTAATCGTCATCCTGAGGATGCCTCGTTGAGAGGTGAAACACGTGTCGATTTCTTCCAGGGTCTCTTCAAGACTCTTTAGAAATAGCTAAGCGGAACAAGTTACTAAATATATCCACATCATCATTTTATAATGTATTTCCGCAAGGTCACGCCTGAATCAATTAACTATCTTGAATTTATGGTGTCTAAAAACCATCTCTAGGAAAAACTTACTCACATAAATAACGTTTCAGTGACGTCATTTGCCTGTAAATTACAGACGCTTTGTGGCGGCCACCGTATGTATCGTATCCCAGTTACTGGGTTGTGGAGGTCAGATAGGCAGTCGCTCCTTGTAAAATACTGGTATTCAGCTGCATCTAGTTAGACTGGAAGCCGACCCCAATATAGTTGGGAAAAGGCTAGGCAGATTTTGTGGTGGCCACCGCTCTAGGAACCCATTGTTTTAGTGCGTGGTCAAACGAACGAGAGTTCTGCTCGATTTGCTCATTTTGGTAGAACCTTTTTTTCATAAAAAACAATATTATGAAACAGAATGTAACGTAATATCAGCAACACCCTTGAGCAAGGTTATTGAAGGTTGGTTACAAATAAGTAACATCGTTTCGTAACCACGGTTTACTTGGAACGATATTAACACACACATATCTTATTACACGTTATGATTAAGGAAACTCCGTAACTCCGACGTCTGCAGTCGACACGGGTGCCCGTATATTTAATGTAAGTCCCCTAATTTAAATAATGGGGAGACTTATACTTACTTCGTTACCGCATTAAATCCATACCTCTTTGATGTAGACGATGTTTTTATCTACTTTTGGTAATATTCTGCGAAAACGCCCGGTTGATGGAAGTTTGTATTGATACCCAAATTTGTATATTGCTCAGTACAGTATATATTAGCTATGTGCAACCGACGTGTTGTTTAAGGATTATAAAACACTTTTCGTCGAACGAATAGTTCTTGAAATTGAACGAGAACCGTCGGCGGTGATTACTTACCTTCTAATCTAGTAAATCACATTATTATCGTCATAAAATCACGCCAGTATTCCACGAAGGGTAAGGCAGAGCACCTATAGTGGACCCAGATTTCGCCAATTAAGTTTAAGCCCCATGTAATACGGGGCGAGCCTATTGCCATCAAGCTCAGCAGTCTAGCTTGCGACCACTACACGAGGCTGACTAGATCAGACTAATGAGGCAGTCTAATCTATTTCTATCAAATAATAAATTATATTTTCCCACTCCGAAGATTAAACGTCTATTTCATCCTAGCACTAACCCTAACATCGCTTCGCAAATGAGTCGTTACCTCCGCAATCAGTGGACAAAGGCTGTGTATAAATAATGCTACGGAACAGTGCCGTCCGATGAGCATAACACTTGCCGACTCGCTCAGATCCAGTTGTACGTTAATCACTACTGACGGAATACCCCTACTAAGGATAGCAAGATAATAAGTTTATATGTAAAAGGTTAGCAACCAGGCACCACCGTGATTCGTTAACCTCACTAAACACTTTCAATCGGATTGAACCTGTTTACAAAAAATATGAGCATCACAAAGAATTCTCTGATCCCAATTGATTATGTTTCTTGTTCCTTAAATAGGACCATGTTTGAAAATGTCACTCAGTCAAGACTCTCGATTTGTTCCCCGCAGATCTAGATTCAATAACTGACCACAATTTTCTTAATAAGAGGCCCAAGTAATGATTTCACTTAATTCTGTAAAGATTAGAATCGATTTGGGTCAGCGTGGTACATAAATATTTGATACAATATTTTTGTCAGTAAAAGCTGGTAACGTAATTAAATTTATGAAACATTCAGTTTGAAAATCATACACTTAATCAACACTGGTAAATTCAAACAGCCGAAGACAACATTCCAAAAAAACTTGACTGCAAAAACACATGAGTGAAAAAAAAGACATTGCAATCTATAGAATTTTAGTGACGCAGGTGGGACAAACAAAAGTTACACCATATTTCAGATTATTAATTTTTCTATAGCATTTGTCAGCCCCACAATTAAGACGAACCTAACGATACCTCATATATTTAAATCCATCAAGCCGTTTAGATTACAGAGCGTGCCAAAGAAATAGACAGACATTATACATACTCTCGCAAAACATTATCCTCTTTCTGGGCCAGGCGGGTAAAAAGAGAAAGTTTCTCTTTCAACTAATTTCCTATTCACATAGACGGTGCCCTGAATCTTCTTTTTCCGTAGTAGTGGGTCCAAGCAGTCTATTAGGAGATCGTAAATTAGACTGTGGCGGGCAATCTGTGCCGCTTTTGATTAAATTCACCTGCCGCCGGTGATTTGTAGGCACAATATCGCCACAGTGTACTACATATTGAGTTTACAAGTGAATGGAGGCGTGAATTGCCTCACAGTGTACTGAATATGTCAAGGAATGAATTTGCATTTTCTTTTGAGAGTTTTTTAAGGTTAATGTTGGGTAGCTTTTCTGTGTGGAATAGATTGAAATAGCTTGCGACTGGTTACAAGAATTATCTAGCACTTTGTGTGAACTAAAATTGATTGAATTTTGTTGTTGTGCCTCATTGTTTTGGTACTTAAAAAAAAAACACAAATAAGTGAAAAATAATTTCAATTTCGGAAGTCAGTGTCTTTAATTCTGCGTTTTCGTTTTTTTTTTTTGCAGTTATTTTTTAGTTTTTTTTTTGTAAGTAATTTCTTTTTTTTTTTTGTGAAAAGTTTTTATTTTTCACTTTTTAGTTATGGTACCTACCCCGCACAAGTATGAATACCAATACCTGCTATGTAAATAAATAACAGTGACAGGAACTTATCATATCATCCACATACTAAGTGGGAACAGATACGTATTATTGAAGTTAACTCAAAAACTACCCAAGCAAGGTTAATAAAATTTATATGGAACCACCTCTGAAGTATGACCTACCATACAAAAAAGAATCATCAAAATATTTTCATAATAGGCGGAGTAATCGTGTACCAAACATTTTTTTTTTTTAAACCATGCAATGGAATTGAGAACCTCCTCGCGTCTAACGTACAGCATTAAAGATTTATATTATTTGTGATTTAGAGAACATTAAGGTGCCCATAGACATACACGATTTTTGAATAACGATACTCACGTATTTTCTTTAGTACCTACGTCTTCGTCATGAGGGGCATAAGTAAGTACCAAGGAAAAAGTAAAGTTAAAAAAAAAACCTTGAACAATTTAAAAAAATACTTCCAAAACCTTTAAAGTAAAAATACTTGCATAGAAAATTGATCCGTAAGTAAATATATATAAAGAGCACAATCGCGTTTACAAAACCGTTAAAGTAAAAATACTTGCATATAATATTGATCCGTAACGAAATATAAATAAAGAGCCCAATCGCGTTTACAAAAATGAGGTGTTGTCACAGTGTCGCGAAATCAATGGTTAGTCCCATATCAAAAATGTCCAACGCGCTTAAAGAAGTTTTTTACTTCAAAATATTTTCAGGAGCGCACTCGATGAAACACCATGTCAGCGTTTGCCGCCTACCACCAACTTACAAATTATAACCGAGGTACCACAGAAAACGTGTGTCGCTGACTGTCAAAAATCTAACTAATCTTGAACAAACATACTTAATCGATAAAATGATTTTTAAGTTACCTACTATTTTTTATTTAAATCTATTACGCTCACGAATAAAATTTTAGATTTTAATGTTTTCTTAATACATGGATAAAATTATATTTCTAGAATTTTCCAAGTGAACTTCGCATAGTTATGTGTGGGCGCTTACTAAGCTTTAATAAATCTTCTCCGCCTACCTCAGCAAATTGCCATTATTGATAGGATGATCCGTTACTTATCTACTTATTTATCTGTCACTTGGTCCCTAAGCCACGTAAACCTTATTCTGACAAGCAAAATAAACATAGGGTTGGCTTTTCGGGGAATTTTCTTGTTATAATTCAAAGACAAGACCTAATTCGCTCTATTTCTGTTTTGTATTAGATGGATTACAGTTTAAAAACGGTATTTGTTCTAAAATCCCGTCTTCAGTCGGGATTTACTTTGCAAAGATTGGCCAACTACTACCAAATTAATTAGAAAACATTCTGATGAAATCTGGCGCCACAATCTTTAGATTATATTTATCCATTGTCTTACACAACTAATTTATCTTGCATCATGAATACGTTTAGACAGATGAATGTCACATTTGCACACAATGGCGCCCTAAACAATTAATAATAGTAATGATTCCAACATTTCTAACCGGGAAACAAAACTGGATGTAGTTTAGATTACTGGTTAGAATCATTAACATAGCATTACATCCACTGCGCTTATCATGCCATCAACAGCAACTTACAAATGGTCTAAGATGCGTAAAGGAATGACCTTCACCCATCTGTTTCATGAATTAAAAGTATTTTATATTATGTTCAAAAATATATCGCGAGTGGGTTGGTAGAAAAATCCTGACCAGAATATGATTAATTTAAAATTCAAAAATACTTTTTTTTTTAATTTTTACGATTAAGACGGGCTTTCTACAATAAATATGTTCATCAGTACCCATTCACAATCATCAGTATTCATCATTCTTCAGTATAAAAATAAAGGTCCTATAGAAATAGTTTCATCACGTAATCCAAACTACATCCCACACTAATCACAGATGCAATCAACTGCAAAAAAAAGCCAAAAAACAAAATTAAAATTAAAAATCATAAAAATATATTAAAATTAGGCCGAGAATCAGCACTTTTAGAAAATCTAAATTACATAAGACAGTCCACCAAAACGGCCGTCTTTCCAATAAATGAGTTCTCATTAGTAAAACTGACTAAAACTTAAGCTCAATAGCCGCAACACAAAAACTGCAGCATCCTACAAGCCGGGCTTTCCACAATGAATGCGCTCATCAGTAACATGGACACCTCACCGCATCCGCACCAAAGCGCTGACTTTGACGAAAATCGCCATTTCAGTATGTAATACAGCCAGTAATACCTGTCAGCCAGGATTATGTGACTGAGCTTAGTGGAATTACTGTTCTGTACCAAGTTGGGTAAGATTTAATGGAGGGATTTGGGTTAATGGAGTTTTGATTACCTAAATGCGGTAAACAGTAAGATTATTTTCTTGATCGATCAAAAATTTTAAATGTTGTAGACTGAAAGTTAGTAGGATTGGTATTTCTTGTACGTAGAAAATTCTGACTCTCTATTTAATAAGTTAGATATTTTGCTTAATATCTGTCATTCGTGGATCTTTGACAGTCGTTACGGGTCGTCAGAAGCCCGAAAATCTGACAACCAGTCTTACCACGGGGTTTCGTATTACCCAGTTACAGGGATGTGGAGGTCAGATAGGCGATACTCGCTCCATGTAAAATACTGATATTCAGGTGCATCCGGTTAGACTGGAAGCCGACCCCAACGTAGTTGGGAAAAGGCTAGGCAGATTGATTGATTTTTTTGTATGTAGAAAATTCTGACTCTTGAATTAATAAGTTAGATATTTTGCATAATATGAAAAAGAATTCAAAGTTTGAAATTCGTTTACACTTTTTTTTTTTTTTGGTGGGAAATCATCAAATAACTTCTCCCGCTCTGGGCGGAGCGGGAGGGCGTGTCAGACTCTTACTGACTAAAACCCACCCGTGTTCCTTCGGTTGCCCTGTTGCCGGGGGCCACGATCTCCCTTTCGGTTTTCTTCGCAACCCCGGCAGGCATCGGCCCTAGTGGACCCCTTCAAATTCGTTCACACTGTTATGACAATACGGCATTCTAAGGGTGGCGCCTAATTAGTGTAACCCTACAGAAGCGTCATTAAGGCCGACATTAACGTTACTGAGCACGTGCTTTGGCTTAGAATTATTCCTGTCACTGTCAAACTGCAAGTTCAAGATAGAAACGGGATTATGTTAACTATCTAAGCCAAGACATGTGCCAACGAAGTTTTTTTTAAAGTGAAAACTTCTTTAGGTGCGTTGGGCATTTTTAAGATTTGAATAAACCATTGATTTTGCGACACTGTGATAACACCAGCTTTTGACCATTAAATCCATGAACGCGTTAATTACCGCGGAGCCGATTTTTTTTTTCAAGTTTTCACTTCTGTCGGCACTCCCGGAGTGCCAGTTTTTTTTTTTAAACACCTGTATTAACATTGCATTCCATTTCTGTCAAAATTATGATTTGCGCCACATGGCAATACTGACGAAAATTCTGCTTGTCTTACCATAACCACAAACTTTCAAGAATAAAACAAACGTTTTCACTCGTCGGTTTTAGAACAAGTCGACGTAAATGCCATTATTTCAAATGGTAATACCCGACCGGATGGGTTTACATTACGTGTAACTGAGCTCAACATAAAATTACAAGTTCACGTGGATCGACTGAAGTTCTACTTATTCAAAGTAACTTAAGTAAGAATTAACAGCTGTTTGTGGATGACATTTTGATGTTTAATCAAATCAAAAGATGCTTTGGGATTAGAAACCTTAATCTCATTGCATAAAGTCAGGTTTAAATCGCAGGTAAAATAGTTATAGGTATTAATTTTTGAATAGCGTTTGAGGTCCTAAATTGATTCGTTACATTTTTTTTTTATTTATTTGTGTGATATTTATGACTGGAATCATGTTTCAAACAGCCTCACTCACATCTAACAGCTGCTGTAAAGTACCATAAAAAACATTTTAAAGTTTATTTTCCATCTCGAAATTAAAAGGCTCAATCTAACAATTTTTACAAGTGGTTCAAAGGAAACAAGGCAACACATGCCTCAAATTCTTGCTCCTCAAACACGATGCTTTTGACAAAGTATCGTTACTCAAAAAGAAAAAATATTTTATAAACAGGTAAAACCGTTTCTTTTGACTTCGAAGGGACCGTCGATTACAGTTGTTATAGCAGATATTCGTTATAACCAAAAACTAAGTTAAGTAAACAGAAATGCTGGGGGACCTCAAAATTTTGTCGTTATAACCGGTATATCGTTTTAAGCGAGTAAACGTTTGTCATAAACGGTTTTGACTGTAATTTGTTTTACATTTTAGTTACAACGCCATATGCGAACTACGCATCACAGTGACGCAAAAGTCTTGTCTCGCGCAAGCAGAGTTAACCGCATACTACTAATTGACTAGCATAATATATCCTGACATCAACTGTCGGGCAGTAACCCACTAGATACTACACCTGTCTGGTCGGAGGATCCTCCGTTTTCTATGGAAGATGAGTGAACTTTACACTCTGTTCCTAATACCTATATCCCCTTGTTCCCTTAGGAAAATGGAAATTAGAAGAGAAATTAATAGCTACAAGTAAACAATACGTTATTATTACATATGAAATATGAATCCTTTGTATTGTATCTACATAATTAATGCTATTAAAATATTTACTTTCAAGCATAATTTTAAGCCGGCCTCGTGTTTGTTTCAGAACGGAAACCTTTAGATGTTTACATCATACCTACTTAAATCCATTATATCAATATCCGTAGACACATTTTTCTTTTTGTTCCTCAATGGGGAAGCTCTTGGCCTGTATCTCACCTGATGGCAAATGATAATCTAACCAAAGTTGGAAGCGAGCTTCACCCGGAATCCTCATCCACAGAGGAATTGCGAAAGTTTTGTCCCGACAATGTATCACTATGTCAGTAGACACAGCGTCTTATTGTAATAATGTATCACTCAAACCTAAATCTATATAAGTTTTCTGTTATGCTGATAGATTCTCACCCATCAACTCATCCTTATGAGGTGTGACCGCTAGCGGTAAGGTTATAGGAGCTCGACGATGACTGATACACGCTTGCTGTCTGTCTGCAATGCATTGGTACGTTCCGACATAGCTATAGTTCAGATTAAATAGCCCTCACATTTTTATTGCGTCTTGATAAAATATCTACTTTTAAGAACCCCTTTGTTTGTTTCGGTATTTCTTCATCATGTTAATCTGATACAACTACAAAAGCAGTAGTAATAGATTTCAAAAAATGTAATTAAATAATTGCACGGAAATTCAAATTAAGTAAATTTGTTATAAATTCCAGAATCAATGACGAACAACGATAATTTTTCTCGCACCTATAAGTTCATTTATTTCTTCTTTATTTTGAACAGCTCTTCTTTAATTTGCAAGCCAGATGGAAATTTAAATAAAATCTTTGTTAAGTTACCTCCTTGTTTGAAGTAAAAAGTACTTTCCATTTTTAAATAACACGACGGATATGAGTTTTTAGTAATTTATTGGGCCGCTAAACACGGCATTAATAATATGGATTTTCATACAAACATTGCCGGCCGGACGCTCGCATGTATTCGGTCAGTGCCGTAATTTCGATTTATCTCGAAGAAGGTTGTCAAAATAATGTTCGTATTTACAAGCCTGTTTGAGAAAAGGTAGTTTTTCTGTACCTAACTGGCCAATTTAATCACTATTATGTTGATCACCACTTACGCTAGTAAAGCTACAAATAGGTACAATCTATTCAAATCGTATACTAACTAAGCTTGTAATGGACTAGTGAACAAACTAGTATATTGTCGCAATGTACGTAACGTAATGTTTATAAACGAGCCTCGCATAATTTCAGGGATAGCCGACTAGTTTCGGACGCTAGTTGAGGTCATAAGTACTTTTGAGTGGTTTTCAAAGCGAAGTTCATACAATGTACGAACAATATAATAATTGTAGTTGATCTGGTTTGTGATGGTTAATGTCGTCATCATAATTACATTATTACCTTGAAGATGCTGTACGCCACAGCTATAGATTCTTTAAAGCTTGAATTCAATGGTTGCGTTGGTGTTAAATACTCTTTTAGTCGACTCTTTATATTTGATTAAAAATAAACTATTAATAAAAGCTCTCTGAACGTAAAATATACGTTAAAAAAGTGGTGACACTCCGAGAGTGCCGACAGAAGTGAAAACTTGAACAAAATCGCCTGGGTGGAAGAAAAATACTTGTATAGAGCATTAGTCCGTAACCTTATTTAAATAAAGATCATAATCGCTTTTACAAAAAAAAAAAAAACTTCTGATACCTTTAAAGTAAAAATACTTGCATAGAACATTGATCCCTAACTCAATATAAATAAAGAGCACAATCATGTTTACAAATCTTTAAAGTAAAAATACTTGCGTAGAACATTGATCCGTAACATAATATAAATAAAGAGCACAATCATGTTTACAAACCTTTAAAGTAAAAATACTTGCATAGGACATTGATCCGTAACGTAACATAAATAAAGAGCACAATCACGTTCACAAAAATGAGGTGTCGTCATGGTGTCGCGAAATCAATGGTTTACTACCATCTCAAAAATGCCCAACGCGCCTAAAGAAGTTTTCACTTCAAAAACGGCTTGTCAAGTCACCTATCACAGCTTTTTTATTATATAAGCTAGATAAATTCAAATAAACTCGACTTCGGTTTGTCGACGATATTGTATTCATGGCTGAGACTATGGAGGACGTCAGTAGAATGCTCGATGACCTCAGTAGAGCTTCCGAAAGACAGGATCTTAAAATAAACTTTGAAAACACAAAGGTCATGTCAAATGCCCATGTAACACCCACTCTCATGAAGATCGGAGTCGCTACACTCCAAGTTGTGGGCGAATAAGACTGTCCAGTGAGGTAGGTCCAAGTTCGAGAAAGATGTCGATCCTCGAATCCGACTCGGCTGGACAGCGTTCGGGAAGCAATATCTTTTCACCCAGCAGTGGTCATCTTTCGGTTGAAATGATGATGAGGATGAGACGTGACAACAATGTGATTCTTTGCAACGGATGCAAAGACTATAACTCATGTTCTGTTATGCTAATAATTTATGAACAGGGTATGTATGTAGGTAATTTCAAGTATAAGTTTACCGGCGTTCCTCTCCTCGGTCCACAGTACCAATAAATTACCAGGAACATTTTATCTTCCTCACTGGTCGATTTTGAGGTACCGTGCCTGACCGATGCTTTGAACGCTTGGAAAATGGCTTGTCCCAATACGGATCTGCCCGACAACCCGTCTTCCCAGAGACGATGGGACGTGCCGCTCTGCAGTATTATACGGAACAGCCTGTTAAACACGTCACCTAATACTGTTGAGCACGCCCATCTGCTGGCTGTGGGAGAATGGGAGTCAGGCTTGCGGCTTCAGGCACTCCCGTCATCCACCATAGGTACTATGATGGATGACTCATCGTTTCGGCTCGCTACATGTCTCCGCTTGGGTGCATCTTGTGTTGCTCCGCATCGGTGTCACTGCGGAGAACCTGTCGACAGTCTCGGGCACCATGGCTTGTCCTGCTGCAGGAGCGCAGGTTGCATAGCACGGCACGCCAGCATCAAGGACATTATTCGTCAAGCCCTTGTCACCGCCGGCGTATCAGCGGTATTAGAACCAAACGGCTTGGTACGTGATGGTGGGAAGAGACCAGACGGGATGACGTTGTTGCCTTGGAAGGTGGGTAGGCCTCTGGTGTGGGACGCAACCTGTGTCGACACCCTTGCGCCATCTCATGTTCCTAGCATGGCGGGCTGTGCTGGCGCTGCTGCTGCTGAGACCCTCAAGCGGCGCAAATACTGCAACCTTATGGGTAACTACAGCTTTGAGCCGTTTGGGGTCGAAACGCTCGGATCATGGGGCCCGAGTGCGCGTTTCCTTTTTAAGGAAATTTCTCGTCAAATAGTCGACACTTCACGTGACCAGAGGGCTGGCTCGTTCTTTGGCCAAAGAATTAGAATTGCCATTCAACGTGGCAATGCTGCCAGTCTTCTGGGCACGTTTCCGGATGACAGCGATGCGGACGAATATTTCGACGCCTAAGTGTCGTTCTATTTTTATATAGGTATACAGGTAGTTAGTTAGTCTTTTAATTTAGTACCTAGTGTAAATAGTTAGTTACGTTAAAAACTGTAAAGTTATATTTAAGATTGCTGGGTACTTAAATAAAGGACAAGTTGTAGGTATGTATGCTTTTCTTGAAAGAAATAAAGAAAAAAAGAGTTTCCGCGATCCGCTGTCTATAAGACCTCGCCTCATCGCTGCAATATCCTTTTATATCCCGGCACGAGATAAGGAGGACGGAATCCCTTATTTTTCACCTATCATATTGTTTCCAGGCTGTTCTAGTGAAGGGAAACATACAGACGATTAATTGGTCCGATACAGGAATCAACTGACATAGACGCAAATATTTTTTACGGAAGAAGAAGATTTATTACTAAGCCTCCGCTGTCGGTCCGTCCGTTTGTCTGTTAGCGAGCTGTATCTCATGAACCATAATAGGTAGACGGTTGAAATTTTCACAAATTGTGTATTTCTACTGCCGCTATAACAATAAATTCTAAAAATAAAACACAGTTAAAAAATAAAGGGGGTCCCAGTAGAAGAAATGTGTTTTTTCTACTAAAGTATTTAAAAAACATCAAGTATTAAATATTGTACGGTGGTAGCCGGTTTTTAATGTTATTTTGGGGCAATAAGCACTTGGCTCACTCGATGATGAGTGGTCAACGCCCCCTATGAACATTTTCAATATCACAGGTGCAATTACAATGACTTATCCACTTAGTGTCTTGTAAGTCTCATCTGTAAAATTAAACAGACACTAATTCCGTCGAACCGGTATACCTACAGCTTGCCGGTAAAAAATGGTATGGTGGTAGTACTTCTTCGGATGAGACCCAGTATATGTGCGTAACGTTCCTCAGATGAGCTAATTAAAGAATTAAAAAGAAAAACATAATCGCTCGCCAGAACATAAGCCCGTGTGTTTATACCCACCCTAGCCACGTATGCTCCTAAGTGGAAAACAAGATAAGGGGTGAATTCTGCCAGTTCATTACATTACGCGCCAGCTTGACAGAGAGTGGCGTCAGCGTTAGTGTAGCCAGCATTAAGATGCAAATATTAAGTGAGATCCATGGTGTCCCCTTGTTTCGCAGACAGAAATTTCGTAGAATTTCGTTTCGCAGAAAATGTTTCATATAATAATTGGTCTTTGTAATTTTATTTCGAATATTATTGTTTTAAAGACATTTTCCTTTAATGAAACATAATTCAATGAATTTTATAATCACATATTTTTATTTAACAAACTTATCAAACAGTAGAATTATTTTTTAACGAATATTGTTTGTTTAGTGTATTTTTCCATGGTATTTTATTTCAACTAAAATGTAAAAAAAATAGACGTCACGCTATCCATAATTTTATAAAGGTACATATTTAAACGTCGAATGAGAACTTAGGCTGCAAGAGCGAGCGAAGCGAGCTCGGGACTTGGGGCACCCCGACTCAGACAGGTTAGGTTAGAAAGGCTTTAGTCCCCGCCATCCCCTTCGTGGTTATTTTTTTTAAACCACACAGAAATAGAAGCCCCGCCAGGCCAAGCCGTAGACTACGCTGACTGTTTGTTTTTTTTTTTTTTTAAATTGTATAGCGTATACAGTTATAAAATACCATAGACTGTTGACTATTTGTCAAAGGTATGAATTGAAAGGTTTAGAAACTGTCACTTGATAAATAATGTTTTTCTTGGTAATAAACAAAAATCAATTATTTAAATTTATTGGAAGTAAGTACGTATTCTGCGTATTAATTATTCTATGAAATGATAATATGAGAAAAAAAATTATGTGAAACAAAATTCTATGAAAATGAAAGCTATAAAACAACGTACAACCGAGATCCATCTCACTGTCTGTTATCCGCCTGGACTTTTCCCAACTAAGTTAAGGTCAGCTTACAGTCTAACCGAATGCAGCTGAATACCAATTTTTCACATGGATCGACTGCCTATCTGACCCCGTAACTCAGTTACAGGGTCAAAATTCAAAATATTTTATTTCACATAAACCTACAAGAGCAGTTATGAAACGTCAGAAATTAGGTGCACGATTCCAATTGATCGTTTCCTATAAAGAAGAGCCGGCAAGAAACTCCACGGTTACTCTTTTAAAAATAAATGGTTATTACAATGTTTTCAAATTACAGTGTTAATAGTCAAGAGAAGACAATGTAGGCCTATCAACAAGTACCAGGTACTTAGCAAAATAGAAAATGGTCCACAAGTCTACAGCCTACAAGGTAACATGGTGAGGGGGTAACCTTGGTAAGACTGGTTGTCAGACTTTCAGGCTTCTGACTATCCGTAACGATTGTCAGAGATCTACAAATGACAGTCGGCTGGAATGCTTTCCGAGACACGGAGGATCACAAACTGACTTCAGCAAGCGTACGTTAACTTTCGATCGAATCGTGCGGCTGTTTTTACATAACCACGAGCCCCCTTTGAAAAAGTGAGGCACTAGTTATTGCTCCCGATTTATTCCGAGTTTAATTTGTCTATACGTCCTGACTTTTCGGAGCTGTTAATTATGTTATTATGATGTGTGTCGACTTGAAAGAGCATAGCCGTTAAGAGTTTGCCATGCTCACTTAAATGTCTCGCTGATGGCAGCGCCTGTGTTGGATCATTCGGTTCCCTACAAAATGGTCAAGCTGATGCACGCAAGATGGTGCTGATCCACGCGTCTTTCATCGTCTAATGTTTTGGGCATCTTTGTTTTCCTGTAACTCCATCAAATCTTATAAAATTATGAAGTCACCAGTGATATCAATTATGCAGACATGTTTCATAGTCACTAATTGGTTGACATACCAAGTCAAAAGATAACGTGCCAAACCAAAAAATATTAGGTTTTGTCTCCTATCCCATAAATCAATATTTATAACAAGTCGTTTGCCACATATTGTCATGATTATTGTAATGCTGGGGCTACATTGTCGCGTTATCGCGAACTCAACTTCGTGCGCTCTCCCTTGCGCACCGCTCGACGTATAGTTCGCAATAACGCGTACGCGGTCTCTATTGCTCAGCGAGACGTCGAGCGGTGTGCGAAAGAGAGCGCGTCAAGTTTAGTTCACCTTATCGCGACAATGTCACATTACGAACTAAACTTGGCTCAGCATACCTATCATTGGAATAGATGAAACAAAAAATCTAAATAATATGTAGCAGGAAACTATTATAAACTAAATAAATGCAACAGTAGTTGGTACTTCATTTCACTGGAAATTAGGTAGGTTTTCCTTCCTCACCGTCCATCAGTACCTACACTTCCTCATATTTTATATTATGAAAACGGAATTCCCGCTCGTAAAACGTGTCGTAGTACCGGTCGGTAATGTGCGACGTGTGATATGTTTTACGACCCGTTTTCATAGCACGGACTGGTTTGGCCAAATGAAGTTTACGCACAAATACAATAAAATATGTCTTTCTCGCCTTTTTCCTACAATAAGATGTGACTACAATACGTACTTTTGTGAGTTGTGTCGTGAGATATTATGTCGCAGAAATATGATGAAGTCACAAAAATGTTATTCGAGATATTTTGTTGCTACGAAAACAATAAGCACTTTCGAAAATTAGTTTTGTCTGAACGAAATATTTACATACGAGGTGTAATGATCGCGTTTTATTCTTATGTGGACAAAATGCCAGGTTCAATATCATTGAAAAGGATACTTAAAAGGATTTGGGGGAGGCCTTTGCTCAGCAGTGGGCCAGTGTAGGGTTGTAAAAAAATCGGCCTAATGCATGTCGAATCACGCACAATGAAGGGTTCCGTAGTTGGGATGAAGTTATCCCCAATACAAACTTAAGATAGTTGAAAACCTTGCGCACCATGAAGGGTTCCGTAGTTGGGATGAAGTTATCCCAAATACAAACTTAAAATTGTAGTTAAAAACTATGCTCTCCCATACATTCCAACTGCAAATTAAAGTTTGTACGCACAATATTGAGAGATTTAACATCTTATTTTAAGAACATAGTTTTCTTATAGGTTTTTCTGTAATATATGAGTAAAGAACCAATCTCTGCATTTTTTCAAAATTTTAGGCTCAGTAGTTTCGGAGATAAGGTGATCAATTTTCATACATTTTCTTAAACATCTTAAAAAGTTTTTACTAAAAAAAAAACTAGAAAGTTTCGCAACAAGCCCTTTCATTTGATATGTTATACGGTACAGTTAGCAAAACAATTTTTTTTTATTTTCTTGTTTGTCCCCCAAAAGTGACCCCCAGACGGACAGACAAACAGACAGACACATGAGTGTGTATACGGAACCCTAAAAAAATCTTCATTGCATCTATATGCATTCTGGGGCAGTCGGGTAAAAAGAATAAAAGCAAGTTAAAATAATCCTTCTTTATTTAAATTTCTCATTCCCTTAAACCAATCCTCTATAACTAAACGCCTAATTAAATAAACACTTCCTAACCTTAACATACACCAGCCCAACCCCTTCAAATCCTGTGCTACTAGGAAAACGCGCGTGAACACTCCACCTTCACGCTCGTTACACACGAGAGTCAGCACACAAATTGGCAGATCTACGTCGTATGCTGAACTCGTTGGAATTATTATGTAAGCCTACTTAGTCGACGAACGGTGGAAAATATTTACTTCGATGTTCCCTCAAGGTAATGATATTAAGTGGTTGGCGTTTTATCTCTGAATTTTATCTAATGTTGTTTATAGGAAGTGCCTTGTAGATTGATTGTTGTTAATAACAACTAAAACAATTGCTTTAAAAAATGTTATTTTACGAGCAAAATTCGTAAAAATTGCGAGTCAACAATAATTAAAGGAACCGACTATGTTTTCTCATTTTTCCAACTAGGTTGGGGTCGACTTCCAGTCTAACCGAATGCAGCTGAATACCAGTATTTTACATGGAGCGACTGCCTATCTGACCTCCATAATCAGTTAATGGGTAACACGATACCCAGATACTTAAAAGAAGTAAAGATCAATAATAGTCCCAACATGCTAAGCTGTAAAATTGCAGAAGTCTTACATCGCAGGAAAGGTAATCACATCACTTCAAGACCTGCAATTCAACTGCCAAGATTTATTTATCCATTGTCCCACCTTATAATCAAGAACGTTTACTATTCCTCTTTTTTTTCTTTCTTATTAAAGAACCAAGTATCTAATTCTACCCTTAAAGCTATTACTTACTTTCGTGCCTAAGAAACAAACTGCAAATTACCTCTACAAAGGAACGCAACTCGCACTAAATTATTTACTAATTAGAACCTAGGTGGCGTAAAAGAAATGTCCCGTACAAAGGAGACAATTTGCTGAAAATTTCCACTTGTTCACTGAACACCTGAACACGGAATAATTTTCATTTACTAAAAATGTTGTCGGTTTTTGGTACTTTTATAAATGTTTACCTAGGGAGCAAAGCCGTTCTTCTCCATCGGAACCTACTATGCTCTGGAACGGGAAACTAGTTTCATCTTTCTGAATGACCGACGACCCCTTGGTAATTTAAAAGTGCCTGTAATTGGTTTATTTGAAATAAATGCTTTTAGTTTGAGTTAGATACATATTTAAAAAAAGAAAATATGATTATCTTTGATTACAAACTTACTAAAATCCATACAAAAATCGAAACGATACGCCAACCATTGTTAAAAGACTTTCTACAAAGATTTCTTTCTTTCCCACAAAAGAAACTCCACTTTCCATTCCCCAGTCCTTTTCACACCACCTCTTTTAAAGTTAAAACTTTACACTTCGGACCGAAAAACTCACCAACTGCATTGAGGTCTCAAAATAAATCTGGTCTCAATGCTGCTGTAAATTAGAGCTTCGTGGCTCGTTAGTTAATCCAATTAGTGGGCTGTTTTAATTGGATTCTTTTTGTGGTGCCGCTGCAAGGTGTTTGTGGTCGCTATAAATGTACTGGGGACTGACTAATTAGGGGAGAAGTGTGGTACTGGATCGGTTTCTTTTATCGGTAAGGCTGTGTTTGTTAGGGAATTTTGAGGTGAAGATAAAGAAGATTAAATAATAAAGTGAATTGAACTCTAATTGTTTATGGGTAATTCGTAAAATGAATTAATAGTTTTTTGGTTATTAGATACTTTAGCATTCGCAACAATGCGGTTATGCAAACTGGTAATTGTTGCTAAATACCTCAAGTAGGTAATTACGTAATCATCAAGTAAACTAGGAAAATTGTATAAGAAAATCCAACGGTTTTATTTTATTAACTTGTGCACATAAAAGCTTATTTTTTGACGCGTCAAAAATGTTTTCTGCCAAGCAGCCTCGAAAAGTAAGAAACATCTACAGTAACTATTACATTTTCCATTTTCTTTCATAACATCTTATGATATTATCTAGAACAGTAACACTAGTGTTTTTTTATAATACTAACTCGTGACTAGTGGTACCTTCAGACGGGGTTTATGAAATTTTATGTAACTGTGTCTGAAGCTTGAAACATGGACTGAAAATGTGTGAAAGGAGAGCTAGGTGTATGGTCCAAGGTAAAAAAGGCATAATAATACCATTTAAAAAATGCAAGTCTCGCAACGCAGTTCTTCTACCGTAAAAAGATGTGGGTTCCAATGTAAAACCAAGTATGTAACCTATCTATTTGTCATCTTTATTTCTTTAATAAATAGAGTGACTTGGCCATCGCACGGCAACATAATCACATAAGATTAATCTGCTATTTTAAATAGTCCTAATTTAATGCTGCGCTAATATTAGGTATATCTTGCTGTATGTACTCGTAGAATATAGATTCTATTGTCGTGTGCGATAGCCAAGTCATTATATTTATTAAAGAAATAAAGATGACAAATAGATAGGTACTATTTTTTTTTTACATGCTATGTTTTTGATGGGAACTCATTTCTTTTTGTGTACCCCGATACTGATATTGAACCTACATCTGTTTAATAAAACGTGTGGATTTGTGAGTCTATCTGCGGCATCGTAGATATTTTCATCACATTCAATTCAGTTTAATTTGACAACTCCATAAGTAACTTTGTTATCCTATATAAATACTCAATACAAAGTTACTTATGCAGTTCGTATATTTAGAAAACGGGACCAAAATTGCGGTATATTTTATTTTTCCCTTACTTTATAGGCTAAATACTAATTGTGTTCAAAATTTGAAGATTGTGTGTGTACTAGAAGTTCCTTAGAATTTTGATGATCGGTGCGTGAGTGAGTCAGTATGTCAGTGACTAAATTAACTAACTTTGACCTGCAATAGTTTTTAAACTACTAGTTCAAATTAAATGTAATTTAGAAACATACCTATTTATACTAAGCCCTTTTGGTCACATACTAAGACCTTTTGGAAAATTCAGGATTCTAGCTTTATTCACAACGAAGTTACAGGGGGTTGAAATGTCCTGAACGGCTTCGAGAAAAGATGGTACGGTTGTGCCTTTGTTTGTTTTGCTCCACTTGGCGGGGGCACTGCCGTGCCCCCCGATATCATGAAATACAAACGTCAATTGCGGACCGATTTTAAAATTATTTTCTTTGTTTGAAAGGGTATGCTTTCGAGGTGGTCCCATATAAATTTTATTAACTTTGCTTGAATAGTTTTTGAGTTAGCTTCAATAATACGTATTTTTTCCCACTTAGTATGTGATGATATGATAAGTTCTTGTCACTGGTAGCAGGTGCCACAGCTAAAAAGTGAAAAATAAAAACTTTTTACAAAAAAAAAAAAAATAACTGACTTCCAAAAAAAAACACTACAAAGTGAAAAATAACTTTAAATTCGGAAGTCGGTGGCAAAAAATGAAAATTCAAAACCAAAGACATCGACTAACGTTATTTTTCACTTTATAGTGTTTTTTTTTGTTTGTCTTGTCATTGTCATTGCGTTCTGTTCTTTGTGATTTTTTTTAGAAATCCACTACGTCTTATGCTTGTACCATGCTTATACATTTCGTAGACAGAAGTAAGCCGGGTAACCGTAAGATTTCATTGTAGCGGAATTAGAAGGAAAAATTATTCCTCTTTACGATACCCTGTGGGCTTTGTTGATATAATGGTGAACTGAGAAAAACTGCAGCTGTGTTTTGATTTAGGATTTTGTCAGGTTAGTTCTGTAGCTATGATTATGTTTGCTGGCTTCAAATAATTCAGCAGAAGGTGAGTTTTTAGGAAAATATGTGTGATCTTGATGATGTGCACTTGCAAAATAATGTTCCTTACACTTCCACCGATTAATCTTTTTAAGAACCGTCTAGTACGTTTGTTGTAAGTAATTAAGCTATTAAATCATTTTTATTTTTAAGATGGAGGTTTTTTTAACTCCCGACGTATGAAAAGCCGTGTTATTTGTCTAAATGATTAATTTTGGACGATGTCATTGTGCTAATAAAATAATGCAATTGGTAGCAATAGGTGGTTTTGACTGTCCCGTTGGTCTCGTGTTCACAAGCGCGACTACTGATCCTGGGCCTGGGTTTGTATCTCAGGTCAAGCAAGACTTTATTTGGTTTTTCCATTGGCAATTTCTAAGCCCGGAGTTTGGAAGTTTGCGGTGTGATAGCCCCGTGCCCCGGATAGTACGTAAAGCCGTTGGTCCTGCGCCTGATCACTCTCCGGTCGTGTCGGATTGCCGGCCCATCGGACTATGGGAGTGAGAGAAGAGTGAGTGCACCTGTGTCTGCGCATATACTTGTATACCATAATCCCACGCCGAAGGCAAGTTTCCGCTAAGATTGGTCGCCGTGACTAAAAAACGGTCTGGAGCACAACTTTTTTTTTAATGTTGGTCTGGTCTAACTTTTTGCTTGCCTTCATGTCTAATTTTGTTTCATTACTCATCAGAAAGTAAGTAATTAAATAAATGAAGATACTGTTATATTTTTTTCTGTTGTATCTTAATGAAATATGTAAATGAAGACAGCCAAAGAATATTTAATCTTTCTTTAGGAATTAATATTTCCATTGAAGATACTTTATTATGAAAAAAAAGTACTACCTAGCTCGAATGGTATTAATATTTTCTGAGAAAAGAAAACACAATTAGCTTATTTAATTAATGTTTTTATTCTTGGAATATCAAGAAGAAAAAATATAGGCCAACAAATATATTATAGGTACTTATTTCTTAGAAAAAGCTGGGGGTTAGGTAGGCAGTTACCATCATCATCATTTCAGCCGAAAGACGTTCACTGCTGTGAACGTCTTTCATCTTTCGGTGGCGGTGCTTAGGGGTGCCTAAGCACCGCCACCTCGACCGGTTCATTGTTTCCCGCATCCAGCAGATTCCTGCAGCCTTCATAATGTCATCGGTAGATAGGCAGTCACTCTATGTAAAATATTGGTATTCAGCTGCATCCGGTAAGACTGGTAGCCGACCCCAACATAGTTTGGAAAAGGCTAGGCAGATGATTATGAGGATGTTTATAAGTTATGTTCAATGATTTAGTACTCAATAAATTAATCATAGTCCATCACATTCATTTGCTGTCCACAAATGAATGTGATGGACTATGATTAATTTTACAACTAGCTGTTTACTGTGCGTGTCCCAAATAAAAATAGTGTCTTTCTTTCTTTCTAAATGCATATGTCGTAGTGTTCCGTTTTACTTATAAACGGAATCCTAAAAACAAGCAACAAGAATTCTTCCAATTTCTTCCTTAGCCTCACTATAATTCAGTCAGAGCTCTATTAAGTCTCGGAGTTTCGAATATTATCTTCTGAGATTGAAGACGAGCAGTGCATATAATGTAATATTTACCACACTTGTGTAACTTCGATAAACCTAGTTATTTATTTATTTTCTTGTGGGAATTCAGGATATAAGAATTAGTAATATTTCTCTTGCAAATAATACAGGGTGCAGGGAAATCGACGCGCAACCTATTACCATGGATTCATGGACATGATTCTAGACTGCCCTACGTTGAAATCTTTGTTGGTTAATTTAAAAAATAAATTGTTGTTCCACACATTTTGACCGAGTAGGTATTGTATGAAACAGCTGATTATATTTCTATAACAGACGAAAGATTTCTAAGTCTAGAATCATGTGCTCAATTCATGATTACAGTTTGCACGTCGATACTCATCATCATCATCTTATAGAAAGAAATAAAGAAAAAAAAATATTTTATTTGATACCCGCATAAGAAATGCAAAACAGTAAAAAAGGAGCACTTTAAACTAAGAAAATTAACATAAAAACATTAATAATAAAAAGATCTGTGCGAGCCTAAGGCTGCCTGTCCACTGGAGCGGAACGAGGCAGCGGATCGGAGAAATATGCCAATATTTCATCAATAAGAGCGGAGCTCTGAAGCGGAGTTTAGATTCTATTGGTTCATATTTGCACATTTCTCCACTCCTCTGCCTCTCTCCGCTCCAGTGGAAAATCAGTCTTAGGCTCCTATCTCAGCATAATGCTGAAAAATATATCCAAGTTAATCTATTTACGTCAATCAATCTTACAAGAGAATACTTGCTTTTGTACCTAAAATGTTAACTAAACACACCTTTTGAAATCTGTTGAAAAGACTTGTGTTAATCCAAAAAGGGTTTTCATTTTAGTCGAGTTTCCCATAAGGAAAATCGTTACACAGAAATCCTACGTATATGGAGAAAAATCTCCTGAATACACCACGAATAGCTACGAATAAAACTAATTCGTCCACACGTGACAAGATTATGAAATGAATTATTTTTTGTCTACATCTAATATGAGGTACTTTGCGCTCACTATGGACGTTTCCTTCCATGCAAAGATTATTTAATAAGGCGAAGCACGGTTGTTATTTATTAATATTTCACGTCTATTCGATCAAAGGATCCAACAATGTTCTTACGTATTCTTCAATATGATTTTTTGTTTAGTATCTTAAATTCATTTTAAAAGACTTACAGATAAGTACTTACGTATCTTCTCATATAAAAAAATTCGATTGTCTCACCAACACAACAACTGAAATACAATAAATAACGCCTTACTCATTTTTTTCATGAAACTAACAATCTCGAAAAAAATTCACCGTTTAGTAAAGACGTGTGCACACAAAAGGAGAACAGTTCCTTATTTTCCTTCCTTGTCTTTAAAAATGTCCACGAAGCAAGAGCGTTGTTCCGTTATATATTTTTTTAGAATCCCAAGTTGTATTTGAAGGGATTAGGGAATAAATCAAAGATGGCCGCAATTGGTTGTTATTGACTAAGGCCGTGTGCCAATATAATCGATCGTTACGCAAATACACGAACATTTGTCACTCATTTGTTGGAAAAAACGGAAGGTCTCTCTATCGGCGCAACGATGCGGACGCGTTCAAGAGCCGAACAAAATGCTGAAAAACACCGCATAGGGATGTTGTCGGCGCAATGATGCGAACGGCGCGCGCGCACATAAACACCACCATCTTGTGGTTTACACCTCAGTGCGCGGCCGCGCCCGTGTTGCCTACTTTTTTCGTAAGTAAATAGAAAAACATTGTTATCGTGTTATTTCGTTACATTTATATTCAGAACCGTACTCATTTTTATTGGTGCGTATACGATGTGGAAATATTAAAAATTCATATGAATATGTAATTTGGAGTCATGCTGAATAACAATTTATGTCGTGTTCTTTAACACTGCGTTATAGTTAAGACGCAGATACATATGTGCCAGTGAGCTTAAGTGGTTAGCTTGCGGGTTCTGTACTGAGCTCACGCAACGCGTCGTACGTCCAGCCAGTAATAGGACTTGCCCATCAAGAAACGCTGTCCCAAATTAGACGCATTATTAATTTATTAACATTAAAACAAAAGGTATTTTAATAAAACACGTATACTTAAAGATCAATAATTAAATTATCTTTAAAATAGTGAAAGTTTCAGAGAAATACGCTTGATAGATTTTGCGTGATTCTAAGGTTTTTATCCGCGTTAGACGTAACTTCATAAATTAATTTTACTATGTAATATAAACACGTTCTCAAATATTAATATGTCAAGTTATTAAGAAAATGCTCAAATTTAACATATAGTTTTCCAAATCATTAACACTACTCGTTTAGACGTGAACTTCTGTATAAAATAATTAAAAGTCGGTTATCGTTGCCTCAATATATATAATCCGTAATAATTACCTAAGTCTGAAATTGCCAATCCGTCTTGAGCAAGCATGGTGGTGGTGTCTTGCTTATTCTGAATGAGAAGAGGTCTTTGCCTTACAGTGGATCAATAATACACTGGTATTATTATTATTATTTAACACTGCATAGTTTTTTCTGATGTATAAAATTAATACATTTTCATGAAGATTAAACCTTTGTTTGAAGTCACAACGAAAACTTCGTATCTCCATTTTCACTTCGCTAAACCTATTGGGAGACAAAAAGTTGCGAACATTTTCCACCGTGAACACGATGTTGTTATTGCTCCAAGTACGTGTATAAATCAACGTGTTTAAAACGTGAACCAATTGTTAGTATGGAGATAACAAGAAGTTAAGGGTAGGTACTGAATGGGATTTATTAGACGCGCTATATCGTGCTAGCGGTACCCGCGATTTTTCTCCGTCGCAATACTGGATTTTGTTAGGTCTTAGCAGTTTTTCTTGGCTACGGATAAAAATGCAATTTGTGGAGATTAAATAAACATTATTTATATTTTTATTATTTATTATCTAAGGATTATTTAAATCCTCGTTTTAAACAGCTTTCTGTTCGTGTAAATTAAGTTAATTTTAGAACGAACACTACCATCTAAAATGTTGAATTTGTAGCGTAAACTGAACTTTATGTGAAAATATTAAAGTATTTTATTCAAAAACTCCTATTTGTTTCAATTTTTTTTAAACTAAGTTGAGTATGTCATTGAATGAATTGAATTTAGTTACATGTTCATGATGCAGATTAAACAATTTAAAATTAACAGAAAGTTGAAAGCTGAACATGAGGCATACTAAATGGGCAATACAATAATGAAGTTGTTTCTTAAAAGAGAGTGCAAATTCGCGATGGTCACGCGACTAAACTAAAGTGCAGGGAAAATAACAATACAATTATTTTATCACGCTGCTTTTAACGCAGGTCACTTTAGACAAGAGTTGTCCGAGATGTTACTTATTGATTGTCCGGTTTTTTCATAAGTGCGACGTTTGCAGGTAGTTTTTAAAAGCTTCACTAAAACGGCAGTTTGAAATTTGCAACCAGTCACTAAATTGAGAATTTGAAGTTGATTACTTGTCAAGCCCTATTTGAACATTTTAAAGCCCACGAAATTCCAATTTCACGGCTACATTGAGTTAATCACGTTATGTACGTTATATGAAGGTTACGCAAAAGCAGATTTTGACAATTTCTCAACTTCAAATTCTAAATACTAAAACCAGGTGTTAGACTAACTGTCCACTGGAGCAGAGAGGAGAGGAACGTAGCGGAGCTGTGCCAATACTAACCACAGGGATTTTCGAACTAATTTAAAAATTCATAAAAAACTGGGAAGTGGAGCGGAGAAGCGGAAAAAAACCGGCCGCAAGGTATTGCAGCTGCGGGGCACGCCTGCTTAAATTACTCGTCGTGTGAAAGCGGCCTAGCTCCACACAGTCCGTAACTCCGCTCCGCACTACCTCACTCCGTATCAATGGACAGACACAATCCGCAACTCCGCTCCGCATTACTCCCTCGCTCCGCGTCAATGGACAGGCAGCCTTAGTGTGCTGTTCTATTTTTCTGTAGGCATAGTTTAAAAGTGTTGCGGTTTCGCGTTGCGAATCTAATATTGCGCACCCTAAAAAGACAGTACAACTGAAGAACAAAGGATTTTGGTTACGTTAGTATCAACTTCACAGCAGCGTAAAACTTACTTGACTAACAGAATTGAAAGAAAGAAAGAAAGAAAGAAAATATTTTATTTGGGACACGCACAGGAAATACAAAACAAGAAGAAGAAGAAGAAGAAGAAGAAGAAGAAGAATTGAGAAGAAGAATTGAGAAGATTGTTCCCTCAAAATATCAGGGATTTTGGTATTTCAAGGAACAAGGAGTGAAATATGAATATCTTTAATTTATTCATTGGATGTAATTCTTGGTGGGATAAGTTTTTGGAGTCAATTGGTATTTAATATTCTTTTGATTTTGACCGCAATTGAACTGGTTGTAGGAAGTACATGATATCGAATGAATGAATGAAAATTTATTTGTTATCGAGCATCAATTTTGTGGTGTGTTCTTACTGTATGCCTACTCATTATTTCCCTAGTCTTTTCCCAACCATGTTGGGGTCGGCTTCCAGTCTAATCGGATGCAGCTGAATACCAGTATTTTAAAAGTGACTGCCAATCGGACCTCCACAACACATTTACTGGGCAACACGATACTTTTGCTAAGACCAGTTGTCAAACTTTTGGGCCTTTGACTACTCGTAACGACTATCAAAAATCTGCGAATTGCAGCAGGGACCAACGATTTAATGAGTCTTCCGAGACAAGCAGGGCTCTTAATATGTATTGGATGGCCAATCATCCACAGACCGACCTCGACGAGTATAGCTTACATTACCTTAATCTTAATGCCTTCTGAAGCATTTGTAAAGCTTTAAGCTAAATACAACATTATATATTCCGATAGCCATTCACCGTAACTCGAATTAATTACGTAACCAGATTTAAGAAGACTAAAGTATAAAATGTTTTAACCCTTTAGAGGTATTAGGAACAGGGTGCAAACTTCACTCAACCTCATCATCCCCATATAGAAAAGAAAACGTAAGAAAGAAAGAAAGAAAACGTATTTATTGTTTTTAAGGGAGGATCCTCTGCCCAGACGGGTGGTGGGCAACAGTCTGACGATTGATGTCGGGAAGTCATATATGCTGATCGCGCGGTGAACGTCCAGTGTGATGCGCAGTTCGCATGTGGTGATGTACATACCACCACAACCCTTTGATAGCATCTTTGATATCATCAGCATGAAGATAGATAGCATCTTAATTCACAACACCTTACATAATATTTCCATGAAGCCGACATCAGTGAGGAAATAAAAAACTCTGTAACTTGTAGAACGATTTCAGAGCAAAGAGTAAGTATTGCAATACGGACACAAGTGTTTGGCCTGCTGCCAAAATGGAGACTTTTTTAATATTTTGATACTTTCAGTTAAAGGCTGTCCGTTATATCAAATTGAATAATTATTGAGGATTTTGAAGATGATGTTGGTAGTTTTAGTGCTTTCCCTTTGATATTAATCTAAAAATATTTACTTACCAAGTGGCTAATTTAGCGATCGGTTTCACTTCTGCCTTACTGTCTGTTGAATATTTTTACCCGACTGTGCGACAGCAAAGGCAGGGTTTTGTCTTTACGGTTCAATAAATGTCTTTACAAATAAAATTGCACATGTAATCTTTAGAAATAAATGCTGGAGATGATTGACGGGAAAGATGAAATCATCCTTATTGAAATTCGGACAGGAGGAATCAACATTATGTGATTACTAAATATCCGATCGGCGATCACGAAACCTTACTTTTGAAACTAGAGCATTACGGACTTATTTATTATTATATTTTATTTTTTTATTTAAAAGAGTGTCCGTGGTGTTTCTTGCCCGTTCTTCTCCATAGGTACCCACCTACTATGTTTTGGAATGGGCAACTAGCTTCATATTTCTGACTGACCGATTCCTTGACAATTCAAAGTGCCTGTAAGTGATTTAATTGAAATAAAAGATTTGAGTTTGATCCTGTGGAGGCCTGCACCCTAATTGCGTAACACACGGTCAATCACAATTGGTTTCATTTTGATAGTTCAACAACATTCATTGCGTTATTTACGTTGTTGTGCAGACAAATTTGAAGCAATATCCTTCAAAATGATTGGTCGTGAGTTACGCAATTAAGTGCTGAACTAATTAAGAGAATATGTCATGCTCACTTAAATGTCTCGCTGATGGTGGCGAGTGTATTGGATCATTCGGTTCCCTACAAAATGGTTGAGCTGGATGGTGCTGATCCACGCGTCATGTTCGTGAACGGGCGCCATCAGTTGAAACTGGTCATCTCTTATCTGCCAGGGCTTATTTTTAATCTTATATTTTCAATTGCTTTTGATTATTTTTTGTACATTTTTTGTTCTCACATATAGAAGCAACAAGAATGATGTACCCAGGATTTTGTAATATCTATATTTAAAAGAGTGTCCTTGGAGTTTCTTGTCCGTTCTTCTCCATAGAGATCTACGTTTTGGAATGGGCAATTAGCTTCAACTTTCTGACTAACTGACCGACTCTTTGAAAATTCAAAAGTGCTTGTAAATGGTTTAATTGAAATAAATGCTTTGAGTTTGAGTTTGAGTTTGAATTGCTTTTAACGGTTTGATATCAATATGCAACAGTTAGAAAGCGTGATAATCTATGCTAATTCCCTAAAAATATACTTTTGCCTTGCAGAGAAATATTTGAAAGGCTATTTAAATATTTGTTTGTAACAAGTCTTCTACTCTTCCTTTATCCCGAAAAGCTTCTCCAAAATTCCCAACACAACCCCTTTTAACTTAACATTCGGTTAAAGCAAATGCCACAGAAAACAGACAACGTTCTCGCTTGAACTCACAAAGTGGGTAACTAATGTTAGTAAATAGAAGGTACTAACGGATTACCGCCCGTTAGAGAAACTTTGCTTTGTTTATCCGAGTGGAAGAAAAACAATGTAATTTGTGACTTAGGTATAAATGAAAGATTAAGATGTTTCTTTTTGTTGACACTATCTCTTTCTGTATATTAACTTAGAAATGGGTACGTGCTTACAATTGTTCCGTGCATGAATTTAACCCGCGACCCGCAAGTGTATTCTTAAAGAATTCTATTCTATTTCACCTTCATAAAATAATTACAAAAACACAATTATCACACTAGTATGTACTCTCCAACAGTATAGGTTAATAATTAATTGTTAATTTACCAACATTTTCACAAGGTTTTTTTTAACAGAACAGCACTGCTGTAGCGCAGTAGTAGCTTAGCCACTGCGCAAAATAAGACATCAAAGTAAATTTTAGCACCACAGCACAATACTCTTCCTCCCATAGAGTCATTGTTAATCTTTTCTCTATCTCTATCTCCCTCTTCCTCGTTATTTACGTCATCATCATCATTATCTCAGCCCGGAATCACACTCCTGGGTAAAGCCTTCGTTCTTTTCAATTGTTCTTTACGGTTCCGTGCGTCTATAGAACTTACCATCTTCGACTCCAAAAAATAAACCGACCAGGCTTACCCTTATCACATCTCTAATGACCCACTTCTATAACTTAGTGACTTAGTTTTCTAAATGAAACAAGGCACGCTGCCCCACCGCCGGCGATTAAGGCGAAGGTGTCATGGTTGCCCGCAAAATTAAATTTTTCATACGTATTTTTGCAATTTGGAGGTCAACATCAGGTTTTATGTTGATCTAAATATAATTTGCGACCGTAACAAATATTTAATTATAGAATGTAGTAAGTAATATGTACCAAGCGTGAGTCTCTCGGAGAGTGTTCTGCACGCCAAGCGAGCGTCCTTGAGCGAGTACTCTCTTTGATGACTCTTGTCACTGAAAATAGCACTCGCCGGCGGTGGCGGTGGTGTGAACAGTCAGTGCTCAACTATTAATATTTGTATCTCTATTAATTACACGGAAACTACAATCTTTTATTCGTTTCTTATACGAGAAAATCGTTGATAGCTAGTCGCTTCCCCGTCGGCGATGGGACAGTTGCCCAAAACACTGATGCGACAAAAGTTGCTCGAAACGGCACTCAGTAAATCTCGTTTTACAGCGCTCTAGGGACAGTACGAGGCGTCCATTCGCGACAGCCACTAAACAGCGAGCGAATGTTTTATACAGGTGAAATATCACGAACTGTTATTTGTGTTTGTTTGTTTTGAAGAATGTGTGTTGTGGTAAACGGTGTTGTGATACATTTTTGGAAGTTTTTAGGATCTTTTAACAGATTTGAAATCACAAAAAAAGCTTCCCACGTTTTTAACTTTCTGATTTAAAATAGTCTTCGCGAACGGTGACGACGAAGAACTAGAGAAAAGTACGTTTTTGCAGTATCTCTGGAGTATTATGAGATGAACGTACCTATCTACGACTGTTGTTTAGTTGTAGACTTTGCCTACAGTAAAATTATGCCTTTAATGTAATTGGTCTTTGGTCATTTTTTTGGTAAATTAATAAATGATTCGGGCGCCCTAGGTAGTAAGCCCAACAATCATGTTTCTGACATTATTAGCAGTGAAAATATTTGAGTATATGTATGTACCTCTGTATATTAACCAATCAGTAAAGCGCAGGCCACACTGGGAACGAAGCGAGATGGAGATAAGTTCGTTTAGCTTTCCTTCGCGTCTTTCGTTTCGTTTCGCTTAATACGCAGTGTGAACCGAAGTAAGAAAAGACGCGGAAGAAAACTAAAACAACTTAGCTTCGTTTCGTTTCGTTCCCAATATGGCTTGCGCTATTTAAGCTGTAGCGAAGCTGACTTGACAACGGCACGTGCTGTTATAATAATGCCTGGTTTATAAGATGGCAGTGACTGGACCCAGGAACTTCGAACCCAGTCATTGGGTTCATGTAGACGAGATCGGCAGTAAGTCAGTAAATTAGGTGGGGGAAGTTACTGGGCCCGAAAAAAGACGGGTAAGTTAGTCAGCTGGACTACTTGAGGGCGTGAAGTCAGCACTGGACTGGGTTGAAACAAGTGTCTTCACCAGCCGAGTTGCAAGTCAGCGCTCAACTGACTTACTGTACTGTCATAATATATCAATCAATCATTTATTTTATTAAACATAGGTATGGTTACAGATAGTACATTGTCTAAAATATGTGCAATTGTGCATTATGTTTTGTCAATGGCGAACAAAATTAATATAAACAAGCAATTGCAATTAAGGTGGCATGACAATAGATTATATAAAATAAAATAAAACAATTTAAAATATATCAGTTATATAAACAGGTCATACAATTTTAGATAAAAACACATTCATACTTAATCAATAAATAAAATCATTAGTGTCTAATTAGCATGTCGTATTCGTTATGCCAGTTTAACTGTAGTAAACTCAGTGATGAAGTTATAAACCAGCCTTAATATGTGCCGATACGACAGAATGAGAAATTGACATGAAAATGACAAAGTCGCAATAACTTGGATAAACTTAAACCTGAACTAGAATCTTGAAGCTCCGTTATTTACGACGAAAAGATTACGATATCAGCAGCCTTAGATTCCATGCGAAGTTTGGGTTTAATTAAATAAATTCCTGCAAACCGAGGAATATTTTAAATGTCTTCAGTGGTATTTCTAGGTTTGGATGTTTTTTTGTCTATATCAGTATTTACTGATCTGTAAGAGAAATGAACATTTAGGGATTTTTTATTTAATACATTATAATTATAGGCTACTAAAACTTAATAAAGAAAACTAACTGATACATTGTTTTCGACAATTGTTGTGTAAGAATGTCGTGTATAAAACATTGTATCATACATTAATTTTGACGTTGTTTCATATATGTATCGGTAACTATTTTGTTTACCCCTTTGAAATTTTTGACAAGTTTTGTATACAACTAGTCATTACAACTTGTTTAAGGTGTAAACGATAAACGAAACTACTCGATATAACATTTAACATACATGTTTTATACCTAGATGTAATAGGTACGTTTTTGCATACTAATAAATATCAAGTTTTTAACCTCCGACGAAAACAGAGGGGTGTTAGTTTAACGCGTGTATCTGTGTATCTGTCTGTGGCATCGTAGCTCACAAACTGAACTGAAACGATTTTGTTTTTTTTTTTTGTTTTAAAGTTGACTTGATCTAGAGTATTCTTGGCTATGATTCAAGAAAATCTGATCAGCCATCTGAAGATTATCAGCTCTTCCCGTCCCGACGCGACGAAGCTTGGAAGCTTTACAACTTATGTTAAGCATAGAGGGCCATTACATATATTTTTTTACTTTTTAGAGGTTTTCGTTTATAAACCCCCGCCGGATTTTTTTTTTTAAATTTTCTAGCGAAAGAACGCCCAAAACATGCAGCTGTTTATTGCTTGCCCCGCAGTGCACCCATAGGAGAAGAGTTGGTCAATTTCGTACCGAGGAACGACAAACGTGTTTAACGCCTGAAATAATTCTAATGAAACACTGTTACGAAAACTTTCCTCGATATTGTTGTAGTTTCCAGTAGTAGTTTAGAATTTATTTGTAACTATATCCAGCCATTTTCTATTATGCTACCTTCACTAGGGAATAAACTCAAAGTCAAACAGGAATTTAAAATAATAAATATTAATGAGTTTCAGCGTAATTTATTTTAATTTTGTTAACTATTAGAATAAGGAGAAGAAAAAAAAGTAGTATTTAATAGAGGTTTTAATAGAGTTTATTTCAAATGTTATTCATTTGAAATAAACTTTCTTTAGTCATTGAAATCAGGCAAACAGCTTTTCACAAGTGCAAGTCCAAGTTAAAGAACAAGATAATGCATTTGCTTTCGGAAATTTTTTAAGCCAATTTATTGCAAACAAGACTGTATAATAAACGAGAAAATATGCCAAAACAATATTTTGAAAAAGTTTCCATGGAGTTTCTTGCCCGTTCTTCTCCATAGGAACCTACTACAAATTGGAATGAGCACCTCGATTCATCTTTGTGACTGAGCGGGTTGCTTGAGAATTCAAAAGTGCCTGTAATTCACTTAATTGAAATAAATGCTATCACTTCAGTTAAAGTTTAAAACAACTACCACAAAAAAACTGCCAGCTACACAAAACGAAAATTAAAAAATTACTTAATTTTTTATCGACCAATTAAACCCAATAATGAAAAATCGCCAACGCTATCAAAGTTAAATCGAAAAGTTAAAAGTTTATAATTGAATTTTTAGCAAAAAAAAAATCGTTTGATTGACGTTTTCTAAATGACTTCATAAAAAATTTCGGTCGTTACTTTAAGGATAGACTTAATTTGTCAGATAATTTGCGCTTTCACCCAAGGTCGGGATGCCTTGCTAATTGCTCACACTTAGGATTAATTTGGGATAAACTGGTTTTATCTGTGGCTTTTTTCGTGATTTTTTTTATCTAATTACCTTGGATTAGTGTAAAAACGTGCTTTGATAGTTTGAAACTTGGGATCTAACGTGCCCACTTGTGATAAGATTCTTATCTATTTTGACTTGTATTGTAAGAAATAGAGAAGTAAATAAGTATTTACATTGTTTTAACACATTTTGGGCATATGCTGAGAAGTCCAGTTAATAACTATTAAAATTGCCTGTATAGTGCATAAAATAATAATTATATCTCTCGTCTTCATACCAATCTACTTCGATATTCGAACACGTATATGCCAGGTTTTCAACCTGAAATCTGAAACAAGAGCAGGTTGGTAAACCGAACTTCTAAGACTCGCGTTAAGCTTTCAGTTGGGGTTTAAGTTCCAAAGTCTTCACACGATATTAAGGGCTTATAACTACATAATAATGTTTAATATTAAAGCCGTGTTAAGTCACTTAATTCACTAAGTTTAGAAGCGGTAACTAAGTTACTCCGCAGCAAGCGTAAACGTTATCAACAATATTTTCAAAGATTTTCTGAAGAAACTAATATCACCTAACTGAATTGGGTTTAATTCAAGTTTCTTCAAGAAATATAGTACCTACTTATTTTATAACGTAATATAAATTTCTATATTTTAAATGAGTTTGCATGTTATAAAAACGTTTATTTTACTTACGTAAACGTAATTGGCGTCATTTTTAGAATAATAATAATGTTATACTTACTGTCAGCTGTGAAGCTACCTTATATTAAATAAATAATAAATTTCACTTGGTTAGTTGCTAGGCAGGTTTATTATAGTTATCGGCATTGTCCCACTGCTGCGCAAAAATCTTCCTCAAAACCTTCCACGTATCCTTTTCCTGAGCCATTTTTAGGCACCTAAATTCAAAACTGTATTTTTTTTAATCTCGCGAAAGTTAAATCTAGGTATGAAGAAAGCTGCGTTTTATCAACCGTAACAACCATTGATCATTATAATAAAAAAAAATTGGAAAACCCAAAAGCGCACGCCTCATTCAAAAACAGAAAAATAAATAATTTATTTCAAAAACTTTTCATGAAGTATGTTTTGACTGCTTTTCTACCGATCATCAAGGGTAAAATTTCTCACCTCGCAATCTTTACGTACTGTCAAAGACTATTTAGGTTTGCTTTGTTGGTTGCTAGGCAACGGAAGAGGGTTGAAGTTGGAAATATTATATTAGTTAGTTTTTTTTATTAATTATAATTAAACAACTTTGAATAAAAGAACGATTTTAAATAGGGTTCCTACTATAGCTGAAAATAATCTATAAAAAAAATATTCAGTCAATTGATTTTCTTGCAAGCTACAATGTTTTCAGGTTTCATACATTGATTGACGGAATTTTTTTAAAACTATTTTGATGTATGTTTCGTTTCTGCTGCATTAAATCAATTTTTGAAACGTATAGTATTAATCTCTAACAAATTAAGTAGGTTCTGTGTACTAGCAGGAGTGTTACAATAAAAACAGTTGCAGAGAGGAAGCAAAACAAATTTTTCACAGAGCACTCTCTGCTTCGCAATATGAGTTGTGCAAAATAAACGTACAAATGGACCGCTATTCGCCAATTTTAATACGGCATTCACCTCCATCAAACCTTCCCGGAATCATACACATGACAGTTATTACGGTAGAAATAAATAAACAACGACTGTTTTTATCAGAAAAGTAATCCCAAAAAAACATACAAATAATACTAGTAACACTCCAGTATCGGTATAACAAAAGAAAGATGAAAGAAACATATACCACGAAAGATAAAAGAAAAGAAGTTTCTTTCTTTCTTCCAATATGTCGAGAAATCGAAGAGTGAAGGCGAGGTGTGTTGGTTTTTACGGTGTGTGGTAAAACTGATCTTATGTTGAACATATTTGTCTATACAAATTAACACAATAATCACAAATTACATTTAACACAATAACTGAACACAACGAATCGAGTACAGTTCCGCGACGTCCGATGCGATCAGAAAGTGAATCCTCTTCGCCGTGTCCTTAAAACATCACGACTCTGTAGACGCGCGGTTTAGGTGTGAGTGGGTCACGTGATGTCGCCAGGCGCACTTGTGATTCAATTCGTGTCCGTATTAATGACCGGATCCGACATATCAGGTTCTCGAAAACGGCTCTAACGATTTCGATGAAAGTTGCAATATAGGAGTTTACGGGAGCGAAAAATACATCTACCTAGGTCTCAATGTGGGAAAATTCACTTTTTCCGTATTTTTATTCCCAAGAACAAGATTTTGAATAATGACGTGAGAATTATGAAATGAGAATAATGAGATGAAAATAATGACATGGCAGCATGGAATAAGTAAGTACTATACATGGATTAGTATGAACTTTCCTTCACTATTAAATACGCATTCTCTATTTTCATCAGAGCAGAGCTCGGTCGCCCAGATACTAAGTACTAAAGAGAGTTACATTGATTCAAATCGTCAAACAGATACTGATTCGAATCAAATTCTATTTTACTCAACGTACAAGATATCGCCAGCTGTCCATACACGCTCGTGTATACGTTATGTATTCAGCGACCTCTTTAAAAATATGACCCGACCACTATAAATCAAAACCCACTATGTGCCAAAATTGGAGTCGGGCGACTGCGTCCACTGGAGGCGATCGATCGAAGCCGCTATTTTTATTTTCAAACATGAGAAAATTGAAACCATATTAGAGCAAGAACAAGTTAAAGTGCTTTTGAAGTTACTTGGTTTTTGTTGGCTACCGGCTTTGAAGCTTCAAGACTGTTTGAATTATTGTAAGCTGTTTCATTTTTAATTGGTTTTTTAAACAGTTTTATTAATATTCGTTTTATTTTAGCGACAGGAAAGATTTTTCACAAACATTTCTAATGTTTATCTGAATTTAAATAGAAGTTAGTAAATTAGGTACTTGCATGGGAGAGGGACAATTAATAATTAAGCTCTATGAAAATATAAGCAATCTAACGAAGGTTTTGTTTCTATTACAGTCCAAACTCGTTATTTTAGACATCCAAAGTAAATTGTATTTTTGCAGGGCTCCTCAAGAAATATCTAAAAATAGATAGCCGTTTTCTTTAACAATTGCTCCGGGTTTAACCCGAAATTCAGGTATAGGTTTCCTTGGGTGTTTGCAAATGATCTTAAATATTACAAGTGTCGCAGAGTACTGCAGCTGTTATTATAAGTTGGTATAGTTGAGAATAATCAAGAACTAGGCGGTTTTGGGCATATATTTAAATTAAGTAGGTTCTAATAATTGCACGTGGCGTCCGCGTGGAGGGCAAAAATTATCCCACGGGAACATACTAACGGAGACAAAACTATTCTCTGTCTTATCCCAGGTCATGATCTGTTCATGTGCCAAATAACAGATAGACAAGAGTTACTTTCGCTTATATAATATTAGTATGGATATAGAAGTGATCTATAAGGAAAAAAAGTGTGTATGTTAGCTCCGACGCACGGCTGGAGTTTTACTCCTTAATACGATTGTCTTTAAATATGCAATAGGCAATTAGGGTAAACATGCACATCTCTTTAAAAAACCAAGTCTTGTAGCATTAAATTGGCTCAAAATAATACCGCCTTTCTACTGCATAATATTTAAAACGAAGTTAGTAATCAAAGAAAAGCTCTTTTCATTCTTTGTGGTATTTTCCTTTTCAAAGCAAGACGGACAGTGCTTGGAATAGAATCCTAACTTAATATAATATTCTAAATTTGAAAGTAAGCTTGTTTGTTTATTTGTTACGCTTTCACGCTAAAACGGCTGTACAGATTTAGATGAAATTTAGCACATGGGTGGACCAAGACCTGGATTACATTGGATACTTTTTATCCCAATATTCCCATGGGATCGAGACTGGAGCAGGTAAACCGCGGGGCGCAGCTGGTTTACAAATAAACACAAAGTTAACGCTTGTATAAATTTCTCTCCTCATAATTCTACACCTTATATGAAAATCGATTCTTAAGAAGTAAACTCCAAAATTGTTTTCATTTCACATGTTCAATATGAAACTGAATTTCTGTGTTTTTTTTTGTGTAACCTAACATCTTACTGCTCACAAAGGTAAGTAAACCCCGACCTAATCACAGGCCGCTGCCAGAATGCTCGCCAAATCGTATGCAAATAGCAAACAAAATGTGCACACAATTTCGATTCAAGCCGGAACTCTGCTTACCCTACAATCTTTAACCGTTCCACGTGAACACAATAAACATAATTCTCCGAAATCTTCTGCTTTTTCACAACAAAGAAAACGGAAAAAACTGGGTTTCAACCAATTTGTCTCCGATAGTCAGAATCAAAGTGAATATCGAAATAAAAGAAAATTTAGATACAATACAAACACTATGTTTGTATTGTAAAAATCTCAATTTACATGAATATAAGAAACAGTACAGAATAATATTACAGAGAGCCTTTTACAATCCTGTTTGAAAATTCCTTGTGTCAGTTTTTTGAGTACCACCATTGCGTATTTTCGTGATAATAAAATAGTTTTAAAACTGATGAATGGGTGATCACAGTTTCTTGCGCTTATGATCACGGAACATATTTTTTCTAGGTATTGCTGGCCCACTGCTGGGCAAAGGCCTCCCCAAGTCCTTCCGGGTACCTACTCTTTTCTGACGCCGCGCGTTTCGAACCAGCCGTCAAGGTACGCATTAAAGTAATGTCGTCTCCTATTTCTGGGACCAGCCTCGACATCTGGCTCTTGCTATTAATTATTTACGTTTACGGTGCCAATAGGAAAACCTACATTAAAATAAGAATCACACAAAACAGTTTCAGTAAAAATAGTAAACATATTAATATTACGACACTGAATAAGCAGTTTATAAAGAAGAGACCGTTGCAAAAATAAAATCATATCCACGAGTGTCAGTTTGTCCTGAACAAAGTTTGTCCGCAAACTGTCGACTCGGCCAGTCTGCAGGTAAAGAAAGAATAATATTGTACGATGAACAACTGCGATGTTTGTAGGAAGATTCTAGATCTGCTTTAAAAGGAATGGAGCTGCAGATTGTAAAGTTTATGTTTACTTTTGTAAACTAATCTGTTTCCGCTTTTAGGACCAGTTCGCTACTAGTTTCGCAATGAAAAAATGAAGATTATGATAACCATAATTGATGTTGGAATCCGTTACGTGCATTTTCAAATAGTGGCTAGTAGAAATTTTATTTAGACAGTGCACACTTAATGGACAGTTAGGTCGTGTAGGTTTTTCAGTACATTTTGACAACTTGCTCAGTTTAAGGCCCATCATTTACACCACTACTCGACGCGACTTTATTGGTTTTCCCCTCACACGTTACTCCATATTACATCATTCTGACATTGGCAGAATAGTCGTCATCGACGCAATTTCCATAAATAAAAATAGAAAAGATTTGATTGTTTGGTTCATGTACGAACCGCCATTTAAATAATGGTGCTGTGACAATCTGGATACTTATTGATGATTTGAGCTTGTAACTGGTCACTTTTGAGTAGCGTCGTAGACGATGGACCTAAGAGACTGTTTTGATCCGTGTGCGCGTCATCTTTCATAAGCGTTGCGTAAGCAACTAGCTGTACCCCACGGTTTCACCATATAAGTCTTGATCCCGTGAAAATATCGGGATAAAAAGTATTTTATGTCTTAACCTAGATCAAGGTCTACCCATGTGCCAAATTTCATCCAAATCTTTTCAGCCATTTCAGCGTGAAAGCGTAACAAACAAACAAAGTCACTTTCACATTTATAATATTATTAATATAAGTTAGAATAGTCAAACTAATAGACAGAATTGGCTCAATCTATCCACAGCCGTTGTTTTGGTACGTCGAAGAGAATACGCTCAGGAATGTAATATTAGCAACACTGTGTTTTAGAGAAAGGTATCCAATAACTTTTAACAGGTCTTCTGTAGTAAGCATACCTATGAGACCCCGGGATTACAGGTCCTTTCCATTTTAATTAAAATTCTAGCACCTCATATCTTAATAACCTAGATGGTGTGCCTAGAACTGAATTATGTTAGTGGTCATTGCGAGAAACTTAATTATTTTTATGATATGACAATTTTTTTTTTATTGTTAATTAGGTTTTGAAAGCATTGCTTTCACCACTTTAGCATCATCCAAAGTTTTTGGATATGAATGAGTTTGAGGACAACATCTATAAACGTTACTTAGCACGTGCTTCGGCTAAGCGTTATTCTTGTCACTATCGCACAACTTTTAAACTTCAAGTATTAGATAGAGATGGGAACATGCCTAAGTGAAAACTCGTTCTAAGTAACGATTACAGATCTCTTCTTTAATGTGTTTGTGTAGTATTATTTTCAAAACGTCACTTCCTTATGCAAGCGGTGTCGAATCCATTATCAATTGCTTTAAAATCAATAAGTTCGATTAAGTAAGTAAGGCTTTTAAAATGAACACTATCACATACCTAATAAGATTTTCTCGCTATCCTAACGAACAGTCTAATACATATTTGCCTAAAGGCGCGTACGCACGAACAAACAAAACACGGTGAACACGAACATCGAACACAGAACATTTGGTTCGTACGTGTGGACATAAATTAGCAAAGCGAACACGAACACCATACGAACACAGGGCGACTTGTGTTCGTGCTCAACCACTCTGCTCTCTTAGTAGCCATGGACTCGAAATTGGATCTCCACGAACATCTTTGACGAACACAGTGTTTGATATTCGAGTTCACCATGTTCTTGTTCGTTCGTGCGTACACGCCTTAAGAAATAAAACTTTTCGTTTCAACAACTAGCTTAAAAGTAACATACTAAGATAAATTACTTTCCTAAAATTATATTACCGAGTTGTAAAACATTATGAAAATAATCCATCTACATAGCCTGATACACTGACTAGGTAAAGTAAAGTTTTAATCATTTGTGTACTTCGTTATAAGTAAGATTTAAATAAAGTAATTAAAACAACCTAAGTTGAAGTACGTTTTAAGTTAGAGATAAACTACGATAACATGGCGCGCCCCTCCAAAATTCTACACGGTTGAAAGTATTTGTGAAATGTATTTACAAAGCGCCACCAAGACTCACAACGCATTGTGTGCGTACTGAGACGACCATCAAACAAAAATAAATCCGAGGATTTATTTATTCGTGAGTCTAGTCACTAAACCCATTGAAACAGTAAAGTAGAGGGGCGCGCCATGTTATCGTAGTTTATCTCTACTTGCCTTAAAATTGACGAGATTATAGAAATACAATAATGCAAGGCCCAGACATTAATAAAATAACAATAACAAGAAAGAAATTGATACACAATAGAGATTATGCCAGGGTAAAAAAAAGAAATTCTATTTAGTCCGTCAGTTAGATAAAAAAATTTAGACACGTATTTTTTGCTTTATCATTTTCATAAACAATGACATAGATAAAACGCATTAAAGTTGGGAATGGGAGCTCGCTACGTCACAACTAAGTATAAAATCTACATAGGCTTGACGTCATTTCACATTTTAACTCAATGTATCGCCGTAATCTTTTCTAAAAATAATAAAAATCTAATAAGTGTATAATATTTTTTAATAATCTACTTTACGGACAAAATAAAAATTGTCATCATCCCTATTTATTTGCAGATACAGGAAATTATTGACACCTTAACAGCCTTACTTACAAGAGAAATCAGAATATTCAAATACCGTGAAACAACTTTTGTCACCTGTTTCTACTCGTACGTGAACTCAAGCATAGTTTGGTAAATACTTGAAAGTCAGATACTTTGTTCTACATGTTAAGATATATACATCAAAGGGTTACAAAACTAGACATGCAGTTGTATGCATTTGTTGGATGTTTCGACAATCTGGAAGTGATGTTCGTTCAAAGGATTTGCTCAGCAAAAGTGAGTTGCATGATAAGGTGGGTGGTACATACTTTTGAAAATATAACCGTTGGGTTATACTTTCCCAACTATGTACAACAACCTACGTGTTGACGTAGGTTGTATTTCAAAGACTACCTACTATAGGAAAAACTAGAGAAGTTTTGCTGCGTAGGTGACGTGGACAGGGGTAGAAGTTCAAAATAATATTATTAGAGGTATACCCACAAATGTCAGCCTCGGTTGCAGTTAACGATATATTTAGATCTTAATGTGCATTCGAGTAGTGAAATTGTTAGCCATTTCAAATACATTCCATTCCCTGCAGGACATGTACCTTTTTGAACTGTCATTTCAGAACACATGCAACTGATTGTCTGTAGACGTTGCACTACGTCAAAAATGCAACATTAAAAGTAAAAAAGTTTAGTGTCACAAATGAGAGCATTCACAAGAATTTGGTTTAGACATAGACATTTTATTCAGTAGATTTCCAAATCCACACTTAACAGCCAGTAAACCGTTCATCAACATTACTAGACGACTGTGAGTGAAACTGTCATTGATACATTGATTAGACTGATGACAAGTCCATTAAAGACAGGGCAAACCAGGAAACCGATACGTTAAAAGGAAATCGTGTCTTAGCAATAACAAATAAACCCATTTTCATCCATATTTGATCAATGACGGAAATGTGGCTAATAAATTAACTGTCAAACATCAATAATTCTCTTTGACAATTAGAACACATTAAGTGCTGTCCACGTTTGACCAATCGCCTTTGAGATGGTAATGGAAACCACCAATGAGGTGGAATTATTTAGATGGGTTAATTAATTAGTATCTGGGATGATTTATAATTTTCCGGTATTTTGATTAAAAGCTTTGAAACGTGGGTATGTCGCACGCCTGGAAATCCTGGCAAGAATCTTTGCTATATTTACTTTTTGTTGCAATGTCGCAATATATAATTATTTTACTACTAATCAAAGGAAAACGTTGATTGACTGTAAAGAAAACTATTGTAAATAAACCCACGGCGGTAGCTGGAAACGGTTTGTCGACGGTTAGCTTGCCACATCTCTATTCTATCTCCAAAATTTTAACTGATCCATTTGTAATTAATTTAAATATTACTTAGGTACAACCTGAATCTAGTTACAAAGAAAAAGTAACGTTTTAAATTTTTGAGAAAATAAGTACTCGTAAAAAGTGCTTTTTCAATTGCCATTAACGACAAAGAGCGTTTTTATAACACGGATCATTCTTCAAATATTAAAACTTTCGATGTAACTAAAGAAATCCACCTAAAAATAATCCGAATAAAAGCGTCAAATTATTTCTAAGGCTTCAAAACGTCAAAAGGGTCTGCTGAAGCCTGAAGCTGAAGTTAGAAATATAATTCTTTATGAACCTGGTATAAAAAAAATCATAATACAAAAAAAAGTTAACAAAATGGGAGAAAAGGCTAACTGAAAAAATTCAATAGATATTAAAGATGGCGTAATTCTATTGTGTGGATGGACCCGACAGTATTATTCAAGTTTAATATGTACGCAGTGACGTTGAATGGAAAAATCCCTTTTATTTCACAACAATATGTCCGAAATTGTTAGAATTTGTGTTATTTAGGCCAGAGAGTAGGAATGGAATGGAAGGTTAGGGTCAAATTTATAATAAGTGGTGTACTAAAGATATCATTCCTTATATAGTATAGTAGTCTAGTGTCTAGTATAGTCTAGTGTACTAGTATATTAGTCTAGTATAGTTTAGTATTGTATTTATTTTTTATTTGTTATTTCACTATATGCTGCACCGTTGAATCCCAGCGCTGGGGCTCTGTCTCGCATAGAATCGCAGCATTCTGCTGAGCGATGGCCGTTTTGCGTAGACGTGACGCATATTTTCCTCCAAATTGTTATTTACGTGCGTATTATTTTTCTTCTTTCTTTATCTAATTTCTTTTACGTCACAAAATACTGACTACATTTCAAGGCAACGCAACATAATAATCACGCCTGTAATCCCCGAAGGATTAGACAGAGTTGTATCTCCACATTTCAACAGTTATCTTTAAGTCCCATGTAATTGCGGGCGCGCCTTTTGCCATCAACCGGGTATAAATCCAGACTCCGGGTTATTAATGAGAAATTCCTGATGGAAAAATCCAATACCACTTTGCTTGAACTGGAAATCAAACCTAGGGCCTCATGCTCAGCAATAGCGTTTCGAAGGCAAGTAAGGACATTATGTATTATTTTCCTTCAATTTCAACCGTGGCGTGGATTACAATTTTATGTGTTTTCGTACGATTTAAAACCCTGCTAAAGAAAGAATCACTAATGGTTTCTGTTTGTAGCCGAAATGAAACAAACTAATTGTGAGTTTATATTATAATTTACTTGCAAATTCTTTCTTTTCTTTACCATTTCCTTTTAAAAAAATCACAATTATCGTAGCAAATTCCTGGAAAATCCTTTTCGCGAAAAATATCCTCGTTTTTATCATTCCCAAGGAAACTAATTTGCCGTTTCTGGACGTTTCTTGTTGCAGTAAGCTAGAAAATTTCTTTTAAATGAGTTCTCTTTTCTCTCCGTTTCATTTATTATCTTGTTAAAATTGATAAGGTTGCCTCAAGTCAATTTAGCTGACTCTAATGTCTGTTAAAGTTTATGTAAATAGTTACGTTACAGTTTATTTACTGTGTGGTAGCTGTTTGTATTTAAAAAAAATGTGTATAGGATCTGAGTCTAGAATCTATTCACACAGAAATTATAATAAAACTATACTTAGACTAAAACTGACCAAAAGTAATGTTGAATACAGTCATGCAGAAGGCTTACACCTTTATATAACATGTAAGTACATGGCCAGTTGGTGAGTCAGGATATTATCACTTTCAGAAATAATAATCTATTATTTCTGAACGTGAAAATGATAGGGATATTCATAGGAAGTAAGGTATGTCATTCGATAAAAATATCCCTATGAATTTTGTTCAAAGTTCTTTGACTCGGCTGGCCATAGGAGTGGTAGAGATTGTCACGTAACGAAAAACTGTTATGCTCGAAAAAGTCAGTTTCAAGGTATCAAGTTTCAAAGTGTCCATTTTTTTTACGGAGCCATCTAATGTACACTTTAGCTTCTACAAACTTATGATATATGGCTCTGTATTAATACATAAATATACAGCAAAAGGAACTTCGTTTTAACCGGGTGTGCGGGTGTCCCACGACGCCGACTTCATTTATTTAAAAGACCAGGGGCCAATCAAGAAATAAATGAAAAATTTTAACATTAAAACTTTTACGACCAATAAAGAATAAGAGGAATAAAGAGTGCTTCAGAAAACACTTCAAACGCTGTGCTGGCCCAATGAGCTTACGGCTAAACTTTCAATCAATAAAAATCAATAGATCTGCATTGTACCGTTTACGCTAAGCTGAGAGAAATTCCCTGCAATTCGCATGAATTTAGATAATGCTATTACTGATAGATTCCAACTGCTTTGTACCATAGCTATATATAGGATAGTTAGGATATGCAAACTGTAATTACCAAGTCGTGTTGATTTACATCAGTCAGTAATTACTTAGTGCAGAATTTAGGAATCTAATTAGAATTAAAGGTCGAGGAAATAATGCTTTAATCACGAAGGTTGGTAAAAAAAAAATGTATGTTATTAATCAATTTATATCCTCCTGGCAGTATCCCACCCTTTTTTTTTTTTTTTGTGGGTGGGAAATCATCAAATAACTTCTCCCGCTCTGGGCGGAGCGGGAGAGCGTGTCAGACTCTTACTGACTAAAACCCACCCGTGTTCCTTCCGTTGCCCTGTTGCCGGGGGCCACGATCTCCCTCTCGGTTTTCTTCGCAACCCCGGCAGGCATCGGCCCTAGCGGACCCCGTCGATTCTGCTGACATCTCTTTGAGGCGCGCGTGGAACACAACGCGCCGTCGACCCGGGCCTGGTCCTTATCGGACGGTGAGCTACCCATTGCTCACCGCCCGCAAACCCGCGCCTACGGTGGAAATCGCCTCGCGATTCCCGACGCCCTGGGCGTCTCCTCCTGCGGCGGTTAGGGGCGTAAGGGCGCGAAATTTGCCTCTCCCTCACGCGCTCTGCCTCCTCCTTCGCGAGCATTACCGCTTCGCAGAAGGAGGTGACGGCCTCCCATTTCCTCTCGCTCCGTACCATGGCCTGAACCAGGGCCGGACGCGAGAGATCACCGCCGCCGATCTCCTCCACTAGGACACGGCGATGCTCCGCCCAAGCTGGGCAGACCTCCACCGTATGCTCCAGCCGTGTCCGGTGAGGACCTGCGTCAGGCGGAAGGTGAGGACGTCGTGGCGCCTCTCCAGCCACTCCTCAAAGAGGGGTCTTATCGCCGCAATTGTGGCGTGCCCAGCGCTGGGTTGCGACAATCGCACTCTCCATGACGCCATGAGATCCCGCCGGAGCTCTGTCCGCTGTGCCGCGACTTCTCGCGGCAGCGGAGTTAAGCCCCGGCGTTTCGCCTCCTCGCGCCACTCCCAGATGTGCGTGAGGACCTTTGCCTCCAGATCCCATGGCGCAGTATCCCACCCTGACTTTAAAAATGGAGAGATTATTTTAAAAGCAAACATTCATCAAAAAACATAGCCACATCATAACTCTCCTTTGGCTTTGCCGTACTTGGGTAAAAATATGTTGTCACATGAAGACAATCAATGAATGATAGACGTTCAAAACCACATGATGTGTGTGATCTTAACAAAACCAGTTTAAGCATGTTCAAGAGTAGAAATCTAGAAGTTTCTTATTATCCCAATAAGTGCTTAAGTGAGCCACTTGTCATGTTGCGTGGCCACGAAAAACCTGAAATTTCGAATGTTGCCATCGATGTAGCGTCGGTCTACCATTGATCAAGGTTTCCGGCGTCCGGTAATTTGCTGTCGGTCAGTAAAGTACCACTTGATGGCCTCTTATGCCTCTTATTCATGAACAACGTAATAATATCCCATTGTAGGGCTGTAAGTACCAGAAATTATTGCTTTAGTGTCCAATGAACATTGTGCATGGCTGTTAGAACTCAGGGATTCGTGGATGAAAATGTACTTTTTGTTGAACTTGACATTTTCCAGGACTAAAATATTAAATAACCTTTTAATATAATATTAAATTTTTAGGATTTAATTAAAACAAATAAATTTTCAACCAGAAACAACGTGCAACTATTCGGTACAGCTCCAAAAAAATAAGAATGTCTAAAAAAGCCTAGCGGCTTATAAAAACGGGTCACGTTTGTACAATCAGCAACGTATTGTTTTTCTTGTTTAATTAAACAGTACATCCCTATATACTCAGGCTTGATGTTTTACTGCGGGCGGAAGGTTTAAACTTTGTCCTTGTATGAGGACAAACAAATAAGAGTACCTATTGTTCTGTTCGGATCAAAGGATCAACACTTTTTATTTTTCAAAATAATACTTAATAATATTAGCCTGTTATTTATCTACTGCAGGTCAGGGCCTGTTGGGGCCCTAAGCGCATGCATGGAGAGGGGCCAGTTCCCACTTCGTTGGAAGACGGGGAAACTGGTCCTCATCAGGAAGCCGGGGCGCCCAGCGGACTCTCCGTCCGCTTATCGGCCCATCGTGCTGCTCGACGAGGTGGGCAAGCTCTTTGAAAGAGTCATTGCAGACCGCCTCGTCGAGCGGCTGGTGCGGGTTGGGCCGGACCTGGCGGAGAGCCAGTTTGGCTTCCGCAGGGGGTGCTCTACGGTGGACGCCATCATGCGCGTGCGGGCCCTCACGACGGGGAATGCTGTGGCCCGAGGTGGGGTCATCTTGGCGGTGTCTCTAGACATCGCCAATGCCTTCAACACCCTGCCCTGGAGTTGCATCAGGGAGGCACTCTGGTATCACCGGATGCCGACCTACCTCTGTCATGTGGTCGAGGCCTATTTGACGGACAGGGCCGTCATCTAACCCGGTCACCAAGGAGAGTGGAACCGGCGAGAGATGTCGTGCGGTGTCCCACAGGGATCGGTCCTGGGGCCGCATCTGTGGGACATCGGATACGACTGGGTGCTGCGCGCCGACCTCCCTAGCGGCGTCAGCGTCGTTTGCTACGCTGACGACACGTTGGTCCTGGCACAGGGGGGGTCGTACCAGGCGGCGGCCAAACTAGTGACACGCGGGATTGCGACAATCGTCGACAGGATCCGGCAGCTGGGACTCGAGGTGGCCCTGCACAAGTCCGAGGCCATGGGTTTTTATGGACCTGGGAATACGCCACCGTCGGGTTCCCAGGTGATGGCGGGAGGGGTTCACATCGGCGTCGAGTCGACGATGAAGTATCTGGGACTTGTCCTCGACAGCCGGTGGAACTTCGTCGAACATTTCCGACGTTTGGCTCCCAGACTGGAGCGGGCCGGGGCTGCGTTGAAGCGGCTCCTGCCCAATCTAGGGGATCCAAACGCCTCGTGCCGGACGCTCTACGCGGGGGTCGTGCGGTCCATGTCGCTTTACGGCGGGGTTTTTTGTGGGCGCGTTCACTAAGGTTACGGCCAGCCCGCCGGTTGAACGCGTCCCAGAGGGTCATGGCCATTCGGCTGGCCCGAGGATACCGCACGGTCTCCTGTGAGGCGGCAAGCCTCCTTGCCGGATTACCGCCGTGGGATCTGGAGGCAAAGGTCCTCGCGCACATTTGGGAGTTGCGCGAGGAGGCGAAACGCCGGGGCTTAACTCTGCTGCCGCGAGAAATCGCGGCACAGCGGACAGAGCTCCGGCGGGATCTCATGGCGTCATGGAGAGTGCGATTGTCGCAACCCAGCGCTGGGCACGCCACAATTGCGGCGATAAGACCCCTCTTTGAGGAGTGGCTAGAGAGGCGCCACGGCATCCTCACCTTTCGCCTGATGCAGGTCCTCACCGGACACGGCTGTTTCGGGAGGTTCCTGCACAGGATAAGGCGGGAGGAAACGCCCGGGTGTCACCATTGTGTGGATCGCCCGGAGGACACGGAGGAGCATACGGTGGAGGTCTGCCCAGCTTGGGCCGAGCATCGCCGTGTCCTCGTGGAGGCGATCGGCGGTGATGATGTCTCGCGTCCGACCCTGGTTCAGGCCATGGTACGGAGCGAGAGGAAATGGGAGGCCGTCACCTCCTTCTGCGAAGCTGTAATGCTCGCGAAGGAGCAGGCGGAACGCGTGAGGGAGAGGCAAATTTCGCGCCCTCACGCCCCTAACCGCCGCAGGAGGAGACGCCCAGGGCGTCGGGAATCGCGAGGCGATTTCCGGCCACCGTAGGCGCGGGCTTGCGGACGGTGAGCAATGGGTGGCTCACTGTCCGATAAGGACCAGGCCCGGGTAGAGGGCGCGTTGTGTTCCACGCGCGCCTCAAAGAGATGTCAGCAGATTTGAAGGGGTCCACTAGGGCCGATGCCTGCCGGGGTTGCGAAGAAAACCGAAAGGGAGATCGTGGCCCCCGGCAACAGGGCAACCGAAGGAACACGGGTGGGTTTTAGTCTGTAAGAGTCTGACACGCCCTCCCGCTCCGCCCAGAGCGGGAGAAGTTATTTGATGTTTTCCCACCCACAAAAAAAAGGGCCTGTTGTATACAAAGAAATGGTACATTATTGTCGCGGCCTGGAACTGGGGCATTGATGGACTATCGTGATAATGCTCGAATTTTCAAGCATGTTTGAGAAAAAATATTTTTCTCATCCATGCTTGGAAATTCAAACATTACTTTGACAACCTTCTTTGAATCAAATCAAAATTGCGGCCCTGGTCGAATAGATGCGAGGGCCCGGCCGGAAATTTTTGTATGAAAATCCATATCTGTCCTGTTATTTCAAAATGGAACGAACTTTTTATTGCACCACGTATGGCAGCCAAGGAGGTTACATATTGTATGGCTCAGAGGTAGTTAAGTTGTGAGTTGACGAAAACCACAGATTTCACCTTAGCTCAGTATATTTGTAAAGTTACACGTAAGTTATGTTTGGATGCTAATCCGCGGTTATAGCGCTACGGCAGCTATTGGTCAACTAATTTAATAAGTATAAGTAATCTAAACGAGTAGCGTAAAGTAGGTTGCGGCGTTAGCAATTTGCCTGTACGTGAACCGTACATGCTCCCGAGGGAAAAGTGGGATGAGCATCCATTACAAAGCAAATAATTATCTAAGAAAAGTGCAAAGTATATAATAAAAGTTAAATAGTAAACAAAAGTTAATGTGTAAAGTTATAAATGTAAAAGTATAGGTATAACACTCAATTTAAATCGTCAAAGTGAAATACTTTCTTCGGCTGTCTTGCTACGCTGTAAACGGGCTCCGCTGCTGTCGAATGTATTTCTTGTAGCTCGATGTCTCCTCCAAAGTTCTCCCTTCCTCTAGGTGTCACTCCAGTTTTGGAAGAGAGTGTTTTGATGCCTTTCTTTGTTTTGCACCTTCGTTTGATGATATGATAGAGGGCAAGCACGGCGATTCCTCCCAACAGCAAAGAAGTAACCGAATAGAGATAGATGTCGTGATTTGACATGTCGGATGCCTTCGGTAATATTTCCCTGTTTTTCTGGAATGTCAACTGCTGGTCTATTTTTCTTATTTCTACAGCAGTTGGTGATCCTTGTTCGGTTATATTCAATTTGGCATTATTCCAGCCGTGGTCAAATATGTTGTTGATTGTTGAGTTTAAAGTAGGTATTTCGATCTCTGGTTCCATGTTGTAACTACTTCCCAGCTGATTGTGTGTAAATATTGTGGCGTCGTTTTTCTGCAGTAAGCATTTTGATTTCAAGGAAATCACTCCAGTCCCGTCAATGACCGCAGGTGTAACTTGACCGTTACATATGACGCGCATCAGCTGTTTTCCGCACAGTGTAAATAGCCACATGTTCGGTTTGTGCAGCTTTATCCAGGTTTCCTTGCATGTTACGTCTTTGAGGACGCATGATAAGGACTCTTGTTGGTTGAAGACTTGGGCCTCACATGGAGCGTACTTGTCGTGCATGTTGTAGACAGGATTACGTGAGACACATAGGAATTCGTCTTCTCCGTATGATGTACATTGCCGCATGTCTTGGTCTTCCATTGTTATGTAAGAGTTCTTTAAAAAGTTGATTGCGATGAAGCTTGAACTTGCTTGCACGAGTTTTAAACGTCCTTGTGTAAGGATCGGTGTTGGTATAACTCGGTATATTTTGTAGTCCTCATCGCTCAGCAAGGGGATGTGTATTTCAAATAGCATAAAGTTGTTTGTCATGCGAGCCTTCACGTGGATGAGGTCATAAATATTTTTCAAATCCCTTTGAATGTCCTTTACCGGTAACGACAATCCCTGTGGCAACCTGCCTGATATTATGTTGAGCTGTTCGATCAGTTGGTTAGCGGGAAATAAATGTGTATCTAAATGTCCTCTATAAATGTTGGCGAGAGCATTTATCAACATTTCCACTATTCGATTTAAATCACTAAAAATCAGAGTTGCCGTCATGGCTGCGGTATTTATGTCATTCATCGTGAATAGCATTTGCGCCCTGTTTACTATTTTTGTGATGTCGCTGCTAGTTTGGTTTATATAGGCGCACAATGTTTTGAATTGTTTATCCATAAAGGCAGTGTTTCTTTTTATAATGTTATTTTCAGCCTCTACAATCAGTGTTTGGTTTTTCATAAGTTGGAGTAGGTAGTCCTCGTTTGATTGTAGGTTCTGTATGTCTTTTTCGTACTTTTCGGCAAAGTCTGCGTCAAGAACTCCAAAAAGAGTTCTTGATAGTTTCCCAACTCCATCAAAGTAACCTCGTTTTGGTCTTGAGTGTTGAGTGAGCAGCATAGAGTTGTAGTCGGTTAGGTGACTCAGTTCATGACGTAGGTGGCCGACAATTGTTTCACAAGGCGTGTAGTCATGTGATATTCTTTGGCATAGTTTATCTATTTGGTTCACGTAATCATTGATTCGATCAGTTGCTTGCCAGTATGACGTTAAGTTATAGTAAACCAATAGATTCCATTCGTCATGTATTAGTTGTATTGTCCCTGCTTCATCGAAGTAAATCGGATGATTGCTCGGTATAGGTGTAACCTTCCAGTTATTCGTCGTTGGCGCAGATTGTGCAATTCCCGTCATCGCTACTATGGATAGGAGAACAAGTGACAGCCAATTGTTTTTGTTTTTAGCTGTGCCTCCTAGTTTTTTGGTTTCCGGAGTAGGTGTCCTTTTCTCTTCCTCTTCGTTTACTCTTGTTTCTTCTAGTTTCAGCGGTAATGGTGAAAGCTTCGTTATTGGTCGTTTAAGTGAACCTTTTCCAGTTTTCAAGGTAACAACTCGTACTCGACCATCGGCGCCTGGATGTAGTTCCTGGACTCTTCCTAAAGCCCAGCGCCCAGGAGGTAAGTGTTCATCTTTTACTAGTACTAGGCTTCCTTGTTTCAGGTTTTCTTTTGGGTGCTGCCATTTGCTACGGGTTTGGAGTTGATGTAAATATTCGTTCGACCAGCGCTTCCAGATGTGCACGTTCATTTGTTCAACAAGCTTCCATCTGTTTCGTAGATCGTGCTCAGCAAAGTCTTGCTCTTCTTGTGGTAGTGACAGGAGGGGGCCGCCAATGAGGAAGTGGCCTGGCGTTAGATATTCCAGGTCTTCGACATCCTCTGTTAATGGGCACAGCGGACGAGAGTTTAGACAGGCTTCAATTTGATTAAGTAATGTAGTGAATTGCTCGAAAGTAAGCTTCTGTTCCCCCAGTACTCGATGTAGGTGATATTTCATTGATTTGACGGCAGCCTCCCACAGGCCTCCAGCTGTTGGCCATAGTGGCGCGTTGAAATGCCACTCAATTTGTAAGCGGCTCATCTCATCGGTGAATTCAGAAGTCTTAAACGTATTGTGTTTTTCAAATCCCTGTTGAAGAAGTTTTGCTGCGCCCACAAAATTCGTGCCGTTGTCGGAGAATACGTGGCGGGGTGTACCCCTGCGGGCACACATCCTTTTGAATGCGGCGAGGAACGTTTGCGTAGTCAGGTCTGACACCAATTCCAAATGCACGGCTTTGGTCACCATGCATATGAATATTGCTATGTAAGCCTTGCAAGTTGTAACTCCTCTTCCTTTGTTGATTTTCACATCAACATGTCCGGTATAGTCTACACCCGTGTTCGTGAACGGTCTTGATGGAGTGACACGCTCCTTTGGTAAGTCTGCCATCAGTTGGACGTTTCGGTTTGGTTTGAACCGATGACATCGGATGCATTGTTGAAGCCCCTTCTTGACTGTCCTGCTACCTCCAATGACCCAAAATTTCTGACGTAAATGAGCCAAAGTGAGCCGGGCGCCACCATGGAGAGTGTCACGATGAGCCTCTTGAATAATAAGCTCCGTTAATCTTCCTGTTGCCGGAAGAATAATAGGATGTTTAGCTTCGGGAGATAAAGTTGAGTAGCCTAGTCGCCCCTTCACGCGCAGTATTCCACTGTTGTCCAGAAATGGGGTTAACTTCAGCAAGTTGCTTTTTTTTGATATTGGTCGGTTTTTCTTTAAACATTCTATTGCGTCGGCATAGTTTTCCTTTTGAACGTTCTTAATAACCAATTCTGTTGCTCCCATTATGTCTTGTGTTGTTAAGCACAAAACCTCCTTTTTATTACCGCAGTCGGTTAAGTTATTGGTTGCGTTTAGTGCGCGTTTTTGCTTACGAATATTGCTGAGTCGTAGAATCCATCCAAGCACTCGTATTACGCGTTTATAATTACTGTTTTTATTCAGTAATGTGTCAATTATTTCACATTTCTTGTATGTGACAGCGCAGCAGTTTATTTCTCGCAACTCAGTGTTTGTTGTGTAGGTCAAGCGATTGTCTTGATGGTTTTGTAACGTATTTGTTTGTAACCATTCTGGCCCATTCCACCAAAGTTTAAAATCGAGAAGTTGTAATGGTGTTAAACCTCGAGTTGCACAGTCAGCAGGATTTTCTTCTGATTTCACATAGTCCCAGCAGTTTGCCGAGATAATGCTGTTTATTTGTTTCACTCTGTTAGCTACATATTTGTCCCATCTGTTTATATCGCCCTGGAGCCAGGCTAAAACGACCTTGGAGTCGGTCCAGCATCTTATGTGTAGGTTTTTCGTGTAGAGAGTGTTTCGCACCTTTTCTAGCAGTTTAGCTAGTAAAACGGCCCCGCAAAGTTCCATTCTAGGTACTGTTATCTTATTGCTGATTGGTGCAACCTTTGTTTTTGCCGTAATTAGCGTAGTCTTGTATTCGCCGGTTTGATTTTTAACTCGGCTATAAATGACACATGCATAAGCTTTTTCGCTTGCGTCGCAAAACCCATATATCTCTAGGTTGTTTTCTTGACATTGCAGCCATCGTGGTATGGAAAGTTTGTTAAGCACTGGGATATCTTTTCTCATAGTTTCCCATTCCGTTGCGAGATCTTCGGATAAACGTTCATCCCAGTTGATTTTGCTTATCCAGATTTTTTGGAACAGGAGTTTGGTTTTTATTGTAAGTGGCGATAGTAGTCCAAGTGGGTCGTACAGTTTGCTAATTTCGCTCAGTAGTACGCGTTTTGTCAGCTTTTTCTTGAGCGGTAGATCCCATTGGTATGTGAAGCTATCGTTGTCTTGATTCCACCTCATGCCCAACATTTTTGAGTTTGTTGTTTCTTCTGGGCTAAAGTCTATGTTCGTATTCTGGCTCTTTTGATCATCTCGCAAGTCCTCCAAGATAGTTGGTTCGTTCGTCTTCCATTTTCTCAAGTTAAATCCTCCTTTTTTTAGCAACTCAATTAGTTTTGTTACCAGTGTTTTCGATGCAGCAATAGTATCTTGCCCGTAAACCAAATCATCCATGTAGAAGTAGTTTTTTAGGACGTTTCCTGCTTCCGGGTAAGTATCTTTTTCATCTTCTGCGAGTTTATGCAGAGTGCGCATTGCCAGATAAGGTGCACTTTTTGTTCCGTAAGTTACTGTGTCCAACTGCCAATCTTGTAGAGGTTCGTTAGGGGAAGATCTCCAGACTATAGTTTGCAGATGTTGTTGTTTATCGTTTAGCCAGATGAACCGATATAGTTTTTCGACATCTGCCGTGAAGACGTATCTGTATGTTCTCCAGTTAATAAGTAGTGTCAGTATATCCTTTTGTAAGTTCGGACCGCAGTACATGTGATCGTTGAGACTGCTGTCTCCTTTTGTCTTGTACGACGCGTTGAACACTACTCTTAGTTTTGTTGTAGTGGACTCAGCTCTTAACACGCCATGGTGAGGTAGGTAGACTTGGAACTTACTTTCTCCTGAGACAGGTTTCATGTGTCCCATAGCGATGTATTCGTTCATAAAACGCTTGTATTCGGTACTGAGTTCTTTGTTTTTTGACATTTTCCTTTCCAGTTGAAGGAATTGTGCTAATGCTTGCGACTTTGCGTTTTTTAAGTTTGCTTCGAAGTTAGGTTTCATTGGCATTTGTACCACATATTGTCCGTTCGCCAGTCTTGTGGTAGTTGCGTTATAATGTTCCTCACAGTGTTGTTCCTCAGTAGTTGATGATGGTTTGTCTGGAATTTCCTCTGTTTCCCAAAATCTTGTCATGTTTTCGAAGTCGTTAAGTGTCACCAAGCAGTTGAATGTCTTTACATTCCCGCATAGAATCCAACCCACTTTAGTTTGTTGAGCTACTGGGTATCTCTTGTCACTCCTGATGACGCCATTCAGGATAAGTTCGGAATAGATGTCCGCGCCCAGGAGCAGGTCGATCGGACCCGACAGGTTGAACTGTGGGTCCGCTAGTTTTAAGTTTTCTAAGTAGTCCCAGTTGCTGATTGAGAACGATGCGGTAGGTAAGTTGCTTATGAGTTTTTTCATTATTAACGCTTCAAAGTTGAATTTGTAGTCTGAATGTATTGACTGACATTCTAAGTTCATTGCCCCTTTGCAGTTGCCGCTAAGGGTTCCCACACCCGATACAACAGCGCTCATTTTTCGTCGCTGCAATCGGAGGCGTTGTGCCGCGTTTTCTGTTATTAGGCTTACTTGGGAGCCTTGGTCAAGTAGACCTCTCAAGTTTACGAAGTTTCCGTCAATTGTTTTGACTTTCAGAAGTACTGTTGTCAACAGCACTTCCCTCTCTTCATTCTTTAAGTTATTGACCCCATAGGACGTCGATGGGATCGAAGATGGGTTTTCCTCCCTTGTTGCTTGTTTGTGGCTTGTTAGCTCAGTTTCATCTTCATGCATAAGTGTGTGGTGTGCCTTATGACACAATTTACACATCTTTCTTGATTTGCATTGTTTTTCTCCATGGCTGAATAGGCAGTTTTTACAAATGTGCAATTTGCGAATTGCGTCAATCCGTTTGTTTATGTTCATCGCCAGGAATTGTTCGCAATTCATCAAAACGTGATTAGTTTTGCAAATCGGGCATGTTTTTGCTGTCGTGAAGAAGGTTTTTGGCGAGTTTTGTGACTTGTTAAAGTACGATGACCCCTGCGTTTTATTCTTGTAGTTGTTATTTCGGTTTTCTGACCCTTTATGCGGCTGCTTTTCCGTTTTCCATGGTTTGCTAGATGATGATAATTTTTGACTATTTCCTTGCAGAGCTTCCAGTGACATGAATTTTGATTCCAAAAACTTGATAAACTCTTCTAGGTCGGGAAACTCCCGGGGATGTTTGACCTCCTTTATATATTCGTTATATGTAACGCTATCTAGTTTTTGAACCAATAGGTGAACCACGATCGGGTCCCAATTGGTGGTGTCTAGCCCGATGTTTTTCAGCCCGTTCAAGCATTCCATCATGGTGTCGTGAAGTTTCCGTATGCTTGCAGCGGTTGGTTGCTGAATACTAGGTTGATTCAGAAGCGTGTTCATGTATGAGGTGAATAACAGCCGTTTGTTGTCGTAGCGGTGGGCCAGCATCTCCCAGCAAGATGCGTAGTTCTCAGCACTGATGCCAAGATGCTGAACCAGTTTCTCCGCCTCACCTTTGAGTTTTGTTTTTAAGTGCTGCATTTTTTGTGCCTTTGAAAGTGTCGGATTGTTGTGTACACTTTCCAGATAGAGGTCTCTAAAACTCATCCACTGGTTATAGTTGCCATGAAAATCCGGTATTTGTATGTTTGGCGTAGATTTCTAATAATGCGCATTTTTCCATATGTTGTTTTGAAGTTGCCTTTTCAGGTCATCATAGTGGTTTTCCGCTGTATTATATTTTAGTTGGTAAGTTGAGTCGTCATCTTGTAAAATATAGTCTAACTCCCAATTTGCTTTTTCTATGTGCTCCCATTTCGTTTTCAGGGTGCTTAACTTGTCTTCCAATTCCCATTTTTCCATTGGTGTTGCCAATGCTATGGTGATCTTCTCCACAGTGCGTTCGAATGCTCTAAAGTTACAGTATTGTTGACGCAAAAGATCTTGTTGTTTCTCCGTCGACTCGCTTGTTCCCCGAGGAGGTATGTGGAATTTGATATCGTCGAAAGTAAATTTCGATTGCCCCTTCCCTTGGTTAGGCGTCGCAGGTGGTTGCTCCGTCTTGCTAGTAGACGGAGGTGGCAATTCAGACTTACGTTTCAACATGTCTTGCAGCACTTCTTCATACATCTTCTTCGTACTGTTGAAAATGTCGTCATTGAAGTATTGAAGGTCTGTCGCTCCAGACTCTTCCAGCAGTTGGTGGTTATGAACAAACTTCTCCCAGTTTTTGTTCAACCGAGAAAGACGCTCCTCCAGGTATGCCAAGTTCTTCCTGGTGGCACTGTCCTTCTTGTAGTTTGTGCAGATCAGTTTTAAGTCTCTGAAAGTAGTTTCCTGATGACTTATCAGTTCTGCCAAGCTCTGAACCATTTTTGTTAGTTGTTGGGTTGACCGTTGGTGGAGTAAAGTTGTATCACCACAGGTACTAGTTCACCCAAGTTGCGAAGTTTTCGCCGATAGTTCAGCTGTAGCAGCAGACGTGATCTCTGCTAGCTCGTAAGTTACAGGCACTCAGTGTAGATCACCCTCCTTTACGCTATGTGCAACGTCTCAATGCTACTGGTGAGACCCGCTTGTGGGAGGCCAATAGCACCGATTTGCTAACGTAACTGGGATATACCACGCTAAGCACTCTGCTGATGAGGAGACACGACGACTCACGAGATGATATGCCGTGTCATCCGGCTCGAAGGATCATTTTTATGTTTGGCTCAGAGGTAGTTAAGTTGTGAGTTGACGAAAACCACAGATTTCACCTTAGCTCAGTATATTTGTAAAGTTACACGTAAGTTATGTTTGGATGCTAATCCGCGGTTATAGCGCTACGGCAGCTATTGGTCAACTAATTTAATAAGTATAAGTAATCTAAACGAGTAGCGTAAAGTAGGTTGCGGCGTTAGCAATTTGCCTGTACGTGAACCGTACACATATCAAATATTATAACTAAATTTCGATTTGGCTTGCAAATAAAGAAACAAATGAACATATTGGCGCGTTAAAAATGATCGTTATTCGTCATTGATTCTGGAATTTATAATGAATTTACTTAGTTTGAATTTCCGCGCATTATTTGAATTTCAGGCATCGATGGACTCACGTATGTATGCCTCGGCTTACATTTTCACAATCTTCCATCTATGCCCTTGTTGCAGGCCGCAGCAGTAATGTATTGAGACATTGTGTTAATAATGCTTCTGATTCCATGATAAAAGATTTCGCGAATGTTTCCTCCATTCGTTTTTTATCATTCTCATCAGTCTAAAGCAGTCAACTGTTAGACATATGTAGTCCATTATATTCTAGTATTCTCAAATACATGAAATTGTATCCTTAAAAGCCCTTTTCAGAATACAAGCTTTTCACCTACTGTGTAGAAGGGTACATTGAACATTCGGCCGTTTACATTTGGGTTGAAATGCTTATATCTTCGTGTAGCCGACGAAATTCGTAGTTGTCACTAGATGTCTAAATTATCGGCAACCGCATTGGGGAACTACCTAAATCAATTTGTTCGTCGGTTTATGTAACATATTGCAGAATAGAGAGGAACATTTCACTCATTCGTCATTTATAAAAGTACGTAGTAGTTTTCCTATTTTAATATTTGCAAATAGCGGTAATTTTCGTCACAAAACGCTAAGCAAATATACGTAGTATTACAGATGTCTGTACAAACTGATTTTGCATTCATTGGCAATCTTCTAAAGTTGAATGTACAAAATATAATTATACAACTTTTGTTACGGGGAAACCTCTTAAATATTATAATAAAAAATTAAGTCAACAACAAAACTGTAACCCAACTACGGAAAATAAAAATGATCTAAAAAGTACGAAAGAAGCAAATATTTCAGACAGAAATCAAGACAGAGCTACAAAAATGGTCAAGATAAAGCTGTTGTCGCATGCCGTGCATGGCACCATGTGGGTGCCAGGAATACCTACAAAATTATAATGGCATGAGACGACGGCTTTATTTTGACCATTTTTGTACCTGTCTTGATTTCTGTCTTAAAATATTTGCTGTCTGGAGTGCCCGGTTAGTGGCAATAGGCTCGCCCCCTATTACATGGGACTTAAAACATAACTGACGAAATGTGGGTGAACCTGCTACCACTAACCTGCTAACAAGGTGTGATGTTATGTGTTATAATATTTATAAGTAGGTAGCCCCGAAATAAATTAAGTCATAAATAAACGATTTCTAAGGCCTAATTTAAATGAAAATAACAACATAAAAAGATTTAACAAAAAAGAAATGTCTTATTTTCATAAAAACATTTTGCAGAGAATGAGTTTAAATAAGTAAGAATGAATGCGAGTGCCTTTTAAAGTAAGCATTTTATGAACATATCTGAAACAAGCGGCAAGCGACGAATGTACAGTCAGCGACGTATTGTGTTAAATTGTGTTTATAATTTCTTTAATAAATTCCCGGATAAATATTATGTCATGGCAAAACTATCGCAAAATATGTTTTGTTATTAAAATCAGAAGCTGTAGAAATGAATACAAGTTCTTAATGGGTTTTATTTTTTACTAATAGCTGGCCCGACCGACTATTATAAAACATTTTAAAAGAGTAACGGTAGAGTTTCTTGTCCATTCTTCACCATACGAAATTTACCTTTTGGAAGGGGCAACTAGAATCAATTATATTATTTTGTAAATTTTGATGTTCAGTGCCATACATGGGCCTATTTGAAATAAATGATTTGACTTTGACTTTTGTCTTTGTTGTCCTGCCAAATGCATACAAAATTCCCATAGAAAATGCACGTTCAGTTTTCCCGAATTTTCCAATTTCCCCGGCAACTGACAATTTTTTTTTTCCTTAAGAACCTGATTCGGACTATTACCAACATTAAAAAAAAAAAATTGCCGAATCGGTTCAGCCGTTCTGAAGAGATGGTCTTACCAACGAACAGCATTTCACTTTTATTAGAGATAGTTAAAGTCAAATCATTTATATCGCATCAAAATCTGTTGCGTAATTTGGAACAACAACGCGGCCACACAGACACGAAAATTGACTTTAATTTATGGATACAATCCGAAAGTTTACTATTGAAGTGGTTTTATTAGCACAATACGACTGCAAACATAGTTTTTAGTGTTCCGTACCTCAAAAGGAAAAACGGAACCCCTATAGGATCACTCGTGTGTCTGTCTGTCGGTCTGTCTGTCCGTCTGTCAGAACCAATTTGTTCCGAATCTAATGGACTGATTAAGTTGAAATTTGGTACACACATGTATTTCTGTGACCCAAACACGGATTTGTAACGTAAATAAATGAATTTTGAATATGGGGGTCACATTTGGGGGGCAAATATGAAAATTTAAAAAAAGTTTCTTTAACTGTATCGTGTGATATATCAAATGAAAGGGCTTAAATAAATCTCTCATTATTGACGTAAATCTCTTAATATTGTGCGTACTAATTAATATTTACAGTTGGAATGTATAGAAGTACATGTATTTCAACTACAATGTTAAGTTTGTATTTGGGATAAATTCAAGCCAACTACGGAACACTTCATTGTGCGTACTCCGACGCGCTTGGTCAGTTTTTTATTCTTATTTCATGTCAGCACGAGCTAGTTAGGTTAGTATTAGTTCAAGTCCCGCCGCTGCTGCGTCGTGGTAAAAAGATTAGCCAGTCGGCAGGTTGTAGTGCGGCTGACTGCCCAAGTTCTCCAGAATTAACACTGTTGACAAAATAAAATCTTCTTTTATATAATCAACATTTTTCTAAACTGTATTTGTTTTCCCAAGACGAGATTATTTCATTAATATTCTTGATTTGTTTACCATTTAATATTAATGGTTAAATCAAGAATATTATTATTGAACAATTTTACAACAAGTCTTAATCACGGCTTGAGATACTGGGTGTTACATTGTAACCAGTATGTATCTCACGCCTGAATGCTATCCACATAATACAGTTGAAATGCACAGCTGGAGTAAGCAATTTTCGCTCCATCTTGACCTTATTTAGAAAACAACTTTGTATTTCTCGGAAAACAACTCATTCTACACGAGAGAGCATCGTAACAACACATCGCATCGTATTAAAAGAATTTCTCTGCCTAATTTAAAAATGTTCAGATAAAATTGCTCCCAAGTGTACCAGCAGTATGTTTCTCATAAGAAATTCTTTTTGATTTATTCCTCCGGTTGAAACAAAGAAACGGGGCGCACACTCTCTGTCAAAATAATAGACCGAGTATATTTTTTATTTTTACAGATAATATTGTTGTTATCTAGGTATGTGATAAGTTGCTTGCGATGAAAATGAAAGTTCGCTTTTTATGTTTATAAATTTATTAGAAAAGGTTCATGAATTAAAAAGTTTTGTGACCTATGCAGACTTGGTTGTATCAAAACTTTGTGATGTTTTTTTCTTTGCGATGGTTTTATTGATCTACGCGTTACATGCTAGCTTTATTTCCGTCCAATTTATATCACCCAAGAATTTCGCTTTTAGTACGTTTCAAACACATTAATTATATGAAAAAAAAAAACATGTTTTTTTTTCTCTTTTACGTTGTCTGCTGTTTAAAAAAAATCCTATTAGATGTGAAGCTAGCGTTAAAATGGAGAGGTAATGTTAAATCTGTTGTCAACTACTAAAAGTCAGGTTGAGCGAAATAATAATGTACCTAAATGTACCAAGATTAAATGGATGATCCTTGAAAACAATACACTAACAGCTTACAAACAACCCGGCTCACTCAAACTATCTCCATAAGGTCGCCAAACCATAGCATCCTTTACAATAAACTTGGAGCTCTGCTTATCCCTCTTTTATACTAGTCCGAAACAATAGGGCTTCAAAAGGACTGTAGAGCCCTTACGCCGGAGCAAGAGTGAATACTTTCATTGTTACTTCTCTCCCTCTCTAGTTAAGGGTATTTGTATATCTCCGTCCTGTTCTCCCACGCCTATTTATTACATAGTCTTTTGTATTCGGGACACGTAGGTTTAATATTTAATTATTTGTGAGGTATTTTTCTGCTGATTCTGAAAGGAGAGTACCGTGAAGATAGGTATTATTGCTGAGATTGGTATTGATAGGTACTTTATAAAGCCATTTATTAAAGCCATTTATTTTAGTAAGAATTAGGAAGTTTCTCTTGTATTTCCTTTAAATTTCGGCGGAGGGATTAACTAGCAGGCAACAAAAGAAAATTATATTTAAAATCTTTTCTGGTCTTAAAGATGGATAAAATATATACATATAGACATTCAATAAGATTAGCCTGTTCACATAAAACACTGAACCATTTTAAGATTCTTGTAGAACATCTTTGCCATTATCTACCATCATATCATGAAATTTATGTATCAGCTCTTACCCTCCTAGACGGTGAATTTAAATTCTTATTCGTACATAGTTTTTTGTTTGAGTTGCCAAGTTGAAAATTAAAGGTTTCCTAGCTAATGAGAACGACCAAGTTTCTATTAGCGAAGTGAAATCTGGCGGTAGGCCAAAACGATAGCTTTGTCAATGGAAAGAGGGAAAATTGAAAAGCTGTTCACTAAAGAAATTGCGGTTTGAAAGCAATCAATGAAACGACATGTTAAGAGTGTCATGAATGAATAAATTGAATTACAATAGTGACAGGAATTACTTAACATATCGGTAAGTTTTTGCATTGTCTTTAATTTATTTTTTTCAAGAATCATTTTAGGTAAGTATAATTTATTAGGAAAAATATTCTGATCTTGTGAGAAGAAAAAATACCATAAGACTCAGAAAATAAGGCATTCACAATCCAGATAGCCAAATAAGGAAATGATAACAATAAATCCCCAAAGAAAACAGTGTATGTGTCTATGATCGGTATTGGACATAGGTACAGAAAATGATATATTATAGGTAATATGCCTGCTTGTTTAAAGTTATATTATTATGCCTCGAATGCTGCTATATACTTCAAATTGATATCCTCAAATTTCAAACCAAAACGGTAAACAAAACTCGAAATAAGTCGAGAACCTCCTACTCGAATCATACGTCACCCAAAGTTAGATTCGCTTCCAACTGTCCAAATCAAAATACATCTTATAGCCCAGTAAATAAAGCTTGAAATACATAAATTCCAATTCAATTAAAACTGGCACTTTATACAAGATCCGTTTCCGAGGGAAGATGAGACGCAAAAGTTTTATATTGGCTTAGCCGACTAGCGGTTGTGACAGATGTAGAGATAAATGTACTGGAAGTGGATGAAATAGGTCTATGAGAATTGAAAACTGCTAGATGATTATTCTTTCACTTTCTATACAAGCTTATCGGTTATCAGGTTATGCGATGCGAAGAAATGAGAGAGAGAAGAAGGTAAGGAACGATGGTTAGAATTTTTTATAAGGCAAAAAAGGACAAGAATACTGAGATTACGAATGATGTAGACGTTCGGAAGAAGGATACGCATGTTGCGCCAAACACAAATACCTGGTCGAAAACTATAATATTAATAAAAATAAATTTATTCAAAAATTTAATTCTAACTGTAATGAAATCAAATGTTTGTCTGTTCTAATTAATAATATTAACGATTGATAACTGATTATGTTTTCTATTTTTTTTTTGTTTTCTATTAATATCAAAAGAATATTCGAGATCTTTTGCTTCGTTATGTTAGAAGCAAAGATCTTATTAAAAATGATATTATATAACTGAATATTGTACTTATTAATATTGTACAGAATAGATTCTGATTATTTTGCTCATAGCTAGTATTGTTTCCAGACATTAATAATTGTTGTGGCTTTGTATAATAATAATAATTTCTATTGGTATTATTCGATACCACCAAGCAATATCGCAGTGTTTTTATTTGATGAGTAAGCATGTCAAGGAAATTACAGCGCATGAGTCATTTTACCGTCTGTTGCCAAAAAATCCATTTTTTTTTTAATTCGATGTTTATGAAAGCGATCCATAGGACTCCATTTTACCTCCGAGATTGTTTTAGTGTTTATCGCAGAGTAGTCAGATACGAAAAACCAACCTCATCTAGTTTTAAACTTATCTTATATTTGACGAGTAAAAGTGTTTTTTTTTTCACATATCGTCATTTATCATTTACCACACAGACGTGAGATTAATTCTAGATTATTCAAAGAATGAGTCACATGAAAGTAAGCATAATTAATTATCATGCATGCTCTTTTGAGAGCGAATTTCATATACACGTACATCTGAAAACATTAAATACAAGATTGTTTAAAATTAAATTTTATAAATGGTTACTGGAATGCAGTTTTTATAGTTTAAAAGAACTTTTTGATAAATAATGTTGATGTTTTTAAAAATGTTGATGGTTGATGCCTCCTTCACCTAACTTTATAATTTTGCATGCTATGATTTTGTTCTAGCTAAACTGTATAAATTTGTATTTAACACCATTGTATACCATGTTTTACGCAAATAAATATTTTGATTTGATACCAAAATACTACACATTTCTTAAAGTCAAAAATAATGTTAGTCACTTCCTGCAACTCTATACATGCAACTGAAAAAGAGATTCCCGTGAATAAAAGCAGAGATTTCAGTAATGCCAAGTCGAATACTGGCGGACGTACTTTTCAGAACTGCGTTTTTTTTTTTTTGTGAAATTTAATATTGTGGCGTAGTTCAGTGACTATGTTTGTTGTGAACTTGATTTGAAAACACTGTATTTACTGGTAAAATAGGTAGAAATAGATTTTCGAGTTAATGATATGAAGTAAATCATAATCATAATCATTTCAGCCGAAAGATGTCCACTGCTGGACATAAGCCATCCCCAAGCACTGCGTGAAATACTAAAATAGAAATACCTTATTTATATATTAATTTCAAAGGCTTTTAATAAAAGGTAATGAGTATGGCCGTAAAGGGAATAAATCATTAATAATTCTCGTCTGTAGCAGTCAAGTTAATTAGAGTTAATTCTCAGAAACATTGAGACAGAAATAACTTAATTAACAGAAGGTAAAATTCGGTAAAAGTTTTTGTCCAACCTCTAAAAATTGTGTTAATTGTGTAATCTTTATACATTTTTTTTTGAATAAATCACTGGAAGTTATTTCGAGTTAAGTACAAAGTAAAATCGGAAGCAGGCTTCGGAATTTTCATACACACGTCAAAACACTATTTATCAAAAATATTCCTTTCACTCAAATAATGGAATACCTAAAGTTTTAAATATCATAAATAACCACACACATACAATCACGTCCGTAGATATTTTCTTAACCCATAGACAGAGTTGTATACTAAGTAGATAGTTAGTTAATAAATATAGGTTGTGGCGCCATCTACATCGCCACATGTGAACTACACATCCACGATCTGACGTCACAAAAAATCCTTTATCGCGCAAACAGTATTTACCGCGCGATCAGCATACATATAACTTTCCGACATCAATCGTTGGGCAGTTGCCCGCCAGACACGATACCCGTCTGATCGGAGGATCCTCACTTTTCTATAGAAGATGATTGAACTTTACACCCTGGTCCTCATGCCTCTATAAGAACATAGTTATAGGTAGACAAAATCAAGGCTCCAGCCTCTTATTGCAAAAAAAAACAAACTACATGGCTCAGCATGTTTCTTGCGACGACAGAAAAATATGATATCAATGACAATACAAAGACAGATTTCATAGGATAACCCAATAAAATCATCCCCTGTATAGAGCCTTTGTGACGTCTGAGCCCCTTGAGTGCAGTTTCAGAGCTATGCGGCATTGTATTAAAGTAATGCAATAATATTAACGTCGCATTATCGTCATAGAACATATTACGTGTTACAAAATTACATAGTGAATTAAAATTACAGAAAACCGTTTCACCAAAACTTGTAGTTGCTTACAATTAATATTATTTCAGTAAACGACTCTGTTTACTCTACGGTGGCACAGTCTTGATTAAAATCTTGTAAACAATAAAACCAAATAGGTATACTTGTGTAAATCTCCCCTCTATTGTCTGCGCTGAACATTCATTTGTTTATCACTTTGATCTTCCGTCAACATACACTAAACTCAGACTCAACTATTCGCTAAACAAATTAATTTAGACAAGCAATAAATTAAGTTGCGTTAATATCTTTCAATTTAGATCGTTTGTTGGATTTTAAGGCGATTAATCTTGTTAAGGGGAGTTGAGGAAAGCCTATAATTGGTTCTGACAAGGGAGCCACTAAAATAATCTGATTACGATCGAATTTACTGAAGCTTTTCCTTTTTCTTGTCTTTGAAATTCTAGAATAAAATACAGGGCTTATTTATTTATTTATTTTAATGGTACTTCAACAACATAATATAAATTATATGTAAAAGCTCATCAACATCGTTCAAGTAAAAGTAATCAAAATGAACATAGAAAATAACGTGTTCGTAGTAGACTGGCATTACAATGATTTATTCGAAGTATGGTCAGCCAAAGACAGGGCAATTGAATATTAGATAACGTGTTTTCTGTGAAGAAAAATGCATCTTCTTTCAATCGTACACAATGTAATTTATTTACTTACATTGTTGGACATGTCAGGTTCAGCAACATCAACTTTTGTTCTCTTACAAAAACGTCATGCTAAAGGTAAGTGGTCTGCCAACAGGCTTAGGTTGGACAGTCTAAGATAGATGGTATATTTCTAGTGACCATTCGAAAAACTAATAGGTAGTGATAGTTGGTAAGTATGTTTATCGGCTGTTAATAATATGATGTTGATATCACGTAAATGTAATAAAAACGAATATCGACACCATATTTTAGTTTAATTTTAGTTTAGTTTTAGTCTAATAGTTTTAGTTAGGTTAGGATATTATATTTTTTAGTTTTGTCATACCCCTAACAGTAAAAATATGATTACCTACTCGGTAATATAGCTTAGAAAAGAGCTTAGATCTTTGTTCTAGATTTAGCTAAGTAGTATCAATTTATTTTAAGTTGTACAAGTACCTAACCGAAGAATTATTATTAACTAATGTTTCCATATTTATTTATTAATTTTTTTCAAAATATTTTCTGTCTTCTCAAAACAGTGGGGCGTGAGTATAAACGAGTGTCATTTCTGTTTCTTTATCCTCCATATATTTTTGTTTATGACATCTTAAAATTCTTTACGAATACAAATTACCATTTCCTTTGTTCAAGTGTTTTATTCGTTTTAAAATGGCGTGTTTTATGGGATTTATGTACAGATCTTACTTTGAATTTTTCGCTTCAACTTATGATGGACAAGCGTGGGTTGTTATTAATAAAAAGAAAAGCAAGAGAGAAAATTAGGTTTATTTGTCACATAAATATGTGCATACAAAAAGACGACAGTAATCAGAAAACAACAAAATAAAATACATATGAAATCACGAGCATAAACAGAAATAGTGGGCAGCTGCACATCATGACTGTGATAAGAAGGTTTCCACTCAGCATGATACTGTGCTATGGGGGACCCACAGCACAGCGCTGCTTTTCAGTGGCCCCCCGTAAAAGACGTACGGAAATTAAGTCAGGTTCAGTAAAAGCTTATTTTTACGTTTTTTTTTTTGAGATATTATTTACTTTGATACCTGTCAGCCTAACTAAAAAACTCTTGAAATAAAAACAAAGAAGGCTGGGGGTCTTTATTGAGGCAAGTACTCGTTGAAGCACAAAGATTCATAATAGGTACCCATCTAAAGACTTTCCGCGGTTAGTGTGACGTAAGGTCGCGATTCAATAATTCTTATAGTAGTCATTGTTTATTCATGACCTGCTCTATACTTCTGTCCTGTGGATGTGGCCAAAGTGACAATTTATGGCGAAAACGGTGATGGAAAAGTCAAGAATGTGTTGGATTGACATAAGCTACCGAAAGTGGTTGTAGAAATGCAGAACGCTTTGAAAGCGATTGCCACTTGCATTACATGATTTTTCTCGAAGTAATCAATATTAAACACACTGCGATGGCGTAATTTTCTTTGAAAACTACGTGCCAAGTATTTGTCTTTATTTTACACATATTTTTATATTTACATTTCTTAAGTCTTTGTGAATAAATATGATTGCAATTTCATAAATATTGTCGTATTTTTCAAGACATTACACATTGTCTGGAAAATTACGACGATTTTTTATGAATTCGCAATGGCGTTCTGTAGTTTCTGCCTACCCCCGTGGGAAGTAGGCGTGAGTTTATGTATGTATGTATGTAAAGCCAAAATATAAGTCAGTGTAAAAGCTGGCCAAGTGCGTGACGGACCACGCACAATGAAGGGTTCCGTAGTTGGGATGAATTTATCCCAAATACGAACTTAACATTGTAGTTGAAAAACATGTTCTGCCATACATTCCAACTGCAAATGTAAGTTTAAACGCACAATATTGAGAGATCTACAATGTTTTTTTAAGACCGTAGACTTCTTATAGATTTTTCTGTAATCTATGGGTAAAGAAAAATTCTCTGTATATTTTTTTTTCAAAATTTTAGGCTCAGTTGTCTCGGAGATAAGGGTTTAAGAGCTCGGAGTTAATTGTCAATATTCAATTTTCAATGTATTTATTTTAAAATATATTTGACATCCTCTCAACAAGTCCTTTCATTTGATGTGTCACATGGTATATACAAAACAAAACTACTGCAAAACTTCATTTTTTACATAAGAACCAAGAACGAACGAACGAACTGTCTGCGCTCAGCGCTTGGTGTGGCAACTCGCTGTGTTCGAGTTCGCAACAAGTCAATCGTCATCCTAAAGATGCCTCAATGAGAGGTGAAACACGTGTCGATTTCTTTCAGGGTTCTTTTTTTAAGACTCTTTAGAAATAGCTAAGCGGAACAGGTTACTAAATGTATCCACTTTTATTGTATTTTATAATAGATTTCCGCAAGGTCACGCCTGAACCAATTAACTATAAGAACGAAGTAAAATATTAATCTCAGAGCCCATTTTTCTAAAATTAAAGTTATTTGGAGCCGGAGCAAAAACAAATCTAATTCAATAGGTTCTATAACGTAGTACCTATATATCAGTTATCAAAAAAATTACAAATTTTTGAACGAGTCAACCTACCAGCGACGCATTGTGCTTTCAAAATTACTTTTGCATATACTAAAAGTAAGTTAGTAGTCTAGTGGTCACAAGCGCTACTGTTGAGCATGAGGTCCTGGGTTAGATTCTCTGCTCGGGCTAAGTATTGTTGGGTTTTTCCATCAGGAATTTGACAGTAGCAGCCTGAAGTCTGGATTTGTGCCCGGTTGACGCCAATAGGTTCGCCCCCTATTACATGGGGCTTCAACATAACTGACAAAATGTAGGTCTATTAGAGGTACATTTCACCTCTGCCTAACCTTTCGGGGACTACAGGCATGATGTTGTGTGTGTAATAGTATAATAAATCAATTTAAAACTGCATTGCGCATAAAAATATAAAAATTATATAATAAAATGTTATAACTATACACAACACTAAACTATAAAAATAAAACTGTTGTGTGACGTGCTCGTTATTCTACTCAATCTACATTGACGGCTTCCTTTATGTGCGCACCTCCTGAGCTCATACATTAAGCTTTATGTATGCACCGTCATGCGCGATTCTCATTATGATTGAAGTTCTGTTTAGAAGTTTATGTTTTACGGTGAGAATGAGTTTCCCGTACTATTAATTTTAACTAATTCAACAATGATATCAGTAAGATTTCCTCGTTGTTAGCAATAATAGCTACATTTACTTAGTTATACTTACTTTTATGCTAAGCAGTTAATATTATGATATCGATTATTGGTTATAACTAGATATTTTTAAGTTTTGGATGAATTAGGAAACATTATTAAGCAAAAATAAAAACAATATCTTTATTGTTTTATTTTTGCTGAACACTGAAAATAGGCAACAAATATTTTATCACCAGATTTACTGAAAGCACAAAGAAAGTTAAATACTTGAACGGTGTAAATGGTGTACCGTTCTTAGGAGTAAAGTTTGCAGACGTTCAATTTTTGATTAGTGTAATCCCATTGAATAAATGGTATAAACTTTGAACGGTAGTCGATTATCAAAACTTTCTCTATGAGCATCATTACTGTTTCGATTCTGATTTATATTCCGAAAACGGAAAATAAAATGGCGTGTGATACTAACATCAATAAAAATAACTTCGCACAAACTTAACAAACAAAACAATAAACCGAAAAAGATAATAAATATAACTCAAAGTTGATAAACAGTTTTTGTGAAGATAGGCGGTTAAGTAAATATTATTGTCGTTTTGCGGGTAGATGTGATTTATCATCTCTGTTGTAAAAGGGACGCCGAATAAGTGGACCATTCCCGTGATGAATGTCTTTTGTAAATATTGGCCGAAAAAATGTATTAAAATCTTATTTTACTTCGGCCGATATTTTTTTACGAAAATACGGAGTAAGAAAATATTCATGCCTGCAGATTTTTTTTACAAAAAAAGTATATTTTTTTTAGTATAAAAGCTTATTTCGGGAAAAAAATTCGTGTATTAAATACTATTTAATATTACTATTAAATACTATTTAATATTACTATTAAATACTATTTAATATTACTATTAAATACTATTTAATATTACTATTAAATACTATATAAAATTCAGCTTTTACACTGAAATGTAACTCAAGTGTAATTTTATACACATTTGCTACCTGCCAAAGCCACCATGATCCAAACTTCATATTCGGGGATCGTTCTACCCTGTATTGGGGAAATACACAGATAAACTTTCAGCTTTTATAAAAACGAAGGTCTGATCTTCGCGGGCTCTTGCTCTATTACAATACCGTATAAAAAGATATAAATAATATACAAAGCAAAAATACAGCAATGATAATTATACAAATTACATAAAATTCACGCCTTGTTTCCGCAAAAGGTTGGGCAGGTGTCTCTGTAGCAGGTTCACCCATATTTCGCCAGTTATGTTTTAAGTCCCATGTAATAGGGGGCGAGCCTATTGCCATCAACCGGGCACAAATCCAGACTCCAGGCTGCTACTGATAAATTTCAAATAGAAAAACCCAATAACACTTTGCCCGACCTGTGAATCGAACCCAGGACCTCATGCTCAGCAGTAGCGCTTGCGACCACTAGACCAACGAGGCAGTCAATTCTACAAATATTTCTATTATTCTGTCAATTACTATTTCAGGGCGTATGATACGGAGCATTTCCGACGTCTGGCTCCCAGACTGGAGCGGGCTGGGGCTGCTTTGAAGCGGCTCCTGCCCAATCTAGGGGGTCCAAACGCCTCCTGCCGGAGGCTCTACGCAGGGGTCATGCGGTCCATGGCCCTCTACGGGGCGCCGGTGTGGGCGCGTTCATTGAGGCTGCGGCCAGCCCGCCGGTTGAACGCGTCCCAGAGGGTCATGGCCATCCGGCTGGCCCGAGGATACCGCACGGTCTCCTGTGAGGCTGCGAGTCTCCTTGCCGGATTACCGCCATGAGATCTGGAGGCAAAGGTCCTCGCGCACATCTGGGAGTGGCGCGAGGAGGCGAAACGCCGGGGCTTAACTCCGCTGCCGCGAGAAATCACGGCACAGCGGACAGAGCTCCGGCGGGATCTCATGGCGTCATGGAGAGTGCGATTGTCGCAACCCAGTGCTGGGCACGCCACAATTGCGGCGATAAGTCCCTTCTTTGAGGAGTGGCTAGAGAGGCGCCACGGCGTCCTCACCTTCCGCCTGACGCAGGTCCTCACCGGACATGGCTGTTTCGGGAGGTTCCTGTTCAGGAGAAGGCGGGAGGAAACGCCCGGGTGTCACCATTGTGTGGATCGCCCGGAGGACACGGTGGAGCATACGGTGGAGGTCTGCCCGGCTTGGGCGGAGCATCGCCGTGTCCTCGTGGAGGCGATCGGCGGCGGTGATCTCTCGCGTCCGGCTCTGATTAGGGCCATGGTAGGGAGCGATAGGAAATGGGAGGCCGTCACCTCCTTCTGCGAAGCAGTAATGCTCGCGAAGGAGGAGGCGGAACGCGTGAGGGAGAGGCAAATTTCGCGCCCTCACGCCCCTAACCGCCGCAGGAGGAGACGCCCTGGGCGTCGGGAATCGCAGGCCGATTTCCGGCCACCGTAGGCGCGGGCTTGCGGACGGTGAGCAATGGGTAGCTCGCCGTCCGATAAGGACCAGGCCCGGGTCGACGGCGCGTTGTGTTCCACGCGCGCCTCAAAGAGATGTCAGCAGAATTGACGGGGTCCGTTAGGGCCGATGCCTGCCGGGGGTGCGAAGAAAACCGAAAGGGAGATCGTGGCCCCCGGCAACAGGGCAACCGAAGGAACACAAGTGGGTTTTAGTTAGTAAGAGTCTGACACGCCCTCCCGCTCCGCCCAGAGCGGGAGAAGTTATTTGATGATTTCCCACCCAAAAAAAAAAAAAACGGCGTATGATACACCCTGTTTCATATCTTTATGAAGTACTATAATGATGATTTTGTATGACAATGCGAATAGTATATCTTCCTACATATTATTTCATCATCTGCCTAGCCTTTTTCCAACCATGTTGGGGTCGACTTCCAGGCTAACCTGATGCAGCTGACCAGTTTTTTGTATTTTTTTTTTCAGTGGCTACCTGTCTGACCACCATAACCCAGTTATTGGGTAATACGATAGCCCTTGGTAAAACTGCTTGTCTTACTTTCGGGCTTCTGACGACACGTAAGTAATTCCTATATTTATTACTTGTTGAATAGATAGCAACTCAGCTTTAATAGCTCGCTATAAGCACCACTTTATAGTGCTTTAAAGCGCACATAACATTGTTAATATCATTCCTATTGACATTGTTTGTGGCAATAACTTTAAGACCTGTCATTAACGTAGATATTTTGTTAGCAGCGCTGTAAGAAAGACGCCCGATAAACTTTTATAGATGAATGGTGTAGAATTTGTTCCTACAATGATCTCAGTTTTAAGTATTATTTATATAACAAAGCCTGTTTTTCTTAGGATTTTTAAATATGACTTGTGAAAGAAACGAAGTCTTCCGTACTAAAATATTTGTTGGCATATTCCATAAATATTTGCAGTTCTCAAATCAAGAGATCTATCGAAATTGGTACCTTCTTTCATGTTTGAAGGTGCAGGTGCACCTACACTCGTTTGCTATCCGGTGGGGCGTATTCGGTTTTTTCTTATATTTATCATGTACTGCGTTTAATAAAAAATAGAAACGAAATTCAATGGTATTGAACAGAAAAAATATCAAAACAAAATATTTGATCTCTATGTTGCTATGAATAATCTGTAAAAAATATATTGGTCTGTTTCATACCTTCCTCATAAGTCCATAAACCCAAACACACGGGGCTTATTTGTAACGTAACTTAAAGTTAAGTAATTATTACACACATGACATGCAGTTTAGACGTTTAAACGTCTCTTAAGTTTAAGCAACGTTAATAAATTAAGAGGACTACTATATTTTTTAATTTATCTGGGAGATTATGTATTTAACAACATTCTGAAATAGGCTTTTAGAATAAAAATATGCTATTGTGGCTTTACACTTACGGTAAAAAGATATATATTATCCTATACATTGTGTAAAAAAACCCTGTCCAATCGTGAGGGTGTTATTAAGTATCGTACTGAGAGTTTATTTATGTGGAAATCTTCAGGAAAAAAAATTTACCCCGCATTTTTTTTTCAAAGACGGATTTTCCTGGGATGATACATGGGGCGCAGGCGGCTGTCATTTAGTGCATGTCTACAAGTCATAACTTCAAATGAAACAAACAAGCAAGCAAATTTTCAACAGCGGTCATACGCTGTTGAAAATTTGCAAATTTTTTATGAAATTGGGATAATTTTGGTACTAAAACCGTGAATTTTAAATACACACATCAAAAGTGTCTAGGGATCAAGCATTTTTATGCGGATTTCTTGAGATTGAGATGTGGCTTTGTAATAAATTTATGATTATATAAATTTATATGGATCCTTTTTGGTGCATTTCATAATTTGAAACAGGAACTGTTAATCAAATTCGAGTAAAAGATGAAAATCAGCTGTCAATATTTTCCCTATAAAAACATACAACGCATTGAAGACATTATTAGTGCTACTGTTTCCCTACTACTGATTAAAACCAACGTTATTATGGAGCGGCGACGTCATTTAAGCAGGGAAGAAATGCTCAGAGCCGTGGGAATGATAGAAGCTGGTTCCCGGCAACGTACTGTGGCTTTAGCTCTGAATACAAGTCAGAGTGTTATCAGTCGACTTTGGACACGTTACCGAAGCACTGGTACCGTGGCTGAGCGCCATGGAGGACGGTATCGCTGCACCACACGGAGACAAGACCGATACATTCAAATCTTAACTCGAAGAGCTCCAACAATAACCGCCATGATGTTAGCCGTGAGGCTTCATCACTCTTCAGGGAACTTAATTAGCGACCAAACAGTCAGAAACCGCTTGCATGAAGTGAACCTTCATTCCCGAAGACCGCTACGGGTACCACCTATAGCAATGCACAATCGTAGGATTCGATATCAATGGGCTCTTGAACACAGAAATTGGGCAGAAGAACAATGGCGTTTCGTGTGCTTTTCTGATGAGTCTCGTTTTGGTATGAGACCGGATACAAGACGTATACGACACTGGAGAACCCCTGGACGCCAACAGCGATTAAAATCCTGCCAGGAAGTCCATCCTTATAGTGGTGGAACCATCATGGTATGGGCGGGTATTTGGATCGGCGGAAGAACTGAGTTGATTTGGATCAGAGGCAACCTCAACGCTCAAATTTATGCTGAGACGATTGTATCTGACGTCATCGTTCCTCTAAAAGTGCAAATCGGTCCCTTATTTCAGTTAATGCATGATAATGCACGACCGCACACCGCAAGAGTTGTAAGACAGACTCTCGCCGCAGCTAACATCAATGTCCTGCTCTGGCCTGCTCAGTCGCCAGACTTGAACCCGATTGAGCATGCATGGGATATGCTACAGAGAAGAGCTCTGCCGAATATGGAGGGTATCCAGTCGCAAGAAGACCTTTTTTTGTTGTTGCAACGAACATGGGCGGCCATTCCACAGCGTGATTTGGATGAACTCATTTTGAGTATGCCAAACCGATGTTCTTGTGTTGTTAGTGTTCGCGGTAGAAACACGGATTATTAATTGTTTAAGTTACCCAATAAAATTTTAAAGAAAACTGTTATTTCAGTCTTTTTTTCGAACTTTAATGTTAGTGGTTCAAATGTCAAAAATCCCTTTATTAGGAAAATGGCAAATTTCTTTATTAATGCAAAGGTGACTTGGTTTATCGTTACTGTGACAAACGAAAACACTTTATTTGATGAATCCTTAAAGAAAATTTTAATTAATATCAATCAGGAGAAAAGTTATTGCAAAAATATATGTTGATCCCTAGACACTTTTGATGTGTGTAGTAGTAACTTTTTATTTTCAAGATAAGATTTTTGTTACGTTTCGGATCCAAAAGGTTTTTTTTACACATTGTAGTATACATAAACTCAAGCCTTCTTCCCATGGGGTAAGGCAGAAACTACAGAACGCCACCTGCTACGATCCTTACATACTCCTTTTGCCTCGTTTACGTTCATACATCTGGTCATACACGCACGCCGGTTGCGAGAAATCTATCAAAAAAGCACTCAATCGATCATGAAACAACTTCTATCTCGGATAACATCATCCAATAAGACCTCGTCATTAATACAGTTCATCAAATATTTATGCGTGCGAATGTTTTGATGTAAGTACGCCCTATTTTGTTATGTACCGTTATTGTGGTACATGTGATCTATGTATAGGTAAAGATGTTTTTATTTCCTCTCTAGGATGTCTTGAGAAGAATAAGAAATTAAGTACAGGTTGATGTAAACTGGGCACGCCACAATTGCGGCGATAAGTCCCCTCTTTGAGGAGTGGCTAGAGAGGCGCCACGGCGTCCTCACCTTCCGCCTGACACAGGTCCTCACCGGACATGGCTGTTTCGGGAGGTTCCTGTTCAGGATAAGGCGGGAGGAAACGCCCGGGTGTCACCATTGTGTGGATCGCCCGGAGGACACGGTGGAGCATACGGTGGAGGTCTGCCCGGCTTGGGCGGAGCATCGCCGTGTCCTCGTGGAGGCGATCGGCGGCGGTGATCTCTCGCGTCCGGCCCTGATTAGGGCCATGGTAGGGAGCGAGAGGAAATGGGAGGCCGTCACCTCCTTCTGCGAAGCAGTAATGCTCGCGAAGGAGGAGGCGGAACGCGTGAGGGAGAGGCAAATTTCGCACCCTCACGCCTCTAACCGCCGCAGGAGGAGACGCCCTGGGCATCGGGAATTGCAGGCCGATTTCCGGCCACCGTAGGCGCGGGCTTGCGGGCGGTGAGCAATGGGTAGCTCGCCGTCCGATAAGGACCAGGCCCGGGTCGACGGCGCGTTGTGTTCCACGCGCGCCTGAAAGAGATGTCAGCAGAATTGACGGGGTCCGTTAGGGCCGATGCCTGCCGGGGGTGCGAAGAAAACCGAAAGGGAGATCGTGGCCCCCGGCAACAGGGCAACCGAAGGAACACGGGTGGGTTTTAGTCAGTAAGAGTCTGACACGCCCTCCAGCTCCGCCCAGAGCGGGAGAAGTTATTTGATGATTTCCCACCCAAAAAAAAAAAAAAAAAAAGGTTGATGTAAACGAGAAAAACATTTTTTTACATAAAAAAGTAACTACTTTAAAATCAATAAAGTGAAAAGTATTTCAGTTGAAGTAGAGCTAATTGAAATGTTTATTTTTTTTATTTTATTGTTTTTCTCGTTTTTGTACTTTCATAATTATACAGGTATGCTTAACATACATACAAACACACACCTTGGTCGAAAACAGAACATTCTTTTTCTAAGTAGGTCAAAAAGAACCTTACTTACTTTTGAATTGGTTTTAATCTGAAAGAAAAAAAATCTTTACCGTTAAGTTCCTTATTTATTCTGGAAACATAACTTATCCCCCGCCAAAAGTAAAGAAAACTACTAGAATAAATTATAATATTCTTCAAAAGCCAGCTTAACACACATTCATTACATTACCAAGCCGACATGGTGGTCCTAATATCCCTCTACCTCATATTTCATAGGTAAAAATTTCTGCACATTTCGAAACCACAATTTGAACAGCATATCCAACATTTTTAGCTCCAAATGTCAAGTATGCTACAAGTTACAAAAGATTCGTAGCACCGTAGTCTCGTAGCACCGTAGTCTCGTAGCAGCGTAGTCGCGTAGCACTCATTTACAGCGCAGTAATAAAATATTCGTAGCGGTATCGTATTTCTTCGCCGGTATCTTTGTTGCCTTGTCTATATAAGTCAGAGTAATTATAATTAAATGTTTATTTTATGGAGCTAAGTGTTTAATTCGATTTTATCACGGTATATTTTAACAGTAATTATGCCATTCCCGTTGTATATACTGCTGTAGAAGAATCCAATTACTTTTTTTTATAGTGAACGTGATTTGGGAAATGCAAACCATTTCCTATAAATACGAATAACAACATTCTAGGACGAGTTTATTTATAAAGCCATTCAGATTCTTATTATGTTAAAGATGGGAATACGCTAGCAATAGAAAAATAAAGTTGAAATATTCTCAGCAAAAAATTATTACAAAATTCACAGAAGCGTAGCAATCTTATAACGCTGCAGCAGCACATTCGTAGCCGTAGCAAACTCGTAGCCGCGTAGCAACCTCGTAGCCGCGTAGCCACGTAGACGTCTCGTAGCAAGTATTAAGTATTTGAGTTATTATGCGCGAAGGTGCAAACTTAGTGATGTCGTCATAATATTAACTTTACGTCTCATATTGCAAAGTTCATAACATCTCGAACGACGACGAAAGAATTTGTGTACATTAAAAGTTTGTGAGAAAATAATATGCGAAAATAAAAGTTCAGTTTTATGGGCGTTTTGGAGAGAAAACGAATTTGTCTGGTAAATATCGTTTTTAATGCCGTCAAAGGTTTTTTTTTGGATTAGATTATGGCTTTACTTAAATGATCGTATCATAGCATCATTTTTTTTTAAATATTTTATTTAATATAATATTAAAGCAGTACCGGAATTCACAGCAGTGGTTCTCTAATGGTTCAATACCTATTATGATTATTAACATTTTTAATGAGGCACAGTATTTTGAAATAGACCACTATTAATGGCCGTTTTTGCCATAACAACTAATGAGTGCAATATTATTCTTAAAGAGGGTTTAGCTAAAACGAACGAATTCATATTCTATCTCCTCTGTAAAATTCTCTTTGAATAAACAGGGAAAAATAATTTATTCGTAGTTCTATCTATATTTAAAATATCGAGAAAATCGAGAAAAAATGCTCTTACTCTTGTTCTGATCCTGTTTTTTTTATCGACCTTTAAAATGCTGCTTTATATCATCTCACAAATACCTACATTAAATCGTAATAAACACAAGAAAAAATCAGCTGTCCCCAAATCCAAACTGCAGTTCCAAACTCAATAATCCATCTGCAACTGACCTTTTGTCTAGTCTAAAACAGTATCCAGGTCAAAGCTCAGACTAAACCTAATTTCCAGCCAAATAAAACGACAATGCATTAACTAGGCTTCGTGTTAGAACAGGAGTATTTTCAGCTTCGATAGAGAATGCTAATGTACGGATTAGCTGCCAGCGTATGCCTTTGTGATGACCTATGGTACTGAAATGTGGTCGCTCACTATAGGCCTTATCAAAAGGGCAATGGAGAAGCCTATGCTTGGAGTTTCCCTACGTGATCAAATCAGAAATGAAGAGATACGCACAAGAACCAAGGTAACCGACATAGCTCGAAGAATTGCCAAACTTAAGTGGCAATAGGCAGGGCACATTGCTCGCAGAACGGATGGCCGATGAGGCCGAAAGGTTCTGGAGTGGCGACCGTGTACCGGAAGATGTAGCGTTGGAAAGCTTCCCACAAAATGGACCGATGGCCTTGTGAAGGCCGCAGGAATCCACTGGATGCGAAAAGCACAGAACCAGTCGAAGTGGCGGTGCTTGGGGGAGTCTTATGTCCAGCAGTGGACGTCTTTCGGTGGAAAATATGATGATGATGATGATGATGATGATGATGATGTATGCCTTTAGAGATAGCTATTGCCCAAGAAATCAGTAACACCCGATGTATGTTCGGCCACGGTAAGGCTTCATTGCAGTTTATGGCTTACAACTGGGACCAGACAAATTACGTACATACGCGAAGGAGATAGAGATAATATATTTCTGTCTCGTTTACTCTTACTACTGGATCTAATAAGTGTGTCCTTGACTCGAAGTGACTTGTCCATTGCTATTCTCTGTCTACAATTTTCAGCAAAAGTTCTACATTTACTCGTATGTGTGGGATAAACTTACAACAGCCTAGAATTTTCCCAGAAAAGTTGGGGTTTCTAGTCTAAACATTTCAGTGGTAGCATCTGGCTTTTGTAAATAACGTAGGTTGTATTGGGCAAATCCAATATTATACGGCGAGCCTTTGAATGTTGCTGTGTTTTCAAACTTTTAGGACACGAACTTTTTGTTACAACTGTTATTGATGGTATTCGGTTGTTGATGATAGCAGGGTTAACTAACCAAGCTTGGGCAGTCCACTTATAAATAGCTTTATAGAAGACGAAGTAGGTATTCTTATGATTACCGTGACCAACGGTTAGATGAACACATCTATCACATCATCTCTCTTCTTATTCGCCATTAAAAAAAAATTAGCATTTGGTATTATATAATTGTATAGCACAGGTGTGCGCACTATGTACTAACCACAGTTACCGGGTAATATGTCTTGCATTGACTTGAATGTATCATGTTTCACTGATGGTGGCGCGTATGTTGAATCATTTAGCTCCCTTCAAAATGGTTGAGCTGAATGGTGCTAATCCATGCGTCGTGTTCGTGAATGAGCTCCGTCAGTTGGAACTGGTCATCTCTTAGTTGCCATGGGTTATTTTTAATTTATTTTAATTTCAGAATTGTTCTTTGTTTTGTCTTTTTATTACGTGCTTCTAACGTGCACGTCGTATTCTCACATGTATAATTTCAACATGAATGATGTAACCAACATTTTGTAATATTTTTTTATTTAAAAGAGTGTCCGTGGAGTTTCTTGCCCGTTCTTTTCCATAGGTACCTACCTACTACGCTTTGGAACGGGCAACTTCATATTTCTGACTGACCGATTCCCCTTCAATTCAAAAGTGCCCGTAAATGGTTTATTTGAAATAAATGCTTTGAGTTTGAGTTTGAATTTGAGTTTAGCTTCAAAGACCTTGTCTGTGCTGTGTGACTTGAAATTAACGTTCACCACATCATAAACTGACCACTTCAAGCGCAGTGTATTCTGATGAAATTATCCTAAAAATTATATTATAGTAAAAATCTAGGTTCTCAAATCGCAATCTGCCCTTTTGGTTAAAATGACCTGCGCAGAATTATTTAGTTAGTTTGCGCTATGGGAGTGGCAAAACGTGTTAGCTGCTTAGTCCGAGCGGTGTAAAATATTTAGGGAGCATTTTTATCACCAGTAGGAATATTAAAGAACCATGTTGAGCTGCGAACATGTTGGCTGGTATAATGATTCATTTAGATTTATTTTTGGTTTTATTTTGTAACACGGAAATAGCACAACCAACAAAATAAATTGTAGGTGTATTTTTTTTGTTGTTTGTGTTATTTCTGTGGTTCATTGTGACGTTATAATTTATAGGATACCAGAAAATGCCGTCTAACTTTTAATGACCATGCAATGACTATGTCATAGTAGTAAATGCGGTGGATTAATTTCTCCCGAATATACTGTGACTTTGTTTCCCTTTTCATTGAAATAAATATAATGCTAAGATAATACACAATCTCGTTTCGAACACAAGGCCTCTGACTTTTCAGATTCATGTACTGATTGTAAAATTATCACTTGCTTCAAAAACGGTGAAGGAAAACATCGTGAGGAAACCGGCATGCCTGAGAGATATTTCTAGACGACATGTGTAGCCAAGTCAGAGGCCCATGGGCGGCTTTAAAAAACTCTGACCCTAGGTTAGTCACTAACCACAAGAGAAGAAGACATAATCTAGTGAGCGAAGTCGCGGAATCAGCTTGTACATTATCTTAACAGTTATTGTACAAGATAAACAAAGTTACTTTTCCGTCTCTATTTTCCCATTACTAAAATATAACGAAAATTACTGTTCATGAATCTGTAGTATTTAGTAATGTTAGATCTAACAAGTTTAAAAACGAAAACAAAATAATGTCCTAAAATACGCATTTTCCAATGTTACTATTCAAAAATAACCTTGAGCCTGGGATAGGGTGTGCAGTGGACCGGGATCCCTGCTCACGCCACATTAACTTGCAGAACGATATTAAACCTTACCTGATGTGTTTCAGAAAATTCCTAATGTCATGATGATCGGTAGATTTAGGAAAATGTGTTTTTGTACAGAAAAAACCTCCGAATGATCCGTCGATTTCCTCGTTGACTAAAGTTAACAGTGTTAAAAAATAATGTTAAAGTAAAAAGTATTGCTTCAAAGCCTTCTCATTGTTGGTTCAAAGATAAACTGTTTCATTTTACTTTTCGTGAGATATTTCGAATCGTCTCATCACAGACACGTCATATCATCTTTGTTTATTTTGTTGGAAGCCTACTGAGAGCAAAGCCTTACATTTGACAAACTTTAGTTTACCTTACAACCTTAAGTACCTATCCCAACAGAAACCTGTCATAGTACCAGCGTTGCGATACTTATTGTTAAATGTCGCAGCATCATGCTGAGATTGGAGCCTTTTGGCCTCGCACAGGACTTTCTACTTTTATTTTCATTTTGCTGTTTTTTTTTTAAATATTTCTATGAGTGTGTTTAGTTTAATTTGTGGGAGTCCCAATATTTTTTTTTTGTTTCATAACAGGAATTAAATAGATTTGGTTTAAATTGAAACCATGGCGTAGCCCTCACTCATTTTCAACTGCCCGTAGTAATGCGCCTACATTGCTGATCATGTAAAAAACGTGAACATGAAGTGAAGGGTAAAAATTCCTAGTTAGGTTAAATATTTACAAAAAATAATTTTGTTTCATAGCATTTCTAAAACTATGAAAAACAAAGTTATTACTGCGTGGCTGCGGATGGAACCGAATACATCTCATATCTCCCAATCAATGACTTAAATAAAAAAGTTACTTAGAAACACCATCATCTTTTTAATTATGTGATCCCACGATAATCCACACGCATATTTCTATACACTATTATTATTTCGTGTTTTCACTACACCATTATTTAGTGGACTACAGAATACACCTTGTTTCCAATTGTCATCAATATAGGTCCAATAGCCTCCGACCAAAAGTACAATAAGTTTCTATTTACCAGAATTAATTAGATCGCTGTTTGAAAACCTATTGGTTTCCTCTAATTTCCTTTTGACCTTTACAACACTGAACAGAGTTAATTTGGGCTTTTGTCGCTTCCTGCGATATTTTCGGAAAGAAGTGGCGTGGGCGCGCTATATTAGCTAACCACCGTCCTATGTCAACAATCACTGATAGTACCTTCCTTTGGTTAACATTTAGAACGTTAATCAACAAAGTTACCTTTGTCACGTGTAGGAGACAGGTATTTAAACGGTAGGTAAAGTCGACCAACAGATTGGTAAGTCGAGATAGAGGAATTGATTGGCTAATCATGGCTTGTGGAAGCAAAGAGCACAAAAAACTGGAAATTACTGGAGGAGGCCTAAACCCGTCGAGAGGGCCTTTATTAATTAATTCGTGTATTAAAAGTAGAATTAAGAACTGTATTTGTTTTGTAATTAAGGCTTTTAATTTTAAAGTGAACCTGCTTACTGCTTTATCAAGATATAATGTTCCCACTGCTGGGACACAGGGCTCCTCTCTGTGAGAGGGAGTGGGCCGTAATCTACCATGCGCGGGATTTTTTTGTTTGTAGGGTATGCCTATTTCCTCACGATATTTACCTTAACCGTTTTTGAGAGCAGTGGTGATGAAATAAATTACTCAAAGTAAGGCGCCTGTCTGGGTCGAACCTACGAAACCTCGTAAGTTGCGACCATTACCACTGGGCTGCCACTGCTCCCACCATAAGGTTGAATTTGACATCATAAAACGACACTGTTTAATTCTCCATGTGACAGTTAGACAGTTATAACTTTACTGAGTTTTAATTTAGTGGGAATTATCAAAAGTTACGAGGTTGACTATACTTTAGCAATATTGTTGAAAGGTTTTCCATTTAGAAGCAATTAAAAACTTTTCACAGACATATATAAAGAATATAATTTAAGAGTTCGTGTATTAATGTAAATTGGAAAAGGCCTTTTCTATCACTGAAAAGAACGTAAAATAAAGAAGGAACCAAATCTCAATGAAAACATCTGAAAGTCTGCTCATAAGCTAAAATGGCACAAAGACACTATATTGTAAACAAAATGCGAGTTTCAGAGTCTTTGGCAAGTTTAATTAAAGTCCATTGTTTTGCGTATTTTTCCTACAGTTGATTTTTTTGTTGGATAATACAGGATTTGCATATACTTAAGGTCTATTGAAAGACGTTTATGTGCAAATTCAGGAATGATCATTTATTTTTATGAGAAATTCTGAGATGATGATGGGGAAATAAAAGATAAGTTAATTTTAAGCTGGCGAAATGAAGACAAAGTTTTTTGTTGTTGTAAAAAATCGTTGCAGGTATATCGACGCGAAAACTGTTACCATAGATTCAGTACAGGAATCTGAATACAACTGCGGTGAAATTTTTCGTTGGTTATTAAAAAAAATCGGCTGTTCCATACATATAGACCGCGTAGGTATTGCACTTTTGTATGAGACAGCAGATTTTTTTTTTTTAATAACCGACGAAAAATTTCAACGCCCCTTGCGTTGTTCAGAATAATGTACTGAATACATGGTAACATGTTTCGCGTCGATGTCCCTGCCACCCTGTATTAGTCTAAATAGGTACGTATTCTAACAACTTGAGAGGTAAGCTTCGGCGTAGTCGACAGTTAGATTCCCACATGAATAAATGATTTTTACCTTTTCCTACATAGTTATCGTGAGAGGATGGCGAAATTTGTATAGTATAGATACACGATCGCCATCCTCATACGATTTAGGTGGGTATACCACAAAGTAGAAAATCAAATGAAACTACGAAAAAAATGTCAAGTAAAGAATACATCCGAGCTTCTTTGAACTCAGCTTAGAATTTAAATTCACCACCTTTATTTTTATCCAAGTTTACATCACACCTGTCGGGACCGATTTAGCTGTAGTACAAACCACTTGTTATTTTTCATTCAACTTTCCCCGCAGCTTGAGTTGCTTAAACTTTGTCCTAGTAAGTTCTTCGTTCCGCTACTTTGAACTAAATTTGTAATTACGTGAGTTTTAATGAATCTTCATGAATTCCTGATTATGTATAATTTTCTGTTCTATAGTTAAATGATGCCTTTGTAATTAATAAATGCTTATGTTTTGATGTCAATATTTCACAAATTCCATGGACTTTAACGTCTGCGAATAAATGATTATTTATTTATTTATTTTTTAAATTGTACTATGTAGATTTATTATCTCTACCACGGGTTTAGAGCTGAAGAGGCTCAAACACGAAGTTCCCAAGCCATAAAGACGTCTTGGCGGCCGCTGATAGAGCTTTGTCAACACTTTAAATACCAACCAAGTGTGCCAGCATTTACTCGCAATACGACATAAATGGCGTAAAGAAACTGGCGGTTTGTAAGATGTTCCGTGACAAAAGTTGTCTCTCAGCTCAACGCACTTTCGGTAACATGAATTTTATTTGTAGACGCTGCAAGCGAAGCTATTCCGTGCTTTGTGGCGAAGCTATTTCAAACTTTTGCTCTGTTTATGTGTTTTTTTTTTAAACCATTATCTCGCCATTTCATACGGAATGTTTCTACGTGTCTGACTATAATCTTCAAAAGATTTGTTACCTATAGATGCAAGTGAAGGTAGGTAATAATAATATGCCTAATATCATAGATGAATAAAGATGGTTCACTCCGAATTTTAGGTATGAAGCTACAAGTACGCGGTGGGCTCGTCTTGTCGGGCCAATTCAGTGAGTCTAATATAGTCAGAAGATATAAGAGTTACTCGACAGAAAAAGAGGCAACTTCTAGGTGAATATAACTGTAGGTAATTAGCACTCTGCGACCTGAATTGCACTTTATTGTGTGGTAGCAAGAGTCGCTTTTTATTTAATTGATTTTGCGGAGTGAAACATTTTTAGGTATACATCTGTGCTAATACTAATAACAATATTCAATAAACTCCAAACAATATAATTGACAGCTCAATCAAATGGTTCCATCTCGCATTCGATATCCGATGTGACGTCAATGTTGATCAAATCTCAGTGTAGACGTGACGTGGTCAATATTGGTCAGTATCAGGCGGTTGCCATGGTTACATCATACCTACACTGTTACGTTTCTTAGCTAAGGAAATTAAATACGACAGCGATCAGTATCTTTATTAACTCTCCAGACAATAACGCAAACGCATTGTTTGAATTTAGTGAAAAATGCTTTTCCATTGTTATAAACCATGTAAATTAGATATTAAATACCATTTTAGTTGTTCTGATTGACATCTAGACAAAACACATAATCCAAAAAGTTGTGATAATGTGAGAATTCACTGTAGATTTAAATTGATACACCTTGAAAAAACCAGAGCATATAAAACCCCTTTCAAATAAAAATTAATATTACTATTTCTCTTTGAAGATACATCACACATTTTTTAAAATAATGTACACCTAACAATAATAAAAATCTTTAAAATATCAAAAGGTTCTTATCTTTAAACTCACCTGAGTATGTGAATAAAACATGGAGAAGTTTGACACTATGACAGGAACGGGCAGCGCGATGGTCAGTACCCCCGCCAACGCGCAGAGGGCGCCCACGAACATACCTAGGTACGTCTTGGGGGCCATGTCGCCATAGCCCACCGTGGTCATTGTAACGATTGCCCACCATAGCCCTAGGGGGATGGACTTGAATTGATTGTCGGGGTTATCCTGTGGACAAAAGAAAATGGTTAAAATAGTGAATCAAAGTTGTGATTGAAGTCGAATAATCCTATCACGGAGGTAACAGAAAATTCGTTATAGCTTAAAAAAAATAAACAGTGATGATCAGGAAGTTTTTTCATAATTGATAACATTCATCATAGTTTTTTGTGACGTAAAATTGACTATGGACTAGGCAGCTAGCAAATAGCTACAATTCATTTAATTTATATTTTGTTAATGGCCATCAAAATCGAAGGTTCATCATTTTAACAGTAAGATGGGCAATCAACAGTATCAAATATCGTTAAGTAAGTGTGATAATTAAACGACCTTAGCTATAACGAACCCTTTTGCAACTACTTAATTGGTTCACACAAAAGAGGCCCAAAACGTTATTGAAGTTTTTATAGACGTTCAAACCTAGTCAGTAAATATACCAATCCTACTTTTAACCGACTTCAAAAAAAGGAGGAGGTTCTCAGTTCGACGGAATCTTTTTTTTTTTTAATGTATGTTCCCCAATGACCGAAAAATTATTTTTGAAGTGAAACATTCTTTAGGCACGTTGGGCATTTTTGAGATAGGACTAAACCATTGATTTCGTGACACCGTGATGACACCAGCTTTTGACCAAGGACGCGTTAAAAAGACATCAACGCGTTGATTACCGCGGTGCGTGGAGTAAAAGACATCAACGCGTTTATTAACATGGAGCCGATTTTTTGTGAGTGCAGAGTGCAACTGTTTTTTTTTAAACAGTATTCTTTCAAATCGGTCCCATTGTCACTTGGTCACGATCTGATGATGGGATCTTGGAGAAATCGAGGGAACTCTTCGTATTATTATAGGCACACCTATAGCGATTTGGGTATTTGTTATAGTAACTCGTAGCACCATTTGGTAAAGTTGAACTGATGATGAAGGACACAGATATTCACCGGAACTACTCAATAATATGTATTTTAAGGGTTGCGATTCGATTACTTTAATATGGTTGGTAAGCAATTGATGCTCGTCCCAATTCATACGGTGCAGTGGAGCTGATGGTGAAGTACCAAGAGATCTCCTCAACAATTAAAGTCCCTGTATCGGGAAAGCAATATTTTGTAAAAAGTGATGAGCTGTTGACATTATTTAGGCTATTGTAAATGAGATAAATTACAAACCAACCATCTAAAAAGTGAAAAAAAAAAACAGTTTTTTACAAAAAAGACAACCGACTTCAAAACTATAAAGCGAAAAATAACTTTAATTTCGGAAATCGGTGGCAAGAAACTAAAATACTGATCCAAAGACACCGACTTCCAAAATTAAAGCTACTTTTCACTTTGTAGTTTGGAAGTCGGTTGTATTTTTATTTAAAAAAAATGTTTTCTTACTTCTTATTTATTTTCTTAGTAAATCTTGGTTTTCACTGACTTATGGTGAAGAAAGAATCAAATATCGCGTACATAAGTGAGAAATAATTAGTATGGTGATAATTCATCGTTTCGTTTTTGTAAAAAAGAGGCTTTTACCCTGCAGAGAAATAATTACAGGCCTGTATTATTGTTAATTGGATTACAGGCACTTTAATTTTGCACCAAAACGGAGTCTCTGTGGATAGCTTTAAATTAAAAACAGTAAGACTACAGTTAATTGTATTACAAGAATCACTCAACCAATTTATAATTAATTAATCCTAGTAATTAAAAACACTTGACACACACACTGAGAACGTTGTTATAACGCGAGAGTCTCAGCTGTATTGTAAAATAATTGATTTTATTCTTGCCAACTGACCCATTTCATGAGGTAGATATAGCCTGTCTATACTGGCTGTGGTAAACACGTGTAGTAAAACCATTAAACGAAGAGTAAAAAAAAAAACGAAAAAAATGAAGAGCTGGTTTCCTGTATATAAGAGGGTCACAAAATACGACGTAATCCTAGTCGGTACATGAATTAATTTAGTGGCACTCAGAACCAAAACCCTAGAAAAGCTATTATTTATATTAAAGCCCAATTGCGCCACAAAACCTTAAATATATCTAAAGGCTAATGAATTTAAAAGATGAGATTTTGCGCAGTTTTGATGAGGTTTATGATCATTTGGAAGAGATTATGGGCCCACTTGTACCTCAAATGACTTAATTCACCATTTAAAGATGACAGAGTTGGAATGATGTTTTAAATACATTTAGCGGTAAATGAATTAGAGATTCCGCATCAAAAATAACAATTTCAAATTAGAATCTCAAGACAGCTTTGATATAAGACAATTTTATAACAAATTGGCGTATGAACCCTTTTGTTAAAATAAACATACGAGCTCAAGGAAGGCCGCAATCAGATTATTCTGCGACACACCTGGGGTGTGTTGGTAATATTGCCTCTTCGGTTATATGCGTTCTAACCCCTTTTTGTTTATATGACAATTTCCTGCTCTTTGGTTTCGTAAGAGGCCCCCACTGTACCTACTCGTATACAAAGGAGCTACCAGAATTGGATTTAAAAGACAATTGCATGTTGTTGTTCTAAAATAATAGGTATGTTTTTGGAAATAAATAAATTAAATAAGTTTGCTTGTGCCTAATATGACGCATAAAATTAAAAATACAATACAAAAACTAAAAACAAATGAGGAAAATATGCGTCACATCTGCGAAAAACGGCCATCGCTCAGAATAATGATGCTACGAGTCATGTTCGCACACGAGCAGCAGAACAGAGTCACAGCAAACATTTTTTTTTTTTTTAGTAAATAAGGGAACAGTAGTATTATCAAAACAAAATATATTTTTTTTTTAAATGGCAACATTCCGGTGCACTATCATAGACTCACGCGCAGAGGCATAACGCTAAAAAATTGTGTTATCTGTGGACACAGCTATCACAGAGAAGAGAACTGAGTTTGAAATTTATAAATTACTTGATTACCTTTTTTGTCAGTGTTAGCAAATTACGCAATTGATATTCAGTATGGGATCATGGATAAAAAGCATAGATTTGTTGTTGTGATCACGCGAATTAATTATCTCAGTCTGAAAATCTGATGATCCTCTGAAGGTCTTGAGTTCGAACCCAAGGACGCACCTCTGAATTTTCGGATTCATGTGCATATTGTAAAATTATCACCTTCTTTCAAAAACGGTGAAGAAAAACATCGTGAGGAAACACCTGAGAGATATTTCTTGACACCAGCGGCATTTGAAGCCAAGTCAGAGGCTCATGAGCGGCATAAAAACTCTAACACATCCTGAGGATGCCTCGTTGAGAGGTTAAACACGTATCGATTTCTTTCAGGGCTTTTTATGGATCTTTAGAAATAGCTAAACGGAAAAGTTACTAAATATATCCACGTCTATTGTACTCTAACACCATTAAGTCACTAACCACACGATAAAGAAGTTTGAAAATCAGCTTTAGGGGAGGCTCTTTTGATATTACAAGTATTGTTTTCTTTCTGTTTTCTTAGTTTTAAGGGGTTTCTTTGTACTTATGCTAATAAAAGCATTTTTCCCTTTTGTATTTCTTTTATTACTTCTTTCTTTCGATCCACAACCAGCGAGTTTGTGGTTGGCCTGACGATCGTTAGACCAACCACAAAATCTCCCAATTAAACTAAAGATGAAAGTATTGCAAACTAAATTACAACATCGTTTAAAATAATTAATTAATTCTTGTTTGGTCACCCAGTTCAGTTCACACAAAATAAATGTTATTTGATTGCATTTTCAATTTGTTTGTTGTGTGCACTACCCATTATTTGTAACTTTGCTCGCGCTGTTTGTGTTTTGCAAGTAAATTGACATAGTATGTAAAGCTAGTTGGTAAACTATTTAATTACCAAACAATTAAAATGATACGTTAATTAAGCGTGAAACAAATGAAAAAGTATGAGCTACATTTTCTTTGTGATGGAAAAAATACATTTTGTTTCTTTTGCCTCTAGATTAAAGAGCTTTCGAAGTCTTGTATTTTTTCAGCAAAAAAGTTCTTGTGTTCAATACCGGCCCCTGTTTTTACCTTTTTGCCAGAGACTAAAATATCGCCTAAGAAATTTTACCAATACGCTGCGACACTATAAATAATATGAATATAATAGATACGTTCAATATTCCCAAGCTCTATTATTAAATAGAACATGCTCATTTTCTCTCCATTTTATTATTTTATGACAGTGGGGAAATTGCGTCATACACTTACAGTAGCAATGGCTTTCATTTTGACAGCTCAACAACATTCATTGCGTTATTTACGTTGTTGAATAGTAAAATATTTCGAATATATGCAGCAATGTATTAGCAATAACCTTCAAAATCATTCAGAGACACAACGGAATACGAGGATATTAGTTTTTGTTCAAAATGCTAAGCAATGAAGTAACTTGATTTTAAGTTTACATTAGGGAAACTAGATTGGATATACACTTTTTATGTTAGTTTTAGTTTAATTTGATATGAGGATTAAACTGTTTTGTTCTATTTGCAAATAGCATGTTTTTTATTCAATTCACATAAGCATGTTTTAATTTATTGCCAGATATTCAGTAAAAACATCAAATTAAAGCTTCGATTGGCTATTAAATGACACTTGTAATGCAGTCAGTTAGTGTAGAATCATGTAAAGTAAATTAATGAGTTGTGTGTGTGTGTTATTGGGTCTCAAGATGAAAGTCTTTGACCAGTGCCTGTTGCCAGTGATGACCTATGGTACTGAACGTGGTCGCTCAAAATGGGCCTTATTAGAAGGCTAAAAGTCACTCAAAAGGCAATGGAGAGGGTTATACTTGGAGTTTCCCTACGTGATCGAATCAAAAATGATAAGATCCACAGGAGAACCAAGGTAACCGACATAGCCCGAAGAATTAACTTTAAGGGCAGTGGACAGGGCACATTGCTCGCAGAACAGATGGCCGATGGGGCCGAAAGGTTCTGGAGAGGTGACTGCGTACTGGAAAACATAGCGTTGAAAGGCCTCACACAAGGTGGGCAGATGACCTTCTGAAGGCCGCAGGAATCCGCTGTATCCGGGAAGCAGAGAACCAGTCGAAATAGCGGTGCTTAGGGGAGACCTATGTCCACCAGTTGACCTCTTTTGACTTAAATGATGATTAAGTTATAGATATTCTGTTCCTTCTGTTGTGAAAGCCGAAACGCTACAAAAAAAGTTATAAAATTAATACTCATTAACTAGATGGATATCCAGAAGCGTTTTTCTATCTACTAATAACAAAAAAATGAAATCTGTCTGGAAAGCGAAATAATTATGGTCATTAATTTTCTATCAAAATAGCAGCCATAAGAATATGATCAAAATACCTGTAATAAATAATTATATATACAAAAGCCCGAGGTACATACTTCATTCTTTTTTTTGATTTATTATATATTATGCTATCGATATCGGCATCGGTAGCGGTATCGCCGATTATTTACTACAATGAAAATGTATCGTTACATCCCTAGTCAAAACTAATAATATTGTATAGTATTTTTTTGCTCAAAGATGATCCTATAAGAAAACCACGAAGATTACACTCACACATATGCATTTCTTATATAAAACATGTACCTCAAGGTAGATAACAAAACTAAGCGCATTGAAAAAAATACATTGGCGAGGAAATTTTCAATACTGGCGACCATATTGGTAAAGTTTCGTAACGCATTTTTTGGCGGAAATATAACAGCTGTGCGTTCGGTTTCCATAGTGTTGGGAAGGTATCGATATATGGTTATCGATACCTGATTATTTAATTTTTGGTATTCGGAGTTCGTTAACATTACAAGTAGGAGCTCCTGACCAAGAAGCTATGATATAATGTAATAAGACTATAATCACCACTATAGCTAAACAGATTCGCAATCATAAATAAAAATATTGCAACTTCATAAAAGATTTGAGGTCAGTAGATTTTTTGAGCCCACGGGAAGTGAGTAGAGAACCTATTTTATCTACATACCAATGCAGTAAAATTTATAATTTATAGATATTTAAATGATGAAAACTGGTTATTTATAATGTCTCTTTTTTTTAACTCAGACCACAAACTTTTACTCTCTTCCGTAAATTTGTCTATATTATTTAATATATCGATATTATTTTCACCTTTCAACATCCCTATATTTTTATAATGTCACCCAGTGTATTACGTAGAGTGTAAAAGTAAACGCGGCCACGCTCAGTATAACCGAGTTTTTGTGTGTCTTCGCAATTTTTATGTTTATGGTGGACAGAAGTTTTGCCATAAACATAGGGTGTAAGGGTGTAACACAAACAAAAGCTTCTGGTTACGTATCCCAGATTAATTATATGGTCATATACTCTCTTTGCGAGGGTGTCATGGGCAGAGTTTGGGGCTTATAATAGAATTGATGCAAAAAACAAAAGACGGTCAACTTCTGGTAACCCAATTACTGCGAAATAGTTCTTATGCCCAGTTGTCAACATTTGTTAGGCTTTTGACTGCTTATAAGAGTTCTCGTCTAAACAAGAGGTGGTAACCAGGGACCAAAAGAAATAACAATGAACTTGTCCAGGAATAGAATGCGATATCGGGGGTCGGTAATGACGCGCCTACTCGCACACTTATTATCATAATTTCTTTTTCATCCGATGGATCACTACAAAACAATTAAATATATTAAATATTCATAAATAATAGTGAAAATCTGGGACGATTTTTTTAGTTCATATAAAACATCAAACCCCTGACATCCTTTTATCTCGACGAAATTATTGAAATATGTGATTTTCCTCCGTGAGCGACATTAAATTAAAGTACACTGTTCATCCCGTTCCTACAATTTTTTTATTTCGTCATTATCTTATATTATTTATTCGAGGGAATGCTTAATATCTGCAATAAGTATCAGACATTATATATCTCTGCCTAATCCATCGGGGAATACAGGCATGATGTTATGTTTTATGTTTAATAAGTACAAAGACTATTTAATACACATTTATTGAAAAAATAATAATGTAGTAAGTTTATTCCGGAAGACTACATTAGCGTCTCAATAAAAAAATTGGGCATTATAGAAGAGCGTGGAAATTTTGCAATTTTATTTTTCTTTAATAACGGAAAATATCAAAATTCAAATAATTTAATCTACTCTATGCACAACTGAACATGAAATTTATATTAACACATCACTGAACCATAGACAATTTCGAGCGGCTATTGTTGTTTACATCTTTAGAAATTTTGAAAAAAAAATACATTAAAAAATATATATTTTATCCAATTTTCTATTGTCACCAAAAATATGAAAATATTGTCTGCAAAATTTCCAGCAAAATTCAGAGCCATTGTTCCATAAAATATTCCAACACTACTTAACATTGTTAGCTAAAATTCAATTAATCACTTTTCCAGTAACGCGAGCACTAACTTTTACAAAAATTGTGTAGTCACCATTATTGAATTGCCATTGACAATTTTGTTCAAAAATTTGTGCAAAGTTATCAACGAACTTTTTGTTATAAAGAAAATAAAGAAAGAAAATATTTTTGTTATTTGCGGTAAACAGGACGCTAGGACCTACACAAAAAAAAAAACAACAATTTTGGGGGAAAATATGCGTCACATCCACGCAAAACGGCCATTGCTCAGCATAATGCTGCGACCCTATGTGATACAGAGCCCCAGCGCTGGTTTTCAGCGAAAGTTGGAATTGACGTGATAACATCGACCGGTGCAACATGCAATGACACATATATATAAAAAATAAAAAATGAAATAAATACACAATACTTAATTCTAAATGTTTATATAAATATGATATTTAAAATGACAACATTCCGTCATCCGTTCCGTTGTTCCACTATCGGACACCTATCAAGCAAACAAGCGGGCAGCTAACACAATAATAAGTGGACACCGCCGCCTATGGATATCTGCAATACCAGAAGTCCAATATTCCGAATTTCTAAGAACGTTAGCATTCTATCTGTCAAAAATACCTCTAAATTTATCTCACAAGTTTTTTAGATTGATATCGCTGATAAGATTGCGCTTACAATTTGAACGTTTTTGAGGCCCGGACTCCATCAAAGCGGAAAGGAGACGAGTGGAGAAGAGATGTGTTGGAAACAACCAATAAGATTTCGTTATTAAAAAATCTTGTCTCCGCTTAGCTTCAGTGGATACGGTAGAATAATGAGGAGAAGAGATGTCTCATATTTGTTAAGCGCGTGAAAACAGAGATGTGAGCTGTGCACCGCTAGTCGCCCGCGTCGGACAACCCGCCCACCGCTCCCGCGCCATTCGACACTCGCCTAGTATAGATAGTGCACAGCACATATCTCTGCTCTAGTCTAACCAGTACAATCTCCGCACAGTTTCGGTTGATACACCCTAGCTGTTAATTATGGCCTCTACTCTCCGCATCGCACATCTCAGTCCATCTCCGCTTCGGTGGAATCTGGGCTTCACTAAGGTTTTTGGCCTTCTGAAAAATCTCAGTGCGTTTCCACTTCAGAGACAAAGTTGAAATTCATATTTGGAATCGTAAAATTGGAAGCTCGAATAGTTCACAATCGCCTTTGAACCAATTATACAAATAGTGATGTATCGTTTAATTTGGAAAATTAATGGGTGCGTCGACTAAACAAACATTGTTTCAATAACTACAAACAGACATGTGTGTTTGTTTTGTTTTCGCGGCACAATAATCGAATCCAAATTTCTAGATATTTTAAAAATCGATACATGTCTATACAATACTGTCATATCAATACTGATGCATGTCTATTTAAAATTAAGCTAGATTAACAACGGGATTATTCCAGATTCCAAGTAAAAAATATACTAAAATGTATTCAAAAAGCATCCACGAGTGGCGATACACAATTGTTTTTAGCTGTAAATACTCGTTAATAAATTTATTGACTGGAAAAACATGCATATTACGGTTGGCTTGTTTTAGTAATAATTTGCCTCCATGCAATCTCTGTGAGACTTAATTGATATGTTTTCGATCATAAACTGAATTTTCCCTTATGCATAGTCATGAATATGTTCGAATTTCGATCGTAGAAACAGACTGGAGAAGGCATAATATGTGCCGCTTGATTATGATCAAATTATACATAATTTTATTGTTCAACCTTGCAGTGTGCCGAGTGAATTTTTAATCAACTCGAACGTGACGTTTGAGTTGGTTAGGAATATATGTGCCAGTAATGAGCACAAAAGTATGCAAGTAGCTTGCATGCCAATGCAAGATACCTATTAGACTAATGTTATCATCAATCAGAAGTTTTTTATGGTACCACGGCAACGTACATGGTTACATACTTTTGATCAAGTTACTAGTATTGTGTACCAATACCTGGTTTTATAACAATTAAATACAATTTTAACTAATAGACTTGACATACAGATAATTATTGTAGTATTTCCCAGTGTGTCCCACCTCAGCCTTGATTTGAGATGGCAAATGAGAAACCTTGATTCTGGGGTCTATTTAATAAAACCGACAGGCTACAGGTGACAGTCAACAATCCGAAAATTTTGTAAGTTTTGTTCACAATTTTATGCTTTATGAAAAGGACAAAATGTGTGTGTGTTAAATAGGGTCCTTGCGGAAAAGAACGGAAGTTGATTCGTGACAAAAACATCATTGCACTTCACTAAAATTACTCCACATTGAGGGTGTTGACAGATATAAATCCCACAAGCACAAACGCTTAGTCTTTCATGACCCAAGTTAAATGCCCCTTGGAAATGCCATTTTTTTGAGTGGAAAATTATCAAATAACTTCTCCCGTTCTGCCTCCCTCCCAAAACAGCCGTGTCCGATGAAGACCTGCGTCAGGCAGAGGGTGAAGACGCTGTGGCGCCTCTCTAGCCACTCCTCAAAGAGGGGACTTATAGGCGCAATTTTGGCGTGCCCACCCTTGGAAATGCCTGACCTATAACTCAGATTTCTGGAGACCAATTCCTATGATTAATTAATAACGTTCAAAATCTAGTCGCAGTTTATCTCAGCGACAATGAATTTCATAAACTTGTTAAAGATGTAGGTAAATAAGATATATTTTGGCAGATTTAGACTGAGATTAGAAAACAACCGTTCTCAAAAACCCCTGTGATATGTCCAATTTTGCGTTTTCAATCATCTGTGTTTTCAACTTTTGTCAGTAGAACGAATTGACAGACAATTAACTTTCAGTGGACCTCTCGGTTCCGCTTGATGGCTGAAATTCAGTCATTTTTCGCCCACTTATATATACTGCAGAGGTGATATTCAGGCGTCGTTTTTTACTTTTTCCAGCAATAACACTTTGTTATCGGTCGTTTGTTTTCATGATATTTCAATTACGGGTAATGGAGATTTTGGAAGGTTTGGCAGCAAAGTGAATTGTAAAAATTTTAATGCTGTTAATTTCATGGGTCATTTCATGGTTACCGTAAAATGCTGCTATGGGATTACGCTAAGAGAATGGGAAACCCTCCAGCTTTTTTGGTTATTTTCAAAAGCTAGACCAAATTTTGAATTTGTTCATTCATTTATTTATTTATTTATCTCTCCCTCCATATTTTAGTGGTTCACGTTACATAGTAAAACAATAAGCTTCTTGATAATAATTATGATTAAAATTATCAAATTGGCTATGAAATATTTATTGGTAGAAACGAGCCCCATTGATATTAAGTTTATTTAAATTATATACCTTCCAAAGTAGCTTTCAAAAGGTAATTCCACAAAATAATTTCATCATAATAAGCCCGGACATAATATTTAAGAGCTTTATGAAAATGAAAATTATGTATGAAATAAAATTTTCAGCAATTTATTCAGTGTTCCAGCGAAGTGGTCATTTTGTGGGCATAATCACTTTGTTTTCGTGAGAACGTTGATACGATGCAATTTTCATGAAATCATAATGGTATATTAAATGTGTATGAAATGGGAAAAATAATTGAGTTTGGTTTGGAGTTTCGGGTATTTTAAATGTAACATTTACGGGATAAAGTACTCATTTTTTTTACGTTCTGCAGATAGGAAACGTGAGTGTGTGAACCAGCGTTAGACAGCATCTGTCTGACATTAATGCTGAAATGAATCTTTTTGGCGCAGCCGTAAGGCACACACTATTGTTAATAAACATTATTTTCACTTTTTCATGTTGATATTTATATTTTGTGTTTCACGAACTGTGTCCAAATAAAAGTTTCTTTTTCTTTATAAATTTATGATCTTATTATAGACTGTTTAATAATAAATAACTGCAAGGCTTGCGGTTTTGCTTGCATAGAATTTGGAAACCATATTATCAATTTGAGTGAAAATAAGCTAGGCAATAGGCTCGCCCCCTGTTACATTGGAGTTAAATATAACTGGCGAAACTTGGGTATACTATAGGTATTGTCCACTCTGAAATGACACGCCCCTCCACCGTATTACCGTGTGCGTAAAATGAGCTAGTGGGGTGCGTCTTTTCAGAGTGGACAAGTTTCACACCTCTGCCTAACCCTTTTGTTGATTTTTATAAGGTTCGATTTGGTTTGTGTGAGGTTTTAATAAGAAAAGACGTGTGTATGAGTGTTCGACTCTATCTCGCATAACAGTATCTGGGACGCATTGGAGCATCAGAACCTTCACTCTACATACATCAATGTTATCAAGGATATATATAGAAAAAGCACAAGTCGGGTTAAACTGGACAGGCTAGGCCAAGAATTTAATATTCGTAGAGGCGTGAAACAGGGAGACCCGCTATCACCAAAGATCTTCATTGCTGTCTTACAAAATATAATGAAAGACCTAGACTGGGATCAAAAAGGAATAAATATAGATGGGAATAACCTCAGTAACCTGAGATTCGCCGACGATATAGTACTTTTTGCTAAGTCATCAAAACAACTCCAGGAAATGCTGATAGAACTAAGCGCTGTTAGCGAAAATATTGGGCTACAACTTAACACCTCAAAGACAAAGATAGCTACCAACGGCACTAAAGATATCATAATAATAAACCGAACAACAATGGAGTACGTAGAGAGCTATACATACCTTGGAAAACAAATTTAATTCCAAAACACAAGACACCTAGACGAAATAGAAAGGCGCATTAACATGACGTGGAAAAAATACTGGAGTAACAAGGAAATATTAAAATCAAAACTCCCAATAAGACTAAAGAAGAAAGTGATGGATTCGAGCCTCCTGCCCTGCTTAACATACGGTGCCCAAACCTGGATCTTTAACAAAAAAAATATGTCACAAATACGCCCTTGTCAACGGGCTATGGAGAGGAGCATCCTCGGCATAAAAATTTTAGAAAAAGAAAATAGTGAAAAAATAAGACAAAAGACCCAAGTGATAGACGCACTGAAACATGCACTACGTTTAAAATGGAAATGGGCAGGACACATCGCCCGCTCCTCTACACACAGATGGGTCAAGCGAGCAACCATTTGGAAGGGCCCTGGAGGTCCTGGAGCAAAAAGAAAAAAGGGCAGACCAACAGCTCGCTGGGTCGACGACATACCAGAGGTAGCAGGAAGAAACTGGGTGAAAACAGCTACCGACAGGAAAAAATGGAGGCAACTGGAGGAGGCCTATACCCGAAAGGGGCCATGACATATTTAGCTTAGAATATTTATACTTAATGTACTTTTTTAACGGTAACCGATGTTTTGGATTAATAAAGGCTTTATTATTATTATTAATATAGTAGGAAGTAGGACTAGCGACCTAACGACTAGACAATACATCCAGGTTTTTTTAATAAATATAATTTTAATATTAATGTATTTGACCGCGCGCTAATTTATTCTTCCGGAATAAATTTTCAAAATTATGGTGAAAATCGGTTAAAAATCCGTTGTGTAGTAAAAAAGAACAACGTGGTTATTTAGACGGACACAAAATCGACTTTAATCTATAATGTGTATAAATACCATCGCATTATCCATATGCTGCCCACTACAGTACATAAATAAACCCTCCTCTATAAGTGGGCAATTTCCAGACACTCAATATTTATAAAGGATAAAGCTATCTCCACACGTGCGTAGGTAGGACTTTAAAATAGCAAGCCAGAATAGCGCATAAAAGTCCTCCGCATAATATGAGGTGATTAAAATAACTTTGCATAAATTTTATGACGTTTTCATGCATCACAATGTAAAGCAGTTTATTTTGAGAAATTGTGCAATGAAAATTAATAGAAAGGGTTTTAGGTCTAAAAAATGCTGATTTTAACTGGAAATACCATGTCTAATTAAAATGGAATGCATATTAGAGTGTAGTCAATACAATAATGATGCGAAGAAAACAAAGAACCATGACAAAAAACCGGCTAGGTGTGTGTCGGATCACGCACAATCAAGGGTTCCGTAGTTGGGATGAATTTATCCCAAGAACAAACTTAACATTGTCGTTGAAAAACACGTTCTCCCATACATTCCAACTGGAATTAATGTAAGTTTATATGCACAATATTGAGAGATTTACCATGTTATTTTAAGACAAATAGACTTCTTATAGGTTTTCCTGTAATCTATGAGATTTAAACCATTCTTATTTTTAAATTTTTGGCTCAGTTGTTTCGGAGATAAGGTCCTTTAGGTAAGATTAAAAATTAAAAAAAAATGTATTTAAGATCCTCACAACAAGCCCTTTCATTTGATATACCACTCGGTAAAGTTTGAAAACTTTTTTTGTTTTTCTGATTTGCCCCCAAAAGTGACCCTCATCTTTAAAATCCGTTTATAAATTTACGTTATCATTGCTGTTAAATTATTGTTGCTGGATCACAGAAATACATGCATGTGTGTACCAAATTTCAACTTAATCAGTCCATTAGATTCAGAGCAAATTGGCTGTGACCGACGGACAGACAGACAGACACACGACAAGTGATCCTATAAGGATTCCGTTTTTTTTTTCCTTTTGAGGTACGGAACCCTAAAAACTTACTACTTTTAGTAAATGTAACTTCTATTAATTACATAATTTGAACAACAAAGTTAACAGTTCCCTTGCTCTTTAAACTGAAATAAAGCAATTGGTTAAGTGGAATTCCAAACTGGTTAGCAAGAAGCTTAACTAAGTAGTACTGTTCCTAAATTCATGATAGAACACAAAAACAAATACACATACATAAACACATACACACAAACACACACACATACACAAACACACACACACACACAAATCAATAGATATCTATATAAACACACTTATCTACAACACACCCATATCAATACGGGCTTACGTACGTGTTTGTGTGACAGAACACCGAATACGTAGAAATTATTGGCAAACCAACAAAAGAAAGTTGGTTTGGTATTTCGACACCTTGTGATAGAACTATATTTTTCCCCTGTATTTTGTCATGGTGTAAACGTTCTGTCTCTTTTTTCAAAGAATTTCATTGAAAGTGTTATTTGTATGAAGATAAAAGAAACTCTACTCTGAACCTACTTTTAGAATTCTTAAGAAGAAGATGGTTGCACCCATCATCTTCATTTGTAAAGATAGATATGTGTTCGCGGGCATGTGCGTATGTGGCATATACTCCTTTTGCTTCGTTTCCGTTCATATATCTGGTATATATGAACGGAAACGAAGCAAAAGGAGTATGTAAGGATCATAACAGGTGGCGTTCTGCAGTTTCTGCCTACCTCCATGGAAAGAAGTCGTGAGGCTATGTATATATGTGTAGATCTACAAGACTTTTGTGTTTTATGTACTTTTTGTCAAAAAAGAGCATTGTAATTCAATAAGATTAAATATATATAATACTGTTATCAAGTAAACAATTTTTACCCCATTTCGAGAAAACAAACTATTACGTCACATTTCACCTCACCTTACAAGGGTCTTGAACATTACACGCCACGCTGTATTTCCATGTAATATAGATACATACCGAGTACACGAAGCCTTATATACAATGAAACGCGAACTAGAAGTTCCACCAATGTATTGAGGCAATCGGACCATAATTTACATAGTTCCACCTACAAGTAATCAGGTAGTTATGAGTAAGCAGCAGTTATGAGGCTCTTTACCGGAAAATCATTTTTTTATTAAAAGGTCCCAAATCTACTGTAGACTGAATTCTCTATTAATTATAAACAGAAATATTTATGTAAAAAGATAAAACCTAATTTAGTTTAAATTGTTGAGATATTATCATCATCGTTTCAGCCGAAAGACGTCCACTGCTGGACATAGGCCTCCCCCAAGCACCGCCACTTCAACCGATTCTGTGCTTCCCGCATCCAGCGGATTCCTGCGGCCTTCACAAGGACATCAGTCCATCTTGTGAGAGGCCTTCCAACGCTACGACTTCCAGTACGCAGTCGCTACTCTAGAACCTTTCGGCCCCATTGACCATCCCTTCTGCGAGCAATGTGCCCTGCACATTGCCACTTAAGTTTGACAATTCTTCCGGCTATGTCAGTTACCTTGGTTCTCCTGCGTATCTCTTTATTTCTGATTCGATCACGTAGGAAACTAGGAACTGACTTTCGTCTTGAGACACTTTGGTATGTGGGACGAGAAGATATTGCGTAGCTTTCCGAACGCTGCTCAGCGGAGTTGGTTTCGACGATTGACCACTTTTTCGAAGTTAGACCTACCTAGCTGGATAGTTTATCCTAGGTAAACATACTTGTCCACAACTTCGAGCGAAGCGTCTCCGATCTTCATGAGAGCAGAGTTACTATAGCTTTTCTCATAAAATCTTCCTTCGTCAAAATTCGGTTACAATCATGTTAGAAAAAGTAAGTAAAAGAAGAAAACTATAGTGTTTTAAACGAAACAAATGTAGGTAAACATTACCTAAAGTTTCAGAAAATTTGTGAATGAAATAATTACATTATATTAAGATTTTATAATTAAAGCAGTGGTGGCCCAGTACAAGCGGCAGCGACTTACAAGTTGTAGGTCGTAGGTTCAAAGTGTTCAAACCTATACAGACACTTTGTTTAAATTCTTTTACCAAAATGACTCTTAAAACGGTGAAGGAAAACATCAACCGAACATTCGAGGACATTGTGACATTCACCATAATGAGCCCGCGTGGGCCTACTCCCTCTCACGGAGAGGACTCCTCCCACCAGTGGGAACATTATAAGCGGATTATGTAAGATTATGTAAGATAATGAGCATATAACGTTCCCACTGCTAGGACCCGTACCTCCTATGAGAGAGAGATTATAAATAATAATTATTATTATCTTAATCAAAATCCCAAAAACACATCAAGTTCCCGTCGCTAACTTAACTATCGTTCATCCGAATTATTGACAGAGGTAACAAAAGGAAAGTTCGCTTCCATACGACAGGGGTGATGCATTGTGATCGAACTGTTCGTTATTTGCGGTTTGAGCGAACAGTAGATAGTTCGCACGTGTGTGGTTTTGTTTGTTTGGGTTATTTGAGTGGTACTATTGTTTTGCGTGTTCGCTTCTGTGAAGGAAGAACTATGGATAACTATTTTAATACTGTATGTAATATTTAATGTAGCGTGATAAATGTATAATTAATATAATGTAATGATTAATGCATGACTTATATAATGAATATAATATAATAATAATAAAAATGATAAATATATGAATAATGGTATTAATATAATATAATGTAAACTGTTTATTAACGGTTTTTTTTTTTTTGGAAATCTGTGTAAATTGCAATGCCTGAACAGGCAACTAAGTTCTAAGAACCTACCTATTATAACATCTTTGTATACCTACACTTAGTTCGCAATAAAGAAATTTGAATTTGAATTTGAATTTGAATGGATAGCTTGCTAGCTCGTAATTGAAACTATCTACCTTTCAACAAAATTACGTAATTTGTTAAAAGTGGTTGTACTATAGGTACATCTCTGCTTAACCCCTGTGTGAAACAAGCGTGACGTTATGTGTGTGTAAATTCTATTGTTTTTAGAATAAAATCAATTTTTTCACTCATTGCCGCTCTTTCACGGGAGGATCGAATTGCTAAATTGTGGCCAATAGACGGATAAATCGTAATTACCGGTATCAGGAAAATTACACGGTCTAGTCGCTCTATCCTTGACAATAACTATTGTCTTTGGATAATAAATGTACGGGAATACTAATGCGTTCAACATGCGTCCGCGCAAGTGTGCACAGTAGCGGTTAGTGATTTATTATGACTGTCTGGCAGTGTATAAAAAAAAACAGTGGCACTCCGGGAGTGCCGACAGAAGTAAAAACTTGAAAAACATCGGCACCATGGTAATCAACGCGTTGATGTCTTTTTAATAGTCAAAAGCTGGTGTCATCACGGTGTCGCGAAATTAATGGTTTAGTCCCATCTCAAAAATGTCCAACGCACCTAAAGAAGTTTTCACTTCAAAAAAGATATTATGGTATGAGCGCGTCCTGTGATCGCCACAATCACAACGAAATTCAATAAAACGCATATTTGTACACCATCGGGAACATATATTGAATGCGTTGATAAAACTCTTAAAAAAATAATTAAGAAAAACTCACCTGAGACTTCTCAGCATAATAAACAAGGCTCGCAAATATCACGATGCCGAGCACCAAAAAAAACACCAACAAGGTCAGTTCCTTCGCCGAAGCCTTGAAGGTATGCACCAGTATTTTCAACCCTGGACTGTGCCTCGTCAGCTTGAATAGCCTCAGGATCTTAATGATAGAGATGAACTCCAGGATGTCAGCTTTGTCTACGTACTGTCGGACCACTGTCAGTTCCACCACTACGTCCATGTAAAAAACTAGGGTAGCTATAAAATCTATGATGTTCACTGGCGATTTCACGAATTCTATTAGGTTTGGCGCTACCTGTAACAAAAGAGAAGGGATGTTAGTCTAAAATAATATTTCCCACTTATAAAGGCTCTTTCAAACAGACGCGACACGCGACGCGACACAAAGACACCGCTCGTCGCGCAACGGGCGGTGTCTTTGTGTCGCGTCGCGTGTCGCGCTGTTTGAAAGAGCCTTAACACGCAATATTTAAATTAAAGTGTTACGATAAAAGGTGCTAAGTACCTACACACAAGTTCGAGTCGGCATGATTCGGCACAACCGGGCGGCAAAATCAAATATAATTATGTAGATTTAATATGTTCAGGAACAAACTTTCATAAAAAACAAAACAACTGACTTCCAAAAAAAAAACACTATAAACTGAAAAATAATTTAAATTTCGGAAGTCGGTGTCTTTTTTATATTTTCGTTATTTGCCACCGACTTCCGAAATTTAAGTTATTTTTCGCTTTGTAGTCGATTTGTGGCTTTAGTAAATGACTTTTTGGAAGTCGATTGTTTTTCTTTTTTATAAAAAGTTTTTATTTTTGTTTTTTTAGTAGGTCAGTTTGTAATTTATTTAAGTTACAATAACCTAATGTCAACTGCTCATCACCTTTTACAAGATATTGCTTTTCCCGATACAGGGACGTTAATCGTTGAAGAGTTCTCTTGGTACTCCACCATCTGCTCCACTTCTTCATATGCATTGTGACGAGCATAAATTGCTTGGCAACCATAACCAAACGATCGAATCACACACTTGGTCGCAACGGCCAACTAGCCGCAGATCAGACCACGGACCATGACTGGCCGGAGTAGTGGTAGTTTAGTGCGCGAGATCCCTTAGGCCCTGACTCCACCAAAGCAGAGACGGGCGGAGATGTCTGAAACGGGGACTAGAAGAGATGTTTTTCAGCTAGGGTGTATCCACCGAAGCTGTGCGAAGATACGTATTGACTAGATTGGAGCGGAGATGTATGCTGGCTAGAGCGGAGATGTGTACTGGCTAAAGCGGAGATGTGTGCTGGCTAAAGCGGAGATGTGTGCTGGCTAGAGCGGAACTGTTACGGCACGCCACTCACATAGCTTCTCATCTCCGCTAAGCGCCGTCGCCGGTTTGCGAGGCACAGCTCACATCTCCGCTTTGTACCGTCACCCAGCTCTCAGCGAGGTCCAGCCATACAAATATGGTCAGTGGTCTCCATTGAAGCGAGATGTCTGAATAACGAAATTCTATTGGTTGTTTAAAAGACATGTCCTTTTCTCTCGTCTCGTCTTCGCCTTGGTGGAGTCCGGGCCTTAAGCTGTCGGTCCCAGTTGATATTCGTAGATCTTTGACAGACGTTGCGAGTAGTCAGAAAGTCGAAAGTCTGAGAGCCAGTTAAGCCAAAACTCCAATAACTGGGTTTTTGAGGTCAGATAGGCATCAATATTCATTCCTTCCCTGTATCGCAGCAGTTGGAAAATTTATTACCAGCCTTATTATTATACTAAGGTGTACATAGACGTACAATATCATATACATAATTATGTATTCTCATCGCTTTTAGCTTGCAGTTTAAACATTTAACCTTCAAGTCTTCAGTGCATGCATTACGTACTATTAGTTATTATGTATTGTTACTCGCTAGATTCATGGCGGCACGAGCAGGGCTTCTAATTGAGAACTCAGCGAGTTATTAATATGCTAAACTTTGCACTAGTTTGTAAACTAAGGTATTTCCTGTGTAGCTCTTAAGAAAGTTTTATGTGCTGATAATATAGTTTTGTTTCAATTATGTTTATAGGGTCTGTATCAAAGGTGTGTGTATAGACAATTTAAAGGCACTTTTAATAAAAATAAAAATAAAACGATAAGGTAATTTGATGGGAATTTTTATTTTTATCATTTAAATAAACTATGTCTATGAATCGCGCGTGGTTGGTCACAGTTCTAACCAAACCTAACCCATTTGTTCGGGGTACCCTAGCTTAGTCACTGCGACCAACAATGAGAAAAGGCCAGAAGGTTAAAAAGAGGATCAGTTAAATAATTTCTGTTTTTTTATTACAATCTCAGTGTTTTTTAGAACAAATCTTTGCATTAATCTATAATAAAAGTGATCTATTACCGCAGTCGCAGACGCTTGTTAATGATATTTAACCACTACCTAAGGCATTAATATTATACTATATATAATTGAATGCGTTAAGCACACGTTTTAGTGCTTATATAGATGAGATGCGATGTCACGGCCGTCCTAAGCAAACTATAGAGTCTAATGTCCATTTGCATAAAATCTAGGCCTGCTGGCTTACCCTATTACCTAAATGGACACTTAAAAAGACTAGGCTTTAAAGTGTTCCTAATAATCCCATATTCACAAGTGATGTTGATGACCTGTTCAACCGAAGGCGAAAAGCGAATAGAGCTCGCAAGTAAGAGCAAGTTGACGAACAACGAGCAGCGCGTGCGCAACGGCGATAAGCGATTACTCGCTGGTATGCGTTTGTATCTAGCGTGAATCTCACAGCGAGCGTCGCTGAGTGAATACTCTCTTTGATAGCTTTTGTCACTGCGACAACCGCGGACGCGGCGGTGTGAACTGTCGGCGATGATCTATTAATATAATACGTATCTCTTTTACACGGGATTTGTGTACGTTTCATGAGTGACAATATCGTTGATAGTCGTATCCTCGCTGGCGGTGGGTTACCCTGCTCGATAACGAGGTGCCAGCAGTTATTGCAGCTGAGCACGTAGCTTTAAATTCCCCGACTAATAATCATGATCAAAACTTTGATCCAGCCCGTCCCATCCTTGATGTCCTCCCTCCGATTGACGCCCTAAGCCGAGGTTCGTACCCCACAGGGGGTGCCCTTGGCGAGCGTTTATCTAGTTTTAATTGACATAGTTGAATAACCCCTGGCTGGAGGTTTTAGGTGTAGCAGCTGAAGGCACCAGGAAAACCCGGTTAAGTAGTCATGATCTCAGAGGTCAACTACGAGATGCCGTAACTAAAAAAAAAAAAAAACTGGCGGTGGGACCTACCTTCCTCGGAAGGTTTCGTAAATTATCGTTTTCATACGAGTACGTCGGTGTTGGTTTAATAAATGTCAATTTTTTTTATGCGTAATTATCCTATTATGCTACCTATTTATATTCGTATTGATAGTATTATTTATTTCTATATGCAAACTACTATAATATTATATTGAAACATGACATACTAATTTTATTTACTATACTATTAAAGATATTCCTGTACATCATCACGCTAACACTTTGCCGGACTTATTTATCATAGGACACACACACAGCCTGGTTCATCGGCGCAATGTTGCCCGCCTGCGGCCAAAGCGTGGAACTCTCTGCCAGCGTCTGTGTTCCCCTTGCACGTATAACCCGTCAGCCTTCAAAGCAAGAGTGAACAGGCATCTTCTAAGCTTGGTCGTTCCATCATAGTCCTCATCCATCGCTTTCCATCAGGCGAGATCAAGGTCAAGGTCAAAACCAAAACCATGAAAAAAAAATTTGGACAATTTTCTGCGCAAGTGGTTCCAATCTACAGGTTATGGATCAAGTTGACAGGCTATAAATTAAATTTGTAGATTATTTTTTTTCTGTATTTCTGTTATAATAGTCTAGTTGCTTCAAAAGTTACTATTAAATTAAGCGAGAGCTTAGATTGATTCTTAGTTTAGAAAAAGTACTAGCCGATAAGTTTTAGGTATCGTATCTAATAGGTATTATTTATGTACGAGGTGTGGTGTTGCCTTTTTCCTTCCGTGGTTTGGTTTTCAAGTAATTACTAAGTAATTACTAATTTTTAATTTTTAATGAATTTAAAGAATGTATTTATTTTATTTCATATTATTTTATTTTAAAATTTTAATGAGTTGAAAGCTGCAGTTAACTTATTGATTTATTTTACAATTTAATTTTATCTTCTTATCCCTTTCCTTTGTTATTTATTTAAGTTAAAGTAATTATTATTGTGGCATGCATTTTAATCTTTGTTTACTAACGTAATTTTAAAGTAGTATCATAGTAGGAGGAGGAGGGGTAACATATAAATGGATCACTGTATCTGAGATAAATAAATAAAAAAATTAACAAACTACGTGGTGCTCGATTTTAAAACATTTAGAATTTTGTTATTTAAACATTGTAGGTGTAGGTAAGATTTTATAATTTTTAGGTAATAGTTATCAATGCAACTCCTGAGTGATAGCTTCCAAGTAATATTTTTATTAGGTTTTTAGACAATGCTTGTGTGAGCAACCATTATCAGTATATTGAGCTCAGTTGCCCAAACGAATTTTACTATGAACAACACTACGAAATATGCCTTTGTAAATACACTTTGCACTGGGCTGGCTCTAAGGTATTCCTTTGAAATAGTTGCATTTCGGCTGAATGAATGAAGACACACACCTGCCTGACGCAAGGCAAAGGCTTTACACGAAATATATAAAGTGAATGTACCAATGTTCACTACAATGAACAGCCAAAGGGAATATTTTAAACCGACTTCAAAAAAAGGAGGAGGACTGTTTACTCGAAAACGAAAAAATCTTTTTTTGTTTGAAAGGGTATACTTTCAAGTTAGTCCCATTAACATTTGGTCACGATCTGATGATAGAATCTTGAAGAAATCGAGGGAACTCTTCAAATCTTATAGGCACATCTATGGCAATTTGGGTATTTTTGATGAGCAGTTTACATTAGGCTATTGTAGCTTAGATAAATTACAATCCTCGGTGGATTGTAATTTATCTAAGTTACAATAACCTACTAAAAACGGAAAAAAAAACTTTTTTACAAACAATGGAACCGACTTCCAAAGTACAAAGTGAAAAATAACTTTAATTTCGGAAGTCGTTGTCAAAAAACTAAAATACTGATCCAGACACCGACTTCCGAAATTAAAGTTATTTTTCATTTTGTAGTTCGGAAGTCGGTTGTAATTTTTGTAAAAAAAATATATATAATCTCTGTGCTTTTTAAAAGGATTGGTATCCCGGTCCTTTTAAAGCTCAGAATTACAGCAGGCATTCCTTTGAAGTAATCCCGTTGCCTTTTCGCTAACATGCACGAATAGGTAAGACTAGGCTTCGTCCTTTAGGTAAAACTCTTTAATGAAATCTCATTTATACCTACTTTAATACGGAAGGTATATTCTTTACTTAGGTATCAACATGTAGGTATCTCAAAACAAAGAAATTCTTTCAAGATTTACTTTTCATATAGACAATTCTAAAAAGCCTGAATTTAGGAACATCATTCCAATTAATCATGTCCTACGGAGAACATGCTTACTTATAACGTCAATGACATTAACAATTATTTATCTTAGATTTTCTGATGAATTATAAATTTATTTATTAATAAAAAATAAAATAATAAAAAAGATTAATAATGACAAATTGTATGGACCACCACAGAATCTGCCATCATCGCCAATCACTAATCCACTTATACAATCAAGCTAATCACAGAACTGTATCCACAACCATTGTTCTCATCGCGACTGAAAATCCACCATAAACCCATTGACTGTTGGTCATAACAATAATGAAGTGAAAACAGGCTCTAATGTCGATACGGACACAATAGAAATGGCCGGAAGACAATAAAAGTAAGTGTTTTAGATTGTAGCTGTTTTTCGAGTAGATTTCTATGTGAAATCAGAATTTAAGGGGATTCTCTGATGAGTAACTTTTGTAATAATGATAAGCGATTATAAGGGCTATAGCGCCGGAATTCTAAATCAAAAACCTGTTTCATGCTAGGTGACTACACGCCTTCCCATAATGCTTCCGATGAGAGAATGCGTTCTTAAAATCTGTCAGTTATATACTCTACAAGGTTATTGTGGCGCATGGCCAAAATCAGTTTTAACGCTGCTATTTTGTTTTTTCAATATATTTCACAAAACAATTGCACAAATGTTTACGAACAGCGCCAGTGTCAACGTCATTTGATTCGTCATTGATTTTAAATCTAACAGCAACTTTACAGCAACGACATTATAGATTACTGTGATTCAAAATCAGAGGTAAAATAGCTCTGAAAGGACAAATACAAATGTTGAGTACGAAAGAATACGTGTTTTACGAATTTAAACTTTATTACTTCTTAATACTGTCGAAGTGATGGATATCAGGAACGCATTCTCTCAGTGGTCTGAATATAATAGCGATAAGGTTCGGTCATAACTGAATAATGAATTTCCGTCACTACGGCCAAGCCGCAAAAGCAGTGACCAGTAAAAAAACTGGCTGGTACTGCCAATTATGTACGTGACGTCAGCGAAGAGACATAGTCACTCAAGTGCAAAGTTGGCAACAATGGCTGACGGGCAATGCATAAACATAGTGACAATAAGTTATGGTTAACCATACAGGTTCTACTGATTGTTGTCGCATCAATAAACTTCCTACATAGAAAAAAAAAATGTCCACGCAAAATCAAAATGTGAACATTTAAATGTGATTTTGTGACGTGTGTGTGTGTGAATATAATGTATATTTTTCTAATATAAGCGAACATTACACCATATACCTACTAATACAACCAATTCCCGATAAAAAACGTATAAATCAAGAAAAATCGCTTTCAGTAAAAAACCGCTTACGGCTATACTTCGCAATTTCAATAAAAAAGGTCCAGACTGTGTGCTATACGCATATAACGTACACATTAAAAAGAAACCGAAAATGTTCGCGAAAGGCTAAGAGGCCCAAACAAACACGGGGGCCAATTAACGGGGCCCTTATCACGCCTTTGGGCCCGCAGTACTGGAGATAATGAGACGATTTCAAATAAAAAATATGTGCCCTAAGCACTGCGTAGTTGAAAGGGTTTAGGATTTTAAGGTCTGGTTTTCGTAACGCGATTTTTATGCGATTATTAAAACTGTTTGGAAGTCTATGATTATTTTTAAATTCATGATTCTAATCACGAATCGAATCACAAGCTGGCAGCTCCCCGATGTTAAGCCTCCCTCCCTGAGACAGTTGAAATATTATATGTGCCTGTAATTACAATTCTAACTCCTGTAGGTATTTAAAAACTTTCAAAATCTTATCTCAAACAGTTGGTAAATTAGAGGATTTTTTGACAGATTGCGACTGAGAAGAAGAAAATTTTAAGAAGTATGGGAATTGTCCCTCTGAACAGAGCAACGCTGCTTTCTACCGCAAAACAGTAAAAATAGACAAAGATTATAATGCATCTTCATAGATAAATACATAGAAATATTCTCGATGACCCTCCTAACAACCACTTCAAATAACAGTCTAATCAGAAATTAACCGCAATTTGTCACAAACCCAGTCAGCGGTCTACCTCACAAGGAATAAATATAACATTTGACAAATACGTTTGGTTCCAGCCCACACTCAAATACTGGAATGCTCCGAGGATCCTTGATTAGATGGCAAATATCCCGTCGTCAATTAATCAGATTCAAGCTAATTAAACGTTCAATTCACTTTAGCTAGGTTTCCTGTTCGAAAGTTTGATTTGTAATAGCTTTTTGTACCAAGCCAACCAAGAAGAGACTGTACGACAGTCATAATCATGATAAATATATTTTTATAGTGGTTGTGAAACTTTTCATAGTTACAGCTGACCTTTCATGCATGGAATATTGTTGAAAATTCGACATTTTATAAAGTGGTACATAGGCGGACTTAATGCAACAAGGCATTCTCTACTAGTCAATCTTTGTTTATCATTATAGTAAGTGAGGAAAACCTAGTGGTTTTACCTGGGACTTCGTCCGCGAGCCTATAACTTTCCTCACGAATTGGGCTACCCATTGCAAAAAAAAACTTTCAAATGTGACTGGTAGTGGTAGACCGGAGATTGTGAAAAAAAAAAAAAACTTGTTTATAATATAGAAAGAAAGAAAGAAAGAAAAAGTATTTATTGGGACTCGCACAGGACATTACAAATTAAACTAGAACACACTCATTAAAACATTATAAAAAATTAAAAAAACAAATTAAAAAGAAAAATAAAATAAAATAAAAAATAACAGAAAGTCCTGTACGAGGCCAAAAGGCTCCTATCTCAGCATATGTTGCGACATTTAAAAAAAAAAAATGTCGCAGCGCTGGTATTCTGATAGGGCCCGCAGTGATGTCACGGATAGATAGATACAGAAATAAATATTTAATAAAATATAAAATAGATGTAAATAAATATTAAATAAAATATAAAATAGATGTAAATAAATATTAAATAAAATATATGTGTGAAATACTTTAAAAATTAAATATAAGTAGTCCGCATGTCTGCACCCGACGTAACATCAGTTACTTGTCTATGCCTTTAGTATCTGTGGTACTCTAGGCATCGTTGTGACAAGTAAAGAGACGCAGACGCAGACACCGGCAAAAAATTGTTATAAAAACATTACGGCTGTATAATGCTTCGTCCTTTGTGAATGTTACAATAGCAGTGTTTATTATAATTATAATGAAAAGTGTATCGTGGTAACCAGTTAACGGCAGTTGGATAAGGAGATATACAGATAAACTAATGTTGTGAGTGATTGAGTGGTTTATGAATTTCAAAATTCACCTATGACAAACAATATTATTATATATAAATAATACAATATTACAATATTATTATGGTATAGACAAAAACAGTTTGAGCAGTGATCGTTTAGTTGTGTGACCGTCTGACTGCCAAGTCATAGGTCTCGAGTTCGAACCCAACGCACACCTCTTACTTTTCGGATTCATGTGCATATCGTATAATTATCCCTTGCTTTAAAAACGGTGAAGAAAATCATAGTGAGGAAAATGTCTGAGAGATATTTTTAGACGGCATGTGTAGAGGCCCATGAGCAGCGTTAAAATTCAGACACCAGGTAAGTCACTAACCACACGAAAAGAAGAAAAGGACTAACAAAAACGCGTCGAATATGAAACATGCTTCTTTTTTTACTGGTCAAAAGCCCATTTTACCACTACGTGTAACTTGTAAATACGATAGAATTATCTGGAAACTTTTATTAAAAAAAACATTAAGAATGTGGATGTAATACGCTGTCCAATTTTCAACCACTTACGGTCCACAGTGTGTTAATAAGCTACACAAGAAATAGTTCATTTCGCGTTCCGTCCACAATAAAGTGTGCACTTTGGACTGCAGTAGACCATGAAATAAACAGATTATGAGCCTGTCGCTTACTTTTACATTTAGTTCAACTTTCATATTACATGCGGGATGAGTTTTGAACTGATTATGATGTAGGGAAAAGTTCTATACTCGTTTGAAATTTTATTTTAGCTACTAATTTATTTCGAATCTTTTGTCAATAAAAAAATTAACCAATCGTGTAATTTTTTTATTGACAAAAAGTTCGACACCAAAATAATATTATGCAGGTACTTAGGTACTGTAAATTAGTACCAGTTTTTGAGTTTTATTCCTAATCCAGACTTAAGGCAAACAACAATACGGTTTGAAATTTTTTCAACTACTGACATTAATTATGAAACTTAACAGTGGAAGGTAATACTAACCTACTGTTCAATCATTCATCAATCAATACATTTGTTTGTAGCGACTTTGAAAAGTAATTCTCTAAAAAACAAAAATGTAAAACAAATGAACCGACAACTCGTCCCACAATAGTTATTTATGCTATAAGTGCGGAAATCATCTTGCGCACGTGTATCATGCAACGTTTTACTATGCATTGTGCGAGGAAATAAAAAATCGAGCGAACCTTACAGCAATCGCATATTATTTTTAAAAGAGTAACCGTTGAGTTTCTTGCCGGCTCTTCTCCATAGGAAACGATCAATTGGAACCGTGCACCTAGCTTCTGACGTTTCATAAGTGCCCATGTGAAATAAAATAATTTGAATTTGATGTGTAACATCTGACATCTTAGCTGATGTACATAAATAATATAAACAATATTCTTCATCATCATCATCGCCATTGTCATGACCTTGCCTTTGACTTCGACTGCGATTTCGACTTCGACCATTGTCATCGGCATCGCCATTGCCATCGCCATCGTCATCATTATCTAATTTTTAGAACTTTTCTCAAAAAATAAAATCTCTTTGCGTCGCGTCGGGCTGACGACGGAGCTAAAAATTAAAAGAAAAGTAAAAAGCACTAGTAAAAAAAGTGAAACTTTCCGCCCAGTTTGGCTACTTGGAAAATGCTCTTTTCGAGCACATGGATTGTAAAGAAAGAAAGAAAAGAAAGATTTTATTTATTTGGGACACGCTCAGGAAATACAACATTAAAACTAAAAAAAAAAAACTATAACGATTTCAGAAAAACAAATTATTTTAAAAAAAAAGGGTAAACAAAAAAGACCTGTGCGAGGCCAAAAAGGCTCCTATCTCAGCATAATGCTTACGATATTTGAAAGAATAAATACCGCAGCGCTGGTATTCTGATAGGGCCCGCTGTGATACCACGGACACACTTATAATAATAATTTACCAGCCTATTATTGTTCCACTGCAGGACAATTACGGACACAAAGTAAAATCCCAATATAGGAGTAAAAAAAAACAATAAAATATAAAGTAACTTTAAACTCCCTTAATTCAGTTTTACCCCGACACCCTACTTATAATCCTAAATCACACGTACGCACGAATGAAACCAAACCTTAAATTTTATTAAATTAAACCCTTTTTCGGCGATTCGGTGATCCTGTATTAAAGACTGTCAATAAGACCCTTGAATTTCCGAGAATTTTACAACAGTTTTTCGTAGAAAAATCTTTTTTTCATGTTTGGGTGAAAACTCATTACTTCGCTTTTATTGCTTTCAACACTTATTTAGATTGTTTCGCTTTTACGAGAACAGTTTTATTTTAATGTATTCTGGGTTTTTCACCTACGCTAGGTAATGTTTTTTAAAGGTTTGTTTTTACGTAAACAAAGTAATAAACAACACCGCTATTGGAAATTTATTTTAAGCCATTTTTTAAATCTAAGTAATTGTTTGAAGCAACGAAATATTGCAGGAAAAAAAGGATGGCTAAAAAATTAATAACATGTTTTAAAAATTGTATCCACTTTTAGATACGTTTAATTGAGCTAGATAGCTTGAGCAAAATTGCATTACTGCAGCTTAACTCAACTAGGTACACGCTGCCTCTCTTTCAAATCAAACAAAAAGAGAAAATGTGACAGCTGTTTCGAAATATATCACGTTCTTTTTGGGTAAAACGTAAAACCCCATTACTAAGACTCCGCTGTCCGTCCATTTGTCTGTCCGTCTGTTACAGGGCTGTATCTCATGAACCGTGATAGTTAGCCAGTTAAATTTTTCACAGATGATGTATTTCTGTTGTCGCTATAACAACAAATACTAAAAAACAGAATAAAATAAATATTTAAGGGGCTCCCATACAACAAACGTGATTTTTCTTATTTTTCTTTTCGACTCGCACTTGGCCGATTTTTCTATTTCCCGACCAGCTGATACCTACATTATTAATACCAACAGAAGCAGATTCTCCTGCAACGCATAAAACCGAACAGCTGCTCCATTTTATGATTACTATAACGGGTAAATATTGTAATTTCGTAAGGTTAAGAATTCACAAAGCGGTTTTCAGCCGCGCCCGCGGCTGTGGCGGGTGCAGCGGGACCCGCAAACAATCGCGCAAGCTGCAGTAATAAACCGCGTCGTGAAAGTTACTATCTACATTTCCATTTACTACGTATTTGTACGAGTGTTTACGGTCGCGCCTCCGCGGCGGGCACAGTTGAAAATCGCTCCGTGAGTTCTTAGTCTAAAAATTCCTTGAAAGTAAAAAAAAGTAATAATAAAGTGGTAGTTTAATAAAGTAAATGCGACCTTGTTAAAAATGTTACATTGCAAAAATGTCTTACGATGATCAAAAAAAGAAGCATACTATTTCCTTAATTTGAATCATACCATAATTTATAGTAGATAAATCATTTACTATTTGTTGGAATCTTAGATAACACTTATGTATAAGCACTTGCGTGAGATACCTGAGACACAGGTTTATTCCTAGTTCAGGTAGAATCCAATTAAAGTACCTTAACCTCTAGTATAAGGCCCTATTTTGTAAATATTTATATAAATCAATTATTGCAATAAACTATTAAAAACATTTCGTAGAGAAAAACTCATTGGAAACTCACAAATTTAAAACAACGTTTGTTTGTTGAATTTCTCATTCATTCCGCTAGAAAAAACGCTTTGAAAATTATCCAGTACGCAAAACCGTGTATATCGTTTACCATAAAAATATGCAAAAGTCTGAAAAAGGGACGTTTTACATGGAGATAATGTGAAAATGAAAGGACTACCCGCTTCAGAGGCAAGAAGGGTGAAACCCATTTCAGTTTGATTTGAATTATTCATGTATTGTTAATTGTGGGACCTTGTAAACGTAGCGATATATTAATCATATGAATAATCTGAAGCAAGAACTTTTGGAGTACCTATTATAGGATTAGTGAGAATAATAGCCAGCTAAGACGATAGAGGTTTACAGTTAAAACTCAGTCTCTGGTACCTACTAGACAGTGTGACCTTGAACCCTGAGTTTGATTCTTAATTTCTTCTCAGAGATCACCGTAGGCGCGGGCTTGCGGACGGTGAGCAATGGGTAGCTCGCCGTCCGATAAAGACCAGGCCCGGGTCGAGGGCGCGTTGTGTTCCACGCGCGCCTCAAAGAGATGTCAGCAGAATTGACGGGGTCCGTTAGGGCCGATGCCTGCCGAGGGTGCGAAGAAAACCGAAAGGGAGATCGTGGCCCCCGGCAACAGGGCAACAGAAGGAACACGGGTGGGTTTTAGTCAGTAAGAGGCTGACACACCCTCCCGCTCCGGCCAGAGCGGGAGAAGTTATTTGATAATATCCCAGTCAAAAAAAAGAGGTAGGCAGATAGGGAATGTAGACTCCATCAAGCTTTTTCTTCTTTAACATTTTGTTTAAAAGTTATTCCAATATCCTTTTTACAGAATAAATCATTTCATTTCATTTGCAAAGACTTGATTTAAAACAGTTTTGCGTGTCAGAGACAGAACAACTTTGTGGCGAATCTGTTCAACATGATTGTTTTTATAGAGTGACTACAGTCTGACTAAATAAAGTCTTGATTCTGGTCTACACACAGCCTTGTCATTAATTCTCATTGTTATTTGAACCATATTTAACGAAGTTTTTGGTATACCAAAAAGCAAATGGCTTCATAAACTATTCATAAACCATAATATTTTGTGTTTTAATTTGGCACTGATTAAAAGCGTAGTTTTGTTAAGTTAAAAATTACAAAATGCATATTTATTAACAAGTTCGGCAGTTAAAACTTAGCAATAAAGTAAGCCTAAATGAGTCGTAAAAAATAATAAAATGGATTATTTAATAAATACTGAGCAATGAAATAACTAAATGGGCAGTTACAAGTGGGCAGTTGAAAAATTGGAATTAATCGGTAAGAAATCTCATTCTAACCAGTTCTATAAACAACGTTCTAACCTAACCCAAGTGATTCACCAACAATAGAGGGGATCTGGCGCTCGGCGGTCGCTGCCACGGGACGCTCGCTTCGCTCGCTCGCCTTCGCGCTTTATTGGTCACAGTTCTATCCTAACCTAATACAAATGATTCACCAACAATTGAGTCACCAAGAATAGACAATTTCAATCGGTTCGGGTTCGGGTGTCTCCGCTCCCTGTGAACTGCCGAACTATTTATCTAACTGCCCATTCTATTATTTTTACTGGCCATTTATTTATTAGTCTGCTTAAGTATTTTAAGTAAAACGTAATAAAGACGTTTACGTATTGTAAGACGAAATGACCGACCAATTGTTTTTTTATTACTGTCTATGCTACGCCGATAAAAAAAATAACTGCCCATTATTTTTTTCAACAGATTATAATAACCTCTCAAATGATTAAGTAACAGTTCAAAAAATTAGTTCCCTTTCAATTTGAATGAGAGAGCACCTTTTTGAAAAATACAAATTACAAGAAACAACAACCATTTATTTCATTTATTCAACAATTAACAACTGAAACACAATTTTTATACAAAAGTAACTTAAAAATATAACAACAGTTGTCGGCAACTTTCTTGCAATATGAATATGGATAACCTCCCTCTCTGTTTATGCCACAAACGAAACCGATTGAAGTTCATTTGCAATACAAAATAGTATTTTATTTTGGTTTAAAATGACTGTAGGTTTGAAGTTGAGCTAGGAGAGTTATTTGTAGGAATGTTAGTAGTTAGAAGTTCTGCTAGGAGTAGTAAATGAGGGTTACCTTCGAGACAACGAAATTGTGACGGAGTGGGTATTTGAATGTAACCTATTCAGTGTTACTTTTTTGGATGCTAACGTTAGCAACACAGTGTGTTATGTAATTAATTTATCGTGAACTATTATTTCCAGTCGGTTGAAACGCTGGTATGTGACACCTACAATTAGTGAATTAATCTATGTCATTATCTTTACGCGGCATACGGTGTTAATTTCAGTGTGCCACCAAATGAAAATATTATTACGGCGTGATTAAAAGTTTATGACATAAGGCAATAGAAATGATTACCTTTTTTGTTAGCGTCTTTCAGTAGCGATATCGTATACTATTAAACAAGCAGTATTTGTATATATATTTGTTTGTATATATATTTCTACTCACGTTCTCGAAATCGGCTCTAACGATTTCGATGAAAGTTGCGATCTAGCTAGGTCTCATATCTGGTAAAATTAGTTTTCTCCGTATTTTCACCCGAGTAGAGCTCGGTCGCCCAAAGTTTAGAACAAGATAATGAATAATGATCATGGCAGCATGGAATTAGTAAGTACTATTCTATACTATTAAATGAGCATTCTCTATTTTTACCAGAGCAGAGCTCGTGTGCCCAGGTATAGGTACAGTCAGGGAAATAATTATTTAGAAAGTGACACCCTGCACACTGCATTTGACGTGGTCTAGCCATTACATACAAAGGTCAAAGAATGACAGTTAAGATTTTACAATATTTAAATAAAATACAATAGAAGTGGATATATTTAGTAACCTGTTCGGCTTAGCTATTTCTATAGGGCCTTAAAAAAACCCTGAAAGAAATCCAGGATCTGATTTCTGAATCTGATTTCTTTCAGGGTACCTTCTATTGTATTTTATAATGGATTTCCGCAAGGTCACGCCTGAATCAATTAACTATCTTAACAATATTTAAGTATTTTATTGACAATTTAATTTGGTAATGTTTGAACCCCTGATTTTTGTCACAACAGCAAGGTAGCAAAATTTCGCAAGTGCAGATTTTCAGACAGAAATTACTTTTAAAATTTGTTTATAGAATAGAAAATCAAGTCGAATCAAAACGATACTATAATATCTTTGGAAAATTGCAAAAGGGACTTCTAACAAATCCTAAAAATATATAACTTGTCTGCTGACCCTACTATTATTAGTTCTGGCCATTGTGCTCGCAAAGGCGAGCGCTTCATTGCCTCGGGTCAATATGTGGCAGACTAGCAGACCTGTCTCATATGAAATGTAATATTATGTAAATATTTGTGTAGGGTGATATAGGTACACTAATATACAGTCGAGGAAATTAATTGGTTATCGTATTATATTCATTTCAAAAACTGTCAAAAAATGACAGTTTTGATTCGTATATACGGACAATTTAAGTTGATAGTAAATTTTGTTTAACAATAACATAACATTACGCCTTTATTCCCCGAAGGGTTAGGCAGAGGTGTACCTATAGTACACCCACATTTCGCCTGTTATGTTTCAGTCCCATGTAATAGGGGGCGAGCCTATTGCCATCAACCGGGCACAAATCCAGACTCCGGGCTGCTACTGAGAAATTCCAGATGGAAAAACTCAATAACACCTTGCCCGACCCGGGAATCGAACCCAGGACCTCATACTCAGCAGTAGCGCTTTGCGACCACTAGACCAGCGAGGCAATCAAATAATAAAAATTCAATCAAAATTCAATCAATTAATTTCATGACTAATATATGGCAGTGCAAAGACACGGCCGTGTGTCAAAAAACTGGCTAATTTTGGTAGGTATTATAAAAGGAGCCAAAAGGTTTTAACCATCTCTCACAATATTTTAGATTCCGACTTAAAAGAAAAATCGGAACCTTTATAAGATCACTTTCCTGTCCGTCCGTCATTCTACAGGATTTTTGGTTAACGTTAGCAATCCGTTAAGAGTTCGAGGTCATTAGCACCAAATTACCCCGATGACCTCTATGTCAATGTCAACCATTCTCGAGTAATTTGACATTTCATATTTTGAAATGTATGAAATAAAAATATATTTAGGACTAGGAGCAGTGGTGGCCCAGTGGAAACGGCCCTGGCTTACGAATTGTAGGTCGTAGGTACGAACCCAGGCAGGCGCTTTACTTTGTGTAAATAATTTCATCACCACTACAAACGGTGAAGGAAAACATCGTGAGGAAACCGGCATGTTCTAGAACCAAAAATTCGAACATAACGTGACATCAACCAATCCGCACTGGGCTTGTAGAGTAGAGGCTCTTCGAGAGGGAGTGGGCTGTAATCTGCCACTGTGGCTGATTGTGATGATGATCTATGAACTTTTACGTCCTCTCGTACTAGAGAGACTTGAGCCCGACATAACACAACTTTCTACTCAGCCTTCTGTAATTCTAAGCTAGAAATAGATCTTTTCTAGAGAAACACACTGTGTTAAAAATACCACAGAAAGCCAGCTTCGTTTTGCCAATATTTCAAGATGATTCGACATTTGCGTCAACGTTTTTTGGTGTCAACTACAGCAGCAAAATGTTCTGTCTAGTCCATTTATGTCAAGGAGAAAAGACCATAAGAAAATACTAAAGTCCTTTAAATTCTCATTATTATGTCACCGCAGCAAAATAACCTAATATCATAATTAAATTATGCCCCCTCGAGGGCATTACACCAGGTGCTTTCGTGCATGGCTCAAGATATAAGAACACAGAAGAGTAAATGGAAAGAAAAATAGAACTTACTGTCAAGAAAAGGTACTTTTACTTTAAAAATGTACTCTTACTTCGTCAGTGGTATTAGAGGTCTTACGCAATGAATAAGTGCTACGCGACTGCTACGAATCTGCTACGCAATTGCTACGATGATGCTACGCAGAAACTTAACGCAGTTTAGGTTGGCAGTTTGATTTTCAGGTAAGTAAACGCGATATTAATAAAAATGCCTGTTCTACTAATCACAAAACATGAACCTTCTGCTGAGATTGTTTAAACCACTGGATGATGAGAATGTCCATTGTCCATATCGTGTGTCAGTGCCTTTTTAAACGACTTCCAAAAAGGAGGAGGTTCTATATTGGTATGTATGTACCTTGATATTTTCGTCAATCGTGGACAGATTTTGAATATTTTTTTTTAAATTTAGTACAGGAAGCTTGCGCGGTGGTCGCATATAAATTTTATCAACTTTGCTTGGGTAGTTTGCTTTGAGATAGCTTCAATAATACGTATTTTTCCCACTTAGCATATATGGATGATGTTATAATAATTTCCTGTCACTCAAATTTACATGTTGATTTGAATTTGAATGTTATAAACATCAGGAAAAGTTTTCATCATAGATTCTAGTCAAACTAACATTCTAACTTCATCCCTACCACATCAAATTACCATCCAATCACATTAAGCCCCTAACTTACACCGCGTAACGTAAGAAACTCCACTAGAGGCGGAAAACTTCACTTTTCATAAGTTATTTAGTAAAACTCGGATGTCGGCATTTCAAATATGCACCCGGTACGGGAAAGTTCTCGTTAAGAAATACTTATAATTTAGTAAATTGTATGCTGGCTAAATGGACTTAGATACTTAATTATGTTGGTCGAAGGAAAAGTTTTAATACTTGAAAAGATGTAGATTATGGATGATTGGATTCGAAAGACAATTTTATATTGTGGTTTTATCATCAGCATTATAATTTTAAAGTATTGAAAAAATGATACATGATTTTATTTCTGTAAATAGGTTCGGTAAACACTTTTACACGTAAAAGTAACACCATATTTTTCAGGTTATTGGTTTGTTCTTTGTTACCTTACAAAAAACAAAATCCAATGCTTTACTTCAAGCTTTTTAGTTTTAGTAATATTATAGTCGGGGTGGGTCAGATTAAGAGAAAGGCTTCCATTAAGGGACAAAATTTTGTATTTTGCCATAGATTTTACAACAATGCGTGAATATGTTCTAACTAGCAAGTCTCCCGTAAACCCTGTCAAAATCTGTTAGCCTACCACATTCGTGACAGCCGCCACAGAGGTCTACTAGGACGGAGGAGTTCGTACACCGCCCGCTATAATATATATATGTCGGAGGCCGAGCTCACAATCATCGTCAGAAGGGTAACTATCAATTAAATCGTTAATTCTGTAAGTATCTGTCTACTTTGCAAACAAAGGAAATGCTTTAAGTAAATACAATAATCGCTGTAACTAGAAATGTCTACATGTAACTTATAATCAACGCTTTTAAATGGATTAGACGGGCGCAACGAGTCTGCCGGTCGCGCTCAGCCGATCTCGGGGTCTGAATGGAACTGACTGCCTGATCCAGGTTCCTCTGATGCTAATCGTCTTAAAACGTTCCCACGAGAAAATGCAAGCCGACGCCCGACCACGTTCGACACAATCACATTTACAACGTCACCTTTCATATCTGAAACAATTATTCATAATTTAATATCAATAAGCTCTAAGCGCTAACAATTACCACCATGATCTTGAGAGTTAGACGAGGTGCGAATGACTCCATCATCTCACGTTGAAAAGAACTAGACGAGGTGTGAGCTGACACCATCATCTCGCGCTGACATATATTTATATTGGAATTTACTTATTTAACCTGCCTAGCCTTTTCCCAACTATGTTGGGGTCGGCTTCCAGTCTAACCGGATGCAGCTGAATACCAGTATTTTACATGGAGCAACTGCCTATGTGACCTCCACAATCCAGTAACTGGTTCCCCAGTAACCCCTTGGTAAGACTGGTTATCAGACTTTCGGGCTTCTGACGACCCATAACAACTGTCAAAGATCCACGAATGACTGCCGGGACCAACGGCTTAGCGAGCTTTTCGAGGCACGGAGGAGTCTCAGTATGTACAAACGGTCACCCATCCTCGGACCAACCCCAGTAAGCATAGCTGAATCTGCTGGATCGACCCGTGCAGCTTTTACTACTTTGCCATGTACTCCTCCAGGAATTTACTCATTACTAGCTTGTATTTGAAACCATTAATGTTGTAATTTATTTTTTTGACTGCCTCTTTGGTCTAGTGGTCACAAGCGCTACTGCTGAGCATGATGCATGGTTCTGGGTTCGATTCCCATGTCGGGAAAAGTGTTATTGGGTTTTTCTATCTGAAATTTCTCAGTAGCAGCCTGGAGTCTGTATTTGTGCCCGCTTGATGGCAATAGGCTCGCCCCCTATTACATGGGACTTAAAAATTCGCGAAATGTGGGTGAACCTGCTACATGGACACCTCTGCCCAACCCTTCGGAGAAACAAGACGTGATGTTATGTTTATGTTATGTTTATTTTTTTAAAACCTTCTAAGACTTTTTTTAGTATATGCAAATGCAATATATAAATATATTATATGCATAGCCTACATCATTCCCACAATAAGACAAATCTAACGACTCCTCATGTTAAAATCTATCAAGCTGTTAAGGCTACTAGGCGTGCCAAAGAAATAGACAAAACATAACCTTCCTTTTGGAACAGTCCGGTAAAAACAGGATGAAATCGGTGTTTCGTATCCAACTGCTCTGAAAACAAACACCGAAACAAACTCAGAGGTTTTTAAAGTATATTTTATAGTCCTCAAATAATCTTAGTCATCACCATAATATAACATCACCCCTGTGTTTCTCGACGGGTTAGGCAGAGGTGTACCTATTAATATTACACCCACATTTCGCCAATTATATTAAAATTAAAGCACAGAAAATCCTTTTTTCTTGTTTAAGGTTCGGTTTTTAGGTGTTTCATGAAATAATAATACATGTTTTCAACTACACTCGTGATTGTAACTAAAGCGACTGATTCATTAAAAAATCTTACTTAATAATACTATAAACGCGAAACTTTGTAGTAAGGATGGATGGATGGATGTTTGTTACTCTTTCACGCAAAAACTACTGAACAGATTTGGTTGAAATTTGGCACACAGATTGTTTATAACCTGGATTAACACGGGATAGAAACTTATGCGGGTAAAACCATGGGGCGCTGCTAGTACTCAATAAATTTATTAAAAAAATATTGTTAGGAATCAAAAACTCGACTCCATTTACATAAAATTTGCTTACATTGAAAAATCTAACTGTATCAGAAATCAGTAAGAATTCCTTTTGACTGATAAAGAAATCTTCAAAGTAAATTGATTTGTTCGCTTATACGTTTATATTATTCGATTTTATTTAATAATGTAACGACTGAAGAGGTTTGATTTGATTTGATAGGGATAGGGATATTTATTCAGACATTTAAATTATATTTTTACGGAGTTTGCATTGGTAAGAATGTTGAATTTTGCAAAAAATCTTTTTAAGAATCATGCCGAATTCTTCTTCTCATGTCATTGTCTGAGCTTTCTTGTTAGTAACTCAATGGCTAGATTTATGCCCGGTTGATGACAATAGGCTCGCCCCTGTTACAACGGACTTAAATATAATTGGCGAAATGTGGCTGTACTATACGGGCACCTCTGCCTAACCCTAAAGGGAATGCAAGCGTGATATTATGTAAAAAAAGTAAATACTGTTTGTGTATTTAGAGATCTGTGTATATAGAAAGATAGATAAATATTTTATTTTGTGCACACAAAAGACAGAACAACATTCAAAAGCATGATTAAAAATAACTAATTAGCTACTAGGACATAGCTTCAAGGTGCCAATATTCAAACAGACAAAAGAAATAAAAGGAAGAAAACAAGACATTGTGATGACACTATTGGCCATGACACACTTTAAAATAATGGATCAACGAATATAAAAAGTACGGTGTGCGTCTCAAGTTGTGTGTGGTTTACTAGCATGGTCATACTTAACAAAATTATTTACTTACTAGCTGTGCCCCATGGTCTCACCCGCATAAGTCTCGATCCCGTGGGAATATCGGGATAAAAAGTCATAAAATCTAAATCCTTTTTCCTAGCCTAGGTTATGGTCTACCCATGTGCCAAATGTCATCCAAATCCGTTCAGCCGTTTTAGCGTGAAAGCGTAACAAACGAACTCACTTTCGCATTTATAATGTCAGTTAAGATGTCCTTTTTTTTATTTTTTTTGGGTGGGAAATTATCAAATAACTTCTCCCACTCTGAGCGGAGCGGGACTCGGCAGACTCTTACTGACTAAAACCCACCCGTGTTCCTCCAGTTGCCATGTCAGTTGCCGAAGGCCACGATCTCTCTTTCGGACTTCTTCGCAACTTCGGCAGGTATCGGCCCTAGCGGACCCCGTCAGTTCTGCTGACATCTCTTTTAGGCGCGCGTGGAACACAACGCGCCGTCGACCCGGGCCTGGTCCTTACCGGACGGCGAGCTAGCCATTGCTCACCGTCCGCAAGCCCGCACCTATGGTGGCCGGAAATCGGCCTGCGATTCCCGACGCCCGCATAGGATGTCCTAACGTTAACATTAAATCCGAAATAACTAATTATTTTTTTATTTATTCCAATCAAACAAGAAAACGGTTACACGATAAAACTTTAAGTAATTTTGTCTATTATTCTAAAGTACGCGAACAAGAATAGAGATTATTTTGATATTCTATTGGCTTATTCAATTAATTTCAAGCTCTTGTACTACTCGTAGTAATCCTAAAGTAATAAAATTACGGGAGCTTCGAGTTTAACCAAATAGGTATCTTAATATCGAACAAGCTGATTGATTCTAGCAATTTTACCTTAATAACGAACAGACGAATTAATATTGGAAATATTAATTTTAAATTACCTCTGTAAAATGTCGGATATCTCCAATTTACGTCTTTTCTAACGATTTTACGTACTAATGTCTGATTTAGTGTTTAATTAAAACAAGATACCTACACACAAAAAGGTTTTTGGAAACCTTTATAGAACTTCTTTTCAGGTAATTTGATGGTCAAATATCAATTATTTGGGGCAAGGGTAGTAAGGCGATTATAGATGAAATCATTACAAAAGCCAGCATGAACGAATCTTAAAAAAATAAATTTGTCAGTAGATAGAATTTTTGATCAAACTTTCAGAAATGTCTATGTCCCTAAAATGCGTTACTTTTCTTTGGCCTAAATCGAGGAATAAAAAGCCGGCCAAGTGCGTGTCAGACTACGCACAATAAAGGGTTCCGTAGTTGGGATGAATTTATCCCAAATACAAACTTATTGTAGTTGAAATACATGTTCTCCTATACATTCCAACTGCAAATGTAAGTTTGTACGCACAATATTGAGAGATTTACCATGTTATTTTAAGACCATAGAATTTTTATAGGTTTTCCTGTAATCTATGAGTAAAGAGACATACCAACTTATTAATTTTTTTCAAAATTTTTGGTCTAGTAGTTTCGGAGATAATGGTCAATTTTCCTCGAATTTCTTAAATATCTTTAAAAGTTTTTATTTTAAAATTGTATAAAAAATATGATTGAGATCCCCGCAATAAGCACTTTCATTTGATATGTCACACGGTACTGTTAGCAAAACATTTTTTTTCTTGTTTGCCCCCCTAAAGTGACCCCTATATTCAAAATTTATTTATTTACGTTAGACGTTCGTATTTGGGTCACAGAAATACATATGTGTACCAAATTTCAACTTAATCGGTCCATTAGATTCGGAGCAAATTTGCTGTGACACGGACACAGACAGACAGACAGACACACGAGTGATCCTATGAGGGTTTTTTCTTTTTGAGGTACGGAACCCTAAAAAACAAAAATTCACTGGAAATCGTTAAAAACAACAAGTAAAAGAAATATTTCTGCCAAATGAACAAGACGAATAAAAGTTGGAGTCAATTTGTGCGATTATTAATTGCTTCCCGTTCTGTTCGCGACTGTACCGTCTCTTACTTTGAGGATTTAGCTATTAATAGTTCCATTTAGGAAGCAACTTGTACTGTTTTTATATTTTGTAGTACTGAACAAGTCGTATCTTTAACATAATTACGTTTAAAATCAATCAAAGTGACAACGATTGTAAGAATTTAAAGACGAAAACCAATAAAATTGATGACAAATGAAGCAATCAATTTCAGAAGTATTTGAAAAACCCGATATGGGATCTTTTCGTTTCTATGTACGTTACATTTTAGAAAGAAAGAATGAAAAGTATTTATTGAGACTCGCACAGGAAATCACAAGCTAAACTAAAATACACTCATTAAAACATTAAAATCAAACAAATTAAACAAAAAAAAGTAACAAATAAAATTAAAATAAAAGCAGGCCAAAAGGCTCCTATGTCAGCATATGCTGCGACATTTAAAAAATATCTGGCTATGTCTATGTTTTATGCGTAAAGCAGCAGCTATTATGATTATTATCGCACTAACATGGTGTAAAGTCATTCTCGATTTGAGTCTCTCATATCAGAAACCCTAAAAGCTTCAAAGTATTATTAAAAAAAAAATACAAACTCAATTTTTCTTAACTAAACACGGCCTTCCCTACAATCATCAAAGTGCCATCAATTATTCAAAAAACAAAAACTTCCAACAAAATAAACAAGACAAAGCAACTTGCCGGAGTTAATTTGTTCCTATTAATTGCTGCCCCTTTCCTTTGGCGGGAGATTTGCCCTTTGAGAGCTCTAGAGGCTCTCAGCCCGTTCTTAACTTGGTCTTAAACAAAGTGCTTTATACTGTAGACCCTGTAGTACCTATACGATTTTGTAGTGCGATGTTTGGTCGTTTTTCAAGAATTAAATGACATCTCAGTGAGTTTAAAATAATTTGAAAATGTTAACTTTTGTGTTAGTGTCGTGTGTGTCGCGTAAAATTGCTGACTGGGACAGTTTAGTACAAAAAATTGTCCCCAATGTGTTTGGGGACCGTAGCGTACTTACCAAAAACATGCTACTCATGTTATGCAGAAATATTTGATAAAACTACTAAAACTGACTAAAACATTGAACGGTTATTAATTTCAATGTAAATAGGAATTAAACTTGCGATCCGTTAGTGTTATTTTCTGAAATGAAATTATGATTATTTCGTTATGTAAATCTTCTAAGACACGTTTACAAGTAAACTTTTTGGTCATTATTTTATAATTAGATAGCGCCAGCATTTTTTAGCCGGCTGATCTCTGAAAAGAAATGCCGAAACATACTTAGAGGACATGGTCTCTTTTAAAGTGCTAAAATTATACAATTACATTTTAATATTGTGGGTGTACAATAAGTACATCTCTGCCTAACCCTTTATGGAATACAGGCATAATGTTAAGTGTTGTGTTATTATATTAATTAAAATATTATCTGAATATATAATCGAATGAAAAAATCCTTTCTCATTTCCTTTCTCGTATTCTGTGACCTGTAAACCGAATGGAACAACGCTTATCATATTATTCTACAGCCTATTAAACTTTCCGTACGACTTCTCAACAATTTTCCATAGACAACATACACATATAGACAATACCTCGTTATTCCAGCATGTAAACCGCCTCAGAGAAAAGATCTGACAAATCATATTTGTTACAAAGCTCTTCAGTCAAAGAATCCGGTTCTTTTGAAGTAACTTCTACTGGAAGTAATGATCGTAAGTTTCGGGATAAAGAAACGGATATACATATTTTGGGAGACGGTTGAGAGGTAAATTATGTGTTGTGAGTTTTTTGCTTTTATCAAAACTTTTCTGTTTCGTTGTTGAAGTTGAAGTTGTAAACCTAACTTATAAGAACGTACAGAAGCAAAAGTTTTACATTGCGTTGATACACGCGATCAGCTCTCTGCTAGAAATTATAATGTTCTGTGGATCAGCACATGCAAACTGCGTTCAAGAGCTGTCAGAGTCAATATTCCACAACAATTATGACATTGATAGCTCTTGATCGGGATAAAGAAGTGTTGATCGCGTTCAGTTTCATTTAATTTTGTGAACTTCGCAAAGCTAATAGTGGTTCTCGTAATTTCATCGGCGACCCTTCAAATCGGGACAAGGCCATTCCTGTAATTTCCATTGCAATTGGTTGATAGGCGGTAGAAATTGGTAAGATAGTAGTTAAATTCTGGACTACTGTGTGTAACCTGTGTTACAAGAACTGCAGAACAACGAGCTACCGATGAAGATAACTAAGCAACACAGTCTTGAACAGGCCGCCTTGACTCGTAAGCGTCTTGTTTATGCTAAAGTGACAAATCTGAGAGCTCTAAGATTTATGGAGGTAGAATTTAATGAACTGTTTGTAAAGTAGAATTATGTATGCTAAATTATGTACCAATGTAAATAGAATACCGGGACGAATAATGAAATGTGTATTTTATATGAATCTCGTTATATTTTAATCAGTCAATACTACTTATTTTTCTTCATGACGCGCTATGTCCGCTCTCAAAGCCGAGTCTCAATCACACTGACGTCAGGCAAAATCATGCATAGCCCAAGCAGTATTTACTGCGCGACTAGTTAGCATATACAACGACATCAATCGTCGACAGTTTCCCATTAGACACAACCCTCGTCTGGTCGGAGTACCCTTCCTTTTCTATGGAGGATGAGCGAACTTTACACCCTGTTCCTCATTTCTCTATAAATCTTCTAAAATTGAATAGTGTTTATCTCATCAAACATCAACTTATTCGGGAAGGTTGCTTGGTAAAGCCATTAAACCTATATACACCAATGGGCACACAAAAACAAAAACCGAACGTCGTCCTTTCTTCCTCGCCGCCAAAGCCCACCGCGACATCACCGTCCATCCCCACCCTGACCATTGCTTAAGGGAGCCCGCGCCGCTGAGCCTCTAGCTTTAAATTCCTCTAACAATAATATAAATCCGATCCAGCCTCCCTTGCTGTCCTCCCCCAGCGACGCCATATGACGAGGTCCGTACCCCACAGAAAACTTAGAAACTAAGCGACTACACACTATGGGCATCCCGCCCATAGTGTGTAGTCGCTTAGTTTTTAAGTTTTATGCCCTGGCCTTAATTTATTGAGGCAGCCACAAGAAAGTCCGGTCGACAACATCCTAGGTTGATCTGCGAAATACCATTCAAAAAAATAAAAATACTCCAATGGCGTGTCGTCTACTTTGTGGCCAAGGAGACATTCTCTTTGAGGAATTGTACAAAATTTATAGTAAAAACAAAACAAGGAAATTATTCCTAAGCAACAGAACAATCTCCGCTCCATTTTTCGGAACAGGTGGTATAATAAAACCTCATTAGATTCTGGTCACGAACACTGAAGATTACGGTGTGAGGAAATTATTATAACATTGTGGGCTGAACATACATGTATACCTATTGCAATAGAAAAGGTTTTGCCATATTTATTATTATTGTGTCATGAGAATTTGTAGGCTTCGTCTTTATTGAATTAATTATTACCAGAGGCAGTTAGGAAGTCTCCTCATTATAAATTAAAGTTGCGTTTCGTATCTGTCCGTGTAACCGCGTTGTTTAAAACACGCAACGGATTTTGTGGCGGATTTAGCTATCATTTAGAACATTTATTCCGGAAGATTTACCTGTGTAAGACATTAATATTAAACTTATTCTTGTTTTTGTCAAGTCGTAAAAATCGAAGTAGGGGTGGGTCGCTAGTGTTACTATAAATTATTCAAAGTCAAAGTCAAATAATTTATTTCAACTGGGCACATAAAAGGCCCTTTGAACGTCAAAATTTACAAAAAATAGAATTGTTTCTAGTCGCCCCTTACAAAGGGTAGTTTTCGTATAGAGAAGAATGGGCAAGAAACTCCGCCGTTACTCTTCTAAAATGTTTTACAATATTTTGTATACATTCGTAACATAGTTATAGAATTAAATTAGCAATCAGTTTGATTTTGTCTAGATTCTAAATTGTCCTATGAAGTAGGACCAGCATGTTTCCAAGCATTCTTATCTTGGATATAATCCTCTAATTTGTATTATGTTTGTTGATTCATTGACATTTTTATCCTTCGAACCGGAATTTATCATATTATTGCTTGGCAGCTGGAATACATAATTATTATGATGATTGTACTTTCCCCGACTTACTTTTCAAAATGCTTTAGATATCTCATTAATTATTAACAGCAGTAGACTTTTGCAGTTGTCACACAAACGAGAAATAGGTAAACGTTTAAGCATTATCCTTGTAATAAAATTATCTACCGATGATTGGCAATATAGTTAGTGGACTGAATAAGCCTCCGCATTAAAAAAATCTAAGATATGTTACATCAACCAACCCGTAAAATCGTGCGTAGTAATGATGGAAATGTTGGTTGCTAGTATGACTCTACTTTTTTCCCGACTACAGTAAATCATAACCCTCCTTGGTTATGATTTTTTAGATGATGACCAAAAAGACCAAAAGCTGGTAACCAAAAAGTTTATTTCCTGAACATGAAGTGGACCTTCGCGCGGAGTAAAACATGAATTCGAATTCATAAATTGAAAACACTTGTTTGAGTTTTAAGACTCTATCCATAACTATGGATAATAAACCGCCATTCCATGGACGAGAGATTTGTGGCGATAGTCACGCTGTCAAATTATCGCCTCGATGATATCGCCCGTGGAGATAGCGCCTTATACTTAGTAATTGTGCTACCAAAATACTATAGGATAGTTTTGAATCTACGGTACGTTTACTTCACGCGTCCGTGCTAAAGGCCTCTGAACCTAATAGGTACAAAAGATAAATAGTTCTCCTTTATAGCTCAAAGCATTAAAAATACATTACAGTGATGAAGACAACTTCTTAATCAGAACTAAGTGAATATTGACGTAACCAATGTTTGACTTGATAGAACTTAGTTATGAGCAGTTCAAGCGACATGTTAAGTTCTCAAGTAACTTACTTGAACTTAGTCAGGTTCTGTTGAAACTTACAAAATTTACTACTATATGGCAAAATTATGTTTAGAGGTAATGTAGCTTGAAAGGAGCAAACGCGAGGTTTACAAGCTTTTACAGATAAAAGATTGATAAAATTAAAAAAAATTCAAAATATTTTTATTTCACATAGACCTACATGGGCACTTATGAAACGTCAGAAGCTAGGTGCACGGTTCCAATTGGTCGTTTCCTATGGAGAAGAGCCGACAAGAAACTCCACGGTTACTCTTTTAAAAAATAATTGGCTTTTACAATTCTTTCAAATAACAGTATGACTAGGTATGGGAGGGCAGGGTAGGTATTTCAATAAGTACTTAAGAAAATAGAAAATGGTCAACAAATCTACAGTCCAATAAGCCTACTGTGATAACCAAAGGATTACTGATTTTGGAGTTAAAATTGTAAAGTCCTATTTTCCAGTTATTTTTCCTGTGAGTTTCCATGCATTTCAAAACAGAATACTGCAGTGGCTGAAGAAATGACCAAGAACATAATTTGCTAGTACTTCTACAAGTCTATTACTACAAGAAATACTCCTAAATTAGTAGTTATTGAGACAGGATTACCCAAGTGTGAAACTTGACTGTCTAAACTTTAAGGAGAAGCCGTTGATTTGCATATCTCTGAAGCAGCTATTGGCTCGTAAGATTGTAATAAAAAACACCTTGTCAACTAAGTGATCTTTCCCAAATGTGGCCACAAAGACAACTTGGAGCTGCGAAATCATAAATACGAAAGTCTTGCGCTCTACCTCCACCCTATTTCATCATAAATATAAAAACAATGGCAACAGATATTCGAAAACTTCCCCCAATAAGAAATCTCACAAAATAATGAACTCCCAAAACAGCTGTCCTTACATAGAAACGTGATAAAACGGACAGCATAAATAAACAAATATAACATCAATCTCATTATGAGGCCGAACAAACAATTATTACGTCCATCAACTATACTCACGAGAAAATGGGACATTTTCAGATGACATACATAAATAATAAGGAAGGGAGATTAACAGTAAGAATTGATAAACGCCTTCTTTCTCTCATCATTCTGCTGTTTTGTTATATTCATATTCATTTATTTGCGTTCCACAAGGTAAAACAAGATGTTAAAAAAAGTCTTAAAGCTAAGAGTCGGTGTAAACCCTATCAGGGTACAGCAAAAATTATTATTAGATTCACAGCTATTACCTAAAGTTAAAAATCTAAGTCGCAGAAAACAGCAAGAAGCAGAAAACAAACAGCAGAAGTTATAATGACAATTGTGACAATACCTACTTAGGTACATTCCAATACTTATTTACATTTCATGTTACGCTTCATATACGTGTACCATCTACAATACAAAACAATACAACTCAGCAATCGAGGTACGTTTTGAATCTTCATAATATAAAATTTGATGATTATGATGAAGATAAAGATAGGCGGCTGATCAAGCCTCGTGATTGGCTCCAGAATAATTATGGAATCAATTCGTGATCATAGCAAATCAGACGGAAAAACTTGTGGCTAAGTAAGTTATTTTTTTAAAGTATTTCACACATCCATTTTATATTTTATATTTATTTCTATATCTATCTATCCGTGACATCACTGTGGGCCCTATCAGAATACCAGCGTTGCGACATTTTTTTTTTTAAATGTCGCAGCATATGCTGAGATAGGAACCATTTGGCGTGGTACAGGACTTTCTGTTATTTTTTTTTATTTTTTATTAATGTTTTAATGAGTGTGTTTTAGTTCAATTTGTGATTTCCTGTGTGAGTCTCAATAAATACTCTTTCTTTCTTTCTAAGTAATAACAGCTGCACGGATCGATCGATCAGGTTAAGCTACGCTTGCCGCGATTGGCCCACCTTTATATGTAAAGGTGGGCCAATCGCGGCAAGACCTCCGTGCCTCGGAAAAAATGATATACCGTTAATGCCGGCCGTCATTTGTAGATCTTTGACAGTTGTTACGGAACAGACAGTCATCAGATCAGGATCTTTGACAGTCAGACAGTGTGTCAGTTGTCAGGAACCAGAAAGTCTGACAATCAGTCTTACCAAGGGGTATCGCGTTACCCAGTAACTGGATTGTGGAGGTCAAATAGGTAGTCGCTTCATGTAAAATACTAATATTCAGCTGCATCCAGTTTGACTGGAAGCCGACACCAACATAGTTGGGAAAAGGCGAGGCAGATGATGAGCAAATCAGACAATCCTGAAATATACACGTGCATAAACCGTTTATAAACACTATCTCAAAGACAGTCCAAAAACATGCTTCAAGTTAACCGTAACCGATAATAAGCCAAATCCACTGCTGACCAAAAATTAGTCCGAAGCTTGCTCTTACAATCTTGAAAAATACACCTGAATAAAACACAATCTACCATCATATTCTCCATCATACCTCTTCACTCAATTATAGGTGAGCTGATCCCAAGAGAGGTTGCCGAGATCTCGACAAACATTTGGCAAACATTCGCGGGATTGGAGCAAGCGTCGCATTTATACGCGAAACCTTGAAAATTTGAAGAAAGCAAAGAAAGAGTACACTTTTTTACACCTTATTTTGTAAAATACAATAGACGTGGATATATTTAGCAACCTGTTCCGCTTAGCTATTCCTAAAGAGCCTTAAAAATCCCTAAAAAAATCGAAGCATATTTCATCTAATGCCGCCACTTACGAAGTTGTAGATTCGAACCCAGGCAGGCACTTTACTTGCGTAAATTATTTCATCATCACTGCTCTCAAAACGCTGAAGAAAAACATCGTGAGGAAACCGGCATGTCCTAGAACCAAAAATTTGAAGACATGTGATATCTACCAAACCGCGCTGGGCCCGCGTGGTGAATTACGGCCCACTCCCTCTCACCGAGAGGTGTGTCCCCCAACAGTGGGAACATTATAAGCTGATTATTTTAAGCGTGCATCTTTATAAACGGCATTACCGCCTTCAAATGATACAGGATCAAGCCACAGGTTTCTGAGCTTACCCTCAAACTATTTAAATCGTCGTTTTTCTGCTACAAACCTTGTACAGATAACAGAACATTCGAAACTAAGTTTAAGTTCGCAGACAGTTGTCAGGATACCCGCGGAAGTTGTACAAACTCGAACTTACGAACTATCTCCAACTTAGATAGGTATTGTTACAATCTGCCGACAAATCGTTGATGTCCTTTTGAAAGAGTCTAATGTAAATAAGTTGGTGAAGAGCTGAAGGACACGGTTGGCAATTGACTGCTGCGCTGCCTGTCGCGGGTTTGATCCCCGCACGGTACAAATATTTGTATGACCTACAAGTAGTTGTTCCGGGTCTGGCTGTTTGTGTATGTGAGTTTAAATGTTTGTAAACGCACCCACAATAGAAGAGAAATTCCTAGTGTGGGGCAATGTTAAAAAAAACATGGGTAAATGGTGTTTATCAAATTGTGAAATAAAAGAAAGGAATTGACTGTTTTATGGGTTAACAAGTGTATTAAGATATTTTTTGTTGATGCATGAGGGTTCGATTCCTAGGTCGGACAAAGTGGTATTGAGTTTTCCATCTGAAATTTCTCTGTAGCAAATCAGAGTCTGGATTCGTGCCCGACTGATGGCAATAGGCTCGCCCCCTATTACATGGGACTTAAAACATAACTGGCGAAATGCGGGTGTACCTACCATAGGTACACTTCTGCCTAACCCTTCGGGAAATATGGGCGTGATGTTATGTTATGTTTTTTGTTGATTTTGATTATTTTGACTGTGTATCCCCCAGAACATACTAAAGACACCAAGGGCGTTCGGATGAAGATCTGAGAACCTTCTTTTTGTGAGCTGAGTACGGACACGGTTTCAAATTTTACTGATATGGGTATGATGGACATCTACAGCTTTTCACTGGCAAAGTGTTACAATGATTCATATAAAAAAACCTGCTGGATTTCATGAAACAATTTATATAAGAATTCTTTAAATTCGGATTCAAGAATTGTAAAACTTGGTCATAATTAATTATTTAAGTTTGCGTTACAATGACTTCATTAGGCTACAACGAATTCCTTGAACTGTTGTATTGTAAATATAAACAATAAATCATCAATAAAAAACAAATCACCATCTCAAAGGCTTACAAAAACTAACTAATCCATTATTCAAGTTCAAAACTTAGTAAGCTCTTCTTCTATTTTATCCTTCAAAAACATAAAACATAAGTACATCCTATTCTTCAGTAATGATAAATTCAAATTTCGAAATGCTAACAGCTTTTTGAATAACAAAGTTTTTCAACCAAGACCCATCGTCCACGACGCTAGTCAAATGTAACGTGTTACAAGCTGAAATCACCACTTTGTAGTCAGAATGTCGCAGGACTACAATCGCGGTCCGTACACGACTCAACCAATCAAAAACTCATCGGTGATTTGAAATGATGACACGTTACTTTGGAGTAGCGTCGTGGACGATAGGCCTTATAATAATTTCAAAGTTCGAAATTGGAACAGCATTTTAGTAACTCTTTAGAAAAAAATTACAGGCCAGTAATTTTTCTTCTCAATTCAATTCTTACGTTCTTTTGTTTATTATTGAACCTCCGAGGTCCATAACATTCCGAATGGAGTCCACTAACGAACAAGACTCCCTCGCCAAACAATGTTATTATTTTGTTCAAAACTTACTTCGGTTGTTAAAATAAAAGTTAGAAAGTTGCCTTTAATAATTTCATTTTTATTTTTGTTTTGCGAATGGATTTCGAGCTGTGGTAATTTGTATATATTATCTGAAATGGTTGATTTAAAATATGGCGTTTTGATTTTATTATTTTGCTCCAAAATTCTTGACATTCCTCATAATACAATGTTAAGATGTCATTCCGGGTTTGTCCGAAATGGAGATCGTGGCCCCCGGCAACAGGGCAACCGAAGGAACACGGGTGGGTTTTAGTCAGTAAGAGTCTGACACGCCCTCCCGCTCCGCCCAGAGCGGTAGAAGTTATTTGCTAATTTACCACACAAAAAAAATGTGTCAGAAAAAGGAATAAATTAATCAGTCTACTTCAGGGCAAAGGCTTCTTCACAATTTCACCCACAGAAAAAAAAGGCTTCAGAGTCCAATTTTACTCACTATGTTTTCCTTCACCGAGAGATTTAGTTAGTGAATACTTAAGAACCCTCTTAAGTTATGAAAATCATGCATCCTGAAAATGGCAACGTTGCAAAATAGCTGTGAAATTGCATTAAAAACACTGAATTATAAATCATACTTAATTAAATTGAAAAAGGTACTAAAACCAAGTTACGCAAAAACGCCAACTTAACGGTTTAATCAAGGAATTACGGACAGACTAATTAAAAATCTGGAATCACACGTCGTGTGTTAAATCGAACAGATTACGAGTGAATTTGGATTTTTTGATTTGTCTGTTTGTGATGTCTAAATATTTTGGGGATTTTATTTTTGCAATGTACCAATAATACAATAAATATCACATGAAATGAAATACCTTTCATTTGATACCCAACATGGCGTCATTAAAATAAAGTTGTTTTGTTTTATGACTACGTCCTCTAGAGGGCGCCATATTTAAAATGTAACTTCAAATAGCCTATACCCAGCACACGATCAAGACACTTCCAACGAAACCCTGATTTATCAAATTATGATGAGTAGTTTAGAGGTTATGAGGGAACAGATGAACATATATACATACATACCGGTCAAAATCATAACCCTCCCTTTTGTTTCACCGTAGTCGCGTTAAAACAGATTTTTAATCACACGTTCGTGTGATTATTGATATGTTTTTTTAAGATAAGTAAAATTACAGGAATTAAAAAAAAAACAGATCTTTTTTTTTCGTCGTTAGTCAGACAGACAGCTCACGTTGTGACTGTGACATAATGGTTTCCACTAAGTATGAAGCGCTGATTTTCAACATGCAAGATCTTGCTTCGATATTCTCATCTTACTGCACATTCTACTTACCTAAAAATAAATAGTTACTCTTGTTTCTAAACCTCCTTGACGTCATAACATGACGTTATTCAACGTCAAACCTGACACAAAACTCCAACTGATAGCTCCCATATACAGTGAAAACTTTTGGACCAGAATCATTAATTTCTAGCAGAAAGCTCTTAACAAATTGCGGGTAGGAACAAAAAGGCTTGCTCTTGCCTTTGTGGCGTGAACCGGCTACAATTACAACCCACTTTGGATATAATTAATTTTTAATTGCATCCTGAACAATTCAGAAGGCATTGTTGGTCTTGGTAAAGTACGGATATTTTTTCATCGTAATTTGATTTGTTAGGCAATAATCTTTGGGGAAGGTTGTATTTAGGGTTCCGTACCTCAAAAGGAAAAAACGGGCCCCTTATAGGATCACTCGAGTGTCTGTGTATGCTCCGAATCAACTTGACAAATTTTGTTGAAATTTGTTACACATATGAATTTCTGTGACCCAAACACGGACGTGTAACGTAAATAAATGAATTTTGAATATGGGGGTCATCAACAGTGAGAGTAATGGTATTCCTCTTTTCCTGATTACAGTCACTGTATCAATTAAGAATGATTTATGTACATCAGCTATCTTTTGCCACATTTAACATTTTAAGGGTCGCAAATTACAGGTTAGGAAATATCGGTTCGGTTCAAGCACCCTTCAAAGTACTCTAAAACGTTCGTCAGACGTCTTTATGTTAAGGTCAAGTTAGAAATGCTGGACTGACCTTTAAGTTGGTAAGGAGGGAGATAAAATAAAATTATGGGCGTATTATTCTAGAAATAAATACGATTAGATGGGATTGGCCAGATATTGCAAAAAACCGCAAAAATATTAAAGATGGAAACAGGCCCATAATAATAATCATTATTCTAGAAATATAAAAATGATATAATTTTATTTTAAATTTATTTCACATATAAATATTATTAATTTTATTTTTTTTAAATATTTTTTTTTTTTTTGCTCAACATTATGTGGATCGCCCGGCGGACACGGTGGACCATACGGTAGAGGTCTGCCCGGCTTCGGCGGAGCATCACCGTGTCCTCGTGGACTCGATCGGCGGCAGTGATCTCTCGCGTCCGGCCCCGGTTCAGGCCATGGTACGGAGCGAGAGGAAATGGGAGGCCGTCACCTCTTTCTGCGAAGCAGTAATGCTCGTGAAGGAGGAGGCGGAACGCGTAAGGGAGAGGAAAATTTCGCACCCTCGCGCCCCTAACCGCCGCAGGAGTAGACGCCCAGGGCGTCGGAAATCGCAGACCGATTTCCGGTCACCGCAGGCGCGGGCTTGCGGACGGTGATTTATGGGTAGCTCGCCGTCCGATAAGGACAAGGCCCGGGTCGACGGCGCGTTGTGTTCCACGCGCGCCTCAAGGAGTTATCAGCAGAATTGAGCAGAATTGACGGGGTCCGCTAGGGCCGATGCCTGCCGGGCCCCCGGCAATAAAAGAGCGGAAGAAGTTATTTGATAATTTCCCACCCAAAAAAAAGGTTCTTATTTGCCCGTGAGGTCAACAAAGAAGCTTCAATATTACCTATTGCATAAAACAGAAGCATTATAAATGACTACACTACACAATTTCTGTCGATGTCATCTTTGCATATATATTTTATATTCTTAGTTCTGCAACACTTCCTATCTTTCATAATCCTTTTTTTTTTACTGTTATATGATAAGTGGGCAAACAGGTTATTGTCACTTTAATTAAATGTTGTTACTGATAACCTTCTGATACAAACCAGCGTGGTCGCCGATAAGTTGCCAAACCAAAGCAAAAAACGAATAAAATATGGCTCGTTTGCGCAAACGGAACACAGCAAGGACGCTTTTCCTTAGCCGCAAAGATGCACAACTCTCGTACTTCCTATTCATTTCTACAAAACTTTTACAACAGGGCCACTTGAAATGCACAATAAATTCGTCCTAACTACGTACACTTGGCAGCAAAAGTTGCAGCATTAACAGATTGGGCACACTGCCAGATAAATTAAAAACTTTAAAGGAGTACTGTAATTAAAACTGGGTTTTAGGAATTTTTTTGTCAGATGTAAGATTTATTTCATAAAAGATAAGAGAATATTAAGGTTTTATGTTCTTTTGTGAATTTTTGTCGCAAGTATTCATTTTTATGTCTTGATTGTCCAGTGGTTAAGTCCCCGCACGAGGTTGTGGGTTCAAATTCAGGCACAATGTAACTTTTTCAATGTTTTCTATGTCTTGGATATTACTAACATCGGTGAAGGAAAACATCGTGAGGAAACCTGGAGTTTATAGTTAATATAAGTCATAAATCACCAACCCATCTAGAGCAGGCGTGGCGATCAAAGCTCGTGCCTTCTCTGTATGAGAAGAAGCCTTTATCCTGGAGTGGGACAATAATAAACTGATATTATTCCTTTTTATTCGCGTTGAAATAAATAGACAATGCAAGGTCAACATTACCCAAAAGTAACCTTTCAAATCGGTAAGTCACGGCAGAAACTTAAGTACAATGTAATAAAAAACTAAAATTATTATGTTGTAGGAAGACGGTTTGATGACAAGAAGTTCTGGTGGTTTTGAGTGTGAGTGTGTGAAGAGTGGGGTGTGTGGATGAACTGTGGGCTGAAAGTGGGTGGGTTAGTGTATAATCTATTAGTAATGTCAATTAATGCGATTTCGCATAAAGTTCATTAACATATGAATTCTTGAGTCTTAGCATGCTAATTGCTATTGCTATGCTATTTGCTAAAATGACGATACTTGATAATAATGAAGTATATGAATTTTGTTAATATGCGAATTAAAACAATAACAAACACAAACATAGTCACAAGTTCTGACGTATGATAGTATAAAAAAGTACGAAGCGATAAATTCACTTCGCACTTCACAGAATTTCGCAAGTACATTTCATTTGCATAATGCTAAGTGAGCATTCGCATGCTAACAATGAATGCGAATGCTAATTAATCCATCACTATAATCTATATGTCGCAGTAAGATGGTTAAAGTCGTGATATAGTTATATTCCTAGGGATATAGCTATATAACGTAATATGAAAGCGGTTCATAACTGTCGGAGTGCCCTAATTTTGATACTGCGACCAATTTCGATGTAGCGCTCGCTGGCCGTTGCCGCGTAACTATACTAAACCATGGTCATAAATTATTATGGTCGAATGTCGACTACCGGACGACCAGTAGTAATATTAAAAGCTGTATTATATTTTGCAACTAACAACTAAGCTGAAATAACTTCCATGAGAAATCGAGACACAGATGACTTCAGAAGATTGTAAAATAGTAATCAGTTTTCAACTATTTTATACTCCATTTTAAACTAACTTCCGTAAAAAATAAACCTATGAAAGTATTTGCCATAAAAATCGACTCTCTATAAAACTCTCCAAAGCTGTACACAGTACAGGAAACTCACCTACGTTTCCTTTTTCTACATCTTATAGCTAAAGACTGTTTAGAAGAAAGTTTCTGAAAGACGAAACAATGATCATTTGGTTGAATTAATTGTTGGCTTCGATCCAAGAAGATTCAGCATGTAAGTTTTATTTATTTATTTATTTATTTCCCAGTATATGGTACATCGAGATCTAACATTAAACACTGTTTGACACATACTACCATTGCTGCTATTTATTTGCGACAAGCTCTTTCCCTCGACTTTATCAGCGTGTATTTTGTTTTTCATATTTTTTTGTATGACTATATATACTCTAGGATGAAAATAAACTAATGTCCTTGTCCAGAAATCTGGCTACTTATCTGACAGATTTCACGATCAGTTTAGTGGTTGAGGCGTAAAAAGGTAACAGACAGAGTAACTTTCACAAGTCATATATTAGTATGGATAAGTTTGGAGTTATGTTTTCCTCAAAGGCTTTGGTTGTTATTTAAAAGATGGGTTACCTTAAAAAACCGACCAAGTGCGTGTTGGATCACGCACAATTAAGGGTTCCATAGTTGGGATAAATAAAGATTAGAAAGAATGATCCCAAGCACAAACTTAATATTGTAGTTTAAATACATGTTCTCCTATACATTCCAACTGCAAATGTAAGTTTGTTTGCACAATATTAAGAGATTTACAATGTTATTTTATTTTTATAGGTTTTCCTGTAATTTATACGTATAGAACTATTTTCTGCATTTTTTTTTTCAACTCTTTTGGCTCAGTAGTTTCGGAGATAAGGTGGAATGATACATTTTCGTCTATTTTCTTAGCTATCTTTAAAACAATTTATTTTAAAATTATAAAAAAAAATCTATTTGTGACCCTCACCGTCCTTTCATTTGATGTGCTACATGGTACAGTTTGCAAAACTTTTTATTTTTATTTTCTTATTTTCCTCCCAAAAGTGACCCTCATTTCATACATGATGAGCTACATAATAGTCATGGAAAGAAAGAAAGAAAGAAAGAAATATTTATTGGGACTCGCACAGGACATTACAAATTAAACTAAAACACACTCATTAAAACATTATAAAAAAAAAAAAAAAACAAATTAAAAAAAAAATAACAGAAAGTCCTGTACGAGGCCAAAAGGCTCCTATCTCAGCATATGTTGCGAAATTAAAAAAAAAAAAAATGTCGCAGCGCTGGTATTCTGATAGGGCCATGGTCGGGTCATGGTCGGTTTAATACTTTCCCCCTAAGCCCCTTCTTCTCTTCTTCTTCTTCTTCGAAAACTACTTTTTGGAAGGGGCAACTCAAGTCAAAATTCATTCTTTTTTTTTTTTTAATTTTGACGTTCATAAGTGACATTTTAAGGCTCACTTGCACGTTAACAGCTAACTCGGGGTTAACAGCTAATTCAGAGTTAATCTAATAATTATTTTTAGATTAACCCTGAGTTAGCTGTTAACTCCGAGTTATATAGCTAACCCAAGAACGCGCAAGTGTGCCTAATTTAAATAAATTATTTTACTTTAGCTTTGAATTTAACCTAACCGGGTTAAACGTGAGGAAATTCGTACGACGGGTGAAATTGAAAAATATAGTAAACGTGATTGTTAATTCAGAATCATTGAATTGGCAAACAATCTAGCTGATAAAGACTTGTTTTTGCAGTTGATAATAACTTTTCAATACCAACCATGTATTGAAAATACTCATCAGAGGAGCTAACGTACACGTCACAGCAATAATTCCCCGTATGTTTTCAGTAACTATCATTGGGTATAGCAGACACAACAGTGCGCTCAGCTTGTCATTCAAAACTGACAGGCACTTTTGTTTGCAAAACGTATACCTACCTACGAGTATCTAACATGATTATTAATGCAGAATATTGTGAATATACGTTACGTAATAACTTGTTGTAATAATGATAGTTTGTAGCGACGTAGGTTTCAATGAATTGTTAACTTTTTTTAAACGACTTCAAAAAAAGGAGGAGGTTCTCAGTTCGTCGGTATATTTTTTTTTGTATGTTCCCCGATTACTCGAAGACAGAATCGATTTGAAAATTATTTTTTTTGTTTGAAAGCGTATACTTCTGAGTTAGTCCCATTGTTATTTGGTCACGATCTGATGATGGGCTCTTGGAAAAATCGAGGGAACTCTTCAAATATACAGGCACACCTATAGTGATTTGGGTATTTTTTATAGTAACTCGTGCATTTGCTTTTGAAAAGCATAGGTAAAGTGTAACTGATAAATTACAAACCAACTCACAAAAAGTGAAAAAAAAATTACCGAAAATCCAACCGACTAAGTGCATGCTTTTGAAAAACACCATTTGGTAAAGTGTAACTGATGAATTACAAACCAACACACCAAAAAGTGAAAAAAAAAAACCAAAAATACTACTAATTCTTATTTCGGAAGTCGGTGGCATAAAATTGAAATACTGATTGATCCAAAGACACCGACTTCCGAAATCAAAGTTATTTTTCTATTTGTAGCTTGGAGGTCGGTTGTATTTTTGTAAAAAAAAAAGGTTAATTGAAAATCTTTTGTGTAACATGAACAACTATCTCTGAACTTTTTTAAACCTTATTAAAATCGCAGATCTTTATCTAAATACGTAGTTATTCGACCACCATTATTTCACCACATGTGGACGACGTTTTTGACTGACACATTATATATGTCAGTAACTACAGTGGTATTCCTGTTCTATCCAGAACACAGCTGCTGCTCTGCTTGATAGCAGATCGAGATGAAAAAATATATAAATTATCTTAAAGGTACAATTCTGTAGCAGACCGTACCGAACCGTGTCGCTAGCTACAGAAGGTATTTCATAGAAGTACAGAAACCAGTAGTGTCGGAGTACGGAATTATCCCTTAAAGGTACCCCACTAATTACTACTAAAATAAAATAACAACAAACTTAAACACAATTACTCACCAAGAATCTGACGACCAGCTCAATAGTGAACCACACATTGCAGACCAGCTCAATATAAAAGAAGGCTGCATGAGGCTTCCCATTGTCATGCCACAGCATCTCCAAGGATTCCGACCCGTTGTCCCTCACCACGGTGCCGTGGCTGAAGACCCGAAGATCAGGATGCGTTTTCAGGCAGAACGAAAGCACTGATATACAGATGAAGAAGACGGATAATGCTGATATCACCTGTGGAAGAGAGAGAAGGAGTTTTAGAATATTTTGGAGTAAGAAATGCTGTGTATAAAGGCTCCATGCACGAAAAAAACCTTTTTGAATCAATAACTTATCTAATTGTAAGAAAGCTTGAAATAATTGAAACATTAAGTCTGTGTAAGTGTAAAAGTACAGTTTTCGTGGTGCTAAACCATTCGTGTCAGTCACAGCACCTGTTAATAGTTGCATCACTTTTGCGCTCTCGAAAATATGGTTTATTTCGCCTTTGATTTACTTAATGAAGATATAGTATAATCATAAAATAAAATTTTGATTTTATTTCAAGGATAGCTGAAGACTAATGTGTGATTTTTAAATTTCTTGATATGGTTTGCTAAATAATAGGAAAAATACATTACTGACAGGGTTTTAAAGAAAATGGTATTTTTTTTTTCTGCTATATTTTATATGGAAGTTGCAAAAAGTGGTTCCCCTATGTACAAGTAAACCATAAAATCATGTTGATGATGTTTCTTTATTTTGAAAATCAAAAGTTTCTTCTAACGAAACGATCAAACGTCAATCTCGCTTAAATTTTTGGGAAAACTTGTTGCGAATTTTAGTAATTTTCCACGAATCCTTAATTTATTTTAAAAATCCCTTTCCGCTAGGTACAAGACAAAGAATTCGAATTTTCAAATCACAAATAACTTTGTTTAAATTCTCTTTCCCTTTCTCACAACTAATTAACAAAATTGATCAAAATCAGTCGATTTCGTGCACGGCCCCTTAACTTCGTTTGAAGTCGTTTTGGAATCGGTTGTTTAGATAGATGGATAGAATATATATTCTTTATTATGAACACCGTATAAATTAAGTATAGATATTAAATGTTGTTTTACATTGACTTTCACAATTTTAAGGATGTCACGAACCTATTCTGTTATTCTCTAAGTTCACAAAGAATGCATTATTTGTACTAAGTTGCAGTTGTAATTATAATTATAATTTAATAATAAGTTAAGATAAGAGTTACGTTAAGTACGCTATCGCAATAGGTCACCCTGTAATGAAAGATGTAAGTTGGAAAAAATAAAAAATAAAGTTATTTTTTGTGACCTTATTTGGTGAGATAATTAATATTGTTGGACTAGACTTTCACCGAATTTATCTATCTCTCAGCAACCATAAATCAATGTTGCTATTGCTTAGCCACTAACACTTAGTCAAGATATCATCTAAGGTTCTAAATATAGTATGAATCCTCAGCAGCCTTCGTCGTTAAACGCCTTAAGGCCTGTTTCAGCATCTCCAGATAGGCTTTCTACCTGATTAATTCAAAACGTGAACGAATTCCGTACCACAATATTTGTCATAGGTATAACTATTTATACCAGAAATTATCAGGAAGTGGGAATACAAGCCCTTTGGTAATCTTTTTATACATTTTTGTCTCACAAAGTAAAAAGATATTGCATCGGATACAATAACAATCACAAAAATATTAACGTTAATCACAAAGGATATTACATTTTGTGGCGCGTTTTTAAAACCACATATAACACATAAAGCGGTGTTACATCGTCAATCATGGTGTTACTCTGCGGTCGACATTACGCAATCAAGAAGTCCAAGTTAACAGGTTTTAGTTAAATATTTGGTCGTATATTTTATTCTACAACCGTTTCTAATTTGAGATTAGTCAAAATTGTCAAAACATTCATAACATTTTTTTAAATATTATAAATACGGGTACGAATTTCGATAAAATTTGGCACACAGCTAGACCACGACCTGGGTTAGGAAAAAAGATAAATTTTATCCCAGTAGTGCATTCCCGTGGAATAATTTTCGAAGCGGGCGAAGCCGTGGGCAAAAGCTAGTAGGACTATATACACAAGATAATCTATGAGTGCGTCAAAAAAGAATCCACGTTAGCATAATGTGTTGCAAGACCAAACAAACTTTAGGCTTGCTGTAAAATTGCTGATTCCGATTCAGAAATTAAGTAGTAACACGCCCGCTGTCTTTTATGAGTTGGTTCATCGATTTCATATAATTTGTCACAGTACGGTGACGTACAAATGATATTTAGTGATAATCGCAATACCCTCCTAGATCAATTTAATACTGTTTGCTAATTGGATTAACTAATCAAAACATGAACGTTAATTAATTTAATAAAACTGGTTTTCTCTCGTAGAGATGGATCCAATTACTTCTTGTTTAGTAACAGCTTGGAAATAAGCTGACTTTATATGTTCGTAACACAAGCAGTGTTTACCAGAACCTAGTCGTAATGGACTTTATTTAGAATCTCATAATAAGATATGCTCGTTTATTTTTCACCTTTATTACAAGATTAATTAGTAATTCTAGCTCGTTGGTCTAGTGGTCGCAAAGCGCTACTGCTGAGTGTGAGGTCCAGGGTTCGATTCCCGGGTCAGGCAAGGTGTTATTGGGTTTTTTCATCTGGAATTTCTCAGCAGCAGCCCGGAGTCTGGATTTGTGCCCGGTTGATGGCAATAGGCTCGCCCCCTATTACATGGGACTTAAACATAACTGGCGAAATGTGAGTGTACTATGGGTACACCTCTGCCTAATCCTTCGGGGAATACAAGCGTGATGTTATGTGTGTGTGTGTGTAATTAGTAATTATGTTTGCAAAAATACTTGTACTGGAAAATTCATTTAAAAAATGAGAATACTTATTCATATTGCAAGATAACTTTCATGGTCAGATTAAGGCTTCATGAGCATTTAAATTGCAAACTGAGGATTTGCAAGCTGTATTGCTACGTCACAAGTTACCTTCTTTTACCTTTAGACTTCTACAACTACCTACAGATATCCTAGACGACAAATCCAAGACCGCAGAGAAGCATCTCATGCTGGATTAAGACAAACACATACGGGCAGTTCAAACAAGAGTACTGATAAATCTCTAGAATCTGTGCAAACTGTGTAAACAGCTGTATTTGCACAGAATCCATACCTACATGTAACTTTTATTTTTATATCTAGAGGAAATATGGAGGAAGTGGGCACGCTGCTTGTAGTGTCAGATATATTTCGGTTGGTTAAAGAATTGACTTTGCAGTTTTCGGAGAATTCATTTAGAAAGAAGTCTTCTTTTCGTGTGGTTAGTTACTAACCTGGTGTCAGAGTTATAAAGCCGGCCATGAGCCCCTTACTTGAATTCACATGCCGTCGAGAAATATCTCTCAGGCATGCCGGATTCCTCACGATGTTTTCCATCACCGTCCGTGAAGCAAGTTATACAATACGCACATGAACCAAAAAGTCAGACGTGCGTGCCTTGGTTACATAAAAAGATATGCATGAAAGGATGGTTAAGGAAATAAATATAGCATAATAAAAAAATACAGCACGATCAAAAACAAAATATTCCAATTGTTTTTAAGAAAAAAGCTTACTCTTTTTTTAAATTTTGTGATCTTAAAAACTGAGCTTCATCCTCTCAAATCCCAAAAAAACGTTTTCGTACTCATCTCTGCCCGTTTGGAAGTTGGCTGTTAGCTGCGTCGCACGCCAACAGCTAGTCTGTATGCCGCATTAGATTTTCCACATAAATAAAATAGTACCTAACGAAGAATTTTGGCCGTTTATCTAGATGTGTGTTCCGGGTTGGCTCAAAAACGGCTGACCGGATTTGGCTGAAATGTGGCACACAGTTAGTTATAACCTGCATTAACACATTGGGTTCTTTTAATTCCGGTAGTACATTACCGTGGAATATTTTCCGATATCTACGCGTGCGAAACCGCAGGAAAAAGCAAATTTGTGGACTAATGCGTTGTTGTGTTATTTTTCGATACAGTGTGGTTGACAATCCTTCTTTATAGCCTATACTATTAAACGAGCAATAATTTGTATAATATTTGTTTGTATATAGATTTCTACTCACGTTCTCAAAATCGGCTCTATCGATTTCGATGAAAGTTGCAATATAGAGGTTTACGGGGGCGAAAAATTGATCTAGCTAGGTCTCATTTATGGGAAAATTAGAATTTATTTCTCCGTTTTTTCACCCGAGCAGAACTCGGTTGCTCAAAGTTTAAAACAAGATAATGAATGACATTAGAATAATGACATGGCAGCATGCAATTAGTAAGTAGCTACTATCATGGCGGCATGGAATAACTAGGTACTATACATGGATTAGTATACTATTATACGAGCATTCTCTATTTTCTCCAGAGCAGAGCTCGATCTCCCAGGTCGGTATACCAAAATACCCCGTTCGCTATTATATGCATTATGCACTCAAGTGAATACTATAGTACATTTCTGTCGCGGCCTGCAACATGGGCATTGATGAATGTGGACCGAGGCGAAGCTGAGGCACACATACGTGAGTCCATCAACGCCTGGTTGCGGCCAAGGCTTCTATAGTACTATTCTCAAATAATGCGCGGAAATTCAAATTAAAATTAATTATAAATTCCAGAATCAATGACGAACAATGATTTGTTCACGCGCCATTTTGTTCACTAATTTCTTTTTTACTTCAGACACCTCTATTTGCAAACCAAATGAAAGTTTATATAAAATCTTTGATAAGTTACCTCCTTGGTCGCCATGTGTTGAAGTAAAAAGTCCGTTCCATTTTTAAATAACACGAAAGAAATGAGTTATCATAGTAATTTATTTGGCCGCTAAACACGATAGATAAGAAGTTTCATACAAACATTGCCGGCCAGGTGCTCACATATATTCGGCCAGTACAGCAATTTCCATTTCTCTCAAAGAAAGTTGTCAAAATAATGTTCGAATTTACAAGCATGTTTGAGAAAAAGTTTTTTTTTTTAATGATGAGTGTACCATATGTTCGGGTATTAAGGATCTAAATCCTAATATGTTTAACCTTTTATGCTTTCAATATAGCTGCTTATTCCCTAATGATCCTAATTTCCTTCCTTCTTCAACCACGTTCGCATATCCATCACCTCCTTTCAAATTAAAGCTCTTAAGTACCATTTACTTACGAATAAGCATTATGACACTTTTTTTAATGAAAAAGGTTCCTAATGGGTCTTCCTTTGCAACGGGTTTATTGTAAGACTGATGTATTATGGCTCTGTTCTTTGCGATGAGGGTAGAAATACGCTTACGGCATCTCTCAAAAAAACAGCTAACCACTTAAACCTTACCCAGGTTTAAGTGGTTAGCTGTTTTTTTTTTTTAATATAGTTTATTTAAATTAAGGATCAACTGTTTAATTGCTATTTAATCTACCAAGTGATGACTTATGAGGCATAATTTATTTGTGGTTCGTGGCATTCTTGGGAGTCAGCAGATCTCAAAAAGCTTATAGTATTACCTACTTTTTAATGCGGACAAGCACTGAGAGGAAAATTGACTAACCATGTCGGCTAATCATCGAAAAGACAGATCTCGGTAAAAGAGACAGTCCAAGAATGCTGCCTGCTTTGGGTGGAATCTTGATAGGTCTTTTGAACACGTAGGATTTCACAAGGTCCCTTGCGACATAATTCAAAAAGAATTTCTGCTTTATGCCTTCGATGTTGATCGAGATTACATACAAGGCTAGTTTTGTTAGTGGACTGTTTAGCCCTGAGGAAGGCCGATTAGAATTTGCCATCGTGCTTTCATCTGGCGATGCATGCGTCATCACGTATACACGTGAGGACCTTATGTCTGCGTCAACGAATGGTGTTAGCGTTACCGAGTTCTGAGCCAAACAGGAAATAAAGTATATTTGCCAAGAAGATCGAAAAGAGTGTTTGCAACCTTGTGTGAAATGCTACATTGCTTTAGTAGTTTTACGTACATACTCGTATATAAACACAGATTAATACTTCGGGTTCTACAGGTTCACTCCGCAAAATCATTTAAATAAAAAGCGACTCTTGATACGACACAATAAAGTGCAATTCAGGTCGCACAGCGCTAATTACCTACAGTTATATTCACCTAGAGGTTGCCTCTCTTTCTATCGCGTAACTCTTATATCTTCTGACTATGTTACGCTCACTGAATTGGCCCGACAAGACGAGCTCACCGCGTACTTGTAGCTTCATACCTAAAATGCGGAGTGCGCATTCTGTACTATTCTGTGATTTAAGGTAGATGTCGAAATAAACAGAAACACCGCCAATAAACAATTTGATGAATCTGAGCCTCCCTCGCAAACACAATGCTAAAGTATAAACACATTAATTTCCTACTATTATTCATTGCGTGTTTTTATTGTAAGACCCAAAAATGCAAGTCTTTTTTCTCCAAAATCGATTTAGCAATCTTGTTATCCGTTAAAATAAAATTAAGGGAGATCGTACAAAAAAATACCTAATTTCAACTACTAAGCACATTTTCCTCGTAACAAAATGAGGCAAAGCTAATGATGTTAATGTTATTCAATTAGTGACGAGCACACGATCAATCAAGTAGCTCGTTAGCTAAAAACTTACTAAATAATTAGGTTACGTAACATACTAATGTCAATAAAACTTCACGAAAGTCAGTCCCGAATTTTTAACAATCTAATCATAATGGTCAGTTAACCTGCTATTATCAAATCTTATGTTAAAACTTGTTGCTAAGTTGGTCTTGGATACCATTGGCTTCATCATTTTAGCCGAAAGACGTCCACTGCTGGACATACTTAGGCCTCCCTTAAGTACCACCACTTCGACCGGTTCTATACTTTCCGCATCCAACGGAATCCTACGGCCTTCACAAGGTCATCGGTTCATCTTGTGGGAGGCCTTCCAACGCTACGTCTGTCCGGTATGAGTTCGCCACTTCAGAACCTTTCGACTTCATCAGCCATTTGTTCTGCGAGCAATGTACCCTGCCCATTGCCACTTAACTTCCGCAATTCTTTAGTCTAAAATGGCAAATCCGCCTTGACCAAGCGTTGTGATCGATGCTTGTGCATTCTCTTTTAAGAGAAGAGGCCTTAAACCTACAGGGACTGCTGGGACGAACATCGTGAGGAAACTGGCATGTCCTAGAAACAAAAATTCGAAGACATGTAACATTAACCAACCCGCACTGGGCCCGCGTGGTAGATTATGGCCCACTCCCTTTCACCGAGAGGAGTACACCGACATTTAGTCAGTTATTATCAGTTCCATATAATAGAGGGCTAGCTTATTGCCATCAATTGGACACAAATCCAGACTACGGGCTCCTACTGAGAAATCCCTGACGGAAAAACCCAATATAATTTTTCCCGACCTGGGAATCGAACCCATACTCAGCAGTATCCCTTGCGAACACTAGACAAACGAAGTTAAGTCAAGATCCTTAACGTCTATAAGTCACACTTCACAATGAAAAACTGACACTTTTTGAATGACATTTGGACACAACTTGCTACTTGAACTAAACTCGTTACTTAACTAATCATAACAATCTGCCGAGCCTTTTCCCAACTATGTTGGGGTCGGCTTCTAGTCTAACCGGATGCAGCTGAATACCAGTATTTTACATGGAGCGACTGCCTATCTGACCTCCACAACCCAGTAACTGGATAATATACGATACCCATTGGTAAGACTGGTTGTCAGACTTTTGTGCTTCTGACGAATGACAAAGATCCACGAATGACAACCGGGACCAACCACTTGACGTGTTTTCTGAGGCACGGAGGAGTCTCGGTATGTAAAGATGGACCCATCCATGGACCAACCCCGGGAAGCGTAGCTTAATCTGATGGATCGACCCGTGCGGCTGTTATTATTTAACAACAAATTCCTCCAACTTCAAAGTACTTAACTAATGCAAATGTAAATCAACCATAAGTAAGGGCAGTCATAATGCAAGACAAATTAATGTGGTGAGAGGTTTAAAAGTAGCCATTCCCCCAAGATAAAAACCAAGATCGATCTCAGAGAAGAGAGCATTTTATTAATAGGGACTTAGAGCTTGGAGCTCTGTTCGTCCCGACAGAAACAAGAGCTCTTGATTAATGGTCTCCTCTCTAGCAGACATGTACGTTGCTTGCGATGCGACGTCATTTGTTTTAGCTTGTTTTTTGCTATGGGCCAAAATGTTTGGGAGCACTTTTTTATTTTTGGGTTAAGTTGGGATTAAGTGGATTAAGACTACAGTACCTTGTTGAAATAAAATTTATATGGATGGTCAACCTCGCCTTTTTACAAGCTAGTTGTTTACATCTATACATAAAAATAAATAAAATTGGGGTGTCTGTGTTTAATGTCAAAATAACAGTTTTTTTACTTAATTCATATGAAAGTGTACTCCGAGAGTGCTAACAAAGTGAAAACTTGAAAAAATATCCGCACCGCGGTAATCAACGCGTTGATGTCGTTTTAATGATCAAAAGCTGGTGTCATCATGGTGTCGCGAAATCAATGGTTTAGTCCCATCTCAAAAATGCCCAACGCGCATAAAGAAGTTTTCACTTAAAAAAAAATTGTCTGTATGATTGTTCCGACTAATTTCCGAAACGGCTGGACCGATTTTGACACGACTTTCACTGATGCTGTAAAAAGTAACTTAGGCTACTTTTATTTTTGAAAAAACATTTGGGGTCATGCGGGCGAAGCCGCGGGCTGTAGCTAGTTAGTGAAAAAGAATGTTGCCAATGTTTGTGTTTCTACAGATTTTTTTTCTTATAGGGAATTATTTGCCTTCTAAAGTGTTTGGTGCCTCCTGGTCTAGTGATCGCAAACGCTACTGCAGAGGATGAGGTCCTGGGTTCGATTTCCGGGTCGGGCAAAGTGTTATTAGTTTTTCTATCTGGAATTTCTCAGTAGCAGGCCCGGAGTCTGGATTTGGTTTAATTTAGACTTTAACAATTGCTACGTTTGAGGTTATTATCAAAAACCTCTCCGCTGTTACCACTTTTGTAATAAGTTTATTAGGTAGGAAATTTGAAAAAAAAGCAGTAGCACTCCGGGAGTACTGACAGAAGTGAAAACTTGAACAAGATCGCCTTGATGGAAGAAAAATACTTGTGTAGAACATTTGTCCGTAACCTTATCTAAATAAAGAGCATAATCGCGTTTAAAAAACAAAAATACTTCCGAAACCTTTAAAGTAAAAATACTGGCATAGAACATTGATCCGTAATGAAATATAAATAAAGAGCACAATCGTGTTTACAAGAATGAGGAGTCATCACAGTGTCGCGAAATCAATGGCTTAGGCCCATCTCAAAAATTGCCAACGCGCCTAAAGAAGTTTTCACTTTGTGGGTTTAATAATAAATAATAGTATCACATAAGTGTTTTAATACCTAATTGTATATAGTTGCATACAAGACTTCATCTACACCCATGAATCCATAATGGTTACTATGACACTGGCTGTTTTAATGTTGGCAAGCTGTTTCAGAAACTATTATAGATGTTTTACAGCATGGCTGTAGATACAATTTATTAATTAAAAGCTTTGGCCAGACGTTTAACCACTTAAAAACAGAAACTTTTAAATGCACAAACGTTAAAGTTATTTGTAAAGTTGATTATATACTTTAAAAACCGGCCAAGTGCGTGTAGGACCACGCACAATGAAGGGTTCCGTAGTTGGGGTAAATTTATCCCAAAAACAAACTAAACATTGTAGTTCAAAAACTTGTTCGCCCATACGTCGATATACTTACGTCACGGTCAATTCTCCAACGGCAAATTTAAGTTAGCAACGACAAAAAAAAAAACTGATAAAACTATAAATTAACTATTTTCGGACTTTTTCCATTACGTGTGCCGTGAGACCTCGTTTCCTGCCAAATTTCATGATTCTAGGTCAACGGGAAATAATCTGTAGGCTTTGATTTATTTGCAAGTATCAAAATAATATATACTAACTAACGCGAAATCTCAGAAACGCGTCGAGGTATCACGCGTTTCTGAGAAAAGGGGTCTTGACAGACTGACAGACACACGGACGGATAACGAAGTGATCCTTTATGGGTTCCGTTTTTCCATTTGAGGTACGGAACCCTAAAAAATATAAGTAAATACTATTAAAGCCTTGAAAGTTTTACTGTCATATAAACAAGAAAATTCTCTTTGCGAATGAAGTTTGAAAATACTAACTAGTTGTGAAAGACGTTTGATAATATTATTAATTACAGCGAGTGTTTACTTCACTGCAAAATGGAGTCTAATTAATTACACTTCACACTAAATTGAAAGCAAAACAGTGTTTGAAATTATTTAGAAATAATACCTCCATTAGAAGCTATGATCATTTGGTACTAAAATAAATAATACTTTAAGAAGATAAGATTAGAATAATTAAAACAGTATTAATTATGAATGAAGAAGACTTTCTTAGTTAATTTTGGACACCTACTGACTTACAATAAAAAAACATCGCTAGTAAAATTGTACCTAAATATATCACCTTAAAGCTCATTATTGCATGCATATTATTTTTATGCCTCTTGAAATTTCTCAAAATGTCACCTGGACCTTTGGAAAGCAAACAAGACGTGCCGAAACCAACACGTAGAGGCCGACTCACAGAGACGTCTTTAATTAAATGAAGCACGAACCGACGATTATCCCTGTCCACAGTACGCTAGTGCAACTAAGGATTATCCTAGGTTAATACAGGAATATTGTAGGATACAATTATGATTGTTTATGGATTATATGATCAGCAAACTATACAGTCTTCTTTTTTTCATGTGGTAATTGACTAACCTGGTGTCAGAGTTTTAAAGCCGCCAGTAGCCCTCTGACTTGGCTTCACATGCCGTCGAGAAATATCTCTGAGGCATGCCGGTTTCCTCACAATGTTTTCCTTCACCGTTTTTGAAGCAAGTGATAATTATGTGATACGCACAAGAATCCGGAAAGTCAGAGGTGCGTGCCTTGGGTTCGAACTCGACACCTATGACTTGGCATTCTGACGGTCATACTACTAGGCTATCACTGCTACAACTATCTGGAAACAAGCAATTACAAAGTGAAATATTGACCAGACTTTCTGAAACTGAAGGAAAAAAAACGTGTTAGTGTTAAAAATAAAGTCTCCAATTTTCAAATTATTACCACGAACAACGTCACTATGAATTTATTAAAACCGATAAATTATTTAAAACCAATTTTGTAAAATACAGCAAAGTTGGAGCAGGGTTGTCACGCAACTTTTGCTTTTAACTTTTTCACAAATATTAAATTCTTACAAGCTTCACAAATTGTGAAGCTATAAAACTGTGTTTTTTTTTTTCTTTTTTGGCGAAAAACAACTAAGTAACACAAAAATGCCTGTTACTTTCGTAAACACTTTCTAATCTATACATAATAAAAAAATTGTAACGATATCAAAATTGTACAATGAATATTTAAAAAAAAGTGTGGGAACGAGTCTGATGCCATAAATATAGTTTTAACATTTGTCTGTTTGTCTGGATGTAAGTTCCGAATTGGCACAAAAACGGCTAAATGGATTTGGATTAAATTTGGCACACAGATAGTTTATAACCTGGATTAATACATAGGGTATTTTTAATTCCGTTGCCACGTTCCTGTGGGATATTTTCCGACATCCACATACAAAGCTAATCGAAACTTAAATCATCTACAAAGTGCTTGCTATTTCTAAATTCTACTCAAAATAAAAACTATAGTGTGTTCTTTGTTACGTGTCATAATTGGTAAACAAACACGGAAGGTAATTACGAGTGTTAGCAAGACAAGCAAAGTAAAATGCACTTTAAATCTTCTAAGCAGTCCAATTATTAAAAAAAAATAGTAAGCACCTTGATTCTCTTGTCCATCTAATCCACAGCGCAGCGTGAAACAAGCAAAGAAGTTGAAAATTAAAGAAGAAATATGTAAGAAAAATACAGCTTTTTGTATTTTTTTATTTTTTATTTGTTTAACTACGTGAAAATGTACATGCTTTTTTAGTAAAACTATAAATTATTTGCTTTTGTAATTATTTTACTAAATAATAAACTAAATACATGTAACCTAATTACCAAGCGAGTGATTATGGTATAGCAAATAACCTTATCCCTTAATAATTTGTAACTGGCGAGAGATTAACGCTTAATAAAACTAGTTATTTTTCTGTTAGTTTTATAAGAAATAAAAAATATACAAATGTCAATTCTCCATAATAATATTATTAATAAAATATGGGGAAATGAAATAATATGTACGTAACTAACAACTTATACCTAATTAATCAATAAAAATAATAAAATAAAATTATTTACTAACTTAAATAAAAATATTCACAAACTAAAATATAGCGCCGAAAAATTTGTATAGCACAACATTTATTTTAAATAAACTATTTACAGGCACTTTTGAATTGCTAAAGGCGTCGGTCATTTAGAAAAATTAAGCTAGTTACCCATTCCAAAGCGTAGTAAGTTCAAATGGAAAAGAATGGGCAAGAAACAGAATCGTATGTGCTGTTTTTAAAGTTAGATTTTTACATTTTTCGCGGTTGGCAACCCTAATCCTACAAAGAGATTGCTCTGAATAGAAATAAATTGAGTAAACTTTGATAGAGTTTGAGAATAACAGCAATTAACTAAACATGGGATCAGTTTCAGATCAAGAGCTAGTTAGTATAGAATCTAGAATATCTCGTGTTTTGAAATACACACTGTAATTGGATTATAGATATTTTACATGTAAATTGGTAAAGTTATTATTTATGTCTTGAAATTTGAGTGATAAGATGATTCAAATCTATCATGAATATAATAAGGGAACTAAATAAATTGATCATTTATTACAATAGTAGTTTAGTTCATGACAACGAGTTTTATTCCACACCTTTTTAATTTTTACTAAATAATAACTCAGTGCCATCTTAGTGCAGTCAAACTAAAATAAAGTTAAGTTGTGTCACTTTTGTCTATTTCAGAATGGAAAATCGTCGTTTGACGGGATTGTACTAAATTTTGGTGATTTTTAGTCTAGTTTAGAGGCATTTGTGACAAGAGAATCGAAATTATGTAATTTAAATTATTTTAATAATGCAACGCCTAAACATTATACATTATTTATTTATTTATTATTAGGCTCTTACGGCTCTACGTAATAACATCACGCATTTAACCCTGAAGGATTAGGCAGAGGTGTACCTATTATAAAGTACATTTTGCCAGTTATGTTCAAGTCCCATGTATTTGGGGTTGAGCCTATTGCCAATAACCGAGCACAAATCCAGACTCCGGGCAGCTAATGAGAATTTCTTAATGGAAAAATCCAATAACACTTTGCCTGACCTGGGAATCGACCCCACGACCTCATGCTCAGCAGTAGCGCTTGTGACTATTAGATCAACGAGACAGTCTTAACACACAATCCTACGTATTACAATCAGTATCTGGCTAATGAATCCCAAAGGGCTCTTATTTACGTCCGAAACTTGCCGGATAATAACGACATGACAAATAACGTCGGAAAACTGTATACAATTCCAATTACTGTTTTCTGTCAGCCAGTGACAGCTTTATAACAGAAAACAAAACACTAAATGAAAATTGGAATATTAATTATCCCTTTGTTATAGGTTTCCAAGTCTATATTTGGTTAATTCCCAACTTCATAATAGGTATATTATTATTAGTTCTCAATTATTTTAGTTAATTGATTCAGGCGTGACTTTGCGGAAATCCATGATAAAATGATGATGTGGATATATTTAGTAACCTTTTCCGCTTAGCTATTTCTAAAGAGTCTTGAAAAGACCCTGGAAGAAATCGACACGTGTTTCATGTCTGCGCTCGGTGCTTGGTGTGGCAACACGCCGTGTTCGAGTTCACGACAAGTTAATCGTCATCCTGAGGATGCCTCGTTGAGAGGTGAAACACGTGTCGATTTCTTCCAGGGTCTTTTCAAGACTCTTTAGAAATAGCTAAGCGGAAAAGGTTACTAAATATATCCACATCATCATTTTTTCTCAATTATAGAAGCTTATTTATAGGGTCGTTTGATTCTAATCGATACAGATATTTATTGTATATTTATTTTATGTATCAGGAACATTTAAATTAACATTTTTTATTCGTAAAAGTCAAGAATTGATAAAGTAAGAAAAGAGTAACTATATAACAGGGAGTTCGCAAGTGACGCCAATGACATAAAAGTTGAAAGGAAGTCCATACCAGGCCAATGGCGCATGTGATGAGAAGGGAGGACACGCATGTGACTAAAAGAGTTATGAATATAAATGTTGATGGATGGAGTCTAGGACGGCCAAAGAAAAGATGGATGGATTGTGTGAGAAATGATATGAAAGAGAAGGGAGTGACCGGTAGCGTGCCGGTAGAGGCAGAATGGAAAAAGAAAAGGTGTTGTGCCGACGCCAAGTAACATGACTGTGATGACAAGGGCAGAAAGATTATGATTCGTGATAGTCACCGCAAGCCAACTTTTTGCGTGTCTGTTTACAGACACCAAATTGCGCAAATAAGCTCGCTTATGGACACCTAGCTTAACACTTTACCGGAAGGAGTTTGTTGAGAAGCTTTACTGGTGCCGCTTTAAAACAATTATCGAAATCGGTCTACAATTGACGAAAATATAGATGTAACACATTTAAAAATGGCACTCCGGGAGTGCCGACAGAAATGAAAACTTGAAAAAAAAATCGGCACCGCGGTAATCAACGCGTTGATGTATTTTACTCCCTGCACCGCGGTAATCTACGCGTTGATGCCTTTTTAATGCTCAAAAGCTGGTGTCGTCATGGTGTCGCGAAATCAATGGTTTAGTCCCATCTCAAAAATGCCCAACGCGCCTAAAGTAGCTTTTACTTTTTAAAAAACTGAATCCCTCAGTAATGGATGCCTTCGCATCTGTCACTAGTTCTGCGTAGCTGTTCGTTGGACGTATTAGCACGCAGCGTGGAAACTCCTCAAACATGACACTAACGCCGTGTCAACGGGACGTATTTTCTTCACAGTCACACCTACACAACGCAAGCACAGCGGTATGTACTCAGCGTGTACGTGGTGTCAACGCCCACGTTACCGTTAGACAAACATAAGGGCGTTTGTCCACCGCAGCCATCAGCGTGACGTCACCAAGAAATGACATTATTTGAACCGAACGTGACGTCTCGGTGACGGCGTTCGTTTCCACCGCAACTGAACTCGGTGGTTCAGTATGTTATGATAGACAAAACAAAAGTCGGGCGAACGGAGCCGGTGCCGGTGACTCTATCCACACACTGCATGGTGTGAACAAAATCAAACTTGTTTTGTATCACTGGTACATCGTTATATATTATAGTTCATAGTTCTAGCGGTTGCGCTGAACTACTCGAAACTTCGGCGGCCAGGATCATTACGCTCGGGTGACGCAGGTACGCGCGGTGAACGCGCGCAAAGAGAAAATGTATGAATCGTTACTTCAGCGCCCCTGTATGAATCGTTACGTCAGCTCATGCTCGGTGGTGTCCCGGTAATGGCTGTGTGATGGCTGTGATGATGGTGTACAGACGCATTAAGGTCGGAGGTCCTGGCATGAACGCGAGACGCAAATTCCAACGATTATTTAATCAAAATTACAAAATGTTCTCTACATTTTTCGTTTTTGCGACAAGCACAATTAGTATCACTGAGAGATACATATGAACAAAGTCTTAAAACTAAGTTGATATTGTGTGCGAAACGAGTAATTTCATTAAAATCGTTTGAATTTACGTTAGTCTTACGTCACGCGTTCGTGCTATATTTGGAAAAATCATACTAAGTCAACATTCTCAAAATACTGGGCTGTCAATTTAAAACTTCTCACCTTCCCTTATCAAAGTCAAAGTTTTAAAACTCCTTGAATTATTGGAACAGTGAATGGAGCTTGACACTTCCGCGCTCACTTTACCTTTAAAACTTTTTAAATTTGATTAAGTCGAGGGTCTATGATAAAAATGAAATTCGATTAAGTGTAGTTTGGTGAATAAAGATTTTCTGCCTTCTTTCTTCAATAGGAAAAAGACAGTTCTTTTGCTAATTTTGTTAAAGAATTAAGTGCCTTTTCTAAAAGAGGTTTGCACTAGTTAAGACGCAGATATATAACAATGACCTTGACCGGTTAGCTTGCGTGTTCTGTACTGAGCTCACGCAACGCGTCGTACGTCCAGCCAGTAATAGGACTCACCCATCAAGGAGCGCTGTCCCAAATTAGACGCATTATTAATATATTATTTATAAAACAAAAATTATTTTAATAAAACACGTATTAGTATACACATTTTATTAAAATAATTTTTGTTTCAAAACATCAATAATTCAATTATCTCTAAAATGGTTGGCGTGATTCTCAGTTTTTTATCCGCGTTAGACATAACTTTACAAATTAATTTCACTAAGTAATATAACCATAATCTAAAATATGCCTATATTAAATTATTAAGAAAATGCTCGAATTTAACTTTTTTTTTCAAATCATTAACACTGCTCGTTTAGACGTCATCTTCAGTATAAAATCATTAAAAGTCGGTTATCGTCACCTTAAGTTACAGTTCTCATTGTTTTTGGTTGGTATTTTGGCGTCTGCTAGCTGACATAAGGCTACTAATTTATAATTTAAATTATGTTTTGTGTTGCGTAATTTAAATAATTTTGCATACTACGTATTGTATAGAATCATTTTCTTTTAACTGAACAGACAGCTGTGCTGCTGAGGAGTTTTTGCGCCACTTCTTCTTCCCAGCTAAAGTACTAGGAAGTGGTGAAGGGTGGGCGTTTTGGGAGACTGTCTTATATAATTTTGACGTTTAGAAAAGTGCTGATTCTCAGCCTAGTTTGAATTAATGACTTTTGAATTTTTTAGTTGATGTCGTTTTTTGTGTGGTGTGGTATGGTTGTGTTGTGAAAGGCGGAGGTCGGTGTGTTTATAGCACAGCCTAGGAGACGACTATGTCCAGCAGTGGACTGCGATAGGCTGTGTTGATGGACAACCGATGACTTTTTGTCGGTAGAAGTGGTATGTGTAAAACACATGCAAACATAACCTCACATCTTTTTGTCATGGAGGTGGGCAGAAACTAAAAAATGCCACCCATTACGACCTGTCCGAACTCCTTCTGCTTTATTTAAGTACAATGTACATAGAAAAAGTAGAGTAATGAACGAAGAAGAAGATCCCTTTTCATATCTAGATGGTTACAAGAGTAGAGGAAGACCAAAGAAACGATGGATGGACTGTGTGAAAGATGATATGGCCAGAAAAGGGGTGATTACCGATATGACGACTGATAGAGAAGTGTGACAGAAAATATGTCATTTTCTGTCACACTTCTCTGTTATTCGCCGAAAAAAAAAAACGGTGTAAGGACAGGAGAATAATGATGATAGATAATTTCTATGGGACACCAAAATGCAGTCTTCCTAAATAAAAAATAAATCTACCTAGCCTTTTGCCAACTATTTTGGGATCGGCTTCCAGACTAACCGGATGCAGATATATTTTATATAGAGCGACAGCCTACCTGACGTAAGTCTGATTGTAAGATTTTTGGGCTTCTGACTCCCCATAACGTCTGTCAAAGATCTACAAATGACAGTCGGGGCCAACGGCTTACGTGTTTTTCGAGGCACGGAGGGGTCTCAGTATGTAATGGATGATCACCCATCCACGAACTGATCTAGGTAAGCATAGCTTAACTTTCGATCGACCCGTGCAGTTTTTATCATTTAGCCATGAGCCACTCCTAAATAAGCCTAAGCTTTTTATTATTTTATAAGTGTTAACCATTCAACCACTTCCTGTAAGTATCGTAAGTACAAAATGCATAAAACATAACTGCTGCTATCACGTTCGATTTCCTTTAACAATTCCAAGTGGATTCGAGGGCGGCGTCGATGCTCGGGGATTAATGTTTAACAGGAAGATACTGTTGAGTATGTTTACCCAGCATCACCCTGGGCAACAGGCAATATTTAAAGTGTTCATTGAAAAGGTAGCCGTGTGTTTAATTGATAAGTTTTAAGAGTGATAACAAGAATCTTGAATTGTACCCACATGATTAAAATTATGTTTTTACAATTATACAACATGTCCCAGAATTAACGCGCGCCACCAAAAACCCCCATTAGAATATTATATTATAATCATAATATATACACTGCATTTTAAATATTAATTATAAAAAATTGTTTATTAATTAAATTAGTAATACTGATTGTGGTCATATTTCAAATCTACGGTTTAGTCCCATCTTAGCACCTTCCCATCTCGGCACCCGTGAATTTATTTATCATGCCCACGAAAAATTCCTACCTCAGCACCCTGTCATACACCATTGTTAAGATTTCCCAAGTTACTGCCAAGGCAGAGATCTAATTAGAGCTATTCAAGGGCTTGTCTGTGAAAGTCCCATAGAAATTATTTTTACTTTGTCCACAATACACTAGTATTTTAAAATTAAACTTATTTTAAATATCTTTTGATTTCATAAATAATCAAGTTGATTTACTCACTGCAAAGATACTGTGTTTCCATTTTTCAATCTGTACCTAACAAAGCATTAAGACAGAATGCCGAGATGGAAATTTTTCATGGGCATGATAAATAAATTCATGGTTGGCGAGACGGGAAGGTGCCGAGATGGGACTAAACCAAATCTACGCACACATGCAGTCGCACATATATCTAGAGTCTAGCGTAATAGGTATCAACTTCATCTATTTGGTTTGTTTTGACTGTACACTCGGAAGTGTGACTGTAATTTACACATATTTAATTATTTTTGGGATAAAAATTACAGAAATCGACTCTGAACTAACTACTTTCATAATGTGTATTAATTCAGGTACACATTGCATATCCAGCACTAATTTGATACTTTCAAATAATACTTATTCTAACGGCTGTCTTTTTCGTCAAGCAAATATTGAGATTTTGGTAAACTCTATGTTTTCTGTCAGCAAATATTATAGTGAGACGCTTCGAATCTAGACTAGCCGAGTCAGAGTACTTTGAATTCAGGATCACGGTCTGAATTTATTTGGGATAGCCCTTACTTTGCATACACATAAATATCAAGTTGAGTGAAGATGTGTTTATTTGATGATAACATTAGTTTTAAATAGAGCGGTTTTATTTTTTTAATATAGATACTGCTGACTAAAACAGCAGATTTTTCTTGGTAATCCAATATTTACCTGTCCTTGTAAGTACACTAGTTTATAAAATAAAGTGTTTTATAAATGAATATTTAGATTGCGAAAAATCCATTCTATCGCTATATTTTTTCAATCCAATACCCACAGGTTTTTATTTACACACACGTGTTTACATAATTTTAAGAACTAACAGACTTAAAATAATAATATGTACAGGTATATAAAAGGGGGGGAATAGTCATAGGGCATCAAAAAATTCGTCCGCGATGCTGCTATCAGGAAAAGTGCCTAAAAGGCTAGCAGCATTGCCAAGTTGTATGGCAATGCTGATTCTTCGGCCAACGAATAGGCCATTTTTTTGTTAGGTAGGAAATTATCTAATAACTTCTCCCGCTCTGGGTGGAGCGAGACTCTTACTGATTAAAACCAACCCGTGTTCCTTCAGTTGCCTATATTGCCAAGTGATCCTTTCGGACAATAACCGCAATCCCGGCAGGGCCAAAGAATAGGCCAGTCCTCTGGTCACGTGAAGAATCGACTAAGCGCTTGGCGATGTCTTGAAAAACTAAGTGGGCACTCGGACCCCATGGCCCTAGTGTTTCAACCCCAAACATGTAAGTCCCAATAAGATTGGAGTATTTGCGCCGTTTGAAGTCACTATATTAATATTTTCTACTCGTGTTTTAAAAGCCAAGGATTACAATACTAAATTGGTTCAAAATAATACCGCCTTTCTACCACAGAATATGAAAAATGAAGTTAGTAATCAAAGAAAGGCTTTCGTTCTTTCGTTCTTTGTAATATTATGCTCTTCAAAGCAGGATGAGCAGTGCTCGGAATAGAATGTAATATGTAAAAGGAAAGAAAATTTAAATCGTTGTAAATAGTAGTATTTCTGGGATGAGAGGATTAATAAGATAAATGTAGGATAAGAATAGGTTTGTTGATGATGTAGGTAAGTTGGTGACTTTAAAAAAAAGCGTTTCATTGCATACACCCAAAAAAAGTATGAAGTCAAATGCCTCTGCCATATTGTTAAAAATGATGGAAGATCCAAATAAAGCAGGTTGTGATAAATATCTGAAAAGCAAAAGGCTTTTCCCAACCACGTTGGGGTTAGCTTTCAGACTAACCAGATGCAGCTGAATACCAGTACTTTTACATGGAGCGACTGCCTGTCTGAGCTCCATAACCCAGTTACTGGGTAACCCAATACCCGTTGGTAAGACTGGTTGTCAGACTATCGGTATTCGACTACCCGTAACGACTGTCAAAGATCTACAAATGACAGCCGGGACCAACGGCTTAAAGTGCTTTCCGAGGCACAGAGGGGTCACAATATGTAATGGATAGTCACCCATACACGAATCAACCGCGGCAAGCGTAGCTTAACCTTCGATCGTCCCATGCGGTGTTATTATTTACACGCAAGCCCCCAAATTTCTAAAAAAGACTTGAGGGTTCCGCTGACAGAAGCGACGAATCGGTGTGACGCGACTCTGGTGAAACAATTTGTATGAAAACTTCACGGAAATTGTTCTACCGGTGTGGTGTCACGCCTGTCTGCTTTTAACTGGAGCTTTTAACCATTTAATCCTACCAATCTACCAACAAATAACTCAAAAACTAATCAATTGTGTAAATTAACTTTCTCGATACTTTCGAACGACTTTAATTTTACAGTTTTATTCTACTCGCGACTCACGTTCTACCATTGTTATATTATAATTATCTTTATAGCTACCAGTTTGTGGGAAAGAGATTTGGAAACTAGTTAGGTACCGGAACTGATCGTTAGATGTCGCTGTTACATTTAGATGTTCATTTTAGAGAAATTAGGCAGTTTAGAAATAATAGTTTTGTGTAATTAGGGCTTTTAATCGCTTGAAATTAGGAACACTGAATGGAGTCTTATTTTGGGTGTGACACTGATTTTATATTCTAACCTAAATACTTTAAAAACAAACAAAAATGTTTGTTGCAACCAAGTTGTGGTATCGAATTTCCAAACGTATGTACTACAGGATACCATCCTCATTTGGCTGTTACCACAGAATAATACAGATGGTTCACTCCGCAAAATAATTTAAATAAAAAGCGACTCTTGCTACGACACAATAAAGTGCAAGTCAGGTCGCACAGCGCTAATTACCTACAGTTATATTCACCTAGAACTTGCCTCTCTTTCCGTCGCGTAACTCTTAGATCTTCTGACTACGTTACACTCACTGAATTGGCCCAACAAGTTGAGCCCGCCTCGTACTTGTAGCTTCAAGTAAACTATCTGTATTCTGTGCTGTAACCCCAATATATCACACGCAGCATTTCAACAGTGCCTTCATTATATGTTCAGCCAATGTTCCTGCCACCCATAACGCGTCAACTTTAAAAGTAAGAATGAATAATTAATGGTACTTTACGTCTTATACTGACAGACGAATTTCCTACATTAAATTCTCCTAGAATGCAGATGAAGCCGCAGGCAACAGCTCTAGTAGTTGGTAAAATATTCAGCATCTTACCTTGGCAGCTGGTGAACTGGATGGCTCATCGAATAACGCCCAGACCTTGGGTTTGACTCTCTGCCAGATGCCGACGTCTCCTGCCAGGTATGCCTCTTCAAAGCCGAAGAGCCTCGCGATTTCCTCTTCTGAGGGCTTCTCACTGTCAATGTCCAATTTGTCGAGGATTGCCAGGGTGTTCTGGTGACAATAAAAAAGAAAAATTAAATACATAATATATACTAAATTTATAATTGAACAAAAAACAGACTAAGCAAGAATGTCTTGATCTTTTTAAACCTTGATTAAACTGACCCGTCAAATTAATATCGCTTAGGGGTTTGAAAAAATATAGATCTAATCCACACTATTCATACACAAGTTCGGTCGCTTAAAAAAACCGGTTAAGTGCGTGTTGGACCACGCACAATGAAGGGTTCCGTAGTTGGGATGAATTTATCCCAAAAATAAAGATAGCATTGTCGTTGAAAAACATGTTCTCCCATACATATATACAATGTGTCCCAGGGATAAGTGACCGCCCGGCGTCTTTTGAATATTTGTACAAAATTATTAATAATTACATTTATATTTGTGACTTAGCGGCTTTAGTTTTTTTTATGATTTTTTTTTTTTTCAATTTTTTGTAAACCCGCGTGACGTGCTGCAGTTTTTTTACGATATTTCCTAAGTTTGTTCATCTTTTTCCATTATTTTTTTTTTTACTGACTAGCCGACATCATAGTTTATCAATTAAAATCATTAAACATAACTAAAATGTAGTAAAACATTTATTAAATAAAAAACAAAATTAAAATTCGAAGAAAAAAAAACTCTTCTTTTTTCAAAATAAATCTAAAAAAACTAAAGCCGCTAAGTCACAAATATAAATGTAATTATTAATAATTTTGTACAAATATTCAAAAAATGCCGGGCGGTCACTTATCCCTGGGACACATTGTATATATACGTCACGGTCAATTCTCCAACTGCAAATGTATGTAATGCATTTTTTTATTTAAATTTGATTAAACTACTAATTAACGAATTTTGGAATTTTTCCTTTACTTATGTTGTGAGACCTTGCTTCTTGCCAAATTTCATGATTCAAGATCAACGGGAAGTACCTACCCTATAGATTTTTTGCGAGTATCAAATTATGTTGCATAAATGGCCGTATTTTTTTATTGCACTGAAAAGCTTGATATTTTTTAAACTCCAAGGGACTCTAGACCTACGAATTTGATATTAATTTTAACTTGGTACCTCTACGCGTTCCTGAGAAAAAGGGTCTTGACAGACTGACAGACAGACAGACGTACAGACGAACAACGAAGTGCTCCTATAAGGGTTCCGTTTTTCCTTTTGAGGTACGGAACCCTAAAAATCATCGTGGACAGTCACATTGTTCCACTGTACTGTGTGCGTACTACCAAACTAAGTACTCTCTCTGACTGTCTAATCTCTGACTGCGACAAGGCTTACCTCGAAGTATACCTTTGAAGTAGGTAGTTTTATTTTATCGTAACTCTGCAAGCTACCGCAAAAATAAAATGTCAACAAGAAACGTTATACCAAATTATGCCTGAAGTTACCAAACCATTTTGTATTGTCCATTGTCAACGAAGCCACAAATTGGAGTCTCAAATTTCACTTCGTTAAAGGCTTCGTTTTTCCAATCACATGGTAGAGACCCAATTTTTCCTCGTCCTAATATTTGTAATGAGGAAAAGCTCCAAGCAATAGAGGGAGGGGGTAAAAATAGGCTTTTCCCTTTAAGTGGATTGATACTTTATAAACGTACACTTTCGGACAAGTTAAGAGGAGAAACGATACCTGTTTATTTTTTGTGTTTTATTCTGCGTAAGACAAAAGTTAAACGTATATTTATGTTTTTTTTTTTTAAATCGTAACTTGACTCTGACTTAACAATGGAGTTAATAAAATAATTAAGAAGTTTAATGTCATTTGGGCAAAACGATATTAGGAGGAGTTGTAAATGGCTTTCGGTCGACTATTGTTTCCTTTTTTGTTTTTTTTTTCAGCTGTAAGTCTTCCATGCTGTAATAAATAAATAAAAATATTCTGAACATAAAGCATTTTAAATTCATAGAAAGTAAATTCGGTAAAAAGTACGTCAATTCTGAGCGTTTAAAATCACAGTAAGTTAATAAGATGCTCAGAACCATAGCTATAAAATATGCGCACAAAAGACAAAAAAACTTGCATTAAAGCATTTAATTTAGATATTCTACTGTAACAAGAGTGCACTCAGTGGCGCAATTTTCACTTTACAAATGCTAATTGCTGCGCCAAGTGAACGCAGCCGTAGATAATAGGTTTGTCTCAAGGTCTATCTTACTTTTTACTGTACAAAATCGTTTTATCTTGAGGTTTTAAAAGTCAAGTGTTTTAATATAAAACAATAAAAGTTAAAAAAATATGATATAATATTTTTTTTTTATGTTTGTATCGATCTCTCTATCTATTTTCCTGAAACGAACATAAAACTCATGCAAAAAACCTATCAACATGAACAATAATTCAAAAAACTATTTGTTTGTAGTTTTGGACATTGATTAAAAACTCGAAAATAGGTCATGATTACTTCAGTGTGTCCGCCATTGTACGAAGAGTATATTCTTATAATAATAAACTAAAATATCTACGACAGACGTTTTCGTCTCAAACTTTTTAACGAACCGGGACAAAAAGCGATAAAAAACATCAAAGTTATTATAACTCGATAAACAAATACATAGACATGTAAAATAACTTTTAACTATGAAGTTACTGAAAACTTTGGCCCGCTTTCTTATCATTATTATTTCTTTGTACGAAAAATGTTCATGTGTAAGTAAATAAGGTACTCGAGAAGAATTCTTTATCTAAAAAAGTTTTCTTAGTAAATTTATAGTATTCTAACAAAAACAAACATGGTGGGTATCATTTTAAACATTTTTTTATAAAATTTCGTAGACGTTTGCAAATGGCATCGACATGAATAATTTATCGACTATTCCAATTTCGGATACCTACTCAGCAAAATATAAATCTAAAAACATTACTCTCCTTCTGGGGCATTCGGGGAAAAATAATGGAATAAACATGAAGAAAAATACACTGCAATATTATTTAGCAACATGATCCGTAAATACTAAATAAAAAAAACTGCATTTCTCCCTCTATCTAACAACATGTTCCCACAGAAAAATTACAGAGTTAACGGGTCTCTAATTAGTCATAAATTAAGCCAACATTGTTCAACTAGGACTAATAAAGGTTATTAAAGCTCGTTTCTAAAGATATATGGCTTGATTATATTTGATAAAAGATGTAAGTAAGATGATAAAGTAGAAAGTTGGCTAAAACCTTCGCGAGTGGAATTTTGAAACTGTTGGTGAAGTTTATGGGACATTAACATTAGGGTGTACAATTAAATATTTTAAAAATAGGGTGCACAGAAGTAGCCTCCTGGTGATAATTAATTACCAATGGGTATCGTGTTATCCAGTTACTGGGCTGTGGAGATCAGATAGGCAGTCGCTCCATGTAAAACATTGTTATTCAGCATCTGGTTAGACTGGAAGCCGACCCCAACATAGTTGGAAAAAAAGCTAGGCAGATGATGACTGCAACACTTAAGCTATCCTGTTATTACCTTTTTGAAGTGAAAACTTCTTTAGGCGCGTTAGGCATTTTTGAGATGGGACTGAACCATTGATTTCGCGACTCCGTGATGACACCAGCTTTTGACCATTAAAAAGACATCAACGCGTTGATTACCGCCGTGCCAATTTTTTTTTCTAGTTTTTACATTATGATCACAATTAATAGCATGCAGGCTGCTAAACATTGTGAGGAAACCGGCATGTCGTGTAACCAAAAATTCGAAGACATGTGACATCTACCAACCCCCACTGGGCCCGCGTTATGGATTACGGCCCACCTACGGCACGGCTCCTTACGACAGAGACAGGAGGCCAATGTCCCAGCAGTGGGAACAATACAGGCTCATTATGGAACTGACAGGGCAGTCATGCATATGCATATTTTTGTGGCAATAAACCAATTTATTTTTCTTTAATTCTTTCTTCATGCTACTATCGCCTTCTTGACAGATTTCTTGTCTCACGGCATTTGCTTCGTATTTCCTACGGATACGGCAGAAAATATACTCAAATTTAATGTTCATTAACGTAATCTATATATATAAAAATGAATCCCTATTTCCCTTGGTCACGACATCACGCTAAAACGGCTGAACGGATTTGCATGAAATTTGGGATATGGATAAACCTTGATTCGGAGAAGGACATAGGATACTTTTTATCCCGATATTTTTACGGGATCGAGACTTATGCGGGTGAAACCGCGGGGCGCAGCTAGTTAGCAATAAAATAGCCTTAACATCAAAGAAACGTGATAAGATAGCCCACTATCATATATAAGCGCTCCTCTATCGCTAACGCTTAATTATTGCTAACGATCTGCTAATTCTGTTATCGCTTATATCATTATGTGATTGGTTTGCAGTTTGCGGAGCTTAGCAGATGGATTTAAGTAAAAAGACGCTCGGAAGATGGCTCTAGGCTAGTTACGTTACTGTCAAGGGCGAGGCACGAGCTAAGTACTTCACAAGTACCGAACAAGCTATGTAGGTACAGTCTGACAATCTTCTTAATGTCCCTCGGGAATCATCGCATTTCCGAATACAAACGAATGCTAATTTCCATCTCCGTCAATTATTATATTTAACATGTATAATAATTTGAATTCAGAACTAAGTACTTTATTGTTTTGATTTCCTTGTGAACTATATAGAGCTGTAAAACTATTGTCGTATCTGCGACTTTAGTAGCTTTCCCCCCATTTTTAAAATAAATTACATAAAGTTAAAAGAATATTAACAATTCTATAATTATACTTCCAAGTCAATTGAGAGCATCAGGTCTACACCAAGTGCAAAGGGCATGATAGAAATCCGACGACTGAAGAAACACGAAGTTTGCCGAGGGTCTTTAAAAGAAAATAGTTGTACTGTACTACACAACTATGTTATATTTAATTTACAAGAATTTATGATACACAAATATATAAATAGATAAGTTCTATTACATAAAAAATACGATATTAAATTACTACTTCTCGATAAGGTATCATAATGATTTAATAAATACGCCGTTCTTCATTTATTTACTTTTTATTTCTTTCTTTCATCTCTAAACTAAAACCAACACAAAATCAATGTGAGCTGACCTTAATCTCTTCGTTCAGTAGCACAAATTCCACTGAACAAACCTGAATTATTAAAGATAACATAACTTAAATTAGGTCACAAAACTGAAATTAACTCTCAACCATCTAACAATTAATGAACTCGTATTTTAACTAAAGTTTTCGCAACAAAGTGTGAAGTAATATTTTAGTTTTAATTAATAGCAATTAAAGTTGAGTATCTGTTTTAACTTTAATCAGGGTTCCGAGAAGGTCACCGATGTGACGTCATCTTTACGGGATGTTATCCCTAAAGGGATTTATTTACACATTTGGACGGGATTGTACCTCGAGATTGTTGGTATCACATTGTTACGGGGAGTGGTGCAGACGAATAATCATTGTACGATAAAATTTTAAAGTTTTGTGAGGAAATAAGAATAATGATATTAATTACGAATGAAACAAGAAAGAGTAGATCATTTCATACGAAGTTAATTATGTTTTAATTATTGTTCATGGTTTACATAATGGGTGAATTGATTTGAAAGCTGACTGAGGGCGAATTTTACCAATGAAACTGAACGCGATCAGCCGTCTAAACCCCATTCAAGAAGTGCCAGTGTCATCATTGTTGTGGAACGTTGACACTGACAGCTCTTAAACGCGGTTTAGATGTGCTGATCGCGTTCCGTTTCACTAATAAAATTCGCTCTAAGGAAAATACCCTAACCGGATGGGCATCAAGGTTGTCAGCTGAAAACAACAAACTGCTATAATGATGAAACCTAGTGCTTAGCATGGCGATACTGGAAATTTTCTTCATAATCTTTGTTTCCTCTTTAAAAGAACCATGTTAGTTTGAAAAAGAGAAGAACTAAATACTTTAAATTTTGAATGCACAGTGACTGTTACTGGTAATTAAATCGACCTACATTTCTCTACAAGCTACAAAATCTATCCGGTCCTTTACACTCATTCATTCAACCCCATGTTTTCCCGTAACATTATTATGTAAATTAATGTAGTCTGTGTTTTTGTCTGTCCGAACTAGCACAATGTTGTGATCTTACGCCAAGTTTGTCGCAGTTATATCGTGTATATGAACAGTTTATGTTAGTACCCCGCATGTTTTGGGCTATGAATCGTCGCTGGCATGAACTCTTATGACACCTACGGGAAAAACTGTAGGTTGTATTTTTTCTTCAGGATTTCTTTAGGTTTTATTAAAATATCACTTAAAAGTTAAAAGTGGGTGTAACTACTATACACTTCCACTTACTCTACGGCATGATTGTTTTCCTTCTGCATTCAAGAAAACATTTTGAATAAAAACTCATTAGTTAGGTCATAGATTTGATTTTTACTGTATTACTAGCTTTTGCTCGCATCTTCGCCCATAGAGGAGGTCGGAAATTATGCCATGCCACAGAAAAAATAAGTAGCAGTATTATATCGCTGCAGTGACCTTAAAATAATTACCTACGGCCGCTCGGTAGATAAACCTTCCACGTCCGTGCGTAACTGGCGCGCACTCGAGACTGTTGTACTGATGTACTCAGAGTTTTCGAAGTGCGTCGTTTCGGACGTTTTTTATGAAGCTAGAATACTGTAATTATTTATACTGTAAAAAGGTATTACTGGGATAATAAGTATCATATGTCCTAATCTAGGTCACGGTCTACTTGTGTGCCAAATTTCATCGAAATCCGTTTAGCTGTTACGTTGTTGCAAAATGTAACTAACAGACAGTTACTTTCGTTTTTATAATAAAAAACTGGCCAAGTGCGTGTCGTACTACGCACAAAAAAGGGTTCTGTAGTTGGGATGAATAGTATTTATCCCAAAAACATACTTAATTTTGAAGTTGAAAAACATGTTCCATACATCGATAAACGTCACCGTCAATTCTGCAACTTCAAATGTACGTTTGTAACCACAAAAAAAAAAACAGTGGCACTCCGGGAGTACCGACAGAAGTGAAAACTTGAACAAGCAAATACTTGCATAGAACATTGATCAGTAAATTAATATAAATAAAGAGCACAATTGCGTTCACAAAATGAGGTGTTGGTAACGGTATCGCGAGTTCAATTGTTTTTTGCCATCTCAAAATGCCCCACGTGCCCATAGAAATTTTCACTTCAAAAATACTTCCAAAACCTTTAAAGTAAAAATACTTGCACAGAACATAGATCCATAACGTAATGAAAAACGTGTGCAGTCAGGGGAGCCCCGTCAGGAACGAAGTTCTTTCTCACGTATGATTTAAAACAAGAACAATTTTTTTGCAGCCGCCATCTTGGATTTACATTTTGACCTCGTTATCGGATTCAGCACCCTCGAAAACAATGAAAACGACACTCATGACGAAAAATTGTAAAATTTTCAGAGCCGCCAACTTGGATTTTCATTTTGACCAAATTCACACTCTCTCTCTCTCCGGCATGCAGTATACTCGGGCCAATGTGTACAATTTTATCCCACGACACTAATCTCTTTACTCTTTTCTTTTTTTTTTCAGCCGGCGTTCTCTCTCTCTCTTTATTTCTCTTTGAATTAGAAGAAAACAGACGCAAGTATTAACACTTTTTAGCGTGACAATTGCTGAAAGTTACAAGCCGCGTTAAAGAACTTCGTTCCAATAAAGAGCACAATCGCGTTTACAAAAATGAGGTGTCGGTAACGGTGTCGCGAGTTCAATTGTTTTTTCCCATCTCAAAAATGCCCAACGCGCCTAAAAAACGTTTTCACTTCAAAAATTGTGCCATAAAACTATAAATTAACTATTTTCGGACTTTTTCCGTTACATGTGCGGTAAGAACTTGCTTCCTGCCAAATTTCATGATTCTAGGTCAACGGGAACTACCGTATAGGTTTTGATTTATTTGCGAGTGTCAAAATATGTCGCATAATGGCTGTATTTTTCTATTACGTTGACTTGAAGCTTGTTTTTTTAGAACTCCCCCACATACGTATTTGATATTCATTTCAACTTGATACATCCACGCGTTCCTGAGAAAATGGGTCTTGACAGACTGACGCTCGGACAACGAAGTATTCTATAAGGGTTCCATTTTTTCCTTTTGAGGTACGGAACTCTAACAAGTAGGGATTTGCTAGAAAAGATTTCTTGAAAGATTTTTTGCTCAACTACCCAACTATAGAAACTTTGTTGTGACTGCACTAGATTTTAAACACAAGCTATTTTGTTCCAATACATTACGATTGTAAGGTGACAACCTTGCGAGTCTCTTAAGGCTGAAACAGACGCGATACGCGACGCGACACAAAGACACCGCTCGTCGCGCGACGAGCGGTGTCTTTGTGTCGCGTCGCGTGTCGCGCCTGTTTGAAAGAGCCTTTATTTACTGCCATAAACGGAAAGTACGTCTATACGACGTAAACATCTGATTATATTACAAAACAACGTAGGTAATACTGTACCTAACTTCATCTCCCAGTCGCCTGCTGAGCGTGAGGTCCTGGGTTCGATTTCCGGGTCGGGCAAAGAGTTATTGGGTTTTTCCATTAGGACTATCTTAGTAACAGCCCGGAGTTTGCAAGTTGGCGGTGTGATAACCCATATGTTAAACAAATGAAAATTAATAGGCTCGCCCACTATTACATGGGACTTAAGGTGACACTAGTCGCGGGCTCGAACTCACTAGTGGGCATGGCCGAAAAGCACGCTGTCACACCTGGCATCGTGTCCGACAGAGATATTATCAGTGATGAGCAGTTAGACACTGGTCTACATGCACAACGTCTAGTTTGCACGCACACAAACACCGTTCCGAACTATTTTAGTAAAACGAGTGCGTAAAAAATTACAAAAAGTCCTTTTGAAAATAGGGTTTTATGAAAAAACCACTGCATAAATCAATTACAAATAAAGTTTATTGAACACTTCGACAATTGAGCTTTGTCGGTACCGACTTTATTTTGGAGATTTTACACTTCTTTTATTGCTTATTTACCCCCAAAGTTGCGTTAAAATTAGCAAGAAAAAGGAATCTTTGTGGGCTCCTAATTTTTTAACGGCTTAATATTTTACTCTTCTGTTTCCGCACAGACAAAATTTATAATGAAACAAAACGATATCATGTTTAACTTTGGATGTACCATGTCAAACAGTGGAGTAAAACCCCCCTGAAATTTGTATGGAAAAAGTATCAACTAGTTCCACCTTAAGAGCGTTTATTCTAAAAGTTGGCAACGTCGCAAATAGCTGTTAAATATTTACCTGTTTTGATTAATTTGGCAATATTGCTCCATGGAAATATTGAATATCGCTAACTAATGAACTAGAATATTAATAATGAATTGCAATTATAACACTGAATTTGATGTTTTAACCGTTTTAGGTGTAAAAAAGGCATTAAGAAAGTTTCCAGATACTTTTTACGTCTAAAACTACATATTCGGTGTTACGATATTAATTATTGCATTTCATAATCAATATTTTAGTTCACTAGTTAGCCATATTTCATATTTCCATACAGTAACATTGCCAAATTAATCAAAACAGCGGAATATTTCATATCTATGTACGACATTGCCCCCTTTCAGATTAAGCGCTCTTAAATAAAACTGGCGACATGTGAGTGTAATATGAGTACACCTCTGCCTAGCCCTTCGGGAATTACAGGCGTGATGTTATGTTACGAAAAGTTATTTACATCTACAAAACTACTCACAACTCACATGAGTACGTAATGATAAATACGTATACAGGTACAAGCACTAAAACACTAAAGCTAAATTCTCTACAATCTGTTATGTAGTCAGACCCACATAAGGTTCTGAAGATAACACTAAAAGTGTCGCATTGCTGAAAACTTGTTAGACCATTATCCTTAATCGATTCTCAAGACACGAACTGAATCTTTAAGCAGCTGGTACCCACTATATTTCTCTTTTTTATTCCAAGATCGACAATCAGTTATGTAATTAAAATAAATAACGGACAAGCAATTTAGCTGATTGAGCAAAATGGGATTAAAAGAGATCGTCAAGAAGTATTTTTCTTTGGCTTGAATTCTTACAGCCGTACTCAGAGAAGTATTTCAGAGTTAATGGAACATAAATTTTTAGGGTGATAAGTTTGAATGTACGAAAATAGTAATAACTTGCCCAAATCAAAATCCACGGCCTCTCGGAAAAAAATGTCGAATATAGGTTGTTTATGTAGGCTAGTTGCCCATTCCGAAACGTAGTAGGCACCTATGGAAAAGAATGGGCAAGAAACTCCACGGACACTCTTTTAAATAAAAATATTGGTTACATTATCATTTGGAAATAATGGGGAAAAAATAGCCTAATTACCAATTATATGGAGGATGTGTAGAGGTATTTGAAAACTCCATACAAATCATTAGCAAAAAACTCTGAAGATTTTTCTTCAACTATAAATTAGAAATATTATAATATATCGTGTCTCATTATTATTCCGGCCGTATATACAGCGTCGTTTATTATTCACGCATGAGCTTTGACCGCATTGCGAACTGCCGTCGCTATTTCTTTAGGATCATCCTGTGTGTGATCTTTTAATCTTATGAATCAATCTTTCACAGGATCTCATTTTTACGGAGTCATTTTGAAACTAACGCTTTTGGAAATATTTGAAATGATGATGAAATAAATGATTTTTATTTCTACAGTAGATCTTTTTAAGACAATTTAACACGTAAAATTTTTGGTCAATATCTCGCTGATTGATAGTTATACCTACAGTTAAATAACGAAATATGTTTTTTTTATATATATTTTAGGTGAATTTAGAAAAAAATTGTTTTAATTAAATTCCCTTCAAAATGTTTGAGCTAAATGGTGCTGATCCATGCGTCATGTTCGTGAACAGGTGCCGTCAGTTGGGACTGGTCATTTCTTAGCTGCCACGGTTTATTTAAATTTTTGATTTGTTTTTGTTTTTATATTTTTATTACGGATGCTTTTAACGTGCACGTCTTTCTACGTTATTCTCACATGTATATTTTCAACATGAATGATGTACCTAACCAATTTTTTGTAACAATAGTTTGGTTTTTAAAAGAGTGCCCGTGGAGTTTCTTGTCCGTTCTTCTCCATAGGTACCTACTACGCTTAAGAATGGGCAACTAGCTTCATCTTTCTGACTGACCGACCCCTTGACAATTCAAAAGTACCTAAGTAATTGGTTTATTTGAAATAAATGCTTTGAGCTTGAGGTTGAGATTTTTATATTTTTTTTGCATTAATGGCCGCTTTATTTTTGCGAGTTAACGGGAACGCCTTTCGTTTATTAATATACTGTATTTTATATACAGTATCTTCTGAGCTTATAAGTAAAGCAAAGATGCTGATATCTGCCCTGTCTTCGATGGTTGACAATTATAGCCATAATCTTTTATATCTGTCACGTAGTAAAGTGAATACTTAGCTTGATTTTCCTTATTAATATTAGTTTTATTTCTATATTCAGCCAACTTCTCGAAAGTCTGGCACAAGAAATTTTAATCACTTCAGAAATATACAGTACCTAAGCAATTTATGTTTCCTACACATTAGTTTTTCTTTGTTTGTTGTGTTAACTTAAATAAGAAATAAATCGTAGACTCAGAGCTAAGGAAATGAGTACGGAACGACAAAAGGTACCACCACCATACGTATTTATTTCTTCCGCTCAGGAATAATAGTGGTATTCCATCTTGAAGGCCAGAAATTACATGATACATTTCCTGTTTGTTTCTATGTTACAGGTGCAATATAAAACTCAAACTTGGTATTACAAGACTGTTGCTTGCAGAGAAACAGATGGTACTGTATTTTATAAAGCTAGTGTTGTAACAAAATCTAAATCGAATGTCAAACATTGCAATACACCCGAGCAGCCGATACAGCTTTCGATTTCATTTCCTTCACTTGATACAGCTCAGTTTGTATATTTTTCATATAAGTGTGAGTAAGTTATCGTATAAGTGTTTTAAGCTTATGAAAGGAAACTGTGAACTGTGTAATTACTGAAATTGAAGCAAACTAAGACCCAATGGGTCTATTTGATTTTCGGAAAGGAATATACCTAGTGTTTTTTTGGGTTCCGTGCCTCAAAAGGAAAAACGGTACCTTTATAGGATCACTTCGTTGTCCGTCCGTTTCGTCAGTAGCCCGAAAGTCTGTCAATCAGTCTTACCAAGGGGTTACTGGGTTGTGGAGGTCAGATAGGCAGCTCCATATAAAATATTGGTATTCAGCTGCATCCGGTTTAACTGGAAGCCGACCCCAACATAGTTGGGAAAAGACTAGGCAGATTGGTTAATTGAAATAGATATAATTTTAAAATGACATACAAAATAGACTTTCCCTATAGATACACAATAATATTAAAAACAATAATATTTTTAATTAGTTACCATACTGATTGAGGTTCGCAATAAGATCAATAACCTGTAATAAAACCGGTTTCTACCTCCATGTTTTACCTCTAACTTGTTATTTCATAAAAGAAGGAGCAGTATTTGACCTCGCTTTTAGGATCATAATGAAGATTGATGAAGGTATAGAAAATATGATTTTCGTTAGTCGGAGTAATCCAGTTTTTTTAATGTCTGCTTTAATTTTATAGTGCTGGGAGTTTAGCAGGGTACAGAATAGGGTGTATTGTGTATTTTTCCAATAATTACTGGTTTAATTGAGCAAGTATCGTAACTAGTTTATTTATTTTATTTTTTGTAATGTCTTTTTAAATTATTGAATTAAATTTAAAATATAACAAATTAATTTATGTTAATTAGATTTAGTTTGCCGTTTGGCCGTTGTTAAACTAATCGTAAAAGTTGATGGTTAACTACACTATGAGTGCGACAGTAAATCTAAAATATAACTCTTGAACATATAGTGTTATATTAGGCTCAGATTGGGTCATTCTATACAAGCATAGGTAAGCATATCATCAGCCGATAATGTGGAACCCCTCTCGGTGAGAGGGAGTGGGCCGTAATACACCACGCCGGCCCAGTGCGGCCCGAAAATTTTAGGTTCTAGGACATGCCGATTTCCTCACGATGTTTTCGACACAAAGCTTTCTAAAAACTATGGTTCAAATATGAATACCGACACAACTGCACCACTCAAAATTATAACCCAATTCTAACGCGAATGCGTCCATTCTGCAATTAAAACAAACAGCCAGGTACCGCATACCGGACGGGTATAGTTCCGGGTACAGCGAGTACAACGGGTACATAAACAAAGGATCACCATTCCATTATCGGGGATTACGGGCGGTTTTCGGGCGGTCAGGGCTACCGACCGCGATTTGACGATATGGTTGAACATTGTGCTTTGTTCTTGGGTGAAAGTAGTAGTATGGTTTTTGATAAAGCTACTACTGTCGTAAATCGCACAAGCATTTTAAACTTAGTTCGTAAGGTTATCTGGGATAACTAATAGGTATTGTAAATCCCACTTTGTTTTCATCAAAAAAGTACTATCTCGATCTTCTTTTCGTGTGGTTAGTGACTAACCTGGTATCAGAATTTTAAAGCTGCCCAAGTTCCTCTGCAAGACAAAGGCCCATGGCCTTCACATGACGTCGAGAAATATGTCTCAGGTGGTTTCCTCACGATGTTTTCCTTCACCGTTTTTGAAGCAAGTGATACTCGTAATTATACAATATGCACATGCATCCAAAAACTTAGAGGTGCGTACCTTGGGTTTGAACTCGAGACCTATGACTTGGCACACCATTATGCTATCAGTACTCTATCTCGATGAATCCATAGATCTTATTAAAGGTGACAAGACACCTTACCTACGTCAAAAAAATGGGCATCAGCGTCTTTCAGAGGGTGGAAATTTCTTATTGAGCAGTAACCACTACGCTTACGCAAGTAAAATTATGGTGTGATGCATTTATGGCCGATTCCTATTATTTACGAACCGTTATTGGTTAAAATTAAGACTCTTGTATCTTTACCAGTAATGAAGCAAATACCTCATAGCTTTGCATAGTAGTAGTTCCTTTAAGGTAAAATTAGCTTACGAATATAAAGCCCAGTTTGACAATAAAAGGTACACACAATGTACGGAAATCTTATACTATGCGAGATCAGCATAAACTGGAAATGTATAGCTTGATGTGTAGCCGTGTGTACTACCATTGGTAAGCTAAATGATTCGTTTTTGTTTTTAAGAACTGAGCAATTGCCTATAAAAACAAGATTCTACCTCTATCATCTTCAAACATTGATTTTTTGAATATGTTTTGCGCTAAATACATTAAGTGATTTTTGCTGCAAGTGGGCTTTAGTTATGCAATTCAAAAACAGATTTTACACCAAATCTTATCACAAAGCGATCTAGCATAAACCCAGCTAAATTAAAATAGGAATAAACAAGCTACAGTGGCCGTCTAATTAGCTTTGGGGGGGACATAGCCACACAGTGGCGTGCAGTGGCGCTTTGCTTTGCGGTGGACTCACAGGTTTACCTCAAAGGACATTTATGTTGCAGTTTCATATAATATTTGTTTCTGACAATATTGGTTGTAGATTTTAAACCTGGGGGCTTTTGTTCAGATATCAAAGATTTGGCTGTTGGAATTAGTACCTATAGGAAAAAATATCAATAGTTAAGGTTACTCGTAAGCGACTTTACAACTGTCAGAAGCTTTTATTAGGGTTCCGTACCCAATGGGTGCCAAACGGAAGCCCGTTACTAAGCCTCCGCTGTCCGTTCGTCTGTCTGTCAGCGGGCTGTATCTCATGAACCGTAATAGTTAGACAGTCGAAATCTTCACAGATTGTGTATTTCTATTGCCGCTATAAAAAAAAAAGTAAAAAATTTAAGGAGGTCCCCATATAATAAACATTTACTTATTTTAAAAAAATCTTACCCTGGCATATCGGGTGTCTAGAACTCATCGAGTAGAGTAGAAATATATGTTTATATTTTTTTTTTTTCTTCAAACATGGAGAAATTGGGGCCCGTAAAAGTTGTCCGTTTTAGACCATTTTTGTACTAAAAACGCCGATTCATAAGGTATTTTATTTAAATAGGGGTCATTTTCTGCAACTGCAAAAAATTACTTTGTAATTCATAGTATCATTATGAAATACAAATTTATCTATGCATTTTTTTTTTAATTTAAAATGAAATATAATAATTTTCTTCGTTTAATATTTTAATTTATTTGCTAAACGGTGGTGGTTACGATCATGTTGAGATATCGACATCTATCATGTTTGCGGAGTTTTGCTAGCTAGTTCAATTAGACCCTGTATTGTCTTTAAACATTAGGTACCGAATTAAATTTAAGCAAGGAAGTCGGTAGTATTTTTTTTTTTTTTTTTTCACTTTTTATTGGGTTGGTTTGTAATTTATCTAAGTTACAATAGCCTTATGTTAACTGCTAATCACCTTTTACACAAAATATTGCTTTTCCCGATACAGGGACTTTAATTGTTGAGGAGTTCTCCAGGAGCTGATGGGGTAGTCATCACCAGTTCCACTTTACCAAATGGTACTTTTAGAGAACAAATGCACGAGTTACTACAAAAGATACCCAAATTGCTATAGGTATGCCTATAATATTTGAAGAGTTCCCTCGATTTCTCCAATATCCCATCATCAGATCGTGACCAAATGACAATGAGACCAACTTATAAGTACACCCTTCAAAAATCCAGCCCGTCCCTTCCTTGATGTCCTCCCTCCGGTTGACGCCCTAAGCCAAGGTTCATACCCCACAGGGGTGCCCTTAGCGAGCGTTCACCTAGTTTTATTTAGCATAGTTGAATAACCCCTGGAGGCTTTAAGTGTAGTAAGCTTAAGGCACCCACAGGAAAGCCTGGTTAAGTAGCCATGTCAAATACGAGATGCTCAACCAAAAAAAAAAAAAATATACCCTTCAAACAAAAAAGAATTTTTCAAATCGGTTCAGCCGTCTTGGAGTAATCGGGGAACATAAATAAAAAAATGTATACAAATTAAAAATAACAAATAGAGCAGACTTGAGACATCCACCATTTGGATTATTTGACAACTGATGGGCGTAACATTATTATGACCTAGAAACGGTCGGATCTGTCTGAATTTTTATTTATTTGTCAAGGAAACATAGAATACGTAATGTTTTTAATACTTCTAAGTGAAATAATATTATTGTCATCACACATAAATATTCTATGAGTTTTCTTTTATATTTATGTAGAAAATAAAAGCAGCTGGATTACTTTATTTATTTTGTTATTTCTTAGCTATTTGCTTTATACTTCGCGTAATTTTAGCTCCCACGTAATGTTAGAATCATTTTTAATGTAAACTAGCTTTTGTTCGCGACGTTGTCTGCGTGGACTTTAGAATTGGGTCCAGCGAGAAATAAAAAATTCAGAGTGACTAGCGTTGCTAGAGTTTCATAGATCTTTTTAAGAGGAATAATTACTTAATATATTGTTTTCATGTAACTCTGTTAGTTTACGCGGCGCACGCCAGTAAAGTTCCCAGTCGTCATGATTTTTTCCGATATCTTCATCAATCATCGTAATATTTCAGCCAATTTACACAAAACCTTATCTAATTATACACTTAATGTTTCCTAACGAATCACTCCGTCCATTGGTGAAAGCGTATGAAAATCCAGTCAGTAGTTTTTGAGTTTATCGCGTTCAGACAGGCAGACAGACAAACAGACGCGGCGAGGGGACTTTGTTTCATCATTATGTAGTGATAATAAATAAATGATAATAATAAATGTTATGCTTCTTAGAACATGAGTAAAATATCAAGATATCTAGACACGTATGTTGTAATCAAATAAAAGAAACCATATGTCAGGAATGGAAATAAAGTTTATTTATTTGATTAAGACAAGAGGGTACATTCGTTTTATCCCTATTTCAGACAAGATAGCTTATTGTATATTTATGTTATTTTTTTATTTCTTATTCATATTTCACTGTTTGCAGCACCAGTGCTGTGGCTCTGTCTCGCATAGGGTCGCAGCATAATGCTGAGCGATGACCGTTTTGCGTGGATGTGACGCATATTTTCCGCAACTTGTTCTGTTTTGTACTTGTATGTGTTCTTTCTTTGCGTCATGTTTACCGCAAATAAACGCATTTTCTTTCTTTCTTTCTTCTGTCTATTTATGTGGTTTCAAAAATGGCCAACCAGCAAATCTGACTGCCCAAGACGCAAATTATTTTTGTACATGAGTATCGTTACCCGTGGTAGACTTTTACTGCACTCCTGATAACACAACAAATCCGAGTCAAGTAGGTTGGAAAAACCTAAATTTCAGGCATACGTTGCAATATTTCATCTGGTTCACTCAGCATAATATTGTATCACTAAAATAACTACAAATATTAACACCAAACTTGTTTGCCAGCTTCTAATTAACAACAAGCTATCCTGTTTTGTTTCCATCCCAAAATTAAAGCCTTGTTTACAGGAGGCGAGTTACTCAACCGCCAAGAGGTGAGAATGTCCATGTGAAACTCGTGTGAAACTCGGAGGTGAGAGACGCTAAGCGATTGATTACCTAGACTGTTTTAAGAAGACGAAAAGGTTTTGACACACACTACTAATAAATTGAGCATGTAGAAACACGAAAAAATATTTATTCTTCATAAACTAAACGCACATTACAATACAACACACGACATAAAACTGTGTGTCAATACCTTTTCATTTGTTGTTGAGCAAATACTACTTAGTGGCATTTGTCTGATAGCATTGCTAATAAAAATAGCATGCTAATGCTAATTTGTACCAGCAAAGAGTATGATTCATAGTTTCAGAGCAAGCTTTTATGAGCACTTGAACCATTATTCTACAAGTCTCGCATAGAAATTATCACTTCCTGACGGTCTAGCAACTCTCCTCGAGTAAACGGGGCTTTATGGATAAAATTGTTGGTATTACGAATGTCATTTCGAATCAGTCTGTGGGTAGTCAAACACAAACAATGTACATGTGTTTTGGAAATACATCTATGGTTTTGGACATTCCTGTATTGTTTTAATCGGACATACCAGTTTCTGATAATAAGATGAAAAGAGAATGTTTTTTTTTAAACAGGAAATATTTGTAATGATTGAAGTGTTTTAAAACACAACTGTAATTATTTTTAATTCGATGATTCATTACATATCCAACAAAATGCCTGTAATCCCCGAACAGTTAAGGTACAAGTCCGTAGCCGACTGCAGGCAGCAGCAGCAGGCGACATGTCGTCGCGACACTACATGGTTTCTAGGATTTCTATCAAATACCAGGTCGCTAACTACGGAATGTATTTTATGGAAATATGTACAGTGGGCTGTATCAATTGGGTACCCCAGCTGTATTAAAATTTTAATACAACTGGGGTACCCAATCGATACAGCCCGCTGTACATAACCAGTACTGTCGCGGCGAACCTTTAAAAAGAGATATATATAGAGTGCAGCCACATTTCGCCAGATATGTAATGTTTATACTATTACTTAATCCAAATTCTCCAAGTATTCATTTATGATAAATGAAAAACAAAAAAGCTATATAAATGATAAATGTAGGTATACGATTAGGTAAGTTAACTACAAAAGTAAAAATAAATTAAATAATTTCAGTGAGAAAAGGTTCTATCAGAAGATTATTGTAATCTTTATGTATAGCCAAGTGAATTATGTTTATGTTATGATTGACTTCAACCAGTAACTTCCGAATGGAGAGTTCTTTAGTATAAATTCGGAATTCGAAGTGTACAGTGGGTACCCCAGTTGTATTAAAATTTTAATACAACTGGGGTACACAATTGATCCAGCCCACCGTACAATAATAATCCACGAGCTAGAATTGATTAGATAAAAGCTTGAAGAGAGCTCCTCACAGTTCTAGTAAACACACCATAATATTAATTATGGATGATTCTCGGTATTGGCTTTTACGACGATAAAAAATATTATTGCAACCAAAAACAACACCAGGAAACATCAATATTTATTTCATTACCAACAACATCAAAAATGAACCCTCCACTGCGGATAACCCACATGCAATCAGCGGGTCAATAAGACCGGATACATTATTAGCCTCGAACGTGACACGGTATTGTAATGCTGACATTTGCAAGGGCGCACCGGACCGCCGCGCCGGACGAAGTGACCGATGTCACATCGCTTTCACCACGGACACCCGGCGGAATTGTGTAGTGAGAATATTGCTTTGTGGGTTTTCCTTGTCAAGTCATGTTTAACTTTCACTTTCGTTTTGAAAAGGATTTTTTATTACATATAGTAGAAGTGTTATTATTTGACTGCTAGAGCAGTGTAAGCACAATGGTGTGACCGTCAGACTGCCAAGCTGCCAAGTCATAGGTCTCGAGTTCGAACCCAAGGCTCGCACCTCTGACTTTTCAGATTAATGTACGTATTGATCATTTACTTCAAGCACGGTGAAGGAAAACATGAACCTGAAAAGTCAGAGCAAAAGAGTTGAAAAGTGCCTTTTATGTGCCTATTCTAAATAAACGATTTGACTTTGAACGGTACTAATCAGAAAATAAATATGTTAGTACACAAACCATCCAATTTAAATGTATTTCGCAAAGCTTGAACAATTAACTTTTAATGCAAAGATTTAAGTCAGAGCCGAACCGTCAACGGGAACACTTTGACGGACGGGGTCGCTGGGGACCGTCGTAAATCGTTCAATTAACACGGATCAGTTTGGTTGGTAGAGTTCAATTAATTTATTATTCTAAGTTATAGGCGGAGAGCGGGAAAAGATGTTGGTAGAACTTGTATTTTTGTAGACCATAGGCATTTTTTTTTTTTAAGACAACTTTTATAACTGGGCTTTGTAAGAAAAACGATTAATGGTTCAATAATGTGTGTGACTCACTGTGCATTAATTAATAAACTAATGAAATCCACTAAAATGATCTGAAACATTAGTTTTTAATTATCACCACCTCCCAAAATTGTTAGTGATTATGATAATGAACTAGTTACTAGATTATAGTTTTACCGAGACCATTGTTCCGCGCCTTAGTGTGCGTCCTGATTGACGACGCACCCGCGTATAGCGGATTGCGGAGTGGATTATTGATAATTGTGCGCGCCCTCTCGCAGTCCGGACAAGTTCAAAAGTGTCCAACATTTATTTAATGCGCCGTTCATTCCGCCTACGCGGTGCGCCGTCACTCAGGACGCATACTTAGCCGACGTTCGTATGGACGTAATAAAATCTTAGCGGGATTTTATCGCGCACTGGATTTTCAACTCTCGATGTTAAGCCAAGCGTTGAAAATCCAACGCGCTGAGATGCACTCTCGTCCCAGCACGTTGAAAAAATACTCTGTTGGATTTTCAACTCCCGGCGCTAAGCAAAGCATTGAAAATCAAGTGGATGAATAAAATCGCCGCGATTTTATTACGTCCGTGCACACGTGGGCTTAGAAATGAGCGGCAGGCGGGATGTCGCGCGCCTTGGGCGTTGACAAATGAGCGGCCTGCACTGCCACCCGTCTCACCGCGCACGTACGTAAGACGCAGAACAGCAGTCTCGGTCAAACTATGTATAACAAGAACGTTTGGGTATCTGTAATAATACATAAGGCACGCACCCCGGATTTTTCGGATTCATATGCGTATTGTATAATTATTACTTGCTTCCAAAACGGTGAAGGAAAACATCGTGAGGAAACCGGCATGCCTGAGAGATATTTCTTAAGAAGAAGAGTTAGTTAGAAGAGTAGTGAGCACGCGTAGAATCTATCGAAGGCAAACGTGTTTGGGAAGTTCTGCCATGATTTTTCTTACATTTTTCTCATCACATCTCAGGAGAGATAGGCACAAATAAATGAAACTATTCCAAAATGTGCTTCATAAAGGTCTGGTGCGTATTACTCGTAACCAGCGTGTGTGTATGGCCAGATGTATGAACGTAAAAGAGGCAAAAGGAGTATGTAAGGATCGTAGCAGGTGGCGTTCTGTAGTTTCTGCCTACCTCCATGGGAAGAAGGCGTGAGTTTACGTATGTATGTATTCCAACATAATATTTACTTTTCACTTGCACCAAGCACAAAGCTCTCAAAGCAACAGATGGTTCGACAACTAAAAAAATCACAGGAAATGTGAAAAGTTAGTGAACACTTATTTTCCTACAAATCGAGCTACAGTTTCTACCGTCCTTTCACTGAAAGGAAATATTTTATGTGTGTTTTATTTCCCTTTTTAATTAACTATGTATAAATAGAAATTCAAATTATGTAAGTATAAGTTATGTTGAAACTGTTTGTACTCCCCTTTACTTGTCCCTAAAGATTCATTAGAAAACCAGCGTCAGACAGCATTTGTCTGACATTAATGCTGAAATGAACGTTTTTGGCGCAGCCGTGAGGCTCACACTATTGTTGTTAAAACTTTATTTTCACTTTTTCATTTTGTTGTTTATGTTTTGTGTTTCACGTATTGAGTCCAAATAAATATTTTTTCTTTATTTCTTTCTTTTATATAAATATGAAAAACATACTTATGTTTTTCTTCAATTTACGTGCCTACGATGAAACTCTTCCTATATTTTTTTTTTCAAAACTCTTTTTTTACATCTCGGATTTTTTTTTAATGTTTTGATTAGCGTTTTTCCATTATCTTACTCGGGTTTATTATTTGCTACTTTCATATTTCTCTTTTCAAGCCAACTCATAATAAATTCGCCATTTTCAATTAGATTTTAGCTTCATTCATTAAAAATACTATTCATTGATTGAAGACTTTCTTTCTATAATTCATCTGGCATTGCTATTCAGAATTCAAATAGGTACTTTCAGCCCGTCCATTTTATATTCAGACCACCTCCAGCCCTTTTATAGACCCCAAAAATCTCCACCCTAAACAAGAACCTTCTTCAATAAAGACATAGATTCTATCTGATCTACCAATAGAATAGAATAGGTAACACATGTACTCTCATATATTTGTGTTTCGAATGGAAATTCAATCATTGAACGAAGACGACGACCCTTGTCCAGACCCAAATTCTTTTCTGCCTTCAATGAAATAGCCGGTGGGAAAACTAGGATTTACGTTAACTTAGAAGGTCGGTTTTACAAAAGTTAGACTTAGGAAAGATAAACATGACGTGCAATCCAAAACAAAATAAAACTATCGTGTCATCTAAGATACATACCCAAAATAATTATTTTAAGTAATGGTCAACATAATTTCACTCGTAGCTAAGTAATAACAGCCGCATGGGTCCCATCAATCAGGTTAAGCCTCGTTTACCGCGGTCGGTCCATTTTTCTTCTTTTTTTTTTCTTTATGGCATCTCATAGCTGAGGATCTGCGGTCATGACTATCAACCGGTCAATCCTGTGGTTGCCTTAAGCTGCTAAACTCAAAGCCTCCAGCCAGGGGCATACAAACTAAGCTAAAAAGCTAGGTGAACGCTCGCTAAGGGCACCCCCTGAGGGGTACGAACCTCGACTTAGGGCGTTACTGTAGGGAGGACATCAAAGATGGGACGGGCTGGATCAAAGTTTTGTTCATGATTATTAATCAGTGAATTTAAAGCTACGTGCACAGCTGCAACAACTGCTGGAACCTCGTTATCGAGCAAGGGTCGGGGAGGGCGGCCGGTCCATGGATGGGTGACCGTATTTATATTCCGAGACCCTCTGTGCCTTGGAAAACAGGTTAAGACGTTGGTCCTGGCTGTCATTCGTGGATCTTTGCAAGTCGTTACGGGTCATCAGAAGCCCGAAAGTGTGACCACAAGTCTTACCAAGGAGTATCGTATTACCCAGTAACTGGGTTGTGGAAGCCAAATAGACAGTCACTCCATACTGGTCCAGCTGCATCCAGTCAGACTAGAAACCAACCTTAACATAGTTGGGAAAAGACTAGGCAGATGATGATGTAGCGTTCGTGGTAAAAATGTTTAAAGTAGATTTCCTTAATTATTTTAGAATCAATACATCTTTATTCATAAGCTCATCACGCAGTAAAATAATAACAATAGGGATGATGACAAAACAAAAAAATTGTCCGTCTTGTAGACTATTAAAAAATGTTGGCCACATATTTTTGCATTTTTTACGTAATCAAAAGATTACGGCGATACATTGAATTAAAATGTGCCATGACGTCACGAGTATGTAGATTTTATACTTGTGACGTAGCTACCCCCCACTCCCCAACCTCAATGTGTTTTATCTAAGTATTTTTTTATTAATATGGATAAAGTAAAAAATACGTGTCCAATATTTTTTGATTATCTTACTGACGGACTAAACAGAATTTCTTTTTTTTTGACCCAGGCATCTTTGCTAATGTCACGAGCTAACTATTCAGCTTGAAACATAAGACGTACTCGAAATATGCACGTGAGTAGAAATATAGTTATTATCCAAGTCGCGAGTTTCCTATACATGGTATTGTAATAACACAATACCTTTAATAAGCACCGGACGACGTACATTATTATGACCGGATTCTGCTGTTGACATCAATAAGCCTTTCTGTTATTCATGTACTTCTCTATCTGAGCTGTATTCATTTTTTATTGTTTGATAGCATAAACTGATATGTAACTATATCATTGCCATCCTTTACTAGAAATAAAAAGAAAAGAAAAAACACACATTTATTTTTACTAAAAGTAACGCAATACTAAAAAGCAGCCAAGTGCGATTCGGACTCGCACACGAAGGGTTCCGTACCACCGTACAATATTATAACACAACACAATTTAAAAAAGTAATTATGAAGTTCGAGCAAAAAACGCCATAAAAAACATTTCTTGTAGCCCTTTAATTCTTAACTTTATTTTATTTTGATTATTTTTTGTTATAGCGGCCATAGTAGTACACACTCCATGAAAATTTCAAGTGTCTACCTATTACGGTTCAAAAGATACAGCCCTGTAACAGACGGATGCGAGCATTCGTACTAGGGTTCCGTTGGCACCCTTTGGGTACGGAACCCTAAAAACACAATAAAAAAATAAAGATGGCAGAAAATATAGATCTAGGTATACAAAACGGCCAAGAGTCAATTAAACGCTTCAGGCTTAACTTCAAAAGAAATTAATCTATTCATTGGAGTAGGGCACACTGTTAGTTCATAACAGCTACATACATAATATACGGGTCAAGATGATATAACAGTTTGAACCTACTACATTTCAGGGGCAGTGACAATTTTATGTGCGTATTTCGGTCCAGTGAAAAGGATGAGATTTGTCCTTCTAAGGATGGTCCCTATGGAATAGTTGTATATTTGCCCATCTGTTGCTTAGAGGGACTTATTTTTCTTGTTATATTGAAAGAAAGTTGTATATTTAGCTAGTAGGTATTGTTAAGGTATAAATAACTTGTATTTTTCAACTAAGTATTGTTATTTTATTTTTAATATTTTCAATATATTATATTATATTATTAATATTATTATTTCAATATATTATATAATAACTAACGTTTGCTATTTCAATTTATTTATTTTTTGGATTATTTTTATATTGCAACTAATTTTGTACGCCATACATGGCAAAATATGTAGCCATCTCATATTAATTATAAGACCTTCATACTGTACTCATGTTTTACAAAATAAATATTACCTTATCTTATCTTAACGTTTGATTGGCACGTCCACTGAACCCCTAATTGAGCCAATTAGTGATGCATGCAAGTAGGTATCTAAAAATTCATCACAAACATATCACAACTACTAACTTATACATTTTTTATTGTATCCGAAGCGGCATAGATTAATACACGAAGGTAATCGTGAAAATTCACGACAAAAATATATTTAAAAAAAAAATTAATATTGAGCCTAATTTTTTATTTTTTATTTTACAAAATTAATAATCCCACCATTAATATTTTCTTCCCTTATAATGCGTATAATTAATAAATCCAGGCGCAAGTAAATAGCGCCACTGTAAACATGACATCAATTCTAAAGATGCTTAGTAGTACCGAGTTACCGGTACGTTGGGTTTGAATTACCGCTACGAAGATAAAAGTATTAACCGTTCATTATACCCAGTGACCTAGATGTTTGCTTACACTGACGAAGACTAGGATTTTATAAGAGTTTATGATACCAAGGTTCATTTTTTAAGTCGAAAAGTGAACTGTGTCAAAAGTTTTGTTGTGGTTCTAACTGATATCTTGAAATCTTCAAAATTATGTAGTGAAATGAAATGAAATGAAATTGTTTATTCTGTAAATAGGATATCGGAATCACTTTTACACGTCATATTAAAAATAAAAATTTAAAATAAGCTAGTTTAGTTCGGCGTTTCCTATCTGACTACTCTCTCTACTCTAATATATGTATATTACATTAAATATGTATGTGTATTATAAGTTATAACTATTTATGTACTTTTGTTCCTACCTATATTTTTCTAATGATATATTTTTAATAATTTTTTCTTTGTTCCTCTTAAACAGAGCATCTGCCATCCAATCTCTGCACCACCCTTGGTTGACTGGTAGAGAATGCCTAAGGCATTAAGTCCGCCTTTGTACCGTTTGAGTGTGAAAAGTTTAAATAAATAAATAAATAAAGGCCGAAACAAACTCAGAGGTCACAGTCTCTTTTAAAGTCCAGACATAATCTTGGTCAGGCCATATGAGGACCATGTAGATTTATGTCTGAAATGGTATTTTGAGGAAAGAACCACACAGATTTGAGTGGACCCGTCCAGACAGTGCAAGCATTTGTCAGTAATCGAGGAGCTCAACTCAGAACTTAAGGAGCTCGTACGGATAGCTCCGTACGAGCTCCTTAAGTTCTGAGTTGAGTACAAAGATCATTCAATTTTGTTTCTCTTTTACGAGTCACCGTACAGGAAGACAGGAGATTGAATCGTACTAAAGGCAAAAAGGGAGCGAGTTCTTAGAACCGATACAGTTCATACCAATTCCATGACATTGCAAGGCCCTTCTTAAATGTACGATAAAGTACATACTAATTCCGTGGTATATTGTTGTTTTGCCAGGTGAAAGGTTAAGGCTAGCAACGAAGCCACTGTGTACTTTTTTGTTATTATGTTTTTGTTTTTTGTTAGTCTTTTTTTTTTGAGAGAAACTCGACCTCAAATTAATGTGGTGCAATAAAGCCAGAATAAGGAATTACAAAAATATAGATTCCTGTGTATTAAGACCCACATCCTTCCTTCAAATATAGGTTTGCACTAGGTAGGCTGTGTCTTTTCAATTCAATTAGAACCTAAAATAGGCAACATGTAAAACTTTTTTGACACAACCTGAGGTAAAGTAGATAGGCTCGAGTTCGACTTCCCGGCTAGGCCCCTACATTCACCATAGTGCGTATATACCCACATTTTATGGCCTTTTTTCGCCGATTTTACGACTACAAGCTTATCTAAGTTGACGTTTAAGTGACAGTAATTTTATTACCCTATCCCGTTCCCTGTATTCCCTATTTCATGAAACATGACTACAGAGAAATCCTATGAACCATAAAAACTTATGTGACTTATCAAGATTTTGATCCATTGAAGTAAGGAAGGCCTAACCTGGAATGCTGCCAGAATTCAGCCAGGTTCTCTAATTGTGAATTAGGCTTCTTTCTCATTGGGTTTTGCTGTTTCGTTTTTCTCGGTACCTATAAGTAATTGTTGGGGAGTTTGTCGCGCCAATTCTTCTTCCCGGTGAAAGCACTCGAAAGAGGTTAAGGGCAGGCATTTTGGGGACTTTCATTTTGACGTTCAAAAAGTGCTAATTCTCAGCCGAATTTGAATGAATCATTTATGATTTTGATTTGGTTATAAAATACCTTTTGAGTACGAAAATTACTGTATGTGCATGTAATGCTACGTGTGTTTTTGCGTCAGTTGACGAATAGATTGATTAAGTAAAAAATCGTAAATCTCAATTCAAGTTTTTTAACTAGGTATTTTTTTTTCTAATTCATTCAGTCAGCCGAAAGACGTCCACTGCTGGAGAAAGCCTCCCCAAAGCACCGCCACTTCGACCAGTTCTGTGCTTCCCGCATCCAGTAGATTCCTGCGGTCTTTACAAGGTCATCGGTCCACCTTATGGGGGGCCTTCCAACGTTTTGTTTGACTAATAACAGATTAAAAAATCATCAGACTAAGGACATTTCTTATTAGTAAAATTAAGAAATCTTGAGCAATTGACCGTAAATTAAAAAAAAAATCAAAGTCAAACTATTATCATTTATGATAGAGGCGGCCGCCCCTACCGTATATGATAATTATCGAAAACCAAAACCCCATGAGTACAAGCCCTTAGTTAGTACGAAAAATATTCTCGCCAAAATTCTAGTTTTTTGTAGGTATGACAAATGTATTTTTTCTCGTCATATTCATACGTTTATATAAACTATCTCAAAGAATAAGTTTCTTTATTGTGCACACGTGATTTATGTATGCATAGCAATACGCTGGAAACGGCTGCTTGAATTTTTTATTATATTATATGCTGCGAGAAAAATGTGTGAAATAAAATACGTGTGCTAGATTCATGAGACGTTATTGACGTAGTTAGATTATGAAATAAGTCTTCATAGAAACGTTTCATTCTTGAAAACCCCACGTTCTGGAAACGTTGACTACAGGACGTGGGGTTTTCAAGAATAGATGGTAATCACAATAATCAATACATTTGGGAAATTGTGGCCAAATATCCGTCTAAAGTTAGGTCACCGTTTGTCATTATTAGCCGACGAGAGGACGCTGCTGTGCATAGTCTTGTCATAATCTCCAGATAAATGATGAAAAGAGACTGAATTAACAGTCAATTTGTGTTTTATACTGATTACTGCGCAAACATGAAAATTATTGCTTCAAAATGCTTGCAAATCTCCAAAAAAGCGTTCCCACAAACAAAAGGGAAAGGAGACGAAAACGATTACATACATTCTTGGGCCTGAATGTAAGGAGATGAAAATGGTTTGAATTTATAGATTCAAACATATATTAGTGTATTGCAGTGACTAGTTGCTATCCCACAATTCACACAGCGATCCATAGTTTCAACAATATTCAATCCACAAAGCGGCGGTGAAAATTACCTAGTGCTACCTAGTGGGTAGGTTTTCTTTTTTTAGTTGTGTAATCCATTACTTTAATCGATAATCTTACGAAAACTATCTTTATCATATTTCTCCACTTTCAGATGGAGAATTGAGCTGATTTTTGATATTCAAGGATAATAAAATATGACAAATTTTTTAGATAATATCATATATAACTTATACATTTGGGCCCACCGTTTCCCATCTCTTTTAATTACTACAGTGTATGTATCTAAAATACACAATCTGACCACTGTATCTCAACACACGGCGAAAAAGAGAATTAGCATTAAATATAAAGGATCTGACATATTTAAACCCGTTTCATTCACCAGCAGCGCCACCCTGAAGTGTCAATTTATATTGGTGCGTTCTACCTTCAGATAGGAAACAAGAAAAGGTATAATTATGATGAATACGTGCAATTAGCCTGCGTGTTATGGTGTAATAGCTTCCGTGAGGTCGGCATTTAATGACATAGATGCATATATACATACGACTGCAATTTTACCATGGAGGTAGGCAGAACAGAATATAAGAGAAACACAGGAGGCAGAGGGATGGACATAGATGTAAAAGAAAGAAAGAAAAATTGTTTATTCTGCACAAAATAAACGCACATTACAAAAACAAATATTATGCATTATTATGTATTACGCAATAATCGAAAACTAATCATAAGTTTGACAAGTTTTGTCTATTGCTTATGTCAAGGCCAGAGACCAAAGACAATTTACAATTTTGTGTGATGAACAAAAACAATACCAAATGAAAACAACAAACAATCAAAACATAAACAAAATGCTGATTGCTGAGTAGAATAATAAAAAAATTGTAACAAGCAAACAACAATAACAAGAACAATTAATCTGTGCGTCGCATCTGTGCAGGAAAAAAGATGCAAGATGTTGTAAAGTAGTGTATATGTCGGCGACAGATTATAATTATGATTCGAAAAAAACATACGGTGCTGTCCGTTTATAAACGCTCGCAGTAATGGCCGAAGAAAATTGGTAACTCGTTCAATTGTTATAATTTCGACATTGATTGTTATTATAGGTTCGGTTGAAACCGTAATCAACCACGCGTGAGCTGAATTGGGTGCAGTAACTAAGCCACGGCACTCCGACAAAATGGGTTAGGTTAGGTTAGAAATGTGACCACCGTGCCTTAAGAAATATAACAAAATATTTCAATTTGCTGGCGACACTTTGTAAACGGCGTTTGAATTGTCCATCAAATATTGTGGCATATCTAGGGACAAGGCAATTTACATTTTGCCTTCGGCATATTTCATAACTATTTTAAACGGACAACGCCGTTTGTAAGAAGGGTAATCATAAAAATTGCATGCGACATTGCATCTTATGATATTTTCATTGGTGGATAAACTGAAAGATGTTTTTTGCACAATAAACAAAAATCCATTTTAAGAAGTGGTTTTTTTGTAAAGTAACGTTCAAAATTATTTCCCACTAGATTGCTAGCACTAAAGTTGGTAAATATGACAATAATCCCCATATTTAGAAGGTGGGCTGGATATCAACATAAAGGGGGTGCTCCCCATCAGATCTCAACTAACCTAGGCACTTGTACTTAATTACACTTTTTATGAAACTGCAGGTGGGATCACCTACTGCAAACCACGGGAACGCTACGCTCGAAACAAATGAACCGCTCATCTCAAATCAAATCAAATCAAAATATTTTTATTTCACATAGACCTACATGGGCACTTATGAAACGTCAGAAGCTAGGTGCACGGTTCCAATTGGTCGTTTCCTATGGAGAAGAGCCGGCAAGAAACTCCACGGTTACTCTTTTAAAAATAATTGGCTTTTACAATTTTTTCAAATAACAGTATGACTAGGTATGGGAGGACAGTGTAGGTATTTCAATAAGTACCAGGTACTTAAGAAAATAGAAAATGGTCAACAAATCTACAGTCCACTAAGCCTACAGTGTTCTCACATTCACAAAATAGAAAAGAATGTATACAAAAGATATATAAATTAATAAAAATAAGAAGATCTAACATGGCAAACCTCTCCGTGCACATCCTAGGTAGCAGTGAATGATCAACTTTAAATGATTTTTGCCGCGAAGAAAGATAGGTAGGTACTGCTCTCCATTGTATTGCGAAGCCTCGCAAAAACACTACTAGAAAACTGTAAAAGAATAATTCATATAACTCATTTTAGAGAGCTACAACAAAAGGCGTAATAGTTTTCTTTTGAAATTCTGTAAGAACATAGTGTCAGGCGATAAGGATCGTATACATATCTTGTAAAATGCAAAGATAACTAACAATAATTCTCAGTTTATTCACAGAGAGAGAAATAATTTTGTCACACAACTTTCCCCATCATTATCTTAGTGTGATTCATCATACTCACACAAAGTATATTTACCCATCACCCTTTCTCCCCCACAATAAATAATTTATCCGGCAGATAGGCAATAAAAACAATTTACTCAATAAAAATATAGCTTTCCCATATCGGCAAATATTCTACTCAAAATAAACGAAATAAAAAGGATAAGAGACTCCTCCTAAACTCTGATGAAATAAATGTTTTAGAAAAATAAAAGATAAAAGATTTCTCCTTTGAGGGCTACGAAATTGAATGTCGTTATTGGGTTTTTGTTGAAGGAATTAGGTGTGATAGAAATATCGATGAAATAAGTTTAGGATCAACTTTGAGGCGGAACTGGTTTACTTCACGTGTATTTCAGTTAAGAAGATAAAGATATACATCTATTTATTCGATTTACATCTCATTTTATAAACTTTCCTGTCGTAGGTATGCTGGAAGAGATTTCTTTAGAAATAAGCATTGCCTTTGTACGTATTTTTCTGTTCCTTTCTTCTTGTCTATTTATATGTGTGTGCGTAAATGGTTAAATAAATATGTATAATATGTGTGACAGAGTTTCGAGTAGAAACACGAAACTTCAGCGGCCAGTATCACGGCGCTCGGGTGCCCGATGTGCGGTGGACACATGGTCATAATTAAAGTGTTCTACTTCGACATCGTCTTCTCGTTCTCAGCGACGTCTCGGTGATAGCTGTGGTGGTCAAACGCACTTAGGCGGGCTTTCACGAACTCTTGCAATTTGACTGGCGACCTGACTTGCGTCAAGCGACTAGCGCGCGCGTCGCTGTGTCCGTCCGTCGCGTCGCTCCGCAAGTTGCATCACGGTGACTCACGACATGCTCAAAACAACTTCTTTTATTTGTTTTGTGCGTAGTCGCTTTAGCAAGACGCGTGTCGCTTGAGCGTATAGGTCGAGGCCAAGGGGTTAGGTACGTTTAGCAATAAGTCGATTAACACTGCTTCTTTTAGACATCATTTGAATTGACACAAAATTATTCGATACAGTTGTATTTTTCTACATTTCATTAATAGCTGAGAGCTAATATGCTTTTAAATTTATTCTGCTCCGATTTAATTAAATATTTAGCTCAATAATTAAGAATTTAAAAACTGAAGATTTAATCGGCTTTTATCGCTGACTGTACCAGTGTATGTTCCTACTAAAGCAGTCTGCAGACAGCGATTATTTTGAAGGCGAATGACCGCGAGACACATCATCTGGCAAGCATTGACGGAGCGGTCGTTTTATCCTCTGTGTGCGTTATTCCAATATGTTCTATTATCGTGGAAAAACTGTCTGCGGTCAAGTAGACGATCGACAGATCGGCGCTTTAATAATTTCCCCCCCACCGAATCAAATAACACTCTGATCACACTGTGGAATAAGCTGAGAGTTGATGAACGGGTGACTCCAGTGCAGCATATAGATGATAACGATGCTTATATGCCAATCATATAGGAGAGAGAAAAAGACTGACTACTACATATTAAAGTCGAGTCAATTCCTCCCCCGATACGGCTAACATTTTCATCCGGACGACAGTTTTAGTGATAAGCGTTAATCAATCAACTCAGCCTATCACAGCCCTACTAGACATAGGCATCTCCCAAGCTGCGCCGCAGCACCCTGTCCTCTTCCTTCCGCATCCAGTCTGTCCCAGCGACCTTTGCCGCCTCTGTCCCTGAAAAGCGTTTGCAATCAAAACTGCGCTCGTGGCTTAGGAACGTTTAAAGCTCCTAGTTTCGCTTCTTAAAACCCGTCGAGCTACAGGCTCAAGCGACACGCGTCTTGCACTGCGGAGAAAACAAATGTATTTAGAGCATGCCATGAGTCACCGCAACGCGACATGTGGAGCTATTGACAGAAACACAAGAAATCGCGCGCGTGGCGCTTGACGCAAGTTGCTTCGCACGAGGCCACCTTACAAGGTATAATTTATTTTTCTTTGGCCTGGGTAACAGTGGAAGTCGAATTAATGTATGAAGTTATACACGTCACATCATCGTACGAATTAAAGGTTTCGGAAGTTGACCACAAAAAAATTCGAAGGCACCGACTTTCAAAATTGTTTCACATTTTTTTATGTTATTTGTGAAGTAGGTTTATTAAAACTTAAATTGTCTAGACGCTAGTTCTTACAGAGCCTCGTTAAACCTAGAAATAATTTATCGGTAGTCTAAAGTTGTAAAGTTCTTGAAAGTTTTGTTTTGAAGTAAAATTTTCGTGTTAGTTAATTCCGGTTCAATAAAGTTATAGTTATTAATGTTTGGTTATTTATGGTGATATTATATAATAACTTTGACCTCTTTACAAAATAATTTTCCATAATAATTATACAGTAATACGATTAGAAACGCTACATGAAATGCTGAAAACAGTAAGTTTATCTAATCATTTTGTGTCAATTCTGAAGGTAATGATTTAAAGGTAGTATCTACCTACTTATAACAAAATATTAATTAATTTTAATTAAGTCGATGGACTTATTTTTTTGTGTATGTAATCTCGCAGGTCAATCTAGGAGGTTGACGGCTGCTTAACCGGACTTTCCTGTAGGGTGCTTCAATAAATTAAGGACTCCAACCAGGGCATAAAACTTATAAACTAAGCGACTACATCCAAAGAGCACCCCCTGTAGGATCTCGTCTTAGGGCCTCGCTGGGGGAGAACAGCAAGGGACAAGCTAGATTAGATCATTCTGTTGTAGATCTACTATCAAAAATCTTAAATAGCCAATCTTTAAGCCAATAAAAATAGCGACTCTACCTGTAATTTCCTTCGACCATACACATAACACTACTAGTTAGGTTATTAGGGAAAGGGAAACCATTTTATTAGGGTTCCGTATCGATAAAGTGAAAACGATGTGGACCCGTATAAAAGAAATCTTTATGAGCAATACTATTGTGAGTGAGCTGTTTATTCCTATGGAGCTTTTATGGTGACGGTGGGAACCATATTTGTTTGTTTGAATTATATTTTCTTAGAATGTGGAGTTATTTTAGTACCTACTTTTGATATAATATGGACACTTCACGTAGGGCTGGGCCAGAATAGTCACTATGTGGAGCCGTGACACAGCCAGAAGGCGTCACACCAAACCCCGTAAAATATGGTATGAGCTAGAAAAAGCAAACGACCAGTGATAACACTAACCCCAGATTGCTAGAACTGGAAGTCCTAGAGCGAGGCCTTTGCCCAGCAGTTGGATGAAACAGGCTAACAGTAACACGTAGGTATCACCAATCATTAATAAAGATCACCAATTCTTATGCCAACTTGGGTAATTCTGGTGACGTCTTGACTTGCTTAGCGACTAGAAACCATTCTTATAGCCTTCAAAGCGCTGTAGAAGTGTACTGGACCTGACAAACAAACAGCCTCCTCATCTGATAAAAAGTGTTTACAATCACCTTTAGACACCAGTAAAATCAAGAGATTAGCTGAAACATTGCCAGCCAGAAACAAAGTTCAAAATATACCCGTCATTTTAATACCAATACAAAATCGAATACAACAATCTGTAGCAGCAGAAAAAGGACGATCTTGACAATTGGATTTAGTAACTTATCCTAAAGATAACGTAGGGTTTATTCCTAATCTTTAAGATACTTGGAAAACATCCAATAGTTTGATATTTACGAACCAATATGACGGCAGTGTTGAATAATTTACTATCTCAACTCACCTCTAGGATAAAACTGAATTATTCAAGAGACTATGAAAACGCATCTTGTGCCAGTTTTCACTAATGCTAAGCGACACCTAAATCAATCAACCTGCCTTGCCTTTTCCGAACTATGTTGGGGTTCAGCTGAATACCAGTATTTTATATGGAACGATTGCCTATCTGACCTTTACAACCCAGTTACTAGGTAACATGATACCCCTTGGTCCTTGGTACGACTGGTTGTCACACTTTTGGACTTCTGACTACCGACTGTCAAAGATCTACGAATGACTGCCGGGACCAACGACTTAAGGGGCCGTGCTCAAAATCGACTGATTTTCATTAAATCTGCTATCCTTAAAATACAATCAAAATGTTATTTTATGTTTATACTATATTTTCATTAAGACCAGGCACTCCAAAGTCAATTTCCACGCAAATTCCACCCCAATGCACCCGACTACTGCACTATGTGCTAAACGTTAACACATCAGTAATAAAGTTGAATATCGTATGCGCATATTTCTCTATATAATAATGTATATAGAGAAAAAGTTACTCATATTTCCATCATAAACTGTATTTCCTTACTGTCAATAATAATTTTAGACATAAATGCCGAGTAATCTTGGTTTTGTTTCAAATGATCTTTAAAAAAGACATGATTTTCGAATAAAAAATGAGTCGAGCGAAAATGTTCCAATTACGTAACTGTCTTACAGTGAAAAGAAAAAGATCCAATAAATCATATACAAGTTCCATTTTGATTGTATGCGTGATTTTTTCAGAATATTAATGCAGATTAACATACAATTTAGGGAGCCTCATCTTTAGTAAATCAAAGGTGAAATAAACCATATTTTCGAGAGCGCAAAAGTGATGCAACTATTAACAAGCTTTTTTACAATTAGATAAGTTATTGACGAAAAAGGGTATTTTTTCGTGCACGGAGCCTTAACATGCTCTCCAAAGCACGGAGGGGTTTCGATATATAATGGATGGTCACCCATCAATCGACCGACCTCGGTAGGCGTTGCTTAACCTTGAAGATCGACCCGTGTGGTTGTTATTACTCAGCCATGAGGCTTTTCATCCAACCGACACCTAAATGAATGCCTAAATAAAAGCGCACTGATAGATTTTCTTAAAAATCTAAGTGGTCCCCGAAACAAAAATCTAAATTGATCAATTGTAATCCATTTGCATTGACAGTTTTACTAATATTGTCTTTTACAATTTCGCTTCAATTGCATTTGATAGACGATCAATTTGCGCATCAATGTGTGTCAATCAAGTAAAAATTGTCAATTGCAAGTAATTGTACATTTTTAAAGTGAAAACTTCTTTAGGCGCGTTGGGCATTTTTGAGATGGAACTAAACCATTGATTTCGCGACACTGTGATGACACCAGCTTTTGACCATTGAAAAGACATCAATGCGTTGATTACCGCGGTGCCCATTTTTATTCAAGTCTTTACTTCTGTCGGCACTCCCAGAGTGCCACTGGTTTTTGACAGAGTGCTTTTATTTAGGTGTCGTATAGTATTAGTGAAAACGGGAAAGTGCTACCATATTATTTTACACCTATATTTACACGGCTGTAACGTTTAACTATGTTGGGGCAATAAAATACAATGTTTTGGAGCAATTTATGTGTTTATGTTGTGACGTTCCGAGACTTGTTTATTTGATCGTGAAATTGTGTTGTGTGACTAGCTGTGGGGACGGAAATGGCTTTTGTATATCGGACAGTATTTGAATTTTCAATTATCACTGCAATCAATATGGAGATGGAAACTATCTACAGCTCTGATCGCCAACCATATAGTCGGCAACCACTTTCCAGTAAGTGGGAAGAAAAATTATTACCGCCTATTAGATGCCTGCAACACACATAAGTTTGTTGTAAATCTTATAGACAAAGTTGTAAAGTCTTGTGTACTCCTAGATTGATTTGGCAATAAGCAGACATGTGGATTCAGCTGCCTGCTCTCGAAGTAGATTAGAGGGATATTATAAAGTCGTAAAACTTACAAAATAAGCAAGCTGGAGTTGCAATTGGCCTGCCATATGAACGTGTTCTTGAGTGGAGACCGCGAATCGGTATACGTAAGGTAGCCCAAGGCTGGACCGACGATCTTAGCAGGGTGACTGGTAGCAGCTGGAAGAGAGTAGCCCGAGAATCAAGCTGAATGGCATGCGATTGGAGATGCCGACGACTGTTATAGGAAGGAGATGATGAAAACCTACTGTAAAATATAATATCAATTCTATTCATATTATTGGACCTAATATACAGATTCGTAAACAGCGATTTTATTAATTCTCTATTGAGGAAGTTGATGGCAATAGGTTCGCCCCCTATTACATGGGACTTAAAACATAACTGGCGAAATGTGGGTGAACCTGCTACAGGGAAACCTCTGCCCAACCCTTCGGGGAAACAAGGCGTAATGTTATGTTTATTGAGGAAGTTAAACAATCTTATGTGTTATATTACGTGTGTTGTGAGATGTTTATCCACGTTAGTTTGCTTAGGGTAACGTTGTATGTATCATGAAGGATTGGGGATGGTAACGCTTGAAGGTATGGTGTAGGACAGGGGATGTTCAGAACTTCGCGACGTGGTGATAAGCTACAGACAACTAAATCTAGCTGTCTACCAACCGGTAATGAGAGCAACTGCACGGGGTGCACCGAACGTAGCAGCGTATTTCCTCTAAGTATAGTCAATGGTCAAGGCTTTTAATGCCACTCTGCGGGGTCCAATATAATGAGAAGATGTTTTAAGCACTTTTACGATGCCGTACAAAAATGGTAAAAATATGGTGCGACTCAGTCTGTCTGTCTGTCATAGCTGGTTATCTCAAGAACTACTAATGCCATTAACCAATGAGATATGTAGTAAATTTTATGCATTATTGAAACACAATCTTATAGGAACAGTTTTAGATGACGTTTGCCCAACTATTTTGCAATAAAGAAAGAAATTTTTTTTTTTTAAACTGGGTCTAAACGGGGTTCTTAAAAAATCGAAGGGGCTATTAGGGCATGTGGGATATTATATGAAAGACCGCTATTTGCGCATTCTGAAAAAAACTTTGTTCAGGCCGCTTAGTTTTCGACTTTTGACGAAAAATGTAAAAAAAGATACCGAAAAAAGTCCAAAGTTTACATAGAGAAAAATGTGAAATTATTCTATGTGATAGAAGTTTATGTAAAGATTGCAGAAAAAATTAAACGATGTCTCTAAATAGCACACTTTTCAGAAATGATCAACTTAAATTGCATTAGTTCCACTATCGGGCAAGAGATGGCGCGGATCTAAAACTACAATATTCTACACAGCAGTGTACAGTGTTAAAATTCTCTGACGAATAAAAGCCTCGCCGATTAAAATTTAAAATGTTACGGAATCCTCGGTGCGCGAGTCTGACTCGCTCTTGACCGGTTTTTTAATCACTGTTTTAAAGGAACATAGTCATGATTTTTTAAAGCTGGAGCATTTTATTTCACAAAACATGCTGGTGTAAAAGTTCAAAAGTCCCGAAGATCAAAATATTATCCATCAAACCAAACAGCAATGATATTTGTCAGAAATATTCAGACAGTTAATGGTACCTGAGCACCCTGCGCTCCATAACACAAGTAGCGGATGTTGGAGACTAAACAGCCAGGCTAAAGTGGGAGTAGGTCGAACACGTCGCACGAATGAACCCGGAGAGATGGGAAAAGATCGTCACTTACTGGAGTCCTGAGGGAGGACAACGCCGTCGAGGTAGACCACGGCGAAGGTGATGTGACGATCTAATCATATTTGCGAAGCCAACATGGCCAGATATCGCATAAAACGATTTGGAAGCAAAAAGGGCACCCTTTGTAGAGTAGTGGGACTTAAGTAACAGGCTTACAAAAAAAAAAGTTTACCTATCCCAGAAGATCTCTTAACAAGACCTTAATTTTTTCTCCAATGACATTCTATATTTGCCAACACGAATAGGTTTATTACGCTTCCACAATTTCAAACCATAAATCAAACGGCAAGATAAACAAATGAACATACTCTTCCCAACCAATATCGATAATCTTCATAAACCGATCTAATTATAACATCGATACGAATTGAAACTCATTAAAATGATACAGTTTCCCGGAATGCACCGCCATTGCTTGCTTATTTACATAATACCAACCGATGCGGACGGTGTCGGTTCAATATTAATTTATTTGAATGATTATGTTGAGATTATGCTGTTTGGTCGAGATATTATTTAGCAGGCAGAAGTTGGCATGAAACTGCTATGAAGCAAAATTATCTGATTTGTGAACTGAAATAATTATCGAGACCGTGGGGCCCTAGTGCTCATCGAGTATTTCGGCACATCGCGAAGCGGTTGATCGGCTCTTCATGTGACCAGAGGACTGGCTTATTTTTAGGACAAAGAATCAGCATTGCCATCCAATGTGGCAACGCTGCCAGCATTTTGAGCACTTTTTCTACTGACAGCGATGCGGACGAATTTTTTCAAAGTCAAAGTCAAAGTCAAATAATTTATTTCAAATAGGCCCATGTATGGCACTTTTGAACGTCAAAATGTACAAAATAATATAATTGATTCTAGTCGCCCCTTCCAAAAGGTAGTTTTCGTATGGAGAAGAATGGGCAAGAAACTCCACCGTTACTCTTTTGAGTAACGGTGGAGCGTTACTCTTTTGATACACAATGAGCTCCTCTCTCTTTTTTATTTCCTACATATACTTATACATAACATAAATGTTTTAGTGTTAGATTGTTGACAAAAGAATGAATAAATAAAGAATTATCAGGACTATGAATAATAATTACTTGAGCAGCTGAAGAAGCTTAATAAATCTAGAGAAGAATAGTAGGTATGGCATTTACATTCTGAGATGATTTGCAAATGTCTGAACGACAGCTCTTATTGCTCTAATGATTCTACAAACGCAATCATGTGAATGGTTTATGTATATCCACATTGCCGGTCGTGGGACCATAAGTTAGCGACAGCAGCTAAACCGCGACTGTAAACTACCTTACAGTCAACCGCACGAAAATTGAAATTTTAAAGTATTTAGCGTCGTATAGCTGTAAAATCAACAGTTTTCGTATTTCAAGTGTTACTATTGACGTTCTGACCGTAAATGCGAAGAGAACTACACATTTTCACACAATTTTGTGCGACACCAAAAATTTTTTTGGTTGCAGTTAATTCTATCTTCTATTTATCATGTAATGTCCCACTGCTAGACACAGGTCATCCTTTCACTTTCCCACACACGTCTGTCCACTGCAATCAAGTTGAAAAACCGGCCAAGCACGAGTCGAACTCGCGCACGAAGATTTCCTCATTGTATTAAGATCGAGCAAAAAACACGTTTCTTGTATGGGGACCTCTTGAATTATTAACTTTATTAAATTTATATTATTTTTTGTTATAGCAGCAATAAAATACACAATGTATGAAAATTTCAACTGTCTACCTATTACGGTTCGTGAGATAAAGTCCGCTGACAGACAGAAGGATAGCGGAAGCTTAGTAATTGGGTACCGTTTGGCACCCTTCGAGTACAAAACCCTAAAAAGTATTCCATAAATACACACGATCCTAAATAAAGCCTTTAATTTCACTGGTAAAACCTAAACAGCACAGCTTATATTTTCTTGAATAAAGGAATTAACAGACTCTTCTAATAAAAACTAATAAATCCTTCAGTCTCCCCTTTGCTTGTATATTCTGCATCCAATATTACTAAGTGCAATATGCACGGTTTGTTGTTAATACCTCATTCACAGCTGTGAATAATAAACAGGATATGTAATAATTTATATTGTTAATGTCAGTTGGCGTCGTGGGTGGTATATTTGTTGAAAGTTAAGATGCATGATTTATAGTAATGTTGCTATTCGTCATCGTTCCTTGGAGTGACGTAATTTTTGTTTAGATTTAGAAAATTAGTACCTGGGCGACCGAGCTTTGCTGTGGTGAAAATAGAGAATGCTCATTTTATAATATAGGATACTACCTACTAATTCCATACTGCCATGATAATAGGTACTTACTAATTCCTTGCTGCATGTCATTGTTCTACTGTCAATAATGTCATGTCATTATTCATTATCTTGTTATTCAGATAGGAAACACCGAACTCATCTAACTTCACATATATAATTTATTTTTAATGTGTAAAAGTGTTTGTACAAACTTACTTACAGAAATAAAATAATTTATGATTTATAAAATTTTCCATTACCAATGTTCAGACTAGGTTTCCACTGTAGAATTGATGGTCAATCAGTCACTTTTCATATTTATTATGCTAGAGTTTGTGAGACAGGCTTTTTTGAAGTGAAAACTTCTTTTGCCACATTGATTTTTGGTAGGGGTAAACTTATGGATTCGTGTAGTGCTGGGCTATAGAGTATAGATGGCGCTGATACCAGTTTTAAGTATTTTATAAAATACAATAGACGTGGATATATTTAGTAACTTTTCCGCTATTCCTAAAGAGCCATAAAAAAAGAACGGACGAAAGACGGAAGAAGGACGGGCAATAAGGCTCAGTCTGCGTTCAGCAGTCGGTGTGGTAACACGCCGTTTTCGAGTTCGCGACAAGTCAATCGTCATCCTGACGATTTCTTTCAGGGTTTTTTATGGTTCTTTAGAAATAGCAGAAAAGTTACTTAATACATCCACGTCTATTGTATTTTATACTGGATTTCCGCAAGGTCACGCCTGAATCAATTAACTAACTATTTTTATGTTCCTTTAGGTATCTATGCAAAATAACTTGGAATAATTTTGTGTTGGTAGTTGACTTAAACTGGTACTGATAGTCTTTTGTTTGAGGATACCCAAATGGTTGCCCAGTTGTAGTAGATACTATGGGTGCCGTCAACAGTTTTAGGTACAGTATGACATACGTTTATGACGGCAAGTTACTATAGATCTATGTATAATATTGCGCATCAGCTGATTTCAAGATCCCTAGAACGAAAAAAAGGATCTATTCAAATTACTACCATCCTAGCTATGAAAGGAGAAAGATTAATCTTTTTAAGCCCTATGTACTCTGTCTGAAATAAAAATATTCTATTCCAAACCTAAAAACAGTTGGACCGACCAACAAAAATCACCAGTAAAATGCTATACCATCACTAAGTAACATATGCTTAATTTATAAATATTACACGCGAGCGAAGCCGCTGGCGGAAACTAGTGTCTCGTAAACATGAGCCATCTGACGTTAAATTCATCTGCGAATGCTTTTCCTCACGCTATTACCTACTTACTACTTACTCTATCGTGAAGAGCGTGTATAAAAATAAACAGTGGCACTCCGGGAGTGCCGACAGAAGTGAGACCTTGAATAATTTCACTGTGCAGGAAATAATGTATCGCCCGTTGATGTCTTTTTAAAGCCGGTGTCGGTAACAGTGTCGTGAAATCAATGGTTTAGTCCCATCTTAAAAAGGCCCAATGCGCCTAAAGAAGTTTTCACTTCAAAACTGACCGCTTCTTACGTAACCAATGACGTCACGCGTGAAATTTTACAATACTGCATAAAATAATCACAATAATAGAAAACATGCAATAAACTACGTTAGAACATTTACTAACGAAAATAAAAGAAAACCCACGGGTTTGGATCGTTTCTAAGATTTGTTTCACTACCCGTACACAATTTTATTGCTTGCACCGAATTTTATTATCTAAACAAGTTTAAATCATATTATTTATTGTTTGTTCTTGCAGTACATTTCCGTTAAAGATTTTAAAATACTACGTGACTAAGATTTTCCAGTAAACTCACTGAGGTTTTCCCAGCAATAATTTAAAAATAAAAATTTATTTAAAATTATACTTGAAGCACATAATCTTATTTCCGGAATAGTCTAAAGGAGTCAGCCCACTACAACATGCCATGACCATGCTATGGTATATACATAACGTATCAGGCACGGAAAGAAACTTGACACGAACAACTATACCCACTAGAACGTGTCAACAGCGTATCATACCCGTGCATAATGATTTTAGTGACCGTAGCATCCGCGTATCATATCCGTGCGGTTCCCATTCCCTAGGTTGTAGTAGTTTACCTGTTTTCGCGAGAGGTAGACGCGTCAGGAAGAGCAAGTGAATACTTTGATGAGAAAATTATCTGCTTTACCTATACGATAGCTATTAGAAATTTGACAATTTATAACTGGTTTAGAACAGTCATGATACGCGACTGTAACCCGTATGCTAACCGTTTCTCCGCCTACGCGCACCGTTTTGGCAACATTGCCGTCGCATGCCATGCACCGGTATAATATTCTCGCCAAAAATTGTTGACGCTCTGTGCATGACAAGCGACGGTGTTGCTCAGTAACGGAACGATCTAGCAGGCATAATCTCATACTTTTCAATAAAAATAATATTTTTTTGCCTGGCACGGTTTCTAGCACGGTTATGGGTCATACGGTGTAGTGGTCAGACTCCTTAAAGCGAAAGTAACGTATTTTTTAGTTGATCCAAGTTTTAAAAATACTAGATTTTTCTCTCTGATCTAGCAAATTAGATTCATCCGACTTTGCAGTGCCATTAAATAAATGTTGAAATAGCGTGTTGAAACTGTATTAGTTATTTATTTAAATACAGAGTGCTGGTTGGTCGTGACGTTCCTAATTTAAAATAATCAATATGGCTGTTCACTGAATACAGTGAACAGTAATAATGCAGCGTCGTCTTAGCTCCATTGTGAATAGAGAAATAGGTTTAGTTTCAAACTAAACTTAGATTCTCCGTAAACCCCATAGCGGAAAAGATGGTTGATTATCTTTATTTAACGTGTCTTAAAACCTTTTGTATGCCGTAATTACAGAAACAATTAAAAAGCTATTGTGTCTCGCTTGGATCCACGTTCCGGAATATACGAAGGGTTAAATTTTTGATATGTTATTAGAACTAGTCATCTCAAACTGTGGGTCAGCTATGTTGGGCTCAAATCTTAATGACGCTAAGATCAAGTAAGTAAATATTATATTTAGAATAGATTTGCGTTCGTACCTATAACAAAATTTTTTTCAATAGCGAATTTCACCCATGAAACTGAACGCGATCAACCCATCGTAACCGCGTTCAAGAGCTGTCTAATTCGTCCTAAGTCAGTCGGCCAAAACTGTTTACTAAAAAACATAACGATGTGTAAAACACCACTAAATCAATCAAACAAAATGGCCGAATCGTGGAACAAAACAGATGTAATATGACAAACACATTATCATTAAACGATGATCAGTATCGAATAACGGAAGATTAACACTGTCATCAATGCTACCGCCCCGTTAACCTCGAAATGTATTTTACAAAGGTTTAATACTATGGTTATAAAAGTAATGGTTACGAAATTCCGATGTCTAGTGTTTTGTTTCTTTATGATTTAGCTTGAGCGTGGTCTGAATTAGAAATATGATGGTTTTTAAAAAAGCGGCCAAGTGCGAGTCGGACTCGAATACGAATGATTCTGTATCACCGTACTAACGTTTTTGGTATGGTAATTTTTATTATTATAGCGGAGATAGTAATACAAACTCTATGAAAATTTCAAGTGTCTACCTATTACAGATCAAAAGATAAAGCCCTGTGACAGATGGACGGACAGCGGAGCCTTAGTAATAGGGTCCCGCTGGCACCCTTTGGGTACGGAACCCTAAAAAAGGAATGGAAGATAGATGGTCAATTTTATTCGTCTATAAATATTTGAATAGCCTAGACTGAGAAAAGTGTTTATTTTGGACGAGTAACACTTTAATAACCCCGATTTCTGAAAGCTCAATTTAATCTTTTGGCAAATCCCTATTCAGGGATTTGATTGGCTGCCATGTTATTTCAGTCAGCCAATTATAACAGCTTACACAAGATTTCACAGCTGATTTCCTAATCGAAACCGCAAGAACTTTGCATAGTGACTACCAAATTAAGTTGTCTATGTTCAAATCTCAACTGTCAATCTATGAAAGTTGTATAAAATGGCTTAACTGCGGCAAAGTAACGTATGATGTCAATTTGAATTTCCCTGGCTGTACTTTGTATGTAAATCGCTAGAACCAAAATAGGACATTTGTGCCTGCGATCAAGCATAAAATCTACTCATAGCACTGAAGCTGAAGGGTCGCGCGCAGTGACACAAATGTCAATTAGCTAGCTCGCAACCCTGCCAACGAACAGTGGATGAAAGAACTCGAGAACGTACGTCTCGCAAAACGCTCGTGTTAATTTTACTTAAAATATTGTTTTACGTGTTTGTGCCCTTTATACTGTGTTTCTGTACTTCCATTATATACCTTTTTTTCTGTTAACGTGCGTTCGCATTCATTTAAAGATCCAACACATACCCTTTTTTTTTTGGGTAGGAAATCAACAAATAACTTCTCCCGCTCTGGGCGGAGCGGGAGGGCGTGTCAGACTCTTACTGACTAAAACCCACCCGTGTTTCTTCGGTTGCCCTGTTGCCGGGGGCCACGATCTCTCTTTCGGTTTTCTTCGCAACCCCGGCAGGCATCGGCCCTAGCGGGCCCCGTCAATTCTGCTGACATCTCTTTGAGGCGCGCGTGGAACACAACGCGCCGTCGACCCGAGCCTGGTCCTTATCGGACGGTGAGCTACCCATTGCTCACAGTCCGCAAGCCCGCGCCTGCGGTGGCCGGAAATCGGCTTGCGACTCCCGACGCCCTGGGCGTCTCCTCCTGCGGCGGTTAGGGGCATGAGGGCGCGAAATTTGCCTCTCCCTCACGCGTTCCGCCTCCTCCTTCGCAAGCATTACCGCTTCGCAGAAGGAGGTGACGGTCTCCCATTTCCTCTCGCTCCGTACCATGGCCTGAACCAGGGCCGGACGCGAGAGATCACCGCCGCCGATCGCCTCCACGAGGACACGGCGATGCTCCGCCCAAGCTGGGCAGACCTCCACCGTATGCTTTACCGTCCAACACATACCCTGAGAAGAACATCTCCAAAAAAAATAAACTATCTTAAAAGCTACAAGATTCTTTTGACCCGTGGCCAAATTCGGAACTATCCCGCCATATTGTTTTTTAAATACAATTTCTGTGACAATTTCATAATAATGTTTACCAATAACGCCCAAATGTCATTCAGGCACCAAATAATCCATGTAGCACTGTACAGTGAGGTGAATTTTCGTAAACTGAACGCGTTCAGCACATCTAAACCCCGTTCAAGAGCTGTCAGTGTCAAAATTGTTATGGAATATTGACACTGACAGCTCTTGAACGGGGTTTAGATGTGCTGAACGCGTTCAGTTTCATTGGTTAATCCACACTTAGTGATACCTACCACAAACAGCCGCAAATATACATATTTTTATTCTTTCTTTTTCTTTCTAGATGCCCCAAAACAGCCTTTTGTTCACCAACACAACACCTTCTAGGCCTTTTAAAAACGGAATCATATCGAGCCATTAAAGCGTTAAAAGATATACTTTTGTGCGAGTTACGATTGCTTGAAACGAAGAGATAGTGCTCGTAAATTGTGGGTCTATAAATCTTTTAATAATCTCATCTAGACCAGTATAAAAATGCTGCCTAGAAAGATATTATTTTCACTTTTGGCTAAACAGATATCCGAAGAAATACAGGTCTCACAGACTACCTTGAAGATTTTTGCCAAAGTAAATGGGTAATTTATTGAAAATCTTTATTAACAATAACATCCATAAAGACTGCGCAAACTTCATAACAGTTTGTCGTTTTCAAGTTTTCATGAAAATTCACGCCACCAGTTGGCGCCACTTTGGCAAGAGGTCTTCCATTTCGACAATGAATATAAAATATATGATAAACTTTATCGTTCTTTTCATTCATTTGTTCATCATTCAGTCACGACTAAAGATACCCAAAGAAAATATAGGCTTTTGACAGGTGCCCGGACATAACATCTAAGTACTAAACCCTCATTGATTACCAATTTTGAAAATTAATGTGCTAGTATTACTGACTAAATACATGGAACGCCATTAAATTGATTTAGCTTCTGAATTTGATATTAATTTGCTTAGGTAGGTACTTATGTTAATTTAATTGTGGTCCATACAGTATCTAATGCTACTAAAGTGATCGTCACTTAGTGAGCCATAAACCTAATTATATTACTGTAAGTGTGGAGAGCTGTTCTATAAGAAAAAATATTTTCTTATATAAGATAGAAGATCCCCAGCCCTATTATGTAATCTGACCCAACTTTTGATCTGCAAGCGACAGGAGAGAACGCCCTAGAAGGACATACAGTGCTTGCCCTTATTTGTCATATTCTTTAGAAGGGTTAGGTACGTAGTACCGCAACCGATGTGCGTGTATGACCAGATGTATGAACATAAATGAAGCAAAAGGAGTCTAAAAAGTTACAAATGTGGTACATGGCATTTGTACCTTTTTTGAGAGCTTTTTTTTTAACCTATGTGAGAGCTGGAGTCTATACTGGGTTCTGGACCTGTATGGCAGATCTCCAGGCTCGCACCCTTAAAATTACAACATTAAATTGCACTTACGTACTACAAACGACAATGTTAAAGCTCCAAGTACTGAGAGGAAGGGAAATTAATTTACAAAACAAAAGAAGATGTGCTATGTGTGTCTTTGGAGAGTGTTGTGTATCCGTTAATGCAATATAAGTCCTCAAACCCAGCACCCACGAAGGGCACTGGGTGCGAGAACTTGCACGAGAGTGTGTGTGTGGTTAACAGGGTGAAACGCAATTAAAGATTAATTTGAGTAGGTGCATATTCCCGGTAGTCGAGATTATTTTAAAATATTTAGTAATTGTTCAGGCTCTGCATAATCAAATTCAACAAGCCATTTTATAAAAGTTTTTTTTTTACATTTTGATCTGCATATAGGGTGTATAATTAAAATTTAATTAACCTTGCTATAGACGTAGCTACTAAGGAAAGGGAAACTACGTTGGGCCGAATTACAATTTGTGCGGATGGAGGGACAAACAGTATGTTTACGTCGTTAGGAGACAATTTTGAGCACGGAGCGTAGGGAGTTTGAGAGTGTGTGATTAAAACAAAGTTAAGGATTTAAATAATTTGCGAACAGAGAGAAATTAGACATGTACCTATTAAAACATGAATCTATGTTTATTATTGTTTATTAATAACGTATTCATTGATGCTTATTAATGTAATCTTTCTATGAAATACGAAAAACTGAAGCTAAATATTTTATCTAAGCGCTTGAAATTATGTGTGCACATTGCTCGCAGAACAGTTGGCCGATGGAACCGAAAGGTTCTGGAGGGGCGACCGCGTACCGGAAGATGCAGCATTGGAAAGCCTCCCACAAGGCAATGCAATTGGATTGGAAATACAAAATATAGACAATCTCATATGCATTTTCCAAGTGACAATGCCGGACAAATTGTGTTATCAACATACCTTTCTCGATTAAATCCAAGATCCATTGTACAAAACCCACAAAATACAACTTAAAGCCAATTTTACCCCGGGGTAATACAGGTTGTCCTTGAAAACCATCACAAAATTTCTCGGGCCAATGCCTGGGCCAAACATGGTAACATATCCCGGGCATTTACTGGAACACAAACCGCAAAATTTACATATTTTCTCTCGTTTACAATCATTTGTAAACAAAATATGAGAACATTACTTGGGTCGAATAGATTTCGTTTACGAGTTTTCTGCTGAAGCTTGTTTTTGCAAATCCGAATCAGTTATAAATGCTTAGATAACTTTTAAAATTTACACAAAATTGTGTTATAATAATGCGCCAGGAAGACTGTGCGTCAAATAATCAACCCTAAAAGTATAAGGGTTAGAAGTATTTTGCAGGACCAATAAGGACAAGTAAGTGTAAAAATAGAGTTCCAAGGAGTATTTTACCAATGATTGTCAATATTTAAACTTTCAACCTACTTATAAATCAATATAGAGCCTTAATTTAAAGAAAGAAAACAATATCGATAAAAGAGAGAATTGCGTAAAGATTTTATTTATCTTATAACGCAATACTTCTCTCAAACAGATAAAACGAACGAATACTACTTTTTCCCCATCAAAAAAAATTAACGAATCAATCGAAAACTCGATTTTATTAGTGAAGAACCACTTTGATCTAATATTGTAGTTATTTCAGTCCCTATAAACATAGGCGGCGGTATCGTTTGATCTCACTAGATAGCTTTTACTAATACCGTGAAAACGAATTCCTTGATACAAGTATGAATGATTGGTTTAAATTTGATATTCAATCGTCAGATGTTTGATTTGGCAAAAGTTGTGTTTCGTGTTCATAAATAAATATTGGTCGGTGGAATTAGATGTGGAAAATACGGATTTGTTTCGATTCGTATTAAAATTGGTTGAAAGATTCCTGTGTGGTCTATTTTTGTGACCATTTTTGATGTTATGACTATGTTTGTTTTTATAGAATCCAAAAATCAATCTGCCTAGCCTTTTCCACACTATGTTGGGGTCTGCTTCAGGTTTAACCAGATAGAGCTGAATACCAGTATTTTACATGGAGCGACTGCCTATCTGACCTCCACAATCCAGTTACTGGATAACATGGTACCACGGTAAGACTGGTTGTTAGACTTTTGGACTTCTGGCTACCCGTAACAACTGTCAAAGAACTACGAATGACAGCCGGGACCAGCGGGTTTGAAAAAAATAATAATACCGAACTAATATAAAAAGCTGCTTTCTCTGTTCTTATATACAATAGTGTTGATACCTATACTTATAACTGCCTCGTTGGTCTAGTGGTCGTAAGCGCTACTGAGCATGAGGTCCTGGGTTCGATTCCCAGGTCGGGCAAAGTGTTATTGGGTTTTTCTATCTGAAATTTCTCAGTAGCAGCCTGGAGTCTGAATTCGTGCCCGGTTGATGGCAATAGGCTCGCCCCCTATTACATGGGACTTAAAACATAACTGGCGAAATGTGGGTGAACCTGCTACAGGGACACCTCTGCCCAACCCTTCGGGGAAACAAGGCGTGATGATGTTATGCTATACTTATAATTTACCTAAGTCATTTTTACTCCTACTTAAGGTACAACTTGGTATCCTGGGACATTCCACTACTATGTAAAGACTTGACTTCCAAATTGCACTGTAAATGTTATAAAATATGTATTATAAATCCCTTAGTTTCTGTTTCCAACTGCCTTGGAAATAAATATTTCTACTAAACAATAACCTTTTTATTGAATGTACTTGTACTCCGCATAGTAAAGGCTTCGAAGGCCGATCTTAAGTCAATATGCGTTTTATTTGAAGTGGTTAAGCATTTACTGGCATATTATTATGAAACGCCCATTCTTGGCCATGGTTTGCCCAGTTATGTGGTAAGTACAAAAAAATACCCATTCGGTAACTAAAATATTGCTATTACTTATTTGTAACGAAACCTCCGGAATTAGAATCCGAATTAATCACGACACTCAATCGTTTATTTCCATGTCTAACACTTCCAATTGTTGGTCAATCCTGTCAAAGTGGGGATGGCAACTTTTACTGAAAAAAATCGATACATTAAAAACCAGTTACCAAAACTCTTATTTTTATTATGTACCTAGTTGGTACAATCAACTCAGCCTACCACAGTCCACTGCTGGACATAGGCCTTTTCCAGGCTGCGCCATAACATACTATCCTCCGCCTTCCGCATCGAGTCTGTCCCAGCCAACTTTTTAAGACCGTCGGTCCCTCTAACTGAGGGGCGTCCCACACTACGCTTGCCGATACACAATCTCCACTCTAGGACTCGTCTGCTCCACACGCCATCGGTCCTTCGACGAAGATGACTAGCCCACTGCCATTTCAGCTTGCTTACTCTGCAGGCTATGTCGGTAACTCCGGTTCTTCCGGAGTTACCGACACTAAAGGATCTGACACGAATATGGAACCTAAATTACACGAACTTATCTGCTTACCACGGAGCCATCTCTGTGTCAACTCTGGCATGGACACACGAAGACTTAAGAGATTTACCATAAGCAATGTAAAAGTTCGGTCTATATTTCAACAATGGATTGCACCACAACAAATAAGTTACTTTATGAACATACAAGGTACATACTCAGCAACTTTTATTGCATAGCTATGTTACATTAGGTTTGAATTGAATAATTTGATTGGCTAGTGTCAAGGAAACCATAGAAATAAATAATTGATCCATCACGTTAAGCTACGTTTGCCGGAGTTGGTCTGTGGATAGGTGACCATCTTAACCACCAAACCCACGCTTCTACATAGGCTAGAAGACATTGGTATAAGAGGAGTACCACTTAAACTTTTCACGGAATACCTGAGTGTGCGCAGGTACGTGGTTAAAATAGGATCAGTCACTAGTTCCGAAGAAACAGTGACTTACGGAGTAGGACAAGGTAGTGTGCTCGGGCCGCCGCTGTTTCTCATTTATATAAACAGCCTATGTAACATGAGTATCGAAGGTGCTCATATATTTTCCTATGCTGACGATACAGCAATTGTTTTCTCGGGAGAAACATGGGACAGCGTTGGTCGCATCGCCGAACGAGGTCTATCTACAATAGCTACCTGGCTCGATCGGAACCTTTTAACTTTGAATATTTCAAAGACAAATTACATCTGCTTTTCCATATTTGACCGTACCCAGCCATTGCAAGATCTTCGGATTAAAATTCATACCTGCTCCAGCTCCAATAACACCACCTGCTCTTGTTTAAAAATCAATAAAGTATCCAGTACTAAATACCTTGGTGTTATACTTGATCAAAGGCTATCGTGGCATCTGCACCTAGAACTATTAATGAACAGAGTTAGGAAATTAATTTGGACGTTCAAATCTCTTCGCCACGTGACCACTAAGGATCTTATCCAGCAAATTTATGTCTCCCTGGGTCAGTCAATACTGACGTACTGTTTGCCAATTTGGGGCGGAGCATCTAAAACAAAATTTTTGGAGCTAGAAAGGGCACAGAGAGCTTTACTGAAAGTCATGTTCTTTAAACCGATAAGATTCCCCACGGAAAGTTTATACTCTACCTCAAACCTTTTGTCAGTTAGGAAACTCTATATCCTGCAGATCGTATTAAAAAAACACAAATCTCTTCCCTTCATTACTTCCAAGACCCAGTCTAGGAGGAAAAATAAAGTAGCTGAAGATTGTCCAGTGAAGACTACATTTGCTACCAGGCAATTTATTAAACAATCTTCCCGTATATATAACGCTCTCAATGAACAGTGTGCCATCTACTCTATGACATACCACGACTGCAAAAAAACACTAACTGAATGGCTCAAGAGTAAAAGTTATGAAGAAACTGAAGATATCCTACACAAGATCACATAACTAAGAAACACATATAATTTGTACACATATACACACCACACCCACACACCCTCGCGCTACACATACCACATATTCCATACACATGCCCATCCACTACATCCCGACACCTACACAAACACACACTTACACACAAACGAACCCACACACATACACACACTCACAAACATATTCTACACCCAGTGCGCTCCCATAATATTAATTAGTCTTAAATTAATCTTTTGCTTTTTGCTTATTTCTCACACATCTGTAGAATGATTGTAAACTGGAGGAGCGGAACCACCTAATACAAGCAAATCTTTGCTTAAAAGGTGACTCCAAACCTAACATAGTTATATATAACCTTAAGTGAAGAAATAAACATTTTTATTATATTATTTATCTTAACATACCGAGACTCTTCCGTGCCTTGGAAAGCACGTTAAACCGTTGGTCCTGGCTATCATTCGTGGATCTTTGACAGTCGTTAAGGATCGTCAGAAGCCCGAAAATCAGATAGCTAAGGAATATCGTATTACCCAATTACTGGGTTGTGGAGATCAAATAAGCAGTCGCTCCATGTAAAATACGGTATTCAGCTGCGTCCGGTTAGACTGGAAGCCGACCCCAACATAGTTGGGAAAAGGCTAGGCAGATAGATAGGATTATACCAAAACTATAAATATGTTTTTTTATTAACCTTTGATTTTGATATATGATTTATAAAAGATCAACCGAGTTCTAAGTAAAAAATAGTGGTTGTTTCTTTATCTATAATGTCAACCCTAATGTATAACTTGTTTTTTTCATGGGCGTCACTTGGCCAAATCCTCTTTATCAAATAGGCATTTTCCTTTATGACCAGCACATGTCACATACTTAACCCTTTACCTACCATACGTCAAAAGTTAAGCTAAGTTCTCAGAATTTAGCCCAAAATGCCCCAAAACTATTCAACCTTGACCTTGAGAACCGACTTCAATAGTTGATACTTTAAGACTTTTTAACTGCTTAACCCTTGTTAGCCGAAGTTTCGTGTTGGACTATTATGTCCCGTGACGTATGGCGTTTATTCGGCTAATTTGTTTATTTGAAGCTTTCAGAGACCCTTTTAAACGAATAGCCAGTAAATATGTTGTCACCCGGTAAGTACAGTAGGCAGCACGTCAGTGATAACAACACGAGTATCAACATCATCATCTTTACAGCCGAAATACGTTCCCTGCTGATTACGCCAAGCATCGGCACTTCGACCAGTTCTATGCTTTTCGCATCCAGCGGATTGCTGCGGTCTTCACAAGGTCATAGGTCCACCTTGTGGGACGCCTTTCAACGCTACATCTTCTCGTACGCGGTCGCCACTCCAGAACTTTACCAGTACCAGTAAGCTAGCCTCATATTCTATTGTGACTCTGTATTAGGCTAGCTCAGATGAAGGTCAAAGTTTTACCACCGCATTGTTGCTTTTAGATTTTGGTTACTCAGATATCTCAATTTAGTCTGCTCTGCACCCTAATTGCGTAACACACGATCAATCATAATCTGAATCATTTTGAAGGATATTGTTAATCCATTGTTTCATAATAATATGTTTGAAAAATTTGTCTGCTCAACAACGTAAATAACCCAATGAATGTTGTTGAACTGTCAAAATGAAACGGACTGATTGATCGTGTGTTACGCAATTAGGTGTTTTAGAAGATAGTGGGATACCTACTGCTCTTAACAAATATACCTACTATTCAGCAAGAAAAAACCTTCGGAAAATACTTTTGCAGCCAGCAATATCCAAAACACCACAAAAAAAGCGCGAAAACCGTCATTTATTTTCGCAGTACATGTATAGAAATTTCAATTGTCTGTCTATTTATCAGCGGCTGTCATGCGGCCTAGCTGGAAGCCGTTTAGACTAATCGCCGGGGTACCGAGCAACCCCATTCCCGCGGCTTTGTTCCGGATTTGAGGCCCCTAATGCCTGTTATTTGCCATTTGGTGACCGTTTTACTACACTTGGTATAGTTTGCGGTCAATTCTCTCGTGATGAGATAATGTTATGTCATTTGGGAAGCTGTGGGGATGGTGATTAGCTTATTTGTAGTTGGTTTAAATCAGTTAAGCACTAAGTTGGTACTAAAAAGAGACCGGATGCTACACACAATGTCATGTTCGGGTCGGCATGATTCGGATTTATAATTTGCTCAGCTGTGCCGACTCGTGCCGAATTATGCTGACCCGAACATGTATTTAGCACGCTTTACATTTTAAACATAAGAATGGATATTTTAAGACAGCATTTTAAGTATAGGACCTTGGCACTTCAAGGAGTAATGATGAATCACATATCATTACAACTCATCATTGCAAATGAAAGAAAAGCTCTGAAAAAAATGCGGGTTTTTCAGCAAATTTTCATCGCAATACGAACCAGCTGATGCCTCATCAACATGAAATACTCATCACATAAAGAAGAACGAGCTCCCCTAACCCTACAAACGCGATCAGGTGTCAACTCGACCCGACAAATATTTTCGACAGCGAGCCTACATCTTTGTCGATTTACATAAAAATGGCCACCCTTTCCAACCAGCCATAATGAAAGCGATGTAATGAAAGCGGGAGCGGATACGCTGGCGGAAGCGATCAGTACAGTCAAAACATTTATTTCATTTAAACCATTCACAATAATTTTACACTATTTTACCAGCAACTACAAAACGCTTTATTTAAAATAGGTGCTTACTTACAAAGTATTGGAAGATATATTAACCAATTAAACTGCAAGCACTAAAAAATAAAAGAAAAAGAAGAGAGAAATCAACAAATAAGGAAATATTAATAAACACTTGTCATTATTAGAAGTGCATAGTTTTTCTCTCCTTCTTTAATGACAAAATTCTTTTGCAGGTGGTTAGGATGGAAATCTATTGCATGGCGAAACTGCAATGAAAAATTCGACACACAAGCCCACGCCCGCTTTCTCTTATACCATCGTCGCAGCCTAACAACGTTACCTAGGCACATATTGTACTTATATGTCGTTTGGAGCTCATCTGACGTTCTCTCTGATACCAATTCGGTGCGGAATAAAATGTGATTTGTTTAGGCAAATTAGGACGAGCTACTTCGAATGTTTGCAAAGGTTTGTCGAGTTTGCAGCCTAAGGGGTATGTGTTTGAAGATTTATGACGAAAAACTTTGTATCGTGTACGAAACATCATTGGAAAGGAATAACAATTGTTTATGGATACGATAACATGCTTACCAAACTTTTCTTCGAATGTCGCCCGAGTTTGAAAGAATAAGAATTATTAATGGGGAATGTCAGTTGCCAACAGCAATGGATCCTTCTACAATTTAGAATTCGATTTATTTCAGGTATCTTAGATCGTCTTTCAAATGTGGTTTTTATCTTAGTTATCCATATTATTATACACTTGCCTAACCTTTGATAGGAGCAAACAGATTTAAAAACCGTGATAAAACGCTCTCAAAACAATGTAAATCGAGCCAGTGTAGGTACTTACCTACTTTTTTTTTTCATATTTCCTATTTATCGTGTAAAACTTTACAAGAGCGTGCATTCTTAAAGTTGGCAACGTCGCAAATAGCTGTCAAATATTTACCTGTGTTGATTAATTTAGCAATATTACTGTATGGAAATGTGATATATCGCTAACTAGTGAACTAGAATATTAATAATGAATTGCAATTACATCACTGAATTTGATGTTGTAACCGTTTTACATTTGACATTTGGAAAGTTTTCAAATACTTTTTTTAAATCTGAAACTAAATATTCGGATATTCACTATTGCATTTCATAATCAATATTTTAGTTCACTAGTTATATTTTTTTATATTTAATATTTCCATATAGTAATATTGCCAAATTAATCAAAACAGCGAAATGCTTGCCATCTATTTGAGACGTTGCCCACTATTACAATGGACGGTCTTATTAGTAAATTCTGTAAGAAAAGGTTGAAAATTATTGTATTATTAGATACTATTGTACTAGTAATGAGCCCTCAAAATTTAATCAACTGGAATTACTAAACATTTGAATCTATTTACAAACTTTCCTTCATAAAACTATTAAGTACCTCTTCAGCGCTGTTTCTTAAGTAAGTGGTACTAAATAAAGATACATTACTACCGTTTAAACCCATTTACAGCAATTAGGGACGCGCCTAAGTACCTAAATAGACTATAAATAGATAATTAATTATGTTTATAGTGATTAATGCTTGGTATTCCACACATTCGTGTTCTATTGATTAAGCATGTCCAAGTAGTGTACTAGTAATGAGTTAAGGCGACGATAACCGACTTTTAATGATTTTGTACTGTAGATGAAGTCTACACGAGTAGTGTTAATGATTTGGCAAAAATATATGTTAAATTAGAGCATTTTCTTAACATATAGCCATATTTTGGATTATGTTTATATTACATAGTGAAATTGATTTGTAAAGTTGTGTCTAACGCGGATAAAAATATGAAAATCACGCAAAATCTATCAAGCGTACGTATGTTTCTGAAACCTTCACCATTTGAAAGATAATTTAATTATTGGTCTTTTAGTACAGGTGTTTTATTAAAATACCTTTTGTTTTATGTATAATAAATAAATAATACGTCTCATTTGTGACAGCGCTCCTTGATGGGCGAGTCCTATTACTGGCTGGACGTATGCCGCGTTGCGTGAGCTCAGTACAGAACACGCAAGTTACCCACTCAAGGTCACTGTCATATATCTGCGTCTTAATAATCAATTAGATTATTGAATTATATGAGTGTTGTGAAGTATGATGGTATAGTGAGTTTTGCGACATTAAACATGTCTTTAGTAGGTACCTACCTAATGATGCTTTCATATAGATTTTGGAAATATTTTTCAGGATTCATTGATTTTGTGTCTTTGCTTCTAATAAAAAGACAAACTGTGGTTAAATCTAAGTATATCCAATTAATTGACTGTGAAATACGAGCTTTTGAAAGGAAATGTTAGGGATCAATTTGTCGTGTATCAAGTTGTGGTAATTGTATTAAAAAAAAACAAGCTAGATACACATTTACATAACATAATTATTTAATTCTTAAGATCCCTTTTGACGTTGATTGAATTTATTTTTAAGTTTCCACTATAGGATTTTTTACCTATCATTAAGTGAGTTAATTGATTCAGGCGTGACTTACTAAATAACTCCACGTCTATTGTATTTTATTATTAAGTGGTAATCTAAATTCTTCACACTAATAAAGCTTCGAACACAAGATTCCATCAAATAACATGCTAATTTCAAGTCATACATATTATTTGCATGTCATCAGTCGCTTACCGCCTTCAACACTAATCTGGCTTCAACCGATCATGTATTCATTAAACTTTATAACACAAACAACCCTTTTTCTATGTAAATAGTCTATCAAAGAAAATTAATTTCTTCTTTCTCAACGTTATGACCCCACAATAAAGTCGAATATCGCTTGGCGATTGAGTTTTATATTGTTTTAGAAGAAAAAGATTACCTTATTTCTTTAGTGGATTTTCACAAAGACGTATGGGGTATTACAAATATTATGATGAACACTTACAACCTTTTTCATTTACATTTCCCAGAATTGGGACCCGAAGATGGCAAATATTATGACAGATTCTGATTTTCCTAAGTAGGATGACATAAGTGCTATTTCAGAGATTTCTTGTATGAACTAAATTCGTGGTTTTAAAAGAAAGAAAGAAAAACCGGCGAAGTGCGTGTCGGACTACGCACAATGAACGGTTCCGTAGTTGGGATGAATTTACCCCAAATACAAACTTAATATTGTAGTTGAAATACATGTTCTCCCATACATTCCAACTGCAAATGTAAGTTTTGTACGCACAATATTGAGAGATTTACCATGTTATTTTAAGACCACATACTTTTTATAGGTTTTCCTATAATTTATGAGTGAAAAACCATGCTCTGTAATTTTTTCATAAATTTAGGCTCAGTAGTTTCGGAAATAAGGGCGGGGAATGGTCAATTTTAATCAAATTCCTTACACATCTTTAAATTTATTTTCTTTAAAATTATAAAAAAAAATATATTTAATATCCTCGCAACAACCCCTTTCGTTTGATATGTCAAACCGTACAGTTTGAAAACTTTTTAAAATTGTCTTTTTTGTCCCCAAAAGTGACCCCTATATTCAAAATTCATTTATTTACGTTACATGTCCGTGTTTGGGTCACAGATATACATATGTGTACCAAATTTCAATTTAATCGGTCCATTATATTCGGAGCAAATTGGCTGTGACAGACGGACAGACAAACAGACACACAAGTGATCCTATAAGGGTTCCGTTATTTCCTTTTGCGGTACGGAGCCCTAAAAAGAAGGTATATTTTCTGAACACACACAGGATATTACTGGCAAATAACTGAACATACTAAAGTAACAACGTATTTGGAAAATTATTTTAAGAGCTTTTTATGTAATATGCCAAAAACACAACATATTCAAACAATAATAACATCGATTGATGTCTGCTGCAATGGAAAAGCCACAAATATTTGAAAGTCAAATATTATGGTGAGCTAAGAACCCTAGCCATAAAGCTATGCATAATGTTTCCCAAGATTTTGCATAAAACTCAAAATAATACACCTTCCTAATGAGATTTGAAACATTTAAGATGCCGTAGAATAGAATATTCAGAAGATTAACTTCATAGAAAGCAATAAAAGTTCATTGAACTTACTCAAGTTGCTGTATTGTTGCACACATTGCTTGATTATTAAATTCATAAAACAAGGGTTTACTTTTTTTTAAACAAAGCTTTGCTAACTTATTTAGACAATATCTAATAAGTTTCTGAGGTGCTCAGATAAACTCTAAATGGTTAAGAGCTACAATACTGATTCGTCAAAAACAGCTATTTAAGGGTAGATCAGCAGCGGTGGCTTACGAAATTGAAAATTTCTTACGTTTTTTGCAATTTGCAGGTCATTGTCAGGTTGAATCTTGATCAAAATATGATTCGCGACCATAACAAAAAATATTTGTATTTACAAAATTATAATCATATATTATAGAGATAATACATCTCTCTAAGTTAGATTTGTTCCATAAACGCAAATCGAATTTTCAGAAATGTAATGTTTCAAGAAAAAAAAAGTATCCCATGTCCTAATTCAGGTCATGGTCTACCCATGTGCAAAATTTCAACCAAATCCGTTTAGCCGTTTTAGCTTGAAATCGTAAGAAAAAAAAAGGAAATAAAAAACTCACTTTCGCATTTATACGATTTTCAACGATATTTTCGCTGAATTTGATAATGTCTGGGACCGTCACGGGACTAACTCTTCCAATCAAAAATTTGATTGGAAGAGTTGGTCCCGTGACGGTCCCGTCTAAATCTTTCTTAGTCCATTTATGTTCCACCGTCTGCAGTGAGCCTTCTGCACATCTCACTCTTCTGTACCTACAACCTTTGTTTACAATTAATTTCTGCCTATTTAATAATGTAAAGGAGATTGGCGAAGCATTTATTTCAAAGCAAATATGCTTTTAAGGTAGGTAACCATGTTTTTATTGAAGACGCGTTACAAGGATTGTGTAGTCAAGGATATTTACTTCGGTTCCCAGTTAATTACCTAATGTTTATAGTGTCAACACTTGTGACAAACGATTATTAAATTAAGAAGTGAAAACATTGCGCACCTTTAAAGTAAAACCGTTACTAAACGAAAATTTTCATGAATTGAGGTATCAATGCCATCTATCTAAAATACACGTAAAATATAAGACAAACTTTTAATGGCATGTCATAATGTAAACAGAGATCTATCATAGAAACTCATTAAATATCTTAAAAAACCCTGAACTCAGATTTTATTTAAAAAAAACAGTGACTATTTTCTAATATTGGCTCCCCTATAAAATTTCGTTTAGTAACGGTTTTACTTTAAAGGTGCGATTGTTATTACAACGCTTCATGAACAGCTAAGTGATTGTTTATTGTTATTACCGAAGGAAAAGCAAAATGCTACACATCCCAATTTTTTTTTTTTGGTGGTAAATATCAAATAACTTCTCCCGCTCTGGGCGGAGTGGGAGGGCGTGTCAGAATCTTACTGGCTAAAACCCACCCGTGTTCCTTCAGTTGCCTGTATGTTGCCAGGGGCCACGGTAACCCTTTCGGACAAACCCGCAATCCTGGCAAGTATCGGCCCTAGCAGACCCCTTCATTTGTGCTGTCATCTCTTTGAGGCGCGAGTTAAGGAACCCCAACCTACCAATATTAGCTTTGTCAGACAATAAGTATTTACTAGATTATTATTTCCCAATTTCCCCACTGCGCGATCAGCATTTATAATTATCTAGAACATGCGTCAATCTGATCACGCTGTGCATGTACTACGTTAGCAATTAAGTTAGTATATAAGATCAATATTTTGTTAGATTTAATTAATGACTGTTTCGCTGTAACTCTGTCGGAATAAAGTTATTTTTAAATACTTCCGTTGTCGCTTACTTAATTGGCGCAGCCGGTAGGATCTCTGTAGTCAGTTTGCCGTGTATACAATTCTACGTGGAGTAGCCGACGTCCGTGTCTACGGTTTAGCAGAGATCGCCGAACAAATAAATTCATTAAGAAGCCACTTCGAGTTACGGAAGAGGACCAGCCACAGCAGTAATTCAGGGAGCATGGAGCTAGCTGCGGAATTGTGAGTAAATCTTTTTCACCTTCCTCTCAGCTCTTCCATCTATATCCCAACCTTGTAATAGTCTATGTGTTTGTGTATTATTAGGGATTGGACAACGCCGTGATAATATTTGCATAGATTTTAATTGTACTAATATTTTAGAGTAGTGATAGTTTAGTAGCACATTAGTGTGATTTTTTTTTCTCCGCGTTTGTTTCTTTCATAACTTTTCACAATGGAAAACGTAACCCGTGTCCCACAGGAATTGGTTAACATCATACCAATATTCAGCGGCGACACTAGAATGTTGCCTTTATTTATAAAAAAATGTGAATACATTTTGTCTACGTTCTTAGGAACCGCAGCCCAAAATGAATATTTATTTCATGTAGTAACAAGTAGGTTATCAGGCGAAGCAGCCAGTTTGGTAGGCGAAAGAGAAGCTATAGGTACGTGGGACGAGCTGAAGAAGTTGTTAAACCAACACTTCGGTGATCCACGCACAGAGGATTGTTTAGCAATGGAGTTAGAATCGTGTAGAATAAATAAGGGTGAAAGTTATTTAGATTTTTGCCATAGAATACAGCGGATGAGAAGTGTTTTATTTGCTAAAATATCAGAAACTATCATTGATGAATCTCTACGTAAGGCAAAGCAAATCATTTATAGTAACAGAGCAATGAATGCTTTCTTGTTTAATTTACCGCCATTTTTAGTTAGATTAGTTCGTTTGCGCGACGTCACAACGTTAGAGGATGCATTAAAAATAGTTTTAGAAGAACAAAACTTCCAGGCAGTCTATGAGTCGAAAACAAACGACAGACGTAATTTTAGCAGAAATAACAGACCCAATTTGCCTAATAACCAAAATGCAATTGAATCTAATAATCAAAAGAAAGATTCACATAGCATATCAAGTACACATGTACCGAATAGTGCTACAAACAGCACATCTACACCGAACAATTCGCATCAGCCCAGACATTATAAACAACATAATAATATTCAAAGAAATCAAGACAATTTTAATCGTACAAACAACAATAATGCGTCACCGCAGTCAAGTAGGTCATTTGTTCCGATTGCACAACCGAACCAACAGTTCGCGGCACATGCACTGAGCACGCCGTCTTTTGCAGCGCAAGCATCTACGTCGGGTGCGAATACTGATGTCACCATGCGTACTGCAAGTTCGCGACGTGTTAATTACATAAATAATTCTAATAATAATGAACAGAGTTCAAGTTATTCGTACAATGAGTGCCAAGAATTTTCTCCTGAAGAACCCGGGGCGGGAAATTTTTGCATAACGGCCTCTACCCTAGAGAACGAATAAAAATAAATTGTAATAAACGCTTAAATTTACCACATATAGTTATACCAGAATTAAAGGCAGTTTTTATGATAGATACGGGGAGTGTTAGATCGTTTATAAGCCCGTATATAGCGAATAAATATTTTAAAAATTATTTACAGTATGAACCCTTCGAAGTTGTTAGCACTCACGCATCGAGTGTTCATGGTGAAACGGCTATTATTCCATTACCGGTTACCTTTGGAAGTCAAGAGTTCCATAAGTTTTATGTCTATAGTGTCGACGATAGGTATGATGGGTTAATAGGTAGCAATTTGCTGAAGCAATTACAGGCAAAGATTAATATGGAAAATCAGATATTACATTTAAAAAATACTGATATTCCTATCATATATTCACCGCCTATGAGAGAGATATATAATCTACCATCTCGTAGTGAACTTAGAGTAAGACTCCCAGTCAACTTACTGAACGGGAAAGCTGTGTTAGATTTTAAGCAATTTACGGAAGGGATTCGAATGCCCGCCGCATTAGTTACGTGTATTGAAGGCTATGCAACAACTGTTATTCAGAATTATAGCCATGAAAATAGAAAATTAGTAGTTACGGGACCTTTTCAAGTGGAACCATACATACAGGACCCATCTGTTAGTGTTAATTTCATAGATAATAATATAGAAGTGGACAGCTTGCTAACAAAGAATTTAGACAAATTACAGTTAGATCATATGAATTCAGAAGAACGAACGGTTATTGAGGGACTTTGTAAAGAATACAAAGATATATTTTATTGTGAAAATATTCCGTTAACCTTCACAAATCAGGTTAAACATAGAATAAGAACAAAAAATGAAGACCCAATAAACATTAAGGCACATAGATTGCCACCTATTCAAACAAAAGAGATCAGTAGTCAAGTCGAGAAAATGTTAAGGGATAACATTATCCAGGAATCTCATTCCCCCTGGAGTGCTCCCGTACATTTAGTGCCGAAAAAATTAGACGCGTCAGGCCAACAAAAATGGAGGATGGTAGTTGACTATAGACGGCTCAATGAAATCACAATTGATGATAAATACCCTTTGCCCAACATTAACGATTTATTTGACATGCTAGGTAATAGTACATACTTTACAACTCTCGACTTAGCTAGCGGGTACCATCAATTAGAGGTTCAGGAGAAAGATAGAGCTAAAACTGCGTTTAGCACACCTTCAGGTCATTATGAATTTAACAGAATGCCGTTTGGGTTAAAGACCGCACCCGCAACTTTTCAGCGAGCGATGGATAACGTCTTACGAGGCCTTCAAGGCTTACATTGCTTAATATATCTCGATGACGTCATTATTTTTTCTAAAAGCTTGCCTGAACATGTAGAAAAACTTAGAGCAGTTTTTGACCGCTTCCGTCAAACAAATTTAAAAGTTCAATTAGATAAGTCTCATTTTCTTAGAAAGGAAGTACTCTACCTAGGGCATACTATTACAAGTGAAGGTTTGAAACCAAATAATGATAAAATAGACGCTATTCTTAGGTATCCTATACCGGAAACGGTTACACAGATTAAAAGCTTTTTAGGACTAATCGGTTATTATAGGAAATTTATCAAAGATTTTGCCAAAATAACTAGACCATTAACAGCTTGTTTAAAGAAAGGTCGCAAAATTGTAATTAATGGGGAATATAAAGAATGTTTTGAGACATGTAAAAAGCTTTTAACAAATGCACCTTTGTTACAATTTCCTGACTTTAGTAAAACTTTTATTTTAACCACGGATGCATCCAATTTTGCGATCGGGGCTGTATTGTCACAAGGAACGATAGGCTCAGATAAGCCTGTAGCCTATGCTAGTAGAACCTTGAGCGACACAGAAGTAAAATATAGCACTATCGAGAAGGAACTTTTAGCCATAATATGGGCAGTTAAGCACTTTCGACCGTATTTGTATGGTAATAAGTTTACCATATTTACAGACCATAGACCATTAGCTTGGCTGTATTCATTGAAAGAGCCCAATAGTAAACTCACGCGATGGCGGTTAAGGTTAGAAGAATACGATTTCGAAATAAAATATAAGAAAGGCCCTCAAAACACGAATGCAGATGCTTTATCTAGGATTAAGATTAATGCAATTGACGACGATTTAGATTCAATATTCGTAAATATAGGAGATAGGCAGGAACGTATACAAAAAATTATAGAAAACGAATTGCAAGACCTCGAAACTCCAATAGAAACGATAGAACTTTCGGATTCTGATGATGGGGTCACTGCCAACTCAGTTTCAAATAGAGAACACGAAGGCATTCCTAGTTTAAACGAAGCTGTCGATACTAAACCAAAACAGATTTTAATTCATTCATGGTTTAAAAATAAATTAGAATAAAAGATATTTCAAATAATAAACAAAAAATTCTCGAAGTTCACTTACCGACAAATAACGATATATTAGTTAAAGACTTTTTGAAAGAGTATATTGATCCAAAACATAAGTACTTTATATACTTCGAACACACATCTTTTAGAAAAACTTTTTCAAACATGGTAATTAAGTTATTTAAAAAGGATTCAGTTAAGTTAACCGAGTGTACAGAAAGAGTTATAAATTTGACAGGATCTGAAGAAGATCAAAAAGAAGTTATTTTAAAATACCACGACGGGAAAACATGCCATAGAGGTATTAAAGAAACTTTAACCAAACTTAAAAGACATTATTGGTGGGCAAACATGAAAGAGACAGTCACGGCAATCATAAATGCTTGCGAAACATGTAAACGCATGAAATATGATAGAAAGCCGATTAAACCCCACATTTAGTTAACACAAACCCAGGATGCCCCTTTTCAGGAAGCTTTTATGGATTTATTATATATTGAAGGGAAATATTATTTAACTATAGTGGATGCATTTAGTAAGATAGCACAAGCCATAGAGGTACCGAATAGGAGTACACCAGAGATAGTTAGGGCATTGATTAAATATTTCAGCATGTATGGTCTGCCTAGGAAAATTAGTTGCGATTCCGGTACAGAATTCAACAATACTTTGATTAAAGAAATGTTAAGCTTTTACAAAATTGAACTTCATATTGGGACGCCAAATAATCCCAGTTCAATGGCAATAGTAGAAAGGTTTCATTCTACCATTATTGAGATTTATCGTATAGCAAAATACGATAAAAGCGATTTAGATGCAGCATCAGTTATGACTTATGCCATCATGGCTTATAACAACACCATACATTCAGCAACAGATTTTACGCCTTTTGAACTAGTATTTGGCCACACTTATTCCGATAATGTATTTAACGTGGATAGAGAGAAGAACTTAACTCAGAAATTATTGTTAGATCATAGAAAACGCCTTAAAATACTCTATGAATTCATAACGGAAAAATTAGAATCAGATAAAATTAAAATAATTAATAAAAAAGGTGGCGAAACGACACCGGTACTCGAACCAGACGATAATATTTACATGAAAGACACTAGGACTAGAAAAGCTAAAGAAAAACCTCGATATGAAAAAGCGAAAGTAATAGGTGAAGTTGAAAGAAATATAGTCCCAGTAGAAGTAAAGAAAAGGAAAACTAGAGTAGCCTTAAAAAATGTAAAACGTCCTCCACAGATCGTGCCTGGTACTTCTGGTACTAGTGGTGCCAACACTCACGCTGGACCTCCAAAACCTCGGTCAGAATCCGGGGATAGCAGCGATAAAGCGGGGAGTAGCAGTGAAGAGGAATAGTTATTGGACAATATACAAAAGTGTAGATTTAGAATCATTACACTTACAAATAGATAATAATATTCGGGATTTTATTAACTTGAAAATTAAAATTAAGGAAAATAGTCTTAGTAACGAAACTATAGGAATAGAAAGCCAAATAGAATATCTTATTAAACTAACTAAGGATAGATTCTTTCAAATCTTACCTTTCCATTATAGAAATAAAAGAGCTCTGTTTAATCCATTAGGCTCACTTGTAAAAGCTATCACAGGAAATTTAGATGAAGACGATGCAATTAAATATGATAGAGAAATCCAAATGATACAGAACAAAGAGCATGTGGTCGAACGTAAAGTATCATCAATGCAAAAAGCTTTTGATAAATTAGTAAATGACTCTGAAATAATAAATTCAAATATTAAAAACTTGGGTTTACATACCAATGAAATGGAAAAATTAGTTGAACATGAGTTCAGGTTTAACAAACTTTTCCAAATATTAAATACTATGTATCAAATTTTAAATAACTTTCGGACCTGTTACGAAAACATACAAGAGATTGAAACGGCAATAGCCTTTAGCAAACTGAATACATTGCACCAATCCATTATAAATAGTACAGAATTATATAATACGTTAGAAGTCATTGCTAAACATGCTAGAACAATATACCCAGTAAGCAAACATAATTTAATAAAATTAGAACGTAATATCATACTTAAATCATATATAAATAACAACAAGTTAGTTTTTGTTTTAGAAGTTCCCCTAATAAATAACGAAACATATAATTATTACAAGGTTATACCCATCCCTATATTCCATTCTCCAAATACCTTTACAATAATACCCAAATATCCTTACCTGATGGTGAATAGATTGAAATACATGCCCGTGGTAAGCCCATGTACTGAGATTGAAAATGGAAAATTTCTTTGCGCTGAAACTAATTTAGCCCAGTTTCCAACCGAGACCTGCATTGAACAAATAATGCTGATGAAGAACAACTACAAAAACTGCATACAGAACCATATTGAAATAGAAAAAACTAAGATACAGAAAATAACCGACAACCAATGGTTGGTTTACTCAGAGGAAAATCTCATCATCACCGAGAATTGCAATACAGAAATCCTGAAGTACACTATTCTTGGGACCTACATCGTGACACCTGGCCAACAATGCGAGACACAAATAGGCGAAGTCATCGTTGCCGCCACCACAAACACTACAGTTTCCAGTCTCCAGCTGCCATTGATCCAGATGCCAGACCTACAACAGGACATTCAGAGAAGATCAAAGAAAGTGGATTTAAGAAATGTGGACTTCAGTGATGTGAAAGAAGTGTTACAAAGTGCAAAATTTAGTGAAATAGACGATACGACACAAACAGTGACAATAGAAATTAGTATATGGACCATCTTAGAGTATGTGGTTATTGTAATAGCAATAGTTATCTTTATAATGTATAAATTTCAGTTCATAAACTTTTGTCGAAATTCTCCGAAACCGTCTGCGACACCTTCGGATAATTTCTCTCTTAGGGAGGGAGGAGTTAAGGAACCCCAACCTACCAATATTAGCTTTGTCAGACAATAAGTATTTACTAGATTATTATTTCCCAATTTCCCCACTGCGCGATCAGCATTTATAATTATCTAGAACATGCGTCAATCTGATCACGCTGTGCATGTACTACGTTAGCAATTAAGTTAGTATATAAGATCAATATTTTGTTAGATTTAATTAATGACTGTTTCGCTGTAACTCTGTCGGAATAAAGTTATTTTTAAATACTTCCGTTGTCGCTTACTTAATTCGCGCGTGGCGCGTTGTGTACGCGCCGTCGACCTGGGCCTGGTCCTTATCAGACGGCGAGCTACCCATTGCTCACCGTCCGCAAGTCCGCGCCTACGGTGGCCGGGAATCGGCCTGCGACTCCCGACGCCTTAACCGGAACAAGAACCTCCCGAAGCAACCGTATCCGGTGAGGAACTGCGTCAGGCGGAAGATAAGTATGCCGTGGCGTCTCTCTAGCCACTCCTCAAACAGGGGATTATCGCCGCTATTGTGGCGTGCCCAGCACTGGGTTGCGACAATCGCATGACCCCATGAGATCCCGCCGGAGCTCTGTCCGCTGTGCCATGATTTCTTTCTTCTTTGCCTCCTCGCGCCACTCCCAGATGTGTGCGAGGACTTTTGCCTCCAGATCCCATGGCGGTAATCCACCAAGGAGGCTCGCCGCCTGTAACATACAGGAGACCGTGTGGTATCCTCGGGCTAGCCGGATGGCCATGACCCTCTGGGACGCGTTCAACCAGGGGGCTGGCGGCCAACTCGGTAAACACGCCCACACTGGTGCCCCGTAAAGGGCTATGGACCGCACAGCCCCCGCGTAGAGCCTCCGGCAGGAGGCGTTTGGACCCCTGGATTGGGCAGAAGCCGCTTCAAGGTAGCCCAACCCGCTCCAGTCTGGAAGCCAAACGTCGGAAATGCTCCACAAAGTTCCACCGGCTGTTGAGGACGAGCCCCAAATACTTCATCGTTGACTCGACACCGATGTAAACCCCTTCCGCCGTAACCTGGGAGCCCGAAGGTGGCGCGTTCCGAAGACCATGAAAATACATAGCCTCGGACTTCTGCAGGGCCACCTCGAGTCCCAACTGCCGGCTACCATTCCCTGAGATTCGAAATATTTAAACTTAAAATCAACGAGCCCATTACCATCAACCGGACACAAATCCAGATTCCGGGCTACTACTGAGAAATTCCAGATGGAAAATCCAAATTACACTTTGCCCGACCCGGGAACTAAACCCAGGACCTCATGCTCGGCGGTACCGCTTGCGACCACTAGACCTACGAGGCAGTCAGCTTCGAAGAGAAGCTTCGAAATGTATTCTGAATTAACCTGGTCCGAATATATATAAACTCCAAAAAAATATCGGTTGCTTCTATAAAATAATTATTTAGTCTATAAAACCTTTAATTGATTTTATCTTCAATGAAACTGCCTTCAACAGCAAGTATTATATTGTGTTCATACAAAATGCAAAATTGTATTTTATTTCCAGAATGTAGATTTACAACGTATGATTTTAAAACTACATTGCCTCTACATTCTACCATTACATATGGCGTGTGCAAATATTCTTCGTCTGGACCAATAACATTAAGATCTCTCCAACTAAGGCATTGCTTTGTATTGAAAGTTTTGCTTTGTAATAAAAATCCACGACAATATCCCGACAGTACAATTCAAACATAATACACGAACTCTCGCATCTCGATCGCTATTCACAGCGTAAGTCAGACCGGAAGTTTTGGGCTCACGAGTCGACTTCCGGTTCGTAATACCGCCATAATAGAAAATAGACGGTAGGAAACATAATACTATTACCTACTCATTCTCAACAAGTAAGATAGGAGAAGATTTCAAAAAAATATGGTAAGCGTTTGTCCACCGCAGTCGTCACCGAGAACGAGATGACGGCGAAGTAGCGATACATGCATTTACTATAGCTGCATGTCCACCGCGTCCATCACCCGAGCGCCGTCATGCCGGCCGCCGAACTTTCGAGTTTCGAGTAGTTCGGCGCAACCGCTAGTTCTCGGTTCGAGATTGAGACGGACCGATGAGCCGGCAATACAAAACACGTTTGATCGTGTCCACACATTGCCGCCGCCGGACCGGTGCCGTTCGTAATCTCGTTTCTCGGTGACGTCCCGGTGACGGCTGCGGTGGAAAAAAAAATTAGTTCGTTACTTAATAACATTTTGGACACGTAAAAAACGTATTAAAATACTTTTTTATTTCAGACAATCAGATGGTTCCCCTGAGCCTTTAAAAAACTGCCTTTTTCTTAAGAAGGATAACGGTTTTGTAACCTTCATTATTAATTGAAAAATTTATACAAATGAATTGAAAATATCTTGTTGTAAAGCGCTTTTAGACAAGTGAGGGGCCGTAAGGCCGCTGCCAGAGAACACATTCAGTAGACCGTACGCAATTTTTGCTTTGAACATACAACAATCGTGTTACATTTGGGTTGAATTATGAGATTTAAATAAGGTATTCATTTAAAAGGAATATTAATAACTAGCTTTTGCCCGCGGCTTCACTCGCGTTTTTATATCCCTCGGGAACAGTACTCTTTTTCTGGATGGAACTTAAAAAAAAATGATGTGATGGCAAAATTTCATGATGATTTCAGTTGAGTAGTTAATACATGAAAGTGTAGCAAACAAATAAGCCGCCAAACTCACTTTCCCATAATTTATTATATTAGTTATGATTACCAAGCGAATACTTCTGATACAAAATTCTCTTACGTAAACGAAACCCACCGAAAATCACAAAAAAGCTTAAATCTACAAAATAATTTCAAAAACCAATTACATTCTCAATAAAAACATCAAGGCAGATAAATATTAAATTTGAAACAACAAAGTAATAAAATGTACCAATTTAACAGCTACAAAATACACCTAAAGAAAGAGTACAAAATACTGAAATTATTATCTACCGGCCATAAATATCAAAACTCCCTCCCTATATCTACTGAATTTCCCCCATTTCCACGTAATAACATTGCTTGTCAATTTATTTGTAAATCAACGGGAAAGGTTTGGCGCACAGTGTATGTTTGTCTGTTACAAGGATGGAGTAATGAAATGGAGTGTTAATTAGATGCTGCGATTTTTATTTCACTTGTAACGCTTGCAATCGTCGAATGGTTTGGGAATAAGACTGGCATGCGAAGAGTCTGGGTATCGTTTATCGTTCGCTATCTGTTACATTATTGTTATCTAGCTGTAACCCGCGAAATTTCGCGGATTTATATATCCTATCCGAATATTAAAAAAATATTTGGACGATAAAGCCGGGCGTAAAAATTGATTCGCTGTTACAATGTACTACTATACTAAACTAGCTTAAAGCCGCAAAATTTCACGAATTTACATATATATTTTTAAGATTATTAATTCATATTATTTATGGCAACTCTTTAGATCATGAAGAATCCGATTATCAAAAAATATTTGGCCTAGATCTTCAAAGGGGGACGTAAAAATTGAATCGCTGTTACAATTTATAATAGATGGTCATGGGCAATCTTCTCTCACACAGTTAAGCTTAATTGGAGTGGATAACAGAATTGCATTCGTAAGTCCGTAGAAAACCTGCATTCTTGACAATATTCATTTCCAATAACAAGCCAAGCCCATTGGGGCCTTGAATGGGTGGCCATTCATAACATATCGAGACCTCTCCGTGCCTCGGAAAGCAGGTTAAGCCGTTGGTCCCAGATGTCATTCGTAGATCTTTGACAGTCGTTATGACTAGTTAGAAATCCAAAAGTCTGACAATCAGTATTACCCAGTAACTTGTGGAGTTCAAATAGGCAGTCGCTGCATGTAAAATACTGGTATTCGCTTTATGTAAAATATAGCTGCATTTGGTTAGACTGGAAGCCGACTCCAACACAGTTAGGATAAGGCTAGGCAGATTGATTGAATAACAAGCCAAAAAACAGTCTCTTCCTACAGAACTTCAACTATCATCGGCTGGTAATGCAGAACAGCGAACGATGCAAGTATGCAGAGCTCAAAAGCCGGCTGTCACTTTAGCACTCCATTTTTTCCTACTCCTTGCTTTCAAGAAATTATGTGAACTGGATGAAATCCAAATGGATGCAGTTTTATACTCTAACTCATAAGTTAAGCTATAACTTTTGATTTACGGAAACTTTTATTATTACATATTTATTTTGTTACTTGTTGATGTCTATTTGTTTTCGTTACGAAGTAAAATATATGAGAGAGAGAAGTGTATTTTATAGTTTTTTGCTAACAAAATGATTATTCATGGGTGTATGACTAATTCAGTACAATCTCACCCAGATTTTTTATTTGGAACGGAATTCCATAACGCGGTTTGCGGTTTGAAGGCGGAAGAGTTGACTGGTCGAAATCGTCACGTAAGGAAAAAGCGTTATGCCCCATGCGACTTTCACTCTCTCTCTGTGTCTCTTTCTATTATATACGAGTGTGTGTGTGCGTTCGAGTATCGCGTAAGGAACTTCGTTCCTGACGGGGGTCCACCGACCGCACAGGTTTTTTTTTTTTTTTTGTCTTAATTTAATATTATTACGCCAAAAAACAAAACATATGCACATGGCAGTGGTAGGTATAGATTATATATCATAAAAAAATATTTGGACTTGTATCATTAACCAGGGAGATAACAGAGGAATACTTTAGTATGGAATGAACGCCAACTACCACGTGACCACTACACATAACTATATCTCAAATTATAACAGTTATTATAAATACATACTTACATAAAATGCTGATTCTACAACGATAGTGCAATATCTTCTATCAAAACGAACCCAGACAAGATTGCAGTCGATCTCTGTAGAAAATGTACTAAAAATACAAGCGAAAACGCTTACAGAAGCTAGTGCTTACGACGGTACACAAGCGAACGTAACAAAGAGATACGACAGCTCATTCGCAAGCGATATGAGCGGTGTTAACGCTCAAGCAATTGTCTGCCGTTTTATGTCGACTTCACAGCTCAGGAAAGCGTGGCTAGGAAATGAGCGGAGGTCGTTTTGAGGAATTTTATTACGGGCAAATTTCACCGATGAAACTAAACGCGATCAGCAAATCTAAACTACGGTCAAGAGCTATCAGCGACAATACTTCACAACATTAATGACACTCACAGTTCTTGACCGCGGTTTAGATGTGCTGATTGCGATCAGTTTCGCGGGCTATACCTTTGCGGATGCCCCCTTAAGTAGCGTCACGAACGATGGGCCTAACTGTACCGCAATTCAGTCGCGGGCGTATCAATGAAGAACATTGAGTCGCAACGAACAATTGGGCCAGGAGACGGTAAAAAAGTATTAAAAACGTTTTTGTTTGTTTACAATTTCCAGGCAACATGTATGGCACTTTTCAACGTTAAAATTTACAGAATAATATAATTGATTCTAGTCGCCCCTTCCAAAAGGTAGTTTTCGTATGGAGAAGAATGGGCAAGAAACTCCACCGTTACTCTTTTATAATGTTTTACAATAGTTTGTATAAGTACGTACATTACTTAAATAATTATATGTGAAGACGATGCACCTAAAATAAAATTACTATACCACAATAGGTAAAAAGAATTAAAAATGAAGCAACGACAGATAATTTAATTATGTAATAGATGGTGCTTATGCTGATTATGTACATGGTGCTCACATATTTACAAACATTGTAAAAGTAGACGATTTTCCTAATGTTTTTAAAATTAATAAGTCAGTGTGTGAGGAAGTAATCACAGAATGTAAAATCATTGTCATATAACACAAAAATTATAAATTTTGCAATTAAATTAGCAACCTGTTTGATTTTGTCTTGATTCTAAATTGTCCTATGGAGCAGGACCAGTATGTTTCCAAGCACTCTTATCTTGGATATAATCCTCTAATTTGTAATATGCTTGTTTACAAAGTGTACTTTTAATATGAGTTTTAAATTTTCTTCCATTTAATTGCAATATGTCACAAGGTATTTTGTTGTAACATTTAACACAGTACCCCATAAAATATGTATGTACTTTAGATAATCTGAAAAATGGTTGATCTAGTTTATCTTTATTTCTAGTATTAAAATTATGTCTATCACTTATTTTATTAAACAGATGTGGATTTTTCCTTACATACATAATATTTTCATAAATGAATTGGCAAGGTACCGTCATAATATTAATCCTAATAATATCAATCTGAATCACACTTCACTAGAATCTTTAAATTCTGGTGGCAATGTACAACGTGCTGAATTCTCCGAAATCGAAAACATGTCGCCGTCCATACCTATACGCAATTATCGTGATGATAGTTATGTGCTCGTTTCTTCTCTGAATGAAAACAAACTCTAAAGGTGTGTCCAAACATTGAGCGGCAAGAGCGCATCAGCAATACGCGGCGTTTGCACACATCTCTGCCGCGCTCTAGTTTATGAGTAAACCTAGATTAAACCTAACATTCGTTATGTTCGCGCGGCAGGCGGTGCGCAGCACCCGCGCGCGATTTCCGCTTTATTTTTAGACACCTTTACAGTGAGATAATTACATGCTGATTACTGCTAGAAATAAACAAAATTTTCACTCTTTTGCCATTTGTAACCCAATAATTCAACCGTTCAATCCGCTTCTGTCATAGCCCCACAGCAAACGGCATGACGAAGCGGCGATACCCATGAAATACAACTTCCGTGCCAAAGGTTCACGTAAAATAAATTACGTACAAAACAAATAATATCAGAAACGTTACACTAAACATTCGTTAGAAACAGTATCTGCTGCTAATTCTGATTATACGAAGAAATATAGCTGGAATAAAAAGTAACACGAAACATGACAACTTGCATGCTAGTACAGAAAGTAAACATGTACTGTGGTTCTAATTAGTTTTTAGGGTTTCGTAATCGAACTAGAAAAACCTACATATAAATTACCATATCAGTCTATCTGGCCATGTGTCCGTCTGTCAAACCCTCGTTAAAATGTATAGTCTTGAACCAAATCGTACACTTTTATCCGGTCTGTTTTATGCGCCTAGCGCTTTCTAAAATTTGTTGGCCTCCAGTATAACTCGAGGTGTCTGAACATTGAATATTTTACATGGAGCAACTGCCATACATGTGATTTCTTCTTTTCTGCTAGAATTACGGAAAACATGACGTGTCTAATATGGCGGGTGAGTGAAAACATTAGTATTGATACGGACAGTACTATTATAGTTGATAGAATTCTGGGTGTTGGTGTTTGTTCATGTGAGATTTAAGTCTCATAACGTCCAAATAAGATCTAAGGAAAATCTTGGTACGAGCAACAGAATTAATTATACAGGGTGGCATCGACGCGCAACATGTCACCATGGATTCATCAGTACATGATTCTGGAACCCCCTGCGTTGAAAATTATGGTCGGTTATTTAAAAAAAAAATGCTGTCCCATTAATTTTGACCGCGTAGGTATTGCATTTTTGGTAGGAAACAGTTGTTTTTTTTTTCATTACCGTCGAAAAATTTCAACTAAGAGGGGTTGAGAATCATGTTCTGAATCCATGGTAACTGGTTGTGGGTCGATGTCCCTGCCGTATATTACACTTTTACTCTTAGGGCTTGATAGACCTAACTAAAGAAACTAACCTAAAATCAGGCAGAAATGTAATGTATATCCATGAACATTTTACCATTTACGTTAAAAGTCCCATACAAGAATACAATAGGGCCATAAACGGACGTTACGCGTAGCGGCCGTCGTGCGACTCCATCCCAGAGGCGACATGGAGATTAATAGGATGGCAAAACAGTGATGTGCAAAAGAATAACAACAGGGCTTATATCAACCCGGGGTTGCGAAGAAGTCCGAAAGGGATATCGTGGCCCCCGGCAACATGGCAACTGAAGGAACACGGGTGACACGGCCTCGAAGCAGTTATTTGATAATTTCCCACCCAAAAAAAAAGGTCTTATATCAACAGATTATCATAGTCTTCACATTATCTGACCAAGGTTATGTCCGCACTTTAAAAGAGACTGTGACCTCTGAGTTTGTTTCGGCCTTTCATTTCAGGATAGTCAGATAGAAAACGCCGCCCTATCTAGTTTTTAACCTACTTGCAGAAATAAAATCATTTATCATTTGTTTCAAAACTAGCTGCTGCTCGTGGCTTCGCCTGCGTGGAACATAATTATTTTTCTTAAATATTTATACCATCAGCTATCTGCCAGTCAAAATCGGTCCAGCCATTTCGGAGATAAGCCGCAACAAACAGTCAGACATTTTTTTTTAATTTATTGAAGTGAAAACTTTTTCAGGCGCGTTGGTCAGTTTTGAGCTGGGAATAAAACACTTGAACTCGCGACACCGTTACCGACAGCTCATTTTGCAAACGCGATAGTGCTCTTTATTTATATTAAGTTACGGATCAATGTTCTATGCAAGTATTTTTACTGTAAAGGTTTTGGAAGTTTTTTTTTTGTTTTTTCTTCTGTCGGCACTCCCGGAAAGCCACATTTTTTATATTTTTTTTATAGGAACCGTATACTTTCATATGCATTAAATAAAACAACTGTTATTTTGTCATTACAAACAGACACTTCAATTTTATTTATTTGTATGTATTTTGTATAGATTAATTAACAGTATTTGAATACAGCTTCAAACATGACGATCCACGTTTAACCCAATTATATGGGTTAACGTAGCATGCAGAGCTTACATTGGTTATTATTGTTTACCTTTTCCCGGAATTTATTAAATGACTACAGAAAATATATGTTTTGTTATGTTTTTTCGCTTTTGAATAAACGTTACGTCAAAATAACAATATTTATGAGAAACACGAACACAATATCTACTACAATAGGTACGTAATACTTTATTTCTCATCACTTTGTTACTACTATTCGTTTTGACCCATAATTGTCCTAATTTATAGTCTTCATTTTCAACAATATACACAAGAAAGTATTGGAGAAAGACATGAGTGTTTAAAAATCGATAAACAAAGGGTTATGAAAAATCTATCTTAGTGACATATTACCTTGTGCCGTATACTGTACCGCATATACTGTATACTGTACCAAAGCCTTTGTCCTTTGTCCCAGGAGTAGGGAACATTATTGGCTGATTATGAGTGCCATATTTATCTACAACGAACTTTACTAACTTTACGTATAGATCCAATCAAATGATGTGTTCATTGTTTTTTTTTTATGTAGGGCATCTCGTAGTTGACCTCTGAGATCATGACTACTTAACCGGGCTTTTCTGTGGGTGCCTTAAGCTACTACACTTAAAACCTCCAGCCAGGGGTTATTCAACTATGCTAATTAAAATGCTCGCTAAGGGCATCCTTTGTGGGATACGAACCTCGGTTTAGGACGTCAACCGGAAGGAGGACATCAAGGATGGGACGGACGGGTTGATGTGTTCACAATAACCGATCTTCTTTACTAGGTATTTCGACAAGTCCAATCATATTTTCGGAAAACTTATGTACATTTAGCGACTCGGCTAAATTCGTTACCATTTTTCTTACATCCTTATGAATAATCAAAAGCACTGCCTTTGTACACCCCCAAAAAATAGATCTAAACCTAGTGTAAAAGGGGTGTATAAAACCCTTATCCGTAGATAAGCCAGCTCACTTGCCACATGGGACACGACACTGCTTATCCATCAAGATGACTGACAGTTCGGATCTTCAGTCTACACTGCGATGAATGGCCTGATAGTAAACCATTTTGAAAACCCTTTCAACGTATGTGTCAAGATTGGTATGAGGAATACCCGAAGGGCAGAACGGAGGTATTTTCGCACTTTTTTTTGGGTGTAAATTTATAGTTGAATCTTCTTTAGATGCTTATTTTCTGTCCTAATCGTAAATCAGATTGATACAGGCAATGTGCTACATTAATAGACATAAAATAATCCCGATAATCTTACATTCTAAACCCCCGACGCAAAAAGAGAGGTGTTACAAGTTTGACCACTATGTGTGGCTGTCTGTGGCACCGTAGCTCTTAAACGGGTGAACCGATTTAAATGCGGTTTTTTTTAAATTTGAAAGCTGGTTTTCTAGCAATGGTTTTTAAACATGTTTTATCAAAATCGGTTCAGCCGTTTGAAGATGAATTATTCTAGTTGATGAAGGATGTGAGTATATTTCACAAGTCTGATCTATTTGAAATTTGGTATTCTGTTACTTCAACGATATTAGAAGAACATAGTAACCTTCAACTGATGCTGCGACATCTCCTAGAAGTTACATTATACCCAACTCCCTTGCCAACTTAAGCACAGGTATCGTCCCAAACGCATTGGAATAGTCTCAATGAATAGGTTATAAATAGATGAACAGGGTCTGGTGATGGAGTAGGAAATAGAAAAGAGAAATGTATTCGATTCTTGTGAATTAAAAACAACCGAATCTTGGACACCCCATTTTAAATCTTTAAAATTACTTACTTTACCAGCTATGTACATCTACGAGACTGTTTTGTTTGATAAAATGATTTACACCTTTTTACAAAAAAAATCCGATGTAAAAAAAACTTCAATGCGTTCTCAATATCAAAATCACCATTTTGATGAAAAAGAGCTTTTTTGGAATGGCTTCGAAAATTTATAGTAAAATACCCGATAGTGTAAAAATATGCCCCTATCAAAATTTAAGAAAGTTCTCACCTCTCTATTAATAGAAAAATGTTATTATACTGATCAAGATTTTATAAATGATAATTTTTAATATATTTTTTTTTAATATTTTTTGATTCTGATTCTGAGGAAATGTTTGTGTCGGGGTTTTTTTAAATTTTTACTGTTAATATTGTACTTTTCGTAATAGGAACTCAAAATCAAGATGGAAGAGGATTGGGATCAAGAAATGTCCATGAAATACGTGCTAAGGTTGAGAATACACGTCAAATCTTGGTTTCGACTGATTGATCAGATTATCGGATTGTATTTACACTTTAGATACACTTTCAATTCTTTTGCCTCTGACAACATTGAACGATATTTGTCAGGCCATTGCTAAGTATAACTTAGCATTGAGCCTTACAAAAGTCTGCTTCAAGGAAACATGGATTTTTGCTGTGCTCACCAAGATTTGAACGAGAAGAATTGGTCTTACTTTATTTAGCAATTTATTTTTCTTTTCTATTTTGACCTATATCCTAAATCGCGTTTTCACATAAACTGTCTAGAAATAAAAGGGCTTCTTTCTTGGCTAAGATGCTTATCTCAGGCCCTAAAGCCCAAAGGAAAGGGTCCCTATCTATTAAAGGCGGTGGAAGATCGCTTATCTCCTGAAAATGTGACGTTTCAGGGATTCTATTGGTTGATTTTAGATGGCCTTACCTCATTCAACCCGTCTTTATTGGGCCAGACAAACGCTGGAAGAAATTTGATAGGGTTTACGATTTGTTAAGATATATCAGATAATAAAATTTTTGGAGCGCATTTTGAAGGCTTTCAGATTTTTTTCAAGTGGTTGATCTTGCAGTTTATAAGATAAGCCAGCTCACTAACCTTTTAATGATAGTTGATACTGAAATTCTTATCTTGAAGATAAGTTCATTAGATCTAGCCTTTTACGATACCCGGTAAGGAGAATATATTATTTTGGTAAAGACGCTTAAGGTGATGAATTAAATTTTGAAGCCATCTGAAGGATTCTAAATTTTGAAGCCTTGAAATTCATGTTTCAGTCGCTTACTCAAGTTTTTTATTTCGGTTAATTATAAGATTAATTTAGTTTCATGTCCATGACAACAACAGTGGTTTTTGTTTGAGTTTGTTATAAAGGAGGCTTTGATCATAATTAATTTGAAGATTTTTTTTTTGTATTTTCCCTATTTTCAATTATACGCTAATGGAACATTTTTATTGAATTGTAAATACTAATTCATTTCCAATTTAATTTCTTACGATCTTTTACTATTTTAGGATGTTTATTATCGAATTGATTTAAATTCTCTATTCAAGCTTTAAAAAAAAAAGTTTTTACTTCTTTAATGGGATTTTACATCTAGGATCTGATAGGTTGCCGCGAGAAATCGCGGCACAGCGGACGGAGCTCCGGCGGGATCTCATGGCGTCATGGAGAGTGCGATTGTCGCAACCCAGCGCTGGGCACGCCACAATTGCGGCGATAAGACCCCTCTTTGAGGAGTGGCTAGAGAGGCGCCACGGCGTCCTCACCTTCCACCTGACGCAGGTCCTCACCGGACACGGCTGTTTCGGGAGGTTCCTGCACAGGATAAGGCGGGAGGAAACGCCCGGGTGTCACCATTGTGTGGATCGCCCGGAGGACACGGTGGAACATACGGTGGAGGTCTGCCCAGCTTGGGCGGAGCATCGCCGTGTCCTCGTGGAGGCGATCGGCGGCGGTGATCTCTCGCGTCCGGCCCTGGTTCAGGCCATGGTACGGAGCGAGAGGAAATGGGAGGCCGTCACCTCCTTCTGCGAAGCGGTAATGCTCGCAAAGGAGGAGGCGGAACGCGTGAGGGAGAGGCAAATTTCGCGCCCTCACGCCCCTAACCGCCGCAGGATGAGACGCCCAGGGCGTCGGGAATCGCGAGGCGATTTCCGGCCACCGTAGGCGCGGGCTTGCGGGCGGTGAGCAATGGGTGGCTCACCGTCCGATAAGGACCAGGCCCGGGTCGACGGCGCGTTGTGTTCCACGCGCGCCTCAAAGAGATGTCAGCAGAATTGAAGGGGTCCACTAGGGCCGATGCCTGCCGGGGTTGCGAAGAAAACCGAAAGGGAGATCGTGGCCCCCGGCGACAGGGCAACCGAAGGAACACGGGTGGGTTTTAGTCAGTAAGAGTCTGACACGCAATGTATCCTGCTCCGCCCAGAGCGGGAGAAGTTATTTGATGATTTCCCACCCTCAAAAAAAAAAAAAAAAGGATCTGATAGGTTGTGGGTTAGTTAAATTAAGTTAAAATAGATTCTTTTAACATATCTAAAAATGAATATTGTAGGAAGAGTAGGCAAGTAGCATGAACACGCGCATCAACGCGTGCACGCCTCCCGCGCCCCGCGTTGCGCGGTCGTACGCACCCCGCTCCGCGACCGCCAGTCCGGCTGGCATCACGCTCGCAAACGGCACGATTTTTATACTGACTCAGTGTACTACTCGAAAGTTTTTCTGTGCTTTGTATTAGATTATAACGTGTAGTTTTCTGTGCCAAAACTTATTTCATTTCATTCGCCCATACAATACCAAATTATTTCATTAGTTAAAATCGACCGAATTTACAACAAAATAGCAATATAATTGTAATATTCAAATAATATTCCCTAATTTCCGAAAAGAGATTTTCATAATTTTCAATTTTTGGTCAAAATAGGCTTAAATTTTGTTTTGTGATTTAAATTAAAACCGGATTTTCATCGGCTAATGAAAGTTCTAGTTATTAATGAAATTCTCGTAAACCGTTAATTAATGAGGGCTTTGTTCTCCAAATAATATTTTGGATTACACAAATATTATATAATAATAGGGTAGTTTAAAGCAGCGGTAATTGTTATCAAAGTAATTGATTATAATAAACTGAAATGCTAGAAAGCTTTGGGATAGAAATAATAGTGTAATAGTGGGTGCCTGAGTAAAAAAAAAAAGAATTTATATTTAGTCCATCAGTCAGATAATAAAAAAATATTAGACATGTTTCACATTTTTGCTTCATCATAATAATAACAAAATGTTTTAGCTAAAACGCGTTAAAGTTGGGGGGTGGGGGCTCGCTACGTCACAACTCAGTATAAAATCTACCAAGGCTCGATGAAGTCATGCCACATTTTAACTCAATGTATCGCCGTATTTTTTTAATAATCTACCTTTATTTTGTGTGGGAAATTATCAAATAACTTTGGGCGGAGCGGGAGGGCGTATCAGACTCTTACTGACTAAAATCCACCCGTGTTCCTTCAGTTGCCACGTTGCCGGGGGCCACGATCTCCCTTTCGGACTTCTTCGCAACCCCGGCAGGCATCGGGCCTAGCGGACCCCGTCAGTTCTGCTGATATCTCATTGAGGCGCGCGTGGAACACAACGCGCCGTCGTCGACCCAGGCCTGGTTCTTACCGGACGGCGAACTACCCATTGCTCACCGTCCGCAGGCCCGCTGACGGACAAAAAAAAATACTTTTCATCAGCCCTATTATCTTTCTTTATTGTTCACCGTATACAATTTTATTATTATTCAATACATTTCAAGTTTCATATGGTGTTACCTACTTCATCTACTATATAAAAATAAGTCGGGTTTTCCTTCCTGACGCTATAACTCCAGAACGCACGAACCGATTTCCACGGTTTTGCATTCGTTGGAAAGGTCTCGGGCTCCGTGAGGTTTATGTAGGGTAAGTAGGGTAGGGTAGGTAGGTAGGATAGGTAGGTAGGATAGGTAGGGTAGGTAGGTAGGGTAGGTAGGTAGGATAGGTAGGGTAGGTAGGGTAAGTAGGGTAGGTAGGTAGGGTAGGTAGGGTAAGTAGGGTAGGTAGGTAGGATAGGTAGGGTAGGTAGGGTAAGTAGGGTAGGTAGGTAAGGTAGGTAGGATAGGTAGGGTAGGTAGGGTAGGTAGGGTAGGTAAATAAGTTCTTAATGCTACCCGTGCGAAGCCGGGCCGGGCAGCTAGTCCAGTATAAATAAACACTTACATGTTTTCACTCCCCATAGGTATAGGTAGGGTGTTTTAAGCATCATTATTCTTATAATCCTTTTGCCTTTATTTCAATCTATTTGGGCTCGATCATAGTCTTTGTTAATATGGGTTGTTTTATCGCTTCTCTTGTGTTTTTTTGTTTCTTTAATTATACTTAAAGAATAGGTAAGATCTAGGTAATAGAAAAATCATGTGCCTTTTTCAAACACCACTTTGCTTATTATAATGAATCTTAGTGAACAGTCGTGTAGACTAAATAAAGGCTTAGCTCAGGCCGTTCTGGCAACTTGCCCAGTTGGCCCCAAGTTTATTGCTTTTTCATTTTTTTCCCCGTTTGATGCAACAGTTTCATCAATACCGGTCACTATCATTGGCAATCTGGCAATCTAAGCTACGTCAATCCGGATAGTGAGAAAAATCCTGTAAAAAATGTGCACCAATTTGTTGGATATCAGAGGCAAAAGGCAAGTGCTGTCAAAAACGATATCTGATTTTCATGAACGATCTTTGTGTTAATAGAATATTCGTAGAAAGAAAACAAATATTGTTTTGCATGTTAAACTTTTTTGACTAGAAGAACAGCTGTAATAATATGATGAAACACACATACACAGTCAAGAAGTGCTAACTGGGTTATGTGCAAAATTAAATCGATGTAGTCTTATCAACCATACATAACGGTCACTGCAACATCAAGGTGTTTTTAGCTTCAGTAGATATGTTTTGTTTTTTGAACTGTTAAATCTTTTTAGACATTATATTACGTACAAACCAACAAATAAGTATAATCTGCAAAATTACCGAATGCTCGTATTTGGAAGCTCGTATTGAAGGACTTTAGTTTTCTCAGTAACTTTGATCTTAATATTAACAAACCTGTGTGTCCCTGTGTATGCTGTATGTGGACCAGCAGCAGGGTTCCACCTGGTTGGAGTCCAGCCCCCAGAACTCCAGCTCTTCCTCGAACAGTGGCCCGCACACATTTGTGGGGTAGTGCAGTTTGCCAGTTCTGGAACAAAGAATGCATCCTTGTTAAGATGGCAGAAACACAGAAGTTCTCCAGGAGATTGAATGAATAAATAGAATACCAACATATCATTACTTAGTCAATAGGTACAGGTTTCCTAAGAAAAGTATGCGCTTCGGCCATCATAATTTATGTTCTAAAATGGGAACGCGCGATGATGAGATTTAATATCGAGCTGTTATAACTATGATAGTACTTGCCTATTTTTTGTATTTATAACCATGGTTAGAAAGTTGTTGATTAACAACTCCATGTAATTCCAAAAATATTTTCAAATTTTATGAGTAACAAATGACGAGGTTCGACCGTAGTAGGTACCCTATAACTTCATATAAACGTGCAATGATCGAAGCACTACTACAAAGCGCGGTAGTACACTTATAAGTTAGTTACTTACTGTTTTGCCTCCGTGGGGAGTTACACTACAGCGCGACGTTCGTGGTAATTCGGTTACACGAAGATTATCGAACCACATAACTTTTCTGGGTTAGCTGTACGTAAAACGTAATCATTCTCAATTTAACTTTTCCAATCCTATTTGAGGATAAACTAGAGCTATAATGTAATCCTAGTCCTACAGTTATTCACCTAGAATGTGGCTCAAGACCGTCTGGTATTTTTATATCGTTCCAATCTCTGCGTCCGCGAGAATAGGACGACCTTATAGAAAGGCGGCTATACTGCACCGTGTTCTCTATAAAACTGGCAGACGTCTTTTGTTTAAAGAGATAGCCCTACTGCTGTTAGAATGGAGTTATTTATTTTATTTATTTATTTATTATTTATTTACACATATAAACAGACAAGAAGAAAGGAACAGAAAAATACGTACAAAGGCAATGCTTATTTCTAAAGAAATCTCTTCCAGCATACCTGCGACAGGAAAGTATATAAAATGAGATGAACAAAAACAATTCACTATTTCAATATAAACATACAATATAAGAACATACTTACATACATACTTCAAAAATAAACATCACTACAATATATATAATTATAATATATATAATTATATGGTTATTGAGGTGAGCTATTTTTAACCCCCGACCCAAAAAGAGGAGTGTTATAAGTTTGACCGCTATTTGTCTCTGGCACCGTGGCTATGTTTGTCTCTGGCACCGTAGCTCTTTAACGGGTAAACTGATTTGAATGTAGGGTTCTGCACTTCAAAAGGAAAAAACGGAATCCTTATAGGATCACTCGTGTGTCTGTCTGTCTGTCTGTCTGTCCTTCTGTCACAGCCAATTTGCTCCGAATATAATGGACTGATTATGTTAAAATTTGGTACGAGTATGTATTTCTGTGACCCAAACACGGACGTGTAACGTATATAAATGAATTTTGAATATGGGGGTCACTTTTGGGAGCAAACAAGAAAATTTAAAAAAAAAAGTTTTGAAAACTATACCGTATGACATATCAAATGAAAGGACTTGTTGCGAGGATCTCAAATATATTTTATTCATAATTTTAAAACAAAAAACATTTAAAGATATTTAAGAAAACAAATTAAATTGACCCTTATCTCCGAAACTACTGAGCCAAAAATTTTGAAAAAAGTACAGAGTATGGTACTTTACCTTCTTTTTAGATTACAGGAAAACCTATAAGAAATCTATGGTCTAAAAATAACATCGTAAATCACTCAATATTGTGCGTACAAACTTTTCAGAAAGAATGTATGGGAGAACATGTTTTTCGTCTACTATGTTAAGTTTGTTTTTTGGATAAATTCATCCCAACTACGGAACCCTTCATTGTGTGTGGTCCGACACGTACTTGGCCGGTTTTTTTATTTGAAATCAGGTTTTCTAACGATGGTTCTTAGAAAGTTTTTTTATCAAAATCGTTTCGGCCGTTTGAAGATTATCATCAGCTCTTTTTTAGTTGATGAATGAATGTGAGTATCTTCCACAGGTCTGATCGATTTGAAATTTGGTATTCTGTAACTACAATGATATCAGAAGAACATCTTAACCTTGAACAGATGCTGCAGCATCACCTGGAATGTGCAGGATACCCAACTCCCTTACCAACTTACAGCAGTATCGTGTTTGGGCTCATGGGAATTATCTCACGGTTATAGATAGCTGGTGAACAGGGTCTTGTGATGGAGTAAGACAGAGAAATAAGGAAATGTTTGTTTCGGGGCTTTTAAAATTTTGACTGTTAAAATTGTATTTGTAATTTGCAACCGAAAAAACTGTTCCTCACACATTACAGTGTTTGGAGGAGCTGTTTTTTATTCGGTTTCTTAGGAATTTAAAGAATTGATGGAAGAAATTTATTTGTATCCATTGTGCTGTTGTAGTGTTACGACATACAAACATAACGTGAAGCTCTCATAAAAAACATCTCATAAGTCAAATAAATGTCAGTGCTACAACCTAAAGTTTTGATTTATGCCCACTCACATCTCCGCCTAATCTTTTAGGGAAAGCAGACAATCAATCTGCCTAGCCTTTGCCCAACTATGTTGGGGTCGGCTTCTAGTCTAACCGGATGGAGCTGAATACCAGTATTTTACATGGAGTGACTGTCTATCTGACCTCCACAGTCCAGTAACTAGGTAACACAATACCCCTTGATAAGACTGGTAGTCAGACTTTAGGGCTTCTGACAACCCGTAACGACTGTCAAAGATCCACGAATGACAGACGGGACCAATGGCTTAATTTCCGAGGCACAGGGGAGTATCGGTATTTCATTTCATTTCATTTCATTTTATTCATTAACAATTAACATTGTGTTGAACATTACATATTATAAAATTATCACATGCAAAAATAATACATTTAAAGCCTAATTAAAATTGAAGTGAAAAGTTAGTTCAAAAGTCAAATTAATTTAAAATATGACAATTAACAAATACAATGTCAAATTAAATAGCAAATATAAAGTCAAATTAATTTAAAATATGTCAACAAATAAATACAATGTCAAAATAAATAGCAAATATCATGTAAAATTCAATGTTAAAAAAATTATTAAATAATTGAGAGTATAACTTCATCAAGGTCCTAGTAATGAGCAAATAAATTATTTTATAGCTTGTTCACTGCTATTATTATAGTTGACTATTTTTATCATTTGACATGTATTCTGATACCGAGTAAAAACATCTTTCCAACAAGAAGGCTTTTAATTTAGTTTTAAATAAGTGAGAGTTATAAATTAATAATTTTAAATCAGTTGGTAACCTATTAAATAACTCGACTGCTTGATATCTGGAACAATGCTTAACAATGTTTAAATTTGGTGCTTTTTTGTGTTTGAATTCCTTCCTTCTTGTGCTTTCTCTTATCTTACGTTCGTCTTGTGTCTCATACTCATGAATATACTTAGCAAAGAGATTAAGGATTACTAATATATATAGACTTGGTACTGTTAAAATGTCTAATACTTTAAAATGCTCTCTACATGAGTCTCTTTGTGAGATCCTTACTATAGTCCTTATGGCACGTTTCTGTAAGATAAACGCTTTCTGACAGTTATAACTATAGCTGTTTCCCCAAAGCATTATGCTGTATCTTAACCTAGATTCTACCAACGCGTAATATATAGCCTTTAGTTGCTTTAGATCCAACATATCTCTAAGGCTCCTGAGTGCATAGCATGCTGATGAAATTGAAGAGTCAATAGCAGCTAGCTCCTGTTTCCAATTTAAATGCACATCCATGTTAATACCTAAAAATTTAACTTTGTCCACTAATTCAATCTTGTCTCCTTTAATTTTTATATCTAAATTGTCATTATGGCGAGTTGTAGTCTTAAATAAAATTATGTTAGTTTTACTTGTGTTTAGCAAAAGGTTATTGGCTGTAAACCAATCGCAGAGATTTTGTAGGCTTTTATTTACATTTTTGGTCAATTCTTTTAAGTCATTCGCCCCAATTATTATATTTGTATCATCTGCAAATACAACAAGTTTTACATCTGGCTGAACATAGTGCACAAAGTTAAGCAAGTCATTTGTAAATAAAATAAATAATATTGGTCCTAAAATGGAGCCTTGGGGCACACCACGCTTTATATTTGTAATTTTAGAGGTGTATATGACTTCATGATTACTTTCATCGATGCTTTTTATTTCTACAAACATTCGTCTATTTTGTAAGTAGGATCTTAAAAGTTGTAAGGACTTGCCTCTGATACCATAAAATTCAAGTTTAGTTAATAGTAATTCATAGTCAATCGTGTCAAAAGCGGAGCTAAGGTCGATGAATAGTCCTGCCACTTTCATTTTGTCATTTAACTTATCAATTATGTCATTTACAAGAGTGTTTATAGCATCCGAGCAACCGACGCCTTTCTGATACCCAAATTGTCTTAAATTAATGATTTTATTTACATTTAAATGTACCATCAGTCTAGTTTTAATAATTTTTTCAAAAACTTTTGATAATATTGGCAAAAGTGATATAGGTCGGTAATTTTTTGGATCAGTCTTAATACCTTTTTTGAAAATGGGAACTATTTTAGCCAATTTTAACTGGTCTGGAAAGACAGACTCTTCGAAACATTTATTAAAAAATTCAGAAAGCGGGAATGCCAAAGAGTCTATATTTTCCTTTAAAATTGATATCGGTAAATCATCAAACCCACATGTTTTTTTATTGGCCATTTTACTAATAATCTTTGTAATTTCCGATGGTGTAGTTATATCGAAGGTTAAATCACTTTCTACTCTTTTTGTACTGTCTAATAGAAAAGTCATTGCCCTTTCTTTTTCATTGCTAGCGAGTGACGATTTGAACACAAAACTGTCAATAAACTGATTTGCGACCTGCTGGGGGTCAGTTATCACTCCATTGTCCACTTTTAGGATTAAATTTCTATAATTTCTATTTGTTGTTTTCTTTGTACATTCATTTACAAGTTTCCACGTCTGTTTTGTTATATTTTTAGCGGTATTTAAATTATTTATCATGGCCCTTTTCTTGGTTTGCTGAATAACTCTTCTATAAATTCGAACATAGTTGTTTTTATACTTTTTTAGGCTGTCATTATTTACTGTACCTGAGCATAGTACTCTCTTCATTTTACTTGAAACTTTAACTCCTTTAGTAATCCACTGTATTGATGTGTTTTTATATGGCTTTATTCTAATAGACTTCTTTCGGTAACAATCTTGGAATGCATTACCAAGACAGCTTATAAAACTATTTATTCCCATATTAGTCCAATTTTTATTACCAATACTTTTCTTAAAAGCAATACTATTTTTATTATTAAATATCCTTCTTGTATGTAAAGATTGTTGACCCATCCCCTGGCACACTCCGCCAAGCGTAGCTTAACCTGATGAATCAACCCGTGCGGCTGTTATTACTTACTCTCGAGCTCCTCCTTAGGGAAAGCAGACGTACAATACATAATACTCGATCCAAACAGCTTCAATAATAATGGAAAATGAATTTCGTTTATGCCTCTCTTGATCGAGAGCGTAATCGTGAATAAATAACAGTGCGTTTCGGTATAAGATGGAAGGGAGTTTACTTTTATTTTATTGAACGGATATTGTTCGGAAGCGATGGGGGATTCCACTCATCTTTACGTGGAATTCTGTGGGAAGAAGATGGAAAGAAAGTAACTGCTAGATACTTCAATTTATAATGTGAATCGTTACTTAAATGTTGACTAGAGTTGAACGGGAAATTATATTACAACTAGCTTTTGCTCGCGGCTTCGCCCGCGTGGAGATCAAAAATTATCCCACGGAAACGTACTGCCGTAACGCGCACGCCCCCAGTCAGCATGATTTTTCCGACATCGTCATATTTCAGCCAATTTACACTAAACCTTAATGAATTATACACTTAAAACCTTCCTCATGAATCACTCCACTCATTGGTGAAAACCGTATGAAAATTTGTTCGGTAGTTTTGAGTTTATCGTGTTCAGATAGACAGACGCAGCGGGGGAGACTTTGTTTTATAATATGTAGTGATATGAAAAGAGATTTATAAAACAAACAGTGGCACTCCGGGAGTGCCGACAGAAGTGAAAACTTGAACAATTTTATTGTGCAGGAAATATTTTTTTTAATGAGGTGTCGGTAACGGTAACAGTGTCGCGAGTTCAAATGTTTTTTCCTATTTCAAAAATGCCCAACGCGCCTAAAGAAGTTTTCACTTAAAAAATCTAAAGCTTCAGATTTTATGGGTAACGGTAGTAAAATAACAGATTTCTATACCTAATATACTATTTACAGTATTTTGTCTCTGATTGACGTCATGTCCCATGCGTGAGAAGCTATGAATCTTTGCAGTAAATTATTATGTTGTAATCATAATCTGGTTCTGTCATCTATACTAATTTAGAGGCATGAGGAACAGGGTGTAAAGTTCACTCATCCTCTATAGAAAAGGGAGGATCCTCCGACCAGACGGGTGTCAGTCTAGTGGGCACCTGCCCGACGATTGATGTCGGAAAGTCATATATATGCTGATCGCGCGGTAAACTCTGCTTGCGCGTTGTAGTATTTCGCGGACCTTAATAATTATAGTTCTTTTAACTGAGGAACTATGAAATTCACAAGGACGTAAAAACGTGTTGATTATCGAACATAATGGACGTCGTGATGAGCGTGACAAATGATACTAACTCTGGCTGTAAAATATAAAAAACGGAGACCCTATAAAAGTATTATGGCTTATGGTAGTCGTAATATAAGGAAGAATGAGGATGTACCTAATATTTTTATCTTGACGATGGGTTCCGCTAGTGAAAGAACAGGCACATAATTTTTAGGGTTCCGTACCCAAAGGGTAAAACGGGACCCTATTACTAAGACTCCGCTGTCCGTCTGTCTGTCCGTCTGTCACCAGGCTGTATCTCATGAACCATGATAGTTCGACGATTGAAATTTTCACAGATGTTGTATTGTACTAAAAAACAGATAAAAATAAATATTTAAGGGGGCTCCCATACAATAAACGTGATTTTTTTGCCGTTTTTATAGATAATGGTACGGAACCGTTCGTGCGCGCGTCCGACTCGCACTCGGCCGGTTTTTTATTAGAAATACGGGTCATCTGAAATAACATTTAAGGCGACACTAAGCGACTTTTAATGATTTTATACTGAAGATCACATCTAAACGAGTGGAGTTAATGATTTGGAAAAAATATAAGTTAAATTAGATCATTTTCTTAATAACTTGATCTTTGAATATTTTAGATTATGTTTAAATTACATAGTGTAATTTTTTTGTAAAGATATGTCTAACGAGGATAAAAAGTGAGAATCACGCAAAAGCAGTCAAGTGTATTGTTCTAAAACCTTCACAATTTTAAAGATAATTTAATTATGTATCTTTTGATATACGTATTTTATTAGAATACTTTTTGTTTTACGTATAATAAATTAATAATGCGTCTAATTTGGGACAGCGCTCCTTGATGGGCGAGTCCTATTACTAGCTGGACGTACGACGCGTTGCGTGAGCTCAGTAAAGAACACGCAAGCTAACTACTCAAGGTCGCTGGCTTATATTGGCGTCTTAAAGAGTAATTTTATGGTGGAATTACCTTCTTAGTATTGAATTAGCCAACTTCGTCTCTTGAGTAAATGATATATTATGCTATTCCTTCTTAGGGGAAAAAGGATTTTAATTTCATAAAAAATATCCGAACAATCAACGGTGTATACAAATTCAAGTTTCATGCCAGAGAACTCACCTCTTTCTTGCGCTGCTGTAGATAAACTCAACAGTCAGGGACATTAGGTAAGTGCTTATCTTTATACATTATGTCAATTTGTCATGTAATAACCATTTCATACAACTGTCAAAGAATGACAGTTGTGATTCGCATCATGAGTTTAACACGTTCAGTACCGGGAGCCCTAACGGAGGGCTCATTTTAAATGTAGAGTTTTCTAAGCGAATCCAGCGTTATAAATTGTGAAAATAAAATCTGATGTATATTTTAACAAGATTTATTAATTTATGCGCTGGTTTAAAAATTAAAGCATTTTTTTTTTGTTCGCGGTTACCAATATTCACAAAAAAATCGAAAGGTTGGAAACTACGTATAGCAACAAGACCCCCTTTTTTTTTTTTTTTTTTTAAATAACTTCTCCCGCTCTTGGCGGAGCGGGAGGGCGTGTCAGACTCTTACTGACTAAAACCCACCCGTGTTCCTTCGGTTGCCCTGTTGCCGGGGGCCACGATCTCCCTTTCGGTTTTCTTCGCAGCCCCGGCAGGCATCGGCCCTAGTGGACCCCTTCAATTCTGCTGACATCTCTTTGAGGCGCGCGTGGAACACAACGCGCCGTCGACCCGGGCCTGGTCCTTATCGGACGGTGAGCCACCCATTGCTCACCGCCCGCAAGCCCGCGCCTACGGTGGCCGGAAATCGCCCCGCGATTCCCGACGCCCTGGGCGTCTCCTCCTGCGGGGGTTAGGGGCGTGAGGGCGCGAAATTTGCCTCTCCCTCACGCGTTCCGCCTCCTCCTTCGCGAGCATTACTGCTTCGCAAAAGGAGGTGACGGCCTCCCACTTCCTCTCGCTCCGTACCATGGCCTGAACCAGGGCCGGACGCGAGAGATCACCGCCGCCGATCGCCTCCACGAGGACACGGCGATGCTCCGCCCAAGCTGGGCAGACCTCCACCGTATGCTCCACCGTGTCCTCCGGGCGATCCACACAATGGTGACACCCGGGCGTTTCCTCCCGCCTTATCCTGTGCAGGAACCTCCCGAAACAGCCGTGTCCGGTGAGGACCTGCGTCAGGCGGAAGGTGAGGACGCCGTGGCGCCTCTCTAGCCACTCCTCAAAGAGGGGTCTTATCGCCGCAATTGTGGCGTGCCCAGCGCTGGGTTGCGACAGTCGCACTCTCCATGACGCCATGAGATCCCGCCGGAGCGCTGTCCGCTGTGCCACGATTTCTCGCGGCAGCGGAGTTAAGCCCCGGCTTTTCGCCTGACATTTGGGAGTGGCGCGAGGACCTTTGCCTCCAGATTCCATGGCGGTAATCCGGCAAGGAGGTTCGCCGCCTCGCAGGAGACCGTGCGGTATCCTCGGGCCAGCCGGATGGCCATGACCCTCTGGGACGCGTTCAACCGGCGGGCTGGCCGCAGCCTTAGTGAACGCGCCCACACCGGTGCCCCGTAAAGGGCCATGGACCGCACGACCCCCGCGTAGAGCCTCCGGCAGGAGGCGTTTGGATCCCCTAGATTGGGCAGGAGCCGCTTCAACGCAGCCCCGGCCCGCTCCAGTCTGGGAGCCAAACGTCGGAAGTGTTCGACGAAGTTCCACCGGCTGTCGAGGACAAGTCCCAGATACTTCATCGTCGACTCGACGCCGATGTGAACCCCTCCCGCCATTACCTGGGAACCCGACGGTGGCGCATTCCGAGATCCATGAAAACCCATGGCCTCGGACTTGTGCAGGGCCACCTCGAGTCCCAGCTGCCGAATCCTGTCGACGGTTGTCGCAACCCCGAGCAACAAGACCCCCTGAAAACACAATTTTACTTCGTTTTACATGTTTTTTATAACACGGTTTTAAAACGAATGCTGTTGACCGTCCGCAATGGTTAACTTTAGCGTAAACGTAATGCCAGTAACCCTTCCGGTTTTTTTTTTTTTTCTGTTGGGCATCTCGTAGCTGACCTCTGAGGTCATGACTACTTAACCGGTCAATCCTGTGGTTGCCTTAAGCTGCTACACTCAAAGCCTCCAGCCAGGGGCATAATTTAAAAACTAAGCTAAAAAGCTAGGTGAACGCTCGCTAAGGGCACCCCCTGTGGGGTACGAGACTCGGCTTAGGGCGTCACCGGAGGGAGAACATCAAAGATGGGACGGGCTGGAACCCTCCCGGAGGGTTCACTTCCAATATATATGGCAACATGGCGTATGAGTTCTATGAAAGTGGGTGGAGTCGAAAGTGTTAACTGTCACTAACGAGACACAATAGAATTTTTATTGTTATCGACTTCTAAAAGCAAATCGACAGTTGAGCGGATGGACAATGGTAGTTGGAAAACAAATAATTATTTTCAAATTGCCAAAATCTCTTGACGGCCTTCTTTTCCAAATAATTAACAAATAAAAGCCTTGTCTAGTCAATTACGTACAGGAGGCCGCACCTAAGTGGTAACAAAATCAGCATAAGCTGGCCTCTTCTTCTTTTGAAACTTCGTACTTCCCCAGGACAGCTCAAGGTCAAAGTGTGACCCACAGACGTACGGTCGAGTGTACCAAAACACTAACAACTGAATTCATAGTGGTGTAAAATATAAAGCTGTAAAGAAGCCTTGACCCTATAAAAGTATAATGGATGCTCGTAACACGAGAAACGACACTATCCCAAAATTTATTTATACTGAGGAACGACTTGAATCTAGATAGACCGGGTACACGAAAAACAGCTGCAGTAAATGTTGTAAAAGGCAGAATAAAAGAATTACTTGACACAGATTTTTTTACTACAACTGGACTACGATTAAAAGTAATGAGTTTCGAAAATTCTAAGTACTTTTCTCAAACATACTTGGAAATTCGAGCAATATTTTTACATTAAAAATGCTGTACTGGTCAAATATATGCAAGCAGACCGACGGCGATGTTGGTATGAAAATCCATATCTGTCGTGTAATTTAAAAACAGAACGAATTTTTTTACTGTGACTCATGGAAACCAAGGAGGTAACTTATCACAGACTTTATTTAAATTTCGATTTGGCCTGAAAATAGAGCTGTTTAAATTAAAAACGAAACAAATGAACTTTCAGCGCGTGAAAAATTATTTTTACCGTCATCGATTCTGGAATTTATAATTAATTTAATTTTCTCGAGATAAACCTTCTTCGAGATAAATCGAAGTGATATATCACAGATAACGATGATGAAAAATTCCGAATTTAATGGGACTGATATTATAAGCTAGCTGACGAGAAGCATTGTCAATCCTGTTGGAAGCCTTTGTAGAAATCCCCGTTTTTCCAATTCACCTGATCGACCCAGGAAATATATCCGACATATGTGAGTGCTGACTTTTTAGGTTACCTTTATGCCAACGCTTTATTAAAAAATCACAAAGAGAAAATATGGTCTAACCATTATCAGTAGAAAAGGTGTCTTGCAGTCTCTCTAGCAGTTCCAACTCCTTTACAATAGTCGGGATAGTTTATGCGTTTCATTATTATCTAATCACAAGTTCTAAGCCTAAATCTTGGATCTTAAACTACTGCCCCAGATACCTAATAACTTTTCACGTGATATCCTACGAAATTTCCTACATCTGACTCAACTATGTTACTTCAATCAATTTGCGAACTTAACTTAAAGTCATAAAGTTCATTATTGATTCTTGCAAAACTTTGCCTTATTAAATTATAGATTTTCAACGAATTTCAATTTTGCACAAAGGGAATAGAGTTTAAAATTTTTTGGTAAGTTGATTTCAAATCACATTTAATGTTCCAGACTTTAGTGTTTATATTATTTGTCTGTTAACTATTCAAATGAAATAGTTTTACTGAAACCACGTGTAAAGTGTTTTCAGGAAATAGTAGTTTTCTGATATTTACGCATAAATATAAGAAGTTAACGATTTCTTGTGAGTAAAATAAGTTCTATTTAAAAGTCTAGGGAAAATAAACATGATTGTGTTGAATTAAAAATAGGTAGATAATTTTAAAACTGTTACAGTTAAGAATGAAGTTAAATCAATACTTACACCGCTTAAGAAGCCCTATAACCTTTTTCAGACCTGTGGGAGGAAAAAAAGTGGTCTTCTGTTGTTCCTCTCAAGGTCAGAACCATAAAAAGGTTTTCTTCGACTCTATCTGTACCCAATTTGCGTACGTGATTTTTTTTTCAAATAGCATGCGTTCATTGAACGTCCAAAAAATATTTAGATAATTTAGAAACTTACCTATATCACTTTAAAGTCATCATTGTCATCAAAATTCATAGGACTTAACTTCTATTAAAAGTTCCCAATAGAAGGAAACTTTTACAATACCTTTTATGACCTTTTTATATATACTCTTTGTTTTAAAAAACCTGACTTATTGATTTTCTTGCTTTTCACAAATAAATTAGTTGTTTCAGCAACTTGGTCATTTTAATCCATTGACCTAATATTACTGGTGTATTTTAAATCATTTTTGAAGCTTTGTATCGAAACGATTCTGAATTTCATGAATTAGTCATACTCTGTTATCCATCCGATAGTGTGTCAACGTGGATTATCCGTCAGTTAGTTATGTAACTGAAATGGAAAATTTACTTTTTTTTACAGTTACCTCTAACAACATAGTAGAAGGTAGAAAATCTCTCCGACATTATTATTTTTTCTGTAGTTCGCTGAAACTGTTTGAAACAGATTGAAACTGTAAAGCGGTCGATTTTATTTTCTATTATTTCTATAAAAAATGATATTATATTCCTCTATTAAATTTGCAGTATCATTGAAACAAAATAAATATCTAAAGGTACAGAAATAGCTGAAATATAACTATGGATTCTTCGTTTCATGTTTCAGCTTTTACTCCAGTCATAAATTATTATTTTCGACAGACAGCTAATGGAAACTTGACACGATCAGTTCTAGACATGACGAATTACGTAAATCCATTGGATATAGAATTTGGAAAACAATAAATATAATTACTTATTCTGAATCAATCACAACAAAATAATAATACTGCTCTGTTCTGACTTACAATGATTTTAAGTCAATATCATCATTTCTGCCAAAAGACGTCCACTGCTGGACATAGGCGTCCCCCAAGCACCACCACTTCTACCGGTACTGTGCTTAAAGCATCCAGCGGATTCCTGCGGCCTTCACAAGGTCGTTGGTTCACTTTGTAGGAGGCCTTCCAATGCTAAGTCTTTCGGTATGGGTCGACGAATGACAGTAGGGACCAACTTACCGTACCTCGGAACAATTAAATAATGTAGCCGTGGAGTTTCTTGCCGGCTCTTCTCCATAGAAAACGACCAATTGGAACCACCTAGCTTCTGGCGTTTCATAGGTGTCCTTGTAGGTTTATGTGAAATAAAATATTTTGAATTTAAATTTGAGTCACTCTGGCGCACCACATTTCGCCAGCCCTCATTAACCTTCCGGACTGGTTAATCGTTTTATCACAACGAGCCTCTTAGGCTACTTTCCTTTAGAATGGTGTTAAAGAAGGTTAGGTTAATGTCGATCTTGGGACACCTCTAGCTATTTTAACACCATTAACCGCAAATAACAATAAAGATTTGGGTTTTAAAGATCACTAAACTTTAAACGAATTTGCCGGGAGACTATAAAATGTGATTTACAGTTTTTTATACGGTTTATTTACTGATTTCGGAGGCAGGAGAACATTTTTAGTAGACATGTTTGAAAACAGGAAAAAACGGTATTATGAGTTTTATTATACGAACCTACTGAATAATAACCGGGTGTAGAATAGAATAGAATAGAATTTTATTTTGCAAATATGGGTAATACATAATAGTTCTTAAGATTACATTTAGCTCAGCCACATTTTACCAATCGGCATGCAAACATTTGAAATTATTTATATCACTATTATTACAATTATCAATTTATAAATTACCATTATAAAATTCTTAAATCATCAACTTAATTCAAAATATATGTTTGTATTAAAAGAAAAATATAAATTAGTATCATAAGATTAAATATCATGTCATTACTATTACCAATATCATTATTATTACAATTCCAAAATCAAAATGTCAGAAATCAAAATGTCAAAGATCAAAATGTCAAAAATCAAAAATGTCAAATTTTTTTTTTTTTCTTTTTCTTTTTCTTTCTTTTTTAGCAGTCACGCAGCAAGGTAGATATAATCTGTTCTAAAAGTATCAGAATAAAGTTATGCACTCACGAGGTTCTTTCTTATTCTCACGCAATCACGAGGTTATAACATTAACCTCAAATTGCCAAATGAAAATCATCTTTAAAGTTTAAGGTGATATAAAATTTGAATTTCGGGTTTAAATATTTAAAAATCGTTACGTTACGTTTTGGTACGTTTTATTTTACCCATGTGTTTACGTTTTCACTAGATACTTTTAGAACAGACCATAAGTAGGTACATGCTTTAAATAGACAGCTTAAACTTACCCCGTATTAATAAAGGTGACTTTAATGTTAAAATTCTTCGTAGGCGACCTTAGTGATCTAGATATCTATTTTAGTAAAATCTAGGTGAACTTTGATCTACAGCTATTTCTTTTCTTACAACCTACACAGACGATGTTAATCCCATCTATACTTTTGACCCAGACAAATATCATAAGCATAAAATGGACAGACTACCCACCTTACAATTGAAGATTTACCGTCATTAGGTACTTTCCTGGAAAAGCTACTTATTCCAAAAAGGATAAACACGATCTACGGGTTGGTTGATAACCCAACGAGGGGTTCCCACTCGGGATCGAAAGGTCGTGGGTTCAGAATCAGATCCGGCCGCGTCAATATACTATGGCGAACCCACTCTCAATACTAGAGGGATCAAGAGGAATATTATTATCTGCTTAACTTGTAGCGCCTTTTGAGATTTTCTTGTCAATAAAGGTAAGCAGGATTGTGGCAAGACTGGTTAGAAATGTTAGTTTTTTTTTATATTTTTGACGCCTCTATTTTCTGGAGTGGTAGATAGAGGTAACTAGTACAATTATTAGTTATGTCTCGTGTTTAGGGGTCGAGCCTATTGCCGACTATCATCATTATTATTGTGAAATAAATAGTGAGTCAACTTGAAAAAGTTCCTCTTTTTTTGTGTATGGCATCTCGCAGGTCAACCTAGAAGGTTGTCGGCTGCTTAACCGGACTTTCCTGTGTGTACCTCAATAAAATAAAGCCTCCAGCCAGGGCATAAACTTATAAACTAGTTGACTACATGCTAAGACCACCTTGTGGAGTACGGACGTCGGCTTAGAGCACCGCTGGGGGAGAACAGCAAGAAAGAGGCTGGATTTAATCATTTGGATATTCTCATCGTACATAGGTACAAACCTACACTTCCACCTACCTCGGCGATATAAAATCGTGATAATATGTTAAGTAACTATGTATTATAAAGTTTCAAAAGACTATTATTCAGCGAGTCTTTCGTAAATACGAGTCTCAAGTACCTCCACGGTGCTACCGTTTCCGAAATAGCTCCTTAATTTCGTAGCAATAAGGGCTGCTTTTGTAGATCACGTGTACCTACTATCGAGAGGCTGACCGTACCTACCAAGTTGGTTAAATTAGGTCGTATGGTTGTTCCGGCTTTGCATTAGTCGTAAAATGCTAAGCGGATTGCGACCGGGCCTGCTGTTTGAGAGCTCAGTAGTTAATGCGAGATTTTGGAGTCAGTATGAAGACTGAGATAAACGCATTAAATCATTTAGTAAATACTTGGTGGTGTGAAGATTTATAGACGGTTTCATTATGGGGGCTGTAAACTTGACATGTGTGGAGACGCTATACTCGTTTTTATGTAGGTATGTACGTTCTTCATTTAAGCCATTGAAGTGAGAATAAAACCGAATAATATTCTAAGAATTCCTGCAATTTCTGATCTGAAATCGTCAATATACAGTAGGCTTAAGAAGCGATTATTGCTCGTTCCTATTCTGTTCGTAAAGTGGACTCTGTCTTGAGCCAAAATGGAATCTAAAGGTACAAAAAACAGGGTCTAAAATCGTTCTGTAAATAAATTCACACTATGAACATATTTTTAGCACCGCAAATTCTCACATAAATTCACATCAAAAGTATTAAAATAACTTCTTCGAATAAAATATATACAATGATATCATACATAAAGATTTATATTTTAAATGTTTACTTATTCTCCAGCCGGGCCATGGTCATCCATCAGTGAGATAGTATTTTATTAAACGCTTATTCGACCATTTTCTTAAAAATACTATAGATTAGGTTTTACCTTCAAATTATTTCCCATTACGTTCAAAAAGCATCTAGTACAGTGGTCGGCAAACTCATTAGTGAATAGAGCCACAGATAATATAATACTACGTATAGAGCCAAATATTAATACTGCTCTCGTAATAAATCTTAGTCATTATAGTGACTAAGATTGCTACAAATACGAATACTTTCTGTGTGTCTAAACTGTCTTCATATTAAAACTCCCATCCTCTTTCACTCCACAATGCTTCCTAAAATTTACTTGCTAAGAAGTAGGATGGCTTCATCATGATCATCATATCGGCTGATATTAATATGATGAAGGCATCTTACTTATTAACAAGTTAACCTTGGAAAACTTTTCAAGGTAAATGATTAATTTTCGATGTCCTGTTCATTTTTGGTGAAAATATTTAAGTAAGTCTTTGAAATAGGTAGACTTTGAATTTTGAATAAAACTTGATATCTTGCTTGGTGACCAAAACCCCGACCGCCGCGCGTATCTACGCTGGCACTCATTGATATTTGTAAAGAGCCGCACTCTATAAGCCAACGAGCCGCGGAGATAGATATAGATTAAAATGTAAACAAATAGATCAGAAAATGTACCTGTCGATGCCAATTTGTTTTTGTTTGACTTGATTATTTTAATACTTAAACTCGAAATTCTAATTTTAAATCACCTTAGAGATGTTTGTAATTTGACAATTGAGGTTTATTTTATATCCTCAATTTTAGTTAGTTAGTTAGTGATTGCGTAAGATTTTAAACTGAACAGGGTTTGTTTACACTTTGAGATATTTTTGGAACAGACTGTACGTCTTCTATATTCCTTATTTCTGTGTCCGATCAGCAATGCAATGTTCTGGTTTATTAAGTGTGGCCACAAGCAGCTGAGACCTTCTCTAGTTAACAGCCTCAGTACCACATGTTTTCAAAGAATTTATGTAGGTACTACAGCTGTTGTAATAGTGGGCAGTTACAACTTTAACATGCGCATTCTGTAAAAACTTGTCATTAAAAGTATTTAAGCAGAAAAAAAAGGAAACCCTGACACTAAAAAATTTGATCAAATTGATCTTGTATCAATTTCATTGTTTAAGGAGGATGCGCTAAGGAAGCCCGCAAAATGAAAATTTTCTTTCGTCTTTTTTTTTTCTGTTCACAGGTCAGGTTGTATGTTGATCAAAATATGATTTGCAACCGTAATATATTCACAGAATTAAAATAATTAAAATCATCAATACACCTCTTTATGATCTGCAAATTTGAGAAAACGTAAAACCCACCCGTGTTCCTTTCAGTTGCCATGTTGCCGGGGGCCACGATCTCCCTTTCGGACCTCATCGTAACCCCGGCAGGCATCGGCCCTAGCGGACACCGTCAGTTCTGCTGACATCTCTTTGAGACGCGCGTGGAAGAAAAGGCGCCGTCGACCCGAGCCTGGTTCTTACCGGACGGCGAGCTACCCATTGCTCAACCTGACACTTTCGCCTTAAGATAAACCGTGGATCAGTCAAGCTATTCTGTTTAATGATTTCAAGAAATTGCAGAAATGAATGAATGACGAGAGACACGAGTTCCTTTTTCAAATAAAAACAAAAGAATAAAGTAAATTGTGAGACTCAAAAGCATTTAAGAAAATAAAAGACAAACGCCAAAGGAAGTGAGTGCAGGATATAAAATAAATGGAGCGTCGAGTAAGCCACTTCACTACCTAAGGGAATTTACACACGGACGAGAAAGTTTGTGTTTCAAATGTTCGATTCCAACGGTACTTGAGAGGCTGATTGGTTAAATGGCTGAACGATGTATTGTGGAGAATTGGCATTTGTAAATCTCTACATATTAAAAATTTAATGTCGCTTTTCGTGTCTATTGTGACCGTGTTGTTCTTCTAAACTTCGTAACAAATGTTGATGCGAGTATCATCATAATTTAGAGAATTTATTTTGGAAGATTTAAATATATAAAGAAATCACGATATTTTGTGAAGCCGTCAAAACCATCGCAGGGGTGGTTTGCTTGCTTAATTTCGCGCCCTCACGCCCCTAACCGCCGCAGGAGGAGACGCCCAGGGCGTCGGGAATCGCGAGGCGATTTCCGGCCACCGTAGGCGCGGGCTTGCGGACGGTGAGCAATGGGTAGCTCACCGTCCAAAAAGGACCAGGCCCGGGTCGACGGCGCGTTGTGTTCCACGCGCGCCTCAAAGAGATGTCAGCAGATTTGAAGGGGTTAAAAATCTAGGGCCGATGCCTGTCGGGGTTGCGAAGAAAACCGAAAGGGAGATCGTGGTCCCCGGCGACAGGACAACCGAAGGAACACGGGTGGGTTTTAGTCAGTAAGAGTCTGACACGCCCTCCCGCTCCGCCCAGAGCGGGAGAAGTTATTTGACGATTTCCCACCCACAAAAAAAATAAAAAAATAGGGGTGGTTTGCTTAGTGAGGGAATAAAATTGTAATAATTATGTATCATAATTTTAGGGAACTAAGTAGCTTTAAAGAATTATTATGTGCAGTTGCAAAGCAGTGGTGGCTTAGTGGTAACGGCCCTGACTTACGAGTTATATAAGTCGTAGGTTCGAACACTGACAGGCACTTTATGTAAATTATTTCATCAATGTAACCTTTGTTATCTGGTTGGCGAGGGATGTAAATGAAATGCCAGAGTCCAATATAAAGTGTATTAGTAAAGCAGGAGTTATGTTACAGCTGCGTATCTTACAACATCTTGATAGTACACAAGTTAACGCTAGGGCGCGGCAGAGGCGACTGCCCGCTCCACTGTATGTATGCGCGGGGCCCATTGCAAATTGCCTCGTTTGCATTATTGCTACTGTAGTTCCTACAACCACTGCTCCCAAAACAATGAAGGAAAACATCGTGAGGAAACCGTCATGTCCTTGAACCTTGAAAGGAGGTCTGTGTCCAGCAGTGGGGTTATCATAGGCTGATTATTCCCCCTCTGTCAATTCTCGTTACGTTGACTTTTGTGTTTTCTCGGTTTAATACCTCTACGTCAAGCGCACAATGCAGTGTGCAATATAATGTGATAATACATGTTTCACGTTTCCACCGAGTTATAAAATAAATTTATTCTACTGTTTTCCTTTACACCTAAAACAATTTGTAAACACTAGCTGTAAACAAAACTTGTTGAAAACGAAAGAATAGTTAAGAATACAATGTCTAAAACAACGTCAATATGTCATTTAAGATACATGTTTTTTTATACGACATGTTTTTGACAAGTCGAAAACATGTATCAGAACTTGTTTAGAGGTGTAAAAATGACTAAAAACGTGGAGTAAGAATGACTAAAAATAATAGACATAACACAACTTATAAAATGTGGAGGCGACAATATGACAATTATTGAAGTGAAAACTTCTTTAGCGGCGTTGTGCACTTTTTTTGTAATGGGTAAAAAATGTTAAACTCGCGTCAGGACACGTGACCTGATCGAAAATTCGTAAGACGGTTAAAAATACATCAACGCGCTGATTACCGCGGTGCCGATTTTTTTCAAGTTTTCACTTCTGTCGGCACTCCCGGAGTGCCACTGTTTTTTTTTTTAACATTATCAAATAAATCCAATAAAAAAAAATTAAAGTGTGATTTTTTCGAACAAACTAAATAGTAGTGACTGAACTATTTTTTGAATTTTTGTATGCAGACTGGGAACGTCATTAGACACACGAAATTTAATTTACCTCTAGCTCATCTCCACCTTGAAGAATAAGTTCAACAATGCCGTTTTCGACCTTCAACAATAGGACCAGTGATTTCGTAGCCATTTTGATGCATGTAAGCTGGATTGTTTCGAGTTGTTAGGGCCTACGTTTCTATGCTACACAATGCTGCCATGTCATTCGCATTCACAGAGTAATTCCTGAATATATATAGACGCCAGTGAAATTTTCAGGCTCATGAGATTGTTCAACTTTGTTTTGTTTGTTCTGCAAACGTTACTTACCTCGTCCTTTGACTTAAATATTTTCCCGTCTCTATCTTGCACTTGCTGTTTGTCAGTTGTGTGAGAGTGACAGGAATAACGGTTCACCAAAGTACTTATTACTAAGTAACTTATAGATCACGGCCTGGAGACGCTAAAGTAGAACTAAGATATACTTAATCTTGGAAGTGGAACAAAATATTGCAGTGAACAGTCAGTACTTTTTTTTTTGTTGTTCGGAAATTATTAAATAACTTCTCCCGCTCTGGGCGGAGCGGGAGGGCGTGTCAGACTCTCACTGACTAAAACCCACCCGTATTTCTTCAGTTGCCTGTATGTTACCAGGGGCCACGGTATCCTTTTCGGACTTTCCCGCGACCCCGGCAGGCATCGGCGGACCCCGTCAGTTGTGCTGACATATCTTTGAAGCGCGCGTGGAACACAACCCGCCGCGGGCCTGGTTCTTATCGGACGGCGAGCTACCCATTGCTCACCGTTCGCAAGCCCGCGCCTACGGTGGCAGGGAATTGGCCTGGGATTCCCGACGCTCAGAGCGTCTCCTGCGGTGGCTAGGGGAGTGAGGGCGCGTTATTTGCCTCACGCGTTCCGTTTCTTCCTTCGCAAGTATTACTGCTTCGCAGAAGTAGGTGACTGCTTCCCATGCCCTCTCGCTCCGTACCATGGTCTGCACTAGGGCCGGCCGCGAGAGATCACCACCACCAATCGTCTCCAAGAGGACACGGTGGTACCCGCCCAATCCAGGCAGCCCTCCACCGTATGCTCCACCCTGTCCTCCGGACGATCCACACAATGGTGACACCTGGGCGTTTCCTCCCGACTTATCCGGAACAAGAAACATCCCGAAACAACCGTGTCCGGTGAGGAAACAGTCAGTACCTGAGGTTCCAACGAAATAAATTACCTACGTGAGAATTGAATCAAATATAATAAATATTATAGAAATAAAAGCAAGATATTACACGAAAAAAAGTAAAATAAAAGCACTCACAATTACTTTTAACCATTGTGTCTCCAAAGCTCGACGTGACCCTGTCACACAAGCATAAACACGGAAACATGCAATAAATATATTATTATTATATATAATAATAATAATGTATGGAGATTAAAGCGACAGAATTTACTGAACCTTATAAAGGAATTTACGCTTGTTGCTTTGTAACGCTATTGGTTCGATAAACGCCGCGTTTATGGCAATTATTTAATCAAAAACGCCTACCACAGCGTTTCTAAATAATAATCGTAGTAGTCATGATACTGTCATTTCAGTGACAGATTATTTTATATAAACAGACGATAGTTAATTGATTCAGGCGTGACCTTGCGGAAATCCATTATAAAATGATGATGTGGATATATTTAGTAACCTTTTCCGCTTAGCTATTTCTAAGATGCCTCGTTGAGAGGTGAAACACGTGTCGATTTCTTCCAGGGTCTTTTCAAGACTCTTTAGAAATAGCTAAGCGGAAAAGGTTACTAAATATATCCACATCATCATTTTATAAACAGACGATCTGGAAATCTTACAGTTAACTTTGACAATTTCTGCAGAATTACATTACATTCAGCAAATAATCAGAGCAACATGAATTAAGTTAATTGTATTCTTTATAAACAAAAGAAATTCATAAAAAAGAAAATTGTCACCAATTTATTTACATGTTAGTACAGTTTTATAAAATGCTACGAATTGTTTAAATTAACAACCTTTTAATTTAAATGAAATTAAAAATTGTTCCCATTTCATATTAATTTACTTTCGTATACTGGGCTCTTGGCTTTAGTAATCCCTTTTGAAATGTGCATTTTATTTGTGGGGTACAAATTAAATTACACTAAGTCGTAAATAAATCGTAAACTTGCTATGTAAACAACAGTGACAGGAAATACACAAAGTGGATTAAATACGTATTATCAAAGCTAACTCAAAAACTAGCCAAGCAAAGTTAATAAAATGTTATATGGGACCACCGCGCAAGCTTCTTCTACCAAATGAGAGAAGGATTTGCAAAATCGGTTCATAATTGTCGAAAATATCGTTTTTTTTTTTTTTTTTTTTTTTAATTCAGACGTACATAGAACATGCTCCTTTTTGGAAGTCGATTAAAAAGGGAGTACGTGCATCAAATATCAGCCCATGGATAGTAACAGCTACTAAAAAGTGAAAAAGTGTATAAATATTATTATTTATTTGAAAATCACCCGACTTGATAAGTTGGTCTCAAAGGGAAATTATATTTTCATAAATGTTACGTAAAAGTTACGTGAACTTGCTGCTTGATTTCGCGAGTCGAATAAATATCGAATCGCCGCCGCACGCAGCGTTTTCCCCACCTATTGTGTTCGTATGTTGACACAAGACAAGTAACGGAGCGGAAAATCGTCTCGAGCCAGCGATCCGGTCATTGCTACGTCACAACCGGTATGTTGGTTTACAACCATGTGTATTTTAAAAACTGCCGATAGCCAATTCCATAATTAAACCGGTCGCCAGACGTCAACCGATCGATTCATGTGGTTTTTAGGGTTCCGTACCTCAAAAGGAAAAAACGGAATCGGTGTCTGTCTGTCTGTCCGTCTGTCACAGCCAATTTGCTCCGAATCTAATTAACCGATTAAGTTGAAATTTGGTACCATAATTTGTAACATAATAAATGAATTTTGAATATAAGGGTCACTATGGGGAACAAACAAGAAAAATAAAAATAAATATTTGCTAACATTTTAAAGATGTTTAAGAAATTCAATGAAAATTGACCATTCCCCCTTCTTATCTCCTAAGCTACTGGACCTAAAATTTTGAAAAAAATACATAATATGGCTCTTTACTCATAGATTATAAGAAAACCTATAAGAAGTCTATGTTCTTAAAATAACATGGTAAATGTCTCAATATTGTGCGTACAAACTACATTTGCAGTTGGAATGTATGGAAGAACAATTATTTCAACTACAATGTTAACTTTGTATTTGAGATAAATTCATCCCAATTACGGAACCCTTCATTGTGCGTAGTCCGACACGTACTTGGCCCGATTTTTAGCCAAGAGCCGGTCGGAACACTAATTCACTTAAAATACAACCATCACATCATCATACGCTTCTGTGCCGAATCGTACATCTGTTAATGTTATCGAATGAGTTCTATTATACGCTGTTCACAAATCCCGAAGTTTTTGACAGTCAGTCAAAAAAACGACCGCTATTCTTCCAACGGTTATTTACTGTCTCCCGACTAGGTAAATCAGGTAACCGAAAATTTGTCATTTTCGGCTTAGAAACCTGGAGGAGTATTAGATTTCATCAATAGGGACCTATGCGATAAGCCGAAGCCTGAATAATTCAATTTCCAATATTACCATCGTGAAATAATCAGATCAGGTAAACTTAAGTCAACAGACTGCAATGTCAAGGAACACTTTGTTAGCTGAGTTTCGGTTCAATATAATATCACCAGAGGTGAGTCAAGGAATAAGGGCCAGCTATTAGAAATTAACACCAATGTTTCTAGTTTTGTTTTCAGAGCTCCAAGTTTAAGTTTTACTGCAGTATTGATGCTGGAGAACTGATTTATTTTTTTGAAATATACATGCACACCATACCTAACAGATTTAAATATATCTAAGTCGTTGTAAAGTAAAATATTTAACAATAATGTAAATTCCGCGAAATTGTATTAATATTGTTAAGCAACTGACCACCGACTGAAATTGTCCGTACCCCTTGCCTATACTTAAATCACAACTGTCATTTTTTGACAGTTACACGGAACATTGACCTAGGCTGCTTAACAATTCATTTCCCTTCTTTTCTTTCTTTTTCGTTTGGTTAGTGACTAACCTGGTGTCAGAGTTTTAAACCGAGTTTTGACCTCTGACTTGGTTTCACATACCGTAGAGAAATATCTCTCAGGCCGCTAAGATGTTGTTGTAAGTTGGGGCTTTATCAATGTAAAATAAAAGTGCAACCTAGAGAAAATTACAATTAATTGCTATTAATATCTATTATCTAATTTCCATCCATTATTTCACAGAATCTTAAAAATTAATAATTTGTTTACTAAAGTGGATTATTATGTTGTCCTCAGTAATACAAAATGAAACAATACTCAGATTTCGCTTCAGACAAAAAGTAAAAGTATATGATAACGTCAATAAATATCTGCCAAAAAAAACAACATATTTTAGTCGTTAGTTAGAAGAACCTCGAACAGGACATGTACTTTTTTATTTGAAAGAAAGAAAAAACGTTTATTTGCGGTAAACATGACGCAAAAAAGATCTTTAAACACAAAAATCTGAAAAGGTTGGGGAAAGCATGCGTCACATACAAGCATATCGGCTATCGCTCAGCATTATGCTGCGACCCTATGCAAGACAGAGCCCCAGCGTTGGTTTTCAGCGACAACCGGCGCCGACGTAATGACGTCGACCGGTGCAGCAAACAAATATTAGACGCTGTACCAGTACAGCGTACTTAAAGAAAAATTATTTATTATAATTAAAATGTGATACAATATACTAAACAGATATAAAACAGATAAAAAAAAAATAGACTTACTTTATTCTATGTTACGAGAATATCATCCTCAAAAAACGTTTTAAGTTTTATATAGTGCCAACATTTCGACGCGTCTTATTTGACATGCCCCCAACATGTACTAAATTGTGATGTAAGAAATTACAAAATGGCCAATGATGTAACGTGTATATTCTATATTTTTTACAGTTTATCGCAAGAATTAAATAATGTTAAAAAGTCTCAAAAGAATTCTTTAAGTATGTCTAAATAAGTCAGTTTTAGATATTTTATCCTTCATAAATTATGAGAAAATTAAATACTTTTGTTTTTGTATAATGAGTTAGTCATTTAATTTAGTAACATAAACAGTTACTGGTATAATAAATAATTATACAATACTAGCTGTTCGTGCCCGGCGTCGCCCGGGCGTATTTCCGACTTTTCCACTGCATTTTCCAAAAGAAGAGCTATTCTCCAGTGATGATCTTTCATACATGCATCAATAAATAGATTTTTATTTATAAATAGCTTTTTTTTATGTACTCAAAGTAAACTAAACGTGAATTTATGCAAGCCTAGTACTTTTTGTTAGTTATAAACTATTTGTGCGCCAAATTTCATCCAATACCTATTAGTGGGATAATACTAATGATTGTAATACTATCTTGAATTCATGCAAGCCTAGTACTTTTTGTTAGGTTACTCTCAGAAATTGTGTAAAACGTGTCGTGAACAGAATATCGTCTTGTATGACTATAACTTATTTTTGCAAAATACAAAGTTAGAACACATCTACAAGTACTTGCTCGATGCTTGATACTCGCTGCTAATGCAGTAAGAAGGAAACATTCAAAGGTATTTCTGAGATTTGAGGTGATGTATTCCCGGAAGAATGTTTAATGGACTTTGAAACAGAGGTAGTGATGCCAAAATTATCGCCAATGGCGAATACCCTTTTTAATATCTTTGATGTCCCATAATTTTCCGCTCACAATATCAGATGCAAATTCGTAACATCAAACCGAATGAAGACGAGTTTAAAAAGCTTTAAAAAGCCCTTTCTTGTACCCCCGGGCCACGAGTAACAGGTGAACACCGTAACGGCGCAAACGCATCAGCTGTCTCTCCAATATGGCAGAAGAGTGTTATTACGAAAAAATATACGTTAAAGAGTTAAGGGCTGTTAGTTTTATTTCTGGTGTACTTTCTATTAATAGCTCCTTTGTTGCGTACCTATTTGAAAAGATAAGACCCAATTGGTTGTTTTTATACATGTACCTCATGGCTAAGTAATAACAGCCGCACGGGTCGATCGGTCAGCTTAAGCTACTCTTGCCGCTGTCAGTCCGTGGGTGGGTGAGCATCTTAACATACCGAGACCGAATCCGTTGGTCCCGACTGTCATTCTTGGATCTTTGACAGTCGTTACAGGTCGTCAGAAGCCCGAAAGTCTGACAACCAGTCTTACCAAGGGGTATCGTGTTACCCAATAGAATAGAATAGAATAGAATAGGTCTTTATTTGCTTAGAATGTAGGTACATAAAAATAAGTTGTAAAATTATATGATAGGATCCGAGAACATTCTGCCTTAATATAGCATGCAAATGTGATACAAACTAAAGATATTACAAAAAATTATCATTTAAGAAATCCTGCACAGAATAACAGCATTTATCCACAAGAAACTCTGTGAAACGTTTTTTTAATTTATGCAACGGTAGGTTTTTCATTTGGTAAGGTATTTTATTAAATATTACAGGAGCCATACATAGTATAACATTTCTTTTTAATAAACTAGTTTTAAATGCGCCCGTGGATTCTGGTATTGAGATCTCATAGCTGTACTTCGTTTTCTAGTTTCTACTAAAGTTGCAAATAGACATCGATTTGTTAGAACAAATATTGGTAATTCAAGGATATATAGGCATGGGAAGGTTAATAATTTATGAGACTTAAATATAGGTACGCAACTGTCTGTTATTTTAAGACTAAATATAGCACTCAGGCAACGCTTTTGCGCTTTGAAAATGCTTTCTCGTTCACTACAGTGACCCCAAAATATTATACCAAATCTTAAGATGGAAATTACTAGACCATGGTAAGCCACTAATACTGTCGGTAAATTTACTTTTTTCGAAAGATTATGCAACATAAATGCGTCTGTGCTTAAACGTTTACATATATCTTCTGCTTGCGGCTTCCAAGTTAACTGGCTGTCAATTATGATTCCCAAAAATTTTGTACTGTTTACTTTTTCTATAGTTTGACCATTGTAGTTTATATCCATATCTCCAGCAGATAGTCGTTGGTAGAAGTGCATGATTTTAGTTTTTTGGAGATTAAGAACTAGATTATTATTGTCAAGCCATTTTATTAAACTATTAATTGTATTGTTAATGTCATTTACATACGATTCTTTATCGGTACATGAAACAATTGACGTGCTATCATCTGCAAATAATATCATAGGATGAAGTATATGGAGTGGTAAGTCATTTATATATAATAAAAATAACAAAGGTCCGAGGACACTGCCCTGCGGGACACCATATTTTATTTCTCTAAAAGACGATATAAATTTTAATTCCTTTAAACACAGATAATAAAGATCTACTTAAACACAGGCTCGATATCTCCGTACATTGTTTATGACCTTTTAGGTACGTTTTTATTAAATTAAGGGCATTGCCACGAATACCGTAGGCGTGAAGTTTGGTTAGGAGGATATCGTGATCCACACAGTCATTAGCCCTCGACATATCGGCATATATTGCGCATATAGATGTTTTAGAGTCTACTTTTGGCATTATTTTATGGAAAAAGTCGAAAATAGCCATGTTGATGTTTTTATTTTTTCTAAATCCTTTTTGTTCATCACATAGTATGTGGTATTTTGTTAGAAAATTGTAGAGAGATTCATAGATAATTTTTTCTATGATCTTTGAGAAGATGGAAATTAGAGCAATACTAAAAATTTTAATCAAACGAAGCCTATATTTTAACCCAAATTAATTTCTGTCTACTTGTGACAACTACATGAAAATCCGTTCAGAAGTTCCGGAGATGTACGCAACAAATAGACAGACAGATAAACACCGAATTTCACTGTTTTATTATAAGTATAGTTAGATATAGATAAGGATTTAATGTTAATTATAAACTACGTAAGTACTTTAATAATTTACAAAAATAGAATTAACAAACAAACTTACAGAATACCGTTCGTAATATAAACTATGTATAATCTAAGGTCAACGAACCCAATTACAAAAATTCTAGACCTCTAAAGGCTGAAGCAAAATCCAGGTGCGTTGTCGAAATTATTTTATGATGTAGTCGCTACAAAGGCTATGTTTCTTAGAACCTAAGGCTATGTGAAATATAGTGGGCCACAACAATGTTGAGCTAATCCTTACTTTTGGGTCTCCTACTGTTATTATGGAAACCAGGCCTGTTCTCACTTCATGAGTATTATTGTGAGTGTTGCATGGAGAAAAACCTTGTTAGTATCTGCTTACAAGATTCAGAAACAAAGGGATTTTAATATGGAAACTAATTACACTCAGGTTAACGCACAAATATATTAACCAATATATGAAATCGGATCGTGACCACTTTTTTTTTATTTGCTTACAGTTACTTCAACTTTAGGGAACAGTGCAAGTTTCATCAAAATCGGTTCAGTAGTTTTTAGGCCTGGCTTATTGATACGAGCTACCTTGGTCAACCACGACTAAAAAACGAAAATTAAAAAAGTTTTTGCCTAAAAACAACCGACTTCCAAAACAAACACAAAAAAGTGAAAAATAACTTTAATTTCAGAAGTCAGTATCTTTGGCTCTATACTTTAGTTTTTCGCCACCGACTTCCAAAATTAGAGTTATTTTTCACTTTTTAGTAGTTTTTTTTTTAAATGTAGGATTTTTTTAGTAGAATTTTTTCCTTTATTTTTAAGTACCTAATGCTTCTCACGTTGTCACTTTTCAGTAAAGAAAGAAAATGTTATGATGTCAGGAAACTTTAAATAACAATCTCGATAAAACAAGTCTTCAGTGGCCATATTTTATGTCACTGCACTATTAAAAGAAAATTAAGTAAAAGCACCCAAGTATTAAAAATCTCCACTACATTCCAGTCCAGGTAAAATGTAATACATCACGAGTCACGACTTTTGCACCAATAGTAGACCAAGATAATAAAAATAAATAAAGCAAGACCGGTACATCCCAACGGTTACAAAGGGACTCGGGAGTAGTAAAAAATAACGGAGCACGAAATACGGGGTGTTGTGATCGAGCGGAAAGGTATTGAGGACAGATAAAAATGTTTCCTGCTGATAAGGGAATGGAAAAGCAAGAATTATCTGATGCTGTGACTGTAATGGATTTAAAAGATGAAATCTGTAGGAATGGAAATGGATTGGGTTGCCTAATGTAGGAAGAAATGCATTTGTATATAAACCTATTTTGAAGAGAAAAAGCTTTAATTGATTAGTTGAGAAGTAAATATTGCTGTCTGCTTAATTAATTTATTTATTACAAAAATACACATTAGGTACATTAAAATACACACAAAAATTTACATACCTATATTTTAGAATCACACTCGATGATCCAAATCATTTTCATAAAGTAAGCATCGTTGGTCCTATAAATTTCGTCCCAACCAGGAATATTCGAAGGAATATTGAAATCATTTGAAGCATTTCAATGCCCTGTGGTATCTTGGCCATTCCTCTCTTAACTAAACGAAATTATTAAATCTGTTAAATGCAATGAATATCTCTTCGGAATATTTAGTTTCATAAATTGTGAAAAACAATCTACTGAATAGGTTTTTTATTGAAATGATAACATACAAGCTGTAGTCCGCGACTTCGTCGACATTTAATTTGTATTACATAATTTTTTATACAAATATCCAGGATGAAAAGTATGGTCAGTGACAGCTCGGCCCGAGTCAACTCAACCCGAATAAGTAGCCTGTGCTCTTCTCGCTCTCTTCTAAATCCCAGGATACAAACGGACAGAGTTACTTTCTTATGGATAATCAGCCTACCATTGTCATGATAATGTCATAACTTTGAAATTCTCTAGCAAAGGAACGAGTAATGATCCAAAAAAGAAAGATATTGCTCCCTCAAAAAACACCATCCTAAATGACAAGAAAGCGAAAGTCCCTATTAACATCTTAATGGAACTCATTGATGAGAGCCATAATTCAATTATTAAACCCATTAACGGGCTTTTGATCAAGAATATAAAAAGCTTCGCTGTATCAGAAATACTGCATTGACTCATCACTAGCTTTTGCCCGCTTCACCCGCGTAGAGGTCGGAAATTAACCCTCGGGAATGTACTATCGGGATGAAAAGTATTATAAGTGTCCTAACCCAGGTCATGGTCTACCCATGTGCCAAATTTCACCCAAATCCGTTCAGCTATTTTAGCGTGAAAGCGTATCAAACAAACAAATGAACTCACTTTCGTATTTTAGGATTAATTGCCTAGCCTTTTCCCAACTATGTTGAGGTTGGCTGCCAGATGCAGCTGAATACCAGTATTTTACATGGAGCAACTGTCTGACCTCCACGACTCCGATTACTGACAAATGCTTCAACTGACTGGACAGGTCCACTCAAATCTGTATGGTTCTTCCCTCAAAACTGTTATTTTGAGGAAAAAACCGGTACCGGAACCGGAACCGGGAAGAGTCTGCGACGTCTGAGTTTGATTCGGCTTTTCTTCTCAGAGTAGTCAGATAGGAAACGCCGAACTCATCTATTATTTTTTTTTTTTTTTTTTTAATATTACGTGTAAAAGTGATTTCGATATCCTATTTACAAAATAAACAATTTCATTTCATTTCATTTCCACAACCCAGTTACTGGGGAACACGACAATTAGCCCTTGGTAAGGCTGTCTGACTTATTTTCAATTGTTTCAATACAGAGATGAAGTTTGTACTTAAGCATAAGCATAATCAGGCTATAATGATCCCTCTGCTGGGACACAGGTCTCCTATTTGTGAGAGGTAGTGGGCCATAATCCATCACGCGGGACTAGTGGAAATTGGTGGATATCACATGTCTTCAAATTTTTGGTTCTAGAACATGCCGATTTCCTCACGATGTTTCCCTTCACCCCTGTGAGAGCAGTGATGCTGAAATCAATTACCTACACAAATTAATTAATACCTACACCTTATAAGTCGGGACTGTTACTATTGGGCCACACTGATCTAATACCTGACTAGCTTTTCCCATTTGAGTCAGCTTCCAGGATACAGCTGAATACCAGTATTTTACATGGAGCGACGGTCTACCTGATCTCCACGACTCAATTACTGAATACGACAAGAAGCCCTTGGTAAAGCTAGTTGTATAGCTTATCTTCGAGTGTTTTTTTTTTTTTTTTCAAAAAATATCTGTACTTACTCTCAGTAACTATTCTTAAAACGATCCGTTTTTCTCGGTAATGGTAGATTTTGCAATCACCGTTATTTCAAACTGCTGCTATAATTAAGTCCGCAGATGCTACTAATGGATTAATGTTAGAATGTTCTTCGCTTGTAGTAAACCTGGACTAAAGTTAATTATTTTTAGGAAAGATAAATTAAAACTATATTTTTAACCGACTTCAAAAAAGGGAGGAGGTTCTCAGTTCGTTGCAATCATTTAAATTTTTCTTGTACTTTTTGGAAATTTATTTTTCATTTGATAGAAGAAGCTTGCGTGATGGTTCCATATAAATTTTATCAATGTTGCTTGCGTAATTTCACCGATTTACATTGCAAGAAGGAGTATTCGAATTTATGTAGGGTAGGTACTACAAGTAAAAAGTGAAAAATAAAAACTTTTTACAAAAAGAAAAAACTGACGTCCAAAAAAAACAATACAAAGTGAAAAATAACTTTTTCGGAAGTCGGTCGCAAAAAACAAAAATACGAAACTATTTATTTTATTCATTTTATTTTCACTTTATACTTTTGTAGTCTCTTTTTTGGAAGTCGGTAGTTTTTTTTTTTTTTTTTTTTTTTTTTTAAGTTTTTTATCGAGTAGGTACAGTGGTAGAATAGTCTTCGTCCGCTTTTCAGCACAAATTATTTAAAGTTCGTGGTATTTGTCAGTCATAAAAGCGGTTTTGTTCAGTACAAGTGTGGCAACTATACAATCATTATCAAAAAAGCAAGGTGTGTGGTTATAACCAGACGATAGTTGTAGAAAACTTACGACTGGAGCCGAGTGTACGCGATGCTACGTCACGTCACGGTTCAGTTTTGTTTACTGTTGCGCCTAAAGAAGATTAGATTCACGTAAGATTTTTTTTTTTTTCAATATCTACTGCTGTTTCTATTTCCGAAGACATTTCTTTCAAGCTCCTTCATGAACACATCCGTGAAAATACTATCGTTAATTACCGCACGTGCTAGATAGATTATTAAACTCGATGGTCATTTTTTAATAATGTTGTTGAACATAAATGTACATTTTTACAACTCGCATCTGTAATGATATACCATTTCAGTAATAATATTTCTGTATTTATAATCTTGCACACATACAAACTTGGCACACTTTTAGCATTATTTAACTTACTATTTAATTAAGTACTTAATATAATAACGTTATAGACTTTAGACTTCTTGAAGACACCTTTAGGTTTCGAGGCTCAAACCGAATTGACTTAGCAATTAAGCGACGCTCCAAAAATCGTGTTTCTAATTCCGTTCCGTTAAAAAACCAGTTTTTTTTTTTTGTAGCTGTCAAATGAGATACTTTTAAACTTCACACTGATACAAAAATAATTTGAGGCAAATCACATACTTTTAATTTTATATTTAGTATTTAAAATCACTAAATCTTATTAATATATGAAATAATATTAGCTATGAGCTAATGTACGTCCGCGAGAGTTGTTGATTGTTTCATTTGCTAAATGCAGGTACTGAGTACTTTTCCATTACAAGTAGGTAGGTAGGGCTTTTGACTTACCTAGAACCTTGTCAGATTATAAAATGTTACACGTCAACGTTGTTTTCCATCAATTGACACGTAAAACTATTAATGTGACACAGTCCAAAAGTGATCAATGTTTTCGTAAGGTTGTACCTATTCACTTTAAATAAATAACACGAATAATATGCTTGTGATAGAGATGGATGCGAGTAAATAATACAATGGGCGGATATTGAGCTTTTGACCTTTCATTCGTCAGTCGAACATCCGGCGTACTAGCAAAGCTACTATTTTTGACTCCCACCCATGTTTGTAAAGGTCGCTTTATGTAGTAGGAACAAAACGTCCGCCTAGTGATACTCTCTTTTAATATAAACGCCTGTATTCTCCGGGAAGCAAATATGTATAGCATATCCACATTTTGCCAGTTATATGGTGAGCCTTTTACCATCCAGGCTGCTGACTGCAACTGAGAAATTCATACTGGAAAAATTCAATAACAGTTTTCCTAATCTGGAAATCAAATCCAAGACTCCATTTTCAGCAGTCATGCTTTCATCACTAAACCGCAACGCGGCAGTATAAAATTAAAATCCTACTCAATAAAATCCAAAGACATTCAGTATTTGATCCACATTCAGACCCAGCCATTACTACAAATGTTCAGCCATTCCAACATTGTCACGTCGATCCTGTAAATCATACAACGTGACAGGGTCGCTATCTGCCATTTTCAGATCATAACTCATGAAATAATTTTTATTGTCACTGCCATGACGCTATAAAGTTATGAGGTACTGGGTGGAAAGTTTCTCACCCTCCAATGAAAAGGGAGAATCCTCCGACCAGTTGTTTGTTGGTTGCTGGCTGGAAGTTGAATATAATTATGCTAATCGCGCGGAAAACTTTGCTTGCGCGATGCAGGCTTTGCGTGACGTCACTGTGATGTGTAGTTTGCATGTGGCGTTGTAGATGCCGACACAATGGTTTCAAATTCTTGTTTGGTAGTTAAAACCTGAACCTGAGTAAGCAAAAACACATTAGAAGAGCTAAAAGCTTTTTGAGATGAAGCGATATTCTTGTGTGAACTAAAATATGTGCTGCATCCGCATTGCACTATGAACGTGTAAGTATTTAGAGAGGAATATGTATTCTATATAGAGCTGTTGAATGGAGGCAAATAGTGACTATGTGACTTTACATAATGTCAAAATTAAGACCAAATTCATGAACAAAGTGTTCATAAATTTAGTCCTGCTATTTCTATCTAATTCCTAAGTAAATTATTTTTTTATTTGAATTATTTCCAGCACATTGAAAATCCTTTGATCAGCGCGCTCGAGGCTATATCTGATTTTGTAGTCCACAATTCGTCATGTACTTAGCTAAAATTATTCAGAAATCACCCTCCAGTCATTTTCATTTTGCCTAGAAAAAATGTTCAAAGATTAACTAATAGCGGATACGAAGATATCTTTACAAAATCCAGTGTTAATTGGTCCAAGGCATTTTAGAGCTTACATACTAAAAAAGAATTTGGCACGTTTGGATAAAGATAAATCATTTGCCTGTTCCAGTGTTTTGAAGCGAAAAAACGATGTACTGCTAACTAACTTTTTACGAGCACTGTAGCCTTTAGTTTATCGATATAATTTGTGTGATAATATATATAATCTATTTCAATTCGAATCCTTCCGACGCCTAGGTATCTCACTCATCATTAAGCCATTAGCTTCGCATTTGCCCATCATTAATTATATTTATCGCTACATCTCTTAATTCATCTCCAAAACTATCATCAAAATTACTGAAGATATCAATTTCATTATCAACACTATCTGCTTCATCATCTTCCAAATTAAAACAAAAAATCCTTAATTCTACCTTGCTAACTCTCTCGCTAACTTTTAGAGACAATATTATCGACGACAAAATCTTTAAGCGTCTGACGTCCAACTTATTGAAAAGGGGACTAAAGGACCCGAAGTTTGGTTGCTCGTTAGAACCTTAAACACTGAACGGTAATCAATATCTGATAACACTTGCCCAAACATGTCGTGGGTCGACCACGACATGTTTGAGCAATTGTTTGAGAGATTTAGGCATACCTACGTATTGTTATCAGTGTCCCTGGGTGTATAATATTGAAGCTGTTTTTTGGCTTTGTTTTGCCTGATGATTATAAATTACTAATATATTATAATTATAGTAGAAGAGATTCATAAAGGCAAAGCAAGTGAAAACATTATTAGATTTCATATTCTTCTTGAACGAGGGAGTAAAAAAGATAAGATCTCAAAATATAAGATTAAGTCATAAACATCAAGCTTAGTATACGGATATGTGATCAGTACTGAAGAAAATGTGGGCGTTATTGCGCCAATCCAAGAGAAACACGTGAAATATTTACTATGTATAATCAGCCTTTAATGTTCCCAATGATGGGACACAGGCCTTTTCTCTTCGAGAGTGAGTGGGCTGTAATATGCCACGGGTTGGTAGATGTCACATGTCTTCGAATTTCTGGTTCTACGACAAGCCGGTTTCCTCACAATGTTTTCGTTCAACGTTTTGAGAGCAATGGTGATGAAATTATTTAGACATAGTAAAGCACCTGCCTGGGTTCGAATCCACGACCTACAACTCGTAAATTGGAGCTATTACATATTTTATTTACTGAGTGGCTTTAATTGTTAAAATTTGTAATAGTTTTTTTTTCCCCTATATTAATATGCCTTTTTGTTACAATAGGGAACGGAATAATTGAATATGCAATTAAAAACGTCCAAAAACAAAGCTGAAACTAGTTAGAAAATACTCGCAAAAACGCCAATCACAAAAGACAAGAGAAAAAGTGCCATTTGTCATCTCGCAATGTCTCACCGCATGTTCAATGTTCCGTAAATTCAATTATCTGTAATGCCCTAAATCGCTTTCAATCTATGTATATGTTAATGTTCCACGTTTGGCTCGGCTTCAATCTAGGTAATTGCCTTGCCTCTTCTTTACATTTTCTTTTTTCCTGTAATCGGCTTTGTACTCTTTTGTCTAACTTTGATCAATCAACTTGTTTGGCTACTTCCCATTTGGTAAACTTCCCATTTCGTAAACCTCAAACTGTACCTACTAAAAATTTGCGTTTGGTAAACATTTCGTTACTTCATACATTTAATCCCATTTGGTAAACTTTGTTAGTATTGTTATTTTTGTACGGTACAGTCAGTGTCAAATTAGTATTAAATTAGAGATGTATATATTTTTAAATGCTTCAGTCTTGAGATAGTATCTCGACCATCAAAAAGAATGGCTGATCAAGAAGAAGTAAAAAAAACGTATTAAAGTCTGTAAAAATACCACGATGCTACTAAAAATACCACGTGCTTTTCCCGCAAAAGAAGCACCGAGCGGGTTCTCAGGTAGGGATTTATTGTCCTTACCATCGTTTTAAACAAAAGGTGTGAATGAGATAGACATAAGTAAGTATACGTAAATTATATCTATTACCGGGTTTAACTTGTCAGTTCACTCGTTTTATGCATAGTGCAAGGTCGTTGCAATGTCGGGTGAGGGATCTTCTAGTGGTGCAGTGAATTTAAAAATTATTAATAGTACACGAGGCGGTGAAATTTTATTACGCGCTGGGCATCAATATTATAAACAGAAAAATAATAAGGACTCAAGTTGGTGGCGCTGTGTTAATAGAAAAGATGGATGTTCAGCAAGTGTAACTTTGAATTCAAATCGAAGCCATGTATTAAGAGAAAATGCTCACTGCAGTTCTTGTATTCCGAATTTTGAAAAAAATGAAGTGAAAGTAGCCATCGAAAAATGTAAACAAACTATATGTGAAGATCTGAAGCCGATTCCAGCTACATACAGGAAATGTACTAAAAAGCTGAAAGATAATGGTTATGAAATTATTAAAGAATTACCAAATTTTGACAAAGTTAAAAGCAGTTTGTATAGACACAGAAATAGACAACTAGGAATCACAAAATCTCAGCACTCTAACTCTACAAAAATCGTGATTCCTGACCGTTTTAAAGACAATTTATTGTTTGATGAGATTGACGGTGAAAATAGAATGATTGTGTTTGGTTCAAAGAGTGCAATTGCACATTTAAATGACGTCCGTCACTACTTTGCGGACGGAACGTTCAAATGTTGTGCAAAGCCGTTTCTTCAACTATACGTTGTACACGGAGACATAGGAAGTACAGAAACTGGGACAAATATTGTACCATTTTTTTATGCAGTGTTGACAAACAAAGAAGAAACTACATATGAAAGACTGTTTTACAAACTAAAATTTCATTTACCAGAGTGGACAGCCGATATTATTACCTTGGATTTCGAAAAAGCTCCAATAAATGCAATTAAAAAGACATTTCCAAACATAATTGTTAAGGGGTGTTTTGTTCACTTTGGCAGAGCGCTATTAAGAAAGGCAAAATCTCTTGGCTTATTACAACATGAAGAATCTCACTATCACGTCAAACTATGTATGGCTCTGGCACATTTACCAAAAGAAGACATAAACGATGGATGGCTATACGTTATGAGTCAAAGGTAAATTAATTTTGCAGTATTGAAATGAACGCGTTTAGTTCTGGATATTTCTTCTACCGCCATTTTCTACAGCCATTTTTATGCGTTAGAAACTAGGTAATATATGGTTTTTCGTATCATAATCTTCAACGAATTAATTCTGTTACAGTTTTGAAGAAAAAGCTATAACTGAATTCAATGATTACTTTGTGGATCAGTGGTTGGAAAATGAAGATATGATGAATATTTGGTGCTGCTACGCACAAAGACACCGCACTACAAACCTCATGGAATCTTGGAATTGGAGTTTCAATAGTGAAATTGGAAAAAGGCCATCAATTCTTTTATTTTTCGAAACGATATCAGGCAATATTAAACATTATGAAAATCTTCTGAAAAGGTACATATTTTTGTTTCAATGACCTGTATTTTTAGGCGACACATATGATAAAAATTATACATTATTACTTTAATTAATCATAACAATTTTTTACAGCTTTTATAATAATGGAGAAAGTATATCAAAACGAAGAAAAAAATCTATCCAAAATGATATACGAATTAACAATATTCTCGGCGATTACAAAAGTGGAAAAATATCATTGGAAGATTGTTGGAACGAATTATCAAGAATTGCTTGTATCACTTTATAATTTATTTATTGATTTTTAACTTTGTAGTGTAGGTAGTAAATTTTTTATGTTAATATTCCAAATCTGTGATTATATTTTATAGTTGATTTTGTGTGTAATTTTTAATGTTAATGTACCAAATCTGTGATTATTATTTGTTTTTATATTTAAAAGTTGATTTTGCATGTATTTTTTATGTTATTGTACCAAATCTGTGATTATTATTTGTTTTTATATTTAAAAGTTGATTTTGCATGTATTTTTTATGTTATTGTACCAAATCTGTGACTGTTTATTTTTATATTTTATAAGTAGTTGATTTCGTATGTATTTTTTTTATGTTAATGTACATTAACATAAAAAGATAGTACCAAATCTGTGATTATTGTTTTTTTATATAAGTTGATTTCGCATCTAGATTGACTTATGTTATTAAAAAAATAAAACTTGTCATCGAAATAGTCAAATCGAACTGTGATTTTTCTTAAATTTTTTGAAAGTTATTTGTACACCCCACTTTTTATTTCTGTTTTTAAATATCAATATGTGTAAATGGCATACGTACACATAATCCGATTATTGTACCTGTGATTAAAAATATTTAACAAAATAAATGACAATGTTATCATTAGTTTCGTTTTTCTTTTTTTACTTGACTGTACCCATTTCATCTGAAAGTTTACCAAATGGGATATAACACAAAAAAATATTGAAATGTTTTCGAAATGGGACTAAATGTATGAAATGTATAATGTTTACCAAACGCAACTTTTTAGTAGGTACAGTTTGAGGTTTACGAAATGGGAAGTTTACCAAATGGGAAGTAGCCACTTGTTTTAGTGCCTGATCCGGTGACGGACCGATATTTATTTTACCTTCGAATTTATTCCTCACTATTGCCCGTGAAAGGCACTTTTTTTATTTTTTGTATATTATCTACGTAATCATTGCTGTCTCGTATCTTTTTATCCACAGCATAAATATACTCTTTCATATCCAAGATGGAGAGTCTATTTCCATTTTAGCTATTTCTGTGCGAAACTGTCTATAATTTTCTTTAGCCCGCATAATCTGATCATCTCGCCTCTCTGACACCCTTTTAAACCTAATTGAATGAAGCCGATCAATTTTTATTTTTAGCCTAGAAGGTCCTAATGTGGAAAATGTTTTGACGTTGCCTTAATAATGTCAGGGAATTTATTTTTAGTTTTCATTATTTGGGCTAACAAGTGGGCATTTATGTACCAGCAGACAGACAGAATGCACTTATGATTTAAAAGTTTGCAAAGTAGCTGTAAAATTGTGATTTTGAGATTGCTGCCTCCCAAACTAGATAATTTTCTATTCTGCGAGGCAAGTTGATGAAGAACCTTAGCTCGAAAATTGTCTACGTAAAATTAAAAACGAATTCAGCACGATTTAGAAAAGGCTGTAAAACAATTCAAATCGTTCTCAACGAATTCTAAACCTGATTCGACCCAAGAGAATCATTATCTAAAACCAAAATCACTTGATTTCAGCTTCTCAACTCCTACATCACCCACAGGGCCGATCGGCATAATTAATGAGTCTCTAAGACCATCTATTGTGACGTCAAACAACGTCACAGGATTGAGCCTGTCCGTGTCCATAGTGTCCATTTGTCCTATCTCACTTCGTCAGACGGCCTGACGTGTCCATTGGGACACAGAACTGGCATTTGGAATGACTTACTAAGGAAGCTTTTGTTTTTTTTGCGTCTCTAGAGAAGTGTTGTAAGTAAAAAGAATTGCTGCGTATCTCGTTGGATTTTTCGTTTTTTTTTTTATGATTTCATACCATAAAAACCAGCAAATTGACACCTTGGGTGATCCGACTGACTCAATACTGGCTAACACTGTCCCTAGTACGTTTTCTATTCACGCATATAATTATATTCTTGTTTTTTAATGAAAATCCTTTTTTTTTTGTTGTTATTTTGAACAATAAATATTGAACTGCTGAAGCCTTACCTAACATATTTCAATGTATCTTAGACAGGTGTTCTCTAGTTCACAATGATCTCTTCCCATTTCCTCTAAACGCACTTAAAAAATATATTATACGTGTGCCAAATATTTGCATACTCTTGTGAATCTCGTTTACTTCCAGTACAAAATCCACACACGTTTTCCCCGCGTGTTAAGCAGGTCCCAAATTAATCCACCCAATTTACCAAGAACATTTTAACCATATTTTTTCACCTTACAACAAAACAATTGAAAATAATCTGCGCAAAAATCTAACTTCTATATTTTTTGCTAAATTAAATGCTACAGGAGCAAGATCTTCTCAAAGTAAAATAGACTTATGAATCGCAGAATTAAAATCCAACTTTGCTTGATCTCAATTAGAGGGATAAACTCCCAGTCTTTTAGAAAAGTTTAGCCTGAAAAATCCAATTGCCTTCTGCTGTGGCTGTTTGTAGGAAATTACTGTTTTTCGACAACATTTTGTGAGCAAAAAGGCTATATATCTATACTTTTTTGCGACCTTTGAATCTTTCCTGTCGTGTGTTTACTATCTCTGAAAGTTTTGTGCTAATGTTTTCGAGTTCTCTGTAGTATTTTTATGAGGAACATTTATGGCCGTTTAGCACATACTTACTGGACCAAATTTACTCGTGTTGACTTTATTTGGAGCAACTCGAACACTGTGGTTGTTAGACTTTATTTCAAGTTTGGTTGTAAACATTAGTGTTAGTGTTGGGTAACTCAGCACATGTGCTAGCACATTTGTAGTTAGGAGGAGATTTAAGTTAAAAGGTTTAAGTTTTAAGTTAAGAGGTTTAAGTCAAAGGAGTTAAGGTTTAAGTTTAATTTAACGCGCTTAACCGAATAATCACCGCGTGTGCCTACTCTACTGCATATGTGTACCGTGTCATGTTGTCGTAGTTATACACGACACTCGCGCGGCGAGTCGGGCGGGTCATGCGCCTCACTGACACACTCACAGCACGTACGTGCTCACGCAGCCTCGCCTCATTCGTAGTAGCACAGTGTGCTAGCACACTTTGTAAAATGAGTGCCTCGCACAATCCTCATTTTAAAAGAGTGTGCTACCCATCTCTAATTAGTGTTTCTACTGTCGATAACTAGATTAGTGTTGTAAACAAATCACATTTTTGTGACAGAATAAACCAAATAATATGCAATAAAAACCCTATTCGATCCGAAAGGGGCACATAAGTACTGCAATAAAATTACCAAAAAGCAATAAAAAATCATATTATTATTGAAAATAAAAGTTATTACTATTTAAATTTCCCATTTTTAGTAAGAAAATTACCTTAAATTCATTAAAAATTTGCTAATTTTCAACAGGGGTTATGACTTGTTGACATCAGCTAAGGGACGGCCCTCCGCACTCCATGTAAAATCCGATATAAAAAAAGACTTTTTCAATGGGGAATTGAAAAAAAATCGGTTTTTTTTTTTCGGATTAATGCAGATTAATATACACTTTAAGGAGCTTCCTCTTAACATCTTATTTGTGTCCAGTGAGCAGCAGCACTTATGAAAGTTCCTCATTCATTGAATAATGGGGTTCGGGTGGTTCCCAATGGCCAAGTCATTTAACGGCTTATGGCAAAATACCCATAATCAGCTCTAGTAATGACAGTTTATTGTTTTAACAGACAGGAAAATCCGTAATGGATAGTAGTGTCTTCCTAAGGGATTGCCCAGTAAGGTCGTATTTTACGACGACCGCGGCTAGGAAAGAGCCTTTTCTACCCAGAGGTGTCGTGAATAGTTTCGTCACTTTTGCGGAAACTTATCATGGTGATTATACAGAACTAGCTTGTGCCCGCGTCTTCATCTGCGACTCTTCCTCAATAATTAGGCTATCAAATGCAAAAAGATTTTCTCAAATCCGACTGGTAGTTCCGGAGATTACCCCCTACATACAAACAAACATATTAGTATAGATAATACATCATTACACTGTATACCCCGAAGAGTTGAACAGACCTATGTTTATAGTAACATAAAACCCACATTTCACCAGTAACTGCGTTTGTCCATCGCAGCCGTCACCGGGACATCAACGAGAAACTAGGTTGTTCGAACCGAACGTGACGTCCCAATGGCGGCGGCGGCGATCGTTTGTTCACCGCAACTGAACTCGGTGGTTCAGTATGTTATGATAGACAAAGTAAAAGCCGGGCGAACGGCATAGGTGCGACGGCAGTATATGAACAAGATCAAACGTGTTTTGTATTGCCGGCTCATCGGCCCGTCACAATCTCGGGCCGAGTCGTAGCGGTCGCGCCTAACTTCTCGAAAAATTTGGGGCCAGGATCCCGACGCTCGGGTGACGGACGTGCGGTAGACACGTGGCCATAGTAAATGTATGTATCGCTACTTCGGCACTGTCATCTTGTTCTCGGTGACGTCCCGTTAAAGGTGGTAGTAGACAAACGCCCTAAGTCCCATGTAATACTTCCGTCCTTACCTATGAATATTGTTAATGATCTAACATTACACTCATCGTTCGCTTATTTTACAGCATTATTAAATGTTTACGTCGTTGTCACATTGTTTGTTTACTGAACGACATAGATTACAATTTACGGTGTTGTTATTACGAGCTAAAATGTTTACAGTATAATGTTTGTAAACTACTGTTGTTGTGTTCAGTACTCATTGTGATTTATGTAGCTCTAACTAACAAGAATCGTTTGCATAGTGATAGACACGAATACGAAGTGTACTATTTTGTTTATTGCAAGGAGCTTGTTTGCGACTTACGAGTTAAAGCTCGTAGATTCGAACCCTGACAGACGCTTTAATTTATATAAAATTATTTCATCACCAGTGCTCTCAAAACGGTGAATGAAAAACATCGTGAGGAAACCGGCATAACCTAGAACCAAAAATTCGAAAACTTGTGACATCTACCAACCCGCACTGGGCCCGCGTCGTGGACTATGTTACGGCCCACTCCCTCTCACAGAGAGGAGGCCTGTGTCCCAGCAGTGGGAACATCATAGGCTGATTATGCTTGTGCTAAGGAGCTTGATTTTGTTGTCATATCATTCAGCATGACTTTGGAACATAACATAACACCACCCACGCCTGTATTGTTCGGAAGTTACGCTGAGATTTTTCTCATAGTACACCCACATTTCGCTAGTTACGTTTTAAGTCCCATGTAATAGGGGGCGACCGTAGTGTCATCTACCGGACACAAATCCAGACTCCGGGCTGCTACTGAGAAATACCTGATGGGAAAAACCCAATAACACTGCCCGACATGGGAATCAAACAGCAGAAGCGCAAGCGACCACTAGACCAACGAGGCAGTTTACATAGATCTCTCTAACATTTTTTTAATGTTCTGAGCACAGTTTCTTTAATACACTGCCTCTTATTCTGTCAGGCTGTCAATATCAATCTGTCTAGCCATTTCCCAACCATGTTGGGGTCGGCTTCCAGTCTAACCGGATACAGCCGAATACCAGCATTTTACATGGAGCGACTGCCTATCTGACCTTCACAAACAAGTAACTAGGTAATACGATACCCCTTGGTAAGACTGTTGTCATCACCGTCAGAGTTTCGGACTTCTGACGACCCGTAGCGACTGTCAAAATTCACGTATGACAGCCGGAACCAACGGCTTAACGTACTTTCCGAGGCACGGAGGAGTCTCGGTATGTAGAAATGGTTACCCATCCACAAAAAAACCCCGGCAAGCGTAGCTTAACCTGATGGATCGACCCGTGCGGCTGTTAGTACTTAGAGCACGTAGAGTATTGCCTAAATTGAGGTGAAGTATTCTGAATAGTAGTCAAATTAAAAAGAATATAAAAAAATAAAAAGGGATAATATTAATATCTCTTGAGATTCCTCCTGATCTCGAAATCCTTTGCGAAAAGATTAATTTGTATCCATATTGGCTTGGCATGCAAACAATTTATCCCAGCGTTCAGCGATCGAGTAACTATTTTTATTTCCCCCTCGCGGCTTTTTACCGCAGCTGGTAAAACGAGATATAATATAAAATATCGAGTGAAAGTTCCGAACGATACTATGTCCATAATTATTATGTTAACACTTCTAGAACTGTCCATTACGTAAAAGCCCACTTTTAGGTCAAGTGAACTTGAAGTGTTCACAGTGACATTAATAAAAAGAGACAGGCTGATTAGTCTCCCATGTCATTTAAAAATCAAGATATAAAACCCATAAATACTTTAGAACAAGCAAACTGTCTATTTCAGCTTTCTTTTTCATGTGGTTGTGGAGTTTTTATACCACCCATGGGCCTCTGACTTGGCTTCACATGCCGTCGAGAAATATCTCTCAGGCATGTGGTTTTCTCCTTCTGCGAAGCAGTAATGCTCGCGAAGGAGGAAGCGAAACGCGTGAGGGAGAGGCAAATTTCGCGCCCTCACGCCCCTAACCGCCGTAGGAGGAGACGCCCTGGGCGTCGGGAATCGCAGGCCGATTTCCGGCCACCGTAGGCGCGGGCTTGCGGACGGTGAGCAATGGGTAGCGAGTTGTAGGTCGTAGGTTAGCTCGCCGTCCGATAAGGACCAGGCCTGAGTCGACGGCGCGTTGTGTTCCACGCGCGCCTCAAAGAGATGTCAGCAGAATTGACGGGGTCCGTTAGGGCCGATGCCTGCCGGGGGTGCGAAGAAAACCGAAAGGGAGATCGTGGCCCCCAGCAACAGGGCAACCGAAGGAACACGGGTGGGTTTTAGACAATAAGAGTCTGACATGCCCTCCCGTTCCGCCCAGAGCGGGAGAAGTTATTTGATGATTTCCCACCCAAAAAAAAGGCATGTGGATTTCCTCACGATGTTTTCCTTCACCGTTTTTTTTTAAGAAAGTGAAAATTATACAATACGCAAATGAATCCGAAAAGTCAGAGTTGCCTTGAGTTCGACCCGAAACCTCTCACTTGGCAGTCCGATGGTCAAACCACTAGACTATCACTGCTATTCATTCATTCAGTCGATTTCATTATAACCCTAGATGGATATCATCCAATAACAAAGCCTGTTTCGGAAACCTATCCAATTTTTTTTAAAGTCTAGGTTATAAATCAAAGTGATTGTATCTGGGCTCGTAGTGGCTCTTTTGTCCGCACTAATGGAATATCGAAACCCAAAATTTAGGCCAACTGTGTTTGACAGATGGCGTCTCCTAAGGATTGCTAGGCACTGATGCGTAACATGGATGTGATGATTACCTTCCAGCGAGCCTAGAATTTATTGTACTATTTTTATAAATATTAAAAACCGCGAGAAAAATACTTGTGGTGATGTTATCTATTAGTTTAAAAAAAAGTAATTATATCTGAACTGGTTTATTGAGAACACTAAAAATAACCTTAATATTAGATGTCTTTACAGCTCAAATATTTGAGTGATTTATTTTCATAGTTAACAAACATTTTAGCGGCTGTTGGTCCAAGCTTCAGTGTGTATCCGTGTGACTTTTATTAGTTAATGAGGTCATGCATTTTCTAAAAAATCTGCGAAGAAAATCGTAGGTCCTGTGTGAGCATATTATGGTTCTAACCTGCTTTGTAACAAGGACTTCGACATTGCCAATGAACATTTTTCGAACGTTGCAGTTGATTCAATAAGAAGCTAGTGTAGCTTCTCTCATTCATTAATTCTTAGGTACTTTTGTATGTTTCCGACAAGTACAGGTTATAAGTCCTTACATTTGCACTCCGAAATGTCACACAGAGTGAAAAATCCTTTGGTATTTTGGGGTTGAACTTGAGTAGATTTTTGCACTTTCGGTGATAGGCTTTTAGCATGTCGTTCACTCTTTATGTGAAACAATGGGTAGAGATACTTTTGTCAATATTTCACCAAACTAGGACACTTTATTGTGTTTCGAGTGCATTTTATGTTTAAAACAACCTCTCACTTAATTAACCGCAGCGTAACTGACGCGTAAAATTGAAGCGCTAAGTGCAATCGGCACCACCCTGCCCTGCCCTGCCTACCCTGCCTACCCTGCCATCTCACACCGTAAAATATCAAAACAAAGAACGTTTTTTTTTGTTTTTTCGAGCTAATAGGTCATGTTTGCTTCCGAAAAGTGTTGAAAATAATAAAAAATCTGAACTTAATTAAGAATTATTGGCAGTTAATTGATTTAGGCGTGACCTTGCGGAAAATCATTATAAAATACAATAGACGAAGATATATTTAGTAACCTATTCCACTTAACTATTCCTAAAGAGTCATAAAAAATCCTGTAAGAAATCAACACGTGTTTTACCTCTCAACGAGGCATCCTCAGGATGATGATTGACTTGTCGCGAACCTGAACACAGCGTATTGCCACGCCGAGCGCCGGACGCAGACTTAATACTCTACTACTACTACTTTATTTTTTTATTATTGGCACTCAAACTTACCTCTAATAAAATATGTTTTTTTTGATATTTCAAAGTGAATCCGGAGTTGTTAATATTAATATAATGGAATTATAGTTTACACACGATAATTTGACTATATGTAGCATAGCATCTTTTTATTGCTAGCCAATAAAAATAATACAAAAATAAATATTTCAGCCCACCCTAATGGATATGCGCTCGATTAATGCGATGTCCCACAACTGTCAAGTTAGTGTCACTCGTAATACCGTCGCTCAGCGCTTTAAACGGGTTGCGCAATAAACATCAGGTTTGCCGTAAAAAATCTAAGTCTTATGTAAAAGAAGCACTGTACAATGTACATGCTGAGTTTTTAATTTTTGATTCGTCCAAATGTGGCGCCGCCGCCGCGGCCGCCGGAAAGATATATACCATTTTTTTTATGTTTACTAGAGATTTTAAAGTATCCGTGCGGTTATAATAATTGATATCTAAAGCATAAAATAAATTAGGAATAACATACATACATGCAAAAATACTCACGCCTTCAAGGTCAGTAGCTTCCAACCGGGGCGTGCGTTTATTACCAGATATAGGAACGTAAGGAAATGTATCCAATCTCGGATACACCGCGAGGCATACGTCTGCGCTACCACGGATGTTACTCTTTCCATGGTGCGTCGTACGAGCTGGTGCGCGTGCGTACGCAATATCGCGCACCATCGAAAGCCAGCTTGAGAAGCAAAACGAGTGTGGAATAGGATCGTAATAGGTGACATTCTGTAGTTTTGACTTAGTCCCATGGGAAATTAAGAAATTATCGAAAAGATTTCTTACTTGTTGATTCATAGGATAATTAAAACAATTTTCTTTTAAAATCATCATCCTAACAAATTATACAACGTTATGCACAGTTATGCAAGTTCGCATTTCAATACTACCAAGTATATTAAATTGCTAGAACAGCAATTTTATCTTACCCATGGATTGCACGTTTATTAAAATGTAACCTCCGCTCACCAACATTGGATATCCGTTCTGAAATTTCAATATCACATACCAATGCACTACGTATTTTCATTTTATTTAATATAAAAGACAGGATGAAATTCGAACGTATTTATAAAGTGATGTTTCTTTAGTTGGTTAATTTAACATTGACAAAAAAAATATTATAAAGAAAAATCCTTGTTCTAATACTGTAAACGTGAAAGTTTGGATGTTTGTTACTCAATCACACAAAAACGGCTTAATGGATTTGGATAAAATATTACAGACAGAGTTTTTATAACCTAAATTAACACATAAGATACTTTTTATCCCGGTAGTATATTCCCGTGGGGTAATTTCTGACCTCCACGCATGCGAAATCGCGGGCAAAAGCTAGTAAGGTGTAATATTGGTAGATAAAATAAAAACGTCGTAAACGAGATTATTACTCCCAATAAAAGTTAACATTCTTCAATTTTCAAAATCGTTCCAATTATCACGCTCATTATGCAAACATCTAACCACAGCCTACCGCAGTGTCCACTGACCCTATGAATCATTCGAAGTTGACTGAATTTGAAATATCGAGCTGAATTAATAACTCTGTGAAGTGGCAACCAGTATTGTTCATTTGTCACTATTGTTTTTAGCTATTGAGTAAATTATGGCGCTGACAGCCAATGCGGTGGGCAGAGATTGCGGTTTTTGTGCGATCTTGAATGCGGATTTTTTAAGTGAAAACTTCTTTAGGCGCATTGAGCGATTTTTGGTAGGGGTTTTTGGGGGGTAACCTATGAATTCGCGTCGTGCTGGGCTATAGAATGTAGATGGCACTAATACCAGTTTTATTGCACTGCTTTTTTTTGTTTTTAGAGTTCCGTACGTCAAAAGCAAAAAATGGGTCCCTTATAAGATCACTCGTGTGTCTGTCTATCTGTCCGTCTGTAACAGCCAATTTGCTCCAAATCTAATGGACCAATTAAGTTGTAATTTGGTATGTATTTCTGTGACCCAAACACGGTACGTGTAACGTAAATAAATGAAGTTTAAATATGGGGGTCACTTTTGGGGGCAAACAAGAAAAAAAAAATGTTTTGCATACTGTATCAAGTGACATATGAAATAAAAGGGCTTATTGAAAGGATCTCAATTTTTTTATATTATTTTAAAATAAATGTATTTAAAGATATTTAAGAAAATAAATGAAAATTGACCATTCCCCCCTCATCTCCATCATATGGGAAACAACTTACTTACTACTATGTTCTCCAAACGTTTCTTTTGTTACCTTGGTGCCTTTCTTTACAATAAAATTAATAGAACGCTCTCGATTTATGATCTTACTAAAACTAAGTGCAAAACGAAGGTTAGGAACTGACTCCAGGAGTTAAGTTATGAAGCTAAGGACAACTTTTAGCTACCACCGTATAACTTGGTTGTTTGAAAACTAATAAAATATTAAACAATACAGTATAGGTATTTATATATATCACCATTCTGTGCATTTAGCCCTTCACCTTCCTATAATATTTTCTTATACACACATCCACTCACCCCCACACACGCACCCAATACACCACGCACACGCACGCCACGTACACTCACACACATACTTACCTTAGAATAAGTAATAATCAATAGTATAATCTCTCTTTTTTTCTGGTTTTATATAACTGTAGGTATCTTAATAAATGTAATTGCTTCCAAAGAGGCGGAGACCTTTTTTGTGTGGCAAATTATCAAATAACTTCTCCCGCTCTGGGCGGAGCGGGAGGGCGTGGGTTTTAACCCACCCGTGTTCCTTCAGTTGCCATGTTGCCGAGAGCCACGATATCCTCTTTCGGACTTCTTTGCAACCCCGGCAGGCATCGGCCCTAGCGAACCCCGTCAGTTCTACTGACAGCTCTTTAAGGCACGCATAGAACATAACGCGCCGTTGACCCGGGCCTGGTCTTTATCAGATGGTGAGCTACCCATTGCTCACTACCCGCAAGCCCGCACCTACGATGGCCGGAAATCGGCCTGCGATTCCCGACGCCCAGGGCATCTCCTGCGGCGGTTAGTGGTGTGAGGGTGCGAAATTTGCCTCTCCCTCACGCGTTCCGCCTCCTCCTTTATTGTGCGTGGTCAGACACACACTTTGCTATTTTTAGAAAGGGTTTATTTAACCAACTTATATTGGATTAATACCAATGGGAAAGTTATCTTATGTGTACGTACAAACATAGTAAAAATATTCCTTGTTGATCATTCAATAAATTAAAGAATAAAATATGTAAAAGATATTTTCTTAAACATTTTTTCTACACTCAATATAATTTAAATAAATCTGTCAAGTTTAAATTTTTGTGATTATTAAAGCGATGATACTAAATAAGTAACAAGTTTCTATACGTTATAGCCACATAACAATAATTAAAAATGAAATGATATTACTTGGTAAGCGCATAACTTGTGTACCGCTTTGGCAATTTTTTGTTTTTAAATGTTCGTAATAGTCCGAATCAAGTTCTTGCGGAAAGAAAAAATTGAATTGAAAAATTTCCAGTAAAACTGGTGCAGTTTCTGTGGGAATTTTGCATGAATTATCTAAATTTTTACAGGACGTCTGTCAGGAGTGTAGTTTCAGCTAGTACCTAAGTAGTACTTATTAATAGTACCAATTTTTTTTTTCTTGACATAATTTATGCCAAATCTGGATCATTATGAAGCCTCTGAATCCCAAACTAGGTAAGAACCTGGATGTCAGCAGGACCCTTTCTAACTAGCCTAAGCCGTGACAACGGTGAAGAAGCCCACATTTTTTCCCAAGCGATGGTCGGTCGTCATTCTGCGCATTTTGTCATTTCTTATGGAAAACAACCAAGTCATTCCCCACACAAAGTTAGTATTAATATTCGGGCAGTACGTGTAATGAATATAAATCGTACGACTCGTCGGTACACTTAATTTTGAGGTAAGAATATCCTACTGTCTTTATTATAACAGTCTTTTCCGTTTTCGCAGTTTTCTTGGCATGTGAGATGTAAAGCATAAGTTATTTTTCATAGCTAGGCTTCTTCCAAAGTTATTACCGGCAGGCCAGTAATTCGTTTAAACATTCAAAATCTAATTGCAGTCTTATCTCAGCAATGTCAAAACTTATCAAAAATGTAGAGAATAAAGGCGGGTAGCACTCACACTGACTCACGTCATGTTTCACTATTCGAATCCGATTCGAGTAGCGAAACATGACGCGAGTCAGTGGAATTGAACTACTGTGGTTTCGCTACTATGGTTTCGCGGTGAAGGTGTGCAAGGCCCTAACTGAAATTAAAATGCGAACCATGATATACATACGGAAATTGCCCCTCTGTTTAATTCCCTACGCCGTAAGCAAAGGGGCATCTCGCATTTTAACATTGACAACTCATAATCTGATTCACGAATCACCAGCCTGTAGCTGATTATTCGCTTTATTTATAAGGCTATCCATGATTCTCATGCAATTGCGAATCATTGATGGTTAGTCACGAAGAACTGTTTGGATTTCATAGGCTTGGAATCCAGTTGAATGTTGGAATAATAAATGATAATCTGATAGCCCAAATGAGAAGCAGTGTAGTATCCACTTTCTGCGCTCAAGGTTACAGATTCAATTTCCGCATTGAGATGAAATATTTCCGAAAAATAACGTAGGAATCGTACCTATGAGTTCGTTATAATAGTGTGATTTTATTTCAAAGCTGAATATCTTCTAAGTACCGCATTTGAGGAATTTCATTTTTATCTGTTTTTTTATACTAAAATGTCTTCGATTTAAAGTAACTTCTGCGACGGTTGCACACAAAGTTGTGCTGCAATCAATTAATTATTTTAGCCTTGACTTCTATGACCAATTATCATTAGTGGTAAGGGGACCCCAGAGGGTTTTTGAGCAAGCACATGCAGGGCGAAAAGTTGATAGCTGAGTAGGTGCGGCATGACGAGAGAACACCGAAAATATATTTGAAAAGTTTCAGATAGGATCACCGTTTCCCGTGATCAAGAGTCCACTTTCAGATTTTGAAATGGAGCCAAAAATAAAATGATCTTCAGAGCCTTTGATTTTGGTATGTTCGTTTGCGGCCTAACCCATAAATCGATAAATCTGATGAAGAAATTGTGGGCTTTCCCTAAATCTGACGAGTTTGAAAACTCAGATTTGGAAAAATTTTAAAAGAATATTCAGGGCGAATAAAAAAATTATTCTTTGCAATAGTGTAATCTATCCTGATTATTAATGTATAAATATCTGGCGGATTGATGGAGCCTTTTGGCAAATATAACGAAGATAGTTAATTGATTCAGGCGTGACCTTGCGGAAATCCATTATAAAATGATGATGTGGATATGTTTAGTAACCTGTTCCGCTTAGCTATTTTTATAGAATCTTAAACAGACCCTGGGAGAAATCGACACGTGTTTCACCTCTCAACGAGGCATCCTCAGGATGACGATTAACTTGTCGCGAACTCGAACACGGCGTGTTGCCACACCAAGCACCGAGTGCAGTCTGCGCTCGGTGCTTGGTGTGGTTACTAAATATATCCACATCATCATTTTATTAAATATAACGAAATTTCCATGATTTGGGAAAGTGCCCAAAAGTGGTCATAATTTTGTATACATACATACATAAATTCATGCCTTCTTCCCATGGAGGTAGGCAGAAACTACAGAACGCCACCTGCTACGATCCTTACATCCTCCTTTTGCCTCGTTTACGTTCATACATAATTTTGTATTTATCTCTAAATTAATCAATCGAATAGCTTTGATTGATATATGAATTTAAAGCTTCTAAAATCTCTTTAAAATCTTTTCTGAAGATTTTTCCGTATTCACAAATCTAAAAATATCAAACACTTGAAAGTAATGATTAAAAGTTAAGTAGAAAAATTACAACATCGTCATAATACACCATAAACAGAATTGATTATTTCAATATTTTACTATGTCACTATGGCATACAAATTATTTGAAAAACATCCTCATCTTATGGACTATCCAAGGAGCTATCAACATTTTAAAAAATATTCAGAGGTGCCCGGCAATTGTTTAATAAAGCTTGCAAAGATGGAAAATCACAATAGGTAACTAAAATTAACGAAAACGTTAAGCTAACGCCTCGTTTACGTCCTAATACTTTTCTATTCAAGTTTTTATTGTAACTACAAACCTCAGCACCCGATATAGTTACTGATATCGCCCCTAATTCTCAGTGATAGTTCGTTTTAATGAATTTTGTTAAATAACCCTCAACACTTTTGCTTAGGCCGCCAGCTGCAAGTAACAACAACAAGTTGTTTTTAACCGACTTCTAATAGGAGGAGATTATCAATTCGTCTGTGTAATGTTTCATATCAGCATGGATAGCCAAATAAGTTAGGAACGAAAAATATAAATATAATTAAAGGAGTCTTGGGGCCAATTTAGATGAAAACTAAAACAGCATCATTCGATTTTTGAAAAACTATTTTCTCTAGCTAGGAATCGAACTCGTTGATTTTGAAAAAAACACCGTCCGATGGTGTCGCTAATAAGGATCAAATTCTGGGAAGTAGTAACAAACGGCAAAGAAAAGGTAATTGTTAATTTTAAAGATCAACTGAAACCAAATCGACAAATTTATCAGTTAAGCTTTAACATGTGATAAAAATATAATTTAGTATATTAAAAATATAAGATAAAAAGTAAATAACTACTGTTTCAATGCAAATGACCACATCACTTATATTCTTGTTACATAATGAAACTTTTTTCAAAAAAAAAAAAAACAACCGACTTTAGTTTTTATTTTTCACGTTTAGTTGTGGTACCTACCCCACATAAATTCGAATACCACTACCTGCTACTCGTATGTAAGTAACAGTCAAGTGAACTTACTTCTCATATCATCCATATACTAAATGGAAAAAAAATACGTATTATTGAAGCTAACTCAAAAACTATCCAAGCAAATTTTATAAAATTAATATAGGACCACTTTGAGAGTATACCCTTTCAAACAAAAAAGAATTTTCAAAATCGGTCTACAAGTTTACGGAGAAATCATCGACGGACATTTGTATGTCCGCCGATGATTTCTCCATACGCTACGAACATAATAACCTCCTCCTTTTTGGAAGTCGGTTAAAAACGGTTAATAACTTAAAATAATAGTATTTTGTTAAAAATGCACTTCTTCCATTACTTTGCCGTATATGATCACTTCCCAAAATTTGATCCTTATTAGCGACACAATCGGACGGTGCAATAATACGGTGAATTCCTAACTACGGGTCTTCTATCGGAAACTTTTGAAATATATTTTCAGTATTCTCTCATCATGCCGCACCTACTCAGCTATCAATTTTTCGCCCTGCATATGCTTGCTCAAAAACCCTCCGGGCTCCCCCTACCATAATATTTCCTTACCTTTAAAATGGTTTTAAAATAGGTACGGGTAAATCAAATGAATAACGACGTAAACGGGACTTATAGGCATTTATGTAAACCCGGATAAATAAATTCCCATTACTACAAATAGTACGAGTACCTTTACCTATAATAAATTTGTACACTGCGTGCATAGAATATAAACCCCGATATTTTGTAAACACTTCCATGTTTTGCCTAAATAAAATACGCAGGGTTTCCTCAGAGAGTTCCGTTCGCTCATAAATTATACATTTTTACTTTCATTCACCTCGTTAGGCCGTTTAAAGTGGAGCGATTTGGGTGTCTTGTTACTAAATCAGCGTCAAATACATTACTTAAGAGAAACATTTTGCTTATTTAGGACCTTTTCGGTAGAGGACAGCAATGGGGTGATTATAAGATGCCAAAATCAAATGGATTATATGGAAAAGATAAGGCTTTCCACCATTTTGATTATGTAACAAAAACATTGTTTCTCGTTACATCGTCTTGATAGAAAGTGTCTATCATACCTATAGTAAGTTTATCTGCCTTCAAACATAGCTGTGTGTATGTGATTCTGTGTGTGTGTGTGTCTATGGCTAATTAATAACAGCCGCACAGTTCAATCGATAGGTCCATGCATTTCATCGCGGTAGGTCCATGGATGGGTGACCATCTTAACATACACAGACCCCTCCGTGCTTCGGAAAGTACGTTAAACCGTTGGTCCCGGCTGTTATTCGTGGATTTTTGACAATCTTTACGGGTCGTCAGTAGCCCGAAAGGCTGACTACCAGTGCAACCTGGGGCTATCGTATTACCCAGTAACTGGGTTGTAGAGGTCAGATAGACAGTCGCTCCATGTAAAATACTGGTATTCAGCTACATCCGGTTAGACTGGAAGCTGACCCCAATGTAGTTGGAAAAAGGCTAGGCAGATGATGACGCGTTCCGTCGAAATTAAGAGCCAAATCTTCCAAAATTGATCTCAAGCTATTATTTACATAGGGCTACCTATGTTATGTTAAGATCTTGTAATATCAACGTCAAACTAGTTTAAACTTTTTACATGATGACGAAAATCTGAAACATCAATCTGTTATTGTTTCAAAGGATTTTCTCGAGTACTCAGGTACTCGAGAAAATCCTTTGTTTATTTAAAATAACGTATGCGTGGAAATAGAACACATTTCCTCATACATAATTAATTCTTCCTATGTTCCAGTCGGGTTTATGTACACAACTTGTTCACTTAATGACATCTTACTTTACTTTCTGACTTTAAATTCTGACAGTTTTGATATTTCAGCTAAGCTTAATAAATACTTATCTAGATTTAAAAAACACACAGCCTCGGCAAGGAGTTCCATTCCTTTCAAACATTTGTTATTAAGATGTATGTTGACGTGAAAGACCATGGCAGTTGAGAGTATGCCATGCTCAATTAAATGTCTCGCTGATGGTGGCGAGTGTGTTGGATCATTCGGTTTCCTACAAAATGGTTGAGCTGGATGGTGCTGATCCACGCGTTATGTTCGTGAACGGGCGCCGTCAGTTGAGACTAGTTATCTCTTATCTGCCAGAGCAAAATTTTAATCTTATATTTTCAATTGCTTTTGATTATTTTTTGTACATTGTTCTCACATATAGAAGCAAGAAGAATAATGTACCCAGGATTTTATAATATCTATATTTAAAAGAGTGTCCTTGGAGTTTCTTACCCGTTCTTCTCCAAAGAGACCTGCGTTTTGAACTAGCTTCAACTTTCTGACTAACTGACTGACTATTTGACAATTCAAAAGTACCTGTAAATGGTTTAATTGAAATAAATCATGAAAGTGTAGGTCTTACGTGTAGTAATCAGCAATGCTATGATTTAATAGATAAATAATTCAGTGCTTTAACACAAGCCACGAGACAAGCTGCTAATAACTCGTTCGAAGAAAGGCGTATAACCAAAAAGTTTAATTATGTTACTGGTTGGAACTTCCATATAAAACCACTTCACGAAGTCGCGAGGATCGCTTTTCAGAGCCGGTTACTTTACGTAAGGCCATCACAGAGTTACGTCTATGGAAATACGTGTTTTACTAGAAAGACATTTAAAAATAAACTTAAGTGGTGTCACCAAACCTTAAATCAAATAAAAATGGATATTATTGCCAAACAAAGGATTTTGGGTGATTCTAGAAATCTACTAACAATTTATCCTCTAAGCCAAGTCGTGCAGCGAGTGTCAATATACAGGACCCCAAAAAGATCGCTGAGGCATTTGCAACGCAATTTAAAGTGTCAGGTTCTGCAGGAGGCTTGTATACTGAGGAAGGCCATTATGATCACTTCAAATATGTTACTTGATTGTGTTCATAAAATGAAACGTGGGAAGTCTCCGGGGCACGATGGACTTACTTTAAACCATGTTATCCAAGATGGCCCTCAGTTAGCAGATAAACTAGTAGATATGATCATTATTAAGAATATAATGCTTATCTCATGCTTTCTTACCTGAAGATTTTATGAAGTTAGTAATAGTGCCACTGGTTAAAAATAGGAAAGGTAATATTTCAGATATGTCTAATTATAGGCCCATAACACTAGCGACAGTGTTGTCCAAATTATTTGAAAGGTTAATATAACCTCAAATATAAAAATAAATAAACCTTAATAACGCTCAAGTTGGTTTTCGTACTGAGCATGCAACTGACACGGCTATTTTTGCCCCAAAGAAAACTGTTAAATATTATTTAGACAGAAAAACAAATTTATACGCATATTTCCTACATTTAAGTCGCGCATTTGATACAATAAATTATAACACGTTATGGGATAAAATGTTTAAAACTGGTACACCACATGACATTGTTTACATCATGTAGTATTGGTATGAGGGCCAAGCTAACGCTGTAAAATGGGGCCGTGTCTAGCGTTAAGTTTTCAAAACGGGCGTAAGACAAGGCGGATTAACATCACCCATATAATTTAACCTATGTGTGTATGACCTGATCACAGATACTATAATACTACCTGATAAAGGAGCTGAGCGGAGCCGAGGTTGGCTGTTCAATTAACAATATACCTGTAAATAATCTTAGTTACGCCGACGATGTGGTTTTGCTCAGCCCGACTGTCACGGCAATGCAAAAGTTGATACGAATATGTGAGATATATGCGGCATGAATATTAAATGATAAATTTAATAAATAAACAATAACACCAAAAAATAAAAATAAACGCAATAATAATTTATAATAATATATGTATAATTTAAATAAATTTTAATGTATAAATTCAATATGAGTAGTAAAAATTGTATGTATTCAATTAGTTATAAGCCTACCTACCCACACAAAACGAAAGAATTAATATTAAAACAAAACTGTAAACAAATATTTATAGCCCTCCTCTTAATTTTTATTTTGTTATTATGCTCCAAAACTAATGTATATCCTTATGTACCTACCACCTAAGTTCACATTGTGGAATGCAATAAACGTATTGAGTATTGAGTATTGATAAACATGGAGTATAACGTTAAAAAGAGACAACAATGTGTTTTCGTTACAATAACAGCACATTACATATACCGGACATATTTCTTTGCAGCGCTAAGTTGAAATCTGTCAAATGTTTCACATATTTAGGTCATATACTGACTGAGAAACTTAAAGATGACGAGGACATTGAAATACAAAGACGTTCGCTCGCTGCTAAGAGTAATATGCTCGCACGACAATTTGCGAAATGTTCAAATCAAGTGAAAATCACTCTGTTTAACGCATACCGCCGGAACCTTTACACTACTTACCCTAAGGTACACATTCTTCATCTTTTTTTAGCAAGTGATAATTATGGTGTCCCCTTATTTCGCAGACAAAATTTCATTTCCATTGTATTTTATTTCAAAGAAAATGTAAAAATAGACATTATGCTATCCATAATTTTATAAGGGTCCATATTTAAACGTCGAAAATGAAGTGTCGAATTAAAGTCGAATGAGAACTTAGGCTGCACAAGCGAGCGAAGCGAGCTTGGGTCTTGGGGCACCCAGACTCGGATAGGTTAGGTTAGGAGGGGCCCGCCATCCCTTTCGTGGTTATTTTTTAATTCATACAGAAATAAGAGCCCCGCTAAGCGGGGTTCTGTCAACTACGCTAACTCCGTTGATTACGGCTAAAAATATTATTTTTACCCTAAAAAAATATAAAATATCAAAAATTAAGTGTCGAATCGGATGAGAACTTAGGCTGCAAGAGCGAGTGAAGCGAGCTCGGGACTTGGAGCACGCCAACTCGGACAGGTTAGGTTAGGAGGGGATGACGGGGTTTTTAGACCCCAGCATCCCCTTCGTGGTTATTTTTCGTATTATTATCGTTTAAAGTAAGTATTCTACGTATTGATTATTATTCTATGAAATGATAATACGAGAAAAAATTATGTGAAACGAAATTCTATGAAAATGAAAGCTATAAAATAACTTACAACCGATAAATATATCTACAATACGCACATGAATTCTAAAAGTCAGAGGTCTTGGATTCGAACACGAGAACTATGACTTGACATTCCGACGGTCACACTGCGGGCTATCACTGCTGTGATAAATAAATAAGTTACTGATGGCAAGGGATGTTACCTATAGTAGAATTTTCTTTTGTGAGTCTTTAGCTGACAAACAAGCTGGCAAGTCGATCTGATGGAAAGTGGTCAGCACCGTTAACTCCATCGCATCGCAGGTGTGTATGTTTCCATCCTAGAGAAAAACCTGTCTCATGTGTCTCATGTACTTGTGCAGACGGGCACCCATAGCCTTCAAACTGGAATACTACACACACACAGTTTATAACATAATAATTATGTATAATCAAAATACTTTAGTCTTCTTAAACACTACCTTCAATAACACAACACCATTTTTTTCCCATTTTCTCGTCTAAAACTATAAAACCATTATAGAAACTGAAAATAAATCCGGACTAAACTCGACTAAAAAAGACGAAAGAGTGAATTTAAACTTTAAGCCGCTTTAGCGCTCAATAAAAAAGTTTAAGCACTTATAGAATCAGCTCAGTGCTTTAATGTCGCAGCGTTTTTTATCCCTTTCACTTGAATTTTAAAGTACGTGGGTTATATTGGAACATTGTTTGTTTTGTGAAAGATATACGAGAAAGATGCACATATGTTTGAAAAGTACACGTTCCATGGTAATCAGTTATTCAAATTAGTCTATAAGAGTGATGAATATAAATGTTGATGGATCAAGCGGGAGATGAAGACCAAATAATAGAGAGATGGATTATGTGAGCAATGATATGAAAGAGAAGGGAGTGAATGATAGCGTGACAGAGGAGAGTGGAAAAAGAAAAAGTGGTGCGCCAACCCCACGTAACATGGAACAAGGGCAAGAAGAAGAAGACCGCTTTATATGCAATCTTTATACCGACGTATTTGTTGACATTTCCGTAGATACACTGCTAGTCATTAATGCATATCAAGTAAACAAGCAAGCTGCATCCGGTTAGACTAGAAGCCGAACGCAATATATGTAGTTGGATAAAGGCTAGGTAGATAATATTGACGATGATAAACGAGAAATAAGCATTAGGTACATTAGGACTAAAAATTCAAGACGTTTTGATATCATGAAATAACTCCTAACCCACGGGTCATTCAAAATTGACTAAAATAATACTTTGACAATGTAACTGGTCGTCTTTAAGAAGCTTAACGAGACCACTTCTAACACAAAATAGCAGGAAAAGACGAATCAAAGTCAACTCCGATAAAATAAAACGGAAACAAAAGAATAACGGGTAAAGATAAAACGGGGACCAAAGAAGACGTTTTATAGTCGTCACAAAACACTGATTGAGGTCGAATCTCGTAAAACTTATAAATCAGAGCTCAACAATACCTTGGGGTCTGCCAACCCCCTTAAACTTTGGATTTACGATCCGTAAGCCGTTGATGTTGAACTAGAAATCCATTTTGATTTCAGTGGCTGTACCTAATTTGTCTTGTGAACCTACTGGGGATGTTGTAAATCATGTTTCAGGGACAGATATATCAATTTAGTTAGGTATTCGTGGATATGGATATTCAATGATGACTTGGGCCCTGATAAAAGACCAAGCCTTACAAGAAAGAACCTTTAGTAAGTCGTTTATCAGACAAATCTTGAAAATGAAGACAATAACAATAATAAAAATAAAAAAACAACTTGTAAAACTAACTTGAGGAAAAATAATAATGACCTTAAAATTTCCATACCCTGAATATACACCGAGAGCTCTTGTGTTACTACAAAACCTAGTGATTATTTCAGAAGATTCATCAACAGTAGGTATCCTCTTTTCTGGATTTTTTTTACCACTTTTTTAAACTGTTTTACAATAAAATGTGATTATCTTGGTGATAATCACATTTTATTGTAAAACAGTTTTCGGTTCATTACGCACTGAACATAAAAGATAATCCAGATTTCTCAGTAGCAGCCCGGAGTCTAGATTTGTACCCGGTTGATGGCAATAGGCTCGCCCCCTATTACATGGGACTTAAACATAACTTGCGAAATGTGGGTGTACTATAGGTACACCTCTGCCTAACCCTTCGGGGATTACAGGCGTAATGATATGTTATGTTATGTTTATAAAAGATAATTTGCAGAAGACACACATCGTTAATGCAGCTTGAAACTCTGCTTACCCACAAACAACCCGTGTATCTACACGGGTTGTTTGTGGGTAAGCAGAGAGCTTTAATTTCAATAGTCGTCAATTGTTTATCTAAACAATTGACGACTATTGAAATTAAAGCTCTCACACAACAGTCGACGCACCGATTTATTGGATAATCAATCATTTACAATGGGATGTTAACGTAAGCGTATATACAGTAGCCATAAGTACCGAGAAAGTAGGACAGTTTTTCTCTGTTTTACTTAGTTTCCATTAGGATTTATATGTTCCCATAAGATGTACGGAGCCTAGATTTATGCCCGGTTTGTGGCTATGACAATTTCAGACATATTTAACCGCCATACCATCTTGAGCAATCGTGGAGATCACTGCTAGTGCCTTGCCTGCCTGTATGAGAAAAGGCTTTTGCTCTGCAGTGGAACAATAATAAACTGGTTGAGTGGCAACTGGCTCGCCCAACAGATAGGACTTATACATATCCAAAAGTCGAAATATGGATGGACCTACATACACCTCTGTTCACACCACACCACAGATGAATACAGATGGGACACTCCACATTTTAGGTATGAAGCTACAAGTACGCGGTGGTCTCGACGTGTTGGGCCAATTCAGTGAGTGTAACGTAGTCAGAAAATCTAAGTAAGAGTTACGCGATACGCGAGAGGTAATTTCTAGTAGAATATAACTGTCGGTAATTAGCGCTGTGCAACCTGAATTGCACTTTATTGTGTCATAACTAGAGTCGCTTTTTATTTAAATGATTTTGCGGAGTGTCCCATCTGTACTAATCTATGGTTCAACACTCCGAGGAAAAAATAGGCATGGTGTTTTATTATGTTATGTAATTCTTCAATATGCGGAAAAGTTTTCGAATAGCCACTTAGCTATACATACATTTGTGCGCCAATCAATTAATAGATTAGTTATCATTGTTTTTGTTATGATGAACACACTGAATGAATAAAAGCATCGCCAACATAGTGTCTGTGTCTAAGCGCAATATTTTTTCATATTGCGCTATTTCTCTTGTAGGTTAAAATTTCTAAGATGAAATTATTTTAAATAATTCGTCTGCACTCACAATTTTTACGCACCATTTCACTTATTCACATCATTTACGATTTGTTGTGAGCGATTTGATATGAATTGATTGATTTTTTTTGCATGATAATATGTGTGTGTGACTAAAAAGATAAAATCCATGGTGTGAAGTTAAATAATTTTACAAATAAAATTGTAAAATTATTTAACAAATTGTACTTTTTTAAAATTGTAAAGTAAAAAAATATCCTCGAATCATCCAAAATCTTGGTCGTCCCAGTCCATACATCATGGACAGTACCGAGTGCTCAATATTACGCGTTTAGTGATATACGCCATGTATTTGCGTACGCAGCACTTTTGACAATACGTAACACTTCAGAAAGCTTTCCTATTGATCTCACTTTCTGATGGAAAGGCTTTCTGACATTATCATTGATACCTATGCAAATGAAAGGTAGGGTAATTTCATAACATACTCACAATGACAATGCCTTTCAGTTTTACAGTTCAAGAACATTCATTGCGTCAGAAGCAACAGATTAGGATTTTTTTTTTTTTTCAAAATACTTCGGATTGTAATTGTATTAGATAATTAGGGTACTGATTATTGTCAGCCCTTCCCATCCTACTACTAAATTATGGCTTCTCAATGACTAATTTCATCAAGGTCAAAGAACAAACTGTATAGGTGATAAAGTAGTAAAGGTTTACGCTTGGCCGACAAATTGGTGATCGCAATTTGTAAATAGCAGACAATAAAACAATTCATTCGTTAATGATGGTAGCCCAGTGGTAATGGCCGCGACTAACGAGTTGTAGGTCGTAGGTTAGCTCGCCGTCCGATAAGGACCAGGCCCGGGTCGACGGCGCGTTGTGTTCCACGTGCGCCTCAAAGAGATGTCAGCAGAATTGACGGGGTCCGCTAGGGCCGATGCCTGCCGGGGGTGCGAAGAAAACTGAAAGGAAGATCGTGGCCCCCGGCAACAGGGCAACCGAAGGAACACGGGTGGGTTTTAGTCAGTAAGAGTCTGACACGCCCTCCCGCTCCGCCCAGCGCGGGGGAAGTTATTCGATAATTTGTCACCCGAAAAAAAAAAGGTTCAAATCCAAACAGGCGTTTTACTTTGTGTGAATTGCTTTCAAAACGGTGAAGGAAACCGGCATATCCTAGAACCAAAAAAATCGAAGACGTATGACATCTACCAACCCGCACTGGGCTCGCGTGGTGGATTACGGCCCACTCCCTCTCACCGAGAGGAGGCCTGTGTCCCAGCAGTGGGAACATTATAGGCTGATCATGCTAAAACGATTCTGCCTATGCGAATCAAGCATGATAAAAATAAGTAACCCACGTTATAAAAACGGTACGGTATCTATTTTATTGGAGCGCCTTTTACCCCATGTTAGAAAAGCACTCATGCGATTCAGACAAAAAAATTACATTGTTAGATCGTAAAATATGTATGAATTATTATTGGCGCCATATGTCAAACCCTTCCATTTCATTGGCTTTTGAGGGCCGTAGGAAGTCACTTTGCCTAGGACAAGGATATTTTTTTTTAGATTCCAGCCACTCGCAGCTACTTCCTGTAACTTTTAAAAGGTAAGTACGGCGGCTTATGAAATCTGCAATCTATTTGTCCCAGACAATTACTGTCGTGGCAGGAAACACCGCTTACTGGCTTTCCGAACTTGTCGTACTGTTGCACACTCCAAGTCACCTATTCTCCGGACATTAACCGCCATTAACACTCTTCTGAACTTAAACACTGATCTTGATATGTTTCCGAATGAATAGAAGATGATACTGTCAAAATGTAAGTTTTTTATTTTTTGTGGAATGCGTGACTGTGTTAATAAAAATAAATTAAATGTTTAAATAGTGTAATTAGCTTCGGCCGTTCCATTTAAAATAAATGAATGAACATACTAGGCACAGGGTAGGTACTGTAAAGGTTGTCTGCAAAAGGGAATCTTACATCATGCAAGAAGGTAGATAAATAACTCTGGTTGCATTCGATCATTCACGCGAATTTAGGATTAGTTTCAAAATTGAATATGCAGCGATTGTTTTGATAAAACAGTTAAGTGATAGGCACGTAAAAGTAAGGACTTGCTCTTGAAATAAATAGCGAAAATTCAGTACTGCTTCTTCGCCTACTCCATATAGATTCTATTCGCTTCTATACGTGCCTGGGTAATGGTGCTTATAATTATGATCGTTAATATAAGTTAGGGCATAAAGTATGCAAATAAGAGTCAATTTACCATCACACCCCGTTTACCGTCACAATCAATTAATTCCCGACACATAATATGTAGTTCACGTATTTTATTTTTTAAGTGAAAACTTCTTGAGGGGCGTTGGGCATTTTTGAGATGGACTAAGCCATTGATTTCGCGATACTGTAACGCAATTTACCGATACCGTGGAAAGTAAAAGACATCAACGCGTTGATTACCGCGGTATATGGTTTAAAAGACATCAACGCGTTGATAACGCGTTGATTACGCGGTGCCGATTTTTTTTTTCAAGTTTTCATTTCTGTCGGCACTCCCGGAGTGCCATTGTTTTTGTTTTCTTTTTGCATATAATTCTCTTTTTATTTTATATTGTTTTAAATCTCCGAGTCTATAATTGATTTTTATGTTTTTTCCTATTCCTTCACATTTATTAATTAACAGATTATGTTTACATAACGTGTTGTGGGACCCTGGTGATCTGCTATACAAATATTGCTAGTGCAGACACTAGTCTCTCATAAACTAGTGTCACATAGTTTTTCAAGCTTATGTCTAAACTATAAGATGCCATTGTTTGTGAGGAGAAAATAAATTATTTGAATTTGACAACACATTACATCAAAATCAATATTCAATCCATGATCTAAAATAAACGCCACATACAGATGTATTCTATCAGTTATTTGACAGGTCTGTTGAAACGGGTTCAAAGTAAACTTTGGACTCGACCGATGTTTCCCGAACAAACCCGAATTGTGGACCCTAAACCACAGATTAGTACAGATGGGACACTCCGCAAAATCATTTAAATATAAAGCGACTCTTGCTACGACACAATTCAATTCAGGTCGCACAGCGCTAATTACTTACCTACAGTTATGTCCACTTAGAAGTTGCCTCTCTTTCTATCGCTTAACTCTTATATCTTCTGACTACGTTACGCCCACTGAATTCAAAAAGTCGAGCCGCGTACCCTACTTGTAGCTCCATACCTAAAATGTGGAATGTCCCATCTGTATTCATCTCTGCCTAAGCTGTGTATCTGGATTCTTGACTGTGCAATTATTATTGGGATTTGTTTGAGCCAGATAAAGGCTTCTTGTTTTCAATGTAATTGAATATTTTCGGGGGATTTGAGGCTTAATTTGGTTTGGGATTTGAGCGACCTTAGTTGGTGGGATAGCGTTATTTTTGTATCAACATCGGGTGGTGGAAATATGCTTTGGTTTTCTTCAACGGTGCTGAATACTAACCGATTTACATTTTTTTTAATCTGTCAGCTCAAACAGCGACAGCCAAAGACATTTAAATATGGTGACAGCTTAATTTAAGCTCACTTCATCCAAGTGAGACTGCTTACTGCTGAGCATGAGGTCCTGGGTTCGATTCCCGGGTTAGGCAAAGTGTTATTGGGATTTTCTACCTTGAATTTCTCAGTAGCAGCCTGGATTTGTACCCGTTTGATGGCAATAGCCTCGCGCCCTATTACATGGGACTTAAATATAACTGGCGAAATGTGGGTGTATTTAGGCACACCTCTGCCCAACCCTTCGGGGCAGCAAAGCGTAATGTTATGTCCATCTAAGGTATCACTGTGAGATTATTACAGAATTGAACGGCTGGCTACCTCAAATTCAGCTTAGCCAAAGTTTTTTGTGCTACAAATGACGAGTTCAAGCCCTACATGGAACAAATATCTTTAATAGCTACCGAATATTACTTAATGGCCATTTTCCGGGTATAGCTCGTGTTTGTCATATTTCCCTAGTTTGCCTACTAGTACGTTTGTTCCAGAATTAATTCATCAGAAATATCTCGGCTCGAGAGCAGTGGTAACCCAGTGTTAACGGCCCCAACTTACGAGTTGTAGGTCGTGGGATCGAACACAAGCAGGCGTTTTATATATTACATTGTGTAAATAATTTTATGACCACTGCTCACAAAACGGTGGAGAAAAACATCATGAGGAAACTGGCATATCCTAGAACCAAAAATATGAAGACATCCACAAACATCTACAAACCCGCACTGGGCCCGCGTGGTAGATTATAGCACACTCCCTCTCGAAGAGAGGAAGCCTGTGTCCCAGCAGTGGGAACATTATAGACTGATTATGCTATGCTTATCTTTTGCACAATGTTATTGTAAGTAGAATCAGCTTAAAAAGTCGGCTTGTTAGCCACCCAATTAAAAAAAACATTAATATAACCACTACTTTATACCAAAGTTCGACATGACATAGGTACATACGGAAGGAAAAAGCAGTTTCTTGTGGTGCGAATCGAGAGATGCCTATATCTAATGTCTAGCTGAGGACTGCGACAGAGTGGGTTAATTGATTGATTTCTTGAGAAATTAATAGCCTAAGATCCGACCTAGAGACGACCTTCACCCATCTGTTCAATAGATGAAAAGTATTTAAAAAAATATATCGTGAGTGGGTTGAAAAAAATTCCTGACCCGATTATGATTAATTCAAAAATCCTAAATTAAAAGCAATACTCTCATACATACAACTCTATTCACTGAAACACGCTCGTTAAATTAACTAGCCTTAATGTTGTAACTCAGCAAGGCTACATAAACCCAACGCACTATAGTTACACATCTTTATGGGACTGTCAACAAAATTACAACCCACTAATAACAAAATACAACACTAATTACGCTACTAAACCGTTAAATGGCGAAGTTATGGACATATATAAAACGTAAAAATGTCTGATATAAACTTAAAATGGCGGCCGACGCGTTTTATGTTCCCAAGTTATGTAGGCACTGTATCGATATATTGCTTATTTTTACACTTGATTGAGTGAGGGTAGCCTGGTTTTTTGCTAATAATAAAGCCTGTGCCCGAGTCTAAATAAATTACAATGTTATGCCAGTAATGGTAAATAGGACAAGAGTATGGCGTGTATGAACAGATGTATTCAGAACGTAAACGAAGCATAGGTCTCGAGTTTGAACCCAAGGCACGCACCTCTGACTTTTAAGATTAATGTGCGTATTGTATAATTATCACTCGCTTTAAAATCGGTTAAGGAAAACACCGTGAGGAAACCGGCATGCCTGAGAGATATTTCTCGACGACATGTGAAGCCAAGTCAGAGGCCTATGGGCGGCTTTAAATCTCTGACACCAGGTTAGTCACTAACCACACGAAAAGAAGAAGAAGCAGCGGCGTTCTATAGTTTATGAATACAGGACAACGGTCCACCTAATTGAAAGAGGTTACGGCAGCTTAAGGACAGTGGACGTCTGCGATACTTTGTCAATTTTCCGATGAATTAGAGACCTTTGAGGCAAAATTAGAAAATCTCATGAGGCTGTTAATTTATGATTTATTAACCCTTCGGACTTTATTGCAAACAAAATTCCGTGGATCCGTGTTCATCGACTACTTATTTTGATCATCTTCTTTTCGTGTGGTTTGTGACTAACCTGGTGTCAAAGCCGCCCATGGGCCTCTGACTTGGCTTTACATGCCGTTGAGAAATATCTCTCAGGCATGCCGGTTTCCTCACGATGTTTTTCTTCACCGTTTTTTAAGCAAGTGATAATTATACAATACGCACATGAATCCAAAAAGTCAGAGGTGCGTGCTTTAGGTTCGAACTCGAGAACTATTACTTGGCAGTCTGACGGTCACACCACTAGGCTATCACTGCTCTAACTCTCTCTCTCTCTCTTTCTCTCTCTCTACCTCTCTCGCTGTCTCTCTCTCTCTTTCTCTCTCTCTCTCTCTCACTCTTTATCTATGTTGATGATCACACTATACTTTTTTCTTTAACACAACTAAATACTTGTCTCCTCATTTACATCCAGGCCCACCGAAACATACAGAACCTAAATAACAAATACGTTATCCTTTCCTACATCCAATCAACCTATCCAGTAAAGGTACACAAGGATATAATTCAATATCCGTGATGGATAGCATTTCTCATAGTTCCACGAAACATTCCCAATTTCTAACGGTAGTTTATTTGGCATTTCGGTTCACTGTTGGGTATTCACAAATTAATAGGTTAGTTAGGCTTGAGCTACACTACATATATCGTTAGTGTAAAGAATGAAATACGCATGATAGTAAAATCATACTTGCAAACAAGTACTTTGTAGCGTCAGGTAAGGCGCTATCTAATTTTTAAATATTGTCCAAAAACTGTTTCTTTTTTAAAATTGTTTCTCGCAAGTCATTCTAGGAGGTTGACGGCTGCTTAAACGGACTTTCCTGTGGGTTCCTCAATAAATTAAGGCCTCCAGCCACGACATAAAATATACGGACCTCGGCTTAGGGCGTCGCTGGGGGAGGGCAGCAAAGGACAGGGTAGATCGTGTTTAAAAAATTACTTTTGACTTTTAATTACAGAATTAAACATTATTTCATTTCATAAACATAGCATAGTGTGAACATAATACCCACTGTAGGCTGGTACAGTAGACTGCACGTTAGTGTTAACAAAATCCGTATAAGCTGACCCCTTATTCTATTAAAACTCCATGCTAAGCTAAGTCAAAATTCAGAATGTTACTACCAACTGTAGGTTACCACCTACACAGATATCCCTTTCTGTGAGAGGGAATGGGCTGTTGTCTACCACGCGCACCACACTGCAAGATGGTGGATGATATAACTTGTCGATTTTTTTTTTATCTTAGTATTTGCCGGTCTGCTTACGATGTTTTCCTTCACTGTGCAAGATGCAAACTGTAAGTTAATAAAAGTTGAACCCGTAACCACACCCCAGTACTGAAAAACTAACAGGCTCTCCCAAACCGGAGAGTGGTCCCGAATTAAAAGAACGCTACCTTTGTTATGTTACCACAGATATTAATAACCACCGTTGACATTTTGGATACGTTTGGTTTTACACTGTAGACATAGTCAACAATGTGGTATTTAAACAACATGCCTGGCGTGCCTTTACCCTGTGTGCTAACCGAAAGCGACTATCCCGCAAATACGTGTTTACGCGATCGTTTACCTAAATAATGACATACATGCGCGACTTGATTGATCACGCGAGTATGTCATATTGCGCGACGATCTCGCATTCGCGTGACAGTATCTTTCAGTTAGGACGCGGCCTTAGGTACTTAGCAAAATAATCGATTTGAGTCGAAAACACTTCTCGCTGGTTGCGACACTGATAATAAAAAGAAATAAAGTTATCTAGATCCTCATGACTACGCAGTAAAAATAGAAAAAGAACATTTTCCAATATAGAACTAACAAAACTAGGTGAAATCGCATTTACGTTTACGATTTCTACGTGATTCCGATCAGGCTATTTTTATTTCTCTATTTTTACATCTGATTCGACTATCATAAGAAAATATTCAGAAATGTACTACGTATCGTCAGCTGTTTCTTAAAAAAATTAAATTGAAGGACTTGATAACATCTTTGCATAAAAAGAAGTAAAAATTTTAAAAGAACATTGGTTCTATTGTAAGAGAAAAGTAATTTTCATTAAAAAAATATTAGCTGTTCAAAGAATTTTTGTCGCACCGTTCTATCAATGTGTTTATTCTTCATCTATGTCTTATCGTTTACATAAAAATTGGTAGATACTGTTTTGGTAAAGAAAAAAGCTCATCATTTATTATTCAATTTATAGTTATTAATTCTTCAATGAAATTTGTAACAAGGTTTTTCAAAAGCTGACATAAGTTTTAGAACACGAGGTTGGCTCTAGGAAATTGGCATGGACAAAATGAGCGTTTTTCGATTTCATTCGGTACAGAACGCCGCACGTAGGCCAGCTCGAGGTCAAAGTGCTAACACCGACGTAAAATCGACTGGACTGTACAGTAGTACTGTGGCAATCAAAGAAAAGTCTCAATACATTTAGGATATCACTACTTTGACAACACATAATGAGAAAACAAACATGCTCTCCCAAACCGGAGAGTGATCTCGAAATATAGAAACGCTATCTTATTTATGTTATCATAGATATTAATATTACCGTTGACATTTTGGATAGGTATGACTTTACATTATAAATATATACAACAAGGACATCACTACCTCAAAAAACATAATGAGAAAGCTAGCAAAAGCTATAAACTTATTCAGTTTATATAGGGAGGGCAAATAAAAGAAAAAAAGGTACTGGTAATTTAAAATTTGCAACCAATAAAATGAATGAGAAACTTACTATCGTCTGGCAACATATTAATTAACAAAGTGCCCGTCTAGACTTTCAATTACATGAAAATCAATAATAAGTTAATAATCCAAACGTTGCACTGTCTTTTGCACTGCTTTGTTTAATAACATAACTCTCAATATAGCGAGGTCCTGTACTTATACAAGATGAAGAAGATAATATGAGAATAGATTAAACTTCGTAAATCGAATTACATTCCCAGACCGGCCTACAAAAATTCAACCAAATACAGGGTGGCAGGAAATACCGTCAAACATCGACGCGAACACTGTTACCATGGATCAGAATCAGTACATGATTCTGAACCCTCCTGCGTTGAAATTATTTATCGGTCATCTAAAAAAACCTGCTTTCCGTCATTTTGACCGCGTAGGTATTGCACTTTTCTACGAAACTGCAGATTTTTTAAAATAACGGGCGATAAATTTCAACCCAGGGGTTCAGAATCATGCACTGCATTCATGGTAACTGATTTCGCGTCGATGTCCCTTATCATCTGCCGAGCCTTTTTCCAACTATGTTGGGGTCGGCTTCCAGTCTAACCGGATGCAGCTGAATAACTGTATTTTACATGGAGCGACTGCCTATCTGAAATCCACTACTTAGTTACTAGGTAACATGATAACCCATGGTAAGACTATAGTTGTCAGACTTTTGGGTTTCTAACTACCCGTAACGACTGTCGAAGATCTACGAATGACAGCTGGGACCAACGGCTTAACCTGCTTTCCGAGGCACGGAGGGGTCTTGGTATGTAAAGATGGTCACCCAACCGCGGCAAGAGTAGCTTAACGTGATCGATCGACCCGTGCAGCTGTTATTACTTAGCCACAAGCCCCTCTTTCGCGTCGATGTCCCTGACTCCCTGTATATCCAATAGTTTAATCACTATAGTTAGTCAAAGATTAGCGAAACCCCTAGTAGGCTAATCACTAAAATCAAATCCGAACATCGAAATAAGTGGTTTTCAAACGACACTTTTTTTATTTCAATGTTAGGATTTATTTGATGATGACATAAAACTCCTACTCATTAGTATTGCCACTTTTTTCATTTATATTTATATATTTTTTATTTTGTTTTTGAAAAGAGACTTTTGTCTTGTTAGTAATCAGTAATCTCCCTCACAGTTATTTTGCATCTGATAGCAACCAATAGAATTGTGATTACAGACCTTATTACAAAGACAATAAAGATCACTGTGATGCAAAGTCAGAGGGAAATAACTGTGAAAGGTAAAACCTTTCTGCTATTTACCATACATAAAACGGAAGTCAGCTTAAACAGACATTGTTTCAGCTTGACACTACACATTGTTACAGCGAATCTATTTTCACGCCTCCCCTTAAGACCTAAGCCAAATATTTTTTGATTTTCGAGCGTGTATTCGTCCCATCATGACTTATGCGGGTGCCGTCTTTGCTCATGCAAAACCCCACCATATCCACAGGTTGCAAACGCTCCAAAACCGATTCCTCCGTAGGGCCACAGGCTCCCCCTGGTATGTTAGGAACGAGAGTCTCCATCTCGACCTTAGAATTCCTACGATCCACCAATTTCTAAAACGTCTTGCAAAGCGTTATTTCGACTCCGCGGTCAATCATCGCAACCCTCTGGTTGTCGAGGCCGCCAGTTATGTCCCAAGTAGGATTAGCCGTACCCGCCGACCTAGGCACATTGTCACCGACCCTGATGACCCCATAACCCTCCTTCAGGAGAACAATAGGGCTACTAGTACTATACACAGACACAGACTCCTCCCGTCATTCCGACCTCGCCGTCGAGGTCCTTTGAGATCGCGTCCGCGCCCCCGAGTAAATGATACTCCTCCCCGACCCTTGCTCGATAACGAGGTGCCAGCAGTGGTTTCAGCTGTGCACGTAGCTTTAAATTCCCCGATTAATAATAATGATCGAAACTTTGATCCAGCCCCTGGCTGGAGGCTTTGAGTGTAGCAGCTTAAGGCAACCACAGGATTGACCGGTTAAGTAGTCATGACCTCAGAGGTCAGCTACGAGATGCCCAACAGGAAAAAAAAAAAAAAATTTGATTTTCGGATAGCTCATGACCTTTAGAGGTGCCATAAAGAATATGGAATAAAAATCTCGACTAATTAAAAAGTTATGCAACAACGCGAAATTTCGCGGGTATTCTAGTTAAAATACAACCCATTATTAAAAGGAACCAGACATTTTATAAAGCTTTTATAAGTTACCTTAATATACCCTCCGAACCAAATTTCGGTCACGACGGCTAAATTTTAGCGGAGATATAATGTGATCAGAAGTGTGAGCGCAAACAGAGGTGCCCTCCCTCTTCCCTCACTCTCATAGTCTGATGGGCCATATCTCTAAGTTACCTACTATGTTATTTAAATGTTAAAGAAGGGAGACATACATAGGTAACAATAAGGTCTTCATAATCTCAACTCAATTGTTGATTTGCCTTTAGAAGGCGATAACAATAAAAATTCGATTGTGTCTCGTTAGTGACAGTTGAACTCATAAAAGAAACAATGAAGGATCGTCACTTAATTATTAATTAGAAACTTTTTCGATCCGAACGCAAATAGAATTACAAATAATTTCAGCTTACCAAAAACTTCGTTATCATAATTTGGCCGCGATCTTACATTATGGAGGTAAAGTAAAGTACACGAGGAGAGTTTCTCGCCAAACGAGAGTCGAAAATGTCCGTGCGAGTCTCGTCGACAAGACTTGCTTGTTGCTCTATTGTGTTGAAACTTTTATTGAACGAGAAGCAAGAAGTCGCCTTTGAATAGGGACATTATGTCATACAAGATTCGTCAGGCGACTTACACGAACTGTCTCAAACTGTTAATCGAAAACATAAAATATCATTTTGTTTACACTAACGTTTAGGCGAGACGATTCTCGCTATTCGTCATGCGAGTATCGTATGTAGGTATTATTTAAGGGTCGTTTTCAAAATGTATGTACATTTTGTTGTAATTATGTGTCCACCAACTTGTTGGTAAAAATAAAATAAAATACATTTTGAAATGTAAACATATAAATTAACATTCAGACTAATTAGTAGTAAAATTGCAAGTATATTTTTTTTAAATATGTAAATTGGTTCTTTTGCTTTGAAAAACTACATTTAATTCCTGTCATAATTTGTTTCCCATACAAAATTGATATGTTCACAGTCGCGCGTATTTTAAAAATGCAGCAAATTATAAATAATGCACGCACTATGTAACCAGATTCAACAATGTCTTGTCAGGTGAAGGGGTAAGTTATTAGAATTATAATATAAAACAATATAATTTTAATAAACCATTTATTTATTTGCTCATAAACCCGTGTCTCATATTCCATTCCATTGTGTGATTCCTTTTTGTAGCGTTGATATTTTATAATAATAGAAGTAAATTCAAAATTTAGTTTGGGAAATCTATGCGGCAAAATACAACGAGAGGGTGCTAGTTTTTTTCGGCTACGCCATTTTGTTTAGTAACTTTGGGTTTCTATTCGTGCGCGTCGTAAAAAAGACTGTAAGAAGTTGTGTTAAAAGTGCCAAATTACATGAATTCGGTAAGTACTATACTTTACAGTGCAGCATGTCAGTATAGTTAATGCTATAATAAAGTCATATGCATGTTTCACGAGTAACTCGAACGTGAATTTTTTTTTTTTAAGGCTAGGGAAAGGTTAATTTTGTTCAATTGTGTGAGTGACCATTGTGTTACTATGTTTGTGTCACGAGACAGGGTTTGTCATAGTATAATCACTTAAATGTGAATAGTAATTCCATTTCCTTTTTAGGAAAGATGCCGTTAATGCCCGCTGAACGACTAAGACGTTACGGAGAACCTTTAAAATCAAAACATCCACAATAATGGAAGGAAGTACAAGAAAAAATTTTGATTAGCTTCGTTGATTTCGTTGTGACTTTGCTCTTATTCTTCAACTGTGTTACTTTTGTGTTACGATAACACAAAAATTACAGAAAAAAAAGTGCATATATTTTGAAAACGACCCTTACACGCATCACGCTTTTATCACATTTCGATAATCGCCTACATATTCGCAGCGAGAAACTTTCTCCGTGTAAATGAACAATAATACGTGTCGTAAGTTATCTCAAAGTAATTAACTTCGGTAAACTTGTTAACTTTCTAACTAAATACGTGGGCAGCAGTTATGAACAAAAATTATGTTACTTGCACGTATACTCATAATTTATATTTTGTAGGTTTACCTAAGGATAAATAGTTATTGTAATAATTTCAGTAATGTTGGTTTCTCTTATTTGTTTAATGAATTTAGATTTTTGTTTGTTTTGATATCTAATTAGTCAATAATGACTTTTATTTACAATTATTATTGTCCGCCTGTATGCCACAACTGCTAGACAAAAGCCTGCTTCCCCCATGGCTTCGGTCTAGAGCCAATGTTAACTATTGCTTATTGGTGTTTCCCAGAACGTCCAACCACCTCTTATTTTAAAATAGTAATAAATTCATTAGCAAATGCGTACTCAACTGACAAGAGGAATGTTGAAATCCTTTAGTTCAAATAACTATCCTTTGTAAACTCTTCAGCAAATACATCTGACTTGGTCACCACTAACGGCATCAAAGTCGTTTAATAGTAGAATAGTTTTAACTCCAAAATTGCTGTAATTTAAACGATGAGGTGATAAAATTTAACAAGTATTTAGGTATATGGGATAGCAAAGGATGTTTGAAGACCATAAAGGCTAACCCCCATAAATATGCTACAAAGTTATACACCATACTTAATGGGGTAGAACAGTAATGTGTAGTAATAATAAGAGAACATCAAATTTTGTTGTTCTTGGCTACATGCAGATGTATTCTGATCGATCTGTATAGCTATTTGCAACCATTGAATATGCTTCCGTACCGAATCGTGCTTCAATCGAAATCGAAAAATTTATCGACAAATTCTTAACAGGAACTATTTGCTGTCAGGAGTAGGGCAAATCAGGTAGGTAATTGACAATGTCAGCTTTCTTTGGATTATTAACATAACTTGTATTGATCGTCATCATAACCATTCTGGGCTATCATGCGAATGCCTGTGGCAATCAAAACTGTCTTTTTTATCCTTTAAACCCAAACAAATTTCCAATATGATATGGAAGTAAGTAATTTAGAAAACCACAAACCAGCAATCGTAACTTGGGTCGCCCATTGTAAATGGACCGACGTAGCAACATGCGACGAAAATAGGAAATGTGGAAACCAAGGTATTGTGACGGATCTACGAAGAAACGATATTGACGAGTGGACTATGAAAGGCTTAGCTTTTGAACTTTTCCCTCGTTTTAAACGCGATTATACATTCAAAATAGTAACAAAAACATGCACTTTGTTAGACAAATTCCTCATCGATTTTGACTCAAACATAGCAACTGTTACCTAATATATGGACGATATTACCAGCCTGATGCTATTGTCAGGCGAATTAATAGGCACATACAAATCACAGAGCCAATATCCGAGGCATGTGAAACGTCGATATTTGTTCAAACATTCATCAAAGCTAAATAAAATGGCGCGCGAAACGACATTTTTTGCTAAATAAAAAGTGTTTTTATCTAACATTCAGGGTTGTGTGCAGACGTGATTTGTGGATTTGTGTGCTGCGTTGATTTTTTTGCTATTCAATTGTTTCTTTAGTTTGTTAACCGCTTAACTATATTTTAATAAGGAACAACATCCTGGTTGATGGTGCAAAAATGACGTAATTCGAAAGAATTTGCACACACACGTTTTTCTTGCCATGAAAAACTACGGTTTATTCATCATGTGTAGGCACGGTTGTCAGCGTTGTTTGGATCACCATGGAAGCTCGTTGACAGACACGTTTCTTCTACGGCGCTGATAATGTGTGCTGTTTTTAATCTCTGCCGAGAGAAACCGAAGTATTATATCGGAATGTTCCTCATACATTTACACTGGGTTACGAAAAAGGTTACCGTATTTTTTCCGGCTCTCCGCGTTTCATCTTCAATATTAGCACGAGCATTCAATTAACCTATATAGTTTTAATTAAAATTAAATAGATTTAGGAAAATAAATAAATCACTTAAACGATACCCTCGAAAGAGAAGGGATGACGTCACATGTTTATGTGCCATACACCACCGCTGAACTAAATATATTGGTATCTTTTATAAGCAGCCTATCAAAAAAGAAACTTTATAAGTTTGGACTGCTATAAAAATCCTTAAAACTACTATCATCATCATCGTCATTGGCAGGCTTTGATCACTGCTGAATATAGGAATTCCGTGTTCTGTGTGAGTCTCATCCAGAAAACTATTACATGCAGGGTAGCAATTTAGCCACCTACATCCGTCAAGGGGGTGATTCTACCCGTCATACTAAACAATTTTCGCTATGAAACTTATATCCGTCTCGGGAAAAAAGAACAAATTCCTATACAACATTATATAGACTATTTCGATGCATGTATGTTTTTTTTTTATCGGTAATGAGTTTCATAGCGAAACTTTTTCAGTAAGACAGGTAGAATCACCCCCTTGACGTATGCAGGTGACTAATCTCCACCCTGTATAAGAAATGTTATTGGTATATGTCAATTTGATTTTATTCACATTTTTTTCTATTCGATATTTGACATAGAATTTGTATATGTTCGTTCAATTTCCAACACAAAATACAAGCATACATTTATCAAAAATCCAAACGAAATGCTAACCAAACCGACGTTTTTTATTGAAACGAAAATAGGATTACTGTATGATCGACGCGTAAACGACGTGAATATGGGATTTGTATTGAACGAACCGTTTATTTCCGATACGTATGAAAACCAGAATGAAATAATAAAAGCGAAGGTCGATCGAAAGTAAACGGAAACGTAAAATGTTAAATGTTACAACAAAATACCTTGTGACATATTGCAATTAAATGAAAGATAATTTAAAAATCATATTAAAAGTACACTTTGTAAACAAGCATATTACAAATTAGAGGATTGTATCCAAGATAAGAGTGCTTGGAAACATGCTGATCCTGCTCCATAGGACAATTTAGAATCAAGACAAAATCAAACAGGTTGCTAATTTAATTGTAAAATTTATAATTTTGTGTTATATGACATTGATTTTACATTCTGTGATTACTTCCTCACACACTGACTTATTAACTTTAAAAACATTAGGGAAATCGTCTACTTTTACAATGTTTGTAAATATGTGAGCACCATGTATCTATCACATAATTAAATTATCTGTCGTTGCTTCACTTTTAATTCTTTTTACCTATTGTGGTATAGTTATTTTATTCTAGGTGCATCGTCTTCACATATAATTATTTAACTAATGTATGTACTTATACAAACTATTGTAAAACATTTTAAAAGAGTAACGGTGGAGTTTCTTGCCCATTCTTGTCCATACGAAAACTACCTTTTGGAAGGGGCGACTAGAATCAATTATATTATTCTGTAAATTTTGACTTGATTCTGGAAAAATGCCATACATGGGCCTATTTGAAATAAATGATTTGACTTTGACTTTGACTTTGTAAATGGAAGTTTTAATCCCCACGCTGAATAGTATAAACAGTTTCTACAATGAAGAGGTAAATAGTTATGCAAAGATCGATTTAATCAACGTACCTGTTAGTAGAAAAACATAATTGGAGTTTTCTAGCAAGTTTTGGCGCAGGTGTATTATTTTTAATCGGTTTGAGCGGGACTGGTTTCAAAAACGAATCGGTGACCCAAATCACAGATAATATAAATGAAGCTTAGACTAAATATTTTTTTTTGTAATAGAAAATGGTAATGCATTTTTTGTAAAATATTTCGTTAAAAAAGTGAAATCGAAAACTCACACAGAATTATCGTTCCAAAATAATTATAATCTAAGATCGATGACACATTGAAATAAATAGACTTCCCTTCCCAAAAGAGGCATTTTTAAACAAACCTGTAGTAATTGAGGATCTGCGCGAAGACTCCAGGATGCCTATCGAAGAAGTACTCGTTGAGGACGGGGTCATAGTTGGCCAGCGCCTCTGTGAGGCGGGACAGTCTGGTGGCCGGGATCTTCTTCAGCGTCGCCTTGTACGTCTCGTATCTGGGGAAGAAAGAATTTTGAGGTTAAGACTTTTTGTGGTATGGTTTTGATAGGATGGAGTTAGAACATGTTTTGCTCGTGCAGAGAAGCATTACCACCTAGGATATATTTCCATTTATCTCTGACTGTATGCAGTAATGTTTCGTTAAGGTTTGGAAGGACGTTAGGAAGAAGGTGCTCATGAAATAAAATTTGCACTGTATAAAACATTTCACACACATCAGCTTTGTGGATGCAGTCCACGTAATAAATGATAGTAATATTTTTTCCGTTACACTCTTTATCGAGATAAATATTTATCCGAGTCCGGAGAGACGGTTGCACCGTAAGAAATATTCAGCACAACAACTTGTATACCATAGTTACCATGGTAAAATTTATCCTCTAACAGTTGTTACGAGTCGCGCAAAACTTAGATAAACTGACCCAAGCTTTGGATATCGGTGTAGCCTAGTATATAATTGGTTTAGCCGTCACTCCGTGTAAAATCCTCCCGGAATATCAGTTTTTGGTTAAATTGGAAGCTGACCCTAATACAGAAACAACCCTGGCAAATATAGTAGTTACAACTTTCACTTTAATCCCTTTAAAGTTAACTGTTTCTAGTTTCCTGATTGTAAGTACATAAAAACCTTAGTCATGCTCTAACGGCCCTCGTTTAGGAACTGACTGACAATTTAACTTACTGAGTTTATCAATAATAGCAACCGTTCTGGGGTGAAAATATTTTCTTGCCCTTTTTTGTACGTGTAAAACTTTAAGGATGTTGCAGCTTCCAATACAAAACAGGTGGAGTTGAAACAAAGAATTTTGCTTTTAGTTGGTGGCACGAATCGTGGTTTTTAGGGTTACGTAACTTAAAAGGAAAAACGGAACCCTTATAGGATCACTCGAGTGTATCTGTCTGGCAGGCTGGCTGGCTGTCCGTCTAAAAAACTCTGCTGGTTCATAGAAAAGTGCAATACCTATGCGGTCAAAATGTATGGAACAGCTGATTCTTTTTTAATAACCGACGAAAAATCTGACACACCTTCTGAGTCTGACACACCCTCTCGCTCCACCCAGAGCGGGAGAAAATATTTGATAATTTCACAACCAAAAAAAAAAGCGAAAAGAAAGCTGCTTCTCATACAGAGAAGGCACGAGCATTGATCACCATGCTTGCTTATGAGGGGTTTGTGATTTCAGACTTATACAACGAGCTATTGCAATTGTTTTATCTACATTGAGACAACCCTCCAGTTTCGATACCTACTGTTATTAAGAAAGAGGAAATTTTTCAGACACCTTATTTATCATCTAAATTGCACCAAAACAGCATAGCAATAACAATTTTAATAGGTGCAAAGTTCAACAATGGAAACTATCTCGATTAAAGGAGGTGCTCTTCAGAATACAGTTAGAACTTCCTCGAACTACCCTATTTGCATAAAAAGAAATGCAAAGTGGAAGACGGTAGTTTATTAGGATAATCTCATTTATCTTCGTGACGTAAGTTTGAAATTGGTATTTTTGGTTTTATACAATAAAATAAAGGTGGAAACATGTTTGGATTGTTCGTGTATTCATTAAATCTTGGTAGTATTCCTCTTGTGGTAAATGCATGAAGTCTTGGTAATAGTTTAGCCAATGATATAAATATGTCGAAATAGACAGTCAAAGCCATGAACTCGTAAAAAAAAATAGCATCCAACTGTTGGCCGCTGAATGCACGCACACTAGAAACGAATGACGTGGCGCGAGTGTGAGACGTAGCAGTTACGTACACCAGCATAACTAAGTTGGCTTGTTTGTTTTAGTTCTTTTGCAGCGACACTCTACCAAGACATATAAATAATTGAAGAGTTTAGCATTTGGGAAATTGTTAAGCCGGTAATTTCCACTACTACTTATCCTAGTTTGTTGAGATTAAAGCAAATGTATCATCACTTCTTGAAAGCTATATTTATTTTAAACTTATGTTTCCAGTGCTTACGACCAAATCGCTCACATTTTAGTAGCATTATCCCCCCTACTTACCTATATTACTACTAACCTAATAATAGTTGTTGAAAGTAGGACATCATAAATATAACACAAGAAATATATTTCCGTCTACGACAAAATTCACACGAAAGATACTCGGGCCTAAAATGCTGCCCTGAGGAACTCCCTCTAAATTCAACATGCTCGAACAAGTTATTCATTCATTCCCAGAGCAGCAATACACACTTGTGAATTCCCGGGGTGCGGTACCAATCCATTCCAATTGATCTGCTAAGTGGTGAACTTGTTCCAGTGTTGGTCTGAACCTAACAGTGATTTCCCATGAGTCGTCAGAAGTGGTTAGTTTTTATTTGGTGTTTGGGATGAATATGAGTGTTTTTTTTATTGGCGTCATAGGGTATATGGAAATGGTAATTAAACATGATATAATACTATTCCCCGTAAGGTAGACAGAGCTATAGTACACCGACATTTTGCCAGTTATGTTTAAGTCCCATGAAACAAGATGCGAGCATATTGCCTAATTAAAATTGTTTTAATTTTAGTTTGTAATGATGTCAACAAAATAACGAAAAATGTAAACTTAACAAAAAGGACTTTTTGGTTAAAAGCTAGTTGAACATCAGTTCCCGAAAGCAAATATTAAGGTTCTGAGCTACAGTTTAGCCAGCATGAACACTGCGGGCACCTGGCACCAATTTTATTTAATTCGGAGCTCCAAGATCTGACAATTGACGAACTGAATACTATTTTATGAAGTTACAGCATTCAAGCTGCTAATAAATGTCGATCAACGGAGCCTTTCATTTTGATATTAGGGCGGAACACCGTTCTCTAAAGACCAGTCTAGATTTCTTCTCAATTTATTATTCCTAAGTGGTGTATGTGGGTGTGTATTCACACTTACCGTTCCTCACCTACGTCTGATTTCCCTCGAGAGGAATCCATGATTCCTTCACCAATTGTACAAATAGACTCTCCAAATGTTTCAATGCCTCATATGAATTCCGAATTTAGTTACTTGGCTTTAACTGAAAAGTTGAATACAATAGCTTTGTGAATATATGTGTAACTTTATTTTAAAAAACTAGGTCCATGTTGTGAAATAAATACAATTCATTGTTTTTATTTGACCGTTATTTGAACATGGACCTACTACTATATTTTCGGCATTTTACATTCGTTAAAGTTTTATATTTCAATGGATTCGGCTCGTGTATGTTTCAGTTTTATTCTAAAGGCTCGGAACAGACAGGCACGACGCATCGCGATGGTGCGACGCGATTCTGGTAGAAAAATTTCCATTAAATTTTCATTGAAATTGTTTTACGACGCTACAGAGCGACGCTACTGTAGTTGCGTTGCTCTGTCGTGTCGCGCCTATCTGCGGGAGCCTTAACTCTCGTATTGTTGCATGTTGTTTTTAATTCCAAAAGAGTAGATGTTAATTTACTCTGATATGGAAAAAAAAAAAGATATTTAAATAAACTTCTATCAACGTTGGTAAAACGTATGAAAATATGTTGAAAATGATGAAGAGTTCTAACAAGACATAAACCAAAGTTAACAAGCCTGCGAATAAACATGCTCCAATTTCCTAACATTTAAGTAAGTATTTACAATTCCAAAATCATCACAGAAGTTTCTCGTAGCACAAACATTTCATATTTTAGCATATCCTTATGAACTAACCATCTTCAAATTGTTAGTCTAAGATTTTAGCGTTCTAAGTTCATCACAGTATTAGGTAGATGTTATTCCTTTTAGAGGTAAGAAAATTAATCTGGGTCGCTGTCAACTGATACGGTGAAGAGGACTATTTATTATATTCCTTTTAATATACCTCAGCCAACTTCTAGAATAATGGCACGATAATATTCAAACATTCCACAAGCATCTTTGAGAATAAAAAAGTTCCGACAACCAGTCATACCATCATGGTATCGTGTTACCCAGAAACTGGGTTGTGGAGGTCATATAGGCAGTTGCTCCATGTAAAATACTAGCATTCAGCTATATCTGGTTAGACTGAAAGTCGACCCCAACATAGTTAGGAAAAGGCTAGGAAAATTGATTTAACATTTTGTTATCATTCTCGACACAATCAACGCACTAAAAGCCCACTTCAAAGCATTTCAGTAATAGCTCTCGGTTTAAAGTTCTCTAGACACAGTTAACGATAGATTGTTGTTACAGGAAGGATTTACTACCAAACTGAGAGTCTGTAACAGCAACTGTTATAAGAAAAGTCTTTATATCTGTATTTATGTTTGTTGAAAAGGAATGTTGATGTAATCGGATCGATATGTGACGTTAAGTTGTTCTTATTGTGGAAGGGTAAACATATAGAGATATTTTACATCGAGACCCCCCGTGCATTGAAAAGGACGTAACATGTCAATCGACTGATGGTCGATTGTTATTCAAAAATAAATAAAAACGAGAGTGAGCCTTAGAGTAGTCGCATATGATGTGTAACATCTGACTTCTCACCTTGGTAATAAGCAACATGAAAGGGGGGGGGTGACCTCGTGAAGGTCGTTTCAGACGGCCAACTCTAGCATCGCGAGTCCTCATTGGTCAAATCAAATAGCGAATGCTTCCCCGTCTTCCTGTTACAAACTTTCGTCCCTTTTCACGAAATCGCTCCCACAGATTACAAGACAACCTTATATGTACTGTGATTGCAGGAAAGCGAGTGGAAAAATTTTACACATCAATAATCATAATGTTACCTCTGGAAAGGCGTACGTTAAGTCAACGTAACTTTTGTAGTGACATCTATTAAAATTCAAAACTCAAATTAGGAACAACGTGATTATTTCAGAGATTTTCTTCATTATAATAGTACTAAGAATATTTTATAAATATTAAAACAATTTTAAAAACTTCAAAGGACCTCGCCTATAAAGCTTTTTTTATCCGTTAAATATACCCAAAAGTTTCTGCCTATTCATTCATGAGAAATTTTAATTTGGATCAGATTTTTTTGGTCGTTAAACTGGGGTTTCATTAGAATTTTGATTACTGAATCGCAAAAATAACCGACGTAGTCTATTTAGGCAACTTGTGGACGGCAACAAGAGGGTGACCAGTATTGTTCAACTGTTTGCTATTTCCGAATAACAAATTAAAATCGCCTACGCATTTGTAAGCTATGCGTAGGCTAAAGGCAATAGGAAGTGGTAAAGGGTGGGCGTTTTGGGGGAGAGTCTTATGTAATTTTGACTTTCGAAAAATGCTGATTCTCAGCCTAGTTTGAATAAATGACTTTTGACACAATTTGACCCAAACATTGATTATGATGTCCTTTTAACGACTCTTAAAACCTACTGTATCACCTTGAAAATACTGGTATTCAGATACATTTAGTTAGACTCGAAGCCGACGCGAAGGACAGATAACGCCCTCTTCCAGTACAGCCCCTTTAAATAGAAACAGGGGCGACGTAGTTGGGGACATCCGTCGTCCCCCATCACACTGGACCCGAGATGGCGGCGGGTAGTCTTCCACGCGCGCCACTCTAAGACGTAACGGAGTTCAACACCTCGGTTCCCCTAGGGGAAGGGGCCCGCAGCGAGCGGGCCGTCACCAGTCCGGGGCAGCTGAAATCGCATTCGCACTCGCAACCCTACGACGCAAGTGTGCGAGGGAACACTGAGGTTATTTTAGTCAGTAAGTCAGAGAGACCCCTCTGAGAGACCCAGAAATAAAAAAAAACCGACGTCAACATACTTAGGAAAAGGCGAGTCTGGAAGGATTATGATATGACTTTGAATCAGCGGTAGAGATTGACAACTCCGAACATGAAAGCGGAGGTAGGAAGTTAGTATTAGAAATACATTCAAACACGAGCAAATTCACAGTAAAACCCTAGCAACTTTCATGTTGTGTTGGCCACGCGTCAAGACATGGTTATCGTGCAATAAATCCCAATTAACTAGCAATAAATCAACTGCTAGTGTTCAGGGTATCTGGGCAAGTATGGCGGGAACGAGAGAATTTCAAAATAGTTAATGTAACACGTCTTTTAGCTTTAACACGTTGGGAGAAATATGTGTTGGATATGTTTCGAATTTTTAATCTAAACGAAGATGAATCCTCCTTGAGGGTCTTTGACTGGACGTCGTAGCGGAAGGACGTCTCGAGCGCTCCGTGGTGTAGTTTTTTTGTATCGTTTGGCGTGCGCCGGCCGTAAAATAACATCGTGATAATTGCCGCTCAATAAACTCGACCAGTGTTTTTGTTGATTGATGTGGCTGTGACGTTAAGTGTCGATAAATAAATACTAATATTAATACAGTGCAAAAGTGAGGTGTGCTAGGCATTCTTGAACCTATGCGAGCAATCCAGGGCAAGCGAGGGTCTAATCGTTTGCCGAAGGTTCCAGGACCACTCAACGACGGATCCAGAATAATCCGGTGAGCTCATTCCATGTCTTTCAGGGCGTTGCTTCCCTCTGCAAAATACACAACTTGACCTGAGTAAGACTGCGTCAACAGACGCGCGGAGCCGACTATTTCATAAGCTATCTACCTAATGATCACCTAGTCAATACATCGAATTCCAGTATTACAAAGTCAATGATAAAGTTGGCTCCATCGATAGATTCAGATACCAAAACGACTAGCTTTTTGAATAGTTTCTAGCAAGTGTAGCGACCAAGAGGACTGAGTTCAACTCTCGACTCTATTTCGATTACGTGGCTAAAATCCAGTGTCAAAGTTCGGTATATTATTTGATAGATTAAGGTACAATATCGTGAGCGTGAATCTGCAGTTGAGTAGTGACTGATGAAGTTTGGAGGTTTGATGCTACGCGCAAAATAAAAATTTATTTTTAAGCTCCAGGTATAAGATTATATGTGCATAGTAAAAGTAGAATGGCAAAATAAAATAAGATACTGTATGACTCCAACAAAATAACAGTGTCACTTTTGATTTCGTACAAAAATATCTTACACAAAACTTCTTAGTTTAACCTGATCCATAACTTTTTGCATGATAATTATAACTTAACTCTAAACTATTCTAAACAAATTGACAATTCTATAGCAACCCTTTTTTTTTGTCCGAGGCAACCCTTTTTTTGCTTTACTTTTTGTTGAGCAATTTACCCGAGTTTTTGTGACGAAAGGCACATGAGCATTTAAGCTGAAATCCATTCAACAAAACAAAAAAACAAAAAAAAAAAAAAAAAAAACTCTGTAATAAGATAAATTTCTATAGAAAAATAAAAACTGTCTCGAAACTAAACTCGCACGTGCGGGCAACGGGAGGCGCTGCGGGGTATTCTGACTTTTAAACAATAGTTTTACAATGGTAATTATAGCGCCCATGAGAAAAGATGGGAATTGTCTGTATAGAGCGATAGCCCACCAAATAAACAATATAATGGGACTGACTTTCAACCACATGTCTGTCCGAAGAGACCTCGCTACCTATGTTTCGGATAACCGCGGTGACGCCAGAATTTGCTTAGCACTTAGAAATAACATTGAAGATTTTATTCATAACAGCAAGATCTCTCAGGAACAAATGATAACAAAATACATAACCGCGCAGTTTAACGAGACGTTCTGGGGAGGAGAAGACATCCTAATCGCCGCGGCTGAATTCTATCTTGTAAATGTGCATGTGTACATAAATCACGAGAACACACTAGTGTATTCACCTACCGGCGTTCCAGTACCCGGAGACATACATATCCTTTACAAAGACCAACATTATGATAGCTTGGTCATGATCGCCGCCGAACAGTATGACAATAACCTGCAAAGTCTAACGCAAGAATCAACCCACAACATAACACCACAATATACCAAAACTGTTGGTAATAAATACAAAAAAAGTGACGAGCAAGGACAATCTACAAAACCTCGATTCCGCAACAGCCCCCAATTAGCTAAATCATTAACACCGTGCGAACAGTTAGCATCAACAGTACGTACACCGATATCGGATGAAGTTGCGGATGACACTGGATACACAATACTTAGAAATCAGCCTTTTACCGCAACCAAGTACACTTGCTCAGACCTGCGTATTGCAACTTGGAACGTCCGTGGGGCCTCGAAACCAGCGAAAAAAGATAAAATAGATACGGAACTTTCAAATAGGGGTATTCACGTAGCCTGCCTACAAGAAACAGGGATGAACTTAGGAACGTACAACTCCACGCACTACGAATGGCACCTATCTGGTAAAGCTCACCGGGGACTTGCAATTGTAATAAGAAAGGATGCCCAAATCGAAATAATAAGCAGGAAGAACGATACCGACGTGATGTCAATTACTCTTAATGTTGATAGGGGAAGTGACAATCCTACTCCGCTTTATATAATTAACTCCCACATCAATAGTTGTACCTCTAAAGCAACCAGATCCTTCACAGGTGTATTAAACTTGATTAGACAAAAACCAAGGAAATGTACGTTAGTAATCCTAGGCGACTTTAACGCCCATATTGGTAGACAAGATACAATAAGTTTCCAACGCAAAGGGCTGATTCACCAAAATCTTCATCATGACTATTCCAATTACAACGGGGAAATGTTAATGAATATAGTCAACAGGGAAAAACTACAAATAGAAACAACAAAAGCGAGATCATCATGCAGGATAACATGGTCAAAGGGCACGCAAAAATCACAATTAGATCATATTATTACGCCACAGGCAACAGAAAAACTCTTTAATTATATTAAAGGCGAATGGGCAGGTAGGGCCTTATCCGACCATAAAATAATTTGGGGGCAGCTAAGAACAAGTCGAATTATAAACAAAGATGACAGCACCAAACACAAGTCACAAAAGAAGGATACTACAATTTTGACCAAGGATTTCAATTATAAACATTGTTACTATGCTGCTCTCAACATCAAATCCACTAAAATAAAATACCAAGCTTGCATAATCAAAAAACTGAAAAACATAGGAATCGACTCAACGAATGAAAGCATCGAAATACCATGGGGTACCATAACTGGAGTATTAAAAGCGGCTGCCCAGGAAACCTTGATTTTTCAGCCGAGTCACAGTAGGGATCATCGTATAGCTCTTGCTAACCTCCAAAAGGCCAAATTCTTACAAAGAAGACAACTAGATAACCCAAATAGACATAATCGTGTAAAAGAATGTCAGGCAATACTTCAAAAGATTAAACACCAAGAAGAAAACAAAGAGTGCAGTGCCTTCTTTACTGGACTGGGGAAAAAGCATCCTTCAAAACGCATGCAGATACTATATTTATTTTACAGGAAAAACAAGCAAACAACAAAACGCCGGAAAAGAAACGCGTATATACCAATGTCTAAATGGGAGAAAATTCTAAAAAAAATCCGAGGGCCCACCTATACCAACGGTTAACATAAAGCCGTTAACCGTTGCGCAGAATGAAGGACCCACGGTGGATGATGTAATGGATATCATTAACAAAATGCGGTCCGGGACAGCGCCCGGAACAGACCAAATAGTAATCGAGCTCTACAAAGCGATGCCCCAAATATTACAGGAAGCCGTCACCAAGCATATGAACAAAGCCTGGACACATAATGTAACACCCGACACGTGGCTAGAAACAGTGCAGGTACCAACTCCGAAGAAAAGCAACCCTAAAGATTCAAATGACTATCGACGAATATCGGTTTGCAATACGGGTTACAGAATCTACGCCTCCTACGTTTTAAAAAAATTAGATGCAATAATAAAAGAATTAGGCAACTACCAAGCGGCCTTTTTAAACAATAGATCTACAGATGATCACATATTTACGTTAAAAAGGGTGTTAGACGAAGAATGGCGCGCAGGTAAAAGAATTTATGTACTCGCTTTGGACATAGAAAAGGCTTTTGATAACATCGACCTCCAAGCACTGCGAGACATTTTAATACAAAGAACCAACAAGCCACTAACCAACAGGATAATCAAGGTTTGCATGAATGAACGAACACATATCAAATGGTGTGGTCAGCAAAGCAGTTGGATTATCAAAGGAAAGGGGGTCAAACAAGGTTGCCCGTTGTCCCCTCGCCTTTTTACACTAGTCATGGACGAGGTCCTCAGAACCCTCGAAGAGGAAACTCAATTAATCAAACTAGACCAAGATCATGAAATCTCACTCCCCCTGGTGCTATCATTCGCGGACGACCTCATCTTTATTACAGATGATCTAAAAGGGTTAGAAAGAATAGTATACAATATTAAACCCCTACTAGCTAGTGTCGGCCTCCAAATAAACGAAACAAAAACAAAAATATTAATTAGAGACCCCATAGCTAAACGGAAAACAACTTGCGTGTCAATGAACGGATTAAATCTACATACGGTCGATGAAATTAAATACCTGGGCACATACATAACATCTACACTAAGCAGGAGAAGCACAATGAGAAAACGGTGTGAACAGGCCACCAGAAACGCAAAGTCACTATTACCATTCATAATAAACTCAAAAATGGACTGGAAACTAGCCAGACTCATGTATCGAATGGTGATCGTACCTTGCATGATATACGGTTTGAAAGTTTCGGCAATCACCAAAGCTAACAGGTCAAGACTGAGAAGATATGAGAGAGTTATCATGAGAGACTTGATTAACCATGCCAGAAATAAACCAAGACTAAAGAGAATGCACGAAATCTTAGACGGAAAAACAGTAACCAAACGCATCAAGAATCATAGGATGTGCTATCTCGCACACGTTCACAGACGCAGCAAACCACACCTATTACACGCAGCAATACAGTACAAGGCCAAATCTAAGAAGGTTGGTCGTCCTATTTATACATGGAACGACAACCTTAAACAAGACTTGACGTACTTCGATAAGGAAATCAACTTTTGGATGGACACGGCTGCAGATCGATATAAGATTATGAAGGCTGCCAGCGAGATTTACAAGAAACCTGAAACGGATAGCAGCGAGGCTTCTGACGAAGACATAGAAACACCTAAAAAAAACACAGCACAGCAACGATATAGAAAAAGGCCGAAAAAGCAGCGAAACGTAATCAGAAGATTCACCGGTGAAGATGGACCTGAACCAACATAACGGCGACGTCATAAAAAGATGCCCATCCATAGATAAATATCACCCGTCTCTCCACTATTCCATTGCTTACTCAAGGATGCATATCCGGTAGGCTCGCAAATCCCTCCTTATCCTAAGGGCACGTCTTCCCTACCATTACCGCGCCACCCGGTCTACTCCCTGATATGCAATGGCCTATGTAGCAACATGAAACATGAGGCTCCAGGGGCTAGTGCAAATCTCGGGGTTCATTCGATTTATCGAGTCTGGTTAAACCACGCTGGGATCGGTGCATTTCATTCATTCATTCATTCATTCATTCATTCATTCATTCATTCATTCATTCATTCATTCATAAACGAAGATGAATCCTCCTTACATTTTCCGTATAAAACCTTCTTTCTCGAAATTTATTAAATTTCCTAACATCAGAGACATTTAAGACCAAATTAATAGTGAATATTCAAACTTTGAATATAAATTGTGTAACTGGGGAAAGTGGTTTTTTTGTGGAAAAAAATAATACCACTTAACCTCAATTACTACGGACTACGGTTAGATATTGGCGAAGATGGTTTTAATTTTAAACAATAATTAATAATTTTAATAATTAATTATAATAATTTTTATTCTTCTTGTCTGTTTATATGTGTGTGCATATATGGTTAAATAAATAAAATAAATAAATAAATATTGAAAACGGAAACACAGACTAAAAATAAAGAATAAAAAAATATATTCCTTTAAAAATCGATCGCTAGATCGCTCAAATAAAAAGTTTCTTAAACAACCTAATCGATTTACCTACACACTCATCAAAAGCCTTTCAAATCATTTCTATAACCTTGATCTACATTACTTTATATTTCTTTCGCTACATAACGTTCTTCAAACGTACCTATATGATCGGGAATTGAACTTGAGACTACGCTGACGTGTGTAAAAACTTTATGGCCGCCCTTTCCTCATATAAACTGTATCAGTCTTATATTTATTTATTTGTTTTTGGTATTTTTAGTTTCGATATCCAAATGGAAGGTGATGCGTCTAGATGTGTTTGACATGTGAGGGGAGCTGGTTTTTGCTTGGATTCAATTTCCGGATTGGAAAAAGTGTTATAACGTTTTTCATTATTTTTTTTCTGGAGCAATTGATAGGTACTCCTCTACCAATCTCTTTTGTGAATAATGTTGATGTTATGTGTGTGTTTCTCTTCTGTCGCTACTCTATGCTAATTAAGTACTTATTGCTGATTCAAGATGATTCATCTTCTTCCTGAATCTGGTTGACCTTGAACTGTGACCTTGAACTGTGACCTTGACTTCGTATTAAATTATTATATTACCCAGTAAAATGCTACCTTTTGGCTACACAAAAAAATGTTAACATGACTAAGGCATTAGCTCCCTAAGATTAAGACCATTTAACATTGTTCGACTGCGGAAGTTATGTTGGTCCATTACAGTTGATTTTCCTTATGGGCTTGTGTAATAAAAAGCATGTCTGCCAATTCTGGGTTGAAATTCAGCCTGATCTATATGAGCTATATGGATTTTTTGTTATGTAAAATTGTCACTTATTGTTTTTTTTATAGCAATAAAAAACATTATAATAGGATACGAATACGGATAGTGTGGGACGGCCCCCAGCTAGATGGACCGAGGTGGCTGGGACAGACTGCATACGGAAGGCGAAGGACAGGGTGTTTTGGCGCAGTCTGGGAGAGGCCTATGTCCAGCAGTGGACTGCGATAGACTGAATTGATTGATAATAGAATATACTTTTGCACTTATAAACATTTTAGTTTAAAGTTGAGAGTTGTTATTTGGCAGTTTTTGAACCTCAAAAGCTGATTCAAAACTCTGAAAAGCTTTCTTACCCCTCCTCCGTAGCTTCGATATCTGAGCTAAGACAAAAAACTGCCTGTCTATCTATATTTTTAGATTTACAGGCGTTATCCTTATCTGGGTCACCGGAAAAATACCGACAAAATTAACAAATTTAACCCAAAAAACAGGGTTCACGAAACATTTCATTATACCCAAAAAAAAGTAAAATTAATCACGATGCGTACAGACAGAGCAGGGTTCAACAAATTATCGGCGAAAACGTTAACGAGCCACCGTTAAGCCCAAAGGGTTTCGGACATAAAACCCATTGAGAATAAGGAAGTTTTTCCGTTTTTTGTAGATATAAGAATGGCTTTAATTGGAGTCTTAGTGATTTGTTTTTATTGTGTTTTTACTTTAGCTTAATAGAAATGTTTAGGGACGAGCCGAATGATCGTCTTCTTAAGGTTTTCTTCGATGCCAATCTGAATATAGTAGGCCCAGATTTGGCTGCGTGTTTCGGGCCTACTAGTAGCGTCATTTACTCTCCTCAAAGAGATGTCAGCAGATTCGAAGGGGTCCACTAGGGCCGATGCCTGCCGGGGTTGCGAAGAAAACCGAAAGGGAGATCGTGGCCCCCGGCAACAGGGCAGCCGAAGGAACACGGGTGGGTTTTAGTCAGTAAGAGTCTGACACGCCCTCCCGCTCCGCCCAGAGCGGGAGAAGTTATTTGATGATTTCCCACCCTCAAAAAAAAAAAAAAAAAAAAGGGCGGATTCATCTGTGAATCTCCACATGAGCAGGTTGGCCGAACCACTTTTTGTGAGTTCAAAAATTTTGTGCCATTCTGGTACAAACATTCTTTAAGTATTGAGTAAGTAGAAGTGGAGGACGAAGATGACAGAGTTTTGGTTGTTAAAATAGGAATATTTGTGAAGAAATTTTCAAACTCAGTTGCCACCTCCACGTCTGCCTTAATATCTACATCATTAATTTTTAGATGGAAGTCACGATTCCGTACTGTCGTTCTTCCCGTTTCTGAATTAATAATATTCCAAGTTGTTTTAATTTTATTTTCAGAATATTTTATTTTATTTTTGGACGTTGACCGCTTAAAGATTTAGCAGGTGACCGAATGATGGCAAATGCTTAGCAGTTAGCCTTCCAAGTACTAAGCTGTTACTGATATTTGTGGACACTTGCAACTCCACGGGAATTAGCGATGTACCATCGGGGTAACGCATATCTTACCAATTTGAAAACAAAATCCCGTGTACCCGACCCTTTTTTTCGTAGGTAAGCATTACTATAGCGGCCGAGCGGTGCAAGCAAATATAGTCTTTACAGTGTACAGACATGCTTTTCTTTGAGAGTACGTCCTTTCTAACGCAGTTTGTAATAGCGCTGTTCAAGAAATCACTTTTCAACTGCGTGACGTCAATATTCAGTTCGAAAAGGTACCATGTGCTTACTTGAAATGTATTTGTATGAAAATTTTGTTCTGTGAGTGAATTTGAACCAATTTAACATTGTTTTTGGCAGCAAAAATATCTTTGCTGAACTTGATATACTTGCTGTGACCCCAAAGCGATTCTTTCACAAGGAGCTGTACGTGTCTTTACTTGCTAGCTATTTCAGAATCAACAAGTAAACCTTCCTTTGCCTCTCAGTCCTTTTCACTAAACCTTTACATCACTTTGTAACAGTTTTCAAAGCATAAAGATAAAACCACAGCCCAGAAAGAATTTTTAATAGCCTTTCAAAAACACGCGTTTACCCATACGTAGATAGACTGTGTATTTTAGTCTGTGGTCTAGGCTTAGTTCTGCGGGTGTTCTGTATTCAATTAGAATCTGAATAATAGAAGGCATAGAGTAGTTGTTATAATGGAATAGTAAAATATTCAGAGGAGATTTAGGTTTGTGCACAAATCATAGAGTAGAGGAAAATTGTACGGACATTGAAACCTAACCCGTCACGAAGGCTATCCCAAACGTTGATCAAATTGTATTTGGTTGTGACAGGTTTAGTATTGTGGGTTTGTTTATCCTGTTGGAACATTTTAAAAGTGTTTTGTAACCTATTTTCAGAAATAAATTATTTATTATTTAAAGCAAAAGTAAAATAATATTTTTTATTTTGTTTTCTAGTTCAAATTTATTTTGAACATTTCTATTTCTTCCATAATTCTCTATTAGTCGTTATTCTAGCTTTATCAACTTTCACACAGTCCATCCATCGTTTCTTTGGTCTTCCTCTAGTCTTATAGCCATCCACATTTACACTCAAAGCTTTCCTTACGATATATTCCTCACTTCTCCGCATCACCATACCATGACAACCGAATTCCACACAACTTTTCAATCACAGGTGCCACTTTCAGACCTCATAATAAGAAGAAGAAGAAGTCAACGTTCAGCGCTTGGTGTGGCAATACGCCGTGTTCGAGTTCGCGACAAGTCAATCGTCATCCTGAGGATGCCTCGTTGAGAAGTGAAAGACGAGTCGATTTATTTCAGGGTTTTTTTTATAGCTCTTTAGAAATAGCTAAGCGGAACAGGTTACTAAATATATCCACGTCTATTGTATTTTATAATGGATTTCGGCAAGGTCACGCCTGAATCAATTAATTATCTCATAATAAGACTAATTTCTTATTCTACCCATTCGCGCTAAACACTAAACAAATACAAAAAAAAAATTACATTCTGTCTTGAAGGACTTTGAATTTCTTTGGAGTCAATTTAAGTCTCAAAAATATCTTCACCGTATTTTAAAATGACGACTTAAACCTCTCATTCAACCAAAATACACCAACAACATCAAAAACCCCAAAAACACACACACACACACACACACGCCATCACAGCACACATCCACACACGTTACAGGCGTAATGTTATGAGTGTGTGTCCCAAGTAGCAAAATCTGTTCCTGTAAGTATCCTAGGAGTATGTATTTTTTAGTCCTATAGAAACCATATAAATGTTTATAAAACCGTATTTGGGCGCAGTTTATAGGAATATTACGCCTTCTAGTCGTTTTGTTACAGTCCGGTAAAATGCGGTTCGATTTTATAATTATCTTAGTAGGTGCTTTTACTGGTGTGATTATTCCAACAGTTGTCAGTGTGATGCCATTACTAGAGCATTCGTTCTTCATTCTTTTTGTAACGATGATGTGCTGGTGTCTTAAAAAAATATGTTATTTTCAAAGGTAAAGTAATCCACAATATAATATCTATTAGCATAATATTTATCTTTTGTGTTTTAACTGTTGCGTAAAGAATGCTTATTCAACATGCTAAATTAATTTTATTGATAAAGTGTTCGATGATAATAAACATATCTTCATGCCCCTTCAAAACTAAACATATTTATTATTTATTTATTCGATAATCTTAACAAAAACTTAAGCCGCCATTGGATCTGGATCACATGCCCTAATATTGCATTATCAAAACTTTTATATTAATACAATTTAGTCAAAGTTAAGACTACTATAGGACATACCTACTTCGCCATATTAAAGTTTTAGGGTTCTAGGCTGATTACTCTAGTAAAAACAAATGAAGGACACGTATAAGTAAAATATTACCTATAAAATCGGAGGGCATGCTAGTTTGGTGCTAACAATCCGTTAGAAGTCACGACTAAGACAAATCAATCCTATAATATCCTTGACCTATAGCAGTTATATCCAAGACTTTTATAGAAGTGCATGTCTTACAGAAGAGTGAAATAAGACGTTATTAAGAGTAAACAAACTTATTAAAAGCATTTATAGTATCAAAAGCGCAGATCATCTTATAAAATGCTGTTGTAAGATCAGTGTTTTTAGTCAAAGCGTCTATTAGATTCCTATAAGATGTTTAGTCTTATAATTCGATGACTATAGGAAAATTTTGCTACTTGGGTGTGTGTGTGTGTGTGTTCCATGAAATTTCAAAACACAATATTTCACAATAAAAACACATCTAAATCAATATTCACGTCTATATTCCGTTCAGCACCTCAACGGCACACTTTTATGAATAAATACGAGGTAAAACGGCACATTTGATGGCATGGGGGTCCCATGACGCCGTATAAATTGAATAAAGTATTGCCGGGTCGCACCGTATGTCATCCGTGTTCCTGTGATGCTCAAACTTGATATGATTAAGGGTTTTTGGCTATAGGAGGGTCATGGGAGTAACGGTGTAAGGAAGGATGTATGTCCGTATTCAGATACGGGTCCTCTCACGAAAAATTACAACGCTTTTCGCAATTTAATAACACATTTAGACGAAAACGTGTTGTCATACAAGAACCGGCTGCCAGGACTACGTAACTGACCTTTTTACCCGACTGTGACTATGCCCTACAGAAGAGTAATGTTTTTGAAGGACATAGAATAGCTCTAAGCATTATTGTACTTACACCATTTAAATAAAGCAATTCATAACGCATGAAAACGCATGTTCATTTTCTACAATGGGCGGTTTTATCGCTAATAGCAATAAGATAAAATGATATTATCAAACATTTACCTAGAAAGTCCATTATGAAATAATCACATCATCAACTTCATGTCTCCACCACTTCAACAGTTATAGAATCCAACATAAATAATTTTTTACCAAGCTAAGATCCAAGCTTTCCTCGTAGTAGTTGTCTATTAGAATTTAAAAATCAAACATAAAAAACTTGTTTTTACCTACAATGAATGGGTGTCGGCGCGAACCCCCCATTCGGATGCCACCCTTAAAAAGAAAATGCACCAGTGACACAACGCAATCTGGGTCAAGGTTCCAGAACGCAGATGTCAGTTTATTTCATGTAATTGCTGAAGCCAGTGGAAATATAAATAGTGGTAACTTTCTTTAATGTAGTGGGAAAAGAATTTGAAGGCCATTTCATCCGTAAACAATTTATATGACCTAATACCATTTTTAAATATTTTGTTTTTGGCATAGATACCACAGTATTGGTGGGTAAATTATTTCTTTCACTATTAGAAAAAGGCATGCACTTAATTGAACCTCTAATAATTCCCATTTTGCGCTCCTAAAAATATTATTGAACACTCTAATAATACCTATAATGATTGTCCTAAAAATACTAAATATCCAAATAAATGCGACCAACTTCGATGTAGCTCTTGCCGACCGCTACCGCGGCATCGTTCGCTTCGCTCGCTCGGCTCGCGCGTGATTTGTCACAGTTCTAACGGAACACGACCCATTTAGTCGGGGTGCCCTAGCTTAGTTACTGCTACCAATTTGGCTCGCGCGTGATTGGACACTATACCAACCTAATCCAAACTGGTTTGAACGGGGTACCCTAGCTTAGTTACTACGACGAACTTTGGAGAAAAGAAATATAAAAGAGGTTCAACTATTAAAAAAGTGTGCATCATTAGAAGCGCAAAAAGGATTTAGAGGTACATTCATTTAAAAAAGTGTCCATCGTTAGAAGGTCAACAACTTTTTACCAAATTATTTAAATAATAGAAAAGGCACCAGTATGAACTCAAACTCAAACCAAATTTATTTCAATTAAACCATTTACAGGCCCTTTTGAATTGTCTAGGAGTCGGTCCGTCTGAAATATGAAGCTACTTGCCCATTCCAAAGCGTACCTATGGAGAAGAACGGGCATGAAACTCCACGGACACTCTTAAACTTTATTTACACTTCAATTTTTTTTTATACAATATTGGTTACATCATTAATGTTGAAATTATACATATGAGACCAATGTAGAAAGGCATGCCCGTTAAAAGCCGTCCGTAATAAAAAGATAAAGACGGAAAATAATTTAAAAAAAAAAGAATAAGCCATGACAGCTAAGAAATGACCAGTCCCAACTGACAGCGCCCCTTCACGAACTTGACGCATGGATCAGCACCATTCAGCTCAGATATAAACAAACATTATCCACAGCGGACACAATAGGTGAACAAATGAGAGTCCCTAGATTGAGAGAGTGTGAAATCAATCCCTAGTATTCATGTCTTTCCAAAACTTGTCAAAATCGTAGTAGTACGTAAGAATCGTAACAGGTGCCATTCTGTAGTTTCTGCCTACCCCATATGAAGAAGGCGTGAGTATATATATCTGTTCCCAAAATCTTTTCATCACACTTCATTTAAAACCACCAAAGCTTAACTATTCCCATTAGTACTTCCTCCATTCCATACAACGCGGCCTGGAATTCAGATCAATGCTGAATAAGTCCAGTGAACTGGAATCATCGCTTACCGAGTTGATACGATTTGGTAAGCCAAATGTGGCTGCCAACTGCTGGCACTTATGTGTTGTTGTAGAATAAAAGCGAGTGCTTGGATTCTATTAACCGTTGCTCATTTCTGAAAGCTTTGTGTATGACAGAAAAATCTCTATCCCTGTTTTCCTAGATAAACCAAAGATTTAACTGAAACTAGCTGCGCCCCGCAGTTTCACCTGCACAAGTCTCGATCCAGTGGGAATATCGGGATAAAAAGTATTCTTTGTCCTAATCCAGATCATGGTCTATCCATGTGCCAAATTTCATCAAAATTTGTTCAGCCGTTTTAGCGTGAAAGCGTAACAAAGAAACAAAAGTAAAAACCATTTTCGCATTTATATTATTACTTAGGATAAGCGAACTGCCCCAGGTTTGCACAACTTAACAAAAGATCCAGATTCCTTTATTATAGCACAGATAATATAATAATAGTACTATAGGTACTTATTTAAGTAATATTAACAATACAAATAAACCTTCCGGACTAAATTCTCTTAAGCATAATCAGCCTATAATGCTCAAACTGCTGGGACACAGGCCTCCTCTCTGTGAGAGGGAGTGGGCTGTAATCCACCACGCGGGCCCAGTGCGTTAGATGTCACATGACTTTTTTGGTTCCAGGACATACCGCCATTCCTCACAATGTTTTTCTTCACCATTTTGAGAGCAGTGCTGATGAAATTACCTACACAAAGTATTACACCTGCCTGGGTTCCCACAACCCACCACTCGTAAGTCTGGACCCCTGAACCACCACTGTTCCAGGCTGCATATAAATTCTCTTATTGATGATGAACACCGCATCGAAATCCGTTGCCTAATTTAGAAGAACAACGTCAGACAGACACGAAAATCTAAAATAGATTATAGAAGAAGATACTGACAGAGTCTGCTCTGACGCCCTGAGCTCGAGTGGTTTTGTGGCTTTATAGGTACAAGAGGCAAACAGCTCTATAAAGCTCTACATGAAGTTAGCCTCTCATCAACGAAGCCTTTCTCAATGAGACTTAGGTACTACCCGAGGTCTTAACTCCGAGAAAAGGAACAAAGCAGTGCTTTGAAAATCAAGAACCATACTGAAATAGGTTTCAATACGTTACTAGTAACTTATACCTAAGCTAACGTTAACACTTACATAAGAAATTGGTAACTAGTCCACAATTTCTTTGTAAGGCTTCACTCGTTGCAAAATTATAGAAATAGCCATGGCTACACGTGACTTTGGCCCTCAATTAAAATGGTTATGCAACATGTTCCGGAATTAACGCCCACCACCAAACACCCCAATTAGAATATTTATGTTATAATCTTAATACATACACTGATATACTATTATGTATATTCTACTTCTATTCGTGTGGTTAGTGACTAACCTGGTATCAGAGTTTTTAAACCGCCCATGGGCCTCTGACTTAGCTTCACATGCCGTCGAGAAATATCTCTCAGGCATGCCGTTTCCTCACGATGTTTTCCTTCACCGTTTTTGAAGCAAGTGATAATTATAAAATACGCACATGAATCTGAAAAGTCAGAGGTGCATGCCTTGAGTTCGAACTGGAGACCTTTGAATTGGCAGTCTGACGGTCGTACCACTAGGCTATCACTGCTCTTTATAAGCGTATGCATATGCTGCTACTATTATGTTTAAACATTGTTTATTTATTCAATTATTTATAGTGATTGTAGGAAATTATTGTGGTCACACTAAAAATCTACGCAAGCACACTGTCGCACACGTATAAGGGTCTAATATTATGGAAGGTATATCGTTCATTTTGGTTTGTTTTGACTACAGTGGAAGTTTAACTTTAATTTACGTAGTTTTAATTATTTTTGGAAAAAATAAAAAACTATATTAAAATGACAAAAATCTATTCAGTAAACGTTTCTGAACAAACTACTTTCATAATTTCCAATAATTTAGTTACACATTGTTTATACAAATATGAAGCGCGTTTTCCTTAACAGAGGATATTTTTCTGGAGTGAGCTATGTGAGGATGACACATGTCATGAGGAAAAGATTAAAAAGTCGCCAAGTTTGGTTAGATTAAAACTTAGTGATTTGTGGTTCCCGTAACTTAGTAACTAAATACAGATTTCACCAATGAAACTGAACGCGATCAACACTTTTTGACCGCGTTCAAGAGCTGTCAATCAATATCAATATTCCTTAAAAAAATTGACACTGACAGCTGATGAACGCGGTTAAGGTGTACTGAACGCGTTCAAGAGCTACGTACGTCGTCGTTTCATTGGTGAAATCAGCTCTAAAATGCATTAAACGTAATTAAAACATCGTTCTGTTTCTGTCAATTGTTTAAAGTTATCAAAGGCAGAATGATGATTTGAATATGTTTAGCGCTAAAAGTTTAAGCGCCTAAGCCGGGCAGTCACTAAGGGGCCGCCTCCACAAGCGAGAGAATCGCGACGGATCCGCGCTTCTATGTCGGGTAATCTTCACGAACAAGCGATTTTTCTGCTAGCGTATCGTCGCGACTCGTAACGCAATCGCCGTGACGAACTAAACTCTCTCGCATACCACTCGACGTCTCGCTGAGCAACAGAGAGCGCGCGAAGTATAGTTCGCGTTAAAGCGACAATGTAGCCCCAGTATAATACATAATCTGAATTTAATTTCAGAAACTACCAATTTAATTAAAGCTTACAAATTATATTTGATATGTACAATTGCAATAGTTGCTAACGAATGAATTAAAAAATTGGGGATGGGCAGTAAATAGTTAGATATGCACGCACGGCTTCATGAATGGGTAGAATAAGAAATGAGTATATAAGAGGAAGTCTAAAAGTGGCACCGGTGACTGAAAAGTTGTACGGAAATCGGTTGTCATGGTATGGGCATGTGATGCGGAGGAATGAGGAAAATGTAGTGAAGAAAGTTTTGAGATATGAATGTGGATAGCTATAAGAGTAGGAGAAGACCAAAGAAACGATGGATGCACTGTTTGAAAGATGTTAGGGCTAGAAAGGGGGTGACTACAGAGATGACGACTAATGGAGAATGTCGACCACAGATAAATTGGGATATGGGCAGGAGAATGGTCATGAGTGTAATTATCATACAATCCATACTGTCCAAAACGAACTTACACTTATCCGAACAGTTTCTAAATAAACCTTAAAAACGCTTTTCTATCTAATTAATTAACCACCAAAATCTTAAGAAATGCGATGAAACGCGAAAACGTCAAGAATGCTTTTAAGAAAGTTACAAGTCTGCCTTGACCTTAACCACTGGCTAAAAGGGTTCCGGTGTTAAGATTTAAAGATGAAGCTAGGAAGATATTTCTGGATACACGACCTATACATGTAGTTGTTACTACAACTTAAGCTATTCGCAAAGAGGTCATCTAAGTGTTCATGCACACGAGCGGAACTTGTCAACGGCAACTGCAGTCGTCGACGCGTCGGCAGCTTACGTCGACGCGTAGACGAATGAATACAGATAGTTCACTCAATATTTTAAGTATAAAGCTACAAGTACGCGTCGAGCCCGTCTTGTCGGGCCAATTCAGTGAGTGTAACGTAGTCAGAAGATATAAGAGTTACGCGATAGAAAGAGAGGCAATTTCTATGTGAATGTAACTGTAGGTAATTAGCATTGAGCGACCTGAATTGCACTTTATTGTGTCGAGTCGTTTTTAGGGTTCCGTACCTCAAAATGAATACGAAACCCTTATAGGATCACTCGTGTGTCTGTCGTCAGTCTGTCATAGCCAATTTGCTCCGAATCTAATGGACCGATAAAGTTGAAATTTGGTACACATATGTATTTCTGTGACCCAAATACGAACGTGTAATGTAAATAAGTGAATTTTGAATATAGGGGTCACTTCTGGGGGGGTAAACAACAAAAAAAAAGTTATGCTGACACTACCATGTGACATATCAAATGAAATGGCTTGTTGCGAGGATTTTAAACTTATTTTTATATAATTTTAAAATAAATATTTTTAAAGATATTTAAGAAATTCTATGACAATTTACCATTGCTGTATTATCTCCGAAACTACTGTACCTACAATTTTGAAATAAGTACATAGTATGGCTTTTTACTCATAGATTACAGGAAAACTTATAAGAAGTCTATGGTCTTAAAATAACATGGTAAATCTCTCAATATTGTGCGTACAAACTTACATTTGCTGTTGGAATATATGGGAGAACATGTATTTCATCTACAATGTTAAGTTTATATTTGGGATAAATTCATTCCAACTACGGAACCCTTCATTGTGCGTAGTGCGACGTGCACTTGGCCGGTTTTTCATTTAAATGATTTTGCGGAGTGAACCATCTGTATCCATCTATTGTACTGTTTAATTATTGGGCTTCTTTTGGCCCAGTGACTAGTTCTGAATTTGGATTGGAGTTTCTTGTACAGCACTTTATTGCAAAGATCTTTTATCCTCAATTTCAATTTGGAATTTCTCAGTAGCAGCCCGGAGTCTGGATTTACGCCCGGCTGATGGCAATAGGCTCGCCCCCTATTACATGGGACTTAAACATAACTGGCGAAATGTGGGTGTACTATTGATACACCTTTGCCTAACCCTTCGGGGAATACAGGCGTGATGTTATGTTATGAATGACATTGACAGAAGGGCATTGTTTGATAAACATGAAATAGTTTTGAGAATTGTATTGAAAGTACTGGCCAAGTGCGAGCCGGACTCGCACACGAAGGGTACCGAACCACCGTACAATATGTAGCAAAAAACGTCTCGTAACACAAACAAAGTCTTGTCGGGGACTTTAATTTTAAACTTTATTAATTTGTTGTTTTGTTGTTGTTATAGCGGCAATAAAAATATACAATTTGTGAAAATATCAACTGTCTACCTTACGGTTCGTGAGGTGCAACCCACTGACAGACAGACGGACGAACGGACAGCAGAGGCTTAGTAATAGGGTTCCGTTTGACATCCTTCGGGTACGGAAACAAGATGGCGGCATTAGTTCCAATTTTGGCCATGCGCCAAAAAGTCCGTTGTAGGTATCATAGTCCTGTCTGGTAAAATACTTAACCTAATATAAATAAAGAGCACAATTGCGTTTACAAAATTGAGGTGTCGGTAACGGTGTCGCGAGTTCAATTGTTTTTTCCCATCTCAAAAATTCCCAACGCGCCTAAAGAAGCTTTTACTTCAATATTTCGAATTAATTTGAAAACTTTTTAATCGAAAGGTATTTGTGAATAATAATTTCACATTATGATGTTAGAATTTTACTACTATAGTAATTTAATACGCAACTCACATTTTTCGTCACAAAATCCGTCATTCACCGAAAAATAAATATAAACACCAAAAGCTTTTTATAACGCTGAGGCTTTAAATATTTACATTTTCTCCGTAAAACATCCACATTTTTTCGGCACTCAGTAAACAGATTTATTTCAATCAAAGACTCAAGGAAACACAATAAAAAAAAGCAAAATAAATATTTATACTGAGGTACGATTTATTTCAATTGCCCCCTTATTATCCGCAATTTATTTAAAAGGACTTCGTTTAAATATAATTAATTCATATTAATAGACATTTCAGGAAAAGTAATACTATTTTCGGCTTGACGTAAATTGTAAATTAAAACAAATGACTTTCACGTCACTAGCAGAGTTGGTCAGGAAATTGTATCAAGTAGGCTAAAGTACTTATTGAATCGTTCATTGCGGCTGGATATTTCCGTAGCCTGAATTTAAGTTTAGATACTGGCAAACTGTGACAGCCCAGTGATTAAGGTCTCCCCTCTAATGCACAAGGATATGGGGTTAAATCCCGGCACGTACCAATGTGAGTAGTACGCACCTGACCATTCTGAAGAACATCACAAATCAGGGTCACTCTGTGTGTGTATGTTTGTGTGTGTTTATGTTTTTGTGTCTTCTTTATAACAAGCTCGAAATTAAATCGAAATAGACTATCCAACATGGACGGTTTAGGAGTAACAATAGACATTTACATAAATAATGGTAATCAGATAAGTATGAAACATTGTTTAAAAACTTATCAAGAAACAATTCAAGATAATCTTTTATCAAAAATATCTATCCCATTGTTTACACGCATAAAAATGCAATAAAGCGTGGTACAGATAAAGGGAAAATACAGAATTCAGCTCGTGCGAAGAAATATTCACGTTGCATCCATATTCTGTGATAAAGCGAAGTGGTATTCAGCGTATGAACTGAAAGTATTCCACACTAGCTTTTTGAGATATTTTTTTTTCTATGCTTTGGCAAAACTTTATGTACCAAAATAGTTCTGACACTTTCCATCAAAATAGATGAAATATTTTACTAATTAATCAATCAACTCAGCCTATCGCAGTCCACTGCTGGACATAGTCCTCTCCCAGACTAGGCCACAACACCCTGTCCTCCACCTTCCGCATCAAGTATGTCCCAGCCATTTTTTTAAAGTCGTCGGTCCATCTAGCGGGGGGACGTCCCACACTACGCTTGCCAATACGCGAACTCCACTCCAGGACCCGTCAACTTGAGGACACGGTGGAGCATACGGTGGAGGTCTGGCCAGCTTGGGCGGAGCATCGTGGTGTCCTCGCGGAAGCGATCGGCGGCGGTCACCTCTCGCGTCCGGCCCTGGTCCAGGCCATGGTATGGAGCGAGAGGGCATGGGAGACCGTCACCTCCTTCTGCAAAGCAGTAATGCTCGCAAAGGAGGAGGCGGAATGTGTGAGGAAAAGGCAAATTTCGCGCTCTGACGCCCCTAACCGCCACAGGGGACGCCCTGGGCGTCGGGAAATCTCAGGCCGATTCCCGGCCACCGTAGGAGCGGGCTTGAGGACGGTGAGCAAAGGGTAGATCGCCGTTCGTTAGGAAGAACCAGGCCCGGGTCGACGGCGCGTTGTGTCCACGCGCGCTTCAAAGAGATGTCAGCACAATTGAAGGGGTCCGATAGGGCCGATGCCTGCCGGGGTTGTGGTTTTGTCCGAAAAGGTTACCGTGGCCCCTGGCAACATATAGGCAACCGAAGGAACACGGGTGGGTTTTAGTCAATAAGAGTCTGACTCTCCCTCCCGCTCCGCTCAGATCGGGCAACGAGTTGTTTGATAATTTTCCACCCAAAAAAAAGAAAGGACTTATCTACTCCACCGGCCATCGCTCTGTCCACAAACATGGCGAACCCACTGCCACTTCTTCACTAATGTTATTGTTTCTTCCAAAAACACAAATGTTTTCCATTTTATTTCAATTTATTGTTTCTTACGTACTCCCACACTAAACTACACACCAATTGATGTGATCGGCCTGTTCTATAAACAACGTAGGATAACAAAATACTGCTGTGTTTGGGTGGTGCTGACCGTTTTATTGGTTCGTAAAAATGTGTGGGAAACGTCGGAAAATATCGATTAGAAATAGTATATTTAATTTGATTTCGTAAAACTATCTAGATTAGAATAATCGGTACCCAGTAACTACTTGCTTATTTTCTAACTGTAGAATGATATCGAAATACTTTTTTCGTTTGCTGTTTAACCACCAACACACAAGACTGAATCATTGTTTGTCTGAACCAATGCGATGTTCTGATAAACTCAAAAAATCTCATTCACAGCAGGGGGGTGCGCTAAGGTAGCCCGAGAAATTAATCTTTAATCTTTATTGGAACAAAAACATATTTTAAATAGCTACATTAGTTACAAAACTTTGTCGCAGCTTTTAACGCCCACCAGAGATGAAAATACAGAGTAGTAAAAAATTCAAATGGTTAAAAAATTAAATCGGTAAGTGCTTAATGTTTTAATTCAAATTTTCTTACGTTTTTTGCAATTTGCAGATCAGTGTCAGGTTGTATGTTGATTAGAATATGATTCGCGACCGTGACTAATACTAAAACTACATGGTCCTCATATGAGGTCATATGAGGACCATGTAGACCAAGATTATGTCTGGACTTTAAAAGAGACTGCGACCTCTGAGTTTGTTTCGGCCTTTCTTCTCAGAGTAGTCAGATAGGAAATGCCGAACTCAACTAGCTTATTATTATTATTTTTTTTATATGACTTGTAAAAGTGATTCCGATATCCTATTTACAGAATAAACAATTTCATTTCATTTCATCTCAACAAATATGGCTTTACAGAATTATAATAATTGGAATCAGCAATACAACTTCTTCAGTTAGAATTGCCCCCAAATGTCATGATTATTAGAATAGTCATTCAATAGGGTAATATTACCTAAGAGAGTTGTGTTGATGATTTTTATGATATAAACGGCTGGACCGATTTGGATAAAATTTTGTGTGTATATTTTAGTACCTTTTGTGGATGGTTTGGACCCGATAGGTGGCGCTGTTCGAAAAGGACAGCGTCTGTCGGGTCCGCTAGTAACTCTATAAATTAATATTTGATACAGCCAAAAAAATTGAATTTCGTGAGCTATACTGACAATTTTGCCTTATTACTATAATGTTTGGTGAACTCTGAGATTATTTCGACATTTCTTCGCAGGGATCAATCGGCCAGAAAAAGCCGACGCCATCTAGTTTCAAAATGTTAACCAAATAGACTTGAGAAAGTGTATTAGAAGATCTATTTACTTAAATAAACATTTCATTTCATTTCAACACTGCTAGGCCTTGGAAATCTAATTTAGACCCTCTAAAGCTCGTGTGTGCAACCAAAACCAAAAATAGACGAAAGTAATAATCTAGAGATCCAAAGACATAAATCTATTTACCAAAAGCTCTCACATCACAAAGCCACAGACACTCGTATCTCCTTCAGAAAGGCAGACAGTATCCATTAGAGCCCTGAGTAGCACTTCTAGTGTGATCAATCAGCCTTGGTGCCTCAAAAAGCAGGCTGTCAGTACGAAAGAACTGACTTATTGGGGACACTGAAGACCTTTTTATCATTACAAAAGGAAGGATACATGGAAACGAGGGTATGTTATCCATATAGGCCTAATGCTTGACAGACATTAGGGTAAGTACTTGGTACGAGACTTCACAGACATGACCAGTATCGATATCATATCATGTTGGATATGTGATTTTCCGTGTCCTTATCCTATACTATTAAACGAGCAATATTTGTGTATATATATATTTATTATATATATTTCTAATCACGTTCTCGAAAACGGCTCTAACGATTTCGATGAAAGTAGCAATTTAGTTGTTTGCGGGGGCGAAAAATTGATCTAGCTAAGTCTCATTCCTGGGAAAATTCGTTTTCTCCGTATTTTCACCCGAGCGGAGCTTGGTCGACCAAAGTTTAGAACAAGATAATGAATAATGACATTAGGATAATGATCATGGCAGCATGGAATTAGAAAGTACGTACTATCATGGCAGCATGGAATAAGTGGTACTATACATGGATTAGTATGAACTTCCCTATACTATTAAATGAGCATTCTCTATTTTCACCAGAGCAGAGCTTCATCGCGCAGGTACTTATTCTTGATAAAAGAAAAGTATGATTTTGTTTTATCATGTTTCAATATCGCTTCTATGAAACTTCACAGACCGTCTTCACAGGTCAGGTCTTTCTTCGTTAATTAATTTAATTTCACATTGTTTTTGCCTGACTTTTAGGCTTATTTGGACCAGAAATCACTAAAGGCGTTTAGTGACAGAACAGAGCTAATCTGCGATCGCAATTTATTTGCCAAACATGTAAACAAACACGAGTTTAAAAAAAAACAACTGTAATGCTTACGTATAAGGTGCACTTTGCGCTACAACTTCATATTTTTAATGACTTTTTGAACAGTACTAGTCAGTCTAAAATCAACTTTATTTACACTTACATAAAGTTGATGTTTGTTTCAGTAGAAATAACATCAATTGGAAACAAGGATATTAATAGACCTTAATGTTTTGAATACGTTTAGTGGTGAACGTATTAAGCGATCTGTGGGCCATAAAGTTAATAGGTTGGACTACACCGGGAGCGTCATAAAAGTAGTAATAATCTATGAAATCTTTTCAAGACACACATAGCGTGAAGAATAGAATGTACCGACACTAACTTAAGGCTCATTTACATTGATCCAGTATTTTAATCCAGCGTTTTAATCCAGTAACACTAGCTTAAAATTTGACGAATTGGCGGCAACTCTATTTAAATTCAGCGCTAGATTCTGGATGCCGAACTGGATTGAAAAGTGTTTAGTATAATCAATCTAAAACGTTACCATTACTGAGACACAGGCCTTATCTTTGTGAGAGGGACTGGACCACAATTTAGAGCGCGGGCCCAGTGCGGGAGGTAGATGTCACATGTCTTCCATTTTTTTGGTTCTAGGACATGCCCGTTTCCTCACGATGTTCTCCTTCACAGTTTCGAGAACAACGGTTACACAAAGTACCTGCCTACATTCGGACCCAGATCTACGACACGGGCCACCACTGGTGAAAAAAGTTCACATTGGTCATTAATTGGTGGTGAGGCACTGGATCAATTGAAATAATCCTATATACTTAAAATAAAGTATGTCTATTTCTTTTTGTTTTTACATCTATTTAATATATTGAATCACATTTTAATTTTAATAAATTATTTTTCTTTAAGTACGCTGTACTGGTACACCGTCTGAATATTTGTTTGCTGCACCGGTCGACGTCATTACGTCGGCGCCGGCTGTCGCTGAAAACCAGCGCCGGGGCTCTGTCTTGCATAGGGTCGTAGCATAATGCTGAGCGATAGCCGATTTGCGTGTATGTGACGCATGCTTCCCCAACCTTTTCTCATTTATGTATTTAAAACTTTTTTTTTTGCGTCATGTTTACCGCAAATAAACGTTTTTTCTTTTTTTCTTCTTTCTTTCTTTCATATACTTATGACATATCAACGTTCTAACTTAACACCAATTACTTTGTGCCCTTTGCAACTTATCTTACACTGTCGTAAAAGGTATAACGTGTGCTGAAACTCAAAGCGCTGCGGTGCTATCCGTGTAGTGAATACTAATGCGCTATTTTTGTGCCTATGTTCCATTATTGGATAAAGTATGGAACATCCGTGGACTGTTTGTAACGTGCTAGAATTTTAGTTGATGTTATTTTGTTTAAGGGGAAGTATGGAGAAATTAATAGGGCTGAAATTGGCTGTACAAGTTCAATTCGCGTGTCGGGTATGGTTTTTTTAATAATATTCGAATGCTGTTTATGTTAATTCTTAGATCAACGAAATTGTTCCTGTGATGCGCTTACAATTACAATTGCGCAATTTTTTTAAAGTTTTTATACAATTTAGTATTGCCGTAAATTGTTAAATGTTGCCATGACGCCATAGATAGCCATAATCGCCGAGAATTGAGAAATCTCGCATTTTTTATCTGGTTTCAGGTTTACTATAGTGATATCTCAAGTTGATCAGTCCGTAGTAATTTTTCATAGCAAAATCTAAATTTATTGAAAACAGTCATTGTCAGATAAATTTATAGAGCACAATACAACAAAGCCACATCAGTCACTCACGAACAATAATGAAATGAATAATGATTTTTTTCTCCGCTATGTGTATTTTTATATTTAATTAAATATTATTTTATTCCTCAATTGTTCGTAATTGCACCTAGCACTCTTTATCTCTGTATCACCCAACGGTTGTCTGGTCGAAAATGCCTCAGGCATTAAGTCCGGCTCTGTACATTTATGTGCATAAAGTATTAAATAAATAATAAAAACCGGCCAAGTGCATGTCGAACCACGCACAATGGAAATTCCGTAGATGGGATGAATTTATCCCAAGAACAAACTTAACATTGAAGTTGAAAAACATATTTTGTCAACTGCAAATGTAAGTTGGTCGATTATTACTCGTTAACTAGTAAAACCTACTTAGCTGTGATAGTTTTCCTTTTAATTTCGTTATATATACTACTGCTGTGAATTTTTCCACATATCCAGAACCAACCATTTAGGTGACAGGGGGGCTCTTGACTCTAACAAAAATTAGTACTTTATAGCTTTATATTTCTCAATCGGATCCCTGAATCCAAAGGTGGTTTTCACAAACTCACAATATTTTTAAACGAATGGGATAGACGACAAACGAAAAACTTTAGGTGTAGAGGCACCCTAAAAAAAAAAACCTGGTTTTATTTTACCACTTTCTCGGCGTATAAATGCCGAATTACAGCTCTCTAGTACTAACAGTCTCTCAAGCTAATCCGCGGACAGACAGACAAACAGATACACGGACATGGCGAAACTATAAATAAAAGTAGTAAAGTCAAAGTAGTACCCAGTAAAGTCTGGTAAGTTATGTTCAAAGTTCAATGTAATAAGCGATCATTTTGCCATTCACCAAAGACAAATCAAGACTTCTATTGGAATTTCTGTTCTAATAGGAAAACCCAATTTTCATTTTCCTGGCCCAGTGATTAAACCCAGGATTCCACGCTGAGCAATAGCGATTCCTAAAGAATTTATATCGTCGAATTTATATCTAACTGCAAAAACTGGTAATTTTCCAATTTTATTATTATTTCCTTTATTTCATCTTTAAACAAATAATTTACATTTTAAAATATTTTTATAAAATAAAATAAAAAGTGGTGGCACTCCGGGAGTGCCGACAGAAGTGAAAACTTGAACAAGATCGCCTTGGTGGAAGAAAAATACTCGTATAGAATTTGTGGACCAGCCCAAAAAGGACAATCGCGTTTACAGAAAAAAAAAATACTTCCGCAACCTTTAAAGTAAAAATACTTGTAAAGAACATTGATCCGTAACGTAATATAAATAAAGAGCACAATCGCGTTCCAAAAATGAGGTATCGTCATAGTGTCGCGAAATCAATGTCCCATCTCAAAAATGCCCAAAACGCCTAAAGAAGTTTTCACTTCAAAAAAACATTAAAAATTATAAAAAAAATTGCTTATTATTGTTATTATATTATATCCTCGTTCGTCTAGTCACAAAACCCTAGTGGTTGTAAGCGTTACTGCTGGGCACGAGGTCCTGGCGTCTGATTTCTAGATCAGGCAAAGTGTTATTGGGTTTTTCCATTTGAAATTTCCCAGTAGCAGCCCGGAGTCTGCATTTGTGCCCGGTTGATGGCAATAGGCTCGCCCCATATTACATGGGACTTAAACATAACTGGCTAAATGTGGGTGTACTACTGGTACACCTCTGCCCAACCTTTTGGGGATTAGAGGCGTGCTTTTTCAGCATGAAAAACTCTATTTAATACATATAAAAGTCTAGATTCAGTATTAAAATATTTACTCTATAATTTCTTAGGGTTTAATTATCTCGTGGGTAGTCAGCAACAGTAAGGCGTTAATTGCTTGGAAGACCTTATTAATAGCTCCTGGCTTTTGTCAGGCTTGCACTAAATTATCTGTACGATAAACTTTTAATAGGGTAGGTAAGCAGAAATGCTGGGTAGACGTTTTCAATTATGCTGCTTGTCCACTGGAGCGGAGCGCGGCAGCGGAGCGGAGAAACGTGCCAATATTAACCAATACAATCTAAACCCCGCTTCAGAGCTCCGCTCCTATTCGTTAATATTGGCATATTTCTCCGCTCCGCTGCCTTGCTCCGCTGCTTCGCTCCGCTGCTTCGCTCCGCTCTAGTGGACAGGCAGCCTATCTGTCATAAGCCGGCAATAGTCTCTTTGCATATCGCTGCTTAGATTAAGGTACATAAAACCGACAGTTACAGAACGTGGGATTCATATAATGACTGGGGAATAGAAATATCGATATTTTTTTTTTTGTCCATCATGTAGATTATGAAAAAATAACGTACACGTATTTTTTCTTTTTTTTTTGTATCAATAGATTAAGGCGATACATTGAGTTAAAATGTGCCATGACGTCACGAGTATGAAGAATTAATCCTTGCTTGTGACGTAGCGATCCCACTCCCCAAATTTAATGCGTTTTATCCAAGTCATTTTTTATTAATATGATAAAGCAAAAAATACGTGTCTAATATTTTTTTTTTGTTATCTGACTGACGGACTAAATAGAATTCCTTTTTTTGCCCCAGACATCATCCCTATTGTCGGTTTGACTATCACAGAGACACCTCGGTGCCCGGGTGGTAAATTGAAGCGTGTCACCATTTTCTCGCACTATATGACTTATAGAAACTGACGGCTTCGAAGGTGACCCGTGACAGAAGTTAATCGATACACTGGACAGTAGATGAAATTTCATCTACTGTCTCAAGACGCTGCCGGGCGCGGTCATTCCGTGCTTTGGATATATGCACAGCTCTACCTTATCCTTTTTTTTTGGATGGGAAATTTTCAGATAACTTCTCCCGCTCTGGGCGGAGCGGAAGACTCAGACTGAGTGTCAGACTCTTACTGACTAAAACCAGGTGGACTTTTGTCAGTAAGAGTTCCTTCAGTTGCCATGTTGCCGGGGGCCACGATCTCCCTTTTGGACTTCTTCGCAACCCCGGCAGGCATCGACCCTAGCGGACCCCGTCAATTCTGCTGACATAGCTCTACCTTGCCCTATAGGTAAAACAGGCGTCATGCAGAGTAGATATATAATTCCAAGTAGGTAATTTATTACGAAGAAAAAAGCTTATTTTCTTTCTTTATCTAGTCAAATTAGTTTTCCTCCCACCATCTTAGTAACCAAACCTGAAAGTTAAAATAATGTCAAAGCGTGGCATTTACGAATTCCTAATGTAATTTCTGGAAACGTCAAAATTTTAGTAAAGGATCGCGTAACCTTTAACAGGCCCACGTATTTAATTAGTTGTGTAGGTAGGGAGTAGTATTTTGATATTTTTGGCTTGATTGGTTGGTATTAGGAAGCCGACAGAAGGATTCAGTTGGGTTGGACAGCGTTTGGAAAACTTCGTCCAGTCTTCTCGTCGCCTACCCCGTTATGACATACGGTGCTGAAATGTGGACACTGTTAGTCGGCTGGTCCACAAATCCAAGGTCGCTCAACGCGCTATGGAACGGGCTATGCATGAAGTTTCCTTGAAGGATAAGATCAGATATGAAGTTATCCGGGAAAGAACCGAAGAGACTCCAACATAGTTGAGAAAAGGCTAGGCAGATTGATTGGTAGGTACTTAAAACTATAAACAACAATAATATGTAATATTATCGTGTTTCTAATGTGTTATTTTTTTATTTCGTTTAATTAAATCCGCTATAATTCTTACGAAACTAATGGTTTTTTTTTTTTAAATTTGTCTTTTTTTGTACTCTGACGTATATTGGTCTAGAAGAGTCTTATAATCCTCATACGAAAACTGTATCGATTGGTCCTATCATAAAAACAAAACGTGTTTTTTTTTTCTATCAATCTGGCTGTGGCATTTTTCCAAAATCTGTGAACGCAGTTAGAAATTTAAAAAAGTTAAGACTAGACATTCTTAAGTCAATTTCCACACAAGCTGCGGAGCCTGTGTGGAAATTGACTGGGACCTGGGGACGTAGGGGGCGCCCCCATGCACCCCACCACTCCAATATGCGCTAAACGCTAACACATCAATAATAAAGTTGCATATCGCGTGCGCTCTTTAATCGTGTTTGAAAACAGAACTAAATGTCGTAAGCCTCAATTCTTATTTCAATTATAACTAACGTAATAATTGATCTAGAGGAAAAATATCTCACGGCTGGATAATAAACTATATTTTTTTTACTATGAACACTTATTTTAGACATAAAAGCCGAGTAATTTGACTTTATTCAAATAATCTTTAAAAAAGACATGGTTTTCGAATAAAAAATAAATCGAGCGAAAATGTTACAATTACGTAACTTGATCTTTTTCTTTCCATGTACAAGACATTGTACATGGAAAGAAAAAGATCCAATAAATCATACATTAAAGTTCCATTTTGATTGTATGCGTGACTGTTTCAGAATATGAATGCAAATTAACATACAATTTAGGGAGCCTCCTCTTAAGCAGTCTCTTAAGAATGCAAAGAGGAAAACGCAGAAATTAATGAAAATCGGGTTGAAACTGTGTGTAGTAACGTATGTTGAATAGATACGTGGGCAGAAACATTGGTTGAAAATGGAGACTCTGTTTTCCAGCAACAATAACAATTATTTTATTTTTATAACCTCATTAACCTTTAACGAAACTTAATACTATGAATACCAATATTTTACGCGTACCTATAGCAGTATAATAAGGATGATACCCGGGTATAAAAAAGAAATTCTATTCAGTCCGTCAATCAGATAATAAAAAAATATTAGACACGTATTTTTTACTTTATCATATTAATAAAAAAATACTTAGATAAATTGCATTAAAGTTGGGGAATGGAGGTCGCTACGTCACAAGTATAAAATCTACAGACTCGTGACGTCATGGCACATTTAAACTCAAGGTATTGCCGTAACCTTTTGATTACGTAAAAAAGAAAAAAATGCTGTCCAATATTTTTTAATCAAATCAAATAATTTTATCCAATTTGTTAGTAATTACATACTCATCTTAAACACTGGTGTTAGTACATGATAATATTTGGCAAATTTTGTAATGTCAACACAATCAATAATAATGTCAAAGTCACAACTATAATGTCAAAATCATAACTATAATGTCAATATCACCAAATAATACCTAATCTAGCTGACGGACAAAAAAAAGTTTTTAGTCATCATCCCCATTATCGCTTTTATTCTCGACAGTATTCAATCTGCCTAGCCTTTTCCCACCTGTCTTGGGGTCGGCTTCCAGTCTAACCGGATGCAGCTGAATACTAATATTTTACATGGAGCGACTGCCTATCTGACCTCCACAACCCAGTAACAGGGTAACACGATACCCTTTAGTAAGACTGGTTTTCAGACTTTCGGGCTTCTGACGACCCGTAACGACTGTCAAAGATCGACGAATGATAGCCGGGATCAACGGCTTAACGTGCTTTCCGAGGCACGGAGGAGTCTTGGTATGTAAACATGGTCACTCATCCACGGACCAACCCCGGCAAGCGTAGCTTAAGCTGATGGATCGACCCGTGCGGCTGTTATTATTTAGCCACGAGCTCCTCAAGTTGACAGTATTATCAAACATACATACAAGTAACAACTACTCAATTCTAAGGACACACCTAACACATGAAAGTTTTATAGTATTTACCTAATTAATGAAACCAGCATTAAAAGTAATTAAAAACATTGATCGTCAAAGACACACGAAAATATATCTGTGTTCAGAGCATTACTAATAGCAATTCATTGATAAAATCCGAAGATCGAGCAGCTAAACTCTGATTATGATGATCAGCTTCCCAATTTCGTAACACACTTTGAATCACAATCTTAACGATCTTGAAGGAATTTCCTAATTCATTGCCTTATTTATGTTTGTAAAATTAGTCTGCCTAACAACGTAAATAACGGAATTAATATTGTCGAACAATATGAATGGAAGGCATTGCCACTGTAAGTGTGTTATGTAATTAGCCCGAAGGAATCACTATTACAAAAATAATTACCATACTATAAGTTTTAGGGTTCCGTACCCAAAGGGTGCTAAACAAAACCCTATTTCTAAGCCTCCGCTGTCCTTCTATCCTTGGCGTCCATCAGTCTGTTCGTCTGTCTATCAGCGGGCTGTATCTCAGGAACCGTAATAGGTAGACAAGTTGAAATTTTCACGGATTGTGTAAAAATGGTAAAAATGGGAAAGGTAGTTAATTATATAACATTTAATTTAATTAGACAGTTCTTTTACTTACTATAAAAAAAACAGCCAAAACCTAAATTACGTATAAATAATAAATTAAAATTTCACAATACACAATTTCAGAATAAAATATCAATGCAATTAAAAAATATATATATATTCTGTTTTCCAGGATTTATATGGTGTACAGAATAAAGAGAAGATATTCTATCTGGTCTAAAATTGAAGATTTCTACTTTTGTATGAGGAGTGCACCCCTGTGCGCCTCCTTGCTATATGGCTTTTCTAGAGCAAAATAAATCAGTAATACCTACCATAAATATACAAAAGTGACTCGATTGATTTCTCTGTCACTTCTATATCGCGTATAGATTTAGGTACTATATAGGGGTCGGCTTCAAGTCTTGATTTCGCCATTAGCGCCCCAATAACAATGTGATCTTCCATAACAATAGTTCAGAACCACCTGCAGTAAAGCCTTTTTGAAATAAGAACTTCGTAAAAAATTCTCCAGACCGAATTTCGGCCATGGCGACCAATCTCAGCGGAAACCATTTTTTTTTCTATGGCATCTCGCAATTAACCACTAAGATCATGGCTTCTTAACCGGGCTTTCTTATGGCTGCCTTGAGCTTCTACACTCAAAGCTGCCAGCCGGGGGCAAAAATCTATGCTAAATTAAAACTAGGCGCTCGCTAAGGGCACCTCCTGCAGGGTACGAACCTCGGCTTAGGGCGCTTCGCTGAGGGGAGGACAGCAAAATGGGACTGGCGGGTCCAAAATTTAGATCATCATGATTATTATGCGGGGAATTTAAAGCTATATGCTCAGCTGCAACCCTTCGGCGCGGGAGATAGTATAGTGCACAAATGTGTGCGCAGACACAGGTACACTCTCTCTACCCTCACTCTCATAGTCCGATGGCATGGCAATCCGACACGACCGGAAAGCGATCAGGCGCAGGGCAAACGGCTTAACGCGCTTTCTGAGGCACGGGGGTATCACACCGTCTACTTCCAAACTCGGGGCTGTTACTAAAAAATTCCTAATAGAGCAATGTCACTTTATCCAACCCAAGAATTGAACCCAGGACCTCACGCTCAGCAGTCGCGCTTACGACAACGAAACCAACGGGGCAGTCAAACTTGAAAAATTCTAAGAAGTATACCGATCATAAGGTCTTTCAGGGTAGGCAGAATGACCTCGTACGTAAAGTCTGTCTAAGGATTATGTTTGACATAAGTACTGACTCTCTGTTCAGTACTTATGTCAAACATAATCCTTTAGAAGCCTCTTACGATATGACATGTCTTCTGCAAGCAGCTTAGATGCTTTTCCTAAGTTGTAGGGTAGCTTAGCACCTGTAGGTACTAAAATACAAGGTGTTCCTTTCGGTATCCTATAACGCATTAATTATTATATTGGATGGTATTAATGAAACCAAGTCTACTGGCATTTGAATTATTTTTCAAACAATTTTCTTTTCTTTTTTTCATTTTCATACAAAATAATTCGACAAGGTCACAATTATATAACAAAATATTAATTCAGACTAGTTTAGTCCATAAAAAATTCACATTAAAATTATTTACTCGTACTTAGGGTACATAGGTCTGATTATACTTATCATACTATTACAAAAATTAAACAAACACGACTAGCGAAACCTGTATGTGTACAAAAACCTCTGCTTAACTCTTCCGGGAGTAGCAGGCATGATGTGCAATTTTGTGTGCTTGTCAGTCTTTTCAAGCCTTAACGGCTTAACGGATTTCGATGAAATTAAACACATGGATAGGCCATGACCTGGATTAGGACATGGATACTTTTTATCCCAGTAGTACGTTCCCGTGGGATAATTTCCGACCTCCACGTGGGTGAAGCCAAGGGCAAAAGCTAGTGTTGCATATTTTTGAAAGAAAGAAAGAAAGAAAAAACGTTTATTTGCGGTAAACATGACGCAAAAAAAAAAAAAAGTTTTAAATACATAAAAAAGTTTAAAAAAAGTTGGGGAAGCATGCGTCACATCCACGCAAATCGGCTATCGCTCAGCATTTTTATTTTTTGCTCTAGCAATCTTAATTACAAAGTGCAAGGTCCAAGATTCTATCCCCAAGTCGGGCAGAGTTTCCATGGGTTTTTCTTAGCGAAAAGAAATTTAAAAAAAAATATTATTTAGGCATAGATGAAATGTTCATTTGCCATCCGGAGTTTGGATTTAGGGTCAGTTAATGGTGATAGCATCGATATGGGAGTCATAACATAACTCGCAAAACGTGGGTGTTGCTTCCGCCTAACCATTCAGAGGATACAAGCGTGACATTATTTGAACAGTGTACTCATTTGTCTACAAATTCGAAGTAATACCATAGATTAGTGCGTATGGAACTCCCCGCAAAATCATTTAAATAAAAAGCGACTCTAGAAATGACACAATGAAGTGCAATTCAGGCCGCACAGTGCTAATTACCTAGAAATTGCCTCTGTTTCTATCGCTTAACTCTTATATCTTCTGACTACGTTACGCCAACTGAATTCAAAAAGTCGAGCCCGCCGCGTACCTAATTGTGGCTTCATACCTAAAATGTGGAGTGTCCCTTCTGTCTTCATCTATGGTAATACGTGGTAGGCCTGTCAGTGGTAACAAAACTAGTATAACCTAGCTTCTTGTTCCATTATCACTCCATATTATGCTTGACCAGCTCAAGATAAAAATCAAAGAATTTTGTTTCACATAAACCTACATGGGCACTTATGAAACGTCAAAAGCTAGGTGCACGGTTCCAATTGGACGTTTCCTATGGAGAAGAGCAAGGCAAGAAACTCCACGGTTACTCTTTTAAAAATAGTTGGCTTTTACAATATTTTCAAATAACAGTGTTCCTAGGTGTGGGAGGACAGTCTAGGCCTTTTAACAAGTACGAGGTACTTAACAAAATTGGAAATGGTCAACAAATCTACAGTCCACTATGCCTAAAGCGTTCTCACATTCACAAAATAGAAAAGGATCTATTTTTTTAACTTATTTTAAACGAAATGACATGATTGCCATTACAACGGACAAATCTGAATGGTTATCATGTCCACAAAAGCCACAAATAACACAAAAATGATAAAGGCCAAAGGGCAAAGTGTTAAAACGGACGTGAAACTGTACAATTTTAAGTATATAAAAAACATAACATCATTATATCCCGCTCTCTTCCCCGAAGGATTAGACAGAAGTCTCCTACCTACAGCACACCCACATTCCGCCAGTTATGTTTAAGTCCCATGTAATAGGGGGCGTGCCTATTGCCATCAACCAGACACAAATCCAGACTGAGAGATTCTACTTAGAAAAACCCAATAACACTTTGCGAGACCTGGGAATCTTACCCAAAATCTTATGTTCAGCAGTAGCGATTGCAACCACAACACCAACGAGGCAGTACAGTACAATTCAATCAATATGCCTAGGCTTTTTCCAACAATGTTGGGGTCGGCTTCCACTCTAACCGGATGCAGCTGAATACCGTATTTTACATGGAGCAACTGCCTATCTGACCTCCACAACCCAGTAACTGGGTAATAAGGGTAAAGGTAATAAGGGTAAGGGTAACCCTTGGTAAGACTGGTTGTCAGACTTTCGCGCTTTTGACGACCCGTAACGACTGTCAAAAATCCACGAATGACAGCCAGAACCAACGGCTTAACGTGCTTTCCGAGGCATGGAGGAGTCTCGGTAAGTTAAGATGATCACTCATCCACAGACCAACTTCGGCAAGCGTAACTTAACCTGATGGATCGAACCATGCGGCTGTAATTACTTGGGCACGAGCTCCTCCGTACGCTTCTCCTAGTCCAATACGATTCTAAGTAGGTACATAAATGAATAACAAAATGAAAAAAAAAATACCTAAAGATTATTTTTTCAACCGCCCATTTCGTTAAACTAAACGGAGAGAAATTGCTTCGTCCAGACGGACGATGGATAAACAGCCTTCCCTTATTTAGAAACAAATTGAGGTCTCGAGACCAAAGCGTTTACATATCTTTGAGTTACTCCTAGCCAAATTATATAGAACTGCTTTTAGAAGGCAAATGCCAATTGGCTCTGTTTAAATTTGCTAATCCTTAATTGATAGGCTAACTAAGTATGGGCACGCCACAATTGCGGCGATAAGTCCCCTCTTTGAGGAGTGGCTACAGGCGCTACGGCGTCCTCACCTTCCACCTGACGCAGGTTTTCACCGGACACGGTTGTTTTGGTGTGTTCCTGTTCCGGATTAGGCGGGAGGAAACGCTCGGGTGTCACCATTGTATGGATTGCCCGGAGGACACGGTGGAATATACGGTGGAGGTCTGCCCGGCTTATCCTCGTGGAAGCGATTGGCGGCGGTAATCTCTCGCGACCGGCCCTGGTCCAGGCCATGATATAGAGCGAGAAGGCACGAGAGGCCGTCACCTCCTTTTGCGAAGCAGTAATGCTCGCGAAGGAGGAGGCGGAACGCGTGAGGGAGAGGCAAATTTCGCGCCCTCAAGCCCCTAACCGTCACAGGAGATGCCCTGGGTGTCGGGAATACCAAGCTAATTCCCGGCTACCGTAGGCGGAGGCTTGCGGATGATGAGCAATGGGTAACTCGCCGTCCGATAAGGACCAGGATTGGGTCGACTACACGTTGTATTCCATGCGCGCCTCAAAGCATTGTCAGCAGACGGCAGCGACGCTAGGGCCGATGCCTACCGGGCTCACGGAAAAGTCCGAAAGGAGAATACCATGGCCCCTGGCAACATACAAGCAACTGAAGGAACACGGGTGGGTTTTAGCCAGTAGGAGTCTGACACGCCCTCCCGTTCCGCCCAGAGCGGGAGAAGTTATTTGATGGTTTCCCACCCAAAAAAAAAGGCTGACTACGTAGCTTAAGAGATATTTATTTAGGTATATATTTAGAAAAAGTAATTTTATCACCTATGGGAGAAATCAATCGTCTATGTATTTATACTCTGCGCAACCTGGGCAACCCATTTAACTAGGTATACATTTCGCCCGCATAAGTCTCGATCCCGTGGAATAAACATCGGAACAAAAACTATCCTATGTCCTAACCCAGGTCATGGCCTACCCATGTGCCAAATTTCATCCAAATCCATTTTGCCGTTTTAGCGTGAAAGCGTAAAAACCAAACCCAAACTCACTTTCACATATATAATATTAAGTTAGAATTAAGGATTTTATTATTTATGTACACACAGTAAAATACATAGAAATACAACATAATTATAATTTGAGAACAAAGGTACTGCTTATTTCTAAAGACATTTCTTCCAACAGACCTGCCTTATAATGATACTAATTCACAGAAAAACGTGTACCTGAAGAGTTTACAAACATCATTTACGTAAATGACAACATTTTTCTCACAGAGCAAGTCAAAAAGAAGGCCAACATAAATTACGCAAATTAATTTAACTTCCTCGTACAAAAGCAAATGTTTTAACTCCATTCCTCACGGGATTGCGGGTATTTACTTTGCTAATCATGAAATATGAACGTATGACCTGAACAAATTTATCTTACTAATTCTACTTTGGATAATCCTGAAGATTTGGTTTTCATTAAACAATAATCCGTAATGGAGGATCTAGTTTAGATTAGGGAAACAATAGTTACTATGCGATGCGTACAAATTTATTTATTCTTCAGAAACCTTACAGTCTAATATCTATAAAGGTAGGTAATGTACAATAGCGAATGCAAAATAATAAAGGTAATTAATATACAAAAGCAAATGAGAGCATGTCGTGAGGAAAGTTCTGAGTATGAATCAGCTAATTATAAAAATAAACTGCAAAGAATCGATGGATGGACGGTGTGAAAGATGACATGGCCAGTAAGAGGTTAAATATAGAGCTGGCGGCTGATACTATTGGAGGAGAAGTTATGCTGCACTGAAAGATATAAATATGTCCCGATAGACAGTCCAAGCAGTGGTGGCCCAGTGGTAACGGCCACGACTTACGAGCTATTCGAACCCTTTTTTTTTTTTTTTTTTTTTTTTTTGAGGGTGGGAAATCATCAAATAACTTCTCCCGCTCTGGGCGGAGCGGGAGGGCGTGTCAGACTCTTACTGACTAAAACCCACCCGTGTTCCTTCGGTTGCCCTGTCGCCGGGGGCCACGATCTCCCTTTCGGTTTTCTTCGCAACCCCGGCAGGCATCGGTCCTAGTGGACCCCTTCAATTATGCTGACATCTCTTTGAGGCGCGCGTGGAACACAACGCGCCGTCGACCCGGGCCTGGTCCTTATCGGACGGTGAGCCACCCATTGCTCACCGCCCGCAAGCCCGCGCCTACGGTGGCCGGAAATCGCCCCGCGATTCCCGACGCCCTGGGCGTCTCCTCCTGCGGCGGTTAGGGGCGTGAGGGCGCGAAATTTGCCTCTCCCTCACGCGTTCCGCCTCCTCCTTCGCGAGCATTACCGCTTCGCAGAAGGAGGTGACGGCCTCCCATTTCCTCTCGCTCCGTACCATAGCCTGAACCAGGGCCGGACGCGAGAGATCACCGCCGCCGATCGCCTCCACGAGGACACGGCGATGCTCCGCCCAAGCTGGGCAGACCTCCACCGTATGCTCCACCGTGTCCTCCGGGCGATCCACACAATGGTGACACCCGGGCGTTTCCTCCCGCCTTATCCTGTGCAGGAACCTCCCGAAACAGCCGTGTCCGGTGAGGACCTGCGTCAGGCGGAAGGTGAGGACGCCGTGGCGCCTCTCAAGCCACTCCTCAAAGAGGGGTCTTATCGCCGCAATTGTGGCGTGCCCAGCGCTGGGTTGCGACAATCGCACTCTCCATGACGCCATGAGATCCCGCCGGAGCTCTGTCCGCTGAGCCGCGATTTCTCGCGGCAGCGGAGCTAAGCCCCGGCGCCTCGCCTCCTCGCGCCACTCCCAAATGTGCGCGAGGACCTTTGCCTCCAGATCCCATGGCGAGCTATTCGAACCCTGACAGGCACTTTACTTTGTGTAAATTATTTCATCACCACTGCTCTCAAAACGGTGAAGGAAAACATCATGAAAAAACCGGCATGTCCTAGCAGCGGGAACATTATGGGCTGATTATGTGAGACAGTCAAAGCTCGTAAAAGAACAGCGCCCAACTGTTACCTTCTAAATGCACTCACACTAGAAAAGCACAATGAAGTAGCACGAGTGTAAGACCTAGCTGTCACGCATACTGGCATAAAAAAGGTGGCCCGTTTGTTTTAGTTCTCTTACAACGCGACAATGTATCTAGATAATCAAAGGCTGCACTGAATACAAATAATTACGTTGAATTACAAGTCAAGTCAAATTGAGGATAGTAAGGTGCTTACAACACAGTCAATATTCTTATGGCCTAGTGCCTCGATCGACACCTAAAAAGACTCTGGCTAGGTAGATGGGTCAGGTCATGATGGTAAACCAGTACTGGACATAGCGAATAGATGAACATGTATTGCTAAATGGATCCATTGTTCTAAAGCATACTAGATATTTTTTTACTGTGTTAATTTGAGACTTAGTATTCTCAAGTTATTTAATTACTTTAATTTATATGGACCGAATGGGTAATTTTAATGAAATGAAGACTATAAAATGTTACCTCAAGATACGAACTATGCCCGTACTTTAAATCATCCCCTATTTTATCCCCTTGTTTATGAAAAACCGTTCCCGTTTTTCAAGAACGCTGAATAACGTAATTCTTTATTTCTTGCCAAATGTGCATAAAACAATATTTTCATATCCCGAACTTGAGAAATGCTTGGTTTCCCACACAATCTTTCAACCCCTATATCACCCCCTTTAGGATTATATTTGAGACAAAAAGTAGCCTATATCCTTCCCCAGGGTGCCATATCAAAATTTGTTGAGTGGTTTAGAAGTGAAAAGGTAACAGACAGAGTTATTTTCGAATTTATAAACCAGCAATAGACAGAGTTGAACAGCGAAACAGTCTCATTTTTAATTCTACGAATTACGGTATTTTCTTTCCTCGATGCCTGAACAAAGTGTTACCTTGGTGAGTATTAATATATATAGGTGGAAATATCATTTTCCCTAACTTAAGTGCAACTAAGAGCAGGTGCCAGTAAGCAGGTTACATTACCCATTATTCTTTATTAGCAAGATTCGGGCCTCAGCTGGACCATTTGGATGATTACCCATTCACTAGTCATATCTTTGTTAAAGAATGGAATCAATTAACTAATGTATGTAATGGAACAGAAAGATATTGTTAAAGTTAGGAAAGTAGAGCTTATATTATTTGAAAAAAATTCTATGATATGTGAATCTTTTTTAAAATCATGTCATAGTTTCAGGATAAAACACTTAAATTACTTTGAATTTAAACTTGAACCATAATATTGAAATCATCACATTTGAATTGGAATCATAACTCAAAAAAGCGGTAAAATCAACTTACTACCGATAATTCTCCAATAAATGCGTCAAATTCATAGCACTACAAATTAATAACATATTCCAATACCGAACCGCTAAACTACATATTAGTATTTGATGAAATTTATACCAAAATTTTTCAGTTTCAGGAAAACTGAAAACTATCCCTACACAACCAATAAAAAAACATTGAAGCATCTCTTTAGGTAACCTTTTATTTTTCTCAAAACGGAGAGCATTTTACTAATTGCATTCATTTGTTTATTGATTAATATTATTTTATTTTTATGAGACCTCAAACACTATGGTAGCACAATCTGCAAATATATTTTTGGTTCCAATCACGCCAAGGTGGTTTTTTGATTAAGAAACCTTAGGTTTTTTATCAATACTATAATAGTGGAATGCTGTTTTATTAATTTACTATAAGTAAATAATTACCCACCTTATACCGCCAACGTTCAAAATGATACGATTCTCGCCATCCATTCCTGTTACCTCACTTTAATAAACATTTGAAACTATTTCACAACACTAAACCGATCACAGACAAAACCCAAACCCGTTATTTTTCAAATTCGAATCGAACTTTCTTTATTTTCAAAATTAACACTTTATCGCGAACGCGGTTTGTTATCGTTTTCTACGCGAGTTTTTGCGACGGCGCAGCGCACAGACGCGTGCGAATCCGGTGGCCGTCCAGTCGGCACTGGGATGAAATGAGATGAAGGGGAGAATTTCTACCCCCACCTGTGGCCTGCACGCACTGCAGTCGACCCCTTTGCGCCTTTCAAGTTTATGATAGAACTACCGGGCACGCTTTTAGTGGTTTTTCATTCAGAATCACTTACATAAATGTTGAATTTGCAAGCAATGATTTTTTTGCGGCTTCCTGTTTGGATAACGACTGCGGCTTTTTAATGCGCAAGTTTTCAAAAATATAACATAACATTACGCCCACAATCCCCAAAGAGTTAGGCAGAGGTGTAATTTTCGAAAAGATCTTTATTCAATCAATAAGTTTCATTGTGTCGCTGTTACTCGTACCTTACTCGTCATTACGAATAGGGTTGGCAAGCGATTCCTATCCAACTACGTCTAAAAAGAAAGACTGAAGCAAACTCAAAAGATTTAATCCTGTTAAGTGTTTTTTTGGCTCACTGACGGACATCTTTCTTTCTTTTCTTTCTTCCATCTTCCTTTATTTTTTTCTTTCTTTCTTTTTTCTTTATTTCTTTCTTTTCTTTCTCTCAACACTTTCAGCAACATGAACAGAGCCAAAGAAAAGCTTACGGCGTATAGTTTAAACTATTGTGCATGCTTCCCTCTGACAAACACTTTCTAATGAGGGTCTCATTGTCTTCAGTGTCGTAGGCCATCCCCTTTATACCTGAAGGGTGCCAAACGGAGCCCTATTACTAAGCCTCCGCTGTCCATCCGTCCGTCCGGCTGTCTGTCAGCGGGCTGTTCTTATAAACCGTAATAGGAAGACAGTTGACATTTTTACAGATTGTATTTCTATTGCCACTATAACTCATAGTTAGTATATTTTTTCCATACAAGAACCGTGTTTTTTCGGCGTTTTTGACTAAATATTGTACGGACCCTTCGTGTGCGAGTCCGACTCGCACATGGCCGGTACGGCCATCCATCCCTCTCACCGAAAGGAGGTCTGTGTTCCAGCCGTGGGAACATTATAGGCTGATTTGCAATAGACAGAATACGCTTTATGGAACTCTCTCTTTATCTTTTTTTTTTTCGTTGATTCGATACAGTTGTTGAATTCATTCATTTCCGTTATTTATTTATTTTCTTACCCATATCAATACATTTATATCTTGTATCATTTATACCTTGCGAAAACTCGTGATTTAAGTCTTACGACTTAAAAAATAGTGTGGGTGACCAGCAGCCTAATTGCATAACACACTAATAATGGCAATGCCTTTCAATTTGGCAATTTAGAAATATTCATTGCGTTTATGCGTAATTTACGTTTTCGAGCAGACGATTTTTTAAAACGTTATGAAGCAATGGATTATGAATTTCCTTATTATTGGGGTGTTACCCTCCTTGCCTCGGAAAGCACGTTAAGCCATACCGGCTGTCATTCGTAGATCTTTAACAGTCGTTACGGGTAGTCAGAAGCCCAAAGTCTGACTTACCAAGGGGTATCATAGTGTTACCCAGTAACTGGGATGTGGCGTTCAAAAAAACACAACGAGTCGGTGGCAAATAACTAAATTACTAGCTAAAGACACCGACTTCCGAAATGTACGTTATTTTCACTTTGTTGTGTTTTTTTTAAGTCGGTTGTTTTTTTTTTTAAGTTTTTATTTCTCGCTTTTTAGTGGGTCAGTTTGTAATTTATTTAAGTTACAATAGTCTAATGTCAAGTGCTCATCACCTTTTACAAAATATTGCTTTTCCCGATGCAGTGTCGTTAATCATTGAGGAGTTCTCCTGGTACTTTACCATCAGCTCCACTTCTCCATATACATGTGATGAGCATAAATTACTTGGCAACCATATTAAAGTAATCGAATCGCAACCCGAGGAATACTTAGTATTGAGTAGTTCCGGTGGCTATCTGTGGCCTTCATCATCAGTTCCTCTTCACCTACTGGTGCTTTTCGAGAGCAACTGCACGAGTTACCATAATAAAAATATCCAAATTGCTATGGGTGTGCCTATAACATTTGAAGAGTTCCCTCGATTTCTCCAGGACCCCATCATCAGATCATGACCTGATAACGATGGAACCATCTCGAAAGTATACCCTTTCAAACAATAAAAGAGTTTTGCATATCTATATATGATGGAGTTATGTCCGAACATACATAAAAAAATATATATAAACATTCAAATTGATAACCTCCTCCTTTTAGAAGTCGGTTAAGAAGTCAGTTAAAAATACTGGTATTCAGCTGCATCCGGTTAGACTGGAAGCCGACCCCAACACAGTTGGGAAAAGGCTAGGTAGATTATTAAGACTACTAAGCTTTGTACATAATTTAAACCACTTTAAAGGTGCTTGTGAAACAATTTACATAAAGACAAGGCGCTTATTGCTACCCATACCGTGTATAAATGTATATCTAACGACAGAACTGACGCAGTGTGCTCGATGTTGTGGATTCGTACCCCGCATAGGAATAAACATTTATATGGCTAACAGAGTTTTTGTTTTAATTATTTATTTTATAATTTTTTTTATTTTTATTTTTAATAGCCCAGCAAAGCTGCCATATTAAACACTTGCCGCATAGTAAGAAAAGATTAACAACTTGATTAAGTAATAATTTCACTGCAATTAAACTGCACTGTAACTTAACTGCAATTTACCTTCTCATAATAATAACTAGAATCTCACCTTGGTTCACACCGGTGAGATTCTGAAAATACCAGGAACTAAATTGAGAAAATTAAATTTAAAAAATCAAAATAAGAATAATATAAAACTATTTCTGGTGGCATATACCCATGGAAACCTTAATCTAATACATATTTTTATTTGCCTTGACTCGCCTACACAAGACAAGGGACAGTGAAAACATACAGCTATCGTGTTCAGAATGCCGTTGTTGCTACCCAGTATAAAGGGCCAGCAGGGAAGCTGCTTTTTTGCGTATGATGGCCTGGAAACCATCAGTGTGCAATTTAGCAAACATCATAGACGCGCTGCATCGCCACGGCAGACACAACAACACCCTGAATGCATTATTATACTGTGTACGCAGGGCTCTGTAGGCTCGCTCCGTATATCTCACCCACAGGCCGCTTGACTAGAAGGACTAGGAATAAGCTTTGAATAGCGTAACCTTCACTTCTCTCGTGCATTGTGCGATCCTGCGTGTAAGCATATTAGCTCTCACCACCAGAACCCTGCACTCCCACTCAATATACTCATCGTCCTTGAGGTCACCTGTCACAATGTGACCCAGATATTTAAAAGCTTGCACCTGCTTTAGGGCTATTCCATTGAGAAATACAGGAGGCACATGGGTAGGCTGTTGTTTGCCTGATTTAAATACTAAAATTTCACTCTTTTTAGAGTTATATTGTAACCCATGCGGCCTCCGCGTACTTCTCACAAATAGACAAAAGTTGCCTTAGCCCGCTTATAGCGGCTCAGCAGCACCATATCGTCTGCATAGCTAATATTGTTAAAACAAGTGTCATCAATGTAGCAACCGACATGTGTGCTACTGAGCCGCTCGACAAGCTGGTCAATATAAATGTTAAACAATAGAAGTGAGCTCAAACCACCTTGCCTAACACCACATTCGAATTTGTACTCCACCGACAGCACCCCTGCCCACTTCACATGGTTTTTCTGGTTTGCATACCAATACTTCAGGAGAGAGATACACTGCCCCGGCACACCCGCGCTGCCCAACTTGTCCCACAGAAGGTCGTATGCGACACCATCGAACGCCTTTAACAAGTCCAGAAAGCACGCGTAATACACTTACGCGACTTAGACGACTTAGACTTTGGCGACGTAGAGTACCTATTGATTTAGCTTTTAGAATAAAGTTTATTGTTTTTACAAAAATATGTTCGCACATAAATCAACAAAAGTACTTAACATTCCCTGATCAGTACTAGAAAATGTTTAATTAAATCGGTGCGCAGACTAATTATTTTACTTAATTTTACTCAGTTGGATTTGTGTTAATTATTTCTTTATCGAAATTTTCTCTGATGTTGTATCGTAAATAATTTAATAACGTATTAAAAAATAGATATTGTTTTCAATGATTGTTTCCACTTAATTAAATTGCAGACAGTATTGTTTCCAATAATCATGTGTTTTGACAGTTGATCAAAAAGTATTCTGATACTTTGAAATACTTATGATTACCTTTTTCAGACTAATAAATAAGATAGGTCGTAGCTAAATAATAACAGCCACACTGGTCGATCTTCAAAGTTAAGCAACGCTTGCTGAGGTCGATTCGTGGATGGGTGACCATCCCATACCGAGACAACTCCAATTGTTGAAAAGCACGATAAGCAGTTAGTTGCTCCCGACTGGCATTCGTTTGTCTGTGACAGTCGTTACGGGTTGTCAGAAGCCCGAAAGTCTGAAAACCAGTCTTACTAAGGGGTATCGTATTACCTAGTTACTGGGTTATGGAGGTCAGATATTTGCCTCGGGCATGTACGCCTAAGCTTAAACGATCACCATCTCCATGGCGTTGTCACGCTGTATTAGCAGCTTAGCTACAGAGACATCTCTTCAACTTCGTAGGATAAGAGGAAGTGGTTTTAATTCAGCTTGCAAGATTTGCTTACTAACTAACACGGCAAGTTGAACAAAACCTTGTAATAATAGCCGCAAGGGTTGATCTAACTTAAGCTACGCTGGCCGCGATCGCGATTCGTGGATGGGTCCATCTTTACATACCATCCATGACATATCGAGACCCCTCCGAAGCTCAGAAACTATTCGTAGATCTTCGACGCTTGTTACGGGTTGTCAGAAGCCCAAAAAAAGTCTGACAACCAGTCGTGCTAAGGAGTATCGTGTGGCCCAGTAACTGGGTTGTGGAGGTCAGATTGGCGGTTGCTCCATGTAAAATACTGATATTCAGCTGAATCCGCTTAGACGGGAAGCCGACCACAACATAGTTTGGAAAAGGCTAGACAGATTGTTTAAATGAAATAAAGATATAATTAGAAAACGTATTGAGTATTCATTTGACTAAGTGAGATTTTAAAAGCACAAAAATACACATTCATGTTTAATTTTGTCCCAAAATTAGTAGATTGTATCGTAAATTTTACGCATAATTGGCCTCGAATACCATTTACAAACATTAACCCTTTCTACCGAAACAAAAACAATGAATTACATACGCAGATAAAAAAGCTAAACAGGGGTACAGATTATCGTGATAAATCTACCATGATAAACATAAATACTAAACTTACCAGTTATAAATAATAATAAGGTACAATGTTGCAGACAGAAACCGGTTGCGGTAGTCTGGACGAAAAACATTTGACTGAAAAAAAATGGCACAAGAATAATATGCTATTATGAGGATACATGGATTTGACACCGTGCTACTCAGTCTGCGCTCAGCGCTTGGTGTGGTAACACGTCGTGTTCGAGTTTGCGAAAAGTCAATCGTCATCCTGAGGATGCCTCGTTGAGAGGTGAAATACGTGTCGATTTCTTTCAGGGTTTTTTTTTTAAGACTCTTTAGAAATAGCTAAGCGGAACAGGTTACTAAATATATACACTTCTATTGTATTTTATAATGGATTTCCGCAAGGTCACGCCTGAATTCAAATCAATTAACTATCTTAAACGTGTTACTGTCAAACTCAAACTCAAAACATTTATTCCAAATGAACCATTTACAGGCATATTTGAATTGTTAAAGTCGGTCAGTTAGAAAGTTGAAGCTAGCTGTAAGGTCTATGGAGAAGAACGAGCAGGAAACTCCAGGGACACTCTTTTAATTCAAGATACCTATTACAAAATCCTAGGAACATTCTGGTTCATATATGTGAGAACCAGTGTGAGAATGTAACAAAATAAAATACTGAAACAGTTCAAAATGTAAAAATAAGCCCTGACAGTTAATAGATGACCCGCGGCGCCCGTTCACGAACATGGCGCGTGGATCAGTACCACGCAGCTGAACCATTCAGTTCTTATGTAGTTTATCAGAGATCACTCAAAACCAATAATATCTACCAAAAACTATTATAAGTACTGTAACTAAGTTTGACTGAAGATAACATTTATTTTGTGATTCATAAAAATAGAGAAACACTCAGTTTCTTCTCACTCTTTGCACGCGTAGCATGACAACCATAGAAACGGTTTTTCTACGGGTTTTGTCGACGGAAGAATAGACAGACTTTGATTGATATCTGTCGTTTGTCTATTCTTCCGTCGACAAAACCCGTTTCTATTGTGCTCATGCTAAGTGTGCTATCAGAAAATGCTTGTGACCGTTCCTTGCGGAGTAATTGCGTAACACACTTACAGTGACAATCGATGCCAATGCCTTTAATTTTAACAGTTCAGCCACGTTCATTGCGTAATTCATGTTGTTTGGCAAACGAATTTTTCAAACTTATGAAGCAATGGATTCTCACAAACCGGACCGACGACCTTGCGAAGACCGCAGGAATTGGCTAGATGCGGGAAGCACAGGACCGATCGAAGTGATGGTGCAACTCCCAAGGTCCAGCAGTGGACATCTTTCGGGTGAAATGATGATGATGATAAGAAGCGTAGGTAGGCATTCACACTAAAGTCTTATTCACATTATCTAGAATACTCGTGAAATCTCGAAGATTTCGAATCATATAGAGATCTGTCGTGTCTGATATGCCGCCGTGGACCACAAAAACGCGATTGTTGATGATCATGCCCAGAGGGAGCCAGCGGTACACGCGTTCAATCAGCTTCAGAAACCGCTCTGCGTTGTGGTAAAACAAAAATAAATTATACATAAACTCAGTATATTTTTCGAGCTAACGAAAGTGGAAATTGTAGGAAACCACGTGTTATTTCATATACTTTATGGCACCTCTTTCGGTCATGAGCTATCCGAATATCAAAAAATATTTGGCCTAGGTCTTAGGGGAAGGCGTGAAAAATTCGCTATTACAATGTAAAATTGATATTTACAATACATATTATATGTAATTATTTCCGTAGCCATGCAAGCTTTACATTAAATCTACAAAATAACTAACCATTCCCTAAACTGTACAAGAAATTTTTCAAACATATGAAGATACTTTGGAAATTTCTTGCAAAACTTTCGGATTGTGATTAAAAATATATTACACAATTAGGGTGCTGACCTCTTCAGCCAAAACTCAATCCAACTAGTTGAGAATTTTGACTACAACTTCACCACCATACATCTTCACTGGAAAGTTTACATTATAATATTATGTTATAATGTTACCCATTTGCAAGAGGGTTGAGCATTGTCTGTGCCCGGCCGCAGTGGAGGGTTGATATCTGTTTTATGTATATTGTTTAATCATGATGTGATTTCAGCAGATTGTGTTAATTTAATTCACATGGGAGAGTAAGGGATCTGCTTCTGACGCATTTTGTAGTTGTGTAATGAAAATGTTCGGTTAGCTTTGATGCAGTGAGCAGAATGATATGGAATTTGTGTGGTGTAGAAATATGCTCTTGTCACAACATGACATGTCATCTTCCTACATGCTTTTCTATTATATGTCATCTCATCTTATCAACCATGTCATTTTCACAAAGTCCATGCTTCGTTTCTTTGGTTCCCCCCTATCAATAGTCATCCACATTCATACTCAAAATTTTCCTCACGTCATTTTCCTCATTCCTTCGCATCACATACTATCCATGACAACAGATTTCCACACAACTTTTCAGTCACTGGTACAACGTTCAAACTTTTCTTGTATACTCATTTTTGTAATAATTTAGGAACAATTTTAAAATATACGTCTGGTACAACTTCGGCGGTCAGCCCCAGTACCACCTTCCTGACTGGCTATACTCTATTTGAAATAAGATTAGACATTTAAACAAACCTTTTTTACAGTCCGTTCAACCGATTTTAACTTCTATACCGTAGGCATAAGGATGGCATTAAAAGCAAAATAGTGGTTACAATACCAACTGTTTACTGCAGCTGCCATTTGTCATGCCTCCAACGCAATAGAAGTCAAAATCAGTTGAACGGACTGTAAAAAAAAGGTTTTTTTAAATGTCTTATCTCATTTCAAATGGAGTATAGTATGCTATCACGCCATGAACTATTCAGATAGAGTCTGTTTCAAAAGTGTCTGATAAAAATGTTAACAAATGGGTCAGAAAACTTTTCTGTAGATTCCAATTTGTAGTGCCACTTACAAATTGAGTGCTTTGATTTGAATACTTAAACCCGAAATTCTTATTTTAAATCACCTTAAATAGGTTTTCCATTTAGCTATTTATTGAGGTTAATAATTTTATAACCTCAATTTTCGTCAATGACTTTTCAACTACAATTTAATCATATTATTAAAAAACCGGCCAAGTGCGTGTCGGAATACGCACAATGAAGGGTTCCGTAGTTGGAATGAATTTATCCCAAATACAAACTAAACTTTGTAGTTGAAATACATATTCTCCCATACATTCCAACTGCAAATGTAAGTTTGTACGCACAATATTGAGAGATTTACCATGTTATTTTAAGATCATAAACTTCTTATAGGTTTTCCTGTAATCTATGAGTAAAGAGCCATGCCTTGTATTTTTTTCAAAATTTTAAGTCCAGTAGTTTTAGGAGATAGGGAAGGAATGGTCAATTTTCATCGAATTTATTCTAAAATTACATAAAAAAAATATTTTTAAAATTTTGCCTCAAGCCCTTTCATTTAATATGTCACACGGTACTGTTAGCAAAACTTTTTTTTAAATTTTCTTGTTTGCCCCTCCAAAACTGACCCCTATATTCGTTACACGTTCGTGTTTGGATCACAGAAATACATGTGTGTACCAAATTTTAACTTAATCGGTCCATTAGATTCGGAGTAAATTGGCTGTGACAGACAGACAGACACGAGTGATCCTATAAAGGATCTGTTTTTCCTTTTGAGGTACGGAACCCGAAAAATAAATATTCGAAAAAGTGGTGAGATTTAACCTTGTACCTTCTAAATTAAGAGGTTTTGTTAAAAGTACTTCAGATGGATTTTAATACAGTTTTCATCACCACTCAGATTTGAAGGCCTCGGCAATGCGGCGGACCCGTTTATTACCTACATTGCATTAGCTTACATTCATACTTGATAAATTACTATGTAGGTACCCTCAAATTGCTTGTACCCTAACTAAAAGCTGTCGTAATCAATCTAACCATATAACAATTAATTCTAGAGGTGCTTTTAGGGATTCATTAACCATGAAGGGGTCCGCTAGCTAAAGGGGTCCGCTAGGGCCGATGCCTGCCGGGGTTGCGGGTTTGCCCGAAAGGGTTACCATGGCCCCTGGCAACATGGCTACTGAAGGAACACGGGTGGGTTTTAGATGGTAAGACCTTGACCTTGACTTTTTATTTACCTTTGTTCACAAATAAAGTTCGATTTGATTTGATTTCTTTTTTATTTGATAGTTTCCAACCCAAAAAAAAGAGAATGGGATAAATTAACCAAATGACGTTTTAATATATAATGTTTTTAATATATTTATAAAATACTTTAATAAATCACCATCACGGTAAGGCTCAGACCACACAACGGCACGACAACGGCTTTCATATGTTCAAAAGGTAAATATAATGACGGTAATATCTGGTTCCTAGTATCGCGTAAGCTCTCCTGTGTATCATCGAAGGCATCATGGAATACTGTTTATTTTATTGATTTAAACAATAAACATTATAGAAAAAACTTTTTGTTATTGTTGTTATTTTCCTAATAGTTTTATTTTTAGCATTAAAGCAAACTGTAGTGTTTCCTCCGAATCCATGATTTGTAAATGATTGTATTTGAAACTAGTAACACCTACACGACTCACAGGCGGCGTTAACGCCTACGCAAGATAAATGCCTACACCAAATAATCAACAAACGCCTACGCTGAACAAATACTCCACAAACCAATTCAACGTACTGATAATAACAAATCACACAATATTTACCGAAAAACAGTCATCATCATCAGCCTACAGCAGTCCACTGCTGGACATAGGCCTCTCCAATTGCACGCCATTCAGCTCGGTTCTCGGCAACTCTCATCCAGCTGCTACCCTCACCCTGCGAGGATCGTCGCTCCACCTAGCCTGAGGACGTCCTACCTTACGTTTGCCGATTCGCGGTCTCCACTCAAGAACACGTGTATCCCAACGGTCATCAGTTCTACGGCTGATATGGCCGGCCCACTGCCACTTCAGCTTGCTTATTCTGTGAGCTATGTCGATAATTTTGGTTCCCTGCCGGATCACCTCGTTATGGATTCGATCCCTCAGAGAGACTCCATGCATAGCCCGCTCCATGGCTCGCTAAGCAAACTAAAATTTATGGACCAGCCGTACCGTGAGTGTCCACGTTTCGGTTCCGTAGGTCATAACAGGTAGGACGCACTGATTGAAGACCTTCGTCTTTTGGCTCTGTAGAATAAGCGACGAGAAGACTCGACGAACTTTCCCAAACGCTGCCCAGCCCAGCTGGAAAAACAGCATCTACTATTAATTCTGTAGTCCGAAAATCCAGTGGAATTTGATCAACCTTGTGATAAATCAAAAGATTCGTAACAAAACATAACAATAGGATTCCCTCGTAAATTAACACATGTTTGCGTCCATTTTCCTATTCTCATATGGAACACTAGTTTTCCTTACATTTTGAAAAGTTTGTTTGTGATGAGGGTCGAATGGACCCACATACTACGGTTGGCTTGTGTAATTTTTCATTAAAATTGAAAACTTTTTGTAGATTCGAATAATTTACAAACAATATCGTTATTAAATATTATAATATACTTTTTTTTTAAATCAAATTATATTTGTTAAAGCTGTAGGGGTAGCAAATTCAAATCATTTGGTTTAAATAGATCCATAATTTTATTATTTTGTTAATCGTTTATATAGATTATTTTCTTTTAGATTTTGTGAATGTGAGAACGTTGTAGGCTGGAGACTGACTTGTGGACCATTTTCTATTTTACTAAGTACCTGGTACTTGTTGATAGGCTTACACTGTCCTCTCATACCTAACAACACTGTAATTTGAAAACATTGTAGAGATCATTTATTTTTAAAAGAGTAACCGTGGAGTTTCTTGCCGGCTCTTCTCCATAGGAAACGACCAATTGGAACCGTGCACCTAGCTTCTGACGTTTCATCAGTGCCCTTGTGAAATAAAATATTTGGAATTTGAATTTGAATTATGATTTTCAACATCGTGAGGAAACGTGGTCTTTAAATTATAACTCTGACATCGCCAACCCGCTTTGAGCAAGCGTGGCTAGAGTTGCCATCCGTCCGGAGAAAGCCGGACAGTGTTAGGCTTTTTGGCAAATGGACAAAACAAAGAAACAGACTAAATTAACAAAAATGTTAATCGTGAAGTTTAATTTAAGACTTGCAAAATGTTTTATGATAAAATTATTAAGGAGGTTGAGCTTTTAAAGCACGTTTCTACCAAAGAAAAATATGCAAATGAAAAAGAATAATACCGATTAAAACTTTCTTACAAAAATATGTGTTTTATTTGAATTTAGTCAAAAATCCTTTTTTTTTGCGTCCGTCCGTCCGTGGGACCCGAAGGTCCGGCTTTTTGAGCGGGTAACTCCAGTTTTCTGATTTTAAGAGATGGCAACGCTAAGGGTGGTGGATCAATGTCCATCCAAATTCTCTGTATGAGATGACGCTGTTGCCCTGCAGTGCGACAATAAGAAGCTGGCATTATTTTATTTTAAATTCAAAGGTGACGTATTTACACCTACCGTTCTCTGGGCAGTCAGTCCTGCTGACTATCTAATCTTTTCACTATAGAAGGTAGCGTGACCTATTCTAGCGTAGTTCGCATGTAGATGCTGCAACAAGGTATAGGTTTTTTTTTTTTAAGGTATACTTGTTGCAGCATCTACATGCGAACTACGCACGTTACGCAAAATCCAGCATCGCGCAAGCAGAGACTACCGCACGACTAGCATACAGGATAAAATTTTAACCAGTGCGCAAACTTAAACTTTACAAACTTTTCTCATCATTATGAATAACTTTTATCATGGGACCAAATATGAAATCACGAAAAAAAAATCAGCCGTTCCCTACATTTATGTTCGCGTAACTCGTCAAAATGTAGGGAAAGGCTGATTTTTTTTTTTTTGTGAAAAAGCTGAGCTCTCTTTCTACGAGCGAAACCGAATGTAAAGGTTTTTGCGTCGGTTTGAAAATTTTACCGGTATCCGAGCCTTGCTTGCGACATATACACCGTGCAATCCGGGAGATCGACCCTGGCGCGTTTAGAATCATGGTACTGAATTCATGATAACATTTTGCACGTCGATGTCCCTTCAACCCGGAATAGAAGAAATAGTGCATTGCATTTCTTGCTAACTGCGTGTTGGCGTTCCCATGCTACTTACGATACAATGCTTCCTTTACTAGGTTTTTCTTTACCATACGTCACATTACACTTCCGCAAGCCCTCGTGTGTCCAGTGTCAAGAAAACCTGCACTGGTAAAATTCTTACGCAATCACTCAATGAAGGGGATTTGTAACACATTTATCTGTATTTAGAAAGATTTCAATTTTATATATCACCACTTTTTTCAACAACATAACATTGTTGAATAACATTGACATTAATAATTTGAATAACATTGTTAAATTTCAATTGAAACATTATCGACGAAAATTGAGGTTATAAAAACAACCTTAAATTTTCAAATATAATATTTTTATAAATTATAATTTCGGGTTTACGTATTCAACTAATCAAAACAAAGCACTCATTTTGTAAGTGACCCTATAAATTAGCTTACATATACCTCAAAGCCACTAAAACTATACTACAATATATACTACTATTTTTTTTTATGAAATGTTTTTACGCTAAAAATATTATGTATCTAAAGTACCCGTCACGAGAAGCTATAAATTATGTAAACAAACATCTTTTACTAAGTAAACATTTTATACTGCGAGATAATAATAAATTGACCATATTCAATCGACATGAAATATAGACGGGTTATATGAAAGTAACAACCTATTTAATTTAGTCGGATCATATTTTAACGACGCAAAGCGCTATCGTTTGTGTTTCTTGGTACCGGAACGCGTCCGTCGCAGGGATTGTAAACAAAATACAAATTTTAAATTTGACGAGGTAAAACAATGATTACAAGAGGGACTGCAGCAGATTACTTCGGAAAATTGGAAGCGTTGTGTGGAGCATGTTATCAAGGAAGACGATAATTTTTATTCCAAAATCGATGAGATGATTGATAAAACTGTAGACAGCTTCGTGATACATGTCACTGATTCTGACACAGAAATGGAAACATCTGAATCTGACGAATAATTATTCTTAAATAATATATGTTAATTAATATTTGTTACTTAATAATTTATTAAATCTTAAACAAATTCATTTTTTTTGTTGGTCCAAATGTTGTGAACTCCTGAACACTTGTTTACAAAATTTATAGCTTCTCATGACGGTTACTTTATAGATATGTATCCATAAATATGAATTCAAAGTTATCACTACATTTATTTGGGTTAAAAACTAAGATAAATGATATGCTTCTTGCAAAGATAACGTTTTATTTTGTATGATTACGAAACTAGTTTTCAATGTTGCATTTTTGGTATCAACGTTTATCTATAAGTTAGTCATCTCGATAAGTATTATGTGTATGTTTTCATACAAAATTCTGAACAGGACAAGCATGGTGCCCGATGGGATTTTCCATCCGAATAAACGAATTTAAGCTTTCTAATAAGTAAATATTCCCTATATAGAGCAGTGGTGACCCAGGAGTAACGGTCCTGGATTACGAGTTGTAGGTCGTGAGTTCGAACCCAGACAGACGCTTTACTTTGTAGAAATAATTTCATCACCACTGCTCTCAAAACGGTGAAGGAAAACATCGTGAGGAAACCGGCATGTGCTAGAACCAAAAATTCCAAGAAATGTGTCATCTACCAACCCGAGCCTGCGTGGTGGATTAAAGCCCACACCCTCTTACCGAGAGGAGACCTGTGTCCCAGTAATGGGAACATTATTGTGCCTATAAGGTTAGGAGCCTACATAATCAGCCTATAATATAAGCTGATTTTGTAGGCTCCTAACCTTTCTCTCACCAAGACTCTAAACATAACCGTTACAAAACTTTATCCCATTCATATTTCTTACTCATCCTTTTTCTTTATACCAATACCAGAGTTAGCTTCATCAATAATACGTATTTTTTCCCACTTAGTAGGTATGTGGATGATATGATATTATAAGTTCCTGTGACTGTTATTTACATAGCAGGTAGTGGTATTTGAATTTATGTGGGGTAGGTACCACAACTAAAAAGTGAAAAATAAAAACTTTTTCCAAAAAAAAAACAACCGACTTCCAAAAAAACACTACAAAGTGAAAAATAACTTTAATTTCGGAAGTCGTTGGCAAAAAAACGAAAATTCAAAACCAAAGACACCGACTTCCGAAGTTAAAGTTATTTTTCACATTGTAGTGTTTTTTTTTTTGGAAGTCGGTTTTTTTTTTAGAAAAAGTTTTATCCCTATCCTAACGCTTATTTCCTTCCTAGGATGGGAAAAAGTCACATTTAACATCTTTATTGTTGTAACTTTTTCTTTAAGATGGAAGCCCGCCCTTTATCGACCTATTTTCTTACGTTTATGAAGTACTAAAAGATTTCAAAGTTTGAGGAAAAATAAAGAACAACAGCTAAAAAAAGTTTATGAAAAGTGATGCTGGGAAATGACTTTTTGGGGAATGAAATATAGAACGTTATTATTTATTATTTATTTATTATTTATTCGGGAAGTTTAGAGTCATCCCTATTTCCTTGTTCTAATACATATTATACGTATTTTTTTTTAAGCAAAAGCTGAGTTGTTCATCCTACAAGAAAATGTAATCGAAAAATGTTGTTATTTTTGCCTACTTCCTTGTTCTTAAATATAACCCTATATTTTTTTTAGGTTAAGGTGTTAATGCGAAGTTTTTCATATTAAGGCTCGTACAGAGCAGCGCGATATCACGGGCGCGACACGGGTCGCGTTGCCTGTCGCGCCCGCGATATCGCGCTGATCTGTACGAGCCCTTACAAGAAAACATTATCAATACAAAATATATTGTTTTTTTTTTTGTTTTTCCCTTTGTTGCTATTCTTGGTGGAACCTTAAATCCTTGAGACAACGGTAGCAATTAATTAAAACCAGCAAAAATTATAGCGACGCATTACATTCTCTACGTACTGCAACAACTGCACAGCTAAGAAAAATCCGTCTTTCGATAGTTTCTGAAAAAAACATTAACCTCCTTGTGCGGCAGTCGGGTAAAATCATTCAAACGCACATGAACCAATGCACCTGTTTTTTCAAACCGGAAAAAATAATCAAACCGTTTTTTCTATGAAAACTCATTGTTACTCAATATCAATTTTAAGAAGACGAAAATATTTCTCATATCTTTCTTATCACAGATAAATCCCGATAACCTGTCACACGGATCAAATGATTCAGTAGTCAACTATTTACCGTCGGTAGTAGCAAGACAAGATGTTACAAAATTGGTTATATTTATTGCTGGCGACCAGCGCTGTGTTCTGTTATCCTGGTAGCTGGTTTGACACGCAGAAATTCAAAGTTGGGATTGAATATGACAGTAAGTATTCATTATCTATTCTGCTGCCCACTTGCACTTGCACTTGCACTAACTAAATACGTTTAACCCTAAACATTTTAAAATATCATTCTGTCTCTATCATCTTCAAAAGATTGACAGAAACATAACGAATTTGAAATGTGTTTACCGCTAAACGTATTTAGTGATATGGGGTACAGCGGGCCTAATAAAAAAAACCGGCAAGAGCGTGTCGTACCACGCACAATGAAGGGTTTCATAGTTGGGATGAATTTATCCCAAGAACAAACTGAACACTGTCGTTGAAAAACATGTTCTCCCGTACATTTCAACTGCAAATGTAAGTTTGTACGCATAATATTGAGAGATTTACTAAGTTATTTTAAGACCATAGACTTCAAATAGGTTTTTCTGTAATCTATGAGTAAAGAAACATTTTCAGCATTTTTTTTTTTCAAAATTTTCGGACTCTGTCTGTTACCTTTTTACGCCTAAACTTCTGAACCGATCGTTATTAAATCTGATTGACAGGTAGTATTGGACTTGGAGATGGACATAGGCTACTTTTGTAGGACCTACGACTGCCACTATCGCCATTTCTATTGCACAAATTGACTTGTATAGTGTAAACGTTTACAGCCAGTCAAGTTTACTTTCATAGTCTTTCACACCTTGCCTGCTACAAGCATGCATTGGAAATACGGTCCAAAATCAATGAAACTATGCTGAAAACAATGAAATGAATAAAACCTGTCTTGAGCAAGCGTGGTGATCAATGCTCGTGCCTTCTTTGTATGAGAGACCTTGGACCAGCAGTGGGACAGTGACAGGCCATGGCCACCTAAGGCATGCTACTTGTTGTGATCGACATCATTCCAATCGACAGTAGGTTTTTGTTGAACAATAAAGCCGACTAAATGCAATGACTACATATACGATTTTGTCGACCGCCTATGCCCATTAATGCCGAACCCGAAGTCAATTCATAACACATTCTTTGGCGGCTGCTTGATCTTGCTGATCACTACATCACACACAGTTAGATCAAGTCCAATTTCTTACAGATCAATGTATTGACGATGACGCCATAAGTGCAATGGGCCTATTCGAACTGGCGACCTCTCAACCACCAATGGCATACCTACCCAATTACCCAGCCTTTTGCTAAACAGTGTTTTATTAATTCTCTCTTAATTCCAGAGTCCCTCCCAATGAAGGGTGGTTCAGACAGATACAGACACAGGAACAACTACGATCCATTCTTTGTGACAATCACTGCCCAATCCAAGGTTAGTTCCTATCATCAGTAAAGATACTTCTGTTGGTATACTGGTCTGATAGCCACCTATGTGATAAGAAAAGGTAAAATATTTTTACTTATCTGATTCAGATCTAGGCTATCAATGGTCCAAGGACAGCAAGGTGACTTCAAGAGCCAGTTTCGCCATAAATACATTGGATATAATTGGTGAAATGTGGGTGTACTATAGGTACACCTCTGCCTAACGCTTTGGGGATTACAGACGTCATTGTATGTTATGTGTTTCGCCATAAATGTTCATGCACACACGTCAGTCACGTCAAAGTCAAGTCGGCAATCAGTCACGTCATCATGCGAACCATATTTTAAAATGTTTAAAATTTTAACCTTACCATCAGCTTATTTATATCTATGAAGTTACAGTATTTGTTAAAATAAATAAAAATATATTCGGTGAACTAAAATCAAAAATATATACTGAAAATATCTAGTATACCACATAGAACTGCTCTTATGGGCAAAAGTTTTTTTGGAATGGCATCTAAAATTTACAATAAGATACCTGTGGACATTTTAAACACCAAGGAACTCCCACTATTCAAATATAAATTGCGTAATTTTGTAATTGACAAAGCTTACTGCACGATCCAAGATTTTCTAAATAATTAGTGCCTATTACAATTTGTCACCATACAACAGCCTAATTGTTATTTTCTAAGATTAATTTACTTTGTAAGTGATGACTAAGAATGTCTTTATACTGCAGGTTGACATAATTATTGTATGCCTATTAGGCAGGACATAATGGAACTGTAATTTATCTAACATATGTCTGTGTAACCTATGCCCACCAATAAAAAGATTTGATTTGATCACTACCAGGCGCTTCTCAGTCGACATTGCGTCACCGGGAAGTCAAATCTTATATTGCTACGAACGAAATATAGAAGGCGTTACTATTACTGACTGACTATCTGTTTACACCAAAGACCTGGTTTACACACGTCCCTGAAATTGACGTGACTGATCGGCGACTTGACGTTGACGTGAGTGACTTGTGTGCATGAAGCTTAAAGCCAAACGCAAATTACAGCCGCATCGGGCCGTAGCGCGGTGCGATCTATAGTGTGCGATGGTTCATACAAGATATTCAAAAGTGATGTAGGAGGATTTTTATGTTGCAGTGGGGCCCGCAGAAATGTGCGTCATACACACATTTTCAGGGTGATTCTTACGTCACATTCTTCTTTTTCTCACCTTACAAGCAGAATAAGACCTAAAGGTACTCCCTCACCGGGAGTATTCGCCTGTCATGTAAAGTTTAGAGTCGAGCATTACATTAGTAAGGGAGGAGAACCTAGCATTACAGTGCACAATGTCTGTCATATTTTCTGACTTAGGGCGAATTTCACCAATAAAACTGAACGCGATCAGCACTGTATACAAACCAAGTTTTAGAGCTGTCAGTGTCATTATTTTTTTTGGAATATTGACATTGTAGGTATGTATAGTCAACCACGTAATTAAATTACCGTCCTAAGGTTGAATGTCAGTTGCACGGCATAAAAAAGGTCTATTTATCTTGGTGACAGTCGGAAACTTTCAACCATATTGAAGTTTCGATTTACTGGGAATTATTATCAAAAATGGTAAAGCAATTACGAGGTTGACTATAGTTACTGGTAATCGTATAAATACATGACATGTAACATTTCCAAATTCACAGAACAAGTTTGTAATAACGTACCTAGAAGTGACAGCCACAGTTGATGCAGGAGGAACGATAGACTTCAGGGTTATCCGAGGTCAGGAAGGCTCTTCCACCATGGTCTTCCAACTGGTCTCCAACCATAGCGACTTCTTGTCCTACTCCTACATGACGTATGGCATCAGGGAAGAAGAGTATCGAAAGGTGATGTCAGCTTCGTATGGTATTCTTTAGGTTAGTAATTTAATCGGCCCTAACCTAACCGAAAATAGTGACTTTCAGAAAGTTTTTTTATTGTACAATGGTTTTTAGAAATCTGTGAAATAACCTTATGTTTTAGTCAAAATATTAATTCAGATATATATAAAAAAAAAATTATGACGAATAGCGCCATCTGTTTACATTAATAAGAATCATAGGTACTTGGATGAGGGCTGAACCAGTTCATAATTAATATACTTAGTGAATCATAGATGGCGCAAACTATTGTACATGCAGTTTCGTGAATTTATTTTTCATTCTTTTAAAAGTGAGTCATTTACATTTCAAACAAATAAATTTATAACATTTAGATTAAAGCAGGATTCATTTCAATATTTTGCAAGAATAATCTTTTTCAAAACGTAAACTTTTTAAAGACTATTCTATCATAGATGGCGCTTAAACTAATTAAGAAAAGTACAAAAATAATTACAAATACAGCAAGTTCCTTTCTTTTTCTTTCAGATCGCAAATATTATAACCCTGCCGGTACCAACAAATAAACAACGAATGCTCCATAATGGTTTCAAGATTATCACTATATTATCGTTATTGCTTATTTCTATGTTATAAAATTATTTTTTTGCATGACGCTTTGCTAAACGTAACTAGTAAATTAATGTATTTAGATACATAAACTATACACTATCTATAAGTACCCTAGAAAATACGAAGCTAATTATGTTATGTTAACAATTAGAATTTTATAATAGTTTATAAGTATTTTATGAAAATGTAAGTAATGAAAATATATTTTGTGTAGTGGAGTACACTTTCATGAGGTTTCATTAACCCTTTACCGCATGGATTTTTTAAATCCTTTGGAAAAAATATATGTCGGTATAGGGCATTTATAGGTCTCCAAAAAAATATTTTAAAAAATATAGAAGACCATGTAAAAAAGATACATAGGTAAAAGTAATTGTTCCAAATATGGAACGCCATGCGTTCTAGTTCTAAAACTCAGACGTTCCAAATTTGGTACAACATGCGGTGTGATCGAATTATGTATAACATTGAAAAACAGGAATTAAAAGAAACAACGTGAAACTATGCTATTTAATTAAAGAAATTATGTGTGAAAGTTTTTAAAACAGTTGCGATCTTTGTTGAAACAAAGATAACAACCACACTTTCTGCACATCACTTGGGATTTCTGTTTGCATCCTTCCAATTTACACCGTTGGCGATCGGTTTTCCAATCAGGCCAGTGGTTTAACCCATCTCCAGCAACTTCCATTGGAGGTAGTTCTATGCTTCGCCTTGATCGCCCCTTTTTAATTGCCTCAACATCTTGATTCAGTGGTCGTCCTCGTTTGCGTGTAGTCGGAGTATATACTTTTGAATCTTTGTGCATCAATACGTCTGCTATGGCTAACTTGAAGTCAAGCAATGGAATGTAAATATCTTCACCTTTCTGTTTCATGACTCTTCGCCATAGTAACCAGCTATTCACGCAACAGAGATCAATGAAATGGAAGAACAGCCGGTGGTACCATTTTTTACTGCGGATTTTGATCCTATAGAAGCCTAACATGGCATCTAGTAAATCAACACCACCCATATATTTGTTATAAATAGTTACTGCTTTTGGGCAAGGAACATCAACTCTACACTTTTGTTTTTTGGAATATCTTTTCACAACTCCCATTGGTTCCTTGCCTACGTAGGATGAACAAAAACTGACCGCTTTATTGTCGAAACTGCTTTATTTGCTTTACTGCATAATGTTCCGGATTTGGAATTTTCAAACTATTGACTGGAGTGCATAAAGTTCCATATTTGGTACTTCAAAAAACATAACAACTGCATGGTGTTCCAAATTCGGAACATTTAAAAAATGATAATATTCACTACATATTATGGTTTGAACTTACTTCTTTTGCCGTAAAAAGCCTGTGGGTCCATTGTTGTATCAGGTGAATCACTAATTTTCTTCAGATATTAACAAAAAACCAATAAAAAATCGTATTGAAAACCAGTGAATTGACAATCTGTCAAATTTTGGAAACCAACTGACGAAATAGTCGATTTTAGTTCCTAGGCACCTCTGTAGAGGCGCCACTGGCGCATATTAGGTGAGTTACACTCCCTACATACGAATTAGTTCCAAGAAAAGATCGTAGATGTCGCAGGAATAAATATATTATACCAAAAGCTGAATGTTCCAAATTTGTGACGATATGCGGTAAAGGGTTAAGAGGAGGCTCCCTAAATTGTATGTTAATTTGCAAGTCACGCATACAATCAAAATGGAACTTTAGTATGTGATTTATTGGATCTGTCTTTCCATACATAAGACAGTTACGAAAACGGAACAATTTCGCTCGATTCATTTTTCATTCGAAAATCATGTCTTTTTTAAAGATTACTTATCTGAAACAAAAACAAGATTACCCGGCTTTTATAACTAACGTAATAGATGACAGTAAGAAAATATAGTTTATTATCCTGATTTATTTTTTCAAATTCTTTTCAATTTTTTTTTTTTTCAAATTTAAGAATTCCTACTTACGACATTTACTTAGTTCCGTGCTCGAACACAACCAAAGAGCGCACGCGATATTCAACCTTATTACTGATGTGTTAGCGTTTAGCACATGGTGGAGTGGTGGGGTGCATGGGGGCGGAGTTTACGTAGAAATTGTCTTTAGAATACCTGGTCTTAAAACATATACTCATAGAGTAGTTCGAGAGTACTTAAGTAAATGCTGACCACGGAATTGAGCATTTATTAAGGAGCAAAGGGGTAATAGACAAATTCATATAACAGAGTTGTTTACAAAAAAAGCCAAATCTATTAGGTTGTGGCAGAGGAGAAAATACACTTAACATTTATATGTTTTATTTGTTTGCTGAGGATCTAATCCAGGAGTCCAGGCTCAGCCATCGCGTTCGCGACTACTAAACGGCATAGGTGTATTATGTCGACAATAAATAAAACCACGAAATATGAACAAAATCTTTTTACAATACTAATAAATACTTCACCAAAATTTAAATTGTATGGGAGAGCTTGACTGGACGTCATAGCGGAAGGACGTCTCGAGCGCTCCGCGTCCCTTTTTTTTTTGTTTGAGTCCGCGTCTTAGTTTTTATTGTACGTTTGGCGCAACTTGCGCCCGGGCCGCGTTAATGGCCAGTCAACGAAATCGAACAATGTTTATTTTGTTTAATGTGGCTGTGACTTTACGTGTCGACAAATAAATACATTCATATAGTGCAAAAGTGAGGTGTGCTAGGCCTACATGCGTTTCCAATCCCAGGCGCTCGCCTGGAATGCAAATACCAGGGCATACGAGGGTCTAATCGTCTGCCGAAGGTTCCAGGGCCACTGAACATAGCCAGGATAATCCAGTGACATCATTCCATTTATCTTTCAGGGCGTTGCTTCTCTCTGCAAATACACACCTCGACCTGAGTAGGACTGCATCAAAAGATGCACAGAGCTCACTATTTCAAAAACTATGTACATACCTATAAATCATTCAGTAAATCAAATTCCCATATTTCAAACTCAAGGTTAACGTTAACTCCAACGATAGATCCAGATACCAAAACGATTTGCATTTTGAATTGTCTCTAGTAAGTGTAGCGACCAAGAGGACTGAGTTTAATTCTCGGCTCTATTTCGATTACGTGGCTATAATTCTGTGGCAAAGTTCGGTATATTATTTGATAGATTAAGGTACAACATCGTGAGCGCGAATCTGTAGTAGCGTAGTGACTGGCAAAGTTGGGAGGTTTGATGTTATGCGCAGAACTAACTTCTACTTTTAAGCTATAGTTTATGGGTATTTGACAAAATAAAAGTAGAATGGCAAAATAAAATAACATACGTAGACATAAGTACGATACGTATGATTCTAACAAATTAACAGTGTCAGTCCGTATTGATTTCGCATAAAAATATTTTCCATAAAACTTCCTAGCTTGACCTGAGCTATAACCTCTTGCTTGCTGATAATTATAACATCAATCTTAACTCCTACAAACTACCCTTAACCATTTGGCAATTTCTTTAGCCCTACAAAACAGTCGCGTCTGAGGCAACCTTTTTTGTTTTGATTATTGTTGAAAAATTTACTCGAGTTTTTGTGCCAAAAGGCACATGAGTAATTTAGCTTAAGTCCATTCAACAAAAACAAAAAACTTCAGAACAAGATACATTTCTATAGAAAAACGAAGAGTGTAACTAATAAATCGCATCAAGCGCACGACCCTGTCAAAATTGTGTATCTTTGTCTCGAAACGAAATCTGCACATGCGGCTGCAGTGCGGCGTTCTGACTCCCAAACAATAGTTTAACAATGGTAATAAATAGCGCCCATGAACAAAGAAGCCCACCAAATAAATGAAATAATGGGCTAAATTTTGACCACGTGTCTGTCCGCCGAGACCTCGCTACGCATGTTGCGGATAACTGCGGTGATGCCAGAATTTGCGTAGCACATAGGAATCAATTCAAGATTTTATTCCTAACAGCAAGCTTTCTCAGAAACAAATGATTATAAAATACATAATTCAAAATTCAAAATCATCCATGATCGATCTATAAAATAGACCGACGGTCACAAAATAATGACATTGTGACTAGCTCTATTCTTCAAGTCCAGGATTGGTTTGCGGTAAATAATTTGGTACTAAATGAGAAAAAAAAACCAAATGCATAAGATTTAAATTAAGAAGAATGTAACAAGTAATAAGAATGTGACATCATATTGAATGTAGAGAAGCTGGAATTTAATAATCAAACAGTTTTCCTAGGAATCGCGCTGGACGAGAGATTGGGGTAGTGAGAAGGGGATTAATGGGGACCTCATATGGCACCCCATGGGGGCGACAAAAAAAAACATTTAATAAACCCATATAACATCTGATAAAACTTCACAATACTGCAACAGAATAAATCACATGTACGTAGAATAAAATGTCAATGCAATTACAATAGGAACAATGTTATTACTCGTATGCCGTTCTCAACATCAAATCCACCAAAGCCTGCATAATCAAAAAACTGGAAAGCATAGGAATCGACTCAACGGATAAAAGCATCGAAATACCACGGTGTACCATAACTGGAGTATTAAAAGCGGCTGCCCAGGAAACTTTGAACTTTCAGCCCAGTCACTCTAGGGATCATCGTATAGCTCTTGCTAACCTCCAAAAGGCTAAATTCTTACAAAGAAGACAAGAAGACAACTAGATAACCTAAATAGACATATTCGTGTAAAATAATGTCAGGCAATACTTCAAAAGATTAAACACCAAGAGGAAAACAAAAATGCAGGGGTTTCTTCTGCACGAAATCTTAGACGGAAAACAGTAACATATCGCATCAAGAATCACAGGATGTGCTATCTCGCACATGTTTACAGGCGGGGCAACCACACTTGTTACACGCAGCAATCAGTATAAGGCCAAATTCAAGAAAGTAGGCCGTCCTATTTACACATGGAACGACAACCTTAAACGGGACTTGACGTTTGACACGGAATTCAACTTTTTGATGGACACGGCTGCAGACCGATATAAGATTATGAAGGCTGCTAGCAAGATCTACAAGAAAGGTAAACGATTAGGAAACACGACGACGAATATGAAACGGAAAAATATGGATAGCAGCGAAGCTTCTGACGAAGACTTAGAAACAGCTAAATGTAACACAGCACAGCAGCAATATAGAAAAGAGCCGAGAAAGCAGCATAACCCCGTCAAAATACTCACCGGTGAAGATGGACCTGAACCAACATAGCGGTGACGTCGCAAAAAGATGTCCATCCATAGATAACACCCGTCTCTCCACTATTCCATTGCTTACTCAAGGATGCATATCCGGTGCGCTCGCAAATCCCTCCTTATCCTAAGGGCACGTCTTCCATACCATTACCGCGCCACCCGGTCTACTCCTTGATATGCAATGGCCTCTGTATTCCTATGAAACATGAGGCTTCAGGAGCTAGTGCAAATCTTGGGGTTCATTCGATTTATCGAGTCTGGTTAAACCACGCTGGAATCGGTGCATTTCATTCATTCATTCATTCACCAAAATTTAAATTGTATGACTTGTTAAAAGACACCATCACAAAGCCGAAAGTTCTCTAGTTAATTCTTCTTCTCGACATTGTTATTAGTTTTGTACTGGAAGCGTGTGGTTAAAAATCCAATTTCTACGTTTTTTATGAAAGAAGTTTTAAATGTTTTAACTAAACATTTGTGCTTGTACCACAAACACCGGTTTTTCACCCCAAAAATAAAAGTCGTTTCCTTAGATTATATACCTATATCTAAGGTCGTTTCCCAACCCTAGATACCTATATATACGTTAGAACGGGATGTTCACAGCGGGCCCTATCAGAATAATTATTTTTAAATATCGCAGCATCATGCTGAGATAGGAGCCTTTTTGGCCTCGCACAGGTCGTATTTTTTTTTTTTTTTGTTAGTCTAGAATGCTCCTTTTTTATTTTTGTTAATATTTGTTCCTTTTTTATTATGTTTTGTATTTCCTGTGCGTGTCCCAAATAAAATATTTTCTTTCTTTCTTTTCTTTCTTTTATATTTACCATGTTTTTTAAAACAAAAACATCGTAAATATTCCGTTTTAAATAACTTTAGTGGTATATTAATTTTAGCAAAAAAAATTGTGCTCGCGGGTCTACTATTCTACTAGTTTATTATTGTTGTAGTTCCTTTTATCATCGAGGATCTAGTACTTACTAATTCCATAACTCTTTCAGAACGATCTATTTTATTTTTTATTATTGGACTGACAAGTATGTCATGTCAGTGCTGTATTGACCATAGATAATAACACTGTATTGACGCGCAAATTGACGCGATTGACTTGATGAAATGAAGCAACAAATCTCAGAAAAAAACCAGTGTGAAATAAAAAAGGAACACAAAAACACCTATTTTTATTTATAAAAATATACAAAATGACGAAACATTAATGTAATCTTTTTGATAAATATGACAAGACTTTCATGCTAACGTGTACTGTAATTACCCCACAAAATGGTCGAGGAAGAATCTGAAGCAGTGCCTGTTATGCCTGGATATATGAACTTTGCTATAGGAGGAACAAGTGGGTAAGTTATAATTAAGACGCGACTAAATGCCAGTGACCTTGAGTGGTTAGCTTGCGTGTTCTCTGCTGAGCTCACGCAACGCGTCGTACGTCCAGTCAGTAATAGGACTTGCCCATCAAGAAGCGCTGTCCCAAATTAGACGCATTATTAATTTATTATACATAAAAAAAGTATTTTGATAAAACTCGTATATTAAAAGATAAATAATTAAATTATCTTTAAAATGGTGATGATTTCCGAGAAATACGCTTGATAGTTTTTACGTGATTCGCGGTTTTTTTATCCGCGTTAGACATAACTTTGCAAATTAATTACAGCATTTAATATAAACATAATCTAAAATATTTACATATTACGTTATTAAATAATGCTCTAATTTAACATATTATATTTTTTCCAAATCATTGATACCTACTACTCGTTTAGACTTCATCTTCAGTATAAAATAAGCATGCTCCGCCCAAGCCGGGCAGACCTCCACCGTATGCTCCACCGTGTCCTCCGGGCGATCCACACCCGGGCGTTTCCTCCCACCTTATCCTGAACAGGAACCTCCCGAAACAGCCGTGTCCGATGAGGACCTGCGTCAGGCGGAAGGTGAGGACGCCGTGGCGCCTCTCTAGCCACTCCTCAAAGAGGGGACTTATCGCCGCAATTGTAGCGTGCCCAGTACTGGGTTGCGACAATCGCACTCTCCATAACGCCATGAGATCCCGTCGGAGCTCTGTCCGCTGTGCCGTGATTTCTCGCGACCGCGGAGTTAAGCCCCGGCGTTTCGCCGCCTCGCGCCACTCCCAGATGTGGACGAGGACCTTTGCCTCCAGATCCCATGGCGTGACGGCTGCCCCTAAGGCGCTGACAAGAGCTAAATTCTCCAAATAAGCCCATATTACTTTTGTTTCCAAATGTATTAACTTTCTTGCAGCAGAAAAAAATATAATTCTGGTAAAGTTAAAGAATGTTTCTTGCCTTCACAGCTTGCTAGCTACTTTTATTGTCCAACCAGCCGATTTATTAAAAACTCGAATGCAGTTGATGGGGCCGGCCGGAAGAAATGTGTCTACATTATCTGTGGCCAAGGATATCGTGGCGAGAGAAGAAATTTTTGGTTTTTATAGGGGTTTATCAGCTGCCCTAGTCCGACAGGCCACCTACACCGCTAGTCGACTAGGCGTTTTTAACGCTTTATTCGACATGCATAAAACGTAAGTAGCTCTCGTTTTTGTTTTAGTAATTTATTTATTTTCAGAGTGGAAGTGAAGCAATGAAAGATATACGGGAATACAAGATATACTAGCATTCTGAATTTATATTTCTACTAGATTTTGCCCGCGGCACCGCCCCATAGTAGTTTAAAAATGGACAAAAATCTCGCATGACACAAATTTTACTATAACCTATAAGTTTTTGTTTTGAACTACTGCGATTTTTGCTTAGTGGAACTGCGACCAGACTGTAAAAAATTACTTGGCACTATGTTAACAGCAACAACCACCTCAGCTTAATTTGAGGTTTTGGGATAGTGGGTTGACAGTTTTAAGGTTTCAGTTTAGGTTTCATGAGTTAAGGGTTTGTGGGTTTGGGATATTTGGGTTTAAAACTTGTGTAATTGTGGTTTTGCATTTTTTGGGTAATTAAGCCATTAAGTAATTAAACTGAAAGAAAGAATATCTTCCTTTCAGATATATTTATAGTTTAAATGTAATTTTTCAGACAACGCGGTGTCCCTTCATTTCCAATGAAAGTAGGGATGGGTGTAGTCGCCGGGGGTTTCGGTGGTTTTATCGGGACACCGGCCGAAGTAGCACTTATTCGCATGACGGCGGATGGAAGACTCCCGCCCGAAATGAAGAGGAACTATAAAAACGTGTTCAATGCTATGATCAGGTGATTAACAACTTTTTCTCGCATACTTGATTTTTTCAAATTAAGTGCCATTTTTTTCAAAATCTCGTTATAAGAAGTATGTCAAAAAATCATAATTAAATAGTTGAATCACCGCGTGCAAGGATATTAAGGTTATTTTCTCCATTCCGGAGACATGAGCATTAGATCCATAACATTTTTCTGCAAAAAAAAAAAATAATAAGTTGCTAATTTGCGTACCAGATTATATCCTATGATATATAGATGCATACTATTGGTTATTAGAAGCCGTTTCAAGTAAAAAACCGACACTTTAAAATTTAAGCCCCTATGTCTTCGAGAGCCTTTTTTCGATTCATTTTGCGGCGGCGCGTCACTTACGTCTTTTAATAGATTGATGTTACGTTTGTCAGAATAACGCGAGAAGAAGGTATAATGACGCTCTGGAGAGGCGCCAGCGCCACTGTTGGCAGAGCTATGGTCGTGAATGGCGCTCAACTGGGCACGTACGCGCAGGTTCGTCTTTAAACTCAATTCGCTCAATTCTTCTCAATATAAACCTTTCACTTTTGCCGTAAATACAGATTACTGTATTTGTAGAAAATGCCTGCTGTTTTCTACTCTATCTACTATGTGCATGTATGTTTCAAAATAAAGTTTTCTGCAGAGTCGAGAGATGCTGCTACCCTATATGGGCGATGGTTTACATCTACATACAGTTACTGCTATGATCGCTGGGTTCATCACAACAGTTGCATCTCTGCCAATCGACATCGTCAAAACGAGGTACCATGTCATTTACTAGCTAGCTCCCCAATCGCGTAATACAATTTCAATCACTATCAGAAAGATTTTAAAAAGTTCGAGGAGCTCGTGACTAAATAATAACAGCCATACGGGTCGATTCATCAGGTTAAGCTACGCTTGCAGGGGTTGGTCCGTGGATTGGCCATCTTTACATACCGAGACTCCTCCGTGCCTCGGAAAGCACGTCAAATCGTCGTCGACAGTCGTTATGGGTCGTCAGAAGTCAGGAAGTGACAACTGGTCTTACAAAGGGGTATTCACCCAGTTACTGGGTTGCGAACGTCAGATAGGCAGTTATGTAAAATACTGGTATTCAGCTGCATCTGGTTAGGCTGGGAGCCGACCCCAAAATAGTTGGGAAAAGGCTAGGATTCATTGATGTTTAAATAGTTTGCCTGCTCGATAATGTAAATGGCGCAATTAATGTTGTTGAATTGTCAAAATGAAGGGTATTGCCATTTTAAGCATGCAGTTACGCAGTTAGTTTCAACTTTGAAAAAATGCAAGTAGTAACCTACTGCTTATAAACAGCTTATTGGGTGTTGAGGAATTGGCCTAGCACCCCTATTGCTTAATTGCGAACCCTGAACCTTAATTGCTTAATTGCGCCCTATTGCGAATTGGCCTTTAGGCATTTTCTCTGGGATGTAAAGTTACCATGGACGGGCCGCTACTATCGTTGTGTGATCTAGGGACGGCCTGAATAGTTTAGGGGAGTGACCACACCATCGTATCGACGTGGAATCGGACTTACTTTTCTCTATAAACTCTCATCATAAGTAATATTTTATGCTAGTTTACAATTACTAAAATCCCTGTTTCAGAGTACAGAACTCACAAAAAGGCGCAAGCCAGACGGAAGTGTTATCGACCATTATAAAGAACGAAGGCGTTTTGGCCCTGTGGCGTGGCATGCTGCCAACCTATATGAAGATCGGACCCATGACCGTCCTCATTTTCATATTCCTCGAGCAACTGAACTCGTTGTATTACAAGATAGCCACTTGAAATCATACGGTAAATATTGACTTAGCATAACTGGAGCACACAGATGTTGCCGAACTTAACTGTTTTTTCCAGCTATAATTCTAAGCTCTACAACTCTTAAATTCAGCACTCGCTCACCGCGAGCATTTGCTTCGTGAATTTGTTTTGTTGCGCAAACGTTTGTTACAGGGATGTTACGGAAGTCGTTTTACAGGAACCGGAACCGGACGTTTTAAATTAGATTGATCGGAATCGGAACCGAAAAACCGGTCTCTTTATCAGTCATATGACTGATAAAGAGACTAATTAAAGAGACTGAATCTTCACACATTTTTCTTCTTATGACTGATAAAGAGACTAATTAAAGAGACTGAATCTTCACACATTTTTCTTCTACTACTGCCTCCAACTCCGGTTTCGGTTCCGATATTAGCGATAACATCCACAAAAAAACAATAAACTGAGACTTCGAGCTCGAGCGTGTATATACGTAAAATAAACAAACATTACCCTGAGCCTGACGACGACCTAAAAGTTTTTTGACGCGCTCTAGTCACGTGCATCGCTGCGAACTTTGCTATAACTTCGATTCAAAATTATCGGAATCGAAGTCGGAATCGGAGGTGTTAAATTAATCAGAAATTCCGGCTCTTCGTAATCGGAACCGAAGCTTCGTAACATCCAAGGATGTTACGGAGCTAATTTAACTTTTACCTGAGACCTAGTCGTGTTACTTCTACCTATTTAATTATATGTACCTATTAACTTATCCTGCTGATTTCTATTATCTCTCTACACCACCTAGTCGACGGCCTGCGCATTCTACTTGAAAAACCGTAGCCGTTACAGTGAAATCTTGGATTGTTACATTCGGGGCGAGCTTGTTATGCTACTGCATTTGTTACCAACTGCCCAGTATCATTACAAATAGGGATTTTTATTTTTCAGGAGAACTTCTTATGCAGCAATATGAAGTTAAGCGGAAGGTATTTTTCTACAGTGGTCACTGTAGGACAGCAAAACCTGCTCACGCACAACCTGTGATGTGCGCAGGTTTTGCTTGACTACTTAACAGTATCACTACAACTAAGTATTGGGTAAATTACAAGCATGAAGATTTGCCAACTTTGTCAAAATACAGGATGTAATAAAAATACCCATTACCAAGCCGTCTTCCACGCATTCTGTACATTGTAACTAAGTAACATAGAGATATAGATGTATTATTAAAACTAGCGTTAGATCGGTAATGCAAAAGAGAAAGGTGTAGTCTAAGCGTAGGATAGAGCGAGATAGATAGACGAGACCATTCACGTACACGCTATCGGCCAATATCGGCCAATGTCAGTCGTGAATGAAATAAATCCCGCTTATTTGAAAAAATCTTAGGTTTTAAAGAGAAAATTTGTGTTTATCAGACGTAATTAATATTGGTTACGTGTGCAGTCCCTGTATGTGACTCATTTAAAAAAGCAAACGCAGCGAATTTATAATTTCACACGTAAGTATAACTGCAATGTTTAACTGCCTTACTGCAATGTTTTAGAACTGATACGAAAATTTATTACACAAATGGACGCTGAAAATGATCGCATTTTATCACATTAATACTCTGAATTATATTATATGCTGCATAGGAATTATATTAAACATATTAACAAATAATTATATGAATTTCTGCTTTTTCTAACCTCACATTTATAGCCCGAGAGATTGTCACAATACATCGACACTATTGATAGAGTACGCGCCACGAAAGAAGGCCGGCAGAAAATTGTGGAACTATTTTTTCTAAATGCAATGTGATGATTGGACACTAGCGCCGCGTCAAAAGAATTTAGTGGTGGCGTGGACTCTTAACTTAATGTTGATATATATTTTTTAAATTAATATCTTCGCACGACAAGTGCATTGAGCCTGTCTCGGGTAGGTAGGTATATACAATTTAAAGATTTTTACTTAAGGTGGATTCATAGCTTTTGATAATTTCCCACACAAAAAAAAGGTGGATCCATAGTTGTAGCCCGCGAAATTCAATTTTCTTAAGTTTTTTTTTTAATTTGCAGGTCAATAGTACCGATTCTCTTGTCACAAATGCCTCTAAACTAGACTAAAAATCACCAAAATTTTGTTTAAATCTGTCAAACACGATTTCCCATTCTGAAATAGACTAAAATGACACAACTTAACTATATTTTAGTTTGACAGCACTAAGATGGCGCTGAGATATAAATTTTGTGAAAATGTCAATTTTGCTATTCTGAATTTGACGTTTTTCACCTAAAATTTTGATTGTCTAACTAAATCTGACTATTCCTAATCGCGATTAAAATGGTGTGGAATAAAATATAAACTAAAATTCACACCAATACCTCGACTTCAGGTGCAAAAACAGTACTGTATCTTTTTTTTGGCTTATATCTCGGAAATGGTGTGTCCTATTGCAAAAATAATGAAAATTTCGACCCCCTATATATTAAACCCCTAAGACCCCCCAAATGTAGGTAATAATTTTTAATTTTCCTTACAAAAAGTGAAAAATTCCTTATAAAACACGTCGAGGCTGCCCCTCATGCGCACGTCCGGCTTAAAAAAAAAAATTCACGGAGTAGGGCAAACAAGTACCACGTGGAGTCACGATTTTCAAATTCGATTTTAGTTGGGTCATTTTTATTTCTAAATTTAGAGATTTTTTGTTGCAGAATAGATATAAGATTCTCATAGTAAGTAAAGTATGATAGTTTAGTTAGTTTAGTCCGGTGTACAAGAGAATCGGCACCAATGTCAGGTTGTATCTTGATCAAAATATGATCTGCGACTATAACATATATTGTATTTATAGAATTATAATCATAAGAATCAATTAATCTTTCTAAGATAGATTTGATTCATAAAAATAAATCTCTTCTGGAAAAGTTCATAAGGAACAAATCTAACTTAGAGAGTTGCATTAATGATCCTAATGATTATAATTCGGTAAATACATATCTGTTATAGACGCGAATTATATTTTTATCAAGACATAACCTAACACTGACCTGCAAATTGCAAAAAACGTAAGATATAGAGAGATAATTTGAATTTCCCGGGCTTCAACTACGGATCCACCTTGAAACAATCGATCTAGCTTACAGAGGCCAAGCACGACCTCATTTACCCTGCTCAAGATGTTTATGAGATAGGTATGCAGTCTGAACGAATTTTCCGAAAACATATAAAAGGGAAAAATGTAAACGAAAATATGTTTCGAAAATTGGTAAACGGATGTCTTGTGTCTTGTAAAAACAATATCTACACCCATACTATAAATCCTCTATAAAAGTTTCTGAAACAGTTAGCTTATTGCCAAAGTTAAAACAACCAGTGTCATAGTAACCATAATATCATCCAAATGAGTGTTATAATGTTGTACTAAATTTCATTATGCAACTCGAATTTCAACAAAAGAACATTGTCATGCACGCGTTTCACTACCACAGCGCCGTAATTTAAAAAAAAAACCTATTGGTTATTATATACCTGGTTATTATATACAGGAAAGCTTACGACATTTTTACAATAAATTAGTTCTCTTTAGAGGAAAATAAAAATAATACATGTTTTGTTTGTCGTTTTATTTTTGTTCCGATAAAAATTAAGATCACTTTATCCGCCACAGATAAGGAGATAGGAAGAAACTGTAATCTATATCGATATTCGAAGTTGAGGCAGCCAGGCAGCACTATTTGTCTCCTACACATGCACATCACAAGCACACTGGTGTAATTTGTTTTTGGCCTCGCCTAAAGGCAGGCAGCGCGGCCCGTGTCGCGCCCTCGATATCGCGCTGGTCTGTACGAGCCTTAACTCACCACGTTACCGATTTAAATAAATTTTATAGTGAAAATAACTATGTCAGTTTAAAATCCTATAACTAGTAAACCTATCCAGCTTAAAAAAAACCCGACAGCGGCTGTAGGTTACTAAAAAGCTTATTTATGATCGCAAGACAATAATTAAACAGAAATAAACAAACCAACTACTATACTGTTAAACACGAAACTTAATTCACTTTAGAAGCTACTTTACATCTAACAAAACTCAGTCACACAAAATGTTCAACGGAACCTAACCATTTGGCGAGCGACAACGACAGCGCGATGTAGCGGTGCACAGTAGCGCCATCTAGGGACCTTATTGTAAAACGTTTTAGAGAATTCTGAAAATTATTTTCAGAAGTCTCTAGTTTTGAGATGAGAAGGTGATCCCGGGTGCTCCACCAATCCCAACCTAGGTAGGATTTGATGAAGCACCTGGGACTACTAGTAATAAAAGGGCCGATTCCATTGGTAGAATAGTGAGCAATTTACTGCATTTTAAGGAACTATTCTGTTCATCACGTCGAAGATCCTCATCAGATCTTCACCAAATTTTTATGAGACCAAATGAAAATACTATCGAAGAAATGCATATCTGTACACTGTAAGGACTATTCTTGCTTGAAGCGCTCGGCCGCTATAGTATCGCTTCCTAGGAAAAAAAGGGTCGGGTACACAGGATTTTGTTTTCAAATTGCTTAGATATGCGTTACCCCGATGGTACTACTTTTCATTTTAAAAAAGAACCATCGAAATCAGATCTCATAAAGCGCCGATATCCAGTAGCCCCCCCCCCCCCCCCCCCCCACCCCTTTTCGCAACTTATTGGAGGTCCCCTCCATTAAAAAAAATCCCTGACGACAAAAAAAATCTATACCTAAAGTCGTTAAACCTAACCAAGTTTCGTCCAGATCGGTTATAAAATACGACCAGAGGAGTACCAACAAACTGATATCCGAAAGCAAATTTTGTCGGACTTAAGCAGAGACCTTTCGCTCACTCGGTCAATAACGCCATCTACCATCCGCAGTAAGCATTATTCTTAATTAAAAGTTATAGATTGCGCATTGACTATGAAATGAAAACAAGAGTTTTAGTTTTACTAATTTTTATTTAAAACTCTTAAAATAATTTTTACTTTTTATTCTTAATGCTTTAAAGAAAGCAATAATATTTCTTTTATTGTAATATTCTGTCATTTCTTCAACAATAAACTGCTTAATATAGCGCCATCTATTATATTTTGTGGGTATTACTTGTTTAGTATTAAACTTTTTCAACTCGATCACAGATGACACTAAAACAAATATTTTCAAACAATATTTTTTGTCTGTTTAGATTCACAAACTCGGATTAATTAAGATACATTAATCAAGATCAATCAAGAATATCCATCGACGTAGGAGATATTAAAGTGCACATGAAGCAATGGATTAGCAATCTGTTTCAAATCGAAACAAATTGTGATTGATCGTGCATTACGCAATTAGGGTTCTGGGTTCTTGACGGAAGTAACGTTTCAAGCAAACAAAAACATGATATAGTTAAATAAGTAACTTCATAATATTTATTTCCTTAACCTTACAAACGTAGTATTTTATTAATAACATTCATATACTGAGACAGTGCTCCGTCTGTGTAGTTGCCACACTTGTCTACACTGACGCACTCGCCGGCCGCATCTCGAAGGAGTCCGAGCGCGCATACGCAGCCTCCTTTGCATATGCGGGAGCATATAGGCTGCGGATCCTCGCACGACGGCTCGCATGAACCGTTGCATATGTCGTAGACTTCGTTTTGGTTTAGACATAGCTCTGTAAGTAGGAAAGAGTTGACTGTTAAATTGGAAGGTGTTAAGAATTGTATTAGAAACTGAACGGAAACTGAAGCAGCTGTCAGTGTCAATATTCCACAACAATGATGACACTGACGTCTGACAGCTCTTGAACGCAGTTTAGAAGTGAACAAGAAGTGCTGATTGCGTTCAATTCCGTTGAAGAAACTCGACCCTAAGACTTCAGTTTTTCTACTATAGTAAACTGCCAATAATCTAGCACCATCACTTTCTGTTATCCGTCCGTCTAGCTAACCAATAACTTAAGGCCGGAGTATGCGCTAAGGAAGCCCGCGAAATTCAATATTTTGTAGGTTTTTTGCAATTTTCGTGTCAGCAGCAGCGTCAGGATTTATGTTGATGAAAATATGTAATTCACTACCGGCAATAAAAATACGTACATATTTGAAGAATTATAGGGGTTTATCTATAAGCGTTGCTTAAAGTTAAGTAATGATTAGCGACTGTTTAACCATACATTTTTGAACATCACTTAACTTTAAGCAACGTTTATAAATGAACCCCTTTCGTTAGAGTCATAAATACAACATTAAAGGCTCTTTCAAACAGGCACGACACGCGACGCGACACAAAGACACCGCTCGTCGCGCGACGAGCGGTGTCTTTGTGTCGCGTCGCGTGTCGTGCCTGTTTGAAAGAGCCTTAACTTACAATTGGCCTCAAATGTAATGATTTTATGAAATAGACATTCAATAAGGCAATTTGAACTTGAGAGTTGTATTGATGAGTTTAAAGATTACAATTCTGTAAATACGTTTTGTTAAGTTCGTAAATCATATTTTGATCAACATACAGCCTGGTACTGCTACAAACTGCAAATTGCAAATAAAGTGAAAAGAATTTTGCGGGCTATGTTGGCGTTTTCGCTCTAAAAAGAACACTAACCAACAGGACACTTATCCATAGTCACACATTGATCGTTGACCGTGTCCCTGACATATCCTGACTTGCAGAAGCAGCCCATGCCGCAAGCGAGCCCGCAGATCAGAGGTTCAGGTTGTTTGCAGGTCAGGGGACAGGCTGTGCCGCATGACAGGAACTCTTCGTTGGGGCCGCAGATATCGTCCTTGCCTGGAAGTTTATTTTTTAAAAGAACTTGTGCTTAGTAGGCCTGTGTCCAGCAGTGAACGTCTTTCGGCTGAAATTATCATGATGATGATAACAGAACTTTGAGGAAACTTGAGCGCGGTGACAGAAGATTTTTTTTTTTATATAAACAATATGTATCTAAAGCATAGGTATCCGGTCATCCACTCATCAGAACTTGAGCCATCAGAAAAAGAGTCATTGAAATCCGTCGATGAGATAAAGAATGTTCAGTACAATACAAAGACAAATATGTACAGAAATAAATATTTTTGTATTTGTACTACATTTAAAAAAAAGGTTCTAACGAATTAAAAACCTCCTCCTTTTTAGGGTTCCGTAGTGAACAAGGAACCCTTATAGTTTCGCCATGTCCGTCTGTCTGTCTGTCCGCGGCTTAGCTCATAGACTCTTAGTACTAGAAAACTGTAATTTGGCGTGGGTATACATATTAAACACGCCGCGACAAAGTGGTAAAATAAAATCATGTTTTTTTTTATGTAACCCCCCACACGTAAAGTGGGGATGATTTCGTTCTTTCATCTGTCCCATAGTGTGGGATGTCGTTGGAAAGGTCGTTCAAAAATATTGTGAGTTTCTGAAAACCATTTTTGGATTCAGGAATCCGTTTTCGAAATATTAAGCTTTAAAGTGCTAGTTTTTGTTAGAGTCAAGTGTGGGGGACACTTGACTCTAAAAGCCCTGCCAGCTAAAAGGTTGGTTTTCGATATGTGAAAAAAATCCACAGCAGTAGTATTTATAACGAAATTAAAAGGAAAACTATCACAGCTAAGTAGGCTTTACAAGTTCACATGTAATAATCGACCAACTTACATTTGCGATTGCAAAAACATGTTCTCCCATATATTCCGTATGGAAGAACATGTCTTTCAACTACAAAGTTAAGTTTGTTCTTGAGATAAATTCGAAACGCACTTGGCCGGTTTTTTAAGTCTGTTATTAGAAAGGTACCTATATAATAACCACAACTAACACGCTTCTTTCTATCTAACACGCAATGCTTTAAAAAAAACTAAATCAGCAAAAAAAAAAAACAACTTGAACGTACCAACACACTGGTCCGTGGTGACACAGGTGCCGTTATCGTCTCTGAGGTAGCCAGCCTTACAGAAGCAGCCTTCCACGCAGTCCTCAGAACAGATGACAGGACCCTCAGGGTTGGTGCAGTTGAAGGGGCACGCTGAGCCGCAGAGAAGGTACTCCTCGTTCGGGGGACATTCTTCTGTGAAGTTACGATAGGTTACATCAAACAAATTGTTCAAGTAGGTACATGTCGGACCACGGGCAGTGAAGGGCTCTGTAGTTGGAATGAATATTTACACATGCAGAGTATTAATTTTATCGACAGAATATAAAGATTGTAAATATTTTCATAGTGATTCTCGAAACACTGAAACAAAAGCCTTTTCTGCGGGTTAAACAGAAAATATCCCATATCTTAAAGAGTCTATAATACTTCAAATTGTTTAGCATGATCTTCCATTTCATCGGAAATACAGCAGCATTAATTTTGAAAAAAGTATATGGTAAAATTGAATTAATGTTAGTACTATTAAAACACGATTTAATAAAAAAATCTCGACCGAAAAAAAACACCAAAGTTACCTCCAAACTGCACAATAAACCGCTGGTATTAAAAAAATACCTCAAATTAGATCATGAAACTTTGCATAATAATTGAACTAACTATAAAGCAGGTACTGTGTTTTCTTCTTTTTAATTGCCATTATTGTCACCGTAAAAATAAATTACCTAAAATATCGGCGCCTTGGAACCTTCTCCCCGCCGCTCAGTCTCACTCTCACCCAGTCCACGAGCAGTAGTGTGCGAGCGAGATAAAGATTGAATTTGAACTTAGATATTTATGGACTCTTAAAAACCCTAACATACCAATTTCCTTCTTTCTTGTCATTGGTATGTTGTTAATGCCACCACCGTTATAGTCACCTACAAACGGTATTATAATTATATTGTATAATTATTTCCGCACAAGAATCATATGACGTAACTTTTAACAATTCAGAACAGAGTGACCGATAAATTCTCACCTCCATACCCTCATTCCATTTGGGAACCCAATTAAACTATCGACTGATACAATCATTTGCCCACTGATCATTTAAAACAAACCCATTCAAGTGTGAACAGCCTCAAAAAACACTCGGAAATCTATTGGAAAACGATTTCCCATTGCTTCCCATAAAAATAATCAATTAAAAGTGAACTGCTTTAATTAATTACTGGATTCATGTCACAGTTGACTTGCTAATTACCTTTCAATTTCATTTGGAAAATCGTTAGCTATGTTGATTGAAAAGATCAAAATGAAATCAATGAAATTGTTACTCTATTTACTGATACCCAAGTTTATCGCTTCGCTTGTAAGTGCCTAGGCATTCGTGTCTATGAGCCACTCGAGTGTCGCTTTCCAACACTAGAGAAAGGGCACTCAGTATTTCTTACATTTTAAATATAAAATACCTACATGACTTTTGAACTAGTGTGTTGCATTACATAAATAGTTAGGTTTTGAACTACCTTTTTACCAAGCGGTATTTTCGTGAATAAGAACGTCCTAAGAATTGAAAAATCTTTTACAGAAGATCTATTCAAAATGGTGGACGAGAATTTACGAAGAGTGATTCATAGTTTTGAAGACTGTGATATGTGAAGTGGTCTTTGTGCCAGTCTGATTTTTAAATTGGCTTTAGATTTTATTAATAATAAAATCTATTGAAATGTTCTCTAAAATAAAATCGATTTTTATTGTGTTTTATCTGGTGATTTTCTCAATGCATCTAGCAAGAAGTTTCACACTGCGTAAGTATTATTTTTATATTTACTTTAGTGTCCGACCGAAAATAGTATTTTAACCGAAAACGAAAAAGAAGCTTCGGCTTTAGTCTCATTTTCGGCCGAAAACGATTTAGAAATTAAAAAATATTATAATATTTCCGCTGTAAGCTGAAATCTTGTTCTTATTTTATACCTAGGGAGAGAAAGAGCAAATATAGGCTTTAAAAGAAATAAAACACGATAGGCGAACGTCACCTAATTAATATTGCCGAACTTTACGAAGCAGGCCGAATAACGCACGACAATTCACGAACTTCTGATTTTTGACTTGGTCGAAGCTTCGGCTGGTTTATGGCCGAAAACGAAAATACGGCCGAAACATGATATTTTGGCCGAAAATTTATAGGGAGCTTCGGACGGTCACTAATTTACATTTATTACAGACCATCCGCTTGCCCATAAATAAAATCAATTCATACTTTATAAATATTCATACTAAATAAATGCAAAAGTAACTCTGTTTGTTTGTCAACCACTGAACCGATCGTTATGAAATTTGAGAGATAGGTAGCCTGCTTGAAAAAGGACAGGCCACTTATCACCTCGGGTAAAAAAAATACAACACACATTTAGACGTAGTCGCGGGCAACGGTTAGTGTAGCTCGTGGCTAAATAATAACAGCCGCACTGGTCGATCCTTCAGGTTAAACTACGCTTGCCGGGGTTAGTCCGTGGATGGGTGACCATCTTTAAATACCGAAACTCCTCCGTGCTTCGGAAAGCACGTTGAGCCGTTGGTCCTGACTGTCATTCGTGGATCTTTGACAGTCGTTACCGCTTGTCAGAGGTTGAAAGTCTGACAACCAGTCTTACCAAGGGGTATCGTATTACCCAGTCACTGGAATATGGAGGTCAGATAGGCAGTCGCTCCATGTAAAATTTAGCTGCTTCCGGTTAGACTGGAAGCCGACCCCAACATACATTATTGGGAAAAGACTAGGCAGATTGATTTAGTACTCTTTCATATTTTTCTTCTCCATCTGTATTCTGTTCTACTTACCACAAAAATAGGCAATTCAGTAAACAGTCTCCAATTGTTTTCAGGCAAAGAATGTCCAGTTGGTGAGGTGCACAAGTCCTGTGCCTTCTACGACGAGTACACGTGTTGGTTACAGAATGATCGGATGGAGAGGGTCAAGTCACCTCCAAAGAAACTGCCGCATTGCAAAGCCGGTTGCTATTGCAAGTAAGACAATATATTTTTCTCGATATAATGTACCTACAGCTTAGTGCATTCGATTGGGATGTTAACAATACAATTAATTTTGGTGCTAGTTTAGATATTTATATTAGGAGCTGGTCTAAAGATGGAAAAAAAACCTGAAAAAAAAAATCTCCACCGCGGTAATCAATGCGTTGATGTCTTTTACTCCACGCACCGCAGTAATCAACGCGTTGATGTCTTTTAATGGCCAAAAGCTGGTGTCGTCACAGTGTCGCGAAATCAATAGTTTAGTCCCATCTCAAAAAATGCCCAACGCGCCTAAAGAATTTTCACTTCAAAAATTGAACCGTGAGCCCTTTTGCTCACCCCGGATTTGTGAACTAAAATATGCTGATCTCGCAACATGCGACGGAAGATAAAGTTTTTGCTCAGAATAGTATAAGAGATAGTCTTCTTTTGGTAACTATAGCTAGGAAGGCTGATTTAGTAGTGCAAGTTAGTAGTTAGTTCCTGAACCGATCGACAAATATCGTCAGTTTGTATAATGTTCACATAGGTGTTGTGCATACTTTAATACTATACTAGTATCAGCCTTCCTAGTTATTGTTCATTTTTTGGAACAAAACTCGTCGTTGAGCGGCCATAGATAGCCACTTGGCCAGCCGCATGCGACCAGACCGTCACCTTTCCCACCAGAGGAGCCTTACACCCACCAAATACTGAATTAGCCAAAAGTACGACTATCTCTTGGAAAGAATAAGAACGTAGGTAGTAATTACTAGTAGCAGCACTACTAGTAATTACTACTTTATTATTCTTTCTCGTCGTTTTATCGTAATAAATACAAAAATAAAAAGGAATGTCTGGAATTGCCAGCACTAATTTCTTCAATTAACAATTGTTTAACCTATTATTCAGTATTAATAGAAAATGTGTGGAAATTAGAGGTTACTTTGTGATATTTTAATGTTAAGAAAATTTTATCAATTTATGTTTATATTCCAAAAAAAATATACATGCGCATATTATGTACAGGTCTGACGGTATAAGTCTGACGTGGAAACATTTGGAACTAAATAATTTTACTTAAATTATACAGACCTACATATGATAATGACACTACTTTGCCGATAAGTGCTTACTAGGTTTTGAGTCATCCACATGCCAGTGTTCATACCAACTTGTTTAAATTTCTTTTACTCATTTCCCATTCGAAGTCACCTAATTGCGATAGTGGCGCATTCATTTTCATTTTACTCTTTTTTGCCAAGCTGTAGTTACTCATACTATTTTAATTTATACCCTTGCCAATTTCATGAAAAATGTAATTTTCGATTGGTTGCTTTGTTCGGGCAAATACGCGATCATCGGGGTCATATATCACTCATTTGTTCGGAAAACCGAAAGGCGCTCGCTGTCGGTGCGACCACGCCTTCAGGTTCGCCGAAAATTAACACGACGATTGCTTTGGTTAAAACGCGGCCTTAAGCCCGCTCTTAACCGATTCAAATAATTAAGGCGATCTTGTCCGAATGATCTCTAATTAAAGACACGCACGATAATTGTTCTAGTCATTTTTGTGATTTATTATGGATTTACAGCTTGAACACCTTGAGCCTTCTAAATCGGTTCAGCGTGAATTTAGTCTTTTCGGTAGGAAAAATCTAGAAATCTTAAATGTTTCGACCACGATCAATCAATCTGCCTAGCCTTTTCACAACTACGTTAGGGTCAGCTTCCATGATAACCGAATGCAGCCCACCCGAACACCCACCGATATAGCATCGTATTTAAATCCCAATTTTCTTATTTCAGGAAGGGATTGGTGCGAGAATTTCCTCTCGGCCCGTGCATAGTAGCTGCTGGTTGTCGCAATCGAAAACTTCAGGCGGTCCTGAAGAATTTACCTACGGGACACCCGTCTTTTCTCAAACTCAATATTTAGTTAATTTATTCATGGTTTTTATGCAACTCAGGTGGACTACTCTTATTTTGATTGCTTAAGCTGTAACTTTAATTTAAAATCTTAAATATATATTTAAAAGAATATTAAATATGAGGTACTAATCTTTTAACATAGTTTACCCATTCTATAAATCCTCTATAAAAGTTTCTGACACAGTTAGCCTATTGCCAACATTAAAATAGCCAGTGTTATAGTAAACATAATATCATCCAAACAAGTGTCATAATGTTGTACTAAATTTCATTATGCAACTCGAATTTCAAAAAAAGAACATTGTCATGCACGCGAGTTTCACTACCACAGCGCCGTAATTAAAAAAAAAACCTATAGGTTATTCGAATTCACGTCGTTTCCCACCATTTTTGTTCGATATTTAGTATTGTATAATTTATTACTATGTTATTTACGAAAATGAGCGATACAAGCTTTGATAACACACCATCAGATATTTCAAATACAGGAAAGGACATTTCTAACCAATTATTACCAGAAAAGTCGAGAAAACAATACTGTACAACACCTGGTTTCAGAACCTTTTATAGAGGATTCATATTATATCATGGGTGCAGATAAAGTCTTGTATGCAACTGTACATAATTAAGTATTAAAACACATGTTTTATTACCCCTTATTATACAAAAGTTACATAAATAACTATTATTTTATAGTATTGACAGCAGTGGTGGCTCAGTGGTAAGGGCCGCGTCTTACGAGTTGTAAGTCGCAGGTTCGAACCCAGACAGACGCTTTGCTATGTGTAAATTATTTCATCATCACTGCTCTCAAAACGATGAAGGAAACCGGCATGTCCTAGAACCAAAAATTCGAAGATATGTTGACATCTACTACATCAACCCGCATAGGGCCCGTGTCTTGGATTACGACCCACTCCCTCTCACTGAGAGGAAGCCTGTATCCCAGCAGTGGGAACATAGCCTGATTATTTTGTATTTGTCTCCTGACTGCCGTTTTATGTTAATTAAATAAATAAATGGCAATAGGCTCGCCCCCTATTACATGGGACTTAAACATAACTGGCGAAATGTGGGTGTACTATAGGTGCACCTCTGCCTAACCCTTCGGGGAAGACTGGCGTGATGTTATGTATGTATGTAAATAAATAAATTACCAGCCGTTTTCCTAATAAATCCTACTTATGTAATATAACTGTGCGGTGATCGGGCGCGGTACAGAGTTACAATCCCTAACCTACTATGTAAATGATCGTAATCGTAATAGTTTGAGGCCGAAGCACGCGGGCTCTGAAGTGTATACCAGTTGAATGACAATTTATTGTGACGAGAATAAATACAAACGCAAAAATATGTGGCTTATTGGTTGATTCGCACAAATTTACTCACCCGCAAAATAGTATATATTTTCTGGAGGCGACTCGCACGAAATTAATTTATTTGTGGGGGAATCGTCAACTCCAGAAATATGTATTTTAGGCAATTGGCACATTTTGAATTTTATGCATTAAAGTTAAGGAAAAGTACATTAATTTTGTCGATTTGCCCATTTCGACCGAGTAAATTCGTGCGAATCCATCAATAAGCCAAATATTAAGCTATACTTAGACAAAAAAATCCTTACCTTGAGCAATATAAATACCGGTACTTACAGTCACAAAACAAATAACAAAGAAAATATTTTTCTCGAAAAGTGACAGCATTTTCACCGATTTTTTAATAGTTGACTCAAAACAACCGTCTTTGTCAGTGATTCTAAATATTCTGGTTGTTTCAAATGCACAACCAGGGTTGTCGTGCGACCTTTGAATTGAATAGTTTTTGTTCGATCAATAAAAAATGTGTCATCCTTGAGTTTAATGCAATGAAGCGTGTTGTATTAAAAAAGCCGTTAAGTGCCATTCGGACTCGAACACGAAGGGTTCCGACCCACCGTTCAATTTTTACCACTACATTTTTTTATGTGTAACATCTTTCCTCTCGCTTTCGCAATCTTTCCTGCAATCTGTGAAGTGGGAAATATGTGGGAGTGATTTCGTGAAAAGGGACGGAAGTGTATTACAGGACGCCGGCGCAGCGCACGCTATTTGATTTGACCTATGAGTGCGCACGGTGCTAGAGTTGGCCGTCAGAAACGACCGTGACGAGGCCCCCGCCCTTTTAACGTTGCTTATTACCAAGGTCAGATGTCATGTGGGACTACTACGGCCCACTCGTTTAAAAAAAAAACTTTTTGAAAAAAACTGGTTCAAACACGTTTCTTTTATGGTTCCTTTTCCTTCAATTTTGACTTTATTTTATTTTTATTGATGTAATAGCGGCTATAGTTAATACACACTCTGTGAAAATTTCAAGTGTCTACCTATTACGCTTCAAAAGATGACAAAAGATGACGCTGTGACAGACAGACGGACAGCGGAGCCTTAGTAATACTACAGATAATGTAATACTACGCTATGTTTTACCTTGCCTTGGCTTTGGCACCCTTCAATACGGAACCCTAAAAACAAGCAGGTACATTTGAAATCAATCTAGAAAATTATACAATGGTAAATCAATTTGTTACAAATTGTATGTATTGGTGTAATGCATTGTGCATTGTTGTTTTATAAGTGTTTAAATATAATACCTAGTGTTAGGTAATTCTTCATGTGGTTTGTGGCTTTACCTAAATGTGAGGCTGTAGGTGAGTAGTGTGTATCAGTATTTTATTAATTCAGACTGCGAGACGAACAGTCAGGTAAATTAATTGTTTATCAAATTGACACACTTCGTCAGTTTGCCGTGTTATACCCACTTCATACAACTGTAAAAAAATTACAGTCGTGATTTTAATTATAGCTTATCCACTCTGGAATGACGCGCCTCACTATCGCATTACCCCTTGCAATCCGCATTACCGTGTGTACGGACTATACGTGCCACGAAAAATGAGACTTGACCGCGCCTCCCGCGCTCTTTTCACCGCCCCGATGACGACCCGGCGCAGACTTCATACCGCTCTTCTTCTTCTTTCCGTGTAGTTAGTGACTAATCTGGTGTCAGTTTTAAAGCAGCCCATGGGCCGCTGACTTGGCTTCACATGCCGTCGAGAAATATCGCTCAGGCATCCTCACGATGTTTTCCTTCACCGTTTTTGAAGCAAGTGATAATTATACAAGCATGAATCAGAAAAGTCAGAGGTGCTTGCCTTGAGTTCGAACTCGAGACCTATGACTTGGCAGTCCGACGGGCACACCACTAGGCTATTACTGCTATGCCGCTAAAGAGACCCATAAATCATCTACTGCGCAAGTCAAACCATGTGGTGTGTCAAGTCTCATCTTTAGTAGCACGAATTGTTAATGCGGTTGTGGGGCGCGTCATTTCAGAATGGACAACATTTACGGGCAATTTAAGTTGGTAGTCAATTGGGTAAACAATAAATTTTACTGACTGGACGTCGCACAGTGGAACGAATGTATGGGAGCGGTTGGACGTAGACATGTCCGAAAAAAAAGAGTAAAATTATGCCAAACTAATGATGCCATCTTATTCGATTACTTAATGCCTTCATAACTTGTGGTGATGAATTTCTTCATAACTCCCATATTTCGGGAGTAATTTGAGAAAATGTGAAATTTTACTATGAAAATGAGTGTATCGAGCTCTCTCCCTCCTGATTCCGGGCTTGTTTCAAGTAGCGGTCTCTAATATCATAATGCTAATACTAAGAGCTATATTTAATACTAAGACACATAGTGCGCCAAATGTGCACTTTCTGGGATAAAGAGTGATGTTTATTTTATAACACAATTTTTTAATTTTTTGTTTATTTTGTTGATTAAAACCGTTTTTCTAAAGGTTTACCTTATTACAATAACATTTCTGATCAGCCAATTAGAGAAGATATAAGCTAATTAGGATATATAATTAGGGACTTAAGGTTTACATATAAAACTGATGCACTAATGATTACTGATAAGAACATTGCTATTATTTAATTACTAAATGGCTCTTAATACACTAATTTAGCATGCATCATTTACTAATTATCACAATAACTAATTACCTTGCAATATTTAACAAAGGATACCTGGGATACCTGGATTTTATATAAATAGGTCACTATTAGTAACTTTAAAATCAGTGTTGATTTACACCTCGTTGTATCCAAGCTAATCTCGCAATGTATTTTCCAAATTTTAATACAAATCTTGATATTCACGTTGCTTTATGCGCACGCGCACATAAAGATTTACGCGACTTTAACTATTTGTTCAGTGTTTTAAAAGATAACAGTTGTGTTCAGTTATGTGAAAGTGCTGAAACAAGTTTAAAAGACTGGTGTCGTCGATTTTGCTACCGCATTTATGCAAAATGGACACAGTCTGGAAGAAGCACAGATAAGTTTCGGAAGAAACATGAGATTTGGCTACAGGCTGCAATTCAATGGCCGGAATTACAGAATGAAAATATGGAACCTTCTACAGAAAATATAAGTGACGTCATCGAGCCCATAATTTCTCCTGCTAAATCTGATGCTTCAACTTGTACACATCCTAGTCCTCGTAAATCTTTTGAGGACCTTAGTAACCGGCAAAAAAGAAGACGCACCACTGAAGATAGTCTTTCATGCAGCAGTAGCAGCGCTGAAATTATGTTTTCGGCCGAAAGGGCGCTTCAAAAGGCAGGACAAAGCGATACAGCTTATGTTATGAAATACTTGACGGAGAATCCAGAAGAGGCCTCAAAAATCAAAGCCTTCATTGAAGGTAAATCAATTCAGGTACGGGAAATATCCCCTTTGAAGGCATTGGCTCTTTATGTATCGATGAACTTATCGAAATGGCGCTATAACACTCTTCGGGATTTCAACACTCAAGAAGGAGCTCTTCAATACCCGAGTTACTACATGTTGGTTAAAGAAAAAATTAAGTGCTATCCGGCCAAAGAAGATCTCACAGTTACAGAGAGCTCTGCAAAAATCAAATTACAAGCCTTGATGGATTTAACCTCAAGAAGACTTATTAGGTCGTTAGAAACCCCTGTTGATCCCAATCAACAGCTCGTATTGACCAGCAAATGGGGTTTTGACGGATCATCTAGCCAAAGCATTTATCATCAAAGGACGAGTGAAGATGAGCAAATCGATCTTGCTAGTAATTTTATGATTAGTCTTGTACCACTGCGGCTCGTCTCAAAAGGTGTAACAATTTGGGAAAACGAGCGACCATCTTCCACTTCATTTTGCCGGCCAATATTGTTTAAGTTTATAAAGGAAACCAAAGAAAATGTGCAGAGAGAGATGGCTGAAATCGAAGCAGAGATTGAAGCCTTAACTCCATCCACCATCACTGATGGAATTAGTGTCAAACACCAACTGCTGTTGACAATGATTGATGGTAAAATTCATTCCATTATATCCAATACAGCAGCTTCAGTGTGTGACATATGCAAGGCTTGTCCTAAAGAAATGAATAATTTAGAGTTAATCAAAGATAAACACGCAAACGAGGACATGTATAAATATAGCTTAAGCACCCTTCACGCTTGGATTCGCTCAATGGAATGCTTATTACACATTTCCTACAAATTAGACATAAAATCATGGCAAGTAAGGGGTGATATAGCAAAAAGGCAAGTTGATGACAGGAAGAAAAGAGTTCAAGAGGCTGTAAGAAGAGAAACGGGCTTACTTCTCGATGTTGTGAAACAAGGCAGTGGATCCACCAACAATGGCAACTCGGCAAGGAGATTTTTTGAAAACTACACTAAATCTGCTGAACTGACCGGAATAGATGCTATGCTTTTAAGAAAAATCTGTGTGATCTTGCAGTGTATTTCATCAGGAGAGAAGATCAACGTAACTAAATTCCGAGAGTTCTGCTTTGATACTGCTAAGCTTTACGTGGAGTTATACCCATGGTATTATATGCCTTCTTCACTTCATAAAATTTTAATGCATGGGCCAGACATAGTTCAGAACATGTCAATTGTGCCCATTGGTTTTCTATCCGAAGAGGCATCTGAGGCTAGAAATAAAGATTTTAGAAAATATAGAGAGGGGCATTCTCGAAAGCATAGCAGTATCTCATGCAATGAAGATATTATGCACAATCTTTTACTGTCTTCTGATCCACTTGTTACAAGTATCCGTCCAAAAGGAAATAAGTTTGTAAAAAAATCTTCTTTTAAGGAATTTTATGAGCTTACGGATTCTGAGAAAAGTGATATCGAATTTGTTAACATAAATAATTTAGCGGACATCGATTCTGAATTTGAATTAATTGATGATGATGATGATGACGAAGATAATTAAATGATGTTATTGTTTTAAAATGTGTAACTTAGTAAATTAGAGCTTACGTCTTAATTATTTATTGTACTTTTAATGAAACTAGGTAATTTATTATCAACTTACTTAAAAGTCATACTCTCATCAGTTCTTGTGAATATTTTTGTTAATATATATTTCTGTATATATATAATATATTTATAGACCTCTTAATAAGTCTGTCTGCGGTTTAAAGTAAATACAAATGGGGAAAAAACGTTTTTTTTTTTAAATTTTCATTTCCTTTTATCCCAGAAAGTGCACATTTGGCGCACTATGTGTCTTAGTATTAAATATAGCTCTTAGTAATAGCATTACGATATTAGAGACCGCTACTTGAAACAAGCCCGGAATCAGGAGGGAGAGAGCTCAATACACTCATTTTCATAGTAAAATTTCACATTTTCTCAAATTACTCCCGAAATATGGGAGTTATGAAGAAATTCATCACCACAATTTATGAAGGCATTAAGTAATCGAATAAGATGGCATCATTAGTTTGTCATAATTTTACTCTTATTTTTCGGACATGTCTACGTCCAACCGCTTCCATACATTCGTTCCACTGTGCGTCGTCACTCGTTGACGCTCGTAGCTCTGTCTGCTCATTATCAATATGAAATCCGGGCGGCTTCGATTCATTCTAAAGCTGGAATCAAAGCCATGCCATTACCGGGTAGTCTGTATTAATATAAATGTTTCTCTTTGTACAATTCATTTATTATTAAAAAATGTTACCTAACTATATAATTGAATCAGCTTCACCGTTGAATTAACCCTGAACTTGACACGACTGTTGTCTGCTTTCTGTATCCGCAATAAAAAATAGGAAAAGGTTAGATCTTACCTATTTCTTAAATTAAATACCTACAATCGGCTTTGAATTACTTCAATTAAGTTTTACGTATAGTCTGTTCCAAAAGTATCAGATGAAAACGTAAACAAATTGATCAGAAAACGTACCTGATGCCAATTTAACAAATTGAGTGCTTTGATTTGATTATTTGAATACATAAACCGGAAATATTTATTTTAAGTCACTATAAAGATTTTTTTCATTTGACAATTGAAGTTCGTTTTTTGACCTCAATTTGCCTCGATATTTTTAATTACAAGTTAAGGCTCCGTGTACGAAAAAAACGTTTTTTCGTCAATAACTTATCATTGAAATAATTTAAACATTAAATCTCTTTAAGTATACAAGTACAGTTTTCGTGATGCTAAACCATTCATGTCAGTCACGGCACCTTTTAATAGTTGCATCACTTTGCGCTCTCAAAAATATGGTTTATTTCGCCTTTGATTTACTTAAAGAAGATATAGTATAATCATAAAAAAATGATCTTATTTCAAGGTTAGCTGAAGATCAATGTGTGATTTGGTTTGCTAAATAATAGGAAAAAGTATATTACTGACAGGGTTTAAAAAATGGTATTTTCAACATTTTTTTTCTGCTATATTTTGTATAGAAGTGGCAAAAAGTGGTTCCCTTATGCACAAGTAGACCATATAATGATGTTGGTAATATTTTTTAAATTTCCAGAATCAAAAGTAGGTTCTTCTAACGAAACAATCAAACGATAGTCTCGCGTAAATTTTTGGAAAACTTGTTGCGAATTTTAGTAATGTTCCACGTACTCTTAATTTATGTGAAAAATCCCTTTCTGTTATGTACAAGACAAAGAATTCGACTTTTCAAATCACAAATAATTTTGTTAAAATTCTGTTTCTCTTTCTCACAACTAATGAACAAAACTGATCAAAATCAGTCAATTTCGTGCACGGAGCCGTAATAATGTTATTCATTAATAATGTTAATAATGTTATTTATTTATTTAAACAGACCACAAGCGCGTACTGTTACATCCCTACTATGCACTAATAAATGCAGACACTAATGTCTCGTCAGCACCGGCGCTTCTAGAATATCTTTGCACACCGGCAACCAGCCAGTTCGGATTTGGCATTCAATGAGCTGGGACCTGTACCGAATTTTCTACAAATAATATTGTCTAATATTCTAGGAAGTTAACAAACCTTCGTCGGACTGCCTCGTTGGTCTAGTGGTCGCAAGCACTAGGTACTGCTGAGCATGAGGTCCTGGATTCGATTCCTGGGTCGAGCAAAGTGTTATTGGGTTTTTCTATCTGAAATTTCTCAGTAGCAGCTCGGAGTCTGGATTTGTGGCCCGGTCGATGGCAATAGGCTCGCCCCCTATTACATGGGACTTAAACATAACTGGCAAAATGTGGGTGAACCTGCTACAGGGACACCTCTGCCCAACCCTTCTGGGAAACAAAGCGTGATGTTATGTGTCAATAAACCTTTTTTCTTAAGAGTTCGGAGTTTTCCATTCTAACAGTACGTTCAATGAAAATTAATCGAGTGCTTTCGTTATACTTATCCAGAACTTTTCAAAACACTGTTATAGTCTATAATATCTAATATGTCAAATCTTTTACCGTACAACCGCTTAGGAGATATTGAGTAACAAACATCGACACAAACTATTTTTATGTTCAATCATGCCGAGCCTTTTCCCAACTATGTTGGCGTCAGCTTCCAGTCTCATCGGATGCAGCTGAATACCAGTATTATTCGAGGAGCGACTGCCTATCTAACCTCCACAACCCAGTAATTGGGTAACTCGATACCCGTTGGTAAGACTGCCTGTCAGACTTTTGGGTTTCTGACTACTCGAAACGATTGTCAAACATCTACAAATCAAAACTTAATGTGGTTCCCAAGGCACGGAGGGGTCTCGTTATGTAATGGATGGCCCATCCATGAACCGACCGCGCCAAGTGTAACTTAACCATGCGGCTTTTAATATTTAGCCATGAGCCCTAAAACTTTTTGAAGTAAAAACTTCTTTAGGCGCGTTGGGCATTTTTGAGATGGGACAACACCATTGATTTCGCAACACTGTAACGCAATTTACCGACACCTTGGAGTAAAAGACGTAAAAATTTTTAGACGTTTTTCAAGTTTTTACTTCTGTTGACACTCCCGGAGTGCGACTGTTTTTTTTATGATTTTGGTAAAGCATCCTGATCCTTACTAATATTATAAATTTGAAAGTGAGTTTGTTTGTTTGTTTATTGTTACGATTTCATACTAAAACGCCTGAACGGAATTGGATGAAATTTGCCACGTTGGTAGACCATGACCCAGGTTAGGACATTTTTAACCCGATATTCTCACGGAATCGAAACTTATACGGGTGAAACTGCGGGGCGCAGCTAGTAGTATAAATATTTAAAAAAAAAACAACCGACTTCCAAGAAACACTACTATGTGTAAAATTACTTTAATTTCAGAATTCTGTATGTTTGGTTTTGAATTTTCGTTTTTTTCCACCGACTTCCGAAATTAAAGTTATTTTTCACACAGTATTTTTTTTTTGGTTTAATTAAAAAAGAACATGCTCTACGAACATAGAACCTCCTCCTTTTTGGACGTCGGTTAACAAAGCGCCTCTTAAATCATGAGTGGAGTCATGTATATTATAAAGCTGTTTGATCGAAGCGGACAGTTGTTTGCGGACCGATCGCGTTACGTTGATTGAATGGACAGACAAACACACAACGTGCAATATAACATAATGTAGAGCTTGTGGGTTAATAATAAATGTGCACTTCGGTCTACCCTTTGGAACAATGCATTTTTAATAACATGCATTTATTTTTGATCGAAGACTGTGCTTGGTCGAAATTTACACATCCCTAATTATTCGATCATAAAAAACAGTGCTTGACACACGCCAGAAAAAATTCATTGTTTTGGTAAATTCAATATAAATAGCTATTAAAATGCTTGCTTGCTCTTGCCATTAGGAAGTGATGTAACAGCAGTCATGAAATTTTACCACAAGCTGCAAAGTGAGACTTTTCATGCGTATTTTTTTATTTGTTTTTAGAATTCCGTGAATAAAAAAAAAAACGTAACCCTCATTAGGATCACTTCGTTGTCCGTCTGTCAGTCTGTCAAGACCCTTTTTCTCAGAAACGCGTGGAGGTATCAAGTTGAAATTAGTATCAATTATGTAAGTCAAGGGTTCCTTAGGGCTCTAAAATATCCAGCTTAGTTAACGCAATAAAAAATACGGCCACTTATGCGACATATTTTGATAATCACAAATAAAAACCTACACACATAAATAGGGCCGTACACTTGCCGATGACCTAGAATCATGAAATTTGGCAGGGAGCAAGATCTCAAAGCACAAGTAATGGAAAACTGTTTATTTGTAGTTTTATAGCATTTTTTTTTTCGATTACAAACTTACATTTGCAGTTGGAGAATTGACCGTGAAGTATATCGATATATAACCATGTTTTTCAACTACAAACATTTTAAGTTTGTGTTTGAGATAAATAAGTAATTCTATTCTGCATAAAATATTATTTTAACATATTTTGGAAATATCAACGGAATGCTTGAACCTAATTGTTCCCGGGGCTTTATCGCTACATAAATCAATTTCAGCTCCCAAATAGTTTCTCAACGGCTTAACGAAATCCATACAAAAACATTCAAATACATACCCTTTCTCAACAAAAATAGAGTGCGTTTTAGATTGGTATTTTCAACAAAGGAGAGACTGAAAACGAAATAAGCATTTTTCATTTGATTCAAAGAGATGTCAAGTAAACACTGGGGGATATTATATGTATTAATTAATTAGGGGTGTTATTTTTACTGGAGGAATGAAAGGGGTGAATACTTCGGAAAATATTCCAGTTATTGGTAGGATTTCGGGGTGTCACGATTTATGCGTAGAAATTTACAAAAAACGACGGCATCGGCATTCTGTTAATAAAATTTGATGAGGTAAATTAAACAGGAGACAAAAAATAATGTTCATAATGAAGAAAGGCACAGTCAAAAATAATAACTATATTTTTGATTATTTGCAAAGAGCGTTTAGGCCCGGACTTCACTAAAGCGGAGATGTGCGGAGCTGTCCGAAGCGGAGACGAGAAGAGATGTTTTTCAGCTAGGGTGTATCCAAAGCTGTGCAGAGATACGTACAAGCTAGACTGGAGAGAAGATGTATGCTGGCTACAGCGGAGATGCGTGCTGGCTAGAGCGGAACTATATTGTATATGATATTTTCTGTTTCAACCGCAGAAAATGCCTTTTTTAAGTGTTTCGAGAATCGCTATGAAATATATGCAAGATTTATTTTCGGTCGATAAAATTAATACTTGTGCATGCGCAAAATTCATCCCAACTGCAGGGGGCCTAACACAGCCGCTTTGGCAGAATCATAATATGATAATATTATGAATCACACAAACTGACACAAACTAACAATTCCTACGTTCAATTCATATTACGGAATTCATCTGTTTGACAGTTTTGTACTATAATGAAATAACATTTAAACTGTAGAAATATTTTTTTTTTTATTTGAAAGAAAAATTATCCGGTAAAATTAAGGTCTTCATTCCGCCATGCTCACTGCATGTCGCCCACATCTCTTCTCGTCTCCACTGCGCGCCGTCGCCAGCTTGCGAGGCACAGCTCACATCTCCGCTTTGTACTACCGCCCAGCTCAATCTCGGCGAGGCACAGCCCACATCTCCGCTTCGATCACGCCATACAAATAAGATACATTGCCGCTCAGTGGTATCCACTGAAGCTGCGTGGAGACAGCGGTTATTAAAAAAAAATCTGCGGTTTCATAGAAAAGTGCCTACGCGGTCAAAATGTATGGAACAGCAGATTTTTTTTTTTAATAACGGACGAAAAATTTCAACGGTTCAGAATCAAGTACTGACACAACATAACAAGACAACGTAACTTAATTAAATTGTTGTTGTTTTCTGAATTGACTTTACAAGAACAGTTACACAACACCAACACTATTACCTTGTGGTATCGTTTATCTTTAAAATACCCACCGTACCATTAGAGGTACGGCCAGGGGTACGGTGGGTCTGCAATATATCAAATTTTAAGAAAATGTCCGATATTCATAGTTTAAATACCAGGAATAAACACAATCTTGCTGTGCATCGCACACGTCTCCACAAAGTAGGCAACTCGTTCATGGGTCAATGTATACGCTTTTACAACGAACTTCCCATTGACATTCGAAACTTACCCATTAATAGATTTAAAATCTGTATTAAAACTAAACTTTGTAAAAAAGGGTATTATAAAATTTCAGATTATTTAGAACATAAAAAAGCATGGGATTGAACTGCTCGCTCTGCTAAGCCTTGTGATAAAACTTAACATTTTAATTATTTTGTAAAATCATGAAAATATACCAGCTTTATATACACATTGACATTGTTGAAAATTATATTCAAAATGACATGATTACTTTGTAAAGTATTATATTATTTTATTTAATTATTGTGAATGTGAGGACTATGTAGATATCATTATTATTTTCATTTTTCAGTTAGTTTTAATTATGGTCTGGCAGTTTGAGTAGTTTATGCGGCCTACCCAAATGTCCTTTCTTTGGTATTGTTCGTCGAGTTGAGCTCCTTAAGTTCTGAGTTGAGCTCCACGATTACTGACAAATGCTTGCACTGACTGGACAGGTTCACTCAAATCTGTGTGGTTCTTTCCTCAAAAGACCATTTCAGACACTAATCTACATGGTCCTCATATGGCCTGACCAAGATTATGTCTGGACTTTAAAAGAGACTGTGACCTCTGAGTTTGTTTGGGCCTTTCTTCTCAGAGTAGTCAGATAGGAAACGCCGAACTCAACTAGCTTATTTTTATGTTTTTAAATATGACGTGTAAAAGTGATTCTGATATCCTATTTACAGAATAAACAATTTCATTTCATTTCATTTCATTTCATTTCATTTCATTGCAGTGCACTGAATCCATGGTAAGAGTTTTCGCGTCGATGTTCCTGCCACCCTGTATTGTCTATCGGTCTCCTTTAGATTTCAGGACCGGGAGAAAGATTTAGCATCGAGTGAAATTGCGTTAGTTAAACGTATCTGTATAGTTAACAAACTAACAGGATAAGGGCGTTTCTAGTTTAATTGAAGAATGAAGAAGCTCAGTTAATTTGGTCATACTTATGGCCGTTTTTGGATTTAAGCTCGCGATAGCAAGTTATTCATTTAACCATTGGTTAACATGAGATTATTCCTGAAATACGTATACACGGTGTAACAAATATGGTGTTAGACCTGAAACAGGGCACCTAGAATCGTTTACATATGTTGTAAATTTTGACATTCAAAAGTGCCTTTTATTAGCCCGGTGGTGTTATTTTGGTGGAGTCACCGGGAACGAACGCCCCTTTTCAGGTCCAACACCATCTAAGAGGAGCAGTTGTGGCCCTCTGGTAACGGCTGGCAGACTTACGAGTTCTAGTTCGTGGGTTCGAACTCGAGCAGGCGCTTTACTTTGCGTAAATTATTTCATCACCACTGCTCTCAAAACGGTGAAGGAAAACATCTTGAAAAAACCTATGTCCTAGAACCAAAAATTGGAAGACATGAGACATCTGCCAACCCGCACTGGGCCCGCGTGGTAGATTTCAGCCCACTCCCTCTCGAAGCAAGGAGGCCTGTGTCCCAGCAGTGGGAACATTATAGGCTGATCATGCTACCATTTATGTTACACACTATATATTTCTGGGTTAGACTTCAATGGTTTTTGATTTCTGAATCCTTTATCACCGAGTACAATTGAATTTGTGAATTACACATATTTAAAGAATCAGATAGTTTTATATTAAAGCTTTAAAACTATGTTTAAAACTTTCAAATGTTCTAACACGTACGGTCTACTACATTTTCCCTTCTCAAATTCTCAAATTCTTTATTGCGTACCATAATATTTATAGTTGGTGGGAAGTAATTATATTAGTCACAATTATGGACCCTGTCGGGCACAGCATGGATCAAGTAGGAGAGAGGAGGAAGAGCACTGGTCGTTTAATGTGACAAATTGTATTATTAGTTATGTAGTTAGTAAGTTATATATTTATTAATACAGAATTCAATTTAAGAATTGTAATTATTGTTTTATAAATTATATATACGTTTATTTATTTATTAACATTAAAATAATCATTAATTTTTTTGATAATTCATTATTGTTTTATTTAGTTATTATTATTTTTTATTTATTGCGTAAATGATATTTATTATTCCTAGGGTAAGTTATTTATTGAGAGCTTCATTTTTTTTTTTTTTTTGTTTATTATATTTTTTTCGTATTATGAGTATTTGTAGATACAAATAGATACATAGTTATGAAGTTACCTATAATTTTTTGATTTGCTTGTAAGGAAAAGTTTCAGTTCATTGATAAAGATATTATATTTATTTATATTTATTTAATTTCTCCCCTTTATAATATCATGTTTGTTTCTTAGTTAAAAATGAAGTATTTACTTTTTTTCTTTTTTTTATATTAGGTATCTTTGTGTTTGTAAAGATACCTAATATTTCTCGACTCATAATCCCTACAATCGTTTCAAAACCTTTCCAATCCGTCAGATGTCCTCTTCGTATGCACAACTCACTATTTGACCTATTTACACACACGACAGCGAGGATGCAGCCGTCTTCCACTCTACTTGTCTTCAATAAAGAACCTTATGCGACCACCTTACATCTGCATTTCACAACAACTTTAATACTAAAGCCATAGGGGTAAGAGTCGCCTGGGTAGCACAAAAACAAGTTGGCAAAACGGAATTTAATTTTCAATCCCAGCTTGCTCTGAAAGGATCTCAATTTAATGCAGTTTTGCAGATTTTCAATTGGATTCGATGTTTTAGGGATTGTGGTGCTGTTGTTTGTTGGTGAGATGACTTCTATGTCAATTTGTTTTAGGAATTGTCAAACAGTTCCACCACGGTTCGATCTAAAGCTAAGATTTACGAAATACATTGTTTTGATAAGTTTGAAATGTCATACATAACAAGTTTATAATAATGGTCTAGGGTTATTGTCGTCGTGCAGTGAAAACCTCGTGATTACTATACATGTCATTTTAAAGGGGAAAACAAAAATTGTTCGTAAAATGGCCGTCATCAAGGTTCTCATTATCATCAAGAGAAGGCATTAGAAGCAACTTAGAGCTCTAGCTCTGCACGTTTGTCCTAAATCTGCATTACGTGGTTTTACCAACATAACAAATTAATAAAAAGAAAAACAAAACATTTTTCTTTACGAGGTTTTCATTGCACGCCGACGTTATGTAAAATATGTGTTAAATATGTTAAATAGGTTTTAAATATATACCAATCGATAGAGTATTCTGATAGAAATTCTGAGTCGAGCGGTATTATTACACCGATCATACTGTGCCTATAATAATTATTATCGATTGATAGTTTGGCACAATTGTTTATAGTCCTACTGCCTCATCGGTTTAGTGGTCGCAACCGCTAAGTACTGCTGAGCATCAGGTCCTTTTTTTTTTTGGGTGGGAAATCATCAAATAACTTCTCCCGCTCTGGGCGGAGCGGGAGGGCGTGTCAGACTCTTACTGACTAAAACCCGCCCGTGTTCCTTCGGTTGCCCTGTTGCCGGGGGCCACGACCTCCCTTTCGGTTTTCTTCGCAACCCCGGCAGGCATCGGCCCTAGTGGACCCCTTCAGTTCTGCTGACATCTCTTTGAGGCGCGCGTGGAACACAACGCGCCGTCGACCCGGGCCTGGTCCTTATCGGACGGTGAGCCACCCATTGCTCACCGCCCGCAAGCCCGCGCCTACGGTGGCCGGAAATCGCTGAGCATCAGGTCCTGGGTTCGATTTCCAGGACGAGCAAAGTGTTTATGTGTCATCGTGAATTTCTCAGTTATTGCCCGGAGTCAAAATTTGTGCCCGATTGATGGCAATAGGCTCGCCCCGTCTTACATGGGACTTGAACATGACTGGCGAAATGTGGGTACTATAGTAAACCTCTGCTTTGATTTATTATATTCTCAATATAATTCCCAATCGTTTTCTAACCTTGTTTGTTTCAAGACGAGCGACGCTATTATGATTATGTGGCAAATAAGTGGTAAGTGGTTAAGTGGTATAGTCATCTATAAATATTTGAAATATCAGAAGCATTCCAGTTGCAGTGTCATCCCAGGGACAAACTAAAATATCTCATTTGCCAGTAATTACATCGACATATATACTTTTACTGCAGGTGTAGTAAGAATTCCGAAAGTCTGACAACCAGTCTTACCAAGGGGTATCATGTTACCCAGTAACTGGGTTGTGGAGGTGAGATAGGCAGTCGCTTCATGTAAAATACTAGTATTCAGCTGCATCCAGTTAGACAGGAGGCCGACCCAACTTGGGAAAAGGCTGCGCAGATGATGATATAGTTTTTCAGCAATGCAATGAAATAAGTATGGTGATGGTACTATAAGGTTTTATGCAATATGCAACCTTATGTTATGCAAGCCAGTAAGGAAACAGCGCAGCATTCGAATTTCCTTGACAGTTTTATATTTAAATAGAATTGGAATATATTTTAGTTTGATTGAAAAGTAGAAGGAAGCTAGCTATGGAATAATACACATATCTTTATAAAATACAATATTGAATTCGAAGTAATATATGAATAACGTCCCTCTTGCCCTCACTATACAGTTAGGCACGACATATTTTAGTTAACGTTTCCAACGTCCCTCGGACGTTACAGTACTCCCCGGGACGAGCTCCTTCACACAGAGTTCTCTACTACGCATCCCACGCAGCAATGCCTTCGTCCATATTTTTCACACCATCAAATATGGCATAACTTTACTACGCCATTAAAAACCATTTCAGCTACCGTATTCAACTAATGCAGTATTCATGTAGTAATAATATAAATTAGAAATTGAGTTAGATGTCAAGTTTATGGTGTGGTGCTGCCATAAACTGTGGGCCGTTATGGTGTTAACTGTTTGAAAGGTTTGAATTCCATGGTGGTTAGCTATAGTATGCAAGGAATCTGTGACGTAACAAGTTATATCTTTGGTGTCAGTTTTGTAAATATCGTGAGTGGTTTTCGTGATTTACACGCTTCATCGAGAGGCTCGAATTCGGTTTCAAAGACAACTTCAGTAAGTCAAGCAGCTGTCTGTTTCTCTTCTCATGAGCCCTATTTATTAAGATAATCTACCCGATTATTTCGAGTGACAACTGGATCTCTAGCCTTAAATAGGTATAATATAATATAACATTTTTAGACATTTTAGACTCGTCGATATAGTTTCGACCAGAATACCAATTGCGTATACTGTAGGGAAAACTAAATAAAAGAATAACACACGAAGTATTGAGAGCATTACACATGTTCCTAAAGAATCCAATAACCTAACAAGCTGGATATTTCTGTACAGAAATATAAAGCATCCACTCAATTTTCCTTCCGCCGACGTGGATGCATGTCCCGACGTACACGCGACAAAATATAATTCTTTCTCATACAAAACTAAGTTATCGCGCTCCTAAATCGCATTACTGTCTCAAAAGTTGGTGCGGGTCATGAGTGGAGAGCGATTTTAAATAAATTAGAATGACTCTCTTGGACTAGTTAAGTCTTACTTTTGTGTTGCTATTGCATCAAAAACTTAACGTCAAATAATCGTTAAATGATGCCTAGTAAATCGACGTTTAAAGGACAGTCAAAACTTTTTGCCTGCTCTGTGTTCTAACCGTTTTAATTCTGAAAGCCTGCTAAACATAACTGGCGAAATGTAGGTGTACTACAGGTGCACCTCTGCCTGAACCTTCGGGGTACCTACAGTCGTGATGTTATGTTATGTTATGCTCAATTGTCTAATCAATTCTTTGGCTGAAAACAACAGCCAGTTACAATCTTAATTAGAAACCAAGGTTTAGAGGTTCTTTAAACCTTTTCTTAGTCCTCTCGAGTTGACACGAGTTTTCCGCGAATGTTAGCTCATTCCGCGGTAAAAAGATAGCAGGTTGGTACAACTGTGGACTTATTTAGCGTATGCCTATGTGACCTCTACAACCCAGAAACTGGGTCAGACGATACCTCTTGGCAAGACTTATTAAGCGTTGCTTAACCTTGAATATTGAGCCGTGTGGCTATTATTATTTAGCCACAAGTACTTTGCACTTTCCAGGGTATGCCGGACGAATCGAAGCACCGTCTCGTGTAGAAGGCTTTTTTATTCCAAGTTCCATTCCGCGTTCCGCTCACACCACACACCACAATATATTTATATACCGCCGAGCGTCTTCCCACTGCATACGAAGAGAACAGCTGTAGTCTGCAATACCACGTTATTAGATCCGATGGCGAACAAACCTGGCTGCAGGTACCACACAGATTGAATGTTCGATTCAATCTGCGTTTCTCTGTACTTGCGTTTTAGTTAAGACTGCGCATTGTGCAAATTGTGCGGTGGTGAAGATTTGTGTTGGTGTTGTTGAGAAGGATGGGTTTAAGACGTTGGTGATTGGTTCTTGTGGCACCCTCAATAGCACATTTTGATTTCCTTTGTGTATAAAGAATATTCTATTCTAGTATTAGAGATTATTGGAGTTACTAACTACTTTTTTCTACTCTTTAAATTGGAATTATAGTTCAAAACTTTCAGCGAGTTTCAGTAAGCACTACAAAAAAAAAACAGGTCGAAAAACTGTAATTTTCAGTTCCCCTCTGACAGAAACAAACTTATCAGGCAGAAATTTTGACAATATTTTTATTGCCGAATCAGCAAACCAATAAACGAATGGAATGACAAGGCAACATAAAAAGGCAATACAAATTCACCTCAATAAGCCTTCCAATAAATCTTACAAGTCTGCCAACCCCCGTTAGGAAAGGTTTTATGAAGGCAGTAACTCTTTGTACTGAGTAAAAAAATCAGAAAACCAACTTATAGCGACACGCAGACACCAAACAAGTACAAGTATGTTTTTGATTATTTGCAAAGAGCGTTTAGGCCCGGACTTCACTAAAGCGGAGATGTGCGGAGATGTCCGAAGCGGAGACGAGAAGAGATGTTTTTCAGCTAGGGTGTATCCAAAGCTGTGCAGAGATACGTACCAGCTAGACTGGAGAGAAGATGTATGCTGGCTACAGCGGAGATGCGTGCTGGCTAGAGCGGAACTATATTGTATATGATATTTTCTGTTTCAACCGCAGAAAATGCCTTTTTTAAGTGTTTCGAGAATCGCTATGAAATATATGCAAGATTTATTTTCGGTCAATAAAATGAATAATTGTGCATTCGTAAAATTCATCCCAACTACAGGGGGCCTAAAACGGCCGCTTTGGCAGAATCATAATATGATAATATTCTGAATCACATAAACTGTCACAAACTGACAATTCCTAATATTATCTGCGTTCAATTCTTATTACGCAATTCATCTGTTTGACAGTTATGTATTATAATTTTTTTTTTTTTTTTTTTTATCCTTTATTATAAAGAACTCCGTTCTTAATAATTAATTACAATCTAGTCTATAAGACTAATAAGCAATTTAAATCTAACTTAATTTTATACAAATGATGATTATTTTAAAACTTAGAATAGTGTCCTTTGTACTTTACACAAGTCCGTTCCACTTTCTTAGAGTCTGATATGATGATATTATAAACACTTTGTTCATGTGTTATTATGTGTGTCACTGTCACTGTTATTTCTACACTTTTTACACTACACTAAATCAAAAGGTTTTGTTCGTTTTAGTCTTCGCACTATATTCGTTTGGTCTAACAGCTGAATCGCCTCGATGTTCACATGATGATGGAGTCGTTGTTCATGGGCTTCAGCATATTTTTGTATTATCTTGGTGACGGGTTCCATGTTCAGGTCACGATGGAGGTCGTCATTTCTTATATACCAGGGAGCATTAACTATACTCCTGAGTACTTTGTTCTGGAATGTTTGGATGATTTTGATGTTGGTTGGTTTAGTACATCCCCACAGTTGGATGCCATATGTCCATATTGGCATAAGAACATGCTTATATAATAATATTTTGTTGTGTATTGATAGACACGAATCCCGTCCAATCAACCAATACATGTTTTTAAAGCGCATGTCTAGTTCCTGCCTTTTCTTTTTGACGTGCGCTTTCCAGCGCAGTTTCGCGTCAAGCGTTATGCCAAGGTATTTGGCTGTATTTGCGTATGGCACTCGTTGACCATTTATGAAGACTGGGTGGTAGTCACAATTTCTGTTGGTGAAATCAATATGAAGCGACTTTGATTCATTCAATTTGATTCTCCATTTTTGTGCCCAATCATGAACTTTATTTAGAGCGATTTGCACCTTTTCGATTGCTTCCGTATGGCATGATCCTGTCGCCATGATGGCAGTGTCGTCCGCAAAGGTTGCAATTGTATTATTTTCGAGCTCTGGTATATCATACGTGTACAGCAAATAGAGCACTGGTCCCAGCACACTACCTTGGGGCACACCAGCTTTAATGAAAAAACATTTAAACAGTAGAAATAAAAAAAAATCTTATTTGATTCATAAAAACTATAAAGAAAAATTATCTTGCCGGATATTTTTTCTTTATTTTTTATTTTGATTACGGTCTTCATTTTTCCATGCGGCAATATTTACACCAAAATTCTGATATGAATTGAACTGCATATGACTCATCTAAAATATGTGTCACCATAGAGGAATTGCTGAGAATTCAGAAAATGAATTGCTTTTAGAGGAATTGCTTAACGTAGCCGTTTCAGACCCGCTGGCCTAGCATAGTTCGGAGTTTCATTAGAATAAGAGGCCAAGAGCTGTAGTCCCGACATAAATAGCGATCGCTTTGCAACCGAATTTGAATGCAAAGTCCTAATAGCGTCTCTAGATGGTCAAAATTGCTTGACAAACTCGAAAAAATCACGTGCTTGTCAAGCACGTCGCGCGCGTCTAGGGACGCCATTAGGACTTTGCAACAGAATTCGGTCGTAAAGCGATCGCTATCTATGTCGAGCCTCAAGCCCCAGCTTGTACTGATTTTGTTATCACTGTCGTGTGGCCTACCATACATCGACAAGTCCATCGTAGTTGCAAAAGGAAGGCATATCCAGCTTGATCTTGCCTTTGTAGCAAGTCAAAAATGTTTCATGTACTAAATAAAAGTTGCCTCGTTGCCTCAAATAATGCGTTAAATTGTAAATGATTTGTTCACAACTTTTCGACAGTTTATAATCTAACGGAAAAAATACCGATAGATTTTAAACGAATGGTTCTCACAATCTTACGGTGACATCCATAATGTACTTGTAGAATAGTCGACCTTGTAAATCTTCACCACTTTTGACAACAATTCTAGGTTGCAACTATTTAAGGCGACGATAACCGACTGTTAATGATTTTATACTGAAGATCACGTCTAAACGAGTAGTGTTAATGATTTGGAAGAAATATATGTTAAATTACAGCATATTTTTTTTTTTTTATAACTTGATATAGGAATATTTTAGATTATGTTTATATTATTACATAGTGAAATTAATTTATAAAGTTATGTCTAACGCGAATAAAAAACTGAGAAACAAGCAAAATCTATCAAGCGTATTTTTCTGAAAACTTCATCATTTTAAATATAATTTTATTATTGATCCTTTAGAACAGGTGTTTTATTAAAATACCGTTTGTTTTATCTATCTCAAGGTATCTGAAAAGTCACGTAGACAAATAGACCTTAGTGGACTTTCAACTTTAGGGTGCTAAAGCAATCTTCCTTCTTTTTTGAAGTCGGTTCTCAACTAATTCTCATAAGTTCATGTTCAAACTTGTCACTCACGTGAATTTGTGATATTCAGAGTGAACCTTCTATGATATTTATTTTGACAGCACGTTGACCCACATTCGAACTTACATAATTTCGTATAGAGATGTTCTGATTGATTTAGTGATGACATTGATTGCTAAGTATTTGAGTAATGATTTATGTGGCGGGGGCTTTACTATTGTGGTTCCGTATTGTCGTGAGATGGACCCGGTGGGCTACCCTTTATTTTTGGTAGGTTTCAACTGTGCCAAAAGGTATCAAAAATTGGTGTCGGCACGGTTGGCGCAGTAGTTAAGCGATTGACTGCTACGCTGCGTGTCGCGGGTTCGATTCCCGCACGGAACAAATATTTGTATGACCTACAAGTAGTTGTTTTGTTCCGAGTGTGTATGTGAGTTTAAATGTTTGTAACCGCACCCACAATACAGGAGAAATTCCTAGTATGGAGCAACGTTTAAAAAAAAAATCTATGACAGCGATTGTCTGTAGATTAATACGGATTTATGATTGATTTGATTTAGATTGCCACAGAAGCCGTCCATTTTTATGGCATTAAAATGTACTTACGCCTATGTCATTCGGGAATCTAATAGTTTTCTTGAGTTTATGCAATCAAACCCTATAAAATAATTAAGAATTAGCAGCGAAAATTAACATGAGCAAAACCTGATTACCTAAACAAGCTAGTAAATTAAAACATTAATTACAAGTGAAAACAATGAAAAACTGTAATCCCACATAATTTTTCCATAATTCATCAACCAGGTTTCAGATTGGCTAAAGTGGACTCATCTTTCATGGGGTACTGTTTAAAATGTTACAATAAAATACCTCCCCACATACTTCAACTGAATGAAACGAAATTTAAATCTTATATAAAACGCACACTATGCAGCCAAGCATATTATAATTTGGGGGATTACATCGCTGATATAAATGCTTGGCTAAACGCTGGTCCTGCTCCACAAGGGCGCATAAACTAATTGATTAGCATTGGGAAATACTGTTGGAGTTGCTGAAGATTTAGAAACTACTCATCTTTGCATTGTATAAATTCAATCCCTTTCAAATTGTATAATTTCATAACATGTGTGAGTACTATGTACCTACTTTAAAGCTACCATTTACTAGGTACGTCTTTCATTGACTTGAATGTGCCCTTGCGGCTGACAATATGTCATGCTCACTCTAATGTCTCGCTGACGGTGGCGTGTGTGTTGGATCATTTAGCTCCCTTCAAAATGGTTGAGCTGAATGGTGCTAATCCATACGTCATGTTCGTGAACGGGCGCTGTCAGTAGGGACTGGTCATCTTGTAGCTGCCATGGCTTTTTTAATTTGATTTTTGAATTGTTTTATTTTTTATTACGGACGCTTTTATCGTTGTGCATCGTTCTCACATTTATAACTTTAACATGAATGATGTAACCAATATTTTGTAAACATATTGTGATTTAAAAGAGTGTCCATGGAGTTTCTTGCCCGTTCTTCTCCATAGGTACCAACTACGCTTTGGAATGGGCAACTAGCTTCATCTTTCTGACTGACCGACCCCTTGACAATTCAAAAGTGCCTGTAATTGGTTTATTTGAAATAAATGCTTTGAGTTTTGCAACCAGAAATTTAAATTTAAAGCACCATCGAGTACATTTCATGAATTTTCAATAAAAGAGTACACATACCACTAAACAATAGGGTGAAGACTCCAGTTATAGACAATAGATCGGGATAATCTTATGAGAGATTCTTGACGGTGCGGGGATGTTTGCCGCGTCTGGCGTGATATTGACGAGGACGAGGACTGGGCGCTCTACCCGACGTCGTCGTTGAGATATTTCCTATTTGAAGGAATGACGCGCAGAAATAAGTGCACTTTAATGGAGTTTAGAGGTTTTTGTTTTGGTTCATTTTTATTTTGTTTTTTCTTGTATTTACATTCAATTAAATCAATTTTTTTTTTTAAATAACGTACTTCGTGAGTACTTAGGCACATAATAATATGTAACAGTTGAATAGGTACATGATGTACTTAATTAGTATAAAAGCCATTAAAAGTCATATTAAATTATAGACAGTAAACGTAATGTGACGTTTTAATGCGGTTAAAATGTACGCGTCTATTGTTGCACTATGGCTGCACGCTTGCATACTAAACAGTAAGGTAGATGGCACAATTGCTATTATTTATTTATTTTTCAAAAAGCTTACAATCTAATATGTAGGTAAATAATATAAAATTACCGCTTACAGTTGCAATTTATTTACAAGCTTCCACAAAACTAGGACAAAGAAAAGTTTATTATTCCCCAAAATGCGTAAATTGGTGACTAAAAAGGTAATACATAATTTCGTATAACGTGTAGGTAAAACTGTAAACTAAATTATAAATAAAACGGTTTTCTACAATCAGAGATATTTATTTCAAAAGCGGTAAAAATAACTTAATCCTGATTTTCAGTCAGTTTTAAATCTGTGAAACCTAATAGTCTGATTTTCTTGCGAAATGAAACGTTCTTGTAAATAAAATAGTTCGAAATCATATTTTTAGATGCATATTTGATACACTGACATTACGGTCAATGGATTCCAGCCACTCATTTCGAAGAAAGCTATCGTAAATTTAATGGAGATGTGTTTGACACAATGATTGACATAAACCACTTTTATTAGTCTAGACACACTTATGCTTTAGACTAGACATAATTCTGCTTAGCTATACTATACATAGAACAATCTGAAAACAACTAGAACATCAACCTCTGCAAGAGCTATCGGTTGGTAATTGCTGGAGTTAGACGCATTAGGAGGTTTTTAGTTTAGAACTATTTATGAGTGTTACGAGACAAGCCGGTGTTCATTTTAACAGTAATTAGACAACTAAATTTGTGCCAAGTTTACAAAAAGACTCTGTTGGTAAACTTTGTCTAATCAACAAATTCGCAAACTGGGGTTAAGTTAATTGCAACCAACATTGTAATGTCAAAACAAATATATTCCACCTCGGACGACAACAGGATCTCTCACCTTAACCTCGTATCCCGCTATTACGAAACCGGATGCATTTGTTAGAATCAAAGCGGGAAGGGGACAATGGCGTTATAATAATAATATGATAATTTTGTGCATTTTCACCTTCCAACATCCTATCACCGTGGTGCATGTGATAAGCGGTAAGGGAGATAAGTAATAATCAGGGAGATACTTCCAAACTATATAATATAACATAATTAAGATGGTTAAATTAAACATGGTTGCTGAATATATCCACTTCAATTGCATTTTATAATGGATTTCCGCAAGGTCACGCCTGAATCAATTAACTATAATTAATAAAACAAAAAAAAAAGTTTATTTCTCACCAGCATAGCAACAAGGAATAAGGTAGATAAGGTAGGTTTTCACTTATAATAATATGTATCTATACTAATATTATAAAGAGGAAAGATTTGTATTTTTGTATGTAAAGAATTAACTTAAAAACTACTGAACCGATTTGAAAAATTCTTTCAGCAATGGATAGCTACATTTTAGCGAGTAACATAAGCTATATTTGATCCCCGTACTCCCACGGAAACGGGAACTACGCGGGTGAAACCGCGTGACGTCCGCTAGTATAATTATAAAGAGAAAAGATTTGATTTTTTGTATGTTTGTTTGTAATGGATAAACTCAAAAAATGTTTAGCCGATTTAAAATACTCTTTCACCTATAGAAAGCTACATTATCAGCGAGTAACATGGGCTGTATTTTATCAACTTCCATGCGAACGATGTCGCGGGCAGAAGCTATTAAGGAAGAACATTTAAAAATTCATCACTTGCTGAGACTTTTTAAAACACGCCTGAAGAAACGTCGATTTTGATTTCATCGGTTGCAATTTATAATATCAATTCACTTTACAATCCATAGAAATAATACATCTACATCCATCCATTTTTGCATGAAGGTAGCCCATAAGCTAATAACTAATCCATGGATTGAGTTTGCCATCTTAATATACACTAATATTATAAAGGAAAAAGATTTGTAGGTATATTTGTTTGTAGTGAATAAACTCAAAAGCTGGATCAATTTAAAAAAATCTTGCACTAGTAGAATGCTATATTATCACTGAGTAACATAGGCAATAATTTATAAAGATATCACGCGAGCGAAGCCGCTGGCGGAATCTTATCTGTGATAAGGCGGATAAATAACTTTTATTTTAATAAGCTATCTGTTCAGTTTTGAATTTCTACATTGGGACAGTGAAAATTCTGTGGCGTCAGTCGAGTCAAGCACTGGCTACACTGAGGCAAATCCCGCGCGGGGCACGACGGTTGTTTTAGTGAATTTCCTTCAGTTTGGCCAGAGCTTTATTGGTACGTGAATATGAGATCGTTCGAACGATATGCAACTGTCAAAGATCGGGATCGAGATTGGACAAAAGATGCATTCGGGCGTAAATCGCTTCCGCCCACGTCTTATCCCACAGGCGACATGCATGTGGCTACATTTATGTTTAAAACATACATTTGTATCAACGTGATATTAAGCTGTTTCAGCTAACCGAAGCTTTCAATGGAGCGATGCATTATTTATATAATAGTGTTATTGCTCGTATAATTAGTTGAGGGATCTTCTGCCTATTGTCCTATTGCTGTGATGACAGCCAGTCATGCCTAATGGGCTAGCAAAGATTACTGGTGGCACAGAGAACTTGAAAAAGCGGCTTATTTTTTGATTCGCACAAATTTACTCAGCTAGGCTGTATTGATTTCTTGAGACACTGGGTGTGGTGCTACTTTATTTATTTATTTATTTATTTATTTATTTGGGACAAACAAACAGTAACACATTATATCTGCGCAAATAATAAAAACAAAGATATTATATAAATGTGAAACTCACACCGTTATCCACAGCATATACAATTCATATAAATTTACTAATGAACAATCTATGCGAATAAGACTACAAGACTGTTCAAATAACTATACATCGGAATCCTTAAGTTTCTTTAATAAAGCAGAACGAAATCTATTTGCTGACACTGAGAATAAATCTAATTCTGTAGTTTCTGAACAAAAATCATTATAGTTTTTGCACAAGCGACGTAGAGGCGCCCGCAGACCAGCATTGGTGCGGCAATGGGACACAGCGAAAAGAGGTCGTGCGCGCACCTCTCGTCTAATAACAGTTCTTGGGACACAGTAGCATATTTTATTAGTAATCTCAGAGCAGTTATACCTGTTATAGCATACGTCGAAAAGAAACATAATTTCTAGATATAAGCGTCTAGACTTCAGGCTCATTAAATTGTTATTGATACTTTGATTATGTTTCGTCTAAGTCGCTGAGTTGATCAAGCTTAGTAGTATCAGAAAAAAAAACCGGCCAAGTGCATGTCCGACCACGCACAATGAAGGGTTCCGTAGTTGGAATGAATTTATCCCAAGAACAAACTTTGTTAAGTTTGTTCTAGTTGAAAAACATCCGTATGGAGAACATGTTTTTGCAACTGCAAATGTAAATTGGCCGATTTATTACTCGTTACCTTACACAGCCTACTTATTTGTGATAGTTTTCCTTTTAATTTCGTGATTTATACTATTGTTGTGAATTTTTTCACATCTTCTAAGCCAAACATTTACCAGCGGCGGCGGCGGGACACATGACTAACAAAAATTTGCAATCTAAAGCTTGATATTTTTCGGATTCCTGAATGCAAAAATATTTTTCACTCACTCACAAGATTTTTGAACGACCTTTCCAACTACACCCCACACCATGGGATAGACGAGAAAAAACATAAACATCCTAGTTTTACGTGACAGACGTACCCAAAACAAAAACAACTAGTTGACTACGGAACCCTCAAAACTATTCGAGTGCATAACCTCCTCCCCAAACACATCCGAATCGGTACCCTAATTGCGTAATACACGATCAATTACAATCTGAATCGTTTTGAAACAGATTGCTAATCCTTAGCTTCATAAGTTGGAAAAAAAATCTGATAAAAATAACGCAATGAATGTTGTTGAACTGTCAAAATTAACCAGTCTTAATCGTTAACGCAAATGTGTTACGTAATTAGATAATTGGTCAAAAGTTACAGAAGACAGCCCCCAACACTCCAACCTTCACTATTTCCTAATGTTAATTGTTAATTAATTAATTTAGATCCACAATTATAAAATAAAATAAAAAAACAGAAAAAACATTATCCCTATAATATCGTACTTATTGAATTTCCATCCTTCCATGAGACACCGCTCGTCGCGCGACGAGCGGTGTCTTTGTGTCGCGTCGCGTGTCGCGCCTGTTTGAAAGAGCCTTTAAAGGCACATCACGCATCGGTTGAAACTATAGCGCCATTTAATTGTAGCTCCAGCAGACAATAAAATACATCGGCAAATAATCGACGAAGTATTCCGCGAATGAGTTGAACGGCTGATTGAACGTGAACGAATGAACTATACTTTGTAAATAATGTGGGCCTTTTTTGTTCCATGATAGCGATGAGATTTAAGCGGGTTCAATTTAACGTGTACGGATTTCAAACTGCTTATTTTTAGGGTTTCGTAGCTCAAAAGGAAAAACCCTTATTTAACCCTTATATGATCACTTCGCTGTCCGTCTGTCTGTGTCTGTCGGTCTCTCTATCTGTCAGTCCGTCAAGACTTTTTTTCTCAGGAACGCGTGAAGGTATCAAGTTGAAAAGAGTTTTAAAAGAGTAACGGTGGAGTTTCTTGCTCATTCTTCTCCATACGAAAACTACTTTTTGGAAGGGGCGACTAGAATCAATTCTGTAAATTTTGACGTTCAAAAGTGCCATACATGAGGCTATTTGAAATAAATGATTTGACTTTGAAATTAATATCAAATACGACCTACGTAATAAAAAGTTTATTTTTGCTATTACAAACTTACATTTGCAGTTGGATAACTGACCGTGACGTATATCGATGTATGGGAAAAAATGTTTGTCAACTTCAATGCTAAGTTTATTTTGAGATAAATTCATCCCAACTACGGAACCCTTCATTGTGCGTGGTCTTACTTGACACTTGACCGGGTTTTTTTTTGTGATTTATGGCATTAAATGGCTGAAACGGAAAATTTTATATTTCTCTTCATACTGGGTTCGTTACAGAATAGCTTACAACCAGTGATTGAAATTAATTCAAGAATTAGCTTAAGATTTTGTCATTAACATTATTAGATAACTGGCGATATGTGGGTGTACTTAAATCTGCCCAATTCAGTACAGGTGTGATATTCGTATTATATTGTAGTGTTAAGTTATGTGAAGATGGCTACAAGATTCTATTAAAAAAACCGGCCAAGTGCGAGTCGGACTCGCATCCGGAAGGTTCCGTACCGTTTTAAAATATCGAGTAAAAAACGCCGAAAAAGCATCTTGTATGATTATTAACTTCTTTTTTTTTGTTATACCGACAGCAAAAATTTAAAATTTCAACTCTCTACCAATAGGTAGACAGTTGACATTTTCAATTTAACCGTAATAACGGTTCATGAGATAGCTTGCTGCCAAAAAGACGGACGGACAACGGAGACTTAGTAATAAGCGTCCGTTTGGTGCCTGGAATGGAACCCTAAAAAACAAGACAGCGAAATTAGTTCCAATTTTAGCCACGTGCCAAAAAATCTTGTAGCGTTGTATTATTCATTCAATCCTACGACCTATTTTTATCCCCCACTTTAATATACTGAACAAATCTTGGACAAGTCTTTCACATAAAGATAATTATGGTCTCAGATGGTTTCTAACCAGAATCCAATAAGAATAACTTTCCGGAAGCTGTCCATCAAATCACCATTAAGTGCAGTGATGGACGGGTAACGACGGAACGAGATGAAAATAAAAAGAAAGAGATAACAGATGTACCTAGTTGATAAATGATAGCTATGGATCAAGGGAGATGTGAATCGAATAAAAATATAACTTTTTGGATTTTTAAGTGTAGCTTCTGAACAATCCGTAAAGTTTCGTATTTGAGAGAGTTTATTTTGAAATGAGCAACGGAACTGTGTCTCTCTCTCTAAAAGTCGTAAAAACTTTCTGAAAATGTGTGAAGACCCGACATAGAGCTTTATTTATTTATTTATTTAACCATTTATGCACACACATATAAACAGACAAGAAGAAAGGAACAGAAAAATACGTACAAAGGCAATGCTTATTTCTAAAGAAATATGCTTTCGATTCATGTGAGGTCAATTGAAGTGAATTTTTAGCTACTTTATAAAAAACATAGCTCGAGATTCTGGTAGATAATGCATCTGACGTTAAACTTTTCTCTATGTACATTCAGGGATTTTTTTTTTTTTTTGTAAATCAGCAGCCGAGGTATACTTACAGAACACCCACAATAAGCCAGTTATGTTTAAGTTCCATGTTATAGGGGCGCGGCCGTGCCCATTGCCATCCACCGAGCACAAATCCAGATTCCGGGCCGCTTCTGAGATATGTTTTGTTGAAAAATCCAATAACACCTAGCCCGACCTGGGAATCCAACGAAGGACCTCAGGCTCTGCAGACTTGCTTGAATATACATACAATTTAAGTTGGTAGTCCATTTGATTAACAAAAATCCTGTCTTTAAACCTTATAAAACCAATTAATAACGCATTTCTGTGTGTTTGATATATTTTACCTACAGACAGACTTTCATAATCTAAAAATATAATAATTAATAAGTCAAATTAGATGCTATAACGACTTTGATTAATGAGTACTGAGCAGCGGTATCTTCAGATCAAGATGTAGAGTAGACGTATCATAATCATTAATTATTATTCCATAATTAGGGTTTATATCCGTACATTAATTCTTGGCTGACATTAATGTGGTCTAATTGTGTTCACTTTATTATCGTTTGGTGACTTTTTGATTGAATCAGTTTAAAGTATGGCAATAATATATACAGATTTAAGAAAAAAACGATTTATCTTGAATTAGCTCTTTCTTTCTCTGCATTATTTTCAGAAGATTATCTATTATTATTTTTTTATTTTTTTTTTGCTAAAGCAAAGTGCACTCGATATGTGGCTTGTGAAGAATATAAAATACTTGATTATGAAATGGTTCCCCGTTAGGTGTATCTGCATTATCAAGCAGAATTTATTAATTACTAGCTGACCTGACAGACGTCCTGTCCAAACAATTCCCGTAGAAAAATCACTTTCAATTTTGCCCTAGTTTCCAATTTTCCAGGCAACTTTTCCATTTTTTTCGCCTTATAAACCTTATTCGTTATGAACTAAATAATTAACCAAATCAGTCCAGCCGTTTTCAAGTGATGCACTTACTTATAATCGAAACCATTGCGCCCTATTTAGCTTACATATTTAACACCAGTATAGACCAAGGAGTCTTTCCGGATCTCATGAAACACAGTAAAGTAGTTCCATTGTTCAAATCTGGTGATAGTAAAGAACCCAACAATTATAGGCCTGTATCAATTCTACCGGTGCTCAGTAAGGTATTTGAAAAGTTGATGCTCAATCAAATGTTACCTCACTTTAATAAAAATTCCATCTTTCATGAACAACAGTACGGTTTCACCAAAGGGCGTTGTACCACTGACGCCGGTGTCACTCTAATAAAGAACATTTTTAATGCCTGGGAAGAAGCACAAGATGCCATTGGAATCTTTTGCGACCTCTCGAAGGCGTTCGATTGTGTAGACCATGAGACACTTCTGCTGAAACTAGAGCACTATGGGATAAGGAATGCAGCTCTTGATTTACTTAGATCATACCTGAAAGATAGAAAGGTTAAAGTTCAGGTAAACGGCGTAAACTCATTAGGGTCTGAAATGGCAATGGGCGTTCCCCAAGGTTCGATATTGGGTCCATTCCTCTTTTTAGTTTACATTAATGATTTACCCCAATTATTTCAAAATCAACCGAAGATGGTGTTATTTGCAGATGACACATCATTAATCTTTAAAATAAACCGACGGTCACAAAATCTTGAAGACGTTAATAGCTCTATTCTACAAGTCCAAGATTGGTTTACGGTAAACAATTTGGTACTAAATAAAACAAAAACCAAATGCATTAGATTTAAATTACCTAATGTTAGAAGTAGCGAATGTGACATCATATTGAATGGGGAAAAACTGGAATTTATTAATCAAACGGTTTTCCTAGGAATCACGCTAGACGAGAAATTACAATGGGGACCTCATATAACATCTCTTGCGGGGCGGCTAAGCTCGGCCGCTTATGCTGTTAGAAAGATAAGACAGTTAACAGATGTAGAAACCGCGCGATTGGTCTATTTTAGCTACTTCCACAGCATTATGTCGTATGGCATTTTACTGTGGGGTCGGGCTGCTGACATTGAATCCATCTTTATTTTACAAAAGAGAGCTGTCAGAGCCATTTATAATCTACGTCGCCGCGAATCTCTCAGGAAACTATTTAAAAGGATTAATATTATGACGGTACCTTGCCAATTCATTTATGAAAATATTATGTATGTAAGGAAAAATCCACATCTTTTTAATAAAATAAGTGATAGACATAATTTTAATACTAGAAATAAAGATAAACTAGATCAACCATTTTTCAGATTATCTAAAGTACATACATCTTTTATGGGGTACTGTGTTAAATGTTACAACAAAATACCTTGTGACATATTGCAATTAAATGAAAGAAAATTTAAAACTCAGATTAAAAGTACACTTTGTAAACAAGCATATTACAAATTAGAGGATTATATCCAAGATAAGAGTGCTTGGAAACATGCTGGTCCTGCTCCATAGGACAATTTAGAATCAAGACAAAATCAAACAGGTTGCTAATGTAATCGTTAAATTTATAATTTTGTATTATATGACATTGATTTTACATTCTGTGATTACTTCCTCACACACCGACTTATTAATTTTAAAAACATTAGGAAAATCGTCTACTTTTACTATGTTTGTAAATATGTGAGCACCATGTATCTATCATTTAATTAAATTATCTGTCGTTGCTTCATTTTTAGTTCTTTTTACCTATTGTGGTATAGTAATTTTATTCTAGGTGCATCGTCTTCACATATAATTATTTAACTAATGTACGTACTAATACAAACTATTGTAAAACATTTTAAAAGAGTAACGGTGGAGTTTCTTGCCCATTCTTCTCCATACGAAAACTACCTTTTGGAAGGGGCGACTAGAATCAATTATATTATTCTGTAAATTTTGACGTTCAAAAGTGCCATACATGGGCCTATTTGAAATAAATGTTTTGACTTTGACTTTGACTTTGACTTACCAACGAATAGCATTTTTTATTTATTTATCAGAGTTATTTAATCTATTAAACAGGAGCAACGCAACAATACTACTAGCATATCAATGCCATCGGGAAAAACAGTCGCTTAATGAAAAAAAAAACTCAGCATGAGTTACAAAATCTTAAAAGTGAAACGTATCTACAACCCAAAACCCAAGCCATTGTCGGCAATAAGCAGAAAGTTCAGACATAAAATAAAACACAATAAGGGGGCGAATTCAACCCTTGGCCAACTTTTAACACACCCCCTTTTATAGTGTCTGTATTTTATGGGGCCATTCAAGTTTTTAGGGAGTGTCATTCAACGCTTAGAATTTTGGCGTAAGAAAGAAATGCGTAGTCATTTTTGAAGCCGGGGTTTTTTAGTATTTTTTAAATGCTAAACTTCTTCATCAAAATATGAAATGGAACTGGCCACTTTGCATTAAGAAATTAAAACTTTCTTGCATTAAGAAATTAAAAGTGATTACATGAACACATTGTTTTGAATAGCTGTACAAAATGCAATTGATGTGGATATATTTAGTATCCTGTTCCGCTTAGCTATTTCTAAAGAGTCGACACGAGGAGGGAGGAGTGAAAGAAATCGACACGTGTTTCACCTCTCAATGAGGCATCCTCAGGATGACGATTGACTTGTCGCGAACTCGAACACGGCGTGTTGCCACACCAAGCACTGAGCGCAGACAACAACTGACAACTGTCAATTAACTAGCTGTATAAAGTAAACGTATTTATTTATTTATTGGACTTCCAACAGAGGCTGTATAAATTACACGCAATTATACAAGAATAGGGACAAATACTAGTGTGAGATTCCAATTATAGGAGACCACATCGTTCACTTAAAATCTAGGTACAATTAGTTTGACAAGGACGAAAACATTTTAATTAATCAAACGTTCGTGTGCTCGTCTAAGCTGAACTAATTAGCATACGTAAATTTAGGAGTGGGGCATTTCATCTTAGTACTACACGAAAATCATAGAAAGGTAAACAAAATTAAATACAAAATACATAGTAAGGATATCAAAAATCACGGTCTAAAAAGTTTGAAACAAGAAAATATTTCAGACAGAAATCAAGACATAGGTACAAAAAGGTCAAGGTAAAGCCGTGGTCGCATGCCTGTAGAGCTAAAAAAGTATATTGGCATGCGACCTTTACCATTTTTGTACCTATGTCTTGATTTCTGTCTGAAATATTTTCTTGTTTCATACTTTTTAGAGTGTGATTTTTGAGTAGTCGGGTTTTATTTTTAGAACTTTCTTTTTATTTAAATTATTTTGGGGATATAATTTCGTGATAAAGTGTCTGCAGAGCAGCTTTAAATAATTTTTATTTGGGTTTTTTTTTAATAATAGGTATTAATTTTACAGCAGCGCCGCACGTAGCTCAGTCTCACTTTTGCTTATTTTTAACAATTTAAACATATTTGTTTACTTAGACAGTATGATATATATACATATTTGTAATGTGCTAGTCAAGCCCTATCATTTGATACCCAGCACGGCTGATTTTTTTTTTTTTGTTCATGACTTTATGTCGTCTAAAGGGCGCCATATTGCATTTAATGTGACGTCACATAGGCTATAATCAGCGGACAATCAGACGCTTCCAATCATATCTCATTTGTCAAATTATGATCGGGAGTTTAGAAGTTATGAGGTAACAGATGAACATACGCACATACATACTTACATACCGGTCAAAAACATACCCCTGCTTTTTCGCCGTAGACGGGTAAAAAGAACAACCTACTTTTTGCATTGATCATCATCATATCACTGTATCACCGTCAGAAATCAACAGTCGATAGGTGGATGCCGCTATAGCAGGATTAATGATGGCAGTTTGTTGTTATTAGCAGACAGGAGGACACTGACAAGTCCCCTTTACGTACCACGTCAATTGCCTTTATGACAACCGAGGTTGTGAAGAAGGTTTTAGCTTTAAAATCACACAGAAGTGGCTTGAGAGTCCACGCTACCACTGAATTCCCTTTAAGAGGAGGCTCCCTAAATTGTATGTTAATTGTCATGCATACAATCAAAATGGAACTTTAGTATATGATTTATTGGATCTTTTTCTTTCCAAATATAAGACAGTTACGTAGTTGGAACATTTTCGCTCGATTCATTTTTATTCGAAAATCATGCCTTTTTTAAAGATTACTTGAAACAAAAACAAGATTACTCGGCTTTTATGTCCAAAATAATTATTGACGGTAAGGAAATATAGTTTATTATCCAAATATAAGATATTTTTCTCTAGATCAATTATTACTTTAGTTATAAACGAAAAAAGAATTGAGTCTTACGACATTTAGTTCCGTGCTTGAACATGACCAAAGAGCGCACGCGATATTCAACTTTATTACTGATGTGTTAGCGTTTAGCACATAGTGGAGTGGTGGGGTGCATGGGGGCGGAGTTTGCGTGGAAGTTGTCTATGTAGTGCCTGGTCTTAAGACGCAGATATATGACAGTGACCTTGAATGTATAGCTTGCGTGTTCTATACTGAGCTCACGCAACGCGTCGTACGTCCAGCCAGTAATAGGACTCGCCCATCAAGGAGTGCTATCCCAAATTAAACACATTATTAATTTATCATACATAAATCAAAAGGAATTTTAATAAAACTCGTATACAAAAATATCAATAATTAAATTATCTTTAAAATGGTGAAGGTTTCAGAAAAATACGACTCGCGCGATTCTCAGTTTTTTATCCGTGTTAGACCTAGCTTTACAAATTAATTTCCCTATGTAATATAAACATAATCCAAAATATGCCTATATTAAAATACTTGAAAAATCCTCTAAATTAACTTTTTTTTTTCCAAATCAATACCACAACTCATTTAGACGTCATCTTCAGTACAAAATCATTAAAAGTCGGTTATCGTCGCCTTAACGCGGCGCTAGTGTAAGCCATTGCACCACATTGCATTAAAAAAATTATTTCCGTAATTTTCCGCGGGCCTTCTTTCATGGCGCGCACTCTAGTTCCTGCTTCTGAAAACCATGAAATCATTGGCTATTTGGTCTTTTGGCTAACCAAGCACTTTCACGATAATAGACGGCCGATTTACTAATCAAAAATTCATTTTGATCATCATCATCTTTTTCTTGCCCATATATCCCTATTTATTTGTGAACGGTGCAACACTTTTTCTTCTTCCATACTTCTCATCTCGGTAGTCCCTCCCTTTCTAGCCATATCATCTTTCACACAGTCCATCCTCTGTTCTTCCCCTACTCTTACAGCGATCCATATTGATACTCACAACTTTCATTCCACTGCATCACATACATGGGAATGTGATTGTGTGTGACGATCCCAGCTGTAGTACGGGGTGAATGAAATAAACGCGTTGATTTGGACCAGTTACTTGTAATATTTTTCTCATTTACAAAATGTACAAACAAGTAAATGTATCGAGTACAATTTGTTCAGAAAGATTAAGAAATTACAGAAACGATTTTAACAAGTTTAAGCGATCTAGATGGACCTACAGCCGATTTCCACACAACATTTAGGCCGTATTCTCACGGAACTGTTCTCCCCGCGCCGTTGCCATCGAGAACAGTTCCATATAAAATTATGCATTTGATCGCGCCGCTGCCTGTCGCCGCCCCGCTGCCCACTGCCGCCGAGAATACGGCCTTAAGAGATTCAATCAAACCTGTATAAATCATTGGTTACCCAAGTAAATCTATAGCTGAACCTGACAATAGCTGTAAAACATCTAACTAATGTGCGTCAATTAGTAGCAACAATACAACAGTCTTCACGCTTCGACAGTACCGGTATTAACAGAAACCATTTCCTTTTCACAGGTGGTTAGAGCTACTGAATGGAAACTTCGAATAACAGATTTAAAAACGTTTTAATCATGTTTTTTTGACATATTGTTCCGTTCCGTTCCGAGAGTAATTTTTTAGGAACATTACTGTGACCGATGGAGGTTTTGTTTATGCTTTTAGACATTTGTGTAGATAAAGTGTTTGCAAAAATTGTGGAGTAATCCGGTGGTACTGCAATTTTCTTTGTGTTCTTTGTTTTTTTAGTGAAAAACGTAGGAAAATATTTTGGAATGTTGTTATAACAAATAAGATTGCTTCAACTACTTTCAAAATGAAAATAATTTTCAAAGTTAGGTAATATAAACAAATATTTTAAAGAGAAGTAATTTGATCTTTTGTGTTTGTTTTTTACGCTTTCACGGTAAAACGGCTGAACGGATTTGGATGAAATTTGGCACATGAGTAGACTATGACTTGAGTTGAGACATAGGAAACTTTTATCTCGATATTCCCACGGGATCGAGACTTATGCGGGTGAAACCGCGGGGCGCAGCTAGTAGATAATAAAGGCTGGTATATAAACTCCACGTCAAAGCAGGTATTTCGCGCACCTACGGAATTTTCAGCATTTATTTATTTAATACTTTAAGCAATAAATGTATAGAAGCTGACTAAATGCCAGGCATTTTCTACCAGTCAACCTTTGGGTGATGCAGAGACAAACAGAGGTAGGTGCAATATCGAGAATTGTGATATAAATATTTATGTAAATATAAGGATAAATATATACCTATTAAAACAATATATATAATATAGTATTAATGAATGTGAACCATGTTCAGTGTAAAAGTAAAGCAAGTCCGGAATAATCTGTCGTTAGCTGATAAATGTATGAACCAACTACAAAATATTCACGAATTCAAAACTAAAACATTTTTATGTATCTAAATGCTCATCATTCTCGTGCCCTTAAATCCCAATTTATTTAGGGTTGGCTCAACATGTCGTACTTGTCCATACTTCTTTCTCTATTAATCTTCTTTATGTTCAAACTGCCCCAAAAAGAAGTATACACGGACAAGGAACCATTTTATTGTCAACAACCTTTGTTTCACAACATTGTATCCACCAATAGGTACAAAATTTAGTATACATTAATTCATTTTACCAAACCCATCTATACACCCTTTGCCCAAAACAATGTTCACAGTGAGAACCAGAGTTCCAAGACAAGGCTGACAACATCCTTCGACGTTTATCGAATGACACGTCTTTACCTTCGTTTAATAGAAGAACAAGAATTTTATTTTGTCCTTTTCATTTCATGCATGACGTCCTTGACGTGTCATTTGTTTTTTATTTAATTGATTTTATTTAAAATACAAATAGGTAAATCATGAATGTTCATTACGAATGTGGCTTTTTAAGTTGGTCACACATCGGGTATTCGCGTGTACTAAACATTACATGATTTGATTTTGGGAATTGCTTTACAATACTGCGCCAGCTCGACGCACTGACTAAGGAGCATTCGCTTTTGAAACCCCTCGAACTGTGAGCATTCGTAAGTGTAACATCGATTCAGTTGTTGTAATGCTCAGTGCAGCAGTGCAGATGCGCACTGTAATGCTCACTTGGACGCATTCACTGATGAAATACTCGAATCTGAACTGTTACATTAGACTCAAATGCTCCCGGTGAGTGACTACCTTAAGTTATGATCGTTGTCCTGACAATAATAATGTCAGTCTGACGCGGTAGACTAAATGCTAAAGTCTTATGACATCGCATTTTCGACTAAATACTTATTTCTAACACCTCCTCTCGAGATTGAACTTTTGAATTAAATGATTACTGTATACATATTTGTGAGACTTATGTAGATTACCATATTTTGGTCATAGGGTGTATCGATGTTTTGGGACAAAATGTTTACATAGTTTTGGTAAAATAAATTGTATATTTACTATGTTTTGTGCATGTATGGTGTCTACAATGTTATGAAACAATGGTTTTAGACAATTAAATGATTCCTGGTCCGCGTATACATCTTTTTGGGGCTCACTGTACGTGTATAAGTGTATAAAATTTTCAACCTCTGAAGTATTAAGCTATACCTATTTACTACACCATTTGGTTCTCGCTACATGCCAACTAAACTTATCAACAGTATCTACCATGTCTTGTCGTGGCAACGCCCTTAGTCACTGCACACATTAACTACATCTATATCCCCTGCTAAGCCAAAGGGCTGGCACACACGGAACTAACCGCTCAGTAATTCAATTCCTCCGTCTAAGGGGAGTTACATAAGACTGCAGCACGATATATGCGTCGAGTATGGTGAAAAAATGAATAGGTGTACAGGCTGCATACATCTTTTGTATTGCTGTTTGTGTCGGTTGCAGAAAGTGATATTTTTAAATCCAAAACCTATTTTGTGTGCTTCATTTTCATCATACTAATTATATTTACTTTGGTCATAAAACAGATCGTTAAATTATAACGGCGATTCCAACAATATATTTTTTTACATCTTTATTTTCGAAGTTTGAATGAGACTCATCTTTTTTGTGACTATTCGCCCTTCGGCCTTAGCTTAAATTTTGATTGTAAGATTCATAATCAGCTTATAATGTTCCCACTGCTGGGATACAGGCCTCCTTTCAGTGAGAGGGAGTGGGCCTTAATCCACCACGCGGGCTCAGTGCGGATTGATAGATGTCACAGGTCTTCGATTTTTTTTTGGTTCTAAGACATGCTAGTTTGGCATGTCCTAGAAACAATATTTTACTTCACCGTTTTGGAAGCAGCGGTGATAAAGTAATCTACAAAAAGTAAAGCGCCTATGTATGGCTTACGACCTACAACTAATATGTTGCGGGAGTTACCACTGGCCCACCACTGCTCCTCAGCTCTGCTAGTTAGAGCTGCTGCTTAGTTTCAATGACAGGTCTTCAATTATCCTTCTTCTTCATCATGTACATGACACTGTTAACTTGTATTGGCACAATACTTCGCCACTTCCACACCTACAATACGTAAATTTCTCGCTTGCCTGCATACTCTATTATTTCGTTGTGTGTACCTAAATACCTAGGTCGTGCCATTCTAAATGTCAACCGCTACAAATCGAATGTTAATGTCTTTTGAAAGTATCATACTTCCTAATGTTTCCTTAAGAGAATTAACCTGTGTTGCACAAATATGCTGGCGCTAGGGATTACAGACATTATATAAATTTAAATGCCTTTTTAGTCTTGGATCAGGTGAATCTTAGTTTTAAGGTTAAACCTGAAGCAGTAAATAATGCTTTCTACTTAATATGTCGTAATTACGTTATTGCTGTTTAAGGGCTTGCTACACGGCTGCCAACCGCGTCCCAACAGAGGTGACCTTGGTGATTTTTGACCAAATTTTAAACAGCTCTGCCTGTCGCCAACCAAGGTCACTTCTGTCGCGGACGCGGTTGGCAGCCGTGTAGCAACCTTCTACCTTGATATAGCCTTTACAACATATTGTGTGGTGTGACTCAAGACTGTGGAGGAGCTCGTGTCTAAGTACTAATAGTAGCACAGATGGATCCATCAGGTTAGGCTACGCTTGCCGAGGTTGGTGCGTGGATAGGTGACCATTTCTTCATACCGAGACTCCGCTATGCCTCGAAAAGCACGTTAAGCCATTGGTCCTGACTGTCATTCGTGGATCTTTGACAGTCGTTACGGGTCGTCAGAAGCCCGAAAGTCTGACAACCAGTCTTACCAAGGAGTATCGTATTACCTAGTTACTGGAATGTGGAAGTCAGATAGGCAGTAGCTCCATATAAAATACTGGTATTCAGCTGCAACCGGTTAGACAGAAAGTCGACCCCAACATAGTTGGGAAGAGGCTAGGCAGATTTTTGTGTGGTGTCACTTAAAAATCTTTTACTTCAAACAATACAAGTTTTACGTAACATAACGCCTATAATTCCCGAAGGGACAGACAGAGTTGCATTCTACATCCGCTATACCACCGTACCATATCCTACTATAAATATTAATAGTAAATAAATAATTAAATTAAATAATTCTACTAATATTATAAATGTGAAAGTTTGTGAGGATGGATGAATGTTTGTTACTTCACGAGAAAACTACTGAAGGGATTTGGATGAAATTTGGCACATAAATACATCTAAGTATTATGAATTTATGTACTCACAATAATAATATAAATGCTAACAATTTCAATGTATTACTTATTCGAATTTTCAATTATTTATGTCGGCCTTTTTACTTCACATTTAAACTAATATTATTCAAATTTTGATTTAAATTCATTCTGATGTACTGTAGGTAATAACTTAAAAAAATAGTATTAAATAAACAGTAATATTTATGATTTTATTGTAATTGAATTGAAATGTATTTTTTTTTATTATAAATAATGTATTTTGTAAAAAGGATGATGTCTGGGTAAAAAAAAAGAAATTCTATTTAGTCCACCAGTCAGATAATAAAAAAATATTAGACACGTGTTTTTTGGTTTATAATATTAATAAAAAAAATACTTGATAAAACGCATTAAAGTTGAGGAGTGGAGGTCGTTATGTAACAAGTATAAAATCTACATTCTCGTGACGTCATGGCAAATTTTAACGCATTGTATCGCTGTAATCTTCTAACGTAAAAAAAGAAAAATACGTGTCCAATATTTTTTAATAAAAAACACTAAAAGACAGACAAAAACATTTTTTTTAGTCATCATCCCTATTGTGAGGAATCAATAAATGTGTTTATCATTATTATATTATATTAGTACGTCGCCGAAGGATACTCCCGACCTCCACGCAGGCGAATCCACAGGCAAAAGATAGTTTAATTATTAAACTACTTTCCCACTTAACAGCTTACTTTACAAGCAAAACGAGAGCGCCCAAATAATCAACTCTAGCCTAAACTATCGCAGCAATTGAACGAAACCAAACTCGCTAACTGTTCGTAGTTAGTAGCTGTTACCAGCAGCTAGAAGTCCGTCTGCGAAGTTGCTGGTAACAATCGACAACTATAAACTATCAATCTGCGCTTCAAGGAGCTGGGTAGAGAGTTAAGTGACTGTAACTACTTCGTAGATAGGAGATTTTGGAATGTAATTGTTCTTGTTGTTGATAATTGAGAGGTGCATTGCATTATGTAGGGGGTTATTAAGGGGGTGAAACTTGAACGGGGCAACCGAAGTTGTTAATTTCAACTACATATATAACCAACTGTAATTGTCCCACTGCATAGTAAAGATTAATAAAAAAAAGACTAAGAGCGAGTCGGACTCGCGCACGAAGGGGTCCGTACCATTATCTATAAAAAGGGAAAAAAAAACACGTTTGTTGTATGGGAGCCCCCTTTGATATTTATTTTATTCTGTTTTTAGTATTTGTTGTTATAGCGGCAACAGAAATACATCATCGTGATAGTTTCAACTGTCTATGAGATACAGCCTGGTGACAGACGGACAGAGGGACGAACAGCGGAGTCTTAGTAATAGGGTCCCGTTTTACCCTTTGGGTACGAAACCTTAAAAAAGAAGATAAATTGAATAAACATATTTATACAGAAATGCTATTATAGTTTGAACGATAAAATAATATAAGTGTAATAATAAGTATTAATACAGTAAACTATTTATGTAAAAAAAAAACTGATATAATAATGTTAAATTTAATTCAGAAGACTGATAAACTAAGTTTTTTCAAAGCTTCCTACTATTTTGCTGTGCCCGACAGGGTCCATAATGATCACAAATAATTTTGACTTACCACCTAAGTACACGTTGTGAAATGCTAATAAAGTATTGAGTATTAAATATTGATTGCCTTTTATACAGCCAAGGTTGTTTGGCAGATTGTTCTGTTTTCCTACAGTTAGGTAAGGTAAGCAACAATTAATAATATTCTATTCGTTTTGTATTAAGGCGAGGATAACAGACTTTTAATGATTTTATACTGAAGATGACGTCAAAACGAGTAGTGTTAATGATTTGGAAAAAATATATGTTAAATGATAGCATTTTCTTAATATTGTAATGCCTATATTTCAATATTAAGAAAATGAAAATCAATAGTTTTGGATTATGTTTATATTACATAGTGAAATTAATTTGTCAAGTTAGGTCTAATGCGAATTAAAAACTGAGAATACCGCAAAATCTATCAAGCGTATTTTTCTGTAACCATTTTAAAAATAATTTAATTATTGATATTTTAGTATACGAGTTTTATGTATAATAAATTAATAATGCGTTTAATTTGGGACAGCGCTCCTTGATGGGCGAGTCCTATTACTGGCTGGACGTACGACGCGTTGCGTGAGCTCAGTACAGAACACGGAAGCTAACCACCCAAGGTCACTGTCATATATCTGCGTCTTAAGATCTAAGTAATTCAGGCAAGTATGAGCTTTTGGAGTACCTAGTGAAGCTCTTTGGAGTACCTCGTGGAGCTCTTTGTGAAATAGTTCTTTCGGAGAAGAACTAGCACCATACTTATTAAAGATCTTCTTCTTCTTCTCATTGAGGAAGGTTAATTTTTTTTTTTTTTTTTAAGAATATGTTATAAATTATAAAAAAAAACTTTTTTTTAATGGTAATACATACATACATACATAAACTCACGCTTTCTTCCCATGGGGGTAGGCAGAAACTATAGAACGCCACCTGCTACGATCCTTACATACTCCTTTTGCCTCGTTTACGTTCATACATCTGGTCATACACGCACACCGGTTGCGAGTACTACGCACTTGGCCTTTCTGAAGAACATCACCAATAAGGTCAGTATATGTCCTTCTAGGGCGTCCCCGACCGGCTTTTCCCTTCACATGGTAATATTTTTTTGCATTTATGAACGCTATACTATTGCGGGTTAAAAGGAATGCTTTTCGTTATATAACATACTGTATATTAAGTATAGATTTCAGATCGCCGACTAAACATCCTAAAATACATAGTTAATTGATTCAGGCGTGACCTTGCGGAATTCCATTATAAAATGAGGATGTGGATATATTTAGTAACCTGTCCCGCTTAGCTATTTCTAAACAGTCTTAAAAAGAGCCTGGACCCGGTGCTTGGTGTGGCAACACGCCGTGTTCGAGTTCGTGACAAGTCAATCGTCATCCTGAGGATGCCTCGTTGAGAGGTGAAACACGTGTCGATTTCTTCCAGGGTCTTTTTGAGACTCTTTAGAAATAGCTAAGCGGGACAGGTTACTAAATATATCCACATCATCATGTTATCCTAAAATACATCAGTACTACCTACAAAACAATAATACCTACTAGCGATACAAACAAACTAGTACGGTGTGCAAATAAAGCTAGTTTACATTAAACAGCGTTTAAATCTGTTTATTTTGCCCCCATTACATGCGGAACTGTCGTGTTTATGTTGTTTTTGTTCGGCAATACGGGCTCCTGATTTCGTGTAAATAATGTGTGTGTATAGATGTTGGTTTTGACGTCTTTGGTAGCTTGTCGGATGGGCAGAGTTTACCAAGCGATCAAGAACCTAGTAAATGTTCGTAAAGCGTTCCTAAATCTTCCTAGAACCATGTAGACACACATCTGTCTCTTTCTACATTGTTCTGACTAGTGTTGTAAAAGGCTTAAGTCTTTTAGTCTTTATTTCGAGTCTTAAGTAGATTTTCAAGACTTGGGACTAATAGTCTTCACGAGTCACGAGTCTATGAGTTCTTTGAGTCTTTTGAGTCTTATGATAAGTTATTTATGGTGAAACAGATAAAAAATAATCGACATAAAACTTTATTTTCCACATTTCATTAGTTTATGGTCTCGATAGCAATAAATTATATCAATTGATTATACACACATACCTACTTCTACAAACTTTTTTTTTCTTTCTCATTTCTCATTCCTGAAAACTTCCGAGCTAAAGAAAAATGTTATTCGGCCGCCTAATCTACGTATTTAAGTATTTAATAGTAGGTACGCCTTATCAATAACATATCACTATCGTTTCTTCATTCTCCATTCGAATATTAAACTACAATATTCCATATTTATGTTCCGAAAGTTCGAAATTCAAATGCAATAAAACGGTCCGCAAGATGGCGGCCGTAAAACGCGTGCGTCATAAACTTTTGTTGAAAAACGCTATGAAAACTAACTTAGCGTCCTACGACATCGTAAATCAATAGTTTTCGAAAGTTATTTGGAAAGTCTTGTACTTTATATCGAAGTTGGAGTAACTATGAATAAATAAGAATGGGTAGCATTTGTTTCAGGACCGACAAAGCCCTTCACGAGACATAAGGCTCGGCACAAACCAGCCACCGCTGGCCCAGCGAGCTCTGTTTTGCACTAAAATATTGATTATGAATTGCAATAATTAATATCGTAACACTGAATACTAATAATTATATTGTTTTAGGAGTAAAATAAAATCGAACCTTTCTAAATGCTTTTCGTGATCAGGCCACTGCATACTTGTTTTGTCCGTTACATAAAGCTGAAAAACGAACTAAAGAAAATGCATAGGTACTACTTATGTCTACACCAAACAATTTCTAGAATGTAAAAACTTGTAATCCAATGGATAAAACCACTATCATATGAGGACACTGAGGCCCTCCTGCAGCACACATCATAACTCACTCATTCATGCACACACTTACTCTCATGCACAACTTTTACAATTACACACATACAGGTCACACACACACATCCTACACTAACATACATCCCATAACACATATCACATAATTATGCCCACCTCACCTCATAATGCATACACAAAACGCACACTAAGTTATATTTAATCTAATATAATCTAATTCTTAAAATTGTAATTAATTATAAATAGTAAACAGTGGCATTTCTTGTGTACATTATGTAAATTTAAGTTACGGAAGAGGGGAGTGTCCTAATACAGGCATTTACTTGCTTAAAGGGGCAATTCTATTACTAGTATGTAGTACAAGCTTGTTAAAGAAAATAAACTATTTGTATTTCTATATTTGTACTTACAAAAATAAAATAAAATAATCATGGCGTATCTTTGTGACCAAGCCCGAAATCGTAAATCAATTTATGCTTACTTAATTTTTTATGTAACGTATTTTAAGTCACTCTTGACTTCCTTATTCCAAAATCGGTCAGTCACCCCAAAGGGCAGTGATAACGCGGGCATCGGTTAGTGCAGCCGGTACTTAGCTATCGTTATCAATATTTCGGGGGTAAACAGAGTAAAGGTAATTGAAGCAGGTGAACACTTATATAGCAGTGATTAATATTAGTAGACCACTGTCTAAACTAATATTATAAAAAGAAAACATTCGATTTTTTGTATGTTTGTTTGTTACGCTTTCACGCTAAAATGGCTGAACGGATAGGGATGAAATTTGGCACATGGGTAAATCATAAACTGAGTTAGGACATATAATACTTTTTATCCCAATATTCTTACGGAATCGAGACTTATGCGGGTGAAACCGCGGGGCGCAGCTAGTGTGGTATATTCTAAAGGGTTTTGGAAATTTAATTACTGTATTGATGTTGCCTTTTTCTTCTGTTGTGTGAAATACTTAAGTGGAAGTTAACCCTGTGGCTGCACCCTATTTTACAACAATCGCCGCGCGAATACGCGGTCCGTCGCGTGCATATGTCACTTTTTGTCTCGTCGCGCGACCACACGTTCTGGAACCCCGAACAAAAAGTACGAACGATCGTGTATTCGTGCGACGATCGCTTTTAAAAAGGACGCAGGGTGTGTCCTAACTGAAGGCAATAGTCGTGCGAATACGCGATCGTTTACATGAACCGCAACGATCGCATACTCGCGCGACAGTCTTCTTCGGGTAGTAAATGGCCCAAGAATTAAAGGTCAAAAATACGTAAAGAGTAAATTAAGTATAGCTAACAATTTATCAATTAAATTGATCATCATTTTTTTCCCCACCCCGACCAAATGACCACCATCCTCGACAAGTACCTATTTAAATTTTACTTACAGCTATCAAAATTATGTAACTTTTAATAGCCCGTAACCATAAATTCTACCATTTTAATTATCTTTAAGCTGTTTAATGATCTCGTAAAATGTCTGCCTTGGCTATCGTAAAATATTTTGCATAAGTAACATGGCTACGTCCGTTTGCAATAAAACATTAATTTATTATGAAATATTAATGACATGTGCGTTATGCAAAAATAATTATAAATTCAGGAATAATTATGAGTCAGGCGATGGATTGACATTATGTCACTTCATAGGAAATGAATTTATAAATGAACGAAGAATTATTAGCAGGAACTATAATATAAGTTTTGTGTAAGAATAGAAATTATATACACTCAAAGTAGTTTTGCAATATTAATTTTACGCTTTGGCTTGGCAGTGAAAAATCGTTGCAAAACGTACTAATTCCTGCGAGTTTAAATATATAATTTTTTTTTATGCATCATAATATTAGTCTTTGTTTGCCTTAAACATGGTATTAAGTTGTTACAATCTGGTTTGATACACATGTTTAGCCACATGTTTAGTATACTTACAGAATATTGTATCAATTGCATGCAAAATAATTAATAACGAGTTACAGATGAACTATAGAATGTCGCAGATTAATAATTGGTAATACAATAATAGTCATTCAGATCATACATCTCAAACATTTACATTATTACCTGTACATAAACATTTTATATTTTCAAGTTATAGAAATCATTAATGTCATAAAAGTTAAGTCCATTCAGCCATTAAATAGTTTGTTTTTAAATGAGTTCGAATTATTTTGTAATTTTAGTTAATAATTATGATATCGATATACCCATCACATCTGTGAAGTTTTGCTAGATAATTTAATTTGACATAATAATGTTAACAGAAAGAAAAACTCCCTTGTTTTCGAATTAAGTAAAACAATGATGAGAAACATTATATTACGCCTACCTATTTGGAACATGGGTATCTATTTATAGACCACCCAACTGCTCCCATGGGCATCGTTGGAGAAGACTTAAAGATTTATACAAGCCATAGAGCTTAGAAATCACCTACCTGTGTACTTCCTTAAAGTTTGTGTGTTTTTAGGGTTCCGTACCTCAAAAAGGAAAAATCGAACCCTTATGTTATGTTATGTTATGGGGTTTGGTTTCCGCACTTAATCCGTCAAGTGGACCATTGTGCGTGGGCCATGGCAGCCCTTTGGTGGTTATTCCAACCAGCCCACCTCCCTCCAGAAGTTAATTAAAACTCCTGGTCTGTTCAGAACATCAGTGAAAGATCTGGGTGCCCGAGGGTTTCTTTTCTAATCTGGGTGACACCTGTGCATTCAAAGAGCACGTGCGTGACGGTTTCCTCATGCACGCCCTGCACAGAGGACTGTCCGTTATGCCTATTGTGTGGCAGTGTTTCTTTAGCGAGCAGTGCCCCGTGATGGTCCCCGTCACCAGGCGCAGGCCGTTCCTGTCCAGGCTTAATTACCGCCTGGTTAGCCTACTATCCAAAGATGACATAACTTCCTTGGGCTGCCTGCAGCCTGGTGTCGAGGTCCACCAGTTCTCCGCTTGTGTGTGGGTGAGCTCCTGTAGCCACCTGCGTATTTGGTTGAAGGGAATTGGAACGATAGGCTCGGGTCCACAGGCTGTCGTGCTAGATCCTCTTCTAGCAAGTTCGTCACCTGCGTTGTTACCTAGCGATCCGCTGTGTCCTTTTATCCATTGCAGTGTCACCGTGTTGCAGCTAGATACCGTTACTTGTTCTAGTACACCCATCGAACCCTTATCTTAGGATCACTTCGTTGTCCGTCCGTCAGTCTGTCAAGACCCTTTTTCTCAGGGACACGTTGAGGTATCAAATTGAAATTAAATACGTAATAATATCAAATACGTAGGTTTATGATCCCTTGGAGCTCTAAAAAAATCAAGCTTCTAAGTCAACGCAATAAAAAATAAGACCATTTATGCGATATATTTTGATACTCACAAATCAATAAAAACCTACAAGTTACTTCTCGTTGACCTAGAATCATGAAACTTGACAGAAAGCAAGGTCTTACAGCACATTTAAAGGAAAAACTCCGGAAATTGTTAATGTGTAGTTTTATCAAACATTTTTTTTGCGATTAAACTTATATTTGTAGTTGGAGAATTGACTGTGACGTAAATCGATGTATGGGAGGACATATTTTTCAACTACACTGTTAAGTTTATTTTTGTGATAAATTCATCCAAACCACGGAACGCTTCATTATGAGTGGTCCGACACGCACTTGGCCGGTTTTTAATATTATAATGTCCTCTTTCTTCACTAATAACATACATATACTCACACCTTCTTCCCATGGGGGTAGGCAGAAACTACAGAACGCCACCTGCTACGATCCTTACATACTCCTGTTGCTTCGTTTACGTTCATATATCTGGTCATACACGCACTCCGGTTGCCAGTACTACGCACTTAACCTTTCTGAAGAACATCACCAATAAGATCACTATAGCTTCTTTGGCCTCCCCTCCCGGCGTTTCCACCCACTTCTGCCTTGTAAATACCTTTTGTTACTCGCCTTTCATTCATCCTCTTAATATGACCAAACCATCTAAGCACACTGTTTTCAATTTTTATTAATACATCTTGTTTTTACTTAATAATAAAACACAACATAGGTTTAATTAACATACGAGTTAATTATATATAATTTGTGTTATAATTATATAGCTCAGATTATTTGCAACATAAAGCTGCAATTCGAATTAGGTACATAACTTGATAAAAAGTGACCAAGGGCAGCTTTTACTATTGAGGTAGGATTCGAATCGGTTTTCGAACGACGAAAACTGTTGGATTTTTTTAATGTATTTTTATAATAACCATTGAAAAATAATAATTAAGTAAATATGCAGTATTTATACCTGCCGTTTGAAAACGAAATTAGGCACCCACTACTGCTTTCCTTGTTACAAAGATCTTCAGTAACAAAATGTTAATGCAATGGATAGCTAACAAGTAAAAAGCAACAATACAAAGTGATAATTTATCATCGTTCGCTGTAGATGTCGCTTCAAGCGCTCGCGCCGTCAAAACATAATTGATAGATCGAAAAATATTACAAAGAAGATAGCTTAGTTGTTAGATGTCGACTTGAATGGCGTTGGACACGAGTTTGAGCCCCGGTTAGAAAGTATTGTTGAGTATAGTTTGTGAAAAGATTGAGTATTAGAGTTATAATTAAGTGGTCCATTTTTACTTGCATTTTAAGAGAAAGAAAAATAAAGAAAACTTGTTTATTCTGCACAAACAAAAAGCACATTTTAAAAAACTAGACAAAATACACACAAAACAAGAGTAGCCAATCAAACAAAAAAGTTTGACAATATTGTTCATAGTAATTAAAACACTGGTTCATTGATTGATGTCAAGGCCACGGACCAAAGACAATATTGCGTAATTACTGTTGCAACATTGGCAAATGACACCAAAAACATAACAAAAACAAAATGCCGATTGCATAGTTAACTACTTTTGTAACAAAAAACAACAAAAATTAAGCTGTGCGTCGCATCTGTGCAAAAACAGAAAAAAGAAGTTCTTAAATTTTTCTTTAGAAATTCAAAGTTAAAGATTGTGACCAAAAAGGTAAAAAAAAGTCGCTCTGTCAGCATTTTATTGCCTGGTGTGGAATATGTTATAAATCTGCTTCATCATCTTATAGCCCCTTGCGTATATATGGAGGTTGAAAATGCTGGTTGTAGGTAATCAAGGCAAAAAGCAGGACAAACATTCCACCTTTTTTTTTATAAATCATATTTTTGAAATTGGAACGCAGAACGCACTGTGTGGTCGCATACACCACGCCCGGATAACGATCTAGCAAACTGTTAAGTTAATCCGCAGATAAGCGTCGCGTGACACAAGCACCATTGTTCTAACAGAATAGATAATTTACGCTGACAACGTCGCCGGATTACTGGAGTTAGCGTTGTGTAATATGAGCATGGAGGCTTCTTGCTTGTAGACTGGTTAGGATTCGGAGGAAAACACTAGTAATTTCAGTTGTCGTTTACTGAGTTCGAGTCATAAAATGTCTTAATAAACGCTTCGCTTGGTAGCAAACTTTTCATTCATGACTCGATGCTGATTTATACATTTGATAGGCAGTTTTGCTTAACTGATTCAAGAATGGGAGAGGAAGAGTACCCAATGTTCCTTTCCTTTCATTCTAACAGCTCTTTTACTTAATTTTTTGTTAATAAGTGCTGCACATGATGATTTCTATGTCAAAAAACTTCACCTTCATTTCATCAGTAACTGAACTCATCTGCATTATTTCCAAAAAAGTACAGCCATCATGTCTTGCCATTTATAAATAACACACCAAGAATACTCATCTCCTCATGATCCCACAATACAAGTCAACTGAAGTGAATTGATTGCCACCGGTGCACAAGGGTGGCCGACCAGCTATCTGTCACTTATCCAAGGGGATGTCTTATACCAAACCATTACTTTGCTTATTATGAGATAAAGCACACTTCATTAGGTTTCTGGTGGCAAAATTTTGGGTGTTTGTTATAATGATCGAAAATGGTTAAAAAGCGTACATTGATGGATCATAGAGTGATCATTCTCGAAGATAAGGCGATGGATATAATTCAGTCGCCAATGCAGAAAAAATTGAAAATGTCTTCGATCCTTTTCGAGAACTCGTGAAAATGGTTCGTAATGTCTTTTTGAAATTTCTTTTCCAAGGTTTCTTCTAGCATTGTGAATTAAGAAACCGTTCAATAAATTGATCTATATACATAGTATGGCAAAAAGTCGTTTGTTTTGTTGGCTTGGGTCTTCTAAACTCGACAATGGATTTTAGACAAACGGTTTTCATAATTATATAGAAATATTTAACTTATAATCTAAGTCGATTATTCTCTCTGTTTTTAGAGGTATGAGGAATAGAGTGTAAAGTTCACTCATTCTCTATAGAAAAGGGAGGATCCGTTGTGCAACAGCCCAACGATTGATGTCGGATAGTCTTATATATCGTCGCTCGGCATCCAATACCGCGAATACAACATTCATCAAATTTTACAGGAGACAAAAAAACTTTACAAAATGTACTGCATACATACTATTATTTTAAAATAATACATTTTACACTAAATTAAAATAATATGACTGGATAACGTGTAGAATGAAATTAAACAAAAATCTGATTTTCGTCAAAAATGTCACATTCGCAGTATTGGATGCCGAGCGACGATGTCGTTCGCACGGTAAACTCTAATTGCGCGATGCAGGATTTGTGTGACGTCAGGTCTTTGACACGTAGTTCGCATGTGGCGGTGTAGATGCCGCCACATGTTAAACAGAAATTTCGAAGTTTTGACATGTCGCTACGATAATACATTGCACCCGAGCAAAGCAGGGGCGAATCACTAGTTAATTTATAAAAGCCTACCTGTCACTAGGAAAATTTTATCGATAGTTACAAAGAAGAAAGAGCCTCTTAATTAAAGTATTACGGTAAACAGTTTATTGGCTATAAACACCATTAGCACATCGCGGGCGCTTTTATGTTCCTTTCTCTGTGAAACGTACCGGCGGTATGTGCGTAACACCTGGATTTAGGGTTCCGTACCCAAGGGGTGCCAATGAGACCCCTTTACTAAGGCTCTGCTATCCGTTCGTTTTTCACAGGGCAGTATCTTTTGAAACGTAATAGGTAGACCCTTGAAATTTTCGAGTGTGTAAAGCCCGTCACAGACGTAGCTATAATTATATATTAATATACTGTGTGTGTAGCTGGGAAGAAGAAGTGGCGCAACAAACTCCCCAGCAGCACAGCTGTGTGTGCAAGTTAGAAAAAAAAAAGATTCTATACAATAGTATGCGAAATAATTTACATTAAGCAGCACAAAAAATAATTTAAATGATAAATTATATGTCAGCTAGCACATGCCAATATACCAACCAAAAACATGGAAAACTATTATACTCAAGCAGAAATAACAAAATAAAGACTAAACGTAAACAGAACTAAATATCTAAATAAAGCGTTCAGGCATAAAGGGCGTGCCCGCTTACATAAAGCTATATATAGCTGTAATTGGAAGTTATTGCTGTAGTTGGAGCTGCGTGGTTAGCTTGCATGTTTTGTACTGCGCTCGCGCAACGCGTCGTACGTCCAGCCAGTAATAGGACTCGCCCATCAAGGAGCGCTGTCCCGAATTAGACGCATTATTAATTTATTATACATAAAATAAAAGGTATTTGAATAAAACTCGTATACTAAAAGATTAATAATTAAATTATCTTTAAAATGGTGAAGGTTTCAGAAAAATACGCTTGATAGATTTTGCGCGATTCTCAGTTTTTTATCCGCGTTAGATCTAACTTTACAAATTAATTTCATTATGTAATATAAACATAATCCAAAATATGCCTATATTAAAATATTAAAAAAATGCTCTAATTTAACTTTTTTTTTTTTCAAATCGTTAACACTACTCGTTTAGACGTCATCTTCAGTACAACATCATTAAAAGTCGGTTATCGTCGCCTTAATATAATTTAGAAACGTGTACTTTGTTTTCTATATTTTTGCAAAAACTGATTCGATTTTAAATGCCTGCTATTTGTGTTAGGTTAATTGGGTTTGGGTTGGGTTGCATTTGGGTTAGGTTAGGTTAGAACAGTGACCATTAACGCGCGAAGGTCAGATCCCCTGTATTGTTCGTGAATCATTTTGGTAAAGTGAGGTTATAACAGTATGATGTTTCCTGATATTAACTTATTCATTGCAGAATTTCGGCTGAAAATTAGTTATTAAGAAATTTAGGTCAACTGAACATTATATAAAAAGAGCATTATACAAATTGAAAATAACATGAAATGAACTAATACTAAATGTTAGAGAGGGCATCCACTGCCGGCACTGGCTCCCGAACTGGCTGCCGGCGTCGGTTGCTGAAATGGCTGCTGGCGCTGAGTTTGGAAAAAAAGCGGAAAACGGGGTAGGCAATTTGGGCATATTGGAGTAGGTAGGCATAATTAAAAAAACATGTAACAAAAGCATAATTTTTTCCAGTATTATATTTCCATAGTCAATGATTTCCATATTCTAGTAATCAAGTATTAAGTACCCGGAACCGATCTAGTTAGATTAGATTAAATATTTTTACTCGCAAAAAAGGTTAGGTTAGGTTAGAACTGTGACCCCCTACGCATGAGCCGAGCGAGCGCAGCGAGCGGTGCCGCGGCAGCAGCCGGCGAGTGCCAGAAACGATTAAAATGCATAAAAGACTTTAGTTAGGGTTAGTTAGTTGGAGTTCTCAATACTGGAAGGGTTTTCATAAACGCTGCGCCGAGTCCAGTATGGGAGCCGGCGGAGCCAGCCAGAGAGTATGTAATGTGCCGGCAGCCGATGTTTTTAATCTCGGCTGCTGGCAGTAATGTCATGCCAGTTCCCAATGGCGTTATTTTTGGGAGCCAGCGCCGGCAGCGGAGGCACTCCCTAAATGTTATTAGAGCAAAAGAAGGTTATATGAAATATAACATTAAATCACAGGAAATTAGGTTATTTGTTTTTATAGCATATGAAAATTATATCATGTGAATGTTATTTCAAGTGATATAATACTGTTATTATGCCATATATTACACATGCTCGAAGATTACTATGGAATATATATAGTAATATAATTTATATTAATATATATTATAGCTACATTTGTGATGGGGTTAATGCTCTGGCCGCTATAACAACCATACAAGAAACGAAAATATGTAGTGTTCAATATTGTACGCTGGTACGGAACCCTTCGTGTGCGAGTCCGACTCACACTTGGCCGCAATGCCGCAATATAAGCAATGTGTGGTATGTGGTGCAACTTGTCCATAAACTTGGCGAAATCTAAGCTTAGCAGTGACTATCTTGTGTTAAATTGATTAAACCTCCAAGTGCGGAGTGTCTCAAGTAATTGACGAAAACATCGTTAAAAAATTTCGAATTATTTTTAACGGCAAGAACAGCGAAATCAATGGTTTCAAATACAGTCAGCCTCAAAAAGATACATCGACAAGAATTCATTTGACTGTCAATCTGTGTTCCAGAATTTTGTATTAAGTGTAGATACAATTAAGTACCCAATGTGTTATATGTTTTGTGCTAAATACTAACAGCCGCACGGGTCGATCGATCAGGTTAAGCTACGCTTATCGTGGTTATTCGTGGATGGGTGACCATCTTTACGTACCAAGACCCCTCCGTGCCTCGAAAAGTGCGTTAAGCTGTTGGTCCCGGCTGTCATTTATAGATCTTTAACAGTCGTTACGGGTTGTCAGAAGCCCGAAAGTCTGACAACCAGTCTTACCAAGGGGTATCGCGTTCCCTAAAAACTGGGTTGCGGAGGTCAGATAGGGAGTCGCTCCATGTAAAATACTGGTATTCAGCTACGTCCGGTTAGACTGGAAGCCGACGCGAACATAGTTGGGATAAGGCTAGGCATACAAAGATTTATACGTTTTTGAAAATTCTATAGCTCTTCGTACTAAACTAGCCCAATGTTCCTCGTGTCGTGAAAAATGGATCACTCGCTCTCACATGGTAATAGTTATGTTTATGCCTTTGTGCAATGAATATATGAAGATCCAAAAGACTTCGGTTTAGCCTGAAGCAGACAGACTACCTGAAACAATTATGAAATTAAACCAGCGTATGAAACAAACAATATAAATCAACGTGCGATCGAACAACATAAAGCGAACGATTGTATGTATCAATTAGCCGCCATTAATGTGACGTCGACAAACATGGCGCCCGGTGCGCGGGAAAATTGGGAAAATGGCGATGATTTCGAGCTTGTAACATGAATTACATAACAAGTACAATTTTAACAGATAAAATTTAAAAAAACCCCGAACACGATCATTTCCTCATTTCTGTTTTCTACTCCATCACCAGACCCTGTTCACCATCTATCTATAACCTATTAATTGAGAACATTTCAATGAACCCAAACACGATACCTGTGCTGTAAGTTAGTAAGGGCGTTGGGTATCCTGCAAATTGCAGGTGATGCTGCAGCATCAGTTCTAGGTTAGTATGTCCTTCTAATATCATTGAAGTAACAGAATACCAAACAAATCGATCGGACCTGTGGAAGATACTCACATCCATTCATCAACTAGAAAAGAGCTGATAATCTTCAAACTACTAAACCAATTTTGATAAAACATATCTAAGAACCATTGCTAAAAAACCTGCTTTCAAATATAAATAACCGCATTCAAATCGGTTCACCCGTTTAAGAGCTGCGATGCTACAGACAGACACACAGTAACACACACATTGCGGTCAAACTTATAACACCCCTCTTCTTGCGTCGGCTTAAAAAAAGGTACTTAAATAAATATGATAAGGTCCACATTCAAATGTTTTTGTTTATTTGGTATCTTTTGAATAGACATCTGATCAAAGTAGAAATCATTCAAACCAAATTCTGTTCTTCTATGTACTTACCTAGTCAATCTGTCAATTTATTTTAAGAATATTTTAACAAGAAACAATATTTTTGTTTCGTACTAAATAAAGTAACTGTTCAGATGACTGCATAGTTTGCAGAAATCTGCATCAATTTCCTAACATTCTTTTGCTTGTTCTTCCTCATCGAGTCGATTTTTTTTTAGCCCAAATTTCGCCGCTTCCATGACATCGTCGGTGGCAGCTATAGCTGCATTTTGTGGGGCACAGACGCAGACGGCGGGATGGACATAGTTTACGCTACAGCTCCCCATCTCCCCTTTGTTGCTTGTTGCAAATCAAACACGGAAGCCTCGTAAACATTACGATTCATACCACGGCATCCATAACAATTGACGTCTTTATTATGTTATTAGACAAACACAATAAATCATTGCAACGATCAATTATCATAAAGTCACGCTCGATCAGTTGTTTCAATTAGCCGCCATTACTGTTACGTCACAACATGGCAGAAAGCGGGAAAATTCGCTATAGTCGATGTTGTGTTCCTGTAATATTTGTGATGATTGAATATTAAGCCAATAACAAGCAATATCAATAAAAATCCTATTAGGGAAATTAATATAAATACAACAAACTGAAAGAATATAAAATAATGTATATAAAATAGTCTTTCGTCTGCCAAGATAAATTTCATGTGATCTCACAAATATGGCTTGGGATTATTTAAACAATTACTATTTATTAAAAAAAAAAAGTATTTAATTATTTCGTGTTTTTATTGTACTCTGTCATTTCAACTTCACAATGAAAAAATATTACAACAGTTCGGTAAATATTACAAAGGTTCATATAAGTTTTTCTCTTGGAGTAGGTAAGCTACAACGAGAACTAAAACCAATTTGATTCGATTACAGGGTCAAGTTAAATTATCCTTATTGCTATTGTTATTATTGTACGTACAAACTTACATTTGTAGTTGGAATGTATGGGAGAACATGTTTTTCAAATAAAATGTTAAGTTTGTATTTGAGAAACCAACTACGGAACCCTTCATTGTGCGTAGTCCGAGACGCACTTGGTCGGTTTTTTAAATTGATATTTCAAGGTACTTACACTACCTGCAGTAGACCCCAAAAAAAAACTTATTAAATTAATTTCTCTTTCATTTTATCATGTTTATGTATATCGATACCATCACGACTGTGCGGAGTTTCGCTGGGCAATTTAATTAAACCTTGTATATTCTTCTTTACAGATCACCACTGACTGAATTTCATCCTATACTATTAAACGCGCAATATATTTTGTTTGTATATTTTTAATTTTTTATTCGTACTCACGTTCTCAAAATCGGCTCTAACGATTTCGATGAAAGTTGAAAAATAAGGGTTTACGGGGGCGAAAATCGATCTAGCAAGGTTTCATATCTGGGAAAATTAGTTTTCTGCGTATTTTCACCCGAGCATAGTTCGGTCGCCCAAAGTTTAGAACAAGATCATGAATAATGACATTAGAATAAAAACCTGGCAACATGGAATTAATAAGTACCTAGTATCATGGCAGCATGGAATAAGTAGGTACTATACATGGATTAGTATGAAATTTCCTATAATGAGCATTCTCTATTTTCACCAGAGCAGAGCGCGGTCATCCAGGTACTAATATCTAATATGCATTACTGGCAGCGCCCCGCGGTTTCACCCGCATAAGTCTCAATCCCGTGGGAATATCGGGATAAAAAGTAACCTATGTATTAATCCAGGTTATAAACTATCTGTGGGCCAAATTTCATCCAAATCCGTTCAGCCATTATTGCGTGATTGAGTAACAAACACACAAACTTTCACATTTATGATATTAGTAGGATAGTAGGATGCATTATTCATCCTTATTTTTTACTCAAAATATACACCGTACCGTTCAACGAACTAGTAAAGCCTTATACTTACTTCCCTATAAAAATTGAATTACGTATGTATTAAAATCCAATAAAAACGTAATCCTTTGTATCACGGAACGGAACGGAACACGGTACACAGATAAATAACTATAAAAATATCGTTACGTCGCATTATCGTCTATAAAGTGGAATTACCTGAAAATATTCTATAAATAATCGTTTTACGATGACTTGGGTCAAAGTACAGGCTGTGAATAAAAGTGGGTAAGAATCCGATACAATTGAATATTTTGAATATTATTTTTATATGTGTAGCTACTGCTTTCTTGCCTTATGAACTGAGGTGAAGTCAAAAGCTATTAAAATTTTAAAGTTATTAACTTATATCCTACCAGCTGCGCGCCGCGGTTTCACCCGCATAACTCTAGATTCCGTGGGGGTATCAGGATAAAAAGCACAGGTCATGGTCTATCCATGTGCCAAATTTTTTTCAAATCCGTTCAGCCGTTTTAGCGTGGAAGCGTAACAAACAAACATACAAAAAATCAAATCTTTTCTCTTTATAATATTAGTTTAGAATATAAATTCAAGTTCCTACCTACAAACATACATAAACTCACGACTTCTTCCCATGGGGATAGGCAAAAACTACAGAACGCCACCTGCTACGATCCTTATATACTCCTTTTGCTTCCTATAAAAAAGAAAACACTTCTCTTCGTACATTGATTTACTGGCTGTAAAAGGTGACTATAGTACTTACATTATTTCTATTTTCTCAATGTCCCTCGGGAATCATCGCATTTCCGAATACAAACGAATGCTAATTTCCATGTCCATCAATTATTAGATTTATCTTGTATAATAATTCGAATTCAGAACTAAGTACTTTATTGTTGTTTATTTTTTATTTTCGTGTGAGCTGTATAGAGCTGTAAAACTGTTTTCCTATCTGTCATGCCTGCAACTTTAGCAGCTTTCCTACCGTTTTTAAAATAAATTACATTAAGTTACAAGAGTATTAACAACTCTATATACTTCCAAGTCGATTGAGAGCGTCCGATCTGCACCAAGTGCAAAGGGCAACTGATAGAAATCCGACGACTGACGAAACACGAGGTTTGCTGAGAGACATTAAGAACATAGTTGTACTGTACATTACTGTCACGGCCTGCAACAGGGCCATTCGTGAAAATGTGAGCCGAGCGAAGTCGAGGCATACAAATGTGAGTCCATTAATGCCTGGTTTTTTTTTTATGTAGGGCATCTCGTAGTTGACCTCTGAGATCATGACTACTTAACCGGGCTTTCCTGTGGATGCCTTAAGCTACTACACATAAAACCTCCAGCCAGGGGTTATTCAACTATGCTAATTAAAACTAGGTGAACGCTCGCTAAGGACACCCCCTGTGGGGTACGAACCTTGGCTTAGGGCGTCAACCGGAGGGAGGACATCAAGGATGGGACGGGCTGGCATCAATGCCTGGTTGCGGCCAAATCTTGTATAGTACTTTTCTCAAACAATTCGCGAAAATTCAAACTGAGTAAATTAATTATAAATTCCAGAATCAATGACGAGCAACGATCATTTTTCACGCGCCAATATGTTCATTTATTTCTTGCGTAAAAAGTTTGTTTCATTTTTAAATAACACGACAGATATGAGTTGTCATAGTAATTTATTCGGCCGCTAAACACGACAGATATGGATTTTCATACAAACATTGCCGGCCGGGCGCTCGCATGTGCTCTACCAGTACAGCATTTTCGATTTAATTATCTCAAAGAAGGTTGTCAAAATAATACTCAAATTTCCAAGCATGTTTGAGAAAAAGGGTTATTCGAAAGAAGAGGAACTCGACCCTAAGGCATGTAGGTATTATTCGTTATCATGATGAAGCAAATGCATTAGTAACATTCCCAATCAAATGCATTAGAAGCAAATGCATTAGTAACATTCAAAAAATGTGTTGCATTTGGCAAAAAGCTAAGCAGATTGATTGCATTACTATAAACATCCCAAAAACTTATTTCGAGCTTTTACTTTAGCAGTCTAGGTACTAGCTTTGCCCGCGGCTTCGTCCGCGTGGATGTCGAAAAATATCCCACGTACGTACCCCATACGGAACGTACTAATCCAGGAAAAAAACTATGTATGTTCCATTTTTCATCCAAATCCGTTCACCCGTTTTTGCGCCAATCCGGAACATACATCCAGACAAACGGACAAAAACTCTATAAACTATATTTTCGGCATTACACTTGTTCCCCCATCTTCTAGCAATTTACTTTTTTCCAAAATATTCAATACAGTTTTGACTTCTGATCGGTGCACGGTTCCAATAAGTCATTTCCTATGAAGAAAAGCCGATTTTAGAAATAATTGGCTTTTATCATATTTGCAAATTACAGTGTTAATAGGTATAGGATGACAATGTTAGTAAACCTGTCAACAAGTATCAGGTACTTAACAAAATCAAACACCTTAAAAACTTACTCTAAGGTTATCTATAAACATCTTTCTAGCTAACATTTTATCAGTTTATTTTCGCTCTAATATTTACACTTTCAATTTTCCTTTCACACCTCCACAACTCACCAGAAATCCACTCAAAACAAAACCAACCCAATTCACTTTAACGTTCGAATGACTTTACATTTCGAAGTTAGCCAAACAACAAACAAAACCGGGCCGTTTCAACCAATCTGAACAAATGAGCGGCCCAACTTCGGCAATAAGTCAGGCCGTTTTGTGTACGACTGTACGTCAATAGGAACACCTGGTTATTGGCGCAAGTTTGTGGTTAACTGTACTTACTGTGAGGGTTCTGTTTGGAGATGAATTCGTAAGGGGAGAGTATAGTAATGAGTTATTATGTCTTATTATCTAATTCTACAAGCCATCCATATGAAAGCTTATCTTAGGAGATGATGGAGAAAGAATCATGAGCCTCCAGTCTAATCGAATGCAGCTGAATACCACTATTTTACATGAAACGACTGCCTATCTGACCTCCACAACCCAGTTAATGGGTAGCACGATAACCCTTGGTAAGACTGCTTGTCAGATATTCGGGCTTCTGACCTTGACAGCAAAGATCTACGAATGACAGCTGGGATAAAAGTCTAAGAGTGCTTTCCGAGGTACGGAGGTGCCGAGACCCCTCCGTACCGAGGTGTACTATACAGTGTATTATACCGAGGTGTACTATACAGTGTACTATACCGAGGTGTACTATACAGTGTTCTATACCGCGGTGTACTGTACAGTGTACTATACCGAGGTGAACTATATACTGTACTATACCGAGGTTTACTATACAGTGTACTATACAGAGGTGTACTGTACAGTGTACTATACCGAGGTGTACTATACAGTGTTCTATACCGCGGTGTACTGTACAGTGTACTATACCGAGGTGAACTATATACTGTACTATACCGAGGTTTACTATACAGTGTACTATACAGAGGTGTGCTGTACAGTGTACTATACAGTGTACTATACAGTGTACTATACAGAGGTGTACTGTACAGTGTACTATACAGTGTACTTACTATACAGTGTACTATACAGAGTACTATACCGCGGTATACTGTACAGTGTACTATACAGTGTACTATACCGAGGTGAACTATATCGTGTACTATACCGAGGTGTACTATACAGTGTACTACACCGAGGTGTACTATAGGCATAAGAATAAAAAACGAGATAGGTACACTTTTGCCTAACCCTTCGGAAAATACAGTGGGTCGTGATGTTATATCTTATTTCCCAATAAAGGGTGCATAACCCCGAAAAAAAAAGAATAAAAATAAAGAAGTCTGCTACAAAATTGGCAAGCAAACTGGCGTGCCTAATAAAGCTAATTGACGTTTTTATTCATAGCGGTGGACTATTAATTTTCATAGGTTAACGAATAAAAATGATTTTCATGTTGTGTAGAGAAATCCCTTTAGTAAATTTTATTGAAATGAATGAAGAATCATGTCAGTTGATTCAGCACAGTGGCTGAGAGATTTGCTTTTGCTCCATTGGGCGCTAGTTCGAATCCTACATAGTGCACATTGCATTGTGTATGACTTACCTAAAGAAAGTTGTCCTGATTGTGTCATAAATCTTGTTTCGGAAAAATACAGCTGGATCGCTGTTTGTTCTAGAAATAACTATTTTATTTATTATGAAAAACATCTGTTGTCGCTAAATCAAAAGTTCTCACAGGAAACTACTCATACTTAGCCTACAAGATCATATTTGCATATTTTACAACAGTTTTAATAACAAGACCGAGCTCTGCTCGGGTGAAAATAGAGAAAACAAATTTTCCCAGATATGAGACCTAGCTAGATCAATTTTTGCCCCCGTAAACCCCTATATTGCAACTTTCATCGAAATCGTTAGAGCCGTTTTCGAGAACGTGATCACAAATATATATACACCTACAAATATTGCTCATTTAATAGTATAGGATGACGTCATTATGATAACAAAGAAGCTCTAAAAATAATCTACAAGGCTGTCCTTGGTTATCACAGTATAAGTGATATAACTCACTATGTCAAGATCTAACAAAAATATTATCACATTTATCAACACAACCTACCCCAACACTTTTTTATGGTGCTTAATCATAATCAATGTTACACACTTACTTATGTAACAAAATAAGCTAAAATTAACTTTATTCTCTGATTGTTAGGGTTGGAGTCGACTGCTTTAGTAACAATGTTTACAAAAATGTCACGATATTTGTTTTTTTAAATAGAATCAAGGGAAAATCAACTCTGTTTCTTGCACACTAAGGTCGAGGTAAAACAACACCTTCTGGTGTTGTTTTGTAGGAACAAAAAAACTTGAAAAACCAACATTGACAGATCGTAAAGCATGTAATCTGAATTATGAAGAAATAATGGTAATGCCACCCGGGTTTTATTGTAAAAATATTATGCCTGTACTATTTCGACTGACTGAAAACTTAAAAACATTCAATTCGACTATGAACCTCACTGCATGATGGACTCTGTTCGAGATCAAAAAATGTCGGGAAATCACGAAATAAATTCGTGAGTAAAACATAACGTTACAGCTGTTTTATGAAGGAGAACAGTTACGAACGTTAAAACTACTATTTTTTAAACTTTGTTAATAGCATATATATACAATGTCCGTGAGTCTGTTATCTACTATATAAAAATAAGTCGGGTTTTCCTTCCTGACGCTATAACTCCAGAACGCACGAACCGATTTCCACGGTTTTGCATTCGTTGGAAAGGTCTCGGGGTAGGGTAGGTAGGTAGGATAGGTAGGGTAAGTAGGGTAGGTAGGTAGGGTAGGTAGGTAGGATAGGTAGGGTAGGTAGGGTAAGTAGGGTAGGTAGGGTAGGTAGGGTAGGTAGGGTAGGTAGTTAGGTGCGCCGTAAATAAGTTCTTAATGCTACCCGTGCGAAGCCGGGCCGGGCAGCTAGTAAATTATAAAGGCTCCAACTCCACCTGCGACGCGATTCTGGTAACCGCCAACAATCGGTGAAACACCATTCCCAATACATGGAAATACTTTTAAAGAGTTAAACTGAATGGATAATATAGATACTAACAATGTGTGGACATATTTGAACAGAGTAATGTAATGATTTTAGAAATGCATGTGTCGATCGCACGTGCTGCGGTTGACCGCAGCACGTCCGCTTGAAGTATTGATATGTGTATCTAATGATCGTTAGGGTTTAGATTTTAGGTAGTATTTTAGTAGTTTTGAAATGGGAGAGTTGAGATTTGAGGTAAGGTAACAACGAAAAGAATATCAAAGAATTGATAATAAAACAGAAATGTTACTAATGCATTATGATCTGCTAAAGTCCGTGGTATCCATGCTATTACTAATGCGACAGTAGAGCCTGAAGTTGACGACATAAATATGAGAAAAACATTGATTTGTGTTGAGAATAGAAGAAGTTGGAGTCAGTTTAGCTGACAAGTATTAATGTTAAATGTTATAAATGAACTTAAAGTTTCCAATAATTATCGAAGTTATACTATAAACTGGCATTTTATTTATTACGGTACCGATAACTCGCCGAAAACTATTTTTTTTTTAGGTTGGGCATCTCGTAGTTAACCTCTGAGATCATGACTACTTAACCGGGCTTTCCTGTGCCTTAAGCTACTACACTTAAAACCTCCAGCCAGGGGTTATTCAACTATGCTAATTAAAACTAGGTGAACGCTGGCTAAGGGCACCCCCTGTGGGGTACGAACCTTGGCTTAGGGCGTCAACCGTAGGGAGGACATCAAGGATGGGACGGGCTGGATCAAAGTTTTGATCATGATTATTAGTCGGGGAATTTAAAGCTACGTGCTCAGCTGCAACAACTGCTGGCACTTCGTTATCGAGCAAGGGTCGGGGGTGGTATCATTTACTCGGGGACGCGGTCGCAATCGCAAAGCACCTCGGCGGCGAGGTCGGAATGACGGCAAGCATCTGTTTTTGTACACTGTGGCTGGTTTCCCTACTGCTCTCCTAGAGGGAGGTAATGAGGTCCTCAGGGTCGGTAGCCGAGAGCTACTCACTAGCTATTGTACTATGCCACTTCTACCGACTTGCAATGGTCAGTTTCCAGAATTTCGTTTTTATATTATTTTGACACTAATCCCAGAAACGATGGATCAAGAACGGCTAATGACGTGATTGAATAAATTGATGGATTCATATTAACATTGTGACTAGCATGTTACCTTCAGTCTCAAGCCGTCAATCTGTCTACACAACGTGTTGCGTTTTCCGACACTCTCCTAATTAATTAATGTTTTAATAAACTTCTTAAAGTAATTTAATAAAGTCGTTTTGTTATAAGTATTATGATAAAATCTTACTTTTATAACTTCTTTGTCTTCAACCTCTTTACATTCTAAAAGGTCCTTCTTAGGCCAAATTCAAGACTGTTTTTAAGCCGCTTTTCAATCGTCAGATAACTTTTGTCTGAGGAATAAATATGACAGTTTGACAGATTTTGCATAGGAAATATGTCAAACCTATTTATTCTGCGGCTTAGTGTCAGAAAAACCAGAATAAACAGGTTTTATGACAGAACTGTTACTATTTAAACATCAGCAGACAAAATTATATACATCCATATGACCGACTAAAACAAAGAATGCATCTCCAATTTTTACTTCAAACCGCAAAAAACACTACATCTTCACCCAAATCTGTCCACAAGTCCATTAGGTTTTCTATCACATTCAAAAGACATAATGACACAAATGACAAAAATGTCATTACGTGTGAATGAGGTGTCGAGACAGACGTCTGCGCAGATAATGTTACTGAAGTGCTTTACAATGGTAATTGTGAAGATAAAAGTGCGAAGTGGATAACCCAATAGCCTAGTAGACTGATTGATGAGCAGTTAACTGCTTAAGGCTGAAATAGACCAGCGTTGCATTGTGCAAGTCTGCAATTAATTGAAGAGCTGCAAAGACGGGCAATCGGTGGCACTAATCCACGTTTGATCTTAGATGATCAATGAATTAATTAATTGCTTAAGCCATACTTTTCTGCCAGTGTTCACGGCTTTATGCATTTCTCGTCTATGTATATCCTGCCACTTTGACGATGTCATCAGCTCTGCATGCATTAAGATGACTCTACCACCTATTATTTAAGAGTTGCCTCCATGAGTCATCACCACGACTAGCCAATTGTCCTGCACAACTTCAGTTTAAATTTGATGTCTTGTCATTGTTCTTTTTGTACTAAAGAGCATGTATTTAATATTCACAGAAAGAACCTGAGTACCACTTTCTTTAAGTTTAGGTCCAGTAACCATTAGGCTTCAACGGTGGCTATTGCTGAAGAGCTGGGGCTCTGTCTCGCTAGGGTAGGTATAGGGTTGCAGCATTATGCTGAGCGATGGCCGTTTTGCGTGGATGTGACGCATATTTTCCTCCAACTTGTTCTTTTTTGTTTTGTGTTCTTTCTTTGTGTCATGTTTACCGCAAGCAAACGTATTTTCTTTCTTTCTTTATTGCTTCTTTACTTCCTGTACACGGCGTTGGAGCCGCACCGTCGCCGCCCAAGCTCTTGTATGTGCTACGGATGAATATCTCACATGTGCCGCACCGCCCAGCGCCCCGTATATTTGAGACATTATTAATATGAAATTGTATTTTCATTTTGCGGTCGGGTGATTAATCCGATCCAACTTGTCTTGCTGTCCTCCCCCAGCGAAGCCCTAAGCCGAGGTCCGTACCCCACCGGGGGTGCCCTTAGCGTGTAGTCGCTTAGTTTCTAAGTTTTATACCCTGGCTGGAGGCCTTCATTTATTGAGGCACAGGAAAGTCCGGTTAAGCAGCCGACAACCTCTTAGGTTGATCTGTAAGATGCCATAAAAAAAAAAAAGCCGTCCAGTACCGGTGCAGCTCCGACTTGTGAACGTACGTATGTACCTACATGAAGTCTTAAATTGCTGCTAATGCAATTCTTAATACTCATGCTCTAATACTCAAAACTATTTACCTTCAGGTACTAAATAGCTCAGCAAAACTCGCCCGCCTTAAAAGCTTACCATATCAACAACACTTACACCGCCTATCTCATGTGTGATGGGGTACATGTGTCACGTTTAATGATTGACACTTGTCTTGTCTTTATCTTCACGGCTTCTTATCTGTTTGAGGGTGGGAAGAGCAAGGAATGCCATGGAATGTAGAACTTGTGTATTGGGGAACAAGAAATTGTTTACGAGATGATAGTTTTGAATAAAAATCTCTTTAAGAATGACAGTTAGAAGCTGATAGAGAGGGATATGCACATCATTATGTTTTCAGATCCACGTGAAAAATAAACGCCTTTAAGTGGTCCATACAGTTTTCATCAAGAGGTGTACCCATGTTTCTAGTACATATACTTAATTTGAAAAGGAAATGTGCTAATGTAGGTAATAACAATTATATTAATTTGAGCAGCCGGATCAAGGGCCTGATTTAAAAAGTGATACTCCTGGACACGGCTCGCATTGTCAGGAAGTTCCTCTCTCCGGAGCCCTGACCGCCGAGTAGCTTGAACCCTGTTCCCGATACCGGTTGGCTACTATTTTTTATTTTTTTATTTTTAGGTTTTTTTTTTTAAATATTCTCATATTTAAAAATATAATTTATAAGTATTTTAATGAAATAAAGGAAGTATTTATTTAGAAAAAAAAAAAAACCAAAAGATAAAAGATAGGAACATGGCAGTGGTAGTTATACATTATGTCGTAAAAAAAAAATATTTGGACTTGTATCATTAACTAGGGAGAAAACAGTTCCAATCCAATGCTGTCCGGTTTCCTTGTTTTTTTTTTTTTTCATACTATTTTATAGAGTCATTTTTCTCTAACTTGAACAGACAGCTGTGCTGCTCGGGAGTTAGTTGCGCCACTTCTTCTTCCCAGCTAAAAGCACTAGGAAGTGGTGGGCGTTTTGGGGGACTTTCTTATGTAATTTTGACGTTCGAATAGTGCTGATTTTCAGCCTAGTTTGAATAAATGACTTTTTTATTTTATATTAATAGCCAAGAACAGAAAGAAAAACACCGACTACCGAAGGTAATACACGAACTAAGCGGGCCCTATCATCAAAAATAAATCATCCATTCCTCCGTACATCTCTGGCGCCCCCATGCCGTGTTACCACGTCGTTAAGATACCGTACATTAGAACACGGAGTTAAGATAGTGTTAACTGGTTGATAAGCTGGTTTAACGTTAATTTGATAGCTTACCTACTGAAGTATAATAATGTAATAGGTTAGTTGGTGTGTGGTCCTTGGTTTACGAGTTGAAATGGGTTATAAACTTATGAGGTCGTAGAAAAAGTTTCCTTATTTTAAGGATTTGCTGTCAGTGAACAAAACTAAAATATTTTACTAATAGAGCCAAGACAATATTAGGATAATAACAGGCATGGTTCGAATTAGGAAAATTGTAGAGCATAACCATTTTCCCGAACCGAAGAAGAGACAACATATTTGATATTGACCATTTAGGTTTCATCACGATATTTTCTTCCACCTTCTTGTTCATGCCTTCATGTTCACCTCGGCTTTACAAAGAAAAACAAATAAAAACAGGCCAAGAGCGTGTCGGACCACGCACAATGAAAGGTTCCGTAGTTGGGATGAATTTATCCCAAATACAAACTTAACATTGTAGTTGAAAAACATGTGCATTCTAACTGCAAATGTAAGTTTGTACGCACAATATTGAAAGATTTACCATGTTATTTTAAGACCATAGACTTCTTATAGGTTTTCCTATCATCTATGAATAAAGAACCATTCTCTTCATTTTTTCAAAATTTTTGGCTCAGTAGATTCGGAGATAAAAGTGGAATAGTCAATTTGCATCTATTTTCTTTCTTAAATATCTTTAAATTCATTTATTTTAAAATTATGTAAAAAATATATTTTAAGATCCTCGATATAAGTCCTTTCATTTGATATATCATACGGTATAGCATGCAAAACTTTTTTTTAATCTTCTTGTTTGTCCCCCAAAAGTGGCCCCATTTTCAAAATGCATTTATTTACGTTACACGTCCGTATTTGGGTCATAGAAATACATATCTGTACCAAATTTCAACTTAATCGGTCCATTAGATTCGGAGCAAATTGGCTGTGACAGACGGACAGACAGACACACGAGTGATCCTATAAGAGTTCCGTTTTTCCTTTTGAGATACGGAACACTAAAAACACCTGAATTTATCGCGAATATGTAAAGAGTTGGATGGAGAGATGGAGCAGTGGTGGCCCATTGGAATCGGCCGCAATTTACGAATTGTAGGTCGTAGGTTCAAAACCAGACAGGCGCATTACTTTGTGTAAATTATTTGATCATCACTGCTCTCAAAACGGTGAAGGAAAACATCGCGAGCAAACCAGCATGTCCTAGAACCAAAAATTCGACAACATATGACATCTACCAACCCGCACTGGGCCCGCATGGTAGATTACGGCCCACTCCCACTCACAGATAGAAGGCCTGTGTCCCAGCAGTGGGAACATTATAGGCTGATTATAATAATATTATGTAAAGAGCGAGCGTGGTGATAAATACTCGTTTTTCTGCAATTAATACAGAAGCCTGTACCCTGTAGTACGATAAATCCATTCTGACTATCTGATATTGTTTATTCCAGTAAAACCTGCACTTTATGAGAATACCAGCACACAAATTAACGTTAATACCACAGCTAATAGATAGATAAATGACGCTGACAACACTATCCACGTTTTTCTGCACGAATACCATCACGCTAGTGCCAATCAGGGCGTTACCAATAACGTAACATGTCGGTTTTTACGTAGCGTGACATAACTCGATTAATTACGGTTTCGCTAACAACGTCAAAGTGTGTAATCTCGAGAAAGTGCACCTCTATCTCATTGCAAATATCGTGAAGATCGATTGTATCTTTGGTCGTAAAGAAATTGAAAAGAGCTACTCTAATAAGACAGCTGTTATCGATGAAAATGTGTTTATACTGACTAGCCAGATAACGATTTTTTTAAACTAATGCTACATAACACGAACAATCGATTTTTTATTTTTTTTCGAAAATACAACTATCCTTTAGCAATTTTGCGAAAAACGCAATAATTAATATCACCTATAAATATTCCCGAGAGCAGAGACCAGTGATGGCCTAGTGGTAACAGCCCCGACTTACGAATATCCCATAGTGGGATTTATGTGTCCGTAAGTGTGTCCGTGGCATCACAGTGGGCCCTATCAGAATACCAGCGCTGTGGTATTTATTTTTTAAATATCGCAGCCTACGCTGTATTTCCTGTGCGTGTCTCAAATAAAATATTATGTTTCTTTCTTTCTTTCTTTAAAATAAAAAATAAATATAAACATTTTATTTAGTACATCAACAACCATTCATACAAGGAATTTATAAAATAAAAGTACTGGTATATGATATGCCTATTATATATAAAACTTAATTTATAAGAATACGTAATTAATTAAAATCGTCCGAATTTACGTAAAGTTTTCTCTACACTTTCGTGCTAGAGAGACAGGTCGTTGGCCACGGTTTAGCTCAATCAATCAATCAACTCAGCCTATCGCAGTCCACTGCTGGACATACGCCTCCCGCAGGCTGCGCCACAACACTCTGTCCTCCGCCTTCCGCAACCATTCTGTCACAGCCACCATCTTAAGGTCGCTGGGCCATCTAGTAGGGGCGCCTCCGACTTATTACATCGTCATGCTAACTAACTAAAGAGAACAACACAAAACACCACAGAACAACACAGATGTGGCCAATATATTAACCATGATGACGAAAACCCTAACTAAATAAAACAGTGTCAAGTTCTACTAAGGTACTAATGAAGTCGAAACCTGCCTATTACAACAACAACACTTCGTAGATGAAAAAGTAAACATGTTTTCCTCCAACTTCTAACAAAAATACCCGAAAAACGATGACAATTAAACAAGTTCAAATATCCTATTGAAGAGAAACATCTGCGACCAACCCTCTCCACCCCACGGGTGGTGGTGTAAAAAATACCCCAAAAAACGTACAGTGAGACAAATTAGGTTTCAAATGACATATAATTGCTTGGGTTTATTTATCTGTTTGTCATTTTTGGGACTATGGTATTGTTAGGATTTTTTTTTTGTTCTTCTTATAGTATAAATAAATATTTATTTGAATCTAAGAATGGTATTTTAGGCAATAATAATATACTTAGATTAAATAATAGTATCGTCCTAACCGAATTTCGACCACGGCACCTAACCTCAATGGAGACTTATCAAGTAGGTACGCAGGAGTAATTCATTGAACGGTATTTTTTGTCAACTAGAGCGTTTGAAAAAAAAAAACAATAAATTGATGTTGATGGCAATAAGGCTCGCCCCCTGTTACATGGGACTTAAGAGGAGGCTCCCTAAATTGTATGTTAATTTGCAGAAACAGTCACGCATACGATCAAAATGGTACTTTAATATATGATTTATTGGATCAATTTTGTTCCAGACAGTTACGTAATTATATCATTTTCGCTCGATTCATTTTTCATTCCAAAATCATATCTTTTTTCAAAGACTTTTATGTCTAAAATAAGTATTCACAGTAAGAAAATATACCTAGGTTATTATCCAGCCACAAGATATTTTTTCTCTAGATCAATTAATACTTTAGTTATAAAGGTGGGTGTACAATACAGTACTTTCGGTAAACAAGCCTGATATGGAAACATTTTGGTCACAGCAACATAATAATGTTTATAAAAACATTTTTTGCATTTCTGTCTACCCCGTTATGGATGAACTGAGAGGATTAAACGTAAATATTATTTTGATACTAACAATGTAAATACATCTGCCTGGATTTTATACGGCTGATCAACTCCAAAAATTAAGTGACAGGAATATACCCGAATACAGAGTGTATCATAAAATCAATTATTTAAATATCAAAATTTATGGAGCGTGGTAAACATGAAATATTGCAACAGCCTATTCTGAATAATTGGTTATTTATTTAATTACTTAATCATTTCATACAATCATAAACTGTTGTTATTACAACTAATGTAATTTTATGCCTTATTATTCGTTGTATTTGTGCACAAAAATCATTGTTGTTCATTCTGTTTCTGTCCTGTGTTTGACCACTATCTCACCTGATGGTAAGTGGATCGACGATGGTGCACAGCATAATCAGTCTATAATGTTCCCACTGCTGGGACACAGGCCTCCTCTCTGTGAGAAGTGGGCGGTAATCCACCACGCGGGCCCAGTGCGGGTTGGCAGATGTCACATGTCTTCGAATTTTTTGGTTCTAGGGTATGCTGGCTTCCTCACGATGTTTTCCTTCACCGTTTTGAGAGCAGTGGTGATGAAATAATTAAAGTAAAGCGCCTGTCTGGGTTCGAACCTACGACCTACAACTCGTAAGTCGCGGTTGTTACCACTACGCATACCTATAAGTACCCTATTCATTCACTCGGGACTTAAAGACCCCCGGGTTCCTAATTGCGTAACACACTTTCAACAATCTGAATGATTTTGAAGGATATTGACTTCATGTGTTCGAAAAATTTGTCTGCTCAACAACGTAAACATCGTAATGAATGTTGTTGAACTGTCAAAATGAAACCATTGCTACTGTAAGTGCGTTACGCAATTACCCCGCAGCTATCTGGGCAAAACAGACTCAGACGAGGAGAGTCATCATTTTTTTACAAGTACAAATATTCCTCGTTGGTCTAGTGGTCGCAAGCGCTACTGCTAAGTATGAGGTCCTGGGTTCTGATTCCCGGGTCGAGCAAAATGTTATTGGGTTTTTCTATCTGAAATTTCTCAGTAGCAGCTCGGAGTCTGGATTTGTGCCCGGTTGATGGCAATAGGCTCGCCCCCTATTACATGGGACTTAAACATAACTGGCGAAATGTGGGTGTGCCTGTGCTACAGGGACACCTCTGCCCAACCCTTCGGGGAAACAAGGCGTGATGTTATGTGTTATGTTACAAATATTATTTTGTATCCAGGGTGAAAATAAAGCTAATATCCTTTTGGAGGTTCTACGCTACATATCTGTCAAATTTCATAAAGATGAGTTCAGTGACACTGGTTTAGGCCACTGGTTAAGGTTTCTGGTTTAACAGACAGACAGAGAGACAAAGTTACTTTCGCAATAGGGATGATGCCTGTATTTTTTTCTTTATCATATTAATAAAAAATGACTTAGATAAAACGCATTAAAGTTGGGGAGTGGCGCTCGCTACTTCATAAGTAATTATAAAATCTACATACTCGTGACGTCATGGCGCATTTTAACTCAATGTATCGCCGTAACCTTTTGATAACGTAAAAAAAGAAAAAACACGTGTCCAATATTTTTGACAGAAATAAAATGTTATTTTTTGAAGTGAAAACTTCTTTAGGTGCGTTTGGCATATTCGAGATGAGACTAAACCATTGATTTCGCGACACTGTAAAGCAATTTACCGACACCGTTGAGTAAAAGACATCAACGCGTTGATTACCGCGGTGCCGATTTTTTTCGAGTTTTCACTTCTGTCGGCACTCTCGGAGTGCCACTGTTTTTTTATTTTGTCATCATCTCTATTGTAAATATATTAGTATGTATTACAGACTAGCACTTTCATCTAGAAACTGACCTACCCAAAACATTATGAAAATCAGCGAAACTAATAGCTGACGTCAATTTATGTTCTTGAATATGGTTTGACTGTTTAATTTTAGATGAAGTTGTAGTGTTAGTTTGGAACTAGGCAATTTTTAGGTTTTCACTCGTGTGGTTGTATGATCGTCCGTCACAGACAATTTGCTCCGAATCTCCTGGACCGATGAAGTTAACTTATGACCTTAACGGCACAGGATAGTGGTCACCGTACTAGTGGTTCAGCAGCTTCAATGTTATCACGATTGTACCAGAATATAGCAGTTCGTCGTGGATATGGTAGTACAGCGGCTCCCCTGACGCCCTTTCTGTCATTGAAAGGCGGCCGCCACGTAACCATCGATGAACGCATCGATGCAACGCTCTGCTGTTTACAGTGGTCTGCCTAAGTCCAGTTTTATTTAGATGTTACCACATACAACACCTTCTGATCAAATTATACTGACCGAACTATAAGTTTGACGGCACAGCAAGTGGCACCGTCTAGTTTTTTTACGAAATTATCGGGAATCACCAAAAAGTTCGGAAAAGTAACTCACCAACTAGTTTTTACCACCATGCTGTTTTTACTTATGCTTTTGACGTTCAAAAGTATCTTGTATATGTCTATTTGAAAATAGCTTCCGACAGCGGTTTCGCCCGCGTTATATCTTTATAATTATAGCCTGATAATAATATAATATAGCATTCTATACTGGTGAAAGAATTTTTAAAATCGGTCCAGGAGTTTTTGAGTTTATTCATTACAAACAAAAATACAAAAATCAACTCTTTATTATATCATTATTTTTATTTTTTACGTCTTTGACTTTTCTCGGGACTTTTTTTGGAAGGCGTGCGAGGGGCTGAAGCCAACTCGCAGAGGTCCCTTAGACAATTTTAAGTGTTGAGGCACCAACTGACGATTATCCACCACCCCACCACGTCGTCAACGTAGAGATATGGCGGTGGGGTTATTATTATTATTATTTTCCCTTTATTTAATTTAAATACTTATTAATTACATTTTCAAATATTAGAATACAGAAAATATAAAAACATTCAAAAATATAAAAAATAGTAGCCCACCGGTATTGGGAACAGGATCCAAGCTACTGGCGGCCAGGGCTTCAGAGAGAGGAACCTCCTGACAATGGGATCCGTGTCTAGGAGTATCGCTTTCTGAATCAAGCCCTGGATCCAGCTGTCCAACGAGAATTTCTTAGTAGCAGTCTGGATTTGTGCCGGGTTGATGGCAATAGGCTCGCCCCATATTACATGGAACTTAAACATAACTGGCGAAATATGAGTATTTTATAAGTACACCTCTGCGCGATGTTGTTATTTTTTTACCGAAACAACTACGGTTTCAAAACCGACTTACAAATCATTACAAAGCTAGACATTGGGTTGTCTACTCGTACATCCAACAGTACACACAAGGCATCAATAGTTCAGTGCCGATGACAAAAAAAGTCAATCACATGCCTCCGTCCTGGTATCGATTGCACGCTGCGCTCCGGTAGCATTCATTCAGTCCCTACAGTTACGTGTATGGATAGCAAAAACAGTGCATTATTTCACATGTGTGTAAAGATAATAAATAAAAGGATAATCTAAAAATCAGCATAGCTATTCACAACCTTTTGACAGGTATCGAAAATGACATTTTATTTAAACTGACAACAGTTTTGGATTTCTGAACATCCTTAAGAGAACTCCTTTGATAACATTGATGGATGTTCGATTCGGCACAGAAACTTATAGTAGGATTGTGAATGGCTATTCTGGTGTCAGTTAGATAAAAGACAATCGTAAGTATTCGAGTCAACTTTTCGAAGTCCACTCCTTGACATTCAGCAAAATTCTACACTATAGTAATTGTCTTTAAATCTACATTTAACACACCGTAACATTGATCAAACCGAAGCGCTTCAAAGGATTTCTGTACACTAATAATCCAAATTGAATGCATTATATTCAATCTTAATTCTGATATTAACTTTGATAAGAAAGTGGTATATTAAGTTCCTTTATATGAATCCTAACAATTAGTTTTATTAAATCCCCTAATATTCTCATAAACATGAAAAATGATAACAGCAAAAAATATTCCGAACCTTTTTTGCTAACGCTACCGCAATAGAAAGGGTTTAGCGGTTACCGAAAGCCGAAATGATTTATAAAAGGCCTCATTTGAATCCGAATGGGCTTGCGGCCTCAAACCTTACCTTTGACAGATAAATAGGAAATTTTTCACATGTAAAATAGCCGAAAGTTATCGGATATTGGATTGTTAAAAAATTCCGGGATTACCCACCGTTTTGGATTAAGGTAGCGCAGGGGTAGGGGAGGGTTGAATATTCGGTTGCCAAGGGTTGATTAACGTTGGTTTGTAGGATATCTTGCCAAGGATATTGGGCAGTTCATTTAAGGAAGATATGTACGGATAAGTTATTGATATTTTGTTACAAAAGGTTTTGTATGTCGAGATTGGGGTTTCGTAATCTCTTTGGTTTGATTAAAATGGCTATGTATCAACATATTAACAATTTCATTTTCCGAAAATACACCATCCCCGCTCTTCCTGTGTGTCTTAAGGCTCCCACAGACTCACACGATGAGACACAATAACAATTCTATGAGAACTTGTTTTACCAGAATCGCATAGCACGTTGCGTCGCGCCTGTCTGCGGGAGCCTTTAAAAAGTAACAAATTGTAATTTCTTAGCTTGCTTAGTCTCTCTCGGAATGTACTAGATGGTCACCCATCCACGGACAGACCTCGGAAATCTCCGCTTAACCGTGAAGATCTACCCATGTGGTTGTTATTATTTAGCCACGATTAGTAAAAATATCAAACATGGTGACAAAAAAATGAACAAACACAAACAAGAACCATTCAAGTTCGAACAATCGGTTAAAACCATTCCCAATACATGGAAATACTTTTAAAGAGTTAAACTGAATGGATAATATGACGATGTGTGGACATATTTGAACAGAGTAATGTAATGATACTAGAAATGCATGTGTCGATCGCACGTGCTTCGGTTGACCGCAGCACGTGCGCTTGAAGTATTGATATGTGTATCTAATGATCGTTAGGGTTTCGATTTTAAGGTAGTTGTTATTTTAGTAGTTTTGAAATGAGAGAGTCGAGATTTGAGGTAAGGTAAAAAATAATAGAATATCAAATAATTGATAATAAAACAGAAATGTTATCTACTAATGCATTATGATCTGCTAAAGTCCGTGGTATCCATGCTATTACAAATACGAAATAAGGGCACCTGCAGACAGGCGCGACGCGACAGTACGACGCGATTCTGTTAGGATAATTGCCATGAAGTTTTCATAGAAATTCTTCTACTAGAGTTCGCGTCGCGCTTGTCTGCGGGACACTTTACTCGGTTTGTCTGTCTGTCTGTTACCAGCTGAACGGATTGCTTACGCAGATAGACCATGACTTGGGCTATGCTAGGATATAGGATACTTTTATATGTCTTTATTTTTTCCCATGGTATAATTTCCGACCTCTACGTGAACCGTGGCAAAAGTAGTGCGCGATAAATGCATTCCAGAGACTAGTTCCACGCAAACTCCGCCCCCATGCACCCCACCACTCCACTATGTGCTAAACGCTAACACATCAGTAATAAAGTTGAGTTTCGCGTGCGCTCTTTGGTCGTGTTCAAGCACGGAACTAAATGTCGTAAGTCTCAACTCTTATTTCGTTTCTAACTAAACTAATAATTGATCTAGAGAAAAATATCATATATCTGGATAATAAACTATATTTTCTTACTGTCAATAATTATTTTAGACATAAAAGCCGAGTAATCTTGTTTTTGTTTGAAATAATCTTTAAAAAAAACATGTTTTTCGAATAAAAAATGAATCGAGCAAAAATGTTCCAATGACATAACCGTCTATGGAAAGAAAAAGATTCAATTAATCATATACTAAAGTTCCATTTTGATTGTATGACTGTTTCAGAATATTAATGCAAATTAACATACAATTTAGGGAGCCTCCTCTTAAGCACTATAACGTTAGATTTTATTGACATTCAAATGTATCTCTTTGTGCGGTCGCACCTCGACCTCACGTGAAATAAATTCGGCGGTGAATTAATATGGATTTATAGTAAAAAAAACTAGCTGCACCCCGCGGATAAAAAGAATTCTATATCCTATTTCATTCGTGCGCCTTTGATTCAAATCCGTTCACCCGATCTAGCGTGAAAGCGTAAAGGCTCTTTCAAACAGGCGCGACACGCGACGCGACACAAAGACACCGCTCGTCGCGCGACGAGCGGTGTCTTTGTGTCGCGTCGCGTGTTGCGCCTGTTTGAAAGAGCCTTAACAAACAAACAAACACTTTCGCATCTATAATATAGAGATAGAAGATAAATTATTCGTTTTGAATTGTGAAGTGTGTTATCTTTAGGACACTTCAGTAGTAATTATAATTATCATAATCCCGACAATATTCTCCTCATATTTGCTTATATATGGATAGATCCTTCACAAGTTACAATATACCTATGATAAACCATTGACCAATGTATTTGTGTCCCACATAGATAACATAATAATTAATCCATAGCCCTTTGAACTGATTGGAGATATTTCATTCGACGTCGAGGACTCTCGGCCTTTCAAGATGGTGGACACACGTTATGAGTCAATATGTTCGGGTTTAGAGTAGCGAGACATTTGCTTCGCGCGTTTTTTACAATTTGACGAAACATCGAGATTAAATGTAAGTTGTAAGTTGTGTGTGTAGTAGTTGTACACATAAACCTTCCAAAATATTATCTCTTAATGATGTTGGAAACCTGATCACAATCCGTTTTAAAGTTAAGAAGAACACAGACAGACGCAAAAAGCGATTTAAATTTATAATATGTATAGATAATAGTCAAAAGTTATTGTTGTTGTTCGGGAAGCTCAGACTATAAAAAGGTTTTTCCACAAAAAAAAATACTGTACTGACTAAAGGCTCCCGCAGACAGGCGTGACGCGACTTTAGTAGAACAATTTCTTTGAAAGGTCATGGAAACTGTTCTACTAGAGTTGCGTCGCGCCTGTCTGCGGAGCCTAAAGGCGACAGTAAGCGACTTTTAATGATTTTATACTGAAGATCACGTCTAAACTAGTAATGTTAGAAAAAATAAATATTAAATTAGAGTATTTTTTTTATAACTTAATATATGAATATTTTAGATTGTGTGTAAATTACATAGTGTAATTAATTTGTAAAGTTATGTCTAACTCGGATAAATAACTGAGAATTACGCAAAAACTATCAAGCGTATTTTTCTGGAACCTTCACCATTTTAAAAATAATTTAATAATCTATCTTTTAATGTACCTACTTGTTTAATTAAAATACATTTTGTTTTATATAAAATAAATTAATAATGCGTAATTTTGAACAGCGCTCATTGATCGGCGAGTCCTATTACTGGCTGGACGTACGACGGATTCCGTGAGCTCAGTACAGAACACGCAAGCTAAGCACCACTTAACTGGTCACTGGCATTTTAGTAGAGTTTAATATTCCATCCTAGATAGGTATTAGAAATTGCTTTTATTTACACAGATCACATATTACGTATTAACTTTGGAAAACATTTATGTAGGTACTTAGTCAAGCAATAATAGATTTATGGCACCAAAGCATAAAGTACAATTTCGACTAAGGGAATCTATCTAGCAATATTTGCATCCGTCCCAAAATAATTAAAAACATTCCATCCAAAAAAACCCTTTACACAAACTCCTTAACGAAATTAATGTTATTTTGATCAAAGTCGAACATGTGTTCTCATATAAAGCCGTCCTTATGCGAGGTCGAGCCGTCTGGAGATATATTAATATCTCGGGATCGTTCTGTAATGCACTGCCGTGTGTCACATATACTGAGTGACGGATGACGTTCATTTTAATTAGAATTGTATTTGTAATGAGTTTGAGGTGTAATAATATCACATGATTCAACTCTGTGCCTGGTTCAATTTTGTCTTTGGCTAGGGAAACTGATGATTGGTGGATGAAAATTTGGTTGTTTTTGTAAATAGGTTCAAATAAAATTAGTTAGCGGAACTGTACCGATGTGACGGGTATCGTAATCTAAACATGAACAAATAACCGACTCCCGAAATTAAAGTTAAGTCAGTTGTTTTTTTTTTGTAATAAAAAAAAAAAAAAATCACTTTTTAGTTGTGGTGCCTACCCCACACAAATTTGAAATCTAGAATGAAGTTATAAATTATTAGTAATAGTGTTTATTTTTCTTAGTGTTTAAAACATTATTTTAAACTTGTTTTATACTGAGTTTGTAAACACACTAATAAGAAACATTGTTTTATTTGAAATTGTTTTAAACACTGTTTAAAATACGTGTTTTAAAACAACTTGTTTGTTTTATGCCAACCCTGATGACATACTTATCAAATAAAAAACATCAAAATCAATTCATAATTTGCGGAGTAACCGCGTAACAAAGATACAAACCTCCTGTTTTTTGAAGTCGGTAAAAACAATGTTGATGTCGTTTATTTTTGAGGTTGCCATCCGCAGATAGCGTAGTATTTATGTAAAGAATATAGGCCAGAGATAGTAGCATTAAATGTGGTTACAGTACAGCTGCCAACATACATTTGCAACATACGTATATACTGCCGTTACAGTCGTCAATATACAATATCTGCACCATTAAGTTAGTTGTTGCAAAAATATATCGTAGCCTTGCCCATTTTTGAACTTTGTCTATAACATGTCACAACAACCAGGACCGATATAACGCATAATAAAATAAAACGATATAAGAGCAATGGGTAGCTCGCCGTCCGATAAGGACCAGGCGCGGGTCGACGCGACGCCGACGGCGCGTTGTGTTCCACGCGCGCCTCAAAGAGATGTCAGCAGAATTGACGGGGTCCGTTAGGGCCGATGCCTGCCGGGGGTGCGAAGAAAACAGAAACGAAGATCGTGGCCCTCGGCAACAGGGCAACCGAAGGAACACGGGTGGGTTTTAGTCATTAAGACACTGACACGCCCTCCCGATCCGCCCAGAGCGAGAGAAGTTATTTAATAAATTCCCACCCAAAAAAAAAAGGACCGATATCATAGACCATTTAGGTACAATGAAAATACGAATATTTGTACCGAAAATCACTATGCGACTGCACAATACCAATTAACTATTACTTGCCTTTCGATCAATCCTAATCCTAACTAATATTATACATAAATGCGACAGTGAGTTTGTTTGTTTGTTTGTTACGCTTTCACGCTAAAACAGCTGAATGGATTTGGATGGAATTCGCCACAAGGTTAGACCATGACCTTTATTCTAATTTCGTAATACACGATCAATCACAATCTGAATCATTTTGAAAAATTCAAATTCAAAATCATTTGTTTGCGTAAATAAGATACAGAAGGTTGGTAAAATGTACAAAATTGTTCTCTTATTCTGCCTTTAATTTCGGCGTGCAAATATTTAAAAAAAAATTGCTAATCCATTGCTTCATAAGTTGGAAAAAAAAATCTGCTCAACAACGTAAATAACGCAATGAATATTGTTGAACTATCAAAATAAAACAGATTAGTCTTAATCGTTTCTTAAATGTGTTATGTAATTAGATACCTGGAATAGGACATTGGATACTTTTTATCCCAGTAGTACCTACGTTTCCGTGGGATAATTTCCGACATGCGCACGAGCGATGCCGCTGGCAAAAGCTAGTAGGTAAGTACCTACTTTATAATCCTTTTATATCTTTATTTTTCGTGCAGTTAGTGACTAACCTGTAGTCAGAGTTTTAAAGCCGCCCATGGGCCTCTGACTTGGCTTCACATGCCGTCAAGAAATATAATGTTATCAAATGTTTCATGAATTCTATCTTGCTCCTAAAACAGATTCAGAAGTAGCTACACTTAAGATTCAAAATTTAAACCTGCAATCTTACAGGTACTAAACATGAAGTACTAAGCAGAACAGCACAACATGCAATTGATATAATTTATTTACAAGCAACTGATTGGCGCCTACACAGTCTCGTATGAACGGGGGCAACGCAAGACGTAGACACTGAAATGTAGAATTAGATTTACGTATGAAAATTGAGGCATATATGAGTAAACTCAGAACAGTGGATGATATTGCTGCAAAGACAGAGTTCGAAGCTTATTTATTTATTAAATAGAACAGAATAGAATATTTTTATACTTTAATCACATAAATGTACAGAGGTTGACTTAATGCCAGGCATTTTCTACCGGTCAACCTTTGGGCGATGCAGAGACAAACGGTGTTAGGTGCAATATCGAAAATTGTGGAATAAATATTTATGTAAATATAAGAACAAATAAATACACGAATATATTTATATAAAACAAACAATCGAATTAAAACTTTACCGCTGTGATAATACAGCTTAAATCTTCTACATTCTAAAAACCAATCCAATTCTTGAGAACGATTCTAAGATAAAGTAAAAGGAGTAAGTAATCGTAGCAGGTGGCGTTCTGCAGTTTCTGCCTTCCCCCTATAAAAAAGGCGTGAGTTTATCTATGTATGATTCTAAGATATGCTAATAGGTAGTCCATGCACCTAATCTTCTATCTTCTAAACTTATAATATTGCAGTAGTTACAGCTAACTTCGTTAACCAATTATTTGATTCTCCCTTTATTTTATAATTAAGTACCATCAAACAAACAGACAGAAAACAAACAATCTAAGAAAACCATCTGGATTCACACCGCCACCTCTTAAAGCGGTATCGATTCCGTCCGAATCCCATGCCCACATTACACAGCCAGCCCATATTACACAGCTATCATGCCATTTGGCTTGCACCCATATCCTCATTTGGCATCATATAGGATGCACGTGTTTATGTGCCAGTTCGATGCCCATTTCCGGACATTTTGTTTAGTAGATCGGGATGAGGTTAGCCTAATATCGACTTTGGATAGGTCGAAGTTTTTGATGGATCCTGTTTTGTAAGCTAAGGAGGTAATGATTTATGAGGCCTTTTTAACTATGTGGTCCAAATTATTTGGCTAATTTGTGGTGAAGACTTTAGTTATGAGTAAGACCACCTCAACGATAAGTTTAAAAAGATATGATTGAATATATATTTACTGTTACGAATGGTCACTAACCATTTTAGAGAAAACATGGAAGGTAAGGCGACGATAACCAACTTTTAATGATTATACTGAATTTTACTGAAGATCACGTCTAAACGAGTAGTGTTAATGATACATGATAATTATAATAATAAAAAAATATTAAATTAGAGCATTTTTTTAATAACTTAATGTATGAATATTTCAGATTATGTTTATCTTACATACTGAAATTAATTTGTAAATTTATGTCCAAAGCGGATAAAAAACTGAGAATCACGCAAAATCTATCAAGCGTATTTTTCTGAAGCCTTCACCATTCTAAAGATGATTGAATTATTGATATTTTAGTATTAAGTGTTTTATTAAAATACCTTTTTTATGTATAACAAATTAATAAAGCGTCTTATTTGGGACAGCGCTCCTGGATGGGCGAGTCCTATTACTGGCTGGACACACGAACACGACGCGACGCCTTGCGTGAGCTCTGTACAGAACACGCAAGCTAACCACTCAAGGTCACTGGTATATCTCTGCGTGTCTAGCGATTTAAATACTTTTCAACTAATACTTCTGGGTGATTTTAGTCATTTCGATTACAATGGAAATCATCATCCTTATAAACATCCATTCAAAACGAATCAACCGATCTTCATCATCCGTATCACCCGTAAACATCAAGCGGGTCCTCCAAATCTAATTTAACAAATAATTAAAATTGTAAATGATCCTCTTCATCATTCTAATCATATCTTCACGCTATAACGAGGGGTGCTACCCAATTAAGAGGAAGTCAACCGTTGCCAAAGATAACGCGGCCTGAAATTGAGGGGATACAAAAACGTGTGCCAGCTATACGTACCATATGTTGCTAATAATGATGCGACAAGCAGGCATTGAAGTGTTATTAGAGATTCTGGATAGTAATGCAGGAATAGTAATTATGATGAAAATGATGCTGACGTTTTTATTCGGGTGTAATGACACTAATGACAAAAGTGATGATGTTGCTTTTGCAACGGTAATTATCCTACTAAGTGATAAATGCAGGAAGCGGATCAGGAAGTGGGTTATGACATGACATACAAGAACCAATAGGTACCACTGAAAATAATAGCAGATAGAAGAAGCTTGGCTCGCAAGACCCAATCATGGACAGACAACGTCAAGATATGGACTCTCCTCGCCACAAAGCGCGTTTCCCTGACCTGAAATCTAACCTTCACTAATTTGAGGAAGAAGAGAAATCATGAGCTCCAATTAAATATAGTGTGATCTAATAGTGAACAGCTTTAAACTCTAGACAATCATGGACAAGGTTGTCATCATTTTAATTTTTAGTCACAGACACAGGCTTGATTGAGGATGACGATGACGATTGGCTATGAAATCACCAAGCAAGTGGTGGAACAAGGAATAATTTCTGCGCCATAAGTGTATGGCAGTAGAGATCTTTCCTATACTTCGGTATCCAAGCAATCACATTTTAGGTCTTAAACACCGGACGGACTAACAATTGGTAAAAGTTTTGTTAGTAGCGAATCTACGTTCTCCTTGAAAAGGTCGTTCCATTGGTGTATGTTACCTATATCTTATGACTATTAAAAGCGCCAAAAAGTTCCTAAACTTCGGTGCCCAAGTGGTCAGCTATTTAGGTAATTAACTCCAAACTGACTAACAATTGGCAAGCGTTGTGTTAGCAGTAAAAGTTCTCATTGAAAAGCTGTTTCCATTGGTATATATCTTATGGCTATTATTAGGCTTTAGGGCAGATACCCGTAGTTCGGTTCTCCTTTGTGTAAGCCCAACAGTGGACTACGTTAGACAGAATACAAACACATCTGAAGTGTGAACACATCGTATACAAATGAGACATTTATGTCTCCATTTATGTCGCAGTCTAAAGATAGCTTAAAGTCAATTCTAAGTTGCGCCGTGTTGGCAAGTTAAGTTACAAACTTGTTGGCTTGCTCTACGAGTGTACATGTTAAGTTCTACATAGTATCAATTTGTAAACTAAAGCGGGTTTAGATGTATTGAATGTGCTAAAGTTAATGTATACTTCGACTTTTAATCATATTCAGTAACTTGACTGAGGAATACCAGTTTCCGACAAATAAAAAGGTAGTGAAGGGAAAAAAGAATGAGCGAAATCGGCTGAACGTTATATTTACTTACTTACATAAATAGTTTTAAATGAATTTAATTAAAATACTTTCTCTTCTACTACATAAAACTATATTTTCTTCACTCTTGCTCTCTGATCTTAATGAGTGGGTTAGAAAAAACTCTGCTGAGAATTCCTACACAATAACATTTTATGTCGAACGCTGTTGAATCAAAAACACAGATGCGGCTTCGATCCCTGCCCACCCCAAATTGAACATTGAACCATGAAGATAAATAAAGACAATGACATCCCTCCCCCATGCAGTTAATAATGTGGTGACAGAGAGACATTTGATGTTGTTATTAGAGACCCCGTATTGTAATGTGTAACATCCATCTTTGAGGAAAATTGTGACAATAGTTACAATCTTTTACCCATTTCTGACATAAGAGATAGAGGTAAATGTATGTCTACTAAATAGTTTTACAAAACAAATGGTAGGTATTGATTAAATAACAATGCTTTTTTTCTTTTGTAGGTAATTTGTATTCTCCTTCTCAAGAATCGGCACGATGCGATCTATAAAACAACAGTTCAGTACCTGGGCGACCGAGCTCTGCTCTGGTGAAAATAGAAAATGCTCTTTTAATAGTATAGGATAGTACTTACTAATTCCATGCTGTCATGATCATTATTCTAATGTCAATAATGTCATGAAATTATTCAGTATCTTGTTCTAAACTTTGGGCGACAGAGCTCTGCTCGGGTGAACGGAGAAAACTTCCCAGAATTTTCCGTAATTTTCCCAGATATGAGACCTAGCTAGATCGATTTTTCACCCGGTAAACTGCAACTCATCGAAATCGTTAGAGCCGATTTCGGGAACGTGAGTAGAAATCTACATACAAACAAATATGTATACAAATATTGCTCGTTTAATAGTATAAGATAACATAATATCAAGCATTGTTTTCCCAAAGCAATGTTTAAGTCCCATGTAATAGGGCGAGCCTATTGCGATCAACCAAACAGAAATCGCTGACGCTATCACTGAGAAATTCCAGATAGAAAAACCCAATAACACTTTGCCCGACCTGGGAATCGAACGCAAGACTTTTCTTACCCAGCAGTGGCGCATGCGACCACTAGACCAAGGAGGCAGTCAACAATAATACAAAGTCGCTCATGGGCTGTGACCGCCTGTATTTTTCTGAATGTTCATGAAACATTAACTTTAAAAATTAAGATTGGATAGACTAGTCTATCCCATCTTAATTTTTTTTTATTTTTTTTTTTTTTCAATAATTCCCCTATGTTTCTATGGACTTACTTACACTTGTGTTTTTTTTTTAAATAAATACCGTTTTTTTTTTTTTTAAAATGGAGGTCCATTTTTTTTACATAGTCGACAAATTTTAATAAAAAATGTAATCCAATAAAATAAGTCATAAGCATTTAGAAATAATAAACAGAATCCAAATCGAACCAATAACATCGAAGACTGACTTATTAATTCTCACACACTGATTTATTAATTTAATTATTTTTCGGAAAAGCGTCTAGTTTTACAATGTTTGTAAATATGTGAGCACCATGTATCTATCACATAATTAAATTATCTGTTGTTACTTCATTTTTAATTATTTTTACCTATTGTGGTATAGTAATTTTATTCTAGGTGCATCGTCATGTACATACTTATACAAACTATTGCAAAACATTTTAAAAGAGTAACGGTGGAGTTTCTTGCCCATTCTTCTCCATACGAAAACTACCTTTTGGAAGGGGCGACTAGAATCAATTATATTATTTTGTAAATTTTGTTGTTCAAAAGTGCCATACATGGGCCTATTTGAAATAAATTATTTGACTTTGAGATATGGCAAAGGCTACTCAATCGAATCACATGAAAAATATTAAAGATAGAATTTAGAAAAAAAAAAGATAGATTTTCGAAAAAAATTCATGAATATTCAGAAAAATACGGGCGGTCACATGTCCATGGGCGACATTGTATTGCAGTCCATGTCGTAAATATGTATTAAGTACTAACCAATGAACAAGGTGGTAGTGGATCGGACTGCCCGAAGTTGTGCCAGGCGTAAAGTCAGGTAAATTAAAAGAAAAGTGCAGAAAAGTGTCTTTTGCATGGCTCCAAAAATTTACAGTAAACTGCCTAAAATCTGGAAGCAGTTAAGTGACGTTGCGTTTAAAAAGAAAGCTATAAATTTTCTAGCAGATAAAGCTTATTATAATTCAAATGAGTTTTTAAATGAGAAATTTTGACCAAGTTTTATTAATTTATTATTTTTAAAGTTCAATATTATCATGATATTTTAAAATAAATAGACTCGTAGTGACATTATACCTTATTTTTATTAATATTTGCATGCCATTGTTTAAGGCAAACGTTTTTTTATCTCTACTTTTAACATCTTTTGCATGCTGACAATTTGTGTTGTATTTATTGTACTCATGTCTAAGTAAATAAATGATTATCTTATCTTAATCGTTCAGCAAATTGATTTCGAACTAAAATTGACGTATTGTGTCAACTTTGTTTGACTACACATAGAATATTACCACCCACAGAGGTTATCTCAATGAACCGTATAAAGAACTCCATAAACGTTTTCAAAGAATTAAATCAAACAGTACAATGAAAGTTCGTAATTTGAAGTTATATAGGTAAATACATTCCTCATCTCAGACATTACTAACCTACCCACAAAAGGACCTGGGGGCTTAGACAAAGTAACAATTCAAAAACGATAACGAAGTTAGACAAGACTAAAATGTATGGGATTGACATATGCCGCGTTAAGTCACGTGGTCAATCGACATCGTTATCGCAAGTTGGTAGACAATGTTCTATTTCGTAACGAAACCATAGAGTAACAAATTGTTAGCATGTTTAATACATACAAATGCGTAGCCAAGCAGCCCTTTCCGTGTTCGCCTTCGCCTCGATCGTGATCGCCAAAAAAGATAACGAAACGAACGTCTAAACGTTGTAGTTATTGAAACAATACGGCCGGATTTCATTCAGCAGCAGATTTTTGACACGAGTGATTACATACTCTTAGATATTTATTCTGTACTAGAGGTATTATTGCGAATAAATCATGCATTCTTTACGTTTATTGTGGGCTGCACACAATGAGCACACCTGGGAGAGGTGCCAAAAGCGATTAAGACAGCGACGGCAATTGGAAACAATTGAGGATATTCAAGCAGCGTTGACAATTTTTCCATTATATTCAAGCAGCGTTGAAAATTTTTCCATTATATTCAAGCAGCGTTGACAATTGTTCGGGACTTGCTCGCACTCTTGATTCCATGTTTTTTACCACTAAAAATTAAAATGAGATTACTCTATCATCGTTTGTCATCAGTCACATAAAAAAATGAATCTATTTTGAATATCCTTAAAATTTTGGAGACTATCTAAAAGTAATAACACTCTATTCACTTACCACTGTCAAAATATTGTTTTTATTATAATTTGAAAACGATTAAACGCAACACTCACTTATTCTTAACGTAAAACTTTAAAAACAACAAAAATTTTCGCGGCTTTAACCGATTTGACACTTCTTGACAGACACTGACAGCTAAATTTTCGATACCATAACCAATATTTTTGTTTCTTAACGAATAAACAATTCGACACAACGATCGCGACAATAGTGTTACATTGGCTAGGAAATGTTTATCGTTATCTCAGAGACGATGACGAATTTAGGTATCGTTTCGCTACGAAGCGATGTTACTTTGTCTAAGGACCCAGGCCCGGAAGATACACGAACACATTCCTAGCTTGACATAACATCACACACTTTAAGACAACAAATGACCTCTTTGGCGCCAAGAACAATGCTCAATATACTTGTCACTTAAAATTACAACCTTATACAAACAATCTTCCTGAACCCACAAGAGAATATTGTCGCATAATCCAGGGACAATACAATCCAACATAAGGATGAGCGCAGACTGAGCCAAGACTTCCTATTTGACAGACGCGACGTTATCGAAATAACAGTATAATAGTCTTTTTTTTCTCTTTTTAATCAACGCGACATAATCAAAATAAGAGTATAATTGTCATTAAAATAAGAGTATAATTGTCATTCTTATTTTTTTTCTTTTTTTTTTATGGTACCTACCCCACATCAATTCGTATACCACTACTTGCTATGTAAACAACAGTGACACGAAGTATTATAACATCATCAAGTTACACAAAGTGGATTAAATACGTATTATCGAAGCTAACTCAAAAACTACCCAAACAATGTTAATATTTAAATGGGACCACTGTGCAAGCTTCCTCAAATGAAAAAAAAATTCAAAATCGGTCTACAATTGACGAAAGTATCGAAAAACAAAAAGTCACTAACCACACGAAAAATAAACATAAGTGCCCATGTAGGTTTATATTAAATAAAATGTTTGATTTTGATAACGATGAGTCTTAATATTTAGATTTTTTTTTTTTTGCATAAGGACAAGTAGTTCTCTAAGACTGTTTTATTTCTAGTGTGGGCTCTGTCTAACACAACCTACTCCACAACATATGGGTCATTTTCTCACAGCCAGACCATCGCCAGTATGTCTAGGAATGCAGTCATTTCCGTCCAGGCATGTCTAACTTATAGCCTAGACTAGTTTCCCCCAGGGCGCCACCTATGGGAGATTGATGGCTGTTTATGGTAACCAGCTTGGAAAATTGCGCAATTTATGTTGGTGAATTGAATAAGTAGTGTGTTATGGTGTTACATTAAGCAGGGTTAAATTTATTTATTTATTTATTATTAACAACACTTTAAATCTATCTTTACAGGTTGCCCTAATGCGATAGTTAAGTCTACATATTTTCCATACTTTCTAGTCACTAAATATAAACGAAATTAAAGAAAAAACTATAATATTCATAGCTAAATTCACAATAACTAAACAAACATAACACCTAAATTTAACTTAATTATAACATAACATCCTAGAGGTCGCTAAAATAAAGTCGTTCAGAGAACAAGAAAACAAGTCAATTTTATCAGCTACCCTGTTGAGCGTGCACAGCGCGCGCGTCAGCGGTGCGCGCTGAAGCAGATTGGTGCGCGCGGTCGGCACCACCAGCAGCGGCGGCTGCCGCCGCCTGCTCAAATACTCATCTGGGACGCACAACCGAATTGACTGGAGTATGGCAAAATTTGAAATTTTACCCCTCATTACATGGAACAAGTAAATTAAATTAGCTAGCTAAACTCCGCAGACCCGATGGGTATTGTCGATCTCTAAACACGATAAAATAAAAACATTTGTTGTTTTTTTAGGGTTCCGTTCCTCAACAGGAAAAAACCGGAACCCTTATAGGATCACTTCGTTGTCCGTCCGTCAGTCTGTCAAGACCCATTTTCTCAGGAACGCGTGGGCGAATCAAGTTGAAATTAATATCAAAATACGTAGATCTATGTTCCCTTGGAGCTCTAAAAAATCAAGCTTCTAAGTCAACGCAATAAAAAAATACAGCTATTTATGTGACATGTTTTGATACTCGCAAATAAATAACATAGCCTAGCCTAGCTAACCATGACCTAGAGTCATGAAAGGACATTGACCGAATTGGACCAAATGCTGCCCAGACATGAGAGTACCAAGGTCTCATAGCACAAGTATAGGAAAATCTGAAAACTTATCATTTGCAGTTTTATCACATAAAAAAAAATTGCGATTACTAACTTACATTTGCAGTTGAAGAATTGCCCGTGACGTATATCGATGTGTGGGAGATCATGTTTCTGAACTACTATGTTAAGTTTGTTCTTGGCATAAATTAATCCCAACTACGGAACCCTTCATTGTGCGTGGTCCAACTTGGCCGGTTTTTTGGGATGTCAACGACCTCTGGCAGTGTTGTTACTCGAAGTATGAGTAAAAAAAACTATTTTCTTATGTTTTATCGTGTTGGGATGTCGATACCTCTATCGTTTGTGAAGTTAACAAAAAAAAAACGGATTTTTTAAACCGATATCTTAAGTGACTACAATAACTGCGGTCGATGAAAAATTATATATATTTTTTTGTTTTTGTTTTACACAGTTTAGATATTAAGTATCATATAAGTAAATTAATCTCTTAGATAGAACTTGCAAACTCAATAATTTAGTATTGAAACAGGTAAATAAGTCAAATGGCAACAGCAAATAAATTGGTCATTGTGACCTTAATAAACAAACTTCTACACAATTATAACTAATAAAGAATCAAGATATTATTTGTTACGATAACATTTATTTTCAAATAAATCAGTTACAGGCAGTTTTGAATATGCAAGGGGTCGGTCAGTCAGCCATAAAGATGAAGCTAGTTGCCCATTCTAAAGCGTAGTAATTTAAAAAAAAATAGGAAAATCGTCTACTTTTACAATGTTTGTAAATATGTGAGCACCATGTATCTATCACATAATTAAATTTCTGTCGTTGCTTCATTTTAATTCTTTTTATCTATTGTGGTATAATAATTTTATTCTAGGTGCATCGTCTTCACATATTATACATAATTATTTAATGTACGTACTTATACAAACTGTTGTAAAACATTTTAAAAGAGTAACTGTGGAGTTTCTTGCCCATTCTTCTCCATAAAAAAACTACCTTTTGGAAGGGACGACTATAATCAATTATGACATGGACCTATTTGAAATAAATGATTTGACTTTGACTTTGACTTTGAGTAGGTTCGTATGGAGAAGAACGGGCAAGAAACTCCACGGACACTCTTTTAAATGAAAATATTAGTTACATCATTCATATTTAAATTATACCCTATTCTTTGCTGGGAACGAATTCATATATGAGTACTGTATACTAAAACCGTAAACTCAATTTATCTGACCTACCGCAACCAATTCCTATTAATACAGCATATGTTCAATTGATCTATTAGTTGAAAACTACCATAAATTGACAACGTACGTCTGTCGACATGTTTTATAAATATTAATTCTGTTTGCCCCACTGCACCCCACGGCGATATTCATTAAGCTTAATAAGAACTATTAATTCATTCGATATGCAATTTGTTTCGTTTTGTTCTCTTGTTGTCTAAAAAGGGGCTTATGGGTAATTAATAACAGCGGTACGATTCGATTGAAGGCTAAGCTACGCTGCCCGCTAACGGTTTGTGGATGGGTGACTATCCATTTCATATCGAGACTCCTCCGTGCCTCGGAAAGCACGACAAGCCGTTGTCCGGGCTTTCATTCGTAGATCTTTGACAGACGTTACAGGTACTACAAAAAAATCCTACAACCGGTTTTACCAACGGGTATCGTTTTACCCAGTAACTGGGTTGTGAAAGTCAGATAGGTAGTTGCTCCATGTGAAATACCGATATTCAGCTGCATTCGGTTAGAGTGGAAGCCGATCCCACCAAAGTTGAGAAAACGGCTAAGCAGATTGATTTAAGTTTAACATCACGCCTGAATGTATTCGATGAAAGGGTAGGCAGAAGTATAAACAAGGTGTAATTGAAATACTGAAAACCTCTTAAGGACATCGCCCATTATAACAGCACCGCTCCGACACGGCAAAAAGCTTGTCATTCAAGTTAGGATTTTAAATCAAAATATTAAAGTCTATTTTACGATGGCTATACTGAATACTGGACGGCTCACGGACAGTGAGCTGCCCGCGCACCGTCTCACGTCCCGCCGACAGCACGCTTCAAGCGAGAGGCCCGCTCCCCGGCGAAGAAACGCGTTGAAGCTAGTAACGCTAGTGAACTAGTAAGCGGCGCATGAACAACAAGCTGTCACCTCACCGGTGGCGTGCCGTCAGTGAGCGGTCGCCTTGCTGACGGCGCATTGGCGACTAGCGATTGCCTTGCTTATAGCGCTTTGGCGACTAGATTTTTCAAGGCGGTGCCGCCGGGGCGTTACTGCGCTGGAGCGGTGCTTTTATAATGGGCGATGTCCTTAAATGGGTAATCATACTCATCATTACGAACATATCATAACAACATATTTTACTGTGGGACAGACCCTAAATCGCGAAAAAAGTATCTGCTGTTTCCTGAATCGTCAGCGTCAGACAGTATCTGTCTGGCATTAATGCTGAAATGAACCTTTTTGGCGCAGCCGTGAGGCACACACTATTGTTTTAAAACATTATTTTTTATTTTATCTTTGTTATTTGTGTTTTGTGTTTCACGAACTGTGTCCAAATAAATGTTTTTCTTTCTTTCTTCTTCTTTCTAAATTGTGTCGAGGTTATTGTGTGACCAATGATCCTTAAGAGGGTTTCAGTTATTTCAATAACATTTAGTGTTCACTTTTGACCTCATCAAAAATCAAAATATTTTATTTCACAACAACAAACCTACATGGGCACTTATAAAATGTCAGAAGCTAGGTGCACGGTTGGCATGGCTAAAAAGCACGCTGTCTCACCTTTTTTTTTTTTTGAGCGTGGGAAATCATCAAATAACTTCTCCCGCTCTGGGCGGAGCGGGAGGGCGTGTCAGACTCTTACTGACTAAAACCCACCCGTGTTCCTTCGGTTGCCCTGTCGACGACGATCTCCCTTTCGGTTTTCTTCGCAACCCCGGCAGACATCGGTCCTAGTGGACCCCTTCAATTCTGCTGACATCTCTTTGAGGCGCGCGTAGAACACAACGCGCCGTCGACCCGGGCCTGGTCCTTATCGGACGGTGAGCCACCCATTGCTCATCGCCCGCAAGCCCGCGCCTACGGTGGCCGGAAATCGCCTCGCGATTCCCGACGCCCTGAGCGTCTCCTCCTGTGGCGGTTAGGGGCGTGAGGGCGCGAAATTTGCCTCTCCCTCACGCGTTCCGCCTCCTCCTTCGCGAGCATTACCGCTTCGCAGAAGGAGGTGACGGCCTCCCATTTCCTCTCGCTCCGTACCATGGCCTGAACCAGGGCCGGACGCGAGAGATAACCGCCGCCGATCGCCTCCACGAGGACACGGCGATGCTCCGCCCAAGCTGGGCAGACCTCCACCGTATGCTCCACCGTGTCCTCCGGGCGATCCACACAATGGTGATAACCGGGCGTTTCCTCCCGCCTTATCCTGTGCAGGAACCTCGCGAAACAGCCGTGTCCGGTAAGGACCTGCGTCAGGCGGAAGGTGAGGACGCCGTGGCGCCTCTCTAGCCACTCCTCAAAGAGGGGTCTTATCGCCGAATTGTGGCGTGCCCAGCGCTGGGTTGCGACAGTCGCACTCTCCATGACGCCATGAGATCCCGCCGGAGCTCTGTCCGTTGTGCCGCGATTTCTCGCGGCAGCGGAGCTAAGCCCCGGCGCCTCACCTCCTCGCGCCACTCCCAAATGTGCGCGAGGACACGCTGTCTCACCTGGCATCGTGTCCGACGGAGATGGTATTATGATGAGCAGTTAGACGCTGGTCTACAATCTACATGCACAACATCTAGTTCGCACACAAACACCGTTCCGAACAATTTTAGTAAAAAAAGCGCATAAAAAATTACAAAAAGTCTTTTGGAAAGTCGAGTTTTATGAAAAAACTAGTGCATACATTAATAACATATAAGGTTTATTGTACTTTTCGATAATTGAGGTTTGTCGTTACTGACTTTATTTTGGCGATTTTATACTTCTTTTATTACTTATTCACGCTCAAAATTGCGTTAAAATTTGCAAGAAAAAGGAATCTTTGTTGGCTCCTAACTTTTTAATGTTACTATTCTCTTTCCGTACAGACAAAATTAACAATGAGACAAAACAATTCATGTTTAAATTTGGATATATAATGTCAAACAGTAGAGTAATACCCACCGAAATTTGTATGGAAAAAATAACGACTAATGCAACCTTAATAGGTATGGGAGGACAGTGTAGGCCTGTGCCACAGATAATATACTGTGCATCGTCCTGTGTGGTCTACCAACTTGGCTGAATGAACAGATCACACATTTTAAACAGGCACAAACTGCAAGCAAAAACCCATATTAAACAAGAAGCACACGACCTGCTTGCAAAATCACAGCAAAATCACCAAACTATTGGAACAGGCCCGGCAAAAACCACCGATGCACTGAATTTCTCAAAATCGAACATTAACAAGGGAGCCGTCACATTACTATGGATATCCTGTACAACGAACGTGGCTAAACACGATGTTATGACAGAATCCTTAATCGATTTAAAGAAGTTTTAGAGTACATTGATACACGAAACAAAAAGGTTAAGAAATCCCACTCAGAACCACAGGCCTTTTCTAGGCCTTGTCTAGGAAATACTCACTGACCAGCAATTTGTGTTTATCACGGCAAAAATATTCACATATTTTGTATACGCTTTAGCCACCATGTCTCTAGATTTTCTCAATTCGCAATTAATTGAGGTCGGTTCCATTACGACCTGGTAAGACTCATTATCAGCATCATTTTTACTACATGACCTATCCGCATAACGTCCGTGAGCAACATGACTATTAGTGGAAATCAAAGTTTAGAGCTACTTATATAAATAGATAGATACGTAGTTCTATTTTCTTGTTGTCCCTCGGCAAACTTCGTGTTTCGTCAGTTGTCGGATTTCTATCAGTTGCCCTTTGTGCTGACAGGACGCTCTCAATCGATTTGGAAGTATACAGAGTTGAACTTAATGTAATTTATTTAAAAAATGGGAGGAAAAGTGCTAAAGTCGCAGGCACGACACATAGGAAAATAGTTTTACAGCTCTATATAGTTCACACGAAAATTAAAACAAAACAACAATAAAGTACTTAGTTCTGAATTCAAGTTATTATACACGTTAAATCTAATAATTGATGGACATGGAAATTAGCATTCGTTTGTATTCGGAAATCCGATGATACCAGAGAGATATTAAGAAAATAGAAATACTGTAGAATACATATACACCTTACAAATTACAGTTATAGGCTATAGACAAAAGTTTCTGACATCCTGAAACTGAAAGTCATGTCGAGCCAGACCCAGAAAATGGTGGCTGAACAAAAGATGGAGTCTTTGTGGCAATTTTCCTCTGCTAGATCATATCAATATGCATGTTAACGTATTATAATGAATGGATTTTCTGAGCGTGTTCCTTCATATTTAAACTGAGGTGCATTATGCTAACATATTCACGACGACCAGCCAAAGGGATGATCAGAATATTAAGACTTGGACATTCCTGTCCGTATGACTAAGAGCTTCTCCGATAACCATCTCGGATTGCTGACTGTCTGTATGTACCTTTTACTGAGTTGGTCTAAATAGTTCTGAAGCACAGTATGCAGTAGTAATGGGGCTAGACAAGGAACATAAATTAATGACTTCATTTATTCACTGGTCATCCGCTCGTTGGGCTATGATTGTTTACGAGGCACCTTACATACGATAAAACAGTGATACTTGCCTTAACAATACATGATACTAACAACATGTAACAATACGTACTTATTAGAGGTACTTAGACTTATAAATAATAAAAAAACAAAGTCAAATTATTTTATTTCACATAAACCTACAAGGGCACTTATGAAACGTCAGAAGCTAGGTGCACGGTTCCAATTGGTCGTTTCCTATGGAGAAGAGCCGGCAAGAAACTCCACAATAAAGAGAGTAGAAGCTCAGCCCAAATAAAAAACCAAGATAGAGCACTATCAACAGTAACGTGAAGCCTGTTTCGTAAACATGTGTGCACTTAGTGAGGTGTAGTTTGATTGTAAATGGTTGTAAATGTGCGCATATGAGCGTGTATGTACAGAGCGGAGGTGTAGTTTTGGCACATTTTTTTTAAAATCCTTTATTAAAAAGAACCTGGTTCTTAATTATTTAATCTAACTTAATTTTTTACGTAATGAATATTTTAAAAATTAGTATTAATAGTGTTGATTGTACTTTACACAAGTTCGTTCCACTTTCCTAGAGACTATTATTATAATATAAACACTTTGTTCATATGTTATATGTGTGTCATTGTCACTATTACTTACTACTTTTTACACTACACTAACTCAAAAGTTTTTGGCATGTCTATATTTTTTATATGGTCTGAAAGTAGAAATACCTATTCGTAAATCAACTTATCCCAATACTGGTCCATAGTAAGTACTTAACTGCTCATAAATATAAAAACCTTTTAATTCAAGAGTATCTCAACTCAGAATCACAGTACCCACATAACCAAAACGTAGGTTGGAAACTGCATTTCTCTCCGAATTTGAAGTTGGTCACCTAGTCAAAGTTTCCAAAAAATGACTCCAGCAATAGTGCCATAGTGAACCTAGGCATAAAAAAGAGCCTTTTTTTATACTCGGCGTGACTTCCTCCTAACATAGAACTTAAGTTGAAAACCCAACACATTTTCTAAAAGAACCGCCACCTAACTCCTAGTCCCACTTATAAAGCCTACTCCCACCTATACAGCCTACTCTGAAAATCCCTCTAACACAAACAACACCAAGCTAATGGACTTACCTTGTAGCCCTTAGTACCAACATAACGGCTCACTTCCGCTTCCTGTGTGTAACTTATGCTAATGTTGGCAGTCCCGAATTAGCTGGACTTAATTGCTGGTATAAAATTTATTTGTGTACGTGATTTTTTTTCATTAAAGGGTTTCTAAGGGCAAAGGATTTTGAAGGGATTTACCGTTTAAAAATCTGCTCTAAACTAAATTAAAACGTTTGTTTAACTCAAACAGAATCTTTGGGTTAAAAAACCTCACAGTTGTTTAAGTTGTGACATTTCCGTCATAATATAATATAAATAATTTTAAACACTGGATAATGTTCTTCTTATACTAAATTAAGTAACAAATTAATAAAATATCTATTAATCTACCCAAATAAATATAAAAAAATTGAAGTGTCTGTTTGTAATGTCAAAATAACAGCTTTTTACTAAATGCATATAAAAGTATATACGGTAAGTACTTATAACAAAAACAATTTTTAAATTTGTCTGTTTGTCTGTTCCGGTAAATCTCCAAAACGGCTGGACCAATTTTGACGGAATTTTCACTTGCGGATAGCCAATTTTTTAAGAAGTGACTACTTAGTGAGTACTTTAATTTTGAAAAAAGAAATAGGGTCAACGCGGGCAAAGCCGCGGGAACAATGTCATTGAATTATTGCAAACTGACGAACAAAGGCTTTTTTCGCCAAGCAAGAATTATTCTTGACATTAATCTATAATTATTACGATTTATTTATTAATCACCTAAGTATACAACCTTGAATTTGAAATATGTACGTATTGCATGACATGTCAGTCAAACTGGCATTTTGCCACAACAAATACATAAGTACCTAAATGCACAACACAAACCATTAATAAAACAGATCAATAAAATTCATTTCAATTTAATAACCCTGAAGTTATCCCTCTCCGGTCCCCATGGGAGTTCACCGTCACACTATACACATTAATTTGTAGTTCCCCCACTAGTTACAAACAAACAGACATCAATAAACTTCTTTGTAGTCCACTTGATAACATTACAATTTCAAAGTTAATTGTTGGTGGATCAATATTGTCGGTAAGTTGAAGGACTGATGAAGATGTAAATAAAAAAAAATAAAGACAACATTATACCGAAGGCCAATTTTTTTTTTAATCTTGCGAAAATCAATGTAAAAAATAGACACAAATCAAATCGGCACCGTGGTAATCAACGCGTTGATGTCTTTTACTCCACGCACCGCGGTAATCAACGCGTTGATGTCTTTTTAATGGTCAAAAGCTGGTGTCATCACGGTGTCGCGAAATCAATGGTTTAGTCCCATCTGAAAAATGCCCATCGAAAAGAAGTTTTCACTTTAAAAAAAAAACTTTAAAATTTCGTTATACATAAATTGAGGCAGCCCCAGAAAATTACAATAGTGCTTGTGTCGGAGCTGTTTGAGTGTTCCCTTAAGTGGTAGCTTTATAATGATGAGACTAGTAAGTAAAATGTTGAGAAAGTGAGGTATTTTTGACAGATCGAGACCGAGATTAGAAACCGAACGTTCTTTTAATAAAAATTCAGGAATTGGTCTGGTCCTTTATCTTAAAAGTAGATCTTCAATGAACTTGTTCAACATGTTCTTCATTCAGTACATATTATTACTATACTAAAATAGCTGAGGGCTTAATACGGCCGCTTTGGCAGAAACTGACAATTCATATTATTATCTGTGTTCAATTCATATTACGCAATTCATTAGTTTGGCATGGCAGTCTTGTATTTTAGTGAAATAATATTTAAACTGTAGAAATAAAAAATAAATCAGATAAAATATGTGTCACCGTAGAGGAATTGCTGGGAATTCATAAAATGAATTGCTTTTAGAGGAATTGCTTAATATGGCCGTTATAGGCCCCCTGTTCTGTGTGCTTTTTAACTATGTAAGCTAAATACCTGAGTATGTTTTTGAGTCGGAGCTCATGACATTGTTTAGAAGGGTTCAAAACTATAACCTCTCACTCTTCGACCCGAAGCCACTAAAGACTTTGGATCCTTTATGAAAGACAGATTGCAAAATTTTAATTGCACTTAAGCCATGGCAACTTAAGAAAATGTAAAAGCCGCAGTTGGTAGTCAATGAACTCTACCGAACATAGATCGCTGCTTGGCCCAGGCCAACTAAAAAAACTCATTTCCTTCAAGAAAACTATTCGTATCGCTTTACTACTGGGATCAATCAATCTATTGTTCAATCAATCTATTGGGAATGAACGAATGAACGTCACAAAGCAATTAGTTCTTTGTTTTCGGAAACAAATAAACAATAAATATGTAATAACATAGAAGGGGGTTGGTACATTGAAGAGCACTTCATAATAACTTGAGGTACAAGTGTTACTACAGTAAGCTGATTCATAGTTACTGGTAATATGGTTAAAGTAATAATAAAATATAAAATAAAATAAATACAGAATCTGCTACTTGAAAGTAAAGTAAGCTATCAAACAGACTTAAGCAAAAATTTAATTATTGTTATCATCCGAAAGAGACGCCATGAGCTGGACATAAGCTTCCTACAAGAATGGACCTAACAACAAAATACAGCTAAATACAGCTTTCAAAATAATACAAAAGTTTTGTGTGACATAAACAAGGGTTGAACAGCTCTTCAAAAAAATAAATAAACAATAGCCTGAGAAAAATAAGAAAAATGGCACTCATGGCTTTGGGTCCTCACTAAATTATTAGCATCCCAAGCTTTTCATAATCCGGCCATTTAGCGTGACCTCGAGCAGTCTTGGAGCGCGACTGTTTACTTGCTCTCAGTTATTAATATTTTAGCGCCACGCCTTCAAAACGACATCGCCAGATACTCCTTAAATATCTGACATGGAGAATTTGACCCAATTATGCTAATTTTAATAGTCAACGACCAATTTAGTAAAAAGCCAGGCTCAATTACATCCAAAAACAAAAAGACAATACTACTTTAAGAAAGTCTCACAAATACATTATTTGCTTTTTTAATATGGCGAAAAATATCATGCTTTTTGTACACGTACCAAATAACACTAAAAATTAATGACAATTATATCAGAATAGGACGCCTGCGCACTCCATATATGGCACGCGTCTGTCACAGTCTGAGTGACAGACAAACGGACAAAAACAACGGATATTGGTGACACGTGCCCTCATAATTTGTTCACCCCCTATGCTTAGCTGGGGTGAGGGTAAGTACCAGTTGCATGGGAAACTTATAAACATAGTGACAGAATGGGGTACAAATTAATATTGTAATGTGAAATTCTTAGTTGTTTTTCAAAAGAGTTCTGACTCAGTCAAAACTGTTTTTTGACGCATCATCATGTGCCTAGCCTTTTTCAAACTACATCAGGGGCGGATTCCAGTCTATCCGATTGCAGCTGAATACCAGTATTTTACATGGAACGACTGCCTATCTGACCTCCACAATCCAGTCACTGGGTAACACAATATCCTTTGCTAAGACTGGTTGTCAGATCTTTGGCTTCTGACTACCCGTAACGAGAGAGGTCCTATACGTGCTCAATATCAAAACGTTTTATGTGCCAGGAAATGTAAGACAGCTTTGATGCGCAAAAGCTTACTGGGAATAGCACCCAAAATATATAACAAGTTACCTGACTCCTTGAAGCAACTAAAGATTACGAGCTTCAAGAAGAAATTATCAATGTTCCTAATCCATAAATGTTATTACACTGTAGATGAATTTCTTAATGACAATAATATTAATATAATTTGACTAATTAATGAATGTGTAATTTTTTTTTCTGTTATTTTTTTTATTGAATTTAATTTTAATTAATTTGAAATAAGCACTGTGAATTTGTAAATACTTAAATTTATAATTATTCTGAATTTATTTTTAATATTAATTGTACCTGTAAGTTATAAATTTGTACGCCACTGGCAAAACATAGAGAGTCAACTGAATTTTTAATGAAGACCAAATGTATATACCTGTGTTTAACAAATAAATATTCATTCATTCAAACGATTGTCGACCAAGCAGGTCGACAGTGAGACTACCTCGCCTTTATGAAAACAATGATGGCGCGCACACAAAAAGTCTCATATACCCAATCAAAGTTGTATATTCTACAGAAAAAACTGTTTTGACACGAGTCAAAACAAAACTGTTATGTCTGCCCGTCTACCATAAACAATGATTTTCTATAATCTTACGACTTTTCGTCGGTTCTCCTAAGAATCTTTTGTAAAACACAACGTTTACTGTAAGTTTTTTGTCCTTCAATTGCAACCTGTTGGAATTTTGCCGACAATAGCACCGAGTTACTGATAAAATAAGTGTGACTGATGAAATTTATGGGTTCATTTCATAACCTTATCAGTATTGCGAATTGTAATTTTATTGTAACTTAAAATCGACATAACTTTTGCAAAGGTTACGTAAATATTTATGTTGCATAAGGAATTTGCGAATATCGATTTTATTTATGCAGGAGAAAAAAGTTATTTCCAAGAGTATTTTATTTCATTTCGGACCCTTATATTACACCACCAGGCAAGACAGAATACGCTAAATGTAAAAAAAAAAAAAAAAATATTTGTCAAGTTGTGTTCTCTAGAGGGCGCCATACTCGTGTGACGTCACATAGCCTAACCAGCGGACGATCAAGACGCTTTTCCAACGATACAATACGCGCCACGAAAGATGAGACTTGACCGCACCTCCCGCCGCTCCTTCCGCCGCCCAGATGACGCCCCGGCGCGGACTTCATACCGCTAAAGAGACCCATAAATCGTCTACTGCGCAAGTCAAACCACGTGGTGTGTCAAGTCTCATCTTTAATGGCACGCACTGTACCTCATTTATCAAATTATGATAAGTATGTAGTTTAAAAGTTATTCGGGAACAGATGAACATACATACCCATACATATACATACTAAAAACTGGTCAAAATCGTAAACCTCATTTTTGCTTCGCCGTAGTCGGGTGAAAAGTCAATTTGGATTTGTTTTCCTCACTTATTAGGAGCAATTACATTTTTCACTGAAAGACAAGTTTTAAAACTTGTTTAAAATTGCACCAAACCCCAAGCCCATTCAAAGCAACTTTTTATTTGTTTTTCTGTGACATCCAGATCAGACATGACATCACCAATTTTCCTCAAATATAGAACTAACGTTTTTTTCGTGAATTCAATACAGACTCCTCATAGGAATACCCCACTGTTTGTCCTTTGATGTGACGCTATCGCTATGATCTTGTTTTTTCCGTTACTTTACAAATATCTTGACGTCTACGTAAGTAGGTGAAATTGCCTCGTTTAGATACAGGGGAAGTTTTCTGAACCCCTGTTGCTGTGTTATTGGAAGGTATTTCTATGGTATTCTTCCTTATGAGGTGATATTTGAGCGAAAATTGGGAATAAATTGTTGATAGTGGCGATTCATTTTGTATTTTAGTTTAGTGGTGTGACCACTAAACTAAAATAGCGTGACTAGCTGAGTTTGATACCGTCGGGCAAAAGGTTTTTCCAAGATATTTGAATTTGTGCTATGTTAAATAGCAAGCAAGCTCGCTCTTTTTTACGTGGTACTAAAACATAACTAGCCAAATGAGGTCGCAGGCTCGCAGGTACAATTTATTAGGGATGTAACGATTCTGATTCCGATGCCAATATAACAGCAGTGCTAAAACCAATATCCAAGAATTCGAAAAGCGATCAAAACGACGACTCTCGCGCAACATTGTCGCTCCGTCGCAGAGGGGACTGGCGGGAGAGCCGCGCAATGCATGCTTAGCGACATGGCGGCAAACGCCAGTGTTTGCAGTTTGCTGAGCGTTAACTGAGCGATGTATTGTCTCGTGCCTGTTTCACGTCACCGATATTCGTGATTCTGTTTATTCACACAGTGAAGTGAGGACTTACAACGTACTATTAAACAGTTGTGAACGAAATAAAAAAGACATACGAACGCTCGAGGTACATACTTCATTGTTTATTTGATTTATTATCTACTAAGCCATCGATATCCGTATCGCTATCTCCGATTATTTACTACAATAATCGGTATCGTATCGGGAAAATTATGTATCGTTACATCTGTACGATTTACAATACAACTTTGCCTACCCCTGAGAGGAATAAAGGTGTGTTGTTTAGGATGTAATACATTCTTACTCATTCGCAAACAGCAAAACTATTTTTGGTCGTCATTGTGTGAACCAGTTCCTACAATGCCGTGACGACATAAAGTCGTCTTACACGTTATTGCTTGTATATTTAATAAAAAACGAGTTTTTTTACATACCACGGCACGATTACGTTCGATCGCGATAACATTATTGAGCAGAGTCACGACTTTCTGTCGGGCGTGTAACCACCGTCACGATTATCTATCGTAAATTATCCGTTCGTGAACTGGCGTGACCTCATTCACGTCCCACTTCCCCTCGCCCCGCCTGCGCGCGCCTGTCGTTCGTTAGTAACAGACTAACGCTTGCGCGAGAAGGACGTGTCACGTAAAACAAGATGGCGGACATATCAGCAGAAGAGTTAATCCCCCTTGTAGAACAGAGACCCGTTATTTGGGATAAGAACTCGGATGATTATAAAGATAAAGCCTTGAAAACTGCTGCCTGGAGAGAGATTTGCTGTGTTTTTAATCCAGAGTTCGATAAATTGAAAGAAAATGAGATGAAAGATTTTGGTAAGTTTTTAAAGCTATTTTTTATAAAATATGTAAAGTTATGTTCTGCCAAGATACTGAGGCAATTTATGAAACAATAATTATACCAAATACCGCAATACACTGGGTTCTCCACGACTATTGAGGACGTAGATTACATTACGTTGACGTCTCTAGATTAGTCAAGGTATACCATATGAGATAGCGATAGTCTTTGACAGTCACTTGTAACCTGGGAATATCTAATGTATTCTATTCTATATTTATTAAATGGCAAGCAACGCCGATATCGACTATTCTGCCAATGTCTAAAGTGAATTTGGAAAACAAATGTACATGCAAAAAAAGTAGTTAAAAATTAAAAGAAAAATAACAACTGAAAACACAAATAAAATTCTTCTACTCGTTTATATTATCTGTATCAATTACAGTTGAACACAATGTAGATCTCGTTGGGTTAGTACGGGACTGAAACAAACAAAAACTTAATAAATATTATAAATGTTAAAGCATAAAATTTATGAATACCAAGCAGACAAAATAATTTATAATTTTATTTTATTGTGGCGGATGAAGGTCATTAGCTTATTTTAGTCGGGTAATTTCCAAAAAAAAATCGTACCGTGAAAAAGTTTGCATGCACGAAGGAGATAGAAAAAATACATTTCTGTCTCGTTTACTCTCACTACTAGATGTAATAAGCCCGCGTTAGCAATGGCACGGACGTAAAAATATCGCGGCGGGATTTTTTTGCAAACTGGATTTTCAACGCTCTGCTTAGCGCCGAGAGTTGAAATCCAACAGTGTGTTTTCGACGCGCTGGGATGCTCTCTGTCGAATTCCCAATGATAAAATAAGCGATAAAACCGATAAAATTCCGCTGCGATATTTTTACGTCCGTGCGAACGTGACCTTAGTGTGCCCTTGTCTTATTATTATTTGATGACTAATCTATTACTATACTCTGTCTACGATTGAGGAGATAGAACAGAACAGACCACTTTGTTTATGCTCGAAGTTGGTACCAGCCTTATGCCAGCATTACACTTATGTCAAAAAAGTCAATTAAATATTCCACAGATTAAAAATACTTTGATATTAAAATTACTTTTAAAATAAAATGTAATTATTGCATTTTGTGTGTTTTTTTTGCAGCTAAATGCGTAAACACGAAATGGGTATACATACGGGACGCATTTCTAAGATCACAGAAGAAAAACATGCGACCTGGTACTGTAAAGAAATCAAAACCATACGTTTATACGAGTTTACTGAGTTTCTTAAATAGCGTCAATGAACCTCGGACCAGAAACGATTCCTTGAATGAAAGCCAAAGTAATTCTTGGGACAGCAGCAGTGATGACGATGCAGTAGCAGACAAGAAGTTCCAACCACCTCCAGCTAAAAAGCTGAAGATAGAAAATGTAAGAACAGTGGATGAAAAAGTAACACCGTTTTATGAGTCAAGATTAAGCGACCAAGATGAGCATCCACACATATCCTTTATGAAAGGAGTTTTGCCATCTTTAGCAACATTTAATGATGACGAAAATTTGGAGTTCCAGGCGGGTGTAGTAGAATTGATTCAGAAAATAAGACGAAAACGCCAGCTCCATGAGGAATACCCCTACGACATCAAAATCTTTGAAACCTGAATTGCTTGTTGGCTTATTCATTTGTTTTTTATAATTTATTCTTATCTAAATTAATATTATAAAGAGAAAAGATGTGATTTTTTGTATCTAAAGTAATAATATTTTATAGAGAAAAAAATGTTTTTTTATATGCTTGTTTGTTACACTTTCACGCTAAAACGGATTGGGATGAAATTTGGCAAATGTGTAGACCACGATTTGAATTAGGACATAGAATACTTTTTATCCCGATATTCCCACGGGATCGAGATTAATTCCGGTAAAACCGCAGGACGCATCTAGTACATGTTTATGTTTTATTCAAATTCTTAAAACTCTCTTGTGGTAAAAAGGTTGTAACATAGTTAAGGATTCAGCACCCGACAAGAACCCTGAAAGAGCACAGCAATTTTTAAAATATTAAATGTAAATTAATATTCATTTTAAATAAATCTTTGTAACTGTATTGTCTTTTTATTAAATACACAAGTAGGTAGGTAGTTGTTATTTCTAAACATGGATAAATAACTAGTTTTATACCATATTTTACTTCGAAAAATTCTTGCATTTTTTTTTAATTAAAATATTTATTAAGTTTATTTTTTTATATGTTACTTATATTCCAGGTATTTATTAATATTATAGGTTATATCAACGAATTATATAAACTTAACAATAAATATGTAGTGATAAATATTGTACGGTGGTACGGAACCATTCGTGTGCGACTGGAGTTTGTCCATGCCATCGATATTTCTATGATAAATCGATAGTGTTATTTATGTTCAGATTTTTCATTTGAACTGAAAAAAAAAGAACTATTGAGAAGTTATCTGAAGAAATCAGAAATCATAGGACATTAAAGCCGAATGAAATCCATAATTTTCACGCACCAAGAAATCTGTCAAAGAATAACACATAACATCACGCCTGTATTCCCTGAAGGGATAGGCAGAGGTGTACCCACATTTCGCCAGTTATGTTTTAGTCCCATGTAATAGGGGGCGAGCCTATTGTTATCAACCGGGCACAAATCCAGAATCCGGGCTGCTACTGAACAATTCTAGATGGAAAAACTCAATAACAGTTTGCCCGACCCGGGAATCCAACCCTCATGCTCAGCAGTAGCGCTTGTGACCACTAGATCAACGAAGCAGTCCAAAGAATAATAACTATCTTCCGTAGGAATCGGCATTACAAATCAAGAAAACCACGTACTTCCCTACTTGTCAAAACCATAATCCTCAGAAAAAAAAATGCTACAAGCAAGGCTCGGATACCGGTTAAATTTTCAAACCGTTTTTATGTACTAGACGCAAAAACCTTTACATTCGGTTTCGTTCGAATAAACCGGTTTTTTTTTAACCGGATTTGGAGGAGTTTTACATAAAGGTTTTTTCGGATTATTTGGTTTAGAGCAATATTAACCGGTTTTTGTTTTGTTTTTATTCAGCGTGTCATCCTCACAAGTAGTCACAAGTTGCAATGCGTTTACCGATACGCCGCTCGTACGTAAACCGATTAATTTAGGTCAAGATAATAAAGTTCTTAAATCGTTCACGTTCTTAAGAAAAGTTCAGAGCAAAACCGAAATAAACCGGTATTTTTTAAACCGGATCCGAGCCTTGGCTGCAAGTAAGTCAATCACATATACAAAAGGAATATCTATATTATTTTCACAAAAAAAAAAAAAAAATATGATGAATTTGCGATGTGGGATCTAAGGTCCTTGCGCTTCGCACAGTTTACAAAAGAGTACTTGCAACTTTTCGATATTCCACGTTCTTTCCAAATGAATCTGGGACAAATGATAAATGATGTTTGTTTTGAAATTAGTTTCAAGAGACAAATAAACATGTAATAAAAAATAAACTAGATGAGATTTGTTTCCTATCTAATTACTCTGAGAAGGAGCACCGAAACAAACTCACAGGTCACAGTCTCTTTTAAAGTCCAGACATTATCTTGGTCAGATCATGAGAGTACCATGCAGATGTACCTGAGATGGTCTTTTGAAGAAAGAACCACACAGATTTGAGTGGACCACGCATGTGCCAGTAACATTGATTGATTCCCCTCCGTCTGGAAACCTTTGGTAGGCTGAAATCGTCAATACACGGTAAGCAGGCTAGGGTAAAGGCCTCTTAACACACGTAAATAATGAGCATTGAACGTCTTTCCGCATCAAAAGAGACCTGTTGCCCAGAACATTATATCTCTGTATCGGAAGAATTTGCTACACCATTCCATGAAACCTTCGCTCAAAAGATATAGTCTTCATCAGGCAAGTTCAAAACGATTGGTGTTCTACCCTCCTTTTAAGAGAAACTAAACATAATGCATTAGTGATAAATAGTCCCTAAAAACAAAAGGAAATTCAACGCATTTCTTTCCAAATAATTTAAAAACAGAACTAATGGAAGTTCTAAATTCGAACGACAATGGATGCGCACGAGTCTCAATTGCGTTCTATTTCGGTTGTGTGCAAGCACATATCCGCTCGATTGTTTACGAGACGAGGGTGGCTAGGGTTGTGCAGTGTCGGATATCCGCAGCTGGCGGATAGGGACGTATTGATAGTTATTGGCGGATATTTTGTGTTACCTGGTTATTGTGAAGAGGTGAGAGGTCGTCGGTTAGAACAAATTTTCTAGATTATTCGTTACATGTAATCATGTTCCACGCCATAGATATTTTTCTTGCCTACCATGCTCTATCATGCCAGGAAAGTCTAGTAAATTATTGTAATTTTCTTTGATTTGCTAAAAAGAAGTCGCAGTCAGTCGTTTAAAATATTGCTGGGTTTATCATTCAATATTTTTTTCTTACATATGAAATTACGAGATAACTTTCTATTACCTTCATTGAGTCGCGATTTTAGTTAAGATTTATAACGTGTTAATCTTTCTTTTTCACGTGGTTACTGACTAACCAGTCCCCTTATTGCGTAACTTATTTTCATAAACAATTTAACCTAATTTGTTTCATTTTGTTAGTTCAACAACATTCATTGCGTTATTTACGTTGTTGAGCAGATTTTTTTTCCAACTTATGGACCAATAGATTAGCAATCTGTTTTAAATCGAAACAAATTGTGATTGTGTTTACTCATACCTCAGCCTTGTGTTCAGTCATTTGTGGTTTACGCAATTAGGGTACTGGTGTCAGAGTTTTTTTGCCGCATAAGGGCCTCTGACTTGGCTTTACATGCCGTCGAGAAATATCTCTCAGGCATGTTTCCTCACAATGTTTTCCTTCACCGTTTTTGAAGCAAGTGATAATTATACAATACGTACATGTATCCGAAAATTCAGAGGTGTATGCCTTGCTCACTAAGCTATAACGTGTTAATCTGGTGTCAGAGGTTTTATATCGCCCATAGGCCTCTGACTAGGCTTCACATGCCGTTGAGAAATATCTCTCAGGCATGCCGGTTTCTTCACGATGTTTAGGAAAACACCACCGAAATCCAAAGGATCACCGTTTTTGAAGCAAGACGTGTTAATAATTGCCTTCGTTAAACTGATATTATTATACTTATATCTAAACACGTCTATTATTACCACATTTCTACTCGATATAGACGATTACTTCGATTACTTCCCTAGTTTCTTTCAATTACATGATTAAGAATTAGAAACTGTTTGTCTTTCTCGATTAAAAGATACCTCCACGGGTTCCTCGAATGACGATATTAATACATCCGAACGAAGCACCCTGACCTGTGAGCTCCACTACCTTCTACAAATCCTGTTGACTAGCTTAACTTTTTGCCACAGCATGATCTCTCTTAATGTAAATATTTGAGGACTGATCCCTTCCACCTATAACCCGTCAGTCTGCAAAGCAAGAGTGAATAGACATCTTGTGGACACGTTCGTTCTATTGCAGACCCCATCCATTGCTTTCCATTCCATCAGGTAAGATCGAGGTTAAAGCAGCCAATAAAAATATCATGAAGTAATCGTCCTGTATTGGCACCTCACCAATACCTACGTTTTCGATATTTTGAAGCATCGCCATATTTGTAAAATTAGTGTTTCGCAAAAGCTGACTGTAACCCAAGGTCTGCGCTTAAGGCGACGATAACTGACTTTTAATAATTTTATTATTAGTAGATCACGTCTAAACGAGTAGTTAATGATTTGGAAAAATATATGTTAAATTAGAGCATTTTCTTAATAACTTAATATATGAATAATTTAGATTAGGTTTATATTACATAGTGAAATTAAATTGTAAAGTTATGTCCAAAGCGGATAAAAAACTGATAATTACGCAAAATCTATCAAGCGTATTTTTCTGAAACCTTCACCTTTAATAATAAATCTTTTAGTAAACGTGTTTTATTAAAATACCTTTTGTTTTATGTATAATAAATTAATAATGCCTCTAATTTGGGACAGCGCTCCCTGATGGGCGAGTCCTGGCTGGACGAATGACGCATCGCGTAAGCTCAGAACAGAACACGCAAGCTAACTACCCAAGGTCACTGGCATATATCTGCGTCTTAAGGTGGTCTACGAAGCGCGTCGAAATCTCGAAAGTATCCATCCAAGAATTTACATTGCTTAACTTCAGCACTTTCAGTACCCACTTTCCCCGATCCCCTTTGTCTATAAATAACAAAAATCATTACAAAAATATCATTAAACCCATATGTTAAGTATTTGCGCACGCGACTTCGAGTAGGGTGAGTGGCCCCATTCAAGTCCCCGTAATTAGGGTTCCGCATTGACCAAAACAATTTATTATCGCGCACCTGGGGTTCCATTTGATAAATTGTTGTATTGTAATTAGTTTTAATGATTAGCTAAACGTGTAGGTTCGGGTGTAAATGATAGGGTCGCGTGGTTATTTTGGTGAATGGGTGACTATGGGTAATTGTGGTTATTAAAGTTTGCGTCAGCTGCTGTACGCAAATTTGAATGGTTTCGAGTTTTCTGGTGTTTGTAGGCGTTACTGGCAAGGGTAGGTAATTAATTATTTAAAATCACGTTGCAGTCATTGTAATATCTTATTTCTCTTTCATCTGAAACGTAGACTTTTTGTAAACGTACAAAAGATACGCGCCACGAAAGATGAGACTTGACCGCGCCTCCCGCCGCTCCTTCCGCCGCCCCGATGACGCCCCGGCGCAGTCTTCATACCGCTAAAGAGACCCATAAATCGTCTACTGCGCAAGTCAAACCACGTGGTGTGTCAAGTCTCATCTTTAGTGGCACGCACTGTACCTTGTTTTCAATTGCTACTTGGCGAAGAAGATCATCGAACGAATAACCTTCAAACAGTTTATGCTATACACAACACACATTAATTACAAGACTTAATTATTGTGTCGTTATGTCTTAGTTGTTACTTACCAGTTAATACATGTTCGCATCAGCAAGGTGTAATTTATTAGGGATATTCACGATAATCCTTACCATACATACGGACTGAATGTAACTACATGACATAATCGACATCGACGCGAAAACTGTCACCATGGATTCAGTACATGATTCTGAACCCACCGACGTTGAAATTTTTCGTCGATTATTTAAAAAAAGAATCTGCTGTTGCATAGAAAAGTGCAATACCTACGCGGTCAAAATGTGTGGAACAGCAGATGTTTTTTTAAATAACCGACTAAAAATTCCAAGGTTCAGAATCATGTACTGAATCAATGGTACAATTTTCGCGTCGATGTCCCTGCCACCTTGTATGGCCTAAATACTATATTTCTGAAGAAAAAATATAGTAGGCGAAATTACAATATTTTTATTTCAATACAAAAAGCGAGATGATCGCAATAGGACCATATTAATTTTATAAAAACTGAACTTATGTTATTTTTTAACCCTAACTTAAAAAATATTACATGTTTATGTAGGTTCATAGTATTAAAAAATATGCATAAAAAGAATAAAAAAGTACTCATATATTTTTTATTTTTTCATCATCTACTATGTTTTTACAAGCAATGGCTTCGAAAATACGATATATGATATTAAAAAAAATTGGCAACATTAATCAGGGACGATGAAAGCAAATAAATCTAAAAGCCGATAATAACATGTATAGTATAGATAATATCGAAAACTTACTAATATCAGGGGCCGAGCGGAAGGGGAGTACTGTCATTATTACTTTTAGATAGTATTATGGTGCCACTTATTGTGGAACTTCGGGTGCATTCGGGAAAATTCGGAAGTTCTTCGTGTTGATTTTCTTACAATGCTTCTTTTCTGAAACCAATGTTGTTTATTTTAGCAGTGTTTCTTCGAATTAATTATACTCTTTAAAGAAGAAAGAAGAAAGAAAGAAAGAAAAACGTTTATTTGCGGTAAACATGACGCAAAAAAAAAAGTTTTAAATACATAAATGAGAAAAGGTTGGGGAAGCATGCGTCACATCCACGCAAACAAATCGGCTATCGCTCAGCATTATGCTACGACCCTATGCAAGACAGAGCCCCAGCGTTGGTTTTCAGCGACAGCCGGCGCCGACGTAATGACGTCGACCGGTGCAGCAAACAAATATTTAGCTGTGAAAGCGTAACAAACTAACATACAAAAAATATTTTTTTTATAATATTAGTTTCTGTGGTATAACTCACCTTGTTTATTACGAAGGATCTTCATCCACTTTTCTTTTTTTGTCCTTACAGAAAAGTTATTAAATCAAAAACTCTTTTCCGGTACCTACGTCCAAGCCTCCGATGCCTTTACAAAAGATCCACTAGCCAAGGCTCGGAACCGGTTTAAAAAATACAGGTTCCTACAAACAGGCGCGACACGCGACGCGACACAAAGGTACGTCGCGTCGCGCGACGAGCGGTGTCTTTGTGTCGCATCGCGCGTCGTGCCTGTTTGTCGACCACCTGTAGCACTTGTAGCCTTACCGGTGAAAACCGGTTTATTTGGGTTTCACTCCAAACATTTCTTAAGAACGTGAACGTTTTAAAAACTTTATTTTAACCTAAATTATCCGGTTTATACGACAAGCGGCATGTCGGTAAACGCGTTGCAACTTGTAACTACTCGTGAGGATGCCGCGCTGAATTAAAACTAAACAAAAAACCGGTTAATATTGCTCTAAACCGTTTAATACAAAAAACCTTTATGTAAGGACTCCTCCAAAACCAGTTTCTAGGAGCAAAACCGAATATAAAGATTTTTGCGTCAAGTAGGTACATAATAACGGTTTGAAAATTTAACCGGTATCCGAGCCTTGCTACTAGCAACTCTGCCTATCCCATATACTATAAAAATTTCCCACGATAAAATTGACTTTACAATATTTGGAAAATGCTTTAAAAGAGACTGAACGCTTCCCTGAGCTACGTTCAAGAGCACTTGAAACTATCCTCTCGACCAAAAACCAACTTTATGGTCACAAAAATAAAGTCCCTTTTTCGAAATTTCACCACGTATCTGTCCACTTCTGATATAATGGGTGTTTGAAATTGGATTTAGTGAGCGTCGAAATAAAGTGTAATTTCAATTGTATTGTCCTGGAAGCTTTTCAACGCTTTTAAAGGCCGTGGTTTAACAGGATAAGGTTAATTTTAGATTTTGTTATGTTTAGATAGTATTGAATTTGTAATGGGATCTGCTTACCCTCACTTAGAATGACGAAATGCTTTTTGCATTACTTTAGCCATTTGGCCAAGACAGGAAGGAACTTTATGCACTAAGCCGAGCGAACAAATCCAAAACCGCGCATTTATTTAGGCATCCATTTAGATCTCGCTTAATAATAATGGGCGTTAGTACCGCATCGTATGAAACACCTACATTGAAAGGTAAATTAGAAAATGATTTATGATACTTTCCTAAATTGTTCTAGTTGATATCTAAGTTGACAACAAATCAGAATCAATGAATCTATGACGGACTTCCCCTAAATAATAAAAATATTTGGGGGAAGTCCGTTTTAGTAGTTCCTAAGCCCAGTATAGCTTAGCTACCCGTTTTAGTACTAGTAGTAGTACTTTATTTTCAAGGTAATAACAAAACTTCTTTAGCGTCTCGTTGAGTGTCCTTTAATCGATTACTTAATACACTTAGGCATTGATATACCTTGAGGAGCTCGTGGCTAAGTAATAACAGCCGCACGGGTCGATCCTTCAGGTTAAGCTCCGCTTGCCGGGGTTGTTAAGTGGATGGGTGACCATCTTTACATACCGAGACTCCTCCGTGCCTCGGAAAGCACGTTAATCTTCGACGATCTTTGACAGTCGTTACGGATTGTCAGAAGCCCGAAAGTCTGACAACCAGTCTTACCAAGGGGTATCGTATTATCCAGTTACTGGGTTCTGGAGGTCAGATAGGCAGTCGTTCCAAGTAAAATACTGGTATTCAGCTGCATCCGGTTAGACTGGAAACCGAACCCAAGTCCCCAACATAGTTGGGAAAAGCCTAGGCAGGTTAATTGCATTAATATTCCTTTAAATCGACTCCACTTCAAAATATTTGATTTCCAAGAAAAGGCAAGTCTCAAGAATAAATATCTTCAGCTTCCAGCCTATTTGACTAATCAGATAACGAATAATACTGTAACTCGCAAAGGAGACCCTACAAATTGATACATCAATAATTACACCATTAACTGGGAAAACACAAGGCAATTTCAACCTTATAGCTTAGGAAATAGATGGTAAAATTGTAGGAAAGTAAGTGTAGGTAAAAGAGACATTATTTCGAGTAAATAGCGATGGGAGGAACAAAAAAGTTAGTAATAAACAGGACGCAGAAGTAATAAATTATTTCCATTTGCTCTCACAAGCGATGAACGTAGAAATGTTTTCTGTAATCAGAATGTAGGTTAAGATGTCTGTCTGTACGGGTGGTAAAGTCAAGAAAATTATATTGTTACAAGCAAATTGTCCACACCAACTTAAATTACAACTGTCATTCTTTGACAGTCAGACACAACACCCGCCTGGTCGGAGGATAGTTCCTTTTCTATAGAGGATGAGTGAACTTTACACCCTGTTGCTCATTCATCTATACAGCAATGGATGAGGTCAAACTCAAGACCTTTTGACCACGTTACGCTATTGTCCCATTGAAGAACTTCACTTTTAATTATCCATTACGAGCCCCAATAATAGCTAATTTGAACGGTGCAACAATACGGTCATCACAACTCTGCTATAGTCCGCGCGCGATTGCTAGTCACCGCCTGAGGTATGAGAGCGGTGAGACGAGAGAGGGCGCCATTGACAAAATTGGCAGACTGAGTTGGCCTTTGTCTACCTCCTCCGTCTCACCGCTCATATAACTAGGCAAACCAATAGCCAGGTGGGTGGACGACCTACATAAGACCGCGGGGAAGACCTGGATGAAACTCGTATAGACCAGGGAAGCATGGCACACAAGGGAGGATGCCTATACAAAGCAGTGGATGGAACAAGTCTGCCCGATGGTTATGAACCCACTGCAAGGCCTATTACTTTTATTCTACTTCTTTCATACAGTCAAAAATAAATAGGTCAGGAAAAAATTAAAGTTCTAAATAAGTACAAAGCAGCAGAAATCGGACTACAACCTAGTATTTGTAGAACACTTGAGAAAACTGTACGAGATATATGAACACATTCGTGTGGAACTGGGTACGCCCTTTCCGCTCGCGTATAAACCAAATATATTACAGTAGTAAATAGGATAAATACTTAGCTTTGTAATAGATTTATCGATGGAAAAGGATTCTTTGCCAGTGAAAGGTGGTGATATTTAGGTTGTGTGGATCACTAGCTGCGCCTCGCGGTGTCAACCGCATAAGTCTCGATCCCGTGGGAATATCGGGATAAAAAGTATTTTATGTGTTAATCCAGGATATAAACTACCTGTGTGCCAAAGGCAAACGCCCATTCTTAGCCATGGTTTGCCCAGCGATATGATGAATATAAAAAAATACCCATTTAGTAACTAAAATATTGCTATTACTTATTTGTAACGAAACCTCCGGAATTAAAAGCCGATTTAATCAAGACACTCAATCGTTCATTTCCTTATCTTACACTTCGGATTGTTGGTCAATCCTGTCAAAGAAGGGATGACAACTTGTACTGAAAAAAATCGATACACTCAAAACCAGTTACCAAAAATAGATTTTTGGATAATCGATTTTTTATTATGTATACGTAGTTGTTACAATCAACTCAGCCTATCACAGTCCACTGCTGGACATAGGCCTCTCCCAGGCACCACAACACCTTCTCCTCTGCCTTTCGCATCCAGTTTGTCTCAGCGAACTGTTTAAGGCTGTTGGTCCATTTAGCTGAGGGGCATCCCCCACACGACGCTTACCGATACACGGTCTACACTCTAGAACTCGTCTGCTTCACCGGCAATTGGTCCTTCGACGAATATGACCAGCCCACTGTCACTTCAGCTTGCTTTCTCTGCAGGATATGTCGGTAACTCCGATTCTTTTCCGGATAATTTCATTTCTGATCTTATCCTTCAAAGAAACTTCGAGCATAGCTCGCTCCATAGCGCGCTGAGCAACCTTGAATGTGTGGACTAGTCCGACTGTCAGTGTTCACGTTTCGCCGACAAGACTTGACGAAATTTTCCAAACGCTGCCAAACCTAGCTGGATCATTCTGTCGGCTTCTTTCTCAAAGTTGTACCTACCGAGCTGGATGACTTGCCCTAGGTAGACGTACTCATTCAAAACTTCGAGAAACGACCCTTTAATGTGGATTGCATTTGGCAAGACATGCAAATTGTAATGACTTTCGTCTTGTCCAAATTAATGCGGAGGCCAACCAGCCGAGAGGCTCCATTTAGTCCGTTCAGCATCTGGTCTAACTGTCCCATCGTCTTGTCAGCGTCTGTTTATATGCTTTAGTTATTTTCTTTAGAAACAAAAAAAAAGTTTGTTCATTTTCGGGCTTCTAAATAGAATCCATTGAACCGATTCCGTATTTTCAGTTTGTTTTTTAATATGGAGTTTTTGAAAAATCGATGTCATATCGCATCCCTACGTAAATAATAATCGTAATTGACAACTGATTGACATTGATTTTCGACTGCGTTTTTCTATTTGAATTTCCGATGACTTCGATTACGATTATGGACCCTGCAATCACTCCCGATGACGACCTTGGCTTTACATTGAATTCTTTACCTGCCTTCTACGACGACACCAGCTTGTCAATGGATACCGTACCTGTTTTTCGCCAAGCACCTGATACGATTATGGAACCTGAATTACACGAACTTACCAGGTTACCACGGAGCCATCTCTGTGTCAACTGTGGCGTGGATACATGAAGACTTAAGAGATTTACCTTAAGAAATGTCGAAGTTCGGTTTATATTTCAGCAATGGATTGCACCACCACAAGTAAGTTACTTTATGAACATACAAGGTACATGCTCAGCATCTTTTATACCGCATAGCTACTTTACGTTAGGTTTGAATTGAAAAATTTAGTTGGTTAGTGTCACGGAAACCATATAAATAAATAATTGAAATTTATTTTGTCTCAAACCATTACCAAATATTTTATATGACATAAGTAATGAATTGTATGATCATCAAAAATGGTATCAAGAGACTGATGCCATTCAATGCATTTATACATAAAGATCTTTTGATGCTACAGCATGTTAATAGGTATAAATTATTTTTATGACAGTATGTAATTATGTTTCAGATAATAGTCTGGTGTGTCACCAATGTTGGATGTCAGCAAGGAATGCACAACAGCCTTCTGCATCACAAGAACGAAATGTTGGGCATCGACAAATATGATTGTGTGAACTGTGATCAATCTCTATTAAGGAAGCACTTTCATCATCTATACCAACGCAAAGTAGGCACAAGCGACATACAAATAAGAACTATAATTGCAGGATGAATAAAACTATAAATATGTTTTTTATTAACCTTTAATTTATAAAAGACCAACCGAGTTCTTTGTAAAAAATAGTGGTTGTTTCTTTATCTAAAATGTCAACCCTAATGCCTTTATCTTGTTTCTTTCATGGGTGTCACTTGGCCAAAACTTCTTTATCAAATGGGCATTTTCATCCAAATCCGTTGTTGTTTTTACATAAAAGAGTAACACACATCCATCCATCCTCACAAACTTTCGCATTTATAATATTAGAAAAAAATTAAAAAATATAATATTATAGTAGGATTAGTAAGATAGAACACACGTGGCGTATTTATGCAGGCGTCTCTCCGTCCAGCGATGCGTCCCGACATCTTGCGGCTGACTGGCTCGTCTTAAAAACGTATAGATAATTCCTCTCCTGACAGAAAACTATGAAATTAAAAACCCAACTTTCAAAATTGGCTTTTCAATTTCATTGTTTTCATCTGTTTCACCTTCATCGGTGACTTGTGGGTATTGTGAATGCTGCAAGGTGTTTTTCTCATTAGTTTTAAAGTATTCCTTAAGGTAAGGTAGGCACAACAATATCGCCTATAATGATAACGAGGGTGGGCGCTGATACCTATAATTACAAAATATTAAGTTAGCTTAGGTATTGGCTGCAACTCGAACATACAACCTTAATTAACTTTAAAAAAAAAACCTCTATCCTTATCACAAAATATTTCGTATATTATTTAATTGTTTAATATAGTTTGTGTTAATTGTAAGTGTTAATGTTACAATGGTAAAAGGCACGATGGGGTTGACATATCTATATAGATAAAAACCCCAAAACAAATTAAGAAGAAAAAAATACAGTGGCACTCCGGGAGTGCCGACAGAAGTGGAAACTTGAACAAGATCGCCTTGGTGGAAGAAAAATACTTCTACAGAACTTTGGTGGCTCATTATCTAAATAAAGAGCACAACCGCGTTTACAAAAAAAAAAATACTTCCGAAACCTTTAAAGTAAAAATACTTACATAGAACATTGATCCGCAACGTAAAATAAATAAAGAGCACAATCGCGTTAACAAAAACGAGGTGTCGTCATGGTGTCGCGAAATCATTGGTATAGGGCAGTAGTAGGTATAGTCCCATCTGAAAATGCCCAACGCGCCTAAAGAAGTTTTCACTTCAAAAATAGCTAGAAAGATCACAGAGCTATCTTAATAAAAATGTTATAGCGAAAGTGAAGAAAATAGTTCTCTTTAGTAAAGGTAAGAACAGCAACCAGTAAAAGTCACGCGAAGTTTTCCAACAACTTCCCGACGTGGCTGTGTCTGACTCTGTAACGTACGCAACACTTGCACGCTGCACTGGCACACTCAAGTATGTAACGCTCAAAAGCCTGAGCAAAAAGCTTTACACAGCGTGCTATTGGGGTGTGAACATGTGGACGAGAGATGGCGATTTCACAGACGTGTATAATATTTGTGAGAGCAATACAGCACCACCATTTAACAGACGTGTATGATATTTGTAATACCAACACTGCACCACCAACTACCTACCAATATTACAATTTCCAACGAAAATTACTAAAAAAAAAATTGTTTAGGCAATGCAATGATGCATTGAATCACTTTTTTTTAAGAGCTTACAGGATAATTTTATGGCGCAAATCTATGACGATGCGTTCAATAGCACAATATAATATTACTAACACATGCAATATATCTGGGATCCTGCCAGCATTCGACAGAGTCAATGTGAAGGAATGCTGTTGCCCATCCAGTGTGTATATGGTTTAATTAAGTTTGATACCTTAGCCAGGGGAATTCAGGGGACAAAGACGCAATTAAGAAACTTGAGAAGACTGAATATTACTATCGAGCAAGCAAGACACAGCCGAACAATGACAAACTCAAACCAACTGATCGTTGCTTTATCATTCAACTGGGATGACAAGACAGGTACAAGGTATACTAGTACTATCTCGCAATTATACTGAACTGGGGGGGTCTATTTGGCGCAGCCGTGAAGCACACAATACTATTATTACTTAAGTATAATTTAAAAAGTTTTGTAAGTGTACCTTTTAACCTGGGTCAAATAAATATATTTTTCTTCGGTCATTAATTTACCCGCTTCCGCTCCTGCTCAGCTCATCACACAAACCCCACTCTATAGTAAGAGGCTGAAGCTTTGTTTGAAAAGGCTCGCCTTTGAAGCTAGTTGGACATTGTTCTTTTGAGAATGTCACGTCACTAATCACATAGTGATGTACCTTTGTTTCTGTAGAAAGTCTTTAATTAAATATGTTTGCAACTATGTTTTGGTTTAGTATAAGTTTATTATGTTCTGTAAATGTTTAGTTAGTTAGGGGATTGTCATTCACTTCATACCTGGAGGAGCTCGTGACGACGTAATAACAGCCGCACGGGTCGATCCATCAGGTTAAGCTACGTTTGCCGAGGTTTGTCCGTGGATACGTAACCATCTTTACATACCAAGACTCCTCGAAGCTTCGGAAAGCACGTTAAACCGTTAGTCCCGGCTGTCACTTGAGGATCTTTGACAGTTGTTACGGGTCGTCCGAAGCCCGAAAGTCTGACAACCAGTCTTAGCAAGGGGTTTCGTATGTTTACCCAGGTATGTTCGTGATTTCATAATTATGTACGTAGATTTATTTAGTTTCTTATTTTGGCTTTTTGTATGCCCGTGGTTCTGTGACAATTAAACCTATTTTTCTTCAGAGAGGTCAGATAGGCCGTCGCTCCATGTAAAATACTGGTATTCAGCTGCATCCGGTTAGATTGGAAGTCGACCCAAACATAGTTGGGAAAAGGCTAGCTTTTTAAATCGTGTGACTGTTCTGCCTGTTTTCCTTTACTATTAAACGAGCAATATTTGAGGTAAGTATATATTTGTAATCACTTTCTCGAAAACGGCTCTAACGATTTCGATGAAAATTGCAATATAGGGGTTTACGGGGGCGAAAAATTGGTCTTGCTAGGTCTATATCTGGGAAAATTCGTTTTCTCCGTATTTTCACCCGAGCAGAGCTCGGTCGCTCAAAGTTTAGAACAAGATGAACCTTTGAATAATGACATGGCAGCATGGAATTAGTATGAACTTTTATAAACTATTGTATGAGTATTCTCTATTTTCACAAGAGCAGGAGCTCGGTCGCCCAGGTACTTATTCATTTAAACTTAATGAACTGCAGTGGTACTTAATGCCAGGGTCAAAAAGACAACACTATGATAGGTGTACACACGGCTACACATCAAGCTATACATTGCCAGTATAAGCTGACCTCGCATTGTACGGAAATCCTATACAATACGTGCTCAATATAAACTGGAAATGTATAGCTTGATGTGTAGCCGTGTGTACATACAAACATTGAAAAAAAAATTACTTCTTCAGAGCGGACACGGGACGACCCTCAATAATGACAAACTCGAAGATGAAAAGTTTTCGTAATTTATCTATTTACTGAATAATTAAACACGTTTTTAGACTAAAGGCTCGTGCAGACTGGCTCGACGCGACACCGGTAATTGTTCTACCGTGAACATACGTAACATCACGCCTTGTTTTCCCGAAGGGTTGTGCAGACGGGTCCCTGAAGCAGGTTCACCCACATTTCGCCAGTTATGTTTTAAGTCCCATGTAATAGGGGGCGAGCCTATTGCCATCAACCTCATGCTCAGCAGTAGCGCTTGTGACCACTAGACCAACGAGGCAGTCTACCGTGAAGTTTTCTTATAAATTGTTTTATTAGAATCGCGTTACGGTGTCGCGTCGCGCCTGTTTGCGAGAGCCTTTAGTGTGTGTGTTTTGTTATCTGATAAATTATTTAGAGTAGGCAGGTCATCACATTATTCAAGAAAAAATCAAAACATTGTTAAACAATATTATCTAAGCTAAAGTAAAATTCTGTCATGTCCATAAAAACATTTTCCCAAAATACCTAAAAAATGACACAACTCGAAAAAAACAATAAACATGTTGCAATCGAAAACATTTTTCGTCCAACAGCAGAAGTTACACAACTCAGAAATTCAAAAAAACGCGCCGCTTCGGATCGGACTCGAAAGCGAAATAAAAACGGACATAAAACTTTTTTTCTATGTTTTTGCCAACGACCTCTCGTTTCGTATAATATTCATGGCCCGTTTTTTACACCTTACTCCTTTTACCCCGCATAAATGTGAATTATATCATTTTTACCAACATTTCTGTGCCGAAATATCGGAAAATTGTGTATTCACATGAGAATTCTAAGAGGAATGACGGATGTATCTTCTGTTTTATTGTTTTTTTGGAATTTAATTTAGTTTTATGTTATATAGGTTATATAAGTAGGTAGTATAACTTAATAAGTAGGTTAATGAAAATGAGAACATCAACACATACTCGTACATATACAGGTTGGCAGGGACATCGACGCGAAAACTGTTACCAAGGATTTATTATATGTTTTTGAACATATAATAAATCCTTGGTATCCTCGGTTTAAAAAAAAAGACTGCTGTTTCATAGAAAAGTGCAATACCTACGCGGTCAAAATGTATGGAACAGCAGATTATTTTATTAAATAACCGACGAAAAATTTCATCGAATTTTTCGTCGGTTAAAAGACGTGTCAATTCAGCCAATGACAATTAAAGGCTCTTTCAAACAGACGCGACACGCGACGCGACACAAAGACACCGCTCGTCGCGCGACGAGCGGTGTCTTTGTGTCGCGTCGCGTGTCGCCTTTTTCCAACTATGTTGGGTTAACATAGTTGGAAAAAGGCTAGGGTGATTGATTTTTTTCTCAATTTTTTTTTTAAGCTTTTGCTTTTTATTTATTTTTAGGACATCATTATTACCCGTTCGGCAAGTAGAAGGGCTTATCTTACGCAATAAAATAATTAAATAAAAAGTCAGTTTACTTTTTTTCCTTAATTAAAATGTAGATTGATAAGTAGGTTCTTTCTACGTTTTCATTAAAACTCCTGCAGGAAATATGCCTACGGTAAAGTGCATGAAGGAAATGAATGAGCCCAGATAATATGGCTGGCTACGCATAATTTTGTACGTATATTTTTTTCATGTTACGCGTTTTATTAAAAATATGTAAATTATAAAAAGTCTCCCCTTGCTGCAAACATCGTAAAATTTATATGGAGCACTTTTTATACGCATTAAAAACCCAGAGACTTAAGTATGCACTTCGACAAACAAAAACAAAACACACTCATCGAAGAAATGTTTTTATTTTTAAAACATTAAGTATTTGAATTTGGAACACGTGGCCCTAAACAAAAACGCGCCAACACACAATTTGTGCAATGATTGTACTAAAACTTAATGCGTGCCATGTGGTCATTCCCGGTCATGCCATCGCGGGTCCGCTAACTTCATTCTGATCTCCCCATCCTTCTCTCGCAGATAGTTTTCCATTCAAATTGTATCTGTGCTTTCTCTCGCTCTCGCGCGGCCGTCAGTTCGCGTCGAAGCGTAGAGCGTGGTGGACGTATGGCTCTTTGCCGGCACATGTGACAACTTTCGTAAAAAAACGTTGTAAATACTTTTTTTGAAAGTACCGCGGTGTTTGCGCGAGTGTCAAAACAGTTTCTGTGTTCAGTGCGTTGGATTTTTGTGAGAAAAATATTTTTGTTTTGTGCATATTTTGGAATGTTGCAAAGATCACAGGTAGTCGCGCGGTTGTGAGCGCGAAGTGAACGGATTTCTATACGGTTAGTATTATTTTTCTCTTATCAATCTATTGTCAGTACCGTTTCTACGTGGCTGCTAAAGTTTTTTCGATAAAACACACAGTTTTATCGTTATCGGAGTGAATTTGTTGATATGCTCTGATGTAAACTTATCTGTTTGGACAACTGAAAAGTACGTAAGTGCAATAAATTCAAAGGTACCCGCATAATGAGTTACATGAGAAATCCAAGGTTTTCCATCAATCGATTAGTGGTTTCACACAATTGTGTAAATACTAATTTGATTTAACATTTTATTCATGTTTCTAAACTCTAACCGCTATGTAAAAACTTCAAGGTTAACGTTTAAAGCAATACTTGTGCCTGTTCACGCAAAAACTTCGTCCATTCACGATGATACCTCGTTCACAGACAGTAATTGGCTGGAATAATATTTATATCAATAAAACGATACGTTATTCAAAGAAGTTGTTTATTTAGTCGACAAATAATACATAATATATTTATCTATTAAGTCCAAGGGTAAATAACTCGTAGAACTTACCCAGTTGGCCCGTGACCACCTGTTTTGTAATTAAATAATTTTGAAATCGGCTTCTGTTCACACTATTGGCCATGCTGGACCGGTTTAGCAATTAGCTTGCATGAAGATCGAAAAACAGCCTAAAAGTTAAGTAAAACGAATGATCTAACTAATGACACCCAAAATGCCTCAAAGGACATTGGTCAAATGGTCATATATGTTTCAATTTGAACTTTCAAGTAATGGCAGTAGGTAGGCAGGTACCTAGGTACCTACTATTTGTATTTTTAAGCTGGCCACAGTTCGATACATAAGTCCGAACAGTCGTCACTGGTCATATTATTAAAAAAAAAAAAATGGCAGACGCTGAGTAAGAAACTATGTTGGATTTTGTGCAGGGCGTGCTCACACGATGTGTGCCTCCCGCACTGAAACAAGGTAGGTAGGTAATTATCGTTGTCATTTTGTGAACTGTTAGATAAAAATAATATACAACTGACTAGCTAGGTACTTAATGTTTTCATCACCGAAAATTTCAAAACAGTTTCACAGCATCGTCTCGCTGGCCATTGTTTCAACTTAGGTATAAATTGTGTAACTTCAAACTTAAAATAGAACTGAAAAAAAACAAAGGCAAGGCTTTAGTTACAGCGTTACAAAATATTTTTTCTTTTATATTATCTCGCGTTGCATAAAATGAACGATTCAACTGCGAAAATGGTGTAACTCCAATTTTGCAATTTTTGCGTCTCTTTTTTAAATTAAAAGTTCTTAGTTATTTTATAATTAAAACTCAGGATCTTTAATACTCATTATAATTATAAAATGCACGTCATCGTATCTCTTTTTGTTTTCATGTAATTAGAAAGATTACTACATACTCCACATAGCCTCGTCTATTGATTTGCGATAGGCACGTCTTAGGCCGATAATATCGGCGCCGTAATTATGTACTCGTCAGTTTTAATTGTAATAGGAAACTGTGTTGTTAAAGGCAATGTTTCTTGTCTCATTAATTTAGAAGTAATTGTATTGAAGATTTTAGATAACGTTAACCAAATAAATCTGTTGCACCTACACCCATATTTCGTCAGTTTTGTTTTGAATACCATGTAACAGGGGACGAGCCTATTGCATCGGGCACAAATCCAGACTCCGGAAAAATTTGAAAGCTTCGAATGTTCTCGATACTGTTGATCTGATGTCTTTCTTTTTCTTGATAATTATAATGAAACGTTTTTTGATATAATGACAACTTGCTTAACAAAAGCCTCCGCTAAAAACTGCTAACTACAGAAACTACAAACTTGTTTGTGTTGATTTCTCTCTAGATGGTACTCTGTGAAATTATTAAATTTATTAACTTAATTTTCTTAAGATTGCCAGTGATTAACTTAACAATCGGAAATCTAAAAAGATTTAATTGCTTGAAGCTCAATTTTTATATTCCTAATTGCTAACTCTGAAGGGCATTGAGGCAATATTGTACTATATTGATACTCGGTTCCCAGAATCCCCAAGATCCTAACATCAAGATACACAAGTACAAAATCTATTTAATAAAGCAAAGCCAACCCAAATACTAAGTCCTCATATTAGGGTCTACGGTAATAAAACGCGGGTTGGCTTTGTAATTAGTTTTCTTGTTGCTTCAGCCCATACAGTTTACCGTTACACACTGAAATAGCGTCTCTGAGAGCCTCCACCAAATATCAGTCACTGTTTACGACTTATGACAAGGTGGACTTTAAGCTTGAATTAAGTCCTGTTAATTTCAATATTTATTTATTTACAAAGTAAAAAAAAAAACAATAGTTTTCTACAGAAAAAAGATCATCGAAGATTAAGAAAAGTGGAGAAGATCGATCAAGATGGCGTTGACGATCCCACTCTTGGGATTTGTAAAACCAGGCAGACAATCTTGGACGATGAGCAATGGGTAGCTCGCCGTCCGATGAAGACCAGGCGCGTTGTGTTCCACGCGCGCCTCAAAGAGATGTCAGCAGAACTGACGGGGTCCGCTAGGGCCGATGCCTGCCGGGGTCGCGGGAAAGTCTGAAAGGGATACCGTGTGGCCCCTGACAATACAGGCAACTGAAGGAACACGGGTGGGTTTTAGTCAGTATGAGTCTGACACGCCCTCTCGCTCCGCCCAGAGCGGCAGAAGGCAAACAAGTAATTGCCTTAGATTTAGTTTTCGCCCATCGAACTTCCCTGTGAAAATAATGACTTGAGTTGAGTCGTAGTCGGTTGATTTGGTATTTCTTCCATGCGAAGTGTTCTGCAACAGTGTACTTGCTCTTTTCAGGAATTCCTACGTCAGGTCATGCTTATTCTCCCCAGAATTCGTATTACATAATCGAAATCTCGTGATAATCCATGCAAATAGCTCAGCTCAGGATGTTAATATCAAAATACACACCTTGAATATTGTATTCAATTAACCGCAGAGGTTTTGCGGTCGAATCGGCGATCAAATGTACTTGTAGTACCCACTTCAACTTGAAACTAATATGCCTTTATTGACTTTGTTATTGTATTTTACATAAGTACTCGTATATGAAGGCTTATTACATAAGTACTTATGCGCAGACGGATTTAAGTATCAAATGTTTGTTATCTTTTTGATTTGATTCCAAGAAACTTTGAGAAAAAATGGTAGCAAATGGTACGTATACTTATAAACTTAATTGAAGCCTTATATTATTTTTTAAAACAAATCATTATTTATCTTTTTTTTTGCGATTCAGCAATGCTAACACTATTCATTGACGCAGACATTAGTAAAAATCTTACCTTTATTTTTTTAATAATATTTTAAACGTTTAAGACATGAAAAACAATATTGGGATTAGTATCTTTGTATTCTATTCAAGATACAATCGACACCTTCTTAACAAGTACCAGAATTACAACTTGACTTGAATCACAAACAGCTGATCGGAATTCCTTTTAAGTCGAATAAAAGGAATTCCGATCAGCTTTTTGTCTTATATCAAATCCACACGAAAGAAACCTAAAAAATATAAGTAGGAGGTGTTTGTTACCTTCTGTTAGAAATGTGACTGACTTAAACTAAGTATTTTTCTATAGAAACGATATAATAAACAGTTCTTTGAAACAAGTGGTCAGGTAGGCGTTCTCAGAATTCTCGCCTCATATTTCAAAAGGTGCCTCAATGCAATGTAATTTATTAAACTCCTCGACTTTGTGGGGTTTTTAGACTAAGCTTAGGGTCTTTCCCTGTGGTCTTTGCTGAGGTTAAAGCCTATTTTGTACGTTAATTCGTTTGTTTAATGGGTCACTTTTGCATTTTGGATATTACTCTGTCGTGAGTTCGTGACTCGCGCTAGCAAAGTGGAATAAGTATTTTTAAGATATTTTATTTAAAATCTGTTATTTTATGTAGAACGTTGTGATACTTAATAAATGGATTGTTTTTGATCAACTAAGCAAGAACGTGTAGGTACCTAATGAAATAACGAAAATAGAGAATTTTTTAGCTAAGCTACATTTTTATGACTACTTTAAGAAACTTTTTATATATTATATTCGAGTGTTTCTACATGATTCCGGTAAACTGTTCATTATATGAACGTGTGAAGGTACACGTGTGCACAAATGAAAATAAATTGCCTTGCGTTGCCTTCGCGATGAACGTGTAAGTAACATAAAACGAGAAGTGCTGATAAGAAATTACATATGAATACATAATTGTACACGACTTCTACTCTCCATTTATTTTAAAATTTGATTTTATAGTTACGGTACTTTATGCATTCATTTTTTTTTTTTGGTATTAAAAGTGACAATTGCTGACCAGAATAATTAGTTCCATCAAGCCAGCAACCTTCGGGCACTGTTTTTCATTGTCAGTTTTGACAGTTCACTGACAGAAATGGATAATATTAGGTAGTTTTTTTTTTTTTTGTTACGTACATTTTTTTTTACGTATCATAACTTCGGTACGTTCACCTCTTTCTCCTCGCCATTGTTTCATCAAAATGACGCCTCGCGTTCCTTATCGCATAGTGCCGATTGAGTGAAAAACCAACTTTATTAGGAGTTCGTTGCCCCATGTCATGGTCTGCCGAACAATTACGAAGTAAACCGAACTTTAAATAAACACCTTATTTACATAACTTCAAACAAACCGCGTTCAAACCACTTGTAGCCTCTTTACAGTCAATAATAGTCTTCTTTTAAAACTACTACAGAATAAATATCGCATACATAGTAGGTTAAGTGTGCATTAATCAAGTAAATACTGAATACAGGTAGGTATTCATTTACATAATTCGGTCGAGTAGTCTTAACGGGCCTGCTACACGGCTGCCAACCGCGTCCCCGGGAGGTGACCTAGGTTGGCGACAGGCAGAGCTGTTTAAAATTTGGTCGTAAACCACCACCATCTACACGGTTGTAAACCACCAAGGTCACCTCTGTCGGGACGCGATTGGCGACCGTTTAGCAGGCATTTTATTCTCCAAACATCTGTTACAAATAACTTTGTCGAGGTGTCAATCCGCGACTATTTTGAGTAAGATTTAAAGTAAAGTTTATAGAATGGAACTACTGGAACTGAACTGCATTTATCATCATCAAAATCAGATCATCAATCAAAACCACACTTTTGGTTAAGAAGGTAGAGATGACGTTTTATTTAAAAAACACGGGAGAATACCATTCACCAACATAGCTCAAAAATACGATAGTTATTATTTTTATTTTTACCGGTCGTTATCGAATAGTCATGATTCTATAACAATACCTAATCTTGAAATATCCACGTATTGTTTCACTAGCATTGCACACTTATCGCTGATATAGAACATACAAACACGGCTTATCTTATGGCTTTAATGACGTCATGAAACATGACCAAGGTACATACAGCGAAGGTCATACAATTGTGCGGGCCACAAAGGTTTGCCCTTTAGCCCTTTGAATACCAAATGTTACAGCTATTATACATATTAAATTACGATTCGTATGGATCTGTGTGTATAGGAAATTGATTCAGGAGTTTGCGGATATTAAAATATGGACGTCAAGTATATAAAGTCATAGGTTTGTTAACAAAGCCTTTTTTTTTTGGCAGTATGACTGATGTGATGTGTACCTTTGAAGACACTATACATTTTTATTCATATTTTCAGGAATAGATAAGCAAACAATTTTTTATTACTTTCGTGTTGTTTGTTTCATGTTTGTATTCAAATAACTCGTTATCACATTTATTTTATCTACTGATATAATACTCCTTCTGTATCAATAATCTTTAAGTAGTAAAGTCGGCTAAAGCCTAACAAAACAGCTCCTAAGTACTAAAGTTCCCAAGATAATCTATAGCCTAGACTTTACAGTTAAACTCAAAGTAAATATTAGTTGTTGAGTTAATAATCTTCTGATATCTTCATAAATCTTCCAGTTTGAATCGGTTTACCTACCGCAAAGGAAAGCTAAGAACACGGCTATTAAAGATTGTAAATATTTAAATATGGACGCTATTGATAAACTTTTGATACTCTAAGGAAAAATTTCAATCTTCTGCAAACATTTTTACTCTTTTTATTTACTGAAATAGACGTTAAATACATAACCTCCTACTCTTTTTAAGTCGAGTAATAAAGAGGTTGTGAAGTAAAAACTTAATTAATCTTTTTCTGTACCGATTGAGTTATAACATACCAGTGATTGAAACATTCACACATCCGAATCCTATTCTAGCTCAAGCAATTTTATCTCGCCAAAAATTAGCTTAACAAAAGAAAATAATAACTCATGCTTGACGGGCACCGTAGACAGACAATTTCGTGGAAATTTTTCAAATTATTTGATTAATTACCTTTTGAAGAATCCCCGAATCATTCTAAAGATTGAGATTTCATAGTCTTGAGACGAAGACAAAAAACAATCCATTGAAGATGTTCTTAAAAGCCAAAACAGGTTTTAGAGGAAGTGGCAAAAAAGGCGCGTAGCCTAACTGGTTAAGACTTGAGATAATTAAACGCATGACATTGAAGAATTTTTGCAATTAACGAAAAATGTTCGCTTTGAGTTTTGATAGCGTGCTGATGTTTTTACGATGCGATTTATTTTAGCTTGTTTCTTGGGATTCAACAAAAGTCAGTGATAAATAAACTAGATTGCTGTTTGCTAAGAGTGTTGGTTATACAAAATTATTAAGTTGTACGTGTTTTTTAAGACGCTGCCCACTACTTCACTTTTATTTTATTTTCGAGTATCTTCTCCTTGTATGGTTAGTGACTACGGGTTGGTGTCAGAATTTTAAAGCCGCTGATAGACTTTGCTTCACATACCGTTGAGAAATATCTCTCAAGCATGCCACTTAATGTTACTTAATTAAAATTAAATAGGATTAATAATACCTTTTTGTTGGATATTTTTTCCCTCCTGAATACATCAAAATCAATAATAAAAAGATAAAACTAAGTCATGAAACTTGTTCTCTATTATACTAAAGTTACTTTGTGTTCAGAAACTGGAAACATAATCCCACATAAATCTCGGGCTAATATGTACAAAGTACACAATTCTCGGTATTATCGTTTTTTTGTTAAGGGTCTTTGTGTCGCGTCGCGTGTCGCGCCTGTTTGAAAGAGCCTTTATTCAGCAAAGTAATTACGAAGTTAATAAACTAGACTATTTACACGCTCGGGAAGCAATGTTATTAAACTTATACATTTTATTATTTACTTAAGTGCGTTAAAATAATATTTGTTGAAAATAATAAAAATTAAACTTACGCAGTTTTTTTTTTTCGGCTGGTAGTTACATAAGTGAATTTATTTGGCTAAAAATGGCAGCTTATATTTTAATGACAGTATCGTTCCGATGGCAATTGCAAACATTTTTTTGAACTTAAATAATTTCGTTTTACCAATGTAGGACAGTGGTATCGGCCGCGCCTGTTTGAAAGAGCCGTTACGAGTTGTAGGTCGTAGGTTCGAACCCAGACGGGCACTTTACTTTGTATAAATTACTAGCTTTCAGACAGCGACTTCGTTCGCGTGGAAGTCGAAAAAATACAGCCCTTGTTACTCGCTCATAATGTAGCTTTCTATACGTGAATGATTTATGTAATTCGGGTAAGTATTTTTTAAGGTTATCCCAAACAGACATACAAAAAATCGAATCTTTCCTCTTTATAATTTTAGTTTGAATTTCATCACTGCTGCTCTCAAAACAGTGAAGGAAAACATCGTCAGGAAACTGGTATGTCCTAGAACCAAAAATTCGAAGATTATGTGACATCTATCAACCCACACTGGGCCCGCGTGGTAGATTACGGCTCATTCCCTCTGAGAGAGAGGCTTGTGTCCCAGCAGTGGGAACATTATAGACCAGGGGTGGCCAACTTAGTTAGACCCACGATCTATTGTTTACTGAAGAAACCCTATGCGATCTACCAATTACAAAATGAAATCTTGAAATGTTTAATGTAACAGTATACAATCATCTACGTAGTATTATTTATTTTATTAAGAGATTATAAAATTGAAAATTATTCTTAGTAACTACTTATTTGTAGTAGTGTGAGTATTACGTCTGAGCTAAGTACTGCGTGAAAGAGAGGATAAATAACGTGATGGAACGGCGATTGAAAAATGATACAAGATGATGCGCGCAGGAGTTGATGATAACGTTGCCGTTGCGTGATCTGTTCTACCTATTTTTTACTTAATATTAACTTAAATGAATTTTTTGCCACGATCGACTGGAATAATAGTCGCTATCGATCGGTCGATCGCGATCGACCGGTTGGCCACCCCTGTTATAGACTGATAAATGCATAAGTTGACAATGTCCTTTAGCCTCCTTGGGAAAATGAACTTCATTTCTAGGCTTCGAAGGTTTTTTTTTATTTCAAAGGTCTCCGTAGGAATATCTTTTGGCAATTCACGTTTCTGCTAAAAACCTTAAACTCTGACCACGTATTTGTGTGCCAGTCATGCCACGATTTATAATTAGGTATGGCAATACAACCTTTGATCATTCTCTGCAACAGTCATTGGGAGTTTCTTGATTCCTGACTTTTACATTTTCATTTAAGTAAAGAATATACTTACATATAAAAAACTCTTGGTCTCTTCTGAGACAAAAAATCAGATAAATAAGAGTAACTAGACAAGCCTCCTTTTTTTTCATTTAATATAAATATTTAAATTATATTAAAAATTTTATGAGGTTCCCATGTACGATTAATATTTGCACACCAGAAACCTGGTAGAGTATAGGGAAACCTAACGATGTATGTTGTATTTGTCAACTTAAGGCCTTCGCAGATAGACGCGACGCGACACCGGTAGAACAATTTCCTCGAAGTATTCATAGAAATTGTTCCACCAGAATTGCGTTGCGCCTATCTGAGACTATATATGTAGTCTGTACTCACTCATATTCTTGCAAATAAATGATTCTCATTCAGATACATTATCTGGCTGCTTCAATAATTATAATTATTTTAATGGCCTAAACTAACTCTAGAATAATTCTAACTCATTCATTAAACCAAACCAACTAAATGAACAAACGACCCTGTAATACTAATATTCATTCACAATACACGAATAATTAACAAACCTAATTACTACATACGGACCCGGATGTGGTCCTATATTATTTATTATTATATCAACTATATTATGTATTATTATTTATTATGTAACTGATTTATACAGTCGATATAAAGTAACAGAACTGTGATTGATTGGTACTATTAACTGAAATGAGAAACTATTACATTTTAGCACTGTGTTGCTCGCGGCTTCGCTTGTCTGTCTTGTAGTAGGTACCTATGTAATGTGATATTTTCCGTTATGTAATCCTAATGACTTAAGCCTCTCGCAGACAGACGCAATGCGACAGAAAAAAGAAAGAAAATTCGTTTATTTGCGGTAAAGATGACGCAAAGAAAGACACAAAAACACGTAAATAACAAATTGGGGGAAAATATGCGTCAAACCCACGCAAAACGGTCATCAGCAGCGCGACGCGACTCAAGTAGAATAATTTCCTCGAAGTTTTCATAGAAATTTTTCTACTAGAGTCGCATCGCGCCTGTCTGCGGGAGCCTTTAATGAGTAGATACGTCGAATTGTTACGATATTTCCCTGAAAGGGTATAGGATTTGTTCATTCAAATTGCATAAGAAAATGTTTTTTTTTTCTAAATACAAGTTACGAGCTTGTAAATTTTCCAACTCCTTATAACTAACGAGAGAATTTTATTTTTCTGAAAATAGAATACCCAGTTTTACAGGTCAGAAATAGATTAGAATTAGTCTGTCTGACTCCCACTCAAAAGCCTCTGCGTAACACTTGTTCCTATGATTATACATTTTAAAGCACTAAAAAATGTCTAAGGGGCCTCTGCTAGCAGAGGTAAATTAATAACGTTAGTTTAATTTAAGGTGCTGTCGAGTACTTCCACTTTGCCCCACCAGTGGGGCGGCTTGATGGGGCAAAGTGGAAGTACTCGCCCCACTGGTGGGGCAAAATGGAATGCCTAAAATTTTGCAGTGGAATCTGCCCCATTGGTTCGACTTGGTGGGGCAGATTCCATTAGTTTTTAATCTTGTGGATTCTGCCCCACTAGGGTTGGCACCTTAGAATTTCTGTAGGTGCTCGTATTTCATATTTGTTTGGAAAATAATGAAATGTATATCTAAGTAAAAATGTAACTAGAGCTGGTAACGTTAGACTTAGTACATACCTAGGTAGTGTATTTAAATAAAAGTACAAAAGTAATTCTTTGGTAATTTTTATTTAGGTAAATACAATTTGTTTCTTGGTGGCATTAGTTCCGATTTTGGCCACGCGCCAAAAGATTCCTGTACTGCTATACATCTTGCTATTCACAGGGCCTATTAGGCTCCACTTCGCTCAAAAGGCTGGTAATGCCTCATTAACGGACGCACGACTAAAAGTTTAAGAAACTGGTCGTGAGCTCATTATCGGCATGTCCCGTCTACGTCTTTGTACTAAGTTAAAGGATTTATTTACATTGGGGACTTGGGGACTTGCAGTTCTACCTGACTCTTGATACTGTTTTGAGGTCTTATAGAATACAACAACCGACAATACAGAAATTACAGATGTATGAGCATGATAATCGATGTATTTCCAATCGATATTTCTGTTTATATCCCACCTCTAGCAAGTCTTATTTTAGATCGTGACATTTCTATTATTTCATTTTCCAACCTTATCCTATTGACCAGCGTGAATTTGTCTTACAAGGCGAAACTGAATTGCGTAGTCGGTTTTCGTCTACACAACATAAATAATCCCATATTCGCGAAACACCTCGACTATCTTGATAAGACAATAATCCATCAAAACTCGACACCATAACACAACTAACTCCATTGTATAGAAACGAGAACTTCTCGGAATAAAGCTTAAACACACAGTGCCAGGTCGACAAGGCAATAACAATCTCTCGATTACCATAAAGTCATAAAACACATTCAACACAGCCTTAGAATAGGAAATAAATAAGACATGTCATAATATGTCCTTATAAGAACAGGATTACGTCATCAAGTCCTTTGAATTCTACCTAAGGTCTGAACTGAAGTCCTTTAGAACTCGTAAGTTTATTGTAGGAAATGTGACGTCATTCCTTTGTGAATTCCTTGGACCTTGGTTAGAGGATATTGATAATTTCACGTCATTTCGTTTTTGCAGAGATAATATAGAAAAAGAAAAGAAAGAAAACTTGTTTATTCTGCATAAACAAAACGCACATTAAAAAAAAACTAGACATAAAATACAAAAGTAGCCAAAAGCCTCGTATTCAATCCAAAAAAATTGGCATTGTTGTTCATAGCTTAAATTTATCACTGGTTCATTTGTTGAAAGCCACGGACCAAATACAATATTGCAATTTGCAATATCATGTAGATTCCCAAAAGATGGAGGTGATAATTATGTTGCAGTTACTCTTTCAATTACGGTTTTTAGTAAAGGGATGATGCCTGAGTATAAAAAAAGAAATTTTATTTAGTCCGTCGGTCAGATTAAATTTTTTTTTTTTCTTATTTATTTGCTTTACCATATTAATAAAAAATGACTTAGATAAAACGTATTAAAGTTGGGGAGTGGCGCTCGCTACTTCACAAGTAATTATAAAATCTACATACTCGTGACGTCATGGCGCATTTTAACTCAATGTATCGCCGTACCCTTTTGATAACGTAATAAAAGAAAAAATACGTGTTTAATATTTTTTAATAATCTACAAGATGGACGAACTTTTTTTTTGTCACCATCCCTACTGTGATGGTCTAAAATCAAATACTTTTTCAAAACACTTCTTTCAAGAACATCCAGTTTCATGAATAATTTGTTACCTTGATGATGAGTATAAATCCGTTTTCCACCTTACCTTCTTCTTGCGCTGATTCTTTAGGCTTTATAGAAAACAAGGTTCCGCTAGCGGTTAATCAGTAATAATATTGCATTGAACTGTTGAAAGAATTTTTTCAATTGGTACAGTAGTTTTTGAATTTATTCATTACAAACAAACAGAAAAATATCAAATCTTTTCTCTTTATAATATTAGTTTAAACTACGATAATGACTTCAATTTCACTTCGCCTAAGACAACTAAACAGACCATAGAGCGAACAATACTTCCCCTTTCTATAATCTCTAAAACAGACAGCCTCCTTCTCATTCTTCTAACCAAACGATTTTGGCACGACACTATCACACAATTCCTATCAATCTACTTGATATTTCACAGCCACACCAACTGCAGTAAGATCTAGATCCAGGCAAGGTAAACTAGAACATTATTAAAAAGTCAGTTATCTAGAATCTATCAAAAGTGAAGGCTAGGCTAGATACCTAGGCTCCCGGAACTAAGCAACAAAGATATAATTTGTCACAGGCTGTTTGAAACTGATTTGTATCAAAGTTGGTGACAATGAAATTGGCTAGACATGTATTTTACAATTGTCTGAAAAAGTGATACCTAATGTTTGTTTTTAAGGGATCTCGCGCACTTCGTTTATTTTATTTTCGTGTGGTCAGAGACTAACCTGGACCCTAATTGCGTAATACAACACAATCACAATTTGTTTCGATTTGAAAAAGATTGCTAATTCATTGCTTCATAAGTTGGAAAAAAAAATCTTCTCAAAAACGTAAATACGCAATGAATGTTGTTGAACTGTCAAAATTAAACAAATTAGGCATAATTTTTCCGAAAATAAGTTACGCAATTAGGGTACTGGTGTCAGAGTTTATAGCCGCCTATGGGCCTCTGACTTGGTTTCACATGCCCTCGAGAAATATATCTCTCAGGCATGCCAGTTTCCTCAAGATGTTTTCTTTCACCGTTTTTGAAGCAAATGATAATTATACAATACGCACATGAATCCGAAAAGTCAGAGGTTCATGCCTTGGGTTCGAACTCGATACGTAGCACCACTAACTCCCAAAATACAGGCTTGACTTACAACCGCTTTTTGCTGTACAAAATAATAATAACAAATCAATCTTGCACTTGGTCGGCTAGTTGGCCGTGCGACCAAGTGCGCGATTCGTATCGGTTTCTGTAGTGGTGTAACGGAAGAATAGACAAAATGACGGATTCACAATGTGTCATTTTGTCTATTCTTCCGTCGACAAAACCCGTTTCTATGGTGGTCATGCTGGGTGTGCTGGAAAGGATTGCTAAAATCTAGTGAAACGTCAGAATTTTAAAGTAACTTTCTTCTTTTGTGTTATTTAATGCATTCTCCCTCATTATAACAATAACATCTCGCCCAGTATCCTCCGAAGGGTTAGGCAGAGGTGTACATGCACATTCCGCCAGTTATGTTTAAGTCCCATGTAATAGGGGGCGAGCCTATTGCCATCAACCGGGCACAAATCCAGGCTGCTACTGAGAAAGTCCAGATGGAAAAACCCAATAACACTTTGCCCAACCTGGGCTTGTCACCCAACACTTTGTCGAACCCAAGACCTTACGTTCAGCAGTAGCTCTTCCAACCACCAGACCAACGAGGCAGACAAAGTTTAAGAATAAAATATTAGATAAAAAGGAAAAACAGCGACAACAATGCGTCCACATTTAGCCAACGCCCCTCGAAGGTCGTTTAGAGACACCCAAACTCGAAAACGATCGAAAAACTATAATTAACTTGATAATTATAAGAAACGAAACAGCAATGTGACACCGAAATAACTCCCTCACGCCTTGCCTAATGGCTATGCACAAAAACCATAAGATCCTGCCCAAAGAAAAGAAAAACTTACCGTAATCAAAATAAAGTATCTTCTCAATTGGCTGGTGTAATTTTTTTTTGGGGTAACCCTGCTGTTGGAAAAGGAACTGTAAGGAGATTGGGATAAAGTTAAAAGTCAATTTTAGTGAAACAAAATTCTCATGGGAGAAATATCGGCGTTTCCCGAATCTTGGGCTTGAATGTTTAAGTAAATAAAACATGGCGTTGCTGTGTTTGATCATGTGTACCGTGAATGTATTTGACGCGATCGTATTTGCTTTTATTGGCTACTTTGTGTAGAACAATATTTATGGTCGGAATACCAGTAACAAGTTGTGCCAGGATACCGTTTCAATGAATGAAACACTTGGAGACAGAATTCCTCTACTTAACAATACTATCTATAAAATGTAGGCCCAGCCGTGTATGATCCAGCACTTTTCCACCTCTGGGTTTTGCCTTTTTAAACTGCATAAGTTTTCGAGTTTATCTTAGACACCCACTGACTAACGTTGAAGGAAAAAATTATATGCAGAACCAGTACCCAATTACGTTACTTATTTTCGTAAACAATTATGACTAATTTGTTTAATTTTTATAAAATCAAAAGTTCAAAATCATTCATTGCGTTATTTACGTTGTTGAGCAGATTTTTTTTTTTCTAACTTATGAAGCAATGGATTAGTAATCTGTTTCAAATCGAAACAGATTGTGATTGATCGTGTATTACGTAATATGCGTACTGGATTTCATAGTCTAAAATTCTGAAATCGCAAACGCAATTAACAGGTGAATCAATTCCTTTTCTGTTAGCAAAGAAGTGTTTATATTGCCTTGACAAATACAGATTGATATAATAACTGTACTATACTTGTAATTAAGCTACACCTTACCAAGTTACCATAAATATCTTGACACACTTGTATTCCAAAACTCAGCAAAACTCAAGCAGAAAAGCCGTTAACTTATGCCCACATATTATTATTTTAATACTCCACAAGCTTCGTCTTTGGCAGTCCTAAGTCAATACAGGTTGGCCTTGATAACTGGTGCCCGGAGACTTGTTCAAAAACCAACAGGTGGAATGAATAACAGGTACTATGCAAATTATATGTGAAATGTTGCAAGGAAATGTGACATTTGGTGACAAGGAAAGGAGTTTAAAAAAAAAATATTTCCTAGAAAATTTGAGACAGAAAAAGGAATACGAAATTGAACTTCTGAAAGTTACCATGTTCAAAACATTATTGGTTTGTTATACAGGTTATTATTAAAGAGGGAATTGTAGCTAAGTAATAATTTGCACGGGTCGATCGATCAGATTTAGCTACGCTTGCCGTGGTTGGTCCGTAGATAAGTGACCATCTTTACATGCCAAGACCTCTCCGTGCCTCGGAAAGCACGCTAAGCCGTTGGTCCCGGCTGTCATTTGTAGGTCTTTAACAGTCGTTACGGGTAGTTACAAGCCCAAAAGTCTGTCAACCAGTCTTAGCAAGGGGTATCGTGTTACCTAGTGACTAGGTTGTGGAGGTCAGGTAGGCAGTCGCTCCATGTGAAATACTGGTATTAAGCTGCATCCGGTTAGACTAGAAGCCGACCCCAACATAGTTGGAAAAAGGCTAGGCAGATGATCAAAGGGTGATTATTTAAATTGAAACCGGGTAGAGAACCGATATAATAAAATTGAGTCGATTATTTCACTTAAAAGGTTTGACTTGAGTCGAAGGCAACGCGTTATCGTAAAATACTGGTCATAATAATGAAGTCTTTTGCAACGCATTTAATGTATCAGCGAAACTAAAACCAATTTCATTCTTCGCGAAACAGAGAGTTTCTGATAACTCCATTAACATTAAGTAACAGCAGAAAAAACAACAAACATCAATAAATAAAATACCGAAACGTGTCATTTAATTGTCAGAGAATACGGTACAAAATGCACTTTCACATAACTTCACGTAAGTAGTGGCTGCGCCCGCGCAAGACACTCATATCTCAATCGTAATTGGTGTAAAAAATCGAAAGTGAACGAGATTGATCAATCTTGTGTTAATCAAAGTTAATCAGCGATTGATGATGATAGACTTCATTGTTTATGCCGCTGTTAAATTAACCCGTAAGTTGAAGATAAAGAAGGATTGTACAGTCAGGAGAATAAATACCTTACAACTACGCAAGATTCAAAACTGATTTTTTCCTAAAAAATTGATATGATTTTTAAGAATTTCCTGTTAGGTTTACTAAGTTATAATTCTCTAAAAGTAAGACGGTTGCGCGATCAGATGACTGCAATATTTAAAATTATTAGGGGGGTTATAGATTTTCCTGATCTGCATAATGAAATCTGCAATCTATTTTTCCCAGACAATTACTGTCGTGGCAGAAAACACCGCTTGCCGGCTGTTCGAACTTGTCGTTCTGTTGCACACTCCAAGTCAGGTATTCCTCGAACATTAGCCGCTATTAATGCTCTCCTGAACTCTAACATAGATCTTCATATGTTTGTGAATGAATGGAAGATGATACTGTCAGAATGTTTGAATTTTTGTGATAAGAATGCATGACTGTGTTAAATAAATTCGTATGTTTAAGTAGTGTCGGCTTCAGCCGTTCTGTTTAAAATATATTTAATAAATAAATAAATGATTTTACGAACATAGTCTTACCGAAACCATAATGTTATGAAATAGGTATTTTTCAAAGTCATTTGTTTATTTCACAAGCAAATCGCTTATGAATTTTGCGTAAGTCAATCTGCCTATCGTTTTCCCAACTATGTTAGGGTCGGTTGTTAGTCTAACCGGATGCAGCTGAATACCAGTATTTTACATGGAGCGACTGCCTATCTGACCTTCACAGCCCGGTTACTGGGTAACACGATACCCATTGGTAAGACTAGTTCTCAGACTTTCGGGCTTATTGACGACCCACAAATGACAGCGGGAACAGACTGCTTAACGTGCTTTCCGAGGCACGAGACCCCTCGTCTTGGTATGTAAAGATTTAAGATGGTCATCTATCCAAGGACCTACAGCGGCAAGCGTGGCTTAACCTGATCGATCGACCAGTGCGGCTGCTATTACTTAGCCACGAGTGCCTCAAGAATTTTGATATAGAGTTACGACAGTCAAAAATCCACACAGTAAATAATCACTGAATCATGGCATGAAACAGAGTTGGTCCTAAGATGGTCCCCTAGCAACACCCAATCTTATCTGAACCAAAACAGACTAAAATAACAAAGTTTAGTATATTTGTAACTCCGTATAGCTTACAAAAAAAAATCCGTGTAGGTATTGCCTTTGCAGAAGTTTCTCGGAAGGCATTCTACTAACATATTCGCAGCATAACACCAGGAAAAAACCCATTAAAATATCGCTTTAAGGCATCTTGTGAGGACATTTTACCTTTCATGACGTCAGCGCTTACAATAATACTCAATTCTGTTCTAATTCAGTTTTTCTGATCTAAGAGACTGTTCTTAGTCAATTCTCAATGTTGAAGAGTCTTCATGAAGGAACTGAGCCTGATATACGGAGACGAAACTTTGCGAAAACTTACGCGTTGATCTGTCAAAATCACGGAGAGGTGAACCCATCAACCAGGCTGCTACTGACAAATTCCAGATGGAAAACTCAATAACACTGAGCGACCGGGGAATCGAAACCAGGAGGTAGAACCCAGGACATCATGGTCAACAGTAGCGCGAGCGACTACTAGACCCACGAGGCGTTCAGTGACTGGTCAGGCAATCAGTGGTGTTTTAATGATATTCAAAAGTAACGATTGTCACGAAATCCGGTTCGTTTCTGGAAGATTGTTTCTTTCAAAAAAACGTTTATCTCGTATAAGTATTCATTAATTTCTTATTTATTTATCATATTCAGAATAATATGTTTACAGTACAGGCCTTAGGCTAAGATGTTCGGGTCAGATAAGAAGGTCAGGGGTTCAAATCCGATTAAGTTAAATTATATGGCCCAAGCGGATTCAGCTCGGAGGGCAAATGTAAATCAAGTTCCTAGGAAGTTATGTTAAGTATAGCGAATTAAGTAAATAAGAACTTATTTGAAGAGACTATTGAGGAAATTTGACACATTTTCTTAGTCCGGGTTTTATGGCGATATGTATCCAAATAAAAAAAAATACAAAAAGTATGAAGAATCTTAACCAGGTTGATAGATCAGGTTAATCTACGCTTGCCGCAGTTGATCCGAGGATGGGTGACCATCTTTACATACCAAGACCTCCGTGCCTCGGAAAGCGCGAAAAGCCTTTGGTCCCGGCTGTCATTTCTGGATCTTTGAAAGCTGTTACGGGTCGTCAGAAGCTCGAAATTCTAACTAACAACCAGTCCAACCAAGGGGGATAGGGGGTTACCAAGGGGTATCGTGTTACTCAGTAACTGGGTTGTGGAGGTCGAATATAGTCGCTCCATGTAAAATACGTGTATTCAGCTGCTTCCGGTTAGACTAGAAGCCGACCCCAACATAGATGGGAAAAGGCTAGGCAGCTGGTACTAATTATTCTTAATCTTGAACTATCTCAGTGACATCGGTAAAGGAAAAAATCGTGAGGAAACCTGAACTTATAAATATGTAAGTAAAGTCTGTAATCACCAACCAGTCTTGAGCAATCGTGTTGATCAATGCTCGTGCCTTCTCTTTATGAGAAGATGAATCAACTCTTTTAAATTTCTATAGGCAATTCGCACTAAGTTCATTTATTTGTGGGTGAATTGATAACTCCAGAAATACGCAAAACAGACCAATTGCCAACAATTAACATTATTTTGAATTTTATGCAGTAAAGTTAGATAGAAAATTTATTGAATAAAATTAAAAATAAACTTTAAAAAACGTATCGATTTACTTTTCCGGCGTGTGAATTCGTGCGAATCAACCAATCAGCCAAAACCCTATTTTCCTTTGTATTTATTTATGAAATAAGTGATAAAATAACGCATCACCGTTTTAACCCTTAAGAGCATACGGAATCAAAATGATAACGCAATACCCAAACTTGCGAAAACTACACCTCCGCTCTGCGCATAGACTCTCACAAGCACAAATTTACAATCAAACTACACCTCAATAATAACATGTGTGCACATGTTTACGAAACTGGCTTCTCGTCACTGTTCACAGCGCTCTATCTTGGTTTTTTATGTGTTCTGCCTACCCAAAATTCCTTGAATGACAATCCCAACCCTATAAAATCCCAATAAAATTCAAGACACGTACTATCTTTAAAATCCTTTAAACAAAAACGAGAAAAACAAATCCTCTATAGTCCACCTGCTGTCATAAAAACACGACAGGTGTGCCTGTGTCGAGTTTATTGCAAAAAAACCTTTACACCTGGTCAAGATAACCGGTTAACTTGCAATCTGTGACTACAGTTAACTTTGACGCTGTTAAAAGTTAAATTAACTATGAGAAATTACCACGCGTTTATTTCCTGGGAGAATTGAGTTGAGATGTGCTACCCGTAAGTATATTCAAGGAAATTCATAATTGACACCCTTCGTCAATTTGCCGTGTTATAGCCATTATACACAACTGTCAAAGAATGACAGTTGGGATTTGAATATACCGTCACCTCTACGGAAAACTTGCGCATCTGCAGAAAATGCATATTTTAGGGGAGCGTTTTGAAAGCAAACATCGATGATAACTTTATTTTTTTGTAACAGGTATAAAAGTACCGCGGTACATTTGGTTTTCAAAATGATACTTTTTTATATTGTCAATATTTTACAAGGATCAGAAATAAATACCCATCGTAACTTTACATCATCATACATAGAAGTTAATAAATATTTATTCATACCCTGGCTAACTTACGAAAGTGGTACTTTCGTTACTAACATAATGAAAATATTCAATTGAAACATCGGTGAAGTTCGAAAGTACCACTATCGTAAGTTTGCCAGGGTGAAAATAAAAACCGATTAACTACTTTTATTTTTTAATAGATATGCTAAAACAGCGTATGCGAATTTTATAAGTTTACTATTGGTGTATTAACGAAAAACGCAGGATCGAACAATTTGAATTCTGTAACCGCCCGAGATAAAAAATCGTAAATTTTCCACGGTGTGTAGCACATTAGGTACCTACAGTTTTTCATCAAAATATAGATTTTAATGAAAAATTAAGTTTGTAGGTAGTCAATTTGCTTAGCAATAAATGTCCCTAACTTTACTGCTTGTAATGTAGTTTAAGCCAGAATTTTCCCAGTGAGACTTTTTTACCGGCGACTATCATAAAATGTGACCTAACTTAATTCTTGACCCAACTAGAAATCGAATTGAACACGGTAAAAGTCATAAGTTGAATTCATCAATTATTCTGGTACTGGTAAACCTACGAACATTATGTTTCTTCCAAGTTTTGTGAGAAACTTGGTCTAAAATCTCTCCAATTCAATATTACTCGAGTTTTTTTTACAGCCTATTTTGTGTGCCACTGCTGGGCAAAGGCCTCCTCTTTTCTTTCCAAATCTCTGTTTCGTGCGATTGGCCCCGCAAACATGATTAGATCTTCCCACCACCTGCGCCGCGATCCATCTCGACGGTGATGTCAGGCGTCCAGTAAGTGACGATCTTTGCCCATCTTTCCACGTGCATTCGTGCGACGTGGCTGGCCCATACCCTTTGCAGCCTGGCTGTTTATTCTGCAATATCCGCTACTTGAGTGTTATGATATTTTATTTTTCTTAACAAGTCGCGTACTAAGTTTAAACCTCATCCATGAATGTGGGCACATATCTTTGAGCAGCTTCCTTTAGTCTTTAACCCTTCTCCACTGCTATATATCAGAAATCATTATATTATATTATCATATCATAATCCATCAGCTTCGCTAATACATGCACATCTCAATAGTCCGCCCTGAACCTGGGACATTCATCTCACTTACTGAAAACTATCCTGACATATCAATCAGGGCAGTGAAGCTATAATTACTGATTAGGCATTATCTGTGTATTAGGATTTATGTGTTAATTGTAGGCTTAACGGGCTGTAGATTTGTAGACCATTTTCTATTTTGTTAAGATAGGTCTACACTGTCCTCTCATACCTATTAACGCTGTGATTTGAAAACATTGTAAAAGCCATTTATTTTTAAATAAGTAACCGTTGAGTTTCTTGCCGGCTCTTCTCTATAGGAAACGACCAATTGGAACCGTGCACCTAGCTTCTGACGTTTCATAAGTGCTCATGTTATATGAAATAAAATATTTGGATTTCATTTGATTTGAATTCTGATAATCTAGCTCAAGGTGTAATGTTATAACTGGTTTTATTTAGCATTAGTTGAAGGAATCCGGTTAAGCTAGTATCCATATTTTTAAGTGAAAACTACTTTAAGCACGTTGGACATTTTTGAGATGGGACTAAACCATTAATTTCAAAACCTCTTACCGACACCGTGGAGTAAAAGACATCAACGCGTTGATTACCGCGGTGCGTGGAGTAAAAGACATCAACGCGTTGATTACCGTGGTGCCAATTTTTTTTTTTTAGTTGTCACTTCTGTCGGCACTATCGGAGTGCCACTGTCGTTTCGTTTGATATATTTAAGAGCATCATCCTCATAGATTTTACTAAGTAGGCACAATCAAATCGCCATCTTGGATATAATTAAATATTAGTTAAGGAAAACGAAATATGTACATATTTCGTTCAGTATCAGTACCAGCCCGAAGTCTGGATTTGTGCTCGGTTGATAACAATAGGATCGCCCCCTGTTACCTGAGACTTATATATTATACAGTGCGAGTCTTTATAATGTGCACATATCGAAATGATGGAAATCTATGGTTAATTTTATCGACGGATTTTTTTTTTCTCTTTGACGTCTTATTGAGAAATTTTACGATTATTGTAAAAATTTATGAAAAAAAATTTTTTTTCTAAAAAACGAGTTTATTGAGGGTAGTTTTTTTTCATAATTATCATTTTATGAGGATACCTAATTACTTCCAATCACTATGGAGTTAGTTTCATCGCGATAGATCATTTAGTTTAAAAAGTTAGACCGTTTTGTCACATTTTTTTTCATATGCCATAAAAAATATAAAAATAAAGAATTTAAAGAAAAAATTCCGTCGATAAAATGAAGCATAGATTGGATCTTCGATATGTGCACATTATAAAGACCAGCACTGTTTAACTGGCAAAATGTGGGTGCACCTCTGCCCAACCCTTCGATATTGGCGTGATGTTGATGTAAAACTAAAAAGCTCTTCATAAGACGATAGGAGATTATTACCTCATACGTGATACCCTCATGTCTATAAATTATTACGGCAACAACATGATCAGGTTTGTCCAGTTTTTGCTTTATAGTTAATAGTTCGTTACAATGTTATTAGTCAAGTTCAGAGCTGGTATTATTATTGTTTTTATGCAATGTCAGTAAACTAAGATTATAGGTTGAAGAGCTGCTGAGCAGGAAGGAGGAATGTAGCCATTGACTGAATGACGTATGGGCTCGTTCATACTACTTTCACATACTTACTTGAGACCAAATCTAAAAGTCGACATTTATGTGCAGTTTCTTCCTATTTATATGTGCTAGGTCTTAATAAATAATATAATTTAATAAAATTTAAAATATAATAAACACAAATTGGGTTCAAATTGTGGCTTAATCTTAACCCTTCGACCACATCTGGACTTCATGAAATCTTTTAAAACATCTGTCAACATTTATTAAACTCTCATAAATCTCTCTTAGATGATAAAACGATCAATGCTGTCTATAAATTGTATTTAAATATTAGAAAACCAGCCAAATATCTGCCTTTGTACAGAAGTGATAGTTGCCTATATTAGTTATTAGCTACAATGAATAACATTTGACTATAATGACTATTTTCCGGAGAGAGTAGCACAAAAACATGCGTTTGTAAGCTTTCATTATATATTCATTAAGGTCAGAATGATCTGAGAGAATTGATTATATCAACAGGTGTATTATTATTTACCTTTATGATACACACATACATGATGATCTAAACATGTTTCTGATCGTGAAATCAACTAAACTTTTAATTTACATATTATGAAGCACCTACTATTCTTCTGTCTTTCGTTACTATACCAGCAACTTGAACGTAATATTGTATCTTAGTAGGCCGAATAACCTTAATCTGGAATCATCTTACAAAAACACTTAATTTCATGTGAATCAATTGGTCACGCCACTATTTCGCTTACAAAATCAATTTCAAACTACGAATGTCGATCAAAAGTCGTGATCGTGATGCTATTACTTGCCATAACCATACCTAATATCAGTTTTGGTTGCGTCAACATGTAATCTTGGCGTAGCCATGTTTTAAAACTTTTAAAACCGTCGTCACTCCGGTAATGAAGGGTTAAGTCTAGCGTACCAGTTTGTGAATGACGTAAGTATGTCTAATGGTGTTAAATAGAGTATTTGATGGTGTTTAGATATAACATCAAATAGTTTATATTGCGTTTTGATAATTAAATGTTGCGCTCGTATTTTGTTTTTATTGATTAACTACGAAAGAAGAATAAAATTGTATTAATATTTTTGAAGAGAAAACTTCTTTAGGCGCGTTGGGCATTTTTGAGATGGGACTAAACCATTGATTTCGCGACACCGTGATGACACCACTTTTTGATCATTAAAAGACATCAACGCATTAGTTGCCGCGGGACGTATAGTAAAAAACATCAACGCGTTGATTACCGCGGCGCCGATTTTTTTTTTTTTTTTCATATTTTCATTTCTGTCGGCACTCCTGGAGTGCCACTGTTTTTTTTTATTATTAAATTAGTTTTGTTATTTTTATTAATTAAAAACTATAGTAATGTTATAAAGAGGTAAAATATGTTTGTTTGTTTGTATGTAGGGGGTAATCTCCGGAACTACCAGACGGATATGAAAAATTATTTTTGCATTGGATAGCCCAATTCTTGAGGAAGGTTATAGGTTCGTGGACGAAGTCGCGGGCAGCAGCTGCTAGTTACTTATAAGTATTCATGGTTAGTCTAATCGTGCGATTGATAATAATTCTGAGATCATTTTCCTCATAAGCTAAGATGCCTAAGTTCGTGATTTTGACTTCAGAACCAATTGAATTCAAACATTTAGAAATTCTGTGGAATGATGACGTCGAAGACTGATCATAGGTAGATCAAATGCAATTGAAGTGGATATATTTAGAAACCTGTTACGGTTAGCTATTTCTAAAGAGTCTTTAAAAGACCCTGAAAGAAATCGACACGTGTTTCACCTCTCAACGAGGCATCCTCAGGATGACGATTGACTTGTCACGAACTCGAACACGGCGTGTTGCTACACCAAGCACCGAGCGCGTTTTTTATAGTGGATTTCCGCAAGGTCACGCTTGAATCAATTAACTCATGATCAAAGGTCAAGGTATAAAGATATGCTTATAGGGAGAGAAGTGGACCTATGTAATCTCGAGTCCATTAAAAATAACACGTGCAAATTGCCTCAGCATTTCCGTGTGTATAGCAGCTCATATGAGTAACATTGTTTTCATACTGACTGCCTTGACGGTCTAGTGGTCACAAGCGCTAATGCTGAGCATGACGTCCTGGGTTCGATTCCAGGGTCGGGCGAAGTGTTTTCATCTGGAATTTCTCCGGGATTTTTCCCGGTTGATGGCAATAGCCTCCCCTATCACAAGGGACTTAAACATAACTGGCGAAATGTGGGTGTTACTATTGACACCCCTGCTTAACCTGTCGGGGGATACTGGCGTAATTTTATGTCATTATAGTTCAGTATTTAACGTCTTGTTTACTCCACATCACCTTTATTAAAAACATCCATCAGTTTTACAACGTCTCTAAAAACAAAGTCCAACTATAAAAATTACATAAAAATTATATATATTTTTATTACGAACAAAAACAGCGTACTGCGGAGCACTTAAAATGATTATTGTGCATTAAAATATTACGCTTCGCCCATTGGGTGTCGAGCAGTTGCCAAATCGCCTCCGTAACACAATAATAACCTCAAATATTACTTTTGTAGGAAAAGTTCGTGTTTTTCACGAATTTCATATAATCTCGAAAACTGCTGCGCCGTTTTGTATGATTACCTCGTTAAGAGATTGCTTAACTTTGGAAAGGTTAAAAGTTTTCTTGTAAATTTTTTGGTGTTTTTCTCCGTTGTTTTTTAAAACTTCCAGCTTTTTAAGGAAAATTCGTGTGCTATGGTGAAATGGTGACGTTAATAAAATTAATAAAATAGTCTACTTTCGCAGTCTCAAAAACTTTTACTTACACAGAGATTTTTAAGCTATACTTTTTTATTGTTTTTTTTTATTTTTATTTTTAACTTAGTGTTAATATAGCATAACTAGTGAATTAATGTTTAAAATCGGTCCATTAGTTTTTATTTGAGTTTATTCATTGCAAAAAAGATACAAATCTTTTCTCTTTATTTAAAATATTATATGTAATGTATTATAAAAAGGTAACATTTGTGAGTTGTCTACAGGGGGTAATTTTCGTAACTTCTGATGGGACGCTACACTATTAGCGAGTATGTTAGGATATACTTTAGGGAGTGCCTACGCTGCCAGCGCCGGTTGCTGAATAGGCTGCCGGCACTGAGTTTGGAAAAATAAGCGGATAACGGGTTGGCAATTTGGCATATTGGAGTAGATAGGCGGGCTAGGCATAATTTAAAAAACACGTAATAAAGCATTATTTTTTTCCAGTATTATATTTCCATAATCAATGATTTCCATAATCCAGTAATCAAATACAAAGTATCAGGAACCGAACTAGTTAGATTAGGTTAAATACTCGCAAAAAAAGTTTATTTAGGTTAGGTTAAAACTGTAACCCCAAAAACGACTAGAATATGTAGAAAAAAAATACTTTAGTTAGGGTTAGTTAGTTGGAGTTCTGAATACTGGAAGGGAGTCCATAAACGCCGCGCCGGCCCCGGTGTCCATGGGAGCCGGCGGTGCCGGCCACAGAGTATGTAATGTCGATGTTTTGCCGGGAGCCGATGTTTTTAATCTCGGCTGCCGGCAGTAATGTCCTTTTTTTCCAATGGCGTTATTTTTGGGAGCCGGCGCCGGCAGCGGAGGCACTCCCTATATTTTAGGTTAATACAAAAAAAAAAAATCACGCGGTCAATGTTGCGGGCAGTAGCTAGTCTTTTCCTTTAGTTATACATTTCTAGATACATTCGTTTTCGTTTTAAGTAAGACTCGTTAAGGCGCCGCTCGTCGCGCGACGAGCGGTGTCTTTGTGTCGCGTCGCGTGTCGCGCCTGTTTGAAAGACCCTTTATAAGAGTAAAAAAAAAAACTTATTAATTTAAATACCTACTAAGATATCGCAAAAAATATCAAACTCTTCTTCATAACAAAATCGTCACAAATAATGAATACAACTTTACAACAATCTTATCTCAAACAACGCTATCTAGCCAATTTTAAACAGCTGATAATCACTACATTCCTTTTCACTGAAGTGATACTTATCATTCCCTAATATTACAGTATAGCTAATTATTCTAAACCTGCTCTAAAACGCCACTGTCCATTCTAATACACTAATTTTCCTGTGGCTTGGTACGCTTGCCAAATCGCGCTTCGAACATCGGCATGGTGTGTTTCATAAGCGACCAGCGATTCTGGACACTGACCCAACGGCTCTTAAATACGTCAGCTTAGGTTGAGCTATAAAATGCAAACAACCCAGTTTTGTGGTATCTTAGGTGAAGTGAAGATTTTACGGCAGACTGGGTGTTATTTCGTGTTTTGTGTTAGTCAATAGTCTTCTTAAGTTTCTTACTCATCTCTAGTCTTTCTTTCCTTGTAGTGCTTACTGGTTCAGTTATTCTTTTTTCTCCCTTTGCTCTTATGAATTCCACCACAAACTTCAGCATAGACATGTTTCTGGAATGTCTGTCAGTTAATGAGGTGTAACGCGGATTGCCAACTTAATGTTATTATACAGCCGACAATACAGAACGTCATTACAACAAAAAGCGAAATTATATTTTGTGTTTTTGTTGGTAATAATGATCTTGTGTGTTGTGGACTGGAAAGATTGTACTCTAAACAAAGGAATTTAATAACTTGAGAATCATCGCTTTTTTCTGGCTTCGGGAAGCCTGAACTAGACTCTGATCGGTAAACCTGACAATTCTTGTGTTGGCTTTTTGTTTGCGATAAGCAAGGCTCGGATGCCGGTAAAATTTTCAAACCGATATTATGTAATTTTTAAATTCAGTTTCGCTCGTAGAAACCGTTTTTTTAAACCCGTTTTGGAGGAGTCTTTACATAAAGGTTTTTTGGATTAAACGGTTTAGAGCAATTTTAACCGGTATTTTGTTTACTTTTTATTCAGCGCGGCGTCGTATAAACCGGTTAGCTCAGGTTAAAATAAAGTTCTTAAAACGTTCACGTTCTTAAGAAAAGTTCGGAGTAAAACCTAAATAAACCGGTTTTCGCCGATATTTTTTAAACCGGTTCCGAGCGATAAGTTCAAGATCATATAAGTTTGCTTGAGGTTTGAAATTGATTCGGTTTTCGGTTTTTAGAAACTTTTCTGGGATTGCGCGACTGGGCTCGCGTGGTGGATGATGGCCCATTCCCTCTCACAGAGAGGAGGCCTGTGTCCCAGCAGTGGGAACATTATAGGCTGTATTGTGTAGCTAAGGACCAGATATTTCCATCCGTTGCGAGCCCAGTTTTCGCATTTATTACGAAACAATCCTTCATAGCATCTGCTTTATCACTATACGAATAGGTTAAATTGTTGTACCATGAAGTTTTCTTAGAAATTGTTGCGCCAGTCTGCACGAGGCTTTATTCCATTGATCTCTTCGCTTGTCCGTGTAACTCTTATTCAATCTCTAATCTCAATCAGCTCACAAATCACGTCACTAATAGCTCCAAATACAGATCCCAAACTCAATATCCGGTTACTAAAAGCTGGTAGACTTAACCCGGTTAATTCCGGACAGTGTCCGGGTAGTGTCCGGGCAGTGTCCGGCCAGCTATCCACCGCAGAGCTTTAATTGGTGTTCTAGAATACTGCGTTTAGGAGGTATTAAATGTAATAACGGTACTGAAATTGCATTATAATTGGTTGAAGACGAAGTTATATAGTTTTATGGAATTCGTGAAGGAGACTTTGGGCTAGTTATATCCATAGGTTGTCAGTAGAGAATACAATCCCGAGCATGTTTTTCAATCCCGGGCTTACGGGATTTTTGAAGCCTTTTCCCGGGATCCCGGGCCTATCCCGGGATTAGACTATGTGGTTTCTAATTGGGCTAAAATAAAAAAAAACACGAGTAATTAAAAAAAAATGTCTTTAATGTCTTTGCAAAACACAAATCAGAATAATTATAAGAAATGAAAACAAGAAATTAAAAAACAGCACAAAATAACTATTTAGAATTTCGAAAATATAATCGCAGAAATATCAAAGCATCCAATGTTTGACTTCCGAGCCTGCTTCGTAGTTTATTGCCAACATAAGCAGCAGCTGAAAACGCACGTTCAGCTTCTACGCTGGTTGGAGGAATAGAATAGTTAGTGTGTATGGGTACCTTACGTATTGTACGAGTTGCTTTTTGTCGTACGAAATGTATTAAAATAATCTAGGCAAGGTTATTTTCAAGGCGCAACGGACTACAAACTAGACTTGTTTGTGGCAATCCCGAAAATCCCGAGATTAGCCAAGTACAGTCCCGGGATTTTCGGGGCCAGAAAACAGTCGGGATCCCGGGATCCCGAGATTTGGGATCCCGGCATTGTATTCTCTAGTTGTCAGGGACATCGACGCGAAAACTTTTACCATTTCAGTACATGATTCTGAACCCCCATGCGTTGAAATTTCTCGACGGTTATTTAAAAAAAATAAAAACAGCTGTTTCATAGAAAAGTGCAATACCTACGCGCTCAAAATGTATGGAACAGCTGATGTTTTTTTTTTTTTAACATCCAACGAAAAATTTCAACGGTAACAGTTTTCGCGTCGATGTCCCTGCCACCCTGTATAGGCGTATCGAAAGATATGTGAGGTTAACGGTTAGGTTACGGACTTAGTCGTGCGAAACACTGTTTTTGGTTAATGTGATAAATAACTTGTTATGGAAAAGATTATGGAGTTTGTCATAGAAATACTTATAATTGTGTTACTTTGAAGAACCATTTCGTCTTCGTTATACTTCAGGTTTTCGTTTAACAGTGTCAGAATAGTAAATTACTGTCGCGGCCTGCAACAGGGGCATTGATAGACAATCGTGAAAATGTGGGGCGAGGGACACATGCGTGAGTCCATCAATGCCTAGTTGCGGCCAAGGCTTGTACTTTTCGCATATAATTCGCGAAAATTCAAACTAAGTAAATTAATTATAAATTCTAGTATCAATGACGAGCAAAGATAATTTTTCACGCGCCAATATGTTCATTTTTTTCTTCTTTACTTTAAAAAACTATATTTGCAAGCCAAATCGAAATTTAAATAAAATCTTTGATAAGTTACCTCCTTGGTTGCCATGTGACGAAGTAAAAAGTTCGTTCCATTTTTAAATAACACGACAGATATGAATTTTCATACAAACATTGCCGGACGGGACCTCGCATGTATTCGACCAGTATTTTATACCAGCATTTTCCATTTATCTCGAAGGAGGTTGTCAAAATTATGTTCGAATTTCCAAGCATGTTTGAGAAAATAATTTAAAAAAAACGAAACTGTTAAGCGAAAGTTCTTATTCCAAGGTTAAAATTTAAACATAGAGAATAACAACTGTTATTAAACCTGGCATTACAGATGGGATGACAGCATTAAAAGATTACATACAAATTCGTCACCTCATCCCAATGACAATACTCCGAAAGTCGACCCTAACACAAAACAGACAAAGTCCAATTTTCCGCAGAAGAATCAAAGCTGGACCGCAGATCAAATTGTTCTGCGGACGACATATGGCTGACGGTACGGTTCTTGTATGGTTTTCGGTTTTTGATTACAAAATCATATTTAGGATAAGTATCGTGTTATGTGACTTGTTAGTTTTGGGCGGGCCCTTTTGGGTAGGAACGGTTTCTGAACATTATTTTTTGGTTCGCCCTCGACCTTCATGGTTCTCCGTGAGAATGAAAGGACCAATAAGACCGAAGGACCACGCCGTTTTACTGAATAGAATAAAAATATATACCATCATTAATAATTAGATATTCGTACGTACTGAAGTTCGGGTAGAATTGGGTCTCCATTATGTCACTGTATCACTTTAATACGCGGAAAAAGATTATTATATTATATATATAAAAGGTTTGTATCTGGTACACGACTTCTGGTAGAAGGATATTGCATTATTGCATTATTCCTATACCAATTTATAACGCGAATGTCAATTTTTTTTTTATAAATAATATATTATTTTTATATTATATTTATTTAAACCACAATAGAGATAGATGCTAATTCAATATCAATAAATATAATATTTCAAGAGCCTTTTTGTTAGAAAATCGTATTGAAACGAATTCTATTAACACAATCACGCCTTTTTCCCCGAAGGATTAGGCAGAGGTGTACGTGTACATCCACATTTCGCCAGTTATATTAAGTTCCATGTAATAGGGGTCGAGCCTATTGCCTTCAACCGGCCACAAATCCAGACTCCGGGCTGCTACTGAGAAACTCCAGATGGTAAAACCCAATAACACTTTGCCCGACCCGGGAATCGAACTCAGGGCCTCATGCTTAGCAGTAATGCGTGCGACCACTAGACCAACGAGCCAGAATTGTATTAAATAATAATAATTATTATCGGAAACACGCGCCGGGCAGGTGGTCTTGCGATCGTATTGAGTACAGCCGATACCCATACCCCATTGTAGGGATGTCAGTCAAACGTTTTGAATGTAGTACCACGTTTCTTAGAGATTTTTTCGATTGCCTATTATACCGTAGTGTAGGTCATATATGTCATGTTCTTTTGAGGTAGAAAGCTTATTATTTAGGTAGGCACTAGACAATAGTCGCAGCAATGAATATTTTTTATCGAGTAAATTAGTTTCTCTACTTTTTTTTTCATTTCTTTGTCTTCCTTGACACCAAAAATCATGCCTAAATTAATTGTATCTCCTCAAGATCTAGTTTGATATAACCGTTAAAATCTATAAGAGATTCGTTGGTGCCTTATTCTTACTTTCGTTACTAACAACTGCAACAACACAACTCGCAAAAACCCCGATTAACGCAACATTACCTCGCTCTATTAATCACAAGTCGTCCGATATCGCGCAAAAAATTAACATTATATTCAGTATCTGATGCGTGACAGCCCTGACCATCTGCCTGCTTACACAGTTTAAAGGAACCATTCTAGTATAATAGTATCTTTGTTCCAAAAGTGGGTGCGAAGTTAACAGTGCCTTATTGTGAATTTAAAAAAAAAAACATTTCTACCTCTTGTGCGAAGCAGATGTTCAAATTTAGAAATGTAGAAAAAATATATGGCTTGCCAAAGTAGTCAATTATGTGTGGCAGAATAAACGGATATTAGCTTTCTCTCGTGGTATTTGTTTGATTTGTATTTTTTTTTTTTTGAGAGTATCCCCAAATTATTTTTGTAAACAAAGTAATAATCGGCAAATTTAGTATAAAAAGTTATTTACTAGTACAGCTGTTTTTTTTTTGACGTTGTTAAAAATATTGATCATCTCTGTTGTAATATAATTTGTCTGATTTTTGTTTTTTGTTGTAGTGTTTACGATCTAGATAAATTTTTACAGCACCGTCAAAATATTCCATTTCAAGTTCGGCTATTACTTAAATTCGACAACCTCTAAATCGGGCAGACCTCATTATTAAAATAACGTGGCCTTAAATTTAAAGAATATGGCCTTTATGAAACAGCCTTAAAGCTGATGCAAAAAATATAATTATAATAAACTGCAATTGGCTATCGTTACCCTACTTCTAAATGAACAGACATTAGGGGGAAATACATATTATAAATGATTTTGGGGCAGATATTAATAATTTTGTCGCAAACGTTAGCCGAATATAAATAAAGTATTAAATATTGAATATACAGCGTGTTGATTTTATTTACAGTTTTTGTTTCAAAACAAGTTGCCTAATCAAAACGAATTACATGAAATATAAATAACCGATTCCCTTATGAATCAAACAACACTATTCCATTTGTATTTTTCTTTTTTCAATCTGCACATTGCTTTTACAAAATTACCGCTTTATTTGTTTTCTTGCTCTAATCTTTTCCGCCACGTATTGTAAAACGTCAGTTTACCAACAAAATAAACGGGCACCTATCTATTATGTTTTTACGCCCATATTTCGAGTTCCTGATCCCATAAACACGAATTATTTCCCTCTTGGATGCGTGATACACGCAAATGCTGGACTTTTTACAACTTCCCTGACAGGAGAAAGTTGTTTTATTATGTGTCTATGTAGATTATCGTTTTGTGTTCCATTCAATATGATAGTCCTGCCGTTATGTTTATTGCATGATTGGATATAAAATATCGTGAATTGACATCAATAAAATTACACTTCAGTCACGAACATTTAAATGGCACTTGCAATGGGTAATTTCTATGTACTGGATTTAGTACTTACCGTCAAGTAACTCTCAACAAATAATTAAATCGAAGACATTGCCTACTACTCTATGTATATATGCAATAGTATTCAAATAGCAGATAAAAAAAATCGCAGCTAAAAAAACTTACCAGCACGTTTCGCAATCGCTCATTATTCCAGTGACACATTTACAGTTAAACCATTCCTTATGAATACCACATGGCCATCCTACCATCTGTAATTTCTGTAATTAAACCTACTGTATAAACATTACGTAATTTTTACTGCCAATAAAACACCCTGTATCGTCCAGCGTACAATCAATAAAAGCAATATTTACAAAGTGTATTAATGATGGAAATCCCCCTGTATTCCGAACACATCTGCAATACATTTTATTGTCCACATGGGTACCATTCGTGTATGTTATTGAATCCGTGGCATTTTAGGTACCCCAGGGCGTACGTGGATTAATTTTTTCTCGCCCTTATTTTTGGGGCTTTTCTGTGTTCATTTGGGGAAATAAAGAATTGGTGTGAAAAGATTAGGGCTTTTTTGTGTTGGATAAATTATTCATCTCGGAAAATAAAACGTTTAGGTGCATGAAGTCATAAGTAGCGGATGCAGTGATATAATAACTTGATAACGTTAATGTGTAGCTTTGTAGTTTTGACTAGTTAGATTATTTTCCATTAACCGCCTCTGTGGTTCAGTGGTTAGACCACCTGTCTTAGACCCAGAGGTCCCGGGTTCGATTTCCAGTGGGGGCAAAATTTTCTGCTCGGTTTGGTTGGTGGTGGGGCTTGTTCCAAGTCCGCCTGTCCGCTACCACCATCTCATCTAATCCTGTCGCCTTAATAACAATTTAAAAGCATAATTGTGTTACGGCAGTTAGAGGTAAGATAGCCAGTTCCTCTGTGGTTGAGGATCCCTGGTGAAGCTCGCTTCCACCTTCGGCCTGATCATCACTTACCATCAGGTGAGATGTAGGCCAAGAGCTTCCAGGCAGTGAAAAAGAAAAAAAATATTATCTTTTCTATAATATCTAGGTACAGCACATTTATGTTTTTGAGCTTGTCTAGACAAAATATTATTATTCACCCTTTTCACCCCAACAGAGTAAACAAATTATACATTAAAAAAGGTCATACAGATTTTGAATTTTTTCATCCGAATACGTTATTTTTCACATTCTATCGACATTCAAAGAAGTTTTTTAATTTTCGGGTCAACATATAATGTAAGCTACAAATCTTTTGCTAATTTTATTTTTTTTAATTTTCTATACATTTGGATTCAAGAGCTTTGTTTCAATCTGAGTTATTATTAAAACTAGTTGTAAGTTAGACGGGTACTAAAGCTGGGGGATATTGGAATGGATATAAAAGATTTTATTTTTCCTTTCTTGGTGAGATTCCAAAGTTTTGATTACACAATATCCAACAAAATGAAGGTATTTGAAATATATTTTCATGAAAACAACAATTTTTGGTTTTGGTCCTTGTGTTCCCAGACTTATAAAACAGGGGAAAAGGGACTAAGATTTTAAAGGAGGCTCTAAATTCTAAAAGATAGGTACCAGCCTCCTCCTAAATGACAAACTGCAGTCACCAATCCATCAGCAAAGCGTGTTGGTATTTAAAATAATTCTCTATTAATAAACAGTTACCTAGCTTATTCTACAGTGGATTATGGGCAGAATGTGGAAGGAAATAATTCACCATTCAAAAATTGGTAATTTGCTTTGGAAAACATCGTGAGGAAACCGGCATGTCCTAAAATCAAAAAAATCGAAGTTCAGTGAACTCAAACTCAAAGCATTTATTTCAAATAAACCAATTAGGTACAGGTAGATACTTTTGAATTGTCAAGGGGTCGGTCAGTCAGAAAGATGAAGCTAGTTGTCCGTTCCAAAGCGTAGTAGGTACCTATGGAGAAGAACGGGCAAGAAACTCCACGGACACTCTTTTAAATAAAAATATTGTTACAAAATATTGGTTACATCATTCATGTTGAAATTATACATGTGAGAACAATGTAGAAAGACGTGCACATTAAAAGCGTCCATAATAAAAATATAAAAAAAAAACAATTCAAAAATTAAAATAAACCGTGGCAGCTAAGAGATGACCAGTCCCTATTGACGGCGCCCGTTCACGAACATGACGCATGGATCAGCACCATTTAGCTCAACTATTTTGAAGGAAACTTAATGATCCAACACACACGCCACTATCAGCGAGACATTTGAGTGAGCATGACATTCTCTAGCCGCCAGGGCACATTCAAGTCAATGAAAGACGTACCCAGTAAATGGTAGCTTTATGGAATGTACATGGTCACAGTGCTCACATATGTGATATGCAATTATACATCATCAACGTCTATGAGCCCGCACTGGGCCCGCGTGGTGCATTACGGCCACTCCCTCTCACAGGGAGGAGGCATGTGTCTCAGCATTATGAATTTCCTTCATATGAGTGTTCTCAAAAATCCAAAGAGAGCTTATGTATCAAAAGACCACAATTAAGTACCTCTTTCAGAAGCTTCTTACTTGCTCGGAAATTAAAAGTTGAGTATGTAAAATGGAACCCGCATAAACCCGAAATAAATAATTCAAAGTCAAAACTTTGACGGGAACCGACCTCCTATAAACTCAAACCTTTAGCGTCGCTAAGTTAGAAATACTTAACTAACTTCTAAGTTAGAGCTTACTTAGGATATTCGAGGCTTTGAGTACGTCCACAATATCTTGGGAACCTCAGTAGATTTGTGTATTTCAAACTTTGTGAGAAGTTTTAACTTGGTTTTTTGAACTGCACTTTTTTATCATCTTTCATAGAATGCCTGGCGTTAAAATTTCTAGACTGTGAGCCGCAACTTAGGCTTATTGGTTAATTCGCACGAATTTAGTAAAATAAGTGTACATTTTTCCTTAACTTTATTGCATAAAATTCAAAATGTGCCAATGGCTTAATACATATTTATAGAGTTGTCGATTCACCCACAAATAAATTAACTTCGTGCAAGTCGCCTCAAGAAGAAATAATATTAACTTAAAAAGTGTCATTTCGCCCGATTCGGGCGAGTAAATTCGTGCGAATCAACCAATAAGCCCAACTTACTTTTAAAATCATATTTTGTTAGATAAATACTGAAACTATGAAGATACACTGCGACTGTAGTCATCTCCAACGTTCTTTATTCCTACAGCTTTCAGTCTCCCGCCAACCTGTATATTTAAATCTATATTAATAATAATAATATTATAAAAAAGTATAATCAGTGAGTTTGTATGTAGGGGATAATTTTCGGAACTACTGAACCGATTCCGAAAATTTACTAATGGGAAGCTACAGTATTGCCGATAGTAATTTAATGTTATAATAAGAAATTTCACGCGGGCAGAAGCTAGTATCTAAAGGTGCTCCCTCACCACGAGCATTAATTTGTAAATTGTAATGTAACATTTAAAATTCGATTTCGAGCATTATTGCAAACTGTAATGATCGGTTTGCCTCCCTCACTGATGTACCTAATGCTCGAATTGTATCATTACAGGTTGCGAATTGTAATGCTCGATTCTCCTCCCTCACTGATGTAATGCTCGAATCTGAACTGTTACATTACAGACGAATACTCGTGATGAGGAAGCATCTTCACGAGTATTCATCAATATGATGGTCATGTCATAACTTCTAACAGACTCCAATTTGTATCCTAAATGGGTAAAAAGTAGACCACAAAATCAATCCAAACATCTCGCCTCACATAATATTCGTTACACCTAGCATAGATTGTCTTGGGAATATATCCGAAGTCCTACCACGATTTGCCACACTCCAGATTTTTTATCGTTCCACAAAATCAAACCAAAAGTTAGTTAGACCGAATATAGCCAACAATTAACTTCAACAAAAATCCGCCACTTTGCAATTTTTTTACACTCATTCTAACAATTAGGTGGTTTTTAGCGGAAAATCGTTCAGAATTCGGCAGAGCCAAAAAATCTAGACGCGACCAATGGCTCATGAAGGTCAGCTGCTATTGCATCATAGTTTATTTAGATCTTAAAACCAAACGCTATAAAGTTAAAAATTCCTTGGCAGAAGTAATTATTATTATCGGTATACTGACCGACTGTAACATTTGGCAGCCAATTGATAACATTAATTACATCCTTGATTTTATAAACATTATTAACTTTGGCTTTATTTGCCAGCTTGTCTAATGGGTTATTTAAAAGTGTACTATTTACCTTGTAATTAAGGCACTTAATAGTTTGCTAAAGCACTTAGGACTTTTTGGTCACACGATGCATTTGTGCAGTTTCGCAATTCGTCTATTGTTGAATCCGTTCTGTCAATTGACAAAATGGATTTGCTCTCATACACAATAAAATTGACATACGCAGTTGTGACATACGCAATAAAATTGTGACACCCGATTGTTTGTTGAAGAATCGGGTCAACTTTGTCACTGTGTTACTACAAAAATGATGAAAAATGTAGTTCTTTTATTCTTTACATAAATGAGAATGACATAATACCGTAGTAAAAATAGCCTGACTGTCCAAGGTGCACCACTCTTGGAGGGTATTTGAATGCTATTAGGTAGGTACTTAAATAGCAGTGGAGACCCAGTGATAACGGCCGCGACTTACGAGATGTATGTAGGTTGTAGGTTCAAAACCTGTCAGGCGCTTTACTTTGTGTAAATTATTTCATCACCACTGCTCTCAAAACAGTGAAGGAAAACATCGTGAGGAAACCGGCATGTACTAGAACCAAAAATTCGAAGACATATGACATCTACCAACCCGCACTGGGCCCGCGTGGTAGAGTACGGCCCACTCCCTCTCACAGAGCGGAGGCCTGAGTTCCTGGGCTCAGTGGGCTGATTATGCAATTAAATCTTGAAAATATCGTTCTTCTTGAAAATATACTAGAAAGTTGGTTGCTTTTAATTTAAACTCAGGCAATTAGTTGATAAAAAAAAGTCGCTGGCAAGCACATAATTTACTTTTATAATTAATTCAAACTTTTTCTTTTTTGCAGATACAAAGTGAACGCAGTGTACAGTGGTGGAAAAGTTTTAGTTCAGCATAAGTATTAATAAAAAGTGTGAAAAATGTGTTAGTTCATCATGTCGCAACGGTGGCGCTGCGGTCGCATTACGTGACGTTTACAATCCAAGATGGCGGATTCGAGTCCCGCCAATTCTATCATCGAGGGTACTGTTAAGTTTCGCGATGGAAAAAAGGTGGGTACCTAATCCAATTAATCAAGTTACTGTCTTTTTAAAGTCGAGATTTTTCGTTTTTTTTATGGCGAGACAGAAATCGAATCATTACTGAAGACTGTTTTTTATCTCGATTTATATCAATTCACATTTATGGCTAAGAAAAGCGAAACTGTCATGTGACTGGTCCATTTGTAACAATACAGATGATAGTGATGCATTTTATAGCAATAAGGACTAAAGCTGGCATGAAGATAATCATCTACATACCTCCAAATATAAATTGCACTTCATGGCTATCAGTCATCAAAGATTTGTTCATTAAGGGTCTTACAAACAGGCGCGACACGCGACGCAACACAAAGACACCGCTCGTCGCGCGACGAGCGGTGTCTTTGTGTCGCGTCGCGTGTCGCGCCTGTTTGAAAGAGCCTTTAGTACCAGGCACTTCATCGCGTGAGGTTCAGATTCAAAGAAGCATTAAGGGGCCGTGCACGAAATCGACTGATTTTGATCAATTTTGTTCATTAGTTGTGAGAAAGACATAATTTAAACAAAATTATTTGTGATTTGAAAAGTCTAATTCTGTGTCTTGTACATAGCGGAAAGGGATTTTTCAAATAAATTAAGGATTCGTGGAAATGCACTAAAATTCTCAACAAGTTTTCGAAAAATCGACGCGAGACTGACGTTTAATCGTTCGAAGAAACTATGGTCTACTTGTACATAGGGGAACCACTTTTTTCAACTTCCGTAGAAAATATAGCAGAAAAAAATGTTGAAACAACCTATTTTTTTTTTTATCCTGTCAGTATTGTATTTTTTCCTATAATTTAGCAAAAAATTACACACTAATGTGCGATTTTTAAATTTCTGTCTTTAGCTGTGTTTGAAATAGAATCAAAATTTTATTTTATGATTATACTATATCTTCATTAAGTAAATCAAAGGCGAAATAAACCATATTTTCGAGAACGCAAAAGTGATGCAACTATTGACTGACACGAATGGTTTAGCGTCACGAAAACTGTACATATATACTTACACTGTGTTAATGTTTCAATTATTTCAAGCTTTCTTACAATTATATAAGTTATTGACGAAAAAGGGTTTTTTTCGTGCATGGAGCCTTAACTCTTTCGCAGTCTGAATTAATTTAAAGAATTAGAACATATAAATTCAAGAAGGTACCGAAGTACCGATACTAACATTTGGCTGTTCAAATTTAATATTACATATCAAAACTTATCACAAAATTCAAACTAAAGTAGCTACTAGAGACGAGCCTATCTAATCGATAACCAGAAATGTGTCATGTCGATAACGTGTGTTTACGCACTTTTACTACGACCGGTAGTTTCTGAGAACCTCTTGACGGATATCCTTGTGTGGCTATGATTTTAAAGGTGAAACACGTATGGAAATTATGGGAGTGGCTGATATGGTGGTAACTAGGCTGTTGTGTCGAAAAGGGAGAGTTTAATAGCCAGAACTGCCTAACAATTTAGCCGTCTACAACACGTAAAATTTTAAACGGAATTGAAAATCGTCATTACCACATCAGCATAAGCCTATCGACTCCTCTCTAATTGCGCGCCTGGGACTTCGATTTTCAGCTACTTTAATGCATTCATTACCAAATGCCCTGCGTAGATCTTCGCTCCACCTAGTCTAAAAGCGTTTTCTATACAATTCTCTCTTGATGTTGGTTAAGAAAATCCGGGAACCATGTATCTTGTTGCCGTAGCAAAATAAGAGAGTATTCGCTTACTGCTACACCAGTACCCTAATTGCGTAATGCACGATCAATCACAATTTGTGTTTCAATTTGAAACAGATTGCTAATCCATTGCTTCATAAGTTGGAAAAAAAATCCGCTCAACAACGTAAATAACGCAATGAATGTTGTTGAACTGAAAATTTGTCATAATCGTTTACGAAAATAAGTTATGCAATTAGGGTACAGGAACTCCTTAACATCGAACCAAAAATCTTAGTTCCCTGCAGCACGCTTAGCATGAGCATAATAGAAATGGATTTTGTCAACGGAAGAATAGACAAAGTGACAGATAAACACTCACAATCTGTCATTTTGTCTATTCTTCCGTCGACAAAACCCGTAGAAAAACCGTTTCTATGGTTATCATGCTACTCCTGCTGGAGTCTCTTTGAATCTGTGCCAGCCCTAACACGCCTTCCGCATCAGAAAATTACTTACCATAACCGAAGCATCTTGTCTCTTAACTAATGAGCGACCATTATTATGCCAACGTAAACCTTGGCCACATGCCAACAAGATCTTATGGCCAACAGCCTATTCTTACCCAGGAATGCAAATATTATTACTTGGATCGAATATTATGGGAACCTAGGACCAAATTATTATAACAATGATAATAAAGTTTTGACGTTAAATGTATTAGTCACATTAGTTCTTGCGCCCTTCGATCGTATCTCCATGCAAATTGTGAGTCATAGGCGTAGGTACTTCCTGGGTTTCAGTACGATTTTATAGCCATGTGTCATAATTTTAATTGTATGCAGATTCGGGAAATAAATGATAAGTATAAGTAATAATATATGCTATGCTTGGAGTTTTCCTACGTTATCGAATCAGAAATGAAGAGCCGAATAGCCCGAAGAATTGCCAAACTTAAGCGGCAGTGGGCAGGGCACATTGCTCGCAGAACAGATGGCCGATGGGGCCGAAAGGTTCTGGAGTGGCGACTGCGTATTAGAAGACGTAGCGTTGGAAGCCCCCCACAAGGAGAACCGATGACCTAGTGAAGGCCGCAGAAATCCGCTGGATGTGAGAAGCACAGAACCGGTCGAAGTGGCAATGCTTAGGGGAGGTCTATGTCCAGGAGTGGACGCCTTTCGACTGAAATGATGATAAGTAATAATGTTTTTGGTCCTTCAAATTAAAAATTTGACTTGTTTGTAGAATTTACTGTACAACCATTAATTATCATCATCATTTCAGCCGAAAGACGTCCACTGCTGGACACAGGCCTCCCCAAACACCGCTACTTCGACCGATTCTGTATTTCTCGCATCCACAACCATTTCTACAAATGAATGTTTTACTTAATTCTATTTCTTTATGTCAACATTTATCACCCAATGAGTGAATCCTAACTAATATTATAAATGCGAAAGTGAACTTGTTTGTTTGTTACGCTTTCACGCTAAAACGGCTGAACGGATTTGGATGAAATTTGGCACAAGGGTAGACTATGACGTGAAGAAGGACAAAAAATACCTTTTATCCCGATATTTTCACGGGATCGAGACTAATACGGGTGAAACCGCGGGGCGCTGCTAGTTATTTTATAAAAGTCTGTTTTTGTTAAAGGATTTAAATCATTCTGAATTGGTATTCAAACTGCTGACATAGGAAATCTTAACGTCAATCACTCTTGTGGTTTCAAGTGAAAAATTGGTCCATTCGACCATGATGGACATTTTTATTCGTATTTTTTTTCAACATAGATTAATTATTAATGTTCGGTGATATTTATTATTGGAAAACATTTTCATATCAGTATCAGTTTGAGAGCTTGTAGATAAACATGTTATCTCGCCCTACATACAAATATTATGCATCACTTCTGAATGACAATACTGTTATTGTAGGCAAACATGTTGGTAGTAATGGCGCCTAGTAGATAGATTGCAGAGTGGTTTGAAATAAGTGAGTAATTATAATTAACTTCCTAGTTATGGAGGACCTAGTTACCAAGGCTCGGATACCGGTTAAATTTTCAAACCGTTATTATGTACTCGACGCAAAACCCTTTAAATTCGGTTTAGCTTGTAGAATCCGTTTGTTTTTATCCGGTTTTGGATGAGTCTTTACATACAGTTTTTTTTTTCGGATTAAACGTTTTAGATCAATATTAACCGGTTTTTTGTTATTTTTTATTCAGCGCGGCAGCCTCACAAGTAGTCACAAGTTGCAACGCGTTTACCGACATGCCGGTCGTCGTATAAACCGGTTAATTTAGGTTAAAATAAAGTTCTTAAAACGTTCACGTTCTTAAGAAAAGTTCGGAGTAAAACACAAATAAACCGGTTTTCACCGGTATTTTTTAAACCGGTTCCGAGCCTTGCTATTTACCTATCTCAAGATTCTGTAGTTATATTGAATTGAATCTGTAATCAATTGCTCTATTAATTTCTATGACTAGTGAGTGTTATTCAACAACAACAGTTATTGTTTTAGAATTATTTGAAAGCATCATAGTTTTATTTTAATTTTGGGAGGTATTTCCGGAAGAACTGATGAAGATTCTTAATGATATCATTTCCGCATTCCGGTTTTTTTTTGGGTTGAATGATTGATCACTGACTGTAGGTATACATACGGCTATATATATACCAAGCTATATACATTACCAGTATAAGCTGATCTCGAATTGTATAGGATTTCCGTACAATGCGAGGTCAGTTTATACTGGAAATGTATAGCTTGATGTGTAGCCGTGTGTACAGTCATTCTTGGTGTGACTTTTATATTTTATATCTTCGTATTTTCAGCTCGACGTTGTCAACAGTGGCTCATGTAACAAGATTGGTAGTATGTCTAATTACATGTCTTCTGAAAAATATCTGAAGCTAACAAATATGTCAGAGGGGTTTTTTGCCCATCTCCGGGCAGCTAGGTACCTTAACCGTTGTCGCTACAGAAAAACGGTCTTAGGACACTGTCTTCAACATTTAGAGGCATTTTCACGGATTTTGAAAAAATAGTAGACGGCAAGAAAACTGGCAATTTTCCCAAACAATTCATTCCATAATAAGACAAAATAAATAAAACAGTAAACATGAAAATCATCCAATATTTCGTAAGTACCCACAGTTTTATCGGCCTATTCACCACAGCAAATTATTACAACAAAAAACGTTTAATGGCAGCCAATTTGTGGCGATACGAAACACGAACGCAACAGTACGCCGTTGTCATCGCGTTAATTAAAACGCCAGTGAGCAATACGCCGATCCGATACGCCGAGCGGTCAATACGCGGTTGGCAATTAATTTTGTTACGGTTGGCTTAAGTAGAAAGAGAGAATGATTAAAAGTAGAATCAAGTGCTTTTAATTAGTAAGTTCTTGTCTAAGAAAGCGAAATGATTACTCCTTTTGAGATAAATACGTGAATAGGTGTCAACTGCCTCGTTGGTCTACTAGCAAGCCCTACTGCTGAGCATGAGGTTCGATTCCCGGGTCGGGCAAAGTGTTATTGATTTTTTTCCATCTGGAATTTCTAAGTCGGAAATCTAAATTCGTGCCCGGTTGATGGCAATAGGCTCGCCCCCTATGACATGAGACTTAAATAATATAACTGCCGAAATATGGGTGTACTATAGGTACACGTCAGCCCAACCCTGTATGCGTGATGTTATGAAACCAAAGATATACTAAAACCAAAATTACTCTAATATCTATTGTACCATATTCTGCCAAAAAATATTTTTGATTTGATTTGATGTAGTGTTTATGTAGCATTCGCAGTCCATTTCTGAATTAGGAAAACACAAAAATAACTGCATTCGAAAATTCTGTTCCAAAATCAAAAGTTAGCAGAACAGTCTTTAGCTCATTAAGCCTAAAGGCAAGTGTACAAAGTCCCCCATTTCTGCGAAAAAGAAAAAACCAATCATGCTGATGCGTGTTGAATGCAGTAGTGTAAACACAGCACTACAAAGAGTTAAAGCGAATGGAAACGCATGGCGCTGTGTAATGTGTAATTGTCAAGTTGAGCGCACCGGTCAATGTGAAGACAGGCGTAGGGATACTGCAGTCCTTTCCTTAAATTGTATCTCTAATTTTGCATCACTGTCAAAATTAAAGTGATCTTTATTCTTGTTGCTATAAGGTTCCTGTTGGGTTGATGCTTGGTGTAAGAGGTTAAATAACTGTGAAAGACGAGCAAGGCGCTTAGTTTGTGTTGAGGTAAAGCTTTGCATTAATAATATAGAGTAAGGAAAATTAACATACTTCGTGTAGGTAAATTCGAGTTAGAGGTAATTACTAATTATGTATTCCTTCATTCCTGTTAAAATTAGCGTGTTTTGACTAAATGTTGTCCCTATTATACTCATGAGTGTCTTCAAAACAATATTATAACGCAAACCTGCCTAAATAACACTCCAAATCAAAATTAACAAAGTAATTACATTTTCTTTTCATAAAAAACATCAAACGAAAAACTTTTAGAGACTTAGTGTATTAATTAATATTCTCTACCCGCTAGTCTATGAATAAATTAAAATCAGTATCGCAAATAGCTCTTCTAGCAGAGCCAATCCCATTTATCTCTTTAATTAAAATTTTATATCGATTTCTTCCATGAAACCGTAAAAAGTTTTATGCTTCAATTTCATCTTATGGCGTGAGTAACAAACTCCGAAGTACTCAGTATTAAGGCGAGGTTCTAGACTGGAGTAGATCTTCGTAATCTTTATTTCTGTTTATTTATTCGAATTTTATTTTATTTAAGTTCGTGCGATAATTGCCATTTCATCATTCAAAAGAGGTTGGTTTAAAAAAAACAATAATGCACCTACGCAATCTGTCCTCCCATTATTTGCATGATCTTTTCAACTCTTTGCAAATACTCAAGTGATCGATAAAAATCAGCTACTTTTCGCCTACAAGGACCAAAAGAACTTATAACCATTTTAAAAAGCTTTATGTTTTTTGTCTCCATAAACGATTATCCAGTCGTACAATCGGCGTTTTAAAGCACTAAACTTGAATCACGTGCTCAGTTTTTAGAATGAACACTATTATTTTAACATGCATGCAGTTCGCATTCCATATATTATTACAGAGTTGAATAAACGGGAACATTAAACGTTACAGCTTTAGGGGTTCCGCATAGTCCGAGGTCGTTACTCGTTAGTCGTAATCATAAAAACAAAGTAAAATCAAAAGGAGATTTTATTGTAACAATTTAGGAAGAATTAAGTAATATTGTTAAAATTATCACTACCTTTATAGCTGATAAGAATAATGAAGAAGATTTTTTAGAAGATAAATTGACTTATTTAAACCACAAGTAAGTTAAAGAAAGAAAAAACAAACCCAGTAACTGGGTTGTGGAGGTCAGATAGGCAGTCGCTCCATGTAAAATACTGGTATCCAGCTGCATTCGGTTAGACTGGAACCCGACCCCAATATAGTTGGGAATAAGGCTAGGCAGACGATGTTGGTGTGTTAGATTACAGCCCACTCCCTCTCCAAGGGAGGAGGTCTATGTCCCAGCAGTGGGCACATTATAGGCTAATCATGATGAACGTGTAACACGGCCAAAGGGACCAGGGCGTTCAAAAGCGTTGGGTTGGTGATATGATGATATCGTCAAAGTCGCGGGAATCACCGATGAGGGACGCGGCACCGGGAAGTATGAAAGGAAAAAGGGGAGGCCTATACCCAAATGATGATGATAACGACTAAAGAAAGAAAGAAAAAACCTTTTTGGGAAGTACATACCAAATTCTTTAAACTAGGTCATGTTAGCTACATGATCCAGTTTAATGAGCGCATTGCTGCTTTTGCCGAAAAACCTAATTATAGTCTGGTCGAATTTCTGTACAATTTCTTTTGCACTTCCATTAATCCTCGAACCAATTGGCAAAACAGTCACTTAAAGTAGCTTTCAATAACAAATCTTTATATCGTAAAATCTCTTGAAGACATATTTAAAACCTCAATCTTATTGTATTTAAATATAATAAATAACACTTCAGTCACACCAGTTAATCAAGATAACAATCTACCTACAGATCTCACATATTATTTACAACTTAGAAAGTTAACTTCTACTCATTCAAAATAAAAGGCCACTTTATTGCCATTCTTCAGTTCTGTGAATTGGCGGAACTAGGTTTTGCTTCGTCATCGTCTCGAAAAGTAATATCTTTCAACACCCTTAATATTTCAATCCTTGCTTCGAACTTCTGTTTCGCCTTCAACTTCCTAAAACTCGGAACCAACGACAGCATGAACTGTCTATCTTCGTCTTCTTCATCTTTCTTTATATCTTTTAACATATCCAAAATTTTATCTTCTAAGTTTTCACTTCTTTCGTACATTGGTCTAAGAAATGTGGCATTGGCTGGTCCCGGTTCTGGCTCCGATTCTATTTCAAAGCTAGTGGAGTTATTAACGGTCATTGATGTCTCGAAAATTGAAGGTTCGTTTTTAATACTTTCTAGAGGATCTGGATCTAAAGAGGAATTCTCATCATCATCATCATCTCTCTCAATGTTGTTCTCCTCGCCAGGTTCTAAAAGAAAGGACATTACGTTAAAATATTCATATCTTTTTCTTTTCTTGAATAGTCCTTGTTTTTGCTGTCTTTCCAAACGCTCTTTCTTTTGGAGCCCCAGTTCTCTTGTGAAGCATGTTCGGAGGCTCTTCCAGCGTCGTTGGAGTTCGTGGACTGGAAAATAAAGATGGCGTTTGAATAAATACATAAAATCGCGCTTATGCTCTTCGAAAGGGTTAACCAAAGCTACGTAAGTGTGACTGCACCGTTTGTAAACACGCCTAGATGATTTTGCGGCTGGGTCTTGATTATTATTGACACTTTACTTCTACTGGTGGTCGTAACAGTAAACATTTTGATAAATATGGCAATCATTGAATTACTTGTTCATAAAGAAGCCAATTTAGTTCAATTGTTTTCAGTTCTAGGTAACACCTTGAGCTGTCTAGGCGTTATAACAATTAAGCCAATATAAACTTGTGAAGACTACCTACAGTGTATGCCCTCTGTGTGCCCTCGTTGTCCTCTTTTGCATGTAGTACCTATGTGAGTACGTAGACGTACGTATAAGCCTAACAATAAGGTTCTTGTGATTATCATTTCTAATGAACGGCCACATGTTTAAACAGTGTAATGATGAAGTACTCGAATTTATGAAGTGGATATAATCTGGTAAAATCGATCAATTGCGAAAGATAGTGTTCTACGCAGACATCGTAATGCGTCTGCAATGACCAATATTATTTTGCTTTAGTTATGATTAGCCAACGCATTCTTGCTGCTTTTAAAGAATTGATGTGACTGTTTCTGGAACCTTAAGTTTTGCGTGGATGTGACGCATATTTTCTCCCAACTTGTTCTTTTTTGTGTTTTTTTTTTTTTTTTTTTGCGTCATGTTTACCGCCAATACGGTGTGCTATCTTTCTTTCTTCTTCCTTTCTTTGTAAACGACTATTGATTTTTCCATTTTTAAATTAATTCCATTATTAAGCCATTTACATTATTTATCTTTCTTGTATTTCATTCTACCCTATTATTAACCCTTCCAAACTAACCTTTACGAATTCCGATGAAGTTGTTCAAAAACATTTCCGTGTCTAAAACTTTGTTCCAACCGGAGATCGAACCCCGTACCCGTCTCAAAAGTGTCCGAGCTGTCTCATTAGGGTACTGTTGGAACATGGGTTTAAGGAATTTCATCAATACTGTGAAATGTACTGTCAATGTTTTTATTTACTTTAAGTATGACGGACGAAAATATCCATATGAAGATCACTATTTCTGAGAATTTCCGTTGATATTTCTTATCTATTGAGTGACGTTTATCCTGTTATCCATGACAAAGTAGTAAAACTGTTGAAACGCGGTAGCAATATTTGCTTTTTTACATTTGATTACAACTTATCAGAGAGAACTGTTAATAACGAATAGTTACTACCTATTGTAAGCAACACAATCCAAAATAATGTGACAATAACGGATTTTACTTTTTATCTGTCAAACCGACAATAACAATCTCTACATAATCGTCATTTATAACCTTCTGTGATTTTATATTTTAAACTTTATTTCCAACTGTCAAAGTACATTTACCTCTAAAAGTAATAGACATCAAATTGTTGCCATTTATCAAAATACTACACAAACGAATTTCGGCTTTATTACTAAATTTCTAAGTGGTAAAACTGTGTGAAGTTACGTCGCAATATTTACAGTTTTGATTGCTCACCGTGTTCAACCTTGTCTTGTGGTTTGAAGTTATCCCAATCCGCGAACACTTCTTTGCACGCCTCAACCCACATTCTGGCTTTATGTTTCTTATTGCTGTAGTAATTAGGATCATTTTTGTTGTACAATGCCGGGCGTTTTTTCACTGCCATTATGAGAGTATCTACGTCGATTTCTGACATTTTGCTCGGAATTTTGGCGGGAACGGACGTGGAGTTGCGGTGAATCGCGGCGGGCAACTGAAGGCGACTGCGGGGAGACGGGGCGCCGCAGTGGGGCGACGTTGCGCGACGTCGGGCTGGCAGCGCACACTATATTTTTTCGATCGACTAGGGTGACTATAGTTTGTGGTTTTTAGAAGAAAAAAGTTGAACTTTACTTTTGCGGTATAACTGACGACTGTAACTTAAACAAAATGTCATTACAACCCTATGTAATTGGTAAAACCGTAAGTCGCCGAGTACGTACTTAATATATGAAGTTAATGCTGGGTGATGTTTCTTCGTAATAACCGCTTCTATCATTTACTTCCATAAAGAAATCATTATAATAAGCTTAGCAGAAACTTCACCAACAGGGCAATAACATCATAGCAAAGAAATCAGAAAAAAAAACATTAATACTTGACTGATTTATTGACATAAACAACTGACAGCTATGTATGTAGCAGCTTACAAAGAAAACATGTTATTCCCAGCCAATACCCTAATTGCGTAATACAACACAATCTGTTTCGATTTGAAACAGATTGCTAATCCATTGTTCATAAAAAATCTGCTCAACAACGTAAAAAACGCAATGAATATTGTTGAGCTGTCAAAATGAAACAAATTGGACATAATTGTTTACAAAAATAAGTTACGCAATTAGAGTACGGGTATAACAATCTACTAAAAAGATTGAATACAAATACAAAAAAAAACTGTCCCGTTTCTATCATCAAACAACAAAAAATAAGGCCACCCCACACTAGACCAATTGCGGTTGACGCGTGAAAGAAACAGCACATCATAAAATGCAGCGGTTTGAGTGAGATAACGATATTATTATTTGTTCGTCGTCATAACCACAGTAAATCGCTGTCTAGTTGGCAACATGTGGCTTGGCGGTGTACCGACTGTAAGCGTTGGTCATTGAGTGTGTCCGAGCGATAAAGAACATTTCTTCTTGAATTCAATTTTGTTGGCCTTAGCTTCGCAACTACGTTTGCAGTGCAGAGGTCACTATAGCTGCATTTTATGACACAGCTCCACACACCCTGCTGTCCTTAAGAAAATAGTCATCGCTAAGTAATATGTAGTTGATCGATTACTGAGTCAGTTCTAGTCTTTAGAAGTTCTGGAATTAGCATTTATTATTCATTTATTATTTCGAGTTACAGTGACTCATACACAATATACAAAATTAATTAATCAAACAATATACATTAAAATAAAATACAACATAAAAACCACACACTTACATTAACACAACATTAATGGTCGACGACTGTAGGTGACGTGCAAGTCACTGCAGTGTCGTATGTACGGACAGTCGAGCCTGTCAGCTATCATCATCAGCACGCTGTTGGGGCTGCCGCGCACCCTGCGCACCAGAGACGCGCTCCGCTTACGCAAAGTTGCATAGAAGCAGTCGACGCTAGCTTCGGCAAACATGCCCGAGGCACTACAGTGCCGCGGCAGCCCCATCAGCGCTCTGAACGCGTTGTTATATTGGACGCGGAGGGCTTCGTATGCTTTTTGGGTGTGATTCACCCACAGGCTGCACGTGTACAATGAGGTACAATAAGCTCTAAAAAGTGTTTGCTTGACCGACTTGGAACAGCGTGCAAACCTGCGGGCTATCATATTTGCTCTAATTGACAACGCCCTCCGCTCCCTCTCAATATCAGTATCGTCCCTGAGACCGTTTGTAACTACATGCCCTAGATATTTAAAATGGTTCACTTTTACCAAGGGAACCCCGTACAGTTTGATGGGTGGTACTGTCATAGGACATTTAGAGCCGGCCTCAAACACCATAAACTGAGTTTTCGTCACATTGTATTTCAGACCGTGTCCTTCAGTATATGCCTCACAAATCTGTAACAATGTTCTAATGCCACAAACCGATGCGCTCAGCAGCACCATGTCGTCCGCATAGCTGATATTATTCAGGCATACTCCATCAACATGACAACCGAGCTGATGACTGCTGAGAGCAACAATTAGTGCATCAACATATAAGTTAAAAAGTGCGGGGGAGCTCAACCCTCCCTGCCTCACCCCGCACTCCAACCCATATGGTTCTGAGAGACTACCCGCCCATTTCACGCTATTGATCTGGCCTCCATACCAACATTTAAATAGGTTTATAAGTTCTGTGGGGAAATATATGTCCTCCAACTTCTTCCATAGAATGTCATAGGAAACCAGATCAAAAGCCCTGGACAAATCGAGAAAGCACGCGTACACTGGAGTATGCCGGTCCGTATAATACCTGACGGCATGCATAAGACACAGTATAGTACTTTCTGTGGTGTGTGGTTTATAATAGATTGTTTGGTAACAGAAAGTTTGTTACCATTTTATTAGTTTTCTGTGATTGAACATATTCCAATTTTCGAACTTACAAACTGTAGCTATTGTAAATACAACAGTCTTCGAACATAATTTGTAAATTATACTAAAATTCGATAGAACAGATACAACAACAAAAAAAAGTATTACAAAAAAGTTGAAACCACTTGCTAATAAATTGCTTGCAATTATATAAATTTGTTTAGTTTTTTAAAATAGCATGGAGCTGTGAAGAAGAAGATTTCGATACAATTTGATTCAGTTTCAGTTGATCTTGATTGTTTTGAAAAACAGATTTACTCTCAATTCCCGTAACAGCTGATCTGTTGATGATGATAGATCTTTGGATGCATTTTATTTTGCGAAAATATTTTTATTCACTTAAGAACGGACCGCAGTTCAATATTCAGATTTCTCTATTTTCTCAAGGTGTTCCGACTGTAATAAAATACCCTATTGCATATTATTAATATTCAATTACTTCTAAATATCTATTCATTTTTTACCATATCTGCAAAGCCATTACGTGTTTAAACTTAAGCGCTTATAATTTCATTAAAATTATTAATCAATTATGTATTTTACTACCTGCTATCCTTGGCTTCGTTCGCATAGTCTTTATTAATAGTAGTTTTACGCCGAGGATGAAATCTATAGCATCGATTATTTTGCTTAAATTGACAGCAATTAATTTACTGGAAGCAAAACAATTGACAAATTACACTTATGTAATTGAAAATGGATACCAATGAAAATAAAAATTGAGACTGAGCCTTACAAAGTTTTATTTCAATTTGAGTTGAATATCGTGCTGTCGTGTATGTTCTATAATTGATTCCAATAAATTAACATTTTATTTGTTTTGTTTTCAGTGGAAATCGCGATGGTGCGTCATGCGGAAGCTGTCTCCAGTTGCAGGTAAATTATGAACACCCTACGCAACTTAATTTTAATAGCTTTTTTTAAATAATTGTTTTTAAATTTTTATATCGTTCAGGTCATTAATTCTTACAGGTCATTCATTCATTTTCATATTCATTTTTAAATGAAGTAATTTTGATTATTTAAATATGAGGAAATTGACGGGAAAATTATTACCAAGCATTTTTTCTCGGGTTTGTGTATCGAAAATCTTTATTTAAATAATTCTTCTGTAAATGTGTTCGTCACCTAACTCCTCCTAAAGGGCTGGACCGATTTAGATAAAATTTTGTGTGTATATTTAAGTGAGTCCCTGGATGGTTTGAAAATACAATTGGACCCGGTAGGTGGCGCTGTTCGGGCAGGACAACGTCTGTTGGGTCCGCTGGTGCCCATATATAATACTTATTAAATAGCTATTTTCGATGGATAGACAGCTTCAACTGCCAACACACTTACCTACATGTAGAAATCATAAGAATTTAAAGCCTCAAAACTGTTTTCCAAGAACAGCTCATAACCGACTTCTAAAAAAGGAAGTTCTCATGGACATTACAAGGTCACTTTTTATTCCTTGCTTACCTGACATCAACCTCTTCTAGTAATACAAGCTAATTTAAACCTTACTGCTTTAAAAATAAAGGTAATAAAATAAACTGAATATTAATTGCACGCAAGTAGTATAATTTTTCCATAGAAATGATGACTCATCATTTAAAGGGAAATCACATCCATTCATTGCCCATTCTTTAAGGAGTCTTGTTGTCTCTCTCTTTTGTTATTAACTATTGCTGAACAGCGGATGGATGCCATTTTGCATGTCTTTTAACAACATTTAAGATGTTTATTGTAGAATAATTTGTTGGTGTTCGACTTCGTAATAGCACAGTTTAATAAAGTAACAGTATTTTGTCTCGACAGTGACCTTGAAATAATTATCTACTTTCGCCCGGTAGATAAAGATTTCTTTTCATTGGCAATAGTTAGTATTGTAGCCTTGTAGGGGATTCCTTTAGATGTAAATAATGATAGGCGTTCCTAGAAATTCACAAGATATAAAATGTATTGAATTATACATAGTTGTAGGATAATGTAACTTATTTATCTCGTTTTGAGTTGTTCTCAGCGCCCTTACAGTGCTTGCTTGAAACTTTTAATCTTAATCCAACCTCTGCACAACATGTTTGCAATAAACTGATTTCATTAGAAAAAAAATGACTTATAAATAAGTAATTCAAATAAATAAGGTCGCTATTCACTTTATAATCTGTATTAGCATAATAAGAGACTTGCTATAAGTACAATGCAAGTATGCATATTAATAACATACCTACCTACAATGTTAAAAATTATGTGCTGTAAGTGAAATAAAAGCCAAAACTAAATAAAGAAAATTATTTGACAATTAATTAATTTGATTAATTCGGTGTGGCAACACGCCGTGTTCGATTTCGCGAAAAGTCAATCGTCATCCTGAGGATGCCTCGTTGAGAGGTGAAACACGTGTCGATTTCTTTCAGGGTAATTAGAAATAACTAAGCGGAACAGGTTACTAAATATATCCACGTCTATTGTATTTTATAATGGATTTCGGCAAGGTCACGCATGAATCAATTAACTAATTAATTTGACTTCAAGAACATCTGAAATACTAAGCTTTCACCGGGCCTAGATAAGTACCTACATTTAAATAGTTTCTCTTACAGCCAGTTGCAGAAACGAACTTAAATTTTTAAAGCTGTCATTAAATACAAATCTTATTTTAACTTGTTGCAAAAAGCAACATTAGACTCGATTTTAATGGTTCTTTGAAGAAATTAATGAAACCATTAGTGTTCATGATCCATTACGTAATGGGGCGTTAATGTTTGTCTTTGTGCAACTGGGTGTTAGTTGACAGGCTAAATAGGTACAAAAGTAAACTATAATAATAATGCTGATGAATCAAGCAGACTATAAAAATAAATTATAATTAGTGTCAAAGTCCTATTTATTATCCTGTTAGTGGTTAAAAAAGTGGTATATTATTATAAATATAATAAATAACTGTGCTTAACAATAGTGACAGCCTCCAATTAGGTATAAAAAAAAAAACAATTGCAAAAGTGTGACCATAGAAAAGCTGCTGCAGAAAAGGTTGACTCTGCATAACGTGCAAACGTATGTATGTAAAAAATATAAAAACAAACACTGTAAGTATGTAAAAAAAAATGTCAAATCGCGAGCTATCGACGACTGCATTCATTCCGGATTTTATCGTTGACCCCTATGAAGTTAATACTTGTGCTAGGAAAACACCATCGCAGGAACACTGGCTTGGGAAGTAAGATGGATGCTGCAAATATTCCGCAATCCGTCGCTTCGATTCAGAGTTACAATCGGATGAAATTAATGAATAGTTGTGAATCACTGACAACATTTTTCACACAACATCTTTGACAGGAAAATAAGAATCTGCTGGACCGGGATAATTGCGTAACTTACTGTTTACAATGACAATACCCATCAATTTGAAAGTTCAACATCATTCATTCATTGCTCATTGCGTTACTTACGTAGGTATTTGTGCAGACGAATTTTTCATACATATGAAACAATGGATTAGATTTCCTTCAAAATCCTTCGAATTTTAATTAAAAGATGAGAGTATATTACGCAATTGTGATGTTGTTTTTTTTTTTCTGGGTCTAAGAACACCATTAACCTTCTGCAGCTCCTCTTATTATGTACCAATCCTATCTTAGCGTGACGTCACGCGGGCGCAGTTCTCCGAGTTCTAAGAAAGTATCCAAGGCGAGCTACTCGACTGGCTTAAAACTCTGTCGCTTTGACATAATCCTCTATCTATGTCGCATAATTATGACTGGATCGTTAAAGCACAGTAGAAATAAGTAACAGTATTATGTCTTCATAGAAAACGGCTGAAACGACGCGCTTCGAAATCTCAGTTACATCAGTACATAGTATCAAGTGCGCGGCTGGTATGCACGGATACGGAAGGTTTATTATCTACCGAGCGACCGTAGGTAATTATGTCAAAGTCACTGCTGAGACATAATACTGTTACTTTATTGAACTGTGGTTAAAGTGTTGAGATACTATAAAAGTATAAAATACTTAATAATGCATTCCTAACTGTTTTGCACAACCGCGATGGTGACAAAAATATCAAATCTTCGATTGAAATTTTTGATAATTCTTTCTTTGACATCATGATTATCACCTGTATACAGCCTCTCGGAAAATGGGTTGGTACCATCTGACGGCCAACTCTAGCACCGCGCGCGCTCATTGGTTAAATCAAATAGCGCGCTTCCCCAGCTTCCTGTTACTCACTTCCGTCCCTTTTCATGAAATCACTCCCAAAGATTGCAGGAAAGCGAGAGGAAAGATGTTTACACATCAAAACAATTGTTGTTTTGTCGTCATTAGATATCGATACCCCCATCACATCTGTGGGGTTTCGCTAGCTAATTCAAATTGACCCTGTACAGAAAAGTAGTGCATAAAAAGAAATGTATTTCGTGAGAAATGACTTCCATATTACTTTGTGCGAATGCAATTTGAATCAGACTAGTTCGAACTAAAGTCTATTGAAACATTGGTTTCCAATTGACGTTTTTTTCATTGGTGTAAATTAAGTTGACTACAGACTGAAAAAATCAAAAAAAAATTTGAAGTTGCAGTGCAAACTGAACTTTATGTATACTAAAGTTGTCTTTTTAAAAACTCATATTTGTTTACATGTTTGGAAATGAAATCGCGAACGCAGTTTTGTAGTACTAATATAATTTATTAATTATAGCCACGAATTAATATGTTAAACTAAAACACAAACTTGTCTAGATTAGGTTGCGTAAACTGGATTATTAATTATACTGTAATAAATGCCCGAACAAGTGGCTAAGCTGTTTGTACTACTTGTAAAGTTGTAATCCGAGTAATAATCAATTAAGTACGTATATTCTCCACTAATACGAGATTATAGATCCGGGGCTAGTTTTCCAAGACAGGAAAAGCATCGAGAAGTCATTTGAGTTTTGTTTAAATAGTAGATATTAGAATAGCAGCTAGTAATGTCAATTAATGCCATTTCGCATAAATTTCATTAGCATGTGAACTCTTGAGTCTCAGCATGCGAATTGCTATTGCTATGCTATTTGACGATGGTTGATAATAATGAAGTATGTGAATTTTGTTAATATGCGAATTAAAACATATTAACAAACTCAAACATATTAACAAGTTCTGACGTATGATAGTATAAAAAACTACGAAGCGAAAAATTCACTTCGCACTTCACAGAATTTCGCAACAACGTTTCATTTGCTAAATGCTAAATCAGCATTCGCATTCTAACAACGAATGCGAATGCTAATTAATCCATCACTAATAACAGCAGTAGTAGGTATCGAATTATATAAGTAAAATCCATAAGTACTTAGATCACTACCAAAACATAGATACATACATAGACTAGTACTTTCCTCATGGGTGCAACCAAAAACTACTTATCCTTACATACTCATTATGCATCGTTTACGTTCAGTATTAAAAGTTATCAAGAAATGGTGGAAAATATGAAGGTTAACGCAGACTGGCGCGACGCGAAAACTTCACGGTAAAATAATTACCGGTGTCGCGTCGCGCCAATCTGCACGAGGCTTCACTCAGAAAACTTCATAACTTGAAGTTTCAACAACATTATATTGAAGTGTCCTTTTGGTCCATTATCAGGTAAAAATTGAACAATGTGAATTAAGTATTTTACTACCCAAAATGTTTTCCAAAACTTTTTCATCCTTTTATTAACCTTCTCATAACATAACATCACGAATTGTTTCCCCGAAGGGTTGGGCAGAGGTGTTCCTGTAGCAGGTACACCCACATTTCGCCAGTTATGTTTAAGTCCCATGTAATAGGGAGCGAGCCTATTGCCATCAATCGGGCACAAATCCAGACTCCGAGCTGCTACTGAGAAATTTAAAAACTAAATCTAAATCGAACCCAGGACCTCATGCTCAGCATCAGTGCTTGCGACCACTAGACTAACGAGGCAGTTAACCTTCTCATTTATTAAAATTCTATAATGCCCAACATACCATACGGTATTGCATAGGATATTAAACAAAGTAACAGTAAATAATATATTTAATTTGCAAACGAAACTAGGCCATACTCTCGTCTGACTTTCACCAAAATTTCGCAAAAATAATCCACGAAAAAGATTTTAAATGAATTCCTTTCTGTACTTAATTAGCAAGATGAGCTCACTACGATATTTTTAGTCATTAAGATCTTGACTAAGAGATTATTAACGGTTATATTTTTTGGTCCTTATTAGGATGTATACGTCCTTCTCTGATTAGTGATAATAACAAGATATTCAAATTGATGATTCAAACTACCATCCTTTCGGGTTCAGTACCTACATCCTAATTCTAACTAATATTATAAATGCGTAAGCGGGTTTGTTTGTTTGTTACGCTTTCACGCTGAAACGGCTGAACAGATTTGGATGGAATTTGTCACATGGGTTGACCATGACCTGGATTAGGACATGGGATACTTTTTATCCTGATATTCCCACGTTATCGAGACTAAGGCTGCCTGTCCACTGGAGCGGAGCGGAGAAATATGCCAATATTAACCAATAGGAGCTTTGAAGCGTCTTATGCGGGTGAAACCGCGGGGCGCAGCTAGTCTGATTATCATCTATACTGCATTTGGAATAAGATTAGATATTTAAACAAACCTTTTTTTACAGTTAGTTCAACCGATTTTGACTTCTATTGCGTTGGTAGCATGACAAATGGCAGCTGCAGTAAACAGTTGGTCTTGTAACCACTTTTTTACTTTTAATGCCATCCGTATGCCTACGGTATAGAAAACAAAATCGTTTCTGCCTCTAAATTAAGCGTCGACGTCACCAATATCTAAGCCGAAAAATGACCACTGCTGGACTTAGCCCCCAATCATTTCGCCACAAAGATCGGTGTATGTTACTTAATGTAGGTATTATATTAAATAATAATAGGAGCCTATTTTTGTACCACTGCAGGGCTAAGGTATCTTCTCATATAGAGAAGGCACGCCACTAAACCAATTACAGGCACTTTTGAATTGTCAAGGGGTCGGTCAGTCAGAAATATGAAGCTAATTGCCCGTTCCAAAGCGTAGTAGGTACCTATTGAGAAGAACGGGCAAGAAAGTCCACTCTTCAACTCCACACTTCTTTTAAATCAAATTAAGGGTCTTTCAAACAGGCGCGACACGCGACGCGACACAAAGACGCCGCTCGTCGCGCGACGAGCGGCGTCTTTGTGTCGCGTCGCGTGTCGCGCCTGTTTGAAAGAGCCTTTATGGTTACAAAATATTGGTTGGACACAAACTTGCAAATGACCCTGTGATGCAAGGATCATTAAAAAACAATTTATAGAGAAGTGTGGAAATCTAAGGGGGTAACTTTCCACTCTATACATTGCCTTTTCTAGCCAATCCTTCAGAACGCTCTCAACTCAAATCTTTAGCCAACAAAAAAATAAATGTTATAAGAAAAATACTTCACAAAGATTAATCACAACTAAACCGGACGTCAGACATACCAAACACTATGTTTTGTGCCTAATTAACTGTTATCCATCATCTCGTGACGTTTTATTATCACGCTACGTATTTACGGTACAAACAGATGTGTCAGAGACTCTGTTTGTTCACAACTTGTCGCCACAACGACTTTCATACGACTGACTTGTTCCGACCAGATGCGGGTATGTTTGAATAGGTTTAAAGGGATTCTCAATTTGAATAAATATAGTTTTTTGTGATATTGTTTTATTTGTTTGTGGCCTTAGCGGAAGCTAGTGAGATTAGGAGATAGAAAGGCACAATATGGAGACACTAAACCGACGTTCGCACGGACGTAATAAAATCGCGGCGGGATTTTTATCGCGCACTGGATTTTCAACTCTAGGTGTTAAGCCGAGCGTTGAAAATCAAACACGCTGGGACACACTCTCGTCCCAGCGCGTTGAAAAAACACACAGTTGGATTTTCAACTCTCGGTGCTAAGCAGAGCGTTGAAAATCATGCACGAAAGTGCACGATAGAAAAAAATCGCTGTGGGCTAATAGAGGATTGTTGCTACTTATTCTATGCGATGAATTCACATCTAGTTTTCAGTGGTTTAGTATTATTGAAAAGGTAAACCTGTACGGTATTTTTCCCACTGACACAACTGTCAGTGACTTTTCCTGCAAAAAGTTTAGCATGAATATTATCTTCAAATCAACATTGAAAGGGTAACTGCTACAATCATTATACGCATTAGGAGATGATATCATTCGTGCACTATCAATAGTATATCATGCTAATGATATCATTAATGCACAAATGCATAATATGCTTACCGCTACAAGTGTTGATAAAATCTCTCACACAGCACATATGCGGAAAGAAAAGGCAAACAGAAATAGCCCCGCATTGTCACATGTCCACATTATAATGTTCCTCCAGATCAACTCCCTAGCCACATAGAAAGTGCAACACCCGATAATTACAACACCCACAAATAAACGACGACATTTCACGAACGAAACGTTTCGCAACAACGTGCGACAAAATGACGCGGCCGCTCGCACTTGACACATTTATGTCTGCACGCAAATACCTGAGGCGCATAGAGTAATAGTGAAGAATTGTTTGTGTAGACGGGGCAGGGAAAAGTGGAACAGAAAAAGGGAGAAAAAAGTGCAGTGAAGTAGGATAATGAAATGAAGAGTGACTATGCTCCATAGGTTTAGGTGGTTAAATAAAAGTAATAAAAATAACCACGTGACGAGCTGGCTATCAAGAAACCGACTAAACGTAATACCTGTCACTTCAGTTGTCATGCTACGCCACAGTTGTACTCTTCAATTTAGCAACGTTATAATTTGTTGACGTTTAGAGTTTGGCCTGTTTACAATAGACAGATTACAAAATATTATATTATTATTATTATAAATTTAACTAAAAAATTGTGTTCAAGCATTTACATCTACGAAGAGTAGTTTAAGAATAAATTATAAAGTTTAACATACATTATTAATAGAAGAGGAAACTATTGTAAAAATCTAAAATAAATTTAATGTGGTTTTATTGTACCCATTTTTAAGCAAGAAAGTGTCATCTACTATAAAAACCCTTTTTACGATTTATTTATTTAATTACCTAAACCTTTGGAGTATAGCTGTTGGGAGGTTCCACTAATCTAAATACCTAAGTAAATGCCATTTATTAGAAGTAGTAGACATTACTTACTTCTTCCCTGATGTTAGCATGAGCTTTTCTTTCTCAGACCAAATTAAAACCAAGCCATAGCGCTGCGAACAATACAGTGAAGCATGCCAAAACTACACCTCCGCTCTGTGTATACACGCTCACACGCACACATTTACAATGTAACTACAATCAAACCATACCTCACTAAGTGCACACATGTTTACAAAACCGACTTCACGTCACTGTTGACAGCACTATGTCTTGCTTTTTCTTGGAGGCTGGGATGTACTTAAAAATCATCACTCGTGTATGATCTTATACCATAATCACACTTCGTGTATTTAAAGCTTCAAGCAGCAACCACATTGGCATCAACACCATGACATCTAAATACAGCATTCTACCTAAATACAAATCGGCGCTAACTGATCTATGATCTAATAGGGCGCTAATACCGAGAAACATTACTGACATCAGTCTATAAGAATCTGTGACATAAGTGAGCAGTGAATAGTGCACAACTATACTCTGGCAGTTGCCCCCTTAAAACCTTTAAGAAATGTTAGTGTAATCATTTAATTATAGCTGTGAAGAACTTTAAGCAACACTTTCGACTCCACCCCCTTTTCATAGAACTCATATGCCATGCCGCCATGCATATTGGAAGTGAACCCTCCGGGAGGGTTACCGGCATTACGTTGGCGCCAAAGTTAACCATCGCGAACGGTCAACGGCATTAGGTTTAAAACTGTGTTATAAAACACTGTAAAACGAAGTAAAATTGTGTTTTCAGGAAGACTTGTCGCTATACGTAGTTTCCAACCTTTTAAATTTTTGGTGAATATTTGTAAACGTGAACACGCATATACTAATAAATCTCGTTAAAATATACATCAGATTTTATTTTCACGGTTTATAATGCTGTATACGCTAAGAAAAACCTACATTTAAAATGAGCCCTCTGCGACAGCTCCCGGCATCCCAGATGCGACTAGGTGAACCCTCCAAGAGGGCTCCCGGCACCGAACTAAAATATCCATATTTATGGCACATGGCAATAGTGTAGCTTACTATAAGCGAAAGAATTTTAATAATAGATCAGTACTTCTAGAGATTATCTCTTACAAACAATTTTACCTAGTCGTTATTGTAAAATATTAGTGTCTAACAGAAAACATTTTAAATTCCAACATAGTTAGTTCCGACAGTAAGTAGATAACTACGAAAAATGAAGCATCACAAATACTGTTATACGAAATATATTTGACTTCAAACAGAACATCAGAGACGATATTGCACTGCACTTGGAAAGCATAGAATGGAATGAAATCGATTAAATAATAAACGTACCGTACCATTTCACAAAGCAACAACAACACTGTAATTAACTGTTGCAGCATTTGATTAAGACAGAATGGCGCTAGTTATAAACTATAATTATTCTGTTTACAAGTAGACCTGGGAATTACTAAGAGATAATTTATATGTAGAGTGTAGCGACTACATTCCTTAGATGACATTCACATGTGACAGACAGACGGGCCACAATAGTCTTATAAATTGAGTCAGTTATTTTTCTTTTTGTAGAAACTGTATAAACATTTTGACCAGGAATTCAGGATGTAGGGGAATATGATACGGTAACTGGAAGTTTTGGCAAGCATGCTCAGCCTATAATGTTCTCACTGCTAGTACAATACGCGCCACGGAAGATGAGACTTGACCGCGCCTCCCGCCGCTCCTTCCGCCGCCCCGATCACGCCCGGCCCCGGCGCAGACTTCATACCGCTAAAGAGACCCATAAATCGTCTACTGCGCAAGTCAAACCACGTGGGGTGTCAAGTCTCATCTTTAGTGGCACGCACTGTACACAGGCCTCCTCGTCTCTATGAGATCCCAGTTGAAGATGTTCTTGAAGTTTTGAGCAGTACTTAGACCAAGTTCTATATCGACGCTGTCAGTCCTTGGCCAAATAGAGACCAGTATATTTAGTTGATAACAATTTAATCAGTATTCTGACTTGCAAAACCTCTTAGCTGAAGCCAACAATTTCTTTTACCCCTGTCGTTTCTCACAGGGGTAAAAAAACGTAGTATATATTAATATATATATACAGGATTTCCAAGTTCGGGAGTCGAGACCTCATTGTATTTCTGTATCTTTGTAAAAGAGTAACCGTGGAGTTTCTTGCCGGTTCTTCTTCATAGGAAACGACCAGTTGGAACCGTGCACCTAGCTTATGACGTTTCATAAGTGCCCATGTAGGTGTATCTGAAATAAAATATTTTGAATTTGAATTGATGTAACGTGTACTGAAGTTTTGGAAATAAATTACTATTCGATACTTACTAAAATAACCCAAAAAAACATCTCTTTTACATTTATTTCAATAACCTACAATGCACAAGTTTTTTCCCACAAAGATTTTTCTGTTGCCCTGCTTTCGTTGTCAACTTTCAGCTTGAGTCGTTACTTTAGACGAGAAACTGTAACAAACAAATATCAAGCTCTTTGTAAAAGCTTTCTCTCACGATTACCTAAAAAATAAAATAAAACCTAATTAAAACTGCTTTAACATCTCACAATAATTACAGACATTCAAAACCGCGAGTCCTCATTCAAATCACACGCTTATTTCAATACGTTTCATTTGCGAGAAAGAGATAACGCTATTTAGAATGAGAGAGCTTTCCAATCAAAGAGATATAGGAGCAGAAGGTACACGGCATGACCATTTTATTGGTATTTATTACTGCTAATGCTTCAATGACCAGGAGCCAAGTAATCACCTGCCGAGCCTTTTCCCAGCTATGTTGGGGTCGGCTTCCAGTCTAATCGGATGCAGCTGAATACCAGTATTTTACATGGAGCGACTGCCTATTTGACGTCCACAACCCAGTTACTGTGTAATATAATCCTTGGTAATACTGGTTGTCAGACTTTGGGGCTTCTGACTACCCGTAATGAATGTCAAAGATTCACGAATGACAGCCGGACCAACGGATTACGTGCTTTCCGAGGTACGAAGGGGTCTTGGTATGTAAAGATGGTCGCCCATTCACGGACTAACTGCAGCAAGCGTAGTTTAACTTGAACGATCGACCCGTGCGGCATTACTTAGCCACAAGCCCCCGAATAAGTAGAAAGTACCAATATGAAACCTAGAAATCCAGGACAAGCGCTATTGCATTTGGTATTCAGACAAATTGTATTTGATTGGTCACCATCAAGTCTTCGCCATGTTTGAAATCCAAGCTACAATAATAATGATGACAAATGGTCTTTATTCATTCCGAAAATAGGTTACTACTTACATGTAACAAGTTTACCCGTCACCTATCTCTTGTGAAGAGACACTAAGAACACTATCTTCACACTTCGTCATAGTTGCATAGGTATTTATTTTGTATTTTTATATATATATGTATTTAGTTTTATTTTTTATTACATAATAATTAATAATATCTTAGTGATATTTATTTTAGATGTATGTATGTTAGTAAGTATATTTTCATATTATTTGTTTTATTTTATTAAGTGAATTGTTTTTGATTTTATCTATTTCACTTTCTCTCTACTCTTACACACGGTGTCTACATCCCTTTTTATCCCCTGTCTTATCACAGGTATGCTGGAAGAGATCTCTTTAGAAATAAGCATCACCTTTGTATGTATTTTTATATTATTTTTGTCTTGTCTGTTTATATACGTGTGAACATAAATGGTTAAATAAATAATTAAAATAAATGTTTTACAAGACAAAGTCTCTATTCAAATTCAGACATTCGGTCGTATTCATAATTCAGAAATACCCGTATGCTTCTTACCTCCTATTTTGCTACGAGAATCCTCATCAAGTAATTTTCAAAGTAGTCCTTCTGAATCCTACACAGCGACTTAGCGGCAGTCCACTCGAAAGCGCAAGCGCAGTGCAGCGACCGCTAATGAATGCGTTCCTTGTCTGTCTGTCTGCTTGACAGATACCACTCGCTTTCTGTGCTCCTGTTCTGATATCCGATTGATGTTTCCGTGTGAATATTATGTGGGACAGGGCGGGGCTTTATATGGATTTGGACAAAGGTGACTGGAGCTTTTGACTTTGCCTCCCCTGGTATATGTCATGAGAATTGTCTATCATAGCACAGAAGGGTCTTCTTCTTTTCGTGTGGTTAGTGACTAAGCTGGTGTCGAGAGTTTCAAGCTTCACATGCCGTCGAGAAATATCTATCAGGCACGCCGGTTTCCTCACGATGTTTTCCTTCACCGTTTTTGAAGCAAGTGATAATTATACAATACGCATATGAATCCGAAAAGTCAGAGGATAAACTTATATAGGCGATACCATGCCATTTCTAAAGTAAATGCCTTTTATTTGATACAGGTAATTTAATTCCATAGAAGAGATTTACTTAATAATATACTGGTGACTGCCTCGTTGGTCTAGTGGTCGCAAAGCGCTACTGTTGAGTATGAGGTCCTAGGTTCGATTCCCGGGTCGGGCAAGGTGTTATTGGGTTTTTCCATCTGGAATTTCTCATTAGCAGCCCGGAGTCTGGATTTGTGCCCGGTTGATGGCAATAGGCTCGCCCCCTATTACATGGGACTTAAACATAACTGGCGAAATGTGGGTGTACTATAGGTACACCTCTGCCTAACCCTTCGGGGAATACAGGCGTGATGTTATGTTATGTATACTGGTGCCTTGAATAAGGTGTATCACGGGCCAATACTATGTATGTCGTGCTTGTGCTCTACATATATTTTTTTTTCTTTCTGATACTTATTTTTCAATGAGCTTTGTAATGCTTCTTTCTTTTCATATTGTTATTTTTCCATTTCATTTTTTCTTTTTCATGCAGTTAGTGACTACCCTGGTGTCAGAGTTTTTATGCCGCCCATGGGCCTCTGACTTGGATTCACATGGTTCGACCTAGAGACCTATCACTTAGCAGTCCTACGGTCACACCGCTAGGCTACCACTGCTTTTAGAAAGGTTATATTCACGCTTCTTTCAGATCAAGGACGTAATGAAGTTTTTCACTTTAAAGCTCTTTCAAACAGGCGCGACACGCGACGCGACACAAAGACACCGCTCGTCGCGCGACGAGCGGTGTCTTTGTGTCGCGCCTGTTTGAAAGAGCCTTTATGGAGGGAGAGCGATAATCTTTTTTTCCCGTGTGGTCATCTTCGCTGATAACATTATCTCTAGTATCGTTAGTTCTTTTAATGAAGAGGATAATGGTCAGTTTTAGCTGTACTACTTTTAAGGCGGCCTCAGAATTGCCTCTGTTTTCACCAGTAATAAAATCCTTTTTAATGACTTTTATTTTATGAATATTCTATTCTATCAGAATCCCTTCAAAGATAAAAATAGCCTACTAATGCAAACACCGCTAAGTGTAACGAAGTCTATAAGGCAAGTAGTAATTACTTAGCCATAAAATCCGAACGAAGCTCCATTTTATTAACACTTCGTCAGCATATTCATAATCTTAATATGCAGTTGGCTAACAAATATTCGAGCAAGCAGTAAATATAAAAATAAATGCAAGCTCCTCCAATTAAAGTTTATCGTTAATATTATCAAGTTGAGGCCACTAAAACAGCTGAAAAGCGCTGGTTCGCCGAGCAAGCTCCACCTGGTAAAGGTACAGACACTATGTAGACTGGTTTTGCTACACAATTTTTTTTTTAAGAATTTTTTTCCTTCAGAAGGAAATCATCAGTTAGGGAAAGTTAATCTATCAATGGACTTAAGTGTAATAAAAAATCATTGCATTGTTAACCCCTTTCTTTGTGAAAAGTCGATAGAAACATTAGAAGCACGTGCTTCTTTCGAAATTTTGGCTAAGCAGTTGGATAGTGATGGACTCCAAAATTGTATTTATTGGCTTCAAATTCAAACTGTAACTTTCATCATAACAAATAATGCATAATGCCGTAAAGAAAATATATTATTTTCAAAATTACAGCTGTAGCAAAAATATGTGATTTGTTGAAAACATGGTTATTTCCGTAATCCTTATGTGACATCACTGTAAAAGCTTAGCCGCAGTATAATAAAGTAACAGTAATTTACCTCGGCAGTGCCCTTGAAATAATTTCGTACAGCCGCTCGATAGATTAACCTTTCGCATCCGCGCCTAACTGCTACGCATTCGATACTGTTGCGTACACTGAGACATACATATATAGTGAGATTTCGAAGCGCGTCGTTTCAGCCGTTATCTACGAAGATATAATACTGTTACTTATTTATACTGTGGCTTAGCTAAGTGCTTTGACCTTGGCATTGTGTTGGGAAATATCTGCACGTAGGTATCATTTAAGTAAAGCCTTCGCTTATTTTAAGGCCTCGAACATACTCCTACATAAAAACAGGCATTCGCGAAATTTTTGGTCAACTATACTCAATCCTCAACAATGTAAAATGACCTTTATTTTGACGGAAACAAGATATTGTTTTGGGTATTTTTGTAACTTTTAACGGTTTTTTGTTTCACATTCGCACACGGAAACCCAAAAATGATAACACTTTATTTAACTACTAGTGATGGGACAATACAGATTTTTATCGATACCAGTTTGTGCAGTTAAGTTTTTTATGGGCTTTGTGAAAGTGTTATGATTTTGACGATAATGTTAAATGTTAGATGCTTATAATTTGGTTTTTTATGCAACATTGTTACAGCGTATCTTAGATTAAACAGAAGTAGACCAGTTTGTTGGAATAATAATGCTATGAAAGATGTATGTCAAGGATAAAATGACACGGACATCATGTTTGTATCGTGTTTTTACGGGATGGGTTTAATAGTATAAGAGACAATAGACATAACATTACATCACGCCTGTAAGCCCCGAAGGGTGAGACGGAGGGTACATATACACCCACATTTCGCCAGTTATATTATGTTGTTGTAATAAATAGTATCTAGCTCTAAAAAGTACAAAATCTCTAATATAAATATTATGATTTGATATGATATACTTTTTGTTGTGACAATGTGATTATGTTTGTAAGCTATTATGGAGTCTTCTCTGAAATGAATATATAATAATGGTTATAGCATTGCTCGTCAGCGGAGCGTAGCAAACAGTTTTTGGCAGTGGGATTTTCAATGCAACCTTTTAAAAATATAACTACTTTCCTTTCCACACTATTAGTGGCTTTTGCGTGACCATAGCCAAATTACCTACCGTACCTAAATTGAAAATGACGAGGTTTTATAACCGGAGTTATATCGTTAATGTTCATCGACGTGTCCCCGCACTAGTGTGTGGTATAAACACGTTATGTTGTGTTGACTCGTCGACAGGTGGAAACAGGCGAGACAGGACATAGTTTTTGCCTTCCGCAAGCAAACAGTCGAGAAAGAAGATTATCTTTTTTATGTGAATACTTTGTTTTATAGAGGGCTTTAAAGTTGTTATTATGTGTGGTGTTAGTGTTAAGTACAGGTCGTGCCATTAAAGATGAGACTTGACGCACCACGTGGTTTGACTTGCGCAGTAGACGATTTATGGGTCTCTTTAGCGGTATGAGGTCCCCGCTGGGGCGTCATCGGGGCGGGGGAAAGAGCGGCGGGAGGCGCGGTCAAGTCTCATCTTTAATGGCACGACCTGTAATGTGCTTTACCAGCCAGCCCGTCCCGTCTTTGATGTCCTCCCTCCGGTGACGCCCTAAGCCGAGGCTCGTACCCCACAGGGGGTGCCCTTAGCGAGCGTTCACCTAGCTTTTTAGCTTAGTTTTGTATGCCCCTGGCTGGAGGCTTTGAGTGTAGCAGCTTAAGGCAACCACAGGATTGACCGGTTAAGTAGTCATGACCTCAGAGGTCAGCTACGAGAAGCCCTACAGAAAAAAATAAAAAAAAGTGCTTTACCAGTAGACCACTTTTATACGGTTCAAAATTGCAATTTAAATTCAAATTAAGTAATTTTAATTTAAAATCAATGTAAGAACCTAATTATTTACTGGCAATATTCAACTTTTAGGTACATAAAGTAAGTATACGTATATTGTATCAAAAACTTTTTACAAGAAAGAAAAACAACAGATTTCCAAAAAAAAATACTATAAAGAGAAAAATAACTTTAAAGCTCTTTCAAACAGGCGCGACACGCGACGCGACACAAAACACCGCCCGTCGCGCGACGAGCGGTGTTTTGTGTCGCGTCGCGTGTCGCGCCTGTTTGAAAGACCCTTTAATCAGGGAAGTCGGTATTTTTGAATTTTCGTTTTTTGCCACCGAAATTAATTTATATGGGACCATCTCGAAAGCATACCCTTTCATACAAACAAATAATTTACAAAATCGGTACTCAATTGACGGAGAAATCGGTGGACATACATAAAATAAAAACTTCCATACGCTACTAACGTAGAACCTCCTCCTTTTTGGAAGTCGGTTAAAGGGAAATATTTTGCCTAGAACTACCGACTTAATAAAATAAAGTTTTTATTTATCATCATAACTAGACTAACACAAACCTTAGATCCTACTTAAACAAGATTTATAGTGTTGTTATGATTTTTGACACCCACGAAAATTACATTGACAATGACAACTTTTTGACTATGATAACCATAGACATAAGAATGTTTTTTTTTATATTTCTATAATGACAACAAACAACCCACTCCTTGAACTCAAAATAACTGAATGTCGCAATACGGCACAATCAAATATACAACATACATTTTATTAAAACCATCTGCACACGTCTGGGGCTCATCAAACAGGCACTCTGCTGATACCCTAATGACGAGGTTATCACTTCAGCGCTCCCCTTTATCGGCATTCGGGCACTGTGCCAAATTCTGTTTTTTGTTCAACGATATGTAGATGTATGTTCTCTTGATGTTACGGTAACGTCTGGTGAGTGCAGGTAGAAAAATCAGAGAAAAATACTATATTAACCTTAAAAGTAAGTACAGTGGCACCTTAAAATTGAACCCACCGATTCCTAAAAATACCTTTTCGAAAAACTCATTCAAATACGGTAGTTGCCTAGGTAAAAAAAGAAATTCTATTTAGTCCGTCTTTCAGATAATAAAAAAATATTAGACACGTATTTTTTGCTTTATCATATGAATCAAAAATAACTTAGAAAACACGCATTAAAGTTGGGCAGTGTGGGCTCGCAACTCAGTATAAAATCTAGCAAGGCGTGACGTCATGCTACATTTTAACTAAATGTATCGCCGTAATCTTTCGATTACGTCAAAAAAGGAAAAATACGTGTCCAATATTTTTTATTAATCTACCTTCCGGACAAAAACAATTTTTGGACACAGGCCTATTATGTTTGATTCACAATCGTAGCCCGCGAAATTCAAATTTTCTTACGTTTTTTTTAAATCTGCAGTTCAGTGTCAGTTTGTATGTTGATCAAAATATGATTCGCTACCATTATAAATAATATGTATTTATAGAAATGGGCCGACTAGTCGGGAAAGCCGACTATTCGGCAAAATATGCCGATTATAATCGGCGCATAACAAATGAAATAAAACAAATAATTTGTACTTGTTTTATAATTTCTACACATTACTTAGAGTAGGTATCTAAAGTTAGTCTTTCCAATATAGGAACGTATTAATCAGTCAGCTCAGCGGCCGCGCGATTACTAAGCCGAGTGATGACGAAAAAGCCCACACACCCCCGGCAAGTAGATATTACGATATTACAATGATCGGCATTGCTGATTAGTCGGCTAGTCGGGATTAGTCGGCCCATCACTAGTATTTATAGAATTAGAATCCTCTAAGTTAGATTTGTTCTCAAATGTCATGATTTCATTAAAAAGTCAATCAGTGGAACAAATCCAACTTAGAGAGATGTATTAATTATTCTTATGATTATAATTCTGTAAATACATTTTTGTTATGGTAGCGAATCAAACTTTGCGGATCAACCCTGATCTCATAATGAATTCATTCCTGTCATTTTATTATTGAACCAATCACAACTAGAACACGTGATTTAACAATAAACTAGTTAATATAAACGGAAACCTACCTACTAAGTCTTTCAAGAGTGTTCAATTCAACCAGTAAATGAATTCCTTTTCAAAATAAACCCATTATATCCCAGCACTGGTGTGGTCCGGTAAACCGGCCCCCGGATGTGCACCGGATTTACCGTCAGGTGGTCAACAAACCGGTGTTGTTCTCTTGGATTACCGGATCAGTGCGTAAACCTTACGGTTCCGTAATGTCCTTTGAGAGGGTCAACAGAAGTGGTCCCGTTTTAAGTCCATATTAGAGATTTAAAGTCCACATTACATTTAGAGGATTATCTGGTGTGACATTTTTTTTTAAATTTTATTTTATATAATTTATATAAATAATGTTTATCTATACTTATACTAAATAGTATTATAAAGAGGTATTTGTTTGTATGTAGGGAGTAATCTCCAGAACTATCAGTCGAATTTGAAAAATTATTTTTGCATTGGACAGCCCAATTCTTGAGGAAGGTTATTATAGGCACGCGAAGTCGCAGGCAGAAGTTAGTTTTTTTATCATTGTGGCCGACTTAACCAATAAGTTTTTTTTTTCGATTCCTTAGTCAGTTGTCAGTGTCACTCCTAACTTAAATAGGTACACTAGGTACACAGTTTTCATAGGAATTGTTCTACTAGAGTCGCGTCGCGCCTGTCTGCGGGAGCTTCAAAGTCCGTGCTCCTAATAAAAAGTATTTCAAGTATCCGATATTTTTGCAATACACACTTGCTTTTCCAATTCACTTAGACATTGGCAGAATGGTCAACATCGGCTTTGCTTGCCATAACAAAAAATAGAATAGAATAGAGGTATCCGATATGTATCTTCTTTGTCTACCATACATTGTGTTCCACAAACAATCCCTAAGCCGTTACTAAACTTACATTGTCACCAAAATGGTACTACCTCTACTTTTACTAAACATCTGTAGGTAACTGGCACAAAAGAAGCACAAAAAATATCGTTTCGTAACTTTACACTTTGATAATCACTTTATTTTTATTATTGGACACTTACAAACTTAACATTGCCTTTAAAATTTGCCAAAATAACTCTTACTCAATCGCGATAAGAGGTGTATTACTTTGGATTAAAGTTTGTTTTAAAAATGTCACGCCTCGGATCGCTGGGGAAGTGGGTTTTAATCTTTTTTTAATGGATTGGACTCTTGCGCCGATTGTAACAGATTGTGTTACAATACTATTATCATATCCGATGTCTTTAATAAAGTGTTTTATATCATTTTAATGAATTTGTTAAAGTGTGTGTTGAGTTTAATTATTTGTTTGTTTGAAGACAATAAAGTTTCATCTGCAATTCTGGAGTAGAGGCAGTTTTACGATAATTTTATTATATTCTATTCTGTATTCTATTACATGTTGACATTTCTAAAGGAAAGAGATGTCAGGATATAGGACCTTTTGTGGCTCTTTTATTTTAAACTTTATAAACTACGGATCTTCGATATTTAAGAAGAGAGAAAGGAAAGGGCTATGATCAAACTGGATATCAGGGTACTAGAGCTGATGCCTGCCGGGGTTGCGAAGAAGTCCGAGAGGGAGATCGTGGCCCCCTGCAACATGGCAATTGACGGAACACGGGTGGGTTTTTAGTAAATAAAGGTCCGACACGCCCTCCCGCATCTCCCAGAGCGGGAGAAGTTATTTGATAATTTCCCACCCAAAAACAAGGGTATGCAATACCATTTTTTTCACTTTGTAGTTTTTTGGAAGTCAGTTGTTTCGTTTTGTAAAAATGTTTTTTTCCCATAGCAAGCTTATGTAGTTCGTAATTTGTCAATTTCGAGAATATGGATGATGATGTCATTGTTTTAAAACCCTTCTTCTATTACATACTTCACAAAACATAAGTTCAACCTGTTGATCTAATTTAATCTAGAAATTGTCATCAAACTGCGCACCACAGAATTGCATTTCAAAATTTTCCTCTGTGACTTAAGCCAAGAATAAACATGGCTGTTTAAATTAATCTCGTTTATCACAATAAGGCATACATCAACCTACGTTTTGCGGAATTGCAGGTGATTGTATCTAAAGATATGGTGTAAGTACTGTAGGTATGAACAGTAGAACAAACAATTTAGTATACACGAAAAATATTTACTTTTCCACTACACTGCCAATTTTATTTTTGAAACATAAATCATCATAACAGCACGCCTGTATTCAACATTCCCTGAAGTTTGGTATTCCTATAGTAGGTAAACCCCCATTTCGCCAGTTATGTTTAAGTTCCATGTAATAGGGAGTGAGCCTATTGCTATGGACGCGGGAACAAAATCCCGACTCCGGGCTGCAACTGAGAAATTCCAGGTAGAAAAAAGCCAGCAACACTATGCCCAACGGGAATGGAATCAGGGACCTCTTGCTCAGCAGTAGCACTTGCGAGTTGCGACCACTAGACACACAGTCGTGGCATATTATTTTTTACTAGCTTTCGCCAGCGGCTTCGCCCGCGTGAAATTAAAGCCTATGTTAATCAATGATAATAATAGTTATAGCATTCTACTGGTGAAAGATTTTTTTAAATCGTTCCAGTATAATACTAATCTTTTCTTTTCATTTTATTAGTGTAGATTGTGTGCGTAATAACACTAATAACTTTTAAGCTAGACACATATCGAAGAGTGATGTAAAAGACTTGACTACACAGCACACTCACTCAAAAGTAGATTCAAGCTGTCTACCTGAATACCTATCTCTTTGTTTGACTGTACCTACTTACCTTTAATGTTTGTCTGTTAGCAAAAGCATAAGAATGATCAGCCTATACCGTTCCCACCGCTGGGACACAGACCTCTTGGTGAGAGGGAGTGGGCCGTACGTTATCCACCACGCGGGCACACTACGGGTTGGTAGATTCATGTCTTCGAATTTTTGGTTCTACGACATGCTGGTTTCCTCACAATGTTTTCCTTCACAGTTTTGAGAGCAGTGGTGATGAATTAAATTACACATTTGTCGATTATTAACTTCTTTTCATAGGTTCGAACTAAGTAGTTAGTTACGTGGTGTGTCAGACGTCTCTTGTTGGAGCAGTAATTATTAAGTTATCTGTGTTTATAATTGCTTATGGTTTTACTCGTGTGTTTGTTTGTTATTATGATCATATAGTTTTGGTTCTGATGATGACACAGGGAAGTCTGGACTTTAATTTCATCCCAAAAGAATAATAAAAGGACGGCAGAATTGAGCATAAACAACGCTAACAAACACTGACTACCAAAAAAAAGTACTTACTAATTCCATGCGATCACTCGCAACGAGCTTTGACAAAAAAAAAAAAACTGTAGCACCGAGTTTACCTTAGCAATAAATATTTTTTCCTCATCATGATCGCGATATCAATTTTACTGTTAGACAACACGGTGAAAGTAAATATTGCGCTTTCTCTACCCACCCCCGAGCGAATACGCCTGTTATGTACGTAGCCTAGAAGTAGTCGAAAGGTCATAGACAGCCTGCGATATTCTTGAATGTTTTTATGAGCTTCTTAGTAATGACTCACCAATAAAAAAATACTTCTGGGTTTGTTCAGTCCATCATAGACCTCATCCATTGCTTTCCATCAGACGAGATTGAGGTCAAGATCTAGACCATATAAAAATAAAATAATAAAGGCAAACGTCTTGAAACCATTCAGTTTTTGAACTAAACCCACGTTCGCACGGACGTAGAAATATCGCGGCGGGATTTTATCGCGTACTGGATTTTCAACTTTCAGTGTCGAGCCGAGCGTCGTAAAGACTCACTGTTGGATTTTCAACTCTCGGCGCTAAGCAGAACATTGAAAATCCAGTGAACGAAAACACCGCGGGAAAAAATTGCCTATGCGATCCCAATCCCGGGCTAAGTCAGCAAGCAATCGATGTTGAGTCGGCTCAGAACTTAGCTACGCATTTGGAGCCATCAGTAGAATCCATCTATTTCTATAGCGTGTAAGCATCAGGGCACGCAATACATGACATCCCATCTCTTGTGGAACAGCACCACATTGACACTCCAAGCTGGAATCGTCTATAAATCTCCACCTGAGCAGATTTCCTTAATTCGACCAACCCGAGTCTGGAGTCGACTTAGAGACTTCAAGGTTAGCCAAGGCAACTCATGTCCAGGTGGGAGATTTTCAGCAAGTAGAACGAACGGGACGGGTACGGCAGTTATTACACAGCTTTCTTTCTTCAGACTGTTCGCCAGTAAGTGAGAGGATACACTTCATGAATTAAGCTGTTGACTTACTGAAAAATAGTTTTGGAAAAATAACCAAAGGATGTTTTTTGAGTTAAGCCTTATTTTGAGCCTAAGGTTAGTCGGGCTATATCGAAACATAACCAGAGTGAAACCATAAACAATCATCCACTTCGTTATACTGAAAATTCCCTGAAATTGTGACACTATCACTGTCTAAATCCGTCTAGTAAGCAATTTGAACAGTAAACTTTCATGTGTTTATCCCTCAGACAAATTGTATTTCTGTCTCTAAGAGAAAACATAAGTCCTTTGTTGAAAGTAAAAGGCAACCTCGAGGGAGGCTTACGTGGAGACACGGGTTGCTTGAACAAAAATATGATAACACAGAATAGAGACATTCTTTATTACATTTCGCAAAAGTTATGTAGGTTGTGTTTCCAATTTCATATTTTATACCTATACCGTAATTGCGTAATGCATGATCAATCACAATTTGCTTCGATTTGAAACAGATTGCTAATCCATTGCTTCAAAAGTTGGAAAAAAAATCTGCTCAACATCGTAAATAACGCAATGAATGTTGTTGAACTGTCAAAATGAAACAAATTAGTCATATAATCGTTTACGAAAATAAGTTACGCAATTAGAGTGCTCGTATACAGGGTGTAAAAAAAACCTTCACGAAGCCGTCGTCTACGCATTCTGCACATCAAACTAAGCAACTTGTTTTTTTGTAAAAAAAAGTTGGAACTTTGAACCTTCAATATCTCCGTTACCAAAAAGTTCCCAGGTATCGTCCAGTACAAATAAAAACCTAATAATAACGGGAAGAACAAGTGACTCTCAGCTTCGTAAAGGGTATTTTTACACCCTTCATATTGTAACTTTAACCCCCGAATTCTCAAACGACACTCAACTTTAAGACCTCCTTAAAAGTCATTCAGTCGCTATAATAGCCCCAAAGTAACAGAGACAAATAATACTTGGCGTTTGTGAATTTGGCCGTAAGCTGACTAACGGTAGGTAATTGGTAATACGGGCTGGTATCCGCAACTCCACGTCTAAGCGCGTATTTTGCGTACGGGTGCGAAAATCGGCTGTTCGATCCACCCCAGCTCCTCAAAGAAGGGCAGCAATGCCTTGATGTCACTGACAATCTCACTTAGGGTACCTGGGTTACCGTAGTAAAGCTGACTAACGGTAAGAAAACGTGGAGAAATCCAGACTCATGCAATGTTCTGGGTCCGAATCCTGAATTAAGATAATCAACACTGGTTCCTTCTCCTCATGAGACGAGGTCTTTGCCACTAGGATAATTACCAGCAGATTTTTGCTCCTTTTCGTATATTTCCTTACTTTGAACAACAGATTTTCGTCGCTCCCTTTACATAATAAGGTCGGCATTAAAATTAGAAGCCGGCGAATGTAGCAGTTATTGGTAAACACGATGTTTTCGCGAAATGCATGCTATTAGTCTGAATACAAGTCAATGTACAACGGTACTCCATTCAAAACATGTTTATTGTTACTGCTTTTTGGGTCGAGCGGCTGAAATTCAGCATTATTTTGTCATTTGTGTGCCTGACTACTGAAAAAATGAGGCGAAGTACTGTTATCATTATTATAACTTCATGTTTAGTAAGAGCTCATCGCGTATTGATGATCCTGATAAACTGAATTTAGTCGCGATAAGCTTTTTGTAACCGACTTCCAAAAAGGAGGAGGTTATAAATGTTCGTAGCGTATATTCTTTTTTTTATGCATGTCCACCCATTTCTCCGTCAATTATAGACCGATTTTGAAAATTATTTTTGTTTGAAAGGGTATGCTCTCAAGTTGGTCTCATATAAATTTTATTAACTTGGCTTGGATAGCTTCTTAGTTGGCTTCAATAATTCGTATTTTTTTCCCACTTAATATGTGGATGATATAATAAGTTCATGTCATTTTGTTATTTACATAGCAGGTAGTGGTATACGAATTTGTGTGGGGTAGGTACCATAACTAAAAAGTGAAAAATTAAAACTTACGAAAAAAATTCAACCGGCTTCCAAAAAAAAAACACTACAAAGCAAAAAAAATAAACTTATTATAATTTCGGAAATGTCGGTGGCAAAAAACGAAAATTCTAAACCAAAGACACTGACTTCCGAAATTAAAGTTAATCTTTTTTTGCTTTGTAGTGTTTTTTGGAAGTCGGCTGATTTCTTTTTCGTTAAAAGTTTTTTTTTAAAGCTATTCCGCATGCGAAACTGGTCGTGTAATTTCTGTGGTGAACTCTACATCGTCACGTGCTAACTATGCATCACATAGACATCACGCAAAAACCTGCATCCCGCACTCAGAATTTACCGCGCGACTAGCAAATATACAACGTCCCGACGTCAATCATCCCACTAGACGCAACACCCGTCTGCGATGGATCCCTCTTTTTTATAAAGGATGAGTGAACTTTACATTGTTGCTCATACTCCGAAATAAACACGATAAACGATTAAAAAAAACTTTCTAACTAAAAACATTATCGGCTTTTCGAAAAAATCGTAAATCAAACATGTGCATTTTTATTTACGTATCGCATGACATATTCACATGATATGATTAAACAAATATTAGTTTGGCCTACTGAAAGTTTTCCGGTTGTGGGTATTTGTACTTGCAAGATTTGTTTGTAACCACACCCACGATACAATACAGTAGAAATCCTAGTTTGTGGTAAGATAATTTTGCATAAAAAATACATTCACAGAATAGAATATGCATTGATCGTTCATAATACGTTAACACTCGTAAAAACGTGACTAGAATGAAAGAAATATGCTGCATTGGATTAAATTAAATGAAATTGTTTATTCTGTAAATAGGATAGCAGAATCACTTTTTACACGTAATATAAAAATTTCGTGTTATGAACGTGTGCTGTCGGTGGACCCCCGTCAGGAACGAAGGTAGCCCCCTCCCTCCCACAGTACGACGACGTTCGCACGGACGTAATAAAATCGCAGCGGGATTATATCGCGCACTGAATTTTCAACTCTCGCAGTTGAGCCGAGCGTTGAGAATCCAATGCGCTGGGACGCACTTCTCGTCCCAGCGCGTTGGCAAAACACACTGTTGGATTTTCAACTCTTGGCGCTAAGCAGAGCGTTGAAAATGCAGTGCACGAAAAATTTTACGCGATTTTATTACGTCCGTGAACGTCGGCTAACTGGTGGCATTACGCGATACACACACACACTCGTTCTTTTCCACAAATCAGAGCGGTTTCGCACTACGTCCGATCCGAATCCGAGAAATGTCGGTCCGAAGTAGCCATAGTAGAAGAAAAAGAAGAAAAAACATTTCTTTGAACACAGTTTGTGAAACAGAAAACATAAATAACAAAGTGGAAATAAAAAATAATGTTTTAAAAACCTCAAGTGTGTGCCTCAAGGCTGTGCCAAAAAGGCTCATTTCAGCATTAATGCTGAAAACCAGCGTCAGACAGCATCTGTCTGACGCTATTTTATATATATTATTAATTTATTAGTAGTACTATTTGTGTGAGGGGGTTGCGCACTAGATCCGATTTTTTTCCGTCCGAATTTAGGACATTCCCAATTCGGGCCTTCCAAGCAACAGTGGACAGGCATCTTCCGAGCACGCTCGTTCCATCACAGACCTCATCCATCGCTTTCCATCAGGCGAGATCAGGATCAAGAGCAGTCCCATTCACACTTAATAAAAATAAAGAGACAGGGAGAAAGTCGTATGGAGTAACATAACGCTTTTTCCTTACGTGACGATTTCTACTAGTTAACTCCTACCGCAAGCCGCGTTAAGGAAAATGCTAGATGGAGTTAACATTTCTTATCTGACTACCAAACAAACTCAAGCTGAAATGTGCTTGTTGCATTTTGGTGTAAAACTCACTTAATTACATTTTAAACGGGTATGCTGCATACTGGTGCAATAGGGTTGATGACAAAAAAAAAAATTGTTGGTCTTGTAGATTATTAAAAAAATATTGAAGATATTGAAAAAATTTTTTTATCTTTTTTATAAGTAATCAAAAGATTACGGCGATACATTAAGTTAAAATGTACCATGACGTCACGACTATGTAGCTTTTATACTTGTGACGTAGCCGAGCGCCACTCCCAACTTTAATGCGTTTTATCTAAGTATTTTTTTATTAATATGATAAAGCAAAAAATACGTGTCTAATATATTTTTATTATCTGACTGACTGACTAAATATGTTTTTTTTTTACCCAGGCATCATCCCTATTCATGCATTGCTTTTATTACTGCCAACAACGCAAATACCTTAACAACCCGTGTCTCAAAATTTAAAAATATATTAAAAGTATACCACTCAAAGAACGAGGAAAACCATCTTTTAAAAACCCTAAAATTGCCTTTCAGACACCACAAAAACGTTAACAAAAATGCCTTTTAACAGGAACTCAATAAGTTGTCAATACAACCAATTTGGTGAACAAAAGGGACGAGACAATCTGGTTGTATCCCACCTGTCTTTCCGAGCAGCTGTTGTCCACAGCAAATATGTTGCAATACAAGGGTTTTTGTGAACATTTCGGCTACCTATATAATTTTTTTTGTGATGTTTTTAATTCTGAAAGATGTGAAATTAAGTAATTAAAATGTTGCAATTGGCTTCAAGCACGCTTAGCATGACCACAATAGAAACGGGTTTCGTTGACGGAAAAATAGACAAAACCCGTTTCTATGGCTACGCGAGCTGATTGGTCGGTATAGAGCGATGAAATAAATGTTCGCAAAAATATGAACAATTCTCGAATATGTTCCTGTGTAATATTATGGGCTGCAAATCGGCTCGGTACGAGTAAGTTTGTGGGTATTTAGGTATAACGTTAGGAATTTTAAGATCTATTAAGAATGCAGATTGATATGTACCTATGTGTTTTCGCTTCTATTTACTTTTTCCATAAACTGTCAAAATCAGCCTCTGCAAAAATAATAATCTTGAAATAATCGTGGCTAAAGAAAATTATCACATAGGCTAGCTGATGCCCGCACTTTCACTGGGAGATACCTGATGTTATAAGGAGTAACTTACGTTTGTTGTAATTCTTGTTCCAAAACAAACGTAAGTTACTCCTTATAACATCAGCTATCTTCCACTGAAAGTCCCATCAAAATTGGTCCAACCGTTTCGGAGATTAGCCGGAACAAACAAACAGACAGACGGATAGACAATTTTTTAAAATTGTGTTTTTGTTGTATGTAGTTACCGTATATATTTTCATATGCATTTAGTAAAAAGCTGTTATTTTGACATTAGAAACAGACACTTCAATTTTATTTACACACATCAAAAGTGTCTAGGGATCAAGCATTTTTATGCGGATTTCTTGAGATTGAGATGTGGCTTTGTAATAAATTTATGATTATATAAATTTATATGGATCCTTTTTGGTGCATTTCATAATTTGAAACAGGAACTGTTAATCAAATTCGAGTAAAAGATGAAAATCAGCTGTCAATATTTTCCCTATAAAAACATACAACGCATTGAAGACATTATTAGTGCTACTGTTTCCCTACTACTGATTAAAACCAACGTTATTATGGAGCGGCGACGTCATTTAAGCAGGGAAGAAATGCTCAGAGCCGTGGGAATGATAGAAGCTGGTTCCCGGCAACGTACTGTGGCTTTAGCTCTGAATACAAGTCAGAGTGTTATCAGTCGACTTTGGACACGTTACCGAAGCACTGGTACCGTGGCTGAGCGCCATGGAGGACGGTATCGCTGCACCACACGGAGACAAGACCGATACATTCAAATCTTAACTCGAAGAGCTCCAACAATAACCGCCATGATGTTAGCCGTGAGGCTTCATCACTCTTCAGGGAACTTAATTAGCGACCAAACAGTCAGAAACCGCTTGCATGAAGTGAACCTTCATTCCCGAAGACCGCTACGGGTACCACCTATAGCAATGCACAATCGTAGGATTCGATATCAATGGGCTCTTGAACACAGAAATTGGGCAGAAGAACAATGGCGTTTCGTGTGCTTTTCTGATGAGTCTCGTTTTGGTATGAGACCGGATACAAGACGTATACGACACTGGAGAACCCCTGGACGCCAACAGCGAAAACAGCTAAAATCCTGCCAGGAAGTCCATCCTTATAGTGGTGGAACCATCATGGTATGGGCGGGTATTTGGATCGGCGGAAGAACTGAGTTGATTTGGATCAGAGGCAACCTCAACGCTCAAATTTATGCTGAGACGATTGTATCTGACGTCATCGTTCCTCTACAAGTGCAAATCGGTCCCTTATTTCAGTTAATGCATGATAATGCACGACCGCACACCGCAAGAGTTGTAAGACAGACTCTCGCCGCAGCTAACATCAATGTCCTGCTCTGGCCTGCTCAGTCGCCAGACTTGAACCCGATTGAGCATGCATGGGATATGCTACAGAGAAGAGCTCTGCTGAATATGGAGGGTATCCAGTCGCAAGAAGACCTTTTTTTGTTGTTGCAACGAACATGGGCGGCCATTCCACAGCGTGATTTGGATGAACTCATTTTGAGTATGCCAAACCGATGTTCTTGTGTTGTTAGTGTTCGCGGTAGAAACACGGATTATTAATTGTTTAAGTTACCCAATAAAATTTTAAAGAAAACTGTTATTTCAGTCTTTTTTTCGAACTTTAATGTTAGTGGTTCAAATGTCAAAAATCCCTTTATTAGGAAAATGGCAAATTTCTTTATTAATGCAAAGGTGACTTGGTTTATCGTTACTGTGACAAACGAAAACACTTTATTTGATGAATCCTTAAAGAAAATTTTAATTAATATCAATCAGGAGAAAAGTTATTGCAAAAATATATGTTGATCCCTAGACACTTTTGATGTGTGTATTTCTAACTACTATCTATAAATGTAGATTCATTATTTTGCTATTTACTTAGTCAGTCATAATAAAATTATTAGTTTACTAAAGAATTAGTACAATCATGAAGTTATTTAAATTGACTAGATATAGACGTAAACCGGACAATATAATTCACCATCAGTTTACAGAACTCAGTAACAAGTTTACAAGTCCCTGAAGACAACTCGAGGTGCGGCCACATTATATACACGCGGGCGTTTTATACAAACGAGAACATCCTTTGCAAACAGCTTGCAACCAAAAGCAGCTTCAGCGCTTGTACTTCGATCAACAATCGTACTATTGGTGATCGAACCGCCTGCGATGGTGTAAGTGAAAGGAGGAGGTGGTGAGTGGTGTGGTGGCAATAAAATCCAGTTCATTTGGAACAAATCAATGGAAACAGAGGTTACGATAAGTGTTATCAGGTCTTTTTAAAATTCATGCCTCTCCTAGGCTAGTGGCTACAAGCCTTAGGCCCGCTTCACGTTCATGCTTCTACGCGGTTAGCTAAATAGCTTGGTGTTAACAGTTAACGTTAACACAGGGTTAATCCCGAACTTCGAATTCATCTACGAAGAATAATGATTAAAATTTTCTTGCTGGATGCAGCAGGGATGTGTTTTAAGCACTAAACGTGTAGACCATCGACTAATCTCTTGTAGAAGCTCGTGGGGTGTCGTTCTTTGCAATTATGCGGCACAGTTAATGTTCTCATGGTTATCCTGTTGTGAAAACCCTGAGAGACTGCCAGGGATCCAGCAAGGATGTGTTTTTTAACACTAAACATATATAGCGGCCAGCCTCTTGCACCCTGAGTTAGCTGTTAACTGGCAAGTGGACCTTAGCAATAAAAATAGAATACTGGCTGTGACTATTTAGTTGAGCTAAGAACCTATAACCATGTGAAACCTGAGGTCGGTATTGGTAAATTAATGCTTTTTCGGTGTGGCGTAGTCCTAAAATAACGAAATACCAATGCGAGGTAGCCGCGTCTAGAGAACGCGCGTTTCTACCGCCCGCGGGTTTGTCGTGATTGTGCGCACACCCTAAAGACTATGGTAATGGAATAACAAAGTTGCGCCTTCCCCCCTCGAGGCTAAGTCGTGAAGATACCGTCACGAACAGAGCACCAAGCTTAAAATAAACTGGGAGGCGACAATTTGTTATAAACATTCAAGTGGCGGTTAGAGCTGCTAGATTTTGCAAGTAAAAGCTTGTCAACAATTTGTAATAAGTTTAATAACCTAAACTATCGGGAATTTTTGAAGTCCAATTTAAGTTATTATAGGACACGATACATTGAAGTTCCGAAGGTCGCTGTATACGGTGTTCATTGAAGTCCAATCTGTAAAGTAATTGGGTTTGACGTAAAATGTCCACTTCGCAAAATGTGCACTTTTCAAAATAGCACTTATCAAAATAGCACATCACAAAATAGCATTTTTCAAAATAGCACTTCTCTAAATGAGCACTCCTTAAAATGAGTGTGAATTTTATCACAATGGTCTCAAAATAAAAACTGTTTGCTTACACTATACTTTTTTATTATTTAGTCCTAACACACCAACAGCAATGTAAAGCATTAATGCGATTCATAACAGAAAATTATAATAACCTCTGAAATAATAACGAAGACACAGCCAGACTTAGTCAGTAAACAGCGTAAGATACCGATGAGGTTTAGAAGGATATGAAGCCCCCTTTTCCAGTAAACTATTGGCGGTAATGCCATACCACTGACGGTGTGAAGAGAAAAGAAAAGCAGAAAAATGTTTATGTCCTTCGTGGTCTAGTAGTCGCAAGCGCTACTTCTGAGGTCCTGGATTCGATTCCCAGGTCGGGCAAAGCCTTATTGGGGTTTTCTATCTGGAATTTCTCAGTAGCAGCCTGGAGTCTGAATTTGTGCCCGGTTGATATAGGCCAATAGGTTCGCCCACTATTATTACATGGGACTTAAACATTACTGGCAAATTGTGAGTGTACTATAGGTACACCTCTGCCTAACCCTTCGGGGATTACAAGCGTTATGTTATATTATGTTAAATTTCATTATGCAACTCCTTTGCTTTTCGATCCCTTCGTTACTCATCAAATAGCCACATTCTCACTACTCAATTCGTGGTATCTTTATGAATTTAAAAATAGAACATTATCATGCATAGCGCCGTAATTTAAAATGTAAATAATTATTACAATAAATAATTCTATTATTACCTATACATAGTTTGTTTGTATTAGATACTCAGAAATTAAACTTTCCATGAATTTACAGGTCGTGCCATTAAAGATGAGACTTGACGCACCACGTGGTTTGACTTAGCGGTATGAGGTCCCCGCTGGGGCGTCATCGGGGCGGGGGAAAGAGCGGCGGGAGGCGCGGTCAAGTCTCATCTGTAATGGCACGACCTATACATAGAGTTCTTATAACACTGTACAACACCCTATGGTTTCCGAACCTTTTATAGATAATTCATATCATGGCTGTAGATGCAACTGTCAATGTCGATGCAACAGTCTTGTATGCAACTGCACATAATTAGGTATTAAAACACTCATGTGATACTATTATCGATTATAAACCCACATTCGTGATTTAATACCCCTTACTATACAACAGTTGCATGAATAACTATACTAAAATCCCCAAAGCTAGGTACTATTTTGTTAAAAAATGATTTAAAAATGTTATCATTTCTACTTTTCTAATGATTCGTTCCACTCACTAAACATTTAAGTTTTTTATTGACAACTCGGCCAACCCCTGCCCTAAGCCTTGCGCGTGCGCACATCACCTGTCAACTTACTGACCCATTCATTGGGTATTATTACATTACATAGACATATAATAAGTATGGACTGGAAATACCTACAAAAAAAGGTGCATACCTACAACTCAAAATGTCGCATAAAATGGCTGCCAATGCTAGGGTTGCATTGTGTCATTCAGGGAACATGGTGTTACTATTTCGAGTATCGATACTAGTACGTAATAGTATAACGAATCTTACTAGATATCACGGTTGAATCATATTTAAAAAAATATTAGCTAATAGTCCGTTGTAACAGAAAAAAACGAGTATTGACAATTTATCACTTCTCAAACAATTTTCCGCATAATTATAATTTCATTTATAGAATTATTACTTAGCAAATAAAGTTTTCACAAATATTTGTAACGCAAACCTAATGTTTGGCAAGTGAACGTTTAAACAAAGCCAAATATTTAGTATCGAGTGAGCATGCAAGTCTTATGCCTGTTTTCACCTTCACTAAGTGACACTTAAATGAATCCCTAATAAAAGTTCACTGTTGGATTTTCAACGGTAGACTCAGCGCTGAGAGTTGAAAAACAGTGCAGTTTTATTTAGGTATTCATTTAAGTGTCACTTAGGTGTCGGTGAAAACGGGCATTAGTGAATTAAATTTTTAACAATTTTATCAAAAATGAACATTCGGAATAATACACATCCTTACATATTATAAAACAAAGTACACCGCCGCGTCTGTCTGTTTTTCTGTCTGTCTGAACGCGAAAAATTCAAAAACTACTAAACGGATTTTCAATCAGTTTTCACTAATGGACGGAGTGATTCATGCGGAAGGTTTTAGTGTATAATTCATTAAAGTTTTGTGTAAATTGGCTGAAATTTGACGATTATTGTTGAAGATGTCGGATATATCATGCGGACTGGGATCTTTATTAGCGTGCGCCACGGATTGTTATTGTTCATCTTAAAAACTTCAACAAAAAAATCGTATACACTACATAAAACTCTGCGGAACGGTCTCTCGGTGCTATGAACCAAAGAGTACAGTTTGCTGTAAACCACGGGCCGGACCTAGCAATATCATTTCAGCGCAGCGAAGGAACTAGTATCAGAAACTATTACGGAAACGGTACAACACTATTCCACCATGACATATCATTGTAAACAAACGAATGAAATTATGAAATAATAAAAAGATCTGTTGGACGGAAATAAACCCATATATTAAAATTTAAGCCGTATTTAATGATCACCTAGCAATTTTTTTCATCGAAAGTTTATCACTTTATGTACTATTGCAGGAAAACCGGCTACTAACCTGTGCAAAGATAATTGAGGTTGATTTTCCTTCTTTCTTGCACCACACTTCACAATACAACACACAGGCATGTTGAATTGGTGTTTTCCAACGTATATATGTAGTTTTAAAGGAAAACTCCACGTAATTTTCTCACAAATCTCAATAAAACAAAAAGTAAACAACCACTTGACAGCAGAACTACCATGAACTTGTCGCATATTATGGCGGATATGGCACTTACCTACAACTGTTACTACGTCTCAACAAAATGTTGCCATTATGAGGAACAACTGAAATATTGTTGTCTCTTTTATCAAATACGATTACCACATTAGAAAGAGTGAAATATCACGATATTTCACATTCTAGTTCGTTTTTCACCCATATTTGTATAAGCAAACTTATGTATAGAATATCGCGGCGCCTCCGTGTTTTTACTATCTCAATGTTACATTATTATACATATAACTTAATGCCATGTTTGTCACCATTACGAAAGCGTTTATATTTAGAGTTTTTGGCCCTACTTATACAGGGTGGTGATTTAGTCACGAAACTTACAGTTAAAGGGTGTGTTTTGTCCGTGATATTAAACAACTTTTCCTCACAAATGCAAATCCGATTCCTGAACAAAAGATTTTCGTTAGAATTGTCCGATCAGTTCATTGATTGTATCGTGATTACCATATAGATTTTTCATTAGGTCCTTTAACAAAAGTTTTTGATTAAGTTTACAACTTGAATATTTATAAAGTTAGATTGACAGATACTTAATAAACCCCTGTTTTACTTGCGTGTGCGCGTAATTGTCAGCACCTGTCAAATTACATAGTAAGTTTTTTATATTCATACTTACAGCTACGGGGTAATTGCGTAGCACACATAAGATACAATTTGACAATTCAACAACATTCATTGCATGATTTACGTTGCCGGGCAAACGAATTCTTCAAACATATGAAGCAATAGGTTAACAATTTTCTTCAAAATCCGTCTGATTATAATGAAAAGTGTGTTCCACAATAAATTGAGGTGCTAGTTTCTTTTAAACTCACGGATAAATGTTGTTTTGTTCCCCTTATATAATACAAGATTGTCAGATACCAGCCAACCCTTGCTTACCCATCGTTGCGCGTGCGCTTGTTTCAACACCACCTGTCAACTGACCCATTATACTCAAACAGTCGACCGTACGCCAGCAGAGCAAGAAGTAACACATCAACTTCGAAAATCGCCCTTATTGCTATGATCTAAAGACGGTGTGAATGGTAAATTGTTAGCATAGATGGTCTGGACGATCACTGTTTCTTGTCGAACACTCAGTATTATTTACTTGTACTGAAAGGTGAGGTGCTGATAGAGGGTGTCATCTGCTCATCAGAGTCGGGAAGTTCGTGGGAGTTATATTTTAACACCTTTGTGAAAGGAAAGGGAATTGACAAATTGTTGCGTGAAGGTGAATTAGATACAAGCTTATTTTTGTTTGGCGTAAGAAATCTAGTCCATTTTTTTCCGGTAGCGTATTATCTGCTAAGAGATGGTCCTAGGACTCCTAACGAATGCTTACGCCCATCTTCTGATGAAAGATTAAACCAAATTTTACAGTCAAGAACCTTTAAGTCCTCTGCCAATATCTCCTTTTCTATCTATTTGCAAAGAAAGAAAGTCTTAAGTAGAAATCTAAATTCCATGAATGCATGCATGTGTCAGTTCAGAAAAGTATGTACAAAATAAAACATATACCTACAAAATAAAACATAGACTCAAATAAAAATGTACTCCACTCAATATAAAAGCTCAATGTATAGAAGAGTTCCAAACACAGTACAGCGTATATTTATAACACAAAGAAAGTAATTCTTTGACTACCCAGCATAGAGGCAAGCTTATATTACGAACTCCACTTAATTATCAATAAATCAACGCTGTTGACAAGCAAGGCGGCGCGCGCGCAGCATGGCCGTCGAAATCGTCTGTCAACCAGCGCATTATACTAACACGATTATAGATACGGTAATAGAATTCGTGTTTCTTGTCACGTTGTTCAAATATTTACGGGCTTGGAGTTGGATTAATCTTCATTAATTTCTTTGGTTGTTTTTCTGATTATTTTAATGAAGTTTCTGACCAACTGATCGAATTTTTAAGGGTTGTCCGAGTAACTCGGACAAATAATTGAAATAAATGTTTCAACTTTGACATCTCCAAAAGTTTGTTAAGAAACGGGTTGAATATCACAATAATTGACTTTCGCAAATAACAAAAAGTATAAAGCGAGCACTAATAAAGTATAAAGGCGGCTTCGGACGCGGACCAGCTCGCACCAATGCACCATGCGAAGAGTATCGTCCGTGGTAGCACAGACACGTCCGTCGCGGTGATTCCGATCTGAGGCAAATCGGTGACTTCATAGGTACGGTGCGAGCTTCTCTTTCACCTTGTATTTTGGATTGACAAAATGGATATAATCTCAACGGGCTGGTCTGCGTCCTCCGCAATGTCACGGACCGTGGGAAGAGCCTTGGTGTGCGGTGCGTAGCTGTCCGTAGTCGTCGGCCGTGCGGGCGGGTCCGCGTCCGTCCGCAATATCACGCATCGTGGAAAACCGCCTTGAGAAGAGCAGAAAACTTCATGTTATTAAGACTATTTCCTTCTAGAATTCTAAAATACCGTCTGACCATTTGTGAAAGACTTGGTAAGTAACTTAAGGATTTAAAGATTGAAGAAAGTTGAGAGTTCCTAGGCCCAGAGTAGTTGAGTGTTTTTGGAGGTAGCTGTTTGTCTTTACTAAGAGATGGCCGCTAATTCCATTTTGGAGGCTACCAAACGACACGTAGCATCTTATTCTATGTATAGCGGGAACCGCACGAAACTACTTTCGATTTCTTGCACCAGCACGCTTAGTATAACCACAATAGAAACGGGTTGTAGACGGAAGAATAGACAAAATGACACATAAACAATGACAATCTGTCCTTTTGTCTATTCTTCCGTCGACAAAACCCGTAGAAAACCCGTTTCTATAGTTATCATGCTGCGCGTGCTGCATTCTTACACGTCATAACCAAAAGACATACCACCAACATCCGGTCATACATATTTTAATTACATATAAATATTAATTAAGTACCGAATGGGATTCTTATTCTCGTTGTATGCTTAAATATTTAACTTTAAAACTAATTATGTTTTCTTTTTGTTACAGGTATGATTCATTTTTTCTCAATTTTTGAATTTTGGTAAGTTATGATTACAGAATATGATGTGCGTAGTACCTATACTGCTTAAAAGTTAATTTGTTTCATTAATTTGAAAGAGATGCTCTCTTGATAACATTCATGGATTTCTGATTTCTAGAAAGCTAATCTTCAGAAAAGACTAACAGACTTTTAGACTGTGTCAAGAGATTTGACTGATTATCCTGGTTTCTGTCTGTTCTTATTTTGAGTCAGCCAGTCACTGGAGTTATGAGTTTGACGACATCAGTGCCTTTTCTTTTGACATTATCCCTAATTTACCTTTTAGCGAGGTAGCCTTGTCGGGACTTGTATACATATAATTTATTTATACCAACATGTAACTTAGAAACAACCTTGCTTACCCATTAACTTACCACTAATTTCTTAACTTGATCGGGTAACTTGCCGTAAATAAATCTCTGCGTGTGGTCGCTCATTGGTCATAAATATTTTACGACAGACCGTATATTTGGAGACGTAATAATATAGTACAAGGCTGGTTAAATGGTAAGAATATACTTAACTTGAAATATGCTCACGTGTGTTTATGACCGTGGTTGTAAACAAAATTATTTTACCTTCGATTTAGTTTAGCATAGATAAAATGATTGTCCACGGCCGGATAATATCCATGTATTATAATTATGTCGCCGTTCCCGGAGAATAAAATGATAACTGCCATTATCTTAGTTTTAGTGTTATGTAATTTTTGAAATCTGTAGCTGCTAATACATCTCATTTTTTTTTCTAATTTTTATACAGCTAATTGCGAAGTTACAAAATATTACAATAGTATTAAAATATTTAAAACAGGCATTAAATTACGAGAATAAAGTGTTAATTGAATATCATCAAAATGTATTCACACTTGTTAGTATGACAAACAGTCATAGAATTATATTCTCGTGACAAAAAATAACGTTTTTTCAAAGCCTACAATCATCTCTTTACGTCCATTATTTATGGAGCAATCGACGAAAACATGTTTTTTATTTTTCCTGAAAAGTTGCGTTTTTGTAGTTATCATTTTATTTTCCGGAGACGGCGATGTGTACTTAAAAATATAAAATATAGTTTCTGTAATTCTGCTTTCCTTATCTCCTGCACGCTTAACCTCAATCTTCAGTTAGTCAGTTCTATGCAGTCAACGACTCACACTATTTATTCTTACGTTAGTTAATTGATTCAGGCGTGACCTTGCGGAAATCCATTATAAAATAGTAACCTGTTCCGCTTAGCTATTTCTAAAGAGTCTTGAGAAGACCCTGGAAGAAATCAACACGTGTTTCACCTCTCAACGAGGCATCCTCTCAACACGCCGTGTTCGAGTTCGCGACAAGCTAAGCGTCATCCTGCGGATGCCTCGTTGAGAGGTGAAACGTGTTGATTTCTTCCAGGGTCTTCTCAAGACTCTTTAGAAATAGCTAAGTGGAACAGGTTACTAAATATATCCACATCATCATTTTATTCTTACGTTTGTTTAGGATTTCTTTTTTTTTTTGGGTTGGAAATTATCAAATAACTTCTCCCGCTCTGGGCGGAGCGGGAAGGCGTGGCAGACTCTTACTGACTAAAACCCACCCGTGTTCCTTCAGTTGCCTGTATGTTGCCACGGTAACCCTTTCGGACAAACCCGCAACCCGCGGGCATCGGCCCTACCTTTTAGGATTCCTAGGAATGCTATTTGTATATTGAACGAATTTATTGATTAGCATTATATTTACATCAAATCCAGTCAGACTGTCTAGACAATAACTCTAATAAAACTTCTTTTGTCGCATCATCAAACCAGCCTAAAAATCACTCGACAAAACAAGAGCAAAAATTCTGCTGTAAAAAATAAATCTTGCAAAATGGTGTCAAACACCTGATACTATTGTATGTTACTTACATATTTTTTTAAATACGGATTAGTAAATAAAATATAACATCGGCGTGTCAAAGTAACAACCCGTGTTTCGCAAGTCGGTTGAAAAATTTTCATGTCGACACATCAATTTGCATCAATCAAAGTCCATCGATATTAACATATAAACGTGTTATATTGCATAAATAACTCTATTAGGTTCTGTTAAGGTATATTTTGGCTTGTAGATCAATGGAACGACATAATTTGATACGGCCACATTGTATAATGAATGATTGAGTTGGTTCTGTGGTTGAGGTTCCGTAGCATTAAAGTTAATTTGGTTAGGGAATTAGCAGTGTTAGTAGCGTGATTTGTGATTTAACTTATAGGGTTTTTGTATGTGTATTTCATGTTTTTAGGGGGAAAATTTGTATGTTAGATGATGATGGGTCTGAAGGCCACAAGAAAAAGTTATTTACTCAAAATTAAGTAAAGCATCATTCGTATCGCTTCCTACTGACTAAGTAATCTTCTTTACCACTGCATTCCTCCTATAAAGATATTCTATAGATTTTGACACGAACGAAGAAATGAGTGATTGAAACGTCATCGCTTCTAGTCGGCTCTTCATCCCGGCACCAATCAATTTTACATCCCAGGGATCCCTAATCTCGTAGCAGATGTCGACACTCACAGCCTCCAGTCGGCACCTGTTCCGTTTCACGTCCGGACCTGTTCCAACATGACTTGTTTCATGTGCTTTTGTTTTAATGGCGTTCAAATGTTAAGGAATACAGGATTTGGTCCTGTGATGGCAAAAAGTTATTCTAGAAAATGTTGTAATTAGATATTCTTGTTTATAGTATCTTCCAAAATTGAGAATTTTGGTATTTGTATGCTTTTTATGAATTTTGATAGACATGCAGTGATGTCAATCTTTGACACTCGTTACGGGTCGTCAGAAACCCGAAAGTCTGACAACCAGTCTTACCAAGGGTATCGTTTACCCAGTTACTGGGTTGTGGAGGTCAGATAGGCAGTCACTCCATGTAAGATACTTTTATTCAGCTGCATCCGGTCAGACAGGAAGCCGACCCCAACACAGTTGGGAAAAGGCTAGGCAAATTGATTGATTTTACAGTGACGTGGATGTCCTTTATAAAAAATGTATACAGTGATTTTGACCATCACTATACCAATATACAGTCAAAAAATTAAGCTTAAATTGTTTATAAAACAACGTTATCCTCAAAATAAGACTATAAAACTACATCCCTTCTTGGGCTTGATATGATAACCAAAATAAACAGAGGCGAGGCGAGTCAGTTAATAAAATCAATTGATATTGCTAAGCCCAAAGGCGGTATCTCTGAGATCGACACTTTTAGTATTTTTTATACCATTCAATAGCTTTAACAATTTCGCATCTAATGGTATAAAGGCTTTTTCAAACAGACGCGACACGCGACGCCACACACGACGTCGCGTCGCGTGTCGCGCCTGTTTGAAAGAGCCTTAAAAGTCAAGTGGTCAGCCAGACAAAAACGCGAAGATAGTTGAAAGTTACGAAAAATAATTATTATTATTTGGAGGCTGAAGCTTAAAGCCACCTTTCAGGGTCTTGTAGTCGGAAGTCTTAAATTTTCAGACGAAAGCTTACGACACTTAGTAACATTAGTCAATTCAAAAATTCAAAATATTTTTATTTCACATAAACCTACATGGGCAACGTCAGAAGCTAGGTGCACGGTTCCAATTGGTCGTTTCCTATGTAGAAGAGCCGGCAAGAAACTCCACGGTTACTCTTTTAAAAATAGTCTTTCATCAACACTAATTTTGGGTGACGTTGTTCCAACCACTGCTTGCGAGTATAGCCTCTAGGTATCCTCCCTTTTGTGCCATTCTGCCCTTAATAACAATCGTCAAAAATTATCAAGTTTTTCAACCAGTCTTTACCTTTATATACATTCTTCATCGTCGTCAAAGCGTCTTCGTTTTTACCTATAGCAAGTCAGATATTTACCAATCTTCGCTCAGTATAAAATCTAGATATCTAACCGCATTTGCAAAGCTAGTAGCCAACCCCAACACTGTTGCAAAAAAGGTTACTTTCCACTTATCGTCATCATTTCAGCCTGAAAGACGTCCACTGCTGGGCATAGGCCTCCGCCAAGGATTGCAGCCAATGACCGGTTTCTGGACCCTTGCCACTCGATTCCAACTAATCCTCCAACGAATCAAGTTAAGGCACTTTCAAACAGGCCCGACACGCGACGCGACACAAAGACACTTTGTGTCGTGTCTTTGTGTCGCGTCGCGTGTCGCGCCTGTTTGAAAGTGCCTTAATTCTCAACAGTAAATTGCCTTTCGCGGCGCTTGCGCACCTCGTGTCGTTAGCATGCACAAGGTCGCGTTATGTAAGTCTAATAAAATGTACATACATAATGAATGTATGTTGTAAGGCCATCGTGTTTATAAACAATAAATTTGATGTTGAAGGAAAAAAATCTTGATTCTCTTTGTTTGAATTTTAAAGGAAATCGACAAAGATTAATAAAAAATCTGCTGTTTGTAGCTAATCTTCAGTAGTACTACAGGATTTGTCAAAATTGATCTTTTCCTGTCGCCATGTTCCAGAGCCCAAAACCCGAAACGATACACGGAACCGACACCCGAACTGACTCTTTCAAGTATTAAGTTTGATTATAAGCACGGACTTCAAGAAAATGTTACCTGAAACTGCTTGCTTGCTCAAACATCTCTATCGTCATACTTTTGGGTCTTCGAAAAATTACCCATAGCAACACTTACTTCTATGAGAGTTAATTGCCACCTACTTAAGGCTCGTGCAGTCCAGCGCGATACCGCGGGCGCTACAGGCAGCGCGACCCTTGTAGCGCCCGCGATATCGCGTTGGTCTGCACGAGCCTCTACATTAATTACCACGTCATACTACCATAAAATTTAATTTGTTTGCGAGCATTATTTATCTAGAATCACAACGACGACCACTCATCATATTAACGTTCAAATCACGCCACATGTCAAGAAAACACGAATACCTTATCAACCTACATAAGGTCTGTCCCAAACGTATCTGACGAAAAGGTAAACAAATCCTGTTCAGGTTAAATTGTTACGCAATTCTTACTTAGCACATTCATCTGTATTTAGAAAATTTCAACTTTATATCTTTTTCCAACAATTATTGTTTTAATTACATTATTAAATTGTAATTGAAAAATCATTGACGAAAGTTTAGGTTGTAAAATTAACCTCAATTGTCAAATGAATAACATAATTATCCAAGGTGATTTAAAATTAGATTTTCAGGTTTAAGTGTTCGAATGATCAAATCAAAGTACTCAATTTGTAAGTGGCACTACAAATTGACATTCATAGGTACGTTTTCAGATCCATTTGTTTACATTTTCATCATATACTTTTTGTACAGATTATAGCTATCTTACACAAGACTCTGATTTAATTACAAGCAACCACGTTCGCCATTGTTACCGTTCTTTACCACAATTACCTGCGCGGGAGTGCCTAGGCCAGTCACGACTGAAGATAAAGTTGCAGTAGATGAATGTGCCAGATTAAGTGTACGACGTGATTAACTAGATTCCTATGCTACTTAGTGATGTAAGTAACGAGGGGAATGTAGGGATTTTGCGTAAGGTCGTGTCCTAAGTTCTAACCAATGCGATCGCCGACAAGGGCGGCATGCAGTTTCCTCAAAAAAAAATCTGATATAATGTCCGCGACGATCGCGTATTCGCACTACCGATCGGTTTGGTTACTTAAGACACGGGGTGAGTGTGTGACAGGAAAAATATGATTAAGGGGTTACGATAGGCTGAGTTTTGTTGAAGGAATTTTGAAGTTGTACATTTAGCCCACGGAAAAAAATAACTGTGTAAAGTACCCCGGAGGGGTGAAGAGCCAGTTTCACAAGCGTAGCTTTCTTCAAAAATTATGGTCAATGTAATTAATGTCTTGAGAAAACCGTTAGCATAATGATCTGAAATCGCTAACACTGCGTACTAACACTATTACGGTGATTATTATTCAAAATTTTCTGTATGAGAAGAATCTTTAGCTCACTAAAGTGGGACAATTGTAGGCTTGTTTTAAAATCAAGATCATTGAATTACCCTGCACCCTATTTAAAAGTGATTGTCGCGCGAATATACGATCGTTCGGTGAACTTGAACGCGTGGTCGCGCCGACAGAGGACGCTTTCCGGTTTTTCGAACAAAAAGTGACATGCTCGCGACCGATCGCGTATTTGCGCGCCGATTGCCTATAAATTAACTGTTATCGAAACTTAAACACATACAAACTGTACCTAATTAGCATTAAAATATTATAATTAAAATTGGATTTTTTATACTACGCTCTCTGGAAGTTATTAAGATATACGAGCTAATATTTAAAAGTTACTGTTAATAATAGATTTGTATATCATTTAGATTAGCGATGCAGAATGAACTCCGTTCAAGTTTTTAAAATGTCAAGGTCGGCTAACGATTTCTATAGAAACAAAATATAATGCGTTTTTCTTATCTAAATTGGTTAGCTCCATTATGCAAAGTGACATCAATAAAATCAATCTGCCTAGCCTTTTCCCAACTATGTTGGGGTCGGCTTCCAGTCTAATTGGATGCAGCTGAATATCAGTATTTTACATGGAGCGACTGCCTATCTGACCTCCACAACCCAGTAACTGGGTAATACGATACCCCTTGGTAAGACTGGTTGTCAGACTTTCGGGCTTCTGACGACCCGTAACGACTGTCAAAGATTCACGAATGACCAACGGCTTTTAACGTGCTTTCCGAGGCACGGAAATGAAATGAAATGAAATGAAATGAAATTTGCAAGAATTGTAGTACATACAGATGGTCGGGTTTTTTAACAAGTTCTAAAACAATTCGCTAAAACTAGCATGCAAAATTACATAGATTAAATAAGAAGCTAATAAAATTGGAACATACATCATAGTTATTTTAATAAGAATAAAAATGTCAATCATTTGTCAAATTATAATAGTAAAATGTCAGTGTAAATCTTTAAAATGTAGGTACTCATTCACAGAATAGAAAGATTTTTCTATGAGCCATTTGAATAACGCTGTTTTAAAACGATTGATTGGCAGTTCCCCATATGATTTTGGTAATTTATTATATATCCTTATAACCATTGGAAAGCAACTTCTGTGATATAAGTGGCTTTTCATTGGAGGAATAATTAGCCTATGAGGATATCTTGTATTAAACATAACAGTGTCTCCAAGACGTTGAAATAATTTGGAGTCTCGGTGTGGAAAGATGGGCACCCATCCACGAACCAACCCCGGTAAGCGTAGCTTAACCTGATGGATCGACCCGTGCGGCTGTTATTATTTAGAAAAGTGACATCAATGTTCGAAATAAATTGTTTGAATAGCTGTGAAAGCGTTTGTAAAGTTGTTTTTTCTGCTAGAAATATACCCTTTGTTTTTCGTTACAAAGCAAGTTACGTTGATGAAAAAATCCAATTCGAGTTTTTTTTTTATATACTCCGAAAAGAACGATACAAACAGAAATAAATAAACATTTTCGCGTACAAATTGGAAATAATCTAAATTTCAATAATTAATTAGTTGAGAAATAAAAGCGTCTTTGTCATCACTTAAATTCTGTTACTGTACTAGCAAAATATTAATATCTAACATCAGACTACTACAAAAATAACTTGCTTCTATTAACCTTTCTTAAAAAACCGTCAGTTCCACATACTTAGCACTTAATTATCTTCTCGTAAACAAGCGACTCCCCACACTTAAGATAATGACGAGCCCTCAAACTTCAAACAACTTTTTAACTCGGAAACCTGCGGGATAAACAAACACACAACTATTTTAACACCTCCATAACTGAAGCTAAACAGTCATCAAAGGAAGTTCACTGTTTGTAGTTAAAAGTATTTTTTTGGTAGCTGTGGACAATGGGTTCGTTCAGTTATGGGCTGGAAAAAAATATTAATTTTGTAATAAAAAAGATGCAAGGTAAATAAATAGAACATTTAGCATAAGGATAAGCATAATCAGCTTATAACTTACCCATTGCTGGGACACAGGCCTCCTCTCTGTGAGAACGAGCGGGCCATTATCCACCTCGCGGGCCCAATGCGGGTTGGTGAATGTCACATGTCTTCGAATTTTTGGTTCTAGGACATGTCGGTATCCTCACGATGTTTTCCTTCACCGTTTTGAGAGCAGTAGTGATGAGATAAATTACACAAAGTAAAGCGCCTGCCTGGGTTTGAACCCCGACTCATAAGTCGGGGCCGTTACCACTGGGCCACTACTGCTCGCTTTATGAATCCGAAATATAAACAAATAATTAATGTTCTTCAATTAATATGAATGTTTATGCGTTAGTGTGAAAACTAAAAGGCTTGTCTTCTAGTTCGTGAGCTATTTACTTTTAATTTACAATACGAATGTTTCATTATTTTCATAAACAAAACAATGGGTATTTAGACAACAATTAAAAAATTTAACGAGTTGCTATTTATTCTATTCACACTAATTAAACAATATGAGCACTTTCTTATTACTAAAACAGCAAGAGAACCACTCATTAATTAAGGCAGACTAATTATTATTTCAGTGTTTTTCAAAATAAACGTATTATTTTTTCTCAAATCCTGATTTCAACATCTTTACCATTTTATTTTTACTTATATACTTACTATTATTATTGAGTGTCCTTATCTGGGCCCAACTAGTAAACAATAAACTTTATTCGGCACACATTTCTTACACAAAACAAACGTTTTCTTCTCATTCACATACGTCACATGCTTGAATTTTTGTAGCGGTGCTCCTCAATTTTACAGAGACCCACTTTGAAATGCTCTTTGATGTCCCTTTGATATTTGAAACTCTGTTGAACATGTCCTTTCGTAATCGTTTATAGTTTCTAAGATAGTTCGTAGGGGAGAGAATTGTGTAATATGTACCTACTAGCTTTGCCCGCGACTTTGTCCGCGTGAAATGGTTTTACGTCGCTTGTTTTAACAAAAATAGTTAATTGATTCAGGCGTGACCTTGCGGAAATCCATTATAAAAATAATAGACGTGGATATATTATTTAAACGCAGAGCGTTCAGAGCTCGGTGTGGCAACACGCCGTGTTCGAGTTCGCGACAAGTCAATCGTCATCCTGAGAATGCCTCGTTGATACATGTGTCGATTTCTTTCAGGGTTTTTTTATGGCTCTTTAGAAATAGCTAAACGGAACAGGCTGCTAAATATATCCTATCACACTCTTCAACAGTTTGTTAGAATTTTCAGGAATCGGAGCAGTACTACTGAAGATTACCCCCTACTGTATACAATTTTATATTAGTATAGGTTTAATAAATCGTTTCACAGCTTTGAGTTTGTGTTGTTGTTTGTATTCTATATTAAAATCCTTAACTGAATCAATATAATTTTAACAGATATTTCGAATTTGTTCAAAAATTTTATAAACCAATGGGTCATAAATAAGTAGTAAGTCAGTGAATAATTGAAACATACACGTTACAGAAACAGTAAACAATGATAAACTGCTCTAAAGCATCGGATGCACTTTTAAGAGCTTGATACACACATGGATGGTAGTATTTTCCTAGCCCTAGAGGTTTCCCATTCTGTCGGTGCGTGGTTCTACTTACAGAAACTTGTCGTGTACTCATTATCGAGTGCAGGACCGATGCCAAGACACGGAATGAGATGGGGTGGCCCATTTCCTAACGAGGGACCTATAAAAGGTAACAAGTGAACTCTTTGAACTAAAGTAACCACTTTTAACCTTATAGTTTATGGTTGTACGTATCAGCTAGTCTTATGGTAGACATGGACCTTAGGACCAAAACGATTTCTTATTTTAAAAAAATGTCATAAAGAAATATGAAAATGTGTCACATACAGGACAAATATAAAAAGAGCATTAAAACTAACAAAATCATGAAAACAAAAAAGACCTGTATGTATGACCGCAGCGCACGTATTCTGATAAGATAAAAACAACACTAAAAATAATTTGGTAAACATAATTTAAAATTTGATGATCATAATATAAATTTATTGATCCTAAAGCAGGAAGCAGTCGTCCATTCTCTACCTATACACACGATTATCACACACCACACACCACATTGCACCACTGAAAGGGCACGAGATATTTCCAACCACAAAACAGTGCATATGAGGTCAACAAAGACCATCTACATGCCAATACGTTTCTATTGATATGTTAATAACTACTGCGAGAAATGTAGGGCGAACCCACTATTATTGTCTTTACGAACAAACCTAGTATGATGCTAATTTTGACCTAGATCCTAGATCTATACATATTATAAATTAAAATAATTTTTCATGTCTGTCTGTATGTCCGCGTTGTTCTTCCGAAATATGGAACAGATTTTGATGTGGTTTTCACTATAGTTTAGAGAATTTAATCCGGAAAGTTTAAGGCTCCTGCAAATCAGTGCGATATCGCGGGCGCTACAAGAGTCGCGCTGCCTATAGCGCCCGCGACATCGCGCTGGTCTGCACGAGCCTTTATGTGTATGATGCATTTATATTAAATTACTTACAGAATAATATTACATTAAATATGTACGTGTATTATAAGTTATAACCTATTTATGTACTGTTGTTCCTACCTATATTTTTCTTATTATATATTTTTAATAATTTTTTCTTTGTTCCTCTTAAACAGAGCACCTGCCATCCAATCTCTTCACCACCCTTGGTTGACTGGTAGAGAATGCCTAAGGCATTAAGTCCGCCTTTGTACCGTTTTGAGCGTGAAAAGTTTAAATAAATAAATAAAGAAATATTAATATTTCGTCAAGTGGTCAAAATCGCGCAAAGCAGGGGCGGGTCACTAGTAAATACTATTTTAGTCAACGTGAGCTATTTGGTCATTTTCTGTCGTAAAAGTAAAGTTTAGTCATTAACTTTGTCTGTCTCCGTGCGATTTTGGCGCACTGTGTACAGTTATCGTGAATTGTGTTTTTGTTTTAGTAGTTCAGTGAATTTCACTGTCTGGTTGTAAACAAGCTAACTTTTCTCTTTGTGATCGTGTTTTCCAGTTTGTAGGTGAACTATGCCTGGGAATATTAGTGGTGAGTTAGGACACGGCCAGTAAATGCTTCTGTTTTAGAAACGCCTATCGTTTTACCTACTGTTAGGTTTCAATTGATTGATACATAACTGTTGGTTTATTATACTGGCACCGAAAGATTCGATGTGTCAAAAATGGCGGTAAGCGGGAACGGCCTTCTGGGTCGGGCGCTCGTGAAGGTACGTGTCGGTAGAAAAAGATAGATTGGCATAGTTTTGGTTGCAGATCTTCTGTTATGTGGGGAATAAGAGATGTGATGGTATGATGTAGAATATTGAATTTGATGTTGGAAAGAAATATAAATGGATGACAAAATATCTTGGTGTTTCATATTATTTTCTTTATCCCTAAAGTATTGTAAATATTTAGTTTTATTAAACAGTTTTAGATTATGATATTGGGGTAACGACTTTAAGATTCATTTGGGGATATCTATTTTGAGGTTAAATAATTATATTCGGAATTAAATTAGTTATTTTAGAGTCAGGATGGTTCTTATTATACTTCATACAAAAACATGCACGTTTGTGGAGACGGCAATCCTACTAATCTTATCTTACTGCTTCTTTATAATAATATTATAAATGTGAAAGTTTGTGAGGATGGATGGATGTTTGTAACTTTTTCACGCAAAAACTACTGAACGGATTTGGATTAAATTTGACACACAGATAGTTTATAACCTGTATTAACACATAGGATACTTTGTATCCCTATAGTACGTGCCCGTGCAATAATTTCCCGACGTCCAGGCGGCCGAAGTCGCGGGCAAAAGCTAATACAAATTAAAACTTCGTATGTCTAATGACGTTCCCAGTCTGCATAAGAAAAGAAAGAAAAATAGGTTTATTCGTCACAGAAACACGTGCAATCAGAAAACAACAAAATAGAGTACACATGAAATCACGAGCATAAAACAGAAATAGTCGACAGCTGCCGTAAATTCAACCAAATATATTCAAAAGATCACTAAAGCTAGGCAAAGATTTGCAAAACCCATAATCAGCCATTCATTTATTGTGTAAATCTGCTAAAACAACTTAAGGCTCTTTCAAACAGGCGCGACACGCGACGCGACACAAAGACGTGCTCGTCGCGCGACGAGCGGTGCCTTTACGCTGGTCATACTCACAGAAAATAAAAGCATATTTCGGAAATTGTCACCACAAAACGTTAGCCTTCTAAAATCAAATTTTGCTCCGAAACTAAAACTTTCACTTCACAATCTGGCACATCCTTTGTTATAATGACTTAATGAGCAGTGTTCCAAAATGTCGAAATGGTGGACAAAAATGCTCGAATAATGGCCCATTAGAAATAATTACAAACGATTGTATTATATATTCCGAGCAGACTCTCATTGAATATTCTCTACCTTCCTTTTTTCGTTTCAAGGAAATTGTAAAATCGTTTTTTGGCGACTAAATCGTTACCCTTGGGCTAAGGCTAATTGTAAGGTCGGTAAAAAGGACAATTCAGTTCTATTGTATTGTAATTTTTACTCAATCATAAAAAGTTGGATGTTTTATGCTGAATACCAGTCTGTTATTAATTTCAATAATTGTATAAGATTATGACATATTATATGATAAGATTAAGAGGTCGTGGCTAAGCAATAATAGCTGCACGGGTTGATCCATCAGGTTAAGCTACGTTTGCCGGGGTTGGTCCGTCAATGGGTGACCATCTTTACATACCGAGACTCCTCCGTGCCTCGGAAAGCACGTTAAGCCATCGATCCCGGCTGTCATTCGTGGATCTTTGACAGTAATTACGGGTCGTCAGAACACTCCGAAAGTGTGACAACCAGTCTTACCGAGGGGTATCGTATTACCTATTTACTGGGTTGTGGGGGTCGGATAGGCAGTTGCTCCATGTAAAATACTGGTATTCAGCTGCATCAGGTTAGACTGGAAGCCGACCCCAACATAGTTGGGAGAAGGCTAGGCAGATTCATTTAATTGTTTAAGATTATTATACAAATTCTGAGTAATATGAATAGCAGCAAATAAGGAACATAAATATCTGTGAGTAAGTACTTTCTTAGGTGCATACTTAAATATTAAGAACGCATAGTAAAAAGTGAATAAAAGAAAAAAAAACGATAATTATGTAATTTAGATGCAAATCTTATACATTATTTGACATTCAAGATGGAAAAGGCCATCGAAATTGATTTCCATTACCATTAAAATTACATTATTGCTCCTTTGCTAATGGTCCTCCTCTGTTCTGTTTTATTATCACATTTATCTCATATACCCTATTTCTTTTTGAAATAAAAAACCTAAACTACCTACAATAGCGGCGATCTTTGTAATTATTCAACTTAGAAGTATTTGGAAACCGACAAAAAACATGTTTATATAATCACACAAAACATAAATAAATTATCTCATTATAAACTTCAGCGAAACAAGAAACACACAAAAAAAACAGTTAAAAGACCAATCCAAAAATTCACACAAAAACAAAAAAGTTAACGAAAAAAAGTTCTCATAAAAAATCCCTATCAGCCAATACAAAAAAAGCAGATTTTCCTCAATAAAGTACATAGTCCAATCAATAATGGCGGCCGATACGAAAAAACGTAATTACCATCAAGCCAGCGATAAAACCTCGCTGGATAACACCGTCCTTTACCCAAACCTTTTCTAACTGTCCCTGACTGTCCCTATTGTTTCAAATCCCCATCGGTCTGGCCAGAAACATTCTTACAATGACTGTCGTTTGGGACGCGGACAAAAGGCACAAATTGTTGCTCTTTAGACGAATTTTCGACGTTTCCGAATGTCTAGGGAAAATTGTTGACAGTTTTTCGTGAATGTCATTATTTGGATGCGAGCTTGCGACGGAAAGGTTTATGTTAACGACACGTACTTATTTCAGGGTTGTTCGCATATCACATGCTTGCATCTTCAATAATATTTCCTGTTTCATCAAGTTACTATTTCACTGTTGAAGAACAGGAATTTTGTCAGATGATAGTCGAGCTTCTCTGTATGAGAAGGGTCCTTTTCCTGCAGTGGGGGACAGTAATAGGCTGGTGCCTGGTATCATTATAGATGATTAGAAATAGACTCTCTATTGCACAGCGATCATTTCACTCTAAGAAATCCTATAACTGTATAAATGCGAAAGCGAGTTTGTTTGTTTGTTTGTTTGTTTGTTACGCTTTCACGCTAAAACGGCTGAACAGACTTAGATGAAATTGGGCACATGGGTAGACCATGACCTGGATTCTGACATAGGATACTTTTTATCCAGATATTCTCCGGGGATCGAGAATTATGCGGGTGAAACCGCGGGGCGCAGCTAGTATTACAATAATAATTTCTATTTTAACGTCCGAAGTCGTTGGTAACATAAAAATAAACCTTGGTATTCAATATCCGCCCACTCTGATCTAGGCAAACACTATTAATTCCCCAAAAATGGTCCTAAGGAACATGGGCTATGAATAAATTTCTCCACATCATTATCGACTGACGAATCCTAGAAAAAATATATTCAGACGCCGTCCATTGACTTCATTCATCATGTTTGAACGTGGAGTGAATGTGTTATTCAAATTTGGAACGGGTGCTGGCAATTTGGAGTTATCTGATTTGGGGAGCGCCGTGACTTTTAAAAAAGACCCTGTTGTGTTTTTTATCTTGAAGTTTATGTCTATGGGTCTTAGTTTGAGATTGGGCAAATTAAAGATCTTCCTATGTAGGACCTCCCAAGGTTTTCAAAATAAATTTTAAATTCTTGTAAAAGAAACAAACATCGGTTGGACTTGTTCTTTAATTGCGTTGTAGTGTGCGAATCATAGTGGCCTACGTTATTAAATATGAACCTACACAATAATTAGAAATGATAAGCTGGCTAATTTCTGCAAAGAGTATTATGCATTAAAAATAGTTCTTGAATCTTTGTGGATATTCTAACAAGCCACGAGCACTTAGGAATACCAACTTAGGCACCAGCTTATTTTAGTATCTAAGGGACTATGGTAGAAATTGCCTAAAATATGCAATGAAAAATCAGCATTGCCATACAACGTAGCAATGATGCCAGCCTTTTGTGCACTTTTCCTGTTGACAGCGATGCAGATGAATTTTTTTATGCCCTATGATTATTTCTCCTCTTTTTTTATATACTTGTACATATTATTATTCAAAATTCAAAACATTTTTATTTCACATAAACCTACATGGGCACTTATGAAACGTCAAAAGCTAGGTGCACGTTTCCAATTGGTCGTTTCCTATGGAGAAGAGCCGGCAAGAAACTCCACGGTTACTCTTTTCAAAATAATTGGCTTTTACAAATCTTTCAAATAACAGTGTGACTAGGTATGGGAGGACAGTGTAGGTCTTTCAATGCGCACCAAATACTTTAGAAAATAGAAAATGGTCAACAAATCTACAGTCCACTAAGCCTACAGCGTTTTCACATTCACAAAATAGAACAGAATCTATACAAAAGATATATAAATTAATAAAAATAAAAACCTATTTTAATTAAACGCAATTACATGATTGCTATTACAACTGTAATAAATCTGAATAATTATCATGTGCACAAAAGCCACTAATAAAGAGTTGAAATTAACTCGCAGGTATATAATGTCAAATAATAGGATGAATATGTCTAGGACGAATGTAAAAAAAAAAAAAAAAAAAAACATAATAATTTGGGAGCAGTTAATAGACTCGCACATAATTATGCCGTTAATGAGATATCTACCAGGGAAGCCACATGTGCGGAAGGAATTATTGCCAAACTTCCTTGTCTTCGACGTAGTCTTTAATTTTAATTATTATTATATTAAGTCTGTTAATTTTTAAATTATGTAAATATTATCTTGAAAAGGTAAATAATTGTCAGTCTTCAATTCAATAATATATCAAAGAAGATATCCTTGTTGGATTTTACGACGGCCGTATTTTCTATCACAGCAATAAAAGATCTGATTGCATCAAAATGGATTCAGACTCAGACTGCTTTAGGCATCGTTCGGATGAATCCGGAAGTAGCCGATAAAATACGAGGCGTTTCCCGCGTTTACGACACACAGACTCTGCGCCTGGCATCGGACGCGGACGGACGTGCTGCGCTGCTGATTGTGGTTCCCGATAGTGACTCAAGCGATCCTGTTGCTGAGTCATCGTTTCGTCGCGTACTGCGACGCTCTTCATAGTCGATTATTATTAATCGACTATCGTCGACCAATTAATCGGAGTCTTTTTCAAGATACGATTAATTATCTGTTTCTTTATCGGAGTATCGTCAACTGACTCTTCAAGTCATTTTGCCCCTTCAGGGAAAAACCACAGTTTCGTGGTCCTCGGTGGAAACCATACGGTGCCAACGAAACCGAGGGGGTGTTGACCCAATCACACCCGCCGAGCCCCTTCAGGGTTAGGCAGTCAATTGGCCGGGTCCCAGTGTTCGGCCTTGGGGGGTCTCCTAGTCGGCATTGGTGACAGTTTTCCTTTCACAGCTACTCACCTAGTGTCGGTCGGGTGTGTCTACACCCGGCGCACTAGACTGGTCAGGACCCCGTTGCACAATAAGATAGGCAACGGGCAAAAGCAAGCTTAGGGCTCACCATTAGGCACACAACCTCCCTGTCTATACCCGACAGGGAGGGTTTACACATCCCCGGTAGTCCGCCCGGGGAAATAGGTTGTTAGGATATTTAGGGAAAATTAGGTCCCAAATTTTAATTTTAATTTAAATTGTCAATATGGAGGCCGTACAGAGTGACATTCAGTCACTCCGTAACGACCTCAAATCCCTCAGGAGTGAAAACTCCAAACTCCTTGACCTCCTAAATAGAGTACTAAAAAAGGAGCCCACCCTCATTAACGAGTTCGGTATCGAACTCGAAGGTCTCGCTGCTTCACAGCAGGCTGAAATTAGGTCCTCTTCCATCGCTGACTTCAGCGATGTAATAGACGCGCAATTCAGTCCCTGTCCTTCTGACAGCATGGACATTGCAGAAGACGCAACCGCGGCTACAATCCGCGCTCCGACCCCACATCCCTTTTATACCCCCGACATAGAGGCTCAAGCCTCTGCTCATTCCTCCTCCTCTTCCCACTCGGATGACGAAGGTTTCACCCAAGTCACCGGGAAAGGGAACAAGAGGAAGAAAAAGAAGCAGAGCTCGTCCCAAGCGAGCAAAGTAGTCGTCATTGACGACTCACTCATAGTCGCCCCTCAGGCAGCCCCCACCGCTACTCCCGCCGCTACTTGCGCCCCCGTAGCTTCCCCCTCCACCGCCCCTCGCCCGATTGCGTCATCCTCACAGAATGACGCACCGCGTTCCGCGCCAACCTCCGGCCCTAAAAAGGTCGCGCCGCCACCCCCTGTCTTCATCCAAGACAAGGACAAGTGGACGGCAGTATCAAAGTGGTGTGTAGACCTTAAAATAGGCTACACTAGCGCCCGTTCCACCCAACAGGGTATTAAAGTACTCGTCCCTACGTCGAAAGACTACAGGGACTTAACCAGGGTCCTGAGAGAGAGAGGTGTGTCATTCCACACCTACTCCCTCCCAGAAGAAAGACAGATTAGGGTAGTAATTAAAAAGATCCCTAAGGAGATTCCCTCCGCAGACATCCTTGCCGACCTTCAGTCGCAGAATATCCCCGTCGACGAAGTGCACAGAATGCACCGCTCGCGCGGCAGGGAAGCATACGACATGGTTATTGTCGTGTGCTCCCCTACCGAGGGGCATCACCCCATATTCAATGTAAAGACTATCTGTCAATTAGTGGGCTTCACTATTGAGAAGCCCTGGAAAAACAGCGCCATAGGGCAATGCCACCGTTGCCAGCTATATGGCCATAGCCAGAAGCATTGCCATGCGAAACCCAGGTGCGTCAAGTGCCTGGGAGACCATGGCACGGCAGACTGCACCCGTCCAAAGGATCGCAACTTATGCGATACCCCCCCAAGTTGCGTGCTGTGCGGCCTCGAAGGCCACACGGCTAATTACCGCGGTTGTCCTAAAGCCCCTAAGGCTAACTTAGCAAAGCTGTCTAAGCGCTTAGACTCTAGGCAGCAACGCCAACAGGTTTATCAACCTTTCCCCTCGTCCCAGATACCTCAGAGGCTTAGTCCACAGAGACCTAGCCCTTGGTCTCAATTGAACTATAACCACCAGCAGACCTTCCCGGCTCTGGTTACCCCGCGCCCCCCTCCCCCTCATACCCCGCTATACTCCCTAATGGACCCGCGAGTCCGCCCTCCTCCTCCCCCCGGCTTCCCCGCTCCTCAGGTGCCTACACAGCGTAGCACTCCCCCCGCACCCCCCGCGCCCCCCGCAAAACCCAATATCAATTTGGCTACCCCGCGTCATGTTCCCACTCCCGTGGCTGCTAAAAATAATAATAATAATATATACTCGGATCCCGCTAAAAATGCATTCAGCATTATTAGCTCCACTTTTATGACCTTTTGCACCCCCAGGGCTCAACAAATGGCCTTAGACATTGTTGAAGCCAGAAAATCAGGATGCTTCGAGCGTATCCAAAACGTGTTCCTAGCTTACGAGGATATTACCTCCGCCCTCACTTCCTTCACTAGACCCTCATAATGTATAACGCCTCTTATGAAAGGTTTAAACCCCGATCCCTAAAGATAGGAACTTTCAATGCCAATGGCTTATTCAATCAGAAAGATGAAATCGCGGAATTCCTCCGCGATCATCAGTTAGATCTTCTCCTCATACAGGAAACCTTCCTTAAACCCCACAAACGAAACCCCTCAATAGCAAACTATCGTTTAATTCGAAATGATAGGACGCGCTGTCACGCGGGTGGCACTCTCATCTATTATAAAAAGGATCTGTATTGCATCCCTATGGACCCTCCACCTCTCTCCCGATTAGAAGTATCAGTCTGTCGTCTAGGCATGACTGGTCACTCACCGATCACTCTAGTGTCGGTCTATATCCCTCCCATCCCAGCTCAGGCCTCAGAAAACTACCAACTTATTTCTGATGACCTACAGCTACTCTTCGGCATGAGCGACTCTGTCATTATGGCAGGGGACTTCAACGCCAAACATCCTTCTTGGAACAGTCAAATCACTACCCCCAGGGGCCGACACTTGTTCGACCTCTCTTCCACTCTTAACTTCGACATCATCGCTCCGATGAATCCCACTTATTATCCCCATATGGTTAATTACACCCCTGACGTCCTTGACATAACGCTCCTTAAGAACGTGAACTTACGACTTGACTCGATAGAAACGGTGCACGAGCTTACCTCTGACCACCGCCCAGTTATCATTCATCTTGTATCTCGCACAGGTCCCTCTGACCCAAACCACCCTCTCCCCACTAGAAAGGTGACGGACTGGAAGAAAGTAAGCGAAAAGCTGAAATCCAACACGTCCCCCTTACTAGACTCTATTCCGGACCAATTTGACTCAATCGCTAACACGACAGCTGCGATCGACTCACTCACGGAGCACGTGCAAACCGTCCTGAGTGACTGCTCAAGGGAGGTTCCGGCAACAGATCCCTGTTACCTGAAACTCCCGGACGATGCGCGCGCCCTGCTGACTGAGAAGAACGCAGCTGTCCGTGCCTACAGCAGCTTTCCCTGCGCCGCCAACAAAGCCCACATGCGCTACTTACAGAGATCTGTAAGGACACGTATGGTGGAGCTGCGTGAAACGGGCTGGAACAAGATGCTGAGCGACCTTGAGCCTACTCACCTTGCCTTCTGGGAACTCCAGAGAAAACTCAGATCCCCTCACTCAGGCCATATGCATATGCCCTTAGTCCGCCCGGACAAAACATTAGCCTTCGACGACATCGACAAAGCCGAGTGCCTAGCCGACAGTCTTGAAGCCCAATGCTCTCCCAGCACCCTACCAGTAGACAAAGCTCACCTCAATGAGGTCGACGCCGAAGTCGAACGTAGAGCCTCTATCCCTCCCACTGAAGACCCTGATTTTCCCCTGCCCCCCATCGAACCAGATGAGGTACATGAGATTATCAAAGGTCTGAAAAATCGCAAAGCCCCCGGTTCAGACGGACTCACCAATAGGGTGGTCCAACTATTCCCAGCCCATTTAATTATGCTTTTGACCACCATCTTCAATGGTGCGTTAAGCAATAACATTTTTCCCCAGACGTGGAAAGAGGCCACTGTCATAGGTATCCCTAAACCCGGAAAACCCAAAAATGAGCCATCCAGTTATAGGCCCATCAGTCTGCTCAAGGTTCTAGGCAAGATCTATGAGAGGCTTATTTATAAGCGTCTCAGAGACTATGCAGAGACCAAGGGACTCATCCCCAACGAACAGTTCGGCTTTCGAACTCAGCACTCTAGCGTGCATCAGGTCCATCGTATTGTCGAGCTAATCAGCGGTGCTCTCACCCATGGCCGACAAACGAGCGTAGTATTCTTCGACATAGCAAAGGCGTTTGACAAAGTCTGGCACAACGGCTTAATTTATAAGCTCTACAAACTCGGTGTGCCGGATCGTCTCGTGCTCATCTTACGAGACTATTTGTCGAATCGCACCTTTCGCTTCCGCATCGAAGGAGCCCTTTCCTCCCCCCGCCCCATAAGGGCTGGAGTCCCTCAGGGCTCAGTATTAGCCCCCCTCATTTTCACGCTATTCACCAGCGACATCCCCAAACACAGATCGACGCAGTTGGCTCTGTTCGCAGACGATACAGCGATCATCTGTAAGGGAAATTCAGCTACGATGCTGCTAAACCTCCAAAGGGCTGTCAACAACCTTGGCGCCTGGTTTAGAAAATGGCGAATAGAAGTAAATCCCGACAAAAGTCAAGCGGTTAGCTTTTCTAAACCGAGAACTAGACCCCCCCCGTTCCCCCGACCTATCACCATGTTCGGCAAACCAATCCCTTGGGCTAGGCGCGCCAAATACCTAGGTGTCATCCTAGATCATCATCTCTCCTTTTCTGAGCACATAAAGACGGTTCGTTCGCGAGCCGCTTTCGCTCTAGGTAGACTCCATTTCGTACTAAATGCACGCAGCAAATTGTCACTTAAGTGCAAACTGCGCATCTATACATCGTGTATCCGACCCATTATGACCTATGCGGGTGCAGTATTCGCCCACGCCAAGTCCCATTCCATCCATAGGTTGCAAGCCTTACAGAACCGTTTCCTCCGTAAAGCCACGGGAGCTCCCTTCTATGTCAGAAACGAGATCCTCCATCTCGACTGTAGAATCCCTACGATTCACCAGTTCCTAAAACGCATGTCCAAGCGTTACTTTGACTCCGCTCCTAGATATCGTAACCCCTTGGTTGTCGAAGCAGCCAATTATGTCCCCTCTAGAATTAGTCAGATCCGCCGTCCGCGGCATGTACTTTCCGACCCTGAAGATCCCATCACACTCCTCCAAGAGCAGAATAGGGCCACCAGCACAATACACAAAAACAGACGCCTCCCGTCATTCCGACCTCGCCGCCGAGGTCCTTTGCGACCGCGACCGTGTCCCTCAGTAGATAATACTCCTCCCCGACCCTTGCTCGAAAACGAGGTGCCAGCAAGTTGTTGCCGCTGAGCACGTAGCTTTAAACTACCCCGTATAATAATCATGATTAAACCAATTTTGATCCAGCCTGTCCCTTCTTGCTGTCCTCCCCTCAGCGACGCCCTAAGCCGAGGTTCGTACCCCACAGGGGGTGCCCTTAGCGAGCGTTCGCCTAGTTTTAATTTAGTTTAGTTTTTTGCCCCTGGCTGGAGGCTTTGAGTGTAGCAGCTTAAGGCACCCACAGGAAAGTCCGGTTAAGCAGCCAAGACCTTAGTGGTCATACTGCGTGATGCCCGTTAAAAAAAAAAAAAAAAAACCGCGTTTACGAGCTTTCCGAAAGAACGCCTTATATTAAGTAAAGTTACGTTTTACAGGTCTCGACGTAAAATTCGTGAAAAATAAAGTTCTGGTTCTTATAATTTTATAAATTTTAAACATATTTATTTAAACTTTTTTTTTTTTGACTCGAAAGACTTAAAATAAAACAGATTTCTGAAAATATTAATAAAAAATTGCTTGTATCTAAACTACTAAACTCATTTTAATTCTATTTTTGGTAACAAACATAAATTCACACAGAGAATAACGGTCTTTAATTACAATGTACTGGGTTTAGTAACCGGCTGCTACCAATATACCACATTAATTGCATCAGTAATGGTACGAACAGTAATTATAATTAAATATTGCTGGCTTTGTAGTGCAAAAACGTTAGATTTAACAACGAAATATTGCAATATAATTTTGCAACTGTTACTATAAAAGTGTTGGCATTATTATAACTACCAGCTGTTCAAAGTCAAAGTCAAATAATTTATTTTAATTAGGCATATAAAAGACACTTTTGAACGTCAAAATTTACAAAAAATATAATTGATTCTAGTCGCCCCTCCCAATAGGTAGTTTTCGTATGGAGAAGGATGGGCAAGAAACTCCACCTTTACTCTTTTATAATGTTTTACAATATTTTATATACATTAATTTTATAATTATATGTGAAGACGATGCACTTGGAATAAGATTACTATACCACAATAAGTAAAAATAATTAAAAATGAAACAATGAAAGAAAAAATAATAATGTGATGGATACATGTGTTCACATATTTACAAGCATTGTAAAAGTACCTATATGATATTCCTAAAAGTTTTACAAGTAAAACTAATAAGTCAGTGTGTGAGTTCAAGTAATCACAGAATGTAATATAAATGTTATGATAATCAATTAAACAATTAAATTAGCAACCAGTTTGATTTTGTCTAGACTCTAAATTGTCCTATGGAGCTAACCAGCATGTTTCCAAGCATTCTTATCTTGGATATAATAATCCTTTAATTACAAATATGCTAATTTACAAAGAGTACTTTTAATATGAGTTTTAAATTTTCTTTCTGTACCAGGATCAATAGTAGCCTATCTCCTTCTTCAGGTCATGATCTACCCATGTGCCAAATTTCATCCAAATCCGTTCAGCCGTTTTAGCTTGAAAGCGAAACAAGCAAACAAACTCACTTTCGCATTTATAATATTGGGGTATTCCTCGAAGCGCATCAACTTTGAAACGCACCAAATGAAGCGCACCAAAAGTATTCCTCGAAACGCACCATTCAGGTGCGCGATTAAATCTCTAATTGTGAAATAAGAAAGTGTCTAAAATACTTATTAAACTACTTAGCAAACTGTATACCTACAGTTAGAAAATTATAGCGCAAGCTTGATATTACAAAAATAACATAACATCACGCCTCTATTCCTTGAAGGGTAAAGCAGAGGTGTACCTATAGCAAGTACACCAACATTTCGCCAGTTATGTTTTTAAGTCCCATGTAATAGGAGCCGAGCCGACTCTGGGCTGCTACTGAGAAATTCTTGATGGAAAAACCCCCATTTTGCCCGGGAATCGAACCCAGGACTACAAACAGGGCTCAACAGTCAGCAGTATTGCTTGCGACCACTTGACCAAAGAGGTAGTCAGACAAGAAAAAAAATAAATAAACACACTGTAAGTACAGTCAGCATTTAATGATCGAAATGGTTCCGAGGATTTCTAAAGGGCTTGCTACACGGCAGTCAACCGCGTCCCCAACAGAGGTGACCTTGGTTGGCGACAGGCAGAGCTTTTTGTAATTTGGTCGTAAACCACCAAGATCACCTCTGTTGGGACGCGGTTGACTGCCGTGTAGCAAGCCCTTAACTCCGAGTTTAAGACGCAGATATATGCCAGTGACTTTGAGTAGTTAGCTTGCGTGTTCTGTGCTGAGCACACGCAACGCATCGTACGTCCAACCAGTAATAGGACTCACCCATCTAGGAGCGCTGTCCCAAATTAGACGCATTATTAATTTATTATATATAAAACAAAATGTATTTTAATAAAACACGTATACTAAGAGATCAATAATTAAATTATCTTTAAAATGGTGAAGTTTTCAGAAAAATACGCTTGATAGATTTTGAGTGATTCTCAGTTTTTATCCGCGTTAGACATAACTTTACAAAATAATTTCACTATGTAATATAAACATAATCATAAATATTCCTATATTAAGTTACTAAGAAAATGCTCTAATTTAACATATATATTTTTCAAATTATTAACACTACTCGTTTAGACGAGATCTTCAGTATAAAATCATTAAATGTCGGTTATCGTCTCCTGATCATTGGAAGTCCCGTGAAAGTTTCTCGTGTAGTTTTAGCGTGATTGTGATCCCATTTCGGGTCGTTTTAGTGTCCCCACTCCATTTTATGATCGTTTTCGGGGGGTAGCGGAATGTGACTTTAGTACAGCATTAGATTGCTTCGTAAAAAGTTACTACTTACGTAAAAATAGGGTGACAGTTATTTTCGCGAAAACACTCTAGGAAAACGAAAACAAGATGGCTCAGATTCAGTATCGAGTATCAAAAAAATTCAACAATAAGGTTTGATTTTTTATTTTTAGATTTCACATTAAACACATAATAGGCTCTCAAATGGGATAAAATTCGTTTAGAAAATATTTAAAAATCCATTTACACCTTTTTAAAGCTTTAAAAATCATAACATAACGATGAAATACGAACAAAAAACTATATAACTTGATATTATCTAAAGCGACACTGATACTACCGTTCAGTGATTCAAATAAAAATAACAGTTCCACGTACTTCTAAATTCCTAACTCCACTAACAGGGTGAGCTACCCAAAAATCGGTATCGAAAACGCAGCAAAAACAATTCTCCCGTCACAACGAGCCCGCGGTCCAATCGAGCGGAAATAGTTTATAGCCGACATTTGGTACGTTCACCTCATTCGGTAACGCACTAGCATTGCGAAATCGCTGTTTCGCTTCTTTCAGTAAACTAGTGAATTTACTGTGTAATGATATGTTCTCAATGTCTTCTTTTTGAGGTTAAATAAGTATTTGTAAATAGGCCGTGTTGTGTTTAACGCGAAATTTGGTGCTGTCAAATTAGGACGCACTCCACTTTCCCACTATTCTAAAAGGAAACTTTTTTAGAATAAAATAATATCAGCCTGCAATTGTTTAATTGTGCCAATGTGCAATTGTTGTTTATTGTTTGTTGTTGTTGTTGTAGGGCAAAGGGATGGAACAAGCACTAAATCACCACACTTGCTCAGCTCACTGCATTTTATCAATTTTAGAGCATTAAGACGCAGATATATGCCAGTAATAGGGCTCGCCCATGAAGGAGCGCTGTCCCAAAATAGACGCATTATTTATTATACATAAAACAAAAGGTATTTTAATAAAACACGTATAATAAAAGATCAATAATTAAATTATTTTTAAAATGGTGAATGTTTCAGAAAAATACGCTTGATAGATTTTACGTGATTCTTGACTGACGTGACTTTACAAATTAATTTCACTATGTAATATAAACATAATCCGAAATATGGCTATATTAAAATATTCAGAAAATGCTCTAATTTAACATATATTTTTTCCAAATCATTAACACTACTTGTTTAAACGTCATCTTCAGTATAAATCATTAAAATTCGGTTATCGTCGCCTTAAGTTCTGGTTCCACACAATGTTTTCTTTACCTCATGTCAAGGCATTAACCGTGTATCAAAGAACCAGTATTTAAGCAAGACGGAATCCAGCAAATAAGTTAATAACATCCATGAATAAATTTGATTCTACCCTTTAAAAGAAAATACGTGTCTAAGTAAAGATACTCCAAAAGTACTTGGAAAGTGTTTCGTGAAAGTACTAATCGATATATCCGGTACCGGAAGACGGAAGTGCGATGTCTTCGTTCAGCCGGCGAGACTGATCTATGTACGAACATTTATATGGGAGTCTGTAGATTTATTGTATGTATTATTGACAGGGATGTTAAGGAACTCCGTAACCGTAACCACCGGATATACGAAATAAAAATCTATCCGTAACCGTAACCGAAACTGATATAAAGGTTTCGGATGATTTCGGATAGGGGCGGAGTCTAAATCAGACACGTTATGACAGGTTTTTCTGCCCGGCCGAGCCGACACACTAGCCGCGCGCGTCACTTGCAAGTTTTTTAAATTTCTTATTTGTGTTTTACTTTTACAATTTCGTAAATATCTAATATCCGTAACCGAAACTATCCGTATCCGCATCCGAAGCCAGTATAATATTATTTTTATATCCGAATTTCTATCCAGATCCGAAATTTCATATCCATATCATCCCTAATTATTGACTACTAACATTGGAAAGAGATCTCTGAAGTAAGAGATGTTAGTATAAATTAGAAACTTAAATGATGGTGAAATGGTCTGTTCCAAAACTTTCTGATTATTATGTACACAAATGCATCAGGAACTGTACCTGTGGATGTCAATTTTTAGTGCCACTTACAAATTGAATGCTTTGAATTGATCATTTAAATACTTTAACCCGGACTTCTAATTTTAAATCACTTTAAAGATGCTTTTCATTTGACAATTGAGGTTAGTTTTATAATCAAAATTTTCGTCGATGATTTTTCAATTACATTATTTAATAATGTTATTCAAACAACAGTTGTTTGGAAAAAAGTAATGGAATATAAAGTTGAAACCTTCTAAATACAGACGAAGTGTTACTTATTCCCTCTAGTGAGTGATTCCGTAAGAATTTAACCAAAGCCCTAATTGCGTAATGCACGATCAATCACAAGTTTGCTTCGATTTGAAACAGATTACTAATCCATTGCTACATAAGTTGGAAAAAAAATCTGCTCAACCACGTAAATAACGCAATGAATGTTGTTGAACTGTCAAAATGAAACAAATTAGTCATAATTGTTTACGAAAATAAGTTACGCAATTAGGGCACAGAACAGGGTTTGTTTACTCTTTTATCAGATACTTTTTTAACTGACAGTACCCTTTATTCATCACTTAGAGTAGATCACAATAACAATTTGTTCATCAAGATTTTGACACAACTGACTGATTCCGACCGAAGCAGTATTCAGGGCTAAACCCAACACAACTTTTTCTAAAAACCTGAGCAAACACAGAATTCTCAAACTCCCACAACATCTGTAATCAAAACAAAACGTATTCAAATTCGAACAAAAGAAATACGTAAATTTTGCTTCAATCGTAACACTTGCAAGGGTCGAGGCCCAATTGTGTTATATTACAAAAACTTAACAATGCACAATAACATACAGAAACAAAACATATGCTGAACCTTAATAACGTGACGTCATTTGTTATGACCACCAAAACATTATGTTATAAAATGGAAGGAATTTGCGGTACGGCAGTGTTTTGTTTTAGGAATTAGAAGTGGTCATTGTTAAAAAATTAAAACTCAACTACGAAAAAAACGCCAACTAAAAAGGTATAAACACATTGAACTATATTACTAGCGTACGTAGTAGTAATACCTCAGTGTATAAACAAGACATCGATATCCATCATTTTTATTCGGATTACTTAAGCCTGGGTCACACCGCGTTATTACTAAGTTGTATAATTAGGGCATAAGTTGTACAGATTACGTGTAACTCCGGGTACACGAAACTCCGAAAAAAAAAAACGATATCGATGTATTGTTTATAATACCTTTTTAGTAGGCGTTTTTGTCTTTTGTTCTTTTTTTTGCCTTGGCTACTAGTATATTATCTGTGCCTTGGCGTAGACGGGTAAAAGTTACACATGCATCAATACCGCATCAGACATATGATAATTGACCTGAAACTATAGAAATAAAATATTTTCCAATACATTTAACGGGACGTTAGTCTGTCATAATCATAAATGAAGAGGACTGACATCATCACAAAATATGCTTGGTGTACAATTTATAATGTCATTGACATTTCTTATCAATGTTTAAGTCATTATGTCATGAACTGTACAAAACTCTTTAACCGGTATCAAGCTTCCTCAATCAAATTCTGTCAAAATCAATCAATTAATCACTGTTTTAAGGTCATCGGTCCATTTAGCTGGGGGCGTCCCACATTACGCTTGCCGCTACTCGGTGTCCACTCCACTGTCAAAGTAGACCAAGTAAACTATTAGATCCATACCCGATACTTGACTAGTGAAATACCCAGTGCCCAATACTCTATCCATGATACATCCAAAGACAAACAGACTCACTTATTGATCTAAATCAAGAGAAAGCACAAACAGAGACACCGTATTTCTTAATCCCATTACATTATTCTCCACTTTAACTGCACTAATCGACAGCGCAAATAAAAGTGAGACAGTTTTAGACAACACAACATTTGAACTAGGGTGACCCCATCCGGACTGTTATTCGTTCGAACTGTTCATCTTAGGGGACTTCCTTTAGATTTTTTTTTTAAAAATAAATAGAAATTGAATACTGAAAAAAAAACGGCCCCTTAAATATTTATTTTATTCAGTTGTTTTTTTATTTGTTGTTATAGCGGCAACAGAAATACATCATCTGTGAAAATTTCAACTGTCGAATTATCACGGTTCATGAGATACAGCCTGGTGACAGACGGGAAGACAGACAGACGGACGGACAGTGGAGTCTTGGTCCCGTTTTACCCTTAGGGTACGGAACCCTAAAAACAAAAAAAAACTGGTCTGGACTTTTTTGCAGATGTCAATCTTTCTGCCAGGACTTTTAAAATTTCGAATCGGTAACCCTGATTTGAACATGGTTTAGCATCCGACTATGTCTGTAGAATTTATTACTTCTAAATCCAGTCGTCGCGTCGGGATACACTGGCAGAATCCTTAAGTGCTCTTACAGTTTTCTTTGTTGCCTAAAATAGAGTAATGTGGTTGAGCTTCGAGTTATCTTTAAATACACGGTACTTAGTTATTGAGGATGGAGACTTACGACCGCTTTGGATATTATGATTGTTTTTTTTTTTTCGAAACCTTTAATGACGTGACAGGATGTCAGATAGAGACGCATTTTAATAAGCGTACTAATACTGTTAATAATTTTGACCGTTAGACAGATTCTCTATAAATAATCTGCGAGCTTGTGAGAAATTAAATTTGTGTGTTAATAATTATCTGATGTTGTAAATAAGCCCCTAATACTGCATAAAGGGTCTTTCAAACAGGCGCGACACGCGACGCGACATAAAGACACCGCTCGTCGCGCGACGGGCGGTTTCTTTGTGTCGCGTCGCGTGTCGCGCCTGTTTGAAAGAGCCTTTACCCTTCAAAGGAAAGAGGATCCTAAAAAACTGTTAATATGACAATTTTTTTTTGTCCGTCTTGTAGATTATTAAAAAATATTTAACACATATTTTTTTCTTTTTTTACGTGATCAAAACATTACGGCGATACATTGAGTTAAAATGTGTCATGACGTCACTAGTATGTAGATTTTATACTTACTTGTGACGTAGCGACCCCCACTCCCCAACTTTAATGCGTTTTATCTAAGTATTTTTTTATTAATAAGATAAAGCAAAAAATACGTGTTTAATATTTTTTTATTACCTATCTGGTTGATGGACTACATAGAATTTCTTTATTTTTTACCCAGGCATCGTCCCTGACCACCGACCCTCACATAATGATTAATTCATACCAACTGTAGTCATAAAACCTAACTTCCTATAGATCTAAAGCCTAACAAGACATTCCTCTCCGATTAAATTAAAATATTATCCAGACAAACGCTGTTTTTCTTCCATTTGTACATTACTATGGTAATGAAATCTTCTATTAATACAGATACAAAGTATTAATAAGCACAGGACTTGATCGCAAATGGGTAACTCTTGTACAGCTAAAACAACTCATCCTAATTCCGGACAGACGGAGGCCGAAGTTTGGCAGACGGGGAGGCGGCCCCCAAGTTCTGAAGTCGGGACGCGGATTTACTTCATTGGCATTTTAAATGATTTTAAATATTTAAATTTTTCGCGGTGAATATTTTGATATTAATCTGGGTGGGAGGACCAGGATTTTGTTCCTCAAATTCGTTTGAATAGATAATACTATTTTTGTTTCTTATTTTTTTGTTTTGGCTACTTTTAAGAGCGCCCCAAGCTTCTGACGCTAACGAATGGGATGGGCGGTTCGCGCGCTAATTTAGGTATTTTCTTCATATTATTAAAACAAATACACATTTTGAAAATGTATACGCTATAGAAAACATCTAGTTTTGTTATTATGAAAAAACTGATATTTTCCGTGAAGTATTATTTACTAAGGATTTATTTTGTTTTTTTTAGAGATTACTTTTTTTTTCTAAAAAGTAAACTACAAGTAATCGCATTTCTAAATTGTACAATTTATAGAGTGAATCCTTAAATATTTTACATATTAGTTGCATAACTAAAGGTTGAGTAATAATGATGCAGCAAGGGATCACAAGGGGACCAGACACTATCAGTAATAATGACATTACATTCAAGTCAAGTCATTACTATTGAACGAACGCAATTATTTTTTTAGCAATTACGTATCGTGCCCTCGGTGCGCTCTTAATTTTTATTTACAGAGCCTTGTAAGAGCTTTTTTTTGGGTGGGAAATTATCAAATAACTTCTCCGGCTCTGGGCGGAGCGGGAGGGCGACTAAAACCCACCCGTGTTCCTTCAGTTGCCTGTATTGCCAGTCACACGGTATCCCTTTCCAACTTTCGCGCGACTTCGGCAGGAGCCTTATAAGAGCTGTTTAGATTATTAAACACAGTTTAGAATTCTTGGCAACTCTCTTTATTTTGTACGTATCTAGAAAATCATAAATATAATAAATAATGGTGGACTAACTTCATTGTTCGTTTAGTGGTCCGTGGTCGCAAGCGCAACTCAGCATGAGGTCCTAGGTCGTGCAATACGTTATTGGGTTTTTCTTTCGGGAACTCCTCAGTAGCAGCCCGGGGCTTGAATTTGTGCCCGGTTGATGGCAATAGACTCGCCCCCTAGTACATGGGACTTAAACATAACTGGCGAAATGTGGGTGTTACTAACATCTAACCCTTCGGGATTAGAGGCGCGATGTTATAAAAATGTTGATATCGTTCCTACACGCTTTTGAGTACTTGTCTACTCTCTACAGTTTGCATCTATTTTATTTATTTATCTTTAGTTCAGACACACAGTCCATATAAGAAGATACAAAACAAAAAGGCGTTAGTAGGGTTGTTAGTAGAATACATAAAAATAAAAAGGTATTAGTAATTTTTACACACATCACATTACCGCGCCCCCCGGTCTACTCCTTGATATGCAATGGCCTCTGTAGCCCCATGAAACATAAGACTCCAGGAGCTAGTGCAAATCTCGGGGTTCATTCGATTTATCGAGTCTGGTTAAACCACGCTGGGGTCGGTCCATTCATTCATTCATTCAAACAAAACAAGTTACACAATAATTGCTTAGGTATATTTCCTATTCCTGAGCAGGTGTACACCTGCCCAGTACACAGTAAATGAACTGTCAATTCTACACGCTAACGTTCTGAGGACAGTGTTGGTGCTCATCATCGATGCAGTTCTTTTCCTAATGAGTGCAAAGAAACCATCGACAGATGCATCCGCAAACATTGCGGACGCACTGCAGTACCGGGGTATATATGTAAAAAATATAAATATAATAAAAAGGTCTTATTATTTTGTTTGTTGAAAGTTATGCAATGTCGACGCTATCATTTCGCTCACGAGCCCCATAATATTCCGTGATCCATGATATGAATGATGTGTTATGTCACCTAAAGTTAAAGGTTATCGTACGGGAAGTAATTCAATAACATAAAATGAAACTTTTTATTACAATTTTAGATTACATCACAGACATTATAATTTTTTTTTGAATGTTTCTATTTGATTTTTAGGCGGTTCCTACGTCTCGGCGGCCTTCAATTTAGTTAGTAACACTATTGATAGATAGATAGATCATTTATTTGTCTGAAACATGAGTATGTACACAGAAAGCATGCAAGATATTAAGTACATTGCAGAAAGGATCACAGTCGTGTTATAGAGAGAATCAGACAAGGTTTCTGCAGACTATGTAAATCTGAGTTAAATTAGTCAACTTATTTAGGGCTTCTATTCGAAATTTCTTGTTTTGACCTAAAATATCTCCTATGACTTTTCGGAATTGGATCAGTAATTCCGAAGATTACTCCCTACATACGAACTAACAAATTTTACCTCTTTATAATATTGGTAAATATAGATAGTATGGATTTGATGAAATGATCTGAATGAAATGGTCTATTGGTATAAGAATATAATCACCGGGACTGGTCCCCAACTAGCAAAATAATCCTGGAATGCAATTTTATAATGCTACTTGGACTTATAAAGCTCCGATGAAGGTTTTAGTGGTTGCTACTACGCTTTTAACAGCATAAATACATGCTGTTTTTACTCAAGTACGTTGTATCCTATAATTTGCACTTATATCCGTATATAGAATCATATTTCCTGACAAATGTAGGATCAAGACTATTATAAAAGCATGAAATAAGAGTAGTTACACTCAAGAGTAATTACTCCGGTAAGTCAGACTTATATCCGCCTCTAAGATAACATCTACGGGCTATTTAAATCCTAATATCCTGTAGGAACATGTACCAGGATGAAATGAACTGAGGAGCAATTGCTCTTGTTATTTTTACTTCTAGCCTCATATAAGCTAATATTTTGTGGCCAATATAAGTAAATTAAAGTTACATTACTGTAAGTCATTTATGTATCTGGTATGGTTTAACATAAGCTTAGAAGTAACTTTTAAATGAATTTCATATCCACGTTTTATGAATAATAAAACACCAAGATTATAACAGCACTGGGTAGGACAAAATAATTTTCTAAATATTTTTTTTTTAAGTTTTTCTTATGCCGTTTTAAACCTAAACATATTTATATATGCATTCCACAGTAGTGTTATTGTCTAAGTAATCTCAAACAATCGTGGTTAAAACTCTTATGAAGCCACTTTTGCTTGTAACGACCAGTACAGGCGAAAACACGCTTTATATAGTTTTGCAAATTCCATTGTAGGATTTGACATCAGCCATTTTGATTACAACAGTGTTTATCTACAAATATGAAAAATGGATTTAAATAAGTTGAAAAGGTTTAAAAAAAGTGGATCTTATAAAAGAAAAGTTAAAAAAACTTATAAAGAAATATTAACATCAGTGAGCACCGATTTTTTAAATTTAACTGGTGAAGACCGCATTGCGAATTCTAGCGTGGGTTCCGGACAAGATAATAGTAGTACTAATTCAGATGGAAGAGGTTCGGACTACGAAAGTACCAAGTCTATGAGCGATATTGAAAGTGATAATCAGGAAGAACTTTCGGATTGTAACAAAAATTTAGAACTGCGTCATTCTATTAAAAACTGGGCTTTAAACTTCAATATTTCTCATTCTGCATTAAACTCTTTACTTGAAGTTTTAAATATGAGAATAAACAATGTTTTGCCTAAAGACGCACGGACATTACTAGATACCAACAGAGAGAACCTACACATCAGTGTTTCCGCCCCAGGACACTATTGGCACAACGGTTTAGTCAAATGTTTGAAAAAAATTTATGACAATGTTTCTTATTTACCAAATGAAATTTCTCTTAACATAAATGTTGATGGATTACCAGTTTTCAACAGTTCGAGATACCAGTTTTGGCCTATATTATGCACCATCTCCGAAATACCAAACTTGGCACCGTTTGTTGTGGGTTAGTACATACTAAAAATTGAATTTAATATATCTAAGTAACCTACCTAAAGTTACCAGCTTCATGACAAAGTAGCATGTATGAATTTTACTGTTTACCTATTGTAGTTTTGTGCTAGATAGATATGTAGGTATACACTGTATGTAATAAATAACCTTAAGTTTGTTTGATAACAGAATGTTAATGCTTCCCAACAGGAATTTATGCTGGAAATGGAAAACCATCAGACCTAGATGCTTTTTTAGAGCCTTTTGTAACAGAAATGAAGCAACTTGAAGAAGGATTAGTAATAAATACTGCTACTGATTTATACGAAGAAAAAATAGTGCACGTGAAACTAAGAGCTTTTATTTGTGATTCGCCAGCCAGAGCAATGATAAAAGGTAGGAGATTATTTTGTTTTTGAGTCCATGGGTACTTACTAATTAAGTGCTAAGCCTCCCGTGAGCTTGGTGTGACTTAAAAGATTTTTTCTACGTAACTAACAACAATTACTTCACTATGTTTACCTTTTTCTACCTTATCAGTTAATAAGTTAGATTTCAACGTACCCAGGATCTAGACTAGAGATCTAGACTTTCACAATTACATTTGGTCATCGAAATTGGATTAACAGATTCACTACATTAGTTTGACGTTTATAATTCCGCACAGACAAAGTCATGAAAATCAGCTAGTTTATAACATTTTTTATAACTTTTAACTTTTGATGGCACGGTTGGTGCAGTGGCCGAGCGATTGGACTGCTGCGCAGTGTGTCGCGGGTTCGATTCCCGCACGGAACAAATATTTGTATGACCTACAAATAGTTGTTTCGGGTCTGGGTATTGTGCATGTGAGTTTCTATGTTTGTAAACGCACCCACGACACAGCAGAAATTTCTAGTGTGGGGCAACGTTTTTGTTAAAAAAAATAAAATAACAATTAACAGATATTTTTGTACCTATTACAGGTGTTGCGAATTTTAATAGCAAACATGGTTGTCTAAAATGCACAGTTGTCGGTGAATATTCGCATAAATCGAATACTGTTACATTTATTGGATCTCAAGGTCTTAAAAGAAACAATGACGACTTTCGTTCGAAGAAGTATGGACAACACCACAAGAAAGATTCACCCTTACTAAAGTTAAACATCGATATGATTGAAGATTTTCCTGTATCGGATTCACTGCATTTAATAGATCTTGGCTTAATGAAGAGGCTTTTAATGGGTTGGAGGGATGGAAATTTTGGAACTTATTTAACGAAATGGAATGCTCAAAACATAGAGAAGGTTAATAGTTTTTTGAAAGATTGTAAACTGCCTAAAGAGATACACAGATCAGTGAGATCAGTTGATGTTCTAGCTCATTGGAAGGGGTCTGAGTATCGTTGTTTTTTTTACTATCTCAGTTTTATAATACTTAAAGAAACCTTAAAAACTGAACCTTATAACCATTTCATGCACTTATATTGTGCTATCACTATTTGCTCCAATGAGAGTTATTTTCATTTGCTTTGTGTTGCTGAAGAAATGTTAACATATTTCGTTGAACAGTTTAAAACTATTTATGGAAAAGACTATGTTACTAGTAATATACACAACCTGTCACATTTGGTTGAAGAGGTAAAAAAATTTGGGATTCTTCAAAATTTCAATGCGTATATCTTTGAGAATAAACTGTACTCCATCAAAAAAATGGTTAGGCAAGGAAACAGAGCACTTGAACAAGTCGCTAGAAGAATAAATGAAATGTCTTCAGTAGATATAGACAAACTTAAAGAAAACAAAAAAATTCCAACAATAACGAAAGGAAAGTGCGAAAAAGGTTTGGTTTTAGAATTGGGAACGTTTATATTATCCGCCAAGAAAAGAGATAAATGGTTTCTAACTAAGGCAAATCATGTGGTGGAGTTTATATCGGTAAATTTAAAAAATAAGAATAGTCAAGAGCAAGAAATAGAAATACATGGCTATCATATCGGAAGCACTCAAAATGCCTTTGAGGAACCTATAAGTTCTTCATTTTTGAACATTTGCAAATGCGATTGCAGGGAACTTAATAAGGTCCAAAATGTGTATAAAGTTGCAGACATTAAGTGTAAGCTTGTCAGTGTGTTATATAATACAGATTTATATTTGGCGCCATTACTACATACTTTAAACATAAAGGTATGAATAAAACTAAGTTTTTCAAATTTTCCTATTTTTTTATTGATTTTTCAATCAATAACAGAGTTCGGTAAAAATAATCTGTAGTTTAACTTACATGTATACTTTAATCAGTCTTATGTAATGAGGTATCTATAGCTAGGCTGTGTGTAAGGTAAGTCTTACACTATAACCGACGTAACAGTTTTGGTTTACTACTAAGAATACAATTGAACTCTACTAAGATCTAATTTAAATCAGTCTAATATTGAGTCTTAAGCTCCGCTCCGCCTCTGTGGAAATGCAGCCTTAGGGACAACTTACATCTGTCCATCTGACGGAAAAGCATTTTTCCATCGCTCTATCCTGATCTGTTGTTCAGGCGTAAGCATTCCGAATACTTATGCATGCGCGCGGTATTCTCGCTTTAGCTAATAACGGTTCTGAGCAACAGATAAGGACAAGGCTACGGAAAAATGCTTTTCTTTGCTGAAAAGTGTAGCTTGTCCCTTCCTCTATACCCAGTACACATTTAAAAAAAGTAGAAAACAACATTTAACAAAACAATGGCAAACAAATCAATAAAGCCGACGGTGACGTAACAATAACACAGTCATTGCTTAAACTAGTCATCATTTCAAAAATACTTCAGGCTTTTAGCCCGTATTTAACGAAGATAAATAGAAGTATACTCATATAGGTACAAATGTCAAAAACAAAAAAAAAAAACAAAAAAAGTAAAAGTAATTAAACACTAGAAAAATGTGATGAAAATTTACGACATATTTTCAAGAATTTAAATTAATTACTAATTCGGCTGCAAAGTATCAGCAGCAGAATCAAATGACTGATGTACTGCCACATCTACCTCCATATTCGCAACTTCTCGTTGATTTTGTTCTGGTGAGGGATTAGGTGCTGGAAGTACATAATCTGCTGGAACTGGCTGTTCTTCAATTATGGCGGGTACAGAAGATATTGCATTAGTATCTGTCTTGTTTTTTTTGCCCTTAATTCTTTGTCTTGAAGTAGATGCCCTCTTATTGCTTTCGCAGCGCTGGCGAGCATTCTTCAATACAATTTTAAAAAATTTTTCGCAATCTGCTTTTGTAAATGTTTTGTCTGAATTGTGTACAATGTCAAAGAAAAATTGAATAGTTTTTTGGAAAGCCTTAAAACAAACTTTTTCTGTGTCACTGTCTTTCTTCGATGATCCTGTCCACGAGCATCCTTTTAAAAACTCTCTGTCAAATAAATGGTCAATAAGGTAGTATGCATTTGAAGTGCCTTTTCCAACTTTGTTACATAATATATGTAATTTTTTCGCGTATTCGTCTTTTAATTTTAAATCTGAAAGGTTTTTTTCAAAATTTTCTAAATCATTTAAATTTTTTATTATATTTATGGCATCATTATTTAAAAACTCGGATTTAGAAGATAACTTTATGTACTCGTCAAATTGGATCTGAAATTCTGACTGTTTTACTAGTAGCTTACTTTGAAGTTCAAATAGGGCATTTTGATTATTAAGAATTGTTTTAATATCCTGTTTAATAGCCTGTATATCTTCTTTTATTTCTTGCATTTGCACATTATTATCTTGATTCAAGATGAAAATGCTTTCATCAATGTTTTCAGTGCTAGGCACTAGGTTGATTTCTTGTGTGAATGATTTTGGTTCCTCATTTATTTGAACTATATTAACGTCTGGAACATAACTTTCATCTGGTGTTATGGTTACTTGTTGGGGCATAGCAGCAGTATTGGCTTGTTGGTCATAATTCTGAAATATAATATTTAACTTCTATATTATCAAATTCAAATCAAATTCGAATTAGCAACTTAGAGTAAAAGACAGATGGACAGACATCGCGTTAAAAAGTAGAGTTTAAAATTTGAATAAAGATAAAAATTGGTCTGTAAATTAATATTGTCGTTAAATCTGAATTTTCTTTAAATAATTATAGACAGGCCTGTTGGTCTAGTGGTTAGTGACCCTGACTGCTATGCCGGAGGTCGTGGGTTCGATTCCCACCCAGGACGTTTGTGTGATGAGCACGAGCATTTGTTTTGTGTCTGGGTGTAATTTATCTATAATATTTATGCATCACTACATAGTATAAAACAAAGTCGCCTATTTCCCTTTGTACGCTTAAATCTTTAAAACTACGCAACGGATTTTGATGGGTTTTTTTTTAATAGATAGAGTGATTGAAGAGGAATGTTAATATGTATAATAACATCCATTAAATAGTGGGCATTGCACCCGTGCGAAGCCGGGGCGGGTCGCTAGTTTAAAAATATATAAGTATGTTTATCAATTGTCCAGTACCCATAACACAAGCTCTGCTTAGCTTGGGACTAGATGGCATTTGTGTGATAGTTGTGGAATATTATTATTATTATATTACTATTATATTATTATTATAATTTACCATAGTAAAACTTACCTCTACCAACTCCTGCGCCATCTTATTAAAATCTGTAACTAGTTTTTTTGTTTGAAAGCGATGCTCATTATCGGTTTCCGTATCGGACCTATCACTCATAATATCTATTTCATTTTCTGCATCCTTAAAAGTTCTTAAATTTGTCCGTTTTACTATACAATTAATAGTTGTCCAAGTTGAGTCTGGATCACAGTTTTCTTGTCTTCTTAGTTTTTCCTGTTTAGTTTTGGGCCAGAACAAAATACCATTTTGTTCCCATCGATCTGGTACAGCCGTCAATCTCAATCTACCTCTTTCCATTGTCTGAACTACTTTAAAAGGCATTTTAAAGTTGTGCGGAAATAAAAAAATCTGAAAATTAATTATTAATTAAACATTAATTTTCGTACATTATACACAGCGCTATCAAGTATCTAACCATACCTAACTCAAGTCACACCGAGACGCGACGCTGCGCGCACATTTTAATAGCGACTCAAAATGTAACTTTATTTACTACACGAAAAGATACACATTGTGTCTCGGTGTGAACTGACCGTAATGACTACATAAATAAATGTTTGTAAATAAATACATTACGTAGATAACACCCAGTCCTGTGTAACCGTGCGTTCCCGGATCTAGCGATTGTAGTGGCGGACTGCGTGAATCTTGATTTACAGTTCGCCACTATAATTGCTAGATCCGGCAGAAGCCGGTCAATGATATAAGATAATTATAATACCTACTCTTATGTGACTTAACCTGCCGCTCCAAAAACCTTCGACTTGAAACCTAGCTAAGAACTATCTCGACAAAGAAAGATTTCGATTAACAAAAAAAAAACTAGGTACACTCAAATCCGTCGTCGTTCATCCGTCACGTCAAACTTATAACTAAAACTAACACACGTCGTTTTTGCGTCGGGTACTTGTATAGCTCTGTCTCTTTCTTGAGAGAAAGAGACAGAGCTATACAAGTCGTCTAGCGCCACGTTGCGTCGTTCTCTCAGCCGAAAGACTTCAAAATAACACCGCTGATATCTAAGTAGGTAAGTTAGTTTAAATATAGGTAAGTAACTATAGGGATTTTCACTTTTACTCACATAGAAGTAGAAAATAATTAATATTATGTTACGTAGTTAGGTACTAGTTACACATTTCACATTCGTCTCTTGAGAAGTGATCATAAATTGCGTAAGTAGAACAATTCTCACACCAAAACCAATCTTGGTATAGCAATGATCTGATATCTTCTTGATTCTTAATTAAATGTAAATCTCTAGTGTTAGTGGACACCACACTGTGACAACCGGGACATGTCTCAGATAACAAGAAATGTGTAACATTCCAAGGCCATTTTAAATTCTTTAAAGATCGGAAATCTTTTTTGGTTAAAAATCGATCGATATCCAGGAACATCGGCATAGTCTTGTTCGTCGGCAACCTGTTATATAATTAAGTTAAATAATTTTCAGTGTTTAACCTAGCACGTACCTACCTAGAACAAACCTTAAAATAATTTTTTTAACTGATCTATATAATAGCAATCGTTTTCATCTGGGCATTGCGGAACCCTAATCGGTAACAATGGCGAATATTCCTCGGTTTTGAGAAAACCCAATATAGAACCAATATACTTATATTGGTACTATGTCACACTTGGACATGCTAAAAATACTTATTTTAGCACTATATTACACTTGGAAATGCTTACTAAGAAAATGGCAGTTGCCTTCATAATATAAATTTAATATTAATTAATAATAAAACGTAAATAAGTAAATTTCAAGAGGCGCTTTAAAATTGTAATCTAAACCCCGATAGATTTCACAGAAAATTCATGTTCCCCTATGAATAAGCTATAAGACTAACAATTTGACAACAATAACATTTTGTTTTTCTATTGTGGTTGATATTAATAAATCTGATTCATTATACTTACCCACAAGAAGTTAAAAATATTTTTTACAGAACACAACAACACGTCCGATTCTCTCTTCGACTGTTCACAATATATGAGCTTACAGAAGCATTTCTAGGAGCGTATTAATGAAAATTTTTAACTATAACTTACTTATATTGAGATAAACAGGAGTAATTGTATTGACGTAATTCTATTACAGGAGCAATATAGGCGTATATGGCATTTCAGCGGTCTAATATAAATACGTTATAAGTAAAAGTAGACTTATAAAATGGGCCCTTTTCGCGACTTATATGTGGATATAAGTCTGATATAGTCGTCGATAAATGATGGTTCTAGGATAGCATAAAAACCACTTTTTGCTAGTTGGGTCATCATATGTTCGAACCTAAGGCACGCACTTCTGACTTCTCGAATTTAGTTGCGTATTGTAAATTATCACTTGCTTCAAAAACATCGTGAGGAAACCGGCCATGCCTGAGAGATGTTTCTCGACGGCATGTGAAGCCAAGTCAGAGGCCAATGAGCGGCTTTAAAACTCTGACACCAGGTTAGTCACTAACCGCACGAAAAGAAGAAGTCCGTGAATATAAACATACAGAAACGCGTTGCATATACTAGTGTAATAGTAATTGATTAATTACGGGTTATCAGCAGTGTATTTCCTGCCACTCTGACCTTAACTCCGGTCCTCGTTGATAAGTGAAACACCAGATTGAATGCTAAATTAAAACTAACTTATTATATTAAATCAACATTTTTAAAATATAGTTTGCGACTTTTGCGACTTTGTATACGTACATTTCTTTTGTGCAAGCAGTAGGAAACTTATCAATTACCCCGTTGCTAGAATACGGATGATACCTGGGTAAAAAAAATAAATTCTATTTAGTCCGTCAGTCAGATAATAAAAAAAATATTAGACACGTATTTTTTACTTTATCATATTAATTAAAAATTACTTAGATACAACGCATTAAAGTTGGGGAGTGAGGGTCGCTACGTCACAATATCTACATACTAGTGACGTCATGGCACAGTTAACTCAATGTATCGCCGTGATCTTTTGATAATGTAAAAAAAAAAATTAAGTGTCCATTATTTTTTTTTATAATCTAGCTGACGCACAAAGAAAAAATTATAAATAATATAATAATTTTAGTCATTAGCCCTATTTGGTTATTATTGCTGGTAACAAAAGGAAATCTTTAATTCAGTTCAAAACCAACATCTGTGGAGCGAAAAACGTTGGTATTTTTATTTCGCAGTTGCTACTGCTGCTACTGCTTAAACTCAAACTCAAAGCATAAATTTCAATTAAACCATTTACAGTCACTTTTGAATTGTCAAACAGTTGGTCAGTTAGTCAGAAAGTTGAAGCTAGTTTCCCATTCCAAAACGTATATCACTATATGAACACACAACTACACTTTTTTTAAATATAGATGTCACAAATTCTCGGCTACATTATTCTTGTTGCTTCTATATGTGAGAATAATGTAAAAAAAAAAAAAAAAAAGATTAAAAATAAACCCTGGCAGTTACGAAATGACCAGTCTCAACTGACTGCGCCCGTTCACAAACATGACGCGTGGATCAGCACCATCCAGCTCAACCATTTTGTAAGGAACCGAATGATCCAAGACATTTAAAATAATTAGCTATCTATACCAAAAATACTTAATAATTTCCCCATGTTAAAAGAAGTTTTTTAACCAAAAAAAAGCACGTCCCATTCAATTACAACATCAAGCATTTACAAAACCATTACCTTCTTAACATCAAAGACATCCACACATTCGCCCACCCATCTGAAACCTCACCTTGACACCCGTCGCTTACCCTCACTAAATCTAACTGACGGGCGCGTATTTCAAAACGTTACCTTCTTACTAACACAAATAAATGCGTCGAGACAGTACTTGGGGTGCAAACGGTGCAGTTGAACTGTTGGAGTTATTTCGGGCCTCCTATCCGCAAGGAGACATACCCCATGGGTGCAATAAGGACCGCGTGGTGTGTGCACTGATGCGGAACGATTACGTAGTATCTATTATAGTTTTATGGGATTTTTTGTGAAGCTTCTGGAAAATATAAAGCGGTGTTTTCTGCGAGAACCCAGGGTATAAATGTTGTTTTATATTGAGGAATATTGGAAAGTCTTTAAAATCTTTTATCTAGGGCTTTTTACAAAGAAAAAATGTACCATCAACTCCTTTTTGACGTATAAAACTTTGAAAACTGAACTGCCCTGCAGTTAGATTAAGCAGGTGTTTGAACTGTTTTCTAAAACTTACAAAAAAGGAACCCATTTGAATATCTTTTAATCAAAATGATCTCGTAAATATTTGTTGACAATATAATTGATACTTAATACCTACTTAAATATAGTCGTTAGAAAATAGCAATAACTTTGATAAGTTTTTCAAGTAGTTTCTGATACCTTTTTTAAGCATTTAAAAGGGTCTTCAACGTCATAATCGTGCCGACAGGATTGCATTTTTTTTAAGTTGGTATATATTTATTACCTACTTAAAAATATATATATATATATATCTTGCTACTTCCCGTATTACCTACATAACATTTAATTAACAAATAAGGAAGTTGATCAAACGGTGGAGTGAAGTGACCATTTGTCGTCCGGCTAATTTTATGTTGCATCATATTCTGGTGTTAAATCTTTAATCTAGCGCGTTTCCACCTCCCGTTGTGCAATGAAATACGGTAAGAGTTGCAACATTAAAGTTAAGCAACTATTAAAATTTTGTGGTAGAACTCACAGGTGACAGCGAGGGCACTTTGAAGTTTGTCCGATCTTAAAGAACTTTCTTGAGAGAAAATTGTGGCATTGTTAAAGAGATATATTTTAATTATCAGTTTATGAGCATATCTATTACAAAATATTATTCACCATTCGTTAACCATATCAAATTAGATAGAGACTATTGTTTTTTTCACTTAGACATTTTAAGGGTTTTGTGGAATTTCAGTCCGGAGTCTGAATTTTCGCCCGGTTTATAGTGATAGCTCGTCCTCTATTACATGGCAATTCAACATAACTGGCGAAATGTGGATGTACTATAGGTACACCTCTGCCTTACCCTTCGGGGATTAGGCGTGATGTTATGTTATATTTTAATTTCGTTATATTTAAGTTTCCCGAAAAATATGCGTGATCTTATAACTTAAACCTCAAACTTACTGGACGTAATTCAAACTGGTGCGTTTCGTTGCGCACACGCCGCACGGTAATTGGCCGGCAGCTTCCTTTGATCTCGCCGCGCACGAATTAGCACTCTCGATTCGAAATCTAAACGAACGCGTTTCCGTTTCCGACGTCTTTTTGTTTTAAATACTGTGTGACGGTTTTTCTCGGTAAGTTGGGAGGTTAATGGTGCTTTTACCCTAAAAATGGGGCATTGTGTTATTTGAGATGTGACTAGGAACAGTTTATGAAGTTACAGTTAATTAAAGGCTATGTCAGAGCTATTCTTAAGCCCTCACGCGGTCGTTTTAGTTTTATCGATTAAGGGCTCCGTTCACGAAAAAATCCTCTTTTCTCAACTACTAGTCTAATTGTGAGAAAGCTTTAAATAATTGAAAGATTAAGTCTGTCTGACTATAAAAGAACAGTTTTCGTGGTGCTAAACCATTCGTGTCAGTCACAGCACCTGTTAATAGTTACATCACTTTTGCGCTCTTGCAAATATGATATATTTCGCCTTTGATTTATTTAATGAAGATATAGTATGATCATAAAATAATAATTTGATTTTATCTCAAGGATAGCTAAAGGCTAATTTCTGATTTTTAAATTTTTTGTTAAAGTTTGATACATTACTGACTGGGTTTAAAAAAAAAGGTTTATTCAACATTATTTTTCTGCTATATTTTGTATGGAAGTTAAAAAGTGGTTCAGCCACATGCAAGTAGACAATGTTGATGATATTTTTAATTTTCAAAATCAAAAGTATTTCCTTGTAACAAAACGATCAAACGTCAGTCTCGCGTCATTTTTCGGAAAACATGTTGCGAATATTAGTGGTTTTCCATGAATACTTAATTTATTTGAAAAATCCCTTTCAGCCACATGCAAAACATAGAACTCAACTTTTCAAATCATAAGTAGTTTTTTTTAAATTCTTTTCCCTTTCCCAATGACCAATGAACAAAGTTGATCAAAATCCAAATATGATCAAAAGTCGATTTCGTGCAGAAAAGAAAGAAAGAATAAACATTACAAAAAGATAAGTAAGATCAAGTTCAAATTAATTTTATAGATACAAAGTGCGCATGGTCTGTAAAATAATTAAGTATATTTCTGTCAGTTAAAGGTATTTAAAAAAAAGCTTTCTATGTTATGTTAACTTAATTGAACTCCATAACTCCATGATTCTCTTTATGAAAAAGGTCATGGAAAAATAAAAAAAAACCTTTAACGCATAGATATTTCCGATACGTTTTTCATAACAGACGACATCGGACGTCAAACGCAGGTTTGTTCCGATTAGAACGTCAATAACACAACCCCGGTATAACAGATATGAATTTAAAAAAAAAAACATCGACAGATGCGAGAGAAATATCAATTTGATTTTGTTAAATCGAACGCGCCTCTTTTTAATGGCGTACGTCACTTGTGTATTTAAATAATGTTTTTTTTTTTTATGGCAGTTTTATTTTTCGTGTTAGGTCGAAAATTCCGGGTTAAAGAATAAAGACTTTGGGTTTTTTGGGAAGAGTTTGGGTTTTTCCGCTTCCAGAACCCTAAGAAGCTGTATTACTGTGACACTTTATACTAAAAACAAAATCGAAGGCAAATAAATATATCAAATCGCAAAATAAACTTTACCAATTCATATCTGCCAGAACCACACCAGAAACACCCAAACAATTGTGAACCCCATTTTTTATCGCCCCAATACAATACACGAAAATCAAACCGAACCTGATCGCGTTCAGATATATATTTGCATTCAATTTTTTTTTAAGTTACCTCCTTCCGGTTGCTGTCAGTGAGAAATGGCGGGTAGTGGCTGATTGACGTGGCAGGAAACGCAAGAAACTTGGGCCAGGCCCCGCCAGGGTGTTGGGCGAGCGAAAAATTGCGCGTCATTCTTGTGGCAACACTGGCGTTCATTTCGTATTATGTATTTATGTTATGACACGCCATGTTTTTCATATTTTTCCTAATGTTTTAAACATTAGAAGGTTATGAATATGAAATGGGATCTGAAATTCGGTTTTATATCGGAATATTCTTCTTGTTCGTATTGTTTTCCTTGTATGCTAAAATTAGCTTTTCAAAACTATTATGGAATGGAAGATAATTCAGTTTTTAGGGAAGATACCAAGATTTTTGTAAAAGAAAGGACCTAGGCCCTGTAGCTGAAAAATAAAATTTGAATTTTTCGGAATATTATGTCCCTACCATTGTTCTTTTAATATTCATTGACATTCCTCATAACTTTCGCAATAAGTGAAGCCGGTAGTTTACTAATTCAGAGCATCTAAAATGGCGCTTACACTGGTATTCCCCTGCGGCGTGTTACAAAGCGTGTTAGTAACGCTTGCCGCTTTGTTCGCCCAGAAGGGAAAGGCATGAGCTCTGCGGAATAATTTAGTTCCTGTTCAAATAATAAGAGTTATCCATTTTGATAGACTTAATTCAAGTTGGACCAAATATGACGGCAAAGAGAAACCTGGTGTACGAACCACTACTTTAAGATTATTTTAATTTATTAGAACCTTGTGAGTTGTAAGAAACTTAGATCATGTAATAGTAGTACTGTATTTCACGCATTATGTGAGTAGATCAATCAATCTGCCAAGCTTTTTCCCAACAATGTTCGGGTCGGCTTCGATTCTAACAGGATGCAGCTGAATACCAGTACTTTACATGGAGCGACTGCCTATCTGACATCCACAACCCAGTTACTGGTTAATACGATACCCCTTGGCAAGACGGGTTGTCAGGCACCACCCGTAACGACCATCAAAGATCTATGCTGCCCTGCTAAACCCAAAGGCGGTATCTCAGCTGGAGTAAGTTTTGAGAAAATTTATGTTTTGTAAATTGTATTTTAAGGAAAAATAAAAAACTCCTTAGTGGTTTTTTAAATGTTTTAAGCACTATTTCGCTTATACCATTCGATGCGAAATAGTTAAAGCGAGTGAATGGTATAAAAAAAAACTAAAAGGGCGTATCTCAGAGATAACGCCTTTTGGCTTAGCAGGGCAGTACGAATGACAGCCGGGAGCAACAGCCGGAGAAATATTGATATGTTATGGATCATATGGTCACCCATCGTCGAACCGTGCTTAATCTTTGCCCTACTCGTGTGGATGTTATCATTTAGCCACGAGCCCCTACGTAGGTATCATTACATTAAAAAATACCGAAATATTACTGCCGGTAAGCAACATTTATGTCATTGACAGTGACACAAATGTTGCTTAGAGCAGGGGTTTGTGGTTAAATGATAATAGTCGCACGGTTCGATCGAAGGTTAAGGTACATCCTAGACTCCTCCTTGCCTCGGACATCACGTAAAGCCGTTGGTCCCGGCTGTCATTCGTACATCTTTGACAGTCGTTACGGGTAGTCAGAAACTCAAAAGTCTGACAACCAGTCTTACTAAGGGGTATCGTGTTACCCAATGATTGGGTTGTGGAGGTCAGATAGGCAGCCGCTCCATGTAAAATACTGGTTTTCAGCTGCAACCGGTTAGACTGAACGCCGACCCCAACATAGTTGGAAAAAGGGTAGGCAGATTGATATCATACGGTAATTCCCGTGTCTATACATGGTTTGGTTCATTATCATCATGTTCCTTACATCTCTATTAAGCGTGTACTCGGGAGTGACCCCCTACTTAGCCATATCATCTTTCACACAGTCCATCCATCCTATGCATGGTTTGATTGCCGGCAAATTCGGGTTCAGTTGACTCGGGCCGAGCTGTCACTGACCGTAAATAACATGCACTTATAATATCTACTAAGACATAAAAAAATACAATTCTGTCTCTATGATTTCCCTTGAGCCACCTGCAAAAGAAATCCATAGTCAAATTAAATCTATTACATAAGAGCCTCATAAGTAACAGTTATGTTTATTACCAGTAATATGTATGTGTTATGTATTGCAATAGAGAACGGAACTTGTATGACCTCTGTCAGTTTATGGTTGATTAATCTAATCGTGCGCCCCATTTGATATGTTATGTCGTCTAGCAGTGCGCGTGCGACTTTGTCTGTGCAAATTTTGAATAAAGTAAACGTATTTTTTTATTTGCATAGTTAACCAGTTAGTAATTTTTAACATAGTATCGTAACATGGAATTCAAATAAAATATAAACAACATGTTAATTGGTCTTTTCATATGCATGGTTCCTTGCTATTGCAATTTTTTTATTACATTATGATCACATATTAAAAATTATTTTTTCAAAATTAGGTTAAGAATCAGCACTTTTTGAACTTCAACATTTACATAAGATTGTTCCCCAAAACGCAAATTTAATGGCGAAGGCGGTGTTAGAAATTATACCCTTATTTATCCAAGATGACTTGGCAAAAAAACATGGCACCTAGAAATAAATCTGCCTTCTCTATAGAATAGAATAACGAAATCCTACTATAATTATGAATAATATAATAATCCTATTAATATTATAAATGTGAAAGTTTGTGGGGATGTGTTTGTTACTCTTTCACGCAAAAACTACTGGACGGATTTGGATGAAATTTGGCACACAGATAGTTTATAACCTGGATTAACACATAGGATACTTTTTATCCCGATATTACCACGGAAACGAGACTTATGCGGGTGGAACCGCGGGGTGCAGCTAGTCCTTACATATTATAAAACAAAGCCCCCGCTGCGTATGTCTGTCTGTCTGAACCTCTGAACGCGATAAACTTAAAAACTACTGAACGGATTTTCAAACAGTTTTCACCAATAATGGACGTAGTGATTAATGAGGAAGGTTTTGGTGTATATTTTACTGAGGTTTTGTGGAAATTGGCTGAAATATTATATTATTAATATTATTGTTGAATATGTCGGAAAAAATCATGCCGACTGGGAACTAAACAGGCGTGCGCCGCATAAACCTTGAGAGATAAATATAATTTATGTCCTACAGGATTTTAGATCTTAAAAATTTCAACAAAAAAGTACGCGGTGGCATATGTCTATCTTCTAAGAATGACCCACAATAACCATTTTTACCTTTCAGAATTTGATAAAAATTTCATAGTTATTTCCGAAGCTATTTTGACCGATATTATATTAATCCTTATCTAATAAACTATGTTACTTAAATTGAGCATTTAAAAGATATCACAGATTCATACTTACGCGTAACAAAATAATTATGGTGGACGGCAACGCGGGCGCAGCGGTAGGAGTCAATGACCTTTTCCTCGACTGTATATAATCCCGGTATCGGTAGTACGTTCCCGTAGGATATTTTCCGACATCCACGCGGGCGAAGCCGTGGGCAAAAGCTAGTACAGATACAAATGTAAAATTTTCCGCAGGGTGACACAATGGGCGATGGCTCATTACTAAAAGCGATCTTTTAAAGACAACCATTAGATGGATTTAAAGAGAGAAGGAGGGAATATACTTTAGGTAGTCTGTGGACTATAGACAATAAATACATAAAGCATATACCTACTACAAAAATATCAACTAATCATCATCATCATAATCTCTAATCTCTGTACATTTTTTTTTTGCATACCATACGCAACATGCGTCAAAACATTCATTCAATCGTTCAATCAATTATTAAAAGAACATAAACATTCATGTAACTTTTAATTCGCCTTGACATTGAGAACTACTCTAATAAATAGCTAAGTCATGGGCTGTTTATAATTTTATAACGATCTATCATCATCTATGTGACAAATGACGTCATGTTTGGCGATTGTTTATAAGTTCAATGATTGATAAATTGAGAAATGATTGATAGCATACATTCTTACGGTAGTACTATGTCTACTTCTTTGTAAAACTAAGCAAAAATTTCAAATGTTCTTAGAATCATGCCAAAAGGGTCTAATGCCGATTTTCACCGACAGCTAAGTGACACTTAAATTAATTCCTAAATAAAAGTGCATTGTTGGATTTTCAACTCTCAGCGCTGAGCCTAGCGTTGAAAATCCAACAGTGCACTTTTATTTAAGTATTATTTTAAGTGTCACTTAGTGAAGATGACAACAGGCATTAGTCTACTAATTTACAACCGTTGCAATGATCTTCTCTATTGTGATTTTTTGACAGATTTCCCACACAAAATCTGTGAGACTGAATTGACCGACTGTTTTTAAAAACCTAACAGTTTTACCAAAGTGATTTTTACTAAAATATACATATAAAGCATCGTCGTCGTTGTCATCGTCGACAGTTTTTCGCTAAACTAGGCGTAAACAAAGCATAGTTATTAATTTATTATTGCAACATCATCACATACGTCCTAGTAAATCCATCAAAAAAGCCAGCTGTACTAAACTTCTCTAACTCCTTTGCGTTTCCATTTTTCTTTTGTTTTTGTCTAACCCTAAAACCAGAAACAGCATGGCGACTGATCTCACGACCGCATCAACACTTAACCGACAGTGTTAGAAGCGGTAGTTACATGCAGGTTAAAGGTGACTAACAGAAACTGTGTAAGTAGACAATTTGATGGATCATTCGTCAAAAATGTGATGAATCTATCTTCCTTGCTGTTTTTACGATATCTTGCGTCATAATTATCGACATATTTTGAGAACTCTCGATTAAACGAAACAATGAAGAAAATGTGTCATTTCTAAATAATGCATAGAAAAATTCTCATGCAGCTATCATTTCTCGTTCCTTAAGACTCCGCAGACAAGTGCGACGCGACTCTAGTAGAACTATTTCTATGAAAACTTCATGGAAATTGTTTGGTACCACCAGAATCGTTTGGTACCATCATGTTGAGCCTGTCTGCGGCAGCATTTAAGAGAGACCCCAAAAAACAAAACTTATTATTCCATCTTTTTATTATATGTTTGTTTTTATTGTTATCCAAACGTGTTCCTTGCATAGTCTTAAAAAACGTAACATTGTACCAACAACTGGCAAAAAGTTGTTTAGTATTTATTCATCGGAGCATTAAGCTTTCGTTAAGTTTCAATTATTTTGTTTAATCAATTGTGTTCAGCACTGACTGCATCCACGACAAAATAACGACCAAAAAAAAACCGTATAATCTTCACTCAAAGTGACATTTATAAAATCCCCCACAAATGGAAATAGCGTTCCAAATCCTGGTACATATAAATTGTGCACAGTGGTTCATTTTTCACGTTCTCGCCTCAAAATTGTTTGTCTTTATTGTTTGTGCGCCATTTGTGATTTATGTGTGAGGCGGGAGTTTTGACAGGCACGACACTGACGGACGCGAGTGCGGCAAGCGAACTTCCTAGAGATGTACTTTGCACACTTATCTTTTGCCCCCACTCACCCTTGGAAGACGTTGGTGTACTTAGTTATGGAAGCTTAAATGGGGAATTTAAATTATACTTAACACTGAAGGAATGAAAGTAATACTGTGCATTGCTGCAAATCAAAGAACGGTCGTAGTAAATGGTAACAGATCCTGTTAAAAACGCAGGTTCAAATTTTACAATAGCAAACATGGCAGGAATTTTCTCGTATGCATCTACAACTGTTGTTATGTCGCACGGGGCTTTAGACAATTTCGGCGTTGTTGAGCTACGTATCTTCGTTCATTCATATTATGTATACAGTCTGTGTTAAAAACTCCATGTACCTTTCAACGGCACTAAACTAAGTTCTGAGTTTAGCTACAGGATTACTTATAAATGCTTGTACTGACTCGACAGGCGCAGTCAAATCTGTGTGTTCTTTCCTCAAAAGACCATTTTAGACACCAGGCTACATGATCTGACCATGATTATGTCTGGACTTTAAAAAAGATTGTGACCTCTGAATTTTCGGACTTTCTTCTCAGAGTAGTCGGATAGGAAACCCTTATCTAGATTGTAAAATATGATTGTCGTGTAATAATTATTTATGCTACAAGTGCGGAAAGTACTCGTGTCAACTTATACACTACCTCGCTTCGCTCGCTCGTGAATAAAAATGCCACTCTTCGAAAATCATCTTACGCACGTATATCATACACATACATCGTTTTACTATGCATTGTGCGAGAAAATGAAAAAATATATATTAAAAAAATAATTTATTGATCAAAATCCAAATCGTTTTTTTTGTACCTTTTATCTGTAATTAACTTGTACGTATTTTTGTCTCAAATAATAAAAATTCTGCGTCGGACTGACGACGGAGTTAAAAATTAAAAAAAAACTGTACAAGTAAAAAGAACTAGTGCGAAAAAGTGGCACAATTTGCTTGGAAAATTGTTTTTTATTTTCTGCTTGGAAAACGCTTTTTTCGAGTACATGCATTGTAAAACTGTTTTTTACAAACCTACTTACAGAAGTTAATGCTCGCTTCTGTACGCATCAAGTATTATCAATTTATCATACTTTCAAAATGAAATAAAGTTATACCGAGAGTACCGAGACTCACTATCTGTCATAATCATAACAGGAACATTTTAATTAACAATATTTTTTCTTGTTTCAGGTAAGGACGAGTCGTTTTTGGGTTCTGAAAATATTTTTACTAAATTCATTTCACGGAAAAAGTAAGCTCGAATTATGATTTTTATTAGATTTATTGTTTGTTAATTAATGAAGCTTCAGTAATTACATTAATTCGGGCTCCTTTTCTCTTGAATTTGAGGTAAATTATTATAGTAGAGCTACCTTATTCATTTATGTAAGTAGGTAAGTACATTGACCTAATAATATTATAGTGAAGCATGACTTGACTAGCTTCTCCAAGATAAGTATAGTGCTTAAGATTGTCATATGAAATTATAGGAAGAAACTTCAAGAATAATAAATATCAAAGCATTATTATGAAAATATAATACCTTACCTACAGGAAAAGCATAGCTCAATTAATCAATTAACTCCACCTATCACAGTCCACTGCTACACATAGGCCTTTCCCAGGCTGCGCCGCAAGACTCTTCCCGCCTTCCGCATCCAGTCTGTCCCAGCCACAAAGCAAAGCATAGCGAGCAAAAACAATGTTCATCTTCTAAATGACCATGTAACATAATCAGCCTATATTTTTACAACACTAGTACTTTTTGGTTCTAGGACATGCCGGTTTCCTCGCGATGTTTTCCTTCGCCGTTTTGAGAGCAGTGTGATGAAATAATTTACCCAAAGTGAAGCGCCTGTCTGGTCTCGAACCCAAGAACTTACAACTAACTCGTAAGTCGCGGCCGTTACCACTGGGCAATCACTGCTCTCTATAAGCAAGCAAATACCACTTAAATCTCATTTTCCAATTATCCATCAACATAAATGAAGTATTCTCCGAGATTCAAACAACCATACCCAAAACTCTAAACCCCTGCAATAACATGGCAAATCTACTAGAACAGCCATAAAATGCCAAACAAGATTGATGGCAATTAGCCCCTATCGTACCTGTACTAACGGAGATGGGGGAATACGTCCCCCAAATTAGATATTAATTTAAAATCCTCCCCCATCCTTCCCTTTGCTTCAAAACGTGTTTTAACGCACAATCTTGTGATGAATATTATTGAATAACTCAACTGTTTAAGGCCTTAAGTCATTTATAATCTTTGGGACAACTCTTTGCTAAGAAAACGGTGGAAAACTGGCTTTGGCAATTTTGGCAATAGCAGTTCTGCCACTAAACTCGATTTACTTTTAGAAACAACTTTCACCCGCATAACTCTCGATCCCGTGGGAATATCCGGATAAAAAGTATCCCATGTCCTAGCTTAGGTCATGGTCTACCCATGTGCCAAATTTCATCCAAATCTGTTCAGCCGTTTTAGCGTGACAGCGTAACAAACAAACAAACTCAGTTTCGCATTTATAATATTAGTTAGAATGGTTTTGTGCAGATCAGTGGTTTGTGCGTCGCAAAAAATGATAAAAAAATAAAAAATCAAAAACCTTACTGCTACAAAAAAAAAAAAATAAGCTGTCTTTTCACATCTGAGATTGAACTAAAATAACTGCCACGAACTGCTGTGCTGTGATGCTATCATTACTGTCGCGCAGTTGGGTAATAAAGAAAACAACAGACTTCCAAAAAACACTACAAAATGAAAAATAAAGGCTCCTACAAACAGGCGCGACACGCGACGCGACACAAAGGTACGTCGCGTCGCGCGACGAGCGGTGTCTTAGTGTCGCATCGCGTGTCACGCCTGTTTGTAGGAGCCTTTACTTTAATTTCGGAAGTCGGTGGCTTTGGTTTTGAATTTTCGTTTTTCGCCAACGACTTCCGAAATAAAGGAGAGAAGTTTTTTTGGAAGCCGGTTGTTTTTTTTTTTTGTAAAAACTTTTTTTTTTCACTTTTTAGTTATGGCACCTACCCACACAAATTCGAATACCACTACCTGCTATGTAAATAACAGTCATACGAACTAATCATATCATCCACATACTAAGTAGGAAAAAATACGTATTATTGAAGTTAACTCAAAAACTGTCCGCGCAAAGTTAATAAAATTTATATGGGACCACCTCGAGAGCATACCCTCTCAAACAAAAAAAGAATTCTCAAAATCGGGCCACAATTGACGGAGAAACCGGCGGACATGATCAAATATTGCTGCTATGTTTGGCGCCGGCTTTACGCAATATAAATTGTCTATGGCTCTGACATTCAAGCAATAGACAATCTTGACATCTACTACTTGACATCTTATGCTCTGACCAAGATTATTTCCTGGTTTTTATATACACATTGACATTAATGAATTTTATATACTTTTAAAGTATTATATTATTTAAATTATTGTGAATGTGAAGACTATGTGGGTCATTCCTTTTTCTTTTTGTTTTTAATTTTTTCTCACTTAGTTCTAATTATAGTCTGACAGTTTTGAGTAATTTATGCGGCCTACCCAAATGTCCTTTCTTTGGTATTGTTCGTCGAATCGTTGAGCTCCTTAATTCTGAGTTGAGCTGCACGATAACTGACAAATGCGTGCACTGACTGGACAGGCCCTCTCAATCTGTGTGATGCTTTCCTCAAAAGACCACTCCAGACACCAATCTACATGGTCTTCACATGATCTGACCAAGATTATGTCTGGACTTTAAAAGAGACTGTGACCTCTGAGTTTGTTTCGGCCTTTCTTCTCAGAGTAGTCAGTTAGGAAACGCCGACCTCATCTAGTTTTTAAAATATGATTGACGTGTAAAAGTGTTTGTACAAACCTATTTACAGAAATAAAATCATTTATCATTTATCATTTATCATTTACTTGGTTACGAGGCTTTTGGCTAATTTGTGAAAGTGCATTTTATGTAATATTTTTTGGAATGTGTGTTTAGTTTGTGCAGAATAAACAATTTTTCTTTCTTTCTTTTCTTTAAAAAAAAAAGCATACATACTTTGACTTACAACTTTTTCATAAATCATTATTCTGTCACAGTATTCTAATCAAAAATAAAATGCCGACGTCTTTCGTAAGCCCCAAATCTTAAGGAAAAACGTACATATCCGGCTAATCACGTTGGATCAATCAGAGCAGTTCTGTCGGTGACTGAGTGCCAGATTACAAGGCTCTCGTCAAATGATGGCACGCGCTTAAAAATATCCATTTATTTTGGTTTAACGAATCCAGGGCTGCTGTACAGGCAAAGGTACATTAATTTGCTTGATCCTTGGATTAGAGAAATGCTGGTTGGGATTTAAAAGTGCTCAGAACAGGACATACTTATCTACCCGGTTGCGGTTTTCCACAAAGAAGTTGTTTTGGGGAATAACATTCATTTATTATTATCATTTATTATTGATTTATTCATTTTTATTTTGATCAAATAGAAAAATTTTTTTGTTCTCCATTTTTGTCAAAACGTGGATCCTGTTCCGTTCCCGAATATAATTTTTTTACCTTGCAAATCTGTTGTATTTGTAATCATATATTACAAAAATCGTCAGTCAAAATCGATTTAGGCAATTCATTTTTTTGGCAAAGTAGGTGATTTATGAAAGGTAGGAATCGAATGAAAACTGTGTTGAAAGATAGAGAGAAAAATCAATTTGCTGGCATTACAACAAAAAAATAAAAACGCAGCGTTGACATACCGTAGCATTTTTCAACTCTAAAATCCTAGAACAAATTCCGAAAATAATAAAATTAGGAGCTTACCTAGCTTAGTTGAAAAGTAAGGCTTTTGAATCCAAGATTCCTTTACTTGAAAAGTTATGAAAGTGTGAGAAGGACTAAGCTAAGAAAACTGAAATCTACAGTTAAGTTGAGTTGCAACATTGAGTCTATAATATCACAAATTGCTTAGCAAGATCCTCCGTAGGTAATATCGAAAATACTGCAGCAATAATTTGAAATGAATATGGCAAAGTTGAGTATTAATGTTAAGTAACGATTCCATATAATTTTCTCGACAGAAAAAAAAACAAAGTTAACAAAATACTTCAAATTAGATCAAGAAATTTTGTAGAATATCTGAACTAACAATAAAGCAGATACTATGTTTTAAACTGTTTTTAAATTACCATTACTTTCGCCGTAAAAAGAAATTACCTAAACTATTGGCGCCTTGGAGCCTTCTCCCCGCCGCTCAGTCTCGCTCTCACTCAGTCCGCGAGCAGTATTGTGCGAGCGGGATAAGGAGTGAATTTGATCTGAAATAAAGTCACTCCTATTTTTCTTCATGAATGCTTAAGAAAATAAGTATGCTTTTCCTTCTTGTATGAAGTTCTGGTTCAGTTATGTTATAGGTACAGACAAACAGTACAAATTTAATATGTTCTTAATGTCCCTCGGCAAGCCTCGTGTTTCGTCAGTCGTCGGATTTCTATCAGTTATCAGAAGTATATAGAGTTATTAATACTCTTTTAACATAATGTAATTTATTTAAAAATCGGAGGAAAGCCGCTAAAGTCGCAGGCACGAGTCGTCAGAGAAAATAGTTTTACAGCTCTATATAGTTCACACGGAAATCAAAACAAAACAACAATAAAGTACTTAGTTCTGAATTTAAATTATTATACACGATAAATCTAATAATTGATGGACATGCAAATTAGCATTCGTTTGTATTCGGAAATACGACGATACCCGAGGGACATTAAGAAAATTGAAATACTGTAACTATAGTAGTATTTTCAAGGTGGGTATCACTATAATAAAACGGTCGATATAGCGGGTAGGCGTAAATTGAGAAAATATCTCCCAAAAACAGGCGCGGCCGGAAAATTCAAGTTTAATGCACTGTGCATTTCATTTTAAGCTTGATACACCTGACCGTGTGGTGCAAGAAGAAAGATTTTAGCGATAATATCATGAAAAACTTCTTTAGTATTTTAAGTGTCATACACTGAGTTTATCCTGTAAACTTTTTAACAGTCTATAATAGCAACGCTGTCTTTAACCGTTTATTACAACCTTACAAATTGTCTAGAACTATTTATAGAACAGATATTACAGGAAAAATATTAATGATGACCATATTAAACCATTAACACTGCTTGAATACAGCACTATTTGTAATGTTTTGCCTTTAAAATCCTAACTAATATTATAAATGCGAAAGTGAGTTTGTTTGTTTGTTAAACTTTCACGCTAAAACGGCTGAACGGATTTGGATAAAATTTGGCACATAGGTAAATCATGACCTAGGTTAAGACGTAGGATCCTTTTCATCCCGATATTCCCACGGGATCAATACTTATGCGGATGAAACTGCGGGGCGTAGCTAGTAATGTAATAAACCTCAAATATTGTGGATATTTAGGTAATGTTATTTTATATAAATCGCCGTCGCTCACAACTCACACATCTGTACCCACTTTCTACAAAAGGGGTGCGAGTTCAAACCCTGTAACCACCACAGACAACTGAGCAACCAGCTTGAACATAATTAAGGTTAACCCCCAAATTATAGGCACAATACACCGCTACCGCTTATGATTGAGACCACTAAAGCCCAATTCACACGTTGGCCGTCAATTTGGTTATTACGTGACCTACCTCGCAATTCGCGTGTTTCATTTTCCTTCTACCCGTTAAACATGTTGATGAAGTGGGTACGCTGTTAATCGTTGTACATGGCTTTTAAGGCGTAAGAGATGCTGTAGCTCGTGTGCACTCGTTTTTTTATTGGGGCAATTTTACTTACGAAAGTATCGATATTTACCGGTATGATTATACAATGTCGCCCATGGGCATGTGCCCGTCCGGATTTTTTCTGAATATTCATGAAAAAAATATCGAAAAATAACTTTAAAAGACTTTTTAATAACTTTAAAACAACTTTAAAGGTCTATAACCAGTTTTTTTTTTTTTTTTCAATTTTTTTTCTGGTTCCCCCTTCCCCCGTATTATTTTATGAACTTACACTTGTGTTTTTTTTTTAGAAAAAAAATATTTTCAGCTCCGTTTTTTTTTGCATAGTCGACAAATTTTAATAAAATGTCAATTAATCCAATAAAATAACTCATAAGCTTTTAGAAATAACAAACAGAATCCAAATCAAGCCAATAACATCGGAGATATGGCAAACGCTACTCAAAACATAAAAAAGTGAATAACATGAAAAATATGAAAGTTAGATCCCCTTTTAAAGTTATTTTTCGATAATTTTTCATGGATATTCAGAAAAATACGGGCGGGCACATGCCGATGGATGACATTGTATATCTTTCCTTCCTGGCTATATGAGACTACCAAATGCTTGGTCAGTCCCGTTAAATCGTCTTAATGGTTATATGACCTTCTTCTTTCGGCCAAATTATCTTCAAACATCATCTAGTCTGCCTTTTTTGTCGACCTGTGCAATAGGCCTTCTCTTTGGGTTTCCTTAATAAACGATCCTAGCTGATACTTGAGTTAAGGTACCATTCCGTAGCCGCCCGCAGGCGGCAGCAGCAGGCGACGCGCGACGTGTCGCCGCGACACTACTAATTTCTATGAAATACCTGCCATAGCTAGGCTAGCGACACGTCGGCGTCGGTTTCATATAAATTCATAGACACCAGTCGTGTCACCGCGACACGTCGCTTGCTGCTGCCACCTGCGGTCGGCTACGCAATGGTACCCTTAAACATTATTAGATAGTCCGAAACACAATTCTCAAATTAGAGCGAAAGGAGACAAGGTATCCGGAAACTAACATGAATCGCTGCGTTTTATAACTTGTACCATTTTTCCACAGGTAAGGGCGAGGGTGCGAACCCTAATACACCCTACTTCGCAGCCCTTAGAACATAGGGCGCTATATTATTGTAGTGATATTTGAATAAATGTTCTGTTTCCATGTCTACCTGGGATCATCAACAGTTAACTGCTTGTAGACATGTTTTACGTTTTTATCTTTCTTTCTGTACATCGGGAATGAAGATGGGAGTACATGTATTATTTCATTCTTCTATTGTTTTGATACGACTTTAACACATAATATCACGCTTGTATTAGAAGAGGATAGGCAGTTTAGTACTCCCACCTTTCGCCACAACATCAACGACGACGATTTTAAAATGATAATTACTATTTCTAATAGACAAAAAAATATTTATATAGGTACTTACGAAATTCGACCTTTCCACCTTTCAAATGTATTTTGGGAACCATTTTTGCATAATTCCACCCAATTTTCTGCTGAAATACTATTTTACTTTCATTTTTTATCATTCATTGTAGATCTTTGACAGTTGTTACGGGTAGTCAGAAGCCCGAAAGTCTAACAAGCAGTCTTACCAAGGGGTATCGTGTTACCTAATAGCTGGATTGTGGAGGTCAGACAGGCAGTTGCTCCATGCAAACATACTGGTATTCAGCTGCATCCCGTTAGACTGGCAGCGGACCCCGACGTAGTTGGCAACTTGGCAGGCAGCAGAGAGATTTCTATGCTTAGCTGTTTTTACAATAAAAAAGAGAACTCATATAATCAGCCCACACCTCTTAGAACAGCATTCCAACAGGTTCCGTACTAAAATAAATAAAAACATGCACAGACGTTACCATATCCTACAGGCACAAACTTCAATAACCCAATTCCCTAAACAATTTCATTCCAGAAAACGAAAATAAGTAAAAAAATCTATCATTGTTAAAATTATTTCGTAACAAAATGTCGCCCACGTAACCCTTCGTTTACTGGCGTCGGTCCATAAGACCCTTTATTTACATATTTATATTTACCATACTCGGTTATTGAACCTACTATCGTTCAGTGTATTGGAAAAAAACTGTTGGCACAATACTTTAACAAATATGCTTATACGGTCAACGTAAATGAAACGATTATGAGCAGACCCAATGAGATAATGCTTGTGTAATTTATCGGAAATTAAAGTGCTTGGTAATCGAACTGGTTTGTCAACATAAAAAATGTACCGGTTTTCTGTAACTAGTTAAATAGTTATGTAGTTTTTAGCGTGTATGAAAAGTAGACCTGCAATTAATTTTGACAATTAATTTGATCGACAAATTCGACGAATTCGAATTCAATTCGAATTCGATTTAACTATTTTCGTGATAATAGAATTCTTTTAAAATGTTTGGCTCTGTAAATAAAGCATTTGTGACCCATGTCAAACTGTCACTTAGTTGCCAGGCTGTCGTCACTACTTCAATCTTGAGGTTTGTGGTTTTTCAAGATTGATGCGTCCTTTTTAGTATTGTGATCTTGACTTTAAGTACTGTAAAGGTTGTCTGCAAAAGGAAACCTTACATCATTCAGGCTGGTAAAGAAATAATTTTGATTGCATTCGAATTTAGAATTATTTTTCAAAATTGAATATTCGGCGATTGTTTACAAAAAACGACAATTAGGTGAGGCGCTTAAAATTGTGCACGGCCTCTTGAAATTAATTGCGGAGTTTTAATTTTGCTTCTTATTCTCGTATGTAGCACCTGCCCCTCATAGGATTCCGGTACTGCTAGCACGTCCGGTTCTAACAGTACGTTTTTCATTCCGAAAGCTAAACTCAACATTTCACATGCAAAGACATTTTCATTTATCTAAAAATATATTACATTAAGAAAGTGTTATCCAAGGATATTCACTCAATCGCTTCCACCACACAAAAGCAAGTTAACCTAACTATAAAATTCAACAATGTTATCAACGTTTTTGCGTGAATAAATAGATTGAGTCCCGAATTGTTCAGTGAGACGACTCGGTCCCTCACATTCTGAAACTTGGCACTACACTCCTTGCTTCGGGGCAAAACTTTTAAGACGGATTCCCTTGTCATGCTCTCAAAAGTCCGAAGCCCCTGTTGAAGTCTCTGAATTTTCAGAAATAAGTATTTAAGCCCTCTTTTGTTCTTTGATACTTTTAATTATAAAGCGACATATTTTTATTTTTTTGTAAATAGCGTGGCGTTCCAGCATTGAAATTTTTCGAGGAAAGCGGATATGTCCATCGGTATTTCCAGTTTGTTTTTAAAAAATACGAATACACTCAAGTTTTTCAAGCACGTTTCAATTTAAATTTGAAAAAAGAAAAAAAAATATTCAAAAATAGCCTTTGGGATATTTTATCAGATAACATTATTTAGAAGGGTTTAGAGAGGAGCTGCTCAGGACAGTAAATATCGCAATAACGGGGAATCCATGATGTAAAAAAATATACTCTCGCTCTAGAAAAGAGGCAAAAATGCAATCGTACAAGACTCGAAAATATAGGTTACTAGAACTCGCAGGAAACGGTTATGTGCTGATGTAATCTTAAACTCAACATATGGCTCTAAAGTTGTGACAATTTCCGTACTGAGGTCTTGCAGTCCGACATACTTATTAATGATGGAAGTAATTTTGGCAGATTTGCGTCTAGGATTTGAAAGTAAAAGGAGAAAGAGATGTCCCATATATTGGTGCAAGACAGTCTTGGGTTGTGCAATTTTTATGTAAAGATAGTTTCTAGAGCTTTTGCCTTATATGATCTAAGATCTCAAGTCTCTCTCTTTCTTTTAAGTACTATTTATTTTATTTTATTTTGTTATCTATTTATGTATAACTCATTAAACCTAACTAGATTTCCGTACGTGTTTTTCGGGTGACCACTGAAAATCTGCGCTGTGTTGTGGGTCCCCATAGCACAGCATCATGCTGAGTGGTAGCCTTCTGGTCACAGTCATGTCGTGCAGCTCTCGACTATTTCTGTTTTGTGCTCGTGATTATATTTAAATCTATTGTGTTTTATTTCATTGTTCAACTCGAGTTTTTATCTTTTTTTTGCACGTATTTCTGTGACAACAAACTTAAATTTTTCTTTTTTCTTTCTCTAATTTTGAACACTTACGACAAGTTTTGTCATTCCGACATCAAAATCTCTGCCCACCCTAGCTAAATGATCGATTTCTCTCTTTAAACGCTCAATTACGAGTTACGACTTTCCTCCAATTAGCATTACCGAATATGACGTGATCACTTGAACCTTTATTATGCAACTTTCTGTATCGTTGGAACCAAAGGGCCTTAGCAGACAAAGTAGTTTTATTTGACGACTGTTGCCCGTGATTTTGTCTGCGTGTATTTTGTATTTTACATTTCTTTATACAATTATATCCAGGATGAAAGTAGCCTGTCTTGCTCCAGGTCGCTGGCTATCTATCAGTCAAATTTCGGTTCACTGGTTTAGCCGTGAAAAGTAAACAATTCAGCGTTACTTTCGCATTCATATACAGTGTGAGTTTTAATAATGTACACATCGAAATGAGGGAATCTACGCTTAATTTTTTTTTCTGTTTTATTGAGAAATTTTACGATTTTATGATTATTTATAATAAAAAGAACTAGTATTTGCTAAAAAAAAAAATATATATTTTCAATTGAGGGTAGGTTTTTTTTTCACAATTTTCATTTTATGAGGACGCCTAATTACTTTTAATCATTATGGAGTTTGTTTCACCGCAATAGATCATTAACTTTTTTTTTTTTTTTAATCTATAAAAAATATATTTCGATATTTTAAAATATTTTTTCTGTCAATGAAATTAAGCATAGAGTCCCTCACTTGGATATGTGCACATTATAAAGACACACTGCATTGCGTTTAATTGCTGATCGAAATTGCAAAAAATAGCTAAGAGTATCAGGTCTGCCATGCCCCTAAGGCCTATGAACCCAAGTGTCAATATTTAATGATACATTGACCCGAGTGTTTGAGCAATGTGATGTAGGGTATCGAGTTTCTGTAGTGCAACGTTACAATGGATCTACATGGTCCGTATGTATGTTCTTGAGCCTAGGTATGCTTGTATTGCGAGTTAGCCGCTAGACTGTGCAAACATGGTATTCTGGGAACTGATGAAGTATGATATGGGTGTCGAGTTGATTTACAAGAAAAAAAAGAGACGTTCTTATAACTGAACAGACCGATGTGTTGCTGGGTAGTTTGTTGCGCCATCTCTTCTTCCCAGTTAACGTTTTGCGGCACTGTCTTATGTAACTTTGACCATCAAAAATCGCTGATTTAAAGGCTATAATTTGGTAAATGAGTTTTGATTTTGAGAATGGTCACTTAGTGCGCATACCATACCAGAGTCAAAACAGTTTTTCCTGCGTAAACAGAACAGTTATTCCAGAAGTTCTTTTGACAGTTTTGACCATGGGATTGTTTTGATTTGCTAAAAGGAAGCCCAAAATCATGTAGATTATACAAAGAAAATATGGTAAATTAAAGGTGGCGTAGATTTCATGCGACACTAACATTCTATAGTATTGTATGCAAATTACAAACCTGTTACTAATTGCGCACCTGCGTACTTATCCAACGAGTTACTAGACTGTAACAGAAATCTGGTTCTAGCGAAATACACCTCTAATAAATGTACATTGTGTATCATTTATGTACGGGCGGGTATGTACGGGGATACTAAATACTGCTTTTTGAAATATCTGCACCACAGCTTTAACATAATTAGCTCATAGATATATAAACTCACTCGTTCTTCCTATGAGATCAGGCAGAAACAGAACAACACCATCTGCTACAATTGTTACATATCTATGTTCATCTTTTGCTTTGTCGACGTTCATGTCCTTTTTACCCGACTACGGTGAAACAAAAGGAGGAATTTTGACCGGTATATATGTATGTGTGTTCATCTGTTCCTTCATAACTTCTAAACTGCTCATCATAATTTGTCAAATGAACTATCATTGGAAGCGTCTTGATTGTTTGCTGGTTATAGGCGTCAGGCTATGTGACGTCACGTCATATTAAATTGAATATGGCGCCCTCTAGAAGAAATAAAGTCATGATGTAAACATTTTTTTAAATTTTATTATGACATGTTGGGTATTAAATGAAAGGGCTTAATAAGCATATTTCAAATATACATTGAAAAAAAAAAACCAAAAACCCCATACCCCAAAATAAATGAAATAAAAGATACAAAACTAAAACCCAACTACGACAAAAAGTCATCTAAAAAGGTATAAACAAGACATCACAGACTGACAAATTAAAAATCCGGAGTCACACTTAATCTGTTTGATTTCTGCCCTAACACGTGTGACTCCGGATTTTTAATTTGTCTGCCATATTCATTGCGTTATTTACGTTGTCGAGAAAACGAATTTTTCAAACATTATGAATGAAGCAATGGATTATGAATTTCCTTCAAAATCCTTCGGATTGTGATGAAAAGTGTTACGGAATTAAGGTACCTTTGTACTTACGTATTTTTATGTTCCTTTTTTCTTGTCTGTTTTTGTGTGTGCATAAATGGTTAAATAAATAAATAAGGTGCCGGAAAATAGTGCGCGCCTGTCTAAAATTTATATACATTTATTTTAAAAACCTTTAAACTAAAAAGTCTCACTACCGTTCCTCAAACACATAGATCAACCCTCCGCTCTCCATAGGCCATAGATGTCCTCTTCATCAACAACTCAGTAGGACAAACCCGGGCCATAAATCATGGCGTTCGTGGATTGGCGCTAACGTCGACATCCGCCCACAGACTATCAATTTCGGAGCCGTCTAGCCAGACCATAAGTTATCGAATTTGTACCTCGCTTTTGGGGGGTTAAGTATTGATTGCTGGACTTTACACTGGAGGAGACAACGGTTTATTAAGTGTTAATTTAACATTATTGTAAAACGAATTGAATGATCTAGGATTATCGTATTGTTTTGCTTGTGTTGTGAATTCCATAACATGACAACACAATGATATGCAAACTGACTAGAAGCAAATATGGCGATGCAAATAATTATCCCGATTACCTCGTCTCTGATTTTTGAAAGACTGATAGTGTCTTTAATTGGTTAATCAGCTGTTAAATTTCATGAAATTACTTCACACAAGAGATGTAACAAAGGCAACCGATGTCAAGTCTATTTTCCCTAATAAGATTGGTTGGTTTATGTCATAAATGTATTAACATAAACTGCACGTATGACGTGTTACACACGCTCGTGCCCCAGCATCTTAATTGAACACAAACACCGGTAGGCCATACACCTATCCGTATAGACGATACGGGAATCAACCCTTCTATGTCCTTTACCACAAAAGACGGACGCTCCACTGTCGTAACTGACGTATTACGTCATTAGTTATGTCAGAATAATAGCTGTCATCTCCCTGTCATCGCAAAATTTCAAACTGGCACTGTTTCTGCAATAGTAGGCTTGCTCGTTATCACGTAGTAATCTAATCAAGTCATTACTTCATTAGGAAATGTGTGTATTTGACGTTTGACAGTACCTACGCGTCGTAAGTCTTGTACAGCTTTGAAAAGCACTCAAAAGGCTGCTAAGGATAGAAATGCATACCACAAAATAGAAAAGCATTATTCATCCAATTCATTACAAAAATTACACGTTGTAATATTTCATATTTTTGTTTTAACGATAGGGGAGGACATTCTCTCGCGTTGTTAATAAATTATTAGGTGCCTATAGGTTTTTTGTACTAATTGGACCACACGGCACGGGAGGGTTAGTACAGTGGCGGTCATAATTAGTTGGGGTAATTTTAGTGCAATTATTTTGAGGGGTTCCATGACTTCCATGTATAATTTTGCTAACAATATTTACCTTATTTTAACTTGAAATAGGCCCCACCTATGTATCCGATAAGAAGCCGATTTTACGTCGGATTACGATTTGTAAAAGTAACAAAACGTTTTTCTTTACTCAACTTTAAAAACGACCCTGAAGATAAAAAATACCTAAATACTTATTCAAAGACACTGAATGTTAAATAAAATACGGCTGTCTAGTATGCGTAATAAAATATATTATAGGTGATACGAATAAATCAAGGCGCATAAAAAATTGGGACACTTCCTATTTCTATTACGAGGTAATATCTAAGCTGAAGAGTTTTTTTGTTTTTTTTTCGTTTGAAAGCGCTAATTGAAATTTGATTTTGTATTTGAGAGGGCAACAGGAATGATGCCTGAGTTAAAAAAAAAAGAAATTCTATTTAATCCGACAGTTAAATAATAAAACAATTATTTTTTGCTTTATCATATTAATAAAAAAAATACTTAAATAAACCGCATTAAAGTTGGGGAGTGGGGATCGCTACGTCACATATATAAAATCTACATACTAGTGACGTCATGGCACATTTTAACTCAATGTATCGCCGTAATCTTTTGATAACGTAAAAAAATAAAAAATACGTGTCCAATATTTTTTTAATAATCTTGCTAAAAGATTTTAAAAAATGTTATCATCCCTGTTCTTGAGGAAGGTTATATTGTAGCAGTGTTATATAATTTCTGCCTGATCCCATGGGAAAAAGGCATGAGTTCATATATGCATGAGTTCAATCATTATTATGTAAAAACTGTGTTGCGAGGATTAAAATAAAACAGTAATTATTGAAGTCGCAAGCAGAAGATAGTCGAAAAATAAACGCGCGAACGATAGAAACGTCGTACTGTTTACCTTCAATAAAACACCACTAAATTATAAAAACGTAAATAGTTTCATCGCACGAAATTAGTTCAAGGTAATCTCAAAATGTAACAAAACATGTATGAACACTCACAAAAAAAAAATCTAAAACACCTTTTATACCCAACTCGATGTCACACACAAATTAAAATTGATTACAAAAAAATGTATACTTTTTTTCGGCCGCACGTGTAACATGAACGATGGTGTAATAAAATATGTCGCACCATAAAAATATGGTTTTATTAATAGCTCAGAATGAAATTATTAGGGCGGACATGGGCTTTAATGAATAGCTTTATATCAGATCGGAATGGTGATATAATTGAGCTTAAGCTATCTTTAAGCTTGTTTTCTTTTTGGTAATAGAGCGTAAGGAATATAATTTATTTATTTGGGTGTGATAATTTATCGCTCTACTAAAATCTACACTAATATTATAAAGAGGTAGTTTGTAAGTTTGGATGTTGGTAATCTCCAAAACTACTCAACCGTTTTCAAAAATTGTTATAGTATAGTTGGGTTCCACGGGGACGGAGTCGCGGGCAAAAGCTACTGAAAAATAAAATTGATTCGTTTAATTCAGTGCCAATCGTTTCCACGTTTATCGTGAATGAAATGGCGTCCGGTGATGAACCAAATTGTATTACAGAAATGTAAAGCACCATTCATTTGCGTCCAATCGATTGATATAAACGAGCGATAATATGGCCGTTATCAATCAGCAAGGTAGAATAGATTGCTAAAGAAGATTGGATGTGTGTTACACTTCGCATACCATGTCAAAGATTTAACTTATTAAAATTTTAAAAGAAATGGAATGAGTTCAAAATAAGAACTAAACCCTAATTGCGTAATACACGATCAATCACAATTTTTTTGGATTTGAAAAAGATTGCTAACCCGCAGATTTACTTTCCAACTTATGAAGCTATCATAAGTTGGAAAGTAAATCTGCTCAAAAACGTAAATAACGCAATGAAACATTCATTGCGTTATTTGTATTTGTAACAGTTGAACTGTAAAACGAAAACAAATTAGTCATAATCGTTTACAAAAATAAGTTACGCAATTAAAAAATTTAGGGTACTGGACTTGTCTATGATACGTCAGGTAAAAAATCTGAAAATTCTGAACTAAAATTTCAATGAATTTAGCTTTACAACTAAATCGCTGTTGGGAAAATTTTATAATTTAGTAAACAACTCCGTATTTATATCATTCATTTCCCAACGCTGTTGGAATCGGCTTCCCTCTAACCAGATGCAGCTGAATATCAGTATTTTAAACGGAATGACAGATTTATTTCCTTATTTTGATCATTCGCATCGCTGAAATGCTTCTCCATAATAAATATGATATAGCTATAATTCCGTAAGTCCAAATATTCTAAACAGAACCCTTTGAAGCAATACAAACACTCATGAATTTGTCCACGTTGTGTCCAATAAATCACTGAACGCATTAGAGTTATTTCTGACACAAGTTACAGTAATGATAATCCTTAAATAGTCCTCCTATGTAGCGACTAACAAGCCCTCTGACATTTGTCTTGTGTAACTCTTTGTTAGTTTAACAAAATTGAACCTTAATACCAAAGTACAAAGTTGAAAATCACTTGTTGTTGTGTTGTTCTTCAAAGCTTTTTAACTGAACTGCACTTTTCAACTGAACTGCATTTTGCTCGGGGCTATGTACTGAATAAAAGTTGTCGACAAGTCGTTGTAAGTTTTACTAAAGTAATAAGTTCTTTGTTTACGAAAAGCTTGACTTAAAAGTTTGTAATTAAGTAGTTTCCCTCTGAAAATTTTAAATTGACTTTTGTTTTATGCTTACAGCAAAGTATTAGTTGTATGCAGCCAGGCAACAATTTATAAGCGAATATAACTTTAAAAAAAAACCTCAAAAATTTAATTACAAACAAAATATTACAATTCATAAATTCGTAACAATCCCTGTTGCCAAAACTTCTGGACTTATTTACTGAGTGAACCTTTTTTATTACGAGTGGCTTAATTTTTTGGCACGCCAGTGTACCCAATTCAGTACAGTAGGCAACGTGTTCGTTTTTCAGAAAGTGCTTAGAATGGTACAAGTTGAGCACTTCGTAGTCAGGCCAAAAGTGCCAAAAGTGCTTCGTTAGGAACTTTTAACAAATAATATTTTCTTTGAAACAATTCTTTAGGTAACTCACTAATGCCCGTTGGTACGACAGCTAGGCATTAAGAAAAGTATTTAGGTGTATTTTAATCCCTTTATTGAATTAAGTTTTATACTTATGTTTTTTTCTTATAAAAAAGCTTGTTCAGACATACAATGAAACATCCATACAAATAAATATAATTGAAGTGTCTGTCTGAAATGTCAAAATAACAGCTTTTTTTTACTAAATGAAAATGAAAGTACGACAAAAAAAAATTGTATAAAAAAAGTGAAAAGTTCTTTAGGCGCGTTGGGCATTTTTGAGATGGGAAAAAACATTTGAACTCGCGACACCATTACCGACACCTCATTTTCTTTATTTATATTACTTTACGGATCAATGTTCTATGCAAGTATTTTCTTGTTCATGTTTTGCATTTCCGTTTTTTTTTTTAATTTTTGTCTATTTGTCTATTCCGGCTAATCTCCAAAACGGCTGGACCGATTTTGATGACACTTGCACTGACAGATAGCTGACATTATTAGGAGTAACTTAGGCTACTTTTATTTTAGAAAATGGAAAAAATATTTAGTCTACGCGGGTGAAGCCGCGGGCAGCACATATATATTAATAAAATAATAATAAAATACAAATATAATATCTTAACTTAGCTAAAACTATTAACAATCTAAAATATGCCGTCAAAAAAGTTTTTCTTTAGCTAAGGCGACGATAACCGACTTTTAATGATTTTATACAGAAGATGACGCCCAAACGAGTAGTGTTAATGAATTGGAAAAAATATATGTTAAATTAGAGCATTTTCTTAATGTTTTAATATAGCCTTATTTTGGATTATGTTTATATTACATAGTGAAATTAATTTGTAAAATTATGTCTAACGCGGATAAAAAACTGGGAATCATGCAAAATCTAGCAAGCCATTATTATTGATCTTTTTGTATACGTGTTTTATTGAAATACCTTTTTTATGTATAATAAATTAATAATGCGTCTAATTTGGGACAGCGCTCCTTGATGGGCAAGTCCTATTACTGGTTGGACGGACGACGCGTTGCGTGAGCTCAGTACAGAACACGCAAGCTAACCACTCAAGGGCTCCGTCATATATCTGCGTCTTAAATATTTTCACAATAGCAGTTACCTAAACAGACTAGCGAAAACGGCTAATAATTTCAATATTGCTTAACATTTTGAGCATAACATACAAATATATTATCGTTGGGAAGGTAAAGTAGGGTGCAATGTTAATTGTTTACCTTCCCACGCGTGTCATGGCGTCGATCAAGGGAAGTGATATTAGATATTAATATCGAACGATTGTATAGCGGAACGGCCGTACAACGTCCGCCATATTATATTGTGTTAATATGATTGTGTACTAGGGTGCGTCTCTCGTCTCATTTTAGAATTGTCTAGTATAGTAATGAGGTTTTGTAGATTGAACGCCTTTTAATTCAGGTTAAGCAACTAAGATAGAAGAGGCTAAGAGAACTATTTACACTAAATTTAGTTTTAGGGTTCCGTACATCAAAAGGAAAATTGATGAAAATTGACCATTATCTCCGAAACTACTGAGCCTAAAATTTTGAATTTTAGAATGATTCTTCACTCATTGATTACAGGAAAACCTATAAGAAGTCTATGGTCTTAAAATAACATGGTTTATCTATCAATATTGTGCGTACAAACTTGTATTTGCAGTTGGAATGTATGGGAGAGCATGTATTTCAACTACAATGTTAAGTTTGTATTTGGGATAAATTCATCCCAATCCCAATTACGGAACCCTTCATTGTGTGTAGTCCGACACGCATGTCCGGTTTTAATTTGTCAATTTTATGTTGTAAATTATTTCAGAAACTGTTAGTTAACTGCACGCTACCGAATTGGGAGATTAATGGTAGCGTATGTATGCAATAAATAAATAAAAATAAAGATAATGTCAAAAATTATCTGAAGTCCAAGTTTACTTTAAAAGGCACTGAAATACTGGTATCCAGCTGCATCTGGTTAATTCCGGTTAGACTGGAAGCCAACCCCAACATTAACACATAAGTATAAGCAGATGATGAAATTCAGATCATTAACTTATTTAACACACTGCTCTGGTGAAAATAGAGAATTTTCATTTAATAGTATAGAAAAGTTCATACTAATCCATGTATAGTACTTACTTATTCGATGCTGCCATAATAGTAGGTACTTAGTGATTCCATGCTGCCATGTCATTATTCTGAGGTAGCCATCTTGTTCTAAATTTTGGGCGATCGAGCTCTGCTCGGGTGAAAATGTGGAGAAAACTAATTTTCCCAGTTACGAGTACTGGCTAGTCAATCGATTTTTCGCTCCCGTAAACCTCTATATTGCAACTTTCATCGAAATCGTTTGAGCCGTTTTCCAGAACGTGATTATAAATACATATATATATGTATATAAATATTGCTCGTTTAAAACAGAACAAGTCTTAAAAGCTGGGTCAACGTTATAACAAATGACAGAAATGAAATGTGGACGCCACAAAAGCGATCCAGTTTGTTGCCCCATCTTCAAATGTGTAGAAAGTTCATAACCGTTTCATGAAATATCTTGACCACGTACTTTAACTCACAAGCGCACACACAGACGGACTACACCGTGTGTCTTTTTGCACAGCCGTGCTTAAACTCTGTGTCTGTGTAAACTGTGTGAGAGTCGAGCGTCTCCATTAAAGTCAATTGAACAACGAGTGGTGGAGGATCGGTTCATGTTGGAGGGAACCACGATTTGTTTTCTTTAGTTCAGTAATTTATACTAATACTACAAAGAGGTACAATTTGTGAGTTTTTATGTACGGGATAATCTTCGGAACTACTGATCCGATTCAGAAAATTCTTTCACTAGAAAAAAAAAGAAAGAAAGAAAACTTGTTTATTCTGCACAAACTAAAAGCACATTACAAAAAAAAAAAACACTTATGGGAAGCTCTGTATTGCCGAGTGTCATAGGATATTTTATGTTAAAACAAGAAATAAAGAAGCTATCGTAAAGTAGATGATTATTGAATCGTCCTGTCTTTGCTTCAAAGTGTCGCGACAGACTTTATGTTTTTTACGTTGGCGGCTAAAGTCAGAAAATTAAGACATTGTTATATAGGTTCCTTATGTAGGATGAATAAATAACTAGCTACGTACCTAAAAATCACCATCCTAACTACTGAATGCGTTCAGCACATCTAAATCCCGTTTAAGAGCTGTCAGTGTCAAAATTGTTATGGAAAACTGACACTGACAGCTCTTGAACTCCGTTTAAAAGTGCAGATCGCGTTCAGTTTCATTGGTGAAATCCGCCCTTAATCGGTTACGTGAAACCGACTGAAGAAGGCTATTGAATGTTTTAGAACTTTTTTTTGTGACGTTAAAACCCCATAAAAGATAATGAAGGAGACTGTTGTATGCTTCTGTAACTTTTTATGTGGCATTGTAAACTTAACTTCCGTGCTTCCAAAATAGTTCATACTTCAACATAACGACTATTGTGTTATAACAAAAACAAACTTCCTTTACTTCAATTTTAAATCTACTTCAATTATTTCCTAGATAAAAAAAATTACCTTCTCTTCCCTGTATTTTGTCCTGCACTATTATAGGTGCACCTCTGCCTTACCCTTCGGGGAATACAGCGTGATTAATTGATTCTGGCGTGACCTTTCGGAAATCCATTATAAAATACAATAGACGAAGATATATTTAGTTTGGTTTACTCTGCGTCCGGCGCTCGGCGTGGCAACACGCCGTGTTCGGGTTCACGACAAGTCAATCGTCATCCTGAGTATGTCTCGTTGAGAGGTGAAACATGTGTCGATTTCTTACGGGGTTTTTTATAACTCTTTAGGAATAGTTAAGCGGAATAGGTTACTAAATATATCTACGTCTATTGTATTTTTAAAATACATACGGTAGTTACCTAGGTAAAAAAAAGAAATTCTATTTAGTCCGTCTTTCAGATAATAAAAAAATATTAGACACGTATTTTTTTGTTTTATCATATTAATAAAAAATAACTTAGAAAACATGCATGAAATTTGGGGAGTGGGGGCTCGCTACTTCACAACTCAGTATATATTCTAGCAAGGCATGACGTCATGTCGCATTTTAACTTAATGTATCGCCGTAATCTTTTGATTACGTCAAAAAGACAAAATACGTGTCGAATATTTTTTATTAATCTACCTTCCGGACAAAAAAATCATTTTTGGTCACAGGCCTATTGTCTGCTTGCCTCCATCTTACATACACCCTCTTCGCTTCACCATCAAAGCCGTCTGCTTGAAATACGTATTCTCATGGGAACCGACGGAGCACCGCAGTCCATGTAATTAAATTATATCGTACTTAAACCGATTTTATTTACACCACACACTTGATTTGACTTGAGTTGTTTCTGTGTTTGGCGGACTCAAGTTATGGGGCATAAAAGAGTTAAGGTTATTGCGGGTAGAAACCTTTGGAAGGTTGTCCTTTTTTGGGATTTTAGACATTGATGTAAGGAGGGATGCAAATGCATTAAATAACACTTAGTGACACTGAAACCTACAACTTTATATATTCTGACGTGTAAGGTTTACAATCAATATAAATGTACGCCATATTCCAAGCAAGCACTTAAGGCTAAATAAAAATATGCACATTTAAAATAAAAAATTCCACAACAGCAAGCGTTTGCCTATCAATGCCAGAGCAGCTCAATATTTATTGTCCATTGAGCGCCACACAGGAAATATTTTTCACTCCGAACCGCAAGTTTGACATGTCCAACTGTGGAATACAAAACAATAAAAAATCGTATAAAAAAACCGGTATTTTGCGTTACCGACCAGCCCACCCATAAAAGTCGGGCCAAAAAATATTAACAGTGACAGCAACAAAAGAAATAAATACTACGTACACTGGAGTGCAAAAAACTGTATTGACGTAAACTGATGAAATGCTCTCCAGTGGACGAGTACTGTTCGGAATTATTCCTTTTGTGACGGCACTGTGCCAGTGGCGCACAGCTAGCCACAGTTAGGTATCCTTCGGTCAGATAAGAAATACAGCTATTTGTTTACTTGACAGGAGTGTCGTTAAAAATGGCTGCTCGTTGAACAGACTTTATTTTTATATATATCACGTTTATTTTCTACTAAGAGTTGATTTTTAAATAGATTTATTACGTGGTTGAGCTGATGTGGATAAATGAGATACTTAGGCTGTCTTGTCGGCTAACAGCATGTTTTTGAAGCGATGAAACGCCTACAATTTATTCTTAACGGAGTAGGATAAGTAATTGCTCACGATATTCTTTAAAAAAGAACCAACGGTAACTAGAGCCGTATTCTCTTAATTTTTATCTTTTAATAAACTGGTTTAAGCAACGCCTTTCGATTCTAGCGATAAAAAAAATGGGTGGATAATATTTGCTTTTATCTTTAATTTCAACCACAAACAGTTTCACATACCTACTTTCATTCAAAAAATATTCAAATTTCAAATAATCTGGTCCATCCCAGTTCTACACCACATACCTAACTAAAACATTCTCTGCACGATTCACGAAATCGCTACAAACCATCTACCGAAATACAAAAAAAATAATCTTAGATCAACAATTTAGTACGCATCGCAATAAAAGTGGTAATACCAGCTTACAGAAAAATTCGCGAGAGGGCGTTCAACCGCGCTGGGTGGTTTTTTGTGGCCCGACGCGCAACCGTGATTGGCCTTCTGCGGAAAAAATCATATCGCGTGATGTTTTCATGCAACGTTACCATTCGTTTAATGTATGTCTGTGAATAATAGGAAATAATAAAAAAATAAGGTCGTTTGCGAAAGAATGGATCAAATAGAGGATGTTTGGTGGAAGAGATTGGGTTGTGTTGTATTCATTTATTCATGTAGTTTTCTGTGGGTGCCTCGGAAAGCACGTTAAGCCGTTGGTCCCCGGCTGTCGTTTGTAGATCTTTGAGAGTAACTTAGGCTAATTTTATTTTAGAAAAAGATTCAGGGTCCATGCGGGCGAAGCCGCGGGCAGCAAAATATATAGTGTGAGTCTTTACACACACAGGAAAAAATATTTAAAAAAATTCGAAATATTTGTTTTATATTTTTATGGAATTTTTAATCAAAACGATGTCGCTTTTAAACTAAATGATCTATCGCGATAAAACAAACTCCATAATGATTGGAAGTAATTAGGCGTCCTCATAAAATGAAAATTGTGGAAAAACTACTCTCAATTGTAAATAAACATGTTATTTTTTTAGCAAAAATCCGTTTTTTTTTTCATTATTTTTTGCAAAAATCGTAGAATATCTCAATAAGACGCATTTACGTCCATTAAAAAAAAAACAGTGGCACAATTTTATTGGACAGGAAACATTTTTAATGATGATGTTGATAACCGTAACGGTAACGGTGTCGCGAGTTCAATTGTTTTTTTTCCATCTCAAAAATAACCAACGCGCCTAAAGGTTTCAATAAAAAAAAAAGTTGTTTAGATTTTTTTTCGTCGACAAAATTAAGCATAGTGTCATTTCAATATGTGCCCATTATAAAGACTCGCACTGTATATACATAATGAGAACGCAACGACACTACCCTTATCACCAAACTCAGTCATGACTGGTTGCAGTTTGTAATAATAATAAATAATCAATTTTAGCACAATGTATAACTTACATCTTTTGTTGCAAATGAATCATTGTAATTACTCAGTTCCTGCTGTCGAGTGTAGGATGCTGTGGTCCATACACGTTCGTTTATCTTCTGAAGACAGTTTTGTGAATTTTAAAAACTAAATTATCTATTTTTTTTGAAGTGACTGAAGATTTATAATTTTTGGTAAGTTAACTCTTTTTTTTTAAAGAAATTATGAGCTTTCAGTTGATTTTATAACCGTTAACGATACAATAAAATTATAAATATTCAAAATGGTATAAATTATCAAAATCAAAATTATTTCAAATCCAAACATTTGGAAACCCAATCGCAACGATTGGGTTCTGTCCATCGGGCCGCCATAATCGTTGAATCGCAACTGAAAAAAAAAAATTGTTTCTGTCTGAAAGCTGCAATATGTGCAATGTCAAATTTTTGCAATAGTTAGGTAGGAAGTATGATTTTCTATATTTTTAGTATTATTTATTAATCTTCAAACCAAGCTGTCATTCGTAGATCTTTGACAGCTGTTAGAGGTAGTCAGAAGCCCAAAATCCTAACAACTAGTCTTACCGAGGAGTACTGGATTGTGGAAGTCAGATAGGCAGTCGCTCCATGCCAAGACCCTTCCGTGCCTCGGAAAGCTCGTTAAGTACTTGGTTCCAGCTGTCATTCATAGATCTTTGACCGGTCGTTACGGGTAGTCAGAAACCCAAAAGTCTGTCAATCAGTCTTACTAGGAGTATCGTGTTACCCAATTATTGGGTTGTGGAGACCACATAGGCAGTCGCTCAATGTAAAATACTCCTATTCAGAACCCCTAAAGTCAGACAACCAGTCTTGCCAACTGGTAAGACTGGTTATACTGGTTGGTATCGTGTTACCCAGTAACTGGGTTGTGGAGGTCAGTTAGCCAGTCGCTCCATGTAAAATACTGGTATACAGCTGCATCCGGTTAGACTGGAAGCCGACCCCAACATATTTGGGAAAAAACTAGGTAGATGGAGTTCTCAAACCAAGCCGAACAAATATAAAAATAGCACCTCGTTCAGTAACAGCATCGCGTGTCAATCAACACTCACGTATTACTTCCGATAATGACAGACAACGTGACACGGGGCTCAGCACGCTAACAGAATATATTATTAACTTACTGCTGATGCTTGATTACTTGGATAAACGAATGGCATATGTATTGCATATTAAAGGAAGTTCGATTTGATGAAATTCCCATCTTCTTCTTTTCATGTGGTTAGTGACTAACTTGGTGTCAGAGTTTTATAGCCGCCCAAGGGCCTATGTCTTGGCTTCACATGCCGTCGAAAAATATCTCTCAGGCCGGTTTCCTCACGATGTTTTCCTTCACCGTTTTTAAAGCAAGAGATAATTATACATTACGCACATGACTCCGAAAAGTCAGAGGTTTGAGAGCCTTGGGTTCGAACTCGAGACCTATGACTTGGCAATCTGCATGACGGCTATCACTGCTTAATTATTTCCCAGCTAAGAACCGGAAAATGCGACTAATCTAAGACTCAATCTAGGCATCAGTCGCCCTAATTGATATTAAAAAGTAAGGCGTTTCATAAACCCAAATTCTTAATACACCAACTTTTAGGCAAGGTGAAAATCAAGGTCCTTCGCTGAGGTAGGCAAATCTTAAATTGGAGTTACCTTGTATGACGTTAGTCAAGCAAGATCAATACCAACCTTCAGCGATGGGCGATGAAGGCCATCTCCTGATACAACTTCGAACAACAATCTGTTTCGTTTGTCAAGTGTAGTATTACCATGAGGTATTCCACTCAGAGCACTGATTTCAACAGCTCTTGTCCGGACCGCACTGCCTCTAACCACAAAACAGGCTCCATGTATACTGAATTATACGTCCAACGTAGCCTGGGAAGTAAGCTTCGCTTCCACCTCACCAACTCACAAATATTCACACCACGGCATTAGCTATTCTCAAACGATCGTAATTCGCGCAGATACGACAGAAGAATTTTTAGTGGACTAAGTAAAAACGTGTTTATAGAGATGTCATGTGGACTATGGACTTTGATGGGCCAGTGATGGAGTTACAGGTACTACCATACGTCGTATTGCATAAAGCATGAGCCGAAGATCAGTATCAGCACAATTTGCAAATCAACTTCAAGGTAAGGAAACAAGGTAGCTGTTGATATAAGTATTCTGTCCACGTAGTTTGTTAACGATGGAAGCGGCGCATGTGGTTATATTTAGTGGTATGTTACAAAGTTTGTAGTACATATTATTATTTGTGGTAAAGCTTGTGGCTAAATGGCTACTTGATGCTGCTCCGAGTTGTATCTATTCCTTTTACGTTTTCGGTCGTGATGTTCATTCTTGCACAGAACACGCCAGATCTATATCTGTTGGTATTAGTGTTTTTAGGGTTCTGTACCTCAAAAGGAAAAAACGGAACCCTTATAGGATCACTTCGTTGTCTGTCCATCAGTCTGACAAGACGCATTTTCTCAGGAACGCGTCGAGGTATCAACTTGAAATTAATATCAAACACGTAGATCTTATGTTCCCTTAGAGTTCCAAAAAATCACGCATCTAAGCCAACGCAATAAAAAACAGCCATTTATGCGACATATTTTGATACTACCCATTGACCTAGAATTATGAAATTTGGCGGGAAGCAAGGTCTCATAGCACAAGTAAAGTAAAAAGTCCGAAAATTGATAATTTGAGGTTTTAACCCTTTTTTCTTGCGATTACGAATTAACGATTCTTAGGATAAATTCATCGAGCCCTTTATTGTGCGTGGTCCGACACGCACTTGTTCGGTTCTTTTTGCATGACCTGTCTACGGATTAAATACGATACAGATGAAATTCATAGGTCAATACAATGAATTTCAGTATAGGCCGGTTCGATCGGATTTTAACGAAAAATGTTTAGTTTTATTTACCCATGTTACCTAAATATAATATCAACTCATACACATTATGTAGTATTTTCCACAAATAATTGCATCCTGTTTCCAATTACCCAAATGATGGTAATTTAACTCGCAAAACACTATATTAAAAGTAATTAGCATTCAACTAACGTGCCTAAAACAATTGTTCAAACACTCTGTATAAAAGAGCTTATATTCCAGTTTTGAAACACATACGATTTTAGACCTGCATTAAGAGAACTAAGGTTGGTTTTTGTGCACCTGTAAGGGACGTGATACACGTTTGCAAAATAGTAAAAGGTAGTTGAATAGTTGTACAATATGTAGAAGGATTTTATTCAAATAAGTTGTTTTCGTTGAAATCCTGTCTGAAATAGAATTTATACATAAAAAAAGAAGTTTGAACGTTTTTATGGAAAAGCCGGTCTATACATTATTTGCAAAAATACATAAAAAATTGTGCTTGCCATTTTTGGGTCACCGTGTATGTTACGATTGAATCCACATAGAGTCCACAACATGGTTTAGCAGAATATATCGCTATTAGTAGATGGTGTTTGATACGTGCTAATTCTATTTTCTTGTAAATTTTGACAGTTAAAACCTTCTAGGTGCCTAATTGAAATAAATAATCTGACTTTGACATATACTACATCTATAAGTAAAGACGCTCCTCACTTTCCTGGAAACTACACGAAAAATTCTAACAAATTCACCACAAAACAACTGGAAAACTTTTTTTTATGGCATATTGCAGGTCAACCCAGGAGGTTGTCGGCTGCTTAACCGGACTATCCTGGGGCTGCCTCAATAAATTAAGGCCTCGAGCCAAACTAAGTGACTACACTCTAAAAGGGCACCACCTGTGGGGTACGGACCTTGGCTTAGGGCGACGCTGAGGGACGACAGCAAGCTGGATTAGATTAAACAACAGGAAAACAAATGAAGTTGCAAATGATACCATTACTTAATTACAGTAAGCAATCGAGCGAAACAAACGGATACACAGCGGGTGAAGGAAACTAACATGATTAAATGATTCACGCACTTCACGCCGGCTAACTGCAGCGTCATGTAAGCAGTTGTATTTTGTAGAGCTACATCAGTTCTTTCCTGTAATTTAATTAGTCAGTAAAGGTAAGAGAATGGTTGCTCCGATATTGACTAAACTGGTACTTTTTGCACTCCCTCATATCTGCTTCATGGTTCTGTTCTCCTAGTACTTTTACTGTTCAGCTCATAATATCATTCTGCGGTTAAAAGGATAGATTTAATGCCGGCTTTGAGACACTCAAATGCTATGTTGTTGATACAATATCAGTCCACTTTTTGTCATATAGGTAGTTCTCAAGTGGTACCTCAACACCAGGTGTCTGCCTTCTGCATGCTTCTATATATGTAATACATTTGTTATCATTGTCATATCCCTCTCATCTCATTGCTTGTGCCAATCTTCACGTTCTTGCGCCAGGCTCATCTAGGTTCTACCTGCGATGGCAATAATGTCGTCCGCCCATCTCTTGAATCCGAGCCGGGAAATAATCGGTTCATGGCACATAATCTGGATAGACTGGAAGCCAACCCGAAACAACTCAAACAATATGAACTCCCGTCTTCGTCTAAAACCCATCATCATCGTCCTAAATGATGTCGGGGTCATCTTCCAGTCTAACCGGATGCAGCGGAATACCAATATTTTACACTGCTTAATCACGAGACTCTCGCCTAAACCCATTCGTTGCTCTTAAACATTCTTAACCTACACAACACTGAACTCACAAAGTCGCCCATAACCAGTTAATCTAAATAATCGAACACTAAACGTTACGACTTCCGATGGCGGTGTGTGTCGCCCTTAACATGCGTACGCGCATGACTCATGGCGCAAAATAGGCACTTGTCACGTGCCGGGGCAATGGCCCTTCAGTTGATGGCTTGGCAAGGGGGTAGACAGAAGAGGGCTAAAACTTGTGTTGGATAGAAGATAGATTTTAGAGGGATAGGATTTTTTTGGGCTTTGATTGAAAAGTCGTTAGTCACATAAGTTTGAGTTAAACATAGAAAAAAAAAACAACCGACTTCCAAAAAAAAAACAACGTAAAAAATAAGTTCGTGTTTTTGGTTTGGAATTCTCGTTTTTTGCCACCGACTTCCGAAATTAAGGTTATCTTCACTTGGTACTGTTTTTTTTTTAAGTTTTTTCTTTTAGTTTTGATACCTACCCTACACAAATTCGAATACCACTACCTGCTATATAAATAACAGTGACAGGAACTTAATAAAACATTATCCCAAGTGGGAAAAATACATATAATTGAAGCTAACTCAAAAACTAGGCATAGTTAGTAAAATTTATATGGAACCACCACGCAAGCTTCCTCTACCAAATGAAAAAAATGTTTTCAAAATCGGTTTTCCATTGACGAAAATATCGATGAAGATACATAAGAAAAAAAAAAACAAAATGTCGACATAGAACCTCCTCCTTTTTTGAAGTCGTTTAAAAAAGGTACAAGACATTTTAGAAAGGGTAGCAGTCCGAGAAAGTCTTCTTTAAAATCTGGCCGACACATGATCAGGGGGCCACATTAAGCAATTCCTCTGAAAGCAATTCATTTTCTGAATTCCCAGCGATTCCTCTATGGTCACACAAATATTTTAGCTAAATCATATTCAATTCAATTCAAATTAGAATCATATTTGGTGTAAATATTGCCGCATGAAAAAAATCAAGACCGTAATTTTACCAGATATTTTTTTCTTTACAGTTTATTCAAATGAGATTTTTTATTTCCACAGTTTAAATGTTATTTCATTAAAATACAAAACTGTCAAACAGACGACTTGCGTAATATGAATTGAATGTAGATAATATTAGGAATTGTCAGTTTGTAACAGTTTGTGTGATTCATAATATTATCATATTATGATTCTGCCAAAGCGGCCGTTTTATGCTCCCAAAAATCTTTGAAAACCCAGGATGACAATTCTTGGGTTGCGGTAATTGTCCGAAAGGGATACCCTGGCCCCTGGCAATATAGACAACTGAAGGAACACGCGTGGGTTTTAGTCAGTAAGAGTCTGACGCGCTCTCCCGCTCCACCCAGAGTGGGGGGAGAAGTTAGTTGATAATTTCCCACCCAAAAAAAAGGATGACAATTATTTATTGCTGACATTGATCTGCTTACGGACATTGATTTACAATGGAAGTACGTGTCATATTAGTGTCACCTTTCCTTTCAGTAAACCATTAATCGAAGTACATTTTTTTCCTTTTCTTGTATAACCTTAATTCCTATTTAGTAATTACACAGCCAGGACATCGAAAACAAAACCTCCGAAAAAATGACACACTCTTCACAGGAACTTTAACAAGTCATGCTTGTACGCAAAACTGACAGCTGTCAAATGTTGGGTCATTGAACTTTTGACTTATAGTAACACCTTGTAACTGTCACTTTGTATTATAGAAGTGAAACGAATATACATCGTTTGACGTGTGGGTTAGGCAGTTAGTAACTGTCAGCAAAAAAATCTGCGAGTCAAAAAAAAAAAAACTAAATGGTTATTGGGTTACCGATACTTACCTGTTTCGTTAAGATTCTGAAACAGTGAAAGTTTTGGCAGCTAACCCTACTATTGCGAAGGTTTTTATTTAAATTCATGAATGGTTTAACGCAATTGATTGTACTTAGGTAAACCGTATAAAAACCTACACTAGCTAGACGCTAGATAAAACTTAAGAAAGCTCTGAAAATACAATACAAATTATTATTATGTTTCCGGATGACAGCGATGAGGTTACTTCGACACCTATGTGTCCGCTGTTCTCGTAAGTGTAATTATCTATAGTCTTCAATTATTTTTGTTGCTTATATATTTAGTAATTATGTATGTATTTATGTATCTATTATTTAGGATATGTATATATCTGAGTATCTATTCTAGTATATTGTATACTTATTATTTGCACCAACGACAGCCCCATGTCCAGGCAAATCACTGCCCATTCCAAGGTTGCCTGGAAGAGATCGCGGAAAGCGATAAGGCCGCCCATTGCATATTTTGTAGTGTTTTATTTATTTTTTGTTATGTATTTTTGTGGTGTACAATATAAAAAATAAATAAGTGTTAGTTAGTCATTTAATTTTTAGCGCCTAGTGTATAAAGTTATTTGTCTAATAAATTGTATATAAGCAAAAATATCATACACTTTTCCATGTATTTTGGGTTCTATACTTCAAAAGGAAAAAAACGGAACCCTGCGTTGTCCGTCCGTCAGTCTGTCAAGACCCTTTTTCTCAGGAACGCGTGAATGTATCAAGTTGAAATTAATATCAAATACGTAGGTCCCTTGGAGCTCTAAAAAATCAAGCTTCCAAGTCAACGCAATAGAAAATACGGCCATTTTAGCGACATGTTTTCATACTCGCAAATGAATCAAAACCTACAGACTTCCCGTTGACCTAGAATCATGAAATTTGGCAAGAAGCAAAGTCTCACAGCACAAGTAAAGGAAAAAGTCCGAAAAACGTAATTTTGTGGTTTTATCACAAAAAAAATGCGATGCAAACTTACAGGAGAACATATTTTTCAACTACAAAGTTAAATTTATTTTTAGGATAAATTCATCCCAACTATGGATCCCTTCATTGTGCGTGGTCCGACACGCACGAGGTCGATTTTTTTATTAAAAACCTTAGGTATTTATCTCGCGTGGAAGTACAGTTAACACTGCAATTTCTCTTTAATTCCGCATATTACCATAGACTGACATTATTTTCCAAAAGCCATTACAATGCGCTGCTGTTTCGACAACACAATAGTAAACAGCGCACACACTAGCATATTTATGACATGTTTTACGTCAAAAACTCATTTAAAATCAAAAGCAACGCGTATGACGTAAGCAAAACACATCTGTAACATAAATACTTAATAGTGCTGGAAACATTGAAATTAAACCCGGGATTGAAATGACAGGAATCGCGGGATTTGTGGTTGCATGCGATTTTGAACCGATTGTCCGAGTCATAGTTAATGAACGCATCTATCTACCTATCTGTATGACATGTGCAGGAACTGTAGTTGGAATTTGTTATCATTTTGGTTTAGAAGGTAAACCAAATTACCTATTTATTCCAATAGTTTACGTTCGATAGATGCGTAAATGAAACCTTTCAGATAAAAGGGATTGCAGCCTGTTATCTTTTATCAGTTTCAGGGCAACCAGAGCGAAAACAGTATCAATATCGAACAGACAATGACGCAGTTTTAGGTATTAACCGTATTAAGCACGTAGCGTTTACCAGCATAAAGTCACATACAGCTGGTGTGATAAAAACAACAAAAAAAACTGTTTAACCGCAATCAAAATCACTGTCACGTATAAACTGATGAAAGAAAAACATTAACAAAAACCGCTACATGTGGTATTTAACTTTTACGACTCACCTTAACATTCACCATATAAATCCCAGGATACCGGGATCGCAAACCGGGATACGTACCTAACCTAACCATTGCATAATACACACAGAATTTGAATCGTCAACTAGCTAGTTATTAGAATTGCAAAATTTTGCAAATCCCGCTAAATATTCCGGGATGCGTCACTTCGGTTGACAAAAGTTAGAGTTCTCGTTTACATGTACACCGGAGTTTATTTAGTCGCAAAGTTTCGGGGTTTTACAGTTAGTATTCATTGGATACTTGTTTTGGAGCTGCCCCGGAGTTCTTTCCAAGTGCCAAAGTGACTTTTTCAACGTCGTAAATGGACTTTCTGCTCAACTTATCTGAAACACCACTTTTATATATATTTTTATTGACTTATGGACCAGCTCTTGACCTCGATCACACCTAATGGAAAGCGATGGATGGAAAGCGTGCCCAGAAGATGACTGTTCACTCTTACTTTGAAGGCTGACGAGTTATACGAGGAAGGGAACACAGACAATGGCAGAGTTCGACACCTTCACTAAATAGTGTTCAGGAAAGCGAGGCATTAAAGCGAGAAGCCTGAATTCCTTAAACCTTTTAAAACCATGATCACCAGGTTTTCCAGTTTTGTTTTAAGATGTTTTTGCAAATCAAGATAACACTGATCCATCTTCTATTATATTTTACACCCACGGTTAGGACTATAACTTTTGTTATATTTTACAACCACACAATCTTTGAGAAACCAACCCCTCAATACCCTCAAAATCTTTCGACAATAAGTACCAGACAATCTCATCATGTCACGGTAATCTTATAAAAAAGTCTTCACTAAAAAGCAAGGGCACGGCCGCACGTTACGACAGAAAATCGCAACGTAAGACGAAGTCTAATGTGCTGCGTCATTCCTTAATATTGGGTGCTTAGGATCTTGAAGAGGGAGCGTTTATGTTGATGACATTTACGAGTATCGCTGTGTGAAGACTTATAGATTTTAGTAGGCAAGACAAAACGTCACTAATTTTGTCGATTTTTTTATGAGAAACCACCTCGCCTCGGAAAGCATATTAAGCCGTTGGTCCCACTGTCATTCGTAGATCTTTGATAGTCATTACGGGCAGTCAGAAGCCTAATTGTCTGACAGCCAGCCTTACCAAGGGGTATTGTGTTACCCAGTAACTGGGTTGTGGAAGTCAGATAGGCAGTGGCTCCATGTAAATTACTGGTATTCAGCTGCATCCGGTTAGACTGGAAGCTGACCCAACATAGTTGGGAAAAGGCTAGGCAAATTGATTTATGGAAATTACAAAATGTGTTTCATCATAGGTGTCTAAAACTTATTTCCGTATCCTATGGGGTATAAACTCAAGTGTCTCATGTTTGGTTAGGTAAGCAATACGATTCGTTTTAGTTTATAGAAACTAAAACGAATCGTATTGCTTACCAGTGGTAGCTTTTTTATTGCCAAACTGGGCTTTTAAATAGATTATTAAGCTAATTTTACCTGTGATAGCTACTTCCGTATGGAAAGGCTTCTTTGCAAAGCTTGCCTTGGCTTCATTATTGGTTAAAGATACAAGAGTCTCCATTTTAACCAATAACGGTCCGTAAATTATAGGAATCGGCCATAAGAGATCTCGCGCACTAGACGGCCACGACCACTACCAGTTAAACTATAGTAATCAGCATGAATCGCGCACTTGGTCGCAACGGCCAACTAGCCGCATGCAAACTATACAATACCACTAGACGGCCACGACTGGCCGGAGTCGTGGTCGCCTAGTGCGCGAGATCCCTAATAGGCGGCATTCTAGTGTGATGAATTCAATGCAAGCTATTTGGTATCAGATGGCCTTAGCCCGGGCAGCGTAGATCAAACGAATATCGTTCAGTAGTCTAATTGCATAATTGAAATGTACAGCGATCGAATCGAAGACCGCATTCTAGAATAGACTCCACTACTAAACCAAAACAAAGGTTGTGTGTTGTGATATACCTAACGATTTCTTTTTTTGTTCTCATTTAAATTCAGCCGCAATTTATCGGCAAAAATGACGAAACTTCTATATAAACTTTCATCCCCAATTTAACCCCTTTAGAGGATGAGTTTTGGAAAATCCTTCCTTAGGAAGACTCACTTTCGTTACAAAATGAACTCTTTTGCAAAATTCCGTGCTTCTAGACCCAGTGGTTTAGATTGCGTTATCTGTCAGTAAACCAATTTAATAAAATAAATAATCAGTTGCAAAGTGCAACTCATTATTTATCTTCTTAAAAAGTCAGTACTTACTAAATACTAATTTCAGCAACGTATTTTCACTGCGGATACAGATATGATACCACAGTATCACCATTTAGTCACTAAAGCTAATTATACCTAGGTAATATTAAACATAGTCAGCGCATATCCTAATACATTAGTCAGTTCGTAAATGGAATAACAAATGAACGACACCATATTGGATCGTTAGTGCAGCGACAGACGTTTTAAGTTTTTAAGACGTCTGTTGCAGAAAATTTTGTTTTACTTCACTATTTTAAAGGTCTGTTATAAAAAGCTGGATACACATACACATACCAGTAAAAATTTAACTTTGAACATTTCCTCCTAAAAAGACCTAAAGATTGATGTTCCTTTTTTCTTTCTAAAGAAAAGGTTTTATTCGATTGTGGTAAAGTGTAAATTATGGCTCAAGACCTTTTAGGAGACTCCCCAAAAGGAACATACGAGTGAAACCTCAAATATATGACTATTGTTCTTAACTACAATATTTTCGTGATTTTATTCGTCAATTCAGAGAATCAGGAAATATTTCCATTACTTACAGCGCGGGTTTCTTAGCGCCTGTCGCCTTTCACGTTGACACCAATATGGTAGCTTTTTAAATCAACAAACCTGCATTTCCTAGTCGGAACAATTTCCAACATTTACCAATTTTTGCCATTAAATCACATGGCGGTGAAGTTAGAAATTGATTACACAGGACTTCTACTTTGACTGCCTCGTTGGTCTAGTGGTTGCAAACGCTACTGCTGAGCATAAGGTCCTAGGTTGGATTCCTAGGTCGGGCAAAGTGTTATTTGGGTTTTTACATCTGGAAATTCTCGGTAGCAGCACGGAGTCTGGATTTGTGGCCGGTTAATGGCAAGCTCGCCCCTATTACATGGAACTTGAACATAACTAGTGTAATTTGGGTGTACTATATGCACACTAAGCCATGGGGAAAACAGGTGTGAGGTTATGTTATGACTTCTACTTTGTCTTTGGATTATAGAAGCGACGTTGAATATCTATCATAAGATGTAAAAGAAAGAGTTACCGCTTAAGAGATCTCGCGTACTAGACGGCCACGACTCCGGGCAGTTGTGGCCGTCTAGTGGTATTGTATGGTCTGCGGCTAGTTGGCCGTTGCGACCAGTGTGCGATTCGTATCTGTTTCTATAGTTTACCTAGGCACTGCGATCACTGGTCGTAGTCGTGGCCGTCTAGTGCGCGAGGTCCCTAACACCAGTTAAGCCAACGACTAATACTTTCACTCGCCTCTTCTTCTAAAACAGCTACTGCACTATAAGTCTATAAACCCACATATTCTCCCCGTCACTTTAACACAATTTAATCTTCATAAATATATTAACACTGTTTTCATTTTCTCATTGTGGTACCCGTCAACACTGAAGGTGTTGCCCGCTGCCATTGTATGCTAATTTAGAAGGTCAAGGTCTAAGGTCAATGCAATGCACTTAATGCGTTATGGAAATAAACGTTGAAGTAATGTTTTTTAAAGTAGAATACGGTGAAGAGGCAGTTTGTTCAGTGTCTTGTCATCGTATTTTAATGGAGGAGTCGATTTTTGTGTGAGTATTTGATGGTATTGAGGAGATTATGAGTGATAGTAATTTTTAGTTATGTTTGACTGAACTGTCATAGCTTATCTTTATCTTCATATTTATAATATCATTAAGGTGTTTGTAGTAAGTAGTGTTCTTCGTAAAAGCACTCCTATAGGATAGTAGTACCTAGTACCAGAGTAGTAGTAGTGGTATTACAATCATCATGCCGTGTTCCAATTTTCCTTTTACTCTTCCTTTGCAAACTTTAAAGGCGACGAAATCCGACTTTTAATAATTGTATACGGAAGATCATGTCTAAACGAGTAGTGTTAATCATTCGGAAAAATATTTATGTTAAATTAGAGCATTTTTTTAATAACTTAATATAGGAATAGTTTACATTACATAGTGAAATTAATTTGTAAATTTTTATCTAACGCGTTAAAAAAACTGAGAAGAATCCATCAAGCCTATATTCTGAAACCTTCACCATTTTAAAGATAATTTAATTATTGATGTTTTAGTATACGTGTTTTATTAAAATACCTTTTGTTTTATGTATAATAAATTAATAATGCGTCTAATGTGGGACAGCGGGCAACACCTTGATGGGCGAGTCTTATTACTTGCTGGACGGACGACGATGCGTTGCGTGAGCTCAGTACAGAACACGCAAGCTAACCCAACCCCTCTAGGTTACTGGCATATATCTGCGTCTTAAGACAGAAGTTTGAAGGTCTGAAAGGCCAGTAATTTCAACCAGCACCCATACTTTTCAAACAAGAATTCAGTTATTACTTATGCTGTATGATGGAAGAGATTTCTTTAGAAATAAGAATTACCTTTATACGTATTATTTTGTTCCTTTCTTCTTGTCTGTTTATATGTGAGTACATAAATGGTCAGATAAATAATAAATAGACCAACCTATTTAGGTAGTAGCTCATTCATGTGTTAAGATAGTTGTAGATCAACAAACCAACAGAATTATTCAGAACCTAATCAGAGAGAAGTCGCTTCCTCCGAAACGTAGGATGATAACGACGCATCCTCCGTACATCAGTCGAATGTCCATAAATCTCAAACTTTGCAGATTAACTCCCTCTTCGGATGCTCATCTGAAACTTAGGACGTATTTATTTTCCAAATACCCGCTGTGAGGAGATTTATTCGCACGAAGTCGTATTAAACATCCTTTGGCGGCATCGTTTGCTAAATATTATGATTCATTAAGAGTTAAAGTTGGAGACTTAGTTTAAGTGCTTGTGTGTGATTAAGAGCTGCTAAAACATGTTATCTGGCTTCATTAAAGGCGGTATTATTAACTCTTATGTTGTATGCATGTGACTGGGGAATTTGAATTGCAGTTTGTCGCATGTGATATTTGATATTGCATTGATATAGGAGATAAAAGTGTCATTTAAACATGTTATCTTGAAAGTCTGACAGTGAAATGATTTATCCGTCATTTTAGAACGCTAGAAATAGAATTGATTTATTGTTTTATCAGTTTTTTACATCAAGAAAGTTTAAAATCAAAGAAGTGTCTAACATTAATCATAAATCTATCGAGAAATAATATTGTATTTGATATACCAGCGTCAGTTGCCACATGTTTACGTGCACCAGCGCTAACACCACCCCAAACAGAAAAAAAGCACTTCATATCCCAATAATTACATTTCAATGTTAACGATGAACGCTGACAATAACGATGGTAATATAAAGAAATGCTTTCGTTAACGGAAATCGTGAAATACGTCGACGTAACGAGACGGCTGACGTCAGGGACAGGTGTTACTGAACTGACGTAGATATTGACTAACGATAAAAATAATGGCGCGGACAAATGAACGCTAGTGGCGGCCATATTGCAAGTTGTAAATTGTAGGCCAGTGGTGATAAAAATTGGTGTGGTGTTTGGGCTTTGTTATATATAAATGTACTGCGAAAAAGTATTGGGGAAAGAGTTTTATTAGGATTTTATCACATCCCAGCCATATTAGCCAATAGCCATTGTGTTCTTGAGTCGAGCAGGCAGTTTTCATATTTGTTGCCAAATTAGCGCGAACCGTCGCCGATTAGCGCCGATAAGTACCTATCTGATTAGTCGGTACCTGTTTGTGCTGATTTAGCAAAAAGTATGAAAACAGCCTGCGCAGACCAGCGTTGACAGCGCTTTTCGGCGCCGAGAAGCGCTGGAGTCCGTTACCAGCGTTCTACATGAATACACTCTAAGGAAATACGCCCTCAGCCTTGGTAGAACGACCATCTTTACAGGGTGACTGGTAGCAGCTGGATGAGAGTTGCCGAGAATTGATTTGAATGGCGTGCAATTGGAGAGGCCTATGTCCAGCAGTGGACTGCTGTAAGCTGATGATGATGATCATAATTTCCAACAAAGTTCATTGCTAAACCGGGACTTTCCACATAAATAAACAATTAAATGGGGGTATTGCTATAACCCGTTTACGTGTGATCACAATTTGGCGTTATGCACACAGAAGAATGCTACCCATCCTTTTGGAGTTATGACTTAGTGATCTCGCACACTAGACGGCTACGACTCCGGCCAGTCGTGGCCGTCTAGTCGTACTGTATGGTCTACGGCTAGTTGGCCGTTGTGACCTAGTGCGCGATTCGTATCGGTTTCTATTGTTTACCTGCACCCTAATTGCGTATTACACGATCAGTCACAATCTAAATCATTTTGAAGGATATTGCTAATTCATTGCTTCCTAAGTTCGAAAAATTTGTCTGCTCAACAACGTAAATAACGCAATGAATGTTTTTGAACTGTCAAAATGAAACGGATTGTGATTACGGAATTAAGGTGCTGGTCGCTGCGTGCACTGATCGTGCTCGTGCGCGAGATCCCTTAGTCGTCTGTCAAAAAAATTGTTTTCACATCTATTCGGAAACACGAGAAAACTTGATAACGAGGTTACAATATCAAAAAATGTGGAATTGTCTTTTTATTTCTTCTTGCTCCGTTGTCAACATGTTTTCATATTCAGCGTCTGAATCTTAAATGTTCTTTTAAGATAACAGAACTCGCTGAGTGACATATATTGCCCTAAAAATGTTACTTGAAAATTCATGTGTTGTCATCACCTTAACTTGATATAAAAATACCTTCATTTTGCCTTTTTATTTGCTGCTAAAACGTATTTCAACATCATACGACGAAAATATTATGATTTTGTATATTTTATTCGTTGTTGAGTTTCTCGACACTGATATGTTTTACATTTTCACAGTCCATTATTAGAAATAACTCTTATACAGCATGTGTCAGAAATGTGTGGTCATATTTTTAAGGTTGGGGTACTGACCATCAAACTCAGCAACTTTCTTCATGGGACCAACATTATAATCGTGAAAAAATTATCAACTATCCTGTACATATCAGTCGAGTAGGTATTTAAAAAAACAGGCCATTTTTTTGTCCCCGAATTAGCAAGCCTATTTCTTACCTTAAGAGTCCTATTACACTTTTTACGCAAATTCATCATTTAAGACGTTTTAATTTTGAGCAAAAGTAAGATATTTTAATTATTTGATTATGAATAACGATAGTGCCATTCTCTTTGTTGTTAGTTGGAGTTACACATTTAAATTTTTCTTTTCGTGTAATTTACTATAAATATTTTACGAACTCAGTTTACAAGAAAATCCGTCAGCGACGGAACTTTGACGCTCAAATTCACATTGTTCCATTCAATTATAATAAAATATAAAATTACTAAAAAGATAAGTTGAATGTTTTACTTGTTTATTGGAGTTCTAGAATTTCTTTAAATTCCTTGAGTTTTCACGGAAAAAATCATAAAGGAAAGCAATAAATGTCTTGATTCAGCGTCCATTATATTCCAAATAAACACAATTTTATCAAATATACTAATATGATTAAAACTTCTATCTACAATGAATACGTTTCATTAGTTTTCGTTTCTCAATATAATAAGAAAAAAATACCATAAATAAAATTAAAGTACTATAATATTCCGCGTCAATTCAACAAATCATTTGAAAATAATTTGTAACTCCAACTTACAAGAAACAGAATGGCACTATAGTTGTTATAATCAAATAATTAAAATATCTTACTGTTGCTGAAAATTACAACGTCAAAAATCATGAATTTCCGTAAAAAAAAAATGTAATGGGACTCTTAATCATGAAACTATTACATGCAGCCGCCATCTTGGAAACAGGCACCTTAATTAGTAACAAAGGTATTTTTCCTCAACGTTTCTACGTGTATAATTATAACGTAATTCCTTTGTAATGAGCGTGACGATTTGCAGCCATTTTGCTCCGTCACAATTAAGAAAAAGAACGAATAAGGCCCAGGTATTTCTGAGACATTATTTAGCACAATTTCGTGTAATTTAGGTAACTAAGGTTTTTTTTTTTGTTAATTATTTACCAAATTTTTTGTTTCAATTCTGCAATGGAAAATGGGGTCAATGACTTGTTTAGTAGGTATTGGTAACAGTAATTGTGTATAACGTATGGTCTCCTACATTTCTGAAGTCAATTTCGATCTACGGAAGTACGTACTGATTCCTGATATTTCCTATGAGTAATTAAAAATTAAAACCGAATAAAATTTTAATATGATCTTTACAATGATAGAGCAGTACCTACAAAGTGCTAAAACCTCTTCACAATGATTGCAGTAGTACTCATAATTAAAAACAAATCCAACACCAATACCAAACAAATCCTAGTTTACAAATCCAACACTGGCTTACATTAACAAAATTAGGATTTCTGCAAACTCAGTAACCGATACCCGTCGACTGCAAATTGCGACTAATTAATCGCGTAGTGTATGGCTATCGAGTTACGCAAGCGAGGTATAATCGGCACGAAGCGCAATGACTGGCGACCGGCCTATTCACGACGCGACTCGTAAACGCAGCCCTGACATATTGCGATTGTCGACCACGCGTGATAACATGTTTGGTAATTTTGTTACGAGTCGATGATTGGGCAGGTAAATGCCAGAAGTATTAGTTGGTACAAAATATTGCTTTGTTTTTTATCTACTAACGGGGGCTAGAGAGTGTTCTATCTTCTCAGCACTGGAAATTAGGTAGGAATGTCCAATGCTTTAATTGAATGTTATAAATGAAGATGTAACACCTTGCGGGACACTAAACGCCCCAGAACAATAAAATTTATTTTGTCTCGTTCAGTGTCCTTCAACTGATTAATAAAGCTGTTTGTATTAAAAAGCTATTAATAAATTAGAAGAACTTTCACGATTCCTCAATCAGGGATATTATACGTTCAGTGCGCGTTTGGCAGTCAGAACCAAAAAAATGTGCGAACCACACCATACACGTGATAGAAGTGAAACTTCTTAAAAAATAAAAAAAGAGAGATTTAGTATTCGAGACAGTTATATCTTTCTTCTCTCTCATGTAACGAAATGTGCCTAAACGTGACGCCTCCTTGAAATTTCAATTCTCGTCCAATTTATCGAATCGCCGCCTAAGAAATTTCACTTCAGAAACCGTCGAAGTTAGTTCGTCGTTTCGTTTAGCCACGACTTTTCCTTGCTGTTTTATTCCAGTCATACGCGTGCTAACTTATTGTCGCAGAACTTTTCCTCCAAATGTCATTAGGGCAAGAAAGTGTACTTAGAGATCGGCAAGATGATACATAGTACAACACACTTGACCCACTGTAATGTATCTCTAAAGTGACAACAAACACACTGTTGATAATTAAACGGTATTCTACGAGCGCACGGAGTCGTTAATTTTAATACGTTGTCGAGTTTTACATTATTTATTTTATATTTAGTTACACTTGTAAGTTCTATGTGCTGAACTAATCAATTAGGTTAACCAAAATACAAATGGTGTTGTAGGATTTATTTTAACCATAATGTTGCAGTTGTTCTCGTATCCCTATTACCTAATAGCTATGTAATTAATTCTACAAAGAAATTTAAAAAAATATTTCACATACCTAGTTTTTGCTCTTCAAACTTCCTTTGTAGAAAGAAAATCTTCTATATTACGAAGTTAACTATATAAACGAAAATGACGAAGTAATTTATTTGTAATTTACAAAAATATAAATACCAAGGGACTCCTATAGAAAAACAGCGAGACAAAAATATATTACTTTCAACACCTAAACACGAAGACAAAACAAGAAACTAATCGAATCGTTACAGCCACGCGATAACAAAAGAAAATCGTCAACAATTTAAATTCAGAACGCTAACTGGTAACCGGCAAAAAGGCGGGAATTTTGCAAAACAATAGACAAGAGATGTAACTTTATAAAATGTGTGCCACCAAGGAGTGCTGGCGCTCCACAAATTGTATTGAGACGAGAATGTATGGCGCTGTTGTGGCGCGTCGTCGTCGCCTGGTTTTTATTGTTCCAATTTTGAAATTCATTTGTTACGTGGTTTTGCATTCTATTTAATTTGAGCTAGTGATGATGTACTACATTTTTTCTCGAAAATATACGGGAGCGTGGACCAAAAATATCTATTAAACCTACCACATTTCACTGCAGTGCAAACCATAGACAAATCCTACTTGTCAAAACTCAAACACCTATGCTATGCTGGATTGCTTCCACAGTTTTTCTATGATAATCCCGTAGTGTCCCTTATTTTACCTCACTGTTGACACATTATCTCATCCTTTTCATGACATGGAAATGTCCTCCGAAATAACGTAGGTAAAAACTTTTTATATACAGGGCCGAGTGTAAATCCCCATAGACACGGAGTGACGTGTTACCATAAACAAAATTATTACTTTTGTAAACACCTATAGTAAACTGAGTTAGGAACTTTTTTTGCCTTTCTTATCAGCTATTCTTTTGTGAAATTGGGAAAGGTCCTTTTAGTATATACTATGTACCTATATTAAATAGACTTTTGGGCCTAAGCAAAGAATAATGCAACCCCTTTGGGATTGGATAAAAACGCCACATACAAACTACGCAACATAGACATGACGTCACACAAATCCTGCATCGCGCAATTAAAGTTTACCGCGCGATCGACACACGTACATGATTCCGACTTCAACGGTCGGGCAGTCGCCGGCCAGACACGACAACCGTCTGGTCGGAGGATCCTCACTTTCTATGGTGGATGAGTGAACTTTACACCCTGTTCCTCATACCACTAAAGAACGTTTCTCTTATCATAGAGCGTCTTTTTCTGCACGTAACGCCAGCAACAAAGAAAAAAATAGAATTTAAATAACAAAGATACAAGCTAAAACAAAATACCCTACCAAAATAACAAAAAAATTGTAATATAAGATCTTGTCCCTATTACATTTTAAAAGTGACCGAATTATTTTTGTGTTAATAAAAAGCCGATACTTTTTGGTCCTAGCCTTAATACCGTATAAAATAACATGAATATTTCAAAACCATTATGTACCAAAAATATTCCATCTACCCACTTTCAGGTCGCCAGCCTTCATAAGCCCAGCTATCTACAAAACATATTCAAGTAACAGAGTAATACCATTCTTCGTTGGGCATACCCGAGGGGACGCTAAACTGTCTTGAACCTTCAAAGAATATTAGGAGAAATTCCGACCAAATTCTGTATCATTTCTGTAGAAACTTGGCTAGTATTCATAATCCAGTCTCATTTGAGAGCCCATTTTGATGTCTCTAGAGATGCCGTTTCAGAAAATTACCAACGTAAGGTATTTCTTATTTAAAGGTTTTTGTGCGTACTCCTCCTGTGTTATATCCGTCCGGTACGCATGGTCCATAAATTCAAAGTCGCTCAGCGAGCTATGGAACGAGCTGTGGTTGGATTCTCTCTGAGAGATAGAATCCAGAACGAGGTGCTCCTGCAAAGAACCAAAGTTGTCGACATAGCTCTCAAAATAAGCAAGCTGAAGTGGCAATTGGCCAGCCATATTAGCCATAGAACTGATGACCGTTGAGATAGACGTGTTCTCGAGTGGAGACCGTGAATCGGCAAACGTAAGGTATGACGCCCTCAGGCTAGGTGGAGCTACGTTCTTCGCAAGGTGGTTGGTAGCAGCTAGATGAGAGTTGAATGGCGTGCAATTGGAGAGGCGTATGTCCAACAGTGAACTGCTGTAAGCTGATGATGATGTGTTATTGGATTTTTCCATCAGAAATTTATCAGTAAGAACCCGGAATCTGGATTTTTTATTCGGATTCAGCGCATCGAAAACCTTCGGAAATGTATAGTCTAGTTTCTGGTTAAGAAGTTTGGTTAAATTTTGTTGGCCTGTGTAATCTACTTACAGTCATATTTCTAAAAAAAATATCAATGTTTAATGTGCTTTCATTGTATTTATTTTGATTTTAGATAAGTGATAAGATAAAACAAGCTTCACTATCAGGTTTCAGCGAAAAAAATATGTTATCACGATTACTAACGGCAAATTTACAGTTTGATTTTCCCAGAAAGTTCGATCACTATAAGCTAGGGCTTACAGATAGGGCCAAAGTGCTGCTAACTAGCAATTACGATCACTCCGAATACAAACACAAACTTCTGCGAAATGTCACGATCATTCATGTTATGTTAAAATACTCAGCAAACTTTTGTGAAAAATGCAGTAACTGAAGCTGCAAGCTATCATTTCTACAACATTTTATCTCCTTGGTCGTATATTAAGGTGGGCCATCTACAGGCAAAAAATATGATAAACAAAAAATCTACAAACAAGAAACGAATCCGCTCTTTATATTGTTAGTAAGATAACACTCAATTTTCTGCTCACCCCCAACAGAAACAGGGGGTGAAACTTATTTAAAATCACCTTCAAACGTTTACTATATCTTCAGTACAACGTTAAGGGTTGAAAGAACAAAGAAAATTCAACCCCCAAACGAGTGCAGGGGGTGAATTTATTCAATTTCATGTTCCAGTATTTCTTTTGTATCAATTTCTTATTTGCTTGTATTCAAGCAAAGCCTGCTGGGCAGAAAATCATAACTAATTTTGTAAAGGAAAAGTTTTTTTTTGTCTGTTAAAGGTAGAAGAAACCTTTCATCAATATGAAATTGAAATATTTTATTTTGGTGAATAAGTACTGAGATTCTTTGTGTTGGGATAAATACACATAACGGACAAAAATTATCTAGACTGAGATTAATTTAGTATATTTAGAGCCCTACGTCATAAAATACTATCAAATTGTGTGAAAATAGCTTCTAGAATTTGATAATTATAGCTTCATTTTATTGACTACTTTATGAACCTTTAAAAAATCGGCACTAGTTTAATTAAATCAGTTCACCCCCAACAAAAACTCTTTCCTCAACTTGTCCTCTAACCAACTTTTACTGTCACAAACATGTAACTACCACTTCTGTCGATCTCCCTAAAGGATACGCCACAAAGATTCCCTATCTGTCCGAAGTTAGGTCGTCATCCCAAAGCGTGATTGATTATACCGTATCAAACATGAGGCCGAATATTGGCACTACAACGTAGATATGAAAAAAGTTGGCAAGTTATATATGTTATGGAACTGTGAGTGTTTTTGATCGTAGAGAATCATTGAACTGGTTTTGTTACTCTTAATAATAATATTATAAAGAGGTACAATTTGTTTGATGGTAAGTTTGTATGTATGGGGTACTCTCCGTAACTAGCAGCCGGATTAGAAAAAATCTTTTTGCATTGGATTGCCCTATTCTTGACGAAGATTATAGGTTCGCGAATGAAGTCGCAGGCAGAAGTTAGTAGATAAATAATAATATTCTTGTCTCTAAAGTAGACAAATTTCAATGGCAATATCTAACTAAACTCAGATTTTTAATTTGCTAGAATGACAGCTGCGATCAAACTTTTTTTAATAAAAAAATATCCTTAAATATTACAGAGACAACACGACAACAGTGAAGGTCCTCCTGCAGAGAATTTATTATATTATTTACTAGGTTATTTTTATGTCGACACCAAATGTCATTTTAATTTAGCAAATTAAAAATAAGAGTATAGTACTATGCAATTTGTCGAATTCTTTTTCTAATCTGTGGTTTCAGGCTAAGATTACACCCCTTGGGAAGTCCATTAAGAAGGTCATGTACATTTGAGACAGACGTGATAGGTTTAAAAAACAGAGGAATTTTACCAGTTTTATATGCTTAATAAAGTTGCATGAAAGCATTAACTACCTCTATCGACAATGAATCTGTTGATCCCAATATTAAATGAAGCTTTCCTTAACCTCTCTAGCTTGATTTCAGTCTTTCATCTTGGCTGTGAACCGAATTCCAGCAAAAGATGTCCTATTCTATTTGGGTATCAGACCCAAGATATTAAACATGTACACATACAATACAGTGTACATAATATTACATATTCTGTACATAAAAGTCCCTTGGGTAAATAGAATTCGGCGTCTTGTTGAAACGGTTTTCCTCGATAACAGAATTTTTTAAATATACGGGAGCGTTTTGTTCACGTTGCGTTTACGTTATAAAATAATTTTCTGTTTATACGTGAATAAAAGCCATGCGAAAATTGGTAGGTTCACAATTAAGGCTTATTATTTAATTATTTTTTAAGATAAGGATGTACAAGAACAGATTGGACGGTGACCCCCAACCTAGGCATTTGCTAGTATCATGGGGGTCGGAATTGCGACATTTTCAGACCTATGTTTTGTTTTGTTTTTTAAAATATACATTGCCATCAGCGTCAGACCAATCGAAACGAAATAAAATAATCGGAGATCAACAAAACAGAAAAACAAAATGTCAAATAATTAAAACTATATACTGATAAAAAATTCAATTCTACAAACTTAATCTTTCAAACATCATTTCACGAGACTCACCCCCCAAGTTTCACCCCGTATATTTTCGCCCCGTTCACCAAGGGATTCGGGGTGCAATGTCAGCAAAAGATTTAGGTAAATTGACACGAGCCAGGGACTTATTGTATATTATGGAGGGAAACGTGTTTCGTACGCTAAACGACGAGAAATCAGCTGCCTACTTCGTTATCAGGTTTTTAATACTGCTGGCACAATTTTTAAAGTTGAAACAGATTTATTTGAGCGACTTTGGGTGAAAAAGGTAAAAAATTACACGATAGTACTAGTAGGTAAGTGCATGCTGATTACCGCAGTTTTTTGAAATGAAAACTTCTTTAGGCGTGTTGGGCATTTTTGAGATGGGAAAATACAATTGATATTGCGACACCGTTACCGACACCTCATTTTTGTATACGCGATTGTGTTCTTTATTTATATTACGTTACGGATCAATATTCTATGCAAGTATTTTCTTGTTCAAGTTTTCACTTCTGTCGGCACTCCCGGAGTGCCACTGTTTTTTTTTACTTATGAGGTTAAGCAATCATTCAATAAATGAAGTGAGATTGGTGTAAAAAACCGGCCAAGTGCGGGTCGGTCTCGCACGATACACTATGCGAAAAAGGTCTAAAAAAACACGTTTCTGGTATGGGGGCCCCCTTTATTTATTTTATTATTTGTTGTTATTGCGGCAGTAGAAATACACCATCTGTAAAAATTTCAAGTGCTTACCTATTACGGTTCATGAGATACAGCCCGCTGACAGACAGACGGACGGACAGCAGAGGCTTAGTAATAGGGTTCCGTTTGGCACCCTTCGGTACGGAACCCTAAAAACCGTGAAATCTTAAAAGGGTAATAGTTTTAAAACATTTTGCTCCATTCTCATACGCGAAGCGGAACGAGTATTTGATCAAAAGGATTGCTTAAAAGTGTGTAAAAGATTCAGTATTTTCCGGAACATTAAATCCAGATTTCCTTATGTATACGTTTTCCTTCTCAAGTTACATACAGGCTACAATTAATTCATATTTGTTACTATTACTGTGACTGTTAGCCTGCATCATCCCACTGGTGGGCAAAGTCCTGTCTCTTCCCATAATTTCCAGCTTTTTCGATCCAGGGCTAATGTGGACCACTGGTAGTTTGTTTTTATTATTTATTACCAGCTGCTGCCCGCGACATCGCCCGTGTGGACTCAAATTATTTTTCTAAATTAAAAGTAGTCCCGTCAAAATCTATCCAGCCGTTTCGGAGATTTGCCGGAACAAAATGACAGACAGACAATTTTTTTTGTTTTTTTTTTTTTCATATAAGTCGGTACCGTATATACTTTGTAGAATACTACTACTAAAATTGAAGTGTCTGTTTGTAAATATTACAAACAGACACTTCAATTTTATTTGTATATATATAGAGTAAAATTTTAACCAGTGCACGTGTCACGTGTCACGTTGTTGTAAGTCACGTGTTTAAGTTTGCGCACTGGTTCAAATTTTATTTTATATATTTTTAGAAAAAAATCAGCCCTACATTTTGACGAGTTATGCGAACATAAAATGTAGGGAACAGCTGTTTTTTTTTTTTCGCGATTTCGTGTTTGGTCCCATAGTAAAAGTTGTTCATAATGATGAGCAAAGTCACGTGTTTAAGTTTGCGCACTGGTTAATTTTTTTTCCTGTATAGATTTCTATTTTATTACAAACGATCACAAAATAACATCGCCATACAAAACAACAATGACCTAAATAAACTAGACATGCCAACAAATCTATAAGATAAGTTCGTTCGTCAGTCACGAGCAATAAAAGTGAAATCGCTGTGTCAACGACAAATATATGAGTGGAGGTCGTTGAGATCAGCTGGGAGTTGTCACGACTGCCCTAGGGAGGTAAGCAGAGGTTCAAGGCGTTTGTAGACCTTTGTAGATAAAAGTACTAGTCTGGATTGGAATGTACCCGACTCCATCTAACTTATATTTTTTTTTAATGACATGAAAAGTGATTTTTAAATCGTATTTACAGAATAAACAATTTCATTTCCTAATGCAAGTCCGACCCTTTTGCATATATGCTGCACACCTAAAGCGATGGAAAACAATGGATTGGGAAGCTTACATTCGATTTGTTTTACTGAAATTTACAGGATAACGAAAATTAAACATTTGGCCCGAATCTGAATGCTTGAATCTTTCATCTTCTTTCTCTCAATCTAAGGCATATTATGGCTTTATAAGGCGCTATTGTCCCGGCCGAAACTTTTTGGCGTAGTCATCAAAGATGCAGCGTTTCGAAAGACAGATTGTGATTTTTGCAAAAACGAAATTCGAAATAATAACTTTATAAAAAAACGCAATATCCAGGTATCAAAGATACAACCTAAAATAGAGAAACATATCCTTCACTAGTATGATGTCAACACGAACCTTCGTATTGGTAAAAACTATCGTAATATATATACGTACGGATCGTAGTTATTTATGACCGGTAACTGTTACCGTTCGTATCTGCTTTCTGAATCGGCTTGTATTGGACGTCGTCGCGTCGCCAGGCTTGTTTTGTCCTTGTGAAACATGGCTGAACGTTGAATTAGGTGTTCGAATTTCAAACTGACCAATGGGGGCTTTCCTCTGTGGTGTATTTTTTTTTTTTAATTACTTCTGTTGCTACTTTGTTGACATTTTTTAAGTGAAAACGTCTTAAGGCGCGTTGGGTATTTTTGAAATGGGACTAAACCATTGATTTCGCGACACTGTGACGACACCTCATTTTTGTAGTAGCAAGTATTTTTACCTTAAAGGTTTTGTAAACGCGATTGTGCTCTTTATTTATGTTACGGATCAATGTTCTATGCAAGTATTTCCTGAGGATGCCAAAATACACACGTAATTGTTCAAGTTTTCACTTCTTTTGGCACTCCCGGAGTGCCACTGCCATTTTTTTTTTTCAACAAAACTTGTATAATTTAGTATGGATAAGATTAAATCTGAAACTAGTTTTTGGATTTAAACTTGTATGTAGCTGTACAAAATTAAACAGGAGTTCGTAGTTCTATCAAATTGTTATAACAAACACAAACGTCAGTTTGAAATACAACATCTATTGTTTGAATTTGTGTGTCATGTAAATTTGTATGTCGTTAAACTATCGTATAACTTCACACAAAAGCGCGGGAACAATCACAAAAGCACTATACACAAATTACATTCCAAATTCAAACACACACTGATTAGAACCGAACAGAGCCGAGTCACGTCGCGCCAATTAGAAAACGGTCCCGAATTAATTTGAAAATGGAACACTCGATTTTGATGTAGTGGAATCTGTCGCTGTGGGCTTTGTTTTCCGCAAACAAACAAATACCAACGTTACTAAAACAAGTTAAAGTCTAATTTAGAATGTGGTGAATTTCGTCCATACTCATGAGATAATAGGTGAAAGACTGAATGTCATTCACAGGTTTTTATATTTATTAATTCTGTACCTTAGTAAGGTAACATAAGGTCGATATTACATCGCCACTTGTTATGTAATTAGTAAATGTATTCTACTTGGGCCGAATTTCTGTGATATCTTGTTCTAATAGGCAATTTATAAAATGTCGTTCTGTGTCATTTCGTCTTATTTATTATTAATTATATGAGTAACCTTCCTTACGACGATGGTCAAAGAATTTTTACCCCTGGCAGGAAAAGGTACGGACATAGTCGGTAATTGCGATTTTTACCTTATCCCTTATAAAGTACATATAAATCTCTAAGGAAAGTTATCAGCAATAAATCTGACCTCGCTTCGTGTGCGTCTGGGTTCCATCTTTTAATTTCTTCTTTCTGCCTTTAGTTTTAGTCTTTTAATTTTTATCTTTTGCACTTCATTGCTTCTGTGAACGTGAAATATGTTTTAAGATAAAAGTTACATTGTAGAACTTACTGCTTCTGCAGAAAGGTTACAAAGTATAGCAAAATTCACAGTAATAGTAAAATTCTAGCAATTGAACTCGAACTCTTAAACCATTAGTTTTTAATGTTAAATTCTCCTATACAGGGTGGCAGGGACATCGACGCGATAACTGTTAGCATGGATTCTTGTTCTTCTTGAAATTCGGTTATTTAAAAAAAGTCTGCTGTTTCTTATATAAGTGCAATACCTACGCGGTCTAAATGTATGGAACAACATATATTTTTAAATAACCGATGAGACATTTCAACACAGGGGGGTTCAGAATCATGTACTGAATCCATGGTAACAGTTTTCGCGTCGATGTCCCTGCCATCCTGTATAATATCAAAATTGCCTTTTGTCATTGCACTGCGCTAGTTACAACTGTTATTTCACCAGTAGTCCAGCTGATTCTGTAAAAATCTCAAAACTGAAGTGACCTGTCAATAGTGTCTATCCCTAGCATCAGGTGGAATGACAACCCACTTCAAGCTCATTTTAATTTCTTTTTTTTTGGCTTGGAAATTATCACTAAAACCCACCCGTGTTCCTTCAGTTGCCTGTATTTTGGCTAGGGCCACAGTAACCCTTTTGGACAAACCCGCAACCCCGGCAGGCATCGGCCCTAGCGGACCCCTAAATTTGTGCTGACATCTCTTTTAGGCACGCGTGGAACACAACGCGCCGTCGACCCGGGCCTGGTCCTTATCGGACGGCGAGCTACCCATCGCTCACTGTATGCAAGCTCGCGAAGCTCAATTTACCTAAGTTTAAACCGAGAGATTGTAAGAGCGCTAACACACTGGGACGCCATGGCGACGTCACCGGCTACGTATCCAAACAATTCGTATTGAAATGTATGACAGTTAAATCACTTGGCTACGGTCTGGCGACGTCGCCAATTTGGAAGCGTAGCCACTAGCGACTGGGCCTACGTGGAGACTGGATACTCTGGCGACCTGGCGACGCTTAGCCAAGTCGCCAGTATTTTGTATACAAGTAATTTACGCCTACCTCACTCAGTGGCCAACTAATCGCCAGGACGGACGCTCGTGTATTACTGGTTACTTATTTGGCAACCTCATTTGGGTAGGGTAGGTAGCCAGAGGTAGCCATGGCTACGTAGCCAGTGACATCGCGATTGCGTCCCAGTGTGTTAGCGCTCTAAGAGATTAGACCAGCACATGAGATTAACCGCTTACTTCACCTGTTTTCAAGGTTAGATTTTTACAGAATAGACCAATAGCACCTACTACCGCACGCCGTAGCTGCACAGGTCGATCGATCAGGTTAAACTACGCTTGCCGCGGTTGTTCCGTGGACGGGTGACCATCTTTTCATACCAAGTCCCCTCCATGCCTCGGAAAGCACGTTAAGCTGTTGGTCCCGGCTGTCATTCATGGACCTTTTACAGTCGTTAAAGGTCGTCAGAGCCCGAACGTCTGACAACCACTCTTATCTAGGAGTATCGTATTACCCAGTAACTAAGTTGTGGAGGTCAGATAGGCAGTCGCTCCATGTAAAGTACTGGTATTCAGCTGCATCCGAGTAGACTGGAAGCCGACCCCAATTTAGTTGGGAAAAGGCTAGGCAGATTATGAGACCAGAAGCACCTTCAAATCAGAACTAGTTATAGTAACACTTCTACTTCCCCGGAACAGCTCCATCACAGGATCTCTAGCAAATACTAAAAGATAATAAATGCATCTTCATTTGAAATGAGCTCACACATTTAAATAAACCTTTTTTACAGTCCGTTCAACAGAGTTTGACTTCTATTACGTTGGTGGCATGACAAACGGCAGCAGCAATAAACAGTTGGTATTGTAACCACTTTTTTTTGCGTTTAATGCCATCCGTATGCCCATGGTATAGAAGTCAATATCGATTGAACGAACTGTAAAAAAGGTTTGTTTAAATGTCTAATCTTATTTCAAATGGAGTATAGTAAATTATGAAACTACTAACTACCTAACTTCCCCCGTATTTTAGTATAAAAATCCCTCGGAAATGCACGGCGCACACAAAAGCGTCCTCCGTACTTCTAAGACCCAAACTTGACATCGTTACGTCTCCTCATTAAAGGGTATCGAGTGGAACAAAGCAGGTACACTCGCGTTCATTAGGCGCCGGCGACATTTTCAGCAAAGGAATTTTCGTTACAGCCAGCTACAGTCATTTTCTTGATTACTGTACTCGAGCGTACAATTCCTGTCAAGAATTTCTTTGGTGCGCGGTAAATTATTTTTTTCTGGCGCCCTTTTTCTTCTATGAATTAGGCTAAAGGCTTTTGGCCTGAAAAATATTGTTATCATTCCGTGGTTTCTCTTAGAACATATTTATACTGTGTACTCGTCAAAAGTAGAACCTATGACAAACACCTTGAACAATTTTTGAAGTGAAAACTTCTTTAGGTGCGTTGAGCGATTTTTGGTAGGGGGTAAACTTATGGATTCGCGTCACCGACATACTTGCCTCGTAGTGCTCTACTATAGAAGCTAGATGGCGCTAATACCAGTTTTAAGTTTATCTGTCGGCAGTCCCCATGACTTTTTTTTTCTATTTTAATGGAATCCACTTCCTTATTTCATTATTAATATTTTCCGAGATAGAAATCTAACAAAGAATACGTAGTTTGTTCCACATTACTCAGTAAATCGTGTAGCTTTTTCTTAGATCATTTAAATTTTCTGTTAACAAAATACTTCCACTAAAATATGACCATCCATTTACTTACTTTATGAAGAAGAAGCAGTGGCACTGAAGTGCTAGCTGTAATAATAACAGACGCACGGGTCGATTCATCAGGTTAAACTACGCTTGCCGGTGTTGGTTCGTTGATGGGTGACCATCTTTACATACTGAGACTCCTCCGTGCCTCGGAAAGCACGTTAAGCCGTTGGTTCTGGCTGTCATTCTTGGATCTTTGATAGTCGTTACGGGTCGCCAGAAGCCCGAAATTCTGACAACCAGTCTTACCAAGAGGTATCTATCGTATTACCCAGTTACTGGGTTGTGGAAGTCAGATAGACAATCGTTTCATGTAAAATACTGATATTCAGCAGCATCCGGTTAGACTGGAAGCCGACCCCAACATAGTTGGGAAAAGGCTAGCAGATTGAATTTTTGATATTAATTACGAAATATTAAATAAATAAATCATATTTGCTTTCTTTTTCCCCAGACTGCGTCCACCTGCAACTCTACAAGGATTTGAAGGAGCGACAGAAGAACGGGCAGACGAAGGCTTCCCTGTCACTCCAGCAGTACCTGGGCATAGAGTCTGGGTTTACCCTGGACAAGGAGTCGAATACCCTGGCGATACTGTGCGAAGACGTTGTGCCCGTCCTCGCGTTCGATACCAGGGAAATCTTGATACAGTGGAGAGTTAAAGTGAGTAATATTTTATTTCCTTTATTTATCACGTTCAGAACCGGGAGCCCTCCTGGAGGGTTCACCTAGTAGCATATGGGATACCGGGAGCCCTCGCAGAGGACTCATTTTAAAAGTAGGTTTTTCGTAGCAAAAGCATTATAAACCGTGAAAATAAACTTTGATGTATATTTTAACAAGATTTATTAGTATATGCGTTGGTTTTAAAATCCAAGCACTTTTTTTTTCTTCTTGGTTACTAATATTCACAAAAAAATTAAGAAGTTAGAAACTACATACAGTGACAAGAAACCTTGAAAACACTATAACAAGGTTTTAATTTAAACCTAATGGTTAACTTTAGCGCAAACTTAATGCCGGCAACCCACCCGGAGGGTTCATTTCCAATATGTATGGCAGCATGGCGTATGAATTTTATGAAAAGTGGGTGAAATCGAAAGTGTTATTGAATAAATACACGTATAAATTACATTTTAAATATTTGGACAAAAACGTTAAAAATAATTGCATCCCACCGGTATCGGGAACAGGGTCCAATAGCTACCGACGGTCAGGGCTCCAGAGAGAGGAACCTCCCATCAATACGAGCCGTGTCCAGGAGTACCGCTTTCTGAATCAACCTCTTGATCCAGCTGCCTAACGAGAGCCACCTCTTGTGTTAATCAAGACTGTTGGCTATTAGGATCTTATAATATTTTATGGCACAATACTGTGGTCTGACCTGTCCAAGAGGTATCGTGTTACCCGGTAACTGGGTTGTGGAGATCAGATAGGCAATCACTCTATGTAAAATGCTGGTACTCAGCCGCATCCGATGGAACGGAAAGCCGACCCCAACATAATTGGAAAAAGGCAGATTGTTGATTGTCGTCTGATTTGTGTCAGCTATAGCGTTGTCCAATGATATCCACTTAAACTATGGTCTCGAGAGGTTTTTCCAGATACATACATAAACTCACGCCTTGTTCCCATGGGGTAGGCAGAAACTATAGAACGCCACCTACTGCGATCCTTACATACTCCTTTTGCTTCGTTTACGTTCATACATCTGGTCATACACGCACGCCGGTTGCGGGTACTACGCACCTGGCCTTTCTGAAGAACATCGGTCTATTTCAATTTTTGTCACTACATCTTCTTCTTTCCAGATAATAATATGTCAAATTCCAGAGCTATGAGCTTCATCGTTTACTAGCATACTTATTCATGTGCGTACCGGGAGGTAACCTACTGTTATCGATAAAAATTATATTAGCGTCGCGTTAAGACTTACTTTACAATTACAATATAATATGCATTAATTTTGCTAACAATAAATGCGCTGTGCGGCCAGTCATATTGTGTCATGCAAAATACGCGAACGCAGCAAGCAAGCACACAGTGGCAAGTACACACACACGTGTAGTGTGGAGGGTAAAACCTGTGCGAGTGACTCGGCTTAAGAAATTTCTGATTTGCCCCCCGCCTGGGCCAAAAGCTGGGTACGCCCATGTACTTATTGCAGACTCTGCGATATTGGTGCCATTAATTTTAGATTTTCCGCATAGACTAGTCAGTATCTTTTGATTTACGTTCCTGTGATATAAAATGGACAAACATAATAAGACTAATAGATTCAATGGTATTAAAAGAAGCTTCAGTAAATAAAAATCTCTTGAAAGCGACTGAAAGCATATTTCCTTGAGACAGTACGAATGCAGCTTTAAAGGAAATAAACTTTTAGATTTACAATGAACTTTCAGAGACAGCTGAAGCTTTTCAGTACCAGTAAGACTCTAAAATTGATTGCTGAAGAACACAATCCTGATTAAGATTGTTTTATTTACTTATGTAATTCAACACCAACAACAGAGTAATATTTTTGAAAATATTGACTTTAGTCTAATTTATCTATATCGTTCGTGTCGACAGACAACATGGCGTTTCGCATAACGAAAATAACCCAAAATTGTAAAACCCATTTATCAAATTATCAACATGCTTGGAATGAAAACTGACGTGTGCTTACGAGAAACAAGTATGGCTGTGTAATTGAAAATCCATGTTCATCCATCCCACAGGTACAACACAACCTCGGAGGCAGCAAGGAGTTCGCAGCTGTCATCATATCAGCTCCAACGGCTACCAACATTCGGGCCGGACCCGTCAGGCTTCATGCATGCGGCCCGCGGTTAGCACTGTGTGCATCTAGGCCACCCGAAGTACTAGCGCTGTGGGACGTCAAACTACTCAGGTAAGGGTTGCTATAGAAGTAGACTAGGTTTAGGCCCGCGAGGCTTCACGCATGCGGCCCGCGGTTAGCACTGTGTGCGTCTAGGCCACCCGAAGTACTAACGCTGTGGGACGTCAAACTACTCAGGTAAGGGTTGCTATAGAAGTAGACTAGGTTTAGGCCTGTGAGGCTTGACGCATGCGGCCCGCGGTTAGCACTATGTGTGTCTAGGCCACTCGAAGTAGCGCCGTGGGATGTCAAACTACTCAAGTAAAAGTTACTATAGCAGCACATAAGGTTTTGGCCTGTCAAGCAATAACATTTCGATGATAAGACGACCACTACAGAGCAGCAGCAGGTGTCAACCTGTTCTATACCGTGTAGTTAAATGTCCGGCCTGTGAAGCTACATTATTATATAACAAAGTCCACTGTAAAACTCAAATTAACGTTATCTTAAACAGGTCCATGAAACGCTAATCATAAAAAAATCTTCCCCAGAAAATCCTCAATTTTTTTTATTAAATATACCAGATAAAAAAAACTTTTTCCCACGAACAAATGTAATCTGTAATGCCGTTCGTAACTCCGAACTGCGTTTAACAGGTACACCTCTAAACTTTGGGCACCACTAATCTTTTGGCGCGTTCCCTTGAAAAATGTCCCCTGTAATTTAGCAGGTTACGCCAGTTTCCTGTCAGTTGGAAATGTACGTGGAAGTTTGACCCAGTTGAGGAGTTGTGCTTCGAGGGATAACTGTTTTAGATTTGCAATTTAATCGTCTGATTCTCAGGTAAAAAAACATGTACAGGAAAGTTTTGCGAAGGTACCTTTTACTTTTACTACGGTCTGGGAATAAATAGTAATTCGATGATTTTCTGAGTGTTCTAAATTTTGAATTTTCACCCAATTATTAATATATCATAATTTTCTTGTCGTTATCTTAATTTATTTAGGTTCGGCGCCGGCGCAACATATCAAATATCTTCCATACTTGTATATCAGTCGTCATATCGGTAATCACCCCCTTTCTAGCCATATCATCTTTCACACAGTACATCCATCGTTTCTTTGGTCTTCCCCTACTCTTAAAAGCTTAATACTCAATATATTGATTGCTTCTACAGCTATCCACAATCTTACCCATCATCATCTGCCTTTTCCAAACTATGTTGGGGTCCGCTTCCAGTCTAACCGGATGCAGCTGAATACTAGTATTTTTAAATGAAGCGACAGCTTATCTGACCTCCACAACCTAGTTACTAAGTAACACGATACCCCTTGATAAGACTGGTTGTCAGACTTTTGAGCTTCTAACTAGTGTAACGACTGTCAAGGATTCACAAATGACAGGCGGGACCAACGGCTTAACGTGCTTTTCGAGGCACGGAGGAGTCTCGGTGACTCGGTATGTAAAGATGGTTACCCATCCACGGACCAATCCCGGCAAGCGTAGCTTAACCTGATCGATCGACCCGTACGGCTGTTATTACTGAGCCACAAGCATAATCCACAATCACACCCAGTTTTTTACATAATAAGCCTAAAATTTTAATTTAATAATTAACAGTCTCTTGTCATCAATTTTTACATCAATATTCTGTCCATCTGTTCTGTTTTGTCCTAATGAGGTTAGCGCAAACCATAGACACTTCCATCACTTCTATTTTTCAAAGTACCACTTACGTCTAGAGCACATGTCATGAGCATTTCCCTCGAATTAATTATAATTATAGCAATAAAAGTTTTAATCACATCTAAGAAAAAGGCCCTACACAGAAATGGTGATTGATTTTGCTGTTTGTGATGATTGTCACTTCGTTTGCAAACCAATTACCCTGTTTTACCCAAAAACTCTTTACTTGTACACCTAAATTTAAGGAACTTTTCTTCCTAAGTTCAAGTTTCTACCCTATGACCGTTCATTCTAAAAGTTGGCAACGTCGAAAATAGCCATCAAATATTTATTTACCTGTTTCGATTAATTTGGCAATATTACTGTATGGAAATATGAAATATCGCAAATTTGAACTAGAATATTAAAAATGAATTGCAATTATAACACTGAATTTGATATTGTAACCGTTTTAGGTGTACAAAGGCATTTGGAAGGTTTACAAATACTTTTTTTACATTCATAATCAATATTTTAGTTCGCTTGTTAGCCACATTTCATATTTCCATACAGTAATATTGCCAAATTAATCAAAACAGCGAAATATTTGATAGCTATTTGCGACGTTGCCCACTTTTAAAATGTTAAATCTAAAAGTGGGCAATGTAGTAACTTCGCTGATAAGTGATAAAAACCATTAACTGTGTTAAGACAGGCGCTACGCGACTCTAGTAGAATAGTTTCTATGAAAACTTCATGGAAATTGTTCTTCCAGAATCGAATCATACTGTCGCGCCTGTGTTGACTTTATCTGTCAATAAATCGCGGAATAGTTTCTGTGTTTCTGAAAAATTTTAAGATACATAGATCTCTTTTCATCTGACCAAACAAAAGTCATAGGTGATCTTTTCCCCTATGACATTCATAAATAAACAGCTTTCGATGATTAATTTAATGGTAACAGTAGGTAATAGCCTCCACAGATGTCACGATCATATGGACATACATAAAATATACCGCATGATTCCCCCATTCGTACCGAAGTCCCCTGCACATCCCCCTGCAGGTCACCCCAACTGACAATCATTAAAAATACATACATGAGTGTACTCTGTGCCGTCAACATCATTCGATTAGTGAAATTCTGTGGAATTACTTTTGAATTTCTGTCACCATAAAGACCGAAGTTCAAGAATCTTTTTTTTTTCCTTACTGATTCTAACTGGCCTGTAACAATTATTTATTTTTTAACCATTTAAGAAAGTTAAGAAAAATACGTACAAAAGTGATGCTTATTTCTCTGTCTCTTTTCTTCATATAGTATGTAAAAAGAGAAGTAGACAATGTGAAGAAAAACAAAATGATTACTTACTTGTTGCATGAAAACTCTTGAGATGTTAATTGCAATAAAAAAAAAAACCTACAATTTAATGTTCTCAAAATGTATGAAATTAAATTGACGACATTTTAGCTAGTAACAGCAATCTTGGGATTCCTTGATTCTGTTTCCAAAGTTTATTATACGGAAAACCTGAACAGAAAGAAAAACATTTGTACTTACAGATTATAATCAGGCAATACTTTCAAAACTTCTCTGTTCAAATACCAAAGTTCTTTTCGAAATCCGTTTCCCCTGGCTGACGGAAATAACCCTGAAACAAAGACCAACAAAAAAGTAACTTAAAATTACGATCAGCCATTAGAAGTCATTAAAAGTCGTATTTAAATGAACAATTCCGACAATTATAACCGAGCAACCGTTCCCCTGTATTTTTACGAAACCCCCTTCCTTCCTTTTAGAGATTTTTAACGACTTAAGAAAGTTTTGACCGAGATTCGGAATCTTCGAATTGTGCCAATGAATTATAAAAGAGTTTTGCTTTAATATTTTCACCCATTTTTTTTTTTTTTTTTGTGAAAAAATATGTTAGCTTAATGTGCGAGGTTTGAGATGTTATCTTTCGTCAGATTCGAAGCGTAAACGAGGTGTTGATGATCGCACACATGAAGTCATCAATTAAGTCCAACTCGGCTGATAACCTTCACTTAGCTTCGACATCTATACTTTTGCGGTATTTTAGGTTTCATTAACTGAAAACTTTCGAATGGAAAATTTATAATTAAATAACTATAAAAACTTAAGTATATACATGGTAATTTAAACTAATATAAAGTAGGTACCTAAGTTTTTTCGTGATCTAAACTTCATAGAACAAATCAGTGTTAATTATCAGGCCACATAAATGAAAATTTTAAAAACGTCGATATTTGAACAATAGGGTCTTCAAATCAAATGGAACCATTACGAACAAAACCTCAATTACAAAGGCTGCGTCCTCAAGCCTTCCCGTCAACCGTAAGACGCTCACATTTTCCTCGGGTGCACGGGTCTAACAAATCATCCCGTATAATAACGTGACGTCACCGCTAATAACAGGGGAATTAATAACTTGCGCTAGTGTGCGTCCGGCCTTATATTGTGTAATAAACGGAAAATAAATTGCTTTTCGGTCACATACAAAAGAGTACGAGAACTCTTATAAGTCTTTAGATTTTATAAAGTTTTTGAAACCCATGTGTGTCTATCTAAATAAAAATAAAAATAATAAAAAAAAAACAGAACGATAAGATTGTATAAACAATTTTTCTTTCTTTCTTTCTTTCTAAATAAGAAATGTGTTTAACTAGCAAACCAGAATATGAATAATGAATTGCAATTATAACACTGAATTTGACGTTGTAACCGTTTTAGGTGTAAAAAAGGCATTTGGAAACTTTCCAAATACTTTTTTTACATCTAAAACTAAATATTCGGTGTTACGATATTAATTATTGTATTTCATAATCAATATTTTAGTACCCTAGTTAGCCACATTCCTTAATTCCATACAGTAATATTGCCAAATTAATCAAAACAGGTAAATATTTGACAGCTATTTACGACGTTGCCAACTTTTAGGATAAACCCTCTTAAGTACCAATAGATTTCATCGTAAATATCAGGAACTGTTTTCTTTCTTCTATGAAATTACTCAGAGAAATAACATTGAACAACGCCAATGAGGTTTAGTTAGTTCATGTTACTGTGTCGCAGTATTTTCCTTTACTTGGATGTGTTTTTATTTTATTTCTTATTTCCAGATATTTTGCCTTGTAGGTAATAAAACTACAAGGAAGTCTTGTTTTCTCTTTTTTGTCGACATTCTGGTTACTTTTGGTTCAGAGAACATAAAGGCTCCTGCAGACAGGCGACCCCAGTAGAAAAATTTCCATGAAGATTTTATAGAAATTGTTCCACGGAGTCGCGTCGCGCCTGTCTAAAAGAAAAGAAAGAAAGAAATAAAGAAAAATATTTTATTTGGGTCACGCACAGGAAATACAAACAGTAATAAAAAATCAAATAAAAAGGAGCATTTTAACTAACAAATTAACACCAAAAATCTGTCTATGGGACCCTTTATCCTTTTTCTTTGTTTACTAATATGGGTATATCACAAGAAACGTTAGCAGTCTTGTTCTGGACGATATTACACTAATGTATAGGTAGATGACTTCCTTGTTGGTCTAGTGGTCGCAAGCGTCTGCTGAGCATGATATCCTGGGTTCGATTCCCAGTTCGGGCAAAGTGAAGCCCCTACGTGTCCGAACCTACAATCTACAACTCGTAAGTCGCAGCCGTGACTACTGGCACGGTAATATTATATTACAGTAGTGTAACTCGGCCGCATGATAGAAATAAATGCCTACAGCCGCGCGGTACGTAAACAAGCGTTAGGGATGCCCGTCTCCAGCATTTTAATTACATTTGCCTACTTTCTGTTTCTATTTAGTTTTGTGATTGTAAATATCCTTTTTATATAAATAAATGAAATATTTTATATATTGAATAGGAAGTGTTCAATAAAAATGCGTGTTGTTTTTTGATTGGTAGATTTAATTAAAAAACATGTTTTTGTTTGATAAACAAATCGGGCTTATAAATTTGCGACCGAATAATATTTGCGCCTCGACTGAGTCGTACGAAATGCTTTATTGTTAAATTTTAAAGTATAATAAATCCGCATTCTTATATAAAGCTTAATTCATTCTTATATAAAATTTCGAAAACTATCTAATGACACACAGACGGTATTTTTTTTTTCTAGTATTATTCATACACACAGATAATAAACTAATATTATTAATAATAAAATACCACGTCTTTACTTTGAATTATGCAAACTAACAAAACACACATGCACCGAAGTTTTAACACAAGCGTAAGTAGGTAGGTACCTACCGTATCATGATTCATTCAGAACCGCATATAACTACCTATTTCACTCGTCTCAATAACTTTCCGTTACTCTATTCGCTTTATTTATTAATCCAAACACCTTTTTTTTTCGTGAGATAAAAGGAAATACTTATCCATAAAGACACACATTATGTACCTACCTACTAGTAAGTAAAATTATTTTATAGTCTTACCTTTCAGAGTTTCCAGGTAATTTAAAAAAACTTATGTCTGGATGCGTTATTGACGAATTCATACAACCAAAAACAGCACAATATTTCATACTCGTCATATTAACTGATTTTTAGAGAAAGAATCGCGCGGTTATCGTTAAAAAAACAACACACCGTCCGTTCGACACTGCGGTACAGCCGTGACTGTCTGCGCCCCGAGCGCACCGCGAGATCGAGGCGCGTAGGTATAGCTCGCGTTTCGTCCGTTTGTATGAAGTTGGAGTACTGTATTATAATATTCCCGTGCTACTGGGCCAGCACTTCTCAAACACTGAAATAAATATAATTTACCATCATTTCTCACAATTTTCTTTTATTAATTTTCCCTTAATAAAAAACCTGGTCAACCATGCTTACCTCCTATAACATAACCATCAACGAAACTCCCATGCAACGTTTACCTCACCAAATTTAAACAAGTCCGTATCTTCATTACACCTTTAATTAAATAGTACCCCGTGGCGATACTTGTTTGGCCAATATTGGACGACCGGTGGGCGCTGGCTGCAACGGTAGCTAATTTCATTATTAAGTCGTGTACACACGCGTGCCTACAACAATTCCTTGTGGATTATGCCGCGGCCGCGCGGTAGTGTTGCAAGACGACCAAATTGTAAGCGAAAGTGTTTTAAAACTATGAGTTTTTCTACAGGAACATGTCTAATAGATATGACATTAGAAACTCTCTTCATCTTAGTCAAAGTCAAATCATTTATTTCAAATAGGCACATAAATGGCACTTTTGAACGTCCAAATTTACAAGAAAATCGATTCTAGTCGCCCCTTCCAAAAGGCAGATTTGTATGGAGAAGATTAGACAAGAAACTCCACCGTTACTCTTTTAAAATGTTTTACAATATTTTGTATACATTCATTGACGATGCACCTAGAATAAAATTACTTTACCACAATAGGTAAAAGAATTAAAAATAAGCAACGACAAATAAATTAATTATGTGAGACATGGTGCTCACATACTTATTTACAAACATTGTAAAAGTATACGTTGTTCCTAAAAATTTTGACAAGTAATAAATTAGTGTGAGAGTTAAAGTAATGATGTATGTGTAGCCTCGGCTAACATGTTTATGTATAGTATGTAAACAGCTCTAAAGCGTACCTATTCTCGAAAGCGAGCCTAAAACCAGCATAAATTAGAAAACTTAACCGTTTTCTTTGCATTTTCATAACGTTCCAAAATTTTCATTAATTAAAAATATTTTTTCGGAAACTTGAATAACGACAAAAAATAAATATTTAATCGATTCCGCTACCAGTTTATGCCCCTGACCACACCACAGTGCTACAGCCTGAAGCGATATTCCTTAACTGAACAAGCAGCGGCCTAATGAGCTTGCCAATGCGAAATAATACAAGCTACAATTCGTTGCGCGCGACGTTACACTTTGATGTGGAACCGCCTTTATTTGCTCCATGTAATTATTAATTATACAGCTCGATTGTAATCACGTATTTTGTAATTAAATATTGATTTGTATGATGTATTTATGGATGGATTTCGGTGTTAATTATTTACTAAGGGAAATTCATGAAGCAAATAAATTATTTGTGGTTCTTCTCCGCTTTCTGAAATCTTTTCGCCAGATTTTTCCGATCAGTACTCAATCCCCAATCAATACAAAAAAACATGATATCACATATTAATGCGGCTATTACAAGCAGGAAGTTCAGGAAACATCGCATTGTCTGTTACGGAGCGTTCAATTTCCGCGGCCATCCAGTTTGGATGACGGAGCATCCAGTATGGATGACGGAGCATTTTTCACAGTTTTACTGTAAAGTATAGTCCTTTGAGTTTAAAGTTGATCGGTTTTAAGGTTATGTATGTTGAAGGACCATTGTCTTCTTGAACTTCTTTTTTTCTGTTTTTCTTACCGGTGAAATATCGTTGTAAAGTCAAGGAGATTAATTGTTCATCAAATTCACTACCAATTTTAAATTGTCCACTTATACACAGTTGTATGAAATGGCAACTCAGCAAATTATCGTAGAGTCACAGTTGAATACAGATGGGACACTCCGCAGTTTAGGTATGGAGCTACAAGTATGCGGCGGGCCCGTGTTGTCGGGCCAATGCAGTGAGTGTAACGTAGTCAGAAGATATGAGTTACGCGATAGAAAGAGAGGCAACTTCTAGGTGAATATAACTGTAGGTCATTAGCGCTGTGCGACCTGAATTGCACTCTATTGTGTCGTCGTTATTTAAATGATTTTGCGGAGTGAACCATCTGTATTAATCTGTGGTAGAGTGTCAATTTTGTATATATAAACATTTAAACTTATGCTTTTTTCGGAGAAAGCATTATTAATAACTAGCTTTCGCCAGCGGCTTTGCCCTCATGATCATCGTAATAAATACCCTATGTTACTTAGTGATAATATAGCATTCTACTGGTGAAAGAATTTTTTAAATCGGTCCCGTATATTTTGAGTTTATTAATTACAAAGAAAAATACAAATCTTTTCTCTTTATAATATTCTGGTCGCTTATTTCTGCTATGTTTTACGAACAATTGAAAATGTATCATTCTGTTTTGATAACCTTCACATCATGAGTTTACCAAAACCATGACCTTATATTGCGGTTATTCTCTCCCTTACCTAAAAGCCCAGGCAATAATGGGGTTGTCCCCTGTTCCCTGTTATTCCTTGGGTATCGTAAATGGCGACCATCGGATACCTAATACAGGAGAGGAGCAGCCACCTGTAAACCAATGACGCCATTCCGAGATTACGAATCGTCCAAGTGAGTGGCGATTATGGCAATATTCCATCAACACCGGTGCTTTATTTTATCTCTGGCTAAGACTCTACCTGAGTATTTTTTGGGATAAATAAACCTTGTTCTAAACTGCTCTTTAGCCAACAGCTACCTATCTTTGACCGGCTTACTAATTATAAGCAAAATATATATTGACATAATTTACAATGGCATTACGAAATTCAACATAATGATACAACCTTTGCGTTTCAAATTGGAAAAATACATCGAAGATTTCCCAAGCCAATCGCTAAGTACAGACGGAAAAGTACTTTTGTAATGCCTGTGAAAAATCTATTTCTTCTGAGCAGCGTTTTTTTTAATATCGCAACATGTATCTACTGAAAACTAAAACATACGGCAAAAATTGTGAGGAAGAATAAATTCAAGCCACAATTTTTTCGTGACGCAATGGCAAGTGCTTCTCAAAGTTGTACTTTCTCAAGGCAATTGTGTTATGCTATGATATGTGCAGACATACCTTTATAAAAATTAAACAATCCGACTTATAAAAAATTCCTAGAGAAATACTCAGGCAAAAGAATTCCCGATGAATCCACTCAACGAAAAAAAATAAGTAAGCGGTATTTATGAAGATTGTTTAGCTAAGATTCGTGAAGATATAAAAGATGGCCCCACATGGGTTGCAATTGATGAAACTATAGACACTCAAGGTCGTTGCATTGGCAACGTGATTATCAGACGTCTATCTGAAGACAGACCTAGCAAATCCTGTTTATTGGCGTGTGAAGAACTTCCTAAATGTAACCACCAGACATCTGCAAAACTATTCAACGATGCTATGAGTGTTTTGTGGCCTGGTGGAGTCAAACATGAACAAGTTTTCATAATACTTACTGATGCAGCTCCTTATATGGTGAAAGCTGCACCACTTGAAGTGTTATATACGAAAATGATACACGTAACATGCTTTGCACATAGTGTAAATAGGTTAGCTAGTTAAAAATGTTAACAGTTTGGTAGCAAAGGTGAAGAAAATCTTTTTGAAAGCACCGAGCAGGATTTCAAAATTTAAAGAGCTATATCCCAGAATACCTTTGCCACCAGAGCCAGTGCTGACGCGCTGGGGTACATGGCTGACAGCGGTTAAATACTACGCCGAGTATTTTAATGAAATCAAAACAATTATTTCTCAATTGGATGACGATTCTGGAAGTATTTTAGCCTCAAAAGAACTTCTTGAAGACTCTTTTTAATGATTTGGCCTATATAAATAGCAATTATTGCTTTTTATCTCACAAGATACAAGCACTAGAAAATCCTTCAACATCGCTAGTTGAAAACCTGAGAAGAGAAAAAAAGTTTCTGAAGCGGAAGGCCCTTTTTATTTATTTTTTTTTGTGTGGGAAATCATCAAATAACTTCTCCCGCTCTGGGCGGAGCGGGAGGGCGTGTCAGACTCTTACTGACTAAAACCCACCCGTGTTCCTTCGGTTGCCCTGTTGCCGGGGGCCACGATCTCCCTTTCGGTTTTCTTCGCAACCCCGGCAGGCATCGGCCCTAGTGGACCCCTTCAAATCTGCTGACATCTCTTTGAGGCGCGCGTGGAACACAACGCGCCGTCGACTCGGGCCTGGTCCTTATCGGACGGTGAGCCACCCATTGCTCAACGTCCGCAAGCCCGCGCCTGCGGTGGCCGGAAATCGCCTCGCGATTCCCGACGCCCTGGGCGTCTCCTCCTGCGGCGGTTAGGGGCGTGAGGGCGCGAAATTTGCCTCTCCCACACGCGTTCCGTGAAATAGCTAAACAAAAACTTAAGTATATTTTAGACAAAAATAAAGGATTTGGTACCCTAAAAACAATTAATAAACTTCTGTGCGGAAGTTTTCAGGGTACTGCAGACGTGCCTTACACAATTAAGGAACTAGGCGTCTTTAAGTACGCTCCCATTACATCATGTGACGTGGAAAGACCTTTCTGCCAATATAAGGCTATATTTAGACCAAATTGACAGAGTTTTAATTTCGATTAATTATAAAAGCATGTGATTGTGTACTCCAATCAATAAGACAGATTTAGTGGAAGATGAATAAAACTTTTTTTATTTTATTTTAATTACCTAAACATTTCGCTATCTTTATATTTTTTTAAAATGTAACTGTTATTGTAGTATTTTTTCACGATAAACAATGTTTAATATGAAAGATATTCTTATTTAATACTCCATATTTTTTCGATATTTTGAATTTTTTAATACATATTTCATCCGTGCCCTACTCATAATTTCTAGACAAATAAATATTATGCCTTAAAAATGTATGCAACTCCAAATTATACCAAAACAAATTAAACCAAATGACAATTATGCTAACCTTTGCCAAAGAATTAGTATGCCACAGTATTATTATGCTAATAAAAGTTGCGCGAAAACGTTATGCCTTAAAATTCATACCAAGAGGGGATTCCCATCTCTAGATTTAACAAAATCCACCAAAAGCGGTTATATGATTGTCTAGATTTAACTAAACCAACCAGAAGCGGTTATATTATTGTCTAAATTTAACAAAACCCACCACAAAAGATTTAGAAGAAAAAAGAAAGGATAAAGATATTTTATTTATATTTAAAAGCGGTTATGTTATTGTCTAAGTTTAACAAAACCCACCAAAAGCGGTTATATTATAGTCTACCTTTAACAAAACCCACCAAAAGCGGTTATATTATAGTCTACATTTAACAAAACCCACCAAAAGCGGTTATATTATTGTGTAATTTTAACTAAACCCACCAAAAGCATTTATTTATATGATTATAGATTTAACTATAATTTTTATTTCAATTAATTATAGTACATGCTGTTATTACACTTATTATTGTGCACTTGGCTTGTTAGTAGGTTGAACTGTGTAACGATTGTAGATAAATCAATAAATAAATTCATCTAACAATAAATATTAGTGCCTTAATGAACTTGCTTACTTCAATTAATGTAAACTTCTCAATAGCAGACAAAACACATCTTTTAAAAACTCCCAACAGTGTTGTCCGTAGATAAAGTTAACAGCAACACATTCAATTACCTAATGGCCGCACAACCGTCACAATAAAGATTTAACTAACGGTTTAACTGAGCCCTCGCGTCGCTAATAGTTTACTAACAAAGATTAACGGATTACTTAACTTAACTTAGTTAAGTGATGCATAGGTTGCTTATAGTCGGAGAGTCGGTGATGGCTTCTGTTTCTTACATTTTATTGGAGTGGCTTGAACCATTAGGTAAAATTATTTTTAACCCTAATACATTTACAAAAGACATTTATTTAAATAGACATTTATATAAATAACATAACATCACGCCTTGTTTCCCCGAAGGGTTTGGGCAGAGGTGTCCCTGTAGCAGGTTCACCCACATTTCGCTAGTTATGTTTTAAGTCCCATGTAATAGGGGGCCAGCCTATTGCCATCAACCGGGCACAAATCCAGACTCCAGGCTACTACTGAGAAATTTCAGATAGAAAAACCCAATAACACTTTGCCTGACCTGGGAATCGAACCCAGGACCTCATGCTCAGCAGTAGCGCTTGCGACCACTAGTCCAACGAGGTAGTCTATAAATAAATGTCTATTTATTTGTTTTCAAAACGAAATTTACACGAGGCTAAATCGAAACTTCCTTAAACTCGATTTAATAATCGACCTTAATGAAGTTTTCAAGTAGCAACGACTTGATACCGGTAACAAGTCTTTACAAGACGTAATTAGTTTTCATCCCAGAAAATCAAAAACTTTATAGAGAGCCAATCTCGAATAAGGAAATAAAAATAATAGGAAATTATTTTAGTACATCATTAAAACAACCGAATTCCAAACAAAATTACAACATTGACATCAAACGTCAAAGTTCGAAATGCGACATCCAAATAACAAGTATTATCATCTCATTATAATCTAAATTGAAACAGTCGAATACTTGAGAAAATCGCGTCAACAATGATGCAATACAATTTAAAAGCGTCAAAATTCAAAATTAGATTTATCTGATGACTTAATTTTGTTCGTCGCTGTCTCTCGACCTATGGAGTTACTTTAACTTATTGAATGGGATCCCTTACATAAATAAATGGCTTAGCACAAAGGGTGGGCTTAGTTAACAAATACCTGTTGTTTTATTCAGGTAGTTTTTCAGGAGGCAGAAGAAAGGTATTGATTTGAATGATTTTGGGAGATTCAATTGTTTATACTAAACTAGTTGTCCTATCTTAACCAATCGCGCCAACTGTCAAACGACTGACAGTTATGTCAAAAGCGCTAAGTTTACATTAGAAAAGTTAATATGGTCGTTAAGTTTTCTTTAATTTTCAAAATTTTCAACTTTCTTATTTTTTTCTTTCATAAGAAACTTTTCCTGACAATAACAAACACAATTGTGTGAACACGCGTGATGCCGTGACCAAGGGAAATAGGGATTCATTTTTATATATACATCACTATAAAAAAATTAAAAATTAAAATTATGATTATTAGATTATGATGATTCATAATAGAATAGGCATATACATTTACAAATAAAAAATAAATGCATCTAAAATTAAATTTCATTAAAATAAATGTACAAATTAAATTAGATTCAAACACGATCAAAGCCAAAACCTTCGCAATATCTACCCAAAAACCACACTGACTCCAACCATCCGACACCCAGTGCGAGTGCAGTGCTTCTGACCATTGACACTTGCTGCATTGTCCTAAGTGCCCGTTCACTTGCACCTTTGAAGACCTAAAGACTGCCACTGATACCGCAATCAACGTGGCCACCTACTGCCAAACAATTCAACGTGCTCCTTTTGATATCCCATAACTCTAGGCCAGGGTATTAATGAGACCATGTCAAAGAATCAACTGGCTTATGAATTACTTTTCTCTTTTTTTTTTCTTTTTTCTTACAAAATAATTCGACAAAGTCAAGATTATTTATGTAAAACACCCTTACGTGAAACATATATTTAAAAAAAAAAAAAAAACATTTCAATTCAGTTTGTCCATAAATAATGTATGACAACGTCGCATTTTCTTAGCTTTAAATATGAATGATTGTTTGAATGAGTCTTAGATAGACACACATCGAGAGTCCAGACTCTAATACATACTTTAAAATAATACAAAAAGTTCTAGAACAAGTGTTCCAATTTACATTACAATCAAAGACTCTAAAGTTCTGGGACATCAAAAAGAATACCTTGTATAACAATAATCAACCAAAGTACCATCGACACGAAAAGAAGAAGAAGAACCAAAAACAATCAAAGACAGTAAGTACTACTTAACACGTTCAGTGCCGGGAGCCCTCCTGGAGGGTTCACCTAGTCGCATATGGGATGCCGGAAGCCCTCGCATTTTAAATGTAGGTTTTTCTTAGCGAATATAGCATTATAAACCGTGAAAATAAAATCTGATGTACATATATTTAAACAAAATTTATTAGTATAGGTATGCGTTAGTTTTAAAATCCAAGCATGTTTTTATTTTATTTTTTGTTCTCTGTTACAAATATTCACAAAAAAATTAAAGATTAGGAACTACATATAGCGACAAGTACCCCTGAAAACACTAATTTGCTTCGTTTTACAGTGTTTTATAACAGTTTTAATCCTAATGCCGCTGACCGTCTGCGATAGTTAACTTTAGCGCAAACGTAATGCTGGCAACCCTCCCGGAGGGTTCACTTCCAATATGTATGGCGGCATGGCGTATAAGTTCTATGAAAAGTGGATGGAGTTGAAAACATACAAAAGAAAGCTAAACGTACCTGCCTACATACAACAAAGATTTCGTTTCCAAAACTCCAAAATTCCTATTTTCCATTCCTGGCGTGCCAAAGGCGATCGCGTCGGTTCACCCCATCATTTTAATAGCTAAAGGGTCCGGAGATAATCTTGCTCTGTCGTCGTTATTCGAAACTAGCATTACGTATATTGGCTGAAGGAAGCGGTATAAATAATACGGTATTTAAACCCCCTGTTTTGTTAATAAGGGGGATGTGAACTGGTTTTGTTGATAAGAATGGTTGTTGTGGAAGATGTTTGTAGTGTCAAATTGTACATACAAGTATAACTATTTTCTTATGTCCCTCGGCAAACTTCGTGTTTCGTCAGTGGTTGGATTTCTATCAGTTGCCCTTTGCACTTGATGCAGACCGAACGCATATAGAGACGCGTATATAGAGTTGTTAATATTCTTTTAAGTTATTCATGTAATTTATAAAAAAAATGGGAGGAAAGCTGCAGAAGTCGCAGGCACGAAAATAGTTTAACAGCTCTATATAGTTCACACGGAAATCAAAACAAAACAACAATAAAGTACTTAGTTCTGAATTCAAATTATTATACACGATAAATCCAACAATTGATGGGCATGGAATTTAGCATTCGTTTGTTTTCGGAAATGCGATGATTCCCGAGGAACATTAAGAAAATACTCAGAATGTACCTAGATGTGCTTATAGTCCTCCATGCCGAATATCGGCCATGGCGACCAATCTCAGCGGAGAGTAGCCTTCGACGCGGGAGATATTGTAGTGTACAAGTGTGTGCGCAGACACACAGGTGCACTCTCTCTTCCCTCACTCTCATAGTCCGCTGGGACGGCAATCCGACAAGACCGGAGAGAGATCAGGCGCAGGACCAACGGCTTAAAACTGTTACTGAGAAATCTTAATGGAAAACCCAATAACACTTTGCCCGACCATCAGTCAGTTGCCGGGGCGGGGAAAACTAGCTGTGCTTATACATACATACTAAAACCTGCACGCTTAGCATGACCACAATAGAAACGGGTTTTGTCGACGGAAGAATAGACAAAATGAATAAACAATCACAATTCGTCATTTTGTCTATTCTTCCGTCGACAAAACTCGTAGACAACCCGTTTCTATGGTTGTCATGCTACGCGTGCTGGTTAAAGAAAAAAACATTTAGGTATAATCCGTAACTTATGAGAAAGATTACGTAAATCGCATAAGTGGTTTTTGAGTTATAATCCCACAAATGGGTAGACAGAACCACGTTGTGTTTTATAAAAATCTCAGTAAGTATGATATTTCCAGTTCGATATTGATTTTATTTTTGTGGTCTATCTTACAATACAATACAATACATTTTATTGGAAACTATAAACAGAAAAAAGAGAAGTTTGAATTGAATATGTAAAGTGAGCGGCCCACGTTAATAGCATTGTCTTCCAGACAACCTTCTTCTATACCGATTGACATTGTTTTTTATTGCTAAACCCAGCCTTCAGATAAACTTGAAAGCTAGTTTTATTTGACTGGCACGTCCCTAAGTAAGATCGTCCAAAATCTACAGTTTAATAAAATCATCTTTCGAAAAGCATAGTCTGTCCACGCTAAGTCTGCATAAGTAAAAAAACGGTAGAATTTGAAAATCTATAGACGACAACACCATCCTGTCTTACGAAAAAAGAATTTGATACTTTGTTTTTGATAGGTTATTTTGTTTATATTCTGATTTATTCCTGGTAAAGAATAGTCACTTTAGCACGATGCAGTGTGGATTTAATACAGTTTTGTTATCGTATGGGGTAGAGCACAGGTACGACATAGTCTAAATTACACATAATATATTATGCAAAAATCAAAAGGCAAAATATCAAAATCATTAGATCTACTTACAACCCCGAAAATGACGTAACTGACTGATGTAAAAGTATTCCATTGCAGACTAAGCGTGGAAAGACTCTATGAGAAAATGGCGTTGCTTTAAATGAAATCATTTTATTTGCCATAATTGTTGCCTGGAAGAGATCGCGGAAAGCGATAAGGCCGCCCATTGTATATTTTGTAGTGTTTGATTTTTTTGTTATGTATTTTTGTGGTGTACAATAAAGTATATAAATAAATAAATTGTTGGTACAATTTCGGTCTTAACATAAAATCACGACTTGTTTCCCCGAAGGGTGGACAGAGGTATATCTATAGTACACCCACATTTCCCCAATTATGTTTAAGTCCCACGTTATAGCAAGATGCATATGCATGGTGTGTGTATGTTTAACATAAATAATTAGATACGAAGCCAAAGTTCACAATCGGGTTCAGTTGACTCGGGCCGAGCTGTCAATAACCCAGCCTGTAGCGGTCAGTTAACATCACAAAGAAAGTCTAAGATTAGTAAGTACTGTTAGTTGTCATAAGAGAAGCATAAGTGAGTATCTTACATTGAATGCTTCGACCAACAATACCATTTTGATCGAAGATTGAATGCCTTAATAGGACATCCAATATAATTTGGAACCCACTATACTTACTAACTAGTACTCGTAAGTATAGTGTTCGGTACTTCAAGTGAAGGTAATTTAAAATGTATTGACGTCTTTCGCGAGAATATTATTCACCGAAATGAAAGTAACTTTATGGATTGCTTCGATTTTATCGTTTAAATTTATTTTCTCGGAACCCTTTCAAACGATTACGAGAACTCATTAAAGTAAAAACAAAATTGTGATAAATAAAATAGGACCTAAACAGTTAAACGAGACTTTCACAATTTACATTGATTTTCTACAAAATTACGTTCCGAGAATGTTCCAAATAGGACAAATTCGATTCCAGATCCAGACATAAACTGCTTGAATTCCGAAAGCTCCCAAAAAAATATTCACGAAAGAAGACTTCCTCCCATACATTTTTATCTAAACGTCTCCATTAAATCGAAGACATAATTTTAAATGTCATTTAAAAACACACTCTGCCGACTTCCTTATTCATACGATGAGCTCCCTAGTAAAAGACCTACGTGACTCAACTGCAAACTCCTTGTTAAAACGCTAACCGAACGAATCGAAAATACCTTTGCCCCATTTACTAAACGATTCCAACACAGACTTCTAAATTCAGCCGTCTATATTTTTGAATTCAAACGCTTTTTGAACTTTGAATTCCATTGGAATATTTTCTGGCGCGAACCGAATTTGACTTTTTTTTATGGCGCAAACACGTGTCCTTTTAAGCCAGGAAGTTGTGTTACTTTTATTCGGATATAAAAGTGTATAAACTGAGAAATTATTTTTTGCGGTTTATTTTTATGGGTGAAACACCGGACACATAATTAAAAGATTTAATTGCGAGTTTATTGTTGTTTCAAGTGGTTAATGGTGACATTTCCCATTAAAAAGCTTACTTTTGAGGTACAAAGTGTCATGAGAAATGTAAAAGGCAAGCATCACCATACGTATTCACATACTTTACAATTTATTTCCTGGTATTATTTGGAAGAATTTCATCCAAATATAATAGAAATTTAAAATATTCACGGATATAGGTATTTCAAAGAACAAACGAAATGACATGGCAATACCAGAAATAAAATGGAGGTACCGTTCAATTTCCACAAACACAAAGAAAAGGGCGAATCAAAATAATTCAAAGGCGATCTGTCGGATGCAGCTTCAGCGACGTCGTTTGTGGTCGGACTGACTCCGTTACCAGGAGATAGGATGATGTAGAAGGTACTAAGAATAAACAGTTTACGGCAAAAACACTTTTTTTATTTTTTAAATAAATCAGTTGCAGCGCATCATAATGCAGCATGAAATTAGTTTTGCACTACTTAATGATTGAAAAAGCACAATCCAAGCTGGACTCATTTGCTTCTAGGCTTTTTGCGACTTGGATCACAAACCTTCGAAATTATTTATCTCAAAAATGATACCATTTCACATCCCACAAAATGCTTCACGAACACAACCTACTACACAAAGTCAACTACTTCCTAACAAAAGAAACTATTCATATACTGAAGAATTCTGTACAAAAAGGAAAAAAAAATACAAATTGTCTCATCTAGCCATTCATTACTAAGATGCTGATTCTTGGTTGCAGGCATCCATGAAATTCGCAGCACCCGTCCATCGGAGGTATTCGCTGTCAAAATTAAATTCCAACATGGCGGTCGAATACCATTCGTCTTTTGCTAAAAACTTCCTTTGATTAAGAGGAAAGTTATTCAGTGTTTAGGGAAGAGCTGTTGGAATTAAAGATTCATATTTTCTCTGTTATTTTGGGTGCAAAATCTTAAGAAATTAATCATTTGAAGTAGGGTATTTGTTAAAAAAAAATGTATATTGGGCAATAATAATCTGCTCAATTAAATGATAAATTGAGTGAAACAAATAGCGACTGTGAATGTGATATCAATATAATGAGATCCGTGTTTCGGAATTGACAATAAATAAATTGAGTTTTGGAAAACACGGAAACTCACAAAAAAGATTAGGGAAACATTTCCCAGAAAACCGTCCTATTCCGCCATATTAATATGAAATAAGTTTATAATTTTCTCGATAAAACTTGAAGAGTAAAGCCTAGTGAAGTAATAAGCGAGCCGACTTCAACAAACTCGAACTCAGAATTAAATTCCTCTTTGGTCAACACGTAATCAACTTTGACTTGAAAAGTTTAAGTCTTAAATGCAGATTAAATTAAAAGTTTTGAACGAATACATTAATATTTAAACGATTTCGGGCACTTGAACGAGTACGTGAGTTGTCTTTGCTCGCATGTAAGTTTAAGAGAGTATTCATTTTCTCTGTGGTGATCGATGTTTAAGATTTATGTCAATCGACCAAACATTTTTTTTTACCTAGGGTTTTCATTTAGAAAATTTAGCAAAGTACATATTATATATTAATCAGAAATATTAAAAAGAAAGAAAAACGTTTATTTGGCTGAGTACGGTAAACAAGGAACACATTTGAATAAATAAAAAAATCGAAATCTGGAGACGTCGCGTAGACGAAAAAGGTTTTAATATACTTAAATAATTTATTTTGTAAGGGGAAACAAACAGTAGGTAGTATATTAAAATTAAATAGAAATATAACTTAAGAATAAAGATAACCATTATTAACTCGTATTCTGCGGTCGGTCTGTGGATGAGTGACCATCTTCACATAGCTCCGTGCCTCGGAAAGCACGTTAAGTAGTTGGTCCCGGCTGTCATTTGAAAATCTTTGACAGCCGTTACGGGTCGTCAGAAGCCCGAAAGTCTGACAGCTAGTCATTGGAAGGGGTATCGTGTTACCCAGTACCTAGGTTGTGGAGGTCAGATAAGCAGTCGCTCAATGTAAAATACTCGTATTCAGCTCCATCCGGTTAGACTGGAAGCCGACCCTAAATTATTTAATTAAAAAAATAAACAGTTTAGGTATTAATTACTTACTTCTATAGAAACTGCGAACTAATTTGTTTTCCAATCTACAAGTAATAAACCTATTTGTTACATTTTACTTACTCGTTTCAGATGAGTCTAATGAATCTTTTCAAGTCTCGTTTAAAGGTGAAGGTTTGAAGAATTCTGGGACGTATTTGAACGTTGAAAATTGACCAAAATTGTATTTTAGCACAGTACAGATGGTTCACTCGACAATATTATTTAAATAAAAAGCGACTCTTGCTACGACACAATAAAGTGCAATTCAGGTCGCATATTGCTAATTACCTACAGTTATATTCACCTATAAGTTGCCTCTCTTTTTATCGCGTAACTCTTATATCTTCTGACTACGTTACGCTCACTGAATTGGCCCGGCAAGTCGAGCCCGCCGCGTACTTCTAGCTTCATACCTAAAATGCGGAGTGCGCCTTCTGTATTATTCTGCGGTTTTAAATACAAGCTGTGTGTTAAGTTAATTGTTGGTTTTTTAATATATTTTTTACGGTGTAAATCCTACATTTAAAACGAACTGAATTAATTTTGCTCTGCTAACACGCGTTGAACAGTTCACGCCACAATATCACAGTCATATCAAAAAGCAAACAATAATAAAATTCTTTACAACGTAGCCCTCATCAATCACAATAATTCATCATCATTTTAATTAAACGTGATAACAAATTACAAGATCGTTAATTACTTCATGCGGGTGACCACCCAAGCACGCTGTATAGCTACTACGTACAACTGGTCAAATCAATTTAAAAACATTGACTAATTACTTCACTTTGGAGAAAAAACCAGAAGATAAGGGAATTAAGTAATTACCTTAACTCACTTATCGCGTTTCTTTTTCCCCTTTTTTGATCGAGGGAACGATTTGGGTGCTTTCTTTTCCCCTTTGCTGCTATTTGTGGTGATCAGCAATGTGTGTGTGTGTGTGTACAGAGTTCTAGGGAATAATGTTTTGTGTTTAAGGGTGGTGTGCGTCTTTCGTAGTTATATAACATTTTGTTTCAACACCTTACCAAGTTTGTAGGGAGAATGTCAAGGGAATATTTGGAATTAACTTTTGCTAGATTAAGGCGACGATAACCGACTTTAATGATTTTATACTGAAGATGACGTCTAAACGAGTACTGTTAATGATTTGGAAAAATATATGTTAAATTAGAGCATTTTGCTTAATATTTTAATATAGGCGTAATTTGGACTATGTTTATATTACATAGTAAAGTTAATTTATAAAGTTATGTCTAACGCGGATAAAAAACTGAGAATAACAATGACAAAATCTATCAAGCGTATTTTTCTGAAACCTTCACCATTTTAAAGATAATTTAATTATTAATCTTTTAGTATGCATGTTTTATTAAAATACCTCTTGTTTTACGTATAATAAATTAATAATACGCCTAATTTGGGACAGCGCTCCTTGATGGGCGAGTCCTATTACTGGCTGGACGTACGACGCGTAGCGTGAGCACAGTACAGAACACGCAAGCTAACCACTCAAGGTCACTGGCATATATCTGCGTCTTAAACCGATTAATTAGCTGGTGGATGTCATTTAGTACATTAGTGCCTAACAAGGAATTTAATTTTGTTACAATCAGTAAACTAATGCCAGTAAATAACGATGGGATAAAGCGAATGGTGCATTTTGCAGAATGAGTCGTACCTACTGCTATTTTGTTTTATTTTATTTTTATTCTTATTCAAAAGGAACAACAGACAGCTACAATATAAAACATAGAAACAAGAAATACATAATAAATATAGACAATATTGCAGCCCACAACGCTGTTCACAGATTAGCTAAGTGTTTTTTTTTTACTCAACTATCGTGTAGGTATATCTTTCTAAATTTTAAGAAATGGTACACAAAAAAAGGAAATATGTTCAAGAAAGCACCTTAATGCTATGAGAGATAAAAAACATATTTAGTTACCCTATTGTATTAAAGCGACCTCATCCCGACATAACAACCGATATGTCAGAACGTCAAGCAAAAAGTTTTATGACAGTTATGCGCACAGATTGTAATAAGTCTGCGGCGCGTGAGTCCCCGACAGAACGAAATGTTTTATATATTATATTTGTATAGGTAAACATTTAGGACTAAGTATTGTATTTATTTTATTTTTTATTCGTTATTTCACTATATGCTGCACCGGTTGACGTCATCACGTCAGCGCCGGCTGTCGCTGAAAACCAGCGCTGGGGCTCTGTCTCGCATGGGGTCGCAGCATTATGCTGAGCGATGGCCGTTTTGCGTGGATGTGATGCATATTTTCCCCCAATTTGTTATTTACGTGTTTTTTAAAATCTTTCATTGCGTCATGTTAACCGCAAATAAACGAATTTTCTTTCTTTCTTTCTATAATTACAACGCTAAGTCGTTATTTTAGCGCGCGGAGAAATTCGGATCTAACGCCGTCGCCGCCATCTTGTATTACCGATACAATTTCTGTGACAACTTCACAAATGTTTCCCTTTTTTTTTTGAGGGTGGGAAATCATCAAATAACTTCGCCCGCTCTGGGCGGTGCGGGAGGGCATGTCAGACTCTTACTGACTAAAACCCACCCGTGTTCCTTCGGTTGCCCTGTCCCCGGGGGCCACGATCTCCCTTTCGGTTTTCTTCGCAACCCCGGCAGGCATCGGCCCTAGTGGACCCCTTCAAGACAACGCCCCCCTGTCAATGTCATTCAGATCTTTGTAACCCTCTAATATTCTTTGTTCCTTCCACAGACGCTACGGGGTGGTAGACAAGCGGTTTTGCGTGGAAGGAGGATCGCGCTGCGGCAAGGGCGAAGGCCTGTTCATCTTCGCGGCAGAAGGCGGCCGGGAGCTGACGGAACTGCTCAACGTGTACAGTCATGAGGCGCAGTCCAGGCTTAGCATAGCTTCTAGGAGTGGTTCAGGTAGGAATCTGTCAACTCTGTCTAGAGAATTCTGCTTTGAAATCTAGGGTCAGGCACTAGAGGTCTGGCATTTATGCTAAACTGGCCTCGTGAGGCACACGATACTGTTAGTTTAAACAAGTTTATTTAGGTTTACTAAACGTGTGCCTTAGTCTGGTTCAAATTATTATTTTCCTTCTTTCTTTGGATTCAATTCTTTCTGAGTGAGTTCACAAAGAATCCATTATTTGTAATATGTTACAAAATTGAATAACAATATTGACTACAATATACTATCACAATAGGTTACGTTGTAATGATAGATGTAAGTTGGAAAATAAATAACCTTAAACCCTATTTTGGTAAAACCAAAAAAATAAATAAATGCAATGTGGTTCAATAATACCTTTTTGGCTACAATCATAGGCTGATCAGTTAACATGAGCGTTTTTAATGCCCGGCAAAAAGTAAATTTTCCTTGTCCTTATGATGGGGCTCCTCATAGGGCAAATAAATCGTGATCTTGACCGTATGACCTACAATGTCACCTATATGCGTCATTGACATATGTAGTAAAGGCGTGTCCTGTCTAAGATCTCATTGAAGACCCCTCTACACGCCACAGTGTTATCAAAACTTATCTAATCGTCGAAAGATAAAAATGCAGACGGTTCTCACACAAGTTTGCAAAATATGTGCTCGAGAATCGTCAAATTTGGTGTGATTAGTTAATAAATCTTAAGAGGGCAAGGTATACATTTTTCCGCACCAGCAAAGGTGGAGGTAACATGTCTGAACTGGGATTTTCGCAGTTGCGCTTCGCCGGACAGTGGAAAAAAACGCGTGCTTAAAAAATTCATACACAATCCCATCATCATCGTCGTGCCGGTAGTGAAAAAACACAAAAAAAAAAGTAGTGGCACTTCGGGAGTAACGATAGAAGTGAAAACTTGAAAAACAATCGGCACCGCGGTAATCAACGCGTTGATGTCTTTTACTCCACAGAAAATTGCGGTACAGTGTCGCGAAATCAATGGTTTAGTCCCATCTCGAAAATGCCCGACGCGCCTAAAGAAGTTTTCACTTCAAAAAAACAGTGGCACTCCGGAAGTGACGACAGAAGTGAATACTAAAAAAAAATACGTCTAAAACCTTTAAAGTAAAAATACTTGATCCGTAACGTAATATAAATAAAGAGCACAATCACGTTCACAAAAATAAGGTGTCGGTAACCAACGAACGCGCCTAAAGAAGTTTTCACTTAAAACACTTTTCTTATAACACTTAAAACACTTTTCACTTAAAAAAAAAAATATTCGGTCCAAAAATCTGCATTATCTAAACTTGCAATCCTCCTTCCAGTACTAGAGAAGCGTTTCTCGGACGCCAGTTCCTGCATGGACGAGTGCTTCCACACGTCGCTCAGGTCCGTATCTCCGTCGTGGGCGGGCCCTGCTAGCCAGACCATGCACTGCCTGTCAGACCTGGACTCAAGCATGGACAGCAATGAAGAGAAATTCCGGAGACCCACCTCGCTACCTCGGTGTTCCAGCTGCATTGGGAAGATCAGTCATTTGACTAGGTAAGAATTTTTTAAACGTGGTAAGAACGCTCTCCAGTGGAGAGTCAATTGTGTTTTTGTTTGACCCTTATTGAAATCTGGATTATCGCATCAATTTCCTATTGGACTTATCCTACTTCATAGCTAAGTGTATAAAAATTATCTAGACATCAGGGCCTTAACTTTTGTTAAAAAAAAACTACTTCACTGTCACAAAACCATCTGACTGACCATCACCTTCTAAATTTTCAGATCATCAACAATGAACACGCCAGGCTCAATCATGTCCCCTGTCTGGACAATGGACAACATACTAGAAAAGCGCTCAGATTCCGACCGCGCGTCCATCTACTCTCGATCAAGCGGTAGCGCGTCAGAGTACAGCGTACCACGCAGTGCGTGCCTCTTGGACAAGAGTTTTGAGTCCTCTAAAAGGGCAAGCCCTGTAGCTTGCTGTACGCCGACTGTGCCGGCGAAAACTGGCAATAATTGCCAATGCTGGCAGCAAGTCAAACCTTGCTGCTGTCGGAAAAAGTCCTTCAGTGGGCCCTATGAGAACTACGATGTTCCCAAAACGCCGATGCCCTTAATACAGGTGAGTTTAAATTAATTGTACTAGATTTTAATAAGTTTTTAGACGACATCTTTTGATAGTTAATTAAGAAACTTCTAAAGAATTCTTAATTGAAAATCAAGTCAAACTTCACTGTAATTAAATTACACGCCCCCTTGAATAATATTTCAAGGGAGAACATTATCGATATTTTATTAAAAGGTACTCCAGAACTTTCTTTAAAAATTACTTCTTTATTGCAGGAGCACCCAGTAGATTCTCATAGCGACCCATCAAGTATATACGACACACCAAAGAAACTGAAATGTCTGATCAACGGGCAACCGTGCACGTGCACACACGAAGCCAAAAACATAGAGAACAAACAAATGGAAAACAACAACACAAGTGATACTAGCATTAACAATAACGAAGCTGAGGCACATTCCAACTACGTCAACGTTACCCCAGTCACTACCAGGCCACCAGTGCCAGAAATAGATTTCGCTAATTACGCTAACATAGACCTTTGTACTTTGGAAAAGTTCGAGAATTCCCTACAAATCCTAAGAAGTGCAGGGTTCAGTCAGGAGGAATTAGATGCTTTGGAAGATATACCAGAACATGATGATGATATATCTACTGCTACAACTAATACTGTGCATCCATCTACAGAATGCTGTAATGAACACTTGAATTACATGCATATGGAGCCTCTTGAAATCAGCATTTCAAGCAGTAACAAAAACTTCTCAGACAATGTCAGTCGGATCAGTCATGTGTCGGATCCCACACAACATTCTGAATCAGACAACACAATCAGCACACGACGGTCAAGTTCAGCAGACTTCACAAAGAGACATTACGATGACTACGGAGTCAACAGTCAGATTTGCTTCACACCAACAGTTCTAAGAAAGGCTATCAAAAGTGATAGAATAAACGAAGGCATGCAGATAAGTCTAGAAATAATCGAGCCAAAGGACAAATTTAAAGTACCGGAGTTAAAAAGCGAGAGTTTGCTAGTAACAAAGTTTAGAGATGCCGTCAAAATAAGGCGTTCATCAAGCGTTCCGAGCAAATCTGACAAGAACAGAGATTCTTCCAGTTCAAACGATTCTGGTGTATCAACGGGGTCTTTAAAGCATCATAAAGGAGATTTCAATGAATTCGAGATGCCAATTACGAGTTCTAAGTCGATAAAGAAACATGTTAAAAACAATAAGCAGATGAGGAAGGCGCTGACTCCTGTTCACGTGTTCGTCAAGTCTAATTCGTCAGATCCCTTGAAGAACTTGACATTTCAGTTTGAGGAGGTGGCGACGTTGACGAAGTCAAACTCCTGTGATGTGGATACTTTAACGAGACGGAAGAAGAGACCTGGTAGGTTCCATTTTTAAACGTTCTTTTGTTTTCTAAAGAAAAAATAATGTAAGTACTAAGAAGTCCATTAGTAGATTTTGTTCGTAAATTGCCTAGACTAGTACTTTCAGATCTGAAGGCCAGACGTGTATGTTTTTTGGTACGCAATTTAAACTTATAATTGCCTCTTTGTTAACAAAAAGTCTTTATAATTTGTTAGATTTTTTGTTGTTATTAGAATTAGATTTGTTGCCAGAGGCAATTCTACAATTGAGACTCCTATATACATTAACTGTCCGTAAATATCGACTCGGTTTTAGAAAAACTCCGGCTATGTCAATCCGATCTTTGTCAATCATACCTAACTGTGTGGCAGCCTCTTTAAATCACAATGTGTCACAAATACGCCCTCAATCTTCGTTTTGTTATCTACGTAGTTACCTACAAAATCTTATCATCTGCTTTCTTTCTAGTGGATACAGACATCACAGCCCGCCACAGCCAGATGACGAACAAATCAACGTCCAGCGGTGCGTCCGACACATCCGACTACATGGAATCCCTCTCTGTATCGTCGTTCAGTTCGTGCGACGTATCGGCCGACAGGCACATCACTAGACCACGCTCGGGCAAAGAGTATGCCAGCATCGATAGGACTGCACTAGTCTAGTTGGAACCAATGTTTGTCATTTCATGTTGTTGGGTTGGAGCCAATGTTTGTTTGTTATTGGTGGCATTTATGTAACTGTTTCTGTATTTTAACGTTGTGTGCTAAAAGAATTCGTGTATTCTTTTGGCTTGTATTGTAAGAACTAATGTTATTATTTTTCCAATGGTTTTCCTCTATTGGAAAGTTATCGCAAAATACGTTTAAAAAAAATTGGTGCCAATCCTTTGCAAAATAATTTTACAAGTACCCTCACAAAAAGTTCGTCACCAAAACGATCATAAAAACATCATCTCGCTAATGACGTTGGCTCATGTCACCGAAGATTTATGAGTCAAACATTTGCCAAACATTTATCCAAATTATTAGTTTGAACAACGGTACCGTCTATGACGCAGGATTGATAAAACCAAGGCCGTGTTTGCTTGTTATAATACCCTATTTTTACTTAAGGGTGGATAAGTCAGGTTTTTTTATATAAAAATAAACTAATTTTATGCGAATTCTAGTGTATAACTCTTCGATAATATTTGTCATATCCCGGTTTATTGCCAGGGTGAACTAAATAAAAACAATTTGCTACCAAAAGGTACTTTAAAAAACACTATCGGGTAGTCTTCATTTAAATAAGAACAAAAGACATCACTTCATTTAAAACTAAAACCATTTTTGACGACAGTCATTTGAAATGAAGTCAACGAAAATGAAACTTGTAAATAAAATGTACATATAATAAGTACATACAGTTCATACATTTGTTCCTATGTACATAGTTATAAGATATATAAAGCAGTTATGGACGAATTTAGTTCTTTAGTAGCGTGCCAAAAATAATGTAGCTGGCTATAAACTGGTTTCGGGTATTGTAAAAAATGAACTGTACTTCATTTAAGTCTAAAATAAATGAAGAATAGTGTTTCAAATGAAAAGAACTTCAATTTAAAATTAGTTAGAATTTTGTGTTTCATTTAAAATGTAGCCGTGTATATTTTAAATGTAAGTTTTAAATTTAGTTTGTAGACTTCATTTAATGTGTTAGGTACTTAAATTATTTGTGCCTTTACTTAAACATGTGTTGCTAAAATAATTGTCTTTCATTTATTTGTTACCTTCGATTAATTTACTATTAAATGTAACTTGGAATAAAAGTACTAAGTAGTTTTATGAAGCAGTATAAAAATGTGAATATTTAAGTAGGAGTTGGTTAAAGTCGCCTATACGCAATTTATAAGCAATAGACATGTAACGAATAAATAGATTATTTAAAATTAATTACGAAAAGTCTACATTAGCGTCATTTTATACAAAGTGTTAAAGATGGCGTCAGTGTCACATTTTTATTATAATGACGTAATTCTTGACATCTTGTAACTATTTTTAAACCCTCTTGATTTATATTAATGTCCTCGATAGTTTGACTAAAATTAAAAAATAATAATTTTACAATAAGACAGATTTTGTGTAATTAATTTTAAATATATTTTCAGGTTTAACGATGTTTACCTAAATAAAACATTATTAAGTACTAGTAGGACTTTTATAAAATAAAAAAATGCATTCACAAAAACATATTCCTGCCAAAATTAAAATTTTAATTCTATATTAATTCTTATATAACTTGTTTCTATTTAATTATAATCTTCAGAGACAAACTGCTAAATTAACATTTTATTCAACTGATCGAAAAAAAACCTTCACTAAAATAATTGTAAATAATTTAATAAATTATTTAAAATTGTTTTATCCTTTTGTTCCGCTGGTGTACAATCGACCATGGAAGGCAAATCAAATCTTCAAATTGCCAGCCATCCTTGTATCTTGTCATATTTTACACCAACGACTCGACTGCGAAATAATTCTTGGAGTAAAAATTACAACGCGAGCGGAGTCGCACAAGGAGGGAATTTTCAAATAAATTATGACAGATTTGCTCCCTTTTACCACAAAATAGATAGGTATAGAAGGTGCACTTCAGGCAATGAGCAAAAACGCACGCACACAAAGACACGCTTCACGAACTGCGACCGCCTTCGTTTGACCGAGATAGACCGAGAGCGCCGCCGCCGCCGTACGTACGCGTCTGTATGCGTAACCCTGTTTTGGAATTTTACTCTCGTTGTATTGAGCTGACCTTCTGTATCTATTTATTTTGTACTTTAACCCAGAACTTGACACCATTATGGTCTGACTGTGTTTAAAAACACATTTGGACATTTAGTTCAGGTTTTCATAAAATACATCAGAGAGAGCAAAATTATGTAGGTACTTAATTTCAATTAGTTCATACTAAAAACATGGCATTGAGTGGAATATAAAAATGAAAACATTAGTTTTGTTTGTTGCGAAAATTGAAAAAAATCGTGAATTAATGCTGGGTCGTGTAGAATTATTACAAATAAATATTGCACAAAATCAACTCGAAAAAATTTGTTTGTTTTAAAGCCTAGCTCTATTCATTACCTTCCATTTACACAAGACACGTATTTTCTTTACTTTTATTATGTGAATGATGTTTTTAAAAATTTTATTCTTTAACAACTTGTATGATAATAGTTTATAAGAGGTTTATTATTAAAAGTTTTGTCTCTGAAGTTGGATTAGCCGGTACATTACTTCGTCTAGTCAACGGTGTAAGTGATGACCAGAATAACTTGTTAAATAAAAAAATACAAATGAAAATTAATCATACACAAAAGGTCGATGAATTAAACAAGTAAACGACCCTTTTATTGGTAAAAGCTAATTATAACGAGGCCGCACTTGAATATATAATATAATATTATATATAAAAATATTAGTTCCAACTGTGTGGCCATTGTGTACACACCCTAATACCAGTCATTGTGGTCATCACATTTTGAGGTCATTATTTTTGCACGGAATGGAATGTTAACAGCACAATATACATAAATGTATATCTACATAAGTACTTATAATTAATTTTGTGTAAAAATATCATATTTTCTTAAGAAGTTTTTACGTTGCGAACTGTATTACATTATAAAAGGTTTTGTAATATTAAATAGCAACTGAAAATATAAAATATAGTGCATTTTGAATGAAATACGTATTTTATTTATTAACTTCCATGAATTTGGTCCCTAATTATAAGAATAAATAGTGCTACTACTGCCCACAGTATGGTTGCCAACCCCAAATTTTGAAAACCAGGATTACAAGGTGAATATACCATAGAAAAGACTTTTCTATGACTATCACACGCGCGGCCGCGGGGCCGTCTGATAAAGGTAAGGTTGAAGGCGCGAAATTTAAAATACTTAAACAGGATGCCTTAAAAACCCAGGACGTTACTTAAAAGCACCCCAGGATATCCCAAAAACAAGAAAACAGGATGGTTGGCAACCCTAAGCAATAGTCACACATTTTCATTTAATACTTCAGTTTTCGACTCATTAGAAGACATGACTGCCTCGTTGGTCTAGTGGTCGCAAGCGCTACTGCTAAGCATGAGGTCCTGGGTTCGATTCCCAGGTCGGGCAAAGTGTTATTGGGTTTTTCTATCTGAAATTTCTCAGTAGCAGCCTTTTTTTTTTTCAGTAGCAGCCTGGAGTTTGGATTTGTGCCCGGTTGATGGCAATAGGCTCGCCCCCTATTACATGGGACTTGAAACATAACTGTCGAAATGTGGGTGAACCTGCTACAGGGACCCGTCTGCCCAACCCTTCGGGGAAACAAGGCGTGATGTTATGTTATGTTATGTAGAAGACATGGCTTTGTGGGGCTATAACATATCGAGACCCCTCCGTTCCTAGGAAAGCAAGTTAAGCTGTTGGCTCCGGCTGTCATTCGTAGATCTTTGATAGTCGTTACTGGTAGTCCGAAGCCTGAAAGTCTGACAACCAGTCTTACCAAGGTCTATCATGTTACCCAGTAACTGGGTTGTGTATGTCAGATGGGCAGTCCGGTTAGACTGGAAGCTGACCCCAACAATGGGAAAAGGCTAGGCAGTATTGATTTTGATTATAACGACTTGAAAAAGTTAGTTAATTTGAAACATTGGGAATATAACTTTTACAATATTTAACACAACTATTTACACTAGATACTTAATTAATAACTAACTACAAATAAATACAAAAACAAAAGGACAGGCGTCGAAGTATTTCGTTATCGCTGTCTTCCGGAAAGGTGCCCAGAAGACTGGCAGCATTGCCACGTTGAATGGCACGTTCTTTGGCCAAAGAATGACCATCTTCTATAGTCAAATCATAATTCCATTTTTTTTTTTTTTTTTTATATCTGTGTATATTATTTAAAATAATGTTGTAGAATATACTTGCGTATTTCAACTAAATACTTACATCTTCGGTAGTATAGTGGTAAGTATCCCCGCCTGTCACGCGGGAGACCGGGGTTCGATTCCCCGCCGGAGAGAATCTTTTTGATTTCGGTTTTTTATTTTAATTTAAAACACGGAGATGCTTTTTGAAGTTTTTTATGAATTTTTCGTGTCAAAATAATTGGGTTTAATGCATAATTGGTTTAATTTACCACCAATATTATTCAAGTTTCGGAAATTCATTGTTTTTGCTCATAAAAGTGTTTTCGATATAACACTATATTTTCAAACATTTATTGCAAATATTTCCAATCACCAACATGAAAGAAATACCTTCCCTTTTATCCCAAAAGGGTGTACCTATCTTCCTCCAATCGCCGTACATTATCGATAATAACTGATTAGTAAAAGCAATTGAACTGTGTAAATGCAATACCGTCCCCTCTAAGCCCGGGTCCCAGTGGACGATTTAATCGGGACCCCAAAACATCCGGACAAAACAGGGATTTAACCGAGCCAGGGGGGACTTACGGCAAAGTGAAATCACGAACTACGATGAATGGGAACTATAATTGGATTTAGCGCCATCTATTAACAAGTAGTGATAGCTTCATGAATGTGAGCAAATAATTGAATATGTTTACATAGCTCGATAGATGTCGCTATGTATGCTTAAGTTTTCACGCCCCATTCGTGGGTAAGTAAGTATACCTAGACAAACAAAGCATGATTCTATACAGTGTAATTGAAATAACTGAAAACCTGAAAAGGCAACATAATAAACAATCTTTAGTATGAGAACACATACATAACTCGAAAAATTGCATAGAAAAGCTGGTTCTTTTTCGCGAACTAATCAAATTTCGTTGCCAATTCTGCCCTTCCGTATGTCCACGACAAGCATTAAGATAAGGGAAGTCCGAAATAGAGGACCCTTCGCACAAGAGATCTAAGGGCTAAGCGCAACACATTACACTGTTTTTTCACATCAGTTGTTGGCCAAGGACTTTTAGATAAATCCCGGTTTAAGAGATTCTCAGGTGTCCGTTCTGAGTGGGTAAAGGTAATGCTCGAATTGAACTGTGTGGTATTTATTTTTGGGATTTGGAGCAGTTGGCGAAAACATAAAACAAAGGTAAAGTGAGTCAATGCCAAGTAAACCTCGAAAAGGACCAAACCCCGTGCCAAAATTTCGTATGAAGAACCAGTACCCTAATTACGTAAATTATTTTCGTAAACGATTATTACCAATTTGTTTAATTTTGACAGTTCAGCAATATTCATTGCGTTATTTACGTTGTTGAGCAGATATTTTTTCCAACTTATGAAGCAATGGATTAGCAATCTGTTTCAAATCGAAACAGACTGTGATTGATCGTGTATTACGTGATTAGCTGCACAGAAAAGTGTAGGTAAAAGTTAACCGATAGCAGTAAATTCCCATCTATGATATACCCATCTATCCTATCCCCATCCTATAATATATTTTTATGATCCCCATAGTACGTTACCTATTAGGAGTGGGTACGTAACGGGTAAGTCAATACGGTTTAAGTTTTATATTTTATATACTTGCTGCCCGAGGCTTTGCCCGCGTGAACCTTAATTCTTATTTCTAAAAAAATTACCTAGCCTGAGTTACTCATCATATCAGCTATCTGCCAGTGAAAGTTTCAACGCGTTGAAATTTTTCGTGGGTTATTAAAAAAAAATCAGCTCATAATCATGTGCTGAATCCATGGTAATAGTTTTCGCGTCGATGTCCCTGCCAACCTGTATACTTTCATGTGCATTTAGTAAAAACCTGTTATCTTGACATTACAGACACCTTAATTTTATTAGTTTGTATGTCTATGTATAGATTACTTAGTTGTATACTTAGATTAAATCCCTCTATTTATTAAATTATCAATCCACAGTGTCCTTTCAGTGTTGACACACAAAATAAAGGTAAGAGAAGGGTTTTTACATCTACGTGTAATCTAACCTTGACCCCACTTCAAAAATAAGTAAAAATTCCGGCAAACTATCCTTGCTACTTCTTCGGAAGTGATTACTAAGTATAATATTTGTAAAAACCAAGGCTACCGGAGACATAGTGAGCTGCTAGAATTATGATAAAACTTCGCAGAATTCAACATGATTGTGTGCTGACACCCAATGGCATGTGATTGCATAAACATAACGGGAAAGATTTGTTTTAATATATCAGTATTGGTATTAGACAATATACCTACCTAGTCTTCTTGTTTTCGTGTGGTTAGTGACTAACCTGGTGTCAGAGTTTTAAAGCCGCCCATGGGCCTCTGACTTGGCTTCACATGCCGTCAAGAAATATATCTCAGGCATACCGGTTTCCTCACGATGTATTCCTTCACCGTTTTTGAAGCAAGTGATAATTATACAATACGCACATGAATCCGAAAAGTCAGAGATGCGTGACTTGGGTTCGAACCCGAGACCTATGACTTGGCAGTCCGATGGTCACACCACTAGGCTATCACTGTTATCTTAACCTAGTACCTACCTACTTAGAATAGAATATACGATTAAAATGTGGTCCTAATTTCGAGGAGGAACTCATGGCGTGGAAATAACAGCCGCACGGGTCGATCCATCAGATTAAGCTACGCTTGCCGGAGTTGGTCAGTGGATGGGTGACCATTTTTACATACCGAGTCTCCTCCCTGCCTCAGAAAGGGTCCCGACTGTCCTTCGTTGATATTTGACAGTTGTTACGGGTCGTCAGAAGCCCGAAAGTCTGACAACCAGTCTTACCAAGAGTATTAGATACCCAGTTACTGGGTTGTGGAAGTGGAGGTCAGATAGGCAGTCGCTCCATGTAAAATACGGGTATTGAGCTGCAGCCGGTTAGACTGGAAGCCGACCCCAACATGGTTGGGAAAGCAATATTAATTTTGATATCACGAAACCTTATCTGCCGTCATAAGGAGAAAAGACGTATCTGACATTTTTTTTCGAAATAGAGTTATATACATATTCGCAATCTTCTTTTTTTGCTGATTCCGAATATGTATATAACTCTATTTCGAAAAAAATGTCAGATACGTCTTTTCGCCTTATGACGGCAGTTATAACTTCCGAACAGTACCTACACCTCTTGTCAGATGGGTAATTTGGGTACTTTTGACTTAAAAGGTAACTGAGGCAGCGTTTTCCTATGACCCTTAGAACATTATTTTATAGATACTGAAATCTTCACTACCTTTGACCAAGAGCGGTGATAGGTTATAACCGTGTAGGTAGGTACCTACTTTTTAACCGACTTCCAAATGAAATGAAATGAATTGAAATTGTTTAATCTGTAAATAGGATATCGGAATCACTTTTACACGTCATATTAAAAAAAAAAAAAAAAAGCTAGATGAGTTCGGCGTTTCCCATCTGACTACCTACTCTGAGAAGAAAGGCCGAAACAAACTCAGAGAAAAGGAGGAGGTTCTCAATGCGACTGTATATATGTTTTTTTTTGTTTTATTTGTTTGTTACACGATTACTCCGCCAATTATGAATTGATTTTGATGATGGGACCACCATATAAATTTGATTAACTTTGCTTGGGTAGTTTTTAGTCAATAATACTTATGATTTTTTCCTACTTAGTATATGGATGATATGATAAGTTTCTGTCACTGTTATTTACATAGCAGGTAGTGGTATTCCAACTTGTGAAAAATAACTTTAATTTCGGAAGTCGGTTGGAAAAAAACGATAATTCGAAACCAAAGACACCGACTTCCTAAATTAAAATAATTTTTAACTTTGTAGTGTTTTTTTGGAAGTCAGTTGTTTTTTTTTTTTAAGTAGATACACATTCAGCCATGCACATTATTATTTCAGCTAAGTACCGTTATTAATTCAATAAAACAAATGTTTGCAAACCCAATGATTGGTTCAAGGTAACATAATGTTATTTAAAACTATCGATTTGCCCGTTTTCGGGCGAGTAAATTTGTGCGAGTCACCAATGAGCCGGAAAAATCTTGAAAAAAGGAAAGCAAAATGGCAGTAGCCAGTAGTAGATCTATCGCATCGATGTCACGCTGATAAAACCAGCTGAAATAAAGTTCCTCCCTTTTTTTTGGGTGGGAAATTATCAAATTACATCTCCCGCTCTGGGCGGAGCGGGAGGGCGTGTCAGACTCTTACTGATAAAACCCTCCCGTGTTCCTTCATTTGCCTATATTGCCTGGGGCCATGGTAACCCTTTCGGACAATAACTTTCTCTAAGCCCTATGTAGACTATCTGTAAGTAATTAGTTGATAAGCTATCCTATAACTTTACATAAATACCACAACAAAATCTTTAGAAACAATACGTTATTTTAGTTATAGGTACGGTTTATGGAAATTGTTTTTTTCTAAGTGCATACATACATTACGTACCTACTAATCTGTGCCTGTGAGAGCAGTGGTGGCCTAGTGGTAACGGCCCCGACTTACAGGTTTGTAGGTCGTGGGTTCGAACCCAAGCAGACAGGTTATTTTGTGTAAAAAAATTCATCACCACTGCTCTCAAAACGGTGAAGGAAAACATAGTAAGGAAACCGGCATGTCCTAGAACCAAGAATTCGAAGTCATATGTAATCTATCAACCAGCAGCGTGGTAGATTACAGATTACCCACTCTCTCACAAAGAGAGGAGGCCCGTGTCCCAGCAGTGGGAACATTATAGACTGATTATGCTATAAATGCATAGACCAAATCACCGCTCAAAATCATATTGTAAGTTAGTGATCAAGATTCTCTCAAACACATAACAAAAAAAAAGGCAACAAGCATCAATGAAGGTGACACCGTTTACATTATCATCATGTTAATCTGGCGTTACGTCGAAACACGACTAAAAGAAACATGTTTCATCGGAAATTCGTCAACAAACGCCGCATTCTCAATAATACAATAATAGTAGTATCTACGGACCTGCGTGCCAATCAAAAAGTTTGAAAATGCACGATACAGAGAAAATTCCGGGAAAAGTTTTCAAAAACGAAAATATATTTGTAATATTTGGGGTACCTATGTGGAAGTCAGGCCGAGATCTATAAACGTTACTTAACTCGTGCTTAGACATGCTCCCGTCTCCATCTTGCACTTGTAGTTTGAAGGTTGTGCAGATAACACTTAGCCAAAGTATCTCGGCCTAAGTCAAACGGCAGTCCATGTAAAACCAGAGAAACCCTACCAGAGAAACCATACAATGAAATTTTCATTAATAACAATAGTACTAACATATAGTACCTACTTACTATAACGATGACGGTGTCAATGCACTTCGTGCTAGCTCGCGTAAAGCTTCTTGAAAGCAAAGAGCGTGAAGATACTTAGATAAAGTTTAACGCTCAATAAAATGCTCAGCCATCACTTTGTCTGTTATGCTGGGGCCACATCAACGGGAAACGCCGTTGATTATCGCGATGATGGACGTTAACTGTAGGGATAAAACCATCATCGCGATAATCAACAGCGTTTTCCGTTGGTGTGGCCCCAGCATTAGTGACGGCAATTACTTGATCGTGGCTGCAGAACGTAAAGTTCTGAATACGATTCCCAGGCAGGCAGGCAGGACCAGCACGGTTAGCATGACCACAATAGAAAATGACAGATTGCGATTGTTTATCTGTCATTTTGTCTATTCTTCCGTCGATAAAACCCGTTTCTATGGTTGTCATACTAAGCGTGCAAAAAGTGGGTACGTATTGTATCCTTCTGCTAGTCATTTTACATTTGCTGTCCCACCTTTCTGAAAATACATAATGCACAAAGTTATCAGTTGTAGTTTTGAAGGCTAACAAAATGACTAGACTTTTAGAGTTTCAACTTGCTATCCTGTGAATTCTTACCCGGAAATAAAAACTTTGGAACAATGACTGGCTAGAATTTTATCCATCTTTTCCGTATCAGAAATACTGACCCAGTTCGAGAAGGAACTCACTTCCTAGCTAATTGGTAGCATCAATCATTAACGCACGTCATTTTATTTAGGTAGATATTTATAATTTGACTGTGGAGGATCTTAGTTCATCTCATTACAATAAATTAGATTATTAGATCAGCAACCAAGACATCCGCGTTAGAATATTAAATGTGTACAATACAGAACCAAAGGACCAAATATTCGGATTTCGAAGGACCAAATTAAATCCCCTAACCAAAGAAAGAAATGCAGTAGAAATTAAACTGAAAAAATAATCTGAATTAGACCTCTTTACGATAAATAAAGGTTTAGTTAAACGTGAACGTTTGCATAAAATTTTGAAAAATTCACCTATTTCTTCTCTGTCTGTTGTAAGGGTTCAAATACTCCTAATTATTATTGAGTTGAATGTTAAACAGGTTTCTCTGTTTAACAGTGAAGTAAAAAAAAAAAACATGATTATATATTGGACATATTAAAATGGAAAATCAGCAAACTGTAGTGATTTACTAATTATATTAATAATGATTTACTAATTTTACTATTTATGATTTACTAATTTTACTAATTAAAAAAAGTGGGAATGGGGGTACCCATTCCCTCTTTTTTTAATTAGTAAAATTTTGTTTCAGGGCGGTTAAATTCAGTAAGTAGCATTTTGTTGTGCACTTTTGTTTACTGTACCTTAGTAATGTGTACATTAATAATATTGTCTTTAACTAATGTAATTGGCTTTGGCCGTCTTATTTTAAAATAAATAAATAAATACATTTTCGAAAGACTGTCACCGGACGAGCAAAAAACTAACGTCTAAAGACCTTCCTTTGACTCACAAATTAGGTAAATATTATATAGATTACTAAAATGTAATTGTGTTAGTAATCCTACAGCCGTGTGCGCAGCTCCCTCCCATATGTGTAAGATATAAGCGATCGCAGTGGGTGCACGCTCAGTATTACCGCGACTGTCTGTCACAATGGAGGCTAGAGTGATTGTTGTCTGTCTGTTTGTAGCCGCGATCGTTCGCGGGGAGCAAGGTATGTGGAGTTTTATTAAGTAAAGTGTTAGAAAGTAGTAGTTCAAGTAGCGTTTCAAAAGGACCAAAAAGTGAGTCGACTTCATTCATAAAAAGTCGTTGTTTAAACTATTTCAATTTATTAAAAACAATTATATCAAAACTACCTACTAGGTACTAGAACAAAACCTGAGCACCAAATATTCTGGTCTCGAAGGACCAAATGAAATCTGCTAACCAAAGAAAGCTATGCAATAGAAATTAAACTCATTTTTTTACGTAATTTTAATTAGACCTCGTTACGATAAACAAAGGTTTAGACGCAGAATTCAGCAACTAATTCTGTATCTGTTGTACCTAAGGGCTCTAGACAAAATCAAACTGGTTGCTAATTTAATTGTATAATTAATTATTATAACATTAATTTTACATTCTGTGATTACTTGAACTCACACACTGACTTATTAGTTTTACTTGTAATTTTTTTAGGAATATCGTATAGGTACTTTTACAATGCTTATAAATATGTGAACACCATGTATCCATCACATTATTATTGTTTCTGTCATTGCTTCATTTTTAATTATTTTACCTATTGTGGTATAGTAATCTTATTCCAGGTGCATAGTCTTCACATACATCTAATCTATCTAATACCTTTAAACGAGCAATTCTTGTATAAATGTATATATATAATCTGAATCTCGGAAACGGCTCCAACGATTTTCATAAAATTTAGTATGCAAAGGGTTTCGGGGGCGATAAATCGATCTAACTAGGTTTGATTTTTAGAAAACGTCATTAAAAAAAAATGTAAGCAAAGCTATAATAATATGATATTTTAATTAATGTATACAAAATATTGTAAAACATTTTAAAAGAGTAACTGTGAAGTTTCTTGCCCATTCTTCTCCATATTTGATTGTAGTCGAACCTTCCAAAAGGTAGTTTTCGCTACCTTTTGTAAGGGGCGACTAGGATCAAATTTATTTTTTGTAAATTTTGACGTTCAAAAGTGCCTTTTATGTGCCTAATTGAAATAAATTATTTGACTTTGACTTTGACTTTAATATTCTATCATCAACACAAGCCCACAATAGCGCAGGTGTCGGTTTGAGGTTGAAGTAACAATCAAAAGGTCCCTAATTTGAATCCCAGCTGTGCCATATTAATGAACTGACTCTTGGCTCATTCTGGCTGGAAGTATTTATAGGAACTACTTGATGCTGCCCGCGGCTTCACCCACGTGAACCTTCATTCTTTTTCGTTTTCTAAAAAAAAAGTAACTTAAGTTACTCCTTATAAAATCAGCTATCTGCCAATGACTCCCATCAAAATAGGTGCAGCCGTTTCGGAGATTAGCTGGAACAAACGAACAGACAATTTTTTAAATAGTTTTTTTTAATAAGTATCTTATATACTTTCATATGCATTTTTATACAGCTGTTATTTTGACATTACAAACAGACACTTCAATTTTATTTATTTGTAGTATGTAGCATAGATAACCGGTTTCTAAATAGGCTAAATCCTCTTGATCGACGTGATCATTATAGCATTATCCTCGTTGGATAATTTTTGTATCAGTCAAGATTATCTAAAATACTTTAGGTATGGCGATTTTGTGTCTACCTACCTACTTGTATATTTATCAAGTCACGATCTTATTCATTAATATGAATGAATGCATTTTAAAATGCACGGTAGATTAATTAAATACGACGGTTTCTTACTGTGACGTCATTCGTTGATCGAAGATAATTTTATTAAGTAGATGCTATCATAATACCATATTTAATTTATAATAAGTTGAATAGGAATTTTACCATCGATTCCTAGTAAGTTGGGCTTGGCCAATGGATTGCTCTAGGCAATATCGTTACCAAAGTACATTTAAAACTTGCTGATTTTTTTAAAAGAGTGTCCGTGTAGTTTCTTGCCCGTTCTTCTCAATACCTACTGCGCTTTGGAATGGGAAACTGGCTTCGTCTTTCTGACTGACCGACCCCTTGACAACTCAAAAGTGCCTGTTATTGGTTTATTTGAAATAAATGCGTTATGAATTTGAGCTGATACCGTTGAACGCTACCTTGCAAATAAATATTATAGAACACTCTTTTGCCCTCGGCTTCGCCCTCGTGGATTTTAGAAAGTATCTTACGGGAACGTACTAAGGAAGCGAAGCGATGATCGCATACCTAAAAGCCGAGGAAAAGGTAATAAGCTCCTATCCTAGTTGGAAAAAACCTCAGTCCTGCATTTATTTCATCTTATAGCTCTTCTGTATGATTTTGAAAAACAAACAGAAAGCCCTTCTTATTGAGAATCTGAGAACTTACGCTAAACGTTCTAAAAGTTTCAGGGATTATACGTAAGTTTTAAAACTTAACTGTTTTCTTGTCGGTGTTCTTGCGTAGACCTCATTTAGCAGTGGTAGCCACTACGCACAGACGGAACTCGTACATGATGAGAGCGCGTCGCATGTACAACGCAACCTGCCAGGAAGCTGATATCGCCATTTTCAATACTAGTGTTACTAAATTAAAGAAAATTTTATCTAATTGCTTCTTCGAGCGTAAATAGTCATTTTTCTGTTTTGTTATAAATAGTGTTATTATCATTTTTTTGGTATGTTCATATGATTTAAGTATACATGTGGAAACTTGTAATTGGCCATATTTAAACTATTACTTACTGTATCTGTTTAGTTGGCTGTAAGTGTTCCTAAAAATAAAATTAATTAATAGGTAAGTTTAAGACCTAATAGGTTTCAGGACTGAGACACTAATATTATTCTCATTACCACGCTACTAACATGTAGGTAAAGGAGGAAAATGTATAAAAACATTTAACTACAGGATACCTTCGAAGGTCGAATCCAAAGATAAAATCTAAATACAATTTTATGACAGCATTCGCATAGTTTATTTATGATGAATTGTCTCACATATTTCCCTCATGCGGCAACACTAAGATGTCACAGTGTTGCCATCATAGCGGATTTCCCCAAGCAATTCAAAAAGTCTTTACGCTGTAGATTTCATAACCGTGGGTTATCCACGCTAATTTACATATATTACGGTCATCTTAAAAGTATTTGTATAATGAGAGAGAAATCCTACAGCCTATGCTATTCATTTTTGTTGTGGAGATCCCATCGCGTTTAAAGCAAAGGTTAGGTAGTTCTTACTACGGTCAAGTTCAAAGCATAATGCCTCTATAGGTACGAGCTTTTATTGCGCAAGTTGGAGTTCCTAACCGACTTACAGACTTGCTGCAAGTTTAAGCAAGTAAACCTATGAATAGATCAGCGTGTAGAAGTCAACTTGTTTAAACAATTTCGGATTACTTTCATTAGGGGAAAGATCGCGTATCGCGGCTGTGTCATGCACCTTTATGTATCAATCCTAGCTTAAAAGCATGTTGACAGGGTAACAAGGTCCAAGATGAAAATTTCCAACTTAAAAGTAGATTGACTAGGAAGACATGACAAGTACCTAGAGAAGTGATCAAAGAAATTGTATGAGTATGTAATGTAGTAGGTAGTTTTCTGCAAAAAGATTTCCGATATGTCCGAAAAAGATTGAAAGTTGACCCGTACCCTAATTGCGTAATACAACACAATCACAATCTGTTTCGATTTGAAACAGATTGCTAATCCATTGCTTCATAAGTTGGAAAAAAAATCTGCTCAACAACGTAAATAACGCAATGAATGTTGTTGAACTGTCAAAATGAAACAAATTAGGCATAATTGTTTACGAAAATAATTTACGCAATTAGGGTACCGAAGTAACACATCCACTAAAAGCGGAACAGTCAGTGCGATGACGCTGTGATGCATCATGTTGATACTATGTTATTAAATCGAAAGTCTTAATTAAAGCCTCTACTTATATTTCATACCGAAGGACGCCTAAATGCCCGTAATTTAAGACACATAAAGATGATTTAATTTAATAAAAATGCTGTGCCCGACGAAATACCTTACGAACGATGACCGCCAATTATGTTGTTATTTTTATTTCCATTTAAAAAGTATTCGTTATTTATCATGTAAATGTAGTAAGAAATAAAGTCATGTAGAATTATTAAATAGGAATTCTACTATCAATATATACCTACGTACTACTAACTGTCCTATTCATATTAGGTACCAGCTCATTACTCTCCCTCTGCAGACCAAAGGCACTCATCACCATGGCACGCTTGCTCGATTTCAGACTTATAATATGTAAATCCAGTACCTTAATTGCGTAATACAACACAATCACAATCTGTTTCGATTTGAAACAGATTGCTAATCCATTGCTTCATAAGTTGGAAAAAAAAAACAGTGGGACTCCGGGAGTAACGACAGAAGTGAAAACTTGAACAATTTTATTGTGCAGGAAATACTTTTAATGAGGTGTCGGTAACGGTAACAGTGTCGCGAGTTCAATTGTTTTTTCCCATCTCAAAAATGCCCAACGCGCCTAAAGAAGTTTTCACTTCAAAAATCTGCTCAACAACGTAAATAACACAATTAATTTAGTTGAAATGTCAAAATTAAACAAATTAGGCATAATTGTTTATGAAAATAAGTTACGCAATTAGGGCACAGGTTTCCTCAAGATGTTCTCCTTCGACGATGTTAGTAATGTCCAACATGAACTCAGTTACACACATGAATTGAAAGTCACATTGGTAGTGGTACCAAATTATCAAAAATAAAAATGTAGGACAATCTTCCTTTAATAACATTTCTAAAACGGAAGATGTGCCTGCTGTTAGAAAATGCGAGTAATTCAGCAGAATGGGCCGGAAGCAGCTGTAGTGAAATTACATACAATCGTTTAATTTTCCATGGGATTTACATATATAATCATGTTTCCATGGCTCTGTATCGAAATTGGAAGAGCTTGTAAATGCGACAAAGACATTTCTTCAATTGTTCACTCCATCTACACGATATGTAAAAAAACCCTGTCCGATTCGAAAGGGGCAAATAGGTACTGCATTACCAAAAATAATTTGTTATTATTATTGTCATTGACATTTACCTTGGGACCCTGGGGTCCCAGACCTTTGGAAAGCGTACGAGGGGCTGAAGCCAACTCGCATAGGCCCCTTAGGCGTTTTAATTAAATGAGGCACTATTATTGAAAATAAAAAAGTTATTGCTATTTAAAATTTACATTTTTTGTCGCAAAATGACCCCAAATGCATTAAAAATTAAAAAATTTCAACATAAGTTATGACTTGTAGATGATACCCGCTAAACGACAGCCGCCCGCGCCCCGTGTAAGAATCCCGGTAAAATTCCCCATTGAAAAAATATGTGGCGAATTATATTTTTTTCTTGAAAATTAAATAGACTCTCAATACGATACCTAACAACACCCTCACGGATCGGACAGGCTTTTTTTTACATGTTGTATACATATGAAACACTCGACCTACATCCTTTTCCTTTCCGGGAAAAAATCTTTCTTAATGATGCATTTCAAATGTTCCGTTAATATTCAGGTCTACCGATTAGCTAATTAAATAACGTCATATTTATATAAAAATCACAAAGAAAGGGGGACTCACTCCCACTGATGACTTTTAATGACATATAAATATGTCAGAGATGTACGAATCACATAAAAAAATGCAATACAGTTACTTTCAAATATGTATTTTTAATTTCCAAAAGGTATTTTTTCACATATTCATATAATGAAACTGATAAAACTAACACCAATGAAGTTCTTTGTTATGCAAATTATATGAACGTTTCACACATTTTTTTGCAAAATAAAACAGCATAGAACTTGAACCTGCTGGTTATCCGGTCATTGAACAAAACCATGCCAATATTTTATTTTATTGCAAAAACAATTATTTAATTTACCACTACCTACAGCAACTTGAGACCGGACTGCGAAGGCCTAGATTGCCCTTGGGTTGTGAGTTTTTGACGAAAAGTTACAAAATAAAAACGTCTCTCTCAATAATATAATTATTAATTGACACCTACATTATGACCGATGACCGAAAGAATATTTTCTTGATGCGTCTCAGATTGCAGAAATTGCCCTAACTCTCCAAATTTCTCAAGGTTTATTGTGATAATTCAAACAATCGGGCTCTTCTTCAAATGCGATAAAAATATAAAAATTTAACGCAGTTTTTATTTATTACCCTGGCAACATTAATAAACAGGATAGAATAAGTAGGTACCATAATATTGTCGACAGGATATTTATATCTTTAACTGCACCAGTTTATTTACTGCCGTTTCCTTGAAAACGAGTCGATCAAGAATAAAATTAAACTTACACAATGATAATACGAACAATTGCCATCTTTTAAGGTTTATTGTCATCGTAAACCGTTGAATAGACTTGCAGTTAATTAGGTTATTAGCTAATTAAATTGGTACGACTTTATTTTGGGCCATTACTTACACCGAAAGATTATTTTTATCAACGTATTCTTGAAACTTTCACTTAGAGTTTTAGTAGGTAACTACTTAGTATTTTTAATTAAATATATCAGCAATTTGAAAACTTTACATCAATATTAATAATCATTGTTTGAGTAAGTATGCATTGAGAATCTTGTGTATTTTCTCCATAAAATAAATATTTGCCATGCTTGTGTGAACTGTGTTATTACCTTATTCGTTAACTAAAAGATGAGGTATGAAAAAAATCACAGTAACAGAAACCCACCGAAACAATTTCTAATTAAATCCGACCTTGGCTACAAAACTTAAAAAGTCAACAACGCTTCTCAGTAGCCACAAACCAGTCATTGTTTTAAAAGCAATGAGTGTCAATCACTACAGACAGACGGACAGACAATCTTATGTTTAGTAAACTTGTATGACCGCCTGACCGACAGACAGACAAGTGAAACCTCCATGATTGATCAACTTTGCGCTTAACTGATTACTGATAATGATAACCATCCCGGTCTGATTGCATTTGATTTTGATATGCGTGTGGAGAAATGACAGGTGATAGTTAGGTTACACGTGTATTCGGTCTTCGAAAGTACTCGTATAGTGCACTTAGATTTAAGTGGATCGATAAGCTCTAGCCAACCAAGGCTAACCAATAATTATAGTCTGATTCCGAGAGACGGCTTTCATCCCTTTCAGTGCTCTCCTGTGCATTTTACTCGGCAAGGTAAATCTTGATTGATCCTTTGAGTTTGAGGAAATGTTTAATTAATCTTGTTCATCTAACAATTTCGAAAACTTACATTTTCCAAGAACAACAAATGATAGCAACGCTAACAGAACCGTAGCAACTGATAATAATACACAAAATGTTTTTGTATATTAGAGCTCGAAAAAACAAAGATAGTTTTAATGAATAAATATAGAAAGTCGTATACAGTAGTGTGGCCGATAAATTTGTCGTATCTAAATAAAGATCTGGTCGTAAAAACAGTCGGTCGATTACACGGCTCACTTAAATTGGATTGATTGAGTTCGGTATCGATGCAGGCCACATCACTCCAGTTTTACTCATTAAATTGTCAATGGTCTTAAAATTGATGATACATAATCGGACTATGTAAAAAAGTCTATAGGTCGGTGGTACCTACTCTTAATAAGTAATAAATTAAATTGGTCCTTATTTTTATTATTTTATTTCTCTTTTATATAGATTCTTTTCTTTTAGATTTCTGAATGTGAGAACGTTGTAGGCTGTAGACTTGTGGACCATTTTCTATTTTATTAAGTACCTGGTACTTGTTGATAGGCCTACACTGTCCTCCTGTAATTAGAAAACATTGAAGAAACCATTTATTTTTAAAAGACAACCGTGGAGTTTCTTGCCGGCTGTTCTCCGTAGGAAGCAACCAATTGGAACGATGCAACTAGCTTCTGATGTTTCAAGTGCTTGCCTTGTAGGTTTATGTGAAATAACATATTTTGTGTTTTTTAATACTTCGTAGTAACCCAGACTTAAAGTGAACTCAAGCAATATACTTTTGCTTTTCGACTTTTTGCAGCCGTTTTGTCATTAGTTTATTAAGTTAAAATATACCTATCTATTGATGAAACTAATATGACCGCCAATATTCTCTGCACGACGTTCAGCAATATTATGAATTGACCCTTTTTTCAACAGTGCTAACCAACCGCCTAATATCGTCATAAAAACTAGGGGTACTTAAAGGTGACATCATGAGCCTCCGGATCCAAGGACCAAATTTATAAACGATATTTTTGGTCCTTATTGATGGAAATTTTGTTTTGAAATTATTTGAAGTAATGACAGTAACATTGTATTCCTTATCCTAGCTCCAGCAGGTCTCTGCCGCGCCAACGAGCGGCTCCTGGTGTGCGGCTGTCCCCGGACGTGCCGGGATCCGGCGCCGAATTGTGCCGCTATATGCCGGACCGGTTGCTTTTGCGAAGATGGAGAGGTCCGGAACGATAACGGGATCTGTGTCAAACTGGCGGATTGTCCACCTATCCGTAAGTGGGAGCGAGAAATATTAGGTACTATTCTGCAATTATTTTTTACAGCTTTCAAATTAATTAAATGTTGTCCATGTTAGGTTCTAGGATCCGCAATTTAGCGATTGCACCGCAATGTCGCAATGGTTAATAAATTAATATCACCAAATCACGACATGTATAAAACAAATAAACATCGTAAACATTAATGCTGGAGCCGCATCTGCGTCTATCGTGACGAAGCTTCGCACAGTGATACGATTCACGTAGATGTGACCAACTATTATCGGTTATCGTCGCAATAGTTCGGGCTGCGTAGCACTTATCGCCCGGGTGGTGGTACATAATAAGTGTGGCACGTGGTCGAACTAGCGTTGGTCATTTCGATTGTTGTTTCAGGACTGCGTAGACGGTCTGTTGAAATAATGGAGAGCCATCTTGGGCTATCGAACGATAATTCGTTAAAATTATGAAGCCGCTAATATCAGCACCGCATTAGCGCGATAACTCAGTAGCGAGCAAAACATACGAAGCTTCGGCACGCAATGCTTTCTCACGATAGACGCAGATGTGGTCGCAGCATAAGACAAACGCTAAACAAATGACTTATATATAACTAATTATAATTTTGATTATTTGTAGTATTTGCGCAGCTTGATTAAAAATAACTTTAATTTGGACAAGCGTTATGCCATCATGATAAGCAAAAATATTTGTGTATTTTCCTGTGCGGATGTCCACAAGTTCATACTGTACTCATAAAGTTATAAATAACATTTTTTTTAATGAACTAACAGATTTTGACAACTTGGTGAATGGTTAAATTGCTAAAGATAAATAAGGTTTTTATAATTCTATACAACATGCTTTAAAGTACCATTTAAAAACGAGTAGCGATATTTAAATTAAATTTTCTAAATAAAAAAATATATATATTAAAAAATTCACCATGAACACTTGCATGACGTCAGCTACCTATCATTTCCGTCTGATGTTAGGGATTGACACTATTAATAGCTCACTTTACCTTAGTTTTCATGGTGAGACTCTACAGAATATATCGGCTGCTACCATCTTTCCGACTTTTACTTCATCCAGATATACGAAATCAGAAGAACATAAACAGAACCCAATAAAATCCTTTATTTCTCTCAGTGTCAGCCTACAAGCAAGATACATCAGAACCTCGGCCCAACGGCGGCAAATGCCCTGCAAACGAGGAGTACAGGTACTGCGAACCTTGCAACAAGAGCTGTGACCAACCTAACCCCATGTGTCCAGCCCAGTGCAGCAGGGGCTGCTTCTGTAAGAGTGGGCTGTTGCGGGATCGGGATGGCAGATGTGTTGCCCCGGAAAAGTGCTCAAAACGTAAGATTCTTTTCATATTTAGACGACTGCCCAAAAAAGGAGTGTATTGTTTTCAGGGTTCATGTATGTATGAGATTTTCTTTATTCCACCATAACTTTTAAATGCCTGAACAGATTTGTTTATGTAGTAATAGTTAGAATCCTTACAAATGTAAATACATCATCCTGAGTACCTACACTGGCTACAATTTCTTAAAATTTTTCTAATGTAGTATGGCTCCATTTTAAAATGTGAAAAGAAACATGTTTTAAAATAAAACTTGTCACGAAAATTTACAAATTTAAAAACACATCTCAAAAGTTAAAAAAAACTAGTTGAATAAATAAATCCGTAATGACAATTTTATTTGTTCAACTAGTATTTTATTTTTTTTTGGCGGGGCTGTCGTGTTTTTTAATTAATTTTTGTAAGTCATTGGATTGCTAAAAAGCCGGAGGCCTGATACTTCCGCCTATGGATATCCGTAATACCACAGGCATCCATCGTAGGTGCATTACCACCTCAGAAACAAGGTGGGAATCACTCATTTGCCCGGAATTACGCCGGCGCCCATACCCTTCAAACTAGAACTTAAATAAATGCTGGTTAGTGACAGTAATAGGGTATGTAATGGTGGTGGTATTTTTCCGAACGAACTTCTTCACAGAGAAGTAGACTCTCTATATCTACTACTTTATTCTTCTTTCTGACATGATTCGAAATTAGTTCCAATTCGCTTTTGAATAAAAATTTAATAGCAGGCAATGCCTGCCAGTAACAGTGGTTCATAATTAAATTCCTGTACCCTAATTGCGTAATACACGATCAATCACAATCTGTTTCGATTTGAAACAGATTGCTAATCCATTGCTTCACAAGTTGGAAAAAAGCTCAACAACGTAATTATCGCAATGAATGTTGTTGAACTGTCAAAATGAAACAAATTAGTCATAATCGTTTACGAATATGAGTTACGCAATTAGGGTACTGGGCTGTGCTATCAATAAATTGGGTGAAGGAAAATTTCCAAAAAATAACGAGGATGTGGAATTTATCAACCGACCTTTTTCTGGAAAGTACAAAACAAACAAGGGAACAAAAAAAATTGAGGTTAATGCCATTGCTAATAACATAATTCAATGAGATATTTGTTTTATATTTCTTTCCACCACTTAATTTTTTAAACCTTTATGCTTCTGCTTTATTTACAGACACCAAATACTAGCTATAGTGAGCTAAGCTGCTTTCTTGCCAACGACCTACGCTTCTCTCGATCTTCTACCTTCATGCTGCGCTGTTTCTTCACTTACTTTTCAACGAAGAAGAATGTATTTCTTAAGTCTATACTATCTTTTTGTATTTTATACTTTCACTATCACCTTTTGTAAAGTAGGTTCTTGTATAAACGATTATGATCTGTTGTACCTAGCCATAATTATAGGTAAGTAGGTACGGCCAGCGACAAAAGTCTATTAGCACTGCTGCTTTTCAAGTTTATTCGATACAATTATTAGTATTGCAGAATTTCATATAACAGCTAAGAGTTATTATCTTTTTTTTTATCTTTCTTTCTTTTCATACCGATCCGATTTTGATAAAATTTTTAGCTCGTAATATAAAAACTGAAGTGTTAAGGCTCGTACTGACCAGCGCGATATCGCGGGCACTACAAGGGTCGCGCTGTCTGTAGCGCCCGCAATATCGCGCTGGTCTGCACAAGCCTTAAATCGACTTTGGTTGCGGATTTTGTATGTCTAGCTAGTTTTCTTTATCACTGTCTGTTCTGTAACTTGTGAACATTCACAGACTTATTAATGGATATTTATCTAAGTACATCTGAGGATATAAAAAAAAACAAATTTCATCATTGCTACTACTACTACCATACTACCAGCGACCAATCAATTAATCTACCTAGCCTTTTCCCAACTATGTTGGAGTCGCCATCCAGTTTAACCGTGCAAGTGAATACCAGTATTTTACATGGAGCGACTGCCTATTTGACCTCCACAATCCAGTTACTGGGTAATACGATACCCCTTAGTAAGACTGGCTGTCAGACTGTCGGGCTTCTGACGTCCTGTAACGACTGTCAAAGATCCACGAATGAGAGGGACCAACGGTTTAAGGTACTTTCCAACCGAGTCACGGAGGAGTCTCGGTACCCATGAGTATACTAGCAGCGACCGTAGAGCCCGTAATATGATATCTATCACGTCTGTAGTTTCGCTACTCAATTTAATTTGACCTTCTACACCTACAGTACTCCCAGCCCCAAACGCAACACAGTCCGAGATGACCTGTAAGGAACACCAGGTCTACAAGCTATGCGAGTCAATGGAGAAGACCTGTAGCAAGCCCAATCCCAGGTTCCCATCGCCGTGCAAGATGGGCTGTTTCTGCGAAGAGGGGTACGTTAAGTCCCCAAACGGTCAATGTGTCAAGCTAGAGGAATGTCCTAAAGGTAACTGGGATATACTAAATGGTGTTCATGCAAATTTTTATAACAGTGGTCCTTCTGTAATTTTTAACGAATAATGCCAACAATTTGAACAGATGCAATGGTCAGATTGACGTCCTGATGGTTGATGTCAAATTTATGGACACACAGTAGGTTTGTCTGCTGTGTTTTCAAAATATACCTACAAAGCATAGTAAAACTCCTGTAAAGTCTTCAATGTATCATTTTCTTGAAGTACGTCTTTCTTCTTGCCAAACTATTATATTATATTAACTTTAAAATGGATATTGTTTTCGTTGTGATCCCTGAACGTCTACTATATATCTAGCCATTATGTTTTTACACATTTAGAAGTGACATTCTCTTCGTTTATGTATCGAAACGGAGAACCGGGAGAAGAAACAAACCTATTATAGTTTGACCGAGACCGCTGTTCCACGCCTTAATAATGCGCGGCGAGGAGCACCGTTGACGAATGAGCAGCGGTCGGGACGTCGCGCGCGTTGAGCGTTGACAAATGAGCGACCTGACCTGACCCCCGTCTCGCCGCGCACAAACGTAAGGCGCGGAACAGCGGTCTCGGTAAAACTATAGTTAAAGCGCTACAAGGATCTTTTGGCGCTTGACTAACATTGACAGGAGGGCGCTGTTGGTGAACATTTGTGATAATGTTTTGTGAAATTCTATTGAAACAACAAGATGGCGGTATTAGTTCCGATATTGGCCATGCGCCAAAAGATCCTTGTGTAGGTACAACTATGCAAATAAATGACTGCACGTGTTCATATTCTATAAAACTTTTTTGCACTTCTATGTTTTGTTAACATATCAATTTATTTATAACTTAAATCATAATAAAAAAGAATTATTTGAGTTTTAGTCAAAAACTTTGTTTTCTAAAATGATATTTTGACTGTTCTTAATTTAGTATTTATTTATTGAAGTAGTGTTAAGATAATTATTAAGAAAAACATAAATAAATTGTTAAATACATTATTTCCCAGTTTCTTCTTTCTTTTCCTATGTATGTTCTTATAACTATTTGGAAAACTTATTTTATTCTCTTTCAAGAAAAAGGGATTCAAGACTTTGCCAAGTAAATGGATAGGATGCATCTTCTGTTTTCTATCTTACCCTTATTTCTTCAAAAGATGGCAGTAGACCGATGGTAAGAAATGTCCCAAACCGGAGACAAGCTGGCACACCTTTAAAAGCATCGAATCACCATCCAATCAATCTGCCTAGCTTTTTCCCAACTATATTGTGTCCGTTTCCAGTCTTAGAACCGGATGCAACCAATATTTTTACATGGACTGACTGCCTATCTGACCTCTATAATCCAGTAACTGGGTAACACGATTCCCCTTGGTAAGACTGGTTGTCAGATTTTAGGCTTCTGACTACCCGTAACGACTGTCAAAGATCTACGAATGATAACCAGAACCAACGGCTTAACTGGCTTTCCGAAGCACGGAGGGTAGTATGCATGTATGTATACCGATTAATCGATTCACATGTGAAAGACAGAAAAAAAGAAAACAGAAAGAAAACAAAGTTATTTGGGACACGCACAACATTAAAACTAAGAAAATTATAAAAACAATAACTATTTCAGAAAATATATGTATATATCTTTTTAAATAAAAAAATATGGACCTATATGTTACTGGCACAATAACAATCACCATGCTTAGTAACTACCAAGTTATTAATTGTAATTGGCTGCATTTATTTTTTTCGTAGGAATAGGTGAAGGAAGGCGAGCTGCAAGCTGACCAATTTCGAGTTTGACAAGAGGATTCTTGTCAAACTCGAAATTAATTAACTGTCTTCATCACAATATAGACAGAGGATCATTAGACATACTTACACTAAATACAATAATTAGCATCTGATATAACAAGCACGATATTTCATAATGAGTTCCACACGGCTGGTTGCTAAACTCATTTCTCAATCAGATGTTACTCTTTTTTTTATGAAAACTATGTGGGTAGTTGAATAATGAACAATATGTAAAACTTATAAGAACTTGTTATCGAACTTGATATCGGTGCGTGCAAGACTAGCGGAAGCAGATGCAATACGTAGAGTTGTATAGGGCATCATATGAACCGAGATACAAAAAGATTATATAGTCGTCACCTGCCATCCTTTTCCCAATTAGGTTGGGGTCAGCTTCCAGTTTAACCACAGTTAGTTCACTCCGCATTTTGAAGCTATAATAAGTACGCGGCGGGCTACGATTAATTTCAATTCAATATTAGTGGCTTTTGTGGACATGATAATTATTCAGATTTATTACAGTTGTAATAGCAATCATGTAATTGCGTTTAATTAAAATAGGTTTTCTATTTTGTAAATTTGTGAGACCGCTGTAGGCTTAGTGGACTGTAGATCTTTTGACAATGTTTTATTTTGTAAAGTACCTGGTACTTATTGAAAGACCTACACTGTCCTCCCATACCTAGTAACACTGTTGTTTGAAAATATTGTAAAAGCAAATTATTAAAAGAGCAACCATGGAGTTTCTTTCCGGCTATTGTCCATAGGAAACGACCAACTGGAACCGTGCAGCTATCTTCTGATGTTTCATAAATGCCCATGTAGGTTTATGTGAAATAAAATATTTTGAATTTTGGCTCGACTTGTTGGGCCAATTCAGTAAGTGTAACGTTAAGACCAGGCACTCCAAACACAATTTCCACGCAAACTCCGCCCCAATGCACCCCACCACTCCACTTTGTGCTAAACGCTAACATATCAGTAATAAAGTTGAATATCGCGTGCGCTCTTTGGTCGTGTTCAAGCACGGAACTAAATGTCGTAAGTCTCAATTCTTATTATTTCGTCTATAACTAAATTAATAATTGATTTAGAGAAAAAATATCCTATATTTGGATAATAAACTATAATTCCTAACTGTCAATAATTATTTTAGACATAAAAGCCGAGTAATCTTGTTTTTGTTTCAAATAATCTTTAAAAAAGACATGATTTTCGAATAAAAAATGGATCGAGCGAAAATGTTCCAATTACGTAACTGTCTTTTAATTGGAAAGAAAAAGGTACAATAAATCATATACTAAAGTTCCATTTTGATTGTTTGTGTGACTTATTCAGAATATTAATGCAAATTAACATACAATTTAGGGAGCCTCCTCTTAAGATCTAAGTGTTACCCGATAGAAATAGAGGCAACTTCTAGGTGAATATAACGGTAGGTAATTAGTGCTGTGAGACCGGAATTGCGCTTTATAGTGTCGTAGCAAGAGTAGCTTGATTTTGCGGAGTGAGCCATCTGTATTAATCCATGGTTTACCTAACTGGATGCAGCTGAATAGCAGCGGAAAAGATCTGATAGAGCAAAATAATTATTTCCCACTCTCTTTTTCACCAGGCTATATTCTCTTCAACTGCATAACTAAGTTCCTAATTAGTAGATAGAAGATACTTAGTAGTTTTCGGACCTAAGGTTAAGACGCTGCCTTACTAAGCAATAAAAACTTCTTAATAATAAAAAATCTTTTCTAGTAAACTATTGAAAAAAAAATACAATCAATACGCAAAATAAGTAAGTAGTACCTGCCTGTAGTAGTGAAAATAGATAAGTATATCGTCCAGGTATACAATACGGCCGATACAACTCGGCAGTTCCGAACTTCGCAGAGAAGGCTCCGCAATAAAAAAATTTAGGAAGCAAATGGTGACATGAGGCGAGTGTGAGTGAGAGAACATGCGCGAAAGTTCGTTGAGCCTATGTTCAGACCTGCCAAGATATATCGGCCGTATCGTACCAAAGTTGTATAACATTCCCGAGGCTGTGAAAATAGAAAAAACGAATTTTACCAAATATGAGACCTACCTAGATCGATTTTCGCCCCCGTAAACCTATATTGCAACATTCATCAAAATCGTTAGAGCCGTTTTTGAGAACGTGATTACAAATATTATAAATATATTGAAATATTGCTTATTTAATGGTATAGGACGAAAATACAACAGCAGAATTTATCCTATTTTGCCACGATTCCTGCAATCTGCGTGTGTAAAAGAAACAGTAATGACCGACTAGCCAGTGTAATAGATATTAAGTAGGCAAGGTGTAGAAGCCTGATCACTAATGTTGGCCTAGTCTAGTCGGATAAATGAATGTGTGTAGGAAGCCTTGAGAAACAATAAATAATATTCGACTTACGGTTATGTCAGTTCAGAATCACAGTAGGTACTTACACGGTTACATACACAATATTACGAATTATATAGGTAAATACTAGCTTTTGCACACGCCTTCGTCCGAATGGAGACTGAAAGTCATCCCACGAGAACGTACTACCCGGACAGAAAGTATCATATGTGTTAATACAGATTTTAAATTATAAATGTGTGCTAAATTTTATCTATAAATTCGTTCAGCCATTTTTGCTTGATTGAGCAACAAATAAACAAACTCACTTTTGAATTTATAATATTATTTAGGTTAGGTTAGGTTATTTATCATCATAAATATTATAATAGTAGCCTACAAAACCAATTCATTACCAAACACAACACACCAAACATAGTCCACCAATCAATCAACATTATTTTTCCAGCTCAGGTAAAGACTGGTCCAACAACTCCATCAACTCCAGCTCAGGCAAAGATTGGTCCAGCAAATCCACCTAAGTTTAAAGTCCAGCTTCTTATTGACCCAATGTTCCAAGATTTTCAACCATCCTACCACAACCCATCCGTGGAAGACTGCGCCCCAGACGAGGAATACTTCTCCTGCGGATGGTGCGAGCCCAGCTGTTCACAGCCATCCCCCTCTTGTCCTAACAAGGTCTGCATCAGGGGATGTCTGTGCCGCCCTCCATTACTGAGGCATCATACTGGATTCTGTGTGGAACCGAAGGAATGCTTTCCAGGTAAGAATTTTACATTAGAACATAATGAAGTAACATAGGATCAAAAACTGATAGTAGCGAGTATTATAAAAATCCCTCGACATAATATAATTAGGGAAGTACTAGGTTTTTTTTTTCACCTACGCTGTCCCACTGCTGAGCAAAGGCCTCCCCCAAATCCTTCCATGCATCCTTTTCCAGGGCCACCTCCATCCAAACCCTGCGGTACGCGTCTAGGTCGTCTCGCCACCTCTTCTTGGGCTGGCCTCGGCGCCACCGTCCATCCTCAGGCACCCACCGTGTGGAGACTGTTGCCCAACGGTCACGATGCATGCGGCTGACAGGACTTTGTTTAATACTGGAAAATTATTATAACACCATCCACATAGACTAAATGGGAAAAATACGTATTATTGAAGCTAACTCAAAAACTAAGTACTATATGGAACCAACCAACCACGCAAGCTTCTTCTACCAGATGAAAAAAAACACGAAAATATCGAAGAATAAACATAAAAAAACTTAAAGTCGAACAAAGAACCTCCTCCTTTTTGGTCTGTTAAAAATGCCCCGAATGTGATGCTGATGATGTTGCAATAGCGGACTAATGATAAACTCTAAAAGATTTGAGTTCTAACCTACTTAGTTTAAAAGTGCTACTGACGTCATTCCAGGCCGCAACGAAAAGAGACTTAAACCTGCACCCTAATTGCGTCCTAAACTGCCCTAACTTCGCCTGGCGTCCTAAGTTTGGCTTTGAGTTGTCATAGAGAACTTTAAGTTTCGATTGCCGTACAAGTAAAATGAAAAAGATATTACAACTTTTTCATCATAGGCAAACTTAGGATGCCAGGCGAAGTTAGGGCAGTTTACCGGTAACACACGATCAATCATAATCTAAATCATTTTGAAGGATATTGCTAATCCATTGCTTCATATATTCGAAAAATGTGTCTGCTCAACAACATAATTAACGCAATTAGGGTGTCGGTAAGAACCTAATTGCGTAACACACATAAAATGTCAATTGATCGCAATGGGTTTCATTTTAACAGTTCACTCACGTCCATTGCGTTATTCAGGTTGTTGAGCAGACGAATTTTATAAACCTATGACGTAATGGATTAGCAATGAAATGACCTACAAGTAGTTATTCCGGGTCTGGCTGTTTGTGTATGTGAGTTTAAATGTTTGTAAACGCACCCACAATACAGGAGAAATTCCTCGGATTCAAAGTGTTACGCAATTAGTGTGCTGATTTATATCACTACTCATATGCAAAGGTACATTTCATATATTGCTTTACACATCATTTTCACTTTTATGTAAACGGATATTAGCTTACCCACGTCGTGAATATATACATTGATCTTTTTAACTTTAATTCACTAACGGATTCACTGGTACACAATATCAATCACCACCACCACTGTCACAAGATCCTCTTACTTATCACCAAACAATGTCAATGTGGAACATCCCCATTCATAACCTCTGCTGTCAGACCCCCGCCATAGATCAGCTGTAACATTGTTCGTCGTGTTATTATGTGGGTGCAGTATTTATGTGACAACTGTGAACTTGGCTCTATTCTGCGTGCACGCATCGATCACGCCCTTATGACTGGACGAATCCTGATCTTGAACTTAGATTTTATTTACAACTTTCTGATCTTTTCGTTTTGTTCATAGTTTCCTTTTGGGTTTCAAAGTATTGAGTACTTAAGTTTAGAACAGCAAAGTTATAGGTAGAGTAGGTGTCGATTTATAGAGCTAAATCCGATCATAGAAAATAAATAGGCTTAGTAGCATAAAACAGTTTTATTTAAAATACATTCTGATGAGAAGTTATTTATAACTTCTCTCTTATTGTCATCATTGCCAAAATCCCGTTGAAGACATAAAATATTTTCAAGATTAAATTTGAAAAATTATATTAAATGAATTTTTATGAAATACCTTCCGTATAGAAACGGGTCGTGTCGCGACGACATGTCGCATGCAGCTGCCGCCTGCAGTCGGCTACGAAATTGTACCTTTACCACCAATTTTGAAAACGTCAAAGTTCTCTATCAAACAATCGAGAACCTACAAACGACCGATCCGCTAAAAACGTACACAAAGGCACAATCAAACGATCTGACGCAAAATAACGATGATTCAATGCTAACTCCCACATTTTATGCCTCAATTGTTTTAGGGATAAAAAGGACGAGAAAGTTCGCGACAGTCAGCTCATAAAATCGTTAATAAGTGGCTTGAGAGGCGAGCCATGTTCGGTGGCACTCGTAAATTTTTATACACTTATTTTGTTGAAAACCAAATCCGAAAATTGGGGATTTGTTTCCTAAATTATCTGCTTTTACACTCGCAACTTCCATTTGAATTCCATGGCTTATATTGTTTGAGCAACCTTATTATAGCTTCGATTGGAACTTTAAATTGATTCAGTTTTAAACTCAATTTGTCGTGAATGATCTGATTTTGGCAGGATTGCGTTTGGTAATATTCCGACTTCGACAGAGCTTGTAAATATTGACAATTCAAAAAGCATTGAACTTAGATTACCTAACAATAACAAACTTATAGCTGACGAAAGTAGAAATATTTTTAATCTGCAGTATGTTCAAGAATTTCACTTGTTGTTTTGGGCATAAAACCTGAGGAAACTTCGAAATCCGGGACAAAACATTTTGTAAGAAGAGAAAAATGTGTGACACGAAATGAGGCTCTTAAAAAGTACGACCTAAAAACGGGGCACATGCATTAACGAGACAAGATCTCCTATTCTGTAAACTCTTGAATGTAAACGTAGTGTAGGATGCTCCCTGACTTGTGAATGGTACTTCGTCGTCGTTCAAATTAAAACACGTCCCACCATCTCGCTATTTTTTTCTTTTTCGGAGTGAGCGGGAGTCGACACTTGATTACAAAGGAGGAATTTCTTCATTTTTTTATCACTACAGGTAGTGCTTTGAATATTCAAACTACTATATCTACTGGAAAAGATCTCGGTGTGGTTCATAATATTATAGAATATTCTTTATTTCAGTGGGTGATGTTTAATAGTGAATTAATGACTGAGGGACTCACTGCTCATAAAAATCTAACTATGACTACCAATCCGTCTGCTAAGCAAAATGGCAGAGATTATGACAGCCTCTTCAGCCTCCCCAAATTAGGATTCTTCTTCTTTTCATGTAGCTGGAAATTATGTACTTGATTATTATGAGTTGAACCCAGAACGCTTAGCATGACCACAATAGAAACGGGTTTTGTCGATGGAAGAATAGACAAAGTGACAGATTGTGATTTATTATCTGTCATTTTGTCTATTCTTCTGTAGAAAACCCGTACCCTAATTGCGTAACTTATTTTCGTAAACGATTATGCCTAATTTGTTTCATTTTGACAGTTCAACAACATTCACTGCGTTATTTACGTTGTGGAGCAGATTTTTTTTTCCAACTTATGAAGCAATGGATTAGCAATCTGTTTCAAATCGAAACCCATTGTGATTGTGTTGTATTACGCAATTAGGGTACCTACCGTTTCTATGGTTGTCATGCTACTCATGCAATAGATGACTAGTTTATTCGCGTCATCAGTTAGGTTTTTTGGGGCAGGAGAATGATAATGCTCTATATCAGCCCATTTTTAACAATCTACGTTTACGAGCAGATGATATATACCTTATCTGCGTCTGCCTTAGACTAATACCAGTATAACGTGACATTGTTGCCCCAAATGCGTCGATTAGTTGATTTTTATAAACTAATAGGCGCGAAGCAGGTCTGTCTTCTCTCATTCCCCCTTTATCTTCTAGAGAAATGCAATGACCCCAACGAGGAGTTCGTCTGCCTCTTCGGATGCGAGCTCCGCTGTGACAAGCGCTGTGAGAGCCCGCGCTACTGTATGCTTGGCTGCTACTGCAGGATAGGACTACTGCGGGATAGCTCTGGTCTTTGCGTCGACAAGGATAAGTGCTCCAACAGCACCGTCACTGATGTTAAGGGTACAGCTGTTCATTTGAAGAAAAAGGTTTAAAATTATGCTACCTGTTGAGTGAAAGTTAGCTTGGGTATGGCAAAGTCTGAATAAAATTTTAAGGAGTAGTATGTAGCGCAAGTCAGTCAGATACCTAGACTACCTAGAAAGCCCTAATACTAATACCTAGAAAGAAAAAAAGAAAAACCGTACCCTAATTACGTAAATTATTTTCGTAAACGATTATGATTATGATGTTCAACAACATTAATTGCGTTATTTATGTTGTAGAGCAGCTTTTTTTTCAACTTATGAAGCAATGGATTAGCAATCTGTTTCAAATCGAAACAAATTGTGATTGATCGTGTATTACGCAATTAGGGTACGGGTGTCAGAGTTCAACTTATGAAGCAATAGATTAGCAATCTGTTTCAAATCGAAACAGATTGTGATTGATCGTGTATTACGCAATTAGGGTACAGGTTGATTTGTCAAAGAAATACGTGCATACAAAAAGTACCTATTACTAATTTATTTTAGTACTTATCTAAGTAGATAGATACTTCGTGTCTTATTTATTTTAGTTAGTCACGCTATTACAGTAAGTAGGTAGGTAGGTATGATTATTATTTGTGTGATATTGGCTGTTCATGCCATCATAAACAGCTAGATATCATTATGTAGCATATGTAAGTTACTTTTACATGTGATAGGTACCTCCCTGAATAATGTAAGTATCTCATAAAAAGGTGTCTATTAAAGTACTAAGTGGGTATAATTATGTACTTATTTATCGCTGTATTATTTAATTCCCATGACGAAGAATGTATCTAAGTAGGTATTCGTATTGTGATTATCGATGTTTTTTTAGGCCAAGTTATCTACCTAATTTAACCTAAGTATTTACGTAGGTAAGCTATAGGTACTTACAATTTTGTGATTGTAAAAATAATGTTCGATATATGGGTAAAAAGTAGGTAGGTATATAGTTGTAGTAAATGTAAGTATAAAATATGTAGAAAAGAAGAAAATTATGTTAAAATAAAAATAGTCTAAGTAAATAACGTCTCATACATATTTATCTATTTTTCGTATAATGTGTAAATGAATGAAACATGAGAGACAATTAGTGTTCTAAAGTACCTACTAGGAGAGTGAAAATAAAGATATAAAACAGTTCTTAACTTTTTTTTTTCTCAAAACCCTTGAGCTCCAGATTGGTAGGTAAGGTAAACCCGTATATACACTATTGATAGATGAATAAATAACTCAAGAAAAGTCACTGCGCACTGCAAGTTTCACAAAAAGCGGAAATCATCGACTGAAGTTACACACAATATACTGTCTCGCCTCACTACAATTCAAGACTACAATTCAAGCATCTTCAAATCTTTTATTTTACTGGACAATGGACGAAAAACATTTTAAAAAAAACAAAGCTCAAAAAGATTCTCTCCGGCGGGGAATCGAACCCCGGTCTCCCGCGTGACAGGCGGGGATACTTACCACTATACTACCGAAGATGTATTATGGTACGTAAAATAGCGGTGTAGAATGGTAAAGTTTTTGATTTTCGTTTAGAAATACACTTCAGGGATTCTAATGTTACTCGAACAGTTGTATTATCATTATTTTTATGAATATTTAAATGTTGACTAAATTAATAACTTATATTAGAGTCAATGAAATTATTATTGATTTATTTACATACATATATTTGCATTTATTTTCAAAATTATTTACTTGTGTCAGAAAATATTTTAAATTTATTTTCATGTTCTTAATTTCTGCACGATCACTTTCTTGTCACCGCCGAGTTGTTTATAATTTCGATGGCTTGCATTTCGGAATAGAAACTGAATTGATAAAAAACGATAATGAGTGAAAAACTAAAAGAATTACGTGAACGATCACAAAAAAGGAAGAAGTTGTTGGCGCAAACTGTTAGTATATTTAAGATTGTTTGTAACATAACCTAAAATCTATGCTAGGCTGTATAGAATCATGATAGATGTGTTGTTTTGATTTCAGCTTGGCGTATCAAGTGTGAGTGAGCTGCGGCATGCTTTGGGGGCTACATTGGACGTGCCGGCGAAGAAGCAGGCGGTTCCTGGCGTCGAAAACGAAGGCAGTGACAAACCAACAACTAAAGATCAACCTGATGAACTAGTTTATAAAGATTCCTCGACCTTCCTGAAGGTATGTTGTGTTTGTGTATATTTACGTTCTTAAAACAATAAGAAAAGTGGTATTCAAATGTTTATAATTGAAATGACCCCATGAATTGTAAAAATCATATTCATACTTTGGTAAGTAGGTAAGAAGCAAGCTATGAATGTACAATCATCTGGTTCAACTTAACTACTTGTTATGACTGTTATTGTACTTTTTATTACTAATATTCATAGAATTTCAATTTAAAAGATTCACTTTGAAGCAACAGTTTACAAAACCAAACATGACAACTAACTTATTTAATTGGTAATTTTTTTTTATCAACCAATGACAATGAAAATCTTATTGTTTATTGTTAATTAAAATGATAACACCAATTACATGAATTAACGTAGAGATTGAAACAAGTATAGTAAACAAAAATATTTTTAATACATGTAATAGAGGACAACCTAGCATACTTACTCTCACAAAACATCAGACATACACGCATAATTCTGCTCCATTCATCAGCAAACAGATCACATTCAAGATTGGTGGTCAGGAGGGCGTTAAGCATCCTTAAAGTACGACACACAGGGGACACAGCTTTAAATAACGGCGGCGCAGATTACGTCGATGGCTCAGGCGATGTCCTATGTAATTGTCGGGAACAAATAGCCGACAGAAAAGATCGTGGAGTTCGGGTCTGTCGATGCGTCCTCTAAGAGTTTTGCAGGCTACCGTGAGCTATAGAAAGCCTCGTCTAACCTCCAACGAGTTGAAGACCAAACTCTTAAGAGGTCTTAATCACAAGACAATAAAATTATTCTTTATCATCAGGGAACCCAATCATCAAACCCTCACAATGACTACTGCCAGCACTTCGTGGACACAGGCCAGAGACCGCAGAACTTTATCCGTGATGTCGGCCTCGCTGACCGCTTTGAAGAGTACCCCAAGTTGAGGGAACTGATTAAGCTTAAGGATGATCTGATTGCACAGACGGCTACTCCGCCTATGTATTTGAAATGTGATCTGAAGGTAAGTTATAGCACAGTATAAATTTAATATGGACAGTACAGAAACTACGTAGTAAACATTTGAAACTGAACACTCACACAGACGCCCTCATTGATGAGCTGTGCGGAACTGTCAGTTCTGCGTGCCGTGTCGAGATGAGTGGTCATCGCAATCGTTTTAAAAATGGTGTATAGGTAATTATGTCAACAAATAGCCTAGTTCCCATACTGTCCATATTTATATTGTGGTTATAGGGTAGGCAATAAAATGTCATTAAAATCTGAAACTTAAATTAGGCAGGACAATGTCATTAAAATCCATGATTACAGGCTTATTTCTTTGTGAATATGGGTTTGGTTCCTGTTACTTACAAGCAATTTTATTTGCAATCTTAATCCTGATTTCTTTGACTACCTTGCTCAAAAGCGTCTAAAAAGCTTAAAGTCCAAATACTCCTAAAAACAATTAAGTGTCTTGAGGACTTATGGTTTTTGTCTTACAAGCTAATGTTTACCATGCTGTGACAAAAGATATTATGCTAGTCAGCAGATTGGTAATATAACTTACAGCTCAGAAACTGTGCAGTAAGTTATGCAGTCTCCCAATGTGCTTAAGTTAAGTAACAGTCAAATATCAACTGAGAGAAACTAATCCCCACCATTGACACGAGAACCCTAGTCTAGGGATTTGTGTTTTAAACTTCATGAATGCCACCATTGTCTCTATTGTTTTTACCGACTGCCCCAGAAGGACGCTAATATTTTTCGACGGCTACAGAGCATGCCAAAGAAATAGACATACATACTATGTCTATTTCTTTGGCACGCTCTGTAGCCTAAACGGCTTGATGGATTTTAACATATGAGGTGACGTTAGATTCGTCTTAATTATGGAAGTGACATAGGCTATGTAATGTTTATATATTGAATCTGCAAATACAAAAAGGGTAGAGAGGTAGGTTTAAAAAAAAATACAACAATATTGGTACAATATCAAATAAAATCTGGTAATTAGTCAATTCCAAATATAAAAAGCTTGAAATAAAGTAAATTATTTAGAAAACAAAAATCCCAACTGCAAGTTTTTAAAATAATTTGCTTAATTTTTAATTATTATTTCTTTTTATTAATTATATTATTTGTGAAATAAATAAATACTAAACAATCTTCTATAAACGTTATAATAATCTCATCTCTAATCTTCTATTTACTTTTATTTATTAACTCCTGTCCCCAGACATTTGACCTGAAGCAGATGGGGAACAAATTCGACGTGATCCTGGTAGAGCCCCCGCTAGGGTCGGGCTGGCGCTGGCAGGATGTACTGGCGCTAGATCTGCAACAGATCGCTCAAGCCCGCTCCTTTATATTCCTGTGGTGTGGCAGCTCTGAAGGTAAGGCTTAAATCATCTCAAGAATAATTCCATAGTACATTTCTTTTTTACCTTTGTCATTAAACGGTACAGCATCTGTAGATTTTAACAAAGTATGGTTGTTTCCATCGAATGTATGTATTCAATGTATGTGCGCAATTATTTAATGAATTACAGGGCTATGTTTTATTGATTTTCAAGTTACGGTCAAAACATAATTCATCCACCTATTCAACTTTGACTTAGTGATTTCTGCGGTTGTTAACCCCAAGAACACGAAATGCTAGCAAGACTTACTTTAACTACAAACTAACCAACAGTTACAATCTTCACAGGTTTAGACATGGGCAGAGAATGCCTTAAAAAATGGGGCTTCCGTCGCTGCGAGGACATATGCTGGATAAAAACCAACATAAAAAATCCAGGACACTCCAAGAACCTTGAACATAACGCCGTCTTCCAAAGAACTAAGGAGCATTGTCTTATGGGCATAAAAGGCACGGTCCGAAGGTCTGTGGATGGAGACTTCATCCATGCCAATGTGGATATCGACCTGATCATATCTGAGGATCCTGAGTTTGGGAGTAGCGAGAAGCCCATTGAGATATTCCATATCATGGAGCATTTTTGTTTGGGGAGGAGAAGGTGAGATACGATTTTTGTTGCTAACAAGTTTTATTTCGAGACAAATGTCAAAAGATCAAAGACACGCATCGCGGGCGGATCGAGAACTAGCAATCGATCAGAAATATTATATGATTTGTATGGCCATTTTTGACAATACTGTTGGTTATCCTAGTTTTTGATTCCGCTAATTGGGACAGGTGGCAGACGTATGCCCGTTTTCACCTTCACTAAGTGACACTTAAATGAATCCCTAAATAAAAGTGCACTGTTGGATTTTCAACGCTAGGCCTAGCGCTGAGAGTTGAACATCCAACAATGCACTTTTATTTAAGTGTCACTTAGTGAAGGTGAAAAGGTCATTAGAAAAGCACTTGCATATTCGTGACTTTGTCAGTCTAACTGGCATTTCAAAGATCTAAAAAAGTATTTTATACTTTGGCAATTATAATAGTAATAACTTAGTTAATTGATTCAGGCGTGACCTTGCGGAAATCCACTATAAAAACAATAGACGTGGATATATTTAATAACTTTTCTGCTTAGCTATTTCTTAAGAGCCATAAAAAACCTTGAAAGAAATCGACACAGACTAGAACGCAGTCTGCGTTCAGCGGTCAGTGTGGCAACACGCCGTGTTAGAGTTCGCGACAAGTCAATCATCATCCTGAGGATGCCTCATTTGTAATAACTTGTATATCATCTTCCAGAATCCACTTATTCGGCCGCGACTCCACAATCCGACCAGGCTGGGTCACCATCGGCCATGAGCTCACCAACTCGAACTTCAACGCAGAGCTCTACGCGTCCTACTTCACTGAGGGCCGGGAGAGCACAGGCTGCACCGAGAGGATAGAGGCCCTCCGGCCTAAGAGCCCTCCTAACACCAGCAAGGGTGCTCGCCCTAGAGGCAGAGGGGGATTTAGAGGGAGGGGGCGGGGCAGAGGCGCGATTTAGTAGACGATTACCATTGGAGGATGAAGACGTAGCGTCATTGGTTCTACAAATGATGCTTAGAGATCCGATGGCGGTAAAGAAGTCGCTGTCATTATTTTCGGCGAAGGATCGCCGAAGGCCGACGTCCAATGGGAGAAGAGTTTGAAGAAGATGAAGTGAAGTGATTGATGGAATCGTCATTAAGACCCTTTTTAAAAATGTTGGGGTCGGCTGATGTGGTTCAGCGTTTCCCAACCTCCTAAGGTAGATTGACAAAATGATGGTTTTTGATGTTCCTTCCTAGGAATGAAGAGTACTGCAAAAGAACTGCATTTCTCTCAGCTAAAATGAAATTAATATTATGTTATTTTTATACTAGAATAATTAAACTTAAGCGTTGTATTTACTCATGATTTTGAATTGAACCAACATTGTTATTGACTATCAATTACATAAATTTTAAAGCTTTTAAGCCAGAAAATATTATACTTCCTGTCAAATATGCCATTTATTCTACAAGAAATCGGCGGCAGAGAAAAACAATCTGATAATCATCCATCTGTAGGTACCATCGCGGAAACCCATAAATAACTAACCACTTTGAAAAGAAAATCCCGTGCACACGACGACCACATCTGTTACCACCCCGGTTATATAGCGGCCGAGAACTGCAAGCAAGAATAGTCCTTACGGCGGTTAGTTATGGCTTTCCGAGATGGTATATATAATTGAGTACCAGCCAGTTAAAATTCTCACAAATATCGTTTTACTATGTCTGCTCTGATGGCAATTAATAATACCAAACCCAAAAATTGTCCTGCCTCTATATAAATAAAACCTCGAAGATTATTTTTTTCAACGTTTAATTTCCGTGTCGTAGTATGGAATTCGTGTACGAGTCCGGCTCGAACTTGGCCGGTTTTTGTTTGACTCAGCATGTCATATTATCATGTCACATATCTGCTAGCAAAAGTTCACTGTGTTTAAATTAAAGCAGGTTCTCCTATTTCATTTACTTACATGCACTACAGAACAAACTCATGATTCCTCAGGGCTGTTTTTCACGTTTCAAATGAAGTGAGTTACACACTACAATAATTCTATTTTCTTACACAAAAGCTTGGTTATAAACTGTCACAATAAGACAAGATTTGTTGCACATGTATTTTGATATGAACCAACATATTCGGCAGGGTGTTTGACTAATTATAATGATCTACAGATAGTGCCATCCACGAAGACGCGCCCCACTCCGCGATTACTGTTATGCAATTAAGCCTACGTTCGCACGGACGTAAAAATATCGCGGCGGGATTTTCAACTCATGGTGTTAAGCCGAGAGTTGAGAATTCAACACATTCCAGTGCATCTCAGCGCGTCGAAAAAACACTGTTGGATTTTCAACTCTCTGTGCTAAGCAGAACGTTGAAAATCCAGTGTGCGACAAAATCCCGCCGCGATATTTTTTACGTCTGTGCGAACTGCGAACGTAGACTTACTTTACGCTAGCGATTACTGTATTGTAAGCTGTACTTTTAGTACGGAGCGGAGCGGAGTGGGGCGCGTGTTCGTGGATGGCACTATCTATACGTAATCTAGGATATAAGAATTACAATGAGTATTTTGTGTATCGTGACTTAATAAACACGTTTTTAAAAACTTTGTTTTATTTGTGCCCGACTGAGTTTACGAAAAATATTCGTTCTAGCTCTTGGACTACACTTAAGTATTAAACTCATTTTCTAAACTAAGACGACTTAATCTGTGACTTAGTGAAAAACTACGACTAATTAGCGATAAAATTTGGGAGAAAACGGATCTTTGCTAGGTACCATAGCTTTTGAGATTTAATTGGCAGAAGATGGGGAGATGCTCCCCAGATCGGTCACTATAACTTTTGAACCAGTGAACGACAAATTCTGATATTTGGCGACTAATTAGCGACAATTTTTTTGTGTTAACAAAATTAAAATCCCTGATGTTGGCCATGCCAGTGACAGTCACACGCTGTATTATTATCACAAGTGCGTATACAAGTTTTATGAAAATTGATATAAGGTTTGATTTACAATACAGGGTGGTAGGGACGCCGGGGTTGCGGTTATTGTCCGAAAGGGTTACCGTGGCCCCTGACAATATTGGCAAATGAAGGGACACGGGTGGGTTAAATTCAGTAAGAGTCTGACACACAATCCCGTTCCACTCAAAGCGGGAGAAATTATTTCGCTGTCCCCGGCGAATAAAATGGTAATGTGCTAAGACTACGATAATTTTAAGGTGATTGCATATTCGATATTAAGAGGTCCGATTACACTCTGTCAATTTTTTTCATTCATTCCCTACGGTTATTTCAGAAGTTACAGATATTCTATTTCGCGAAGTCCGTTCGGCTTTGATTGTAGTAGTGACGTATCCCGACAAGCGCGCTTGTGTGTGTAAAAGTAGGTGACGTTAGCAAAAAAATCTGATATATTATAATATTCAAGTCGAGATTTAATAATCTAAATAAAATTTTGGTTTTAAAAGTATATACATTTTGTAAATAAATTAGATTAGGTTGCAATAAATACAAAAATATTAAGAATATGTAGGCATTTAATTAAGCATTGGTGTTACAGAATGAAAACGAAACAAGTAGGACTATTCAGTATTTTCAATCACTATCAGATAAATTTTCGATTTCCGATTCCGTTTTGCTGTCGTCAGAATCATCTTGTACATTGATTATAAATTCAAAATCGAGATCAAAATATTTCAAGTAGTCTTTTTCAATTTTTTCAACATGAGCACAAGTTTTTTGCCACGTTTTACTGCTAACTTGGCCCAAACTTTCATTGATCAGTCTTTCCGTATTCGTCATATTTTGCTCGATATTTTTAGATGCGACATAATTTTTAACGATCCCCCAAATATTTTCAATCGCATTTAATTCTGGGTGATAAGGGGGAAGGCGTAAGACATCAAAACCCTTGCTTTTTATAAAATCGTCAATCTTGTAGATTACGTGTTGGGCTTTGTACTTCTTTATTGTATCGTACAATTCCAATTTAAGAAGAGATTCATCAAATGCTATACCCTTATCCCTGAGCCATTGCTGCATATCGGCTTTCTTTGTAGATTGCGTCGGTAGTCGTTCAGCCCGTGTGTTGTGATAAGATGCATTGTCTAAGACAATGACAGAGCGCGGAAGTAAATTGGGTAGCAACTTTTCATTTAGCCATTTTACATAGTTATCATAGCTCATATTTGAATGATAATCACCAGCTGTTGAGTTGGCCTTATAAACCAAGGAAGCATTTTCAATAAAACCATCCTTGGTTCCCGCGTGCACTAAAATAAAGCGAGTGCCTGTGCTATTTTTTTTTTAAAACGGAGTTCTTTCCTTTTTTTTTGCCCAGGTGTTGTTTCGCTGTTTCGGGAGGTTCCTGCACAGGATAAGGCGGGAGGAAACGCCCGGGTGTCACCATTGTGTGGATCGCCCGGAGGACACGGTGGAGCATACGGTGGAGGTCTGCCCAGCTTGGGCGGAGCATCGCCGTGTCCTCGTGGAGGCGATCGGCGGCGGTGATCTCTCGCGTCCGGCCCTGGTTCAGGCCATGGTACGGAGCGAGAGGAAATGGGAGGCCGTCACCTCCTTCTGCGAAGCTGTAATGCTCGCGAAGGAGGAGGCGGAACGCGTGAGGGAAAGGCAAATTTCGCGCCCTCACGCCCCTAACCGCCGCAGGAGGAGACGCCCAGGGCGTCGGGAATCGCGGGGCGATTTTCGACCACCGTAGGCGCGGGCTTGCGAGCGGTGAGCAATGGGTGGCTCACCGTCCGATAAGGACCAGGCCCGGGTCGACGGCGCGTTGTGTTCCACGCGCGCCTCAAAGAGATGTCAGCAGATTTGAAGGGGTCCACTAGGGCCGATGCCTGCCGGGGTTGCGAAGAAAACCGAAAGGGAGATCGTGGCCCCCGGCAACAGGGCAACCGAAGGAACACGGGTGGGTTTTAGTCAGTAAGAGTCTGACACGCCCTCCCGCTCCGCCCAGAGCGGGAGAAGTTATTTGATGATTTCCCACCCTCAAAAAAAAAAAAAAAAAAAGGTGTTGTTTCGCACGTGTGTCGAAAGGACGTAGCTCTCATCGGTGTAGACAATGGGCCGACTTTGAGAGCGGTACTCTGTTATTTTTTTTAAATATTTTAAACGCCACATTTGTAGGTATATCATGACGCTCCGTCAAGACTTTACGGTTGTTCTCTGTTTTGCGTAAAAAGCTTGAAATAAAGTAAATTATTTAAAAAACAAAAATCCCAACTGCAAGTTTTTAAAATAATTTGCTTAATTTTTAATTATTATTTCTTTTTATTAATTATATTATTTGTGAAATAAATAAATACTAAACAATCTTCTATAAACGTTATAATAATCTCATCTCTAATCTTCTATTTACTTTTATTTATTAACTCCTGTCCCCAGACATTTGACCTGAAGCAGATGGGGAACAAATTCGACGTGATCCTGGTAGAGCCCCCGCTAGGGTCGGGCTGGCGCTGGCAGGATGTACTGGCGCTAGATCTGCAGCAGATCGCTCAAGCCCGCTCCTTTATATTCCTGTGGTGTGGCAGCTCTGAAGGTAAGGCTTAAATCATCTCAAGAATAATTCCATAGTACATTTCTTTTTTACCTTTGTCATTAAACGGTACAGCATCTGTAGATTTTAACAATGTATGGTTGTTTCCATCGAATGTATGTATTCAATGTATGTGCGCAATTATTTAATGAATTACAGGGCTATGTTTTATTGATTTTCAAGTTACGGTCAAAACATAATTCATCCACCTATTCAACTTTGACTTAGTGATTTCTGCGGTTGTTAACCCCAAGAACACGAAATGCTAGCAAGACTTACTTTAACTACAAACTAACCAACAGTTACAATCTTCACAGGTTTAGACATGGGCAGAGAATGCCTTAAAAAATGGGGCTTCCGTCGCTGCGAGGACATATGCTGGATAAAAACCAACATAAAAAATCCAGGACACTCCAAGAACCTTGAACATAACGCCGTCTTCCAAAGAACTAAGGAGCATTGTCTTATGGGCATAAAAGGCACGGTCCGAAGGTCTGTGGATGGAGACTTCATCCATGCCAATGTGGATATCGACCTGATCATATCTGAGGATCCTGAGTTTGGGAGTAGCGAGAAGCCCATTGAGATATTCCATATCATGGAGCATTTTTGTTTGGGGAGGAGAAGGTGAGATACGATTTTTGTTGCTAACAAGTTTTATTTCGAGACAAATGTCAAAAGATCAAAGACACGCATCGCGGGCGGATCGAGAACTAGCAATCGATCAGAAATATTATATGATTTGTATGGCCATTTTGACAATACTGTTGGTTATCCTAGTTTTTGATTCCGCTAATTGGGACAGGTGGCAGACTTATGCCCGTTTTCACCTTCACTAAGTGACACTTAAATGAATCCCTAAATAAAAGTGCACTGTTGGATTTTCAACGCTAGGCCTAGCGCTGAGAGTTGAACATCCAAGAATGCACTTTTATTTAAGTGTCACTTAGTGAAGGTGATAAGGTCATTAGAAAAGCACTTGCATATTCGTGACTTTGTCAGTCTAACTGGCATTTCAAAGATCTAAAAAAGTATTTTATACTTTGGCAATTATAATAGTAATAACTTAGTTAATTGATTCAGGCGTGACCTTGCGGAAATCCACTATAAAAACAATAGACGTAGATATATTTAGTAACTTTTCTGCTTAGCTATTTCTAAAGAACCATAAAAAACCCTGAAAGAAATCGACACAGACTAGAAAGCAGTCTGCGTTCAGCGGTCAGTGTGGCAACACGCCGTGTTAGAGTTCGCGACAAGTCAATCATCATCCTGAGGATGCCTCATTTGTAATAACTTGTATATCATCTTCCAGAATCCACTTATTCGGCCGCGACTCCACAATCCGACCAGGCTGGGTCACCATCGGCCATGAGCTCACCAACTCGAACTTCAACGCAGAGCTCTACGCGTCCTACTTCACTGAGGGCCGGGAGAGCACAGGCTGCACCGAGAGGATAGAGGCCCTCCGGCCTAAGAGCCCTCCTAACACCAGCAAGGGTGCTCGCCCTAGAGGCAGAGGGGGATTTAGAGGGAGGGGGCGGGGTAGAGGCGCGATTTAGTAGACGATTACCATTGGAGGATGAAGACGTAGCGTCATTGGTTCTACAAATGATGCTTAGAGATCCGATGGCGGTAAAGAAGTCGCTGTCATTATTTTCGGCGAAGGATCGCCGAAGGCCGACGTCCAATGGGAGAAGAGTTTGAAGAAGATGAAGTGAAGTGATTGATGGAATCGTCATTAAGACCCTTTTTAAAAATGTTGGGGTCGGCTGATGTGGTTCAGCGTTTCCCAACCTCCTAAGGTAGATTGACAAAATGATGGTTTTTGATGTTCCTTCCTAGGAATGAAGAGTACTACAAAACAACTGCATTTCTCTCAACTAAAATGAAATTAATATTATGTTATTTTTATACTAGAATAATTAAACTTAAGCGTTGTATTTACTCATGATTTTGAATTGAACCAACATTGTTATTGACTATCAATTACATCAATTTTAAAACTTCAACAAGCCAGAAAATATTATACTTCCTGTCAAATATGCAATTTGTTCTACAAGAAATCGGCGGCAGAGAAAAAAAATCTGATAATCATCCATCTGTAGGTACCATCGCGGAAACCCATAAATAACTAACCACTTTGAAAAGAAAATCCCGTGCACACGACGACCACATCTGTTACCACCCCGGTTATATAGCGGCCGAGAACTGCAAGCAAGAATAGTCCTTACGGCGGTTAGTTATGGCTTTCCGAGATGGTATATGTATATAATTGAGTACCAGCCAGTTCAAATTCTCACAAATATCGTTTTACTATGTCTGCTCTGATGGCAATTAATAATACCAAACCCAAAAATTGTCCTGCCTCTATATAAATAAAACCTCGAAGATTATTTTTTTCAACGTTTAATTTCCGTGTCGTAGTATGGAATTCGTGTACGAGTCCGGCTCGAACTTGGCCGGTTTTTGTTTGACTCAGCATGTCATATTATCATGTCACATATCTGCTAGCAAAAGTTCACTGTGTTTAAATTAAAGCAGGTTCTCCTATTTCATTTACTTACATGCACTACAGAACAAACTCATGATTCCTCAGGGCTGTTTTTCACGTTTCAAATGAAGTGAGTTACACACTACAATAATTCTATTTTCTTACACAAAAGCTTGGTTATAAACTGTCACAATAAGACAAGATTTGTTGCACATGTATTTTGATATGAACCAACATATTCGGCAGGGTGTTTGACTAATTATAATGTTCTACAGATAGTGCCATCCACGAAGACGCGCCCCACTTCGCGATTACTGTTATGCAATTAAGCCTACGTTCGCACGGACGTAAAAATATCGCGGCGGGATTTTCAACTCATGGTGTTAAGCCGAGAGTTGAGAATTCAACACATTCCAGTGCATCCCAGCGCGTCGAAAAAACACACTGTTGGATTTTCAACTCTCTGTGCTAAGCAGAACGTTGAAAATCCAGTGTGCGACAAAATCCCGCCGCGATATTTTTTACGTCTGTGCGAACTGCGAACGTAGGCTTACTTTACGCAAGCGATTACTGTATTGTAAGCTGTACTTTTAGTACGGAGCGGAGCGGAGTTGGACGCGTATTCGTGGATGGCACTATCTATACGCAATCTAGGATATAAGAATTACAATGAGTATTTTGTGTATCGTGACTTAATAAACACGTTTTTAAAAACTTTGTTTTATTTGTGCCCGACTGAGTTTACGAAAAATATTCGTTCTAGCTCTTGGACTACACTTAAGTATTAAACTCATTTTCTAAACTAAGACGACTTAATCTGTGACTTAGTGAAAAACTACGACTAATTAGCGATAAAATTTGGGAGAAAACGGATCTTTGCTAGGTACCATAGCTTTTGAGATTTAATTGGCAGAAGATGGGGAGATGCTCCCCAGATCGGTCACTATAACTTTTGAACCAGCGAACGACAAATTCTGATATTTGGCGACTAATTAGCGACAATTTTTTTGTGTTAACAAAATTAAAATCCCTGATGTTGGCCATGCCAGTGACAGTCACACGCTGTATTATTATCACAAGTGCGTATACAAGTTTTATGAAAATTGATATAAGGTTTGATTTACAATACAGGGTGGTAGGGACGCCGGGGTTGCGGTTATTGTCCGAAAGGGTTACCGTGGCCCCTGACAATATTGGCAAATGAAGGGACACGGGTGGGTTAAATTCAGTAAGAGTCTGACACACAATCCCGTTCCACTCAAAGCGGGAGAAATTATTTCGCTGTCCCCGGCGAATAAAATGGTAATGTGCTAAGACTACGATAATTTTAAGGTGATTGCATATTCGATATTAAGAGGTCCGATTACACTCTGTCAATTTTTTTCATTCATTCCCTACGGTTATTTCAGAAGTTACAGATATTCTATTTCGCGAAGTCCGTTCGGCTTTGATTGTAGTAGTGACGTATCCCGACAAGCGCGCTTGTGTGTGTAAAAGTAGGTGACGTTAGCAAAAAAATCTGATATATTATAATATTCAAGTCGAGATTTAATAATCTAAATAAAATTTTGGTTTTAAAAGTATATACATTTTGTAAATAAATTAGATTAGGTTGCAATAAATACAAAAATATTAAGAATATGTAGGCATTTAATTAAGCATTGGTGTTACAGAATGAAAACGAAACAAGTAGGACTATTCAGTATTTTCAATCACTATCAGATAAATTTTCGATTTCCGATTCCGTTTTGCTGTCGTCAGAATCATCTTGTACATTGATTATAAATTCAAAATCGAGATCAAAATATTTCAAGTAGTCTTTTTCAATTTTTTCAACATGAGCACAAGTTTTTTGCCACGTTTTACTGCTAACTTGGCCCAAACTTTCATTGATCAGTCTTTCCGTATTCGTCATATTTTGCTCGATATTTTTAGATGCGACATAATTTTTAACGATCCCCCAAATATTTTCAATCGCATTTAATTCTGGGTGATAAGGGGGAAGGCGTAAGACATCAAAACCCTTGCTTTTTATAAAATCGTCAATCTTGTAGATTACGTGTTGGGCTTTGTACTTCTTTATTGTATCGTACAATTCCAATTTAAGAAGAGATTCATCAAATGCTATACCCTTATCCCTGAGCCATTGCTGCATATCGGCTTTCTTTGTAGATTGCGTCGGTAGTCGTTCAGCCCGTGTGTTGTGATAAGATGCATTGTCTAAGACAATGACAGAGCGCGGAAGTAAATTGGGTAGCAACTTTTCATTTAGCCATTTTACATAGTTATCATAGCTCATATTTGAATGATAATCACCAGCTGTTGAGTTGGCCTTATAAACCAAGGAAGCATTTTCAATAAAACCATCCTTGGTTCCCGCGTGCACTAAAATAAAGCGAGTGCCTGTGCTATTTTTTTTTTAAAACGGAGTTCTTTCCTTTTTTTTTGCCCAGGTGTTGTTTCGCTGTTTCGGGAGGTTCCTGCACAGGATAAGGCGGGAGGAAACGCCCGGGTGTCACCATTGTGTGGATCGCCCGGAGGACACGGTGGAGCATACGGTGGAGGTCTGCCCAGCTTGGGCGGAGCATCGCCGTGTCCTCGTGGAGGCGATCGGCGGCGGTGATCTCTCGCGTCCGGCCCTGGTTCAGGCCATGGTACGGAGCGAGAGGAAATGGGAGGCCGTCACCTCCTTCTGCGAAGCTGTAATGCTCGCGAAGGAGGAGGCGGAACGCGTGAGGGAAAGGCAAATTTCGCGCCCTCACGCCCCTAACCGCCGCAGGAGGAGACGCCCAGGGCGTCGGGAATCGCGGGGCGATTTTCGACCACCGTAGGCGCGGGCTTGCGAGCGGTGAGCAATGGGTGGCTCACCGTCCGATAAGGACCAGGCCCGGGTCGACGGCGCGTTGTGTTCCACGCGCGCCTCAAAGAGATGTCAGCAGATTTGAAGGGGTCCACTAGGGCCGATGCCTGCCGGGGTTGCGAAGAAAACCGAAAGGGAGATCGTGACCCCCGGCAACAGGGCAACCGAAGGAACACGGGTGGGTTTTAGTCAGTAAGAGTCTGACACGCCCTCCCGCTCCGCCCAGAGCGGGAGAAGTTATTTGATGATTTCCCACCCTCAAAAAAAAAAAAAAAAAAAGGTGTTGTTTCGCACGTGTGTCGAAAGGACGTAGCTCTCATCGGTGTAGACAATGGGCCGACTTTGAGAGCGGTACTCTGTTATTTTTTTTAAATATTTTAAACGCCACATTTGTAGGTATATCATGACGCTCCGTCAAGACTTTACGGTTGTTCTCTGTTTTGCGTAAAAAGCTTGAAATAAAGTAAATTATTTAAAAAACAAAAATCCCAACTGCAAGTTTTTAAAATAATTTGCTTAATTTTTAATTATTATTTCTTTTTATTAATTATATTATTTGTGAAATAAATAAATACTAAACAATCTTCTATAAACGTTATAATAATCTCATCTCTAATCTTCTATTTACTTTTATTTATTAACTCCTGTCCCCAGACATTTGACCTGAAGCAGATGGGGAACAAATTCGACGTGATCCTGGTAGAGCCCCCGCTAGGGTCGGGCTGGCGCTGGCAGGATGTACTGGCGCTAGATCTGCAGCAGATCGCTCAAGCCCGCTCCTTTATATTCCTGTGGTGTGGCAGCTCTGAAGGTAAGGCTTAAATCATCTCAAGAATAATTCCATAGTACATTTCTTTTTTACCTTTGTCATTAAACGGTACAGCATCTGTAGATTTTAACAATGTATGGTTGTTTCCATCGAATGTATGTATTCAATGTATGTGCGCAATTATTTAATGAATTACAGGGCTATGTTTTATTGATTTTCAAGTTACGGTCAAAACATAATTCATCCACCTATTCAACTTTGACTTAGTGATTTCTGCGGTTGTTAACCCCAAGAACACGAAATGCTAGCAAGACTTACTTTAACTACAAACTAACCAACAGTTACAATCTTCACAGGTTTAGACATGGGCAGAGAATGCCTTAAAAAATGGGGCTTCCGTCGCTGCGAGGACATATGCTGGATAAAAACCAACATAAAAAATCCAGGACACTCCAAGAACCTTGAACATAACGCCGTCTTCCAAAGAACTAAGGAGCATTGTCTTATGGGCATAAAAGGCACGGTCCGAAGGTCTGTGGATGGAGACTTCATCCATGCCAATGTGGATATCGACCTGATCATATCTGAGGATCCTGAGTTTGGGAGTAGCGAGAAGCCCATTGAGATATTCCATATCATGGAGCATTTTTGTTTGGGGAGGAGAAGGTGAGATACGATTTTTGTTGCTAACAAGTTTTATTTCGAGACAAATGTCAAAAGATCAAAGACACGCATCGCGGGCGGATCGAGAACTAGCAATCGATCAGAAATATTATATGATTTGTATGGCCATTTTGACAATACTGTTGGTTATCCTAGTTTTTGATTCCGCTAATTGGGACAGGTGGCAGACTTATGCCCGTTTTCACCTTCACTAAGTGACACTTAAATGAATCCCTAAATAAAAGTGCACTGTTGGATTTTCAACGCTAGGCCTAGCGCTGAGAGTTGAACATCCAAGAATGCACTTTTATTTAAGTGTCACTTAGTGAAGGTGATAAGGTCATTAGAAAAGCACTTGCATATTCGTGACTTTGTCAGTCTAACTGGCATTTCAAAGATCTAAAAAAGTATTTTATACTTTGGCAATTATAATAGTAATAACTTAGTTAATTGATTCAGGCGTGACCTTGCGGAAATCCACTATAAAAACAATAGACGTAGATATATTTAGTAACTTTTCTGCTTAGCTATTTCTAAAGAACCATAAAAAACCCTGAAAGAAATCGACACAGACTAGAAAGCAGTCTGCGTTCAGCGGTCAGTGTGGCAACACGCCGTGTTAGAGTTCGCGACAAGTCAATCATCATCCTGAGGATGCCTCATTTGTAATAACTTGTATATCATCTTCCAGAATCCACTTATTCGGCCGCGACTCCACAATCCGACCAGGCTGGGTCACCATCGGCCATGAGCTCACCAACTCGAACTTCAACGCAGAGCTCTACGCGTCCTACTTCACTGAGGGCCGGGAGAGCACAGGCTGCACCGAGAGGATAGAGGCCCTCCGGCCTAAGAGCCCTCCTAACACCAGCAAGGGTGCTCGCCCTAGAGGCAGAGGGGGATTTAGAGGGAGGGGGCGGGGTAGAGGCGCGATTTAGTAGACGATTACCATTGGAGGATGAAGACGTAGCGTCATTGGTTCTACAAATGATGCTTAGAGATCCGATGGCGGTAAAGAAGTCGCTGTCATTATTTTCGGCGAAGGATCGCCGAAGGCCGACGTCCAATGGGAGAAGAGTTTGAAGAAGATGAAGTGAAGTGATTGATGGAATCGTCATTAAGACCCTTTTTAAAAATGTTGGGGTCGGCTGATGTGGTTCAGCGTTTCCCAACCTCCTAAGGTAGATTGACAAAATGATGGTTTTTGATGTTCCTTCCTAGGAATGAAGAGTACTACAAAACAACTGCATTTCTCTCAACTAAAATGAAATTAATATTATGTTATTTTTATACTAGAATAATTAAACTTAAGCGTTGTATTTACTCATGATTTTGAATTGAACCAACATTGTTATTGACTATCAATTACATCAATTTTAAAACTTCAACAAGCCAGAAAATATTATACTTCCTGTCAAATATGCAATTTGTTCTACAAGAAATCGGCGGCAGAGAAAAAAAATCTGATAATCATCCATCTGTAGGTACCATCGCGGAAACCCATAAATAACTAACCACTTTGAAAAGAAAATCCCGTGCACACGACGACCACATCTGTTACCACCCCGGTTATATAGCGGCCGAGAACTGCAAGCAAGAATAGTCCTTACGGCGGTTAGTTATGGCTTTCCGAGATGGTATATATAATTGAGTACCAGCCAGTTCAAATTCTCACAAATATCGTTTTACTATGTCTGCTCTGATGGCAATTAATAATACCAAACCCAAAAATTGTCCTGCCTCTATATAAATAAAACCTCGAAGATTATTTTTTTCAACGTTTAATTTCCGTGTCGTAGTATGGAATTCGTGTACGAGTCCGGCTCGAACTTGGCCGGTTTTTGTTTGACTCAGCATGTCATATTATCATGTCACATATCTGCTAGCAAAAGTTCACTGTGTTTAAATTAAAGCAGGTTCTCCTATTTCATTTACTTACATGCACTACAGAACAAACTCATGATTCCTCAGGGCTGTTTTTCACGTTTCAAATGAAGTGAGTTACACACTACAATAATTCTATTTTCTTACACAAAAGCTTGGTTATAAACTGTCACAATAAGACAAGATTTGTTGCACATGTATTTTGATATGAACCAACATATTCGGCAGGGTGTTTGACTAATTATAATGTTCTACAGATAGTGCCATCCACGAAGACGCGCCCCACTTCGCGATTACTGTTATGCAATTAAGCCTACGTTCGCACGGACGTAAAAATATCGCGGCGGGATTTTCAACTCATGGTGTTAAGCCGAGAGTTGAGAATTCAACACATTCCAGTGCATCTCAGCGCGTCGAAAAAACACTGTTGGATTTTCAACTCTCTGTGCTAAGCAGAACGTTGAAAATCCAGTGTGCGACAAAATCCCGCCGCGATATTTTTTACGTCTGTGCGAACTGCGAACGTAGACTTACTTTACGCTAGCGATTACTGTATTGTAAGCTGTACTTTTAGTACGGAGCGGAGCGGAGTGGGGCGCGTGTTCGTGGATGGCACTATCTATACGTAATCTAGGATATAAGAATTACAATGAGTATTTTGTGTATCGTGACTTAATAAACACGTTTTTAAAAACTTTGTTTTATTTGTGCCCGACTGAGTTTACGAAAAATATTCGTTCTAGCTCTTGGACTACACTTAAGTATTAAACTCATTTTCTAAACTAAGACGACTTAATCTGTGACTTAGTGAAAAACTACGACTAATTAGCGATAAAATTTGGGAGAAAACGGATCTTTGCTAGGTACCATAGCTTTTGAGATTTAATTGGCAGAAGATGGGGAGATGCTCCCCAGATCGGTCACTATAACTTTTGAACCAGTGAACGACAAATTCTGATATTTGGCGACTAATTAGCGACAATTTTTTTGTGTTAACAAAATTAAAATCCCTGATGTTGGCCATGCCAGTGACAGTCACACGCTGTATTATTATCACAAGTGCGTATACAAGTTTTATGAAAATTGATATAAGGTTTGATTTACAATACAGGGTGGTAGGGACGCCGGGGTTGCGGTTATTGTCCGAAAGGGTTACCGTGGCCCCTGACAATATTGGCAAATGAAGGGACACGGGTGGGTTAAATTCAGTAAGAGTCTGACACACAATCCCGTTCCACTCAAAGCGGGAGAAATTATTTCGCTGTCCCCGGCGAATAAAATGGTAATGTGCTAAGACTACGATAATTTTAAGGTGATTGCATATTCGATATTAAGAGGTCCGATTACACTCTGTCAATTTTTTTCATTCATTCCCTACGGTTATTTCAGAAGTTACAGATATTCTATTTCGCGAAGTCCGTTCGGCTTTGATTGTAGTAGTGACGTATCCCGACAAGCGCGCTTGTGTGTGTAAAAGTAGGTGACGTTAGCAAAAAAATCTGATATATTATAATATTCAAGTCGAGATTTAATAATCTAAATAAAATTTTGGTTTTAAAAGTATATACATTTTGTAAATAAATTAGATTAGGTTGCAATAAATACAAAAATATTAAGAATATGTAGGCATTTAATTAAGCATTGGTGTTACAGAATGGAAACGAAACAAGTAGGACTATTCAGTATTTTCAATCACTATCAGATAAATTTTCGATTTCCGATTCCGTTTTGCTGTCGTCAGAATCATCTTGTACATTGATTATAAATTCAAAATCGAGATCAAAATATTTCAAGTAGTCTTTTTCAATTTTTTCAACATGAGCACAAGTTTTTTGCCACGTTTTACTGCTAACTTGGCCCAAACTTTCATTGATCAGTCTTTCCGTATTCGTCATATTTTGCTCGATATTTTTAGATGCGACATAATTTTTAACGATCCCCCAAATATTTTCAATCGCATTTAATTCTGGGTGATAAGGGGGAAGGCGTAAGACATCAAAACCCTTGCTTTTTATAAAATCGTCAATCTTGTAGATTACGTGTTGGGCTTTGTACTTCTTTATTGTATCGTACAATTCCAATTTAAGAAGAGATTCATCAAATGCTATACCCTTATCCCTGAGCCATTGCTGCATATCGGCTTTCTTTGTAGATTGCGTCGGTAGTCGTTCAGCCCGTGTGTTGTGATAAGATGCATTGTCTAAGACAATGACAGAGCGCGGAAGTAAATTGGGTAGCAACTTTTCATTTAGCCATTTTACATAGTTATCATAGCTCATATTTGAATGATAATCACCAGCTGTTGAGTTGGCCTTATAAACCAAGGAAGCATTTTCAATAAAACCATCCTTGGTTCCCGCGTGCACTAAAATAAAGCGAGTGCCTGTGCTATTTTTTTTTTAAAACGGAGTTCTTTCCTTTTTTTTTGCCCAGGTGTTGTTTCGCACGTGTGTCGAAAGGACGTAGCTCTCATCGGTGTAGACAATGGGCCGACTTTGAGAGCGGTACTCTGTTATTTTTTTTAAATATTTTAAACGCCACATTTGTAGGTATATCATGACGCTCCGTCAAGACTTTACGGTTGTTCTCTGTTTTGCGTCACTTGTAACCTAATTTCAACAGTAACTTGCGAACAGTTTCTAAACAATCTTCGAATCCGATTTTTTCATTCAATGCTGTTCTTAACTTAGCTAATGTTGGAATTTCTTTATGGACAATATGGAAATCTTGTACAGTACTGCGAACCACATCGGCTGTAAAATTATCTATATCCACTTTATTATCTCGCTTTCTCCTTTTCTTCATAGGTGAAGTGAATTTTGATGAAGTGGTTGGCAATTCCTTCTCTTCTTTTAATATTCTTTGAACTGTTTTTTGGCTCACACCCGTAGCTTCAGCTGTACGGCGTGTAATGTCTCGTAAATGAGACAAATCACAGTTGAGTTCCATTAATGATTTTGTAAATTCATATTCTTCTCGCAGAAAATGATAAACACTAGCTATCATGTTTCGACCCTAAAACAAAATGTAATCAAAATAATTAAGTAATATAAACATTTTATAACACAAAAAAAACATTCATTTTATAAATACTGATATTGCTATATTAAGTATCTTTGTATAAAATTTTAATTGAAAACGTATAAATAAATATTACCTCACTATGGACAACTCTTCTTCGTTTTGTTGCCATGCTGACCTTACTCCGTGAAACAATTTGGCGCGAACTAAAAACCACTACTTATCCGGACCGTGTCCCGATCGACACTGAGCGCTCTCGAGGTTAAGCACCAGTGGTCTCGAACGTCATAGAGTGAGATCGGTAGAATTGCCAGCTAAAATCGGTATATTTGTACCCAAAATCGGTATTTGACAAAAAAAAATTCAATATTCAATAAAATTCGTTTATTTACATCGATCACTAATTAGTGATCGATGTTTATTTATTTAAAAAAAACTTACAGACTAATTTGTAACAATCATAATTATTTTTTATACCAATATTCTTTGGCCATAGCCGCGGTCATCTTCGAATTAATTTCAAAATCGTAACAATTAGCTGTAAAGAGTGTAGCTTAAAGAGTCGTTTTGAATGTAATAGACCAGTGATTGATTCGGTAGACAGCCTATTTCGCTGCTTTGTTTTTAAAAGATTAATATGTGAAAATATGCGTTCAACGTTAGCGGATGAATGGGGAAGTGATAAAATATTAAAGATGAAATTAGACAACAATGGAAACATTTGAGTTTCATCGCCACGCTTTAGTAAACTTACTTCATCCCAAAATAGTTACAGACTACATCATCAGGAAATGTTTTGATTTGTTCACAATTTCTTAAAATGCGCCACTTGTATCAATTTCCTGGAAATCATTGCTGTGAACAATATTGGGAAAGAGCCTACTCACAGGAACTATCGAAGCAGTTTTGCCAATTTTAAAATTTTTTGGATTCTAAACATTTTATTGGGTTATTTTTTAATGGAAACCGCGTGGTTATTTGCTTACAAGCTTCGATATAAAAATCTAGGCATCTGCATTTAAACAAATTTACTTGATCTGAGTTTAGATTTTCTGAACTACTTAGTAGTGTATTAGACGCAGCAGCACCATAGTATACGTCATTAATATCCATAAAATTTCTGGTATTCTTAAAATCAACATTTTCGATTGGAGTGCTAGTTAAATATTCTCTTTGTAAAAAACAATCAAAAATAGTTATTAATGTTCCAGTTATTTTTTCATATAAATTATGAATTTTCGGGTATTCTGCTTGCATTTCTTTATTTAAATCGGTAAATAATGGTAATACAAAATCAAAAAATTAGAATTAAAATAGTTTAAGAGCAGAGAGTTGTTCCAATATTCTCTTCACTGCTGCATGTACTGATAACCAGCGTGTTTGAGAGGGGTGAAGTATTTTATGTACTTTTAAGTCGCAAAACATTTGAAAATTTTTAAACTCTGCCACTCTTTTTGGGTTAGAAGAAAAGTAGTTGTAAATGTCTCTTACAAGATCCTCTATAAAACGTGGCAATTTGGTACAAGCATAATTATGACGCGCAAAGGTGAAACGAATGGCAGGCGCATTTAAGTATAAAAATGTTAGGAATTTCATTTTGCAGCAATGTTACAACAGAATTATTACGTCCCATCATTACGTTTGCCCCGTCAGATGCAAAACCTATTAGATTATCTTTATATGGAATATTATTGCTTCTAAAAAAATTTTCAATGTGTTCAAATAAGGTTGCTGCATTAGCTTCTTCTAATGGAATAAAGCTAAAAAACAATCTTTAATACGATTCATTTTCGCATATCTCACAACTAAGCACAAGTGTTTGGTCGTACTAAGATCAGTGGACTCGTCAATAATAAGCGAAAACTTAGTTTGCCCTAGATCTTCACATAAATTATTGAAACTTTCTTTACCTATAATATGATCAATTATGTCATGAGTTTTGGTTGAAGACATTGATATATAAAAACCCAAGATGCACAGTCTCGAATAAAAGTAACGCTCGAAAGTGTCCCGAAACTCTATCTCTGTCTCTTTCTATAAGCTACAAGCACATATTATTGCAAGTTCAACCTTACGCCAATTGTTTAAAGTTGTTATTTTAACGCAGGTACTTAAAGCAATAAAATTTTACGACCGACCGTGGTCGGTAGGACAAGATATTGAGTGGAGTCGAACATGACTTTTTTTTTTTCATCTTACGTTATTAGTTAGTATTTTAAGAGTTTGTAAAATTGTGTTTTAAACACATAAATATACTTTTATTTCTGCATAAATATGTTTTTGGGTAGCCTATGGGTATATAAAAAACAAATAATAACTGTTAAAATTGTTTATTCAAATATAAAGAACGAAGTTTTACGAAGACGTTTTATGCCTTTTAAAGTGACATACATATCTTCATCCAAAAATGCTCGGAACAAACGACGCTTGAATTATTCGACTTAAAAAAATCTTCTCGCCTTTGTTGGCTGACGATTGATGTCCATTCTCCACATCGTATTGGGTCACGAGGAAAACTAAAATATAAAAATTAGAAGTTTCCATGAAGTTTCTAATGTGACACTTACAGACTACAGACTACGCGACACTTCAGTCTATCCTTAGCATGCCGCATGTCGCGAACTCATAAGTTGGCCCATAAATGAATCGTTATACATCATAATATTTACGAACATTATAAAAATGTTAAATTGGCTACCTCCTGACCTACACGTTATGTAACGTAAATATATATATTTTTCAAAAACTACATACAAAAAAGGTTCAAAAGTACATAAATTTATTAATAAAAAGAAAAACAAACAAAAAAAATTAATCGACTCCACTTATTAGAACAGGGTCATTTTTATAATGCGACTAAAATAAAAAGGAGACTGTAATGCGTTGTTCTAACACTGACCAAGCAGCCATTGAAGTTAGCCGTATTTTACTTTGAGCGTTGAATGAAGTTTTTAGAAAAAATAAATCAAAATCACACATTGCTTGTTATAATCGGTCATAAAAACAACAAAAACTAGTCAATAAGTTTTTTACTTACCGAAAATACAATATCCCATCCTTTTTTAACCTTCTTGACGTAATATTTTTACAATTTCTCACAGAACACTTCGGCATTTTTAACGACTGCTTCCAGACGCGAGCGACGCGAGACTATTTGAAATGAGCGCACAATTTAGAATGTTGCGCTCATTTTTTGGGGACGTTTTTTAGACGTTGAGTGTGCATCTTGGGTTTTTATACATCAATGGTTGAAGAGCATTTTATTTCTTTTGCTATTTTTGAATCAGGACAAACGGCTTGCATCAACTGCGGTAGGTGCTCCATAATAGTGAATGGTAGATTGTGTTCAGCAACAAACGAGGCTAATCTTATTTCACCTGAAATTAAAAATAAAGAATTAAAATTACGTAGGTATATCTAGTATGTCTAGTAGCGATTAGGGTATAATTATATCCACTGCTTCTATAAACCGATAAGTAGAAAACAAAATAATATAACAATGTAAATAGTAAAATAAATAACTAAAAAAATAACCTTGCTTAACCAGTATATCAGATTTTTGAGTTTTGGTCACAGTAAATGATGATATCTTCGGTTGTGATTTTATATTCTTTTATGATACTGAGTGTGCTTGTGAAGAACTATGTTTCTTTATAGCGTCTTTTCCTGATGTGATGTTGATATCTTTATTACAACTCTTACAATAGGCATAGCTTTCGCCTTTACGACTATCTTGCAGCCAACCTGGAAATTCTTCTTCCCATTCTTTTTATAATATTGTAAATATTTTTTTCTTCTTACACTCGCACTTGTGCTTGGCTCCTCGTCAGACGATATTTTAACTTAATTATCTGATTTTGTAGGGACTCTTTCGGTTAGGTTAAAACCGAATTACTGTTTATATATACTAGACAGGTAAATTCCCGAGCGGGAAGCCCCTTACAACATCGAATTGTAGGACACAAGGGTGTCAAGGGTATTCCCCAAAATATATGAATTACATTCTGCACTAGGTCCATACTATTGAGGGCTTCCCCGTAACATTAAACATAAATGAAAAGGGTTGCCAACTTAAAAGTGTAAAATCGGTAGAAAAATCGGGAGAATTTCCATGTATACTGTGAAATCGTAGAAAAATCGTTATATTTCGGTATTTCGGTAGAACAGAGCCCATATCGGTAGAAATACCGAAAAATCGGTAGGTTCGAGACCACTGTTAAGCACACAAAAACAATGTGCATGTGCACGCTTGACAACATTCATAGCCAAACGGACTTCGTGACATAGAACATCTGTACAAGATTTTAAGGTGTATTGTGATGAATGTAAAAAATCACCTTTTTTATATTTGAACAATTCCGCTATGAAAACTTTTTTATTTTTTCCTGTAATATTTGGTTTTTTACCAATACCATTTTATTCGTCGGGGACAGTGATTTGATAATTTCCCACATAAAAACACAACACAACGCGCCGTCGACCCGAGCCTGGTCCTTATCAGACGGTGAGCTACCCATTGCTCGCCGTCCGCAAGCCCGCGCCTACGGTGGGCGGAAATCGGTTTGCGATTCCCGACGCCAAGGGCGTCTCCTCCTGCGACGGTTAGGGGCGTGAGGGCACGAAATTTGCCTCTCCCTCACGCGGTCCACCTCCTCCTTCGCGAGCATTACCGCTTGGCAGAAGGAGGTGACGGCCTCCCATTTCCTCTCGCTCCGTACCATGGCCTGAACCAGGGCTGGACGCGAGAGATCATCGCCGCCGAACGCCTCCACGAGGACACGGCGATCCATACAATATTCTGAACCGGGCCGCGTTGAAATTATTGGTCAGTTATTTAAAAAAAAAAACCAGCTGATCCATACATTTTGACCGCGTAGGTATTGTACTTTTCTATGAAACTGCATTTTTCTTTTTTCTTTAAATAACTGGTGTTTAAAATCACAGTAACTTCTATTTCTGCATAATGGTCAAAAGAAAACAGAAGCTTTTCAGGTTGGGTGGAATGCTAAAATTTTCAGGCTCGCTTCGCTCGCTCTTGCCTTATACATTCCCTTAATTCTTGAGGTTTTCTTCATAAGTCGACAAAGCAACTAATACCTAGTTCTTTTGGAATTATTAAAAGAAAATCTAACCTATCCGAGTGTGTGCAAAATTTCAGCATTCTGCATTCAGTACAACAGATCTTAGAATTAGAAATATCTAACAAAACCTGACCTATCCAAGGCCGATTGTTTAAATTGTCAAGCTAGCTTTGCTCGCTCTTCTCATAATCTACTGTTGTAATACCTACTATCTATTAAAAAGTGCTGCGACTGCGACTAATTTGCTCGCAACTACGCATGTCCCTAAAAAGTGGAATAGTTGGAGATATATGCACATATCATTTTTGATGGATAAACCCAATAAAACTTTACCCGGCAGTAGCGCTTGCGACCACTATACCAACAAGATGTACCTCCCTAAAAATATTCCTCGGCACGTAGTGACCGTCCCAAAATCTTGAGCTGCAACCGCGCATGCCCTGTATAAAATGGAACAACCGGAAAGATACTTACCAACAAAGTAGACAACTTCCATGTTTCTTTTCTGTGCTATTGTCATAAACAAGATGTTTTGCAGTAGAATCAAAACTTGTTATTTGCAGAAATATAGGCTGAAGAGCCAGTTCACATGAGTTCGGACCGAGACATATTTATCGAAACAAACCTTTTTAAAGGGGTTACACTGTACATGTTTGGGTATTATAGTAATAAATAAAACAAAGTAATTATATACATCCATAAGTTTTATTTTACATTGATTGTCTTTAAATCAACTAATCTGCTTCTCGAAATAATTATAAAAAGACAAAACAAAAAAAAATAAGGTGATGAGATCTTTTTTCTAAGATAAGAAATAATTTACAGTGTATTACTTTACTGTGAAACTAAGAATTTCTTAAGATTTATAAAAAAAATTATATTCTTTTAGTTTCTCTATCTGCGGAGAGGGCTTTACTAGCATCTGTGAAAGAATCGATCACAAAAAGCCCCCTGTGCACGCTACGACTTGTCGCATTTGCAATATATAGAACCACATAGGTCTTTGTTGTCGAACATAGATTTGATTAACATTATATTAGAATACTAGACATTTATCCGTGACAGTCGTTTTCATAATCATTCGAAGAACATGTCGCTTGCTAACTACCTTTCACTCTAAAGATGCCATTCACGTTGCAACTATCGCAAAAACCACGGTATACAGAATCAACTTCTCATTTTGTGATTATGTGACAATAGAAACATGCTTTTTTAAAAAAATCAAATACAATTTATAAAATCTGTAATTTGACAGATCCGACATTGTTGCAGACAAAAAGAATTGCGTTTAGTCGCAACATGAACGCTAGTTAACCAACTTTCTAACCAATAAAGCCCTTTTCGCCTCTGTATCCAATTGACAGTCATCTTTACTGAGCCTATCGAACATTGTCAAAGTCTTATTATATTAGATAATTCATTATTCTTTTTATATGTTACCATATTCATTATACAAACAAGGCATTATTCTTTCATACTTGTTATGGACGTACGCGCGTTTGAGTCTAATTTTATGACATTACTTACACTGATACGTTCGCCTGATTAAAACATAGCAAGGGTTTCAGTAAAAGTGTAAATTATGCCTAGGTTGAGTAGTAAAAGATTTCATTTTGAATTTAATTTTATAAAGAATTGGACGACGGTTTGAGTACTTGTCTTTCGTATTGGTCCTTCGAGTCGATATCTTAACACGATGCGGCTCGAAGGACCAGCTACAAATATACAAAATGTGTTCGCTTTGGTATTCAAACGCTGCCTACGTCCGCAACATACAGCGATATCCTTTAAGTATAATCCTCATAAGATCACATTTTTTTATAAGGCAAACAACAATCTTTAAAGCTAAACCTTTGATGAAGGGAGAGGGGAGGTCGAGCGGTTAACCGATAACGAATTTTCGTGCGAATACAATAAAAAAAAAAAATCGAACGTCTACCACTTTCCTGGAATGGGGGTAATTTTAATACTAGAGGTGGCTGTTTATTCAAATATTTCCATGAAAAAATATTTTTTTGGAGAATAAGTTAATGGCTTAGTCCACTCCATCTAAAATGGATCAAACTAACAACTCCTAAATTTGTACTTGATGATATATACGCGTATATTAACCTCCGGACGCCAAATAGATTGTAATTCGCTGCTTATATAAAATTTTGCACAAAAAATATTGTAAAAAAAAAAAACTGTAATTTAGAATTTCACCATCCTTATTTACAAATCGGAAGTTAAAATGACGCATAGAAATTTGAGAATAAAAAAAATTACTGAGCCAAATACATATATATACTTAACAGATAACTAGAAATCTGAAGCGATACAATTAAAAAATTATAAACTAATTAATGAAAAAAAAAAACAAATTCATGACACTTAATAAAAACGTTTTTAAACTGGAAGCTTCATGTGACTCCGTCTTAGCCGTATTAAGAAATTAAAAGCCTAAAAGAAACAATATTTTTTTTGTCATTTTCGAACTCCTGCAGCTCTTGTTCGTTTCTATGACGTTATTTAAACCTATCTAGACACGATCTAACCTAACTACAGTAACCATTGCTTACGTACTACATTAAAACTTCAGCGAGTTTGTCCAAAATGCCATCTTTACTCACATTCGCTTTTACTCCTTTTCCGAATACCCTTATAGGCCAGAACTACGACGAGATAAAACTCCGAACACGTGATACATTCCCACTCAGTACGCATTATCGCAATGAACCATAACGTCGAGTGTACCACGGGAATTATAAAACCTAGGCTAGGCAATACATGTCCATTCCTTTTGCTTTTGCATCGCTACATCAAAGTCACCCTCATACTTCACACCAATTTCCTGGCATTTACGATAAACCCGTCGTCATAACAACTCGGAGTGGCTCAAATATTTAGTATTACATCTGGACATAACAAAACACGGATTGTAGTCAAGCGCAATTTTTCTCGGGAGATAAGACCCCCCCACTCCGTACTAAAGGTTTGAGCCACCGTCCGCCTACGAAGCCCTATATCACAATAACCGTGAACTCTCCTAAACGTCATAGAAACATAAACGAGAAATGGTGTTGTTTTCATTCTTTTATTTTAACCATGCTCTTAGATTTTGTAATTTTTTTATAATTCGTTCGGTCACTAATTTAAACATACAATTTTGAGAATATTAATTTGAAGGTAGTTTGTAATTATATTTTATGAATCCTAAACAGTACCCTAATTGCGTAATGCACGATCAATCACAATTTGTTTCGATTTGAAACAGATTAATAATCCATTGCTTCATAAGTTGGAAAAAAATCTGCTCAACAACGCAATGAATGTTGTTGAACTGTCAAAATGAAACAAATTAGGCACAATCGTTTAAAAAAATAAGTTACGCAATTTTTGTACAGGTTGAAAAGCTACTAAAATAACAGAAGGAAACTAACACCTGTATTAGACATTTTTAATTTCTCTCCATTGCAAATGGACCAGCCATAGACAACGCTCAATATGCTTTTGTCAAATTGATAAAACTTTTTAAAGGCGCTAGGTTGTATTACAACCTACTTATTTAAAAACAGATCTTGTTTAAACACTAATGTATCGTAACAATAATATTTACAATTAAATAAAAAACATCGGCTTTTCATCCAACTTTTTAAGGTACAGATATCGTCTGTAACTCTATCTAGGAATGGAGACTTAACTTTCTAGGAAACCATAAAGTTGTGAACAAATTCTTATGAGAGAAGTTGTGAACATGTTCTTATGTTCCAGTGATTTTTCTAAGATGATAAAATTGCGGTTGCCCGTAATTTTTTATCTTGTATCAGGACACTAACTTCCCATAGCCATATATGCGTATAAGGTTCATCTCAGACTTATTGAAATGAGTCGACTACTGAAGGATTACCTTTCGACCAACAAGATGAGAAATCATGCAAAATCATTATGTTGTTTTTTATTCAAGTTATTCTTTACTTTTTTTTCGGTTCACAACTCCATATTATTCCAGAAAGTTAAACTCTACATTCATAGTTCCAATCATTTGCTTTTATTAGTAAACATACTTCAATTGCAAAAACACAAAAAACACATTGCATATCAGCAACTCACTTCGAACATTTCAGACTTTATTTCCCTTTCAATGCCTACAAACTCCTGATAGTAATTTAAACTTCCATAAACTTTGAGATATCCAATACTGTCAGAATTTTGATTATACCTATACGCCATTTTTGTTAAAAAATTCTTAAGTTGTGTAATAATCACGATGTGCTAATAGCTAAATGCGTAATAATCACAATGTGAATCATTTTGAAGGATATTGCTAATCCAATGCTTCATATATTCGAAAAATTTGTCTGCTCAACAACGTAAATAACGCAGTGAATGTTGTTGAACTGTCAAAATGGAACAGATTGTGATTGATCGTGTGTTACGCAATTAGGGTGCGAGTCATACATTTTTTATCCTCAATTTGTTGATCTTAAACGCTACTGCGGAGTCTTCAAATCTCAAACTTGAAAATATATTAATTATGGAGTTTAAAAAAAATAGCTCTAACGCTAAAGTAAATTCTCACTGTTTATCATTGGTTATCCTAAAGGGCTTGCTACACGGCTGCCAACAGCGTCCCCGACAGTGGTGACCTTGGTTGGCGACAGGCAGAGCTGTTTAAATTTGGTCGTAAAGCACCAACTCCACGGTTGTAAACCACCAAGGTCAACTTTGTTGGCCGTAAGCCGTGTAGCCCTTAAGTTAATACAGAGGATCTGCTTTAGTGATAGCCAATCAAAATAAAGCTCTATGATGGCTCTACATTTTGTAGGCATTAAAAAGGTGCATAAAATCATACGAACGCACGAAAGTTGTGTTCTCGCTCACACTTAGCGTGGAGAACCATTCTCTAAGAAGACCTAGTCCTTGCAATAATTTGTACTTTTTCAAATGACCTAGCTTTGACGAAACACTGCAGCAATGGATATGATTTTGTTTGATTTCCATTTCTTTCTCTCAATGGCCAGTTTTATTATTCTGTTAAACGACACTATACAAATAGTGCAATGTATTGTGAAATAAATATGATAAACTTGTATTATTAGGAAGAATATTAAATGTATTATAGTTCAATCTATACTCAAATAACGGACTAGCCGAGGGTCAAAAATGTAAGGTTACTAGGCCTTCAGTTCCTTTCATAAAATTGTGTCAAGTATCTAACTTGTTTTTTGGAAGTTTTTTTTTTTTCTACTAACAAAGTGTCTGCTGTGGGATTTTTAGGTTATATTTTTTTTCGTTCATTATTTTGGAGAATACTAGAGAGGTTTAGACCAAACTGATAATCAGTGCTTTTTTATGGCGAAGTTGTAACCATGTAACCCATTATTTTTTTATATAATACAATTTTTCGATGGGATATGGCCCAATATTTGACCAATAAAAACCCCACAGTAGTCACGTCAAGCCTAACAAATTTTTACATTTATGACGGCAGTTAGTGAGATCTTTCGAAAGTATACAAAAAAACATTAAAAAAAACTGTCCGTCAATGGACTTAGTCGAAATGGTGGGAAAATCTGCCTCGCACATACGGCATGTTGTAGTTCTTTATCAATAAAAATACTTATAAATAAGTGAAGCTGACATTATGGTACAATGTATGAACAAACAGACGATTTCTCTTCAATATTTTCGGTTAACTATGAAGCCGGTTTACCAAGATGATTTTGTATTATCAAGTTATTAAAAGAAATAAGAGCACCTAGAAATTGGTTCCTTAATAAAAAATTTTACATTTTCAAGTCGTTTCAAAGACATTGACTAGGTACGTCTAGAATACAGTGAAATGGTGACGTTTATTGAGATAATACAATGGAATTAATGTTTTCTCTCTGTATAACCCTAAATTGGTTTTTAGTAAGGGGTGAAGATAAGTGAAATAAGAAATTAATCTCTATCCATTTCGAAGATACGAAAAATAATCGTCACCATTTGACTTCACATTGATAATAAAAACTAAATACATAAATTCAACAGACAATATTATTTTCAAAGTATTCAAGCGAGTCGAATTGCTTTCCCATTATCAATAGAATCCTTTCCTCAACTGAACTGATCTCAAAAACTTTTCTGACCATCTGATTGACTGGTAATAACTTCAGTCTGTTAAAAATTCGGCAGAATACACTATAAACCTGCTTGTATTTTAGTCTTTGACATTTAAAAAGTACAAAATGTAAATTCACTGAAACACATCTATGACAATGGCCAAAGCTTATAATTAAAAAAATACCGAGAAATGTACTTATCAGTCATAAGAGTTATAACGAGAAACATACCTTGTGACCATAGAATTTAATGTCGATATCTTCGACGGCTTGTAAACGGGGAAATAAAACGATATCTCCACTACGTCGGTACGTTGACGTATAAGTCCATTCAGCACACTATTATTATCACAAAAACTTGTTTTTATATCCAAACCGTACGTTAAGTCCGTCGGTACGCGGCAATGGCACAACCCGCTCATTTTTGTTAAATATCTACACATTTTAGACACACATAGAGCACTACTTGTTCAGTAAACATCACTAGGGTTGAGGGTTATAAGTGTTTCTGGCACCGTGTTAAGAGTTCAAGCCTTTGCCAGTAGGGAGGGAAAGCGGGGTTTATTTATAGAAGTGTGGAGAGCTCACTGAGGCCACGAGCCAACCTCACAAGTATGTCGATTCACCTGAAAATGTAAGAAACCCATATAAGCCTTTGAACGATAACATAGCCACGGACAGATTTATTATTCGTTTGAACTGTTAGGCTTTTAATGAATTACAAATTAACACAAATAATTTCAAAGCAAATGTAATTTTAACAGTTTGTAAGAAAGCATTAGAATAAAATTGTTACAAATATTTAGTCACAACAAAAAGCCAAAAAATTCGAACAAATTATTTGAAACATATTTTCTAAACGCCTTATAAGTTAACATTCTTAGTAGAAAAAGGAATAACAAAAAAAAAACAATGAGGCGTTTAAAAAAATCCGTATGTGGCGTGTGTGATGCGTTCAAACTGTGCAAAGCGAGCAATGTACAGCGAATGAAATGTTAGGGTACTACCTGGCGGAATATCTGGGCCTTGGAGTCTTTATGTAACCCACTTCGAGCCCATTCTGAACTGTTGAATCGATAGTCGTAAAGTGCAAAAAGACAACGGCAAACCTTGCAAAATGCCACACAATTCGAATCGAAATATTTTACAGAATGAAGTTGAATTGTGCAAAATAGCAGTGTATCTCGCAAAAATTGCTGTTGTCACACTTTGCGTGCGTCGAAGTGGCCTACAAATTCTACCAAGTAGTACATGAATGGTTTTATGATAAGATGTGAATTTGATCGCGATATGTACACATAACACAATCCACACAGGGACACAAACAATTAGAATGACCATATTTTAGTAAATATTACTTATTACATGGGACTTAAACATAACTGGCGAAATGTGGGTGTACTATAGGTACACCTCTGCCTAACCCTTCGGGGAATACAGGCGTGATGTTATGTTATGTGTTATGTTACTTATTAAAATCTCTTTGTGTTTGTCATTCTAATTGCTGAAAAAGTCCATAATAATGCTGTATATTTGCTCTGGCTTAAGGTCAAAACAAAAGCATTAAAAAGTAGAAAGGTTAGAACAAAAACAGCATAATTATACACTTGAAGCATGCACATGAATTTTGAGCACAATTAGTTACATCTTGAACGCTATTTAGAACTTTAATTAGTGTAAATAAGATTGACAATGGCTTATTCATCCAATAAACAAGACAATAGAGTTTCAATAGACAATATTCATTGTCTATTAATAAGGTACTCCTTCGTTTTTTTTTACAGATAAGTGATATAGTTTCACCGACACCGCTGTTTCGCGCCTTAGGCAAGTTCACGGCGATACGGGTGGAGGCAGGCCGCTCATTCGTCAACGCTCGCATATTCCCGCCGCTCATTGGTCAACGCTGCCCTCGCCTCGCCGCGCATTCCTAAAGCGCGGAACACCGGTCTCGGTCAAACTATAGTAGATCGATATTATGAACTATCACATCTGATGGAATGTTATCTTCTCTTAAATTTAACTTCAATAATAATCGTTAGTGTTCAAGATGGCAAAAAAAATATACAAAAAGACGATCACATGAGGAAAAAATATCAAAGATTAGACAGGAAACATATGCACAAATGATAGTAACCGGCCGTAAATATAGCAACACCGATATTAGAAAAATTTCAGCTATGTAGAGCGTCATCTCTGTCACTCATACCAATAGGACTGTCTCTCTCTAAAGCTCGATGTGGTATATTTACAGCCAAGTAATGTAAACACACAGCGAACGAACCTATTACATGACGATGCGGTGAGACACAAGCATGAACGAAATCGAACAAAAACGAATCAAGCGAGATTTAATCGTGAAAGCCGAGCAATCAGTGACAAAACGTGCTATAGAGCAAAATAAAAAGATGACGCAGTTTATGATAGGGAAATGAAGTGAATAAAGAAAACATAGTTGAAAGATTCTAGTAATTTAAACTATATTTAAAACGGCAGGGAGGTTTAAGGGTTTTCTGCCAGCAGAAACTAATTTTGTAGACTAGAAACCGTAATTAACTATTAATTTAATGCACAATATTTAATTATTACTAAAAAATAACGTCAACAAAATACTGTACACTATTATAAAAAAAAAGTTACTTATTTCTAAATTTTATGTCTGTCTATCAGTCAAATGTGATGCGTAACACGTCCAAGATCATCAAACAACTGAACTTTACGACGCGCGACTACTCATTTTCGTTCGAGAAACTGGCCCTAAGCCTCACATATTCACTAGGGGAAAAATGTTCCACAATACGTGTCGCTGAGATGTCGGGCAACATCGGGCAACATCGGGCGATGTCGACAGACATCTCGCACGATCTTCCGCGTATTTATCTCCAAATGAATACGGGGCTTACCCGACGCTTATTTCAGTGGCACGTGGACGTGACGTGCGTGCGGACGTGCGAATGGGGATGGTATAGTCACAAGCTGCGTCATCGTGTGTGTAAGGAGATAGTTACGTGTGCGGCGTGTGCTCGGGCGACAGCGGGCGGTAGTGGCCGACGCGTTCGCACACCCGGCCTGCGCGACCAGATACGTTCATGTATCATATTATCATCATGACATGATATCATACTTAGCTTTGTATAGAGGAAATGTAACCAATTTTATGGATAAAAAAAAAAAACTCGTCACTGTCCTGGACTGCCTCGTTGGTCTAGCGGTCACAAGCGCTACTACTGAGCATGGGGTCCTGGGTTCGATTCCCACGTTGGGCACAGAGTTATTGGGTTTTTCCTTCAGAAATTTCTCAGTAGCAGCCCGGAGTGTGGATTCGTTCTTGATTGATGGCAATAGGCTTGCCCCCTATTACATGGGACTAAGGCGATTGGCACACTGCACCGCATCACGCAGCGTGGCGCGGGGCAGCAGATTTAACATAGTACCAGTTTGTATAGAAAACACAATCTGTTTGCGCGACGCGTTCCCGCGCGCAGATTATTTGCTATGGCTGCCCCGGACCACGCAGCGTGATGCGGTACAGTGTGCGAATCGCCTTAAACATAACTGGCGAAATGTGAATGTACTACAGGTACACTTTCTGCCTAACCCTTGGGGAACGAGAAGCGTTATGTGTGTTTATAGATTTGCAATTTTTGTGTAGCCCAGTTAATGAATGTTTGGACAAGCATGTTGTCGATATTACTTGATATATCGTACCATACAATATGAAATGAAAGTCGAGCCCATAATGCATGCTGTTTTTCACATGACCCTTGATGACGTTATAACATAATCCATAAAATTGGTTCAATTTCAATAAAAATGCTTCCTAAATATCAGATTTGACTATTGTAATATTATTCTTAAATACAAAAAACAAAAGAGTGAGTCAATGCTCAGCCTGTATATTTTCAGATAACTAGTGATTGTCGACCTTTGCTTGGGAGAAAAAAAGATATTAATCTGTTCCGTAATTTTCTTTACCAATGTGAGTGTAAAATAAACGCCCAATATCTTTGACTTTGAAATCAGTGCAGTGAACTCTATCGAAGATAGATGTAACACTATATATAAACTATTGGTTTAGGTTAATTAACTAAAGGTAAACAAAAAAGGGTTTTTTATAGACAATTTCTTGTTTAAAAATACGTTATAACCAAATAATTATTTTTTCAATAGTGTTCTCTTTTATTAATGTATGATAAACTGATGTTACTGCTTGAGCACAATTTTCAAATTAGATAATAATATTTTGTAATTGTCTATTGTATAGAGCCCAAAGAAAGGTTCTCTAAACCTCAACGATTTATAATGTTGATAAATTGAAGCAGGTATTACGTTTAGTCGGATAACCAGATGTCATTGACAGCTCTCTCGTTTGGTGTTTTTTTTTTTTTGTTTACCTTTAGTTTTCTACAAAAACCAACGGAGCATAGATTTCAATATTCATTAATGATAGCTCCAATTTAATTAGAGGACCCATGTTACACACAAAGTGGTTTATCGATGTCGATAGATATCTCGATATCGAGCCATTAGTCGATTATCGACAAAAGATGTTTCAATAACTTGTTATGGTGAAAGGTGTTATTATCTAACTTCCGAAACACGTAAGTAGACGCAGATATCATGATTATTTTAAAGAATATAAGGATCGATAAGATTCACTCGGATCTTTGGCTAATTCCGACTATTCACAATCTGCAATCTTGCAATCTTTACTGCCATGATAATAAAGGCTATATTTCCATATTTATCGGCATCAATACCACACATAACATGTTAGCCATCACCAACATTAAAGGGGAACATACAGTGGCCTTCCTTCTTTAATAAAAACTCTATTTACAGTCCAAAAGAGATGTTTACTTTGTGAAATTTGCTAGAAGCACCAGAATTTTACGGAAAACGAACGAATGACCCCTCCGACAGATCTAAACGTTACTCTACTAAAAGAATGTATTAATTACTTTAAATCTAATCATTTGTGTTGTTTTAGCCAGTACTTTTGATTTATGGTTAATTTTGATAAAATATACACAATTTTATGACATTTTGGCATCATCTTGAATTTCTTATTCGTCTTCACTTTGTAGTTAACAGAGTTTTAGTTTGTAACAAAATTGGCACTATTTTATTAATGTAGGTGCACAATTCATATATTTATATAATCTTAGGTGCCATACCATTATAGTCCCACCCTTTTTGAGGCCAGAAATAGGCCAAGAGTTGGATCATAGACTATAAAATCGTCGATCGTAGAAAAGAGATTGTTTTATTAAAATCAACAATATAATCAAGGTACTGCCACAAAACGACATTAAGAAATTCGTTATCGGTGTAAGAGATCAACGCACGGGACGTCTGCCCGCCTCCCCGTTAAAGGTATACTAAACCTGTTCAGTAATCATAAACGTTATTATTTATTATATAAACTATGAAACCATTTATCACTAACATACGTGTTCGTGCAATGTGTGTTGGCGCTTTGATTGCAGATATTAATAAAACCAAGCTAGTAAATGGTGTCTTTTATTTCAGATAATCTAGTAGAGTTTAGGATAGTCATATTAAAATATACAAGGTCAAAATTCGGACCAAACCTCACAGACGAATCGATTTAATTTTTGAGAGTTTTATCAGCAAATTTTATTTGAACTTCGTAATTTATTTATTAGAGAATACTTTGAATTCAAGCAAAGTTTTGTTGACTATGTTTTAATTAAAAAAAGCACCACAGTTTTGTCTTTTTGGTAAAGATACTAAGCAAATCCCTGGCCAGATCGATATATTTGGCTGGTCCTGACCATTCATTTTTGGCGTCACCTTTTTAACTTATCGAACCAACCAATCACATTGCACGAGCACATCAATAAATCGCGGTGAACGCTCTGCGTCCAGCCTATATTCAACAAGTACAACGCACACGTTTATCACTTCATTCATACAAGACTAAGAGCGAAACGCTTTTGAGTTCATACTAATTTTTATTTAGCACATACTAACAATAGTACAAAATCCGACTCGATTCACGAGACTTTATTTCGTCTTCTTTATGAGAAACCTGTGACTACTATAAATTGTATATTTTCAACAGTTCATTGGTGAATTCGACGTTTTTTAAAGTTCTGAATCTACATAGACGGTATTATCTGTACATTCTGACCGCAAACTAGCGAGAAATTGACACTGATTTCGATACACACTATAACCAAACAGTTCAATAACGTGCTATCAGACGAAGAACCGTTTAGAAATTGATTGCAAATACACTTTGAAGTTTCGATCCACGAAATTATACACTTCGACTGTCCAGTGCCCTACATCAAATGCACGGCGCATATTTAACTATTGCGTTTGTTTTGTGGACATTTAACGTGAAAAGTTCTGTATCGCACTATCGATCGCGGGCGAGTGACAAATCTCAATCGAAAATCACTTTAAAGTTCCGATTCACTCTAGAACCGTAAGTTCCTTCGTCCCTATTCTTCTTCCTCCTCGTGGCGGAGGCGGCTGCGGCCGAGTGATCTAGCGAAAAATCACTTTTGGATATTTTCAAAGTTGCGTGCGCACTAAACGCCGTCCCTATCCTTCTTCCGCCGCGAGTCGGGGCCGAAGCGGCCGGCGAGCGCGCGAGCCTCACCCGAGTCCCAGTGCGCGTCGGGCGAGTGCTCGTCGGGCTCGCTGCAGCACGACGACGACGACGACACGGGCGGCGACTCGCGGACCGGGTGCCCGCTGAACGTTGACGTCGATGGCATCTTCTGTACTATTAGCTCCACCTGCAATGTGACGCGAATCTTAGTGTTAAAAACTCCCTCATAGTCTGTTCAGGAATGGCCTGGATGCACGCTCCACAATGTCAATGCTTATTTCGAAGCTTTGACATGAATTGAAGCTAAAGCTATTTAAAAAAAAAATGATTTTCTCATTTTCGACCACTTCTGCAGGTGATCGTAAACGTTGATGCAAGCTTGCCTAGAAGGAACTTATTCCTTTGAGACTGCTCGCTTTCGGGAAAAAAAACTCCGGCAAAGGGCTGCAAAAGAAGTAATTACTACAAAACTTCTTAGTGAATCAGCACCGTATGCACCCAATAAATCCCAGACATAAGAAAACTGTACTACCTTATTCATCATCTATTAACATTCCTTTTTCAATGAAAACAGAAAGGCCACGCCACTTAAGGAAAGTAGCCTTTCCGTTTTCCTTTTTTATATCAAAACAAGAAAACCCACTTGGTTAGTAAGAATTAATATTATAATTCCAAGACATTGTGACATAGTCTATGGTTAACCAACCCACACTGTCCAGTCCCAGAAGTGGGAACATTATAGGCTGATAATGTATGGTTTACCTTGAAGTCAGGGCTGTAGTGTTTATGCTGTTTGTCCTTGTGCGCCTCGTCCAACTGCCACTTGTTCAGCGTCAGCTTGAACGCCTCCAGGTTCGGACCTACAATTATTTAGGTTCCTTTAGTCATTTGGAAACACGATTTTTACGTTTTTTTTACCATGATTTAGGGTGTGTCCACATTATAAATCAGGGTCAGGTAAGTTAGATTCGTTAAGGACGGAAAAAAGATTTTTTGCATACTCCTTGTACATGTTGTTAATGTTCCGAATATGTCTTACTACGAAAATAAAAATGAGGAAGTCCTTTTCTTATTTTCATTTTGAGTTTGTTGTACAGGTCTTCGCCGAGGGGTGTGCAGCGCGTGAGGTTTACTCTATCCGCTTAAATAGTGACTTTATTTTATTTTATTGCTTCTCGCAGACCAACCTAGGAGGTTGTCGGCTGCTTGACAGGACTTTCCTGCAACTGCCTCAATAGATGAAGGCCTCCAGCCCGGGCATACAACTTAGAAACTAAGCGACTACACGCTAAGGGCACTCCCTGTGAGGTACGGAGCTCAGCTTAGAGCGTCGTTGAGGGAGGACAGCAAAGGACAGACTGGATCGGATTAATTAAATAGTGACGCTGCACCCAAATGTAGCGAATAAAACGCAGTAGTATTCACAGCGTGCACTATTTAAGTGGATGAACTTTAATATATATGACATTATTCTACTCACTATCATCCAACGCTGGTACCCTCTCAGCTCCTACTCCCGCGGCCACAAAGAAGGTGTTAAACCAGAAGTGGAACAGCTTTTCCTTCCGCATCTTCATCTTAGGCTTGTTGTACACATCGACCCGCACGTCTCCGTACAGCGGCGTGCAGTGCGTGAGGTACACTCGGATGCTGCCGTCGTCTTTGCGCACTTCGTGGCAGCCGGACGGGGTCTGCGGATCATGTTGGGGTGAGGGCTGTTATTTGATGATGTTGGAGATGTGTCCTACTGATTAATAACATAAATGTAATGTAGCCTGTGGCAATAGCGAGGATCGATCCGCGGACTTTTACAGATTCTAGTACAGAAACATTCCTGGTGAAATGTGAGACTTACTATAGATTTCCGATCAATCCTTCAGGGAAAAGGACCGATGTTATGTTTTGAAAACAGAAATAAAGTGCGTTAGCCCACGTTCGCACGGAAGTAAAAATATCGCGGCGAGATTTTTTCGCACACTGGATTTTCAACTGTCTGCTTAGCGCCGAGAGCTGAAAATTCAACAGTGTGTTTTTTCGAAGCGCTGGGATGCTCTCTGTGGAATTCTCAACACTCGGCTTAATATCGTGAGTTGAAAATACAGTGCGCGATAAAATCCCGCCGCGATATTTTGACGTCCATGCGTACGTGGGCTTAACCTATGGAAAAAATTTCACGAATGAAAAACTATAAATAGTTTGTCATTCGGATTCTTACAAAGTGATATTAGGGAAAGGGCAATGACCGCCGAAGCTAGTCTTACTACCTATCTCTGACTGTGTTATTCGAGGAAGTAATAAATTTATCAAACCTATACTTAAGTAATAAGTGGTACCTTGAACGAAGGCTGCACCTGCGAGACAGTGAGCTCGGGCGAGCAGGTGCCCCCGTTGAGCATGGGCGGCGGCGACATGACGAGCTCGCGGATGTGCACCTTGGTGGCCGAGTACTGCAGCCCCGACGTCACCAGCGCCGCGTAGTACTCCACGTAGCGGCGCTGCGACGGGATCGTCACGCCTGGGACGAGGAACACACAGGGTGGAATGAGTGATTGTTGGCAGGGACCGAAAACCTTTATAAATTACGGTACAGGTATCGAAACATTTTGGTTACTTCTAAGAAAGAAAGAAATCATTTATTTGCTGATAATGTAGGTATACATATAGATTGGAATATTTATTAAGTGTCCTGATACATTTTACCGTACGGCATGCAAAATATTGGGTTTGAATTAAATATTAATATAGATACAGCTATTTCGATCAATCTATTTCGATGACTAAGGTTACCGCTATCTTGTTAACCAAGAAGAAGAAACATGTTAACCCTTTTAGGTTACCGTTTTAATAACGGTTACACACACACAAGTGATGCGCGCTCTTTGAAATGTATATGCTTATTCTAATATGAATCTATGTTACTCGTATTAAATAATTTGAATTTGACTAATAATGCCGACGGCACGTGTAAGACACATGCAAGTTTTATTCGGTAACCGGTATTAAAACTGGCTGTATTGAATTTAAGGTAACCTTTAAAAAAACCTGTTAGAAATATATGTTATAACTGAAAAAATACCCGTATTGATCATACCGGTTCCGTTCCCTGGGACCGACACAAAGGTAAGGTAAGCCGCGGTTTCTGCGCTAGTTTTCTAAAAGTACTGCGAGTACCGCAAGCCTTGATACTGTATTTTGGAAGTATGTCATGCCTAAAAGAGATTTCAAAGCAATAAATGCTTATGTTTTGAGCTTGTGTTTGTAGAACCTCAGTAAAGTATACCCTGGTCTCTGCGCTAGTGTTTTAACTGCTAATTCTCGCAAGCCTTGATACTTTTTTTGTATGGTTTTTACATGCATAATAGGAATTTCGAAGACCCCGACCAATGCTAATGTTTTGAGTTTGTATTTGTAGAGCCTCCACTCTATTAGTGGCAAAACGATACGGAAGCACGTCCGTCCCACGCCAGGCTAGCCCCACTAACAAAGACTTGCTACCTGATTTAAATTTTATCGCCACAAAAGCTATCCCACGTTAATCCCGTGGAGTCAAAACAGAAAAACTGTTTCAACTTCAACACAAGAAAAATACAACCGAAATGAACGGTTATAGGATACACTACTATGGCTATAAAGGTAGCAGTGATAACCTAGTGGTGTGACCCTCGGACTGCCAAGTCGTAGGTCTCGAGTTCGAACCCAAGGCACGCACCTCTGACTTTTCGGATTCATGTGCGTATTGTATAATTATCAATTGCTTAAAAAACGGTGAAGGAAAACATCATGAAGAAACCGGCATGCCTGAGAGATATTTCTCGACGGCATGTGAAGCCAAGTCAGAGGCCAATGGGCGACTTTAAAACTCTGACACCAGCACCCTAATTGCGTAATACACGGTCAATCAAATGGCTATGAAGGTGTTTATTCCAGACCACTTTTAAGCAGACAAAAAAAACAGTGGCACTCCGGGAGTAATCAACGCGTTGATGTCTTTTTTATGATCAAAAGCTGGTGTCGTCACAGTGTCGCCAAATCAATGGTTTAGTCCCATCTCAAAAATGCTCAACGCGCCTAACGAAGTTTTCACTTCAATAATTCTGCGGGCTATACTTTTACAACGTAACCTCCCACAATACCGATGACTGGTGTAACTCCCATTTGTCGCTGAAATACTTTGGATATTATCGCAAAGGTATCTGTTATCTTTGATGTCAATTGTCAGACGATTCGTCAGTACTCAATCAATACGTCACTGCCACTTTTGTGTATGATCTCACTGACTACACATGATTTTAATCGCTGATCGAAACGCTTGACAGTTAGACACACGTTTCCTTTGTACATTTGATTTTCTGAGAAATCGGTAATCTTAAAACACAACTAGTTAATTTAATAGAGCCTCCAAGAATGCCAATTTTGAAGTACGATCGCCATAACCTGGAGAGTCAGCACTGCTACCAACATTCTTTCACAATAAGTGCTCAAATGCAGAAATATTCCTCCAGACCGAATTTCGGCGAAAGTAATCGGGTTTAGTGAGCGTAGACGAAGCTGTCGAGGTTGGTAATTTTGATTTGATATGAATGATGGCCGACGGGGCCGAAAGGTTCTGGAGTGGCGACCGGAAGACGTAGCGTTGGAAGGCCCCCAACAAGGTGGACCGATGCCCTTGTGAAGGCCACAGGAATTCGCTGGATTAGGGTTGCCAACCGTCCTGTTTTCCCAGGACATGTTCTGCTTTTTGGGATGTCCTGGGGTGTCCTTGATACTTTTTAAGTAACGTCCTGGGTTTTTTAAAGCATCCTGGTAAAGTCCTGTGTTTTAAATTTCGCGCCTTCAACCTTACGTTTATCGGTTTACCCCGCGTTTGAAGGTCATAGAAAACTGTTTTCTATGACCTTCAAACGCGGGGTGCGGGGTATTTTAAAAATAAAATGTAACGTGCACTCTGCTTGTTATCACACTATTATTTTCGCACACTAGACCTCTATCTAACTGTTAGATAGAGAGAGCTCTAGTGCGGGAACATTGAGTTTCATTGAACCTGTTTTCAATGCGTGTCGCTATTATCTACTGCTATTATACTGCGTCCTGTTTTTAATCCGGAATGTCCTGGTATTTTCACCTTCTAATCCTGGTTTTCAAAATTAGGGGTTGGCAAACCTACGCTAGATGCGAGAAGCACAGAATCGGTCGGAGTGGCGGTGTTTGGGGGAAGCCTATGTCCAGCAGTGGGCGTCTTTTGACTGAAATGATGATGCATGAAATTACGTTATCGTGCTACGCCGTCCTCAAATATGCTGGTATGATGTGTGATTAGCGATTAACTATTTTCAAGAGTAAATGTTGATTTTTCAAAATTTTCTATAAAAAAAAAACTGTCAAACCGCAATATTTATCAGATAAAAGTTCATAAAAGTTATCTGACTATTGAAATAGCTGCCCTAAATAACATTAATTTTGGTATGCATTCATTTTGCATGTATGGTTGTATGAAAACTTTTCTTCTCCTAAATAATTGGAAGGATTGATTTGTTTTTATTCCTGTCCAAAAATGAAAGACGAAATGATTTATGATATTATTCTTTTATAAAATAAACAGCAGTTTGTCTTTTTAACAAATTCGGAAGCAAACTTCAGAAGCTTCTTTCCATAAAACGTTTATAAAAAATGCATTCTTGCATCCTCCGAGCAAAAAGCGAAAAAAAAAGTTGTTAGTGATGTTACAAAATACCTTTCTCGTCGTGGGTTCTCTTCGTCCCGTAGAACTTAAGGGCTTCGTCTGCAGACGCTTTCTGTCGGCTGTACAGTAGGTAGCAACACACCATTGTGCCTGTAACACAAAAACATAAAAAATGTATACTATGCCCCCAACTTTCGTACTGAAATTTTCTTTGGAAGTAAAAAAAATAATTGGAACGTTCTTTCCTTTTGATCGTGTTGTGAGCGGTGCTAGATTTAAAACGGTTGACTATTACTTGAACAAAAGTATGTATAAGGCTTTATCGTAATTATGTTTGAGTTTATAATAATATTATATACAGCAGTCTTCAAAATGATGTAAATCGAAATATGGATGAACCGAATTACATAAAATCAGAGGCTCCTTAAAAAGCTGTTCTAAAACTTGCATGAACAATAACATTTCCTGTAAATAATCTGTCGATGGAAAATCGAATTGGTCCAAATAACCGAGGATTGTGGCGCAAACACGACTCATTTCACGTCCACGCAGCAATCCTACACTTTTTATATCCCTTCGGGGCTCCCACAAAAAAGGAGGCGGTTTGAAAAGGACCTTTTTTTAATTTACGACTTCGGCGTGAAAGCCGGTACAGTGGTAATACGACCAATTATGGCGTGTAAAGAAATTTCGCAATTACGCCTTTGAGGTTTCGTCTCATTTTTGTTCGTGCAACAATGCCGCCCGGCCATCCGTTTCTACAGGCAATAACGCGGCACGTGTAATTTGTTGCTTTAACCTTTGTTACCGAAAACGTTCTGGGACCTATTATGCTAACTTTTATCTGTCTGGAATGATATTAGTACGTAATAATTTATTCTTTTGATATTTTAATGCTCGATGTAGCGATACACATTAACAAATGGTGTACGCAAAAAAGGTCACGTTTGTCGACGAATAATGGATTCGTTCTCATACTAAAATTGGGCAGCAACCCCTTTGGAGTTTTTGCTTGAGAGTTTATTGCGGGAACTGGAGAAAGTGTCAACTTAATGTTGGAATCCGCTGCCGGGCTACTTTGTCGGTGTTGAGGGTAGGATATTATTGATGCTTGCACAAAACGGACTTTTTACCTTTTGGATTCAATGGCAGCTATTAAAAGATGCCGCACATGAAGACACCTGGTCCTTCAACTTTCTTCCTTTTACATAATTTATGATGATTTTACTTAGAAAGGAAATTGCAACTTCAGGCTTTGTCCTGTCGGTTACAGTAATTGTCTTACCCGTCCGTCCCTTGCCAGCTTTACAGTGCACAGCAGCAACATTCTTCGAGTCTGCAGACAGCCAATTGTGGACGTCTTCGCAGAACGGCTGGATCTGCTCAATGTTCGGCGGCGTGTGGTCTTCTAACGGGTATCGCGCCACCTGGAAGTAGAAAAGGTTATTTAAAATAATTTATTACAAACTATTAATTACAAATACAAAGTTCGTGGGGCTTGTCTGGCACTAAAAGTGATGTTCCTCCCGAATCCCTCTCGAATGAGGGCTCGAGGGAGGGCTACCAAAGCCCTCCTTCGAGGATCTGCTTTCAGTCAACATACGATTTTATACCCTAAGTTTACCACTGAGTTTGCTTATGATAATGATAGGTTATCCTCACGACTGTTCTAGAAACTGATCTGCTAAATGCTGATGTTTTGAGGGTTGCCCGAAGTAGTGTAGATGCCTCTTCTGACGACCTCAATGGCTGACCTGTTGGTAAGCGGCTTAGGCTGGATGCTGAAGGCAGCTGAACAGGGTGTTGACAAGCTTAATTGACGAGGTGTATGTTGAGCAGTGGATTGAGATATTGACGCTGGTGGTGAAAAAAAAACATTTTATGTATCCTGTACGTATTTTTTGGCGATTCGTGGATGCAGGGAATAGATATAGACGTATTACGCGGTCTGGCAATTTGTCACTAGGGAAAGCTTTTTTATGTATACGGGGAAATAACTTTTTTCTACCATCCAAACTTCTGCCAAATCGTGTACCCATGGAAACAATCTTTAGAGCGTTTTCTTTAAAGCGACTGACGACAATCTAAATAAAAATTTTGCTTCTTATTTCACAAAGTTTCCAACTGTTTCTTTTTTGTGCAAAGAATTTGAATTATTTCAGAACTTTGGACACTTTATTAATGTTGTGGTGCTTTAGCTTGTCATATGGGAAGCGTGCTTGGAACGCCTCCAAATTTTCAAATAATCTGCATGCAATGAATTTTTATTTATTGTCGGAGTAATATAATTTGCACTGATATAATTTTAAAGAAGGGCTATTTGTAGAGATGATTATAAATGAGTTAGTACGTGGCCTTTGGACACGTGGCCAAGATGGAAGCCAGCAAATGTTGGGTACTAACATAGTTCTACAAAACTGTGCTACCTACCACAATGAATTGTCTCTGGAATACATTTTACACGACCTCTTACGAGCTTAATTCGAAACTATACCGCTAAGTTACTTAGAGAGTCTCTTGGGACGCGTCCTATTTTGTAACACACCGAAAAGTATCAGGACAAGAAAGTTGTAGGTTACTAACCCCAGAATAAGACATTAGCTCCTATTCTGGGGTTTTAGGTTTCGGACTTAGAAGTTACGAACCGAAAAGCCTTCTAAGAATTATATAAATTAGGAGAAAACAAAGAAGAGAAGCCTTTTAAAAGGTTTAACTTCAATAAACAAATACTCTTCCAAACTCTAGCCTACCCCTTTATACGAAGCTCGGCTGCATAAATAAAGCCTTTTAGAACCGGTTCGCCATTCCAGACCATTAGTATTAGTGTTAATAGCAATTATTTCCGTCACATACGGCTTCCTTGACATCTACGAAGGGTGGACAATATCACATCTTGGTAGTAATTACTTTACCAATTGCTTTTTGAAGTATCTTCACTCTTATTTGTAGATCTAGATTGAGATGATAATTTATTCATCGACTAACAGACAAGTCAACGCATAGCCTTAAGATGCCGATATATGCCAGCAACCTTGAGTAGTTAGCTTGCGTGTTCTGAGCTGAGCTCACGCAACGCGTCGTACGTCCAGCCAGTAAGTCAACATTCGCACGGACGTAATAAAATCGCGGCGGGATTTTATCGCGCACTGGATTTTCAACTCTCGGTGTTATGCCGAGCGTTGAGAATCCAACGCGCTGGGACGCACTCACGTTCCAACGCGTTGAAAAAACACTGTTGGATTTTCAATTCTCGACGCTAAGCAGAGCGTTGAAAATCAAGTGCACGAAAAAAAATGCCGCGATTTTGTTACGTCCATGCGAACGTTGGCTAATAGGACTCGCAGGATAGAGCATGGATACCAGTTTTCGATAGTATCGAAAAACCTGACTATCGCACCAAAAATCCGATATTGGATTTAGATGATATCGGTTTTTCGATAGTAGATATTAAAAAAAAAAAACAAGACGCAATATTCACTTATTTCAATCATTTACTTATTTCATTAAATTTAATTCAAGTAAAGTATCTCTTTCTGTTTAATAATATAAATGGGCTAACCTAGTGCAAGAGGCTCTGCCTAGGCGGACATTTATTTCCTCACTACTCGCGGGAACAAAAAAATTCAAATCAAATGGAAAAAGAAACACAAAATAAAAACCAAAACGCGTCAAATTTATTGGCGGAAGTACAGCTTGCCAGCAACGGCAACAAGAGCCGAGGAGGCTCTCGTTCTTCAGGGGAAAGCATGTCCGACCAGGGCATTCCAAATTTTGGAAAAAGCGTTTGCGCAACGAAGAAGATTCGGATCGAGCGGGGTTGGTGGATCTTTCCTCAAACGAGAACTTGCCAGCTGCTAAAATGCCGACGGCGAGGACAGACCGAGGTCACGCGGAGGTGGGCAGAACTTCCGTTCCGATGCCAGGGCGCGACCTTTGGGGAGCTGCAAGCGGCCTGAGCGGCCCAGGGGTCTCATCCGGGGTCTCAACTAGGGAGCCAGGAGGGGTCACCGTCTCACTCGTGGACACGAGGGAGGCTAACTCCGCGAAACGTGCTCAAAGTAGAGCGGTCGCGGCCGACGAGTTCGCCGAGATGGCCTGCCAGGACCGGGAGCGGCGGTCTGCTCAGGCTGCAGGGGACAGCTTAACGGCAGAGGAGTTTGCCGCTCAGAGGAATTGCTTCCCGTCTGGAGGCCATGGAGACCCGACTCCCCCCGGCCGATATCCTCCGGCCGCCGCTTGCGGCAAATAAGCGGAGAAAGGAGGAGTCCGCCAGGACAAAAGCCAAATATTGCAACTTTGATAATATTCAGAATTTTCAGAATATTGGCCAAAGTATCAAACTCGCTCTGTGGCTCTATGTGAATTTGATATCAGTCTTATTTTAAAAAGTCCTATTTTCTTAAAACTGTTTCTTTTTTTTTGGGTTGGAAATTATCAAATAACTTTTCCTGCTCTGGGCGGAGCGGGAGGGCGTGTCAAACCCTGACTGACTAAAACCCACCCGTGTTCCTTCAGTTGCTATGTTGCCAGGGGCCACGGTATCCCTTTCAGACTTTCCCGCGACCCCAGCAGGCATCGGCCCTAGCGGACCGCGTCAATCCCTTAAGACCCTAACATCGTTAAAACGAATTTGATCCATTTTTTGCCATAATATAGAAATAATATCGAAATACCGGTATTAAAAATATTGAATATTGAAACATAACCAGTATTGGAAAAAGGTTCCGAAAGTCCATGCTCTATGCTCTATCAAGTTGTTCTGTCCCAAATTAGACGTAATATATTAAAATTAATTATACGTAAAACAAAAGGTATTCTAATAAAACTCGTATACTAAAAAATATACATTAAATTATCTTAAAATGATAAAGGTTTCAGAAAAATACGCTTCATAGTTTTTGCGTGATTCTCAGTTTTTTATACGCGTTAGACATAACTTTACAAATATTAATTACACTATGTTAATTCAAAATATTCACAGATTAAGTTATTATGAATATGCTCTAATTTAACACATTTTTTTTCTAAATCATTAACACTACTCGTTTAGACGTGATCTTCAGTATAAAATCATTAAAAGTCGCTTAGTGTCGCCGTAACTGATGGGTCCTAGCGGCATGAAATTTTGCACAATAGTTCATTTTATAACGAAAGTGAGGATTTCTCTAAGGAAGGATTTTTGAAAATCCACCCCCTAAAGGGGTTAAATAAGAGATAATTATTTGTATGGAAGTTCGTCATTTATACCGATGGGAAATGCCACCGGGCACACGGCTGGGTCGATTTAGAAATCACCTGATTATTGCACAGTTTTCATATAGTTTGATGTTTTCTAACGATAATTATTCAAGGAGCATCAATCCGTCCGACGTTACCATGCAATTTGGATCTACTTCGGCTCTAATAATTTCAACATTAAATAGTGATAGATCTCGTCGAAATGCAGGATTACAAAACAATTAACAGAAATCACTACAGTTATAATCGTGACGATTATCAACAGCATACCACACATGCCATGTGTGTATTGTGTGGGTTAATCCCAAAACCTACAGAATTAAACTTCATTTATGGGTATTAAACCTACAATTTGAATTACAACTCCTATTTTGGCAATAATCGCTCCGAACAGCGTCAGGACCACCCAACATGACGCTGACATGATTAGATAAGTTACTACGTTCTATGTTTTCCTTCCATACCTAAATCATTAAGGAAATACTGACAATTGATAAAATGTAACAAGGAAAATGGGTTGCCCATGACGTCAGATAAGTGTTGCACGCGATATTTTGCCAATATTATCAATACATATTAGTTTATTCCATTTTTATGCTGCTCTGAAAGTGTCGGTGGACGTGTGAATATTCGTCAGACAAGTTACAATTATTATCCTGTTATATTGTATTCTCTCTTTGTGTCAGTCATCAAATAAGAACAACTAGAAAGCCACACTTAGCTAAAACTAAGTTAATAAGTACTTTCTGTTCGTCAACTCAACTTGGTCTTTTGTCCCCTACATCTATCTACGAACTGTCAGGAGCTCGGGAGTCGCGTTCATTTTATTCACAATAGTCGACACCGCAACGCAACTCCCGATAACTGTATCCAGGCACAAGTTATCAGCAGCTCTAGAATATGCAATAGAAGCCTTGAGTCGAAAACTATGGCGACATACTTAGTTGCAATACAAATGTGCCCTGAACCTAGGTGTATGTAGATTTAGTATTTAGTAACTTGGTACTTGAGTACCATGTCATCTCCATGTTCGAAGTATTGTAATGTAGCTAAAACTTGCAGCCTCATAGTCTCATTTATTTATTTAATTTCGAAAGATCCTGGCAACATTGAAATCACCATAACCCGTTTGCAGCGGCGTCCTTGCCTACATTACACTCGCAGCATTATTCTAGACACAGGTTAAAGTGAAGAAGGAAATACTTGTCACAATCATACTGATTGCACAGCCACACCCACTGATACCAATGGCGTAAAACTAAGACACGTTTAGTCTTTGATATAAATTATCAAGAGTTAAATGAGTCCAAAGAGGTTAATATCGGTAACATTATCAGTGAAATTGGACGTGTTACATAAGATACTTAAAATGACGTAGAAAATTAGATTATTATAATGGATGTAATTGATGCTTTAGCGCTTTGTAAATTATGATAATGAATTAAGGTAGCTTCGAGAAGGTTTCGTTGCGAGTAGCTAGCTCGATTAAATGCGACCGTTCTTTGATGTTTTCGAACATGTTCTAAGTGTACCGTACGATAAGACCACGCCTTCAAGCGTAGTTTCAGTGTGCTTAGCCCTTGAGTAGTCTTTATGTCGATGAGCTAAGCCCTTAAGTAGCCTATAAAGGTCTTGTACGATTTTGCTGGCAGCTCCTACTGAACGCATAAAACTGAACCAGCCATCTACTCGCTCGCCGTTAGCAACAGCGTTATTTTGAGTGAAATCAAAATAGAATATCTAAAGAAAGCTTGGACGATAAATCAGAATATAACTCTTTTTTAACCTAAAAGCACAAGTTTTTAATATTTTTACCGTTAGTAGATCACATTATAAATGTATTTTTTTTTTATTCCGCTCGTGGAAATTGTCAAATAGACTAATTCTGTATATAATAATCGTTATAACATCGGCGTGTCCCATTATCGGAACTATAAAGATGCAAAATTACAGTGTCATTATATATAAATTATGATAATTTTATTAGAAGCACGCAATCAATGGTTGGGCATATCTGTCCAAATAAAAAATGAAAATAGTAGACTTGTAAAATATTATATTAGTGTATTCCCATTTTTGTGGACTCGCTTATCCTCGATTAATTTGATTTGAATTCATTCATTGCAAGCATTTTTTTACATTGGTATGGACTGAGCATATAATTTATTACTCTGAAATCCAATTTATTTTACTACACACAACTGACACAACTAGGCTCATAGCATAGTAAAATATGGCTCTAATAAAAGTCATAATAAATGTTAAATATTAAAAGATTAAAAAAAGAAAGTATAGCTTCATAATCTCTTCGATACCACCCAGGCAATACCTAATATTATCTGCTTATAAATAAATATTAAAAAGACATGATAAAATATAAAGTGTACTGATAAAAATAAGCGGAGGACACAAATGAAACACGACATTTTCTCTATTTGGGTTAAAAACAGATTCCTTGCAAAGTGTCGGGTCCTAACAGTGTAACAAGTTTCAAATAAATGTAACCGAAAATCAAGCAAAAATAATACACGGTGTATTTTTGAAAATAATATCATTTCACCTACTAGAAAAAATTAAACCCAATTTTAGATATATAAGTACACGACACAATTTATAGAATAACAATACAAAATATTCCTAAACGGGCATCATTAAGCAAATTGCAGTGCTATCTTGCCGAGACATCGCCCGTATTTAGTTGTAGAACATCAGTTGAATTACAACGTCCTGCCACAAAAACCTCAATTGCAGCCGAGATACCTATATAATACCACTGAAATTGTACCCAGTATCAATTATTATTATAACTGGATAGCACAAAAAATCACAATGACATTTATCTAAAAGTCATTATAGCAAATGAGTGGAGCATACGCAGACTGTAGGTAGTAAATATCATGTTATAATTATAGCGATTACATGTCCAGATATAAACATCCTAGGATCAGACTTGTCAGTTAAAATAAGAAGCTAAAAGATGACAAATAGACTCAGACAAATTACACTAACACATAATATGGCAATCATTAAAAGCTTCATTAAAATATTTAAAGTTAATTTTTATTTCAGCTGTTCCAATATTTCATAGCTGATTTGGCTGACTGTACTTTGTATCGATCGATATGATATTACTTGTGTATTGAGTGACATATAATGTCAATCAAGTGTCAATTTATTTATTAATATCATATCCCGGATCAATCATCGACGGATAGTTGAACCCCCGACTTTGGAACATGACATGTATAATATTAAATGTAAACTGTAATGTGAACTTAGTAAAGATGATTAAGAGATAAATGATTCCTTTTGTAGCAGAATATTATTATTATAATATTTATTTTTAATGTGATACTATTACATTTCGGGAAAGATTATTTTGAATGATGTGATAATTTATCATTTCAGGAAGATGCAATTGAAGTTTATTATAATCTAATGTGAGAACAGTGGTGGTGGCCCAGTGGTAACCGGTATGTCCTAGAACCAAAAAATCGAAACATCTACCAACCCACAGTGGGCCCGCGTGGTAGATTACAGCCCACTCCCTCTCGAAGAAAGGAGGTCTGTGTCCCAGCAGTGGGAACAATATAGGCTGATTATGATAACCTGATGTATACCTACCCTAAACTTTCACGTGGAAATCGATAATGTATCGATCCGTGAAATGCGCTAATCATTCTTTATTTTATCAATTCTGTGTCGACACTAAAATGTCAATGCTCCGATGCGATTTCTTATCCGGCCGATATAAGATATCTACAAACCGAGAGATACATAATGTCGTGGTAACTGAAAACCACACTGAAATTATGGGTATATTCTACTTGTCAATTTAATATTTTTGACAGATTTACCGATCGATGTACCTACCCGTAACCACAGTGCGTAGGTACAATTTACGTACAATGAATTTTCCTGAAATTCTAATTCGGAATTATTGTGCCCACTGCGCGTTTGTGACTGCTAGCGTCAAACCAGAGTAATCATGATATGAATCATGTATTGAAACTAAATTAATATTACGGATTTTAATATTCTGATTCTAATTCCTCATACCATTTACGGATTTTAATATTCTGATTCTAATTCCTCATACCATTTAGGGTCAGTGGGTTTGTCATTACTCGGTATTGGAAACCGATGACATAAAATTTTAAACGTTAACCTACGTATTGATTCATCTGTTCTATTGATAACAAAGCGCCTAAAACGAGTCGTGCCCCAGACTGAATACACAAACCGTGTGTAAAGATGCAACGTACTGTACTTACAGTAACGTCAACACAACATGCTCTCATAACGAAACAATGACTTCATTTAAACCTTTCTCCGCATAGCAACAACATAAAATCCAAATAAAAAATCAAACAACATAATCTGATAAAAACCAGAATAGATTTTATGATATGATAAATAAACATTTCTATTTCCTTGAAAACTGAACGTTTTTAGTGGAAACTGCGCGATCCATTCTGTGATACCCGTTATCAGTGAACAAGTGATAGCGGGTGTAGGCAGGACGTCGGTGGCGACATCTAGTCTAGTGCTGCGACACACGCCTGAGTCAAAGAACAACCGACAGACAGTTCAAACGTATTCTACCTACGCGGCCGTTTATCTACCTGATTGACACAATCACAACGCGCCACCATAATGATCGCATCGTCCAAATATAGAAAGTAATATACTAATGGAATGTTCCGTTTGAGGTGTCCGTGGTACTAATTTTTATTGCACGCTTATTTTAGGCGAGTGATCATTTTCCTTAGTTTGTCTCCACGTGTCATATGAAGGTCGTATGTTGATGAGTAATTATTTGAGCCTAAAGTTCTGAACTAAGTAATTATTTACTTAACGACCTGACCCTAAATAGTTTGTGCACGTTCCTAATGAGCTTCAAGAACGAAGACGTTTTCAGTAAGACGTTTGACATTCTATACGCTCATGAAGTTTCATAATTATTGTTTTCTAACTCTGAACGTACAGATACGTATTTGATGGTTTCGCCAAAACACTTTCAAACTTTCGAAATATCATACTCGCTTCGTACTTTGACGTCGAAAACTAAGAAATTTCAGGAGCGGGGAAAATGTCAATGACGCCATCGTTGGATGGCCCTAATTACGTAGTGTACTATAAATCAAGATTATACACTTGGCTCCCTTTCAGGTACAAACAGTTTAGCTTGTTATCTAAGTACAACATGATTTATGAAAACGGATTATAATGTATATTTTTCATTCCATTTACACCAAAGGACATTTATATATTAGCAGCTCTCCAACCAATAACTATTCTCACATTATACTTCTTATTATTTTATTAAATGCATTCGTACAGGACTAAATATTAATGATAGACGATCAGAACCATGCGGTATCAGAAATGACTGTTTTTTAATCCTGGATCAAAGATCATATCACTGCATGTGTGCCAGTGTTACTCAATAATTTTCATTCTATGATTATCACGCGGGATAACGAAGTCGAACGAATTAAATTAATTTAGAAGAAGTTTCCATTAAATTCGAAACCAAGAACCAATTCAATTCCAGCATTTCTTGGTTCTCAATCCTGAAATTATGATGGAATAGCCATTTAGAAATTGACAGATAAGCGGAAGCCGCAGATTGACTATCCCTAGCCATTGGCGCCGGCAGGTTTATTTTCAGGGTGTTCATCTACAGCTCCACGAAGCGAGCTCGATCATTTTTGCACTTCACCTCGGATATGTTAAGTTATCATTTATCCATTCATACAAGAAGTAACTTTGTCGACTTATGCAGAAAACAAGAGCGAGCGAAGCGTGCTAGATAATATTTGCATCTCGCCTAGAATGAAATACAACACGAATGAGGTTTTATTTTGTCTATTCATACAGAAAGAGGACCAACTGTGTCGATTTATACAAAGAAATTTAAGATAGAGTAGGATGCAAAAGCGAACGAAACGAGCTCAACAATGTTAGGATCTCGCCTCGAATAGGTTATGTTCTCCATTAATGTATTGGACGTTTTCCGATATTTCTTTGGTTCTGAATGTTTTGTACACCTATATTTTATCTTGAAGAAGCCAGGGAGGTGGCGCACCCCGCTCCCGGCGCCCATGTCGCTAGCAGTCAGCTAATGCCCAAAATCAACTAATTGCCAAAATATCATTAAAACCTTTCTTTGTCTTATTCCCAACTTAATGATACCCTCTTACATTTTGCAACATTTCAAATAAGAGAGTGCCGTACTTAATCAGATCGTGTACGAGGGTACAAAGTTATTCGTTATCTTCCACCACCAGGCGGGATCGTCGCCCCTCATTAGTGTTGTATTTCAGATTAATTACGGTCTCAATTAAAATAATGTTTTTAATCATTACGTGGAGAATTTCCTTATAAACTTGGCTGGTATTGCAATGGCAATGTAGTCGCCATATACGATAACTATATAAATAGAGAAATTGAGAATAGCTATTTCTAAGCTCGGTATTTATCGAGTCTAATTGCAGGTCCAGCGTCATTGAACGCCATGTTTTGACGTTAAATGCTGCCGATTCTATAAGTTATACGGATTTTGGATATTGAGAGAGATAGATTTGACAACGAAAATTACAATTACAAATTAGAATCGTGAATAGCAAATGGTTTGTATGAGGCAAATCAGATTTGAATAACAATCACAAATTATCGATGAACGATCTAGGTTATCATTCAATCCAGGATATTTGACAGACAATCAGAGTTAAAGCAAATGCTACTGCTCGTCAACCCGATGTTACACACGTTATAACACTGGCACAGGTAAAGAAGAACAATCTTAACCACAAATCAGACATCGATATTTAGTAAAGACTAATTAATATTAATTGCCAAATGTCACTAACTCACACACAAAAGAAAATTATTACAAACGAAGGCTAAAATATGGGTGACCCATTTACCTCACCCCATTGCAAATACCTAAGCTTAACACATAATATTACCTAAGACAAATTACCTAAAACTTGACGTAACTAACATGAATACACGCAAATGACGCATCTTGCCATTTAACACGTCTATGGCCGGCACACATTGTTCTATAACAATTAATAACGTATTGAACTTACTAGCACGTTAACACTGTCTGTGACATTTTTAGACTATACATAAAATGCGTGTGTTGGTTATGTGACGTCACTATGACCCGTATAGCTGCCAGTGCCAAATCCCCCGTGCATAAGATACCCTAGCATTTGTTAGGCGGAATTGAAGACGTTGATAAACGTCGGAATAAAATCAACTCTATGGATGATTCAGTTTATTGTTTAATCTTTGCTTAAATGTTTGAAACCCTCTGTAGTGCTCGTAAAACGCGCGCGAATTAAATAAATAAAGAAATAAAACAAAGAGAATAAAATGTGAATACAACACAGACGTAGCGTAGCTCTGTTACAGGAAGAGCTTACAAAAAGTTTCAATTGTGAGCGTCACGGAGTTTTTAGAGCTTTAGTTGATAGCACAAAGGCCAAAATTGCGTTCGGAAAATTGCTGCTGTTGCTAAGGCGTCATCCATGTGTTCTAGCCTAGTCTAATATAGCTTTACGAGATAACCAAATTCCTAAACATGAAGCTACTGACACATTTACCAAGAATCACAAGTCGGTACATAAATCTACAGAATAACCAGTAACTATTGCCTCAGTACGACGTCAAACAATATTGAATATTGACAAGTACTGTGCCGTTTGACGACAAAGTAGCCTTTAGAACCGGCTAGGAGTTATGCAGGTGTTTCTGGAGGTCACCGTAACGAGAATCTTAGCTGTCAGCAATGAAAGACCTTAGAATTATTGTACTATGTGTATCTACGTCATTTGACGGCCGCTTCCTTTTTAATGCATGGTTAGATTTGTTATCACCTCGAACAGTTTGTTGCCAGGTGCTGAGAGCGGCAAGTATATGGTAAAAAGCAGAAGCGCGTTTGCAGAGTTTTGTGAATTCACGCTGTTTTACCTGCTTTACGTAGTTTAAAAAAAACCGGCCAAGTGCGTGACGGACCACGCACAATGAAGAGTTCTGTAGTTGGGAAGAATTTATCCCAAGAACAAACTTAACATTGTAGTTGAAAAACATGTTATCCCAAACATTCCAACTGCAAATGTAAGTTTGTTCGCACAATATTGAGAGATTAACCATGTTATTTTAAGACCATAGACTTCTTATGGGTTTTCCTGTAATCTATGAGTAAAGAACAAAGCGAGATATAAAAAAAAAAAATCTCAGTGGTTTTATAAAAAATATAGAAATGTCGTGGCCAGATCTTAGAATTGTCAATTTCATGAAATGATCAATGCTAAGATCTGGCCACGACATATATACAGATATACGCAGAGGGGTTCAGAATAATGTACTGAATCAATGGTAACAGTTTTCGGGTCGATGTCCCTGCCACCCTGTATATCCTCGCAACAAGTCCTTTCATTTAATATGTCACATGGTACAGTTAGAAAACTTTTTTTTTTATAATTTTCTTTTGTCTCCAAAAGTAACCCCCTTATTCAAAATTCATTTATTTACGTTACACGTCTGTGTTTGGGTTGCAGAAATACATATGTGTACCAAATTTAAACTTAATCGGTCCATTATATTCGGAGCAAATTGGCTGTGACAGACGGACGGACAGACATACGAGTGATTCCTATAAGGGTTCCATTTTATCCTTTTGAGGTACGGGAACCCTAAAAATAGTTAATAATTGTTTTAATAATAGACTGTGCTAACTCTTTTTATTTGACCGGAGAGCTCACACGTGTACAACAGATAGTTTCGCATACAGCAAGCATCCAAGCTACAAAAAGCACTAAAAATAGTCGTTAATATTTCTAAAATCGGGTGAAATTAATTACCATAACGAAAAGGAATATATTGGAAGTTGAAGTTGAAGGGTATCGAAATACGATACCCTCGTGCCACTCCCACATTCGAAATTGGCAGATTACACCGGCAATGTCGAGTTACTTATTACCGGCCACCATAAAAACCTAGCTTTGGTTTCCCCAAATCTATTTGCAAAATTGTTACGATCCGATTTAAAAAATAACTTCCTTTATTTCCTTTATACAGAAGAATACGTTTGTATTTGTGTCGTTTGTTATTGTTACATTATAGTAGAATAACGTTCAATCACTCTTTTAGTAGATATAGTAATTTAATTTCGGTTACAAGACGTTCAAATTGCCTGCTCCATGTATTGCGGTTACGTGGTGTGAGAAAACACGCTGCAGGGTACAATATAATATTACCGTGACGGTACCAACGTGCCTAAATGGATCTTATGCCAAAATTTATCAAAGACGACCGTATTTCAAAACATCCAATTCGCAACCGAATCATCTTCGAATTGCTAGATATAATTCTTCTGAAAACCACTAAAGTATTCATTCAAATGATTTGATGACATGTTACATAAGTATTAAATCACTGCCGCGGCCTGCAAAAGGGGCATTGATGGACGAACGTGTCGTGAAAATAGACGTGAGTCCATCAATGCCCAATTGAGGCCTGGGCTGGCTAGTATTGTGCTTTTAAGGGTTCCGTACCCAAAGGGTAAAACGGGACCCTATTACTAAAACTCCGCTGTCCGTCCGTCTGTCCGTCTGTCTGTCCGTCTGTCACAAGGCTGTATTTCATGAACCGTTATAGTTAGACATTTTAAATTTTCACAGATGATGTATTTCTGTTGCCGCTATAACAACAAATACTAAAAAACAGAATAAAATAAACTCGGCGCCCATACAACAAACGTGATTTTTTTGCTCGTTTTTATAATGGGACGGCACCCTTCGTTCGCGAGTCCAACTCGCACTTGGCCGGTTTTTTTTTTTACAAATAATGCGCGGATGTTCAAAGTAAGCAAATTAATTTTATAAATTCCAGAATCAATGACGAACAACGATAATTTTGCACACGCCAATATGTGTATTACTTTCTTTTTTAATTTAAACAGCTCTATAATTTGCAAGCCAAAACGAAATTTAAATAAAATCTTTGATAAGTTACCTCCTTGGTTGCCCTTGCCATATTGTGACGAAGTAAAAAGTTCCGTTCCATTTTTAAATTACACGACAGAAGAAATGAGTTTTCATAGTAATTTATTTGGCCGCTAAACACGACAGTTATGGATTTTCGTCATAACAGAGTCGGCCGCCTGCTCGTTTGAATTTGACCAGTTCAGCATTTTCGATATATCTCGAAGTGGTTGAATTTAAATCCAGGAAAGTTTGAGAAAAAAAAAATATATAAAAAATAACATTGCTATTGGGGTTAATAAACTGTAGTACCTAACATCAGAGTTCAAGTATCTGATTTTTTTAAGCTTTATTTTTTAGCAATATAGGGGGTGAAATCGAACGAACGTTTTTGAGAGAAGTTGATGTATGATTCGTGTAAGAGCACACGTACGCAAGGTCTGAGACACAAGCGTGACTTGGAACACGCCATCTATTCATAATCATATTTGTGTTGTCACAGCTTGCAGCAGATAACGCCTCGACCAACAATTATGTAAGAGTTAACCCCTCCTTGGTGAGTGGTGACATTGGCTGTACTAAAACTTGAAATGTTTGCACAGCGTCGTAGGTACGACACCAAAAAGCAATCGAATGGACGTTATCTTGAAAGCGTTGAGGCAAATGCACCCAATTGAACATTTTCTGGGAAATAAATAACAGGGCGCTATATTGAAATGTCAGCTTCAATCATAATCATAGGTTTAATGAATACTCTAATAATGAAAACGAAGAGAAATAATATTTTTGGTGAAGCATTAATTAGAGATGAACGGCTATCTCTATCAACTTGTGAACCGCCATCAATTTGCTAATCAACTATATAGTGATTTTTTGTTAACAGTACTTAACATTAGCGTAATGTCCATTTGTAAACCCCAAGAAATCTTCATAAAGCTGATAACTTTGGTGCAAGGCATTATTTGAACTTCTTACGTTAGTTAAATAATGTACACTCATTTGGACATAAAGAAGCGTTTAGTGCATCTCTCGGTAGAACATTACGAATTTACGAGCGCATCTGTCTTAAATAATTTTAAAAGAAATACAAATACGTATGGTGCACATTACAATATAATTCATGTGCGCAGTGGTCTTTTGATCCGCAAGCCGTTGGTCCTTTGTTACATCGCGAGGGTTAACGAAGAGGGAACGGTTACTATGGAGCAGGGGTCGCATCCCATTGATGGGGATTTGTGCAACAATATTGCATTGAAGAACTTGTTACAATTTAACCTTGAGAACAATGGACACACACACACGGTCGATACCCTAAAGATTTTTTGGAATTTATAAAAACTGTATCGTTGAGAGCATGGCGAAATTATTAAAATTGCTTTTATCAAAATTTAAGAGATGAGACACATTATTGTCTGTCCATGGGATTAAGACATTTTGACTACAGCCGAGTCTCATTTAACGAAGCAATAAGACTGAAAAATAATTGAGTCATCCGTGTACAAGCATTGCTAATTTTATTCCTAAGTAGTTCTGGCCGTGGTCACGTCAAAGAAATCTAGGCGTAAAGGTATGTAAAATACTATAACAGTGCAGTCAGCTTCCGTACATTAAGGATATAAAACAGAAATAACAGTCACTCGGCGGTCTTGATAACCTAGATATAGTGCGAACACTGGTCATTTGATTTCCTTCCAATAGGAATAAATCACAGTTTTATTAGTACTGCTACGGTAACCTACACGATACATTTTTAAATGCAACGTTTTATCAAACTTTGTACTGGCTAGAACGGGTTAAAATTTTAACAGCCCAAGGTTATAACCGAGTCACAATTCAGCTGTTTCTTTTTTGATAGAAATTAAAAAAAAAGCAAGTAGATTGAAAGATCGTTGCTAAAAGCTTATGCAAAATCTTGTCCCTCGAGAGACTGAAAGGAAATTCACAAAAACCGTCGTAAAATAACCTAATTAAAATTAGGGGAGATTTTTTTCGTTGACCCAAAAAGGGTAATTACATAATGAAAAGGTTTAATTTAAATATTTACCAAGGTGATTGCATTGACATTGTTTCACCTTAAGTTTTGTTTCGTTATCAAAACAAATTGTAGGTGTAGTCGTTAAAAAATAATTGCTCAAAGATATTAACTGATTTGAATTTGCACATTAATGACAACGATCGATATTTGTACGTATTGGGTATTGGTAGCTTATCAATCACATCTTGAAAAAGTAAAAGAGAAGTCTTCATACATATTGGACATAGCTCGAGCCCAAAACACAAATAATGTTTTCGTTCTCAAATTATTGTCGAATCCAAATTCACGACGCCATCACAACAAAGCAAGGGGTACAAGGAGTTCAGGACCGTCGGTGGCAGAATGTCATTAATTTTTAACAATACAGTAACGCAACACTACGAACAACAATGTACGTCTCCAATCACTCCAAGATTTACGTAATTGTATGTAAGAGTGTATTTCAATTACTGAACCCTACCTTATACATAATTCCGACATTAGGAACAGGAATGAATAACAAAAGGAGGTCGAATGACAAATCAAGTCAATGATTCCTGAGTCATTCAGTGGGTAAAACCTCGGATTATCTAATGTCGGTGACGTTGACTTCAGTATTCAAGAAATCCTTCCTGTAACGTCCTTCATCCCAGTGACAAATAAGCAGAATTTAATCTCGATTTATTTTGAGCACTCAATCAAATCCAAATTGTTTAAAAGCTCTCGTGGTGAAATCTGGATGTTATGAGTACGGTCTGATTTGTAAAATCAGGCCACCTAAATTCAGGCAAGCTAAAATGATAATTTGAATTCCAATGACGGGAATACTGCTTGGTAATTCCGGAAACCTAGAGGTACAACTGAGGACATTTGCGGTGAACCACTTTTGCTACACCCTTATGCTTTTAGTAATAAGGTGGAAAAGTGCTTCACCGCCAGGATCCCCGATGTACAAACTCCGTTGTATATGAGCAGAAACTTTAATAAGGTCTGCGGCTACATTAAAGGCGCATCCTCTTATGGACTAAGGACACCAAGATGGATGTCAATACGGAAATCAGAATAGCTTTTCGTTAAGTTTCCTTATTAAAATTCTAATATCCATCGGAAACACGGCATTTAAATATAAAACAAAAAAAAGCTTCTTTCTACTCACCCTTTCGTGGAATTTGCTGGAATCATAAGACCTCTCCGAGCAGAGGTTGTATATCCTATAGTGGTCTTTGTGCATCTTCTCTAGAAACCTGTACACTTCGTCTATGTGATTTCTGTATACTCCTTCCAACTTCTCGGCGGGGAAGCCCATCGCTATCAGCCTGTCTGTGATATCTGTATAATATGGTGTTAAGAAAATATTTAACAATAATTAGAACATAACATGACAATATTGAGTATGTTTGATATGCCGTGTTTGGGTGATTGTGATTATAGTTACTTTATTAGCAGTTTGGATAGAAGCTTTTACAAGGAGAGGGTTATACATAGATTTGTTATACCAAATGGCAAAGGAATTAAAAGTAATTAGGGGTTTAAGTAATAACCACTACTTATCGGTTCCATCCAAAAACATTTTATTCAGGAAAATATTTTAAACGTAAGATCGATGTTGTGTGAATCGAATCCTGGTTTACAAGGTCGTGATCAGACATACATAATGACATACATAGTGTCAGATATACTATCGTGGGTGCTGAATTAGGATACGGGTAAATAAGACAAATAACTCGTTTAACTTCCGCACAGTTGTTGTTAGGGTTAATTACCAACACTTCCGTACTAACTAATACTTTGCACTTAAAAGGGAAGACAGAGCAGTTCCTAGGTCAGTATGCGCCCGACATAAACATCCCTGTCGCTTCATGGTCCGTATCGGACACCATACATGTAGTATACTCCTAGACTTTGTACAACACAAAACAGGCGCTTGCGTCTCATTTAAAGTCCATACTCATGAAATATCCGACATACTTTACAATACAATGTGCAGTAAATGTAATGAAAATAACAGTATAAATAAATTGATATACTTAAAATATTTTTTCATATAGGTAAATTGTTCATATTGTACGTGATAAGTTATTCAGTGAAAGAAATAAATGATAAGTTTAGGTTAAAATGAACTGGTACAAGATTTCCCCAGAATTATCAACCGATTCTTATAAACCGCCACTACGCGACCTCGCCCACATTTCGGATATTCCTACTTCTTTACTTGGCAATCGAAATGGCTGTGATGTCAAGGAGTTGGTAAAGGATCACACTTCAGGCTGCAGCAGTAACAACAACATCTGAAGTATTAAGTAACCTAATCCTGTATATCCGGAATAAATAGCGGTTGTCATTGAAGACCGTGTCCTCGCGTCCCGATTGACAGGCCAACAACAAAGAAACAAGGATCTTTACAAAATCCGCTTTCTCGTCACGCATGCGCCATCGGATCAGTATTCTTTCGCTATCCACGTATGTCATGTATATGTTCTGAGGTTCTAACCGTAATGCAACAGTCATTGCACTCAGCTTAACATCGACGTGAATAAAATATTTAGCGTGTCAGTTATTTGCATACATATTTAACAATGGCAGAACAAGGTTGCGATGTGCAATTATGCATATGATTACTGGCCAAAGTACATAAATCTATAATTAGGTAATACGAATATGTTGGTTTTAGAATATGTGTGCGAGTCAGCGAGTGTGGTGGGCCTTGCCGAAATTGTGTTGATACATAACCGATTCAAAGTTACCCTAGTCTGAAATTGGTTTGCTGAACCTTTTCGCATGAATGGACATTAACAAATAGTACTAATCAAATATTCGATAGAAGGAGACTGGCAAATACGATCGGGAGGTCATCTACGTATTTTTTCTAGAGTAGTTTTACGTCAAGAACTTCTAACTTCCCTAGTCACAGAACTTCCTTTATTTGTCTAATCTAGAGCTACCCAGTTACCGATGGTTAAGACCGAACGTGAGAATCAAAGATGGCGAATAGAAAGAGACACAGAGATCCTTGTACTATTGGAACTTTGGTAGGCAATCAGTTCACAAGAGATCTAATCTGTATTTGATCGCCAATAAGTGCAAATGCAAGCGTTTTCCTCCGATTGTTACATGGACCACAAAAAGACATTAACCTACTAAGTGAGTTGAATTCGGTAGAATCACAAATATCTTTCAAACGCATCGGTAGCATGTTTTATAGGCTTGTGGTCTGTTGCCTTATCAATATTCGATTCTTCGGTGTATCAAATCAAAATATACGCATCGAAAATAAACAAGTTTACCCAAAAATTCCGTTGTGCCCAATTTTCTGAATTGCCAGATTACGGAATTCCCAGACCCTTGATTGAAGCCTTAACTACAGTGATCTAAATTTAGCATCCTTCGCTTGGCCTACATTGATAAACCTTGAATGTTTATTCAAACAGCATTTGATTGAAGACTGAACTACCTACACATGGCAATAGCCTTTATACAATTCTTCCTTAAATAGATTCTTAATTAAAGAGATTCTATCGCAAAAGTTGCGTCACTGCACTAGTCGAACTTATTCGGCGATGGCCGAGTGGCGTTAGGCTAACGGTATCGTTGCCATGGCAACGGCTGATAGGGCCAACGTACTATGGTAATACAATAACATACTTATGCGATCAGATACTTCTGTAGGGACAATGAAGCATTTGTGTGTATGGAATAAAGAGAGCCAGAACTGTGTACAGAACTGGATTAAGAATATTTTGTTTATTTATCGAAGTACCAAAAGCTTTCGATTTTTTGGACTGTTTTTTTATTTGAGGACAGTCCACCTTCAATCAACCTTTATTTACGTGTCTTAGACCATTGATAATATTATTAGATAGATTCACCTCAATTCAGTCTTCTAGATTACGTCACAAATTCAATAACCATTAGCGACAATTATACACAACGAGTTGACCAAAACCACAGTTGAAACGTCAACGTGTGACTGTGACGTCACTTGTCACGTACAATATATAGAAAGGTTTTATGCTAACAGTCGTGAGTGAAGGCACGGACGATCGACCGTATGGTATTGGTGACCGCAGAATGTATGTTAAATTACGGTTAAATTTACTCGTAGTACAACGATAAAAAGGTAAATAAGCATATAACAGACTACATTATAATCATATTTTGATAGGAATAACAAATTATAATAAGGCAACATAAAGGTCCATGACCCATTTATACCTACAGCCTCTCAAATTACTCGGTTACACAGTCGACAACGAAGCGATATGAGAAAAAATAAATTTAATATTAAACGCGAAATAATTGATAATATTAGTTTTATTTAAATGAGCAAACAGAATACACGAATAAAAAAAACACATTTACGGATAAAAAACACATTTACGGATTGGTGGGCCGCAATAAAATAACTATTTTAAAGGAAAAAATGCGAATATCGTGACTGAAGGCAAAGGTCAGACACAGCAGGTGCGAGTTAATTGCAAAGTATGACTATATTAACGCAGACAGAGTAAATGAAGCAAGGGCAGAATGCAATGTCCTGGGCTCAATGTCGCTGTTGGAATGGACGGAAGAGTTTGTAGCGAGAAGTGAGACCTCAATTCATTTAGTTTAGTGCACACTAAAGGATAATTTCCACCAAACGGCTTGCATCGTATCGGATCGAAACGGCTTGCATCGTATCGGATCGAAACGGATTTTACAATCTTTAAACGATATTAAATCGTGTACACAGTATTCAAAGTCTATATTACCAATCCGCGCACAGCAGCTTGACCGCGGACGCGATCGTAGCCGAAAGTATACTGCGACGCACGATCGGCTCCGTTCGCCTGTCGTCTGTTTTATGATTATTTTCTTCTTCTACTGCAATAGCCAACAATACTACGTCAACTTCAACCATTTAAAAAAAAATAGAACACGGTAGGAATGAAACTATTTGACTAGGCGCAGCATCCGTTCTGATCCGATGCGGTGCGAGCCGTTTCACAGTGGTTCGAAATCGACGCTCCGTGGACATTGAAATCAAAATTTCTTTAGACGAGAAATAAAAATCGGAATGGCTTTATTTCAGTATTATTTATAATATTTGGTAATATGACAGCTATAGACAGCACCATCTCCGAAAAAAAAAATATTTAATATTTTTTTGTATGAAGAAAAACACAAAAGTCGTTTTTTCTCATAACTTAATAAAACTTAAAGCCTGCGGCTTACATGGGGTGTTGTCCTACATGAGGCGATTCCGAAATGCTATAACACGCACACCCATGCGCGCCGCTTCACTCACAGCAGAGTGTTGAATTTCGAGAAATTCAGTTAGAGATTTTTACGTTGATTTATGTGTGATCTTGAAAATAAACAAAGTAATTGACTTTAGTTTGCTAATTTGATTAGTTATAATGAGAAATAATGGAATATACAATATAAAAATACTAAAAAAAACACTCAAATTGAGACTTACAATATAAATAGATTTTGCAATCTTTCTTATAATAATTTAATTCGGTGTTAGTAGATACACAGTTTGACTTCTTAATTAACATTAAAAAAAAAAAGTACAAAAACTTATAACTAATACAGAAAAATACTAAGAATAAGCAATTGTATAATTGAGAAATATATAAAATTTACACAAAAACATCAAACATTAAAATTTTGTCTACTGAGTTTCGTCATCGCTATCAAAGAATTCAAAATCAGAATCCATCATACTTGGCACCTCAACAAATTCAATGTTTTCCTTATCCATGGTATCCGGGTCAATTAAAAGAAGAGACTTCATTTCTTCAGTTAAATCATTTCTACTCTTATTTGTCAGTTTAGGTCGAATGCTTGACAAATATGGGTCTGAGGATACGATGAAACCATTAAAGATGTCATGGTTTGTCGCTCTGCGACAAAATTTCCGCGTATGATGTTCCCTGAGTTTTCTAAAATCTTTGTTTCGGGCCTCAGATGCCTCTTCTGATAGCTTTCCTATAGGCAAAATGTTGAAATGTTTTATTATTTCAGCTCCATGCAGCAGAAGTTTGTGGATACTGGAAGGCATGAAATACCAGCCATACAGTTCCACATACAGCTGCGCAGTTTCGTCGAGATAATTGGCAAACAAATCAATATTAATAGACTGTCCTGATGATACAACACGGAGAATAGTTGCGAATTTTTGGATGAGCTCCTGACTCAATCCAGTGATATTTGCAGTCTTCTCAGGACACTGGAAAAATTTTCTAGCCGTGTTGCCATCATTCGTGGTCCCAGCACCTTTATATAAAAAATACTGATATGAGAACATTATAAGATAAGTTTTATAGTATTACACTAACTAAAAAACCCTTTGATATTATACAAAATAAATAAATCAACTAACCTTGTTTTACGATATCCACCAGGAGTCCCATTTCCTCTCGAAATTTTCGCTGTATCGTCTGTTTGCGACTTTTCAAAGCTGCTTTACTAGCTTCATCTCTGGCTTGCCATTTTTTAAAATCTAATCGGTAAGCGATATGCAGCAGGCATTCCATGGATCTGATCCATGCATGCAAAGTCGACAAACCGTACTTGTAAATATCAGATGATACAGATTTCCTAAAATATGAATAAAAAGGTTAAAAGTGTTTTTCAATAAGAAAAAAATAAAAAAAATTTACATACATTTCCAATATTCAACTTACATGTGAATCTTCTCCAAATCATTCATTTCACTTGGTACAGCTTTACAGATGTCACATGTTTGCATCGAGGTTTGTGACAGGTGAGACGTTATTTTGCCATCTATCATGGTCATTAACATTGAATGTTTAACTTGTATATTATTTTCAATGATAGATGGCTTCAATGCTTTAATTTCAGCATCGATCAAACCCATTTCCTCCTTCATGTCCAACTTATTTTCGCTGACAAACTTGAAATAAATTGGTCTGCAAAGCATTGTAGAAGAAGGTTTTGGGTTTTCCCAGACCAAATCCTCACCACACATCAATTGCAAGGATACAAAAGAGCTCATGAAAACACTAGAGTCGTCTTTATCTGCATTCATGCATTGCTTGTAGTTGCTTTGATTTGACGCACCATCGAAGCCCCATTTGCAGATTAAGATCAGTTCTTTATCTTGCAAATGGTCCAAGTTTAATGTTTTGGCAAGTCGAGTGACAGTGATGTCCAAAATAGCTTGAAGTTTTACTTTAACTCCTCGTTCGGTCACTTCAATATCGCTCTCAGGAGGATAGCATGCCTTCTTGGCATTTAAAACCGAATAATATGATGGGTACAAATCTACACCACTTTCTTTCGCAGTTTACCTTAATGTTATATACTGCCACTTCGACAATTTCAAAGAAATAAATATACCCAACGCTTTCTCTGCTGAATACTTGTTAGTAGTTGTCTTGCCTTTCAAAAAGTTCTTGATCTCTGCTGCTTTTTCAGGATGCTCGGTAATATATTTTATTAAATCTTTCACGTCCTCATTCTCCTCACCACATCTCACTGCAGTAGCATATGCAAGTTCCTGAGAGTCGTGCGTTAAAAGTTCTTCTATTCTTCTCTTCTTCTGTTTTTGGCATAATTCTGAGAAAGGTTTTCTTGGGCTCCTTTTTAGTGTTGTAGTGCTAACAGTACATGTAGTTACTTTGGACGTGGATGCACCATCATTTATACCACTAGCACTTGAGGTTGAAGGTTCAACAGTATCAGTAACAGAGTCGATTGATACCAATCCAATTTCTTCACTTTGTACAAATCTGTTTTTAATGAAGTTGGGCCATTTGATCTCTTTTTCTAGCCATGTCTCATACTTCTTGACAAATGTATGCATTGTTCGATTACACGATTTCCAATTTCTATGCAAAACACACATATACACTTGACAAAACTGTTTTAATTTTTTTTGTTCTTCTTCAGACAAATTTGTCGCTTTGTGTTTTCAACTTTTTGTTTTCACAAATATGAATATGTCCAAATTTGTATAAAATCCTTCCATGATAATAAGTAAGTACGTAAGCAAGAAGTTAATGTTATAGCGCGAACAGTTGCTGACAAAAACTAATGATTTTGACGATGTTGTCCCTATTTATATAAAAGTACCCTCTTAATCGTATCTTAATTAATAGTAGTTAGTTAAACACTTCGTAAAAATAGCCCTTAACTAATGTATCTTAACTCGTTAACAATATTTGCAACATGCACTAATGAGATGAGACTAAATTACCATCATAAGTTAATTAGCATGCATTAAGCATTGATTTCCTGCTAAACTTGAGATTACGAACAGCTTACATCAAACAATCATTACTATGTAATTATCGTTGCCCATTGGTATGTGCACCTATCCCAAAGATATCAAATAATATAGTATTAAATTCCTTCGAGAAATCCACTGAATTTCTTGAAGTTCATTACTCTGCTCTGAGTGAAGTGGTGAAATAATATATTTCTCAATTATACAATTGCTTATTCTTAGTATTTTTCTGTATTATTAGTTATAAGTTTTTGTACTTTTTTTTTTAATGTTAATTAAGAAGTCAAACTGTTTATCTACTAACACCGAATTAAATTATTATAAGAAAGATTGCAAAATCTATTTATATTGTAAGTCTCAATTTGAGTGTTTTTTTTAGTATTTTTATATTGTATATTCCATTATTTCTCATTATAACTAATCAAATTAGCAAACTAAAGTCAATTACTTTGTATATTTTCAAGATCACACATAAATCAACGTAAAAATCTCTAACTGAATTTCTCGAAATTCAACACTCTGCTGTGAGTGAAGCGGCGCGCATGGGTGTGCGTGTTATAGCATTTCGGAATCGCCTCATGTAGGACAACACCCCATGTAAGCCGCAGGCTTTAAGTTTTATTAAGTTATGAGAAAAAACGACTTTTGTGTTTTTCTTCATACAAAAAAATATTAAATATTTTTTTTTTCGGAGATGGTGCTGTCTATAGCTGTCATATTACCAAATATTATAAATAATACTGAAATAAAGCCATTCCGATTTTTATTTCTCGTCTAAAGAAATTTTGATTTCAATGTCCACGGAGCGTCGATTTCGAACCACTGTGCGTTTGGTGGAAATCATCCTTAAGGGAGAGGTGCATTATGTCCAACCAGACGACTAACCGCATCATACAATTTGTGTTCATATTTTTACCTACTTTTTATGAGCATGGCAAACTACGGATAATATTAGTAAGTAAGGCTAACGAGACTCCGCAGAGGCCGTGCTGGCCGGCGCCGAAGCCGGCTCTAGATAATTCTACAAGAACTAGGCTTTTGGATATAGTATTTCATGATTTTTTGAGAGACCACTGAATTAGAAAAGCTTAATAAAGTGGTGTAGTATTACTAATCTGTCCAGTGCGAGTGCAGTGCTCCTGAACAGAATATGCTAGTGTGCCAAATGTCCGTTGAACTGCACCCTTGACCCTTGACGATCTGAACAACGCCTTTGACGGCGCAATAAATGTACCTACTGGGCCCAAACATATCGGAAACATAGATGAACCTTCGAAACGAAAAAGAAAGACTAACATCTGTTGTAAAAACGTATAGTTATGTTGAGATAAAATTACTGTCAACCAATTAGGCAGTGTCAGCGGCTAGTCACACAAAATGCACCATAAAGATGGGATAATTCGGCACTGACGCCGATGGTACATGATAACATGACGAATGTCAAAAGATGAAGCCACAAAGGAAGCTTAAAAAAGCGATGAGATCCAAAACACAACGAAAACCTCCAACTCGAACAACGCACTTGACCGGTTTTTCTCTTTAATTTTAAATAAAAGAGAAAAACCGGTCAAGCGCGTGTCGGACCACGCACAATGAAGCGCGCAATGTAACATTGTAGTTGAAAAACATCTCTTTCTCCCATACATTTCAACTGCAAATGTAAGTTTACGCACAATATTGAGATTTACGTTTTATGTTATTTGAAGACCATCTATGACTAAGAACCATTCTCTGTATTTTTTTCAAAATTTTAGGCTCAGTAGTTTCGGAGATAAGGCGGCCCCCCGCATTATCTCCGAAACTACTGAGCTTCCAAAATGACCTCCATATTAAAAATTTATTTATTTACGTTACACGGCCGTGTTTGGGTCACAGAAATACATAATATGTGTACCAAATTTCAACTTAATCAGTCTATTTGCGATTAGATTCGGAGCAAATTTGCTGTGACAGACGGACAGACACAGACACACGAGTGATCCTATAAGTGTTTCCTTTTTTCCTTTTGAGGTACTGAACCCTAAAAATATGAAATCCATTCAGAACTCCAATTTAAACTTCCATGAAAATGATTAAAAAGATAGCAAGTCAACGCGGCAAGTGGTTTCAACTTTCAACCTCGTGATCGTTCAAATGAGATGTGAGCCTTGACTGGTCGCTGACCGAGACTCCTCAGAGATACAGCGACGTAAATGGATATCTGAGGAATAACTTAGGAACGGAAATGAGTAACACGAACTCGGAGATATAGAAATAAGAAAAATGAGAAATGTAACTCAATTTGTAAAGAGCTTATAGACTCCTATTTTAGGGTCATCCAACCTTTGAGAGAAAACTCAGAGATAAGCAATTAATCTCTTCATCGTGTTTCAAAGCAAAATTTTCGTGGAACGAGTTATAGTAATCAAAGGATTAAACTGATGGTTAAGAAATAAGGAATGAGTAACTCAGATTTCAATATCTTAAACCCATCTATGGGCTGGCCAATATAATGTACCAAAAAATAAAGAAGAATAGATACTCCGTTTTCCATTATTTATCGTGAGATAATCTAGAAAACGCGATTTGTATGCCAGCACAGTAACACATGGAAGCAGCATTCGTCAGCTCTCTTAGCGTCTGCTAAAAAACGACGAGACACCGCAAAAAACACGTAATATCAGATTACAACACTAAGATAACGCTAGGCGTAATAGTGAGTGACTGGTTAACTTATAAGCGCGCGGCGATTGCAAAACACAACATTTGTTGTACGCGTCTAAAATATTAAATGAACCTGTAATTTTTCACGGCTACTGTACGCGCACAAACCTTGTGACTATGCAACTATTCACCAAACTAATTTACTGAACAGACCTTGGAAGCTTCAGCCTGTCTTTTAGACATAGCAACAGTGTCAAAACATTGGCTTTGTTCATACTCATCCCTAGTTCGAACTCGCTCGGACCGTTGTATGTACACTTGCAGCTGATAGGCATATAAAAAGCGGGCGAGTTCGAACTGGGGATGAGTATGAACGAAGCCAAACATTGAACTCAATGATTTTTGATTATCGCAAACCGATTACAATAAAACTTGAAATTGAATCAGTTTATGGCGAAGGACAAAGAACGGCATAATATGACTTTTGAATGTGAAGTCTTGCCAGAAAATTCGAGGTTTATTACGAATTGTGCAGGCAGGTATCATTCATGTAGAAATAATCATATTCGGTTTATAGGAGACTCTTATACAATTATCTTCAGGACGATTTAGAGAACGATATTAAAGTGGTTCGTTAGGTCACAGTGGCACGAGGCAAAGGTCCTCGCGCACATTTGGGAGTGGCGCGAGGAGGCGAAACGCCGGGGCTTAACTCCGCTGCCGCGAGAAATCGCGGCACAGCGGACAGAGCTCCGGCGGGATCTCATGGCGTCATGGAGAGTGCGATTGTCGCAACCCAGCGCTGGGCACGCCACAATTGCGGCGATAAGACCCCTCTTTGAGGAGTGGCTAGAGAGGCGCCACGGCGTCCTCACCTTCCGCCTGACGCAGGTCCTCACCGGACACGGCAGTTTCGGGAGGTTCCTGCACAGGATAAGGCGGGAGGAAACGCCCGGGTGTCACCATTGTGTGGATCGCCCGGAGGACACGGTGGAGCATACGGTGGAGGTCTGCCCAGCTTGGGCGGAGCATCGCCGTGTCCTCGTGGAGGCGATCGGCGGCGGTGATCTCTCGCGTCCGGCCCTGGTTCAGGCCATGGTACGGAGCGAGAGGAAATGGGAGGCCGTCACCTCCTTCTGCGAAGCGGTAATGCTCGCGAAGGAGGAGGCGGAACGCGTGAGGGAGAGGCAAATTTCGCGCCCTCATGCCCCTAACCGCCGCAGGAGGAGACGCCCAGGGCGTCGGGAATCGCGAGGCGATTTCCGGCCACCGTAGGCGCGGGCTTGCGGGCGGTGAGCAATGGGTGGCTCACCGTCCGATAAGGACCAGGCCCGGGTCGACGGCGCGTTGTGTTCCACGCGCGCCTCAAAGAGATGTCAGCAGATTCGAAGGGGTCCACTAGGGCCGATGCCTGCCGGGGTTGCGAAGAAAACCGAAAGGGAGATCGTGGCCCCCGGCAACAGGGCAGCCGAAGGAACACGGGTGGGTTTTAGTCAGTAAGAGTCTGACACGCCCTCCCGCTCCGCCCAGAGCGGGAGAAGTTATTTGATGATTTCCCACCCTCAAAAAAAAAAAAAAAAAAAAAAATCACAGTGGCACTAAAATGAATAAGTTAACTTTTTAAAGAGTGTGACTTTGGAGGGCGAAATGCTATAACAAACAGACAAGGTCTTACGGAAAGCTCGTGGATTCCGCTTGTCAAGTAACTTTGAGGGCGTGGTAGGCACGGCGCGTCATCACAGCATTAAGGACGAACTGCCTCGTTCGTAGCTTCCGCACTGGTTTTCCAATCTACTGCCTTTGAGCACTAACTTAATTTGTAGTTACAATTTTATTCAATCCTTTCCGAAAATCTAATCTACTCCATGTTGCTAGATCAAAAGTTTTTGAAAAAAAAAACGAAATACTTTTTTGACCATTTTCATATGGCTCTGCTTCAGGTCTAATTTATGATCTAGGGACGTGAACGAATGATGCAAATGCAACTTCGCACCAAAACGCGTTGATGATTTATTAAAACACTAAATTACGCAGGTGGACATGCCTAAGGCAGAGCAAAGGATGCCATTATAATTTTTGTTACTAACCTCACCTCCACCGTAAGAAGGAATGATGCTAATATGCTATGCACGTCGCATAAATAAAACAGAAACTGCCAACAGTTAAATTAATTGCTGTAATAATATACACTGATAGCAATAATTGCATACATTGTTACAGTCACTGAAGATGGTGGTAATTATGAAAAAAAGACTATTCACAGTAAAGAACAAACACGACGAGTGAAAACGAACGAAGCGATATGGTCGACGAATAAAAAACGAGAACCATTTACGTAATGCTCGTTGCTATGGCAGAGTACAGTGTACAACGCAAATGAGTTCAAACATTTGATCTAACGCAGCGTAACATTTGTACAGAATACGTGCAGTACATGAACACGCGCAGTTTAGTCTTTCAACAATAAATCCCCCTTTTCAAATAAGCTTCTACTATTGAACTGGCTTAGGGAGCAATAACCTAAAGAAATCCAATTACACAAAGGAGCTCAACGCTGACATGTGAAAAAAGATTATCTACCATTTGCAGTCTGCAGACTTAAATTATGCATGCAAGTCACCATAGCGTGCATATGAATCACCCCAGGTGACCTAGATATGGACAGCTCAATAAATGTTTAAATAATGCAATTGAAGACGTTTGGTTTGTCGTCAAATCCAGAAATTTTTAATCGATGGTCTGGCCGCAACACAATCGCCTTTGAAGTCTTTGTCTTGAAAATAATGTTAGAGCGATATAGTAAATTCTTTATCAGATTGTTCTCTTCAAATTTACTTTTCAAAAACTTAGAACAACTAACTATACTGTCAAAAATTGAATAAAGATGAAAAATTCTTTCGAAATTTTTGTCGTGGTCACCACCACGACAAAAATTTCGAAAGATTGAACAAATGATTCAAAAACTCATTCAACAGCAGTGGAATCAAAACGTTCGCTCCAACAACTTCATCCATAATCAGCTTCATTTACAGTCATTAGTTAGTCGAAACACAAGCCTATCCTTTGGGAGCACCGCACAGTGGAACGAATGTATGGGAGCGGTTGGACGTAGACATGTCCGAAAAAAAAGAGTAAAATTATGCCAAACTAATGATGCCATCTTATTCGATTACTTAATGCCTTCATAACTTGTGGTGATGAATTTCTTCATAACTCCCATATTTCGGGAGTAATTTGAGAAAATGTGAAATTTTACTATGAAAATGAGTGTATCGAGCTCTCTCCCTCCTGATTCCGGGCTTGTTTCAAGTAGCGGTCTCTAATATCATAATGCTAATACTAAGAGCTATATTTAATACTAAGACACATAGTGCGCCAAATGTGCACTTTCTGGGATAAAGAGTGATGTTTATTTTATAACACAATTTTTTAATTTTTTGTTTATTTTGTTGATTAAAACCGTTTTTCTAAAGGTTTACCTTATTACAATAACATTTCTGATCAGCCAATTAGAGAAGATATAAGCTAATTAGGATATATAATTAGGGACTTAAGGTTTACATATAAAACTGATGCACTAATGATTACTGATAAGAACATTGCTATTATTTAATTACTAAATGGCTCTTAATACACTAATTTAGCATGCATCATTTACTAATTATCACAATAACTAATTACCTTGCAATATTTAACAAAGGATACCTGGGATACCTGGATTTTATATAAATAGGTCACTATTAGTAACTTTAAAATCAGTGTTGATTTACACCTCGTTGTATCCAAGCTAATCTCGCAATGTATTTTCCAAATTTTAATACAAATCTTGATATTCACGTTGCTTTATGCGCACGCGCACATAAAGATTTACGCGACTTTAACTATTTGTTCAGTGTTTTAAAAGATAACAGTTGTGTTCAGTTATGTGAAAGTGCTGAAACAAGTTTAAAAGACTGGTGTCGTCGATTTTGCTACCGCATTTATGCAAAATGGACACAGTCTGGAAGAAGCACAGATAAGTTTCGGAAGAAACATGAGATTTGGCTACAGGCTGCAATTCAATGGCCGGAATTACAGAATGAAAATATGGAACCTTCTACAGAAAATATAAGTGACGTCATCGAGCCCATAATTTCTCCTGCTAAATCTGATGCTTCAACTTGTACACATCCTAGTCCTCGTAAATCTTTTGAGGACCTTAGTAACCGGCAAAAAAGAAGACGCACCACTGAAGATAGTCTTTCATGCAGCAGTAGCAGCGCTGAAATTATGTTTTCGGCCGAAAGGGCGCTTCAAAAGGCAGGACAAAGCGATACAGCTTATGTTATGAAATACTTGACGGAGAATCCAGAAGAGGCCTCAAAAATCAAAGCCTTCATTGAAGGTAAATCAATTCAGGTACGGGAAATATCCCCTTTGAAGGCATTGGCTCTTTATGTATCGATGAACTTATCGAAATGGCGCTATAACACTCTTCGGGATTTCAACACTCAAGAAGGAGCTCTTCAATACCCGAGTTACTACATGTTGGTTAAAGAAAAAATTAAGTGCTATCCGGCCAAAGAAGATCTCACAGTTACAGAGAGCTCTGCAAAAATCAAATTACAAGCCTTGATGGATTTAACCTCAAGAAGACTTATTAGGTCGTTAGAAACCCCTGTTGATCCCAATCAACAGCTCGTATTGACCAGCAAATGGGGTTTTGACGGATCATCTAGCCAAAGCATTTATCATCAAAGGACGAGTGAAGATGAGCAAATCGATCTTGCTAGTAATTTTATGATTAGTCTTGTACCACTGCGGCTCGTCTCAAAAGGTGTAACAATTTGGGAAAACGAGCGACCATCTTCCACTTCATTTTCCGGCCAATATTGTTTAAGTTTATAAAGGAAACCAAAGAAAATGTGCAGAGAGAGATGGCTGAAATCGAAGCAGAGATTGAAGCCTTAACTCCATCCACCATCACTGATGGAATTAGTGTCAAACACCAACTGCTGTTGACAATGATTGATGGTAAAATTCATTCCATTATATCCAATACAGCAGCTTCAGTGTGTGACATATGCAAGGCTTGTCCTAAAGAAATGAATAATTTAGAGTTAATCAAAGATAAACACGCAAACGAGGACATGTATAAATATAGCTTAAGCACCCTTCACGCTTGGATTCGCTCAATGGAATGCTTATTACACATTTCCTACAAATTAGACATAAAATCATGGCAAGTAAGGGGTGATATAGCAAAAAGGCAAGTTGATGACAGGAAGAAAAGAGTTCAAGAGGCTGTAAGAAGAGAAACGGGCTTACTTCTCGATGTTGTGAAACAAGGCAGTGGATCCACCAACAATGGCAACTCGGCAAGGAGATTTTTTGAAAACTACACTAAATCTGCTGAACTGACCGGAATAGATGCTATGCTTTTAAGAAAAATCTGTGTGATCTTGCAGTGTATTTCATCAGGAGAGAAGATCAACGTAACTAAATTCCGAGAGTTCTGCTTTGATACTGCTAAGCTTTACGTGGAGTTATACCCATGGTATTATATGCCTTCTTCACTTCATAAAATTTTAATGCATGGGCCAGACATAGTTCAGAACATGTCAATTGTGCCCATTGGTTTTCTATCCGAAGAGGCATCTGAGGCTAGAAATAAAGATTTTAGAAAATATAGAGAGGGGCATTCTCGAAAGCATAGCAGTATCTCATGCAATGAAGATATTATGCACAATCTTTTACTGTCTTCTGATCCACTTGTTACAAGTATCCGTCCAAAAGGAAATAAGTTTGTAAAAAAATCTTCTTTTAAGGAATTTTATGAGCTTACGGATTCTGAGAAAAGTGATATCGAATTTGTTAACATAAATGATTTAGCGGACATCGATTCTGAATTTGAATTAATTGATGATGATGATGATGACGAAGATAATTAAATGATGTTATTGTTTTAAAATGTGTAACTTTGTAAATTAGAGCTTACGTCTTAATTATTTATTGTACTTTTAATGAAACTAGGTAATTTATTATCAACTTACTTAAAAGTCATACTCTCATCAGTTCTTGTGAATATTTTTGTTAATATATATTTCTGTATATATATAATATATTTATAGACCTCTTAATAAGTCTGTCTGCGGTTTAAAGTAAATACAAATGGGGAAAAAACGTTTTTTTTTTTAAATTTTCATTTCCTTTTATCCCAGAAAGTGCACATTTGGCGCACTATGTGTCTTAGTATTAAATATAGCTCTTAGTAATAGCATTACGATATTAGAGACCGCTACTTGAAACAAGCCCGGAATCAGGAGGGAGAGAGCTCAATACACTCATTTTCATAGTAAAATTTCACATTTTCTCAAATTACTCCCGAAATATGGGAGTTATGAAGAAATTCATCACCACAATTTATGAAGGCATTAAGTAATCGAATAAGATGGCATCATTAGTTTGTCATAATTTTACTCTTATTTTTCGGACATGTCTACGTCCAACCGCTTCCATACATTCGTTCCACTGTGCACCGATAGAATTTCCTCGCCGGAATATTATGGCTAAAACACAATTGCTTTAACACGAAAGTGAAGCGGCCAAAAGTCAAGATGAGATTTTAATTAAGTCATTGAATCATTACACTGGCGACGGGACCCAGAGGGTAACACCACAGAATAAGTTTATACAAAGTGACAAACATGACAAATTGTGTTAAACGACAGTGTACAAACATGAAGGTGTGTTTAAATGAGTTAACAATTCATTTCTGACTTGGTGAACTATTGACTCTAGAGCTCAGAGAGCTAGATAAGTACATGCCATGATGTAGCAGGTTTCGAAATGAAGTAATAATGAATGCCAATTATTATTGGTTATGATTTCTGAAAAATATAATTTAATTAATCACGCGAAGTAATTAACAATAAATATTGAAGTAGCGTTCAAGTTTGATTAATTCTTCTTTGCATCCCAATCAAACTAAAAGTAAGCAACATGGTACTATCACCCGTATAAACAGCATGAAATGGGATGAATACTCAGGCCTAGACTAAAGCAACTTAATCTAGAAAATAAGCATCGAATTAAATAAGAAAGAAAATAGGAGAGATGCATAATATTGAATCGCAAAACCAAAGAGAACTAGCAAGTTGAACATTCGAGCAGCCTTCCGGTCGATTTCATCAACGATCTATTCCATTACGGGACCCTGGCGGATTTGGTAAATTTTTCGACAGCCAAACTAGATTATCTATTCTGTACAACTTTTATTATTTATTCTTTTTTGTCTATTGCTAAGCAAGTTTTTTGTAAGCATCGAGGAAGCTCTTCGAAAGACGTAGGTAGGTAGTTATTCAATTAGTTTGCCTTGTTGCTAGGCTGCCAATCTGCATTTGGCATATTTTCCGTTACGATTTCACTTTGAACGAACTTGTATGATTTAGCCTCATTATCAACTTTGACCCACAATCAGCTCAATTCTTGACTTCAATTACGTAAATCAGCACACGATTCTACCGAGTAGATAATCTTGTTAGAAGCAATTATAGTCATTGCATGCAGGCAATAATGTTTAATATAAGTACGCGTATTTCAGATGGCCGCTAATAAACACGTTTTATAGTTTCTGAGCCTAGTAGGCGAGGTTTGTTGAAGGAAAACGAGGTGATAATATCAGGTTGTCAGACATCCCTATTTATGGAACTGTTTGACGATAAAGTAACACAATTAAAGGGAATTAACTCAAATAATTACATGTGTAAATAAAATTGTGCTAGTTTATTGTAACAGTCAAAATTTGTGATTTTTCCTGAAGTGTATCTGGATACTAAAACCATATAATACGTACAAGAGTTGGGCAGGATAAAAGTTTCATTGATATTTTAACATGAAATCTACAGTTGCTTAACATTTTACCTACAATGTAAGCGTTTTGCTTTGAATATCAACGTGTCTAAGTATGAACATTTCTAACAATAAAAGACGTTACTGACAATGGCCGTAGTAACCATCGTTACAGACCTATAGATCTTTATCGACAAAGTACTATTAGGAGGCCATGGGAACTCTATGCGTGACGTCGTTATCTCGTTTAAAAAAGAAAAATCATAGGGAATTCGTACCTCTGACACGAAAACGACATACGTGCTTAGACAAAGGCAGAAGAAAAAAAACAACGAAATAATTGGCACGCAACATCTCCACAGACAATGAGCGTCTTCATCTAATTTCGTTTTAAAATCACGTTCTTTCAAAAAAATAAAGCAAATGCCGGGCTAAAAGTTAATTGAAAAGAGGTTCAGAGTCAGAGCCCAGTTATGGAAATGAAGCATTGTTGCAAATGTTGCTATGCACGTTTAACTCGTCATATCATTTCACTGCCACATCTTTTGAGTGACGACCTTGGGTTTAACAGTAAAACGATGCTTTCTAAGGAAACGAACCGGAAGAATTTTTTTTTTACATTTTCTTGACGAAGGGACGACGATATCAGCCGAGTTAAGGGTCGTGCAGACCAGCGCGATATCGCGGGCGCTACAAGGGTCGCGCTGCCTGTAGCACCCGCGATATCGCGCCAGTTTGCACGAGCCTTTAAGAATATGAACTGCTTCGTTTAGAACAGTAAAGTGGAGAGATTTGATTTTGGTGGTACAAAAAATTATTTTAAGACGCAGATATATGACAGTGACCTTGAGTAGTTAGCTTGCGTGTTCTGTACTGAGCTCATGCAACGCGTCGTTCGTCCAGCCAATAATAGGACTCGCCCATCAAGGAGCGCTGTCCTAAATTAGACGCATTATTAATTTATTATACGTAAAACAAAAGGTATTTTAATAAAATACGTATACTAAAAGATTAATAATTAAATTATCTTTAAAATGGAAAAGATTTCAGAAAAATACGCTTGATAGATTTTGCGTGATTCTCAGTTTTTTATCCGCGTTAGACACAACTTTACAAATTAATTTCACTATGTAATATAAACATAATCCAAAATATGGCTATATTAAAATATTAAGAAAATGCTCTAATTTAATATATATTTTTTCCAAATCATTAACAGTACTCGTTTAGACGTCATCTTCAGTATAAAATCATTAAAAGTCGGTTATCGTTGCCTTAATGAATGCAAAAGATTTCGATACAGGATAAGTGTTTGACCAAAGGAACGGATTTCAGACTAGAGAAGCGATCATCCAAATGGATACTGACATAAAAAGTAAGTATAATCTCAACTTAGGAGCTTACGATATGCTTGATATAAGAACGAATTAGAATATCTATCTGTGAAATCGTCGTAAGTGTAGCCTATTATATCCTCATATCCAGATGATCATCAGCTAATCTTAGCACGGAATTGTCATATTATGGGCATGAATAAGGATGGTTATAACAGAAGAGGAAGAGGAAAGAAACGATGGATTGTGTGAAAGATGTTTCATCTTCCACACAATTCATCCAGGCTAGAATACGACGGCTAATAGAGCTACATGGATGAAAAAGATATTTTGCGCCGACCCCAAATAAAGGTGCAAGTCCGTAGCGGACTACAGGCAGCAGTAGCATGAGACGTGTCGTCGCAACACTACTGGTTTCTATGTATTTCTATGAAATACAACGTGTCGCTAGCTACGGAAGGATATCATAGAAATACAGGAGCATAGCAGGAGGACGATGAGATGTTGATAAGTATAAAATAACCTTTTCATTCTAAATGCTTTGAAAAGTTTTAAAGCAATTATCCTCCAATTTTTCACAAAAACTGAACTCAATTGCTATTTTATTTTATTATAATTAAACCTGAATACGGACAATCATCTGACTTTTGCATTCGTGGCAATTCCGCTATTTAATTTACCGCCCAGAATTCCGTCGGTATGAATATATGATTTGGGTATTTAAATCTCCCAGAAATATTTTTGTTGTGATTTTTATGGATTTAGTTTTACTTCATTAAATAATTAGTAGCATCTTATTTGAAATCTAAATTAACAATAAATAGAGGCAGATGCTTTGGCTGAGAGTTTTCATCACTTCCAATAGAAGTCATTTTATTTATCTTCTCTCGGTTTGGTTGGCGGTAGGGCTTGTTCTAAGTCCGTCTGGCTAGCTACCACCATCTTATCGAAGTCTGTCGCCATAACAACTATGTTAACAGCATTATTAAGTTTTGGCAGTAAGATAGCCAGTTCCTCTTCAGCCTTAGCATCAGGTGATATGCAGGCCAAGAGGGTGTTATGGTTAAAAAACAAAAAATAGTCCATAAAAAGTGCATCAGACCATCTGCATTTTGAATAATATAAAATTATGATAAACAAGCGATGACTTGTACAGACAACTTCATCATGGTTTTATTACGTGCATAGATCTCGAGTGGAGTGCGAATTATCCCGAATGTGTTTATGTCTCGCAACCGTCGACCAAATGGATTAACTTTTAATATTACACAAAACACAGTACAGCAAGCCCAATTTTAGTGCATCACATCACGTGCAATTTTGTTTTTACAACGTGCGGTTCCTTATAATGTCAAGTACGAAACGTTTTTGAAACAATCGAGCGGTTAAAAACCTTTTTTTATCGTCAACAGCCATTGTTAATAACGAAAACCTTTGTTATATGCTAACGCTTTGGGATTAGGTATTTACATTGATTTTTTACAATTGCATATTCAAAGTCAATGACCCCGTACCAGACGTAAGGCGCAGACTTTTTGTAATTTCAATCTACTACAGTGACCATTAATGTCTTTGAAGGAAACCTGAATATTTTAATTAGCATCGTTATTCACAACGCCTTATGAATTTGTCGTCCCCTAATTTAATAGTCGTTAAACGTTTTTTGAGACTAAAATAAATCGATTAAGGCAATTGCACTTGAGAAGCGATGCGATACGACGCTGTAAATTGTCGATAAATATTTATAGAATCTTATTTTTGTATAATAAATCAAGCTCGATTATGTCTTTCTACGGGCGATGACGCTCACTAATAGTAAATAATAAACATTGCATTTAATTTATTTCTATTTATTTTAATACTAATTAATAATATTTTAAATGCGAAAGTGAGTTTATTTGTTTGTAACGCTTTCACGCTAAAACGGCTGTACGGATTCGGATGAAATTTGGCACATGGGTAGACCATGACCTGGAGGAGATAGGCTACTTTTCATCCTGTTTCGCAGACAAAGTCGCGGGCTAGTTCATTTATTATTTTTAATTATTTCGTTTCTGTAAATTGTATTAATTGATGGCCTCGTCTTGACTAACAGTCTTTAGTAAATTGAATACTAATACAATATGTACAAAGTAATAGTCTGAATTAAACGATTTTTATTTTATTTATTGCTCACGCTTGACAGTTGATAAGTAATTTTACACAAATCACCATAGTGCAGATATAAAGTATATAAAATAGAGATATACATGATAGAAATATATGGTAAAATTGAAGGACCGTTCGTTCTAGGTAGATTTGTGAGAACGATAGTTTACAGACATTGTAACAAAACGTCGTAGCAAGAAACCTTACGACGTAGTCAAATGGATGTTTGCAGATATCTGTGAACGTAATTGAATTGGTCATTATAAAGACAAGGAGCCACATGCAAAGCACAATTGATAATAATAAATAAATCAATAGTGATGCACACAGAGATGTAAGCATCTGAGCACGGATCGAGTCATCGCAATCTATAAGTATTTTTATCGTTATCATAATAAGAGCTTTTTTAAATCGTACTATTATTTATGTGCATCGATTACAATAGCAGATATAAATTAACTATGATAATTGTTTGGGGCTTTAAGATAATATTATATATCTGAATGCACTTTTTCCATACATTTTGGATGTCCGGTAGAGAAATTGTGTAACGAAACGAAACCTATAGCTTGACATCGCATAGCATGGTAAGACACTACAGTCACAGCACGCCGAAATTTATTAAAATCATAGTAGAAAGCAAAATTACGCTCAATGCAACACGTGTATATACGTCCTTATAAGTTAGCCATAAAATCAGGCATAATACATAGACAGACATAATGAAACACTTGTTTCTGATCTGATACAGCAAAATTATTAAGCGGTTACTTAGCTAGTATTTTGTTGTAATTTGTTTTTAATTGTAGATAATTATGTGTGCAGCCTTGGTTTCACTACTTCATTTTTAGGATTCCTTGCTGTCATTGTTGCGTTTATGTGGGATTTGTGATGCTCTATCACAAATCTAAGTTAGAATCTACGTATCTTAACTATCAAAATCATTATACAACACGTAATTAAGTGTCATTAAATTAAAGAATAAACTCTATGACATCTTTTATTTCTTGCAACTAAAACATATCCATTGATTTTCATTCTACAATCGTACGATCTCAAAAATGCATTCACAGACGAAAGCTAAGAAACCAAACTATCAACTTCTTGGGTACTACACCTACATTTTTTTTTCAATAGCGATCATTTTTTATACAGAACCCACATTATTATGAGCATAGATGCTTGTCAAGTTTTTTATAAAGCTCAGCTCACAAGGTAACTTCTAAATTAAGAACGGGTTAATGATACCTTTTGGAATCAATTGAGTACTATGCTGTTGCCAAGCGGAGTGGCGACCGAAGGTCATCTATGAAGTTTGCTTTAACTCGGCGGTTTGAGATTTTTTATTTTATAATATGGCTCTTTCTTTTCAAGTTTTAGCGTGGATATAATGTTAGATGATTTGTGTCGTAAAACATTGTAGGTACCTACTGTCGTGGGCGTTTTTTTTTTAACTTTCAAGATTAAAAAGTAAATGACGTAAATCCACAGTAAATAAGGTTGTGCATATTATTATGTGTTTTAGAGCATCTACCTTTGTTGGAAGAATACAGCGTTTCTTACAACAAAGTTTCCCTGAACTTTTAAGATAAAGCGAAGAAAAGCTAGAATGCGAAAAATGCAATGAATTAAAGATTCACAAACTCAATAATTTATGGTTGTTTTCTTGAAAAATATCACGTCTTTTATAGTTGTCTAATGGCTGAATTTTGAGTGGTATAGCAAGCGCAAGACTAATTAAAGGCTCTTTCAAACAGGCGCGACACGCGACACGACACAAAGACACCGCTCGTCGCGCGACGCGACGTGCGGTGTCTTTGTGTCGTGTCGCCCCGGTTTGTAGGAGCCTTAAAGGCTCTTACAAACAGGCGCGATACGCGACGCGACACAAAGACACCGCACGTCGCGCGACGAGCGGTGTCTTTGTGTCGCGTCGCGTGTCGCGCCTGTTTGAAAGAGCCTTTAAGCGCAACTTGGCAAAATCGTAGAGGAAGAAATTGAACTAATCATCTGGATTTGATCGTATATACCGTAGTCTTTTAAAAATCTTTCCCTGATCATCGAGAAAAGGTATCGGGTGCTCAATTCTTTTAAATATTTGGCTTTTTACTTTAGTCTAACTCAAAGAATCCTAACGAGAGCTACGATTTGGATGAAGAGTTTAAGATAGATTTCACCTATACCTATGAATGTATCTATTATTGCCCAGATGCTATCTATTTGTCAGACAAGCTTGGTTTTTATCTTCATTGTAAATCGAATAAAGCTTCATTCGTTTGACAGTTGTATTTTTTTTTTTTTTGGTTTTCGTTGTTCAGAAATTCGCTATTTTGGGCGGAAACTGCACCCATATGTAATTACTACCCTCTTTAATAAAGTTAAGAGGGTTTATCCTAAATGTTGGCAACGTCGTAAATAGCTGTCAAATATTTACCAATTTTGATTTATTTGTCAATATTACTGTATGGAATTAAGAAATGTGGCTAACTAGGGAACTAAAATATTGATTATGAAATGCAATAATTAATATCGTAACACCGAATATTTAGTTTTAGAAGTAAAAAACGTATTTGGAAACTTTCTACATGCCTTGTTTACACCTAAAACGGGACCGACATCAAATTCTGTTATAATTGCAATTCTAGTTCGCTAGTTATCCAAAATTCTTATTTCCATACAGTAATATTCCCAAATTAATCAAAACAACGAAACATTTGACATCTATTTGCGACTTTGCCCATTTTCAAAATAAACGCTCTTAAGCTTGCACAGGCACAAAATGGCCGAAATACGAACGAAGACCAGATGGCTTTTCGAAAATTATGAGAATCTAAAATGTACCAACACTAATTGCTGCGATTTAAGGCTCTTTCAAACAGACGCGACACGCGACGCGACACAAAGACACCGCTCGTCGCGCGACGAGCGGCGTCTTTGTGTCGCGTCGCGTGTCGCGCCTGTTTGAAAGACCCTTTATGCTGTCAAACTACAGCTATGATTGAATAAATTATGTAAATTATTACTTAAATATGTAGGTACCTAAAATAATAAAAAAATAATATTTTCACTACAAATCTAATACTGAATTATTTGGCTTTAATAATATGAAACTTGTATCAATGATTTAATGCTAAGTTTTACACATAATAATATTATCATTAGATGACCTAATACACATTAAAAATGAAGTTGGTTAATAATAACTGATCAGTTTTATTCATTTTATTAGATTTATATTAAGATGTTATTAATGGACTTTTGAGACTTAGAATTTACAATTAGTATTTTCTGAGTTCTATCCTTAGTGGACAGGTCACTGGTACCTACAATTTAATGTAATATATGTACAATGCTCTGGGACTTGAAGATAATAATCCAAGATCCCCATTACTCAATTTTATAGATCACAGGATTAATAAAGCTTGGGCACGCCACAATTGCGACGATAACTCCCCTCTTCGAGGAGTGGCCAGAGAGGCGCCACGGCGTCCTCGCCTTCCACCTGACGCAGGTTTTCACCGGACACGGTTGTTTCGGGAGGTTCCTGTTCAGGATAAGGCGGGAGGAAACGTTCGGTGTCACCATTGTGTGGATCGCCCGGAGGACACGGTGGAGCATACGGTGGATTTCTGCCCAGCTTGAGCAGAGCATCGCCGTGTCCTCGTGGAAGCGATCGGCGGTGGTGATCTCTCGCATCCGGCCCTGGTCCAGGCCATAGTACGGAGCGAGAGGGCATGGGAGGCCGTCATTTCCTTCTGCGAAGCAGTAATGCTCGCGAAGGAGGAGGCGGAACGCGTGAGGGAGTGGCAAAATTCGCGCCCTCCTGCCCCTAACCGCCGCAGGAGACGTCCTGGGCGTCGGGAGTCGCAGATCGACTCCCGGCCATCGTAGGCGCGGGATTGCGGACAGTAAGCAACGGGTAGCTCGCCGTCCGATAAGGACTAGGCCCGCGTCGATGGCGAGTTATGTTCCACGCGCGCCTCAAAGAGATGTCATTAGAACTGACGGGGTCCGATAGGGCTGATACCTGCCGGGGTTGCGCGGATGTCCGAAAGGGTTAACGTGGTCCCTGGCAATATAGGCAACTGAAGGAACACGAGTGGGTTTTAGTCAGTAAGAGTTTGACACGCCCTCCCGCTCCATCCAGAGCGGGAGAAGTTATTTGATAATTTCCAACCCAAAAAAAAACACGGATTAATAACGCTATAGCAGTACAGTAAGTATAATAAACAATAAGAAATTATAATGTATGTACTATGTATTTAGCTTGATGGTCAAAGAGGCAACTTGATCATTAGATATTACTAAACAAATTTTTCAATTAACTTGTCTAGATAAACATCCCAATTGAAAATAGCAATAAAATAAACAAACCTAATCAATAAGATAGACATTTTTGAATCATAAACACAAGCAAAGTATTGGCATAATAAAAAAAAATGCAATCACACTGATAGTAAGACTGATATAGATCCTATGTTAGCTATGTATCATGTACGTAGGTGAATGACCTGAACGCTATGACAGTGATATTAGCAATACATAATATGCATGAAAATTAATATAATTACATACACTTAGGGCGTATAAGATGGATAACAGTTGCTTCCAAATGTTCTGCAAGTGATTTGAATGGATTTAGGCAATACAGTTTCATTTGGGTTTTTGTAGTATGACTGATATGAGCAATTTTATACTGTTTCTATGTAGCTTTAAATAGCTCTTCTTTACATGTTACATATATTGTGGCCTTTTGAGGAACAAAATCAACGTTTTATTATGGTAAAAATGTTTTATCAGACCAAACCACATGTTATAAAAGAACATTTTCTGGTATTATGCACTTGAACATAGAAATTCAAATCTGTGAATTTGTTTCACCATGACAGTAACACCGAGAATTACTAAAATAAGTAAATAGAATAAATGGGGACATACCATTTCATAAAACAACATAATATGACATGTAAACAAATGCAATATAAATGTAAATAAAGCTACATGTATTTGTGTAGAATAAACTTAGAAACACCAAATTAATATGGAGTTCAACAACACTGAAATGACAACCTCATATTCATGCATATTCCATTACATTTTTATGACCAAAAGTCTTGTAAGTAATTGATTGCTACCTTGTATTTGCATGATAAAGACTATGTTAGGTTAATGGATGGGCAGTGTCAATAAAAAGTGTATTCTGTCCTTACTTGCTCAGGTCATGACCATCTTGTGTTGAAGCTTAGACAGAATCATTAGTTAGACGTCAGTATGCTGGATAGATAGAAAACCAAATAATGAGTCAACTGCAATAGGTACAGTGGAAAATGTAAACTTCTGATCAATAGTCTTGACTATTGAAGTCATGACAAGTTGATACCCAAATGTGGATTATGTTCGATTGAAGAAATATAGAGAATGGATACTTTAGAACATGTTCTACACACTCTTCAGATTACCCTGCTTTTTTAACAGGTTCTTTGTGTGACAGGTTATCATATCAATTGGTACTGCACTTTAAAATAGTAATTTTGATTGAACAAATAATGAGCTCAAACAGACTCCATTGCCGTAGCAAAATGTGTTAGATATGCGAAACAATTTAGTTAGTAATAAAAGTGCACTTTTGAGATTGAGATAGCTCTAGAAACTAATTTAATCATGAAAATTTATAGAAAATTTAACAATTAGACCCACATTCATGAAAATCATTAGTTATTGATGATGTACTGTCTGAACCTACACAAGTATTCATAATAGATGCTTATAACTTTGCACAATTCTTTTGCTTACCTGTGAGCTCCGATTAGCACTATACTTGTTATAAAACCATTCAAAGTTTCAAGCAAAAAAATGCACTTAAACATCATTTAATCAAGTTATAAATCTTCAAACATTACTTTATTTGCATAAAAGTTATGACAGTGTGCAAATTTTTCAAACCAGAAATTGAACCATGCTCGCTCAACTTAACAAAAAATATAATCAAAGAACAGCAACAGTTAAGATATTTTCACACATTGAATGTAGTCAGATTAAAACCATAGATATTATAATTCCTAACACTCAACACCACTCTACAATGACTATCAGATAGTTTCTATGTACACAGTCGTAATTGGCATGTTCTATAAGCCTATATATACAACGTTTTAGGTTATATATCTTGTTGCCATGCGAGATTTCATTGCTCTCTCATTAGATAATTGTCGCGTTGCAAACGAAAATTAACTCATGGTTGCATTTATAATCGTGTTTCCGATAAATTTATGCATTTTCAACACAATTACATTGCTTATTTCACAGTAAAATCAACGTTTTGCGCGTACGTATATGTACGAGACCTTGTAACCCTAATATGACCTGTCAGATCACTATAGACATGTAGGACTCTACAGTTAAACGTAAATCACCAATTTTAATAATTTAACTCGCCATAGGCCTAAAAATACTATAACCTTTATCGCCAGAGTTTTATGAAGGTAATTTATAGGTTATAAATTGAGTGCCCTTGACAAAACTAAAAGGATGGTCAAGCCAGGTTATCACGCTAATTCAAAGGTGATTTTACGAGGATAAATGAAACCGTATTGGGAACATCAGCGTAATGAAATCTCAAGGCCGGGAGCACGGGTTTGATCACATAAAGGACTCACCGACACACAACATCGATCTCGGGCCGCGAGAGCGGATCGCGGCACACGGCATCAACACTATAGCACTTAAAAGGATACAGGCTAAGTCCAGGTTGAATCCGTCCTTGATGTAACGCTTCCGGCGCTTGCTAACGATGCCCTTGATAGGGTTTGTCATCTTGATGTTGGACATGGAGTTGGCCATGGCTGTCAGTTGCACGACGCGGCGCGGCAGCAGTTCTGCCGCCGCAGTGCCCTTAGCGGGCCCGCCCGCTCCCGGCACCGTCCGTTTCTCTGGTGCCTTCCGCTCTCGGCGCCGGCAGCTCACGCAAATCCCCATAAAATAACCTCCGCCGCGTAGAACGTGCCCCGCTCATCGGGCCGGCGGCGGAGCGCGAGCGGCCTGACACCGGAGGCCGTGACCGGCGCTCAGCTCGCGCCCGCCATGCCTCGCGCTGCACGCGCCTCGCCTCGCTGCCTTGCCTCCAACCGAGACTCGGCTCCGAACAGCACCGAGCACTTCCACTCCGCACCGCCAGACCGAAAGCACCGTACACTTGATACACTATAGCATAGCTCCACGCCCGGCACCGAACACATTCAAATATCGCTGTACGAGCGATGAAAAAATTATCTCGCGCGAATGGCGTCCATCCTGCGTTTGCACTAGTACACGGACGAAGAGAAACAGTTGCACAAGAAAGAAAGATGGTTATGGCCGAAAGTGTAGTGCGTGTCTCTTTCGCACTACTGCAGTCCGCGCTCGTATGATAAAGATAACACACAACCTTAATTTCTAGTGGTGGCTAGCTAGCTCTCTTTGTTCATTAGAGTTTCCATTTAGGTCCGTAAGGTGGCGCTGTGTGTATTCGAGTTACCGCCACTTTTCAAATCCAAAATCCTTATCAACCAGGTTATCAGCATTTAAAAGTCCAGAAAATATAAATTAAATTTTAATATTTTATAGTCAATGTTAATACGTGCTTCACATTTTAAACGATTAATAAAATTAATGGTTGGTTTATGAGTTTGCAGTTTGTAGGTCTTTCATCGTCAAAACCTTTACGACCGTTCACGACAGATGGCGGTGTTGTAGTAATAGTGTAACGATAGAGTACAAGACTACAAGCATAGACAGCGCTTAGCGCGGTAACCTTTGAAAAGTCTTTCTTAATTTTTAAGAGGATTTGAACAATTTTTATTTACTACCCTAACAAATTGTTTATTTACATTTAGATTTATGTTAAATAATATATATCACACTGATTTATGCAAGTAGTGAATTTAAAAATATATAGTTTACTACAATCAGTTTGAGTGTCGCAGCCAGAGGTTTTACAGAATTGTGTGAATTCCCGTGGTCTACAATAACTAAAAATCATTATGTAATATAGGCACAGTCATTGTCCTTGCGTATACATTTAAAGGAAAACTGGACAACGTCGTGTATAAGTATACCTATACAATACCTACCTATTCAATAGAAAAAAGCTACATTTCTAAGAACGTGATATTGAATGCAACACGAGGTACAATAAATTATTGTGACTAGTGTTACTAATTTACATAAGTATTTATTCATTGTGCAGCTATGCAAATATTGTAAGAAACTCCTTACCTGCTTAGCTATGTACTTATTTTGTGATTTCATGTGAGTTTTTGCGACAATCAATAGTGACGCACTCAGATCGCTATGCAAATCTCATCTCATCTTCAACTTCTTGTGGCCAGTTATGGCCCACTTCTTTGATCGTTATACTTACCTATAATGTAGGTATTCATAATCCAAACTGAATTAAAAAATAATGTTAAAATTATAGCTAAGTAGGTACCCAGTCCAAATAATAGTTCACGTTCACGTCTAATCTAATTGGACGCAACACTATAAAATATTGTATCTTATCTTCAAAACGCATCACGGCTCAGTAGTTTTAAGTATGCCATATAATAGATAGATGCGTAGATAAAATGCTTGGCTAATTGGGTGTCCAGCTTCCGTTAAGACTAGTGTGTTTATTTATAGAATTATTTACCTATATTTTTTATGTAACTGGTGTAAGCAGGTATCTTCGTGACGTACTTAAATTTAATGCAACCAATGTTGGTTTAGGATGAGTTTCTAAGAAACCACACACAACTCGTGGACTCGTAGGCTGACACTCGTTGTTCCACAGTGCACGGTGCACCGGTTATTTGCATTAAACAAGAATATTTGCTCGTTAACTTTGGGAGCATTGACGCATTACCCAATTTCAAATATTTATTGTTATATTATCCACACCCACATATTAATATCAGTACGAATTGACTGTATCTATTATAGTGGCATAGATAATTGGTTGCGAGTAGACAGCTTGTTGCCACCCGGCTCGAGCACACGCACTGCACGATGTTTGAGGATAAATAGGGCTGCCACGTACGCGGACTCATTGTCATACAAATGAAGGCCCCTGATAACTTTTGACAGCTATAATACACGACACCCGGTGAATTATAAAGTTATCGCGGTCTAATAAGGATTTTGAGTTGTAGCGTGAGCGTGACTGTAATTTTTATGAGCGATCAGGAAAGTGAGCCGTTTCAATTGTTTCTAGAAATGGTTTAGTTTTAACTAGAAAATTATTCATGGCACCTCTTGTCTAGTGTCCAACCATAGACGATTAAATAATATTTATGTTCCTCCATATTTCGTAATTTTTAACTAACTTTTGTCATGTTTATACTTGCAATGAAACTTACTTCCATCAGAGTCATAATTTGACCACCCAATATCTTTGAATTTTTCAGCGACATATACCCCAAAGATATTTTATTTTAAAAATCGTGAAGTAAGCTACAGCCCTACTTATTGTTAGAAGTATTCTAAGAACTGAATATGCAGTTAGAATAAAGATTTCATATCTAATTTTTTCAGTTTTTTGTGCAATGTAAGTAGGTGTAATTTTTTATTCGCGTTAACAGAGTTGGTAACAACTGCTTAAGTGCCTGCTACACGGTCGCCAACCGCGTCCCAACAGAGGTGACCTTGGTGGTTTACAACCGTGTAGTTGGTGGTTTACGACCAAATTTCAAACAGCTCTGCCTGTCGCCAACCAAGGTCACCTCTGTCGGGGACGCGGTTGACAGCCGTGTAGCAGGCACTGCCGCGACGAAACAGACCTATTTATATATTGTTCCGTACGTAACAGTTATGCTACGGCTTCATTGTCGCGACAATGCGACCATACTTCGCGCGCTCTCTCTCGCACACCGCTCGATGTCTCGCTGAGCAACAGAGAGCGCGCGATGTATTGTTCGCGATAATGCGACAATGTAGCCCCAGCATCACAGCAATTTCGACCATTTTAATAGAGCATTTTTTTTTTTTTTTTTTTACATCGTTTATCCCTACTAGAAATACAGTTTCTCATTCCACAGCCTACCCCAGTCCGTTAGGTCACGTTCGCACTGACGCAATAAAATCGCGGCTATTTTTTTTCGTGCACTTGATTTTCAACGCTCTGCTTAGCGCCGAGAGTTGTGCGAACATCGGCTTAGTTATTTAGCCAACGTTCGCACGAACGTAATAAAATAGTGGCGGGATTTTATCGCGCACTGGATTTTCAACTCTCGGCGCTCAGCAGAGCGTTAAAAATCAAGTGCACGAAAAAAAATCGCCGCGATTTTATTACATCTGTGTGAACGTGGGCATACTGTAGACATATTACAGCCCTTTAGAAACGGAGCATCAAGGCCAGGGCACAATAATAAAAAACGAGTTTTTGTGATCAGGGCAGGGCCCATTATATTATTATGTTGATGCAACAGGTCAATTTACCCACAGGAAAATTTATTTTCTTACTTATGTTACTTTGCTAATACCGTACCGGTACCGTACGCTCCATCGCTTATCTTTTGGTTGTCGAAATACAGCTCCTTTCCATTTTGTTAGCGTCCGCAGCCCTTAGACTTTTCACCGGCCAATTCTAAAGATAGAGAGTATATCATTCCCAATGACGTCATAAGCCTAAAGGCTTATGACGTCATTGGGAATGATATACTCACGACCTTCAGGTCACCATGTTTCTTTATCAAGATTATCCGATTAGTCCACATTTTGGCAACCCTACTGACTACAACAGTCGGGTCGCACCTTGTCGATATCGATGTAGGTACAGATAATACATGCTCGGTGACAGATGAGTCATATGCCTAAGCAATTAGTGATGACCTTGTGAGTAACGAAGTGGAATAACTCATCATCCGCAGTAGGCATTTACAGTTTACAGCGTAATGATTGTGAAATGACGACAGATGAGACAACGGGTAGGAAAGAAACTGCCGACTCCAAATTGACCGGCTCAACAGATGTTGCTGGGTTCCGTATGTTGCTATTTACTATGTATAAAGAACAAGTGTTGATAAAGAATGAACCTTGATTACTTCAACCTCTAAGTTTACACGTGCTGCATATTCCTTTGTGTCTCAATGCCCGCGGCCAGGTACCTAGATACCTACTGTATAAGTGCCGATTGTAGTACATACAAGTAGCAGGTGAACAATTAAACTTAATATCTGTTTAAATACCCGTAATTATTTTTGATTGCCGCATTTCAACAGGTGTTGGGAAATTCAGTTGTGTCTAGCAAAGCTGGACAAAGAAAAGAAATTTGTCATCATCGAGAATAGTCTGAATCATCGGCATCATATCAGTCTATGGCGCATTCAAGGACACTGAACAAGACAAAAAGAGATTTTACTGTTATAACGCCTGTCCCTCAGACCGTTAAGGCTCCCGTAGTACTTGGGAGCGGTACTTGGGAGCGGTCAAAATTATTTTTAACAAATTAATTATTTAGAATGGCTAAAAATGTCTTAATTTATTTAATTGTCATTATTTTAGTTCATAGGTAGTCCAATTTTATTATATATTTTTTTTAAATAATTTTTAGGTTCTAAGAGAAGTTATAAATAGCGTTGTTATTATTATTTAACAGTCGGTTTTAATTAGTTCGATACACTTATTTATTAACAGTATTGTAATAGATATTGGCACCTAACGAGTACCTACTAAAATGAATAAAATCAAGTACCTATTATTTTTCAGATGTATTTTAATAATTTAGGAACATAATAGACTCAATCTGATTCTTCGCAACTTGGCAAGCTTAAATGTCTTCTAAATCTTGCACTTTCCGAACTTTTCTGATAAGACATAATAAGTATATAAGAAAGAAAATACTTTTATTTGCGGTAAACATGACGCAAAGAAACATGATAAAAAATAAAAATAAAACACGTAAATAACAAAAAAAGGAATAATATACTTTATACACGAGTACGTTTTTCCGGTGGTAAAAGATTTGCCATTTCTCGTAAGTGCGTGACTTTTCTACGTTTGGATCTTTCACTGGCCGAATCAAAAGTAGAACACGGATGACCAGTAGATAGGAACAGTGTAAAATGGGAATGTTTCAATTTTGTTGCATCTACTCTGCGTATTTACTATACAAGTATACAGTAAGTCCTTTTTTGCGCGCAGTACCGAAATATCTTCTTTTAATATTGTTATACACAAGTATTGTATAACGCCGAAACTATCATTCTCATAGAATTTTAATTGGTCAGAGGGCAATTAGTTTTCAGTATAATTAACTTTTGAACATGTTCTTTCTTAGAATCACAACTTTTAGCTGGATTTTGAAGTATCAAATCTACCAGTAAACGACGAGTAAAATTTTGTACGGGATCTACGATAAGAAAAAAATTATGTCGTCAAGATTAGCAAACTTCAGCAAGTTTTTTTTTCATATCATAATAAAAGAAGGTTTGAGGTAAGTATATTTTCCTATAACTTTCGTTGCGAACGGTAGCGAACTGCTATAACTTTTCCTCTCAGATTTTTTTTTTTTTTTTGTGAAATTTTAGCATATTCAATTCACCACTATTATTATAATAAGGAATGCTTAATTTAAAAATCTATAGTATCATAAGAAAAAAGATACCTTGAGCGACAGAACCCATGTTACAGAACCACAATAACTTTTGTCGTTATGAAATTATAAGGTAACAAAGAACTGCAATTTTTACTGTAAGTATTCTAGTCAACCGATTGTAGAATGTTTGAACTGTTGATAAACTTACCTTCATATTTGCGCATTTTGAAGAAGCAACTATACAAGTAATATAAGCCATAACTTTTTTTGACCTGCTTTCAACTTTTCAAAATTGGTTTTTGGCCGACCCCGGCCGCATAGTGCGACGGTGCGACACGATTCTGGTAGAACTATTTCTATGTTTCCATGTCTGCGCTGCGGGAGCAATTTTAATCCATCGTTTGACAACAAAGGCGTAACGTCCTATATAACATCATGTCTGAAAATGAAGCCCTTTGCTAACCTTCGCCAGATTATCTCTGGCCTTAAAACGACTTTGTCGAGTCCTCTATTAATAGGGACAATGGCATGGCCAGCCTAGTCAAGTTTATACTTAATCATTCAGTGATTCATAATCTAAGTAGCAGTGGCAGACTAAACCTATCGGGGGCCCGGGGCGGCAAACTTGGGCACGCCACAATTGCGGCGATAAGACCCCACTTGAGGAGTGGCTAGAGAGGCATCCGTCTAACGCAGGTCCTCATCGGACACGGTTGTTTCGGGAGGTTACGTTTCGGATAAGGCGAAAGAAAACGCCCGGGTGTCACCATTGTGTGGATCATCCGGAGGATACGGTGGAGCATACGGAGCAGGTTTGCCCGGTTTGGGCGGAGCATCGCCGTGTCCTCGTGGAGGCGATCAGCGGCGGTTATCTCTCGCGCCCGGCCCTGGTTCAGGCATAGGAGGCCGGTACGGGACGAGAGGGCATGGGAGGCCGTCACCTCCTTCTGCGAAGCAGTAATGCTCGCAAAGGAGGAGGTGGAATGCGTGAGGGGAGGCAAATTTTGCGCCCTCATAAGGAGACCTTAGGCGTCGAGAATCCCAGGCTGATTCCCGGCCACCATTGGTGCGGGCTCGCGGACGGTGAGCAGTGGGTAGCTCGCCGTCCGATAAGAACCAGGCTCGGGTCGACTACTGAAGGGGTCCACGAAGGCTGATGTCTGCCGGAGTTGCGGGTTTGTCCGAAAGGGTTACCGTGGCTCCTGGCAATATACAGGCAACTGAAGGAACACGGGTGGGTTTTAGTCAGTAAATGTCTGCCACGCCCTCCTGCTCCGCCCAGAGCGGGAGAAGTTATTTTATAATTGCCCACTCAAAAAAAAAAAGAGGGGTAGCAAATTAAATGGGGGCTCAGGTATGTAGAAAACTTTGAGAACTTTTAACTTGAAAAGCATTACATTTTCGTTTGAACAATTGTTTAAAAAAAAAATTAACTCACTTCCAAAAAAAAAATACTGAAAAGCGAAAAATAACTTCAATTTCGGAAGTCGGTGTCTGTGGTTTTGAATTTACGTTTTTTGCCACTGACTTCCGAAATTAAAGTTATTTTTCGCTTTGAAGTATTGTTTTTGGAAGTCTGTTAATTTTTTTTGTAAAAAGTTTTTATTTTTCAGGTTTTAGGTGTGTTACCTACACCCATACAAATACCACTAACTGCTATGTAAATAACAGTGATAGGAACTTTTCATTTCAGAGCACACCCTTTCAAACAGGTAAGGTAAGGTTTTTTTTTGACTATTCATACATAAATAAGAATAACTTTGTCGACTTTTATAGAAAAGTCTGAGTAAAAGATAACGTAGGGTGCTAGAGTGAGCGAAGCGAATTCGAAAATTTTAGCACTACATTTATACTAAGCATACGTAGGGGGCCCCCAACAAAGACTGCACTTAGAATATATTTTGACCTTGATTTGATTAAAAAGTATTTCTAAACTTTTGGGCCGGGGCGGACTACACCTGCCATCCCCCCATTAGTCCGCCAGTGCTAAGTAGGTACCCACCTCTTATCTAATAGGTACCTACATAGAATCAATGCCTATCATTTGGCATCACCACTCAAATTCATAGAAAGAAGAAAGTCTAGGGGCCGGAGCACTTAAACGTTATCGCTTACCTAATCAAAGATAATTGTCTAGGTCTAAACTACATTCAAGATAAGTTTATGCTGGAGACGATAACAAGGTATGAATGATCGTCGAAGGCTCTTCATTGCTCACACATGGCGTAACATAACGATTACGTTTAGGGGTAAAACATGGTGAAAGAAGGATGAAGAATTACATAATAATTGCTATATAAGCATTGGCATCATTGGCATGTCCGGAGAAATAGGATTTGCCGTTGCGTGTGTTGTCTTACCGTGTGCGTCAACGTACGTCGTACGTTGACGCACACGGCAAGGAGAACCACATCATCATTCGCAATTTAAATCTCATTTCCGACTTAGAAGAAAATATAGCTTGCTTGCCCGAAGTATATTTTCTTCAGACAGAGAACGATACTTGATCAATTTTTGTTTTTTGTTTGGCGGGACGAGCCGGATAAAACCAACAAGTAATTTGGTCTGCATTTATTAAACTCTGGGTCTGCTGGCGGGCCTGGGTGAGCACTGATGGCCCAGTGGTAACGGCCCCGACTTGAGTTGTTAGGTCATGGGTTCGAACCCAAGCAGGCGCTTTACTTTGTGTAAATAATTTCATCACCACTGCTCTCAAAACGGTGAAGGAAAACATCGTGAGGAAACCGGCATGTCCTAGAACCTAAAATGGGAAGACATGTGACATCTACCAACCCGCACTGGGCCCGCGTGGTAGATTACAGCCCACTCCCTTTCGAAGAGAGTCAGAGGAGGCCTGTGTCCCAGCTGTGGGAACATTATAGGCTGATTATGTAAGCTCTGGGTCGAAATAACTGTGTTGATGCAGGCTAAATCACAGTCCATGTCTACCTACTAAACGCATGATTTGTAGAAAAGAGAAAATATAACGGAAATAGAGAATTCTGCTTATTTAGAAATGGTTTATCAATTAAATTATGTAGGCTAGGCATATAACTACTCAAAATCTCTGCAAATACACAAGAGCATAGCAGCGAAGCCTTTACATATCGCATTAAATACCTATAACATTCTCAAATGGAAGTTTATCAGGCCTACGCTCAGTACAACGATTTATGTACACAGCAACACGATAAATGGTAGGTGTTGCCATTTGCTCGTGCCTTTGACGCTATATTTGCTTTTGTTGAAGGTAATCTGGCACAGGCATGGTTACAGATATTTCAAAGGTTTTAAAGAATCCTTCCACATGTAATGGGGTAAGCCTGTTTTTTCACAAAGTGGGGATACACTTGCCTATTCCTAGGTAAATTAAAATAATTGAATAAAATTGGTATAAGTTATCCGTTAACTGAAACAGATGTTAGGAACTGGTGAAGCAGGCCAACAGTTTTTGACGTGTAACATCTTTTCTCTCACTTTCCTGCAATTTGTGGGAGTCATTTCGTGAAAAGGGACGGAAGTGTGTATTTGTGTAACAAGAAGCCGGGGAAGCGCGCTTTTTGATTTGAGCAATGAGCGCGCGCGGTGCTAAAGTTGGCCGTCAGATGGTACCGACCTATTTTTCGAGAGGTTCGCTGTCAGCCAAGATGTCAAATGTTACACAGCATATGCGACGGCTCACTCGTTTTTTTTACTGGCTTGCATTTTCTTGATATCTGAAGCTGTCCTTCAAACTGGAATATAATTTTCATTGAACAAGAGATGTGTTAATGAAAATGGCAAAACAACAATTTTCAGTATCTTATCAAGCATTTTATTGGACATGCACAGCAGAATACTGCTGTATACATAGGTACATTTCATCGCATCGAAGATACGATATCTACTACTTTCTCTGATTGCTAACAACCATATAATCCTATTAAATATGTATACAGGGTGGCAGGGACATCGACGCGAAAACTGTTACCATGGATTCTGAACGCCCCTGCGTTGAAATTTTTCGTCGGTTATTTTTTTAAATCTGCTGTTCTGGATAAATTTTGACCACGTAGGTATTGCACTTTTCTATGAAACAGCAGATTTTTTTTTTTAAATTTTATGCCTAGGCGTTTCGGAGATAAGGGGGTAATGGTCAATTTTCATCAATTTTCTTAAATATTTATAAAAGTATTTATTTTAAAATAAAAAAAAAATATATATTTCAATCCTTGTAACAAGCCATTTCAATTGATATGTCACACGATACAGTTTCAAAAACTTTTTTTTTAAATTTTCTTATTTGCCCCCTTAAAGTGACCCCCATATTCAAAATTTAGAATCATGTACTGAATCCATGGTAAAAGTTTTCGCATCGATATCCCTGCCATCCTGTATATACTTACATAATCTATATATATAAAAATGAATCCCTATTTCCCTTGGTCACGACATCACGCTAAAACGGCTGAACGGATTTGGATGAAATTTGGGATATGGATAGTCCTTGATCCGGAGAAGGACATAGGATACTTTTTATCCCGATATTTTTACGGGATCGAGACTTATGCGGGTGAAACCGCGGGGCGCAGCTAGTGAAATATAAATAGGTAGCTACGTAGACGTGACACAAGGTGTGGCATTTGTATTAGGTAGTGCATAGCATTTGTATAAGGTTAATAAAATTTTAAATATACATACAATATACATATAATATACAATATGCATAATTATATATATATCCTATGTGCAGAGCAAAAAGTAAAAAACTGTTACGAAATGGCTACTTGAATTGGATTATGCAGAGACTGAACGTTTACTAAATATTTTGAAATAATTTCGACTGCCGTGAATATGCACCTACTCAAATTAATCTTTAATCGCGTTTCATCTTGTTAACCACACACAGACACACACACACTCTCGGGCAAGTAGGTGCCCGCGCCCAGTGCCCTTCGTGGGTGCTGGGTTCGAGGACTTATATTGCACTCACGGACATACAACACTCTCCAAAGACACTCATAGCACATCTCCTTTTGTTTTGTAAATTAATTTCCCTTCCTCTCAGCTAAGCCTTCCCTTCCTCTTAGCTTTCCAATGTTGTATTGTAGTACGTAAGTGCAAATTGATATTGTAATTTTAAGGGTATGTGAGCCTGGAGATCTGCCATACAGGTCCCGAAACCAGTATAGACTCCAGCTCCCACAAAGGTTTGAATCTGCCTTTAACATAAATACCATGTACCAAATTTGTACCTTTTTGAGAGAAATACTACTACTACTACTAATACTATTACTATTATTCAGCTGCTTTCTGCTTTGCATCAAGTGATTAAAATTCGACTTCTTTTCGTCATGCGTTTCATTATCAAGGTTTATTAGGGTACCTCTCTACGTTGAGGCCCCATGCAAGTGCTCGTCTTTAGGATTTACACAGGGTGGATTTTTGGAACGGAGCGGTAAGGAAGGATAGGTACCTTAGTCATTGTAGCTACAGGAAAACAGTTTAAAGAGACTGTCCTTAAGTTTTTGAGACACGTTGATATGTATTCACAGATTTTGTTCAAGAAAATGGGCAGATTTTAGAAAAACTTTTTGAAGTGAAAATTTCTTTAGGCGCGTTGGGCATTTTTGAGATGGGACTAAACCATTGATTTCGCGACACCGTGATGACACCAGCTTTTCACTATTAAAAAGACATCAACGCGGTGTCCATCTTTTTCAAGTTTTCACTTCTGTTGGCACTCCCAGGGTGCCAATGTTTTTTTATGCCAATTGATCCTGTGTTTTTATGAGCAACAAACTCTATCGGACCAACTAAATGCGTACTAAAATTCAGAAATAGCAAAAACCTTTTGCCATTTCGTATGAAAGAAACTGCAACTTACTTTTTTTACGATGGATGGACTGACCGAAAATAACGCTTTATTGATTTCAACAAAGCTTGCAGTCTTCAAGAAACTATTTACCTAGCCCGTATTATTCCCGTCAGAAACATCTAATATTGACTCAATCCAAGCACATAGAAGCCTTATTATCCCCACAATCAGGAGGCATCAGTGTGCTTAGTATTATTATCACTTGTTATCACGAGGTGGCCACATTACCATCCGACAGATGACAGATAGGCCCCAGTCGTTAGACAGACGGGTTCTGTGATAAGATATGGCGTCTTCACGACTCGTGGTGCACTGTGGAAATAGAGAAAACTGTGAACTCTTCTCTCCTCTGTGTAATTATCCGTAACCTTACATATTATAAAACAAAGCCCCCCACCGCGTCTGTCTGTCTGATAGTCTGAACGCGATCAACAGAAAACCACTGAACGGATTTTCAAACGGTTTTCACCAATGGATGGAGTGATTTATGCGGAAGGTTTTAGTTTATAATTCATTAAAGTTTTGTGTAGATAAATCGTTTACAATTTGACGTTTATTGTTGAAGATGTCGAAAAAAATCATGCCGACTGGGAACTTTATTGGCGTGCGCCGCGGAAATCGTAAAAGTTATATCAAATTTATGTTAATTTTATTTATTTATGTTTATTTTATAGTTATCAGTATTGTTCATCTTAAAAAGTTCAACAAAACAGTCCGCGATGGCATATGTCTATCTTTTTAAGGATGACCCACAATAACCATTTTTATCTTTCAGAATTTTATAAAAATTTACTTGTTATTTCCGAAGCTATTTTGACCGGTATTATATTAATCCTTATCCAATAAACGATGTTACTTAAATTGAGCATTTAATTTAGTTAAAATATGCTTTGATATCATTTCATTTAAATTAATGGTTTAAAAGATATCACAGATTCAAAATTACGCGTAACAAAATAATTTTGGTTGACGCCAACGCGGGCGCAGCAGTAGGAGTCAATGACCTTTTTCTCGGCAATTCAGTATGTAATCCTGGTATCGGTAGTACGTTCCCGTGGGATATTGTCCGACATCCACGCGGGTGAAACCGCGGGCAAAAGCTAGTATGCACATAATTATGATATTTCATCTTTCCCTCCGGGATGCCTCTAGTATTGTGTCCAAAAGCATCACTTATCATCAGGTTGGTGGGCTACATGATCACGTAAACGTCGGAAAAGGGAGATATTAATAATCGAGGCACATATCATCTACGAGTCTTTGAGATTATTAATTACTTATGGCTTCCTACTTGCACCAAACATCAAAGACCGAACAAGCCAATTTTTATTAGTAGTCAACGAAGAAATAAGAAATTAGTAGGTACCACGATTACATGTGCACAGAAATGAATTTATGTTTCCTAATAACGGTCTATTAAAGTCGCCATTGATGGTATAATCCAAACAGTGGTCCGTCGTTTACAAGTCATGAGCGATTTGCGAGATGGGGAATACAGTACCTAAGTAAGAAACGCATTGGACTTGGAGTCATAAAATTGCAGTAATTATCATATTGCCTATGGTTTATGATTTACGAGAAAAAAATACGAATATAAGTTCAATTATTGCATCGGAAGGAGGCTCCTCATCGAAGTCGTAGTTGTTTTACCACTTTTGACAATCATTCCCCGTATTTAAGAATTAATATAAATACGAGGAATGATTGTCTAAAGTTAATACAGTAGTTTTATCTTACGAAGCGTCGCGCGCTTTACTCGTGGGAACCAACACGCACGCACACACACTTCCGACTTCCCCATTGTCTCGTACGGTTCCGAGAGATCCTGAGCAAGAAAAGCACGCGTTGCTTCGTCAGATAAAAACATAAGACAAATACACTATTTGCGCTGTAGCATGGTGCGGGTGACAGTTGCCCGTATGACGTTGACATTTGTCAGTACCACGTAGGGATGTGAGGTTATGCAATTCATTTTTATCGCTAACGATACTCGCAGCGTGAATCTAGTTCTCTTTAATATTGTTATGAAAATTAGTGTATTATTCAGTTGTGCAGTGTAACTACGTGTGTGCTACGTGTATAAACTTGTCAATATAAATGTTTTATGGCTACATAATTATCTTTGTACTTATATAAAATAATCAAAATCGGGTTTATGTTTTTTTTTTCGTGACAACATTTTTGCTCTATGGTGCATCGGCGCGGCGGCCATGTTGTTTACCCGTGCGATGCTGTGAGTGCGAGTAAGAGTGCAAGCGCGTTATATTGTGACTTAATGTGACACGTATTACGATTTCATTGTTTGTTTTCATTTTTGTTAAATTGTTATTTGTTATAAGTTTGTTGAGTTTGTTGTTATTACCATGCCTAAGCATACAAAAAAAACTGTTTTGGGTAGTCAGGCCAGGGAGCTTGTTGTTCGCCTCCGAGACTACTTTGAAAGAGAACAACAAAATAATGGACCGTTGTTACCATTGAATCATATTGTAGAACGAGTAGCCGAAGCTCTTGATATTGGCCGCAATACTGTTTCGCGTATAACACGTGAGAAAATTGGCCAAGATGGGATGTTTGAAAATAAATTATCGACACCCAACAAAAAGCGGACCAAGGTGAAGCCAATCACAGATTTGGATGATTTTGCTAAGGTTGCTATTAGAAATCATATTTATGATTATTATAGAAGAATGGAGCTACCCACATTGCTCAAGCTTCTAAAATCATTAAAAGAAGCTGACTTGTTCAAAGGAGGTATTACTTCGCTACGGCAAGTTATAAAAGATATTGGCTTTGTTTACAAAAAAGTTAACAAAAGAAAGATTATTATGGATAGGACTGACATTGCCCTAGCAAGATGTAGATTTTTAAGGAAGGCCAAAAACATAAGTGATTGGAGCAAAGTTGTCTTTTTGGATGAAACGTGGCTAAACGCCAACCACACAGTGGGTAAAAGTTGGACCGACGATACGGCACAATCGTGTACCAAAGTGCCGGAAGGCAAAGGCGAACGCCTTATTATTTGTCACGCAGGTACAGCAAGTGGATTCGTCCCTGATTGTTTGCTGGCTTTTAAGTCAAAAAAAACTACGGAGTATCATGAGGAGATGAATTACGAAAAATTTAAAGATTGGTTCATAGGTCTATTAAACAATTTAAAAGAGCCTATGACCATAATAATGGACAACGCACCCTACCATTCGGTGCAAGTTAATAAACCCCCAAACCAATCCAACCGCAAAAGCGAGTTGGTGAAGTGGCTGAGTGAAAACGGAGTTACAGCAGATATAAAAATGTTAAAAACGGAGCTTATTGCCTTAGTCCGACGCCATAAGCCACCAACTCCTACCTATGCTCTGGACGAGATGGCAAAAGAAAAAGGCCACCAGGTCCTTCGACTACCACCCTACCATTGCCAGTATAACGCTATTGAGCTGATTTGGGCCCAAATAAAAGGTATGCTTTTAATTTCAATTCCCATTTTGAAGCTTTATAAAAAAATCAGCTTTCCGATCGTAGCATGTACCTAGTTTAAAAACATTACCAGATACTAGATTAGGCTGATTGATGATTATTTGAATACTTTTTTTTATAAGTTCGTTTATTTTTAGGTTACGCCGCAAGAAATAATACTTCGCCGCCATTTACGGCAAATAAGATGTTGGCCCTATTACAAGAGGCCATCAACAATGTTCAACCTGAAGACTGGTCGAAGGTCGTGAATAAAACAAAAAGGGACATTATGTCTGATTGGGATCGTGACATACATATTGACAACATAATTGAGTCATCGTTAATAATATCCGTCACAGATTCAGATGATGAATTGAGTGACAATTCAGATGTTCCTGACTCTGATATGAGTTTAGACGAATAACATGTATTTTTTTTTAGCAACCTTTTAAGCAACCTTACCCTATAAATGTTCTGTTGTATAATTAGACCTTTTAAAAATAAAAATTGACCTACGCACAATATACGTTTTTTATTATAAAAAATATCGACTATCCATCGTAGCAGTACATCCCATCACTAAATACGTCTATGGCGTTACGTTATACGCATAACACTTTGCTTAATTTTTCATTCAATTTGATTTTATTTCTTGATTAGAACATTCTGGTTGGGTTTAATTTAATTTACTACAGTTATTAATTATTTAATATATTACGAATGTGGTACAACTGAAATATTAAGTCATAAATTGTAAATCGCGGCAACTTTCAAGAGTGAAACGAAATGTTACTGAAACTGTCACCCGCACCATGCTACAGCGCAAATAGTGTAGACCTTGTCGTTTTTAACGTGGAAGTGACATGCCAATTTCAACCTTATGATGGTAAAACAATTACGAAGTCGACTATACCTATGCGTAGTTTTCAGTCTGATCAGTTGAAATATCACTCTGAAGGCGATAACAGTATTGTAGACTGAATTTTTGGCATACATAATATTTAGGTACTTATTTTTGCACCTAAAGTTCGTTTTTTTAAATCCAAAGAGAGACTAATTTGACATTTCAAGTGATTGTTGTTTCTTTTTTCAATTTGGGGTTTGACATTTGCTCCTGTCAAATTAGTCTCTGGGATTAAAAAACGAACTTGTCAGGATTAGACCGCATTTGAATACTGCCTCAGTCTTCTCACAATTTGGACCACAACACAACACAAAAAGCAGTCAAATAATAATCTACCGCTCAGAAACAGGAATTAATTAAGAAAAGCTCTCAACGACACGCTTAATATTTCCTATAAGTCACTTTTAGATTCAAGTAGGTACTTTTGTTATGTTATAATTTAGGGAGTGCTTCCGCTGCGGGTGCTGGCTCCCGAATTGGCTGCCGGCACCGGTTGCTGAATTGGCTGCCGGCGCTATGTTTGAAAAAAAAGCGGAAAATGGGGTTGGCAATTTGGCACATTGGAGTAGATAATAGGCAGGGTAGGCATAATTAAAAAGACTTCCCAACGGCGTTATTTTTGAGAGCTGGCGCTGTAGCGGAAGCACTCCCTATAATATATAACAATAATTAATTTGCACTCGGATGCTGATGATATTTAAAGCATTTTCCACTGCAGTTTATTGTCACTGTCCTCAGATTAATAACAATTTATTCAATTAAAAGCATAAAAATTAGGGAGTGCCTCCCGGCATGACATGATGACATACTGCCAGCAGCCGAGATTAAAAACATCGGCTGCATTACATACTCTGTGGCCGGCACCGCCGGCTCCCACCATAGACACCGGCGGCGCGGTTTATGGAAACCCTTCCAGTTTTCAGAACTCCAACTAACTAACTAAAGTTTTATTTTTCTATATATTCTAGTCGCTTTTACGTCACGTAGGGGGTCACAGTTCTAACCTAACAAAACCTTTTTTGCGAGTTAAAACATTTAACCGAATCTAACTTGTACTTATGACTTGTTTACTGGAATATGGAAATCATTGATTATGGAAATATAATACTGGAAAAAAAAATGGTTTATTACATTTTTTTTTAAATAAGCCTGATTCTATCTACCATCACCACCATACTATGTCTATCTTTTAATAAGCCAAATTGCCAACTACGTTTTCCGCTTTTTTTCCGAACTCAGCGCCGGCAGCCAATTCAGCAACAGGCGCTGGCAGCCAATTCGGGAGCCGGCGCCGGCAACGGAGGCACTCCCTAATTGTTAAGTAAATGTAGGAAATATATTGAATCAATTTTAATGAAGTATACTTATACAAACTAATAATGTTGGTTTCGATTTCCGCACAAAACAAATACTTTCTATTACTATGGAGAGTAAACCAAGTTATGTCTAAGTAGTTTAAGTAACGCAGTCACGACGCAGAAGAAATGACTAGTGTAGGAATACCAACTTCTTTCTGAAAAAAAAAATGTTTTATAAATCTGCAATGCAATTTCAGACACTAATATTTTTATCACATAAGCACTTATGTACAATGATATTCCTGTGCCAATAAAGAGTTATCTTGCACGTGGCAACCGGTTCCCATGCATTAAGTGAACACTTTATCAGTTTCCTCGATATGGTGATACCCATGCAATCTGTGTGGTACGTGGGTAGGTCCGTAGGTACCTTATTATTATTCTTCTCAAACGCTTGGTCTTTATCTAAGTGTCCATGTTTTATACTTCTGAAACCATTCTACTATGTACTTAGGTATAGTAACCGGTCGTAGTCGTAGGTAAATACCTACGACCTTGTGGCTAAGTAATAACAGCCGCACGGGTCTATCGATCAGGTTAAGCTACGCTTGATCCGTGGATGGGTGACCATCTTTACATACCAAGACCCTCCGTGCCTCGGAAAGCACGTTAAGCAGTTGGTCCCGGTTGTCATTTGTGGATCTTTGACAGTCGTTACGGGTAGTCAGAAGCCCAAAAGTTTGACAACCAGTCTTACTAAGGGGTGTCGTGTTACCTAGTTACTAGGTTGTGGAGGTCACATAGGCAGTCGCTCCATATAAAATACTGGTATTCAGCTGCATCCGGTTAGACTGGAAGGGACCCCAACATAGTCGGGAAAAGGGTAAGCAGATGATGACATAAGTCTTTTGACATAGTTTATCTAAAGCTTTCCTAGAAGAGCGGTGAGCGGAGATTGTTATTGAAAGTGTGTTACGAAATTAGGGTGCTGATCTCTGGACGCCATGTTGTATTCAAATCACTAATAAGTATTCCAAACGAGATTACAGGTAGTCTTACAGGTAGTCAGCAGTAGCCTTTGAGTCACCCACAAACAGCGTTTTTAACAATTTGTTTAAATTTTTTTACTTCACTTTTATTTCCCATTCGAAGTCACCTAAGTGCGATAGTGGAGTAAGAACTCCACTATCGCATTTTCTACTTTTTAAGTCGACCTGTAAGTCTTGTAACATTCCCTCGACTGTTTCTATTTCTTTGTCAACTTAACATACTAATGAAAGTTCAAATAAATCTTTAGCATAATTGCATCATCATTTCTAAAAACATCCAAACACAAAAAATAGGCAGTCATGGGGACTGCCGACAAAAGTGAAAACTTAAAACTGGTATTAGTGCCATCTATATTCCATAGCCCAGCACTATGCGAATCCATAAAATAACCCCTACCACAGAATACATAATAGCACAAGTACAGAAGATTCACTTCGCCAAATCATTTATTTATATAGCGACTCTTGCTACGACACAATAAAGTGCAATTCAGGTCGCATAGCTATAATTACTTACAGTTATATTCACCTAGAAATTACTTCTCTTTCTATCGCGTAACCCTTATATCTTCTGACGACTGACGTTACGCCCACTGAATTCGACAAGTCGGGCCCGCCGCGTACCTACTTATAGTTTCATATCTAAAATGCGGAGTACGCCTGGCTTGCCCCTACCAAAAATAGCTCAACGCGTATAAGGAAGATTTCACTTAAAAAAAAAACAACGTCAAACAATTTACGAAAATGTATTATATTTAAAACTTCAACTTCGATTCATGTAAAGTCAATAATTTATCGACTTCCTGTGCCCTTTCTTTTAGCGTCACCATTTCTTCAACAGACAAGACCTCACTTTTCTTGCCAGCATTCTTGATTAAAAAGTGTTGTATGAAGAGTCGTATGCTCTCCCTGAACATGTGGAGTTTGGGCGGCTTCGAGATGCGGTTAAAAACTTCCAGTGAGGAATGAAAGTCGGTGTTCATGATGATGGAGAGGAGAATTTGACGCATGAAGCGGACTGAATGTTTGTTTAGTTCGGAGAATTGGATTACCTAGGGGATACAAAGATTTTATTAATATCTTACGATTAATAGACTATTAACTAAATTACAATAAAATGTAGCTTTCGTCCATGAAGAAATATGAACGCAACCTTCCTACAGTCGTGTTGACGAACGCGACTATTACTTTAGTGTCAAATTCAAACATAACTGCTTCCTGTATCCTCGTTGGAAAATAATCTATTGTACTTTTAACGAAAGCCACGCTGTCTAATATTTATTTGTCACAACTATTACTAATCATTCCATAATTCACACATACAGGGTTATTTTAAATTAGCTAGCTAAACTCCGCAGACGCGATGGTATCGATCGATATTTAAACACAATAAAACAAAAAAATAAATTACTTTGAAGATTTTTTGTGGGGTCATCGACCGCAGTTATTGTAGTCACTTGAAATATCAGTTTAAAGAAATCTGTTTGTTTTTGTGTGAACTTCACAGACGTGACCGGTATCGATATCTAAACACAATAAAACATACGAAAACAGTTTTTCTTAGTTCACACTTTTAGTAACAACGCTAACAACGGTCGTTGACCTCCGAAAATAAACATCAAATGTTTTTATTTTAATAAGTAATAGTAGAAATTTTTTTTTTGAGTCCACTATTTAGGTTGTTATATGAGTGGTACGTGCAGAATTTTTTTGTGAAATTCTTTAAACGGCGCGGTTGCGTTTTCCTATTTATTCGAGTTGAAATCCAAAATAAAATAAATTTTAGGTTTTCACTAAACCTCCATTTACACAATGCAAATTTCTTGCCTGTGACATAAATAAAATTTAAACAACAAATGAGTTACACCTCTAAACACAGTTTAGACGGTGCAACTTTTATTGTTGCTAGTAATGATATACCCACCACAAGCAATAAAATCGCACCTTGTAAATCAAGCTTTAGATGGCAGAGTTTTGTTATTTTAAGAGCGTTTATACAGACAGTGGGCAACGTCGCAAACAGCTATCAAATATTTTGCTGTTTTGATTAATTTTGCAATATGATTAATTGATTTGATGTTGTAAAAAGGGCATTTGAAAAGTTTCCAAATACTTTTTTACATCTAAAACTAAATATTCGGTGTAACGATATTAATTATTGCATTTCATAATCAATATTTTATTTCACCATTTAGCCATATTTCTTATTTCCATACAGAGTAATATTGCCAAATTAAACAAAACAGCGAAATATTTGACAGCTATTTGCGACGTTGCCCACTTTCACTATAAACTCTCTTATATGCTGTTTATTTCTGTAAGTAGATCTTTTTACAAGTCAATTTGGGTCAACTAGATGGCGCCGGCATTTCTAAGCCGAATGATGAGAAGAAATGACAAAACAAACTCAGAGGTCATGGTCCCTTTGAAAGTCTAGGGTTTCGGTACGCTTTCACTGCAGCACAGTTCTAACTCCTCAAACTTTTAGTTGATTTTTACCTTCAGCACAGAAAGCGGGAGTCCCTTCTCCATAATGAGATGTATGAGGAACTGTGCCAGATTCGTCATACACTGCTTAGATATGCTGTCCAGCTCCTTAATCTTGTCCCATACTGCGAACTGGATTGATAGCTGCAACACAATATAATGATATTTTTTTACAAATACTGCGACACACTCATCATGACATTAAATTGCGAAAATAGTTAAAAGCTTCTTCGAAATGTATGGTATAGGAAATAAATGGCCGATAAACTGAACAATTCTGGCATTTCTCAATCCTGAACTAATTGTAACTATTGATGTCAGAACCGCATTATATGTTTATCTATAATTTTTAAAACTGATACCACCAATCAATCTTTACATTAAAAAAATTGGGCCTCTTATTGATAGTGAACTTTAAACCTTATGGACTAGATATTGCGGTCGGTATCGCATAGCTTCTGCTTTCACATGCGTTAAACAACACATGCATGATTGCCATTCAACTTTGAACTTTATGCACCTCATATTTCCTGTCAGTATAGTATAGCTTCTGTCTTAACACACGCCATACAACTTGCTATTCAATTTTTAACCTTACTCACCTGGTATTTGCGGTCAGTATCGCATAGCTTTTGTCCTAATACTGCGTAGTACGGGTTATAAGTTTTCTCTTGAAGACAGCATGCTAGGAGTACGTGTATGATCTCTCTCTCTTGTTGTCCTTTTAAACCCAAGTGTTGAAGTTTCTCAAATGCGTCCATATAGTCCTGGGGAAAGAAAGAAAGAGACATGAACATGATGAGAATGTGAGCTATTTCTTTGATGTGTACCGAAATGCTACGATTTATTTTTACTTTTTGTAATGACCCTCGCGGAAGTACTACAATACCTCCTTATTTCTGCAGAAAAGCAGCGTTGCTGTTATAGTAAAAAAAAATTGCGTGCCCTAAAGTAGTCTCATGATGATGTGTAACATCTGACATCTTCGCTGACAGTATCAACCTCTCGGAAAATGGGTTGATAACTTCTGAGGGCCAACTCTAGCACTGCGCGCGCTTATTGGTCAAATCAAATAGCGCTTCCCCGCAGAGGCGGACTAGCAGTCTTAGCCGCCCTAGCCCGTTTAGTAGTAGACGCCCGCCCGCCCCTTTCTGCTGATTTTGCAGCATAACTCTTCTATATTATATATGTATACGTATTATGGGCGCCAGCAGGTTGATTTTCAGGGGTTTACATCTTCAGCTCCAAGAAGCGAGCTCGATAAGTTTTGTTCTTCACCTCGTATATGTTTATAGGTTTTCGTTTGTACATTCATACAAGGAGTAACTTTGTCAACTTATGCAGAAGAGCTACACAATTAACAAGAATGCAAGAGCGACCGAAGCCAGCTCGAAAATGTTAGCACCCCTCTGCAAGTTTTGAATACTTAGAACTTGTCTTTAAACCTTTTTATTTACTTGTAACCGATAACTTAAAACGATAGCATACATGTTATATACCATGGTGTAAACGAGGGGTAAAAAACCTAAGTCAAAAACATTCTTTTCGACTCAACTAAGCCATCATAAGTTTATTATTTATTTTGAGCTGAGATATTGAAAGCCGCAGGTGCAGGTTGGTCGCCCCTTATATCTGGCCCCACTAGACCCGGGCCTATTCGGCCTTAGGGAAAGTCCGCCACAGCTTCTCCAGCTTCCTATTACACACTTCCGTCCCTACCCCTTTCTCTCACGAAATCACTCCCACAGATTGCAGGAAAGCGTGAGGAAAGATGTTACATATCAAAAACTTTAAGCAGTGATTAATAATTTGTGTTTTAGTGACTATTAAAATGACGGCTAATAGACACGTAAGGAAGAAAATACATGTTACGCTGACCCAAAATAATTTGGGAAAAGTGCAGGACGGTGATACATAGATTTCTTACCTCAGTCGCCATATTGACATACAAGATGTTCCGTCAAACATCGGCGTTAATCCTCTGCTTGCGCGCCAGTTTCAGAAGCTTCTAACCGACAGATTTTAGTACTATGTTACTAGCCTCTCTAAATAAGATGAGATTTCTTACATCAGCCGCCATAACAACACAGAAGATGCTCCGTCTAACATTGGTGTTCATCCTCTGCTTGCGTGCCAGTTTTAGAAGGTTGTGGTCGATAGATTTTAGCACAATTTTACTAGCTTCTCTAAATAAGAAGATATTCCTTACCTCAGCCGCCATAATAATACAGAAGATCCTCCGTTTAACATCGGCGTTAATCCTCTGGTTGCGCGCCAGTTTCAGAAGCTTCTGGTCGGCAGAAGTTAGCACTATGTAACTAGCTTCTCTAAATAAAAAGATAATATTTACATCAGCCGCCATAACAACACAGAAGATGCTCCGTCAAACATAGGTGTTCGTCGTCTACTTGCGTGTCAGGTTCAGAAGCTTCTGGTCGGCAGATGTTAGCACTATGTAACTAGCTTCTCTAAATAAGAAGATATTCCTTACCTCGGCCGCCATTATAACACAGAAAATGCTCCGTCTAACATCGGTGTTCATCCTCTGCTTGCGCGCCAGATCCAGAAGCTTCTGGTCGGTAGATGGCAGCACTATGGTGGCAGGTTTCTCTTCTGGTCGCGTCATGTTGCCTTCCCATGCTGAGCCTACTACCCACCACTTGCCGCGCTCGTCCGCTGGTAAAGGAAATTATTGTTATCGATATTTCGAATTAGTGATAGCGGTATCGATACTTGAATAGAGGGGTATATCGATAGTTTTAATTTCCATGTGAAGTTACTTCTTACTCGGAGTTACACTGATACGTTCTTGTAACAATATTTTGATTTAATAGAATGTCTGTGGAGTTTCTTGCCTGTTCTCCTCCATAGGAACATACTACGCTTTGGAATGGGCAACTAGCTTCATCTTTCTGACTAACCGACAATTCAAAAGTGCCTGTAATTGGTTTATTTGAAATAAATGTTTTGAGTTGACTTTTCTTTAGATACTCGACAGTAAGCATCGATATTTTCAGTTCGCTGATGAGTACAGTACAATATTACAATATAATTCGATATCATATTCTTAGACATGCTTGAAAAGACCTTTGGGTAGTGAATACTGTTACCATCAACTTAAATTTCCACAATTATTCTCTAGTTCAGATCATTGAGAATCTTTGGAATTATAAGAATACTTTATAGAAGGTATGCGTTGGCCTGTCTTTTTGAATATACATACATACATACATAAACTCACGCCTTCTTCCCATGGGGGTAGGCAGAAACTACAGAACGCCAACTGCTACGATCCTTACATACTCCTTTTGCCTCGTTTACGTTCATACATCTGGTCATACACTCCCGCCGGTTGCGAGTACTACGCACTTGGCCTTTCTGAAGAACATCACCAATAAGGTCAGTATGTCCTTCTAGGGCGTCCCCGACCGGCCTTTCTCTTCACATCAGCCTTGTAAATACGTTTTGTTAGTCGCCTTTCATTCATCCTCTCAACATGCCCAAACCATCTCAGCATACCCTATTCAATTTTTGTCACATCTTTTTGTCTTTTTGAATATATATACTTAATTATATATACTTTAGCTGGTAACTGACTTCTTCGTAAAAGACGAATGGTACTTTACCGCCTTACCTTTCAACAGATCATCGAGCCTAATATTAAGCGGTGTGATGTAGTTCCCTTTCCTGACGATGCTTCTGCTCATTTTCTTCAGGTGCTCACAGTACGTCGGGTCGTAGTTGGGAATCTTCGTCAAGTTATTGTTCTTCACAGCCATTAAGACTTCTAGTAAGAACTTTATACGGGACCTGCGGAGAACGAGGTTGCCAGTTATTTTCTAAGTTTAATTTGGATTCGATAAATTAGGACAAATTAAAAAAAAAAGTGGTGGCACTCCGGGAGTGCCGACAGAAGTAAAAACTTGAACAAGATCGCCTTGGTGAAAGAAAAATACTTGTATGGAATATTGGTCCGTAACTTTATCTAAATAAAGAACACAATCGCGTTTACAAAAAAAAAAGTACTTCCGAAATCTTTAAAGTAAAAATACTTTCATAGAACACTGATCCGTAACGTAATATGAATAAAGAGCATAATTGCGTTTACAAAACCTTTAAAGTAAAAATATTTGCATAGAACATTGATCCGTAACGTAATATAAATAAAGAGCACAATCGCTTTTTTACAAAAACGAGGTGTCGTCATGGTGTCGCGAAATCAATGGTTTAGCCCCATCTTAAAAATGCCCAACGCGCCTAAAGAAGTTTTTACTTCAAAAAACAATTTTATTATTATCACATTATACTTGGCACTCTATAGGTAGAGTGACACTGGTATATGGTAGTATATCAAAGGGATGATGGTAAATGCTACTTCATTTACCACTTTAACCGTTACTCAATAAAGTCGTAAATTACTTAGCGGGGGATTTTTATGCATAACCATTAATAAAGCGGTCAGGCTTGCAGATACTAGGTGTGTTATTAATTCATTATTTCACAAACCTGGTATCTGAAAACCTGATCACGTCTTTGTTCGACCTACTGTCAAATCTCATGCCTGCAATATTTAATCGGTTGGACGAACTTGCAACAGGCAGTAGAAGGACTTGACCACAGAATCAGGTATATAAAAGGCTCTTAAAATCTGGGGGTAAAACTTTAAACTTATGCTGTTATATGTAAAATCATTCAACACCTTTCTTGAACCTAGCTATGGATTGACTAGCAAATACAAGCTAAAAGTAGAAGAATACAATATTTCATACCCAGCAGCCGAATCCTCTGTTAACTTAGCCACCCGTCCCTGTGTGTCGTGTATAAAGTTCTTCAAGGCTAGCGGTTCTTCCTTCCTCAGTACGCCGCCAACGCTCCGCAACGCAACCAGTACGCATTCAATATTCTTCTCTGATATTGTGTCGAGTAAGCGGGTTAGAATGTCGTAAAGAAGAGTCGCTTGGTAGATCTGGAATGGGGTTGAGAGTATTTTAATAATATGGGTTTTGTTTGGAAAGATTTGGATGATATAAGCTAAGGCTGTTGCTTTTTAAATCGACAGATTTGGCAAAACAATTCGATGACATTACTAAACTTATCGAAAAAGATTGGATAAGATTGGCACAATATGGAAGAAGGGCGTAAAAACAAGGAAGTGGCAGCGATTTAGAATCGCCGCATGCGAACTACGCGTCATGCTGACGTTACGCAAAATCTTGCATCGAGCAAGCAGAGTTTACCGAGCGTCTAGCATATTTATAACAATTTATAAATACCCACCAAACACGACACCCGTCTGGTCAGAGGATCCTCCCTTTTCGATGGAGGATGAGTGAACTTTACACCCTGTTCCTCATACCTCCCGGAAGACACGGTGGAGGTCTGCCCAGCTTGGGCGGAGCATCGCCGTGTCCTCGTGGAGGCGATCGGCGGCGGTGATCTCTCGCGTCCGGCCCTGGTTCAGGCCATGGTACGGAGCGAGGGGAAATGGGAGACCGTCACCTCCTTCTGAGAAGCGGTAATGCTCGCGAAGGAGGAGGCGGAACGCGTGAGGGTGAAGCAAATTTCGCGCCCTGACGCCCCAAACCCGCAGGAGTAATAATTACATACCCCACAAGAATAATTTCATACCCAAAACAAGGGCTGCAAATTTTTTTGCTTCTAACTGCTGTTTGATGTTTATGTGATCCCGACTATATTTGGCAGTGGACGTTTATTAAGGGAGCATACCTTAAAGCTGTACAAATGCGCCAAGCACGACACTAAGTTGTCAAGCGTTTTGTCTGCAACTGGCTGTGGGGTTTCCATCATGTTATCAAACTTTTTGACCAGATCCTGTAAGAAATGGGCACCTGAAACATTTTATGATAGTCGATTATACACACGGAAAATAAAAAAAAAACAGTGACTTGATACAAGAAGAGAAAAAGTTACTGTGCTCGCGGCTTATCATCACTAAGTAAAGCTGTATTCACTGAGTTCATAATAAGTTAACGATCGATACGAATTGAGCAAATATGTAGGCACCTCCCCTATACTACCTATAAGCCTATTTAAATCGAACGTTTTTGTTGCCCGACCAAAAATACGATGTCGATCGTCTGCTGCTTACACATTTCCTCGATTTTGTTTGATTGTACGTGTCGATCGTCAAAAATCGAGCAAATCTGTAATAACAAGCTACTACAGTACAACTGACTTATATCCGAACTAACATTAGCATGTAACACGGACACAAAGGCAGGATGTTCAGCAACCATCCTATCAGGCGTACTCGACGGAGATACAGTTGTATCCTACTACGACTGAGTTAAAGCTGTATTCACTGAGTTTGTTCTTCTTGACTATCCGATCATCTGTTGATTGGCCTTTAGACGGCCATAACAATTGAAAATTCTATTGTGTCTCGATAGTGACAGTTAAAGGTCTATAAGTTACAATTTATCGATCTCAGATTCAACATTAGCGTGTAATACCGACACGAGGGTCGCATGTTCCGCAACCATTCTATCAGGCGTACTTGAGGGAGATACAGTTGCTTCCAGCCACAACTGAGTTAATGCTGTGTTCACTGAGTTTATTCTACTAGACTATAAGTTACAACTTACCGATTTCAGAGCCAACATTAGCGTGTAACACTGACACAAGGGCAGCATATTCAGCAACCATTCTATCAGGGGTACTTGACGGAGATACAGTTGCATCCAACCATAACCGAGTTAAGGCTGTGTTCACTGAGTTTCTGCTGTTGGACTGGTAAAGGTTTTCTATTGAGGTGCACGCCCAGTGGAGGTTTGTGCCGGCAAGCTTGTTGAGGACACCTGAAATAAAAAGAATAAAACGGTGTGAAGCCCTGTAATTGATCACAAACAATTTCATCAACGGTAGTTTTGCAATAAAGTTCGAGGCATGCTACGATTGCACAGCTACCATTTACCATTCTTCTTATATATTATATATCCTACTAATATTATAGTTGCGAAAGTTTGTAAGTATGAATGTTTGTTACTCTTTAGCGCAAAAACTACTGAACGGATTTGGATGAAATTTGGCACACAGATACTTTACATCCGGATATTCCCACGGGATCGAAACTTATGCTGGTGAAATTGTGGGGCGATGCTAGTCATACATAAATATGTAAGTACAATGTCTAAAACCTCACCAGGGGGGGGAGGGAGTCAAACTCAAACCGTTTATTTCAATTAAACCATTTACAGGCACTTTTGAACTGTCAAGGAAATGGACAGTCAGAAATATGACGCTAGTTGCCCATTCCAAAGCGTAGTAGGTACCTATGGAGAAGAATGGGCAAGAAACTCCACGGACACTCTTTTAAATAAAAAAATTGTTACAAAAAAGTTAAATAGTTTTTAAAAAAGATTGAGGACAACCCTTAATTGGTGTTCTTGTATAAGGAAGGTTAAAAAAAAACACATTATAAAAGACGACTTACTTTTAATTTGTCTTTTCAGTTGCAGTAGCTGTTTGTCAGAACTTGAGTCCTTATTTCTGAGGTGTGGTGGAACATAGACGCCTTTTTCTTCCTGTAAGAGAAATCACAGTTGATTAATTTTCCTAAGATTACAGGTTTGGAAGAAAAAAGGGAGGAAAAAATGTTGGCTTACAAAAAAAAAAGGAAATCAGTTAATAGTAATTCTTGTTCTATAATGTATAATTTTTTGTCGTATTTTCAATAAATGTGCCATCTACACACCTATTACGATAGGCACAGAGTCTAAATAAGTTCAATTAAAACCACAGAACCTACCTTTATAATATTCCCTTCCTTATCCCTCTTTCTTCCATAAATATCTTCCCAAACATCTGGTTTCTCTTTCTTCTCCACAACAGGTTCATTTTCTTCACCAGATGCACGTTCTTCATCATCATCATCATCACCTGATAGATGTGATATTTCATCATCACTGAATACTTTACTCAAATCTTCTTCTGAAATTATCTTTTCTTTTTTATTTGGCTTTGGATCTGGCTTTGTGTCTTTCTTACTGCTTTTGTTTATCTCTGGCTTGATTGGTTTCTGTTTGGAATTTGCTTTTAGCGTCTTAGTTGGCTTTTCTGTTAAGAAAATAACATAAATTAAATGTAACTTAGCTATTTGTGAATTGATTTAAAGTTGATCAAGTTGCTTTACTGAATAGAGTTTAGTTGTTTGGACAATATTATTACTATATGGTCTGGACTCCCACTTTAGTATAGCTAGATTGTAAGCTTTTACCTTCAAAATAAATAAAAACCTAAACATACCTTCAGGTGCATCATCTGAAAGATCTTCACTAAATTCACCATCCTCATCTTCTCCACTCAGGTCACTATCTCCTTTACTCATATCTTCATCTCCTTCACTCATATCTTCCTCCTCTTCACCCCCATCATCACCTTCACTGATATCTTCATCCAATTCTTCTTTACTGCCCATTTCATCATCCATATCTGAACCAATGTCATCATCAGATTCATTTTCATCATCACTATCATCTTTAGCCACTTTTCTTTTACTGTTTTTATCTTTTATTTCTTTGCCAGTAACTGCTGCTAGATCTTCATCAAAGTCTGAATCACCTTCTACTTCAGCTAGATGCTTCTCAGCTGCCACTATTTGTTCTGTTGTTGATTTGTCACATATCTCCAGTAAATCTGTTTTTGAGTTAAGGGTTCTATGTTCTGTATGATTTAGAATTTAAGATAAAAGAGGTCTGGTTGCCCTCCAAAAGCTAAAAACCTGTTTAGTCCCTGACTTCTTTTGCTACATAGAATCTTATACTTGATGAAAATTATTAATCCTTAGCAAGAAAATGACTACCCTGTAAGTATTTAACTTTGACTTAAGTGGAAGGAACAAGTAACTAAATTTCAAGATTTTGAAGTGTAGCTCACCAAAAAGGTAAACTACTTACACAATAAAAGTAAAAGAAATCTTATATAAAAGGATACAATCAAGTCCATCATTAGAAAAGAAATTATTCTTATTCTTAGTTTTGTTCAATCCCAGTTGCTTCTCCAGTTTCTTAATTATCTTGTCCTCGTCTTCATTAGCTTGCAGTAACATCTTCTTTCTCTGTTCCTCTATCTGATTCTTTAGTTGTTGTTCTACTTTTTTCTCTTTTTGCCTTTCCTTGTTGAGGATGTCTAGGGGTGTGTCTAGTTTTGGTTTTCTCTTCTAGAATTATTATAAAGTGGACTGTAAAAATTCAGTTAAAATTGATAGAAACAATATGCTGAGTGCAACCTTTCCTCTTGATTTGATGCTTTCGTTATATTTTAATCTAAGAGATCCATGGATTAAGGGGTATCGATGGATTGGAACCACATGGTATATAATTAATTATTATGAACCATTCAATAAATGTTAATGGGTCATTATAAACAAATATTAGATCTTATGATAAATGTAACAAATCACCACAATAATGTGAAGAAGTCACCTGTTTCAGCCATTTATTTATTTGTTTACTAAAATATTTGTCTTTACAATTTTATTTACCTTCACTTCCACTTTTGGTTCTGGTGATTCTGCAGGTCTCTTGACAAACCTACCGGCTGTGTATACTGGTGTATTATTATTGTTATGCCTCTCATCATTTTTCTTCAAATAATGTTCCTGACGATGTGCCTTCTTCTGCTGCCGTTTTTGTTTTCGTAATAATTTCCTCGTGTTCTCAAACTTAGGACGGGCACTAGGTTTATTTTTCTTCATTTTGTGTTGTAAAGAAAAACTTGCTCATACAATTATTTATTTCAAACACATTATATTAAATCAAAACATAACCTTGTTTGTTATTTTGAGGTTATATTACCCATAGACTAATATATAAATATCACAGACTAAGTAGTACATAAATATATTACCCATTATAAACTATGTATTCACTAGTTCCACGACCAATAAGAAATTTTTTGACAGCAATAATTCATTTCGCGAAACGGAGCCATAATTTTGACACCCAGAAAAGTTCTGAAACTAAAATTAAGATATTCTTTTTAGTATTTATAACACATGAAATGTGTGCATTGGTTAAACAAAAGCATAATTATTAATAAAGGATAATTGTTACCAATATTCAAACGAACCGTCGTTTTTATGATGGGCAGGATAAGTAGGTACGAAGTTTCAGAACGATCACATCGATTTTCCACACGTTTCACTTTACGTATTATTTTTTGTTTGATCCCTGTAATAAAACTTCTTTATGTGTTCAAAATAATAACAGTTAATAACTTTTATGCTGATTAAAACAAACATTTCAGAAGTATACTGCGTTGCTGTTAGAAAGTCTCAGAAACATAATTTAGACACTAGGTTTATCTACCATTTTGTTAAAATTATCTCAGTCTTTTCTAGGAATGGAACAACATCAGTCTATCAAATTGTCTATGATGAAAATTCACAAAAGCATGACGGCTGTTACCTTTTTGTGAAGAAATTCTAAAATTGTTAATAAATCGAAGAGCACACGGGTTTTAACGTCTACTACGTAGTTTATTTGTGATAAGTTACTTATTTATCTTACGGCATGATGGTGGAAGGGTCAGCGTTTACGCGGAACGATGTGTTCCAAATGGCTATACGCGTTGCTTTTGTGTCCGCTGTGACTTATTTCTCAATAAAATGGCTCGTGAACCAGATAGATCCAACATCCAAGAGTCGGAAGAAGGCAGAGGAACGAGCCCGTGAACAGTTACGCAAGTAAGTATCGATCGATTCTTTTACGTCACAACACTAAATTTTAAATGCATTTTTCTTTAATTGGCTATTTGAATCCAGTGGGAATGCGTATTATAGCTGTTCTTAGCTTATTAGACTTTGATTCTAACTACTTTTAACTCTGGGTGATGGCTAACCTACATTTACATATCAATAAAAATAAAAATATCTGAACTGGTGACAGATAATCATGATAATCAAGATCATCATCATATATTTTTGTTGTGAATTCAAGTGCATTCCCATATTATTTACGTACAATTAAGAATACTCATTATCATCCTCTATATTCTCAAATGTTTAGGGAATTCAAAAGAATATTGGGTTTCCATTACTTATACCAGTTTCTTCTTACTTGTCTCATAGTATAACTTGTGATATTTTGGAACAAACATTTTAAATAGTCTTTGGAATGGATGCCTTTCCTGTCTGCATGATTTGTTTTTCCACACAAGATATATGTAGTATATTTATATTCAGAAAAACAACAGCAATATTAATTTCCCTAGTTCTGCAGTGGTGGATCAATCTTTTCATTCTCATCAAATAAAATTATTTTTGCTGGGGTTGTTACACTACTTCTTAGCTAAAAACTAAGAGATGGTGAAGGGCAGGCGTTTTGAGGGATTGGCTATGTAATTTTCATATAAAAAAAGTGCTGATTCACAGTCTAATTTGAATAAATTACTGTTGATTTTATATTAATTGGTTGAAGGACACTGAATGAGACAGTTGAAGTTTTATTGTTATTATGTCTGGGGGCGTGTTGTATCCCGCAAAGTGTTAAACTTGTATTGTCGGCACTAGGTAAAGTAAATTGATAGATCTATATTTATATTGTTCAGTACCTACTGGATGTTTGATAATCACCATGATTGAAACATTCAGTCTACAATGTACCTATTTGGGTCATTAGAATCATGATGTTCATCAACACTTAGTATTATGAAGAATTCTAATTAAATTAAGGTTACAAAACATGTAATTTATGGTAAACTCAAACCTTATTTTAAAATATTTTATGTCACGGTTTTCAAAACATATCCTTCTACTCATAAAATGGATAAAATTATGGTGTTGGATTTCAAAACGAAAAAAAAAAAACGGTCTCTAATCACCAAAAGATATATTTAGGAAATCAAAATTTTATGAGTTTTTGGGTATGTTTAAATGTTTGGTCTCTCAAAAGACATGAGTTTTGTGCCATTCACAATGTTTAACACTCCAACAAGCTTCCGATCAGATTGAAGCATCCCACTCACACATGTGCAAAATTCATGTCTCCATTCATTCATTCAATTTTGTTCTCTACATGTGGCTGTTTTAACTACTATGTGGCTTTAACCTAACAGTGTAACTGCAGATGCTTTGTAACAACACAAAATTAATTATCAATTAATGAATATTTAGGAATGCATAAATAGACCATAAATAATGACAATATGGAGCTGCTTTGGTAGTAATGTATTATAACCCATTGAATTTCCATATAATTTGCTGTCTGTTATCTGTGAGTTCAGGAGAAGCCTAGTTCTTATAAAAAAAGATTCAAACAATTTAGCAATAGAACCAGGATTTTCCACATGTTTTACCTTACTTTAATAGAATGCTGTTGCTATTCATTTGGTATCAATCATCATAATTTTATTGTCTAAAATGTTTTATTTTTATTGTTCAATCAAATTTGACATGTTTATAGACAATTAAACATGATTAAGACATTAATCTATTTCTGGAATTCCAGTTTTCTGGTTCCTCTAGCAGTCTATGCCCTAATCAGTACGTCGCAGTTTCGGGGTTTCCCCGTATTTTTCAGAACCGGGATTACCCGCGAGCGTAGTCCAGCTGCATGTTTAAGGTATGATACCGAACAACGACGCACGCGGCAGCAATGATTCTGAGCGCTGCGAAGCGGCACTGTTATTCGTGGTTTACTTCTCAACAGTTGTCAACATTCTCATGTTATGCAAACATTCTCGTGTTGCTGTGATGAACGCCCGCACTACTGGTCTGCCGCGCTGGCTGGAGGTTTTAAGTGTAGCAGCTTAAGGCACCCACAGGAAAGCCCGGTTAAGTAGTCATGATCTCAGAGGTCAACTACGAGATGCCATACCTAAAAAAAAAAAAACCTGGTCTGCCGCGGCGGCAGGGCAACACTGCCGTGCTCGGAATGTAATTTCATATAAACCTATAGAAAATGTATGGGGACAGCACTGCTGAGTGTGGCATTGTTCGGAATAATACCTTTAGTCACAAAGCAGATGGTATAAAAATATAATACTTTATACCAATATTGCTTACAAAATAATTGTGAAAAAAGAATAATTATGATTATGTTAATTGTATTGCCTTAAAAAAAACAAGGATAAAGGGCATTTGCATAGAGCCTCATAAGCTTACACACAACATCCAAATTTTATAACCGGTATAAACCAAGCTGAAAACCAATTTGGCTTGCATCTGCAGTTAACCATGTAAATATATCGTGCTTAGTAGTTGCATGAGTGTGGTGTCCACTGTCTATATATGTGTATACAAAGATGGCCACTGTATAGACCGTGCATGTGTTAAGGATGTCTTGCAGAGCCGGGCTGGGCAACAAGCACTCCATCGCACTGGACAAACTCACCGACCATGAGATGATCATCGCTTCACAGCTGGTGGTGCCTGATGAGATCAATGTGAGTATATTTTGAACTTATTTATTTTAATTAAGAGGGAACGCACACTTAGATCCATACTTTTTCTTTTCCTGTAATAAATTCAAGTACAAATGAGCATAAATATCTTATGCTTACGCAAAATTCAAAAGCACAACATATGTAATACTAAATGTAGACGGTTCACTCCGCATTTTAGGTATGAACACGTGCGCGGCGGGCTCGACTTGTTGGGCTAATTCAGTGAGTGTAACATAGTCAGAAAATCTAAGAGTTACGCGATAGAAAGAGAGGCAACTTTTAGGTGAATATAACTAGGTGATTAACGCTGTGCGACCTGAATTGCACTTTATTGTGTCGAAGCAAGAGTCGCTTTTTATTTAAATGATTTTGCGGAGTGAACCATTAATAAAGTATTACTTCATTATCTAAACGGGCTCATTGTTCTGACGTTTGATGACAAATTAATCATTGTATACCATTCACAATTGTGTATGGAAATTAAAATTGTGCACAGTTATACTCAAATTGAGCCCTAATTCCAACTATTGACCTTTTTACTGAATGCCTGAGTTAATATTGTAAACTAGATGCTGCCCGCGGCTTCGCCCGCGTAGATCCAAATTTTTTATCTAAAATAAAAGTAGCCTAAATTACTCCTTTTCGGACTTTAGCCAGAACAAACAGACAGACAGACAATTTAACAAATTGATTATTTGTTATATGTACCGTACCTAAGTAAACAATTTGTCTGTTATTTTGACATTATAAAAGGGCACTTGAATATTATTTATTTTTATTATAGAATATAGAGATTTATAATAAAAATAATGACGGTGTTAGTAAATGGGATGTCCATATTATAAAGACAAGCAACTATTTTGTTAAATTGGACCTGATACAATATCTGCAAAATTCGGATATACCACAGTACATCTACTTCGAGAACAAAATACTGCGTCCATCCTGCAATAACACGTAAAGGTTAAAGGCATCATTTATCGGGAATATTCTGGATGCATCGTCTGCGGGAAATAGGTCGTGACGCAGCCGCGTTGCATTCCCTCCCTTGCCATTTGACATCGATTGGATACAGCAGCATTCGTCCTCTAGATTTATCTAGCCAGCCCGGCCCGATGCTGCGACATTTGGATTCCGACAGTTGCGATGACTAGTCGATCACGAAATAATTCGTATAAGAGTTTAAAAGAGTAGAGAGTTTAAAACCCTCTCAGTTTTTTCAATTTTGATATCGGGAGAAGCGATTTGCTTTCGTTTTTTTCTTTCGCGATGCTGGTTCCAACGCGCGTCTTGGTGCAGCGAGATGTCGCCATGTGTCCTCCATCCTTAACTCCGGCATTAGGTAATGACGTAATACCTACACCCCCACATGCTTAGTCTGTTCTACTCGTTTTAAAAGTGTTTGTTATTTGTTTAGGTGAACTGGAAGGACATAGCGGGCTTGGACCACCTGATCCAAGAGTTACGCGAGACCGTCATCCTGCCGATCCAGAAACGCGAACTGTTTGCTGACAGCAGGCTCACGCAGCCGCCCAAAGGTGTGCTGCTGCATGGACCCCCAGGTACGTACGTCTTACTTCCATTGTCAATATCTGTTACGTAACATGTTTTCTTTGGACCACGCTCTTATGATCGATCTCTTAACTTAGAAATATATTATATACTAAAACTATACTTTATTACACATATTTACCAGGTTGCGGCAAAACCCTGATAGCGAAAGCGACGGCAAAGGAAGCAAACATGAGTTTCATAAACCTGGATGTATCTTTACTAACTGACAAATGGTACGGCGAGACGCAGAAGCTGGCAGCTGCAGTATTCAGCCTTGCAGTAAAGTTGCAGCCCTGCATCGTGTTTATAGGTATTTTATGTTATTCATTTATTTTACTTTGGAAGTGTATGTGGAAGAGGGTAAGGGAGGCCTTTGCCCAGCAGTGGGACATACGGGCTAAATTTATTGTACCAAATATCCTTAAAAAAACGGCTGGGATGGTTATTGAAGTATTTATTTCTTTAATCCCCAATAAAAAATTTCAGTACCTAAAGATTTGAAACAGGTTTCGACAGATAACTGAAATAAAAGTGCATTATTCAAAGTGTTCCTGTTTTATTTTTTTCTTTTAATGGCGGTCGGCGACTGAAGGTTTAGTCAGGTCTAGATGTGCAGCATAATCCTCTATGCTAATATCAATGCTGTACGTAAGTCTAGGCTGACTGGGTCAAAGTAGCGGTTATTTATTATGAATGACAGCTGAACACATTGACCTACGATGACTGAAATCCCGTATTGAATGCAAGCAGATACTTAATAGTACAGTCAACCCAAATCTGTCGGTAAAACTTGCATAAATAGTCCTTTCTGCTGAAATTAATGTAGAATTTTCAAAATCAAGTCATTTACTCAAATTAGGCTGAGAATCAGCACTTTTTGAACGTCATAATGACATAAGACAGTCTCCAAAAACGCCTACCCTTGACTACTTCTTGGGATTTTAACAGGGAAGAAGTGGTGCAACAAACTGCCCAGCAAAAGTTGTCACCATAGACATGCAGTTAACCGTATTAATAAACTTTTGCAGACGAGATTGAGTCGTTCTTGCGCACGCGCACGCAGCACGACCACGAGGCTACCGCCATGATGAAGACGCAGTTCATGTCACTGTGGGACGGACTCATCACGGAGCCGACCTGCACTGTGATCATAATGGGTAAGTCCACTTTGTCATAAGCCGATATCAAACGCTTCACTTTTTTTCAACTTAGGGTTCCAACCTCATAAGGTATTTGTGTTCTAGCAGTGATAGCCTAGTGGTGTGACCGTCGGATTGTCAAATCTCGAGTTCGAACCCAAGGCACGCACTTCTGAATTTTCGGATTCATATGCGTATTGTATAATTATCACTTGCTTCAAAAACGGTAAAGGAAAACATCGTAAGGAAACCGGCATGCCTGAGAGATATTTCTCGACGGTATATGAAGCCAAGTCAGAGGCCTTTAAAACTGACACCAGGTTAGTCACTCACCACACGAAAAAAAAAGGTTAGGTATTTGATACATTATGTATGTATTAAATGTTATACTTATGACATAGAATAATTCTATAATTAATTACCTAATTCATAATGTATCAAATAAAAAGACAATATGACCTTGTATTTGATATGCTATGCTTTTATTTGTGATACATTATAACCTTGTATTCCAAATAACAAATTCCAACGTTTTACACACCAGTACTCAATAGCAGACATCACTTGAAGATCATATCTGTCGAGTTCTAGAGGCCCTGAGAGGAATTATCTCAATTTAGTAGACCTCTGGAACTCGGGATATACTCCTTTTATTTTCGTCTTTTCAACAAAGATTTACATGAAGTAACACTGAATGTTGTGTATGATTTCATGACCTTGTATCTATTAAATTATGACCTTGCATTCAAAATACCAAGTACTGATTTTCTCACTTAAAACATCAAAACTGAAGAATGAGCATCACTCGGAGACCATGTTTGTCGAAACTCTCTGTCAGAACTTTTGGAACTTCAAACTCCTGCCTTGTTCCAAGAGATCTGGGAAAAATATCTCTTCATCATATCGAGAGAATTCATCACATCATCATGAAGACCATGACTGTCGAGTTCCACAAGCCTGGGCGAAGTTAGAACTACTCCTTTCAGAGTTATGGAACTGGCTGGCACTTGCATCAGTAAAGAAGATTCTTCAACGAAGATTTACATGAGGAAACACACTGAATATTATTTATTTCATGAACTTGTACCTGTTACATTATGAGTATGACCTTGCATTTGAAATAGCAAGTACCACTCACTTTAAACGTCAGAACGCAAGAATAAGCATCACTCGAAGACAATGTTAAGGCGAGTTTCTCCAGGTCTCAGAGAAATGAAAAAAATTTCACTAACTTCGTGAAACTATCCTGCCTAGTTACAAAAGTTCTGCGAAATATATTTCTTCACTTCATTAAATCAATAGAATTTATCAAAGAAGATTCAACATCAAGATACATATGTACCTAATAATGACCTATTTTGAAACATATTTGATACAGTATGAATTTAAATGTCATGATGGCCCAGTGGTTAAGGGCCTCGCCTCTCAAGCACAAAAATAAAATAAATAAATAAATCTGGGCAAGTACCAATGCGAATTTTTAAATTCATATATACTTTCTGAGTTTATCTTGGATATTACTAACATCGGTGAAGGAAAACATCGTGAGGAAACCTGGAGTTTATAGTTAATATAAGTCTGAAATCACCAACCCATCTAGAGCAAGTATGGTGATCAATGCTCGTGCCTTCTCTATGTGAGAAGAGGCCTTTGCCCTCCAGTGGGACAATAACAGACTGGTATTATATGAGTTTATGACTTTGTATTCAAAATACCAAATGCCAATGTTTTAAGCATCGACATTCAAGAATAAGCAGCATTTTGAAGATCATGTCCTTCGATTTCTAGAGGCTTGAGGAAATTACCAGAGTTTTTCGCAGACCTCTGGAACTGGTGTCTGCCCAGTTCATGTCTAAAATTGTGGTTAGTAATTTCCTTGCATCAGTGAAGAAGATACTTCAATGAAGATACAGGCCAGTTCTTCAATCCTAGTTTATTTTTTTATATTACCAATAACAATTTGCAATTAATATGTTATTGAGTGTTAGATATAATTATTGTTGATTATAAGGATATAAGTTATGGAATTGGGCGTTACTTTGCGGAAATCGATGTCGATGGACATGATGAAAAAGGTTAGCCTTGATATAGATAAATATTATATCAGGCAGAGGAGGTAGCGCAAAAATTATGGGACGCGTCCCCAGCGACCAATAATAACCAGACATATGTCGTTGAAAAGCTCTTTTTACGCATATCATTTGTTACTACAGCGGGCAGTCTCAAATCATTGTGAGATGAAATTAAATGAAATTAAATTGTTTATTCTGTAAATAGAATATCGGAATCACTTTTACACGTCATATTTACATTAAAATTAATACAGAATATTTAGTTTTAATTCCGCAATTATTAGATCCGGGCTTGGATGCACACCCTCCTGTCCGCAAAAATATGCACATGCAGAAGATGCGGTTATTATGATGCGACATGCAACCCAAACCTGTACTCGGTAGTATAGGTTTGGGATATAAGCATAACTGCATATGTTTACATAATATTTTACTATAAGGCCGCGTCCTAGCCAAAAGCGATCGTCGCGGTCATATGTCACTATTTCTTCGTTGAACTGGAACGCGCGGTCGCGCCGACAGAGGGCGCGCCTTCCGGTTTTCCGAACTACAAGGTAAGGATATTATCAAATATTTTTTATTTCACTACGAATGTACTGTATTATTTGTTTATTAAACTTTGAACGCAAAGTTTAATCCACCAATTGAATCTTTTTTATTTAATTGCATTAAAAAATATTTATATATTAGTAAGAGAATAATGCCCGTTTTTACCGACAACTACATAAGTGTCACCTAAATGAATCCCTTAATAAAAGTACACTGTTGTATTTTCAACGCTAGGCTTAGCGCCGAGAGTTGAAAATCCAACACTGCACTTTTGTTTAGGGATTTATTTAGGTGTCACTTATGTAGTTGTCGGTAAAAACGGGCAGTTCCTTATATTATAAATGTAAGTGTAACTTAACTTACATATTAACATTACATATTTAACCAGTATAACCTAGCTATAAGTTAATGTTCTTACTTGCTGTGCCCTAACAGTGTCATGTACTCATTAATGTTGGCCTATTCATAGCCTGTAACTACTGTGCAATAAATAAATAAAATTGTTCATAGGTGCCACAAATCGGCCGCAGGACTTAGACAAGGCGATCCAGCGCCGGATGCCGGCCACGTTCCACGTGCCCATGCCGAGCGAGACGCAACGCGAGAGGATCCTGCAGCTTATACTGCGCTCTGAACCTGTTGCTACTGACGTTAGTACCTCCACACGTAATCTTGGAGTTTATTAGTAGTAGAATATCTTGTATGAGGAAGTACGGTCAGTAACGGAAGTCTATTAAGCCTACGTTCGCACGGATGTAAAAATATCGCGGCGGGTATTTATCGCGCACTGGATTTTCAACTCTCGGTATTAAGCAGTGTTGGGAATTTGACAGAGTGCATCCCAGCGCGTCTGAAAAACACACTGTTGGAATTTCAACTCTCGGTGTTAAGCAGAGCGTTGAAAATCCAGTGTGCGAAAAATTCCCGCCGCGATATTTTTACGTCCGCGCGAAAGTGGGCTAACACTGCTACTTTTACATTATCATCTTTTTTGATACAAAATTATTCGATGCATTGATTCACAGCATTTCATGTAATTGTGATGAGCTTGTGAAGTTGAAATATTTAATGATTTTTCTTTCGAATATTGGTTGAAAGTCCATGAACCGAAGTGTTCAATTCATTCATCATGTTTGAACGTGGAGTGAATGTTTTATTCAAATTTGGAACGGGTGCTGGCAATTTGGATCCATCTGATTTGAGTTTTTTAAAAGGCCCTATTGTGTTTTTTTAGCTTAAAAGTTTATACCTATGTCTTGGGCTGAAACTGTGCAATTGAAGGCTAAGATTATAGAATCATTGGCCTAGGAAATTAAACATAATTAAAATTAACGAGCTTACGAAGTTCTGCAAAGAATGTCGCGTCTCTTCACGATAGTTCTGCAAGATAGTTCGTGAAACCATGTTTAGTTAAGTACCGGTGTGTTCATGGACTTTCGTTCCAATGCAGCGTAGCTGTGTTGCGGTTTAAAGGTCTTTACTGATAGGCAACGCTGACCACATACGAGGTGGGTCACCTGCTTGTTAAATAAAAAAAAATAAAAAAAATACCGAATAGTATAAAAAAGTTGTGCCAATAACTTAGTATGTATGACTTTGTCCAACAGATTGATTTCAAGAGGTTAGCGGGTTCCACGGAAGGTTTCTCCGGGTCCGATTTGCACGAGCTGTGTCGACAGGCCGCCGTGTACCGCGTCAGAGATCTCGCCAGGGAAGAGATGGCTAGAGAACTGAACAAGGTAGGCTATACGTCAACCAACGGGACATTGAGAGAGCCACCTAAATGTACACTTCCGACGGCGACCGCAACCGCAAACCGCAGCAGCAACGTCACCCAATCGTAATGACAGACCGTAGCGACACGACTGGTTTTTATGTAACTCGATGACAACGCTTCCGTAGAGACACAATGTTGCACCCTGGCTCTGCGGTCGAGCGTCGATCGCAGACCGCAAACCAGAAATGCCGTCACTGGCCGTCACTAACAGATTGACAGGACGTATTTTTTGACAAATTTTTGTCAATCCCAACGCTGCCGACGCTTAGGGTCTGCCGTCGTCTTCGGAAGAGCACCTTGAAGGCGCGACTAGATTGCGGTCGATAAACGTTGGCCAGTTGGTATTGATCTACTGAAAACATTATCCATATAAATGATGGACCCGCGATTTATGAACGTCTGTCTATCGGTCAGTATACATTTAGAAAAAGTATGCATGCGTTGATGGAGACGGAGGGGCTTGTGGCTAAGTAATAGCAGCCGCACGGGTCGATCGATCAGGTTAAGTTTGCCGCGGTTGGTCCGTGGATGGGTGACCATATTTACATATCAAGACCCCTCCGTGCCTCGGAAAGTACGTTAAGACTGTCATTTGTAGATCTTTGACAGTTGTTAAGGGTAGTTAGAAACCCAAAAGTCTGATAACCAGTCTTCACAAGGGGTATCGTGTTACCTAGTAACTAGGTTGTGGAGGTCAGATGGCAGTCGCTCCATGTAAAATACTGTAACCGATTACTGTATCCGATTAGACTGGAAGCCGACCCCAACATAGTTGGGAAAAGGCTAGGCACATGATGATGCTTGCGGTGATCAATTTAAAAAAAATCAATAGACCCAACCTTTTTCACTGGCTTGTATGGTTTTTCAAGCAAGATATGAAATCCCAGCTTTAACATACATAAACTCCGACCTTCTTTCCATGGGGGTAGACAGAATCTACAGAACGCCACCTGCTACGATCCGTACATACTCCTTTTGCCTCGTTTACGTTCATACATCTGGTCATACACGCACGCCCGTTGCGAGTATATATTCCCAGCTTTAAGGACAAGTGTATTTAACATACTAGAAAACTGCAACCGATATTAATTAAGTGATCTTAAAGAAAAACTGTCATCTCTAACTGCTAAATAATTTCACTTCCCTCTTTTTCAGGACAACACAACCAAAACAGGGTCTTCAGTCGAAGATTCAGACGATGAGTTTGTAGATGCCATCCGTCCGATCACAATGGATGACCTTCGTCTATCCCTGAGCAAACTCAAAGAGTCCAAGATACAGTGCGGTACCCTCGCGCCCTCTATGCGGATAGAACTCGACTAGCACCCAGACTGGTCTAGCGATCTCGTTTATGGTACTGAGGATTCGATTTTTGAAAAGTGTACGTTATAATTATTGGTTATGACACTCTTTGTAATGATAGGTTATTGGTTTGCTGTCAAATGGAATGCAGCTGTTGTGATTGGTTGATTTAAATTATGTTAGGTTCAACGCTACAAGGTGCATTTTGGCGCGCGGCCAAAATCGGAATTAACGTCGCCATCTCGTCAAAACACAATTCCTGTGACGGAATTTCACAAAAGTTTACCAACAATGTCAATGGAATTCAAGCGCATAAATTTAATTTGACCCTGTTTATGCTAAACATGAAATTTGACAGCAAATTTTCTGATACAGAAATAGTTAAGGCCTTCTTTGCTCTACCAGACAGAAAATCGCTATGTTATAGTGAAGAGATAATAAGGCCGCCTATCATGAATGTTATAATTAAATAATTACCTTTAAATACTGAAAATTTCGCAAGAGTCAAGATTGCGTAGCTAATTCAATTGAATTAAAACATACGTCAGTGTTACTTACTTCAACGCTTTTAATAATCAGACTATGATGTTCCCACTGCTGGGACACAGTCCTCTTCTCTTCGAGATGAGAGTGGGCTGTAATCTTCACGCAGGCTCAGTGCGGGTTGGAAGATGCCACATGTCTTCGAATTTTTGTATAAGTATTACCACTGACGTTCAGCCAATTGTACAATGCCGCGCCAATATTAATAATTCTAATTAGTAGAAAGTTCTAAATGTTTTTTTTTGTATTGACTTCAAATTGGTACAAACGCAAATTGTATTATAAAGGTCAGATTCTTTAATGCTAGAGCCAAACATGTGAAAGTAAAGTTGTGATATGGCTCTGAGGCCCGTCTCTGTCGCACAACTGCCAAACTACAACTGCAAGACAGACGGAAACATTTCTATGTCAAAGCATGTGCTAACAACTTTATAAATTCCTTTAAACAATCTACTCTTAAGAACATATTCAGTATCTCGAAGGACATAATAAATTAAAGTCATTCGACTTTCGTCATTATGACGTTCATTTTAAGTACTAAAATTAATTGACTCGAAGATCGCTAGACTAAATTGAATCGTTAATTATATTTAGATAAGATCTGCCTAGGTCTATGGCTGTGCCTAGGCTGAATCTAGTCTTGCATAAGAGGGTTAGTGCGAAACTAAATGGAGTGGCTAGATGAAAACGTGTTTATTAAAATGTTTATACGTATTAAAATGTGATATTGAGTAACTTTAAAATGTTATGTTTTAATGAGGTTTTTCATGAAAATTCACGCTACCAGTTGGCGCCACTTTGACAAGAGACGACAATGATTTCGACAATTAATATAAAATATATGATAAAGTTCATAATTCAGTCATGATTAAAGAAAATATAGGTGCTTTGACACTTGTGACAGGTGTCCAGACCAGACGTCTTAGTGCTGGCACTTGGGCTGAGAAAAGTTTATTAATACGGGCCTTAGTGAACGGAATTTTTATAAAACCCTCATTAGTGCTTGTAGTTTGAGTGACACTATATACTTGCACGTATTTACAAACGTCTGTTTCAAAGACCTTTTCAAAAATAATTAAAACTTAAAATATCAATTCTTGCTCTAGAATTCCTTTAAAATCTTTAGAAACTATACAAGTTCTGAACGTTAGCTTCTAGTAAATTATAAGCATAACTTTTTAATTAGTCGAGATTTTTAATTCATATTCTTTATGGCACCTCTTGACTTAAGGTCATGAGTTATCCGAATATCAACAAATATTTGGCCTAGGTCTCAAGGGAGAGGTGTGAAAATTGATTCGCTGTTACAATGTATAGTAAATGTAAACTGTCTAACTTTAAAATTTACTGCCTTTTTCTCATTTATTAGTGAAAAACCTTAATTCTTGCTCCTCTTTTCTCGGCTATTTCAAAGCACCCCAAAGAAGTTATGCTGATTAAAATAAATAACGCATCCCCTTTAACACATCCCCCTTAATACGTTTTTAAACTGACCTGAATAACTGGTTGAACTATGAATGATTTAAATAATTAATGACCTGATTGAAGAAATGAGGAAATCAACCATTATGATACATGAGATAGAACTTTATTTAAAAACTCAACCTTCATCAATATTTTAAAGTGAAAACTTCTTTAGGCGTGTTGAGCGATTTTTGGTAGGGGATAAACTTGTGGATTCGCGTCACTGACATGCTCGCGCCTTAGTGCGGTACTATAGAATATAGATGGCGCTAATACTAGTTTTAAATTTTCATTTCTGTCGGTATTCCCCATGACTGCCTATTTTAAAATAAATAATCAAAATAAATTAATCTACACACTCCATTTAGTTTCTTGCATTGTATTGTATTTAATTCCGTTACCATTGATATTGTAAATTATTATGTTGTAAATATTCGAGTGTTTCGACAGTCGAAAATCAACCCTATTCGTTTAGTTATAAACTTGGTTTTAGACCAAAACATTTAGTATTTATTTTAAGACAGAGAAGCTCCTATTGTGATCGAAACGGTCTCATGACGCTCTTATGAAATAACATTTGCGGGCTAAGTAAATATCAGTAAATGTCTATAAAAATACATAATAAAATGTTTTGTTGTAGCATAGTATCTATTGTTAATTACAACAATTTCCTGTGACTTATATGGTGTTTGATAGTGTTCGGAAAATTGGAATATGTTGTGTGAACGAAGATGAAAAGCCGTAATGTTCTCAATTTGGAACTTTATACTCATTGCATTAAGTTGAAAATTGCCTAGCTGTTCTTGGCGTTTCCGTCTAATTGATATTAAATAGTAACAATGTTCTTTTTTAATATTCACCTCTTCTCTGTACTTTTAGTTTTACAAGAATATGTATGAGTTCCAAATTGGATACATTTCAAATGATTGCACATTGTTTAGTAGTTAGTAAAAATATCGGTGTTGTATGAGTGCGAATGTGTCGTCTCTTTCTTTTGATATTTGACGCAGTAAGTGCGAGAGAAACAAAAGAGTATTTGGACTTAATGTTAAAATAAAAAGGCTCGTTATGTAGATAAGTTGGGGTCTGATATGAAACATGACACTGCTGAAACTATTCAACTTCAATGAAATAAATGAAAAATATATTTTTGTTGATGACCAACATTTTATTATGTCAACATCATGTTTCATACAGAACACGGCCCAGTGTGTCCTACTATTAAATCATTATGCGGGCAACGATTAAGACATCTGATGAAATCATAATAAATATTTACTAAATAAAAATATTTATAGAGCTATAATTGAATTATCAATATGCATTGTGTTGATACAAATAAATTATTGACGAGAGCTCAATAAAAACGGCGAAATATTACGATTATTTGTTCTACTTTAAAAGAAAGTGCAGTAATCAATTAGTGTTGCCGTATTTATCATACTTTCATTTGATGGAGAGATGTTAGAGGCAGTGGAGGCGAAAGAATCCGTTACGACCTCTTTATGGAGCTGACGTTGAACCAATCAAATTTGCGGTCTCCGTGACGTAATCACGTTTGATTCGCTAAGCAACTCTACACTAAATATCTGGCTAAAACATGACCTACATTGGATAAAAACCAACTGGATAACTAGTGAGATTGAACAGCTATTTCTGTCTGCAGTGGTTTATTAGAAAAAGACCGAGTTATCTCGACTCCTCGTATTATACATCTCGAAATGATATGGGAAATGAAATTTTGAAACATAGTTTACATGTCTACTTTGCCGGCGAAGACAGACAAAAAGATGGCAACTCCAAAATATTTATTAGATATTAAAATTCTAAAGTTTGTTCAATTCACAATTGAAAGTTAAAATATATTTATTGATTGTTAAAAATGTAGATACGCTACTCGATTTTATGGTCGATGCTGATAGATATGATGGCAAGAAAGATATGATATCGTTTGTATGCTCACAATGATAAGGTTCAAATTGGTTTGGCCAAATAATAAGGCTGGAGCAATGGATGTTTGATTTTGGATGGGAAATAAACGTTCAATCGAACTTGCCCAAACATATCGATATATCTATTGGCATCTCAGCTCCGAGCACTATTTACTAAGATGGATGTACGTATTAGGTGTATTGTGAAATGGGAGTAACCGGGGTGGGGGTAAATGAACCGGGAGCCAAATATATTCTGGGCATAGCACTATTTCATACCTAATCCCCCGGCGTTGCCCATAACTGTGTGCATTTTATTCGGCTTTTTATAATAGTTTGTAGTTTTTTGTATTGCGTATTAGCAGGGTTAAACTCGGGCTGTGTCGATAAATTGTTGATTTATTGTAACGTTGTTTTGTCGATATCGCTTTGTATACTATATTGTTGTAAAAAACGTGATTTTGTAACTGAAACTAATAGGTTGTGAAGATGGTAACACAATCAATACAATGTCAATGTGCGGTCCTTTTCTAAGTTACGCCCCAACACCCGATTTTCTCGGAATTCTGTGAAAATCCTAAACTAATGCAGTCAGTCGAATAAGGTTGCCCCATCACTATCTGTTGGTTAATATAAAAGTTACAAAGTTACGGTTTTTAAGATTTTGCACAAAAGGCAATAAAAGCTGGTGATTTTAAGTAATTGTTACGAAATAAACAGTGATTGATATAGGTTATTTTTGGTTATACCGAAATAAGTTTCCTTGTGTATGTTATAACAGTTTTTTTTTCTTATTTTATCATACATTTTGTTTCGTATTGTATATTGTTACTATTTGTTGATGTGTTTTAACTGCTTGATTTTATTATAAACAATGATTTCGAACCGTAACGGACGATGTTCAAAGACCGTGATTGTCAAAGATGTTTGTCATGCATGCAAAACAAGGACAAATAAGCGTCATGTCCCATTGACTTAAAACTTGTTAGTCAAATTGAGACGGCCCGGCAAAACTGCCGTGAAACACATCATAATTGCATGTTCTGTCGAATCTCATACAACATTCGAGACCATAAACGCCATGACCTGCGTCATAAAACGCGCGAGTAGGATGGTGAATATTTAAAACGGGATTTCTAAAATCTCCATACTAAGCATCAAGTCCTCTCGCTCCCTCATTTTACGAGCACGGCTGTCACGAACGCTGGCGTCTAGTATAGTCTTGTCACAGATATGCTAATCCTCTAAGTGTCACAAATGTGAGATATTTGACATAATTATGTGTTTCCCTTGGTCTTTTCAATGTACCTATAACTTTTTTGATGTTTTTTTTTACGCTAAACAGCTTCGTTGTTTTTATTGCCAAGGAAGAATTAGTTACTGGAACTTATTTATTCTGTAAATAAAAAACAATAAATTAAATAGAAAATCTTTGTTTATTTTTGGTATCTTATATGTTATGTACTTTCCCCTATACTTTCAATAGTATTTATAAACACATGCTAAACACAAAAAAAATCACAGATCTTTGCACATAAAATATTATACATTCTTAAAAAAGTAGAACAAACACAAATTTATAGATTTTTTACGAGACCAATATTCAGATCCAAGCTATTATTAAATAATGTAAATGTCTTACCAAATACATACATACATACATTGTAATTCTAGCTAAACATCGAGCACTCTTTGGAATTGTTGACGTGATAGTCTTCTTGGTCAGCGGTGATATAAAATCTGAAAAAGAAAATCAAATAAATCATTACCTCCTCACACGAATTTTGACGTAGAGTGGTTATTCATTTAGAATCAGGGAAAAAGTTTGTAATAGTGACTTATCATCCCTGGCACGATGTGGTTTTATGGCAATTGGTAGGTGATGTTAGTAGGTAGTGGTGGTTAAGAGGATCGGCAGACAAAAATCTAGCAGAGAGATATAGTGTAAAAAGGTGTCCCAAGAACGTGGTTATTCTGGGAGTTCCACAGGGATCAATTCTTGGCCCATTTCTATTTCTCGTTTATATGAAAGATCAAGTTCTGTTAATTTAAACAGATATACTGCGATGCGATCACTGCAAGCATAGTAATGTACCAATCCGAAGACCGTATACCTACATTGTATCAGTTCTACAGAAGGTGTCGCCTAAAATTTTATTGAACACTTGTCAAAAACTTTAGTTTTGCTGTTAGCTAGCTAAGTGTGCTCATGTCACCATGTCTTACCTTCTTATATCTTCGTCGTTTCGCCTTCTTGCTTGTTTTCTTTCGTTTGTGTCGGTTCATGTATTTCTTTCGCGAAGGGTCGCTGTACGATGGACGAACGTCATGTATCTCGTTTGTCAATATTAGTAGTCTCAGGAGATCTAGAAATAGTTGATTTGCTTTTTATAATACAAGCTATTGTCCTGCTACTATTTTGTTAGGGCTAGTAAAAATAATGTTGGTTGTAAATATTCGTTGCCTAAAAAAGTGACTATGTTCACTATGTTGATGAATCATTGTAGAGAATACCTACCCTGGTGGCCAATATACAGTATAGGTAGAAAGAGAAAGAAGATAAACATTTATTTGTTGAAAAACATGCTTTTGTATTCAATGATTCATGGAAAATGTAGATACGCATGTGCTGTGTTTTAATTTCGTGGGTATGTGGTACCTATGTAAGACAAGGTAATAATTATCATGTTAAGAGTCATAGTGATCTGTTTTTTAACCGACTTCCTGATCTTGTAAGATTAGTGCGGTGTGCCTATATAAATATTCTAAGACATTTCTTGATTCACCTACCCATAAAATTGTGTCTATGGGCGCTTATGTATTTAATTATTACAGCAGATGAAACTGCTTTGTTAAATCTAGGATGTAACTGTCTTGTTTTCGAAAGAAGCCTGAAATAGCACGTCATAGGTACCTACATACTTGCCAATAACCGCAGAATTTTACTTCGATCATGGCAATAGTCAGAAGCAGCTCGGTTATTAGAAATACATCAGGAATTAAAACACAAATCTGAACATGAAACGTTATAAATTTTATTGAAAACAGCTCGTAACATGAACTTCGACATTTGTCTTCTTTCTGTAATGAGTTACCTATTTTTATGGCTGACTGAAGGAAAAATAATCACATATGAAAGAATTATGTACAAAATATATTTTATTATTAACACAAACTGGCTTATTACAAAAAGTTAAGTTTTTGTTTATGGCATCTATAACTAATATTAATATTTTGTTTTTCACAACCATCGTTAGAGATCTCATGGAAAACTATCCCATAAAGCTGATTTTGCTACATAATATTTTTGACTCATTGACTAGAGTTTAGGTCTCATTTATTTATTTAGTTATTTTATTTACAAAATTTCGATGAAACATAGTGTTTCATTGTAAACACATAGTGTAGCCAAACCAGTACTTACAGAACAGTTTTACCGTCAATTATTTTACTTTTTAAACATATTTTCCTCACCTCCATTCAGATTGGCGATTGGTACTTCAACTGGGGTGTCTTGGGGTCCTTCTGTGTTCGATTCTGTATAAGATGAAGCGTCTCCTTCAATAGTTATGTCGGAACAAGAGAAGAAGTTCTCCTGGTTACCACACCCGAGACCCTGGGTGCCGTTGTTGCACTCTCCCCAGTTGTTACCAGCTGTGTATTTCCATTGTAAGACACAGTGGTCACAGACCAGGTTGGAAGGAATCCTGTAGTTTATTTCATAACTCCCACTGCCTTTGGGATAGTATTTCGTTCCGCCGTCCTCTAATTCTAGGATGATTTGATCGAAGCATTCTTGTGTGTTGTCGTAAGGGTCTGTGCAAATTCTGAACTCCCAGAAGCCCTGGTGGTAGGCGCTAATGTAAACGTTGGTGGTGATGACTTCACCGGGTGCGTAGGTGGCGACGATGTACCCTTTACCGTACTTGCCGCCAAGCTCGTGAGGGCGGGGCTCTGCGCTATCGTAGGCATCACCGCAGATTCCGCATCTGGAAATAAAATAATTGTTGAAACAATTTCACACATATACCTGGATTTAACACTTAGCTACGTTAACACTTTCACTGTTCGCAATGCTGCTAAGCTAACACAACAGTTATACAATATTCATAAACCATGCGGTTCATGGCCTATCCTATGAACCACGTGGTTTCGAAAGGCAAGGGTAATCTGTACCCAGGACCAGGTTTCGTAGCTTCAAAAAAAGACTACTGAAGCTAGTCATTAGTCAAAATAAGTATTTTATTTTCTCTTCTTATAGTATAATGACCCACAGGGTGGTTGATATGCTGAAAAAAAAAACATTGAAACACAGATCGTATTCTGAGTTCTATTTTACTCACTTGCCCCCATTAACCGACCACTGATGGTTGAAGCCCCCACAGTTTAGACCATCATCATCATAATTCGCAGCAGAGTTATATCCGAAGCGCCATATCGAGGCTCTGTTGGGTGGGTTCATCAATCGCCCGTGTCCATGCGCGTACGCAACCACGCACGCCAGTGTGATCAGTGCACGCCACGCCATCTGGGGGAAGAATATTACGTCAAAATCGTCATTGGATTTATGGTTAGATTGCTAAATAGATTGATCTCTAGGAATTGGTTTCGAAAGTTTTATTGATAAAAAGAAAGTGGAATTTTTACAGCAATATCTAAGTATGTCATGAATTTTTTTTCTACATTATAAGTGAAAGTTATAATGCTTTTAAAGTAAAGAAACAATTTAAGTTTTTGAAATGAAAAAGTATCCTACCCGTCCACGATCTGGGTAAAGAGTGTTCGGTACAATTTATTTAACCCTTTTTATCCTAAAAGTTGGCAACGTCGTAAATAGCTGTCAAATATTTACCTGTTTTGATACATTTTTTTTTTGTTCGGGAAAATAAACAGTTATACATTAAAATCTTATACTAAGTTATAAATGTACGAGAGTTACAAATGTATAACCTACGACATTTTCCACAACATATTAAAAGTTATATTTAACAGTGCGCTATTCTAAGCTGCTAAAACAAAAAAGTAGTTAGTAGTGAACTTAAAGCGGGCAACGTCGCAAATAGATGTCAAATATTTCGCTGTTTTGATCAATTTGGCAATATTACTGTATGGAATTAAGAAATGTGGTTAACTAGCAAACTATAATATTGATTATGAAATGCAATAATTAATATTGTAACACAGAATATTTAGTTTTAGATGTAAAAATAGTATTTGGAAACTTTCCAAATGCCTCTTTTACACCTAAAACGGTAACAACATCAAATTCAGTGTTATAATTGCAATTCATTATCAATATTCTAAGTCGCTAGTTATCCACATTTCTTATTTCCATCAGTAATATTGCCAAATAAATCAAAACAGCGAATTATTTGACATCTATTTGCGACGTTGCCCACTTTGAGAATAAACGTTCTTAACTTGGTTCGCAAATGGCTCGACGCATGGGTTTTCCAAAAGATTTTCCTTTGTAGGGCTTAAAACTGAAAATACTGGAGGAGGAAAGTTCGAACTATCATGACAGTCACAACCACAAAAATCCTCTCAAAATCAATTCCAATCTATTGTAATGGCACATAATAAAATACTGGCAAATCAAATGAACGGGTAAGCCCTTATTCTAATGATAACAGTGAAATCAAACGACTCAATAAGTCTAATCTGTTGTAATCACAAGACAATGAATAAATACTTGTGTGCCACAAAAACTAAATGAAAATGAGGCGATACCTACCGTGGAATATTCTCTATTGTGTGATAACGAAAATATTTAATATATAGGACCTTTTTTTTATTTTTGGTGACAACAACTCTATGACTTCTGTAAATACCCTATTTACAGCAGTAGTATACGATTGATTAATCGTCTCATTTGATGGATGCATTGAAGATCGAAGAATAAGAGCGTAGAAAAGCTTATTTTTTCAGACGAAAATTTACAAGGTGTAAATTGCCAATAAAAAAAAATACAGGCACGGACAAAAGTAAATAAAAAGTACCTACATAAATATAAAAACAATCTATAATATAAACCAATCAATATCACTAACGAAATAAAATATCTCACTAAATTCCTGTCTGTAAGTATTTTACAAATTGATTTAAAAACTTTACTTACAATCGAATTATTTAAAAGAGCTTTCCAAATGTCGATCTAGATCGCTACACAGTATATGAACTAACTGAGTCGAACCCTTTGTGTCCTCAATATATACGGGGAAAACAACTCATCACCGGCAAACCTTATCACTTACAATCAGATAGGGAGTTTCGAGTGCACATAGTTAACTATTAAATTATTAATCATAAAAAAAAATACCTAAGGGCGGCTCTTTGAAGTTCAATCAGAGCTGTAAAGATTAGCAGTTGGATTTTCTAATACTTCGTAAATCTTTGTCTTAGAATTTCGTCAGCCGGATTTCGATTTAGTCGTGAAGACTTTGATGAATGAATCATTGATTAGCTCTGTTTGTACCTAAGACAAGTGATTTAAAAAACATAGAGGGAGTATATTCTTCATGGTTATCATTCCCAGCATTCCAGCCATTCCATCACATCCTAGAACTAAAAAATTCAAAGACGTGACATCCACCAACTCGCTCTGGGTTCGCGTGGTGGATTATGGCCCACTACATCTCACAAAGAGAAAGCCTGTCTCCCAGCAATGGGAACGTTTAGGATGTTAAATAATTTATGCTTCTGCAGCCAGACCAGAACACGTTATTTTGTAAATAGCATGACTGTTTATATTTCCATCATTCCTGTTATCATGTTTAAAGTCAACATCATAAAGATGGTGGTTGTATCATGTATTTTCAGTGATCATAATTTCCAACCAGTTGAGCAATTTTGCTGTACATGTCAGTAACTCTAGATGACAAACGTCTCATCCCATCAAAATGACTGCCATTGCCATGTATGAGCAGAGGCGGCTTTACCTAAGGTGCAGGGTGTGCAGCGCACACGGGCGCAGGGTCTTTGGGGGTTCCGAGCGCCGTTCCCGACAACTTTTTAATCAAAGTCCAAACAAGACCAAAACATGTTCAGTAAAAAGGCAGTTTGTAGTTGGGGGCCCCCAACGCTAAATATAAAAGTAGGGTGCTAAAATGTCGAGCTTGCTACGCTCGCTCTTGCAACCTCAACATTCTCTTTTTTTTCTTAGAATGCTCTGTGTAAATCGACAATGTAATTCCTATTTACGTATGAATGGTCAAAAGAAAAACTGACCTATCCGCGGCGGCGGCAGCGGCGGGGTATTAAAGTTTCGAGCTCGCTTCGCTCGCTCTTGCATACTACATTTTCAGACTATTTTGTATAGGTCAACAAAGTAATTCCTGTTTCCCTTTTTCTGTATCAATGGTCAAAAGAAAACCTAACCTTTTCGAGGCGGTGTGCTAAATATTTCAACGTATGGTTCCTGGGCGGGGGGCCCCCTTTAGTTTCGCCGCCCCAGGTCCCCGATAGACTTTAGTCCGCCACTGCTAGCGGGCGCCAGGGTATTGATTGCATACGGGCGCTACATGGCCTAGCGCCTAGGGCCTCTGTGTATGAGTCTGTATTGCCAAGAAGTGCGTAAAAGAATTGTGGGCTAGGTTTTCAGCACTGTCTAGACATACCTACCTACTGTTAGGAATGCTTAATTACCTGCCTAAAGTTTTTATTTAACGAAAACTGCATCTACTGGATCAGTAGTAACTACGAATTTAACACAAAGAGGATCCGTTTGAACGTTCCGATGACGTTCAACGTTTCATAAAACTTTATGATAATGTTACTTTTTATTGAGTTAAACGCTGTTTATTTGTGGCTATAAATAAATACTATCTACACTTTTTCTGCAATTGCTTTTTCCAGCAATTTCTTATCGTAAGAAAATAACATCATTAACAGTTAAATTCAAGACAGAATATCACGCTTAACGGCCGCCACATAACAGCCGCCACATAACGGCCGCAACATAGCAGCCGCCACTTAACGGCCGCCACATAATGGCCGCCAAATTACGGCCGCAACATAGCGGCCGTCATTTAACGGCCGCCATATGCCGGCCGCAATATAACGGCCGCCTAATAACGGCCGCTAGATAACGGCCGCCAAATTACGTCCGCCAAATAACGGCCGCCACATAACGGCCGTCAAATAACGGCCGCTACATAACGGCCGCCATATGCCGGCCGCAATCTAACGGCCGCCATTTAACGACCACCCCATAACGGCTGCCACATAACGGCTGCAACATAGCGGCCGCCACTTAAAGGCCGCCGAATAACGGCCGCCAAATTACGTCCGCCAAATAACGGCCGCCACATAACGGCCGTCAAATAACGGCCGCTACATAACGGCCGCCATATGCCGGCCGCAATCTAACGGCCGCCATTTAACGACCACCCCATAACGGCTGCCACATAACGGCTGCAACATAGCGGCCGCCACTTAAAGGCCGCCACATAACGGCCGCTAGATAACAGCCGCCAAATTACGTCCGCCAAATAACGGTCGCCACATAACGGCCGTCAAATAACGGCCGACACATAACGGCCTCCAAATAAGGACCGCCATATGCCGGCCGCCACATAATTGCCGCAACATAGCGGCCGCCACATAACGGCCGCAACATAGCGGCCGTCATTCAACGGCCGCCACATAACGGCCGCCAAATAACGGCCGCTTGATAACGGCCGCCAAATTACGTCCGCCAAATAACGGCCGCCACATAACGGCCGTCAAATAACGGCCGCCACATAACGGTCTCCAAATAACGGCCGCCAAATGCCGGCCGCAATCTAACGGCCGTCAAATCACGGCCGCAACATAACAGCCGCCATTTAACGGCCGCCACATAACGGCTGCCACATAACGGCCGCAACATAGCGGCCGCCACTTAACGGCCGCCACATAACGGTCGACACATAATGGCCGACACATAATGGCCGCCAAATAACGTCCGCAGAGACGGTTGGCATAATCCCGGAAAAATGCCAAGTGTGTGTGGAAAAGATCACAACGGCTAGAAATTATGACCCATATCAATCCACTGCACGCGTAGCCAGACAACCATCGACGGAAGAATAGACAAAATGACAGATTGTAATGGTCTATCTGTCATTTTATCTATTTTTCCGTCGACAAAACCCGTTTCTATTGTGGTCATGTTAAGCATGCAGATGGGGATAGGGATCGCTGGGGATTGATAGCTCACTTTACCTAAGTTTTCATGTTGTGATTTTACTGGCTGTTAAATACTTAGTCGATTATGATTTGATTAGGCTATCAGTTCAGAATCGCAAGCGCTACTACTGAGCACGAGGTCCTGGGTTCGATTCCCGGGTCGGGCAAAGTGTTATTGGGCTTTTCTATCTGGAATTTCTCAGTAGCAGCCCAGATTCTGGATTTATGCCCGGTTGATGGCAACAGGCTTGCCCCCTATTACATGGGACTTAAATATAACTGGCGACATGTGGGTAAACTATAAGTAGGCACACCACTGCCTAACCCTTTGGGGAATACAGGCGTGATGTTATGTTATGTTATGGCTCTCAGTGATCGGTTGGAAATAAATCAAATTCCCTCAAAGCACTGTCTTGAATTTGGGAATGTAAAATCAAAGATGATAATGTAGCTAGAAAATAAATTAATTTGAGTGAGGACTTGTGGTTGAAAAATATGGAATAAATATAAACACTGAGCCGACCTATAAATTAATTGGGATAATGGAATTAGGACGAAGATGATCACATACTATAGGTAGGTAGGTCAAGTTAAGTAATGATTAGCGACTGTTTAATCATACGTTTTTGACGTTTGAACATCACTTAACTTAAAGCAACGTTTATAAATAAACCACACCGTGTTAAAACTACGCATTAATTTCGCAATATTATTGTTAGTTTCTTTACTAACAATAATATTGTGCACCTAAAAATATTTTATTAAAGGTATCATAAAATATTATCTTCTAAAAAGTTTTTACGATCCTTTCCGTGGAATATTAGTTTTTTGATACGTCATCTAATAGTATTAGTGATTACCTACTTATTAATAATTGTAATTGCGTGTTAACACAAATAAATATTTTTCATAGATTAAAATAGCTGATGTACCTATTTTTTATATTACTGCTGGAAATATGTTGCTTCACTTTCTTCTTACCAGCTAAGAAAGTGGTGAAGGGCGGTTGGGAGGCTGTCTTATTTTTATTTTTACGAGTTACATAATGCTTACATATTATAAGACAAAATGCCCTCCTCCGTGTCTGTCTGAACGTGGTAAACTCAAAAACTACCGAACGGTTTTCACCAATGGATGGAGTGATTCATGAGGAAGGTTCAGGTGTATAATTCATTAAAATGTTGTGTAAATTGGCTGAAATATGACGATTATTAATGACGATGCTGACTGGGAGCTTTACTGGCGTGCGTCGTATAAACCGTAAGAGATACATAAAATTAATGTTCTACAGGATTGTACATCTTAAAAAGATCAACAAAAAATTTCGCCATACCATATGTCTATCTTTAAGGATGAGCCATTTTTATCTTAAAATTTTAATTGTTATTTCTAAAGCTATTTTGACCGGTATTATATTAATCCTTATCCAACAAAATATGTTATTTAAATTGGGTATTTAATTTAGATTAAAATATGCCTATAATGCCTAAAATATGACATCATATCATTTAATACTAAGATATAACGATTTACATTTACGTGTAACAAAATAATTATGGTTGACGGCGGCGCAACGCTAGCCCAGGAATCAATGACCTTTTCCTCAGCTATTAGGTATGTGATCCCGTTGTATATTTGTCGACATCCACGCGGGCGAAGTCGCTAAAGCTAGTAAAATATATAACTCAATACAAGAAAATTGGATATTAATTTTAACAAAGGCCTTTGTTAAAATGAATGGCCGAATTAGAAAACGAAAAATCTGTAAGTGAAAGCCCACAGATTTTTCCTTTTCTGATTCGGCATGCACAATATTAATAGTTCATAAAGTTTATTGTAACCTTTTTATCAATATTTTGTAATTCAATAGCAGCTGGCCATTCGTCATTGAAATAACTATCGAAAGCCATTATAGTTTTCTTTTTTTTCGTATTAAATGGTTTAACTTTTATTTTTATGACATGCCCGTTTGTACGTTTTAATATATTTTTATGAGTAATTTTTAATCTAAACTTTCTATAAAGTTAAAAAAAAATTAACAATAAGGAAAAGTACTTGGTAGGAATACACTGACAAGCAATATAAAAAAACCCACTAACTTATCATGAAATATTTCTGAAACCACGCAAGATAGTTTCCAAGTTTTTTTTTTTACTTCATGTAGCTAACTTGTGTGGATAAGGAGATATTTAGAATTATGTGACACTGCAAGTGGCTTTTTTATATTACTTGTCAGTGTAGTTTTTCTTCTTCAAACGTCTTAAAAGACGTTTTAAGAAGAAAAGCCAAAGGAGAGTTATGTTTTTTTTATGCAATAAAAGCATATTTGTGAATGCGCCGCTTAAATAAGTAGGGAAGTACTATTATCATAATTACATGTAAACATCCAATGAATCCTTATCCAATATAGATAGATATCTTATCGGTTAACAACACTCGTGATAACAGCTATTATCGGTTGACTGATTATATTATTGATTGATATCAATGATAACAGGACTCCTTAGAAGCAGGGTGCTTGTCATTTTAGTATCAATAAATTGTCGTCATCAATTAATTATTAGTTTACGACAAAATAATATGGCAGTATGTGTGGAACTCCTTGCTCAAGGAAACGAGGAAGTATCAATCAATCTGCCTAGCCGTTTCCCAACTATGATGGGGTCGGCTTCCAGTCTAACCGGATGCAGCTGAATATAAGTATTTTACATGGAGCGACTGCCTCTGTGACCTCTACAGCCCAATTACTGGGTAGCGCTTGTATATCCCTTGGTAAGACTGGTTGTCAGAGTTTCGGGCTTCGGAAGACTGTCAAAGATCCAAAAATATGAAAGTCGGCACCAACGGCTTAACGTGCTTTTCGAGGCACCGAGGGGCTCGGTATGTTAAGATGGTCACCCCATCCACGGACTGACCATGGCAAGCGTAGCTTAACCAGATCGAACGACCCGTGCGGCTGTTAATACTTGGCCACGAGCCCCTCCTAGGAAGTACTAGGTTGTTTTGAGAATCTGGTATTCTGATGGAGCCTAACTAATACCTATTTGTGTTACCACGTTATTGCTCTTAGATGGTTGTCTTGTGGGTGAGATTTCAGCTTTCCAAGGACATAATAACTTTCCTTCTTAAAATAAACCTAATCCAATCCAACGTCTCAGCAAACTTTAGGAGTGTTGTAGGCGTCTTTTATCATTTTTAAACTAATGGAGTCAGGAGTTCTTTAATTACTATTGGATATGAACCTTACTTGCACATTTCCTAACACAATAACAATCACAATCCGAAGGATTCTGAAAGAAATACTAACCCATTGCTACAGGCATAATAAACTTAGTCAGTCTAAAACTTCTCACTACTGGGACACAGGCCTCGGCCTCTCTGTGAGAGGGAGTGGGCCGTAATCCACCACGCGGGCCCAGTACAAATTGGTGGATGTCCCATGTCTTTTTATTTTCGGTTCTAGGACATGCGGTTTCTTCAAGATGTTCTCGTTCACCGTTTTGATATCAGTGGTAATGATGATGACATAAATTATTAAAAACTGCTAAGTTTCATTACTAAGTCGGGGCCGTTGCCACTGCTCCAACCATAGATTATCAACAGTTTTTTTTGCGATTACTGATGATCTATATCGAAATATGTCCAAGTATCGATCGTTATGCTCAGGAACCATTCGATTCATCAACCGAAGTCAGTCACATACTTCCCTTGTAATAAATCTTTTTAATTATCTTTGCGGAAGATTATAGAGAACATTAAACTTTTTTGTTTCATTTTATGACTACTATCCTTCATTATTCATTTGTTGATAATGTCCTATTTTTTGTTCCTTTTTTCCTGTATTGTAGTTTGGGAATCAAAATATTGGCAGCACTGTTGGTAATCTTTACTTGCATTTTTCTGGCTACGTATACCGAATTTATGAATGCAAATGACAAGAGGTGATGCATCAGTTCTTGGTACGGGCTAGGGTTCAGGGAAATTAATTTTAAAGCAAATTGATACTCATGTTATAGCCATTTCATACAACTGTCAAATAATGACAGTTGTGTTTCGAATATACGGACAATTTAAGTTGGTAGTCAATGTGTTTAAATTATATCCCCGACTTCACGTATTGCAAGATTATTTTTTTATTCCTCGATTGTACAACTTAAATGTGAGTTATGTTAATTTAAACGAAGAGTGTGAGTCACAGGATAAATGGATGACTGTGATAATAATAATAATACAAATATTATGATTTCACGAAAAGTTTTAATTGAAGTTATTTACAACTAGTGACCCGCCCTTGCTTCGCACATGGTACAATCTACAAAATATGTGGTGACATGTCAAAATAAAAATAATATTTTAAATAAGTTAAATATTGTTTTAAATTTTTGAGATTTTGTTGGATTGGATTGTTGTTGCGGTTTTCACTATAATTTATAGTCTAAATTATGAACCCATCAAAATCCATTGTATACAGGAGAGAACTATGCGGTTACACAGACAAGCAAGATAGGCGACTTTGTTTTATACTAAGTATTTATTAAGGATATCTAGTAAACAAAAAAGATAAGAAAATATGGTGTGACTGTAAGCTACGTTTTGAAACAATCCTAGGAATTGATTACTTAGTAAGCAAAACAAAAATGAGTACATACGAATAATTGATTATAGAAATTGTCAGAGACTCCATAATTTAATGTTTAATTAAGATCCAATTATAATGATATCTTTCGAGGTTTTATTTCTGCTTAGAAGCTATTATGCGTTTATGAGAAGTTATGTTTTTTTTTAAAGTAAAGTGCATACCGTTATTTTATTTTATTATAATCTGTCATCAACCGCTACTATATTCAATGTTAAGTTAGGTTGTCCCTCAGTTGGGTACTGCTTAGTCTGTGGTTGGTCATTGAAGTTCTCTGTGTTCTCCTAATGTTCTATTACCTATTTTTTGTTTAGCCTATTTTGTCCTACTAATGTCAAGTCTTGAATTCTTTTCTTAATAATTTAAGGTGGGTACTTACGATTGTAAATAATTTAAACTAACACAACAATCATTTTCTTAAACCACAACACACTATTTATTAAAAAAATCCACCAATATTTTTTTTTATTACAAAAAATCATAATTTTCTACTAAAACACCATTTTGCACAGTAAAAACATGAATTTAAAAAACGAATCACTCAAACCACAGATAAAAATCGTAACTGCTTTCAAATTAAACCGCGAGAAAATCAGAATATTAAATTATTGAATTCAAATAATTTGTACTTATGGCCGCACGCGGTGTCGGCTGCGTTAAACTGAAGGAAAATGCCGACCATTTTTAACGGTCTTTCGAATCAAATAGATTTGCTTTTACTTTCTCCTAAACTGGCCGTAACCGTAGGACGACAATGCGTTATAAATTGACATTAATTATTGTGGAAACAAAGCGTTGCGGCGGGAAATGAACTTATTTGTACGTTGTTTTTTTAAATAAATATGAAATGCGGTTATCTGTGTGGTCGATATATAAGGTCTTTGGCCTGCTTTGTCCTGGTGAGTAATTTCTTTTTTTTAAGTAAGCAACCGCAAATATCAATATTCCATTGTTGTTCATCCATTTGTTGGTAATCCCATTACATATACATGCACATAGTTTTCATGCGTCATCTACTGCAACTCAAATCTATGACACATTCGACAGTTTTACGCTTTAGTAATCGATTAATTCAGTCCAAAAACCTATGGTGTGCTATGAGTTTAATAGCAGAAGAAAAGACAAACCTTTACGAATAAGGTGACCGACTGAAACCTAGGACCGTATCCTACTCAAAAGGAGTAGAATAGGCTTATACTGCCTACCTAGCTTCCACTAGGAACCGTCCAGTTTCAATAGAACATAAAATATCTGTCATCCCTTAGATCAGTGTTACTCAAAGTGTGCTCCGCGGAGCCCGCAAGTAACTTCTCTGGAGGGCGTGTCAGACTCTTACTGACTAAAACCTACCCGTGTTCCTTCGGTTGTCCTGTTGCCGGGGGCCACGATCTCCCTTTCGGTTTTTTTCGCACCCCCGGCAGGCATCACCCCTGGCGGACCCCGGAATTCTCCTGACATCTCTTTGAGGCGCATGTGGAACACAACGCGCCGTCGACCCGGGCTTGATCCTTATCGGACGGCGAGCTACCTATTGCTCACTGTCCGCAAGCCCGCGCCTACGGTGGTCGGAAATCGGCCTGCGATTCCCGATGCCCAGGGCGTCTCCTCCTGCGGCAGTTAAGGGCGTGAGGGCGCGAAATTTGCTTCTCCCTCACGCGTTCCGTCTCCTCCTTCGCGAGAATTACCGCTTCGCAGAAGGAGGTGACGGCCGCCCATTTCCTCTTGCTCCGTAGCATGGCTTGAACCAGGGCCGGACGCAAAAGATCACCACCGCCGATCGCCTCCACGAGGACACGGCGATGCTCCGCCCAAGCCGGGCAGACCTCCACCGTATACTCTGGCCTCCGCAAAGCCTCTGGGGGCTCCGCTAAAATACTGGTTCATTGTGACCAGTATTTTTGCGGAAGCTTTGCGGAGCCTAGCTTCCTCAAGAACTAATTTTAGATTTTGCGCTATTTGATTAATCACGTGTCTATGCAGGATACAATGGAACTACAACTAGTCGCTTTACTTTTTATTCGTGCTCCTACGTCAAAAAAATTGGATCCAGTGGAACAAGTTATACAACATCTGAAAAATCTGCGATTAAGCAAATGCCGCCAAATCTAAAATTAGTTCTTGAGAAAACTGTAAAAATAATGAATATCGTCAAAACTTGTTGATTGTTTTTAATATTGTGTGAAGATTATAGCAGCAATCATAAAATACTACTGCTCCATACAGAAGTGAGGTGGTTATCTCGGCGTAAATCTTTAACAATGCTATTTGAACTTAGACCGGAGTGAAAAGCTGTGCGAAACAGGATTCTCAACTCAACCTGCAACTATAAAAACAGAATACTGTAATAGATTGGATTCCGAACCTGACATGCGACTTCAACTTTCTTCAATCAAGCCTGACATCAAACAATTGATGAAAAGTAAAAATCAATTTCATACCCCCCATTACATACAAATGTATTATGATTATTAAAATGAAGAATACACATCAAACCAGGTTTAAATTAATATTTTAGGGCTCCGTCAAATATTTCGTTTACCAAAAGGGTTCCTCGCCAAAAAGTTTGAGTACCGCTGCCTTAGATGTTGTAAGGTACAAAGGTTCATTTTTACGGGTTTCGTGAATAAACTTCATACTTACTTCATCAAAATCCCAAGTCAATTTTCTTGTGCAAAAGAATCTTGTCTTGATAAAGAAACGAATCGTAGTGTCTTCATCCTATAATAATATGGTAAATTCAAATTTAACGGTAAAGTTCGGAGCAACGGCGACCGTATAATCTGACCTCTGTGACCTTTAGGGAAATCAGATTATGTCAACATAATCAGTACTGCGATTACTCAAATATCTATGGTAAATACATTATCGCGTCCGCCTACAATCCGCGATTAACTTATTTATATTCCTAAGAGGTGGCTAGAAAACAGTTACAATCTCCATAACAAGGTGGCTGCCCCAACAATCGACTATTAAATAATTTAACGTTATTAAAATGTCATTGTACTGGGCTACGTGCTACGAAAAGATGGGACGTAGTCAATGGGCGTAGCGGAGAGTGCGTAGCGTTGACTAAGTAAATACTTTATTTTCTTTTTGCTTCGTAGGTGATGTGACTAAGTAGCTAATAGATTAGAAGTAGCTCTACCAACGATACATATTGATATTTAGGCGTGGTAGTGAGCCTATAAAGTGATGATTAAGGCAAACAAAATAGTTTTTCTTTGTGTGTTAATGATTTTGAGTAATGTAGAGCAATATCTTATTCATTTTTAAAGATTCCTTATAATAAAAGAACAGCTTCAGAAGTATGAAGTATCAGGCATTTATTGAGCAGTCTTAAAGACTGGTACAGTTACCCTGCTCGCCGATTGGTAGTTGAAACTTGAAATGATTGAAAGTGATCTGCTAGCAGTCCGCGAACACTAATGCGTGCGGTTTACTGACCGATACTCCTAGATTGAATACCAAGCAGGGTAATGGGATTAAAATTCAAAAATCTAGTGCCCATAGCCTTAAATGGAAAAGAAATGCATTTATTTTAAAAAGTGTCCATCATTAGAAGTCAAAAGTTTTTAGAGGTTCTTTAATTTAAAAAAAGCGTCCGTCATTGGAAGAGCAATAAGTTTTTAGAGGAACAGTTAAATATTTCCCGAAGGGTGCCAAACGGAACCCTATTATCTACTCAGACTCCGCTGTCCGTTTGTCAGCGGGCTGTATCTCATGAACCGTAATATAAAGACAGTTGAAATTTTCACAGATTGTGTATTTCTATTGTCGCTATCTTTTATATGTTCTGTGGTCGCTATAACAACAAATAATAAAAATCAAATAAACATACAAATTAAAAATCAAATAAACCCCCTTTAATTTGTAAGTTTATTTGATTTTTATACAAGAAACGTGTTTTTTTATTAAAGTATTTAAAAAAAATAGTGTACGGTGGTAGGTACGGAACCCTTCGTTTGTGTGTCCGACTCGCACTTGGCCGATTTTTTCCTGTTCTTCAGAACAGTAAGAAATTTCCTGATCTAAATTAAATTATTTACTTTCTTTAATTAGCTTAAGTAACCAATAGGTTGAGACGACTATAACTTGTTATTCTTTAGCTCACGAAGACTACCTACTACTTACCTCGCCACAGAATAGTACAGAAGACGCACTCCGCATTTCAGGTATGAAGCTACAAGTACGCGGTGGGCTTGTCTTGTCGGGCCAATTTAGTGAGCGTAACGTAGTTAGAAGATATAAGCCCAGGTTCGCACGGGCGATTTTTTCTCGTGGCGATAGTTTTTCGCAAACCGGATTTTCAACGTTCTGCGCCAAGAGTAGAAATTCCAAAAATGGGTTTTTTCGATGCGCTTAGATGCACTCTGTTGGATTCTCAACGTTCGGCTCAACACCGAGAGTTGACATCCAGTGCGCGATAAAATCCGTGCGAACGTGGGCTAAGTTACGCGATGGAAAGAGAGGCAACTTCTACCTTCTAGGTGAAAATAACTGTAGGTAATTAGTGTTGTACGACTAAATTGCACTTTATTGTGTCGAAGAAAGAGTCGCTTTTTAGGGTTCCGTACCAAAATGGTAAAAAGGAACCCATAGGCCGCATAGTTTTCTACTTTTGACAAAAAATGTTATGAAAAATACCGTTTCCCCCCTTATGTCCGAAGTTTGCTTAGAGAAAAATCTGAAATTATTCTAAGTGATAGAAACTTATGTAAAGATTACAGGAAAAATTAAATGATGTCTCTACATAGCACACTTTTTCAGAAATCATCAACTAAAATTACATTAGTTCCACTGTTAGTCAATGGCGCTGACCTGAAACTGCAATATTCACGGCAGTGTTAAAATTCTCTGACGAATATAAGGCTTCGCCGATGATAAATTTAAAATGATATGGAACCCTCGGTGCGCGAGTCTGACTCGCTCTTGACCGGTTTTTTTTATTTAAAAGATTTTGCTGAGTGAACCATCTGTACTAATCTGTAATCCCACTTAAAGCTTATCTGAGTAATTACTTAAATAGTAGGTAACCTTTTAGCTGGCATTTTTTTTTTAGTTTATGTGCCTTACTCCAATGAAATGAAAGGAACTGTGAAACAATCAAACGTTGGTACTTACATTTTTATAATATTGTACTCCACTACAGGAATCCGCTGGATGCGAGAAGCACAGAACCGGTCGAAGTGGCGGTGCTTGGGGGAAGCCTATGTCCAAAAAGTAGACGTCTTTCGACTGAAAAGTTGATGATCTAAATAAGTAATAACAGCAGTGATAACGTAGTGTGTCAGAGGTCTCGAGTTCGAACCCAAGGCACGCACTGACTTTTCGGATAAAAAAAAATTGGCTTATAAACCTCTGGTACTGTTAGTCACTAACCACACGAAAAAAAAGTTTTATTTCACAAAAGTGTTGTTCTAAAACAACCGCACGAAATACTAGAATGATGTCTACTAACTCTAAGCCAATAATCGCTTCTTTTATGTACTACTTTTATCAAAGGCGTTCTAAGGTCCCAAAAATGCGTTTGCGCAACACATGTTTGGCGGAAATACATGACCACACATACTGCAGCGGATTATCGGGAATTCGAACCCCTTGGATGACGCATCTTATTGTACACGACACACGGTTCAACCAACATTGTAAAACCCAAAGTAACTGTGGAGTTTCTTGCCAGCTCTTCTCCATAGGAAACGACCAATTGGAACCGTGTTCCTGACGTTTCATAAGTGCACATGGCATGTAGGTTTCGACAGTCGCGTACTGTTAACATAAGGACCATTATAAGTGGGTTCTAGCTTTCATTCCACTTGGTTGCTTCATCCAAATTAAAAGGCAATAATGAACTGTGTATTTTTACTTTACAAGACTCATCGGTACGGTATTAGTATATTCGGAATAAACGGATTTTATGAGTAGCGATAAGATTTATGATGCGGTACACCGCGGTGATTCGATGACATTAGACGTTTTATAGATAATTTTATGATAATTAATGCTTTTGACTATGCGGACCAACTTAGGCTGTCCAGATTTTTTTTCTTCTGGTTCAATGAAATAATCCATAAATTTAATGACATTCGAGTTGATCGGCGTTCAAAAAAAAAAAGGTAAATTTTTACTCTAACACAAATTTTATGAAAAATACTTCTGCCGTCCAGATTTTTTCCATCCTATACATTAGGTATAATCCATAGACAAAGAGTAGAAGAACCGGATTTTAAAAAAATGCTCAATTTTACTCATTTCATTTATTTCAAATAGGCCCATGTATGGCACTTATGAACGTCAAAATTTACAAAATAATATAATTGATTCTAATCGCCCCTTCCAAAAGGTAGTTTTCGTATGGAGAAGAATGGGCAAGAAACTTCACCGTTACTCTTCTAAAATGTTTTCCAATAGTTTGTATAAGTACCTACATTAGTTAAATAAATATAATATATCAAAAGAATGTCCCAGTATAAAAATAAAAACGCTCTAATATGCTTAATATGTTAATATGCTTAATATGCTATGCATGTAGATGTGATTATGATTAACAGGATAACGTACAATGGCTCATCCAATTGTTGCATACTGACTAATAAAAATACTATTTACCCGTGTTTGTGAGTAAGTACTTAAAGTAGAATTCCCTGATATTTCGTCTACATCATGAATTAACGATATAAATATGTAAGTGAATCAGGCTTTCGAGAAAGTTAAGCGCTTGGTCCAACGTCGAGTCACAAGCTGAAGCGGAGACGAGTGGCGCTGAGCGGAGACGTGCAGGGATCGTCCAGTCATAGACGAGACGAGAGACGCGTAGATGATTTCAACCATTCTGATTAGTCGATTCCTGCAGGTCTCCGCTCAGGTCCGCTCGTCACCGCTGCCGTGCAAACGCACCCTTAGGCTGGTTTTCCACCAGAGTTGTGCTATGCTACGTTGCTATGGATATGTTTGATATCCACCAATCATGTTCATTGTTCAACATAGAATAGCACTTTTGGAAACGGGTTCAACTAGGCTATGTTTTTTCTAAGGAAGTATGCGAGCTATGGATGCGCGAGTAGTGTAGCTATGTACAGAGCAGAGTGCCTTCCCTACTGTCGATGCATAGCATAGCTCCAGCTGCGCATTTTCCTCGCACAGCTAGCTCACGGCGGCGCATCTTCATAGCACATCTTACTTGCTCCGCTACACAGCTTAGCATTAGTGGAAACGGTCACATAGTTTCGTAGCTTAGCTTTAACATCCTCGCAGCATAGCTGCATACCGTATCTCTAATGAGAAAGCAGCTTATACGGCGACTATAGTACGCCAGCGCTTGCGTCCACTGGCGTTCATATACGTAGGTATAGGCGTCATAAGCCTCCGTGCCTGCTGCCAGGCAGGGTCAACTTTTAGTGATTTTACTTCTAGACGGCAGTAACCCAACAGCAACCTTATTGTAACAACAATAAAGATCACTGTGATATTGAAAGTGATGCAAAAATCAGAGGTAAAATAACTGTGATGTATTTCATAAAGATTCCTGTACAGATATTATGTACAATCAGGGAAATTTGTTATTAAAAAGCTACACATCTACGCCAAGCCGTGTAATAGCCATTCCATATCAACGGATAAATGTACACCACTAAGGTGTGTACGCTCGAAAGAACAAGAACATGGTGAACACGAACATCAAACACTTTTGTTCGCATGTGCGTACCAGTAACGCACATCGAACACTGTGTTCGTCAAAAAATTTCGAGGTGATCCAATTTCGAATCCATGGCTGTTAAAGAGAGTGGGGCGGTTGAGCGCGAACTGTGTTCGTGTGATGTTCGTGTAAGCTTTACTAATTTATGTACACATTTACGAACGAAATGTTCCGCGTTCGATGTTTGTGTTCACCATGTTTTGTTCGTTCATGCGTACACGCCTGTAGATGATGCTCAGTACTTGGGAGGAACATCAAACAACCAATGACATGTGTGAATGTGTCACTCAAGTATGACCATCATCTATTGAAATGGTGTTCATCAGGCTTACAACTGATGAAGAATGACAGTTGTGATTTGAATACACCGACAATTTTAATTTATTATCAATTTTGCAAAACAATGCCTTTCCCTGACTTTATATTGTTTAGGGTATTTACGAACGAGCGACTCTAAGTGACGATCTAGGGGACAAATGTCCCGCGACACGTGTTTTTTAGAGGCATAAGGAACAGGGTGTAAAGTCCACTAACCCACCATAGAAAACGGAGGATCCTCCGACCAGACGGGTGTCGTGTCTGGCGGGCAACTGCCCGACGGTTTTTTTTTCTGTAGGGCATCTCATAGCTGACCTCTGAGGTCATGATTATTTAACCGGTCAATCCTGTGGTTGCCTTAAGCTGCTACACTCAAAGCCTCCAGCCAGGGGCATACAAACTAAGCTAAAAAGCTAGGTGAACGCTCACTAAGGGCACCCCCTGTGGGTTACGAGCCTCGGTTTAGGGCGTCACCGGAGGGAGGCCATGAAAGATGGGACGGGCTGGATCAAAGTTTTGATCATGATTATTAATCGGGGAATTTAAAGCTACGTGCACAGCTGCAACTACTGCTGGCACCTCGTTTTCGAGCAAGGGTCGGGGAGGAGTATCATTTACTCGGGGACACGGTCGCGATCGCAAAGGACTTCGGCGGCGAGGTCGGAATTACGGGAGGCGTCTGTTTTTGTGTACTGTACTGGTGGCCCTATTCTTCTCCTGGAGGAGTGTAATGGGGTCATCCGGGTCGGAAAGATGCACGACGGTTGATGTCGATGGACTTATATATGTCGTACAGATATTCTATTTCACGAAGTCCGTTCGGCTTTGATTGTAGTAGTGACGTATCCCGACAAGCGCGCTTGTGTGTGTAAAAGTAGGTAACGTTAGCAAAAAAATCTGATATATATTCAAGTCGAGATTTAATAATCTAAATAAAATTTTGGTTTTAAAAGTATATACATTTTGTAAATAAATTAGATTAGGTTGCAATAAATACAAAAATATTAAGAATATGTAGGCATTTAATTAAGCATTGGTGTTACAGAATGGAAACGAAACAAGTAGGACTATTCAGTATTTTCAATCACTATCAGATAAATTTTCGATTTCCGATTCCGTTTTGCTGTCGTCAGAATCATCTTGTACATTGATTATAAATTCAAAATCGAGATCAAAATATTTCAAGTAGTCTTTTTCAATTTTTTCAACATGAGCACAAGTTTTTTGCCACGATTCACTGCTAACTTGGCCCAAACTTTCATTGATCAGTCTTTCCGTATTCGTTATGTTTTGCTCGATATTTTTAGATGCGACATAATTTTTAACGATCCCCCAAATATTTTCAATCGCATTTAATTCTGGGTGATAAGGGGGAAGGCGTAAGACATCAAAACCCTTGCTTTTTATAAAATCGTCAATCTTGTAGATTACGTGTTGGGCTTTGTACTTCTTTATTGTATCGTACAATTCCAATTTAAGAAGAGATTCATCAAATGCTATACCCTTATCCCTGAGCCATTGCTGCATATCGGCTTTCTTTGTAGATTGCGTCGGTAGTCGTTCAGCCCGTGTATTGTGATAAGATGCATTGTCTAAGACAATGACAGAGCGCGGAAGTAAATTGGGTAGCAACTTTTCATGGCGCCTTTTGGTAGCCATTTTACATAGTTATCATAGCTCATATTTGAATGATAATCACCAGCTGTTGAGTTGGCCTTATAAACCAAGGAAGCATTTTCAATAAAACCGTCCTTGGTTCCCGCGTGCACTAAAATAAAGCGAGTGCCTGTGCTAATTTTTTTTTAAAACGGAGTTCTTTCCTTTTTTTTTGCCCAGGTGTTGTTTCGCACGTGTGTCGAAAGGACGTAGCTCTCATCGGTGTAGACAATGGGCCGACTTTGAGAGCGGTACTCTGTTATTTTTTTTAAATATTTTAAACGCCACATTTGTATATCATGACGCTCCGTCAAGACAAAACAGAGAACAACTGTAAACAGTTGTTCTCTGTTTTGCGCCACTTGTAACCTAATTTCAACAGTAACTTGCGAACAGTTTCTAAACAACCTTCGAATCCGATTTTTTCATTCAATGCTGTTCTTAACTTAGCTAAAGTTGGAATTTCTTTATGGACAATATGGAAATCTTGTACAGTACTGCGAACCACATCGGCTGTAAAATTATCTATATCCACTTTATTATCTCGCTTTCTCCTTTTCTTCATAGGTGAAGTGAATTTTGATGAAGTGGATGGCAATTCCTTCTCTTCTTTTAATATTCTTTGAACTGTTTTTTGGCTCACACCTGTAGCTTCAGCTGTACGGCGTGTAATGTCTCGTAAATGAGACAAATCACAGTTGAGTTCCATTAATGATTTTGTAAATTCATATTCTTCTCGCAGAAAATGATAAACACTAGCTATCATGTTTCGACCCAAAAACAAAATATAATCAAAATAAGTAATATAAACATTTTATAGCACAAAAAAACATTCATTTTATAAATAATTCTTCTATATTATTCTTCTATTTTTATATTAAGTATCTTTGTATAACATTTTAATTGAAAACGTATAAATAAATATTACCTCACTATGGACAACTCTTCTTCGTTTTGTTGCCATGCTGACCTTACTCCGTGAAACAATTTGGCGCGAACTAAAAACCACTACTGATCCGGACCGTGTCCCGATCGACACTGAGCGCTCTCGAGGTTACGCACACAAAAACAATGTGCATGTGCACGCTTGACAACATTCATAGCCAAACGGACTTCGTGACATAGACTGTACGCGCGGTAAACTGTTAATTGCGCGATGCAAGATTTGTGTCATGGTATAATTATGCCATGATTTGTGTGACCTCAGGATTTTGTGTGACGTCAAGTCTTTGATGCGTAGTTCGCATGTGGCGATGTAGATGTCGCCACTGGCCATAAGCCTCGTTTTCTTATGTGTAGCGCCGAGCACCGGCAACCTGCAACTTTTACGAATAAATAGAGGCTTGACAGCTTTCGTATTGAAAATATTATGTTAAACCACCGCATGTTTATTCTGCAGATAAGTTATCAGACGGATGAAAAATTAGTTGGGCACTGGGTAGTAGAGGAGCAAATATAAACCACAAAATAAAAAATAACTCTTTTATTATCATAGGAGTTCCTTGCCATAATTTTAGGTCAATAAGTTAAATAATAAAATCACAACTTAACGAATACTTAAAATTAACTCGAACTTCGCTCGTCAAATTTTAAATTTTGAATTTAATCACATACATGACCCACCTGACCTGTATTGCTGCCAAAACACACAATCAAACGTTGACGTCGTAAGCAATTCACTTATTTCTATGGCAGGTAAAATGGACTCAAAAATTACTTTAATAAAATATTTAAATACCAAAGTGGAACACCAAACGAAACAAATTAGATACAAAATGTTGTTGCACGTACATAACATAAATTATATATTTTAAAGACAATACTAAGTTTTGAATTAAACGGTCGACTAGTAAGAAGTTCCATTCTAACTTTTCAAATAACATAGTTTAATTCAATTTATTTATATGCGTATCGAACTTCTTACCACTCGATAAAACATATTTTTTCTGAAATCATTTTACGCATTTTTTTGTAAAAATATTAATGTACAATTATTAATTAATGGCATGGCGCAGGGTTTCCAAGACAACTTAAACTTTTAGGTTCAATTTTTACACATCTACTCCTTTCTATTTACATGTTTCAAGAGAACCGTACAACTAGTAATTAAGCGTGAAAAACGATTCAAATTATCAACTTTTACCTAAACATACATCACAGATAGAGATATAAAAAGAACTAATACCTATTCGGCGTGTTCGTTGCATCAGATATGAACATTGTTGTGTCTGGGAATCGTGGGACAAAGAAACTAAATTACAACTGACGTCGCATCAAAATATAAATTTGTTTTTCTGCACATAAATCAATACGTTATTATTAAATAATGAAGCATTGGAAGAAATAAGAAAATCGAAATATACAAAACGAAATTACAAACTAATTGTGCAAGGAAAGAAGACGAGAAAAACAATAAAGAACGAATCGAGTTTTGCTCCGTTCAGAGGTTAATAAAGTCCATTCGAAAAAACTGGCAAGCACTTACATATTAAATTGATAATCTTATGTATTATAAGTTCTGATACCGTCACTGACATTTGTTTAAAAAATAATTTGCTATTTGACTATAGGTTGCTTTTTTTTAAACCTATTCATAGTATCGACCACTTTCAGAATCGTACTAAAGAGAATGATGATTGCGTGGGTTACGTGAGTAACCATCTTTTGGACGACCTCGTCGTTAAACAAATAAATATATAAATAAAAAACGGTTAAACAAAAAAAATAATACTCGAAAAATTTAAATGGCGAAAGTGTTCCTCATGACAGGAAGGTTTTTACCAGAGCCTCACCAAGATATATTTAACATAGTGCCGTTTCACTTCTTATCATCTCCACTCGTTTTAGGGTCGTTTTTCTTATTATCTTCGTGTTTAGCTTCAGCGTTGTTGTTATCAGATTCTTTTTCATCCTTTTTGTGAGTGTTATTTTGTGATTCGACGACATCCTGGGACTTTGACTTGGATTCCCATTTAGTTTGGAACTCTTCGTTCAACATTTTCTCGAAATCATTCGAAATTTTGTTTACGTTCTTTTTCATCGTCGGATCTGGACAGCTCTGTAAAAAAGAAACATCTCTATTTATATAAAAGGGAAACTGACTCGACTAGCAATAACAACGCAGAGCCGAAACTACTGGGACTAGAAATTTTGCGCACAGCTTCTTTTCCCTAAGAAGATGTTTTTGGAAATTCGACCTTTAAGGGGGGTGGAAAAGTAGGGATTTCTTTTGTATGAAAATCGTATTCCTTTAGTTAATAAACTTAAAATTTGGCATGAATACTTATCTAAGTAAATTATAAAGTTTAACATTTTATTTTTTCTAAATCTACCCCCTAAACGGGGATTTTGGCGGGTGTTAGTTTGTATGGCAGATTTTAAAGCGCGGTCCAATTAACTCGAAACTCAGTATTAATACTTTTGATAGAAAAGAAACAAATACGTTTCTGGGTTTTTCGAAATCGACCCCTGAAGGGGCAAAAAGGGGTACTTAATTAATTTAAAGGGAAGATGATTTTATTGGGTGGCTTGATTGACAAAAAAAAATGGTATAAATAATGTTAAAAGTCATACGTAAAGTCATAGAATGAAACTTACCAAAAACTTTTTTTAAAACAAGCCCTGTCCTGGTAAAAAGGGCGGACACATTTTATTTGAAACATATAATTCCTTTGTTCTAAAAACTTAAAAATTGGCCCGAATAGGAACTTATTTATCTAAATAGTAAATTTAAAAAATCGAAAACTACCTTTCAAAGGGGTTGGAGGGGGTGTTAAAACGTTTAGAGGAAAGTACAAAATCCACGCGAACGAAGTCGTGGGCAAAGCACTACAGTACCTATATTTTTTACTATGTTTTACTATGTCACCTTTAGGTAAAGTCGCACATTGTTGAAAATTCGTCTAAAATCTTGAACGACCTGGTCATATTCATTATAAGATGAATTCTTGAGTTTTGTGGATATGTCATGGAGACACATTGGGTATTTTACAACTTCGTAAAATCTAGGAGCCTGGAAAAAAGGAAAATTTTAGAGAAGCCTTTAAGAAATTATAAAGAAAAATATATAGGCGTTAAAAAATGCAAACACTAACCACTTTTATGTCCATATCATGTTGAATAAAAGCAGCTTCGTTGATTTGAGATAGATTAGAAACAATTGCCTCAAATTTCTTGATTGTATTAGATGGCAAAGGCTTCTTCTTCTTCGGATGGTACCACATTCCCGATACGGCAACTTTTGGTTTTCCACTAGATTTCTTATGATTTTCATCTCGAACATAATTGCCGGATTGGTCAAAATTAGGACAACGAGTATTCTCCTTTTTTTCCTCTTCATTCCTACAGTCAGGAATATCTAACGGATCATCAGGTTCAAGTAATTTGGTTTCAGAATCAAGCAGTTTAATTGTATCATCGGTAAAAATTGATTGATCTTGATTCTTGCTTAGAATATAGTCATTTTTGGCTGATTGTTGATTCCATACACAAGTTAGATCTTTGGACATAAAATGATTGAGTCCAGCAGACCACGCGTCATTTTGCTCCATGCTTAGTTTGACTTGCTTCAAATCTTCAGAGAACTCGTCAGTAGCGCTTAGTCCCAACGCGTCATATAATCGGGCAGTGTCAGACTTAGAACCTTCATGAATAAAATCCATCAGTTTGGGTGCAGACTGTTTAGCCGCTTCCCAAGCGCGGTCTGATGTCATCGAACTTAGGAGATCGAGCGAGTCTGCTGCCCTCATATCCAAGCAGGGCATTCCATGTCGAGGCATCATTTTCTGTTCTTCTCCAAAAATATCGTCTGAGCGTCTGGACATTAAACAGGGCCAGGATTCAAGATTATACTTTGGTTGCGGTGCTAATGTGACAGGCGGAAATGGAACTTTCATTTTAAGCGCTATGTCGTCTCCTACAGTGCTGTCGTACACCGCATCCTGAGCGGCGCCTTGTACAAATGGAGAAATTGGATCTGCAGGCTTTATTGGCACCTTGTAGCTGCCGGGCTTCATATACACTTTAGAAATTTCGTGAAACTCATCATTTTCTGGGTCTAGGAATTGTACGGGGCCAGAGATATTATTTGAAATCGTCACAACATTTGATGGGATTTGAATGTTGAGAGAGTGATGAGTTAAAAAATCGCTAGGTTCTTTTTGGACCATCTGACCCCATGCCGCAAAAAAATCGGCCTCTTCCTTTGTATCGCCACAACTATTATTCTTCTGTACGTAGCAGCCCCTCATCTCGGCTGCCGCTGCCATACTCGGTATCAATGTCTTTTCCACATGGCTCAAAGGAATCATTTTGGCTTTCAATTCCATATCCCTGCGTTGCAACAAATCGCAAGGCATATTCCCAAGAAGCGGTTGGCCCGGGGCTTTACCGAGTTCTGCATCAATTTTATGTTTCAGTTGAGCGTACAGTTCTCGTTGCTCAGCGTGACACATGCCTTCAAGAGCGCGAAAATCGGGAACGTTAGTGATAGTCCATGATTGTCGTGGCTTTGACTCACGCACACTGCACGGATCACATTTGTACGGTGTCTTCTGGTAGCTGTCTATTTCACTTTGGTCGCTCAAAGGATAGAAATTATGAGAGTTTGGCGGCGGTACTACAGGATACTTCTTATACGCGACTCCTGATCGTGCGGGCCAAGGACCTTCGTTGAAGCTCTGGGAAGCTGCTTGGGATTGATTCTGTACCCATGGCGGTTGGACAGCGTTGAACGGCTGCGGAGAAGTATTGACGGGTCGTGGAGTACTAGCATGTGATTTAGCTGGCTGGAATTTGTTCTGATTTTGATTCCTTGGTGCGGCCGAATTGGTGGAGTAGTAATTATGAGTAAAACTTTTCTGTTCCATAGTAAAACCATGATCAAGGCACTTAAATGTTTTATAGATATGAGTCAACATTTCTTTGGTAACAGCCTGCCATTGCACAAAACATTCTCTTATGTTAGGGCTGTAGTATTTATTTTCGATTCTAGAAAAAGTGTCATGCTTCTCACTAAGCAGTTCTTTGACACCTTTCCAGCCATCTAAAATTCTGACAAAAGAGAAAATAAAGTTTTTGATAACCCACGGTATACCTTGAGAATGCAGGTTAGCAACAGCGCTGTCCGGTTTTTGTACGTTGGATCTGGTTTTTGCGCAAATCGAATGTATATTTTTAAAACAAGGTCTATTGTGATGTGCAATCGCTATGTTTTCAGCATCAGTGCAAGCCTCCACAGCCAGTTGAACGATTTGATTCGGGATTTGATCATGTATTACAATCTTATCTAGCGCAGTGAGCAAAACTTCCGATGATACGGAAGGCTTATTCTTATCGTCGTCCTGATAAGTTTGTCTCTGATTTTGCTTTTGATTATTGGAATCGGACCGCGAGTCGGGTATGTTGCACAGTTCCGACACCATTCTCTCTCCTTCGACAAAGAAATCGAGGCTAGATGTGGACTCCGAGGTTAAGTTCCTTTCCTTCCGTTGCCGGTCTACTTCAGGGTTGTCCTTGTACCTCTCATGATATCGTGGATCGGCATTGTAGGAGTTGCGTTTATCTTGACTTTTAACTATTTTCTTCTTCGCACCAGTACCGATTGGCTCTTGGTTGGAGATGGACCAAGAGCTCTGAGACCGTCTTTCGCTGTCTGATCGTCCTCCTATCATGCCAGGTCCGCTGTAGTTGGGTGAAGATGGATCAAAAACAAGGCCAACGAGAGGGGAATTAGGCGGTGAACTAAAAGTCGGGGCTGATGGGTTGTTATATCTGGAAATAATGATGGAATTCAATTTTTAGTTCATGAGACTAAAACTCCGTGGACTGGGCGTTTATACCTTGGGTTCTGGTACTGCTGGCTGGATGCGGTGGCTTCGTAAATGCCAGTTGCGACGCGGCAGTAAGTCGCCATGTTTGGGTCGGACAAATCTTTGCTGGAACATCCTGAAAGTTTAACGCAAGAAAAAATAATTTAGGAAAACTTTAAGACTAAATAAAACAACTAAGAATCGTTTTGTGTTGGGATTTACACATACAGTTGATCGAAATGCTAAATGTTTTGAAGCTAAATCTTAACTAATATTATGAATGCGAAAGTGACTATTTGTTTGTTACGCTTTCTCACTAAAATGGCTGAACGGATTTATATGGAATTTAACAAATGGGTAGACCATAACCTGGATTAGGACATAATATACTTTTCATCCCGGCATTCCTACAGGATCAAAACTTATGCGGGTGAAACCGCGGGGCGCAGATAATTAAATAAATAAAAAAATACGTTTGATGCCGTGGTGAATGATTCTAAGAAACAGCAGACTATCTGCTCTTACGATCGTATTAATCATTTTATTAGAACTTACAATATTTTTTATTACAGCTAGGCAGCAGTAGCAGTGGTTCTAATAGCTAAGACGACATGGTCCTTTATCTACGTACCATAGTTCTTTTGCTGCATCACGGCGTACTGATGCTGGGTCTGGTAGCCGTCGCTCTGGTGGGGCATCCCCCGATCTCGCCCCCCATCAGGACCACTGTCCCGATACTCTCCCGTCTTACTCGACACGCCCCCACCATACTCTTGCATTGGGCTCGCAAATTTCTACAAATTATTGAGTAATATTGTATTAAATGAGGCAAAAGAAGTATGTAAGGATCGTAGCAGGTGGCGTTCGCAATGGCTGCTTAGTCCCTGAGGAGAAGGCGTGAGTTTATGTATGTATATATTCCGTATAAACGGTTATTCAAAAATGTATTTGCTGTTCTTAGTTTTAAAACATCGAAAATTATTTTCCAATCGTCTCGACAAGATCCATCAAAAAAATATAATTGTTCGATGTGGAACAATATGGGTGAGGTATCTTGCTTTACAACCGAAACCTGTAGGGCTTAACCAGAAATTTTTACTGTCAGTTTGATAGAAAACCCTGAAAAGACAAGGTGACGGATAAATTCAGGCTGTCTGAAAAAAAAAATTGAACAAAGTGCTGATCCTTCTGTTTAACAAAATCGTCAAAAACTATTTAAAATTCATGTAGAGTTACGAATGGTCACCATCTTTTCTTATTGGCACCAATCGTCCCATTTCAAATGCCTTATTTCTTTTATAATAACTGGATAATTTGTTGTCTCATATTATTGTATATCCCCAAGTTCATTATAGCATTTAAAATAACTGGTAATCACATCCATAGAGCACCAGCGCGTCGACGATGGCAATCGTCAAACCACGAAGATTATAAATCAATGATCACTAAAACAATATATTAAAACAATAATTTTCAATAATATCTAGTATCTACCTTCGATTTGTCTATTTTCCTATTAAAATTCGCCTTACCATAAAATGCTCCTCTTTCAACGGCTTAAACTGAACTATAATTAGGAAAGTTTTGTATTTTTTCCAAAATGAAACTTGTTTGATTTTAGACTTAAAAACGATTTAATCGAGTATGACGTATAGAGAATAATCTCACCTAGATCTAGTAGGTGTCCGTCGCCGATATCATAAAACAAGACATTTGATGAAAAAAATTCATATTTTTGCACTTTATTCCTTCTACAGTAGTTAATTTCGAGGAAATACTTTGCAGTTGCTAAAAATCTTACATAACGTAGACGCCGTTTTATAAGTTTCATAGAAATGGTCAAAAATATGTCTTTATTGGACTCACCGATTTTTTTGCACCCTTGTCCTTCCCCAGGAGCCTCTTCAATACCTACTCTCAATACATATTACAAATAAATAATACCTATCCAAGTGATTGTTTGTCAAAGTATCCGTGTCTATTTTTTACAACAATTATTTTTTATTCTTACGTATTAACCAGTATGATTTAACACGATTTGGATGATTCCAGCGACACAACTATTGCTTATTTTCTAGATTTCTGAACATTTAAAATCATTATATTTTTATTCACTACCTTCGATGTAAGTTGGAAAATGTATGACTTGCCAAATAATTGAAATCAACCATATGATTTCGTTCATTTGTTTCTTGACGTTTTCCATTTTTGCTTTTCTGAAGCTCGTACTAGCGGCCATATATGTTGGCAAGTAAACTCCGTGCAGTTCCGTATAATTAATTTTGTTCAAAGTGCCGAAACAATGAGTGACATAATTAAAATTATGCGATCCTTGTGTAACACTCGCTAATAACTTCATCGTTGCGTTGGCAAAGAAAACTATCTAAATTACCATCTGTATACAATTTACTTTGCGCATGTAGGTTGCTCACGTTACAGTCATGTTATGGTCACCGTCGCACCATCCTGCATCTTTCCGTGGCTTTTGTAAGAGGCTGTTAAAGCGATGGTCTTTCTTTATCAACCCGACTTTCCACTTGTAAGTTGTAACATAATTAATTATCTAAAAAGCAGCTTGAATCCTTAGGTTACGTTGTAGACGAGTATGGTTTTAGTTGGACTGCGATACAATAAAAGGGCTAACGGATCTGTCTAAAGTCAATTTATTCGAACAAACACCACTTCATAAGGAATAATTAGTATAGAAAACCATTACTTAAAATGATTAAATCATTGACAGATAATTTTTCCGACGAACATAAGGGCAGTGGTGGCGAGAAGGGCGGTAGTGACTGTGGTCTCGCGGGCACCGTTACAAAAGTCTGTGAGACAGGAGCACACTTCCTGCCTACCCCCGTAGCCGGCACGGTGGTAACACTGACCCTGGAAAAAGCAGAAAGGAGTTAGTTAATGATCTAAAACAAACATGTTGATGAGAAATACGTATCAACTTTCATTTTCTTTCACTCTTGGTATGCATATCTAACATAAAAGGCAACACATTCGTCAATCAAATGTTTTATTTCTATGATGTTCTTAATCAGACCACTCTTCTTAAAGATAATCCGAAAGCTTAGTTTTAGACTATCCTGGTCTAAAACTAGGGAACGTAGGGCATTGGCAATGAGATGCAACATGCTTGCTCGCAGGTTTGCACGGTACACAAAAGAGGTCAAAATTGCTCTTTTTAAGGCATACTGCCAGACCTTTTATACCTGTAGCCTATGGGTCCGTTATACGCGTAGATCTTTCAATGCCTTACGGGTCCTGTACAACAGTGCATCAGGTATGTTTGCGAAGGCCAGCACGGACGGCTTTAGGGCAGTAAGAAAAAGAGTGGCCTCCCTGATGCGCCGCGTGCGGGGCAGCACCAACAGCCTTCTGAATACTATTTTGGGAAGGGTTGATTGTCCGGTTGTGAGGCACTGGAACCCCATTAACGAATCTGAAGGTGCTTTATATAATATTAAATAGAGGAATTGTAAATAATAATAATAATTAATAATTTACTAACATAGTAATAAGTATTATTTACTAACAATGTATAGAATATTTTATACTGAAAATAAATGATTAATAATAAACAAGAGTTCCTCTTGAAGCATTACCTTATACTTGGTCTCGTCCCAGCCACAGCTCCTGATAACCCTGCTCTCCGGCAGTCTGCCGTTGACTCCATAGTCCACATGCTGTACGATCTTACGGCACAAGGTGTGGGTGACGCCGCGGTCGTGATCGGAGCAGTTCCTCTTCATGTTGTCTGGCAGCTGGGCGTCCAGACACATCGAGTTCGTGGCGCTGTTGCATTCATAGCATAGTATCGTTGAGCCTGAAAATTTTAAAGATAGCCAGAGACTTTTCTGAAGGATATGGTGTATTGTTATTGATTACATCTTATGCTCATGAAGAGAAGTTGGGTCCTTCGATACGGTAGGATGCCGATATTTAACAACAAATAACACGGTTCCTAAAAACTAGTGTATTGGATGGGTGTACCATAATTGCATAGTGAAGTGTGACGAATGTTATATTTATAACTATCATTGATCTCATGTAAGTGACTTGAGTGACTTGTCTTCTTTGAGAATAAATATCATTAAACCTAGAATGGCATTGTCAGAAATAATTATGTCCATACCTACTCAATACACACCGTTATATTACTAGTTTTAAATTTAAAAAAAAACAGATTTTTATAAAAATATCTATTCCATATTTTCATCAAACGAACTCGTAAACAACAAAAAGTAACTTCCATTTTATTAAACCGCAATGAAAGTGATTTAATTTCATTCACTTCCTTTGCTTTCGTTCACGTTGCCACCTAACCCAGCTGACGTAATGCTTGAACGGGCTCTTAATTGCCTGTGACCTTGTTAACCCTTTAGGTGGCAAAGATTTCGCAAAGTGCTCTTACTGTAACTGTTCTATTTTACACTACCCTAATTGATAGGATCCCTAATATAATATAATACCACGCACCAACGGATTTTAAATTTAAAAAATATAAGTTTGTCAGACTTCATTAAACATCTTCATAAGAATCGTTAATTCTATTCTCTAGTCAAATATCAGAATTACTGACAATAACGAAACCTTTGTTTAACATAAAGCCAATACAATTGACTTCAGGCATAACCCTTGGGTAAGTAAGCACGAAGAAAATATAGAAACAAACTCAGTAGTACATAACATCGATCAATAAACAAAATGTGCCCATGAAACAGGATGTAGTTTTATTTGCTAGTCGCCCTAGATATTCGGGGAAGCTTGCCTAACGTATACAGAACAATTTAAAAATAAACCACTCAGTGCGCGCTCGGATCAGTACCTCGTAATAAAATTGCTACAATTGTAACGTAATGGTAAAGCAATTTGTGGTTTAACGTTGGGTGACTTCGAAATTTACTAAAAATAGGCAGTTTCCATTGGTTATGAAGAATTTTTCAATGTGATTTTTGTAATTGGGATTGACAGAGGCAACCTGTAATCTACTGATAACAACCGATTAAAGCTTGGTAATTACAACAATACCGCTAATTACAATCAATTATGTTTATCCACCGATACCTATGGAAATAATAAATGTATACAAATAATGGACAATCAAATTCTATCATTGTGAAATGTCAGTATCGAAATTGAAAACATGATTCTTCTTCCAAAATAAAAAAAAATGTATTTTTTTTACCAAAAACAAACAAATTGCAAAGAATTTGACTACATTTTGCCATTACCTCTCCACAGTTCAAGGGAAACGGTACAGTGACCTTAACCACTAGAATACTTCCGTTGCTGCTTGGAAACCACCTATTTTTACTGGCGGATAGACATTTGTTCCCATAAGTTACTGCATCACCCCTTTGTAAGATGTAACTTTAGAAAGAAATAGTAATGAATCTTTATGGAAACCAATCACTCCAACTCCAGCCATTCACATAAATTCAATAAATAAATCGTAGGAAGCAAGAAAATAAATTAAACTAACCGTAATGGAAAAGTCCACAGAGAACTATAAAGCCGAAATATAAACACACCATGACTCCGAATCGTGGGTAGCAACCACAGCTTTCTATCAGGTACACGCCACTTCTGACTTTGAGAGGGAGTATCAATGGCGCAAGGTTGGATCCAGTGCAACCCGCCTTACTTTTGTAACAGGATGAGCCTCATTGAATCCAACAGCGGAACACGCCAATTCAGATTGTTAGGTGATTTTATTAGGTCAGACTAGATCACGAATATAAATCGAGTCAATTGTCACGATCAATCTGATAGATTTGACTATTGTTGAGGTTTTGATCTAAACGCTGATGAAAGAGAAGTTGTTTGAAATGAAAATCAAGATCATGAAAAACTTTTAATAAATACATTCGCAAATTACAAACACAACAATGAAGCGTCACTAAACAAAATGTACAATGATTGCGGCTTTGGTAACTTCATCAATGCTATCTACATTGCTCGTAATACAAACTCTATTCCTCTGTACATAAAGTTCCACTTCGTACTTATGCTGCTAACGTGTGAATCGTGTGTGATTATCGTCTATTTACATAGATTTGCTAATTTCATTAACGTGTTAATGCCACACATATTCATCTATAGCAATACGTATCCATACAAATAAATTACAAACACCTATACATGTACTTGCTATATCTATTTTAACATCTAAATCTTTCAGATTTCGCCGACTATATTAGCACTCTCAAAATAGTAAGCCTCAATAGTTCACGAAACAACAATAGTTTCTTTGGTACATACGAGTATTTCATTTCTAATATCATTGTAGCAAAAGCGCTTTTTATATCATTTTCCTAACATTGGTTTTAATATTTGTTACAAAAATTCTTAATTTGGCAGTGGGCGTTTAAGACAAGCCTTTGAGAAAACTAGTTGTGCTTGTTCTGCTTTTGATGATCTTACTTCCAAACATGATATGTTCTCCTTCTTAGTGGCACTACATGGTATTGTTGCTAATGGTCAGTTGGCAAGGTTACGTCAACTAGAACCTGAGTAGTGCGAAGGTGATGAGCATGAGCGCGGTGGCACCTACTGGAATGGTGGCGGCGTTGCAGCCGTCTTCCAGGCATGAGCATACTTCTTGTCTGCCACCAAAACCTGAACGCTGGTAGCAGCGACCCTGGGGAGGACGAATACAAAGTTATGTTCATGTCAAATATCATTGTCATTGTGAGACTTATTTATAACAGGTCATTTTATTTTTATGGATTTTTCCAAATTTTGTTTGTACTGGTGCCTCCTCTGGTGAAAAATGGATTGCTTATTGAATGCGTACTGGTACTTTCATGGAAAAACCATTCCTCAGCAGCTCAATATTATAGGTATTTATTGGCAAAGCCACAACCTTCTCATTGCGATCGTATTTATATTATGAACGTTTTAACACTTCCAAGTTAACAGTCCATTGTTAATCTAGTTTGTACATGTAGAAGTGCTCTAAGTATGTCAATATCAGTAGGTAATTAGCATGTCGTTAGACTCAATTAACGAAATAAAATTACGTGTAGTATGTACCTACTCTTAATTATTTGAACTGACGTGAACTTACGTTAATAAAATCAACGGAGGTCTGACATATTCGAATAGAACATTGGGTATTTCGTTGAATATTAATCTGTCAATTCAAGTGTACTAATTACTTTGAAATTAAGAAATAGTATGCTTAAGAATTTAGGTAATTTTGACCAATACTAGAAGAATCTGGAGACTAAAGATCATTTTATCTCTCTCACCTTGTAACTGCTGTCGTCCCAACCACATCCTCGGATAACCCGGCTGTCAGGGGGCATGCCATTCATCTCGAACTCAACGACTTGAGAGATCTTCCTGCACATGGTGTCCTTGGGTCCGCACGGCAGCCGCAGGGAATCTGGCAGCGCGGCCATTAGACACCGGGAGTCGTTGTGGCTGTTGCATTGGTAACATGTGATTGCCGTACCTGAGAATAGACAAAGTAGTTGAGTTAGTGTTTTGGTTGACCGTTATAATAGAATTCTAGTTTCTTTGACGTAGGTATAAGAGTTTCAATTTGTTTCAATGAACGGTCATTGTAGAAAGGGCTTCATGCATTAGGTACTAAGCATTTGTGATTGCAGTTTGTTGTAATTAGCTACTGCCTTTTAAGACACAGCCATGGGACTACTGTGTTCCTTTTAAGTAAACACAGATGGTATCAATGTACAGTGGGTTGCATCAATTGGATACCCCAGTTGTATTAAAATTTTAATACAACTGGGGTACCCAATTGGTGCTGCCGGGCAATGTACAGTGGGCTGCATCAATTGGGTACCCCAGTTCTGCCCTGCTAAGCACAAAGGCGGTATCTCAACCAGAGTAAGTTTCGAGAACATTGACTTTTTGTCAATTGAAATTTAAGGAAATATGGAGACATAAAAAACATCTTAGTGGTTTTTTTTAAATGTTTTAAGTTAGATAGCGCTATTTCGCTTATACCATTAGATGTGAAATTGTTAAAACTATTGAATGGTATAAAAAAAACTAAAATGGTGGATCTCAGAGATACCGCCTTTGGGCTTAGCAGGGCAGAGTTGTATTGTATAAAATATTAATACAACTGGGGTACCCAATTGATGCAGCCCACTGTACACCTTATGTCTTACATATGAAAAAAAAAAACGCTGAATTGTAATTACAATTTAGCCCAGCTGATATACAAAACGTACAAAATAATAAAGTACTTAGGTACTGTTTTTGATCTCAGTGATCTCATCGTATATGAAAAATACTATAGAAGTATAGAATGATGTGAGGACTGACTTGGTGTTCGTTTAGCTTGCCACGCGTGATCTCTACGGGCGTCAGTTAGACCTTTGGGAAGAGATGCGATCAAACTGTTTAATGCCATTACAATACATAGGTTTTTTATACCAGGCGCCTGAAGGTTAAATCACTCATCAATATCTCAAGATTAATTCATTGGAATAAAGAAACGAAGGATTGAATGTGGGATATGGTCAGAAAGGGGGTGATTTCGGAGATCATGGATAATATTTATAAAACATGCTGTGCCGACCCTGAAGTTGGAGAATGATGATAACTTATTTCAATTAGATATTTACATGCTCTTATAAAAGCCATAACGTCAAAATATGTCATAGGAATTTACCCATAGCTTTTTTTTTAGTTATCTGGAATTTAAATACTGTAAACATCAGGACGAGAGATCTTTCACAATGTACTGCTAAAACATTTTGTAATCAATTCTAGTAAAATGACAAAAAATACCAAAATTATATTATTTAATCAAAAAAGGAAATGAGTAATTTTGAGCTGAATACTTGGTCCATATGAGTTTAATCAGTACCCAGGCACCTCGCTGATACCATTCAAGTGTCATTCAATCAGTACGGGATGTTGTGAAACACATCTCGACAACATGAAGTGCATCAACTGTTAGAAATGTGGGTATGTGTGTTGTGTGTGAATGAATGAATGTGTGTGTGTGTGTGTGTGTGTTTTTGGTATCTATTCATAATTTCTTCAACTACCCTAGGGACCCTTAACTGTGTACTTTATTTAAAGTATAATTAACATTCCACATGAATAGTTATCCTATTGTTTCTTCTTCAAGCTAAACCACTGTTATTTATTTAGAATCAGCACGGGGTTTAGTCTTAAAAACATAATCTGAAAGCCGTATTTCTAATGACACTCTTTGCATTTTGCAATATAAGTGTGGATTACAAAGTAAATATAGTCAAGTTCATAGGTAAACTTAAAGAAAAAGTGTAGTTTCAGTAGCTCCAGTATATATACTCATAAAACGTATACAATTAATTAATCTACCGCCTGCAGATCATACGCGCCCATGTTACCCATCGTCCTACTTTTTCTATTGATTTATGAGACAACAGAGCTATTTCCCTTTACAAAGTATGAGCGAATTTACCGGACTTTAGGGAAAAAATATATTAAGACCTTATTTTATAAGCCTCTACGGGGTCTCTACGAGCAGCGTAGCGAATACACCACCTTCTCTCTTTCTGTGGGTGTGTCTAGGAAGACTTAAGATTAAGACACAAGGAAGAGCAGTTCCATTCTGGATAAGCTAAAAAACCAAGTAATCATGCCTTTACGGACTGAAGGAGTGGGCAGAGACGTACAAAACACCCACATTTTGTCAGTTTTGTCAACTAAGCTAAGACTAAGAGAGAAAATAATCAGAAAGGACCAGCCTACACAGGTCGGGAGATGAAAGTTTTCAAAGAGATCTTTATTGACGTTTAATTTGTATGGTTTTTTTAGGCCACACTATACACCATAAATATTATAAAAGTAACCTGTGTTAGTGTATTGCAATTCGCCAACGTAAATATCACAAATACAGATCTTCCTATAAAAACATTCTCAATAAATACCTACGTCTATATTTATGTACGAGCTTATAAAAAACATAACCTTCCAACATAGTTTCAAATATGAAAACTGTACAGTAGGTTAGTAGTGATAGTGTTTAAACGAAATTGTGTGAACATAAAATCTTCAGCGGTAAATTCTTAGATTAAGACTTTTATGAAATTGTATGCGAACCAATGTAAACTTTAAAATATCAAGGACATTTTCATCAATATAAATACTGATAATATTTAAGAATGATGTTCAGATTTCTTTAAGGTATTCATCTCGTGAACCAGCTGATTGTCTCCCCACGCTAGTTTATTACGATGGTCGTGTTTAGTGAAATAACATTCGTAAATATACGTGCACTACAGTAAATATAAGATCAAGAAAACTACAGTTTTGGGGTTAGTTACGTAGGCTTTGCGTATAATTTGAATAGATATCACTTCTACATCTCCCGTATACAAGGACCACATATTGAACGACAATACAATATCCATTGACTAACTATGTATTCTGTTAGACTTCCTGTGTGTGAGTAGACTGATTGACATTGAAGTATGGGACAATATGGACTATTATGTATATGGAATACTAGATTTTACTGAATAACAAAATCGAGCATTAGAAAATAAACAACAGTTTTAATATAAAGTTAAGAAAGCTTCAGAATAAAACAGAAAAAGTATCGAAGGACCAAAAAATTTTCCGTTTCTGGAAATGACCGCATAACGTGATCATGGGTGATGGATGGCTTAATTCAATAAAGCACAAACCTTGCTGTAGCAAACTGCATATTACCGCCAAAAAGCAAATTAAAATGAGCGCCATTTTGTTAAGTTGGAACAGGTAACCGCCGGTTCTGGTCGCTGCGTACCGCACACGGTTGCGATCGCCGGCCCACTGACAATTCACACTACGTTTAGAAGCTATATCTACTATAAATGTGCACCGCTTATTCAATTGCTCTAATACCTTAACAAATTGACGGCTCTATATTGTTGAGTATCGGCAATTCTTCGTTTAGAACAGATTAAAGTTCGGATAGAAGCTGAAAATATGATGTAGCAACGAGTTTTTACTGGATAAGATTATTGAAGTTCTTCAAGGTTGGCTGTTAAATAATATACGATAGTGAAGAAAGATCGCGTGATTACTTGTAATTCTGTTGTTTACAACCCAGACATGTGGAGCTTAGGTAAGGAATTCGATCGCTTATAGTATCTAAGGTATTTTCAGCGGAAGCTTCAAAAGGATTTTTCGTTTGAGCTTTTCTTTGAGGAAGCTAAATTTACAATTTACCAGACGATGTTTAGTCTAATATAATCTAAATCATATTTTCTATTTGAAAATATAATCGAAATATTGTAGTAAAAACCGAAGTAAAATCTAATAATTAATAAGTATTAACAGAGGTAATTGTTTTCAAAGTGTTGAAAATAAATATAATAGGTATTTTGAATATTCCATTTTGCTAAAATAATTAAAATTTTCGTCCTACAGGTCACGAAATATTCTAAGTGTTACGACAGCCGAGCAGTTGACCACTTGTGGTAACGACGACGCTGCCACTCATCCATCATGTATTCTACATCAGTTCATTGTAATGGATCACACAATGACTCCCGAGGCCGGGAGTATCAATGGATGGAATGTAGACTAATCTCATTTATATCTTTATAAATGACTTTCAAAGGATATACAGAGCTTTAAAGGGCTCTAACTAATATTTATATAAGTAACTTGGTATTTTAACCACAACGGGGCAGCTCTTGGCCTGCATCACACCTGATAGTAAGTGGCGATCAGGCCGAAGGTGGAAGCAAGCCTCACCCGGTATCCTCAACCACAGAGGAACTGGCTATCTTACCTCTAACTGCCGATACTCAACAATGCTGTTAACATTGTTATTATGGCAACATACTTAGATAAGATGGTGGTAACTAGCCAAGCGGACTTAGAAAAAGCCCTACCAACAACTAAACCCAGCAGAAAATTTTGCCTCCACTGTGTCTGTGACAGGTGGTCTAACCACTAGACCACAGAGGCGTTTAAAAGTTTTTATTTCGATTACCTTCTCAGGCTCCTTATAATGTGTGAAATAATGTAATCTAAATGATATAGGTAATCTTAGTTTCTTATGTAATGCATCATGTGGACCGTCCAAATGATACAATACATAGTCATTAAACTCATAAAAATGTCGTAGTCCTAATTAAAGCCATAGAGACTATCTTAATTTTCTACTCATCTTGATTTCAGGACGTAGGATTATCCTTGAGCAGAAGGCAGAGATTTTATTTAGTTGCCCATCATCAAGTATGCCACGCAACTGAAAGATATGATAACTTTTCCTTAAATCCGATAATGATGATGATGATCTGACTATCAGGCTTCCAGGCTAACCGGATGCAGCTGAATACCAGTATTTTACATGGAGCGACTGCATCTGACCTTCACAACCCACCCAGTTACTGGATAACACGATACCCCTTGGTAAGACCGGTTGTCAGACTTTTGGGTTTCTGACTACCTGTAACAACTGTCATGATGATGATCTGACTATGCTACCAATAAAATTAAGACAGTAAAAAACCAAAGATATAAGAAAATAAGAACTTGAACGAATGAATGCAACTCTAATTTCCCAAATGTTAAGGTGTACTCAAATGTATGAAAATCAGATGTATATTACTAAACAGCAGCAAGTAAATGAGAGAAATCCTTAGATGTAAATTCTAAGATTCCTTCAAGATAAATCTCCCCATCCTTACATAAGATGGTAACGCTAAGGTGTAACAAAGCATAAACACAATAGATGTGTTCGTCTATTAGTGTCCTCCTCCGTTCGCCCGCGATCCTCACTTAACGTTGATAGTATCCTGCGCACACGCGTGCGACATACTGGCCTCTGGGTGTTTATGTAATCCCACTGCTGGGCATAGGTGCTTGTTTGGTAATAGAAAAATTGGTTGAAGCAGTCACGAATAGGTATCGATAAAATGGGAAAAATTACCCAAAAAGCTTCGTGTGAAGACACTTGCAAACAGGCGCGACGCGACTCTAGTAAAAGAATTTCTATGAAAACTTCATGGAAATTCTTCTACCAGAATCGCGTCGCATCGTCACATCGCGCCTGTCTGCTGTTGCCTTAAATTGTTACAATAGGTAGTGTACGCACGTAACACAGGGTGCGTGCCTGAACACTGCCAAAGTTCATTAAAGTTATTGTACTCTATCAAGCCACAAAAAACTTTTCACTTTGTTTTATGACTAAACATGGGGCAAAGAAGCTATTCGTGACTGATATATTAATGTAAGTACTTTTATAACCCGCCCTTTGCCCGTTTTGTGTAGTATACCAAACAGCAGAAAAGAAAATGCTTTCAAATATGAAGCGGAGGCAAATACGTAATTACAAAGTAGGAAAAAGCTTTCGGATAGTGTGCATTCGCGGCACAAGATGGCCAAGTTATTCGGCTTCGACGATGGAACAGCCCTACCTAGACAAGACTGATATACATGTGCCCGATGAACTGAGAAGACGGCGATTGCAATAAATCGTGATGGGCTTGTGTTATGTTATGTTCCGATGATGTAAATAAATGCTTTTTCTCGAAAAAAATAAGCTCGCCCGCTATTACATGGAACTTAAACATAACTGACGAAATGTGGGTGTACTATAGATACACCTCTGCCTAACCCTGCCGGGAATACAGTCGTGACGTTATGTCTGTAAAAGTTAGTTTCTTTTACGTTTAATCATTCTCTCTAAAAAATCTTACTTTTCTGAATATTCCAAGAATGTATTAGAAATACCTGTTGCTACGTAACAACGCGAATAGTAATGGAAGTGGCAACAAAAATAGAACTAATAAACTACCCTAGCTTGTCAACGGTTTTTAGTAAAATGTTGTCAAACTTTACTGTTATTACTTACTTTGTATAATATGTTGACTGTCCCGTTCGTCTCGTGGTCGCAAGCACACTGCTGGGTCCAGGGTTCCGTTCCCGGGTCGGGCAAAGTGTTACTGGGTTTTTCCATTAAGAATTTCTTAGTAAAAGCCAGGAGTTTGGAGGTTGGCGGTGTGATACCCCTGTGCCTCGGAAGCCTGATCTCTCCGGTCGTGTAGGATTGCAGTCCCATCAGACTATGAGAGTGAGGGAAGAGAGACTGCACCTGTGTCCTGTGTGATATTATAGTGCACAAGTTTGTGCACTATAATATCACACAGTCCCGCATGTATTAACATGTCCCGCGCCGAAGGCTGGTCTCCGCTGAGGTTGGTCGCCATGGCCGAAATTCGGTCTGGAGGACTATTCTATTGTGTTGGTTTCATTCACTAGGCTCCTGGCTTATATCGTTTTCAGTGGAGTATAAAGGGTGGCAGGGACATCGATGCGAAAACTGGCATGCATGGCATGGATTTAGTACATTATTCTGAACCTCCTACGTTGAAATTTTCGTCGGTTATTTAAAAAAAAAATTAGCTGTTCCATACAATTTGAGCGGGTAGTTATTGCACTTTTCTATGAAACATCAGATTTTTTTTTAATAACCAACCAATAATTTCAACAAAGAATCCATGGCAAAGGTTTTCGCGTCGATGTCCCTGCCACCCTGTATGTTGCATACGGAACCAAGGGCATATAGCAGAAAGTAGCAGCAAATAGCGGCATCGTTTTTACTGACACATTATTTTTCTTCTACTCTCCTGTCAATCTTAAAAAAAAACTTGAAAAATAAACTGTCCTGAGTACGCCGGAAGAACGTAGATATTCGTGATATTTATCTCATTCAATTCCATGGCTGCATTATTTGTCTGCTAAGAGAAGTAATTTTGGCAAAATCCAGGAGGAACTATGTTTTTAAAATAGGATTATTTTATGATGCCTCAACCGTTTTTATGAAAGTTTATATGTATGAGAATGTGGAAGCCTACTCGATTACTGATTACGACATAAGCTTACGTAGACAAGTTTCGATATATCGATATGTATCTGTAGTAAAATTATGTCCAAGATCTAAGCCTTAATAAATTCAAATCATTCACTAAATGCAAGTTGTGCCAGAAGTCTTTTTATGCCGTTAAAGATTACATTGAGGAAAAAAGGCATGGGATTGAGCTGCTCCAATTTTATCATGTTTTTATTTTTTTTACTTTCGGAACTTTGTTTATTTTGCTAACTTTTCAATTATATACACAATGACATGAATATTTACTTTGTGAAGTATAATATATTTTTTGTTTTGTTTTGTTTTAATTATTGTGAATGTGAGGACTATGTGGATCATATATATATATATATATATATATATATTTATTTTTCTCAGTTACTTTTAATGATAATCTGGCAGTTGTGAGTACTTTATGCGACCTACCCAAATGTCCTATCTTTGGTATTGTTCGTCGAATCATTGAGCTCCTTTTAAGTTCTGAGTTGAGCTACACGATTACTGACAAATGCGTGCATGGAATGGACAGGTCCACTCAAATCTGTTTGGTTCTTTCCTCAAAAGACCATTTCAGACACAAATCTACATGGTCCTCAGATGAAATGCTCTGACCAAGATTATTTCCTGGTTTTTATATACACATTGACATTAATTAATTATATATATACAACGACATCAATTTTAAAGACTAACAACTTTTAAAGTATTATATTATTTAAATTATTGTGAATGTGAATACTATGTGGGTCATTCCTTTTTCTTTTGTTTTGTTTTTAATTTTTTCTCAGTTAGTTCTAATTATAGTCTGACAGTTTGAGTAATTTATGCGGCCTACCCAAATGTCCTTTCTTTGGTATTGTTCGTCGAATCGTTGAGCTCCTTAAATTCTGAGTTGAGCTGCACGATAACTGACAAATGCGTGCACTGACTGGACAGGCCCTCTCAATCTGTGTGATGCTTTCCTCAAAAGACCACTTCAGACACCAATCTACATGGTCTTCACATGATCTGACCAAGATTATGTCTGGACTTTAAAAGAGACTGTGACCTCTGAGTTTGTTTCGGCCTTTCTTCTCAGAGTAGTCAGATAGGAAACGCCGACCTCATCTAGTTTTTAAAATATGATTGAAGTGTAAAAGTGTTTGTACAAACCTATTTACAGAAATAAAATCATTTATCATTTATCATTATTATTTATGGGGTTCAAGGCTAATCATACTGTTTTCAGAGCGTAATTTTTTTATCCACTACTGGGAAGCTCTTGGCCTGCATCTCACCTGATGGTAAGTGATGAGCAGGCCGAAGGTGGAAGCGAGCTTCACCTTGAATCCCCAACCAAAGAGGAACTGGCTATCTTACCTCTAACTGCGGAATCACAATAATGCTATTGACTTGGTTATTATGGCTACAGATTTAGATAAGATGGTGGTAGCTAGCCAGGCGGACTTAGAACAAGCCCACCACCAACCAAACCGAGCAGAATTTTTTTCCCCCACTGGGAATCGAACCCGGGACCTTTGAGTCTCAGATAGGTGGTCTAACCACTAAACCACAGAGGCGGTCGCTACCTGCTATAGTGGCCACAAATAGATTTTAAGTCCCAAATCTATCCGTGAAATGATGTATGAAGGGTGTTCACCTAGTTACTAACCTAATATGAAAATCTGCGTTGTCGTTTTCTTCCTTTACGGTGGTACCTATCTACTAAGATGTGCTCCAACCTTAGACATTCTCATAAGTTCCTATTTGTCATTTGTTATGATGTAGGTACAATGAAGAGTATTCTGTGTCCATTATCAAGATACAAGGTGCCAAATGCGTTTAAACCAACATAACCATTTCGGTAAACTAAACACACCAGCTAATTATAGACTCATAATTACATATTCAGTACTTTAAATACTCGAATACTCGTGTTACACAATCAAAGAGTCGTTACTTCTATAAGTACCACCCAGAATGTAAAGCGAACTGAATCAAATAGTATGAGTAATGTTTGTGATCGTTGTTCGGGCAACAATTCAAAATTAAAAGCCAATTCGTGGCAGTCATTTGTGGCTTACACGTGGTAACTACAGGAATATCATAACATCACACTTGTAATCTCCGAAGGGTTAGGCAGAGGTGAACCTAAGGTAAACCAACATTTCGTCAGTTATGTTTGAGTCCCATGTAATGGGGGCGAGCCTGTTCCTGAAAACCTACCATTTCTTTATTTTAAATCGAATTTGGTTTAGAGCTAGTGCTTATACGAATTTTCCTGTTTTAGAATCAATTAAATTGTCTAATTAGTGTATTTAGGTCCTGAAAAAAGTATATGTCATAGACAAAGTTGTTTGAGGGAAATTAACGGTTCAAAACACGATAAATTATAATTAGCTCGTGAAAAAAAAAAACCGAAACCGGGTGGATTACAAAATAATTTTTTGCCTCATTTCCTAATTACAGCACAAAATAATATGAAAATTGCATGAACCATGAGGTAATCGTATTTTAAAGGGAATTTAACGGTTGTTTTTTTTTTTAATAAACTCAAAACTTGTAAATCGACTCGCGCTCAAAGTCCTGCGGGACGTCATCGAGGTTGAACCTGTGTCAATTTATTTTAAAAAATTGATTCCGCACCGTTGTAAAAAAAATGGCAAATAAAAAGAAAAAAAGGAAGAAGAACTCAGATACTAAATTGCGGAAGATCAGACAAAACATCGCGTAGTTATATTATTGCTTTAATTTACTATTATTGTTTTCGAAAATGAAAATATGCGTTGTGATGATATTTTTTGACATCTGACATTAGTGTTATCATTTCAAATTTTTATCGATAAAAGTATAGTCAAGTGTGAGTCGTATAAATCTTTGCGAGTAGTAAGTAGGTTGTTACATTAATGACGTTTTAGTAAAGTACATTTTAATTCGTCCATTATTATTTATACAATTAAACATCTAGTGTTTAACATTTATGTTGACCAGCTTGTCGAGCGGCTCAGTAGCACATATGTCGGCTGCTACAATGATGAAACTTGTTTTAAAAATATTAGCTATGCAGACGACATGGTGCTGCTGAGCCCCTCCATAAGTGGGCTAAGGAAACTTTTGTCTATTTGTGAGAAGTACACGGAAGCGCATGGGTTACAATATAACTCTAAAAGAGTGACATTTTAGTATTTAAATTAGACAAACAATAGGGGTAATAATAGGTAGGCCCACGTGCCACATGTATTTCTCAATGGAATAGCCCTAAAGCAGGTTCAAGCTTTTAAATATTTGGGTCACATTGTGACAGGTGACTTCAGGGACGATGAGTTCAGGATATTGTTGGGTCTGCCGTAACGATGCAGCGCGTCTGGGATGTTTGCTGAAGCGCGCACTGATGGTTTCCAGGCCATCTTCCGCAAAAAACAGCTTCACTGCTGGCGCTTTATACGGGGTAGCAACGACGGAATTCTGAACGCAATAGCTGTACGTTTTGACTGTCCCTTTCAGAATCAGTGGCTCATGTCTTGTGTAGGTGTGGCGAGTCATGGCAAATAAAAATATGCACAGGGTTATGATTTCTGTGGGTCTATGCCACCCGAAATAAAGTTTTATATTATTAATCCAAATCAATTACATATTGTATTATGTAAAAAAAATCCTGTCCGATCCGAACGGAGCACATAGGTACCTACTGCAATAACATTCAAAAAAGTTTTTTTTTTATAAATTATTATTATTGAAAATAAAAAGTTATTGTTATTTAAACATCTCACTTTTTGTAGCAAAATTACCTCAAATCCATTATAATTTTTTTTTAAATCTACAGGAGTCATAAAGTTATGAATTGTAGACACTCGCTAAATGACGGCCACCCGCGTCCTTTTCCAATAACCTGGTAAAATTACCTATTGCACTTTTCTATGAAACAGTTTATTTTAATTTTAATAACCGACGAAAAAGTTCAACGTTCAGCTCAACGTTCATGGTTCAGAATCATGTACTGAATCCATGGTAACAGTTTTCCCGTCGATGTCCCTGCCACCCTGTATATTATTCACTCTCTGTCGAACTGTCGTCGCTGCTATAACCTCCTACATTAATTAGGTATACAGGGTGCAGGGACATTGACGCGCAAACTATTACCATGAATTCAGCACATGATTCTAGACCCCCTAGGAGTAGAACTTACTTGTCGGTTATTTAAAAAAATCTGCTGTTTCATACAAAATTGCAATACCTACGCGGTCAAAATGTATGGAATGCCAGTTTTTTTTTTTATAACCGACAAAAAATTTCAAAGCGGGTCGTTCAGTATCTTGTACTGAATCTATGGTAAAAGTTAGTCGGTCAAACCCAAAATGTATGGAACGGCAGATTTTATTTATGATGCAGGATACTTGGATGAACCGAATCTTTGCGATAATCCTAGGATTCCTCGGGCTACGAATACAGGCATGACGTTATGTTATGTGTCATTTTTCTGGTGGTAAATAGTCCGAAGGTACGGCAATCCGGACTGACCGGGGGGGGGGGCAATAAAAAAGTCTGTATGGTCATAGAACAACAGATTCGATAAATTATAGCTGTAGCAGTAGGTACATACGTCACTATTGAAAATAAAGTAGGTACGGCAATTTTTTCTGAGCCTCGCTGTCCTCCAGGTGTACTTTGTCACGTAGGTACTACTGCGCGGGAGCAGACGATACAATTGCACGGACGCGCATCCGTCGCCGTCCCTCACCTCGTACCTTTGTTACACAACACCTCACCTATTTGTCACATGTTTACGACTTTTACTAACACTAGGTGAGCTGTGCTCGAAAGTTATCGAAACTAAATCGAGATTTTGTTTGCGACAGTTTGGAACATGATATTGAGTAGGTCAACATCTGCCTAGCCTTTTCCGAACTACGATTAGATCAGCTTCCAGGGTAACCAGATGCAACTGAATACCAGTATTTTACATGGAGCGACTGCCTATCTGACCCCAGTGCACAATCCAGTGACTGGATATGATAGCCTTTGGTAAAACTGGTTGTCAGTCTTTCGGGCTTCTGACTACCTGTAACGGCTGTCAAAGATGTAAAACAAGAGTTGTGTTTCATACAGTTACGAACGAGGTATTTAGTAGGTATATGGAAATATCAATGAAATTGAAATAATTGAGATAAAAATAATTTATTTGTTATGACATGCGTTTACATACAGCATGCCATGCTTGAGGAAGGTCAAGATTTGGTCAATTTCTATGGTCAAGTCAGCAGCCTAATTACGAATTAACACACACATAATCAAAGTTGAAAAATACTGTTGTATTTTGACATTTATTTCGTCATTTACGTTGTCGAGCAGACGAATTTTTCAAACATTATTTATGAAGTAATGTGGTATGTATTCCCCGTCAAAATGCAAAGGATTGCGAGTGAGTAATAAAGTGCGCATGATAGAGTACGGAGTCTCTTTAAAAAAGACGGTTGCGCACGAAACGTACTTCAGACATACTTTTTTTTATAGCATAGTGACAATACTCTACTAGACGGATTAAAAAAAAAACACCAGTATATTGCTATATTATCATTGAGTAACATAGGCTGAGTAGGATAGTTTTTTTTTTTTTAATCTGCTGTTTCATAGAAAATTGTAACACCTATGCGGTCAAAATGTATGGAACAGCAGATGTTTTTTTTTATAACCGACGAAAAATTTCAACGCAGCGGCATTCAGAATCATATGTTTAAATTTTTGTATGGTAACAGAGTATATTATTACGAATATGTAGGCGCAAAATTATAAACTTAAATTCAATATTACTTTAAAAAAATAATTACTCGTGCAGCATATTACTTAGTTGTTAAAAGTTTTATTATAAGGTATAACTAAGCCCTTTAAGGATATAAGAAATGATTAAAAAAATAAAAAAATAAAAGAGTTACGGGACCTTTTCAGTTTTCCATTGTTCCACAGTACATATCTGTTAGCATTTTCACTAATAAAGAGTTTAGATAATACTTATAAAGAAACAATAAATTATTTAAATTTAAATTTTACATTATTACATTAAGATTAAATAATAGGAAATACCTACTTTATACCTATTGCATAACTCTAAACTATTAGCATTTTTGTACATAGCAATGAATTCACTAAATCTATCCACTTAGTGAAAATAAAAAGAATTATAAAAGGTTTTGTGGAAAACTATATAAAAGGTTTTGTGAAACCATGGCGACTTCTAATTCAACGTCAACGCCATCTATCGCGCTTAGGCTCCAATATTTATTTAAGTGCGGATATTTTTCATAGAATTATATAGTTACAGAAAAATAATTCAGCTATTCTTAAATTAAAATATTTTTTACACGCCATGAATGTTTTAGTGACTTTCCGGAAACAATCAAAATTGCTTGAGGATTAATAAATTAAGTACAAGTGTCCATTACGTGATGAATGAGATTAAGCGAGCAGATAGAAGATAAGGCTATTGCAGACAATGGTCTACGTCTCTACGGTATTATCTAATATCCGTAACTTATTTACTTGTTACGGGCAGAGTTGTCGCACGCAATGTCTGTCCGTCATTCGCAAAGTGTGACGTATGGCTTATACTGCTTTAAACATGGTGAAAAAAAAACATCGTGACGAAACTAGAATGAGACAAAACCAATAAAAAAAATTGGCAGTCATGGGGACAGAAGTGAAAACTTGAAACTGGTATTAGCGCCATCTATATTCTAGAGTACAACACTACGGCGCGAGCATGTCGGTGACGCGAATCCATAGGTTTATCCTCTACCAAAATTGGCTCAATACGCCTATAGAAGTTTTCTCTTCAAAACCAAAGACATGACGTGACACCCACCAACTAGCATGACTACCTTTCCGAATAAATGTCTTTATTTCTTTCCTTCTTCATTAAACAAGCGTGTTGATAATACACAACATGATAACAGAGCTCATCTACGGGGTAATTGCTGAATATACATAAAATGACTATTGATCGCAATATAGGTTTTATTTTGACAGAACACCCACGTTCATTGCGTTATTTACGTTGTTGAGCAGACGAATTTTTCCAACCCTATGAAGCAATGGATTTGCAATATCCTTCAAAACTCTCGGATTATGATTGACAGTGTGTCATTCAATAGAGAAGATGACATTTTTTTTTTGTTTCTCTGGTAGATTATTAAAAAATATAGGACACATATTTTCTTTTTTTACGCTAACATTAAGTTAAAATGTGCCATGACGTCACAAGGATGTAGATTTTACTTACATGTGACGTAGCGACCCCCACTCTCGAGTTTAATGCGTTTCATCTAAGTATTTTTTTATTAATATGATAAAGCAAAAAATACGTGTCTAATATTTTTTGTTTGACGAACTAAAAAGATTTTTTGATCCAAGCATTATCCCTGAGTGCTTGTTCCCAGCTGAGGGAACAAGCACTCAGGAAACACTATGTTAAGGTTTGCACTCAATGAATAGGTTTGATTCCTACATTTACATTCAGTAAGATGGAGGGACAAAATAGACATACACTCACATTGATTTAAAAGAAAGATAAAATCTAAGAGTGTGAGCCCCTTACTCTAAGTAAATTACGAGAGTGGAATGAGGGAAGTGGTTTTGTCACGCAAAGCTGGATTGCTTGGGTTATTAACTAATAGGATGTACCTACTTGTAGTTTACGGAGTAACGATTGGAAACAGTAATAGTTTGAGTAGTTAGTGGTACTCTTTGTGTAGGATCAAATATCACCATTTTTATTTCAGTGGACAGTCTTTGATTACCATACCAATATCATAAATAATTGAAAAAATTTAAAAAGACTCGACTGTTACTAAAAAGTTCACAACTAGCTCACTTTTTAACCAGTCTGATGCAGTTGGTGGCAGTTATTTTACGTCAATCTCAGATGTGTAGCCACCAACTGCATCAGATTGCTTGAAAAGTGAGCTTGATTTGAACTTTTTATTTAGTTACAGTTGGGTTTATTGATTTTACACTTAGCAATAGAGTCCATCAGCTACATCGTACACTGACCGAAAGTACTTAAATATCGTTCCCTGTGCTCCAGTCGATTAATTTCTCTAAGTTACTCATAACAAAAATCACCATCATTTTAGAAAGCTACAAGGAACCGTTACCGCAAATATCTAAGTATACATGAAATAATATTGGCGAGCTGTAAACATAAACATATTTAGCGTGAACTAGTAAAGTGAATAAATCATAAATTCTATAAATATGCGTCCAGTAATCCAGTTTTGTGGGTGACGTGGCTCATAAATCCAGAGTTAGGTATGTAAGCAACTGTGTTATGTGAAGCAAGGAATTGGTTCATGGTGGTTTCAAGGAGGGAAACTTGCTGCCATCCGTGGTAACCGGGCATAACCGGGTAACCGGTACAGATTGGTACCGCTTTGCTGCCGGAGTCTTGAGTAAAATAACATGTATGCTTGTAAAGTTTACGACTAGATGTAGGGACATAAACGAGGCAAAAGGAGTATGTAAGGACCGTAGCAGGTGGCGTTTTGTTTATGCGATATGTAAAGTTTACGGTTTTGTGTTCAGGAAATTAAACAAAAGGGCAGGTGATGTTTTGTTCTGTAGCTTAAAAACGGTTAATTCTTCATCGTCGCATATTTAAATCACCTTCAATAATTTATATAAGATTATTTGAATTTATTTCAGTGTTTCTCATAAATCTTAAAAAATCATGTTATCTATGCTAAAATTGTGAAAGGACGTTCGCTCTCATTCTGGATTCAACAAAACCACTATTTTACATCATCGCCACATTTATCACAGAATGATTAAAAATTATAAAATAAAACCATCAAAATAAACCGTTCTAGCTTATCACGTTTAATAATTTATTTTCGTTGCATCAGCTAAAAATGAAAAATTCAATTCAATCTAAAATCCATTGTGTAATGATATTGAGTTTTTTTTTTAACTGACCAAGTGAGTGTCGGACTACGCACAATGAAGGGTTCCATAGTTGGAATGAATTTATCCCAAGGACAAACTTAAATGAAAATGTAAGTTGGTCGATTATTACTCGTAAACTCGAAAAGACTACTTAGCTGTGATAGTTTTCCTTATAATTTCATTATATATTACTACTGCCGTGATTTTTTTTTACATACTCTGAATCAACCATTTAGTTGGCAGAGGGGGGACCCGAAACTCTAAAAAAATTAGCACTTTAAAACTTAATATTTCGCAAACGGTTCCATGGATCCAAAAATGATTTTGACAATATTTTTGAACGACCTTTCTCTTTGATTTCATTTACCATTTTGTAGGCGTAATTAATATGTATGTATACCCATGCCAAATTAAGGCTTTCTAGTACTAAGAGTCTCTGAGCTAAGCCACGGACAGATAGACGGACATGGTGAAACTATAAGGGTTCCTTGTTGATTACGGAACCCTAAAAATAGGCAGTAATGGGTACTGCCGAGAGAAGTGATAACTTAAAACTGGTATTAGCGCCATCTAGCTTCTATAGTAGAGCACTACGTCGCAATCATGTAGGTGAAGCGAATCTGCAATTCCTTAGCAAAAATCGCTCAACGCGTTTAAGAATTTTCCACTTCAGTATTAAATTGTATATATTATTATAGTGCTCCTGATTGTATGCCATTGTGCAGTGATATTGTTATAACTAAAATCGAAACTACTTAGTGAGCGAGAGTGGTGCTAGAAAAGTCTGAACTCTGCATTAGGACAACAGTTGGAGCTTACTTTCTTTCCGTAAGTTCTTAGCTGATTCTATTAAGGGCGTGTAGCTATCAATATAGGTATGTACTTACGTATATTATCTGCCACCCCATTATCATGCTGACTACTGAGGTTTCATTTCATTATTACTTCGGTGAATCAACCGTTCACATAATACGTAATTATTATATGCAATAATAGAGACGTTCACAAACAAAACAGTTCATTGTCCTACTGATTAGTATTCAAAATGCATTAGCATAGTTTGTACTTTCAATTACTTACTATTTTTAGTCCTACTAAGGTGTCAACAACCGTATTCACTACTTATTTCTTATGCTAATATTACCTACATCATAATTGAACAGGCAGGTATGCATGCATGCGTTCACTACTAAACATGGTCAGCGTCGAAGACCGGCAGATACAATAGTCAATTACCTACCGTTGCAGGAGTTGTTTAGAACAACAATAAAAGTTACCAAAGTCTTATATTGCGGTGAAAACTTTGGGTTATTCCGTTTATCCACCACAAAAAATCCACCCTAAGGTGGATATTCGGAAACATATCCGAGAATCCAACTTAAGCCTATAAATTCCGTTCATCCAACTCGGACTAGGGTGAATTCTCGGACACACGTTTCTGAGTATCCACCTTAGAATGGATTTTTTGGGGTGATATAACCCAAAACTTTAGCCGGTCAACAATTCAAGGTTGGAAGCGAAGCAGATCGCACAAGTTGCGCTGGATTTACACCTTCATTCATATTTATATAGATAAATACTCTTTACTCATTATCATTGTCAGCACCTTTTTGGCGCAGCCGTGAGGCACACACATTATTGTAAAAAGATTAATTTCACTTTTTTATTTTGTGTGTACTTTGTGTGTCCAAATAAATGTTTTCTTTCTTTCTTTTCTTTCCTATACAGGGTCAAATTAAATAAGCTAGCGAAACTACGCATATGTGATGGGTAGGTCGATAACTAATCATGACAAAACAAAAAATTAAAAGATTTTATGGTTTTCTTTTGGGTTAACGACCGCTCGATTGGTTGTTACTTGGAGTATGAGTTGAGAAATCAGTTTTTTAATTTTTTATTCGTGTTTTTATACCGATACCCGGTATGGGTGAAAAAAAACATAAAAAAACTGATTTTCAGGGTTCCATAGTCAACCAGGAACTTTTATAGTTTCGCCATGTCCGTCTGTCTGTGAAATGAAATGAAATTGTTTATTCTGTAAATGGGATATCGGAATCACTTTTACACGTCATATTTAAAAAAAAAATTAAAAATAAGCTAGTTGAATTCGGTGTTTCCTATCTGACTACTCTGAGAAAAAAGGCCGGCCTTTTTTCTGGCTTAGCTCAGAGACTGTTAGTACTAGAAAGCTGTAATTTGGCATGGGTATACATATTAATCACGCCGACAAAGTGGTAAAATAAAATCATGAAAACATTTTTTTTTTCGGGGTACTTCCCCTCCACGTAAAGTGGGGATGACTGTTTTTTTCTCATCTATTCCATAGTGTGGGGTATTTCTGGAAAGTTCGTTCAAATATTTTGAGTGTGTGAAAACCATTTTTGGAATCAGGGATCCGTAGTGCAAATTTTTGTTAGAATCCCATGCAAGCTAAATGGATGGTTTTGATTTTGTGAAAAAAAATCATGGCAGTGGTATAAATAACGAAATTAAAAAGAAAACTATCTAAGCTAAGTAGGCTTTACAAGTTAACTAGTAATAATCGACTAACTTACATAATGTTAAGTTCGTTTTTGGGATAAGTTCATCCTAACTACGGAACCCTTCATTATGCGTGGTCCGACACGCACTTGGCCGGTTTTTTAAACATGATAAAGTAACTACTCTGCACTTACTTTATCATGTTTAGAAATCAATACTTCTTACGTCTCGTCTGAGTCTTACTAGCTAATTTATTGTGACCCCGTAGAAGTCCGCTCTTTTCGTAATCTTCACTCGACGAGGTTCCATGCGAGACAACATTTTCGTTCAAAAGAACAATCATTCTTTTCCCAACTACGCTGGGGTCGGCGTCTAACCGGATGCAGCTGAATATCAGTATTTTACATGGAGCGATTGCCTATCTGACCTCCACAATCCAGTAACCGGGTAATACGATGCCCCTTGGCAAGACTGGTTGTCAAACTTTCGGGCTTCTGGCGACCCGTAACGACGGTTAAAGATCCACAAATGACAGCCGGAAACAACGGCTTAACGTGCTTTCCGAGGCACGGAGGAGTCTCGGTATGTAAAGATGGTCACCCATCCACGGACCAACGGTGGCAAGCGTAGCTTAACCTGAGGGATTGATCTGTGTGGCTGTTATTACTTAGCCACAAGCTCCTCAGAAATCAAGCTTCTATTTCTACTGCATTGTGCACAGTATTACCGCTCAATGCGTATGTCCGAGATACTCGTTGTCGAGCCTATTGAGAGCAACAACTAAAGGATGCGGGCGATTGAGATGCTTTCAACTATCGGCTTCCGTCTCACGACCTGCGAGATACCCGGGGTGATATACATTGGCTATTTTATAAATTTTCTTACCTTTTTAAGTGAACAAGTTTTCAATACCTACCTAGCTGTAGCGGCCCGGAGTTTACCCCGCGTCCTATTTTAAAGCGAAGGAAAGTGTCCTCTGTCGGCGCGGCCACGCATTCAGATTCACCGAACAATAAAAATTAAAGTTATAAAAACTAAAACCCAACTATGACAAAAAAGTCAACTAAAAAAGTATAAATAAGACAGCACAGATAAATAAAAAATCCGGAGTCACACGTGTCAGGGCATAAACCGAACAGATTACGTGTGACTCCGGATTTTTCTGTCATTTACATAGCCTATAACCAGCGCATCGTGCGCTGGTTATAGGCGTTGCAAGACGCTTCCAACGATACCACATTTGTCAAATTATGATAAGTTTAGAAGTTATGAGGGAACAGATGAATATGCATTCATACATAGATATCGGTCAAAATGATAACCCTCCTTTTTTCTTCGCCGTAACTGGGTAAAAAGTGACATATGAACGCGACGATCGCTTATTCGCGGGACGATTGTTTTTGCAATTTTCAGGTCAGTCAGGCTGTATCTTGATCAAAATATGATTCGCGACCATAAGAAATATGTATTTACAGAATAAAATTATAATGATATATCTCTCTAAGTTAGAATTAGTCTCAAATGTCATGATTTCATGAAAAAGTCATTCAATAGACCGACACGGTCTGAGAGACCGTGCCCGGCTATCTATTAGCAAAATATAAAGTGAAACCTGGGTGTTGCATAAGCACATGCGCTTATGCCCTTCGGCGAAAAGGCCTGATCCGATTTCCGAATCATCAAATAACTTCTCCCGCTCTGGGCGGAGCGGGAGGGCGTGTCAGACTCTTACTGACTAAAACCCACCCGTGTTCCTTCGGTTGCCCTGTTGCCGGGGGCCACGATCTCCCTTTCGGTTTTCTTCGCAACCCCGGCAGGATCTAGGTATTACCTACAGGGCGAATTTTGATAACAGCAAAATCAGCCTATAATGTTCCCACTACTGGGACTCCAAGCCTCCTCTTTGCAAGAGGGAGTGGGCTGTAATATACCACGCGAGACCGGTACGGTTTGGTAGATGTCACACGTCTTCGAATTTTAGGTTCTAGGACATGCCGGTTTCCTCACGATGTTTTCTTTCACCGTTTTGAGAGCAGTGGTTATGAAAATATTTACACAAAGTAGAACGCCTGCCTGGGTTCGAGTGGTAAGTCGGGATCGTTACCACAGGGCCACCCGTTTTTTTATTGGGAAATTATCAAATAACTTCTCCCACTCTAGGCGGTGCGGGAGAACCCACCCGTGTTCCTTCAGTTGTTTGTGTTGCCAGGGACCACGGTAACCCTTTCGGACGAAACCGCAACTCTGGCAGGGCCACCCTCCTCACGAATTTTGATAACACAGAAGTTTACTCCCATAATTACCTCGTCCGCCCACTAAGTAGGTACACTACGCACTTACAAAATGTACACTACTTACGCCTACTTACCGTATGCATTAGTCATGTGCAGACGCAGGCATCATTACTCATCCGACAAAGAGTTGGTACGCTACTTGATACCTACTTCCTTTTAAATTCATCGCGTGACAGTGTCCTTTCTTCTTGCTTTTAAATCGAGTTTAAAATAACTTCTGATGTGCCTATTTTTTATTTTCTTTTGGTCTTGGGATGACATTTTTTGAAAAAAAGAATAGCGGAGATTCTTAATTGAATACCACAACTCTAATTTCTAAGCAATGTCGTTGAAGGAACCAATGAATTGAGCATACTTAGAAAGGTTGTTACCCGGTAGTTCCCAAAGAAACCGGAAAAAACTCACGTGTAAAGTCAGTTTATTCAAGAATGTACCATTAAAGAACGCCATTATCTTTATTAGTGTTTCCTTCCAACCTTGAGCACCTTTCTACCGCGAGGATTAGATCCGAACTCAGTCGGCCAGTTGCCTCCTTTGTGTGTGAACCAGACACAATCGCTGACCGACTTATAAACACAAATTGAATGAACGAGAAGACAGTTTGTAAGAGATCCCTGTTGAAGCAGAACGAATATAACTAAATATAAAGAATATTTTTATTTAAATTCGTTTAAAATAAATACAGTGAATTAAAATAATAGATATAAAGTGCCGCAAGGAAATAATTGACACGAAGAGTCGTTTGTTGCGTAGAAAATTCTGACAGGCGCTAGAATTAATCAATTCAGAGATAATGATGGCATTATTCAAAATTAATAACATCGTTCTAAGTGTTTTGCTACCTATTATGTTTTCTAACACATGTGAGTACTCCTTTGATGATAATAGTCTTTATAGCTAGAAGTTTAACGACCTCCATTCCATTATGTTGAGTGGGCTTGGCATGCAAATCATTTTTAATCACAACTGCTAAGTCAACTGTCCTGCGAGCTCTTCATTTTTAACCTAAAACCTTGGGTTTCGTTGGTGAATTCATATGAGAAAATAAACTGAAAGACAGTAGATAAGAGTTATTTAATTGTCTAAAGCAGCGTTTTCAGTAACACTAGTGACACTTAAATAATTGCTTAATAGTACATTACTTCAGAGGGAAGAAAGTGACAGTTCCATACCGAGATTATGGCATTTGCGCCACGAGCTTGCGAGGGGCGCAAACCATTTGAGGTATGGAACTGTACTTTATCCTGAGGGATGTATAGTGCTTTTTATTACACCTACGAGGAAAATTGCATAGAAATGTTTATATTTAGTTAAAAGTACAATTATTAAAAGTGCAGCTTTTTTTATTCGCCCGTTTCTGGAGTAGGCTAAGATCATAAGGTCATGCAGCCACTTCTTCCGTGATTCCGCGCGTTTTATATACAAAAATAATTTCGTTTTTAATTTTCTGTATGCACCAAGGAGGTTGGTAACTGGTAAAAAAAAAACTGTATGTGGCCAGTAACAATTTACTTGAAATTTAATTAGTAGACAGTTAAAGTCTCTTGGCAGTATGACTGCAGACAAATTAAAAAAAAAAGAAAAACCGGGTATGTAATGGAATTTCATACATACTTCCCAGCCTTGGGTCGGAAGGATTTTCATAAAAACTTCCATACCTTGGGATGAAAGGATTTGAAGGGCGGGATAAAGGCGTTTCTTCCCTCTAATTGGTATAATTAGTATGTATTTTCAGAGCAGGTGTGATAAAAATATTATTGCACTGTTCGATTTTCAACTCTCAGCACTAAGCCGAGTGCTAAAAACCCAATAGTGCGCTTTTGTTTAGGTATTAATTTAAGTGTCACCCAGTGTTAGTGAAAACGGGCAAAAATGTCATAAATACTGTCACAAAAAAATTATTAAATTTTGGTTTTTTTTTTTCAAAAATTAAAGCCCTAAAGACCTAATTTCATGCCCTTACTTCCAGGTGAAGCAATTAAGTGCTTCGATTGCAGCAGTAAGAACAACTCGGCCTGCCTCGAGATGCACATCCCGAAGATGAACGCGATCATACCCATCGTGGACTGCGCCGAAACAATGGGCAATGCCATAGACAAGAAGGAGTTCTTTTGCAGGAAGATTACACAGACAAGTAAGTCTTTTAGCGGTAATAGAGCTATTACTGACATCGGTGAAGGAAAATAATTGCAAGGAAACCAGCACCCTATTGCGTAACATACTTTCAATAACAATCCAAGGGTTTTTGAAGGAAATTCTAATCCATATTTGTTTGCTCAACAACGTAAATGGCCGTTTTCACACTGCAACGATAACGACCACCGACACCGTCAGCTCGGACGACAACGATGTCAGCCGAAAATATCGATCGATATGTGACAAAATGTAACCAACAGCTTATTGTCATGCGATATACCACAACAGCCTCGAATAGTCGTGTTGCAGCCAGCTAAAGCTTATACGTCGCCGCGTGATTCCAGAAGTGTAATAGTGTATTCGAGGTAATAATGGCATCAGTGGACAAGTGCACTGTGTCGTCCGCTGATATCGGCACGGCAATCAATATCGGCGACGATATCGTTGACTACACCGACACAGTGTGAAAGCGTTTAGTAGTAATGATATGTTATCGATATCGTCCAATGTGAAAACGGCCACTAACGCAATCAACGTGGGTGAACTGTCAAAATGAAAGACATTGCGATTACTGGGCTTATATATGTTTGAAATCGCCAACCCGACTTAAGCAAGCGGGGTGATCAATACTCATCTCTTCACTATAAAAGAAGCCTTTGCCCTTAGGCCTTAGTAGGACAGGCTGGTGTTATTAAGGTTCGGTACCCGAAAGGTGTAAAACGGAGCCCAATTCTAAGCCTCGATTGTCCGTCCGTCCGTACTTTCGTCTCTCTGTCAGCGGGCCGTATCTCATGAACCGTAGGTAAAAAGTTGACATTTTCACAGATTGAGTATTTCTATTGCTGCTAAAAATAAAAATCAAATAAATTTAAAAATTCTCATTCGACGTTTTATGCTCGATCTTAATACGGTACGTGTGCGAGTCCGACTCGTACTTGGCCGTTTTTATTAATATAGAACTTTTTTATAAAACCTCTTCCGGAAAAGCCTTGCCACTTTACCTTCCTTTCCGTACCTTTTTCTGCCACCAAGTTGCAGTTTTATGTATTTCGGTTTGAAAGGCATCGATGCGGCGTTTCAGCTGTTTCTCTGCGATGGCAACGCCTGCAGTACCTTACTTCTGATATATCAAATGCTCACTACGTACCATAAGGTAGGCCAAAAGATTCCCCTGCCTACATAACACTAAACCTTGAGTCCTCTTTTACAACAGCCGGTAAAAGCCGGTTTTTTTTTTATTCAAACCAAACGAACTGCTTTTAGTATATCACAATTCCTGAAAAACCTTCATCGAATTAGGTTAAACCTTTTAACTTTCATAACAAAAATTTATAGCCACCATAACCTGAACGGATATGAATAATTAATATGTATATGAACATGTACATGCTGATGCATTCATAGACAAATAATTGGCTAGTTTTGAGAGCAGAATGATGTGCCTATAGTGATGTGATGATTAAATAATAGCGTGATTATCAGTGCGTGTAGACGGCCCTATTCTGATTGTGATCCACAATTGCCAAGTTTATCCCATTTCGATTCGAATTAATTGATAGTCGACTGTTATTATGTAGATCAGTTTCATTTCTTCGACAATTGTAGACTTGGGTTTTTTTTAAATAGACAACTATCACTTTTTCTTCTATTACTGGTAAACCAATCGTTTTATAGCATTCTGCTCAACAGTTGATTTTCACGTTACAAGCAAGAAATTCTATGGGAATTCTTTGAAAAGGCAATCGCTTAAAAGTGACATTAGACACAATAGACATAGTTATTATGAAAAGAGTTAGGGATTAAACGATAATTTCAGTGAACTAGTTTCTAATACTGTGTTCCTCTTCAGTCTTGGATCCAGAACACACTCCTGAAGTCCGAATCACCCGCGGCTGCGGCTGGGTCAAGAGCAAGCGTGAATGTTACAAGGCAAACAACATGGACCACCTCGAAACCGTCTGCCAATGCTTCGGGGACCTGTGCAATGCGGCAACAACGCTTGAATACGTCAAAGTGACAGTTCTAGCAACTGTTGCCACTCTTTTCGCTGTGTTCAAAACATGGCGGGGGAATGCTTGAAAGAAGCATATTTCTTCCATGTTCAATTAAATGGGATGATAAAATACTTATGATTTGATGTTTGTGTAGTGTAGAGGCCTATAAATACATAAATATAAATATAATTATAACACATAAATACACCACATAATTGTTCATAAATATTATTAAAATGAGCCGGAATAGGAGCAGAGATGAGGCCTTATAGCTTGCTATAAAATAACTTTCAATTCGTAATTCTTCTGTGTACCATTATCGCGACACTGCAAAAGATGTGTTTAAATGATTATAAAAATGAACGTTTGACAAGCTTTGTAATGATTAATCGAGTTTATTTATATAATTTCTTAATTGTAAAGCCAAAGGCTATCGTCTCTATGTGTTACCTCATATACTTATAACATATATGTTATTAAGATTAATATAATAATTATAAATAAACTATATTATTAATATCTGTGTGTTCGTTTGAAGAAGTCCTTGTGCATGTTTCTGAAGAGCTAGACTAATATTGTGTTAACCTATTTGATCACCTTATTAGCACAATATTGCTGGTTCAAAACCTATGCATCGATGTGATGTTAAGATAAACTGATCTCGGACTTAAAACTCTGACTAAAATTGCCAATATCAGTGAGAAAAGTGTTCAACGCTCAGTCCTTTTCTGTTTGAGAAAGGACTTTTGAAGTGTAGTGGCACAACTGGGTATTCGTGGGTACCTAGAATTAGAACAAAAACGCTGTCAAAAATCAACAGCAATTTCAAACTCAAAACTCAAGTAATAGTTATTTAAAAATAACAACTACTTGAAATAGTTACTTTTAAATAACTACTAGTTGAGTCAGTAGTACTCAAATAGTAGTATTTATTTCAGTTGTACCATTTACAGGCACTTTTGAATTGTCAAGGAGTCGGTCAGTCAGAAATATGAAACCAGTGTGGTAGTTTGATATTATCATTTACAGTTACACTACACATTAGTCTCTTTCTCTCGAGCTTTCAACATAGTCACATAGTCTTCTATTTTTTTATATTCTCATAATTTCCAATGCTGATAACTCCTAGTACTTAGAATATTCTGAGTAAAACCGGGCACTAGACATTTGGTATTCTGGGGTAACTGCCTTTCCCCAAGAGTTCTTCTTGAGTTTTGAGGTCCCAGAAAACGTAATTATGTAAGTCTGGGAGAATTCGAGAGTACACTTGAACTTTTCATGTTTCCGATAGAGTAGAGAACTGGCCGTGGCGTCAATTGACTACCGATAACACGGAATAAGTCCGCGCGTCACAACTTTATAGCTAAAGTATTATTGTAAACAGTTAGTGGCCGACTGTCCGGGATCCAACTCGCGATTTTAACTTTACATAGTTCTGTTAATTGTGTTAAAAGTTTTTTTCAAAATGTTGAAGGAGTATTCAAAATTTTTGCTCGTTTTCGCGTTCTGCTTTGGATATGGTAAGTACCTATGTTAGTTTTTTAGTCCAATTTGGGTAAAATATTTTTGTTGATCTTAAGGTTTTTGGTTGTCCATCTGTATGTCAAACAGTTTCGAGGTAGATTTTAAACTGAAATATGCTATGTGTTATACAAATCATCTTGAACTAGACTGCACAGTCGATATAATCGGTAATAATAGTTCTAAATATTCAGCAACTACAATAGTAGGTTTGATCCCATGCATCCAAAGTAAAATTTGCAGTCCTGGAGAACCACAATGGAGGAACATATTTTGTCCCATTCTTTTAGTTTAACAAGTATTATCCTCGCCTGACCGTACGTTCTCTTCCTTATCCTCGCCTTTGGTCAGGCGAGGATAACGAAGAGAACGTACGAAACGAACTTACGAGAGACGTAGAGAAGTAGAAATCTACCTCAGGGACAACATTCATCGAAAAAAGAGTCGGAGATATTTTGAAATCTAAAAGGTTTGCAATCGTTTACCATCTTTCCTAGCTTTAACGATATATATAACCTTTTGGTTGTTTACTTGCCATCTCTCCTTTCTGCTTTGTTGGAAACCGTTTCTTACAATAATGAATCTGCCCCCCTCCAGCTGCCTCAATCCGCTGCTTCGACTGCAACAGCATGAACAACTCCATGTGTCTGGACCCCACCATCTACGACAAGGAGACGCTGAACAACTTCCTGCCCATTGCGGAGTGTGGTCATGGGGTCTACTCGGCAAATAATGACTTCTTCTGCAGGAAGATTGTGCAGACCAGTAAGTTATTAAGAAAGATTTATTATACAAAAAAAAAACTGATAATATTACTACTGCATCCTGTGCAGTCAGCCTCGCAACTTGCAGTCGGTTCTTGCCTGACCCATATAAGCAAATATTCTCATTTAGCCTATTCAGTGGTAAGAGTGTGAAAATTATCAACTTTTACAATGTTACCAACGACCAATTTTTTTTTTTTAATAATTGTTGGTACCAATAATATTAACATTACAACAACCATATTGTGAAATAAAAATATTGTAGGCTGCAATGAAAATAATAATACAACATGGGAGCATCTGCAGCCGAACTAAGTGAAAAACCTGTATCTCGACATAGCTGTGTTCTACTCCACATTATAACCCATCTGCCTTCAAAGCTAGAGTGACCAGGCATCTTCTGGGCACGCTCGTTCCATATCATGGACCTCAACTATCGCTTTCCTTCAGGCGAGATCGAGGTCAAGTGAAGGGTCAAACTGCAAAAAAAAAAACAGCTTCACACCACGCTGATAACTTGAAAATGATAATAGACTGATTTTTTTTTTGCCAAAATGTTCAATTTTTCTAATTCTTACAGAATATTTATGAACATACTGTATTTTCTAACATACTGTGACAACTACAAAGTACATTACCTACGCGATCAAAATGTAGGGAACACCTGATTTTTTTGTTCATATTACAGAGTTGGTCCCCCAGTAAAAGCTGTATATTTTCATGACTAACAAACTGTATATTAGCCTGTACCTTATATCAGGGCCGGATTAGCCTCGTAGCAAGTATAGCAAATGCTATATGCCCCGAGCTTTGGGGGGCCCCGGGGTTGAAAAAAAAGCAAGTTTTGTTTATCACCGGACCAATGGAATATTATGTTTGAACGGTCAAAAGAAATCTAACTTCTCAATTCAATTCAAAATATTTTATTTCACATAAACCTACAAGGGCACTTATGAAACGTCAGAAGCTAGGTGCACGGTTCCAATTGGTCGCTTCCTATGGAGAAGAGCTGGCAAGAAACTCCACGGTTCCCACGGTTCTCTGAGGCGGGATGCTGAAATTTTCGACATCTAATTTAATCAATTTCTTTTTTCTTCTATTTTCTTGTATGTCAGACAAAGCAACTCCCATTTCTGTTTGAATAATCGAATGAACCTCTCAGGGGCCCCCGTGCTTAAAAATTTAGAGGTCGCTTCACTCCCTCCTGCATTTTAATTTCCCTTACCTAGTTCTTAATCTTTTTTGCGTAAGTCGACAAAGTATCTCCTATTTCAGTATGAATGGTCAAAACAAAACCTTATATAACCAAGGAGCTAAAATTTTCAAGACAATTCTCCATTACGGCTACAGGCCCCACGCTGGCTTAATACGGCACTGCCTCATATTGTCATTCATAATGCTTGCGGAAACTTATTCCGACTAAGCTTATCCAATCAAAGACAGAAAATTATCCCATCTGAAAATCATTATTCACTTTATAGGCAATTATTTAGTTACTTGAGGGCCACAACTAAATAGACATAGAGTTAAATAATTAATTAATAGTAGCATAGTTAGTTAATAGAGTAAGCATACACGCGTAGGCACTCGTACGCGTAGTAACGAAGGTTGAAATAGAATCAAGGCTATAAAAATATGTCTGCCCGAAAAATCCACAACTGAATATGCTAAAATATACCAAAGCAAAAGAAAGTAAATTCTAAAATTTATTGTATTTACACTCCGGCTGATGAGCTGAGTACAAAAGGATACGTGTTTTACGAAATTAAACTTTTATTAGTTCCTAATCGACTATTTCTATTTTATACTCATGTTTGCATATTATGTACTAAGTTATACCTATTTTGTTTTCTGCTTCCCTACTCTAGTCTTTGCATGCACGTGTTTCTGTGACAAATAAATCTATTTTTCTTTCTTTCTTTCTAATCTTTTCCAACTGACGGCTGTCAGAAACACATTCTCTCGGTGGCGGGAATATAATTAAAATGTTTTTATAGTAATTTATGTTTGCTCATAAATGTAGGAATTCTTAAAAAAATACTAAGTATTTATTATTTCCGTACGATTTGTTTACACGCCTAGTATCAAATTTTTGAAAGAGATAATATAGGTCAAACTCGGGAACAATCTACACTGCACTAGCGCGTGCGCTTATAAACAACGTTTATTCTAATAATAAAGAATTGAAAATATTAATTAAAAGTTACTTTTATTTAAAATAATAATCGAAATTACTATCACGCAGATGGATTGTCGAATCCGCTGTTTTAGATGTAAGGTTTGTAGAGTTGGACTTGGCTCTTAGCTCTACATTAGATCCTGATAACTTTTCATCAGTGAAAGCTTTTTCTAAGTCTTGGCAACCTACTTTACATAAAATGTTTTTGGTGCGTTTTCATTACGTTTTGTAGGGTGCGCTATTTCTTTTTATTTTAGCGTTGATATTGTAATGACCTATTATCCGTAAGAAATACAGACTTGCACCTCCATTTATGGGGGTTGGAGGGTAAAAGATACAAATTTCAAATTATTTTTGAAGTTTGTGTGCAAATCCTAGCTTGCATACCAAATTTCAGCTTTCTAGGAAATCTAGAAGTGCCCTAGAGGTTTTGATGGGTGCGAACATCGTTCAGCTGTTTTACATAACGGAGCTGTTTTGTAAAACAGCGGATTCGACAGTCCATCTGCGGCAACTACACTAGGCTATAGCCCTTATAGGCTAGTCTAACAAAGTCTCTAAAATATGCTAGCTTGGAACCTTCGCACCACCTAATTGTTTGATATGTTATATTTTTCAATGAAAACTTGATAAAAATATCCCTCTAAGATATGTGAAGAAGTCTTTATTATTTCTTTCCTTATTAAGTCTTCTTCATTCCAGTTCTTCACAAAGGCTACGCTCCCGAGGTCCGTGTGACTCGCAGCTGCGGCTGGGTGCGCCACCACAGGGCTTGCTACAAGGCTGACAACGAGGACCACCTGGAGACCGTCTGCCAATGCTTCGACAATGAGTGCAATGCTGCCGTCCCGCTGAAGAGTGTGGTCGTGATGGTAGTCGGTGTGTTAGGGGTGATGATGTGTTTGTGATTAAATGTGACAGTATTATTTTGTTTTATTGTTTTATTTATGTTCCCAAAATTTAGAAGAACCTGACAAACTACCTGCACGATTTCCATATAAAAACCAACTGTCGTACGTTAGTCTCGCAAAATCTCGAAAAGGGTTCGACCGATTGTGATGAAACTTCGGTAAGTAGTTGTGCGCGCCGGAGAAGATTCCGGACAAAAAAAAAATGGTATTGGGAACGAATGCCAGGCATTAGCTAGTTCTAAATAAAAGCTATATGGAAAATAATTTACAAACAAAATTAAATAAATAGATACTTTTTAAACTATCTACACTTAAGCTAAGATTTCCTAAGACTGTGGTGGCCACTGCATAGCGTCCGCAATTAACCTGTGATAGGTAAAAAGCTTCTTCAAATTTGGGTATCAACAGCTGTCTAGCCTAGCCAACGTTATGATAAAGGGCTCTATAAGCTACTGCGGGAGTCCTACGACCTTCCAAAATATGCTGCGCTATGGCTACGAGTCACGGGTAGATTCTAGCACCGAAGAGAAATGTATACAGGATTATTGGTTATAATTATGTCGTTAATGCCTGACATGTAAGAGAGGTCATTTGCAACCAAATGACCCTCCTGACCCTTATGCCAATGTCAACCATTTTCGAGTAATTTGCCACTTTAAATTTTTTATAAAAATATAAAATGTCAAAAGACTTGAAAATTGTTGGCATTTGCAGAGGAGTTAAGGCTCTTTCAAACAGGCGCGACACGCGACGCGACACAAAGACACCGCTCGTCGCGCGACGAGCGGTGTCTTTGTGTCGCGTCGCGTGTCGCGCCTGTTTGAAAGAGCCTTTAAAAGGGGTCATTTGGCTGTAAATGACCTCTCCTACATCCCCATAATGAATTGCCGACATATAGCCAATACCCCTGTATAAGGATCACAGATGGTTATTACAAATCTGGGTGTCTCTTTGTGTATGAGAAATCGTTTCTAGAAAATGCAGTACTTTACAGGTGAAACACTAATAGTGGGACGAGGTTTTCACAAAGGAACACTACCTTTCATGAATACCTACTATTAATCAAAACTACCATAAAATGTTCAAACAGTTAGCTATTTACATACCACTGCTAGTTACCCACATACTGTATTGTGTTAAGCGCATTGTCTGATCTGCAACAAACCCAGTATTCAAGCTACAACAAAGCTTAAACAATCATTATCCGACTGTGACAAAAAAGCGGAAACTCGGTCAGACAGACCACTGCTTCCTGCCATAATTTAGACCTCATTGTAAATGAAGTACCAACGTGAGTAATGTAATTATTGATGTAGCCTCAGATGGCATTGACCCAGTCAATCCGCTGTGTGAATTGATAAACGCTAGAACATACTAGTTATCTCTTCATCAGCTGCAAAAACCGTGACATTCTTGGGCCATTGTCAGTGAATACTTTACTTAATCAGAAACCAGAAAAACTTACTATACAATCATTCAAAATATAATATGTCTTTGTTTTTAAGACAATACAGTTATTTGTTATTGAAATTCTTTAATAATTAGGTTTGAAAAATTATTCACCAATGTTCATAAAATAATAATAATAAACAATTGAAGACCGCGCCATCTATGTACATAACACCGCACTACATAGCTGCAAGTGTGTTAGGTAGAAGTTGGATGTTGCGCCATCTATGCATAGATGGCGCTTAACAGAACTTAATGAAATACGATCAGATATTTGGGCACTTTTAATTAATTTATGATGTCTTAGAAATAAAAATTCGTAATAAAATATCGAGAAAATGAGTATACAGTTAGAAACAATGATTAGAAAAGTAATATAATAACACTACAGTAGAAATATTTATAATGTTTCGAATTGACTTGCTTATTTTTACTTAATTTAAAATAGTTTTGATAATGATGCTAATAAAAATCCAAAATAAAAATTTTCAATAGTGTCGGCACTTTGCCAAAATTTGTAGATAATAATCCAAAATTTGAACTATAACTTCAAGTCAGGTTGGCCGAGTGGTCTAAGGCGCCAGATTTAAGCTCTGGTTCCCGAGAGGGAGCGTGGGTTCGAACCCCACACCTGACAAATTAATTGGTATCTTAATTGATACTTTTTAGTATTTGTATTTCGTTTTATTTGTTAAACTCATTATACTAAACGAAGGTTTGAAGGTTCGTTATCACCATCGCTTCTGTAGAGCCGCGCGTCATCGGTATTTTATTTGATGACTCACAAACTGATGGATTTTGTATCTAGTATTGTTCAAGACTGGCTCTTTTCTGTCCCTTGCCTTTGGCATGACGATAGTTACTTAGTCCAAAATTGCAATCTCACAACGTACCTACTTATCTACAGTTTTAGAAATTATAGCTTCCGCCAGCGGGTTCGCCCGCGTGGATGTCGAAAATTATCCCACGGGAACATACTACCGGGATAAAAAGTACCCTATACGCTAATCCAGGTTATAAACTATATGTGTGCCAAATTTAATCCCAATCCGTTTAATCGTTTTTACGTAATTGAGTAACAAACATCAATATAATATTAGTAGGATTAGTAGAATAGTAAGAAATAGGATAATAACCTATGTTATGAATTGATAATATAGAATTCCATTGGTGAAAGAACTTTTAAAATCGGTGCAGTAGTTTTTGAGTTTATTCACACACAAGAATACAAATCTTTAAAAAAAGAGTGTTAGGTAGATACTTATTGAAGTAATTACTTCATTGTGTATTGTGTAGTGCGATATGCTGGTTGCCAATTGGTTATGTCTTGTTAGGATTGCACGTAATTTTCTTCAACTGCCTGTCTAGCCTTTTCCAACTATATTGGGGTCGGCTTCCAGTCAAACCGAATGCAGCTGAATACCAGTATTTAACATGGAGCGGCTGCCAAACTGACCTCCACAATCCAATCACTGGGTAACACGATACCCCTTGGTAAGACTGGTTGTTAGACTTTTGGGCTTCTGACTACCCGTAACGACTGTCAAAGATCTTCACCTTTAAAAAAATATTTAAAAAAAAAACAACCAATTGCGAGTCGGACTTGGTTGGTACCATTATCTATAAAAACGGCATAAAAATCACGTTTGTTGTATGGGAGCCCCCTTAAATATTTATTTTATTCTGTTTTTTTAATATTTGTTGTTATAACGGCAACAGAAATGCATCATCTGTGAAAATTTCAACTGTCTAACTATCACGGTTCATGAGATACAGCCTGGTGACAGCCGGACAGACAGACGGACGGACAGCGGAGTCTTAGTCATAGGGTCCCGTTTTACCCTTTGGGTACGGAACCGTAAAAAAACAGAAAGCATAATACTTCACATAAGTAGTTGAAATAGGTACCTATAATCGTTTGTACGATGTTCGTAGGTATCTACAGCTGAACACACAAGCACCTACTTTCATGATAGGATACAGAGTAGCCCATGAATGTACCTAGAAATAGGTAGGTATCGATTTTAGTTCCAAATTCCAATTAACTAGAGTTCGTTGTCATTGGCCAAGGTTAAATTTAACAATAGAAGGTTAACTGCCTGACGGTGTCGACCCCACCCTCTTTCACCTTTCAGTCACCACCCCCTTGGCATTTACCTGGGTAGGTAAGTGGGATGAGAGAAGACTTTTTTTGATAGAAGTAAAATAGTTAGAGTTTAGTGAAATGTTCTAGAAAATTTACATTCGCAAGTTAGATAAAATTATAAATGAAAACAATCCTTTATCGATAGAAACTACCTACAAGCTATTTTAAGAGGGTTATTGGTGATTCGCCCGAATTTATTCACCCGAAACGGGCGAATCGACTCTTTTAAATAATACATTTTTTTCTTGAGGCGAAGTTAATTTTCAAAAAAATTCGAATGAATCACCAATAAGGCTTTTAAGAGGCACCTTTAGACAGCAGCTTTATATATTAGGTAGGTACCTACTTGTAAAAATAAGGTACCTATGCACCTTTAGGTAGGTAAGTAGGTAGGTTAGGTTAGTTTCACAATCCAGGAAATAAGCCTATCACCCTTGACAGCTAGGATTACAGTTACAAGAAATACCCTTCGCTTCATACACCTGAAAGAAAGAAAGAAACAGAAGAAAAAACGTTTATTTGCGGTAAACATGACGCAAAAAAAAGTTTAAAAGAAGCATGCGTCACATCCACGCAAATCGGCTATCGCTCAGCATTATGCTACGACCCTATGCAAGACAGAGCCCCAGCGCTGGTTTTCAGCCACAGCCGGCGCCGACGTAATGACGTCGACCGGTGCAGCAAACAAATATTTAGACGGTGTACCAGTACAGCGTACTTAAAAAAAAAAAATATTCCTAATTTATTCCACCTCCCTAACATACATTATAAGCCTACATAAACTCACGGCTTATTCCCATGGGGCACAGAATAAATCATAAAATATTAAACGAGCAATATTTGTTTGTATATATATTTGTACTCACGTTCTCAAAATCGGCTCTAACAATGTCGATATATAGGTTTATGGGGTGAAAAATCGATCTAGCTAAGTCTCATATCTGGAAAAATTAGTTTTCTCCGTATTTTCACCCGAGCAGAGCTCGGTCGCCCAAAGTTTAGAACAATATAAATAATGACATGAGAATAATGTCGTTAGAATAATGACATGGCAGAATGGAATTAGTAAGTACCTACTATCATGGCAGCATGGAATAAGTAAGTACTGCACATGGATTAGTATGAACTTTCCTATACTACATTCTCTATTTTCACCAGAGCAGAGCTCGGTCACCCAGGTACTAATAGTACCCACTTATTAACGTTATGAGGCAGGATCCGCACTTACTCCTGTTTACGTTAATTCCTGCACCCTAATTGTTTAACACACTAACAATAATAATCTGAATAATTTTGAACGATATTGCTAATCCATTGCCTCATACTATCGAAAAATTTGTCTGCTCAACAACGTAAATAACGCAATTAATGTTTTTGAACTGTCAAAATAAAACAGATTGTGATTGATCGTGTCTTATGCAATTAGAGTAACGCACGCCGGTTGTGAGTACTACGCACCTGATCTTTCTGAAGAGCGTCACCAATAATCCTCCCTAAATCCACTAAACACCTAAATCTACCATAACAAACCCTTGACCTAAACATCCATACAACCGGACTGCAAAACAGCTTACTAATCTAATAATCGCACAAACACAATCACATCTACTGCGCAGTATCACTTGCAATGTTATGTAAACAATCTCTTCGGAAAGTTACTAGAAAACCCTGGAACACTCCTTATCGCCTAACTTAACACCGTCAAGCTAAAATTAACCTTAAAATTTGTACACAAAGTTTTTTTCAGCTTAAAAGATGGTAGGATTATTTTGAATCACACACACATTCATACATTCATTTGATTCAGTGGTAACACACACATGTATAGGTTTAAGTGTGTGTGTTTTGATTGTGTGTGTAATGTTAATGTGTGTGTGCCCTCAGAGAAAATGGTCACTTCAATGTTTTTCAATCGGGTACTTATTTATAAATTAAATAAAAGTAATGACAAAGGTGGACTTAACAATACCTTGAAATATCTTCATTTATTTGTGTGTTTTTTGTATAGTTATTATTATTTGGTAAGACACACTAGCAGCTAATAAACTGATGCGTATGTTTCAAATAGCTTGGAGATATTGAAGTTTAGTGAGCGAGCCGTGACAACATTTTCCGGGAGCTTATTCCATGCTATTTCAATTCGATTAGGCAAGAATTGTTTCAAAGGCTTTTTCTTTAGCGATTTTTCCCATAGCTTTAGGGCAGGGGTTCCCAACCTTTTAACATACGCGCCACCCTAACTTTCTTTTAAAATCACTACGCCCCTGAGTTACTTAGTCGACATAAGCAGAAAAGCATAAGAATCCGGTTGGGAATTCCTGTTTTAGAAAGTATCCATGCCAAATGTTTGTTGGCATTCAGTGTGTAAAGGTTTTGAAGACTATAAGGTTATAAATGAATGGTCTAAGTTACACGCGCCCCTTCACTAAATTTACTTATAGAAGGTATCTAAAAAACGGATGTAAGTGGAAACACCGGAAAGAGACGCCCTCGAAGGACACACGGACCTTATTAGTAACGTTCTTCAAAAAGTTCAGGCTGCATATTTCTATGGGGTGCATATTATGCTCGCAACGCGGCATGTAGGTGTACAAAAGTCGTTGGCTCATAGCAGGTGGCGGTCTGTAGTTACTGCCTACCCCTTGAGACAAAAACGTTAGTTTTTGTGTACATAAAACATGGTAGATATGACGTGAAGACCCCTTTTTATACACAACAGATGTCACAAGTGTAAAATTACTGTTTATTATTCGTTAATTAGGTACCTATCGATACTGATGAAACCCAGCCATGTCGCACATGTAGTTTGTGTGTGACTCGATCACGTGTTTTCAATGTATGCCTGAAGGAAAAATAATAAAATTTCTGTGTATTACATTCCTGTAGGCACAGACTACATATTTAATATTTTGCCATAACTTTACACTTTGATATTATTTGTCAATGATTATGATACTTAGATTATTTTGATATTATTTGTCAATGATTATGATACTTAGATTATTTTGATATTATTTATCATTGATTATGATACTTTGATTATTTTGATATTATTTATAATTGATTATGATACTTTGATTATTTTGATATTATTTATCATTGATTATGATACGATAATAGGAAATGACCAATTGGAACCGTGCACCTAGCTCCTGACGTTTCATAAGTGCCCATGTAGGTTTATGTGAAATAAAAATATTTTGAATTGAATTTTGAATACTTAGATTATTTCGTTATTGTCTGTCCATGGTTACAGAACTAGATACTATTTATATAACGTGTAGGTAAATAAGCATTTATCCCTGTTTACATACTTATCTACTATCTTATCTTATTTGATATATTTAATCTAATTTTAATCCTACCTCTCTACAAAACGGAAATATTCCGGAATCAAATACAAAAATGACGAAATAGGTATTCATTTTTATTATAATCATAAATATGTGCTACTAGCTTTCACCTGCAGCTTTGCTCGAGTGGATGTCAGTAATTATCCCACGGGTACGTATTACCAGGATAAAAAGTATTCTATTTGTTAATCCAGGTTATAAACTACCTTTGTGCCAAACATCCAAATCCGTTTAGCCGTTATTGCGTGATTGAGTAACAAACATCCAAACATACAAACTTCCACATTTAGGATTATAATAATATGTATTATAAGTAGGACTAGATGCCCTTGGTCCCACTACAAATAAAAAATTTCTTTTTTTTCTTATTATTTTTAAGACCTGTATAATTCTACACTCATGTTTTACAAAATAAATATCTTGTATCTTGTATCTTAAATGTGTTTAGTTACGAAAAATATTAACAAAAATAATCGAAATCAGTTCAGTATTTTAGTCATAAATGCCACCCACACATACGAACAGACACAAACTTACCCATTATTAGATGTGTGTTGTAGATTATTTAAAAAGCAAGTAATTACTGATAATGACAGCACATCAGCTGATACAATTACATCCAAGTATGTACATAGCTATCTGCTATGTATGCGTGGTGCTAATACATACCTATGTAGTCAATGCCTATTTAGCCTGAAGGAAGGTCATGACGTATTGGTGCCATAGCCACAAAATTATCGACTTTCTATATTTAGAAATGATGAAATTCTTGTACCCAGAACGCTGTATTAACTTCACTGTAAGCAGTTTACAAAACTGTAAACAAGACATTATTCGCTCTTTCGATAAAGAGCTAGTTAAATAAACACATGTTTTTCATAATGGATATAAACATGTTTTGACACTGACAGCTACAAAATAAAGTAGATAGGAAAGTACGACTATATGCAAAACTATAATGAAAACCCTAAATAAATAAAATAATCAATTTTATACTTAAAAAAACATACATAAAGTGCACAAGGATTATAGAAATATTGTAGAATAGAGTCACAGGGCGAACAAATAAAAATAAAATGCCAATATGAGTGGCCAATTCTCCACAAACAATTGTTGTACCAATATACTTTTCTGATTTATTGCATGCCTCTGGCAATAATAACCTATCTATATGTCGCAGTAAAATGGTCACAGCCCGTGATTTAATACCGTAATGTATGAAAGGGGTTCATAACTGTCTTACTAGGAATATAACTATGATACGAGAACGATCTAGTAATATAACTATTATGCCATTCCGACCCAATAGGTTAGGTTAGAACTCTGACCATAGCAGTGGTATAGTAATATCCCTAGGGATATAACCATCTTACTGCGACATATATATTAAAACATTACGTCGGTGATCAGATCACTCGCCATGGTGAGCAAACTGATTGTTTTTGCTACCCAATATCATAAAAGTTGTTACCAATATCTATATATAATAGGCATACTTTAATTACAGAAAAGGACAGAAAAGGCGGAATAAATATTAATTTTAATTAGATTGATCCCATAATCAGTTAACAGTTCAAGTTTCGTTCTCACTAATAGCTATGTGGCACACAATTCGTTTTATCTTCACGTTCTACTGCAGAGAGGGGGAGAACAGTACTGTCTGCCATATCTACACAGCTGCCTAGTAAACACGTGAAGCCGTGCTCGGTGATAGGGTAAAACGTGACCATTGTTGGGTGGATAAAAATAGCGACTACCTAACTTGGTTACTTAGAAATTTAGAATTACCCACTAAACCGCCGCACGCCGCCGGTGCGGCCCATACCCGTTTGCTTACAGAAATTCTAGAAACATGTGCCTACTGCATTTATTAACTGACAGTCCGAACACAGCCTTTTTGGAGAATATTAACTGGGTTGTGAAGGTCAGATAGGCAGTCGCTTCATGTAGATAAAATACGGGTATTCAGCTGCATCCGGTTAGACTGCAAGTCAACTCCAAAATAGTTGGGAAAAGGCAAGCAGATGATGATGTAGTTACTTACATTACATAGGAAAAACCATATCTAATTAATAGCTGCACGAATAGCTATCGGCTTTTTCGTTTAAATTCACCAACGATTGTGTTATTCTGTACACGGTATACAAAATACTTAAATCGATAGAAGCACAAAAGGACAATTTAATAAAGCTTTATGTAAAAGGTTGATTTTGGAAATTAAAAAACGTTTCTTCGATTAAATAACGTCATCATTCGTGATAGGCCGTGTTGCACCATTATGGCGCATTGGGTGCATGTACCCGGTGCGTCTGTCTGGTGAGTGCAACTGATTTATAAATATTTTGTATTACATCAGTTACTAACATAGCTTATAAGTAGTGTGTATTACTAACATCATTTGGACGGAAAAGTCTGAAATAAAGCTTTTATGTTTTATTTTTACAACCAGTCTCGGATAGAAAAGTGTGATGTGTGTGCACCAGTGAATGTGTATAGATCAACTATCCATCCTCGCAGGAGAAGCTTAACCTCCCTTGATAATTTCAATGTTTGTAAAACAATAAACTTTTCTAATAATACAGAGTTGTTTTATTTACATAACACGTTACCTTCTGCGCGTTATTTCTCGATAGTTTGACATGTTATTATCTGACGATAACGACTGGCGACTGAAATGGGACGATACTTATCTCTATGTACATAATATGTTTTTGTATTATTATCGTTTTGTTGCATCTGCAAGGTCGTCGCCAGGTGAAATAGGACTTTGAACCTGACTGAAGGACGGTACCTAGGTAACGAAAGGGGGGGGGGGGGGGGGTTTCGGTATCGTAAGTAGAAACCGAAATTTTTAAAACACCAGATGACACCACACCCAAATAAATTAGACTTTCAACTTTTGACGTTGAGTCGAGACGAGTAAGGCATTAATTTAGCTTAGCTAAGCTTAAAGCTTTGTGCAGACTGGCGCGACTCTAACAAAACAATTTCTAAAAAAACACGGTAGCACAATTACCGGTGTCGCATCGCGCCCGTCTACACGATGCTAGTCGCTTAGTAAATAGAAATAGATGATATTTATTGTCCAGATAGTACAGTAAGCAGGTTCACAGGTTAACCGAAAGTTGAGACGATTTGAGTAGTTTAAAATATTTCCTACAGCTAGGTTACAATATATATTATTTGCAAGTAAGCCCCCAAAATAGTCTGTATCTTGGGGTTCGAGTGTTAGTGAAAACGGACATTAATTGCACACAACAATTGCAGTACAATATTGGTACAACTATATCGATATCTACTGACAAATATTTCCGGTGAGGACCTAAGATCACGTCCGGTGAAAATTAAGTGCATGTAAAACAAAATTAACAAATGATTCTCATAATAGTTAATTCTAGAGAATAATTGTGTAACCGAAATAAGTTCCTCACTAAATAATTAACTTTAATACCTACACTTTTCCTTGCAAAGTGAAAGTCAAAGTCAAATCATTTATTTCAAATAGGCCCATGTATGGCACTTTTGAACGTCAAAATTTACAAAATAATATAATTGATTCTAGTCGCCCCTTCCAAAAGGTAGTTTTCGTATGGAGACTACTTTGCTACGCGGGCCTACGGCGTAGCACAAAATACTCCATTATTTTCATCTAGATTCCATTTTATTCCCAACACGCCATTAGCAAGGCAGGGTAGGGCTTCCAAAATCGATACTGTCTACGTAACTGACTCGCCTGTCATTCGCAGGAGGGTGGGCAGTTGTGTAGGTGTAGCGGGACTCTACTGAAAACTTTCCATTGTTGTGACAATATGAAAATGTCAAAGTCATTTATATGCTTTAAATGCGAAGGTGTTATTATATAAGTATTATTGTGAAATGACACACTTGGCCGTATTTTGGCATGCAAATATTAATAGTAAGGCTTCAAAGCAATTATCTCTAACTATAGTGGAAAATATTTACTAGACATGAAATTATTTAAAGTAAATCAATCTTCAATTTATACAACACAACTAATTTTAAAAAAATACGTGATACATTTGGCACAACATAAAAATAACAGCACAAAATTATATCTACAATCAGAGACTTTAATATATTCTAGTCTATTCTACAGTGTATTCCTGTAATGATAGGACCGACAAGAAGTTTTTTTTTTTAGAAAATCACTTATTGAATAATAACTATGTGAAATAAGCCATTTTTTTAGTACTACGCAGAATTTTCTGTAAGCAAGTTATAAAATGGTTCTGTAAACAAAAGATGATTATATTTATTGACCAAGTCGGGGTAATTGCGAAACACACATAAAATGACAACTGATTGCAATGGATTATTTACGTTGTAGAACAGACGATTTTTTCAAACAATGGATGAAGCAATGGACTAGCAATATCCTTCAAAACCCTCGGATTGTGATTGAAAGTGTGTTACGCAATTGGAGTACTGCTTTCTGAATCAGGCCCTTGATCCAACCACCTAACGAGAGTCTCGAGAGATGTTCGTCGAGGCTTTCTGCCATCAGGCCATTAGCCGTTACGAAAACCGGCACAATGACAGCCGAGCAGACATTCCACATGTCAACAACCTCGTGTGCTAAGCCAAGATATTTGTTTCTCTTTCTCAGCTTTCACGACGTTCTCGTCATGTGGAATTGTAACACCGACTATGATTGGGCGGTGCGTTTATTGATCTATCACCACTATATCAGGTTTATTGGCGATATTGTCGCCAATAAACCTGTCCTGTCAGTCATGATAGATCGATCCCAGTACAGCGTAACATGTTCATTTTCGAGAACTGAGACATCTACGACGATATCATTCACACCGGCATCAGGCTAATAAGAGCCGCAAGCTCCTTTAAAAGTGACTCACCAGCTTCCCCGGCGCCTGTACTCTATATGTTTTTTAAATACTGAGGAGCCAGAGCGTCGAGGTCGCCGGTGGAACCATTTGGGAAGGAGTTCACGGCAGTAATTGTAAACATGCATCAAACAATTAATTAATATTGTAATTGCAAAGTTTTACAAGCACAATTAATTAATTGTTAATTGTTTATCTTGCAATTACAATTAATTATTTTAATTGTTAACTGTAATTAAATCTGGCAGTTTAATTATTAATGGTTTTCACAGTACATTTTTGCCAAACACTGCTTGGTGACAGATTGACGGAGGTGGCGCATTGCCGCAGACGCGTGGGCCTATGGCGCCGCAAGTCTGCGCCGGTGCGAGCTGCGTTCTTTTTCTTTTTTCTATTTGTCAAAAATTGTTAAATTATTATTAAATTATTTTTTAATCTTGCAAATCTTTTAAGCAGAACTCAAGGAGTATGGAGGTTTTGTAGCCGATATCACTGACGCTCTACGTTTGCAAGGTTGTTTTGTTTGTTTGTCTAAGTTTCCGAAATAACAAATCTGTAGTTTTATGTTGATTTGTTTATATTCCACGACGGTTCAGTAACTGTAGAAAGAAAAGCCCTAATGGCAAGTAGTAAGGTACCAAGGCTCAGAGTATCACACATGGACGCATAAAAATTAATTATTATTTTGAAATTCAGATTTTTATTGAGAAAAATATCAACCGCGTTCAGGTATTCTATATTTATTGTTATGATTAGCTGACGTGTTTGTGTCACATTATAGTTAGAGCACTTTCGAATCAAACGTAGTATTTTCTACATATGTACTAATGTAACTAATATATATTGTAGTAATGAATGTTTGTTTGTAGGAAAAATTCTAAATAGATTTAAATAAATTTCTAGTTTTATCAACCTTTTTGATAAGCTGCTTAAGACAGGGCCAGTTAGATTACTCTTCAAATGGATTTGAGTTACTCCCCAAAGTTTTTACGAGCACTTCTGGCCAAGGTCTAGTATATTATACCTAATTCTTAGACCTACTTAGCTTACACCTGTCTAGACTTCACTATGAACCTGAATACTCTTACAGATGGTTACAAAATACTCCTGGGGTTTTGAGGATTTACTGGAACCTTCTAGACGCGTCCGTCGCGGTCGGTAAGTCAAGCAAGTCTTCTGAAAACGTCAACATCTTCCAAAGGCATCAGTTTCATTAGACACTGTTACTCTTTATCTCGAATTCGAATTTTATAAAGCAACCCAAATTGCAGACTTATTTTAAATCATGGGAATTCCCACACACAGACAACCGCTGTATAAAAAAACTACCAAACACAAACGTGTGACACGTGTGTGTTTTGTTTTGACGCGTTCCAATCGCACACAGGGAAACATTTCGCACACAAACAACGATAACCTACAAATGAACACACAGCATAGACGTGCACGTTTTCCGTTGTATCGGTATGACGCACGTGCAGGGGCGGGCGAGTGTGCGCGGGGCGAGGCAAAACGGAATGGACGGTTTATATAGGACGCGAGCACGCAAACGAAACCAGTTTGATTCGCGAAGTAAACAAACAAACACCTTCGAAAAAGCATCACAATTTGTTACGCCGGCTGATAGCCAAGATGGGTACGTTCACCTTTTTATACTTTATCATCAATTCATCATCGTAGCATTGACCTTTGTTTACATTTAGCCTATATTTACATCCACCCCAAAATATCAACCTAATTCCCAGAAAAAAATATCTCTACTTCCGATAATTCCGAATTTATCAAAGCTTGCCATATTTCCGATTGATCTTCAATTGTTACTCAGACCCTTTCGAAGAATGACACGATACTATTATCAGCTGTTTATTGAATTAGTCCCCACTTCAACTGCACTGTTATTTATCTTGTCAATACTGCCCATCACTCAATTTATTCTACATACATATATTTTGTACTGTTTGATTTATTTGCTTGAACAAGAGCATTATATTTGGGCCTAATATAAACCTTATCTATAGTTGTTCATTTCGTGGCATAGTAACGGCTTTTCCTGTAATCTGTATTTGGGCACTATTATTTCCCCAGTCAAGAGGTAAAAACCATATTTGGCAGGCGTTAGCAATTTATAGTTTTATTAATTTCGCTTTCTCTCTTTTGAAGTTTTCCCTTTATTTCCGTACCCGAAGGGTGAAAAACGGAATTAAGCCTCCACAGTCCATCCGTCCGTCTGTCCGTCTGTCTGTCAGCAGGCTGCATCTCATAAACCGTAATAGGTAGACAATTTATATTTTCATAGATTGTATATTTCAACATAAAAATGAGTTAATAAATCATTTAAAGGGGGTCCCACTTGGCCAGTTTTATTATTTGATAATTACTTTTCCTGTGTCTTAAAGAATTCTATGTTTGAATAATAAACTCCATTCGTCTTGAAAGGGCTTTAATCATCATAATTAAAGCACGAAAATTCGATCTCATTAAAGAAATTGCACCATATTCGTTTATGGTGCTATGCGTCATTCAGGCAGGTACCTACATAATGGCGTCCTCGCGTGCCCTGTCTAGACTTAATTAAATTAACTTCTATTGTCTAACCTCCCCTTCAATCTAGGGAGTAGACACACCTCTATTTGCTGGATTTCAGTGGTAGTCATGGTAAACTTTCAAATGGTTATTTGCTTAAAAATCATGAATTCTATTTATAGAGTTGCCATCTTTTAAACGAAATCTGAATCTTTAAACTCGGCCCAAATAAAAAACCAAGAAATAGCACTGCGAATAATACAGTGAAGCATGCTAAAACTACACCTCCGCTCTGTGTATACACGCTCACACGCACACATTTACAATCAAACTACACCTCACTATGTGCACACATGTTTACGAAACCGCCTTTACATCACTGTTTGTAACGCTGTTTTGGTTTTTTATGTCGTCTGAATCTTCAAACATTTAATTCTTTGCAAAAAATGTGGAATCTAATTTTAAACCGGCTGCCTGGTCCAAACACGTCTTTCCAATCAAGTCTGTTTCCATTCACGTTTTACGAAAACACTCTTCGCCGTCTTTTGATGTTACCAAAAATAAATTGTAGAAGGTCGAGACAAACGTCGGCTAAATCAGAAACGACTTTAACCATTCCTGGCTTTGCACCATATTCGTTAATAGTGCCATAAAGATATTGAGTGACGTGGATGTCAACCGTTTTAGTTATGTCCCTACTTCCGACATATGGCCCTGGCCGGTGAGTCATCCGGTTTCCAATTACGGGTTGTTAGGTGTGTTTGTGAAGTTCGTCACTGTGCTCAATTAGCATATTAGCAATTCTCGGAGGTTGGCCTTTATGACGTAGATTACCTACCCACACTCCTTGTGTAACATTAGTTGATACTCAGAAGAGACACTTTCGATTCGATGCATAATCACTGTTAGTAACCGCATTGTATGGTTATGACGCAACAATTGGGCAGCTTATCGTCTTTCATTGTCAATGGCACGAGAGGAATTTATGTTTTATCGTGAGTTGTTATTGACTACCACGTTTCTTGTTTTTGTTTTTAATTTAAACTGACATCAAAATGATCTACCATTCATCTGCAATCGCTTATCATAGATTCATGAATGCCCTACCACTTGACAATATTTAACCTGATTATTTCTTTGTTACAGATATGTTAAATATAAAACCGTTAAGTAAGGATTTAGAGTGGTCTCTGGATGCGTCCGCGGGGGCGGGCATGGAGACCACTGGTGCGGGCGGGACCGACGCGTCCGCCGCGCCGCTAGCATGCTCATCGAGCGAGGAGCGCGCCCTACGCCGCGTTGTGGGTCGCTGGGGCACCGAGTGGTTGAGCTGACTCGGCTCCGACACACGCGCCGCCGGCAGCTGGCCTGCCGACCACCCCCTCCCGCCACCCCGGTGGGGGGCCCCCCGCCCCGCCCTGCGACTCACCCTCCAACGCTACGAGGACCTGGTCGCTAGGGCGGAGGCGCTGTTGAGCCGTCTCGTCGTCTCGGAGAATTATGACTCCATCAATAACTTCATTTCCCTGTACGATGCCTACATGGCAGCCCCGGACGCGACTCTTCAGGAGTACTTCCCGAAGTACAACCCGCCCATCCGTCCCCACAAGCATACGTGCGTCGGTCTGGCCATGGAAGTCGAGAAACTGCTCAAAGGTTTGGAGAAGGACTTCCCTGGCATCTCAAAGTCCATGATGATTGTATCGTGTGACGAGAACATCCAAGATCTAGTGGACTACGCAACATCCAGTCCTGGACCCCAAGGGTTCTTGATCGAGAATGAGAAGGACCACGTGATGCTTGCTATCAACGTGAAGGTGGACGGAAGGCCTGGCATGTTCCTGTCAGATCTGGGTTACCACATCGCTCGCGTCGTCACTGTTATGGCTGATCGTTGCTACCCCCATACTGGTAAGTCTTGAATACACCCATTTGGGTCTATGTATATCAAAACCGAATAAAAAATCTTCAACATTTTTTTGGTCCAAATTTTATTATTAATTTCGGTTTGCTAACATCATAATTTCCTCACAGGTTGGTTCACCCAATCGGACGAGCCTCACTGCCGCAAGGAGTACAACTACCAGTTCAATACGCTGAACAGCAACTATATCGAATGGCATGAGCGCGAGACCAGGGGCGCCGTGATGAAGGAGCGCCTGTCACTCATCTACGTCGCTAAGGCGTATTTGACAGCTGTCAGTGTCACCGAGAAGAGGAACATCGTTTGGGACTCAAGGTTGGTACCTACTTTGACAATTATGAAAGAGTCACTCAGTCTTTTTTTCAAGACTTTGGGGTCATGTTGGTCCAGTATATTTTCTTGATATTGATGAATTTACGAGGCGTCTGCTATTTGGACCTTTTAAAGTACTTTTTAGTTACTGATTGCTTATGACAATATCTTTTAGCATGTCCTATGTACTAAGGCGCCATTTTGATAAAATTGTGGAAAAACACTTGATTTGAAAATAGGATTAAAAGTATACTGTTATCTAGGTACTCGTTATAATCAGATGAGTAACGCAATAAACGATATCTCTATGATAACAGTCAATATACTCAGAAAACAATAGTGTGTGTATCTTGAAGATTATTACTTATCTCATAACACATTATTTAGGTACTGTCTCTTTATTAAAGCTTATAGAATATTTTATAACCATAATGCTATGTCAACAAAACAAGGCTAAACAATATATGCTTATTAAAATAAATAAAATATTGAATAAGCTTTGATAAACCTATTTATTTCTTGTTCTTAAATTAATTAGGGCACATCATCTATCATGTGTGTCGAATCTAAATAAGGCTATAATACAATTAGGACTCTGGTAGTTGTTAGCCATGACAGGAAACATCTGATTAACATTGTACCAGGAAATTATAACTGGTAAGTAATAATTTATAAAACTACTTATATAACACGATGCAACATTGTGATTCATGCAAAAGTAATAAGCATTTTCCCATTAAACCTTTTTTGCTGTTTGAAGCTGTGGTATAAAAAGCTGTGGCAGATAGTAATCATGGTCGTCAAGCTATTAGGAATCAAATGTAATGAAAGATGTAGTCCGGAAATTGACACCAACTTTTTTTTTTGCTAGGGAAATGATCAAATAAATTCTCCCGCTCTGGGCGGAGCGGGAGGGGGTGTCAGACTCTTATTGACTAAAACCCACCCGTGTTCCTTCAGTTGCCATATTGCCGGGGGCCACGATCTCCCTTTCGGACTTTTTCGCAGCCGCGGCACATCGGTAATTGAAACGACGATGATTATAGAAACATAGGTATGCTATAGCTATGGACTCTGGAATATTTCCGCTCCCAATGACGTCAAGTGATATAAATTCATTTCGAATATTCCATACTTTATGCCAGTGTTTTTAAAGGACCGATTCAGTCAATGAAATCGAAATTTTAAATTTCTATCTTTATATCGGTCATCTATGCGACATTAAAGTCAAAGTCAAAGTCAAAACATTTATTTCAAATAGGCCCATGTATGGCACTTTTGAACGTCAAAATTTACAGAATAATATAATTGATTCTAGTCGCCCCTTCCAAAAGGTAGTTTTCGTATGGAGAAGAATGGGCAAGAAACTCCACCGTTACTCTTTTAAAATGTTTTACAATAGTTTGTATAAGTACGTACATTACTTAAATAATTATATGTGAAGACGATGCACCTAGAATAAAATTACTATACCACAATAGGTAAAAAGAATTAAAAATGAAGCAACGACAGATAATTTAATTATATGATAGATACATGGTGCTCACATATTTACAAACATAGTAAAAGTAGACGATTTTCCTAATGTTTTTAAAATTTTCGTCAGTGTGTGAGGCAGTAATCACAGAATGTAAAATCAATGTCATATAATACAAAATTATAAATTTTGCAATTAAATTAGCAACCTGTTTGATTTTGTCTTGATTCTAAATTGTCCTATGGAGCAGGACCAGCATGTTTCCAAGCACTCTTATCTTGGATATAATCCTCTAATTTGTAATATGCTTGTTTACAAAGTGTACTTTTAATCTGAGTTTTAAATTTTCTTTCATTTAATTGCAATATGTCACAAGGTATTTTGTTGTAACATTTAACACAGTACCCCATAAAAGATGTATGTACTTTAGATAATCTGAAAAATGGTTGATCTAGTTTATCTTTATTTCTAGTATTAAAATTATGTCTATCACTTATTTTATTAAAAAGATGTGGATTTTTCCTTACGTACATAATATTTTCATAAATGAATTGGCAAGGTACCGTCATAATATTAATCCTTTTAAATAGTTTCCTGAGAGATTCGCGGCGACATAGATTATAAATGGCTCTGACAGCTCTCTTTTGTAAAATAAAGATGGATTCAATGTCAGCAGCCCGACCCCACAGTAAAATGCCATACGACATAATGCTGTGGAAGTAGCTAAAATAGACCAATCGCGCGGTTTCTACATCTGTTAACTGTCTTATCTTTCTAACAGCATAAGCGGCCGAGCTTAGCCGCCCCGCAAGAGATGTTATATGAGGTCCCCATTGTAATTTCTCGTCTAGCGTGATTCCTAGGAAAACCGTTTGATTAACAGGCAAAGGCTTTGAGACTGTCTAGCCCTAATGCTTAAGCTAAAATTTCAGCCTTCATGGATGTAGGCCAGCCGATGGCTTGATATATACAGCCAAATCTCAGCTGTTACTGCTTTTTATTTTAATTGCGCTTACCAATTTTAACACATTATTTTTCTATTATTTTCAGGAGTTTCCTCGCCAGGGATCCTAAGGGTCGTCTGACCGCAGGTATCTACTTCCCTATGAAGAAGAAGGACCAACAGTTCACCATGTTCTTCGATTCCAACAACGGCAAGCAAAGGAAGAAACTCAAGTTCGAAACCTTCTTGAAATTGCAAACGGTAATTATGACAAAATTATTCAAACTTAATGTAATCTTTTTCCGCAATTGATGCAGAATATTAATGTCATATAATATAGCCAGCCACAAATTTTGAGGATAAACCATTTATTAAGTACCCAAATAGAATGATAAATGATTTTATTTCTGTAAATAGGTTTCTGTTTTTCGGTTTCTGTAAAGTTCCATATCGTGCGTCTATAGATCTGGCTAGTAACAGGGAGATCATACCTAATATTTTATAGCAGGAGCACTTTATTTAACATATTTCAGTAATATTTTATAACTCAACGAAAATGCGGAATTCCCGCAATCAAGGTCATCGTTTCCACGGACGTCATTGCTCTGGCGTTTTGCCAAATTCGTTTTATGGAATTTGCCATTCCAGATTTTATGGAATTGAAGTTTTTTCTGAACAGTGAACGCCATTTAGTGAGCTCTTGCTGCAACAACACAAGCTAACTTGACTGAAAAATTAGTACTACTTCTAGCTCTAAAACTCAAATTCTTCTCAAATAACTTAACATAAACTGGACGGTTTTTGCAAGCATACAGCATGCATTAACTTTTAAAACTAAGGAAATATCCTAAAATCTACATACTCAACAGTCTATATTTCCAACAACGAACAACGAATTAAATGTTTCGTCGGAGATTTCAAATAAAATAAACCCTTATCACCTCACTCGAAAGACATCCACTCCAGGTCTCCTCCCCCCAACAAATCGTCAATAACTAACCCCACATTATTCTTCATTCCAGATTCCTGACGAGGTCGTAGATGAGGTCGAACAGTGCAACGACCAGCTCCGTCTGCGCGATGGTGAGCTACTGTCTATTCTGAACAAGCTGGCCACCATCATGGCCGACGAGGAATACATGGTCGAACTGCAGGACATCAACGACAAAATCGTGCAACTTTCTGCTGGAAACTAAACTAAAAACCTTTACTTAAGTCAACAAGATCCTAAGAATATCGTCATTAATTTGTGAATTGGTGGAGTTCTAATTAGGTTTCTTGCACATATTTTTGGATAGTGTCCAATCGATTTTGACATCGTAGCTAGTATACTAATCGATTAAAATTTAGTATCGATTAGAAAATTAGACATAGATTAGAGTTCCGGGTAATTAGTATCATAGAACCTCGTAGAACTCATTTAAATTGAATGTGACATTTACTTACTTCATTTATATTTCATTAATTCTTTGGAAAATGACGTGGCTTTGGCCTCTCCTCGATTAAGACCTTTGCCTGTAATGGCAAATAAATCAACAACAACATCGTTCATCTCTGGAATTTATTCCTTTTTTTTTTTCTTACGCACAGATAATGTATTAGATGCTTTTAGAATATTGTAATTTGTATACAAATAAATGGGTTGAATATTAGTTTTCATCCTTACATTCTGTTCTGTTCATGAAGTTCATCATTGTTTATAGAGGTTAGACAAGTAGTTGTGACGTAGTTTGAAGTACTGAGACGTATGACGAGACACGGCTCAACATGGGATATTAAAAAATATTAGAAAAATGTTATTTGTTTTATTTTTTAAGTTCATACCTTCTATCCCTAATAAACAACCGAAGTGTACTACTTTACTGACGCTATGGTCAGCCCCAAAGATAGTGGGTGGAGTAATAATACTTAGCCACAGAAAAAAAAACGAAATTTGCACGAATCTGATGCCTGTTTTAACTAACATTGGCTACATGAATGCTGTATACACGGTGATTTGTTGTATGAGTGTCCAGTATACACGGTGATTTTTAATTCACTATTAATTAACCTTTCAGGAGGTGAAAGTACTCATGATTATAAACAACTTTCACTATGAAATATCAAACAAAATATTAGTTGTTTCGTACAACAATGCAATATTTACCCGATGAGAATGCATGAAACAAATGTATTTTTTTGCTATTTCGTATTTGGTCCTATAACTTGACGCCATGAAAGGTTAACAGTGAATTAAAACTCACCGTGTATACTGGACACTCAGATGCTATCATTTTGATTGCTTAAATTATTAAACCATTTTAACATTATGAATGCCTGGTGTTACACTGTTTGTCCACGGCACCGTGAACGGGACGTCAAAAAGGCGAGATTACACGGCCATAGTAAATGTACTATTGCTACTTCGGCCTCATCATCTCATTCTCGTTGACGTCCCGTTCACGGTGCAGTGGACAAACGGTCTTAGTGAGTACTTGCATGAATCTTATGAAATAATAAAGGGAACGCCAGAACCCATCGTAATAACTCTTTTAGCCTGACTTTTCCATACAAGAACAAATAAACACAAATAAACTGGCAAAATGTGAGTTTGTTTGTCCAAACAAAATCCCTTCAACAACAAATTATTTTTAAAAAAATAAAAAAACCCGACTGCAAAAACACATAATTGAAAAGTTTCAAGCATTATAATCTATAGAATTTTGTTATTGCAATCGGGGCAAACCTATAACCTGAAACTATGGTGTTAATTTTGTTCCCATCAAGCCGTTTAGGCTACAGAGCGTGCCAAAGAAATAGACATACATACATACTCTCGAAAAACATTACCCTCCTTCTGGAGCAGTCGGGTAAAAATGAAAAATAAAAAAATATTGTATAAAAAGCATTTTTGCGTCAAGTCGTAGCGGAGCCCCGTAGAGAGCCTACGGGAGTGCTACGGGCCTACGGGTCATCTACGAACAGGTCTACGTGCGTAGAGGGCCTACGGCGTAGGCCTCCTTAGGGCGTTTTTCTAAATTATTTCAGAACCGTTCCGTTTTTACTTTTATTCATACTTCAATCTAGTTTATCGTTTTATGTGAGTTTGAATAAGAGTACAATGAGGTGAATTTGATATTGCCTTCGTTATTTAGGATCGAAAAATAGTTGAGTCAGAAAAAATCGATCGTTCTTGGTTTCCAATTTGATGTTGTCAAAGTTCATCTTTACTTGGTCAGTTAAGGCGGTATAATTTACTTAATATCAGTTTACAGAGGATGCTGTTTGGGAAGGCAGGCGTTTAGGTTTAGTGGTAGCCCAGAAAAACAACCGACTTCCAAAAAAAACACAACAAAGTGAAAAATAACTTTAATTTCGGTGTCTTTGGTTTCGAATTTTAGTTTTTTGCCACCGACTTCCAAAATTAAAGTTATTTTTCATTTTGTAGTGTTTTTTTTGGAAGTCGGTTGTTTTTCTGGGCTACCACTAAACCTAAACGCCTGCCTTCCCAAATCGCCACTGCGGTAATCTTTTATGCGTTAGTGTCTTTTTAACGGTCAAAAGCTAGTGTCATCACGGTATCGCGAAATCAATAGTTAAGTCCCATCTCGAAAATGCCCAACGCGCCTAAAGTTTTCACTTCAAAAATATAAGCAAACATACATACAGACGAACATAGAACCTCCTCTTTTTTTGGAAGTCTGATAAAAAGAAGACGCCTACTCCCTTTAGTAGATGCTACGGCTCTACTCAACTGCTTAATTTCTATAATCTATACAATAACCGCGAAAGGTGGTGTTTTTCGTCAGTCAGCGTGTTACGTAGTAGGTATTTTTCTGTCAAAATCAAATCTGATAATAAAATGGATGTCTCATAAATACTTAACTTTCCACTAGTGAGCATGACTTAACAGTTAATTTATTATGCTTTAATCGTAGAAGTAAATAAAAGACAAAAATAGGTAGGTAATATATACGGGCATATTATATATATTTTGCGTCCGGGTGGGAACATCGAATATTCGATCCACCCCAGCTCCTCAAAGAAGGCCAACAACCTTGGTGCCTTGGTGTCGCTGACAATCTCACGTAGGGTACCTGGGTTACCGAAGTACTTTGCCCTGTATGTGGCGAACACCGGGCAGTTTAACAGCGCATGAGCTGCTGTCTCGTCGTCCTCCAGGCAGGCTCTGGACAGCGGACTGTCTGTGACTCCTATGACGAAGAAGTGTTAATTAAATGACCCATGGCCAGTACAGTCAATAAAAGACTATAGTCTACAATATAATTAAAGTAAATAAAAAAACCTTGAACGCTAGTTTTATTTATTGTACAACGACATCTGTGTTTTGTGAGGCAGAGTACTGACGCAGTTAATTATATGCCGACCGTAATTAGAAATAATACTGCATTATATCAACAGAGGGCACTCTATGCTCACATAATTATCGCGAATATTTTCCGAAGAAAGGAGCATCAACGAAATAATGTCTTTAATACAATATAATTAATATACATGGGCTAAATGGTCTAGTAATATTGAAAAAATTGTTTTTTTTTTTTGTATATTAAATGTTATATTTCAAATGTAGGTAGCATAATCAAAAGATCCAATATTTCCCACAAACCGTAGGCAACAACGTGATTAATAATATCTTCAGAGAATCACGTGCCTACTAAGAAACTCGTGGGGATCGGTCGCGTGAGCTTGCCATAATCATTTACATTTATAAAGACGATATTCGGGCACATCTGGACCTCTACCAACTCAATCAACTCAGCCTATCGTAGTCCACTGCTGGACATAGGCCTCTCCCAGAATGCGCAACAACACCCTGTCCTCCGCCTTCCGCATCCAGTCTGCCCCAGACACCTTTTTAAGGTCGTCGGTCCATCTACTTAGCTGGAGGCGTCCCACACTACGCTTGCCGCTACGCGGTCTTCACTCCGGGACTCGTCTGCTCTACCGGCATCTGGACCTCGTTAGCACGATAACTATTATTGAGACCCCCGTACCTTAAATTATCAACTGCCCAATATTTTTGCGACTACGTATATGCAGTCACATTTATACAAAAAGTGAATGTGTCAATTGATAAGTTCACTGTTTGTCTACCTCTTTGGTGTAGTAATTGCAAGCACTACTGCAGCTGTGCATGAGGAGGGTTCAATTCTCCGGTCGGTTAAAGTGTTATTTGGTTTTGCTATCAGGAATTTTTTAGTAGTAACTTGGACTCTGGATTTGTGCCCGGTTGACGTCAATAGGTATCGCCCCCTATAACTCTGCCTAACCCTTCAGGGAAATCAAGCTAGATGTTATGTTATGTTAATTGGTAAGTGTTCCTAGTTCGATTAAAGGTTAAATCATTGCCTTCGGTAGACCATTTAATCACTAACATAGTTACAAGTCGTAACGATTGGCTATTTAGTTTAACGACCTGTTTGTTCGTGGACATTACAATAGCCCGATACAATGAAAATCCTACTAAATACCTACTAGAGATGCCTACCTATGGATGGATGTTTGTTACTCTTTCACGCAAAAACTACTAAACAGATTTGGATGAAATTTAGCATACATATAGTTTATGACCTAAATTAGCACACAGGATACTTTTTATCCCGATATTCCCAAGGGAACGAGATTCATGCGGGTGAAACCGCGGGGTGCTGCTAGTAATGAAATAAAGTAAAAAAAGTGCTTGATGTCGACTTACTTAGGCACTGCCCCTTCATTTACACACCACTGATTTCTCTAATATTTGTTGTCATATTTGCTAGTCAAAGTTCCTCTTTTTGCACTATTACATAAAACAGAGATACTTTGCTTCATTTTGGACATCGCTAGTGCTCTGTTATTTTTCTTCCAAGCTACTTTAAAGAAAAAATTGCTACTATTTCCGTTATTTTTTATTTTTTTGGACGGCAAATAGGCCTACAGACCCTACAGCCCACCTGCGGGGTAATTGCGTAAATCACAGTAAAAATGGCTTTTTGACAGTTCAAGAACATTCATAGCGTTATTTAAGTTGATTAGCATACAAATTTTTCGAACATATGAAGCAATGGATTCGTTTTATCCTTCAAAATGATTTCAGATTATGCCTGAAACAGTGTTACGCAATTAGGGTATTGATGTGAAGATCACCGCGGGATACGGACACCTGCCGATATATCGACTGCCTCGGTGGTGCAGCGCGAGCGCCATAATCGCCGCGCCCGCTAGCGCTGCTGAGGAGCCGGTCGGCCGCCGGACGCACCGCCATACATCGAGCGGCCAATTCTTTGGTGGCTGCGGTACAAGAATGGAACCACAGCCTCCCTATATATAAGGTGGTAGTCCTACCACACGCCGATTACCTAATAACTGATAACGTGTGTGTAATGTGTTACATTTATGGTATTGTATGTTTATTACGTTGTCTATGTGTGTACAGTTGAATGCGTTTATTATGACTCCGCTCATATTGACCAACCGATTATTATGACGTAATTATACTACGAAGTTTGGTTTTCATATAAAATTCTTTATAAAAAAGTCGGATACTGTAAGGGATGTCATTAACATCTTTTCGCTTATTATGACCCATTTTTAATAAATTATATGGATTTATATCTGGATATTAAAAGATTTAATTTCATTTCATTTGCAGAATAGACCGGTATTAGGTAATACCCGAAGCATGCGCAGATGCGTTACCATCCCAGAGAAAAAGTTATTTCAACTTTAAAATGAGAAATTTTATGTGTCAGATATTTTGTAGTTATTACAGATCTTTCGAGCATCTGATTCACAGTTGTGTACTAACAGTAAAGGTAATTGGCCACAGGAGCAAGCGTCACGCGTTCGCTAGGTACTCTTGCGCAACACACGTTTGATGTAACATCTGTGTGACGTCAAATATGTGAGACATACTATATTATTATATTGTTTATGCAGCTATACGAGGAAAAACATGATTGGTATGTGGAGGCATGCCTTTTGTGCCTGCGCAGTCGAGCCATCGTGTTTTGAACGGCTGTTAAGTGTGACGTAGGCTCTGACTAAGAGTTGTGTAAGAGTTTTATGTACAAAATTGAATACTTCTCCTTGTCCTTTGCGATAAATAATGTAATTACGAACAGACCAGACCATAAACGCAGGAAGAGGTAGGTCTTTCAATAATAGGTAAGTTATGATTAATGATCGATTAGGTACGGTAAGTTGATACTATCAGATGGGATGACGATACAATCTATCCTTTTAACGGAATCTCGTCTGTTCCGACATTAAGGACACCCACTGTGGGGGATGGGTTCCCCCCACGATACACGTGCCCAATAAATAACAATATGTACAGTCAGCCTCAAAACGAAAAAGACATCGACAAGAATTAATTTAATTATCTACTATTTGTATTCCATAATACTGTATCAACGTGTTTTACGTGTAGCAACAATTAAGTAAACAATGTGTAGCATGTTTTGTTGCTGCAATATTATGGAACAAAGATTGTCGACAATTAAATGATTTTTTGGCGATATAGCCTACACCGACTAAGATGTATATCTGTTGCACTAATCGTGATATAGTTATATCCCTAGGGATATCTAGGGATGTCTTACTAGGAATATACTACGTACATCAAGTGTCTAGGGACCAAATACATTTTTAACAAAAAAATATTCAATTAATATTTACCAAATGTAGTCTTCCAGACTGGCTTCTTACTTGAATTCCTATGTTTAATTTAACAAATTATCCCGATATTTTGTAAAAATTTAGAAAAACTGCAATTTTTGCTAATGGTGGGAAATTAAGTTAATGTCGTCAGTTAAATGACAAATGGCAAAAATTAAGATTTTTATTTTTTTTACCATATAGATAAAATAAAATTTATCCGTGTTTTCCACCATTGACACGAAACACACAATCACAGCGGTTTGGCATGCTTATAATCAGTTCATCAAAATCACTTTGAGGAACAACCGCCCACGGTCTTTCTAAGAAATCAAAAAGTTGTTGTGGGGTATGCACGGCATCCGTGCTCGGCAGAGCTCTTCTTTGGAGCATATCCCAGGCGTGCTCAGTTCTCGGTTGAGGTCTGACGATTGAGCTAGCTACGGCAGAACGTTGATGTGAGCATCAGCAAGAGTGCGTGTTACGACTCTAGCCGTGTGTGGATGTGCATTAATCGAAACGAATCCCCCAACCGGCTTCGCAAAGGGATGATCACGTCTGAAACTAACTTCTCCGCATAAATTTGAGCATTGAGGTTGCCCCTGATCTAAATGAGATCGGTTCTTCCACTGATCCAAATACCAGCCCCAACCATTATTGTTCCCCCTCTATATGAATGAACTTCCTGGCAAAATTTCAAACGTTCTTGACGTCCAGAGGTCCTCTAAACTCGAGTACCTACGTCTTATATCTGGCCTCATACCGAAACGAGATTCATCGGAAAATCAAACACAACGCTAGTCTTCTTCCTCCCACTTTCTGTGTTCGCGAGCCCATTGTAAACGGGCCCTATGGTTGCGAGATCCTATAGGTGGGGGGTAACTCTCAGCGACCTTCGGGAACTGTGGACATCATGGCTGTGGACAGCAACCAATCATGGCGGTCATGGTACGATTCCGTCTAGCATTATTTTGGATGTGCCCAAGGGCGTCGGCCACAGAGGCGCAAAGAGGACAGCTGCCACACCTAGAGATGTTTTTTTTTTATACAAGGCATTTTAATGTAAATAAACTACAATCAGCCAATTTTGTTTATTTGGACGACTTTCATTTGGTTTTTTAAAGTTCCATATCTACAAAACGGGGTCTAATCCGGGGTCCGGGGACGAAATATTCGCATCTATGTGCTGGTGGTAGGCCCAGTCATAATACCTATTATGTTTCAGCTCTACAGTTCTGAATAGTTTTGGGAAAAATGACGATTCCAGTTCATACATTTATTAAGGAAATAATTATTTTCTCAGTTCCTATCAGGACTACCGAGTTGAAACTGATCTGTCAAAAAACAAATGTCCACCAGCATCGATTTTAACCTCATTGTGCGCCGTAGAGGTAACACTACACGTGTAAAGCTTCATGTGCTCTAGACTTTTGACTGTACCGTACCTACAAATCATACTTTTCCCATCCTCCATAGGTATATGAACTTGCACCCCCGAGGCCATCGGCTAGTGACGCCCTTGGATGTACCGGTCCTGTCTGCGAGTGGTGATGCGAGATCGTCCTCCATGTCGGTCGGCCACGCTGCCCGTGATACGATAGCGTGTCCAGAGGCGGCCTATGACACTCTGTGTAGTGCCAAGAGCGACAGCCACAATACGTTGCCTGGTCGTCGCTCCGTTATCGATGCAATGTTTTCAGTTCCGATGCAGTAATTGTAATAGTTTTGTAAAAACGCTATTTTATTCACTTTTATTGGAATCCTGATTGACAGTTGTTTTCCTACTTTTAACCAAAATTTGAGGAAAACTCTTTTATTCAAATAATGAAATTCACTAAAAAGAATCAATAACAAAAAAATTAAAATAATAATCCTCAATTGCTCAAAATTTGATGAGGTTAAGTTAGAACTGCGACCAACTCCGCGCGAGCCGGGCGAGCGAAGCGAGCGGTGCCACGGCAGCGGCCGGCGAGCGCTAGGTCGAAATTGGTCGCAGTAACTCCGACCGTTATGAACCGCTTTCATATAAATTTATTACGGTAAATAGCTATATCCCAAGGAATATAACTATGTCACGACCATCTTACTCCAACACAACATGTCGGTATACATCTTTTTCAGGCTGACAGTACCTGTGATCGCGTTCAAATACTCAAAGTCAAATAATTTATTTCAATTAAGCACATAAAAGGCACTTTTGAATGTCAAATTTACAAGAAAATTGAATTGATTCTAGGTGCTTCTTCCTAAGAGTATAGAAGAGTATGGAGAAGAATGGGCAAAAAAACCCCATAGTTACTCCTTTAAAATTACAATATTTTTGTATGCTTATGAATCATACATGTAATTAATGTACCTGGAATAAAGTTACTATACTGCGAAAAATTGCATTTAAAAAAATGAGGGTCCGTGGGTTACGCCCCCGGTGTGTTTTGCCCCCGTGGTGGAAGCCCCCGATTTTAAATTAAGTTATTATAGTTGATTTCGCCGAAATAAAAATATTTTTTACTAGATACAGACGATGAAAAAAGTGTTTCGGAACCAAATACGTAGACAAACTTACTAAATAAGTATTCTAACTAACACAATATTGGATACTATAAACATGCTACAAGGATATTCACTTTATTACTATATTACAATTATTTACTTTAGATGCATTACTTTGTACTTTGTCTAAACGAGGCGCCCGTGCCCGGCCAAACTGGTTTTACACAATAGCCAGATCGAATTCTAAAAGAAAGAGATAGGTAGTCAAAGAAAGGGAAAGATAGGGTTGAAAACAATAGAGTCCAGGGTGACGGACAGTGAAAATAGCAAACATAGCGATGGGCACTATTTCTATCCCTTTCCCACATAGTTGCAATATGTTACTGATAAGAAAGTTTAGTCGGTCATGTTAACTCAAAATGGCAAGTCCAGGTCCTTCACGGGGTTTAGCACAAACCAATTACAAAATAATTTCAAATAAACTAGGTGGAAGAACGTTACTACATGTCGGATTTGCTTATAATCTTCATAGGAAAAATAATAAATCGAGTGTGTGGACATGCGTAAATAAAAGACATGGCAAGTGTAGTGGTTCTATAAAATTAAGTGAGGAAAGTGACAATGTACAAATCCAAAAGTGTCATAATGCTGAGTGTCAACCTAACTTAATGAAAAATGAAGTTAGAGTTGTTATGGAAAAATTAAAAAAGGAAGTGAAAACGAGTTTCTCGAGCTCTATACAACAAAAATTTGAAACAAAATTTGCCGAGTTAAAAAACACAGACACAGCCTTCGATGAATACATACCCAAATTCAATAATATCAAGCAACAGTTATACAACTCTCGAAAGAAAGCCTTAAATGTAGAAAAGACACAGTTTCGTAATCCAGCTGAAGTCATTATACCTGAGATTTTTCAAAAATATCTATTAGTTGATTACTGTGAGAACGACAACAGAATTATAGTATTCGTATCAGCACAGGCTTTAAAACACATCAAAAATATACAACACTACTTCGGGGATGGTACATTTGATTGTTGTCCAGGTCCATTTTACCAAATATTTACCATTCATGGAGATATGGGAAGTGATGCACAAGCAACCAATATTGTGCCTATATTTTATGTGCTACTAGTTAATAAAGAAAAAAGTACATATGAAGTCATGTTTAAAAAAATTAAAGAAGCTGTGCCGGACTTCAGCCCCATGAAATTCACTGTAGATTTTGAATTAGCTACAATGCTGGCAATAAAAGAGGTATTGCCAGCGGTCACAATACATGGCTGTAATGTTCACTTCCAAAAAGCCATTTACAGAAAAGCGAAGTCTTTAGGTTTATTGGCACACGAAGAAACAACATTGTATGTGAAACTGTGCACCTGTCTAGCATTTCTTCCTAAAGAAGATATAGAAGATGGTTGGCTTTCCGTAATGGAAAACAGGTAATTTTAATTTTCATTTTATTTTAAAGTTTTAACAGCTCATAGATTGTTTTTATAAGTACGCAAAAATAAAAATAATGCTTAGGTATATACGACATGTCATATATATCATAATTTTTGTTTTCAGTATTCCCGATGAAAAAGTCACCCAATTCAACGATTATTTCGTTGAACAATGGCTTGAGCCTCCGGGGATGATCTCAAAGTGGTGTTGCTATAAAGAACGACATAGAACCACAAATTTAGTGGAGGCCTGGAATCAACGGCTTCAGTGCTATCTGGGCCGAAAACCATCATTATTATCGTTTTTGGAAATTATAACAACTGATATTTCTACGTATAGCACAGGTCAAGTGAGGTAAAATGCTGATTACTTACATAACGCTTAATATATCAGTAATTCATTTTTTTTACTCTTAGTAAATAATCTTTATCTTATACTTTCAGATTACGAAGAAATGACAGTCCTATAAGTAAAAGGAAAAAATCTTCAATAATCAATGACAAACTCATTGCTAAGCTGACAGACAAATATGAAAAGAAACAAATTACAATTATGGAGTTTTTGGAACAAATCCGTCCGTATGTGCAAGTCAAGCAAAAATAATCACCTAGTTACTTAGCTTAAAAATAATGATTTTGCATGTTTATTGTTACATAATTACTACATTTTAATTTTATATCTATATCAATGTTGTAACCTCCATAGTCACTGCATATAAATGACTTAAATTACATAATTTAATTACAAAGTTCAAATCATCCTAATATTTTTACTATGTTTTTCTTCTTTTGTTACTTTTGTTATCTGTGATTTTAAATGTTAATTGTTTTTATTATATTTTAGTGTTTGAACATTCTGTTACCAATCTTCTAAATATTTAAGTAGATGCCTACCTATATACTTAGTACGTAAATAGTATATAAGTACTTAAAATAATCCTAATTTTAAACTGTGATTTTTAATTTCGTATCTGTGATTTTGCATGTTATTGTTGCTTTATTTTAATGTTTGGTTTTATTTGTTATCAAAGTTGTATTTACGTAGATACCTATTATTATTTATTAGACATTTAATTTAATTTTTATTACATATTAAGTACCTACGTATTACCTATTATTACCCATTAGTACCTATTATTAGATAAGCAAACGTTTGTTACACCGACATTAAAGATTTATAATAATAAACTATGATTTTGATTTTAATAATGAACCATGACTTAGACATTTTTTATAATAGGTTACACTTTGCTATCTGACTGTACTTTTGATAAAAATATTTAACTAATAAATATTATAGTACTAAAACGAAATCGGGGGCTTCCACCACGGGGGCAAAACACACCGGGGGCGTAACCCACGGACCCAAAAATGATAGTTGTAACTTGATTACAGTTCTTTGTTTTGTTAGAACAGCTAGAAGAGTAGTATCTCGAATATTTACGAAACGCATGTTGTACGTAGTTTCCAATTACACGAGACTAATCCCTACGTCGACGATGTTACAAAACAATGCCTGTACAGACGTTTTACAGCAATACTAGATTTTTCAAGTCAAAAGACTGACTCTACGCGATTTTGGGTTAAAAACATTAAAGGTATGATTTCGATACCCGCTGCACGCGGCCCATACATTTTCTATAGGTTTGAGATTACATTCTAAGCATATGTAGCATTGTAGCCATCTACAATGTCGCGGTAATAAATGTATCATTCCGAACCCCGCTGCAGCGCTGCTGCGGCAGCACTGCCGCGTGCAGCGGGGATCAGAGGAGATTTCAAATGAGTTATTGAATGTGAATTTTAAATTACCTATTTTAGGTAAATGCTAGTCTAATCTCTTCACACAGCTTCTCAAACCAAACCAAATTACTATATTAGACTGACAAAAACGAAATTATTAAATGCTGCATAGATACATCCCCTACGTGTATGGATCTGTCTACCAAGGGGTGGTTCCCTATTGTTAGGGTGAGTTGTGCTTTAGACTAATTTATGAGAGGGGATGCAGACGCTGCAGTACCCTACCTATCTCTAACCAGACACAACAAACCGGTAGGTACTAGAAACGCCGGTCGGAAAAGCGGACGGACTTTATACAGGCTTATTCATTATGAACAAAGCCTTTATGTCTTCATTACTGTTGTTGACGTTGAAAAATAAAGCGTTACGACACGAAATAAATAAACAAAAGTGTGTAATGAATTAACTGCGCCATTACCACTATACGATAGATAGTCACGTTGTCTTCAAACGTGATAAACCACGACGCGATATAATATGTTCCGATACGAATCGGCCATCTGGTAAACAAACCCAATTAGTATTGGTTTATCTTGTTATGAAACAACGTATATTGTCGTCAGGGCATCGACGCGTATTGTTAATGACATACTGCAGTTCACAGGGGCGACGCGTGGTCAACGCCGCCGAGTCAGCTGGCAAGATGGAGGCGGGGCGCGGCGCGCATGCGCGGTTGTCATGACGCCGACAGCTGTATTGTTGTGAACAACAGCTGGTATTGAGTAACGGTTATTTGGTATCGTTATTTTCCAGCTGAAACGAAAAGATGATAACAAACATTTACTTGTTTATCATCAGAAATAAGGCCGAATCGGCACACCTCTAAATTCGAGATCATCACCAACTCTTAATTCGAGATTTACATAGTTTGTGAGAGTAGCTATTACTTTGTGGCTTTAATCTTGTATTATCATAGTGGGGATGATATAAAGATGATTGCATCAAATTAAGAGTTCAAAGTGTTCTAACTGGGTAAAATTTGGCATAAGTGGTTACTATAATTATAGAAAGGTGAACTAAATTAGGTATTGACCATTATGATCAAGATCGTTATCCAAATGGCATTAATGTCATTGTTCTCCTGGAAATGAATTAGCTATTGCAGCATTATTAGCTGCATCTGATGTTACTAACCTCAAATGACGCCACAGAAAATAACGCTTCGATAAAATAACTGCTGATAACCGCTTTGCACAACACTACACCTGTTAACGCAAATATAATAACGAGGGCACGGCGGTATTCAACGATCAGTCTGTCTGCAGTGTTTGTGGGGGATACGCGATTGGATAGAGCGCGCCTTGAGGCTGCGAACTGTTTTCGTTTTTTTATTTGGCTTCTAGCCGTTGTATGGGTGAGTTTATTTAATAAAAACTCCTTTTTAACCCTTTAAAGTTGAAAATTCAGTGATTAACAGAGTAATTTAAGACAAAGAGCGTGTCCATGTATATCTGTGTAAATGTCAGTGTAGGCTGTATACAAACGTAAACAAAGCAAACGTATGGTGTTCTTTTTTCAAATCATAGTGCATAATGATTTGGCTGGAAACAAAAGAAGCTATTTACTAGTTAATAACAATGTAATTACTAACGGTTAATTTTATTTTTCTTCGTAATGGGAATTCCGCGAATTGCTAACATATTGTTTCTAAACACTGGCTTAAACACTTCTAATGTTGATTAAGACATTAAAATATTTTAATTCAAATAATTAACATTGCCTTTGTTTTTATCTAATTAACTTATCTTACAGTGGACATGTCATGGTTTTTATATGAATCCTTTTGTCCTCCGTGTCATTATTATTTAACTTTCCCCTAACCTACATGACGAATCGACATACGTCAATGTGCCATATGTTTGAATAATATTTTTCCTTTTAGATAAATATTCGGAGTTTAATTATGTATAAGATTCTTTTATTTTAAGTATAAGATATCACGGGACAGAACATTTATTTCATACACATTAACATGCTTATATACAAGGGCGTCGTCAAGGGGGGGCAAAGGGGGCATTTTAATGTAAAGAAACTACATACTTATCTATAATGCCAACTTTGTTTAGTTGGAAGACTTTCATTTGGTTTTTTAAAGTTCCATATCTCCTAAACGGCGTCTAATCCGGAGTCCGGGGACGTAATATTCGTATCTACGTGCTGGTGGTAGGCTCAGTCATAATACCTATTATGTTTCAGCTCTACAGTTCTGAATAGTTTTGGGAAAAAACGACGTTTCCAATGTATACATTGAATATGGAAATTATTATTTTTCTCCTATCGGGACTACCGAGTTGAAACTGATTTGTCAAAAATCAAATGTCCACCAGCGTCGATTTTCGGCCCCATTGTGCACCGTAGAGGTAAAAAGACTCGCACTACAAGTGTAAAGCTTCATGTGCTCTTGACTTTTGAGTGTACCTACAAATCATACTTTTCCCATCCTCTCATAGGTATATCAACTTGCCCCCCTGGGCCAGGCGACGCCCTTGTTTATATAATATATATAACACAACTAACGATTTACATTAGGTAAATTATGACTAACATGAGTACATAATATATTGTTGAAATCCTTTCGTAATTATATTTATCGAAGGCTGCCTTTGTGTTAAAGGACATATCGCAATAAAAAATATAGATGGAATCTTACCTACAGCTAGCGTAAATCTCCCGCAGACAGACGCGACGCGACTCTGGTAGAACAATTTCTATGAAAAATTCATGGAAACCGTTCCACCAGAATCGCGTCGCATCGTTGCGTCGCGCCAATCGGCGGGATCCTTTAAAGTCAAAGTTAAATCATTTATTTCAAAAAGGCCCTTATAAAGCACATTTGAACGTCAAAATTTACAACAAAAAAAAATTGAATAGATTCTAGTCGCCCCTTCCAAAAGGTAGTTTTCGTATGGAGAAGAATGGGCAAGAAACTCCACCGTTACTCTTTTAAAATGTTAACATGTAATGTAACATTATTTAAATAATTATATCTACCTATGTAAAGACGATGCACCTAGAATAAAATTACTATACCACAATAGGTAAAAAGAATTAAAAATGAAGCAACGACAGATAAATTAATTATGTGATAGATACATGGTGCTCAACTGCTCACATATTTACAAACGCACTAATAAAAAATATTCAGTAATTATTATCTACCAGTGAGACTGAAATAGCCTTTCAAAACATTTAATGTTTCAATATTATATTAATACCTAGTATGTTATTGTTACTCACTTCCTGGCATAGAAAATCTTACAACAGCTGTTTTGTAAACCATAGAAAAGAGAGAATGAAGAACGCAAGTACTTGTTTATATCTTTATCAAACAGTAGTTACGTCTTACTTATTGGAAACCTGCTCCATAGGACAATTTAGAGTCAAGACAAAATCAAAAAGGTTGCTAATTTAAATGTAAAATTTATTATTTTGTATTATATGACATTGATTTTACATTCTTTAATTACTTCCACACTCACTGACGCATTAAATAAAAAAAATAGGAAAAATCCTCTACTTTTACAATGTTTGTAAAAATGTGAGCACGTATGTATCTATCATATAATTAAATTATCTGTCGTTGCTTATTTTTTTAGTCTCTTTACCTATTGTGGTATAGTAATTTTATTCTAGGTGCATCGTCTTCACATATAATTATTTAACTAATGTACGTACCTATACAAACGATTGTAAAACATTTTAAAAGAGTAACGGTGGAGTTTCTTGCCATTCTTCTCAATACGAAAACTACCTTTTGGAAGGAGCGACTAGAATCCATTCTATTATTTTGTCAATTTTGACGTTCAGAAGTGCCATACATGGGCCTATTTGAAATAAATGATTTGACTTTAACATATTGTATGAACTGAATGATTAATAGTCCATCAACAATAAACCAATGTGCACATAGCCTTTTCCCAACTATGTTAGGGTCAGCTTCCGGTCTAACCGGATTCCAGTATTTTACATAGAGGGACTGCCTATCTGACCTCTACAACCCAGTTACTACGCAATACGATACCCCTTTGGTAAGACTGGCTGTCAGACTTTTGGGCTTCTGACGACCCGCAATGACTGTCAAAAATCCACGAATGACAGCCGGTACTTTAATTCAGCTGCTTCCGGTTAGACTGGAAACTGACCCCAACATAGTTGGTAAAAGGCTAGGCAGATGATGATAATCACGAAAAGTAGCAAACAAGACATTAAATCCAAAAAAGGTTTTACGCTTCACCAAAGATAACAATTTAGGAAGAAATCCCACTTATTATAGGTAGGTATATACAGACGTCAAGTCCCACATGCAGCGGTGTTTGGATACAATATGCAGAGAATCTCGACCCAGTTAACTTTACGTCGTCTCCGCACGCAAAACTTAACGGGTAGTTATATAGGGTGTCATTCTGTTTTTAATCTTTAAAAGGATTAAGTATCCCGGTAACCTTGAATAATTTCAAGTTCTTTAATAAAAATATGATTACTTCTCTTTAGGATACTGTACCCAAAGGGTGGCAAACAGCACCCTATTACTACTAAGCGTCCGCTGTCGGTTTGTCTGTCAGCGGGCTGTATCTCATGACCCGTAATTGGTAGACAGTTGAAATTTTCACAGATTGTGTATTTCTATTGCCGCTATAACAACAAATAATAAAAATTAAATAAAGTTAAAAATTTAAGGAGGTCCTTCAACAAGAAACGTTTTTTTTTTCGGCGTTTTCCGCTAAATCTGTACGGTGGTACGCAACCCTTCGTGTGCGAGTCTGACTCGCACTTGGCAGCGTTTAAATAATATTCTTTCTTATCTATGCAGCCTTAATTGCCCGACTGCTGGTCAAAGGCTCCCTTTTTCACACACTACTATTCTCAGCTCATGCGGGCCAGACAATGACGTTTAAATAAAATAGCATTGGGTTAATTAGACCTTTCGATAGGAGTCAACAAGTTGAAATAATGTTTACTATATTAAATGGCAGCGAATCCATATGCATATGTGAGATACCTTACTCCTTTTCACGAAAAACTCTATTCTTACTTAGAAGCTAATAGAGATAAATTACGTGGTTGTGTATGTAGGTCCATCCAGAAAAAAACCAGCCAAAAATTCCTTGTAATCATTCCGTTAAAATACTTCAAAGCGAATGTTTTGTTTTATACGTCTTGTAACGAGCGTTTCTCTGAAACGAATAATAAAATAATTTTATGTCAGCAATAATGACCCGTCCGGTTATTGTTCACGATAGACGCCCACTATTCCCGATGACGCGGCGACAACGCGTCGTCGTCTGAAAGGTCAGACGCCTACACACACTCGTCTTCACCCCCGCACAACCCTAGGGAATTTAGCTTCAATATTCTGATAACCCACTCTTCTATTGAACCATGACGCGCGTATTCCCAATGGGTTAAGTTCTGTGGGTTAAGCAGAGGTTTTTAGTAGGTACACCCACATTTTGCCAAGTATGTTTAAACTTTGAAATATCTTGTATGTTCAAAGCAAGGAGGCCCATTGATATCAGGATTGTTATAAAAGCATGTCAATGCTAAAGAATTTATTTTCAACCTGTTGATCAATATTTTACGGAACAAATGAAACTACAAACATTGATGGCTATATTACCTCAGATTAAATAAAAAACCAAGACATGGCGCTGTCAACAGTGACGTGAGGCCGGCACACATTTACAATTAAACTCCACCTCACTAAGTGAGGTGGAGTTTAATTGTAAATGGGTGTTTGCACAGAGCGGAGGTGTAGTTTTGGTATGCTTCACTGTATTGTTCGCAGCACTATGTCTTGGTTTTTACTTGGTCTATTACCAGCATAATACAGGGAAAGTACTGATAAACATATTATAATCATTAATCATACGGTCTTACCCATTTTTTTTCAAATATACATGAAGCGTAGCGCCGTACTTATAGGTAATTACGTACGCCGTTTCGGAAAATGTTTAATTAAATTCATTCCGTAATCAGTGCCATGTATTTTCTTGAACATCATCCGCATATTATGTCACTTTTGGAGGGAGTGATTGCTGTAGGCAATGTTAATTTACAGAATATTACGCCAGTATTCCCCGAAGGGTTAGACAGAGGTGTACCTACAGTACATCCACATTTTTCGCCAGTTATGTTCAAGCCCCTTGTAATAGGGAGAGAGCCTATTGCCATCAAACGAGCACTAATCCAGACTCCGGGCTGCTATTAAGAATTTCCAGATGGAAAACCCAATATCACATTGCCCCACCCTTGTTCTGAACCCAGAACCTCACGCTCAGCAGTAGGCAATGTTATTTAATGTGATAAATTGCATTGCAGGAAACAGCTTAGCGTGCATGTTTTGCATAATAAGCTTTAGATTTTCCAGATTCCGACATGCCTTACTACCGCATGGACTTAGAAGGCTATCTTCTATAAAAAACCTATTACTGCTTGCATATAAAACATTCCCATTCTCTTCCTTCTTCTATTTGACTTTTCTATTAAAGGCCAATTCAATCATTGCAATATATTATTATTAATATATATTGCGACGACCTTAAGAAGGTGGCTGGGACATTGGATGCGGAAGGCAGTGGATAGGGTGTTGTGGCCCAGCCTGAGAGAAGCCTATGTCCAGCAGTGGACTGCTATAGGCTGCGTTGATAATAATTGCAATATCGAGACAATAAGGGCTTCCGAATTCCTTTGTAGAAATTAAAGATGAGGAATCAAGGAGGCCAAAAGATCCGCCCCTTACACGTGTAAGGCTTAATGTTTTTCCAGGAAAATTCTAAAATGTAGCAGAAAAGTTAATTCTGGGTAAACTGTAGTTCAGTCCTCATAACACAATTGCCATCCACACGCTAGGAAGATATTAACCTGTACCCCAATTGTCAATTTGAAACAGATTGCTAATTCATTGATTCATAAGTTGGAAAAAAATCTGCTCAACAACGTAAATAACGCAATGAATGCTGTTGAACTGTCAAAATGAAACAAATTAGACAAAATTGTTTACGAAAATAAGTTACGCAACTAAGGCACTGAACTTATCAGAAGGTGCTGGTACAGTCCTTAGATTTGTAAAACTGTAAAATAACAAAACAAATAAATAAATACTTTATAAGTTAATATACTTTAAGGTTTTCCTTCCTTTTCGGTTTCCTCGTGCTAAGCCCAGCTTGCACCGGTCTCATTAACTCGTATACAGAGTGTTGTACAAAGCAATCTCTCCTCGCAATGGGTCGTATTCATAGTGCTACCGGTTCATTACCGTCACGTGAATCAGGAAGGCCGTGGCTGCGATCACGTGCGACCGAATCTAGCGCACTGCAGCCGGGTGTGACCTCGTACGACCTCCTATTACTTCCTAGCTTCTATGAGGTTACATAGCTTCGATAGTTATTTAGACGAACTATTTGTAATTGATCTAATTAGAAAAAAAATTGTTGATAAATCAAGAAAATTAATACTAGTTAGAGACTTAGTTGAATCTCGTTGTAAAAATTAATACTTTAGTTAGAGTTCGATCTTGCTAGCTTTACGTCTGCCGAAATATGGTGTAGTTTTTCAGCGTCAAGAAGGTTTTTATTCAATTACTTACAAAAACAGACAATCAAGGTCGTCAACTTTTTTTGATTGTATTTAAAACATAATATAAGACCTCTATGTTAACTTAACCTACTTCCTCAAGGCCCATCCTTTCCTTTTCGCTACGATTGCGTCCTTTCACGAGCTATTTATTACATGCTCTATATCATTTTGACTTGAAGGTAACACCGGCGATACATTGATAAATTGCTGTCAATTTCTTCAGAAGGTCACCTCACCTCATAATGGAACTCTCTGAAAAAGGGAGACTGAAACGTTATTTTTTTTCTGAAGTCCTTAACTTTTTTTTATGTGTGGAAAGGGGCTTTTAATACATGAGGATAATTTTCCCCCCATATCGTATCTACGCATCAAATTTTAAAGGGCTAGTATTGTTACCCACCACCAGATTTAGAGAATCGAATTGAAATAACTACTATAGGATCACACACACACACACATACACATACAGACACACACACACATACACATACAGTCACACACACACATACACATACAGACACACACACACAAACACACACACACAAACACCAACACGTGAAATGTACAGAAATACGCAATTTCATCTCGATTTTTCACGCCGAAATCTATAAAAAAACACGATGAACAATAAATTGATTTGGATAAAGATATTAATAGCTTTAGCAAATTGTAGGCAAATTAATTGAATATCTCGTGTTATTACAGTATTAAGATTAGATAGGAATAATATTTTTAAAAGTCCTAATAAAGATAAAATTTATATTGATATTGAATGGAATTTTGCGGTGTCTAAAGCTGACGTCAATAAATGGGATGGTTTGCACAACACCTGAATTGAACTTAAAATGGATCATAAAATAATTATTTATTTCATGATTCATTCTCTTTATGAGATTAGTGTCTTGAGTATTATGAATATTGAGTAGTGTGTTTTGAAAACGATTTTTCGATTTGAGGAAGGCTTTTTTTTAAAAGTACTCTACAATATTTTTGTTAAAATACAACTGTTCTCTACAATCCTTTTGTACTGCCAAATGTTTAACTTCAGAATTCAGATTCACACAAAAAAAAGTCTGAAAGAAACAAAACAAACATTTTCGCTTTCCTAGTATTTTCATTAAAAAGTATGTGAACGCATTTTTTGTATTTGTAATGTCACAAATGAATCACGTTTCAAAGAATCTGCACCCGCATACAAGTAGACAAATACTTAAAGTAAAAAGTTAACAATGTTATGTTTACACTGAAACATTCGTGAGTTCTAAAAGTTTTCAGTGATTCAAAATTTTTGTAGTTTTAATCATTGCTTGGTAAATAAAACACTCACGATGAGGCGTATTTATCAATATTAACAGCATCATCGCCATTGGCGAAAATGTTAGCTACTAGCTTCTGCTCCTTAATCTTCTTCTTCTCCGTCCGCGTGAAATTTCTTGTTTTAACATAAAATAATTATATCCTATTAGCTTCTGCCCGGAGTTTCCTCAAGAATTGGGCTATTCAATGCAAAAATATTTTTTCAAAACCGGCTGGTAGTTCTAAAGATCTCCTTACAAACTTACAAACAAACAAACATACATACTTACAAACAAAAAAAAATACCTCTTTATAATTTTAGTATAGATGACACTCGGCAATACTGTTGCTTCCCATTAGTGAAAGAATTTGTTGAATAGGATCAGTTTTTCCGAAGATTACCCGCTACATATAAACACAAATTTTACCTCTTTAAAAGTAAAATTAGTATAGACATAGATTTAGCATGCTGGCCGCTGGTAGCTATAGTTTGACCGAAACCGCTGTAACGCGCCTTTGGTATGTACGCATGCGTGTGGAGACGGGACGACAGTACAGGCCGCTCTTTCGTCATCGCTCACTGCGCGACGTCCTGCCGCGCATTTAGCACGGCGCGGTACAGCGGTCTCGGTCAAACTATAGGATGCGACTCGAACGTACTTCTTAGTAGCGACTCGAGAAGACTATTTTAATGCACCTTGCAAAATTGACTTCCTATCTAACCGAAGCAGCCTCATTTAAGAGGCTGTGCCCGAAATCGATTGATTTTGATCAATTTTGTTAATTTGTTGTAAGAAAGGGAAAAAGGATTTAAACAAAACTATTTGTGATTTTAAAAGTCGAGTTTTTTGTTTTGCATGTGGCTGAAAGGGATTTTTGAAATAAATTAAGTATTAATGGAAAATCACTAATTTTCAGAACAAATTTTCCGAAAAATAACGCGAGACTGACCTTAGATTATTTTGTTACAAGAAAACTAGTTTTTTGTAACTTAGATTTTGAAAATGAAAAAATATTATCAACATCATTACATGATCTACTTGCATGTGGCTGAACCACTTTTTTCGACTTCTATACGAAATATAGCAGAAAAGTAAGGTTGAACAAATCATTTTTATTCTTAAAACCCAGCAGTAATGTATTTTTTTCCTATTATTTAGCAAGCCATATCATTAAGTTTAATCAGACATATTAACCTTCAGCTATACTTGAATAATTTTATTTTTTATTTTATGATTACAAATATCTTCATTGAGTAAATCAAAGACGAAATAAACCATATTTTCGAGAGCGCAAAACCGATGCATCTGTTAACAGGTGCTGTGACTGACTCAAATGGTTTAACACCACGAAAACTGTTCTTTTATAGTCAGACAGAATGTCAATTACTTATCTAATTGTGAGAAAGCTTGAAATAACTGAAAGACTTAATCTTTCAGTCAATTAGATAATTAATTGACAAAAGAGGATTTTTTCGTGCACGGAGCCTTAATAATTATGTGATATTTAATTTCCTGAATTATCACTTGTCTTCCATAAATCATTTCAAATTAGTTTTGGTTGATAAGTAGTTTTCGACTCTAGTTTTTCCAAACGATATCCACAATACAACGCTATTCTCTCTGTTATCTTTATTAAAAACTTCAATCAATCAACTCAGCCTATCGCAGTCCACTGCTGGACATAGGCCTCTCTCAGGTTGCGCCACAACACTCTGTCCTCCGCCTTCTGCATTCAGTCATTCCGCAGTTCATACGCTTGCCGAGACGCGGTCTCCGCTCCAAGACTCTTCTGCTCCAACGGCGGACGCTCCTTCAACAAACATGGCCACACTATTACTTTAGCTTTATTACAAACTTTACATTTTGTTAACCATTATCAGAACCTTGACCTATGACATACCAAGGGTAGTAACTGTGGTAGTAGGTACCCCTTCGATCGTTAATGCTCAATGTTACTTCAGCAATTACCATTTAGTTTATTGTCTCCATGACCCATTAATTTGTTCAGTTTTAAATTGCTGTCCATAATTAATATTCTGGCGTTATAAAATGTTACCGTTTTGGGCAAAGACAATTGTCACACAAAATAGCGGTAAAAAAGACGTAGTTTTTCATGGTAAAATTGAGGAGACCAAATTTCTCTTCTACTTTCAACTATTTACGTTCATGACTTTGTGTCCTCTAGAGGATGCCATATTCAATTTATTGTAACGTCACAACGACGATCAAGATGCTTCCATCAATTGTCAATTTGTGATAAGTAGTTTAGAAGTTATGAGGGAACAGATGAACATACATACCCACTTATATACATACATACCGTTCAAAATCATTGCCCTCCTTTTTCCTTGGCCGTAGTCGGGTAAAAAGTGTATCAAGAAACAATGGCCAGTTTATTTCTCCATGAGTTTTGATCGGCATCTTATTTCAAACTTTAGCCTACTTGTGTACCCGACAGGTACACAAGTAGGCTAAAGTAGATACGAAGCCATTCAATTATGTGGCAACATGGACACATAGTTATCGACGTATAGAACCCTTATTACACGCAGATTGGGCTTCATTGCCCGAAGGGCCGCGGTGTATTGGCCGAGTTGACCCAATAAAGGAGAATGGAGAATGTATTTTGAACTCGCACTGGGAGATCATTTATTATACATAATAATTGACAATTCTGGCAAGAAAATAAAGTGGCGTGAAATAAAGTAGAAAATGAGTGAACTATTTTTATTAAATTAAGTGCAGTTGCTCTGGTTTACGGCAGCTGCTCTACCATGGTTTATTTCCTCGCAGAAGTTAAATTACTTATTTAAACTGCTAATTATTGTGAGATACTGAAATGTTTGACCTTTCTTTTCCTGAAAAGTACTGTGTTAGGTATGTTTTTCCTAATTACCTAATACTGATATCCAGCTGCATTCGGTTAGACTTAAAGCCGACCCCGACTTAGTTGGGAAAATGCAGATGATGATAATGATCTGTAAAAATGTTTTTACAGTAAGGGGTCTCGCTCACTACGCCAGCAACGACCAAGACTTGTAACACGACTAGTCGCAATCATGCCCGCAGAATATCATACCAAGAATAAAGTTTGGCCATAAGACCGTTCATCCGACCAGCACCTTAATTACGATCAATCACGATCGGTCTCATTTTGACAGTTCAACGAAATTCATTGCGTTATTTATGTTGTTGAGCAGACAATTATCGAGATGCCATAGAATTTTCATTGTTATCGACTTCTGAAGGCAAATCAGTAGAGCGGATTGAAGCAATGGATTAGCAATATCCTTCAAAATTATTCGGATTATGATTCATCGTGTGCTACGCAATTAGGGTGCAGCGAGGTTCCCCATATGTAACAGCATGCTATATTTCAATTTAAACACAAAAATCAGTCGGTCATGGTCTATTTTAAAGATTTTATCTATACGTGTCATTAGCATTGACGCGTACTAATTTATCGCGTTTTCTAAATTATTGGCATTAAAAAAATGGTCCAGAGTTCGTCGGTTCGTAACCTTTTGATCTCCAGACGATTTGGGTTGACATTAAGATAGATTTATTTATAAAAACACTGTTGATCCCATTGGGTAGCTAATACATATTGTAATCATTTAACCTTTTAAAAGAGAGGAATGAACTTAGCTCCGAGGTTGAATTTTGCATCTCCCTCGCCGGTCTTGTGGTCACAAGCGCTGAGCATGAGGTCCTGGGTTCGATTCCTAGGTTGGGCTATGTGTTACTGAGTGGGAAATTATCAAATATCTTCTCCCGCTCTGGGGGGAACGGGAGGGCGTGTGCAGTCTCTTACTGTCTAAAACCCACCCGTGTTCCCTCAGTTGCCTGTATGTTGCCAGGGGCCACGGTATCCCTTCCGAACTTTCCCGCTTGCATTTTGACCTACCAATTTATTTGATTTTTCGCGTGAAGAGTTTTTATTTAGAAGTTGACTATTATAATGAAAATGTACAACAATTAATGCATACAAATTGGGCAATGACTCGTTTTAAAACAACCCAAATAACGTCAGAGTTCTCCCAATCCAGTGATTCATTCATGACTAACAAAGTTACAAACATTTCGAACTCAGACTGGGATAATGTATGGACGATTTGTTAAAATATGTTTTCGTTGTTTCCGAAGAATTCCGAGCATTTCCGAGTAACATGGCCATGCCAGTTCATGACTGGAGCAGGTTGGAACAGACCACTTTGTTCTTGCACCGCGGTCGGCGCGGGCGCATGACTATGACGTCACAAATTGTTGTAGTAGGTACCTATATTTAGAACTACAGTGTTAGTAAGTAGTCAACGTTATAATAGGCCTGTGTCCAATATTTTTTTTTGTCCGTCTTGTAGATTATTAAAAAATATTGAACACGTATTTTTTCTTTTTTGACGTAATCATAAGATTATGGCGATAATGTGGCATGACATCACGCCTTGCTAGATTTTATACGACATTGTGACGTAGCGAGCCCCCACGCCCCAACTTTAATGAGTGTTTTCTAAGTTATTTTTGATTAACACATTCAATGCCAAATGAATTGTAAGATGCATCTCTGTATTACAGTTTTTGGCAATGTATGTACTACTGTGGCCATACATTTTAAGTGTTTTAATTATTTGTAATTAAGTATTATATGTAAGTTTTGATAATATTTTTAGCGGAACTTTATTTATTTAATAAATAAAGCAATTTCACGGCGCCGTGTTCTTGGCCTATGGAGCTATGAACGGCCAAACACACGGCGCCGTGTATTTGTCTTTTTTTACATTATTTGATGTTTTAATTGAGTTTTTTTTGTATTAAATAATTTATATTAAAGGATAGTACAAATAAAACAAAGTAAATAATCATCATAAGTGTAATTGCAGATAAAAATATAAACTATTTAAAGACAAGAATTATGAAATTATAAATGCAGTTCAAAGAAACATTCTATGCATAGGCCTGGCTTTCCAATGCAGCTCTTACATTCATACAAAGTGGCAACTCGGTTCTTCTTTTCTCTACACCCGTTACATTTTTTTCGTACTATTTCTGTGATAGTTCTTGTCTTGTTCACTACAAACGACTATAATTTACAAAATAATAGTGCGAACCGTAATCCAACACTTGATTTTAAAAGATCGTTTCTTTACGCGTGTGGCCATGAGCGTTACGTATATTCGTCGCAACGATCGGAGCGGTACTGATGCATAGAAAAAACACTATCGCAAACCACGGCGCGCGTGTGTCTGGCTCCCCACTCCAACACGGCGCCGTGTACTCGGCCATATACATCTCCACGGCGCCGTGTAGTTGGCATTGAATGTGTTAATATGATAAAGCAAAAAATACGTGTCTAATATTTTTTTATTATCTGAAAGACGGACTAAATAGAATTTCTTTTATTTTACCTAGGCAACTACCCAATAGCTGCTACTGGTTTTCGGTGGTTGAAAGTCCACAAAACCGTGGATGAAACTTTTTAACCTCCGCCAAACTACAAAGAGATACCATTTTCTTCTTAACTTATCAGATATTCCAGATTTCCATTTGTAAATATTGGCAGCATCACAAGTAATCACAACTGCGAATAGATTACCTAAACTTCTATGATCATTGATTGTTTGTTTATTTTCCTTAAAACAGAAAAATGTCAGATCTTGGAGATAATTAATGATATATATTATCATAAATTAGGTATCTCCAAGCTCTGACATTTTTATGATTTAGGTGAGAGTATGAGTAACTTTTAAAATGAAAGTGGTAAGTACAAAAAGATAGTGTTGTCGTATTGCAAATAACATTACCTATCATTGAAAGTTAATTCGTTTTCTATAATGATGCGTGCGAACGACTGCCAAGACTAGTGCCAGCGAATGTTTTGATCTTATTTGATGCATCTCGGCTTCTCGATGCAAACATAACATGTTAGAGCCATCGAGGTGTTCAATGACAACTAAGCGTAATTAGTTGATGATACATAGTAGGTCGCATCATTAGCTTATCACAATTAAAAGAACAGAAATGTAGGTCAAGAGTCAAGACGCAGAGATTTTTGTGGTTTGTTCTCCTTTCCGAAATCAAAGGCGCCTAGCGTGATAAAATTATGAATTTAATTATGACAAAACTGAGCGGGACATATCACACAAAATGGGATGAAGCAGAGCTATGGAGGAAGGCTGCTTTGTCCAACGAAATAAGAAAAATTAATCTGGGAACTTTACTGAAAACTATTCCGACATTTCCTGAAGCGAGTCATTTTAAGAATTTCTTCTGGTCTTAGTTCCCATTGCGGGTATTCTTTACATCTCATAGGTTTATGTAATACTGAGAATGAGAATTTACATAGGATTGTTCTAAAATCCTATTGTTCTATCGGGAATTTCTCAGTAGCAGCCCGGTGTCCGGATTTGTGCCCGGTTGATCGCAATAGGCTCGCTTCCTATTACATAGAACTTAACCATAACTAGCGAAATGTGGGTGTGCACCTCTGCCTTACCCTAACGGAGATTACAGGTGTTTTATATTATATTGTCATGTAACCGTAAACATTTTCACATGCGTAGTTGCTAGCAATGGTTCTGCGTTCACACCCGAATAGGGTTTAAAGTTTAATCGATTCCATGCACTTACGTAATCCGCATTACTCGTGTGTCAATTAAAATACCCATGCCTTGCCTGCACTGACTTTTTATAATTTAACAACACTTTTTTGGAAAGGTGTTTCTTGAATGAATAGAATAAGAAAAACGACCTTATTGACTGCCAAGTGTGGACAATAGATCTGAAGTATCTTAAGCCTACATTGTAATTTCTGAATCATCGTTTCAGTCCGGAATCATGCCCTGCTAGGTACAGACAGACAGGTATCCATTTTCTCAAAATAGCTGAACTCAACGAGTAATCGGTATTGAAGCCAATGTGGAATGATATCATAACACCTATCGGACGAGATCAAGTTCTTTTTACGTGACAAAGATTAATTAGACGTTTCGTCTTATTACGATAAGCCACTATCATGTGGATGAGACTATTTTTACTCTTTTATCTAAAATGCGCAACGAATGGATTACGCATAAAGTTAAAAATGTCGATGTATTCAACATCATAAAATATTTATGTGAATTGTCTTTGAAGATGCTTCATCGTGATCATGAAACAGAAGCCAAATATTGTTTATTTCAATCAATGCCAGCATATACAATATCGAAACATGTACACGCATCTTGTCTAAAACAGTTCAGAACTATTTATTCGTTTTGCACATGAAGCTGTTTTAACTACCTAGGTCTTATAACAATGCTAATCTCTCGTCTATGATATTCCAGAGCGTGAAAAACCATCATCAGTGTTGTTAGAGAAGCAGCGTGAGGCGCTCGTCAAGAGCGTCGAGGTCGCTACGGATCGAGGCCGGGATGAAGGCCTATATGAGCGGGGGGCGGAAGCCGAGCCGGCCGGGCCCGGCGTGGGCCGCTGGGGCGCCGAGTGGCCGAGTTGACTCAGCTCGGAGACGGAGCCCTCGCCCGGCGCCGGCGGGCCGGCGGGCGGGCCGGGGCGCCGGACAGACGACGTGACCCGGCCGGCCCGGGACCTGACTAGACCGCCGCTGCCGCGCGCGCGCTGGGGCCCGGCGCGGCGCCCGCTCGTTCTGTCACTCGCGCGCCATGAGGAGCTCGCAACGCGCGCCGAGTCCGCGCTGCGCCGCTTGCTGCTCACCGACAACTACGACTCCGTTAGCAACTTCATCTCGCTGTTCGAGACGTGGGAGTGCGCCGGCGACCCGCTCGCCCAAGTATACGAGCGGTACGCGCCGCCCATCCGTGCACGCAAGCATACGTGCGTGGGCCTGGGCCTGGAGCTGGTTCGGCGCTGGCGCAGCCTGGAGCGGGACTTTAGCGGCATCAACCGCGCCACGGCGTTGCTGTCGTGCGAGGAGGCGGTGGTGGACGTGCGCGAATACGTGACGTGTGGCGACGGGCCGGCCACCATGCTGGCCGCAGAGAAGGAGCACGTCATGGTGGGCATCCAAATCCGCGTGGACGGCCGGCCCGGCGTCATGCTGGCCGACCCTGGCTACCACGTGCCCAGGATCGTCACTGTCATGCAGGACCGGAATTATCCGCACACCGGTGAGTAGCAACACTTTCTGAAAACCTCACATATTTTTCTAAAAACCATAAAATTTTAACTAATTTATCTGATCGAAAATATTTAATGCCAACTTCAATGTTCAATCTCTCTAAACTTTTTGTCCTTGTACAGGTTGGTTCGTACAGTCAGACGAGGTGCATTGCCGCAAGGAGTACAGCTACTCGTTCAACGTGCTGAACGCGGGCTACATCGAGTGGCACGAACGCGAGACCCGCGGGGAAGCCGTCAAGTGTCAGACGTCGCTGGTGTTCGCCGCACGGCCCTACCTCGACGGAGTCAACGTCACCGAGAGGAGGAACCTTGTCTACAACTTTAGGTGACGATAATTTGAAATCTGTTTATCTAGTCTGTACCATGTAACATGGGCAGGAAGATGATGATTCTCTAGCCTGTGGTCCCTGTCTTAGCGCTACAATTTGACCTACAAATAATCGACCATAGTATGATAGCTTTATGTGGGACTAATATCCCCTTCCTTGTTCCAGGAGTCTCCTGTCCCGCGATCAGAAAGGCCACCTGATAGCCGGCCTGTACTTCCCAGTGGGCGCCACTATCAAAGACGCGCAGTTCACGCTCTTCCTCAACAACGGGCCGGACAAGCGGAAGACTAAGTACAAGTTCAGCACCTTCACTGATGTTCATAATGTGAGTACACACTGGAACTTTACCTATTCAGGCTGAAGCTAGGCTAAGAAGAAGAATGGAAGAACTGGCATGTAGTCTTGGCTAGCTGGCAACAATCGGCTGCTAGCCATTAGGACCTCTTCCTCTTTTCGCTCACTTCCTTCCCACCTCTTTTCGGCACTTTCAGAATTTGTTCTCGTAGATTTTGTTGGGATTTGCAATTTGGCAGGCTGGCAGTGTTCATCTTTAATGTAGGTATGTGAATATCAGACGCTCCAAACCCGTACAACATCCAGCTCAAAGGACAATACACTATAATGTTTTCATCTGATCAAACAATAATCTATAATCGAGTTTTAAACAAAGCCGCTGTGACCGGCTGTGAAGGTTACATAGCTACTCTAAATAATGGCTTTCCGGTCGCAAAGGCTACTTGAGCTACCCAGTTCACAGCCGTACATTGTAAATGTAGAACCCGTAGAACATTGCAGAAACAATGAGAACTGAGTCTGATCGAGTTCTTGTATACATAGCTAATGATTTAAAAACCTTCGATTGTGGAACGTAGGTATGTAATGTGAGAGAAAACACGTGTGCCGATCGTATGAAAAATATTTAGAAATGATTGAATCTTTCGTTTCGTAGGCACCCGAGAAGTAAAAACTAAATTGAAGCTCCTAAATTGTTACTTTGGGTTTTAATATCCTCCAGAGTAGATGCTAGCTCCCCATAAAATGATGTGATGTATGGTATTATGATTTGAGGGAGCAACCAAATCCCGTTAACAATTAACAATTTCGATTGCTTCTAAAAAATTCCGACCCTAGGGTCCCTACACTCTTATTAAACTTTTCCAACGGTAGATCTCTCTTTAATGTAGAAGTGCTTAGGGGCTAATGTCCCGTATTCTGGTGTGGTATATACTTATTTATTTTTCTATATAATAAACAAGATATTTAAAACCAATGATGTCGCCTTCTGCTTGAATAATTGATGTTTAAGGATCTGTCTGTTAGCAACTGTGGCTTTTCCCGCGAAGAGCCTATAATCAAAGCCCATTAAACAGCACTTAGTACTGACTGAAGTCTTTCATTTCGAACATTTGTCTTGAATTTCAAATGCCTGCAGTCTAACTTATTAGCATATTCAAGCAGTTGAATAAATAAAGGTTTTCCTTGGTAATAACAGTGAATTATTTAAAATGGCCTGCATTTGTAATAACAGACCTTCTTGTACAAACAGCACGAGTAGGTACCTACCTAACAGGTCACTACACAAAAGTTTATGTTTTAAAAGTGCTGGCAAATAGCACGGATCTTGAAAATAACATCGCTTTATATCTTTGTTCCCAGATTCCAGAAGCTATATCAGAAGAAGTTCAGCTCTGCAACGCCAAGATGAACTACAAGGAAGGCGAGCTGCTGACCATCATATGTCAGCTTGCCCAAGTTATGGCCAACCAGGCCTTCATCGACCAAATGCTGGAGATCAACGAGGACATCTGCCGCATGTGTCTCTGACAGCAAGATGGCGTCCACAACAAAATGGCGGACGCCAGTAACGTAGGCAGTAAAGCCGATGAATCCTTAAAAAAATCTTAACTTTATTTTAAGAATTTGTAATTCTAATTTTGTATATTATTCGTTTTGGAATATTATCTTTTATTGGGGTAAAGGTTTTTTTTTACTTTGTCGTAGTTGCTAAGATTACGTTAAAATGTTTAATTTGGAATTGGGTTGTTGGTTTTTTTTTTTTTATTAGTTTAGGTAACCCTAGAATACTAATCTTATTTTATCACCACTTATATATTAGTAGTCGGATTTTATAAATAAATCGAAATTTTGTTTTTAAACTTTTCCATACCTACCTAGAAAATAACGAAATAACAGGAAAGCATTGTACCCTTCATAAATTCAAAACTATTTTTTTCAGAGAATCTCTGATTCGTCCAAAATTAACGCTAAATAGGTATAATATTACACCTTCTGACACATCCTTACGGAATTATTTTATAAAAAAGTAACTATAGATTAGTCCGAGAGTGCTGAATTTTTTATATGTTATAGTTATGTACCTATGTAATGTATGGACTTTTGAATACATAGCAATTCTAGCTAAAAAAAAAAAAAATATGTTCTACAAATGTTCAGTCAAAAAAGTACCCTCTAATACTAATAATCGCCTCCCAGGCGATCGCATACTTAGTCAATATCTCGGTAACGGTGTGAGCATAGACTATAATTGGTATATAAGGTAGTCACGAACGTACAACCCGATGCGTCCCCGCAATTTACAATTAACCAAAAAAACCGACTGCAAGCGGCCTCTCCGGCGATGATTAGTACTCTAGGGTTAAAACTTAATTTTCTTAATAAATTTTTATTATTTTACTTGAATTGTTTCATTTTGCGAACTCTATCATCCACAATCCGCCCCCGCCGTAGGTTTTTTTTTTTTTGGTAGGGCTTCTCGTATTAGACCTCTGAGATCATGACCACTTAACTGGGCTTTCCTGTGGCTGCCTTAAGCTACTACACTTAAAACCTCCAGCCAGGGGTAACCTCGCCGTAGGTATGTTCCTTGAATCCACCTGCCTCTTCCCATTGATGATGGCTATCAGCCCTCATGTTCTTTTTTTACTGGTTGTTTCTATTGGCGCCTTTCTTTTGTGGCCAAACACAATTATTTCACTTTAGCTTTTACCCGCGGCTTCACCAGTATGGAGGTCGAAAATTATGCGACAGGAACATACTTCCTACAATCCTTACTCCTTTGTTTTGAGTAAATAAAAATATTATATTATACTAGCTTCTGCCCGCGACTTCGTCCGTGACCCTATAACCTTCCTCAAGAATTGGGCTATCAAATGAAAGAGGACTTTTTCAAATCCGACTGGTTCCGGAGTTCCGGAGATTCCCCCAACATACAAACAACCAAGTTTTACCTCTTTATAATATTAGTCTGGATTACCGGGATAAAATGTATCCTGTCCTTACCAGTACCCTAATTGCGTAACTTATTTTCGTAAACAATTATGCCTAATTTATTTCATTTTCACAGTTCAGCAACATTCATTGCGTTATTTACGTTTTTGAGCACATTTTTTTTTTCCAAACTTATGAAGCAATGGATAAGCAGTCTGTTTTAAATCAAAACAGATTATGATTGTATTGTATTACGCAATTAGGGTACTGGTCATGGTCTAGGTACCTATGTGCCAAACATCGGAATCCGTTCCAAAAGAAAGAGTTATGGATCTCGCCCACTAGAGAACCACAACTGGCGGCCGGTCGGCTAGTAGGCCGTTGCGGTTTCTATAGTTTACCTGGTCCTGGTCGTGGCGGTCTAGAGTCTGACCAAAGTTTTATATATGGTATACTTTTACATCAGTCAGTTATGTCAGTTTCGGGGTTGTAAGTAGATCTAATGACTTTATACTTTACCTTTTGATTTTTGCTTATTAGATTATGTGTAATAGACTGTGTCGTACCTATGCTCTACCTCCTTACGATGACAAAACTGTATCAAATCCACACTGCATCGTGTTAAAGTGACTATTCTTTACCAGGAATAAATCAGAATATAAACAAAATAACCTATCAAAAAGACAAAGTATCAATTTTTTTTTTTTTTTTTGTAGGACAGTATAGTGTTGCCGTCTATAGATTTTCAAATTCCGTTTTTTTACTTATGCAAACTTACCGTGAGCAGACTAGTGCGCGAGATCCCGTAGGTACTTTTGCGTTTATAATAATAGTATAGATTGAGTGAAGCTCACCATCTTCCTGAGCCCAATGACTGGGCAATCTGGGCAAAACCGATATTCTTACATAAGACCACACTTTAAGACTAGTTATTTAGGCATCAGGGCCAAGACTATGACGCACAAGGGAGTCTTAATACTAGAAATGTAAATAATAACCTTTGCGCGAGGTTAACGCAACATCGCAATTATTTAGCAGAATCCTTCATATTAGGTAGAATGAAATGAAACCCTTTACATAAGAGAATTCACTACTTTATTATCTCACACAAGTGATAAATTGGTTCTTTACAACTAACATCAATAATATGTCTAAAAATAGTTCATTAAGTCTAAAAACGAACTCAAATTAAACAGGAGTAAAATAAAACAAAATGAATAAATAAAATAATTACTTTATTTGAAGGAATGAGCGATTTGATAGCGTCCAGCACCGTTCAAATTTTGTGCAGAACAGTATTATGACAAAAAACAAAAACAAACGGGAAACAGAGGTAAAAATACACCCATGAGCCATTAAGACCTGTCAAATTTGACACATAGCAATCTTTCTCAAACCGAATGTCTATGGAATAAACTTCGTTATTTCTGGTTCTTATAGCTGCAAACGAAAAGGCTCGTCTCAATGGCCGATGGATCTTAGTCTAAAGAACTATCTTATATTAATATTTTGTGAACTATTGCCTGTCAACAGAAATCAATATTTGACCTGTTATACCAGACTTCTAAGATCTATGGAAACTGTTGATATTGTAGTTAAATCATGAAATTTTATATTGAAATCGACCAATAAATAAATTTACAATTTAGAATACATTTATCAGTTGATTTCTATAACTAATTTACACTTGAACAATTTTCCCGAAAAAACTTAAAGGTATGATACTTAGAATACTAATGAGTTTCTAATTAAACATTATCTTATTTACGATACCAGAACTTAAAATTTCGAGGAAAGCTATTCTGAACTCATGTTTGTTCTTAAAAGAACAACTAGCGTACAAGACGTCATGACGAAAATGTCAAATTGTCACAAAGGCTTGAAAACCTACAGAATTTATAACAGTTTATTAAAAAGTTTGGCGACATAAGAAAATCGGTTATACAAAGATTATTACTTATTACATAAATCATGTGTGAGCAGTGGCGTCGCTAGAAAACATTGTATTCATGCTCAACTGTGATAGTTTGTAATACAAGCTGGTTTGTGATGACTGGCGTCAAAACTTTGGGGCAATATAGTCAGATGCGTAGTAACGCCACTGAGTGGAACACACCATAGTTTTATCTTCTTTTTTAGACTATTTCTAATACATAGAACGATTGTCAGGTGGGCGGGTACAGCGTATGGAATGTTGGACCAAGCACACAGAACCACGACCCGATAATGTGTTATTATTAAACTATTTTGCTACTAACAGGTAATTATCGTAAAACCAAACAAACTAAGCTAAAGGTCATAATCTATAAGCTTTCAAGTACCCACAAAGTCAAATAATTCGTTTAGAAAACGAAATTCGTATCCGCCATCTTTTATTCGGGCGCCATTTTAAGAATTTCCCGCCATTTCATCGTGGCTAACATGTGCAGAGTCCAATCAAAAAAGGTTTTACACCGAGTGGCGTGGGCATCATTATGAAATATTATGTCCTACACTTTAATACATTTTACTAATGTCTACGTCCCAAATCATTAGACGATAATAAAGTTCAATACAAGGCGACGTATCACGAGTCGTTTTGTAACGGCAGCGGCTTGCCAACAAATAAAATGAACGGAGAAGACATCTATAGAGTTCATTTAACTTAAGCATCTTTAGGCAAATATCTTTTAGTAAGAGAATCTTTTAGATTTGGCAAGACACCTTCAACCACCTCAAAACACCGCATAACTACATTTTCAGAATATTTTGGCAATAAATACGCGGAATTGCCAGTTCAATTTTATTTGTTCGCTAGTTACAGGTTACACATTACAAATGACGTAAAAACCAACGCAAAGATTTTAGTCAATATTCTATCTTCCAAAAAATATTCACAAAATAAAATAATCAAGGCTAATAAAATTAAGAGAATGAAAGAGCAAATTGATATGTTGAAAATAGTCCGGATGTCCCTTGCAATATTACTAGACATTCTATAAGAAATTCTCAAATTTATTTAATTCTAAATCAAACTTAAAACAGAGAAAACTCAAGCACAATATACTACTTAAACACACCGTCTTGCTTGAACGGAAAATTAATTACAAAATGCGACAATAAATTGCGTCAAAAGGAACTAAACTTGTCATTCAACAACGATAAAGTCAATTTCAAGAAACCAAGAAAACACCCGTAAACAGAAATCATCAAAATTCAAACAAAAAATCTGTTTAAAAAAAATTGACAATCAAAGGGAGAAAAGTAAAGATTTATTTATACTATGGTCCTGATACTGTTGACAACAAATGAAGTTCAACTTGCAAACAAAACGAGAAAGTGACAGATGTAATTTAAGAGCTGTCAAATTAAGTTATTCATGAAGTCAAGTTTTGTTTGCGGCTCCAACGTTTGTTGATAGGTGATTTTAGCAATGTCAAGATAATGGGATGACACTGGTTGGTTCCTAATCTAGAACAGCATTGATTGGTGTCAGTACAGTAGAAAATGCTGACATTTTATGTTTCTAAACTAATTTAACAGCCCATCTTTCCTTTTAATCAATCTATGAACAACAGTATCAGTACCAATGACGAGAAGGATACAGTAAGTAAGAAGTAGTCATGTGTAACCGTATCCCAGTCACCGCTACCGCCATCTGTGGGTCAGTTTAATTGTCGGCGGGCGAGTGTCGGTGCGGGGCGTGTGACGCGTGCGATGCGTGTGGCGAGTGCGCTGCGTGTGGCGCATGCGCTGCGTGTGGAGCGTGTGCAGCCTGTTGCACGTGCGCTGCGTGTGGCACGTGCGCTGCGTGTGGCACGTGCGACGTGTGTGGCACGTGCGATCCGTGTGGCGCCTGTGGCACGTGCGCCTTGTGCTGCTTATGTCTGTGATGGCGCTGTGGGTGCGAGCTGCCATACACCTCGCGCACCGACGGGCTGTAAACATACGACACCATGTCACTTGAGAGAATGGGTTAAGATACGGTGCTACAAAAATCTTTTGGCGCTTTAAAGACATTCACTGGGGGCGTTGTTGGTAAGCATTTGTCAAATTGTTTTATCAAATCATATTTAAAAAAAAAATATGACGACTTTAGTTCCAATTTCGGTCACGCGCAAAAAAATCCTTGTACAACTGTACAGTCAAGTGTAATTCGACTCTTGTCACTTGCAAGAGTTACTTGTCACTTGTGACGTTTACTTGTCACTTGTGAGATTTACTTGTCACTTGTGAGATTTACTTATCACTTGTGTGTGTTACTTGTCACCTGTGAGTTTTTTTTGTACTATGTTCATTTTATAACGATTTGCATTGTAGCCATTGACAACGTTAATCAGTTCGATTATAGATTTCCAGAACAGGTTATTAATCGATATGGATTGCCGTAAAAAAGCGTTCAATTTTGCTTTTAGATGTGTCAAGTAAATTAATATAATAGAAACAGAGTACAAGTACTTATTGCCTCTTGCAAGAATGCACTTTTATTAAATTCTTGGTTTGTTATTGTTTGGTTAGATATTTACATTGCTTATTACACTTTTAGCTTGTTGACTGTTGTTGCAGTTTCGTTGTTGTTCTTCAATGCAACCTTTGCTATGTAATTTATCCGAAAAACGGACTGTGTGGTCTCCGACTAACTTATTTCCTTACAAGAATACGTAGTAACGTACACAGTACATAAAATAATAGTAACTTAATCTCTTGCAAATATTATATTTTTATGTTAGATATTTACAGTTTTTCTTTCCATTTTAGGTAAAACTTTCTTGCAAATTCTCAGCTTATATTTACAAAAAAATCATCTACGTAGACTCTAATACTGAGAAAACAGTTCCAAAAATATTTCATGCACGTAATCTTAGAGCAACTATTTTTATGCAAAAAGTTAAAAACAGGTGTCCACGTCACAAATATTTACACATTTTGATTTCAAATTCATTAAGTATATTAAAATAATATCAATAAACAGTACAAATATAATATCCAAACAAGAATCCAAGCAGGTTTCATGCAAGAATATCGATGGCTAATATTTAAAAATATATCACATGCTTAAATAAAATTGGAAACCATAGATAACAAATTATTTAAAAAAAAATCTTCCATAATAGCAAACTTATAGATAGCAATAATAATAATAGCCACAATAATATATTTAATACGGTTTTACGCGTTTAATAGTAGAAACGCCTCCTCCACAATCTGGAACTGGTGGAAAAATTTGGAATAAGTTTTTGGAAGCCACCATTTTTATACAGAGTAAGACAGTAATTCCCAAAAATTGTTATTGTTGTGTTGTTATATATTTTGTAGGAGTTAAATAAAATCTGAACATAAAATGTCATCCCAAACGTGGAAAATTTTTCATTTACTCGGCACCACTTTTACGTACACAACAGTTAGCTAGGGTTTTAAGGATTTAATCGCTGACGTCTTAGAAATCATACGATTAGTAATCTCAATAATGGAGTATCGAGTCACTGGCTTACGAGCGATTTAGAGCCTTGGGCCCTTGAACATAGTAATTATTTTCCCAAACACAAAAACCCACAATTCCTGAAAAAATACTAAGTTAGTGTTCCTCTGTAAATGCCAAAAAATTGTTTGATATAATTTACCTGGACGGCACTGTGAGAGGGCTGGCGGCTGTTCTGATTGGTCGGCGGGAGGAAGGTCGCGACGAGCCGCTGTGACGGCGCCCAGAGCCCTCACTACTTGTACTGCAATACATACCATGCGTGCTAACTACCCAAAGAGGCGGGTACACTGATACTTATACTCTTGGTAAAGATACCATCAACATTTCTCTATTCAAGTATGATAAAGGGATTTCGTTCTCATTTTAAATAAGGATACAATTGTTTTTCTGATGTTTGAGAAACTTGAACACATATTACCACTGCTTGAGGGAAGAGTAATTTTATAATTTCTTTTTTTCTTGCTTGCTTAAAGAAAGTCTTGCAACAACACTGTTATCATATTAATAAAATGATAATTATTTACATTATGAATGATTGAATTACGAAATACAGAAACTGTTGTGTTAATGAATTTCCAATCATTGGAAGTTGTGCATTTTCGCAAATGACAGTGTCAATTTTTTTTTTCAAACTACATAATTTTCTAAAACATGTCATAAAGACAATTTAATTTTTAGTGTTGTGCATTTTACGAATGTATATCGTGGCAATATTACGTGTCGTCAATATAACCGCCTCTTTACAAATAAAATAATAATGAAAAATAAAATACAAAATAAAGAAAAATAAGCCAAAGTAAACCAAAGAAATAGGCACACAAACATGCTGTAACTACATGGATATAGCTGTGAACTACATGTAATTATATAATGTGCTTATAATTAACACTACTGGAGAAATTCTTGCCCTCACAAACTAGGCACATCCCCGTCGTGTTTATGCTACGAATTTTCGGTTCATTCATTTAGAATCTGTTGTTGTAGCTGTTAATATGTATTCCGAAAAACAATAGTATTTCCCCAGCTAGTTCAAATGCAACCATCACCATTTTGGTATTTTTTTTTCTTGTCACTTGAATAAAATATTACTATATACTTAGGATTTTTTCTTTCATGCTGTGATAGACTATAAAGCCTGATTCACACGACACAATTTAATTGCCTGTAGCATACCATAAGTTGAAGCAACAATAAAAATTGCAACGTCTTAACGATGTCTAGACGATGCCAGACAAGAAACTTATATCGTGTAAATGGGACTTCTTATTGTATCACGAAGTTTTTTATTTTATCTCAAAATTATTTCATTTGTAATGCAAGATTTCAATCTATATTTACGATCTACTGAAGTATGAACTCTACTACTGATCAATACCCAACCTTTACAATAAGATTCTGTGTACTACTCACTTGGGCACAGTAATAGTTGGAGCAGGCGGTGCGGGCAGGGCGAGACGCTGTGGCTCGCGACGAGCGGCCTGGATGGCGGGGCGACCGCGACCACCGGTAGCGGTGGATGCCTTGTATTGGAACTCCCTGGAATTTTTGGAAAAACATTTGAGTAAGGTATAATATTAGGTTTGATCTTTGTCCACAGATTCAGTCATTCCTGCAGAAAATTGATAGACTTTCTGCAGACAACTGTCAGTCAAGAGGTTGCGATGTCAAAAATTGGAAAATAGAACGTGACGAAGCAATGGACGTGGGTATGCATACTAAACCCAGGACTGTTATGAAAAGGAAGAAAACTTGCAGAGCTCTTCTCTATTTTGTCCTTTGTATACTTGCACATAATATAAATATATTTTTGATGTCAGATTGTATATTGTATTTAAGATTTGTCAAAAAAGAATGCAAAAGAAAGCTTTCAAGTGTTTGACCAACTATCAGAATGCCAATTCACGTAATTAAAAAAGTTAAACATATAATCGCAATCATGTCTGCGACAATCAATTTCAAAAACTTGTCAAAAATGTAGAGAAAATAAGAGATGTTTCGGACAGATTAGAATGCGAACATTCCTAAAACCTCAGGAATTACCCCTCTGTCTTTGTGAACCACTTAGCACATCGAGTCCTGTCAGAATACCAGCACTGCGGTATTTATTTATTTTTAAATATTGCAGCATCATGCCGATATATGAGCCTTTTTGGCCTCGCACACGTCGTTATTATTTTTGTTTTTTAGTTTATAATGCTCCTTTTTATTTTTGTTAGTATATATACAATATATTTTTTTTTCATTTCTGTTTTGTATTTCCTGTGCGTGTCACAAAAAAAATATTTTTCTTTCTTTCACATAAGAACTTCCGAGATAAAATCTATGAAAGCACATTTCTGGCTGGCTCGACCCACGCCTAGCGTTATATATCAACACCGTTCTATCCCCAATCTGAACCTAATGCATTATGTAATAAAGTACACAATCACCTGTCAAAGTCTTCGGCTTCCTCCTCCTCCAGGTTGATGTACTCCTGGCGTTCTTCGGCGTCGCCTGTGTAGTAGTTCTGTTCGCGCTCGATCAAGTGAGCCCTTTCGCCGATGTGGTGGCCTGGAGAAAGTATACAAGGTCAAAATAAATAACAAGAAAAAACTGATTTTCTATAATCATTCTTCAAGTAGGTTACTGCAACCACACAACATCTCCCAAAAAGAAATCTTCTTTTCTTTCTTTTTTGTCTTGTTTAGATATCGAGGGTTGTCATAAAACAAACAAGTTGTTTTAAAACACGTATTTTAAGCAGTTTGAAATAAAAACAATGTTTTTATTAAGTGTTTAAAATCAGAGTATAAAACAAATTTAAACTAATATTTTAAATATTAAGGAGAAAAAAACATGGTTTAAAAATCGAGAATGAATAGAAATAAATGAAAAGTTTTTAGGACTCGAAATAGCTCGAAAAGAAATTAAAAAGGTTAGATAGTTTTATACACTTCGCCGTCGGTCGAAATGAACTAATATCCCCAGTATTTCGCAACTATGGAATTAACTAACTAATTTATTTGAATATAGTCCATCCTACTAATGTATACCTAAGTATATAAATTTCCTCACTTGTCGAAAAGAGGTAATTCCCCGCAATGATTTTGGTGACTGCCCCATAATTGAATATGGTTTTAGGTAAGGTACATCTCAGAACGAAAATTGATACCTATTCGCAATTCTGTGTTACATACCTACTTAGATAGATTACAAAAAAAAACAAAAAATATTTGATTATTATGATATTCTGATCGTTTTTTTTTTTTGTAAATGTATCCCCGGAAATGGGACGGAATGGATCCACTTCACGGTGAGTGAGTGAAGTGAGAGTGTCAGAGTAGTCATCACAAGCTTCAAAAACGTTAAAGGAAAACTTCGTGAGGAAACGAATGAATGATATTTTTCGACGGCATGTGATGCTAAGTCAAAGGCCCATGGGCTGCTTTGAAACTCTGACACCAGGTTAGTCACTAACCACACGAAAAAGAGAAGATCAAAGTAAACAAATAAAAACTTTACTAGGGTATTTGTAGTGTGTTTTATGGGTATTTGTGGTGTTTTTACAAATAATCTTGAAAAAACTCTAGACTTTTTTGCCATACCAAGAGGACAATAAGATGAAGGCATCAATTTCGATTTAAAACATTAAAAGGCTCGAAAATAAAACATTGGTAAAATAAAACTATATTAGCCTTTATTTGGAAATATTAAATACCTTTAAGTACCTTAATAGTTGCTTAACGTAATCACGTTTTTTACTGCTAGCAACAAAATTCTCCCCTTCAATTAAAAAATATACAGAAATAATTCACATTTCCATAAAACATTTCGCAAATCAAAGGAACAAAGGGCAGCCCTATCAATGTAAGACCTTTTACCTGTTGCGACTAACAAAAGTTTTGCGTGTTTCGAAACCGTGTACCTTTCGACATACGTATCGCACGTGGCTGGGGTGACAAGCCTCGTGAAAACAGGCCTCCATGATTTATATGTGTAATTTTCACTAATGACAGCATACATAAGTATTCAGATTTCGATACTCATCAGTACCGTTGCCAAACGTCCCGTATTTCCCGGGACGTCTCGTATTTCAGGCATAATTATGAACGTGCCGCCGGGCAGACTCTGTCCCGTATTTAAACCTTGTTTGATTTACTATTAAGAAATCTATCGCACTACGGTTGATTGACAATGAGAAGTGGAAGAAAATTTGGAAGGGTTTTGAAATAGAAGAATAAAATCTCTAACATTTTTCTAATTATATCGTTAATCTTCAATAGGTATCCCTAGTTCTAACTGTTTTGAGGAAAGTCTTTTTCTCTAGTCTTTTTCGCAGATGGTCTTAAAATGGACTGATGTGCGCAACAAATGTACTCCCGATTTGAAAGAGAGTGATTTAATGTCATTGTCAACTATGACTATAACAATAACTGCATTGAATTTTACAAATATGTGAAATCAAAAGATATATATATATATTTGTATTTATATATAACTTATTTTATAAGTATATGTTTTTATTTGCCCCGGTTTTTTTTTTAAATCCCTTTTTTTAAGAAAATTGAGCATTTGTCCAATAAAGAACTTTTTTTAAACTGGTAACCCTACTAATCAGGTTTGTCTATCATTCACAAGGTAATTTAACTTTTCCCTGTAAATATTTACAGCGGACTGCAATAAAGAATTTATTAATCGAACAACCTTTGATCGAAAACGGGTGTCGAGAATCCCACGCACAATGCAAAAGAGCTTGCGATTTTGCGACCACTACTAGATCAATTGATGAGCTATCTAATTGCGTTACAATTTTCGGTAAATGATTAATTTAATCATTTAATTCAAACTAGAAGACTTATAGTTTTAGTAAAACATTACCACAGAAACAATTTTTGACATCACTGCTGCTAGGTGACAGCCCTAGCCGATACCTTGCAGCAGTGGCTCACAAACGCACAATCTAGCCTGCTTGCTACCATAGACAGGATGGTACTGCCCCGCACCCTAATAACCAGGGATGCGCACCGCTTCCGCATCACAGTGTATAAGCTGTCAACGCGAGCTTCAGCAAACATCCCTGATGCGCTGCAGTATCGAGGCAAGCCCATCAGCCCCCGAAGGCGTTATTGTATTGAACGCAAAGGTATGATTTCAGTTTCATTTTGACAGTTCAACAACATTCTCACAAAGATTTGAATCTGCCTGTAACATAAATACCATGTACCAAATTTGTACCTTTTTGAGAGAAATAAATTACTTTTACTATAAATTACTATTACTATTCATTGCGTTATTTACGTTGTTGAGCAGATTTTTTTTTTCGAACTTATGAAGCAATGGATTACCATTCTGTTTCAAAATTATTCAGATTGTGATTGATCGTGTATTACGCAATTAGGGTGAAAGTCAGTTATCAACATGTACCTACTTTGAAACAAAAAAATAAGAATACCAGCCTATTGCCAGTTCAACAACATTAGGGATGATACCTGGGCCAAAAAAGAAATTCTCTTTAGCCCGTCAGTAAGATAATAAAATAAAAATATTAGACACATATTTATTGCTTCATCATGTATTAATAAAAAAATGACTTGGATAAAACACATTAAGGTTGGAGAGTGAGGGTCGCTACGTCACAAATATAAAATCTACATTCTCGTGACGTCATGGCACATTTTAACCGAATGTATCGCCGTAATTTTTAATAATCTACAAGACGGACAAAAAAAATATTTTTTTGTCAGCATCCCTATTCAGTTATTTACGTTGTTGAGCAGACAAATTTTTCGAACATATGAAGCAATGGATTAGCAATATCATTCAGATTTTGACTGACAGTGTGTTACGCAATTAGGGTGCAGGTTTCCTGATGGTGTTTTCCTTCATCGATGTCGATGATGTCCACGAAAAAGTTAGAAAGTGCATATGAATTGAAAAAATCACGGTGGTACTGACCCGGATATGAACCCACAACCTCGTGCATGAACCTTACAACATATTGTGCGACAAAGATTTGACACGTGTCTGGCTGGATTGGTTAGCATCGTCACAAGTAGTCTTAATAATTATAATAAATACCGTTTTTCTAAAACCGTCTTTCTTTTCGGCGTGACAAAATAACAAGTTGGAATAATAATGCCGACAATTCATCGTAAAAGACGTAACAAGAAAAGTTCCATGCGTATTATAATAAAAACCACTGAAATAGTTGACTGGTAGTCACTCAGGTGTCACTTCTCTACATAATTACATGAGCCATCTGTCTGTTCGGGACTGTTTTGCGTTAGACTGGTTTAAATGCGGATCAACATTTTGGCTAGGTTGTTAATAACTGAAACGCTTATGTAAAACATTTTCTGAGCATAAGTAGTCACGAGGAAGAAGTTCTTCTTCTTTTCGTGTGGTTAGTGACTAACCTGGTGAGTTTTAAAACCGCCCATGGAACTTTGACTTGGCTTCACATGCCGTCGTGAAATATCTCTCAGACATGCCGGTTTCCTCACGAAGGAGCAAGTTGAGTTACTACTTACCTAATTATTCCTATGGTTAGAATGTAAGATTATTTTCAGAATATTATGCTTAGGATATGAAAATAAAGGTGTCAATTAAAAACTGGCATCGTTGAAATTTTTAATAGCGCGAAATATTTCTGATTATAATATTAAAATTCGTGACTGTGTTCAAGAGATCTATTAAAATAAAATAAAGATACCTACCATCAATACTAATTATAAATGAATAAAACATTATGAAAGTCCATAACAAAATTACAGCCTTCGTAGTTTCGACAATGTAAGAAATCATACAAAAACGTAGGAAAATTTTGAAACAATCCAGATTATAACCTGTATCCTGATTGCGTAACTTATTTTCGTAAACAATTATGACTAATTTGATTCATTTTGACAATTCAACGAAATTAATTGCGTTATTTACGTTGTAGAGCAGATTTTTTTTTCAATTATGAAGCAATGGCCTGTTTCAAATCGAAACAGATTTATTTATTTAAACTTTTCAAACACAAAAAGGTACAAAGGCGGACTTAATGCCTTAGGCATTCTCTACCAGTCAACCAAGGGTAAAAGAGATTGGATGGCAGGTGCTCTGTTTGAAAGGAACAAAGAAAAAATTATTAAAAATATATCATTAGAAAAAAATAGGTAGGAACAACAGTACATAAATAGGTTATAACACTTATAACTTATAATACACGTACATATTTAATGTCATATACTTATTATATATTTATCCGCTTAAATGCATACTGACTGGTGGCCGTCCTGATGTCAAGAGGAAACGCATTCCATAGAAGAATGGACTGAATATGAAAGGAAGAATGAACAGTCATAAGTATGAAAAGGACAAAGTAGGAGAAGATTTTTGAACAGATTGTGATTGAGTTGTATTACGCAATTAGGGTACTGGATTGTTTAGTGTTCAGAAATACTTAATTTGTAGAGGGAGATCTCATATACAACACCAAACAAAAAACTTTGTGGAAGGAAATAAATTATAAAAAGCCGCAAATATAAACTAATATGACCGCTCTAGTACTCTCCGATGGAATTTTCTGTAGTGCAAATAAATTAACCATGATTAAATATCATTTCATTTAATAGGAGGATGCTGCAGCGAATGCGAGGCAGATTTATTTGATATGAATTTCGTGTCCAAGTATGCAATTTATAGAAAATAGAATATAAAACTACTATGGGGCTTATTTATAAACTTTGCTTAAAGTTAAGTAATGATTACATTACATTTTTCACGTTTAAACGTCACTTAACTTTAAAAAACGTGTATATATAAACCCCCATATGCTTTAAACCGTTGTTTCGACCAATTTAATTATAGGTGTGAAATAAAATTCCACCCCCTTTCTCTCTAAAAATCCTTGATAACATTCAAAGCTAGACACGCGAAATTCGCCAGACATACACAAAAAAAATCCGCCCACACTTATTTTAGTCGCGATCAAACTAATATACACATACGCTGACAAAGTATTACAAACATTTTCCACAGCTTAGTTTAGCGGATAAACATTAGAAAAAACCGAATTGCGTCATCCTCGTCTAAAAATATTGAGAAGAATGACGTCAGACGGACGTGCGGAGGTGCAACTGGAAGGATACAGGTGGAAACCAGATAGGATCAGAAAATCCAGTGAATAAACAGAGACAAACAAAATTGTGGACCGATGACCTGGTGAAGAAATGAAATGGAATTGTTTATTCTGTAAAAAATATATCGGAATCACTTTTACACGTCATATTTAAAAAAAAGCTAGATGAGTTCGGCGTTTCCTATCTGACTACTCTGAGAAGAAAGCCCAAACAAACTCAGAGGTCGTAGTTTCTTTTAAAGTCCAGACATAATCTTGGTCAGGCCATATCAGGACCATTTATATTAATATCTGAAATGGTCTTTTGAGGAAAGAACCACACAGATTTGAGTGGATCTGTCCAGTCAGTGCAAGCATTTGTCAGTAATCGTGGAGCTCAACTCAAAACTTAAGGAGCTCAGGTCGCGGGAATCCGCTGGATGCGAGAAGTACAGGACCGAGATGCTTGAGGGAGGCCTATATGTCCTGCAGGGGACGTCTTTCAGCTAAAATTATGATGAAAGAAAATAGAGGAGCAGACTGGATGCAGAGAGAGACGATCTGGGTATGATAGACGCCTTCGTCTAACAGTGGACTTTGGCAGATTAAAGAACCGTTGCACTTCCTAGATTTCCCAATAGACGACTTGACTATGGCATAGTGCCAGTGCATCATAAGCGAGTACAGTAAGATAGGAAGTTAAATGACGACGATGAGATTTGTTCACCAGTTCAGACAAAAAGCTAGGGGGCCTCTTGTCTGAACTGGTGAATAAAAACACAAGATTATCATAGTTTGAAGCCACTGCGTAGTAATTAGATCATTTGTGCTCAAACTGTTCTACTTTAGGTATTCTGGCTATACGTTTTCTATAATACGAATGAAGTGGGCCTTCTCCACGTGTTACGGCCTACAGGTGAAGAAATTTGGCGCGAGAAAGATACTTTGCGTGCCAAAATGCATGACACGACCATACAGTACTGTTCCGGAAATCAACGCGCCGTTATAGTAGATGGCATATTTTTACTTTGGTGCAATTATTGGAATTCCATTCATCATCAGCACTAGAGCCGCAGAGCCATTAAAAACAATAAACTGAAGTAGGTCGCGGCCGCGTAAAAATATACATACCCTATGCATTTCATGAGAATGCGAAATTCAATCAATACAAATGGCCGAAGCCCGCCTGACAACATATTTTGTAGCCAGCAGCTTACCTACTGACTAAAGATGATGAGTATTAATAATGGATAACTATTTTTAAACCCATATCTAAAAGGAGGAGGTTCTAAATTCGACTATATGTCTTTTTAAGTGAAAACTTCTTTAGGCGCGTTGGGCATTTTTTAAATGGGACTAAACCATTGATTTCGCGACACCGTGATGACACTACCTTTTGACCATTAAAAGATCAACGCGTTGATTGCCGCGGTGCGTGGTAAAAGACTTCAACGCGTTGATTACCGCAGTGCCGATTTTTTTTTCAAGTATTCAACTTCTGTCGGCACTACCGGAGTCCCCCTGTTTTTATTTTTTGTGTTTGTTACGCGATTACTCCACCAATTATGAATTGATTTTGATGATTCTTTTTTTTTGGTAGGTCATACTTCAGAGGGTGTCCCATATAACTTTTATTAACTTTGCTTGTGTAGTTTTTTTTTTTTGTGTCATCTTCAATAATACGTATTTTTTTCCCACTTAGTATGTGGATGATATGTTAAGTTCCTGTCACTGTGATTTACATATCAGGTAGTGGTATTCGAATTTGTGTGGGGTAGGTACCAAACTAAAAAGTAAAAAACGAAAACTGTTTAAAAAAAAACAACCGGATGGAATATTAAAACGCATAGGTCTCGTGTATAAAATCATTATAAAAAAAACAACCCACTTCGAAAAAGAAAACACTACAAAGTGGAAAATAACTTCAATTTCGGAAGTCAGTGGCAAAAAACGAAAATTCAAACCCAAAGACACCAGTTGTTTTTTATAGTGTTCTTATACACGACATCTATGAGTTTTAATATTCCATCCTGTTATTCTAAGTTACTTGTGGATGTCATGTGATGGACGAGAGGAGAACTTAGAAAAAACCAGCGCTTTCTGGAAAACCATACAACAATACGCCAATTAAATAATGTCGCAGGTTTTAATTATCTACTAGCGCTGCGCCCCTGCTTCACACGAGTGCAATCTACTGATGTGGCGAAATATCAAGATGTATGTGTTATTTCTAAGCTAAATATTAACATAATAGCTGTTATCCGCAACTTCGTCTGCGATCTAGGATGAAAAGTAGTCTATGTCCTTCTCCAGGTCCTATCCTACCCATGTGTCAAATTTCATCCAAATTCGTTCAGCCGTTTTAGCGTGAAAGCGTAACAAACTCACTTTAGATTTTATATTGGTTATTATTTGTACATATCTACATAGACATTCCCGAATAAATACTCTAAATGATGGAAAACCGCATCAAAATCCATTACGTATTTTAGAAGTACTAAACGGTCATACGGACAGACAGACAGCGACTTTATTTTATATTGACGATATTGATGAAGCATAGTTTTATTCACACAGGCGGAGCCCGGAAGATACTATCATATTCTTGTAAGAAAAACCAAAACGATCAAGATTATTGAAATAGTGACGAGACCATCCATCAGCAGTATTATGAGAATAGAACTCGACAATAGATAAATTTATTTCATAGTGCAAAAGCGTGGGTGACTAACGTTCGAAAATTAGCCAGCTCCGACTAATGTCGGAGTGATTAGCATCACAGTGTCCGTTTTTAGAACAGTGCTGAACAGAAATATCTTGAACAGTAGGTATATATTTCAGGTGACAAATTATTTTTAATTTTTTGACTCGTTTATGTGAAGTGTCAAGATATTGTGTCCAATATTTGAGTAGCGCTCATAAAATTTAAACTGTTTTTAAATATTGCAGTTGCTACGTAGGTATTTACCAAAATCCGAATATACCTACTGACCAATTCTTCTAAGTGATTTAAGTAATACGATTGGGAATTATTCATATTTAGCAATACGTCAGAACATAAAACCACAAAACCCAAGTATTTTCCTTTTTCATTGAAGAAAAGGAAAAAAAACTGTTAATTATAATAATTAATTTGATTCAACTACCTGCTGGATATATTTCATTACTAGCTTCTGTCCGCGACTTCGTCCACGAGCCTATTACCTTCCTCAAGAATTGGGATATGCAACGCAAAAAGATTTTTCCAAACCCGACTGTTAGTTCCAGAGATTACACTATACATACAAACTTACAAACAAACAAATTTTACCTCTTTGTATCGTACCTCTATTGTATTTACCTCGTATAGATTTAATTTGATTTAATTTGAATGTCTTTTAATAATTAACAAGCGGTTCTCGCCATCAAACTAGAAAGTTTGGCGAGTAAAATTGTAAAAACAAAAAATTATGTATGTTTGAGAATATTAGTAAATAAAAAAGCTAAGGCGATTTGATTGATATGCGAAGCTGGCCAGCAATTCGAAGCTGCGGTGGCGAGCGTTAGAACCATCTGCGATGATAAGCTCGCGTGGGACCGCCGGAGCCCCGCAGCGCCCGCCGGAGCCGTGACAGAAACCATGCCTGCTGCATATTGCATACTTGCTTGCGTGCTGCATGTACGGTGTATGCTTGTTTGCATGTTTAAAAAAATATTACGTCAGCAAACGCTGTATTGATTTTTCGGAATTTGCAGTATTGTATTCTGTCGTTTCTTTATTTTTATTCGCATATAAGTTGTCGGTAAATTAGTATTTATGCAGCAAGCAGTAAATTTCATATTTTAAGTATGCTCTTTTTTTTTCTATATATGCAAACTTCGGAGAAAAGAGGGGGGACGGTATCTGTGACAGACGGACAGACAGACTGAGTCCCACCATAAGGGTTCCTTTTTACCATTTTGGTACTGAACCCTAAAAACTGGCGAGCTAAACTAACTTGGTTTAGCTGGCGGTGGACGGCTCGATTTAGTATTGCTTCAACTTATGGTATGCCACGGGCAATTACATCGCACCGCGTAAATCAGGCCTAATAACATAGCCCCAAAATATACATCATAAATCTTAACTCCCTCTTTGCCGTCGTCCGTTATAAAGCCTAAGATGAAAAACGACCTACAATTCTTTCAAAAGGTTCCTAGTACTGCTAAACAGTAGTAGGTACTTACAGTTTAGCCATTGTTTTTTTTTTCCGCATCGTTAATTAATCATTCAATAATCAATTGACGTCAACAGACAAAAAAGTAAAGTCGCATAGTATCTAATAGCAATAAATACAACACAAAAACAGTATGGTCTGTTCAAAAAGTATCTAATGGAAAATGTAAATAAATGAATCTGGAAACTTACCTATGAATGCCAATTTGTAGTGCCACTTACAAATTGAATATTTTGATTTAATTATTTGGCCCAAAATACTAATTTTAAATCAGTCTAAAAATGATTTTCAATTGACAATTGAGGTTAATTTAATAACCTCAATATTTGTTAATGTTTTTTCAATTAAAATTTAATAAATAATAATATATTATAGAAATAATAATTATTGGAAACAGTGGTGAGATATAATAATTTTGAAACCTTGTTAATCCAGATGCATTTGTTACTAATTCTCTGAGTGTTTTGTGTACCAATTTAACCAGTACCCTAATTGTGTAACTTATTTTCGTAAACGATTATGACAAAGTTTCATTTTGACAGTTCAACAACATTCATTGCGTTATTTACGTTGCTGTGCAGATTTTATTTTTCAACTTATGTAGCTATGCAATCTGTTTCAAATCGAAACAAATTGTGATTGAACGTGTTTTACGCAATTAGGGTATTTGTCAGGGTTTGTTTACACTTCCTCATCTCATCCAGAGATGTTTGAAAAACTGGGAGATAAATGTGCGTTTAAAACTAGATATCCTAATAGACTAATTAATGCGAGAATAAAAACGGAACTATATAGGCGAAGCTGTTATCCTATGTGTAATCAGATTTATAACAAGATTCCTAACCAAATCAAAGAACTTCCAATGGTTCGCTTCAAAGGGGCTTTACGTAGGTGGCTAATAAAGAATCCCTTCTATAACATAAAAGAATTCTTTCAGTTTAAATGTAAGTAATAATGTAATTGTACCTACCTATAACAAAAATAAGCATGTCATTATGTTATAATTAAATATGCTAAGCTACTAATATTACCTACCATTTTAAGAACTTTTGTAACCATATTTATCTGCAAATAAATCTTTGACTTTGACTTCCATCAGATACTTTTGAAACAGATTACCCACCTATGGCCATCTTCTTAGTGCCAGTCCGTGAGTCTTGCATTGTTTGCCTTGTTTCCTTGATGCCATGCGGCCCAATCTTTGTGCTACTGGTCGAGCTGTATACCTGTGAAATTCATATTTAAGTAGGAAGCAATAAAGACAATTTTCTTTAAAAAAAAATGGTATAATTGCCTTTTTATTTGTTTGGGTAAAGTCATGTGTGCTTAGCTGTGTTCTAAACTTATTCTAATTACTTTATTTCGACAGGAAATCAACAAGTTAAATGTTTATACATTCTTTGTTTGTTGAATTTATTTACTAAAATTAAATGAAGAGGCCATAAAAATAATTTGAATTTTTACTCTGTCTTCTTAAAAGGAGATATATAATCTTCAGAACATAATCATGCTTGCAAATACAGAAAATTATTTTAATAATATTTTTACACAGCTTGCTACACCTTACAACTTGCTGAATACAAAAAGAGGTTGATGGAAGCAGGTCTTACAATTCAAAATGTAATTAAAATATTTGCTTCAATTATATTTTAATATTGTTAAGCTCTGGAGCTTAAGAAACTATTGTTCAAACAAGAAAATCCAAAACAGGCTTACCTTAGATTATTATGTGAATAAAAGTATTTTTCAAAAGTCTTGGAAATCTACAAACCTGTGGCTTGCCGCCAGGCCCGCTGGACATGACAACAGTGCTGCTGCTGTAAGAGCTGCCAGCTGGAATGTGATGCTGATGATGCATGTTGCTTCCATCCATATCTGTAGGAAAAAGGTATGAGATAGAAAACCTTTTTTTTTTATTCTTTATATTTTATTAAATTAGGTAAGTACTAGATTTACATAAAATATAAGCTAAAATCATAATACTAACATGTGCATGTATATAAAAAGGAGTGAAAGGAATAACAATACCCCTTATCACGTAAATAACAATTATGCCCGTTTTCACCGACAACTAAGTGACACTAAAATGAATCCTTAAATTAAAGTGCATTGTCAGATTTTCAAGTCTCATTGCTGAGCCTAGAATTGAAAATCCAACAGTGCACTTTTATTTAGGGATTCATTTAAGTGTCATTTAGTGAAGATGAAAACAGGCATTAGTGTCAAATTATAATAATAATAATCTTAATCATAAATCTTTAATTATCTCAAAATCATATTACTGGTTAATAAAATGCACTACCATACAGAGGTAGAAGTAGGAGGGTCCCGAGTTACAGATCACCCGGCTCTCTTAGATAAGACATGTTAATTTACAATACAGTTACAGTCTAGCTGTCAAGAGAATGCATTTTTGACAACAGTCAGTTGGACAATTTTTAGTACTAATGAGATCAAATTTGAAAAACACAGGGATTTATAAAAGTTGCTTAAAGTTAAATAATGATTAACGTTTAACCATACATTTTTGACATTTGAATGTCACATAACTTTAAGTAATGTTTATTTATAAACACCATTTTCATTTGTATGAAACTGACAGGTGTCAAAAACGCATTCTCTTGACGGCTGGACTGTGGAGTCAAGATATTATAGGTATAATAATGTTTTGCAGACACTTCTATCTTGTAGTTTCATTGATTGATCTTAATTAGTTACTGATGATGACCAAAATTCAAGCTTTTGTCACCTTGCCCATTTATACCAAGATATTAAACATGTATTCCACTTCTGTATATTTAATATTTACACATAAAACAAGTTGTATTATATGTATAAACTTGTAGAAATGTTGTCAAACACATGTGTTTGTTTCAGTTGTCTTGTTGACTATGTTTGAAACAATATCAATACAAGTTTTTGACAAGTATTTTACAAGACACGAAAATAAGAATCACCACTTGTTTAGGGGTGTAAACACGTTAAAACTGCCAGGTTTTTGCTTGACTGGACCATGTTAACTGCTTGACCAATTATGGCTACTGCATTTAAGTAGATCTATAATTGGCTATTCAATATGGTTAGAGAACTAGTAACTTATAAATAATCACAAACATTGTACAATAATATGTCATGAGCAGAAACCTATGCTGCACCTAACAATAACAGTTTGGTCTAACATGTAGGAAAGCTAATAAAATGTTTAATATTATATTGATTTCTTAATTTGCCAACATGGTCAGAGGGTCACTTATATAAGATAAAAGGTGGTTTTCTATGATGTGTCGGTCAGTGGGTCGTCTTAGGGGCGGATTGTCTAGCAAGTGTACTCACCAGTGAAGAGCCTGTTCAGAGTGGGCATCTGAGGCATAAAAGGCATCATTGCATTGCCGTGGCGCGGGCCCATTATAGCCAGCGGCCCGTCGCCCCCCAGCATGCCGAACGGGTCCGAGAACAGAGAGTTCATCATGTTGTTCATTTGACGCATGTGCCTCATGTGGGACCTACAAATGTCGCAACAAATAAAGACCATGTCAAATTTTACGAAAGTAATCAATGTTTTGATCGAATCCGAACTCATCCGTAGCACAAAGCATCGTTCGTATGCGTATACCAGCCAATATTACATTATGTCGTTATGACATTATTAAGAAACGCTACTGAAATATGACTGATTATCAGAAAACTTACCCGAAAAACGGATCATCCTCCACGTCGCCCATCAAGGATCCGAACAGAGACATGGTTTTGCAAATCGGCACTCGCGAACTCAACAATCAATAATTCACTGAAAAATAAACACAGGAGTCGAATCACTGCCACCACAAATGTTTTTAATGCACTGGTTTAAATCGTAACAGAATCAATCACACCGTAATCTATAGTAAATCGCGGACTCGCCAATTTCACACACACCAGCAACAGACCAATAAATATAATACTATCATACTCTGTGACTCTGTGTCTGTGGCAACACTGCCAACAGACTAACAAATTATTTTTCTGGAGGTGGATACATAGGCACAGGCAACCACAGAACACTATTTTCTTAATCAGGCAACACTGATAACCAAAGACAAGAATAGTCAAAATGTCAATGAGGTTGAAAACTGAAAGCTCCTAGTAGATGGCAGCACAGTTGTACGTTAGACATGGGTCGTACTTGCAAAATCGAGTACCAGGGCTTCCAAGTGCGTCTACCTTCAGAAACCAGGTCCTAAAACCAGGGCTCGGAATACTTTCAAGTATTTTCTATCTGCATAGGAAATTGACCCGTAACTTCGTATAAGTAAGGAGTACAATCGCGTTTACAAATAAATACCTAGTTTTTACTTTTATTACCATCTAAGCCCTGTTGGAATAAAAAATACTTGCATGGGAAATTGAACCGTGACTTCTTATTAATAAGAAGCAAAATTGCGTTTACAAATAAATACTTGCAAAGACACACCATTTAGAAATACTTGCATACGAAACTGTTCTGTAGATTCTTACAGATAAGGAGCATGATCGCATTTGCGAAAACTATCGCGGTTATGGACCTATTGAAGATCTGATTGGATTGAGTACCTACGTAGACGATGAAGTTTGTAAACACCGAGCGTCGAGCCCCGACGGAGCGAGTCCGAGTAGCCGTATAAAATACTTTGAAGCCTTGCAAGTATTTCGGGGCGGTACCTGGTGTACGTACTTGGAAGCAAATACCTGGTGTAAAAACCTGGTCGCGTAAATACGTACCTTCCCTATTGTACGTCTTTATAAACCGCCATTGTTGTGTTTGTATACTTTTGTGTCGATCACAAATTATACGAAAACTAGATTAATATGTATGAGACTTGGAGTGTAGCACTATTAATAGACGAGGTAGGACAGGGGAAGCGTCTACTCAAAGACTACAATATAATATAGGCGTCTACTACTGGTAAAAAAGCAGTTTAAGTGGAAAAGTCAATAAGTTATGAACGTTTTATAATTTATAGGTTATTTTGTGTTTGTTAACTTAAAGTTCGTATTTTGTTAAAGACTGGAAGCGTACGATAGAACTAACCTGATCAGAGTTGAAAATCAACTCGGGTTTGATCTTCCTCTCTGAAAAACCATAGAGATAGCACTTCTAGCACTGATCTAATATGATAATATGAGCACACACATACTTTACTATAATTTACACAATATCACATCACAAGTGCCTGTATGTAATGAAAACAGAGTTCTCTTGGGAGCATCACCTATAAACCACTTTCTCCCATAAAAGGCTTAAAGGATACCTAGCACATTGTCTCGACGAAATATCGGATGGCAATTTTTTTCGGAGAGCTTTCTCCCACAGTTTCCTTCTTATAACATCTTTGGCAAATACATGGGGCGCCGTATTTTTGCAATAAATAGCGCAACTGGATTCAATAATTAATTATGCGTTAAAGAAGTCGCTTGTTTAAAAAAAATGTATGACTAGCTGTCAAATTATAAGACGCTGAAGATCAGCGCTATCTGAAGTGACGTGAGTTTTTAACCCCATTTGTTCATCGATTTTTTGGCATCGGACTGTCAAACATCTTGATGGTCCATGGAAGTGCAAATGCCAAAAAAGTGTCAAATTTGTGTTATTAGTTCACTTTTGCTGCAAATGTTTCTACTATTTTCTGTTATGGGTAGAAAATAATAAAACAAGTTTCAAATATCATCATACATAGCAACTTTATTTCCCTTTACCTATTTCAAACAAATAACATTAATTTCATTAACAATTCACTAATCGCTTAATTTACTGACCACCAAAACATCTGCACAACAATAAACAATCAAGATCAAATACATACGAATCACATTGAAAAAATTGTATTTTTGAAAAAAAGAAATCCAAGGGCAAGCATATCTTAAACACCGAAAAAAATTACGCTTTGTATCGGATACGATAAGTTGTAAGAGAATGTGGTGCAGGAGTGTCTCCATGAAAAGACCAAGCTGCTGATGTTGTATACGCAGTATATTTCATGTCTTGTAAACCGTTTCGGATTTTCTTTATAGGAGCCTGAAAATAATATTTAAGATGCTTAGCCCGCGTCCTAATCAAAGCGATTGAAGCGCGAATACACGACTGCCGCATTAATTTTTGACAGAGAGCGCATTCATTCCTGAACAAATAAGTGGCATAGAACGCGCCGATCGCGTATTCACGCGAATGATCTTTTTATTTAGGCCTCGGGGTTATATTATGTGGACATATTTATTTTCAACTAGCTTTCGGCCGCGGCTTCGCCTGCGTGGATGTTGGAAATTATCCCACGGGAAAGTACTACCGGGATAAAACTTATCCTATATGTCCAGGCTATAAACGTTCAGCTATTTTTGAGTGATTAAGTAACAAACATCCAAACAGTTTTTTTTAGGTAGAGTATCTCGTAGTTGACCTCTGAGATCATGACTACTTAACCGGGCTTTCCTGTGGGTGCCTGAAGCTACTACACTTAAAACCTACAGCCAGGGGTTATTCAACTATGCTAATTAAAACTAGGTGAACGCTCGCCATGGGCACCCCCTGTGGGGTACGAACCTCTGCTTAGGGCGTCAACCGGAGGGAGGACATCAAGGATGAGACGGGCTGGCCATACACATAGTCTTTCACACTTATAATATTAGTAGGATTACCTTCTCAGCATCGGTAGGGGGTACATCGCCAAGAGGTTTATTAGCAGCGAGAACATCTCCTCGACTCGGCTTATGCCCTGCTGTATAAGCGAGATTATTCATCGCATTATTAGCTGCAGTGTCGCCACCAATTTTCTCAATCGGAGTTTGGGGAACCGCTTTGCCTTGAGTAACATTAAGATGACCATCTGAATATGAAGCTCCATTATCGGGGGGTCTAATATTCTGCTGCGTGTACGATTGGGATCCTTTATATTGATTATAGATTTGTTGCAACTGGCCTCTACTAGGAGTTCTACCAACAGGCTTAATCCCCATTAGAGAAGTCTTGCTGACAGTTGCCTTAACATTACTATATCTACCCGGATCATTCCTTGTAATCGACTGAGGCGAAAGAGTCTGCGGTAGTTGTGGCTCCGGAATACGATAGATATCTGCCGGTAGCATGTCTATTGGTTGACCTAAAGTATTATAATTTTGGTATTTGAATTTATTTAAGTGAGCAGGTGGTAAATTCCTTGAAGTATCCGCGGGAAATATAGGCTCCTTAATCATTTGCTGTGTAGTTGGGGGCGCTGATCGCGTTGGTACTGAACCGTCCTGCCTGGAATTAGCGTTTTCTGAACCTTCATACACTGTTGGAAGAGTACCAGCAACAACGGCTCCTGTGTTAGGATCAACAAGTTGTTGTTGTTGGTATTGTCCCTGATACTGTTGCTGTTGAGTGGGTATTTGCTGTCGAAGAACTTGCTGCTGATTCATTGTCGGAGCACCAGTTAGAGCAGCGTACGCTTGCTGTGGTGGCACTTGATTATTTTGAACTGGTACTGCAGCAGCGTTGGCTTGTGGTGTTTGCTGCTGTATCGATGTAGGAACCATATTTTGTTGACCAGGAGCCTGATTTGTTGGCACCTGAGTAATATTCGACATAGCTGCATTTGTAGCATTTATGACGGGCTGCAACAATGGCGCGTTAGCATTGAGTCCTTTACCATTGCCCATCATCATTTTCTTCATTGTATCCATAGCGGCCATTTGTTGGTTGGCTGGATTCATTTGAATAGCAATAGCCATTGGGTCAAATCCTAAGTCCCCACCTTGCATCACACCAGGGAACATTTCATTAAATTTGGCCATACCTGCACCATGTTGTCCGTAACCAGGACTCTGAGCGTTCATTTGTGGTTGGGCTGGACTCATAGCTTGCATTTGCTGGGATCCTGGATTTATTTGACTCATTTTACCATTCATTGTGTTTCCTTGCATATTTGTATTCGCTCCGGCGTACTTGTTTGGTTGAGACATGTACTGTGGATTTGAGTTCTGCATTGGAACACCAGGATTACCTTGTCTCATGTTATTATACTGTTCTGGATTATTACCCGGCATGCCACCATTATACTGTCCTGGATTATTACCAAGCATGCCACCATTATACTGCCCTATTTCAGGCGATTGCGGAATATTATTGCCTATTATACCTCCTTGTGTGCCACCTTGATTTGGATTATTGGCTCTTTGGGCAGCAGCATCGCCCATCATCATATTCACTATATTGGGTCCCATTCCTGGCATAGGTGGCATAGGTGTGGGTTGGGCTAGTTGCCCCATTTGCTGTTGGCCATTTGGATTGCTCATTTGCATGTTGTTACCCAAGTTTGAATTACCAAAGCGGACATTTGGTCCATGGTGTTGATTTGACATTGCATTTTGATTTCCCATTGCTCCTCCAGGCATTTGATTCTGAGCCATGTTTCCCATCTGACCTCCCATGCCACCTGGAGCAGTGGGATTACCTGGCGACAAGCCCATCTGAGCCCCCATGGGATTGTTCATCATTGTATTAGTTGGTGATATAGATTTAAGATCGTCATACACTTCTTTAATAACTGGTTGCATCAGATTATTATTCAAATAGTTGTAGGTATCGGCGTAGAGTTTGGGTGGGTTACAGTAACCCATGCAATTCCGGTTGCCAGAGAATGGTTCCCCTGCACCTGGTGCGTTATACCCGTGATACCCGTGTCCACAACCGTGTCCATGGCAACAGCTTCGCATGCCTCCATCGTGACCCGGGGTGATCATAGGTGCATTTTGAAAGCCACCATTTGGATTTGGTTGATTAGAATTCGAAAATAATTTTCCCATACAGCCACTAGAATATAATAATATTAGTTAAAATATAGATTCTAATCATTGATTCCAAACAAGTCTGTGTCTAAATATGAAGCTAGGATTTTTGTTAACTTTGTTAACTTTTGTTAACTTACCAATCAGCGCTCTGCAGTTGATTCACAACACTTCCTAACTCGTTTAAAATTTTCTGCTTATCCAAAGCCATTATATTAAACAATCTTTCTCTTGTTATTTGTACACTTTAAAAATTTAATATATTATATAAATCAGACAACTTAAATTTTGGACGTCACGAATGCTAATAATGCCAAAAACCGTGTTTTGTTTTTTGAAAGATGAAAGTATGGATCGATTTTTAAAATAAGTTAAAAAAACCCCTTTAAAAAAAAGGAGTTCCGTTTCTTTTGGGTTTACAGATTAATCCCCAGTATAAGGCCGGGAATATACGTCGTCGTGTATTTTTGCATACGATAATCCGTTCCGATAGTCTGCATGCCAAATGCGGAAACTGGTGGCAATTCTTTCACAATCATAATGCCCTTCATTTTGCAAAATACTTATTCCATTGTTTCACAATAATCTTTGAAAAATTGTTCTGCTCTACAATGTAAATAATGCAATGAATGTTGCTCAAATTGTTAAAAAGAAATGAGAACTTCATAATCCTTCCGGTAATCCTATCCAGTATCGGTAACATGAATTCCTTAATTACATGTACATACGTATTGATTTCATTTATAAATAAAACATTTAAAAACATAAAGAAATAGTAGCCAATTGGAATCAGGAACAGTGTTCAAGCTGCCAGTGGTCAAGGCTTTAGAAAGAGGAGGAACTTCCACACTATGCGTGCCGTGTCCAGGAGTTATGCTTACTGAATCAAGCCCTTGACCCAGCCGCGCAATGAGAGCCTACAATGGTTATTATTAATATATTGGTCCGAGACGACGACTAATAGGGAAAAGGAAGAAGGAAGAGAATGATAATGATACATATTTGTTGCACTGTTGCACTCCATACAGATTAGAATAGTCGAAAACAGACCTTTGCGTTTGCACGATATTAATCTCGGAGATGTCCTGTGCTACGATTACGAATGGGGAAGGCAACTGTCAAAATGGCGCTGTCGCAGCAGGTTCCCCAAACATGTTGCTATTACAAGGCGTGAGGTGGTCCTATTTTATTTTTGTGAAAATGACGCGTTGTTGTGTTTAAAATACTCCAAAATGGTAGTGCACTATTTTCCGAAAGACCTTAAATTGGAAGAGATTTTTATGTAATATGTTACAGTACAATATCTTTGTGCTGTATCTGCAATCTACATCGCAATCTTATGTTCTTTATCGCACGTTCAATATCTATTAAATGTTTCTACTATCTGTTTTCAACACGTAGTCGTTAGTATATAAGATGCACCTTTGGATAATTATAACCAGACTATACTACATCTTTGGTCTCATTTATACCTAACCATATACTGCCAAGAAGTTTGGCAAATAATACACACTTCGACGTTTTCTTGGAAAAAGTTTGTAGAAAGGTATTACCAGGAAATATTAAAGGTTTTATATTCTGACACTTTCCATGTCAAATAATTAATTGAAAACATTGAAATCACCGAAAATAACGAAATAGTAAAATAAAACCAAACTTATGGACGAACATGAAATGGAATGAATGGACGAAATGTAAAATTTATAGTTGGCCCTTCAGCTTCATGAATAGGCCATACGGACCGAGCTATGGTCACGCCATCTACAATTAAGGGCTTGCTAAATGGCTGCCAACCGCGTCCCCGACAGAGCTTACCTTGGTTGGCGACAGGCAGAGCTGTTTGAAATATAGTCGTAAACCACCAACTCCACGGTTGTAAACCACCAAGGTCACCTCTGTTGGGACGCGGTTGGCGCCGTGTGGCAAGCCCTTTAGCTTTGACCGACCTTCCCCTGTTTTCCATAAAAGAGTCATAAATGCCGTTCCACGTCCAGGTATACGATATAAAGTGCTCTGAGGCGTCCTGCCGCCTATGGTAAATTAGAAAAGTATTACCTATTGTATGGAACTTACCAATCACTACTAATACTTTACTATAACACTAAATATATATTATATTTTTAATTCTAAGCCACTAAGTGTGTACAAGTCTTTACATTGACTGTCAAAAGTGTCAGTGTCAATGTCTACGTTCCGTCATGTCACGTCATCGTCATCATACATCAGTCACGTGATCACGGAAGATTCTAAACTGAAGACTTGTTTCGTTTCGAATTGTTGCGTTGTTTGTACAAAGTTGGACTTTGTTGCCTGATCGCCCCCTCGCTCGGTTGGTGTTGTGATAACATTTAGGATTATTATCTGTAGATACGTCATTGCTTTTAGTTAGCGACGAACTGTCGAAAACATTATTTAGCATTTCACTGTGAACGTAGCAGTCCGAGTCAGCTGTCGTCTTTGTCAAGAGGTAATTATAAACTTTCCAAAATGCCTAGAAAAGTGTTCGTTGTTGGCGTTGGTATGACGAACTTCATCAAGCCGAACACTGGCCCCGACTACCCGGAGCTGGGCAAGGAGGCGGTGCTGGCTGCGCTGGCCGACGCCCGCATCAAGTATACCGACATCCAGCAAGCCGTGTGCGGGTACGTGTTCGGAGACTCCACCTGCGGCCAGCGCGTGCTGTACCAGGTCGGCATGACCGGCATCCCTATCTTCAACGTCAACAACAACTGCTCTACGGGCTCCAACGCACTCTACCTCGCCAAAAAACTTATCGAAGGTGGTATCTCAGATGTCATGCTAGCTGTAGGCTTCGAGAAAATGGCACCAGGCGCACTCGCTTCTGGTGTGTTCAGCGACAGAACCAACCCCATGGACAGACTCACCATCAAAATGTCAGAGATGGCTGAAATAACAGGTGCTCCAATGACAGTTCAGTTTTTTGGTAATGCTGCTAATGAGCACATGAAGAAGTATGGCACAACAGAGATTCATCTTGCTAAGATTGCAGCAAAGAATCATCGGCATGGAGTCAAAAATCCACGTGCTCAGGGTAAGAGAGAGTACACGGTTGAGGAAGTATTAAACTCTAGAAGGATCTATGGTCCCTTAACTAAACTGGAGTGCTGTCCTACGAGTGATGGAGCAGGTGCTGCTGTCCTCATGTCAGAGGAAGCAGTCATCCGTTATGGACTGCAAGCGAAAGCTGTTGAGATTATTGGCATGGAAATGGCCACAGATACCCCTGCAGTATTCGAAGAGAACAGTTTGATCAAAGTGGCTGGCTATGACATGACTGCTTTGGCTGCTCAGCGTTTGTACCAAAACACTGGTGTGTCACCGAAACAGGTTGATGTCGTTGAACTGCATGACTGTTTCGCTGCCAACGAAATGATAACATATGAAGGTCTACAGTTATGTGGGGAGGGTGAAGCTGGCAAGTTTATTGATGCTGGTGACAACACGTATGGTGGCCGAGTAGTTGTGAACCCAAGTGGAGGTTTGATAGCTAAGGGCCATCCTCTGGGAGCGACCGGGCTGGCTCAGTGTGCTGAACTGGTCTGGCAACTTCGTGGCGAGGCTGGAGACAGACAGGTTGGTCAAACAATAGGTTCTCATTGCTTGGGGGTTCTGTTCCATCAGGTGAAATGTACCTACATGTGGTATGTTGCATTACACAACAGGTATTCCAAATTTTACTTTACATCATTAATTATTTCATAACAATTCATTCCTTAATGACTTTAAATTCCAGTGCTAAGGTAGTCTTTTGAATATTAATGAGATTGGACTTTTGACCTGTTATTCCAAAATGCTATCTACAATAAGGTATTATAATCTTATTAAGCATTTTGTGCATGCCAACCTAGTGATAAGATATCATTATCAATTATTTACTGCCTAAGCTAGAATAAATATTACTTAACAGTACCCCATAATATTTGTACTAATTTTTCATAGTTTAGAGTTAGACTTGGATTCAACAGTTTTTTTTTTTTAGTAATTTAAACAAGTTCTTATTTTACCAAAATAAAAAACTCGAACTTTAAAAAAAAATAAAACAAGCAATATCTTCTTAAATAGTAGTAGTAGTAGTAGTACATAATCATTTTAGGGAATAAGATCACAGCTTGTTGTTTTCTGATCATTACCTAAATTCTGGGTTGACTTTCTAAACTTAGGCAACACACCACACAGATAGAAAGCTGCATTTAAAATATTTTACAGAGATACACATAATTTAAAATGATTTTTTACGCACTTTCATTTGCTTCTTGTCAGAAAGTGATGCGAGGATGCAACAATGTTGTTTTTTGTATTTTGTTCAGGGTACTTTGGTCTTTTAAATGTTGGTAAATTGAATGGTTTGGTGCATAGCATGACAAGTTTGTCTTGTTCATTATAAGTGTCTTAGATTGTGTCTGTCCGTATTTACATGCACAATATACCCAGGCAAATATTGTACATGATGATTAAAATGTACACTATAATATTTTACTCAAGTTATCTCGATGTTATTACTCTTAAATGTTTATCGTGTTTTCATATGGTCATTGCTCTGCCCTCCTCCGGTCAGATAGTATTTGTATACTTACTTATTTGTCTAGTAGGTAGTTGTGATGAGTGCCTACCTATTACGCTATGTTACCTATTTATTGGCTTTTATTTCCAACATTTTAAAATGTGCACAATAGAACGTTATCTCATGTTACGTCTTTAACAATTTATTGTCTATTCCTATCTTCGAAAAGGTAAAAAAATAATAAAGTCATTTTAGGGCTTTTAATCCGGCTCGAAGGACTAAAAATTAATGTTGGGGATCCCTACACTCAGTGATATGATAACTGGGCGATTCTATTGGGATGATGGAATAAAACCCCTCGTTTTGAATGTTCGTTAAACACTGATTTATTTAAATGTATTTTTACATATTATTTGCAATAATAGTTACAAATGCGGTGTGTGCAGAATGCACGGCGCGTAAGAGTTATGTACAATTCCGTACAACCTGTCCAAATTACATACTTAACATCTTATGCACAGTCTCATCACCATTATCATTTCCTAACTCGAAAACACCGTATCGATATTACATATTAGCGATATCTCGAAACTTCGATTGATCCCCCTGTTATCATATCGCCACATTATTTACGATATAGAATATAATAGGTATCTATGGTTTTATAATTATGTACCTGATATACCCGTACATATCTTAGTTAGTAACTAAGGTGGTAAAAGATAGCATTTGCTATCTTTTTTGATGTCGGGAGTTTGTCAGCATGCATTCTTGTTTGGCATGATAATATTTATGATTTATATAATTCTCTAATGGTGCCTGTTTTACTTGTCTCGTGTCTGTCTTTTACTTTTCGATGTAAAGAAGCGCCTCAACCTGAGGCTCCTGCCTCAGGTTGAGGCGCTTCTTTCACAACCTTTTTTGAACAACCTCAACCCGAGACATATTTTTCCGTTTTTTTATCAAGTACAAAGGAGCCTCATACACAATCTTGCGGTTAGTTTTCAATATTGCCAGCCTCGATCATCCTCAGCATGCCTCAAGCCGAGGTGACTAACTTAAAATTCCGTTCACAGGGAACCTTTGCTGAAAGACTCGGGAATAAGCTATAGTAGATTATGAAATTACAATTCCGATTTCAAAATCGAGGCGTCGCGATACGTAGGTTGGTGCAATGCGGTTTTCCATGAACTCACGAGTCAGAACACGTAATCAGAAGACGCATTTGTTTTAGACGCTGGCCGAAGTTCCTCAGATTATGATCATCTTTCGCATCCCAATTTATTTGGAGTTGGAGTTGGCCAGCACGGCTTTTGCGTCCATGCATCAGTTACCGCAGTTTCTAACTTGGCATGGACATCTTTAACATATTCAAAATCTTTTCAGATTGATACTTCTGATAAATCCTCAGAATTAAGAATCCCTGAGTTTGTCTGTAACTCAGCTCAGACTATTTAATCAAGTAATTATGATAATTACAAAAAAAAATCTAATCCGCTTATTTCCTTCAAGATAAAGTTGGTTTTGATTACTAAAAATAATTCAGTTTCGTGTTCGCTATTTATCAAATTCGTTGGTTAGTTCACTGTTTTATTTTATTTATTACTTTATTACATTGCGTTTGCTTTAAGATCTGCTATAAACAAAATTACTTTGCAAATTAACTCCGAACTGGTTTTGTGAGCTCATCAATTCCATCATAGTCATACCATATCTATTCCTATCCTTACATCATCATGGTAGATATTTTTCGTACAGAACCATGAATTTGGTACTTTGCATATTGCCTTCATAAAATCGACACATTGTGCAGTTGCTTCATTCATTGAGGTAATGCGATATTTTCTTTGTCCAGACACTGTTGTTATCATTTCAGAAGGAAATGATTGCTAAACATTACTAATTTTGTTGAATATTTGTTTGCAATTTACCTCTCAACACATTTGAAGCTTGTAATTTATTATGAACGAACCTCATTAGGTATTTATTTTAGTCTGTCGTTTATTTAATAAAATAAGTACCCAAAAGTTGCTAAAATATGGTGATTTGACAAAGACGTCCTTTGTCTTTTTTTGCAACTCCACGCCGTGGTATAAAATACAGTGATAATTTTGCATTAAAAATAATTTAGGCACTATCGTTTTCTTAAAATTTATGTTTATGCGAAAAATCACCTTGTAAAGTGACTTCATAGTAGTTTTCCGGCTATTTCATATTCTTTATATACAGTGCTTTTGATTCAAATGTTTGTTCGTGAACCGCAATGGAAAAACTTGTTTTATATAGGTCAAAGGCCTGCATCAAAATCCAATACCTTTGTCTTGCATTAAAATGGGCGAGACTCCGTTGGGTAAATTGCCATTTTCCAGTTCCTGTTCGTCATGTTTGCCGAAAATAAACGTATTTTCTTTCTTCTTTCTTACCTATCTTCTACAAGGTAGGTACATTCAACCGCACTTCGTTCTACGGTGATAACACTTTGACCTTGAGCTGGCCAAACGTAGTAGGTACAGAGTTTCAATATATTAAGAGGCCAGCTTATACTAGTTTTTAGGGTTCCGTACCCGAAGCATGCCAAACGGAACCCTATTACTAAGACTCCGCTGTCCGTCCGTCCGTCTGTATCTTATAAAAATCAACGGACAGCCCGTTGATTTTTATAAGATACAGACGGACGGAACCCTATTACTAAGACTCCGCTGTCCGTCCGTCCGTCTGTATCTTATAAAAATCAACGGACATCCCGTTGATTTTTATAAGATACAGACGGACGGACGGACAGCGGAGTCTTAGTAATAGGGTTCCGTTCTGCAAATTATATCTTATGAATCGTAATAGGTAGACAGTTGAAATTTTCTATTGCCGCTATAGCAACAAGTAATAAAAATTAATAATTAAAGGGGGGTGTTTTTTTTGGCGTTTTAGCTCGATTTTAATACCGTACGGAATCCTTCGTGTGCGAGTCCGACTCGCACTTGGCCGGTTTTCTTTTTTACTACTGACGTACTGCAACTGTACACGGTTCCTACACCATTTCATCAATTAGTAATCCTCAAGCGCTTGACTTGATTATTGTTCATTGTCTTATCCGTATTCAACATGGCGGCCACTGGATTATTTCGCGGCTATTAAAATAAATAATAGGATAAATTATAATTGCTTGAGTCAGTATAATGGAGTCTGACCTTTAACTGCGTTGTATTAAGTCTATTTTCTCGAGTTGTTTATAGAAGATTAAGTTCTTTAATGTTGTTGGGTAGGTACAAAATCTTTTTATGTAATTTGTTTTCAACACTAAAATTATGAATTCGGAACTTAGCATCTTAAAAGTCACAAGATAATGCATTTAATTGATTTAATGTAGTAGCATTAACTAACTTTCTTGCAAACTCAAATATAAATTAACTTGGTAGGAAATCTACCGAGTCCCTGCCATAATATCTTTAAATAAAAACATCAGAATTGTTTATCGTCAGCCTTCAACCGGACGTTTACCTCTACCAAGTTGTAATTTTACAAAGGAAATTCTTGTTGCGCATACGCCGTTCAATATATTATCATTGTACACACGGCTACATATCAAGCTATAAATTCCAGTATAAGCTGACCTCTCATTGTACGGAAATCTTATACAATGCGAGATCAGCTTATACTGGAATAGTATAGCTTGACGAGCTTTATATAGTATAATATGTAGCCGTGTGTACTTACCTACACATACTGTTGTAGTGTCACCCTCGTAATTGCGTTATCAATCCTAAGGTTGAATGTCACTAGCATGGCATAAAACGACAAAGTCTATTTGTCTACGTGACAGTTAGATAGTTACAACCTTAATGAAGTTTCAATTGCATGGGAATTGCTGTCAGAAATGGTAAATATTAATATATTTATAATAAAAAATTAAAAAAATGTTTTATTACTCTTTTTATTTTAAGAAATATTTAAAAATGAACATAACTAAGAAACAAAATGAATAAACGACAAATAATAATAAATATTTACTTCAGACCATAGAGAATCTATGCAGAACAGTAAGTAGTGTTACAATTGCGAGGTTGACAATTAGGTACATTAAAAGTACAATAATGTGATTTTCGGCATCTATGCTCATGATACCACACACCGGCACCGACACTCCGTGTTACCACATATACTAGAACGCGGTTTCCTTGACCCAATGTGGATGAATGTGAACCGCGATTTTAACAGTAACTTGTATATTTTATTTTGCATCGAGGTTAAAACTTTAAAACTAGTTATGTGGGCAAAATTGAGCCCTAATCGTATGAACAAGATCTAGTACTAGAAAACATCAACAATATTGAGAAAAGTACAAACAATACCTAAATTATTTCCTTGCTCTTGGCCAGTAACCTAGCTACGTAAATTATTTTCGTAAACGATTATGACTAATTTGTTTCATTTTGACAGTTCAACAACATTCATTGCGTTATTTACGTTGTTGAGCAGTTTTTTTTCCAACTTTTGAAGCAATGGATTAACAATCTGTTTCAAATTGAAACATATTATGATTGATCGTGTATTACGCAATTAGGGCACTGGACCGTGCCGTGTTAATGTTAGCGCATCATTGGTCTTAGTTTGAACCAACCCAACAGACTTTCCAATCCAGTACTGCTTGTTGTATACATCATTTTGTACATACACATACTTACTGAAGTAAATTTCGTCTATTTCAAAACTTTTAAAACTTTATTTGAGCCAGCAAATACCGGTTGGACCGATTGAGATTAATATACATAGCTGGCAATCTTGAAGAGTGTTGAACTGTACCCTAATTACGCAACTTATTTTCGTAAAAAATTACGCCTAATTTGTTTTGACAGTTCAAAAACATTCATGGCGTTATTTATGTTGTTGAGCAGATTTTTTTTCCAACTTATGAATCAATGGATTAGCAATCTGTTTCAAATCGAAACAGATTGTGTTGTATTACGCATAGGGTACTGGCGATGCAAAGTCATACCTTGCTAAGAGAATACTAAAGTGATATCTCTCCACCTTTGGCCGTTCTTATCAACGTAGTTTCGCCCCAATTTTAGACAAAATGCGTTTCAACCTTAGATTACTTTCTATCTCCGGTTTTAAACCTTAAATGTACAATTCGACATGTCGCCTGCTGCTGCTGCTGCCTGCAGTCGGCTACGGACTTGTACCTTTAAGGCCAAATCGTAATCTCATTTCAGCGACATCGATTTCAAAAACATGTCGAAAATGTAGGGTAATTATAGGTATTTTTGACAGATTGAGACTGACATTAGAATGCGAACTTTCTTAAAAATACGGGAATTGTCCGCTTGATCTAATTCTTCTCAGACTCTCCTTCGCCAAGTATAGCCTTTTGAAAGCTCTACTTAAACCTATACCCAATTTGCCAAAACTCAACATAAGTATGTCTGTAGTATAACAATATAGCTATAAAGACGCGTCCAGAACCTTTGTTGGTCATAATAAAGTAATTAATGCGTAAACGCAGTCAGTTAATGTATATTTTATTAAACTTATAGGTAAGCAGGCAATGACTCCGCGCTTTTAAATAAATACCTGTTTAAAATACGTAATTACATAGGCTACATACATTATTTCAACTAGTAAAAAAGAAAATGTAATAAAAATTAAGCACACAAAATTAATGTAATCTGCGTTCGCAATTTATTTGCCAAACATGTTAACAAAGACGAGTTTTAGGAAAAACAGTTGTAAAGTAATTGTCGAATTTATATTTGCCTAATGGTTCATTATTAAACATTCATAATTAATTCAAAACTAGCTAAAAAATTCTCACATTGATGTTAAAAAACCGCGTCAAAATCAATCATATCCATAGATTTTTTTTCTATATTTTTAAGATCATAACTATTATTATCACACAGTAGTTAGCAGAAGCTAAACGAATACACAGAAACTACTTTGATTCTTTGTATTTAAACATTTTGGCTCAAGAGGCAGCAAATCTTTGGAGAGATACCGAGTTGCAGACGAGGTCGCAGAGTTCTTAGGTGCATATTAGACAGTTATTACGCAGTATTTGTTTGTATTTTACACTTCGTACGTCTGGCCACAGATGGTTCACTCCGCAAAATCATTTAAATAAAAAGCAACTCTTGCTCTGACACAATAAAGTGCAATTCAGGTCGCACAGCGCTAATTACCTACGTTGTATTCACGTATTATTGTCTCTTTTCTGACTACGTTACGCTCACTGAATTGACTCGACAAGACGAGCCCGCCTCGTACTTTTGTAGCTTCATATCTGAAATGCGCAGTGCGTCTTCTGTACTATTCTGTGATATGGCCTAAATAATCACACATCAATTTATGACAAGTGTCAATTACTATCAATGTGTCAAACATAATATTGTGTATGTACACACGGCTATACATCAAGCTATACATTTCCAGTATAAGCTGACCTCGCATTGAACGGAAATCCTATACATTGCGAGATCAGCATAATCTGGAAATGTATAGCTTGATGTGTAGCCGTGTGTACATGGAATTCCTTGTGTATGTAATTACATATATGCATTTTGTTGTATGATTCTCCATTCTCTGGTGTCCTGTATTTGTATGTTTTATTATGTTTTTGTTTTGTCTTGTTCTAAAGATCTGTTATGGATGTGTTCTTGTATTCGATTTTGTGTTGATATTGTTACTGTTATGTTTTTTTCCAAATTATTTGTTAATTATAGCCTATAACTAATTCTAGACGTGGATAGTTAGAATATTTGAAAACGTTGGCCTCAGACTAATATCAACCTAGTGTTCTTGAGAGTTATTCTCCAATTTTATTTGCTCATCGAGGTCCGGTCTCAGTACCTAGTGTTTGATTTTCAATGCCAGACTGTGATTTCTTAAATAAGTGCAAAAACAACTTTGCCAAATGTTTTAGAAGTTGTAGATATCACACTTCAAACGTATACATTATTCTCACAAAACTTTTTGTTGATGATATTAATAATAACCTTTGCTCAGATCATTATACCTACAATATTCATATCTTGTATCCAAGCCAAGCAACATCGATTATTATTCGCTATTTACCAACCGTTAACTAACATTGAAAACGAACTCAATACCTCATATAGAAAATTCAATGGAGTAGTAATGGTTCTCTACTAGTGTTTGTGTTCCCGTCATTGTTAGCAGACGTGTGTCGCTAGTCATTAATTAGTCAATGTGAATATCTTCAGGTGCCGCGCGCCAAGATCGGTCTGCAACACAATCTTGGACTTGGAGGAGCAGTCGTCGTCACCATGTACAAGAAGGGATTCGCTGACATCACCCCCAGAGCGGTCGCCGCCGCCGGGAACCCCGAGGACTTCAAGGTCTTCAAATACATGAAGATTCTAGAAGAAGCGATGGAAAATGACGCCGACAACCTCATCGAAAAAGTACGAGGCATCTACGGATTTAAAGTGAGGAATGGACCTAATGGCGCTGAAGGATACTGGGTCATCAACGCCAAGGAAGGCAAAGGCAAAGTGTCATACAACAGCTCTGAGAAACCCGACGTCACCTTCACCGTCAGCGACGATGATGTCGTCGACCTCATTTCTGGAAAACTGAACCCACAGAAAGCTTTCTTCCAAGGAAAGATTAAGATCCAAGGTAACATGGGTCTAGCCATGAAATTGACGGATCTGCAAAGACAAGCGGCCGGAAGAATTGACGCGATTCGCTCCAAACTGTAAACTTAAACCGGTTGTAAACTGGTATAGTTTGTAAATTGTGGTTATGGACTTGAGGTAGGGGTATTTTTATACTAAATGATCACACACAAACTTTATACTCGGCAAGATGTTGGGAAAAAACGCAAAATGTCGGTCACATCAAGTATGTTTTGCAATAAGATTCAATTACATGCCTGTAAGAGTAACGTGTAATTTTGAATTTATGGTTATCTGATCATTCCAAATGATATTTAAATGGCACTATTATTGTTATTAAATCAGATTTTTGTATTAAAGTTATTTTTTTTATTTCTTATTCCAGTTTTAGTCATAGTAACAAATAATTATATTTTCCCAGCAAAAACAGCTCGCTATAAAGATTTCAGTTCACTTAAAATTTATTTATTCGAGGTCAACTGGTTATACTATCGTTGGGTATTGTGTACTGTAGGTACAATACAGGATTTTGTATCCACGTGAACCAACTTAATGACATTGAAAATATTATAGGATTAAAGGTTTTCTCCTAATGCGTGTTGTTGTCACAAATGTAATTTGTATGATAATAAAAAGGATGAAGTAATAAATTACATTGAAATAATCTAATCTCGGTAATAATTTTATTGAGACTTATTTTAATTCTGCTTCACAAACGCCATCTATCTTCTTCGTAACGTACTGTTGTTGTAAATTTTTACTAACTTTTACAAAAGATGGCGTTGAATTTACGACAGTTGTTGGTTGCCATTGCTAGGTAGCGCTGATGATACCAAAGTACATTTGGATGATCTATTGATTTGTGGTGTGTGCTGGCCGGCTAGGCAGCTGGCAGATTGTTTCTAGTCTGATAAAGTATCGATATTTCAAAATAAAATAATGTGAAATGAAACACTTATATTGGAAATCATTTCATTTTATTGCTCCACAAGGTAGGTACTTATAAGCTTTTTTATTTTCAAGTAAAAACACACTTACGAAACCACATGTTACGAACATGTGTGTGCATAACAGAACTTTATTTATTAATTATAATCTTATAACTCTAATCTATCAGGTACTTTACAATATACAATGATTTTTCCACTGTTCAATATTAAGAAAAATGTTTTTGCGTAATCCAAAAAACATACAGGAATGTTTAGTTGGATTACGAGGTTTCAAGCAGCAACGTATAAATTTTCTGATATGAACACACACAATTCATAATCAGGCCGTTTCTCTAAGACATGTCGCCTGATACAGTCGCAAATAATTATAAATCTGTTACAAACAATATATCTACTTCGTATCCCTGTAAATAATAGTGATTACTAAAAAGACTACATCTCACCAGATTCCCAAATATTGGCCATTAAATTAAAAAAAAAATACACAGAGTTTATGGGCAAGATAATAATGTTTCAGGAGTTTATATCGATTGTAACTTTATTTCTACAATTACGAGATTATAATCTCTTATATTTGTATGTAAAAAGTCCGTTACTATTGCGTATCGGGACGTTGGTTTACGACGTAATCTCGTAAAAAAAAAATGGCGCCAATATTGTTTACTTAGTTAGCTCTCGAGTACAGAACTGAGAAATAGGTGATTATGAAGTCATCATTGGTAATTATTGGGAAGATTTATTGCAGGTATAATTACAGCCTTACATCCGGAATACAAAGAAAATATAATGTTTATATTATAAGAAATTGAAGAGATCTTACTTGGCTTTCAATCGTTACAAAATTTATTGCCATTCCTAAAAGCATACCACCGTGCACTTTACAACAAATATTGGCACAAAACAAAACAGCATTCGGTACTTTTATTCATATGAATTGATATAGTTTTAAATTTTTCCATCTAGAAATCTTCTCTTCAACTAGGAATGGCAGTAAATGATTAAAGTACAAGGAGACACGGGAAGAAAAAACGCAGAGGGTGAGAAAGCAATTCAATTCAGCGCCATCTAGTGAAACAATTTACAATGCATATAAAGCAATATATATTTTTGATACTTAGATTTTGCGACTTTCACAATAACGTATTTAAACTGATGTATAACAATCAAACATGAGATCACAGAGTACGTGAATACCCTGGCAAATCACCAATTACGCGAGAAACTTTGTCTCATTCCTCTGTCCATAAGCCACAGTTGCCAAAGAAAAGGAGACATAGTTTGTAGCGACAAATTCAAGTATTTTATAGTTTACAACAGCCTGGCATCCATACATAGCTTCGTACCGTACAGTAAAACAAATATTTACATTATCATTACTCTCACTGCCTTTAAAGGAGATATACTAAAAAAAATAACAAATCTCTTTCGAAATGAAAAAGAATACAACCTACTGAGTGTGTCTTTAGAAATATAATATATAGCCACGATTAGTCCTTTAGCACCATTCGTATATAAAATTTTGAGATAAACAAGACAGTGAGAGCTTACTTTGAAACTTTTCCATCGATACCATAGAATATTACCTACGCTAATAATTAAAGCGTTATTTAAGGTTTAAAATGGCTTAGCCACGTTAATTTTTTTTTCATCTTTTTAATATCGCAAAACCAAAATAGATTTACATTGAACTCTCTTTTAGAAATAATAAGTAATTTAAAAACCAAAATATTCGCCAATAAATACTAAAATATATACAATTAATCACTAAGTTAGCCAAGCCAAAACATGTAGCACCAAAATTATCCAACAACAGTACTGACAGAAAAGTTTCACAATATATATGAGGTACCTTATTATACAATATAATGACATGCAGTCCATTTCTAATGTACACTATCAAATGTTTAAAACAATAAGTTATTCTTATTACACTCGCTTACGGTACCTATATTGAATAATATATATTAATAAGTAAATGGTAATTTATTTTTTTCAAAGTGTCTCTGACTAGAGATATAACCTATTCTAAAACTGATATCTTATTCTACAACAACTAACTACGTAACATAGCACTCTTCGAAGGAAAAAAATATCAAAAGGAAAATCGTTTCGATTTCATTTCTACAATTTGAGCTTAGCCAAAGTCACTTAGTGAAATCATATTTCACAACTCATTTTATTTGTTGTTTTTTTTTTTTCTTATTATTTGAATCGACCCCGGCAATGCTTAGCTAGCGAATTGAAAAAAAAAACTTTACCCTTCTTTTGGGCTCCGCCGCAATCGGGTATAAATTATATTAATTATTAATGTAATTTAGATTTTTTTTAATAAATTGAAGTCGGTCTTTCACGATATTTTTATAGTTATATGCTGCCAATTAACGTCGTGAAAGAACTTTCAATAAAATTAACTATCTTTTTCCTCAGTCCGCTAGCTAACATAGAATTCAATGTAGTTGGGGTTTATTTTAAAATAGTTGCCTCAAATCTGGTATGAACATTATGGCAATGACTATGGAAACAAGAAAAATATATTTTACAGAAGTGGTGCAGGCAATGGGTTATTCTCATATTTTTTCAAAAGTATTTATACTCAAAATTTAAACTGTTTTCATTTAAAAATCAACGGTGATATTCGCAATTCATATGTTAATCGGATGTTAATCAAAGAAGTTAATAACCGCTAGATAATTTTAATGTTCGTACCAGATAAAAAGAAATAACTCGAGGCGCCCATGAGGTCATAGCTTAAAATCACACAAGTTCGAATGTTAATCATCCGACATTAGTGTCCATAGACACAAGTTTAATACATAAATAATTGCTCAGTCACAAAAAATATGCACTAAATTAAAATGCACTGTTACTGGCAAAGACGCGTGGCTCAAATTTTATTACAAAACGTATATAAATTACATTTAACATAAAGTCCGTCAGCCGCTTTTCGGTCATTGACAATATTTAATAATTCATTAAGTTTTTAAAAATATTTTAAAAACAGTTACTCGTAAAACTTTTGTTTACGACGTAAAAAAAAATCACAAGTTTTCAATAAATTAAAATGCTACGAAAAGACGCAAGTCTTAGAAGATAACTAAAGATATCAAAGCTTGTGATGACAAAGTTAAAATTACAATAATTATTAATTTTAATATCGACCGAATCAATTAGGAATTTAATTCACGGTGTGCCCCTCCCAGTGTTGTTGTAGTTACACCATGGAGTTACAACAATGTCCATGTAATGTACAACACCGCTTCGGAACACCACCAAAGACCACATGTTGACAACCAACCATTTTTTTTCCGAGATACAAAACCTAACACATTGATAAGGATCAGGCAGTGATCTATTCACCATTTTAAAAATTATTGCTTGATAAAAAACAATTTGTAGAATCTAAATGAAAATCAGTGTCTAACATAGTGTTTGTTTCTTAATTTAGACCAATAAATTTTTATGTACAATGAGGTAGACTGCGGGTGACACCCTTATAAAGATAATTTTGTTGGCCTGGACTCTTCTAAAGTAGTTATAACTTATGAAATATGACATGCCACTGTCCCACTCGCCGTTAGGTGTTTAGATTTAACACTACTATGTATTATAAAAAAGTTATTACACCATTTACCTGTACTATACAGTGCAACTGCAAACATTGGGCTATAAGAAGAACAATCGCTTATGATTTTAAATCAGCTGGAAGACGTCTACTACGGGCCACAGAAGGCATATTTGAAAATTATATTTATTTGCATTAACCACCTCTACTACCCTTCATTTTAGTGGGACAGATGAATTAGAACAAAAGTGTTCTGTAGACCTGACACAACAAAATGTATACGAGTTAATTATTAACATTACGAATGTGCCTCACTCCTACAATTGGCTTGTGTCTGTAGACAAATATAAACTTATTTCCACATGGTTTTCATACAACCTTTAACATATAAGAGGTATGATGCACGTATGTGTTTGAAATATTATTACTATTTGGTATGGCTGAGGTTTTATACAGAGTTATTTATTCAAACGAAAGTCTCTCGAGCAAAATGTTGTAGGAGGCAGGTCGATATTACACCATCAAAAACGTTCAATGATTTACGTAATGGTTCTATTATATCGCGTGTAGAATGAGCTTTATAAGTAATAACATGATTATGAAGTGATTTATAGTGTAACACCGCCCACAGATTGTATCTACTTCTTACTATTCCGGAATATGAAGTTTATAATAAGTTTAAGTATTGTACACAAGAAGTTAACTTAAAACGCCGTTATTATTGCTTATTGTATGTACACAGATATTGCAAATAAATCTTAAAAATAACCCTGTATAAATTATGCTTATGGTTGTAGTTTTATAACTATTTTACTATATTATATTATATGTGAGTATTTTGTTAATAAGGTATTGAAAAGCACAGTTGAGGTTATATGAAAAGGTAACAGACGTACCTCAGAATGGCACACGTTGAAGAGACTACAAGAAAATCTGTATATTGTACAAAAAAACTAATTTCATAAAACTGTACTTGATATGATTATGTACAACTATTTTTTATCTGCATCGTGCTACTGTATAATCTGTGGTAAAAAAGATTCTCTCATCGAATCTGCACAATGTGGCAACACTGAAATCGATGTCGCCACATAAAATTATTCAAAATAGTATAAATAGAAAGAGGTCTCAATCGACTCGGTTTCAAAGATCAACAATATCCAAGTAGAGAAAAAAATATTTACACGGTGCCGCGTACGGATCGTACATCTTGATTGGTTCAGCACCTCGTGGTTTTGTACTGTGTGTACCGTGGACACGCAATGTCACTGAGCGTTCATCGCGATCACTGTTAGCGCAACCTGGTGATGACGCGTGTCGGTCAACATGGCGGCGGCTCGGCTTCCTCCAGCTTGGGTGGCGAGGGGTGCGGAGAGGGTCTGTCAGCGTCGAGCTCCAGCTCGCGCCGCGCGATATCTGCTTCTCGCAGGTCGAGGCGCGCCTCTCGCCTCGCGAGCTCGGCCTCTCGCTCGTCGAGCATTCGGGCGCGCTCGGCGAGCCGCGCCTCGGCGTCAAGCAGACGTGCGGCGAGCTCGGAGTCACTGTGCGGCGGCGGCGAGGTGGAGGACGTGACGTCGTCGATGGGCGGCGTGAGCGGCTTGAGCGCGACGTTGGGTTGGTAGTCGCGCTCGAAGGACGTGCAGTCGGCCACGCGCACCACGCGCTCGGGATGCTGCAGCGCCGGCTCGCGCTTGTCCCACGGCCGGAAGGCGGACAGCGCGCGGTAGTGCAGCGCGTACGGGTCCAGCAGCAGCGCGTACGTCGTGTAGTCCTCACTGCGCACTTTCTTAGGAGGAGACTCTGGCGGCTCTGGCTTACAAACCACTGTTTCCACCACCTGGAATTGAGAGAAAAATTCATAAGTATATGCATCAGGGCTCATTAGCATGTTATTTGGAATTAGGAGATAACGATAGTAGCATGACGTCATAGAACCACAGATATAACGTAGTTTTTTTCTGAATTTTGTCAAATATGTATTTCTTGGGTTATTTACGTAGGTACTGGTTCACCTTCAAACAATATCATTTTCCAGATATCTAAAGGCAAGGAAGAATCTACAAAACGCCGAAAGCAACGCCAACGCCTCACATAATTTCCAAGACTATTCAATTGCTGTCTGGCGCAAAACACAAATAGAATCCGTCGCGACTTACGGTGGAAGTATTCTTATGTCTGTGACAGTTAGGAGTGCGTAAATACATTAATGTCAAAGGGTCACATTACTGACGTCAATGGCTTATCTGAATACCGAGGAGCAAGGAGCGATGAGAACTGCTCTCATTACAAATTTGCGGACGTCAATCTACACGCAGATTCTTTTTAATTAATCTTTATCTTTGTTTTAGTGCCCCGAAGTTGGCATTGTAGAAAGGAACCGGAAGATAGGTTCTTGTGTCTGGTGTGATTTTGTCAAATGGCTGCAGTATATAGATACGTGTCTTTTATTCCTAAGCATCAAGAGTCTTTCCCTTATGAATGTTGCTCTGCTCGGTTGGTAGTTCAAACAAAGGAACAGCATTGGGGCGTAATTGAATTCAGGATCCAGCCAGATTATTGTAAAAGGGGAGAAAACTTACTAAATATCTACTGGGGCGCTTTAAAACCCATGTAATCTCATGAGCTCTAGAGCAAAGCACTTCATCTCGTTCGAATGAGCACAGCTAACCACATCGCTATCAGCAAAACACATTCGTCTTACATAACGCAGGTGCGAGGTGTGCGGGGCGCAGGGGGCGGGCAGACGGCGCGCGTCATCAGCGCCCCCGCTCGCCCCCCGCTAGGGGTGAGGCGCGGATGTAGGTCGTGGCCAGGCCGCAGACGACCCCCAGACGCCAACCTCGCCCAGCCCTGGCGCACCAAACGCTCACACCCCACCAACAAATGCGTAAAAATGTTAAGCTGTTAAACATTTTGTCTCTGAAGATAATTACTTACAAAAAATTCAACGACTGCTCGCAGTCTTTCCTACTTTCGTTTTTTTTTTTTATCATTCAATCGTCGACTAATGCTTCCTACATGTCGTAATCAAAGCGATGTGCCGCCAAAACTATGCCTCTATTCTGTTGATACCTAGTTCGTTATCGAATTCCTTTTACGAATAACTACACGAAAAATGTGGGAGAAATAACATGCCGATACGTTATCAACATACTCATCATTCAATCTACATCTTTGTATTGTTTATTTGGTGGGGCGATCGATTTTAGACCTTACAGCGAGGAGATAAACAGCACATTACTATGAAACGGCTGCGTCAAAATGGCGTCGGGCGCGTTCAAAACACTGACTCCAAAACAATGTACGTAATGAGAGAACGGCGGGGTTTCCGTCGAGACTCATCTGCGGAACGTGTGCTAAGATAGCTAGTGTAAGTGGAGCTCCCTCGGCGCCCCCGACCCGGCACGTCACTCAATCGGAAGGGCCCGAGGTAGCTAGGTCAATGGGCTTTCTAGGCTCATAATAAGTTGGGCGCGTGGGCGCGGTCCAACTAACATATTTCGGCCTACTTGCAATTTAGCAACTGTTTTTCTGTCGGCACGTGCCTACATAAAGCCTACGTTGCGTGCTATTAATACATTTTTCCTCTAACAACCCCCGATGCCTCACGTTTTAGTTTATCGTCAAAATAACTACGTAACTCATTCTGTCAGTAAACGGCTCGATGTAACGAAAAACTAAGCGGACTCGTCAAGTAGAAGGTCACCAGTAACTTTAGCATCTATTATTATTTATGTGTTATTGCCATGCAAAAACATGTCTTACTATTACTAAAGTATATGTAGCTATATCAATACATATAAAAAAAACATAATTGTGTAATTTCTGTTTGAATTTGTTGAAAAGGCAATGCACAGTTTACGAACTCTTGATGAAATTGTCCACTGCAGGATGAGATCAGTCCATAATTTGCACAGTTTTTTTGCATGGTTGGCGTTGACAGAACGCCTAAAATCCGAACCGTATTTAAAATAAAAAGAGAAAAAGTTTGCTGGCCAGTTCCCTGCAAACAGCTATCCAGAATTCCCCAAACCCGATAACTCATTTGCGTCCCCTGTTGTTCAGTTATGTAGCTACATAATGTGTTTAGCATGGGGATAGCAGGTGATACATAACTCGTACGTTTTCTATGTACTTAATTCAGATGGGTTCAGTGTTTAAAGTTTACATCGTCGGTGAAAATGGGCAATGAACTAATGAAACGGCCTGATGTCCAGGGTTGTAACTTACGCTCACAAAATACGTTTTTATTTACACCTGGCTACTGCCCACGGGTTCGCCCGCGGGGACCGTAATTCTTTATCTATTTTCTAAAATAAAGTTACTGCTTATAACATCAGTTATCTGTCAGTGAAAGTCCGGTCAAAATCGGTCCAGCCGTTTCGGAGATTAGTCGGAACAAACAAACTACAGACAAATTTTCTTTTTTTTGCATATGTACCGTACCGTATTATATACTTTCATATACATTTAGTTAAAAGCTGTATTTTGTCATTACAAACAGACACTTCAATTTTATTTATTTATATTGTATAGATTACGCAAGATTCAAATTCAAATAAAACGCGATCGTGTAAAAAAAAAAATACATATTTTCGGTTCGAACTTACATCCTTACATTTTACATTTTGAATTTCAATTAGCCTCGTTTTTCTAGTATTTTGTTACCTATTACTTTGACAAATGAGGTCCAATGCCTGATAAAAAACCACGACTATAACTGAGGAGGTTCTTTCCAAAACTTGACAATTCCACTTTTTAAATTGTTTCAGAATATGAGAAATTGTTTTGAGGGTTCCGTACCCAAAGGATAAAACGGGACCCTATTACTAAGACTCCGCGTCTGTCTGTCTGTCCGTCTGTCACCAGGCTGTATCTCATGAACCGCCATAGACAGTTGAAATTTTCACAGATGATGTATTTCTGTTGCCGCTATAACAACAAATACTAAAATACAGAACAAAATTAATATTTAAGGGGGCTCCCATACAACAAACGTGATTTTTTGCCGTTTTTATAGATAATACGGTACGGAACCCTTCGTGCGCGAGTCCGACTCGCACTTGGCGGGTTTTTTTTTAGGAATGCAGCTATGTATTTAATCCTATATTTTGTTGAATTATTATATACAACCAGAATAGCAGGTTTCAAAAATCCATTTTGAATAAATTATAAATTTGAAATGGAATAATCTAGTTTTGGGATTTCTAACAATTTCAAGCCACGTCATAAAAATAAAAACTCTGCACTGAAAAAATGTACCTAGGAACTTTGAAATTAAACTGACTGAAAATTATAGGGAAAAAGTGGATTAAACTACTTTTGATGAAATCGTGCGTTTTATTTAAAAAAAAAATGTTTTCTATCCAAAGTGGAGAGGAGTTCGTGGCTAAGTAATAACAGCCGCACGGATCGATTCATCAGGTTAAGCTACGCTTGCCGTGGTTGGTCTGTGGATGGGTGACCATCTTTACATATTCAGACTCCTCCGTGAAAGCACGCTTAGCCGTTTGTACCGGCTGTCATTCGTGGATCTTTGACAGTCGTCACGGGTCGTCCGAAGCCCGAAAGTCTCACAACCACTCTTACCAAGGGGTATCGTATTACGCAGTTACTGGGTTGTGGAGGTCCAGTGGTCTCGAACCTACCGATTTTTCGGTATTTCTACCGATATGGGCTCTGTTCTACCGAAATACCGAAATATAACGATTTTTCTACGATTTCACAGTATACATGGAAATTCTACCGATTTTTCTACCGATTTTACACTTTTAAGTTGGCAACCCTTTTCATTTATGTTTAATGTTACGGGGAAGCCCTCAATAGTATGGACCTAGTGCAGAATGTAGTTTATTTCCAGGAAATTGATACAGAGTGGCGCATTTGAAGAAATTGTGAAGAAATCAAAACATTTCCTGATGATGTAGAACTATTTTGGGATGAAGTAAGTTTACTAAAGCGTGGCGATGAAACTCAAATGTTTCCATTGTTGTCTAATTTCATCTTTAATATTTTATCACTTCCCCATTCATCCGCTAACGTTGAACGCATACTTTCCCATATTAATCTTTTAAAAACAAAGCAGCGAAATAGGCTGTCTACTGAATCAATCACTGGTCTATTCAAAACGACATTCAAAACGACTCTTTAATACAGCTAATTGTTACGATTTTGAAATTAATTCGAAGATGACCGCGGCTATGGCCAAAGAATATTGGTATAAAAAATAATTATGATTGTTACAAATTAGTCTGTAAGTTTTTTTAAAATAAATAAACGAAGTTTATTGAATATTGTATTTTTCTTTGTCAAATACCGATTTTGGGTACAAATATACCGATTTTAGCTGGCAATTCTACCGATCTCACTCTATGACGTTCGAGACCACTGTGGAGGTCAGATAGGCAGTCGCTCCATGTGAAATACTGGTATTCATCTCCATCCGGTTAGACTGGAAGCCGACCCCAATATAGTTGGGAAAAGGCTCGGCAGATTGACTGTCGAAAGTGGAATAATCAATTTTTAAAAAAAACCTCCCCAATTATAATGGCGAGAATTCCTATTCAATGATGTAAGAAATCCACTGACGATGATGTACTTAATAACTTTTCCTATTTACTTAATGCAACTAATTATAAACTTAAACGTGAAGTGTTTATCGCTAAGTGCACATGCACTTGTTGTGTACTTGGCTAATCACTGCCACTAATCAAAATGTAAACAAGCCGTTATTGATTAACTTCATGTGGGGCGGTAGACTCAACAAAGTTTACTACAGATAAAAACAAAAAAAAAACTGTCTTTAATAATATTATTAATGTTGTCCTAACTAACTTACTTTTATAATAATTTGAAAGACACTGAAAACTAAAAAAGTCGAGTTTTGTGATGAAAAATAATTTTAAAAGATAATTACGTGATCTGTTTTTTTCAATATCCAGATTATCGTTTATTAATGACTTAATGGTTTTAAGAAACAAGAATGCATTCTAAAGAAATTAATCGGATTTGCATAAGTAATTAACACCTAAATTAATTACAATGTCATATTTAAGTCGGGTGTCTTCAAAACAGGCGTAGTAAACTGATACAAACAATATTTGTAACAATTGCAGACATACAAGGTAAATAATTACGTGTATATTTAGTATCTTATCTTTAGTCTGCTTAGTCTTCCTAGATAGGTAAAGGTATCTACTCTAGTTGTTTGCGAATTTTAGAAAACCTAATGATGTTAGCTGACTTTGTTTTTCAATAACATGCGCAATTTCATATATTATCTGCTGATAAAAACAGCCAGTAATCTCCCTTTGTTTTTCATCACAAATCATAATACTGTTCTAGGGCTCCCAGCGACGCCCTCTTTGCGGATATTGATATCCTAATTTAATTTTGAATACAAAGTGCCTGACAATGTATTTGAAGCGTTTCAACTCCTTTGGATAAAATCCAGTTGACTAGCAGATAGTCCCCACCCAGATAATGAAAGCGATCCTTAGTCTGCCCTGCCCGGAGTATGTAAAGCTTGTCAATGATGTCGAGACCTGATGATAACTAAAAATTGTTCAAGTATTATGTATAAGTAAATCTATACTGTTGAATCTAAAAAATATTTTCCGATTAATAGTTTCTGTTTTCAGTAAATTCGAATACCTAGGTATTCAGGTTAGGTAACCTAACCTAACCTTATATTATAGGCAATGAATTCTATGACTCCACGTCAAACTTTCTAAAAAATCGCGGGAAAATTACTGTTCAGAAGAAAAATAAGAAAACACGTTTTCTTCTTTATTCTCGCGAGGCAGCCCTAAGCCACGTTACCCGTCAATGGACGACCAATTGTTTAGACAAGACGCACAACTCACAAGACACCGCACGCCCCCGAATACTGAAACTATGAATCAACTTCATGGAAAATGTTGGAAAATATTTGAAACTCGTGTGGATTCTTTACAAATGTAAGCAAGAGATTTCGTACGAGAATAGCCGCATGCCTTTGTGAAAATATTAGCAAGGCAACAAGGTCGAGCTGGCTGTCAAAGGTCCGCCAGACGAAAGTTTCGTTTCGGCACTCGTTACTCGGCTCTCATGATATGATGAATCACTGATTATGGGAGGAATGTACTTACTCCACTAAACCAGCCAAAATTGTTTATTGTAATTTTTTGGAAGCCCATTAGAGCTATGTTAGAAAATGGATGTTTTTTTCTACCACTCGGTTGGATGAGATTAGAGTTGGTCCAAAAAGGCACTACCATTGCCTATGACTAGAGTTGCCACTCATGATGGTAGTCATTGTGAGTAGCAACTCTAGTCATAGGCAAGCTTGAAAAAAAACCTTGTAAAAGAAGAATATCCGAATCATTTTATTTACATAATTTCGCTGTGTTTACGAATATGCGCCAGTCTGTTTGAACTGCGATCTTGAATGAGCTCGCTAACATTTTATTGTCCAATGTTAATATTATCTAAGATTATACTGGATGTGTTCTTATTTATAGAACTGGTGTTTTTGTAATTTACGTTTATTTTGCAAAATCCTTGACAGTCCTGAATTTGCGGAAGGAGCAGCAAGCACCAAGCGTTGTGTGGTATGAATGGAGTTAGGGGCCGTCGCACCCAGTGGAAATAAATGGTTTCGGGCCATCATACAAAATAAAAATAAGTTATACGATTTCACAATGGACTGGTTGATTAATACAGCATCTAACGATGTAACATTATAACACTTGATTAAATGAATAATGCAGGTAAGTACATTATTCATTCAAGTATGAGCTTTATTCTTGCGAGAGCTTGCATATAAGCCATTACGCAAAAATGGCATAATTGATTGCTTATTGAAAGAAGAATTATTATGTAATGATATGTCTAATACCTATCATGGTAGTTTCCTCGAAATAAATTGTCTGCAAATGTAGAAAGAGACGATATATAAATAATAATGTATTTCCTCAAACTTAGACCTTGCGGGCTCTGCGTATAAATCATTATGAAATTTAATTTAAAAGTTACGTCCAAGTGGCATGCAATAAATGTTTAGTTTGTGCGAATATCATAATAATATTAAACCGAATCCAATTATTATCACAGGGTATTTCTAAAAATATTACATAAGACATGTTTTTTTTTTACCAGCATTATTGTGATCTAGGGCCTCATGCATTGTCGCCGGCAGGTTTATCTTCAGCTTCACGCAGCGAGTTCGATCATTTTTGCAGTTCACCTCGGATATGTTAGGTTACCGTTTGTCCATTCATACAAGGAGTAACATTGTCGACTTTTACAAAGAAGCTTAAGAATTAAGAGTAGGATGTAGCGAGCAAAGCAAGCTCGATAATGTTAGCAACTCGCCTAGGATCGATTCGATTTTCGAAAATAAGATTTTGGTACTTTATTGACTAATGCACGGAAGCTTTAGAATTTAGAGATTGCAAGAACGAGCGTAACGAGCTCAAAAATTGTAGGAGCTCGCCTCGAATAGGTTAAGTTCTCTATTATTGTGTTAGGCATTTTCAAATATTTCTTTAGTTCTGAATGTTTTTACACCTATATTTTATTTGAAGCCCCATGATTTGGAAACGTTTAAAAATATTTAGGCTATATTAATCCTTGGCTCTATTAGCCCTAAGGTCCTCTTTTAAAAGGTCTCATTTTTAATAAATGAATAGGAAAAGCAACACAATTTAAATCTTGGTGAAAAGAAATGACAAGTAATATATATTTTTAGTGATGATAGCCCAAGGCAAAGGCGCGTAATTCAACTAATTTTATGCTAATGTCCAATGATTAATCATATTATCGTATATCGTAATATGTTTATCTAGACAATTTATCTCTTTAAAGTATTATGCTACTATCTACGACCTTCGCCTGTCATTGGTTTCTCGCAAATATTATGGAAATGCCTGGGGCTTGATAAACATAAGTCACTTTTTAATTGTCATCATTACTAGAGGCAAGCCTTCTCTTATCTATGCTGGGGAGTCGGGCTTTACTCCTTTTTTATGTAGTAACAGTTATCTGACCTGTACTATATTTTTATTAGCTATTAGGTACTTTTGGTATCCTGAGATAAGTGGACCGATATAAATCCTTACTCTGGGCTGAGGGTCTATTGCAATATAAATGTAGAATTACGATTATCTTCATATCACACTTACTGCAGTACCTACACTACATACCTAACAGCCAATGTGTACACGGTTCAGTGGTTGGCAATCAAATCAATAACTTCATAGCTAAGGTGCAAGTCCGTAGCCGACTGTAGGCAGCAGGCAACGTGTCGCGGACACTCTGGTTTCTAGTATTTCTATGCTGCTGCCTGCAGTCGGCTACGAAATTGTACCTTTAAGGCTCGTGCAGACCAGCGCGACAAGGGTCGAATGGCCTGTCGCGCCCGCGATATCACGCTGGTCTGCATAAGTCTTTAAACGTTGTGGTTATAACTGTAGATTGTAGAATTACGTTATGTAGAAATCTGGTCAACCATTATTGTTTTTTAGACTCTGGGGAGTTGGTGGCACCACTTCTTCCCAGCTAAACCACTAGGAAGTTGTGCAGGGCGGACGTTTTGAAGGGCTGTCTTATGTCATTTTGACGTTCAAACGAGCTGATTCTCAGCCTAATTTGAATAAGTAAATGAGATTTGATAGACTCATTTTTTAAGACTTGCTACACGCTATGAACAGCTTCAACTGGTATTTGAATTTAGCAATCTATCTTGCTGGTATCCACCAGTAATCAAAAGTTGTGCTACATTTTATAACCCTCTGATACTGAAATATCTTGACTCAAGTACCTGCCGATCGATTCTGTAATAAAAATCTCATTGGCGTGAAAAGTTAGGTGAAATGAGCTGACCTGTCAATAGTGTCAATGCCTAGCAAGAGGTGGAATGGTAGCTCACTTCACGTCTCACTGTTTTCACGTCGAGATTTTTACAGAATAAACCGGCTGTAACGTTGGTATCGTTCAATAACTTTCCAGTTACCACGTCATCTAAGTTGACAACTTCGGAAACGATAGAATTATGGCTTCAGTAATAATAAAGTCTTTGTCGATCATTATTTGGCCATCGTTTTCGATGGCAGTTGCCATACGACCTATCAGATTCGCGAATATAAAACGATTATGTTCAATTTTATTTATCGACTAGATTCTGCTCGCGACTTCTTCCGCGTGAAATTTCGCCTCGACCCACCGCGTTGTATCACATCTCGTCCGCCCGCGCTACTCCTTCGTTTTTGCTTAGCGACTTTTTTTCTTTTTGCTCGGCTCCTAAAGGTCATAGCGTGATGTCAAATAAGAATTGGTCTATCCAATACAAAAATGATTTTTCAAATCTGACTGGTGGCCCAGTCCAGAAATCAGCGCGTTCAAAAAAACAAACTCTCTTCAGCATAAATATAACAGTACCTATTGATATTATCATGATTATCATCAAATCGATGCGTGTTTGGTTCTTTGTTGCACCAATACAGGGATATCAGGGATTTATTGATAAATTTGCAAACATTACTAGGAAACTTATCAATTTATGTAATAATTTCTTTGCTGTTAGTCGTTGGACTTTGTGCGGTGATGTAAGACAAGATTTACATCGTTTTGGATAAGATACCGTCGAGATTTTTAATCGAAAATTATCAGAAAATACTGCTTAATTTTTAATTTTTTTGGTAAGAGTTCAGAAGAAAATACTCCTTTTATGAGAGACCAAAACTAACATCCAGGGTTCCAAGACCTAATCAATGACGACAATATGTAGCAAACATTTTTTTTTGCATGTTATTCAACCAGCCAGTATTCTATCCATTAGCCTGTGTTGCCATGACAACTCAGCAAAATTTCTGGCTGAACATGTAAAAATATCTATTACGCAAGCCGCCGACGCATCACACCCAGGGGTGGAGGGGCCAGACGCCACCTTGGAACACCCCTCGGCCGACCAAGGTCAACCAGCAGTCTACTAAACACTTGCTTACCCAAACCCAAGCATACACCCCAGTCTCAAGATTCAATTTCGAATGCCACCCGAATACTTATCTTGTTCGTCCAATTTTGAGTTCTATCTGTTTAGTAGAAGGTTGAATTTAGTTCACAAAGAGACAGGGCGTGAATGTAGAGGTTGTAGTACTAGTGTAGTGTAGTCCGGCGGCAATCAATGAGTTTCAGCCTTGTTGTATGAATTATGTATAGGAACGGTCCCGCTTACGTGACATTTTAGTTGAAAACAAGCTCTGCGCCGTGTTGACGGAAAGCGGTATACCGTGTCCTTTATGATGGCAGACCTACTTTTAAATACATTAATTAGTCAACAGTAAGTCCGTAAAAGCTTTATTGCCTAATCCCTGGTATTATAATACTGGTATTAGACATAAATAATGTTAATTTTTCATGTCCGGAACTCGGGGGTTTCATTAATTGTGTGCTTGAATACAATATCAAAGATCAAAACATTGCCATTAATAAAATTAAGTGCCATTATTATTCGAATCGCGATCATGACTAGTCATCACAATAATACATAATTAATGGTATTCAAAATCGATTCCATCATTCGCCACACAGTCTATAGGTACAATTAGTGTTAAATTCGTACAGTTTACTCACAAAACACGTGCAAATTCCGTACAACAAAGAATTCATGAAATCCGAACTCATTATTGATCCAGGTTTCAAGGTTAACGATTGAAAAAAAACTAGATTCAAAACATCGCGTTCCAATTTTAAATAAATTCATCAGTGCGTTACCGTCAAAGTTAGGAACGTAATGGAGATTGCATTTTACTGTGAATTTTGAATTAATCTGTGAGAAACGGGCTTACGGTTATTATGGTCACCCTTCGTTTGTTATCTGCATCAGTGAACTAATGGTGAATTGGCGACCGTGGACAATCACCGTGAGAGCTTAGCTACTCGATCTGAGCAGTATTTTACGAAGGCAAACGCACTCAAAACTCGTAAATACTGCCGAACTTATCAGGAAAATTAACGAACCAAAATGTTAATTTGATATGCTAATTTTTTTAAACACTTCGCCAACTTTCTGCTTTTTCCATTTTCATTACAGCCCCAAACCAATTCAATTATGTATCTACACGCCATTCAAATTCAATCTAAAAAATAAATTATCCCGTTACCATTCCAATTTCAATTGTCCTTTTTTTCTCATAAACCAACCAACTCTGTATTACTCTTAATTTTAAGGTTGACTTTTGAATTAAGTCATTGATGATTGAACTTGAAAAAAATCTTGTAAAATATAATATTAAATCAGCATCGATTGATTTTACAATTACAAGCCAGTTTTCTTGGCGAATTTGTTGCCAGTACCCTAATTGCGTAATACAACACAATCACAATCTTTTTTGATTTAAAACAGATTGCTAATCCATTGCTTCATAAGTTTAAAAAAAAAATCTGCTCAACAACGTAAATAACGCGATGAATTTTGTTGAACTGTCAAAATGAAAAAAATTAAGTATAATTGTTTACGAAAACAAGTTACGCAATTAGGGTACTGGTTTCCTTTGACAGGAAAATGTGAAATGTAGTCTAACAAAATCTTCGGAATTTATTTTCAAGTATACCGTGTACATAAATTAAGTTTAAAAATGATAATAAGTATTTCACTTCAAAGCGAAGAAGGCAAGGTACGTCTGTAAAAGTATCAGATAAGCAGACAGGTACTACTGGTTATCAAGAACGGATTACTCCTTCTTCAATTATTATTAATCGTATTTAAATGTGACACGATTAAAAACTAATGCTTGAAAGTAAATGTCAATACCTTCACATGGCCATAAAGCACATTTTTTTAAATGTCACTCGTGCTGAGAACTGATATCCATCAATCTAATGGACTTCTAGTTATCAATGATCGCGCACTACCGGAATGACCCAAGAAGGATATTCGAATCTCAACACTTCCAGATTAATAGGAAAGACCTTGGAAAATAATATAAGTGGCGCTATTTCTGAAATAGAATACGTCAAGAGTCAAGTGGTAGAGCCATGCAAAATGTATAAAAATAGATGGATATATGAACTTCCTTCTTGGAATAATAGCGCAGATATTTTTATTCGTTTATTAACCTCGGCACGCGAGTACGCACGTTTTAATGGTTATCTGTTAAAGAATAGTCGACAACAAAGAGTGTATTAAATAAAAAGTGATACGCCGTTTTGTTTTGCCAATATACCTACTATGTACTACCAATTTTATACATTATCATCATAGATTTACTGTTGTGACTTTATTCAAATTAAAAGGCCGCTGCTAACGCCCTAATCAGGGTAAAACGTTCCCTGTCACACACGACGCTCCTCGAGATGAATCCATAGAAAATGCGACGTCCTATCATTGCCAAGTGTACGTATACAGTAGGCGCTGGCAACATAAGAGGGCCGAGGGCCCAATCGTTCCCAGGAACCGATTACCATCTCTCGCGTCCGGGGGCATCATCACGACACTTCTCGGAAAGGTAGCGAACAAATCATTGAGGAAACATCGTTATTAGGGTTTCACTTACTCGTGTAATTGAACTTTTTACACGATACTGACTTGTTAGGATCCGTAAAATCGTAAATGTCAACGCAATTTGTTTCGGTAAATGTCAGTGCGTTGCCCTGTTTGTTGAGGGTTTCAGATGGTACAGATTAATTTGGTGCTCGTCCTACATATATTTAAGCAAAGACTTAAGTAAGATTTTGGCATTGGATAGAGTGATTGTTTGTTAAGTGTTAACAAAAGTCCAGAATTTGATGAATGTGATAGTAACAGCACAAAATATAAGTAATGTATTGCATTTTTGAAGCGTACTTTCTAAGAACATAAGTAATTAGTCATAGGACGAGTTTAGTACATGAATACTAGATCATAAATAATGTGTTTTCCAATCTGATATGTATAATTATCACCATAGGTACACCTTTTGGCGCCTTGCAACCTGAATTATTCACGACCGGAAGATGACAGTCACCTAATTGAATACGTTTATTTTTATTACAGAAACCGGTGAGTCAGCCAATCAAGAATTAGCAATAATAGCAAGCAGCGCTGCGATTGGCGAGGGAACGAAAACAAACATGGAAGCTGAACCTTCCACGTGATGGCATGATTATCATCGTAAACTGTAACTGAGACTGTCATATCCCGTAAAAAAATAATAGTGTCGTATTTTGCATACGACTCCGTAGAATGTTAATCGTCTTGTTTTGATATTCAGGCTGTTTCATACGTTGTCGTGGCGCTATTTTGACGGCATGTATTCCTAATTTGAAAATGACGAGTAAATGACAGTGTGACCGACGTAACGACATTTGACACTTCAGCCTTATCAGCAATAAAAAATAAGGCTACTATAAAATGCGAATTCATTAAATTCTTTTGTATACAAGAGGTCCATCTAATGATTTTAATTAGTAAACGATCCATTGAAGGAAGGTGAAGAAACATATAAAACAAACGCATTGTATACAGCAGCAGTAGTTACATTTTGCTATGAGTAGGTACATGACTGAGAAATTAATGCAGTTGAAAATAATTGTTTGGTTTGCCAATTTAGGCAGAGAACACAAAATAATGAATAATAATCAGAAAAAAAAACAATTGTAGTTTTTTAAATTCCTAGTGTATAAGTTTCCGCAAATATTTCGTAAGGCGATGAAGTGTAAACAGTCTCTTAGTTAATATGTGAACTTATAATTGTTGTTTTATGTAGTTATGCCATAGAGGCGTAGATTAGATAGTATTACCGGAACTATAGTGCTGTTTATAACGATCGAGTTCGCGGGATTTTCTATTAGTAACGTTGCGGCGGATCTTGTTACAATCGCGAGTTTGAAAGTAAACGGTATGCAACTGCCTAAGTACTTAATTTTAGTTTTTGGAACGAAGTTCTTTAACGCGACTTGTAAACTTTCATAAATCGTCACGCTAAAAAGTGTTAATACTTGCGACTGTCTTCTTCTAATTCAAAGAGAAAGAAAGAGACAGAGAGAGAGAATGCCGGCAGAAAAAAACAGAAGAAAAGAGTAAAGTGATTACAGTGTCATGGAATAAAATTGTACACATCGGCCCGAGTACACTGCATGGCTGGAGAGAGGGAGAAAGTGTGAATTTGGTCAAAATGTAAATCCAACATGGCGGCTCCGAAAATTTTCAAATTTTTCATTATGGGTATCGTTTTCATGGTTTTCGAGGGTGTTAAAGCCGATAGTGGAGTCGAAATGTAAATTCAGCATGACGGCTGAGAATATTTTAAAATTTTTCATCATGGGTGTGGTTTTTATAATCTTCGAGGGTTGATAAGTTGATAGTGAGTTCAAAATGTAAATATAAGATGGCGGTTGCAAAAATTTTGTTTTTGTTTTAAGGCGACGATAACCGACTTTTAATGATTTTATACTGAAGATGACGTCTAAATGAGTAGTGGTAATGATTTGGAAAAAATATATGTTAAATTAGAGCATTTTCTTAATATTTTAATATAGGCATATTTTGGATTATGTTTATATTACATAGTGAAATTAATTTGTAAAGTTAGGTCTAACGCGGATAAAAAACTGAGAATCGCGCAAAATCTATCAAGCGTATTTTTCTGAAACCTTCACCATTTTAAAGATAATTTAATTATTGATTTTTCAGTATACGAGTTTTATTAAAATACCTTTTGTTTTATGTATAATAAATTACTAATGCGTTTAATTTGGGACAGCACTCTTTGATGGATGCGTCCTATTACTGGCTGGACGTACGACGCGTTGCGCGAGCTTAATACAGAACACGCAAGCTAACCACTCAAGGTCACTGTCATATATCTGCGTCTTAAATCATACGTAAGAAAGAACTTCTTTCCTGACGGTGCCGGGGGTCCCCCGACCGCACACGCTTTTTTTAAACTTGTATTTTATTAGTCACCGTTGGCTTGGCCTTGGTAAGATGCTATATATTATAAAATTAATAAATGAAACCTTCTTCTACCTTTTAATATTTTGCAACAGATATTGTTCCAATCTATCAAAGATATCGATGTCATTTTAAATTATTGTTTAAAATAGTCAATACTAGCAGTAAGCATTGGGTGAAACGAAAAGCCATTTATAATCCAGGGTGGCAGGGACATCGACGCGAAAACTGTTACCATGTTCCATACATTTTGACCTTGTAGGTATTGGAACTTTTCTATGAAACAGCAGATTTTTTTAAAATAACCGACGAATAATTTCAATGGGGTTCAGAATCATGTACTAAATCCATGGTAACAGTTTTCGCGTCGATGTCCCTGCCACCCTGTATAATTAGACTGACTTCACTGCCTTTGGTCTGATGGTCGCAAGCGCTACAGCTGAGCATGAGGTCTGGCAAAGTAATATTGGGTTTTGCTCAACCCTCTGCCCAACCCTTCGGGGATATACAGGCATGACGTTATCCTATACTATTAAACGGCTCTAACGATTTCGATGAAAGTTGCGATATAGGAGTTTACAGGAGCGAAAAATCGATCTAGCTAGGTTTCATATCTGGGAAAATTCGATTTCTCCGTATTTTCATCCGATCAAAGCTCGGTCGACCAAAGTTTAGAACAAGATGACCCATCAAGAAAACCTTAAGAAAACCGTCAAGAAGACCTTAGAAAAATGACATGGCAGCATGGAATTAGTCTATACTATACATGGAATTAGTTACTAATTCCATTAAATTAGCATTCTCTATTTTCACCCGAGCAGAGCTCGGTCGACCAGGTAGTTATGTTATGTAATTAGACCGATTAAAAATATTTCAATCATGTAATGGGTCGTTATTCTCGACGTAAAACAAATATCGATTATGTCATATTATGTGTTACACATGCGTGAACTTGAAGTGATACAAGGTCAGAATTTATGTTTACAGCTAAAAGTAATTCCGTAACAAAATGTATGTTATGTTAACCAATTATGGTGGATAAATGCCTACAGAAGCGAGAAAATAAAATTATTTACCTAATTGTAGTTTATTGTAAATTGCCAAGCAAATTGCACAACTGTAATTCTTTGACATTTGTATGAAATTGCTATAAAGGGTCGTGCAGACAGGCGTGACTTGTCGCGCGACGACGTGACACCGGTCATTGTTTTACCGTGAAGTTTACTTATTGTTTTATTAGAGTAGCTCGTAGTAGTCTGCGCGAGTCTTTACACGGCAAATTGACATTACATATCATTTATTTAACAATCAATTTCTCTGACTGCACTACTTTAGAACAAGAAGACCAGAGAAAAGATAGATACATGTTATTAATTTAATAGTTTGTTGTGCGCAGAAACGTGAGATTTTCATGGGATGTATTTTTATTTCCCCAGGATTTGTGCTAAAAGAAAAAGGGAACGTGTTCCTAGCATCAATTGTGTATTAATCGTCAGATGAACAGATAAGGCACAGTATAAATAAATAACAGTATTATATCTTCATGGAAAACGACCGAAAGGGCGCGCTTCGAAATCTCAGTGTATATCAGTACGCAACAGTGTTGAGTGCGTGGCAGTTACGCACGGACCTGGAAAGTTTATCTACCGAGCGGCCATAGGTAATTATTTCAAGGACACTGCCGAGATATACTACTGTTACTTTATTACACAGTGGCCTAGGTTAGGCTAGTAACGTAAAAACCGTTTACTTTTGGTATTTTCTTTAATTAAATTATTATTTTATTACTAATACTAGGTATTTTGCGTCAATAATTTTATGAAAGGAGATCGTCAATGGAAAAAATAGCATAGGCTGTTTTGAAAGTTTGAGTCACCGTCGTTAAAAAACAAAAAAAAAAAAAAACAGAAAAATAAAATAATCTGAAATTTTTGTCCGATGACAATCATCATCATGGGATACTTTCCTGCTACCTCGATGATCTCAGAACCCATGAACAAACTTTGAAGAATTTGCGTTACCAATTAGTAAATATTTCGTTTCCCAACTTCCGTTGAAGAGCTGGTCATAAATATTCATTTTCTGGTCAGTTGCCAATACGTCACATGTGACAGGCACAAAGAGAAGGTACTAGAAACGCCACCGTATCATGGCTGCCCGGATGTTTTTCTCACATTAACCGTAACCACAGATTTTGGGAACAAAGATTTTTCAAAAATGTCGCCGTTTTATCTTTTCCTTTTGATGTATTGTTGTTTGAACTTATAATTTGCTTAATAATATACTCGTCCGGCAATTAATTTTCGAATAAATTATATTTCTGCATCCGTTCTTAAAAACGCATTTAAGGGTTATAATTCTGTCTTCTGCATAAATACTGTTGCTTGCTTTGTTTGGAAGTAAAAAAAAAAAAATTCCAAACAAATTCTGCACTGTGAGATTTACTGGATTTTTTTTTCTACTATGTTATCTTGTTCCAAAACAAAATGTTCAAATAAGAAAATATACTGGTTATCAGTTATTTATTTCAAATATTTCGATCATAGTTTTTGTTGGCGCCAACATACATTTATGTCTCTTGCAAAGAATTTTTATTGAGTCAGATTTTTTACAAGCATGTTAATAATATTTATTTCAATAACTCGAATGCCGCGTGCGAAATGAATTCATGAATTAAAATGTGTTTTACGAGAATGTCACCCAAAAATAAATCTTAAGTTTTATTTTGCGTAAAATGAAGGCGCCACCTTCATACAGCCTTGAAGAGAAATATTATTAAAATGGAATCTGTGAATGCGAATTCAAGTCAATGAACAAGAAATATCTATGATTTTCCCCATGGACACCCATTATTATCGACAGAAGTCAACGTATCCGGCGTCGTCAGTGCGAATGGACGCATAGGAATGGACTGGATTAGATACTGGATAGAACATTTTTTTGTTAGAAACCATCCCTATTTTAACATAAAACCTTCTGGGAATACTATTCCATGCACAATATTTTTTACTAGTCCTCAAATTAACAAATACTATCACAGTTATTTAGGATTTACTCAAATACGATAAATACATTTTTTTATCATTATAACCTAATTGAAATCAGACTTTTCAAAAAGAGAATTTTCTTCTTTCAAATATTAGGTGTAGTTATAAATATCGGTATCTCATCACTATCAAATCAGCCGATAAATTATAGCATGGTTTTATTTTAGCAATTCACAGAATGTTTCGAGAGAATTTAATAACGAAATTCTTCGGAAAGATTGAAATTTAATTTTGATAGCTTGTGTTTGAAACATTTCCCCAAAGATGTGAATTTCGCAATGGTTTTCGTTGTTTTAAGTACTTGCTGAGAATACTGAGATAGACAATTTTCATATCAAAATTCCGAACGTGCCTATAATTTTCATCTGAAACAACAAATCGTATGTTTTGTGATTCAAGATTTGCCGCCATGAAAACCATTTACCGATACTGATTGCACTGACAATCATTACCCATTATTATGATTATTTTTTCCGTAACGGTTACACTATGATATCTTTTGACAACAATACGTCGAGCTGGTTTGAATTTCGAATGTATTTTAAATATTCTGTTATGATACGGGAGGACCGTCCAAAACAAAATAGACACAGTACTCGTTTAATACTCTTGAACGTTAATAAACTCGACACCCTATAGTCTATGGTTTAGGTGTTATAGCGAATGACAAAGAATGGCGTAATTGTCTCCTACACGTGGACGCTATTTCCTGTGAGAATCTTAGACCTGACGACACTCGGCACTTGCATTGTGAGGTGATTGGTTGATGACTAAAATCGTCACTTGAGAAGCTGTTTTTATCTTTCGTGCTCGGAATTTCAAGCATTTTAACTTCTATTCTTGTCTTTATTAGTAAAAAACTTGATACAAAAAATAAAAACATTTCTATTTCTAGCAGTTCTAAGGATCTTTTTAATACAAATGCAAGCAAAAAGTTGTTTTTTCTTTTGGCAGTCCAGCAAGAGAATGTCGTTTCTTTCTCAAACATCGAAGGTAAACAATAAAATGAAGCCAATCAAAAGATTTTCCTTATCGACGCATGCACAAGTGCATGCTACCGACTCATAAAGCCATAACCTTGTGCTGCGTCTAGCCTAGTGCCTAGACTCGTTTGTTTATTATCATAATTACTGCATTGTTTCACTGGCAAAATACTTCCATTATATTACCCGACTACGGCGAAGCAAAAAGGAGTGTTATGATTTTGATCGGTTTGTATGTATGTATGTTCATCCGTTACCTCATAACTCTTAAACTACCGATCTTAATTTGACAAATGGGGTATCATTGGAAGCGTCTTGATCGTCCGCTGGTTATAGGCTGTGACGTCACATTAAATGCAATATGGCGCCCTCTAGAGGACATAAAGTCATGAACTAAAAAATATTTTTTTATTGTGCATTTTGGGTATCAAATGAAAGGACTTGACGAGCATATACAAATATATATATTGTGTTATATATATATTATATGTATATATATAAATTGTGTAGTGTCCAAGTAAATAAATATGTTTAAATTGATAAAAAAAAGCAAAAGTGAGACTGTGTGACTACGTACGGCGCTGCTGTAAAATAATACAATAAAATCCAAACAAAAAAATAATCTAGCTACTCTGCAAATACTTTATCCCCAAGTTAATTATAAACCCAAAAAAAATTAAATGAAAAGTAAGTTCAAAAACTAGAACCCATCTACAAAAAAATCATAATGGCATGCGACCACGGCTTTACTTATTACATTTTTGTATCTGTCTGAAATATTTTCTTGTTTCATACTTTTAAGAGCGTGATTTTTCAGTAGTCGGGTTTTTTACACAAACAGATTAGAATATGTTTTTAGTTCTTACTTGACCGGAGATGAATTAGAGACGTTTCATTGAGACTAAAGGAATATATTAATATAAAGTAATTCATTAGTATGATGATTTTCTATTACTGAATAGGATTTCCAAGTTTTCATTAACCCTAGCTGTTTGAACGATGGATTAACACCCTGTCAAGTTGGTGAAAAGAATCGAGCATTTTTTTAAATCATTGCTATTTGTAGCATACAAGCATAACAACCACACCATAAACTATAGCTACTATATAATTAAAACACCTTTGACATCTGTCAAAGTGACAGCTCTGAATCATCCTAATGTCACCGCGAGTGCTTCGACGACGCATCGACGTAACAGTTGCGCAACACTATTGTGTGACCAGTGCGACACGTGTGGCGGGTAGTCGGGGACACACTGTCTAGACGAACAATAGGTATGTTAGATAACGTGTTTTATAATCGATTTTATACCTGCTTGTTTATGTTCTAGCTAGATACTAGTTCCACACTTCGAAAGGAAAAACAAAGAAGGAAGTTTATGATATGATGCGAGATGCACACGTTTCTATTTTCAAACTATACATACAACATACTTACATTTATTTTTTGGTAAGATTCCTTCAGTTGCCTTTAAGGTCGGCAACTACATCACGCTGTTAAAAATGATAGACCCAATAATCCATGAGAAGACAGTTCTTATTCGTTCATAGAGTTTAACAACAGTAAATGTAAAGCTAGTTTAGCTACACATAATAGGCAACTGATTGTCCTTACTTACAACAATACGTTCTTGTTAATACAATCAATTAGTATACACATATCATTGAACCCATCGACTTAGCTACCGTTTTCAAGAAGTCCTGCACTAATTAAATCAGCCAACCAGTCAGGCATTATAAACTTAATTTAATGTATGTGTACGCTGTACAAGCTATACATGTATTGTAACGCTAGCGAGTCGTGATCGTGAATAGTTCAGTGCTCCGACTATAAATCCTTTCTTGGAATAGGTCTGCTGCGATCGACAGACAAATGCTAATCATGAAAATGGTTGGAAATCACTGTTGTTTGACGTTTGAAATTTTTACAGTGATCACGACAAGGCAATCTATTGTGAGTTCAGTTGGATTCAGTGTCTGTTTCTAATCATTTCAGGACACGAACTATGGTCCTTGGGTACGAATGGGAGCTACCCTCAGACCCAATAATAAACCAAGACATAGCGCTGCGAACAATACAGTGAAGCATGCCAAAACTACACCTCCGCTCTGTAAGTACATACATGCTCACTCGCACACATCTACAATCAAACTACACCTCACTAAGTGCACACATTTACAATCAAACTACACCTCACTAAGTGCACACATGATTACGAAACCGGCCTCACGTCACTTTTGACAGCGCCATGTCCTGGTTTTTGATCTGAGGAAGCTACCCTGTATTTTGTTTTTCCAAATATCATAAATAACTTCGAAGTGACTACTTAGTTAGCACTCACTTTTGATGTAATGGATCCCAGAGGAACCACATGTTTTTCTAAAACCTTATCTCGGTTGACGTATGCACAACACATACTACCTGCTGTTGTATATTCGTTTGTAATTTTATAAGTATTTATATATTACTGTAATAAAACCCAAATTACTTATTTTCAGGTTGTCATGTGAAGTACCCACATTTGAAATAAATAAGGGGCCGGGTACACCTACATGCCGCTGATGACGAAGTATACAACGCTAATTGCCACAATTTCGAGGGAGTTGCCAAAAAATAGGCGGACAATGGACATTATTAGAAATTACCCACGTAAACGGTGCGCGCGCATCTACGCAAACCTTTTGAGAGTGACAGCTTTCAAAAGTCAAAATGACAGGTTGGCAACATACGAAAAAAAACACGTTAATAGCCAATTATTGTTGGAAAAGTAATAACATATTATGTTTGGCTTGAAATTTATTTTGAGCGGTATATTAATTAGTTGTGCTCTACAATTATACGGCCATTAAGACAGGAATCCATTTCTTTATGTATAATAAGTAATGAAAATTGTAACTCACACGCGTTCGTGTATACTGAATATCAGATGAAACTAACTGTGAAATTGGATATTTTCTGCATAACGTAAATTGGGCAATTACAATTCAAAACAATCTATCTCGGCTGTCTGGTTATGTATTATAGTAAAACTCGTAAATCATAGAGGAATCATTATTTTTATAGTAAAATGTTAAGAGACCTAGCAATTAACCCACATGATTTTGAGAAAAACATCAGGCAAGCTTTGCAAAACAATCACGAACTTAAGCTCTAGGAACAAGCTGTAAACCTGCTAGAATAATACATTCTACGAAGAACTATCATAAAATAGTCATGAAAACGCAATAAGGAAAACCATTTCTGTCCCATAAAATATTTTACAATATCAAACAGCTGATAAATGATAATTGGCGCCACTTCCACATTACTCGGATGCCTTAGCACCAAGTCACTGTGATGTAGTTCGATAGGATGAGATGAAGAGTAAGTTAAGTGAGCATATTGTTTACCACAAATATTTGGCAAGAGCACTTTCATTTTGCTAATGAATCAGAGTTTGTCGCGTGCCCGGCGCGCAGGGAATCTCGCCGACTCCGGAATGTTGGCAGCACTGCCAACCTGTCACTTAAAATCTTTGAGCGGGAAAAGGAGCCTCCAGTAAGCTCCAGAATTTGGAGCAGAAAAGGGATTTTTGTTCTAGCACCACAACACTTTAGTTCCAAAGTGTGTAAAAACCTTCTCTTGAATCTAACAATAATCATGAATGTGTTTAAAAATTCTTAAAAATATTTTCTGGATTGGGTTTCGAATACATCATGTCATTCGTCAACAACATTGTAGCTTGCCAAAATCTATGTTCAGAATGAATTTCAATTCATACGGGTGGTGAAATATCATTGTTTAGGTTTACCATTCCATGATCTCTGCCTCGAAGGGCACAAGCAAAATTGCCATAACAGTTGCGTTTGCCAGATTGGCGATACCATGAACTATGCAGCTCGAAGTATTCATGTGGATGTTTTTGGCTAAGCACTTGATGATCCCTTGGTCGCCTCTACCGATACCCATATAAAGTGATGAATTGGTTTATTCGTAGCTAGAGCTGATACCAATTTTGAACCAATCATTGGGCAGAAGCAACATAGTTGAATATCTTTCGTTGGTTTGGGGGCACTTGGGACCAGGTAGGAATGATTGTGTTGTTCATTTTTGGGACTCTGTCCATCGCAAAACCGAAAACTTGCGACAGCTTTTGTATGCTATTGATGACATTTCTGATTTATAGAACTTTGGTACTTTACTAGATATTGTTGCCTGTTGGTATTCGGGTGCATAGTTTTGAATTTGGAAGCCACAACAGTTATTCCAGGAACTGTCGTGTTGTCAGTCGCGTGCCGGCACTCAGTGGCGTCGGGTACTCGGGTAACGAACCAATCTGCGCATATCGCGCCCGAGCCAAATATCTGCGCGCGTGCCTTCATTCCTCAGCGATGACATATTTTTTTAGTTTTTATTTTCGCACAGGAATTTGCGTATTACGTTTACAAATGTTGAACTAAGTTTTAGATAATGTTTTGTTTAAAGGAATTATTTTCATTGAATTATGCGTATAGTATCTTGACCGAGATACTAGAGTTTAAAGTACCTACAGTTCATCATTTATCTAGATTCTAGACCTAGAACCACCGAAAAACAAGTCAACTAAATGTCATTGTTTATCGGTCAGCATATCACCTTGGAAAAATATTTTAAGGGTTTGCTTATCCTTTCTAGAAACTACGAAAATGTGGGCGATTAATATTCTTGTGATAATAATAAATAACATTTTCATTGGTAAAAAAATTAACATATTGAATTGCAAACTAATAAAATAAACATATAGTTTACTTTCTTACCTTGTTGTCATGGCCCTAATCGGGGAGTTCACAAAAACGCGTAGCGCGGATCTAGCTACGCTACGCCAAAACGTCGTAGCACGCGCTACGCGGCCTATGATCGTGTAATCGTTTTGACTTCACGCATGGTGCGAGACCAAATTCTAAATGTCCATGAATTTATTTTCAGTGAAAATATTTACATTATTGGCTCGTGTAAAAACCCTTAACCTGTCATTGGCCTAAACCTGTCTGCATGTGTAACATAAACCCTGTCTTTAAAGGCTCTTTCAAACAGGCGCGACACGCGACGCGACACAAAGACACCGCTCGTCGCGCGACGAGCGGTGTCTGTTTTATATATACACTTAAATAAGTTTAATTTCACATATGTCATGAAAGACAAAGGGTCAACAACTAATGATTTCGCAGTGATTTTTATCTAATTATATACCTATTTAGGGAAATATACTAGTTCTATCGTAATGCTGTGTTCAACGTTCGGCTGATCTCAAAGCTGGCTAAGTTCAATACTACGAAAACGTAGCGGTGACGAATAAGTATAATTTTACAATCTACAATATTTCATTCCGCTGAAGTATTCGAAAGTACACTCATACATGAACAATTTGATTGTGAATTTATTTACCGACAATCAAAATCTCATTTAACTCACTGAATTGTTTCTTTGTCCGTCACGGGATCATTATCATTACGGGAAACGACTCGGTGAATAACATCGTTCATCGGTAGTACTATAAAAGTTGCTAGTCGAAACATTCATCACTAGATAATTAGTCATGGACCATCAACATAAATCGTAAAATAGGAACGTTACCATTAAAACTGAAGATAATTCAGGTGGCAGAATGACTCACGAAGCTGGCCGCGTGTGCCAACACAAACAATAAAAAAAAAACAAACACCTTCGCGCCATATTGTTTAACTATTAATTTATTATTCTCCTTTTATGTGCCTATTAACTACATAATGAGGTTTTTTCTGTAATTGATATACGCACGTATAATCTACTTGCTATTTAGGGCTCTTTTAATACGCTATAAAGTTTATTTTAAACCAAATTTAATTCATTTCCATTCTTGATGGGCTGTTTTGGCGCTCATTACTACTTCATGTACAGTGCAGCAATGTGACCCCGTGTGTGATAATATTAAATAAATTAGGAGCCACGTATTCGTTTCTGGCTTCCTATATTTGTAAACAACTATCGCTTTTCATACACCGTTGACCGATGTAAAGAGCAATTAAACTTTATGACTCCATAAATATAATTATCTGCTAGACTTATACAAGGTATATGAAATCACCAAGTTATTTATACTGAACACAGGCAATCCGCTTGACATTTCATATTTCACCATAATCGTTGTACCAACAGAACATCACACTTTGATCTAAAACAGTATACTTGCGAAACCAAAACGAAATAATCGCCATCGCGAATATAACAAATGGTTTTATTTCAAATCACCTGCCGTTCATCCATTACCTTTTGCGCGGCAACTTGAAGTTTGTGATAATGTGGTGAGGGGGCAGTCCTTATATCCTTGAGATAGGGGTTATATTGCGTGCACAGATAATGTGGTCAATGTGTGCATTTGTAATAATAGTAGTGTGAGCAGCTGGACGCTTGCCAATGCAGCGGGTAGCGACCCCGCGGGACCGCACACACTGACGCGTTATGTCACACAATTATAAAACTTGTATACGTTTATAAACTGGTCGTGAACCCTAATTAAACGGCCTTTACAAAAAAAAAGTTGTCTGGACCGCCCTTTTTGTTGACGGTATATGCAAAAGCGAAAGAGGGAAGCGCAATAAAATAGATCCCAATCTGATGCTGCTTGTCAACCTAGATTGATTTGATGAAAAGAATACTACCCAATCCTTACGGAGGTTATACAATAGATTCAATTAATGCGACGTACTTAATTGTTTTTCTTTCGATCGAATAAAAAATGGAAGTAGTCGATAACGATACGCCCTAGTTGATACGATCAGTGTGATCAGTGAAAGTGACAACTACGCGCAAAATAAAATCAATTTAATTGCTTTAAAATAAAACAAAACAACTATTGTCAAAACATTTATGGATGCTTTTTGAACTGTATGAACCCGTGAACTTAAGTTTAAACGCCACATGAAGTTTAGGTACATGAAACACTCCAACAAATTAAATTAAGCGACACGTTATGCAAACTGAGTAGACTACCGTCTTGATTTAGTGGAGTCTTGTAAACGAAGAAATACAGGGTGGAGAAATACTCTGGCTTCTAATCAGGATTTACGTTAACAGGAATACTTGCGACGTAATTGAGTTTTGAGTTGGAATGGTATTTCAGGAAGTAGGAGTATTCGTAATTATTATTTATTGGTTAATTTACTAGTAGAATTTTTTGAGGAGCTCGTGGCTAAGTAAAAACAGCCGCACGGCTCGATCCATCGGGTTAAGCTAGCTTGCCGGGGTTGGTCCGTGGATGACATATCGAGACCCCTCCGTGCCTCGGAAAGCACGTTAAGCCGTTGGTCCCGGCTGTCCTTCGTGGATCTTTGACAGTTGTTACGCGTCGTCAGAAGCCCGAAAAGTCTGACAACCAGTCTTACTAAGGGGTATCATCGTATTACCCAGTTACTGGGTTATGGAGGTCAGACAAGCAGTCACTCCATGTAAAGTACTGGTATTCAGCAGATATATGTATGGTAGAATTTTGTTTTTTTTTTTTCATGAAAAAAAACTTATCTTCAACTGCATCCGGTTAGACTGGAAGCTGACCCCAAAATAGTTGGGAAAAGAATAGGCAGACTATTTTTTTTAGAATTTTGATAATGGAAAGATACACGGATTAATTGAATATGACTCTTACTCAACAGTCGTACTAGTGTAGAATTTTACTTATGAAGTTTCACAGACACCAGGAATTCGTGTATAAAATTATTGTTTCTATAGGCATATGCTTATTGATTGTAATACAAACAAATATTTCATTGCCGTCATAACATAAACGCCAGTTCGCTTCGCACATTCCCAGTTGCATAACGGCAGTAGAGAGCTGCTCGATGGGCTATCAAGCTGTCAATATTTGTGCATTATTGCAGTATTTAACAGCCAACTACAGCCGTATGACTCAAGAAGCAACACATCATTTGCATTCGGCTTACGGAGGTACGATTTCACGGTTCGGTAATCTTCGTTTATTTTCGTTGCTGCCGATCTGCCAGTTTCGTTTGGTCGGAAATATGGGTTGTGTGTAAAGTTCTTAAAAGTGAAGGAAAATCTTCATACACACAATGTATGAAGATTTTCCTTCACTTTTAAGAACGTTATTAGTATTATCAAGTAGTAACTATACTAGTATAGCAAAAACGTTCCTAGAGATAAAAATTACACTTGATGAAAAATTTAATGTATATTATTCATTGAATCCAGAGCGGAGCGAAGGATTCTAGAGTAAAGTAGAATCCTGAGCGCAGCGAGAGATTAGAGCTCGAGTGACGTACTTTGGTACGTCACTCGAGCTTAAAATAGTGTAGCTCCCGAGGTAAACACTACTTTTTATCACCCTCCATGAGAAAAACAAAACGTCTGTGATCCGATCCCCGCACTATGGAAAATGGTAGAACAACGTCATATCAAAAATGATTTTTACCAATGTCGCTAATTTTAATAATAATTTAAGGATCAAACAAAATTACAATGAAAAAAATGTTATAATTATGTTAAATATAAAATCTTTTTTTTTACAGTGCAATCTTTATAGTTTTGACGAACGTCCACGTCATGAACAGGCGTTCATCGATTTCAAAGTGATTTTAATGTAAAACTTTGTAGGAATAGATATAAAGTATTATACAATGGCGACATTAATTTAACACACGGGTAGGGCTAGTGGCCAGTAATCATAAAATTATAATAAGAAAAAATAATTGGTTAATGGAAAAATTAAAATTTTCAAACGCTCGCCGACATAGGGCTCTCCCTTTCCTTCAATTCGCCTTCTCTTTGCACGTTGTTCGTTTTATTTTCATTGATGCGATGTTATGATCCGTAATCCCGGTAAATTACCTCTGCGCTACAGTTGCTATATACAGGTTGCACCAAGATGCTATTTTAGAAAATTTAAAATAATCAATAAATAATAACGTTTAATGAAATTAAAATATCTTCATAAAAAGAAAACGCTAAGCCACATACGTGTGTTAATAATAATGTCACCATTAAAGCGCCACGCTGTATATTTCTGAAAAGCTCATCTTCTGAAGATTTTAGAACAACTAATATGTTTATTATGTTATGTTAACGTTTACGTTAAAATAATCGCAAAATAAAATAAGGTGAGAAAGCAAAAAAGTTTTTTTTTTATCTTCATCAAGACTTGACAGTTACGCACGCTTCCCCACGCTTTCCATTTAAACTTGATTTGCAGCCTAGCTCTTCATGATAACATCAAAACAAAAATCAGCTGCGGATATTTGCGATTGTCGAAGTAATTTGTAAAAATGTGATAAAAGTCAGAAAACGGAAAACCGCTATCTATTGCGGTTTCAAATATTATATCAATAGTTTGCGGTATGTTTTATAATTTACTATTAAAAATTCATTAATATTAGGCCGTTCATCATATTCGTTTATTATATTGCGTGTGAAAAATTTTATCAACAAGATGCACACTACCCTCATTTTTCAAATAGTTTATAAAGAGTTGTTAAACCTATTTCTTTATAACAAAATAGTAGTAAATAAACAGACGTCTCATTGTTACGAATACAATATATTTACGTGATTTGTTAACTCTTTTAAATGTCTACTTTCAAGTGTTCTAAACGTGAAATAAAACTTTTCTATATCGAAGGAAGAAAAACATTGGAGGCATTATCAACTTTGAAAGAAAACTATCGTGTATCTGAAGACAACTTATGTTTCATCCTCAGTGATTTTCAAAGACATGTTATTCCTGGATTTAATAAACGATAGACAAAAGCTTCACGGAAAAAGGAAATATTATTAATAAAATACATTAATTGGTTGGAATCAGAATATTCAGTAGCTTTACCGAACTCTGAAGACGTTACAACCGACTCTACACCATCAACTTTTTCTGGAAAACGTGAAAGACCGTGCGTATCTTATACAGACTCGTCAGAAGTCAGCAAAAAAAGAAAAAATACTACGAGTATGTTACTTAATGAATATGGATTTGAGCACATTTACAATGCATATCTGCAAGGATTACGTTCGATAGGAGAAAGAACGGAAGCAAATCTTGTGGAAACATTAAGGTCTGCTGTCAGTGAAAAGAACTTATTCTCGAGTTTCATAGAAGACGCAAGGCAGGAAATAATGCTAACGGATGAAGAAGCATTGAGCGTATTTATTGATTTGGATTTAACGAAAGCATAATATTTTTATTTGAGAAATTTTTCAAACGAACGAAAAGATTTTACATTTCCAATATATTACAAAGTACAAGAAGAAGAAGTGAAGGGAAAGGCCGGTCGGGGACGCCCTAGAAGGACATATATATACTGACCTTATTGGTGATGTTCTTCAGAAAGGCCAGGTGCTCGCAACCGGCGGGCGTGTATGTTCAGATGTATGAACGTAAACGAGGCAAAAGGAGTATGTAAGGATCGTAGCAGGTGGCGTTCTGTAGTTACTGCCTACCCCCATGGGAAGAAGGCGTGAGTTTATGTATGTATGTGTACAAGAAGTTAAAAAACTTGGTATCCACCATCTTCAACTATTGAAATTATAAACACAAGTGCAAAAAAATAGTAAAACTTCAAGATTTATTAGATCACACTGCAGCTAGAATCTTGACAATAGATTCCGTGTACAAGAATGGATTAAAAAAATGACTTCTATACAGTATATGGGGCTGTGATGGCTCATCTGTTCAAAGCCAGTACAAACAGAAACTTCCAGAAAAGTCTGAAACTTCAGAAGAACTGATTTCTGATGCAAATTTGTTTTTAACTTCTTTGGGGCCTATCAAATTAATTAACGAGCTAATAGGTGGTGTTATTTGGCAAAATCCGGTACCTTCATGTGTTCGTTTTTGTCGACCTATATTAATAGAATTTTACAAAGAAACTCCCGAGAAAACGAAAGCGGTAGTGGATGAAATAAAAAGCCAAATAAATTCTTTCAGTCCATCATTAATTAACAAAGGAGGTGAGGGAGTGAAGCATGAACTTTTTCTTACAATGATAGATAGCAAACTAGCTCAGGAAAAGAAAAAATACGTGTCCAATATTTTTTTATAAACTAACTGACGGAATTTTCTTTTTTGTCATCATCCCTATTACGCCAAAAAACAAAGCATTAGGTAAAACAACAGCACAAAAAGTAGACTACAGGTTAATACGCTGAATCCAAAGAAAAAAACTTTGCCTGATTAAAAAAGACACATACAAACAATAAAACATTGAACACGTCCACTAAACGTCTCCCAACACATGCAAGTGCTCAGAACAGTAAAGGAAGAAAGTGCAAATGTCCAAAATAACCGGCGGCGCGGCGGTTAGACCGGCCTGCAGAAATGTCAAGTGGAATTAAGGCTACTGCGAATAGATGGCAATAAGAACAGGCGCGGTGCCGTACGGATTTATCCTGAAAGTGGTCTGACCAACGAGCTACGAAGAGTAGGCAGAATTACAAAGGTATACTTGAGAAAATATTTTGGTGTTGGTAGGTATGGATTTTTAAAGGACCTGTGATAGATTATTTTGAAGGATGTTCGCAAAAACCTCGTGGACTTTGAACTTAAATTTCAGGAGTTTTTCGTTTTCTCCTCTAAAAGTTTTGGTTATCAGAGTTTCGAGTTACGGTGCCATTGAAAGTAAGAGAGCCCATTATATCATCGAGCACATAATAATATACCAGCATAACTAGTCAGAAACATAGAATAGTAGGAAAACAAATTCCTTTCAAAACTATCGAAGCTCACAGTTGTTCCAGAAACAATATTAATCAATTTGTATTGAACCATTGTATTGAAATGGTATTTATCTATTCATATGGAGCGTACTGAGCACACATCTTCGGTATCGGGGTGTTATTGGGGCGCGATACGCGGGTCGTAGGTCGGCGCGCGCGCAGGCTAATGAACTCCACGCATGCGTATTCTACCACAACACATAGAGGAGCAGAAGAACCAGTACGACAAGGTGCAATACTCTAGCTAGTAGCTTGACAGCTATTTCAAGCAAATCCTATGCTATTAAATGAGCAATATTTGTATACATATATATATTTATTTGTATCACGTTATCGAGAACAAACTTGCAGTATGGGGGTTTACGGGGGCGAAAAATCGATCTAGCTAGGTCTCATATCTGGGAAAATTCGTTTTCTTTATTTTCACAGCCTCGGGAATGTGATACAACGTTGGTAACCTGGACGATATGTTTATCTAGTTTCACGACGACCAGACGACCAGGTGCTGTTTTCTTTAAATTGGAATTAATAATATTCTAATCTAACCTAACCCCTATGATAATCTCTCTAGATAATAAGGGTTTTCAGAGATGGTTTTAGCAGGCGCCTCAGGTTGCAGGGTTGTATAGGCTGTGAATATGGCCACTAGTTTTGTTTCTTTTGGCGTTTTTCAGAAAGAACTTATTATCATATACATAGGTACTTACAGACCGTTCACTGTAACTTGTCCCTTGCCGTCATGTCACCATTACTTGTCAAGCTTAGTTTCAATACTTATAGAGTTCGAAATGGTGACTGACAGGACAGTACTACCAACCGCGTCACGGGTCGAGTTGTAATTAATGAACGCACTGTAGTTAGACTTCTACATGTACCTATTTTGTGCTTGAAATTGCGATGCGTTTAGGTAAGTAACTTAGAAGATAAGAAATCTACACGACAACAAGATTTATTAATACTTAGTATTCAATTACACAGATACTGAGGTTACGGAGTTTTAGAACTAGATGTATGAATCCGACGATCGATCACCAACGAGGCATTGTTTCAATAAATTTTGTCGTAAATAATTAATAAAACCAATTAATAGCATAATATGTGGTGTAAACAAGGTATATAATAATTATACATTATGTATAACGAACACGATATCTCACCACGAGACCGATATACAATAAATAGAACAATATTAAATACATTTAGTGTACTGATTATAATAGACGTCAATTTATAATGTGCATTTAAATTTTTAACTTAAAATGCACGTTATCATTATGTGTCCTAGGTAATTTATGATGATTAATGTTCTACAGTTCATTAAATTGTTAAAGTTCTTGAATCTGAAAGGATTCAAGAACTTTAACACAAGTCGCGGGCATTACCATTAGTGATTGACCGAAGCTTCTTGAATTGTCGCACGCCATTCGGCCTGCTTCGTAAAGCTCGGCAATATCAGGTAAATCAAATCGTAACAAGAAATACACGAAATTTTGTATCCTTTCATGGAATTATAGTGTTTTATTTCTTTTAAAGCCTGTATTACTCTTTCTCTTCCTAGGTGTAAAAAAAACAAACAAGATTTCAGTGTACAGCGGAAATATTAATATTTTTAATGTCTATATCATTTTCGTTTTCGGTCGAAAATAAGACGAAAGCCGAAGCTTTTTTTCGGATGAGGATTTAAGTGTTCTTGACCTCAATAATATGAAGATACATTAATACCTTTTAAGTTTAATCAACAATTTATTTGCTGCTACGTCAATACAGGCATAAGCGGCTTTGAAATTGGTATATTTACGTATTTGAAAATGTCTTTATCTATCGGAAACAGAAGCGAACAATGGCAGTCTTATCTTCATTGTAAGTACTTGACAACTTGACAAATATGATAATCATGCAGTGGGTTATCCAAATCCATCCAATCATAAAATTTCAGCAGTTTTTGTATGAATTGTACGAGATCATTCTTCAAAGAATTTCGTCTTAAAACACAGCGGTATACAAGACGAAAAAATATTTAAAGGCTTCCGCAGACAGACGCCTCGCGACGGCGCGACACGACTCTGGTGGAACAATTTCTATGAAAACTTCACGGAAATTGTTCTACCGGTGTCGCGTCGCGCCTGTTTTTGGAAAGCTTAACACAAAAGTTATTTAATTTTATTCTTAAAAGTCTGAATATGCTTTCAAAACTTTCTAGAACGAGGCAATTTTATATGAGTCTTTACAAATTCAATATTGAGTATAATGCATTAAATATTAATTACATCGTTCTTGGAATACACTCCATAAGGAGAAAGCTTTTGTGTTGCTATGAAGAATCGATCGATAGATCGAAAATTGAATTTCTGTAATGAAGTTAATTAACTTTGGTTCTGTAATATAAAGTGCTTGTTATAAATATATGATCCGTCTCCTGGTGATAAGCAATTAATAGTTAGACTTTAAGCTTCGTAAGGATACGATTCCGCTACTGTTCAGGTTATACTCATGAATACTCATGACAACTATTTTGTTTCAGAGACAACTTCAATAAAATCTGGTCAGAAATTTTGGAAATTTGCGCTAGGGAAAAGACCTAAGCACCTCTTAACCTATTTAATTTGACTAATGACATCATTAAATATTATCATCCTGAACGAAGAATCCGGTGACTTATGAGTTTATGACCTTTGCACCCGTGAGTGACATAAAACAACGAATGGATATATAAAAGCTCCTATAGACAGGCGCGACGCGACACCTGTAGAACAATTTCCGTGAAGTTTTCATAGAAACTGTTCCACCAGAGTCACTTCACCACCGCAACTGTCCTCTTGTCTACTTACTGCCAAGCTTGATGATTTTGGCAATTGTCCTTTTGATCTAATGGCAGACCGGTTCCCAACAGTGGCCGTTTCAGTGGAATAATAATCACAAAGGAAATAAATGTTAACCTTATCGTGGGAAGGACAAAGCAATTTTGCAAAAATGAACAAAAATATACTGATATCAGATAACAGGAAGGCCAACGAGTTTAACTATCTGAATGACAAGATTATCAACACTTGTGGGTAGGTATTGGCGCCTACCTACTAGGGATGTTATGGATATGAAATTTCTGATCTGGATAGGGATACGGATATAGAAATAATATTGTACCGGTTTCGGATACGGATATGAAATTATTTCTGACTATCCGTTAGTTTCGATTACGGATATTAGATTTTTACGAAACTGTAAAAGTAAAACACAAAAATGAATTTAAAAAAAATGCAAGTGCCGCGTGTGGCTAGTGTGTCGGCTCGGCCGGGCAGAAAGACCTGTCATAACGTATCTGATTTAGACTCCGCCCCTATCCGAAATTATCCGAAGCCTTTATATCGGATTCGGTTACGGTTACGGATAGATTTTTATTTCGGATATCCGGTAATTTCGGAGCTCTTTAACATCCCTGCTACCTACCTACTCAGAAATGCTTGATAAAGGCACATCAGACGTAATTAAAAAGAAATAACAGTAGATACACGCTGTATATCGTGAAGAAACACTGGCCACGCGTTACAGAAAAGTGAAAAGAAGGTAGAAGGTATTGAACTTAATTGCGAACCTCAGCATAGAATTAGAAGGAGAATACAGGATAGTTACAACATTTTACACTTGGGCTATGGGAGAAGTTTCGACTTTCGACTCATAACGCTATACAGGTGACCATTTTTGAACCAAAGCAAACTTTTTCAAGATCATGAAATAATAGTTGGTACACACGACTGGTAGAATTTCCAAATATATTTAGTTTTTTCGTTCATGTTATTGACCCATGCGTAGCTGTAGGTATACTTGGCTGTCACTCACCGAATATTTTAGTTTCCCAGATCAGTATGGAAGTTAACCACTACATAAACATGTCTGGCTTAATATTCAGCATGTTGAGTGTACAATTGATATTCAAAAGTATCTCTCACGTCTGTTTATTTCCAAACATTGTCTTCACACGTATGCACATTGTTTGAAAATAAACAGAGTCAATCAGCGATGCATGTATGCAGTAGTCAGCTTGCAAGCGCATCCTGCCGCCTGGCCATCAATATTCAGCTCGGGTACCCGGACACAGCGCGATCGCGTCTACACTTCAATAGAAACGCTATCTAGCAGCCGCCGGCGTATCGAATATAAATTACACAAAATTATAGTAGACGCATAAAATCCGCGGTACGTGCCGCTATCGCGCGTCGCCATTTTGAAATTCAAACGCTCTTCGGCGCGGCGCGGTGTGCGTTCTGAAACCCGGTGCGCCGACCCCGTGACCGCGCGCACATATTAATGCGTTGACCGCCCACGGTCACGCATTTACCGCCCGGGTTTATTGTGGCGCGCGCGATGATTGAGCTCGACACTCGAGACAGCCGCCACCCAACCCTCGTAGCAGCAGACGCACCAAGCCGCGTCGTCGCCGTCGTCGCCGCCTATCCGACAACGCCAACGCGAACGTTGTCGTCGCAGACACGTTTATTGTTTTGGATTTACACTTTTTTGGTGTTTACGAGTCGTAGCGAGGTCGCCGCGCGTCCGTTTTGGATTTCATTTCTTTTTATGACTTCATGCGTACCAAATTACCAATGTATCTGTTCTGTTCGCTCTTAATGGTCATTTCGAAATGTTAATGCCCTTAGTTTAATGCAAATACTTGCCAAACACGTTTGGCTTCTTTTTGAATAAACAGAAATTCGATCTTATTACAATCGTAAACACCTATCGGCCTATCAATAAAAGTAATCATGGCCCAAATCTATATGCAAGGTTTAAAAAAGTATTGTTTATGTGTGATAGGATTAAGATCAGATACAGGTAGGTACCTGTGTTGTTTTGGCTTCGAGGTTATAAAAACGATGAAAAGCAAGCCACTTTACAACAGACAGCAGGCAGGTTAGATACTAAAATTCTAGACCCTACAATCAGAAATGCGACCTTCTCGACTAACGACTATAGCCTATTATCATGAAATACGCGCCAGTGACATGAAACTAATACCACTATGCTAAATAGAGTTTCGCAAAATAACATTTCGTAGGCAGTACTTATCGATCGTGCTCGCAAAAACGTGAATGTCGCACGATCTAGCCTTCCCTTCTGTCCCTTACCTTCACAATTAATTACACTACATAGGAGCTACATTCACAGTTACTGTCACTTATCGACACCTGACTTTTAGTATTCCTAAACGCAAGATTACGCAAGATAAGTAAACGTCAATAAAGGTAAATCATCAAGCTCAGTGTACGACAGACGTCCACACACGGCAGACTGTAATTGTAAAATAAACACAAAGCATTCAAATTTCAAAAACGGAATGCCACCCAATTCGTCAGCAGTAGACCTTCGAGGTGGCAAGGCAGTCGGCGGTCGGCAAGCGCGGACCAAGGTCAACTTTACAACTGGGTCTGCGCCCATCATTGATTTCACGACGTGACGCAAGACGGCGACGACGCGCCGCCGCCTATGTCCGACACGGAACATGCATTAAACAACTTTTTGCTTCCCCATAGACCGTAGGCGTTACGACATTAGACGCATTAACCATATACTTGATTTGATGTCGGATAATGATACGTTTTTAGACGAAAACAATACGATACTATGTGTATAGTGCCTATTAGAAATGGGTTTGAGTCGTACACTGTAATCTAATAAGCTCAAGGTAGGGAACGTAATTCGATATTAAAATCGATATGGAAATTCGAAGATAGGAATCTAATTCGCGAGCGGTACTGGGAAACTGACTGTTCTGTTCATTCAATGTTATTAATCTGATAAGCCATATTGACGTTTCGAATAATATGTTGGTCTTCACAAACCTCTCATACTTATTCCTACTCTTTACCGTCATAGCTTGTGATAAATTTTTACTTTCATTTTGACAAGTGCATAAGTCCTAGTCTTCAACCAAATGGGCAACAATAAATAGGCTAACAATGTCTCAAACAACTTGAAACTGTATGCCCCCAACAATTTCATTCAACAAGTTAAATGAATAGTACTCCTGGTAATAGTAATCCCAGGGACTGCTACCAGCGTTATTTCACACAAAAACCACGCTTTATTCCCAGAAACGCCCTTCATAAAGTCTGGAATAATGAATGTACGTATTTCGTCATTTTAGTTTAGATCACAGAGACCTCAGTGATTTCCTAGAAGCAGAAGAATTATATTTCTATGAATAAGAGAAAATACACAAACAATGTAGTACTGTAAACTGTCTAGTCTAGAAAATGTACGCTAATGCCTCAGGAGTTACCAAGCTCAGAGCAATTATCTCAAACCATATCAAACTACTGTTACTACTGGAAGATCAACCATTTTTCAGATTATCTAAAGTAAATACATCTTTTATGGGGTACTGTGTTAAATGTTACAACAAAATACCTTGTGACATATTGCAATTAAATGAAAGAAAATTTAAAACTCAGATTAAAAGTACACTTTGTAAACAAGCATATTACAAATTAGAGGATTATATCCAAGATAAGAGTGCTTGGAAACATGCTGGTCCTGCTCCATAGGACAATTTAGAATCAAGACAAAATCAAACAGGTTGCTAATTTAATTGTAAAATTTATAATTTTGTATTATATGACATTGATTTTACATTCTGTGATTACTTCCTCACACACTGACTTATTAATTTTAAAAACATTAGGAAAATCGTCTACTTTTACTATGTTTGTAAATATGTGAGCACCATGTATCTATCATATAATTAAATTATCTGTCGTTGCTTCATTTTTAATTCTTTTTACCTATTGTGGTATAGTAATTTTATTCTAGGTGCATCGTCTTCACATATAATTATTTAAGTAATGTACGTACTAATACAAACTATTGTAAAACATTTTAAAAGAGTAACGGTGGAGTTTCTTGCCCATTCTTCTCCATACGAAAACTACCTTTTGGAAGGGGCGACTAGAATCAATTATATTATTCTGTAAATTTTGACGTTCAAAAGTGCCATACATGGGCCTATTTGAAATAAATGTTTTGACTTTGACTTTGACTTTGGAACAAACGAAATAGACGTGCAATTACTGCAAACTATTGTAATAATACAGTTTATAAGCCTCATTTATCATTTTTTGTGTAGCTCATGAGAATATTGCTTTGGTTAAGTAGGTATAGCATTTATTGGTATTAGTTTTTCTACCTCGTAAAACGATGGATGTAAAATGGCCAAAGGTTAGAAAAGTACCATCACTCTTGACTCTCGAAAAGAGCCTAAAATTACACAATTTTTAAAACTAAATGGTTGATATTTCACCCAAGATAAAAATTAGAGTACGTTTCGTAATAGATCCGTAGAAGAGTCTTAATAACGAAGCATTTATACGCTGGGAGTGTCGGTTCTAATTCAGTCACCCGGACCAATCACGTCGGCTGGAATCATGCCGCCATGCCGGATTAACATCTGGAACTGCGGATAAAATGCGAGTATTACGTAAACCTTCCAGTACCTTCGATAACCCTACTATTTTGAGAATTATGGTATGCTTCTCATTTTTTTTCGTTCTTACCATTAGTGAAAAGTTGATGATTATCTCGTATATTATATTTACCTGAAAATAAAAGAAAACACATATTATTATTTTGTCAGGAAAATTAGCAAGAGCAGTGTGTTCCTCAATCTGGCGGAATTCTAACAATAACGTTAGAATTCCGTCAGATGTATTCGACAACAACTATAGCACTATGTGAAACTATCAAACACTGGGGCTCATTTGTTTTAAGAATTTGTTAAAACAACTAAAATTTATTGTAAACACACAACATCACATGCTTTTCAGCTTTAAAAATTAGTAGAAACATTCAGTGACACCTAAGCGATTTATTGTTGAATCTCATATTTGTATTCAATTTGTGAGAGAATTTAAATTCAAGAAAAAATTGGGACGTAAGATGGCATGCTGCACTGCTGCCAAAAACAAAACGCGCTCGGTCCAGTTCTGTCAAACGTGTCTCTGAAGTAATGGCCGCTTATTTTTGGCGGAATACACAAATATCGTTGGCTTCGTTATGAAGAAATTATAGCCGTGAGGTTAAAATCGGCGACCAATCTTTTCATTATATGATCAATTTGATTTATAATGATTTCGTTATAAGACTCAAAAGAAATAGTATGGCACATTTTGATATTTCATATTGCGTAATTTTAACAGCAGTGTTGCTGTTTAAGTATATAATTTGTGTGAGTAGAGATGAAAATATCTGACAAACTGAGGCGTCAGAGCCTCAGAGGTATGTAAAGTAGGGAAGATTGAACAAAAGATGAGTAACTTAAAACTTTCATGCACAGCGTTATGTAGATTGCAAGCACTCTAGTTTCAGTAAAGAGCCGGGAAATTGCGTAGAGGAGACATTTTTATTTATTTTTACTTTCTTGGATGCTTTATGCCTTGGATAGGGCTGCTAAGTTTTCTGTCGTCGACAATATTTTTAATCATTGGGTTTACTCACACTTCGGAGAAGAATGACTGATTCATAAATATGAAATGAATGAGATCTTATATGTAGATAAAACGCGTGCCTACTAACTCATTCATAAAATAATCACTAAAATAAGACGCAAATAAAATTGCAAATCATTGTCTCGCAAAAGCAACACAAATATTTGAAACTATTCATATATTATTCACAACAAGAAGGATTCTTAATTCTGTTAACATTTTGTAGTCTTTGAAGTGATGCAAATGTTTGTCGTATACGATGGTATCCGGAATTATAATGAAACATTTACAAAATATGTATCTGTGTTTAGAGAGCCTTGTAGGCAGTTTGGTGACGTCCGTAGCTGCCTTGAAACCGCTTTATACATCCATCTTGCTGAATAGTCCGTATTTTTCTGTATATTTTTATTTCAATATATCTAATCTTTTAACCAGAAGTAATATTTTACTACTAAACCTACAGAAGTAAGGTCCAAAGATATCGACTCTTATCATAGCTAACCCTACTTATTGCATCAATGAAGTCAAAATCTATACATATTTCAAGCAAGACTTCACTGAAGCTGAAGCGTGTAAGAAAATGATAACACTGCATTAAAAAGTCACTGGGTATCAGTCCCACCGCCCACATGTGTAATAGTAACCTATATTTCAGTTGACTTTACAGTTAACGAAGGAAACTGACCAACAGACATGTTAATTTTTAATTTCATTCGTCCCTGGCAGGTCTAAAAACTACAACTGAAGTTCTGAACTGACTTTACGTAGTCTTTGGAGGTCTTTTACATGATATGCATGAGGGTAGTGTAATCACGCAGCAGGGGAGACATACATAAGGTTTGCGAGCGCACCCCAAGCACATAGGGGTTCGTTCAGAATGGCAGCAGCAATTAACGCAGCGTACTTGAATGTTTGAAATTTAGAACCCGTTGGGGGATGGAAGTACTTCAAAATAATGAGCATCGGCTGTGTACATAGAGGTAGTTGCTGTAATACGCATAGATTTTAACAGTAAGTACCAGACATTTCAGTATCAAATCATCATTATTTTGGAGTTATGATTGTTTCTTCCACGAAAAGATGCAGAATCGTTCTACATTACTTACTTCCCGGTAACAAAGATTAATTGTTATTTTTGATAAATAACAACAAGAAAGCACCGTCTATGCAATTGTGATATCAACTCAGCTTATCATAGTCCCTTTTTGTTTCAAGTTCCTCTATCAAGTTTGGCTTGTCAGCCGGAGGTCTGAGACCTGAAGCCTCAGGTTTTCAGCAGACCGTCAAAGTAGGATCTTCTTTTCATGCTGTAGTTTAGTCAAAATACTTGTACAGAATTTGTACTGTATACCATCCATATCAGCATCGATCTCAAAACGTGGCAATAGTCTTTAATCGATGGTTTCTGACTCGAATACTTCCAGTTGAGTGATCAATTTAATTCAGTTGTGTTGTTTACGCTCAACAGTTACTTCTCGTGAAATATGAATTAAAAAGTTATGTTTATTTAAAATGAAAAAACTGCGTAAGAAATTTTTCTGTAGTGCCAAACGAATAGAGCTATTGTGCGTTTTTTTGGAAATCGATTGTTTTCGATTCACGAAATCGAAAAGAGGTTAAGTGACAGTGTCTATGTCCAGTCCCCACAGATAATTCCGTTTATTTTATGCTTTTGCGGCAACAATATCACCAAATTAGTAGATACTGAGACGTTTTTTGTCAAAAAAAAAAATCTGCAATTTGTACCTAAATCGTTTTCTTGTTCATTCGCTTAAATAAAACGTGATAAATATTTAGGTAAAAGATTATATTTAAATTCTATTCTAAAATGAATATTTTAACAACAACATACACCTAACAGGAAAATACACACATCAAAAGTGTCTAGGGATCAACATATATTTTTGCAATAACTTTTCTCCTGATTGATATTAATTAAAATTTTCTTTAAGGATTCATCAAATAAAGTGTTTTCGTTTGTCACAGTAACGATAAACCAAGTCACCTTTGCATTAATAAAGAAATTTGCCATTTTCCTAATAAAGGGATTTTTGACATTTGAACCACTAACATTAAAGTTCGAAAAAAAGACTGAAATAACAGTTTTCTTTAAAATTTTATTGGGTAACTTAAACAATTAATAATCCGTGTTTCTACCGCGAACACTAACAACACAAGAACATCGGTTTGGCATACTCAAAATGAGTTCATCCAAATCACGCTGTGGAATGGCCGCCCATGTTCGTTGCAATAACAAAAAAAGGTCTTCTTGCGACTGGATACCCTCCATATTCGGCAGAGCTCTTCTCTGTAGCATATCCCATGCATGCTCAATCGGGTTCAAGTCTGGCGACTGAGCAGGCCAGAGCAGGACATTGATGTTAGCTGCGGCGAGAGTCTGTCTTACAACTCTTGCGGTGTGCGGTCGTGCATTATCATGCATTAACTGAAATAAGGGACCGATTTGCACTTGTAGAGGAACGATGACGTCAGATACAATCGTCTCAGCATAAATTTGAGCGTTGAGGTTGCCTCTGATCCAAATCAACTCAGTTCTTCCGCCGATCCAAATACCCGCCCATACCATGATGGTTCCACCACTATAAGGATGGACTTCCTGGCAGGATTTTAATCGCTGTTGGCGTCCAGGGGTTCTCCAGTGTCGTATACGTCTTGTATCCGGTCTCATACCAAAACGAGACTCATCAGAAAAGCACACGAAACGCCATTGTTCTTCTGCCCAATTTCTGTGTTCAAGAGCCCATTGATATCGAATCCTACGATTGTGCATTGCTATAGGTGGTACCCGTAGCGGTCTTCGGGAATGAAGGTTCACTTCATGCAAGCGGTTTCTGACTGTTTGGTCGCTAATTAAGTTCCCTGAAGAGTGATGAAGCCTCACGGCTAACATCATGGCGGTTATTGTTGGAGCTCTTCGAGTTAAGATTTGAATGTATCGGTCTTGTCTCCGTGTGGTGCAGCGATACCGTCCTCCATGGCGCTCAGCCACGGTACCAGTGCTTCGGTAACGTGTCCAAAGTCGACTGATAACACTCTGACTTGTATTCAGAGCTAAAGCCACAGTACGTTGCCGGGAACCAGCTTCTATCATTCCCACGGCTCTGAGCATTTCTTCCCTGCTTAAATGACGTCGCCGCTCCATAATAACGTTGGTTTTAATCAGTAGTAGGGAAACAGTAGCACTAATAATGTCTTCAATGCGTTGTATGTTTTTATAGGGAAAATATTGACAGCTGATTTTCATCTTTTACTCGAATTTGATTAACAGTTCCTGTTTCAAATTATGAAATGCACCAAAAAGGATCCATATAAATTTATATAATCATAAATTTATTACAAAGCCACATCTCAATCTCAAGAAATCCGCATAAAAATGCTTGATCCCTAGACACTTTTGATGTGTGTATAAGTATAGCAAAGTAGTTGCAAATAAATAAACATAAAAAAATATTTTGATAGATACATACACCTTTAGATACGGACTCTCACAGCGAGCGGTCTACGCCCATTACCAACTAAGCTGCCATCACGTTTTAAGATCACATACAATGCGCTATTCCCTTCGCCATATTTAAATAACATCAGTAGCGAACCAGCAATGTACGTGATTTATTTACATGAATTCATCTTTCGAGAGCGACATTCGTTTCGGCAGTTAACGTGTGACTAGTGGTACGATTTACGCTAGACGATGTAAACAGGACACTTAGAAAGGTAATTTAACAAACGATTCTCATTCTATCAAATACTTAAGGTTAGACGATCGGTACTTCGGTTTTAATAGGTTACACGTGCATAATTTAACTGGCACATTCCATGTAGAAAAACACTTGGTTACTCAAAAGATCATAACAACCTGTCTCCAAAGGGACGTTACTTGCTCCATGTCTTGTAGTAAGGTTCCATGTAATAGTCGAAAATCCTCAATCCTTAGCATATAGACAGGATAGACAGAAGAACGCATGAAGGTGGAACTTCTTTGGCGTTTCTCAAAGCAATTAGAAACAAAGCGAAGGTATGTTCTAGAGACAGAATTACACATTTGGACTTGTAATGAAACTAGATTTATGTTGTTTCATCTGCCTAGACTTTTCCAAATTATGTTCGGGTCGGCTCCCAGTTTGACCGGATGCACCTGAATACCAGTATTTTACATAGAGCTTACTGCCTGCCTGACCTCCACAACCCAGTTACTGGGTAATACGATACCGCTTGGTAAGGCTGGTTGCCAGAATTCGGGCTTCTGACTTGTTACGAGTGTAGCTACTGTTAAAGATCTACAAAATGACTCTCTCTCTCAAATGGAGTCTCGATATGTATTCGATGGTTACTCATCCAAGGACCCACCGCGGCAAGGGTAGTTTTACCTACGATCGATACGTGCGGCTGTTATTATTTAGCCCCAAGCCCCTACTAAATTTATCTTGTTACGCTTCAAAATCAAGTCATGATTTGTGCTGTGTATGTTGCAATATTTAAACTACGGCCCAAAATGTATCCGCCACACGATTTGCACGTTAGACGCAATTCTTACAGCCTTATGAGGTTGTTACTGCCATTTGACAGTAACATTACTTACCAAGTAAGGACAAAATTATTCGGTTGGTCGTTTGCATTAATATTTCACGACATACACATTCAGTGTGTTTGAAACTTTTTAGAAGTACTGTCGCGCTTATTTCCATATGTGGACTCAACTTTACTCATAAATAGTAAGGCTCATGAAGCTCAATTTGCAAGGCGCATTCGTAAAATGCATTAGGTGCAGATGCAGACATAAATGACTCATTATGACCAGTGAGCTCTATTCAGCGGGTGATGAACTGGATGACTTTTGCACGTGGCTTTCAAGATTGAGCTGTTACATTTGTCTTTTTCTGAGAACCACGATGTATATTTTTATTCTAGATTTGTTTTTCTTTATCGTTAGCCTTATTTTTATCGGGCAGTACACAAACTGTTTGGGTGCTAGCGGCTAGCGACGCACAAGGTCGACTTGTGCAAATTCAAGAGATCCAAGCCACGTTTCGCATTCTAAGTTAACGATGTCAATGCAGATAGTGTTTTGATTCTAATTTGGTGTATTTTTTTATAAAGGTGGTTTAGAATGCTGCAAGGGATAGTATTGCAAATATTTGTAGAAGCTTAAAGTAGTATTTTCCTTTGAAATTGTAATTTTCAGTTTGATAAAATTGGCTACCTTGCCATTTTGTCACGTATGCTTGTAAACCAGACGGTGCAAAAAAAAATAAGGTATAGCCCTAGAGGAAAATAGGGAACGATCACGTCACTTGTGTAAGAATAATAACAATAATATTTACATAATTTACTATAAGAAAAGATCAGCAGGTTCTATTTTAGTAAGAGCTCTAGAAAATCGAAACTGAGATCCAAAAATCTAGAACTGCCTAGATTTCTAGAACATCTCAAGCCTTACCACTTCTTATGCAAGATGGAACGTAACATTTTACGAAGTAAGACGAGTTCCAATGTAAAATGCTTTGATAAAATGTAAGGAAAAATAAATATGTGTAGGCTTTCAAGATACGGTGTATCTATATAACAAGTAGCGGCTTGACAACGCAAAGTTAAAAATAACTTCAAACAATGCAGAGTTCGTTGCACCGGGCTGCGCTGAAATGACCAGCAGTTAAATATATTACAGCAAATAGGTATTGAGGTGCAACTTAATAATGATTGTCCGTCAAAGTTATTATTATTTATTATTATGGGAAAACATACTATAATTGAAAAGAAGGCCGAAAACGACGCTTTGTAAAACGTCTAAAACCGGCAAGGTCATGCAAATAAAGTTGTTTTAATTAATTTTATTTTTGTTCGTCACATTGCATTGCGGTGCACTGACCTTCGTCGTCCCTTTATTGTATTTTATTATGCACTTGAGGGCTTCACAAATTAAAAATTCATCATTGTACGAATTAGTACAATGATGAATTTTTAATTTTGTACTTAAAATATAAATTCATAATTTTACTAATGACCAAACCTTAATGTATTTGTCCCTATTGTTTAGTGCAGTGGTTTATTTATTTATTTTGCCTTGGGACCTCCAACAAAGGATACACAGAAACAATAGAAATCACAATAACACAAAAGGTTATTTTAAGTGTGCTCCTTCAATTACAGGATACCACAGCATGCACATACACACAGGATGAAAATGAAAATAGAGAAAATGAATGATGAAATTAGAAAAAAAAAAACATATCAAGACTGAGCATTCAATGACTGTTGCTCGATAGGTTAGCAAGTGTGTTAGGTTTGAAATTTTCATAATATTATGTAGATATCCATTGTATATCTAATTTTATGGAGTAGGTATAGCATTAATAGTGGGTATAAAATTCATACATCGGGGCAAAGAAATCGGATGACAGACCATGTAAGTCCATACATACCTAGTATATTAGCAAGGGTTTAAAATTGCATATTGGTTTCTAAAAAAAGCGACATTTTTTCCATTATAAAGTTTAAAGTTTTTACTAAAAACGTAAAACGCAGTCGGTAGTTCGGTACTTTTTGCGCTTTGAAGGAACTGAATTGTGAATGCAGTTTGATCGTTATGTGGCTCGGTTTATTCTGTAATGGCTCCAGTACACAATACCCGATGCTGGACGCACTTCCGACGACAATTGGTGCAACATGCTACTTTGTTGGACCTCTTTCTTGTGAACGAAATAATGACTATTGAAGCATCTCATCTATCGTCATATCGTCATTTGGGTTAGTTAAAACGTAAAAATTCCATTTAAAGTTTGAACATTTGAAAATATTACAATATACAAGTACAACTGCTCTTCAAGACAATCCAAAATACAGTGATACCATAAATAAAACAAAACAACATACATCCTGAATACTCCCGTCCTCCCATACAAATCCATCACAGTTTACGTAAAAGTTTAATAGGTAGGAGAAGGTTTCATCGGGCTCCCTCCCTGAGGTCATCGCCCTTTTAACAGCTGACGGGAAAGAGGTACGCCCCTCGGACAATGAACTTACAGCCATATTATCTACAATTTATATAAGATAGGTACTTGAATTTCTTCGGATACATAAAAAAGCCTTTTAGCAAAGTAACAGCATTAACGCTGATGGAGAAAATTGGTATTTACGTCGATGAAATATGAACATCAACGTGGAGACATGTAATGAGTTATTTAAATGAGGGTGTTAATTATTCCCAAAGCGAGAAACGTTATGGAAATTAAAATATAAAGCCCTTAAATATGCAAAATGTCACTGTAATGACTGCTCAATGTTGGAAGCGCACGTGTAACATCCGCAAATGATAAAATATGTTCTAATGAAATTCGTTGGACCCTTTTTGGACGACAAAGATGCTTTTTGGTGTTATCTTTTTTTGAAAATAAAGCATTTGGTTATTGAAATTACTTTTATGATAAGCTGTGGGTGGATCTTTGACAGACGTTACGGGTCGTCAGAAGCCTGAAAGTCTGATAACCAGTCTTAACAAAAGGTATCAACCAGTAATTTAGTTGTGGAGGTCAGATAGGCAGTTCCTCTATGTAGAATACTGGTATTCAGTTGCATCTGGTTAGACTGGAAGCCGACCCCAAAATATTTGGGAACGGGCTAGGCTGGTGATGATGATAAGCTATACGAATATAGTCTCTGACACGTCATTCTCGTTACGAGACGAGCATTTGGCAGGCTACTGATAAACGTTTCAGAACTGGCGTTAGTCATACGGGTCGTTATACGGTGTGACATAAATTATGAATCAGGAGCGAGCACTAATATCCAGTGGGGAGTTGGGGACACTCCTCATTCAACAACCCGAGGTGGGAAGCACTACTATCCGTGGCTTCATGCGTAAACTTTCGCTCAGTTATCAATAGTCCAACAGCCAAGACAATATTCGCGAAAACGTTATTCGTATTCAATAACAGAAACTATATGTTTGAAAAATTTGGACCAAATCGACTGTTCCATTTGTAGTTTGTTTATTATGTAGATGAGAGACTGCGTAACGTGCGTATGCGTATGTGTGTATTTAACGACCTACATTTTGCGCATTGCTAAAAGAACTAAAATTCAAGGTCATTACCCCTGCTACAACAACAAACGTCTCAACCACATTATTACATTACAAAGCGAATTTGAAAACATTTAAATAAATAAGAGAAGAAACCTTTCTTGCACAAACAACTTTGTTCCAATACCGGTTGGTGTGTTCGTGTCTCGCTCGCGCCGGCGATGACTAATCGGTGCAAGCGAGATAGAGCGACAAGGTCACTGGTCAGCCGTTCTCCGTCAGACAGCGGGACGCGCGGGGCGGGGGCGTGCGCGGGCGCAGACGGCGCAACGACATGGCGGTGGCGGCGGCCGCGGTAGACGTGACGTCACTCGCACCAGGTCACGAACGAACTTGCACGGAACCCCTCATGCGTAGGAAAACTGGATGCATTCACAACACGATAAAAAGCGTAATATGTAACTATCGAGCGTAAACGTCGCGGAAGATATCGACGGGAAGTTTCGAATTAGCATGGCTTATTCGATGAGCTGGCAGTTTGAGTTTGGCACCACAGGCGACACGTGACGATGCGCTTATGAGCTTAATCGTGATAATTACCGAGTACATTAAAATACCAAAGTGGTTTTACACCGCACTTTTTTGTGGCTATGACCTCATCATCTCATATAGACAATAATTCAGAATGCTAGCAGGATTAAGCTGCAAATTGAGATGACTACGTAAAGGCTCGTGCAGACCACCGCGATATTGCGGCCGCTACAAGGTTCGCGCTGCTTGTAGCGCCCGCAATATCGCGGTGGTCTGCACGAGCCTTAATTCTATCTCGCATCGTCAGAGTCCATCAACGGAGCAAGTTCATCATAATTATTAATTACCTATACACATCACATCACATACGCACATTTTTACTTCAAGAAATTATGGTAAAATGGCAGAATTCCATTTTATAGAATAACATTTAAAATGAAAATGTCCTACAAACGTGAGATATATTTCCTGAAACTGGGGAGTTTCCCAAGGGTTCATAAAATAAAGATCGCCGAGGTAATTAACCTCATTAGTGTTCTCTTTTTCAGTTTCTATTCGAGTATGAAACTGCTTTTCCAAGAGTAATCATCAGCTCTGAAAGATTAATAGTAGTGAGTGGTGTTCAGTGCCGCAGAGTGTTGCAAACACAATATTGGTCATTTTACACTGCCCACTGGTTTTCCGTTAGTTTATTTACGTATGCGAGTGGGGAGCTGTTTGTCACCGCGCCAATTTTTATAATTAGGCAGTTGTCAAACCCCACTTGCCTTCAACGCATTCGAATTGCGTAACAGTTTGTTTTAGAATTTAAATTAATTTCAGAGTCAATCAGCCATTTAGCTTTCAAACACAAATAATCATCGGGAGCTTTGTGTTCGGTTATTGTAAACATCTTTTATGTGTGTTCTCAGAAGATATTAATGGAAGAGAGATTCTTGGATATACACGCTTCACACAGGTTCACACGTGGCGAATCTGCTCACCATTAACTGTCAAGTATTAAAAGACAATTACAGTAGTTTGAAGTGTCTGTTTCATAGCGTCATCGTAGTCTGAAACGGTCAATAAACAGAATGAGAACAGTTTATCAGTAACATGAGCTAAACGTGTTAGTGGTAAAACATCAAAATAATACGTTGCACATAGCCAAACCAAAGAGTGCTGTGAAGTTAAAAACAACCATAATTAGCAGGTTTTTTTTTCACGGCTGTTAACTAACAGAATCTCGTCAACAACGGTGTGAGAGAAACATGTGAAAAAAACAGCCGTGCACTAGTCTAGTTGACCCAAATAGGGCGTTTCATCTCGTGGCTCGTAGACTCCGATGTGAGAGTCATTTTCTCAGTGTGTCCACAAGGCACGAGAGATCATCGTCTCTAACCTTTTAAGTTCGTCTTCAAAGTTCTGTGTAACTTCCATTATTTCCAGCTACTTTCGCATTCTCTTTTCCAGCTCTGGTCTTTTAATGTCGTTGACCTATCGTCTGGGACACTTCTGTTTTTGTAGTCACAATTTTTGCGTTCGCTTCATGTTTTTTGTTTTCATTTGTTCTTGCGTCTCATACCAATTTAGTAGCGAGTGCCTTGAATATTTAACACGAGCTGCAGAAAATTCACAATTTAAATGTAAGAAAAAAAGACGAAGAATCTCCGCATAATGGAACCTTTTGCTAGCTCTTGAGGTGGATGTCTACAGCGGATGGTAGATACTTTTAGTATGTTACAGCTTATTAACCTTAGTTCTGGATCGGTAGTAAATATGACAGTGATGTACGGTGAGCCTATTCGCTCGTCACTCGTATCCTGTGCCTCCCACCCCACTCCCATTTAGAGAAACCGGGCCAGTGGGGGGTAAGGGGGCGACCCGGGAATAATAATTTTAGCTCGGCGCGGTGGCATGGAAATGAAAAATGTCATACTGCTCCCGACACACACCGTGTATAAATGCTTTCACCTGCGATGGGATAGCCCGATACGGTTGTGTGAAACTACCATAAAATAGCCCCATGATGTATTAGAGTAGGTTTTTCGATGAGTTATATCGTTATATCACTGGCACGCTTTGTATGAATTACGTCTGTTTATTTATTGTGTGTTCCAAAGCGGTTTGTTTGTTTGAATTGTATGGGTGAATTCCTTTGTGGTTTATAGGATTACTTCTACTCAAGTGGGATAAGGATCTCCTTGGACGCCATACGTTTCCCTTTGTTGTGTTATTTATCTACAATGTGCTTATGATAAATCGTTCCATATACCGAATCGGACTTATTGTGCTCAGAGATTTGGTGCAAGTCCATAGTTCCAGTAAACAAACTATGCATCCATTCTAAATCCTGTGACGAACGCAGCCCATTATCCTCTTGGTACAGGCACCATTGCGCAACGCTGTCATCTACTTGCATATCATCATTAGAATGCTGCCCATTAAGCATGAACACGAAGGGTTCAAACAACTCGCTACAATCACTGCCTCCGCATAAATTTACGCTCAATATCTTTAAATAGAATGAGCAGTGCTTGAAGGAGCATCGACGCCATCGACGGACTCATTTAACACTTTCAACCTTATCTCAAAGCTTTCGTCATTCATCCCTTCCATTTGTTCCAAGACAAAGATTTCGCTAGCTTGTTGAACGTTCATGGTAACTCATTAGACCAAAGTCGTCAGTACTTCGCAATAGCATTGTTGGACTTATAAGGAGCAGTGTTGCGCTCGCTTCTGACATTAAATGGAGCAGACATTTTGCGCCGAAAGGTTTCACGACACTAACCAATACATTAGTATAAGCCTGAAGACGGGTCAACGTTGCCTTTGATTGAAAGAAGTTTTTGGGAATATGTTATACGATAGAATGATTTCTGTGAATTCGTACCTACTCAGACGAATAGTTTGTTCACTTGTCCACCCACCACAGCGAAAATTTATCTGATATTCGACAAATAGGGCTTCATAAAATTCATATTATATTAAGATAAGTTAGGTACTATCAATACATAATTTACGAAGAAATCACCTGTTAAAGTATGTATTTGCACACCGAATATTCACGGCAGTTTCCCCTTTGAAATTCGTGCAAATGGCAGACATTTTGGGAAAATATCGACTGTTCGGGTCCAGATATTGATGTCAGCAAATTGAAACGTTACTATAGACGTGGCAATAATCAACCGATTTGTATTGTAAGTACTAGAATAACAAAAGGGAAAGCTCCTTTATTCCGGATATTCAAAGAAAAATGAGTGTACTTCAAAATACTTAGCAAAGTTAAAAGCAATGGCTGTTAATGCTTCAGAAACACGTCTCAATTGTAAGAAGGGTTGGCATTGAATAAGAACCAGGCTTCCCTACTTATTATAAACGATTGTGACAGACTGTCTGACGCGTGAGTGATATTATGAGGCTTCGGTTATTATAACATTTTAAAATAAATAACGTTTCTACGAATGGAAAAAAGCAAAAAAAATCGTTAACGGATAAAAATAATAGAAATCGTAAGACAATGTAACTTTGCAATGCTCTTTTTCGACCAGACTTCACCTATCACTTTCATCAAAAAAGCCCAATGGACTAAAAAATAAATAAAAACGTGCATTCCTTTGTTCCGTACTGAAAGCAGCCCCAGTTGGGCGACGATAGGAGCGCTCAAAAGGTTATTTTAACTTCGATTCACTGAATGAACACGATTTTCCCATTAAAATTGTTATTTTTCACGTGTGCCTGAGCCATTAGTCTCTGCTCGACGGTTTCAATGATGAAGAATTGAATGTTTCTGAAATAAACGGAACTGAATAAGGGACTTACTTGGATTCAAGATGATCAGATTCTAGGTTTTGTTTAAGTTGCCTTACGTTTAATCTTGTAAAACCTAGTTTTGCCAATTCGTAAGTAGATACAGAAAAACTTGTATTTCAATGTTAAATACCATAGCTTATCCAACTAACTTAATGTAAATCCAAATTCAATACGATAAGTAAGATTAATTAGGCACATATTTTTATCAAGAGAACCAGAGTGCACGGACAATAAATTCACCTGTACCTACCAACTATCTTAATTAACGTCTTTCTGTCCAATTATTAAGGTTTGTTAATTAATCATTCTCTTAAACATATTGCCGACAAGAATATAGTTTGTATGAATTACTGGGAACTATAATAGCGAGACGAATACAAATAAGTCTTTGCACGATGAACAGCTAGACGTGTTAAGTTTACGATGGTTTCAAGTTCATTAGTGAGTTTATTAATAATAATTTGTAACCTGAAAATATGTTCTCCCATTAAATAAGCGTTTGTATATTACCTAAGTAAATATAACTTTATATAAACGCAATAATAGTATTTTAAGAAAATAGCTACCTTCTTACCAATAATAGAATTATTTATGTTATTGTTTTTGACTTTTTATGCGAATGTTAAATGTGAATGTTAATAATTCAGTTTTCATGTATAATTTAATTTTAATTTGTAGTTTTCTGCGACTTAGATTTTTAACTTTAATTAATAGCTTATCTAATAATATTTTTTGCTGTGCCCTGACAGGGCTCTTTTAAGTCTTTAACATCTTGTTTTACCTTGTGGAACGCAAATAAATGAATATGAATATCAGAATATTTTTATGCTCTAGAAAATTTACTACCAGTTATATTGACCTTAAGTTAATTGAAAGATAGTTGGCGAAATGTGGGTATACTACATGCAAACTGCATGCGCAAAGACCTGACGTCACAGAAATCCTGCATCGCGCAATTAGAGTTTACCGCGCGAATACCATTTATATAACGTCCCCGACATCAATCGTTGGGCAGTTGCCCACTAGACACGACATCCATAAAGTCGGAGGATCCACCCTTTTCCATATAGGATGAGTGAACTTTACACCCTGTTCTTAATACCTCTAAAGGTTAATTGAAAGATTGGATATTTTTAATATTTCCTTACTTATTAATGGTAGCAGTGTGTTCCATTGTGACATCACCCAGCGAATAATAATTAACTATCATGTGCAGACATCGATACCATCATTTCTGTGAATCTTCACCAATCAATCTAATATGCCTCTGTGTCTGCTTCAATGTAAAACAGAAACCTAAGATTAAAATGGACCGCCTGGAAAATGGCTTGTCCGGACACGGAACAGCCCGAGAACCCATCTTCCCAGAGACAGTGGGATGAGCTGCTATGCAGGTTGACCATAATGCCTTGGAAGTTGGGTATGCCTTGAGTGTTGGAAGAGTGTCGACACCCTTGCGCCATCCCATCTTCCTAGCACTGTGGGCTGTACCGGGGCGGCTGATGCAGGTGCAGAAAACCTCAAACGGCGCAAATATAGCAACCTTACTGGTAACTATATTTTTGAGCCGTTTGGGGTTGAAACACTAGAGCCGTGGGGTCCGAGTGCTCACCGAGTATTTCGGGACATCGTTAAGCAATTGGTCGACTCTTTACGTGACCAGAGGGCTGGCCAATTCTCAGGCCAAAGAATCAGTATTGCCATCCAAACGTAACAACGCTGCTAGCCTTTTGAGCACTTTTTCCGCTGACAGCGATGCGGACGAATTTTTTGATTCCCAATGAGCTCTTCCCTTTATTTTTTACATTTTTCCTTTACATAGGTACATGATGTTCATAATATATATAATAGTTAGTTGTATATATATAGTATTAACAATAAACTAATTTAGAATGAGAAACATTTACTGATATAAAAAGTCCTCATTACCTATTAGTCAAGTCAGATTAAAATTGATGCTCTTGGAGTGCGATTACGTGAGTACCTTATATAAGACATTTAAAAACAAAGTGGTATGAAAAAATAGCCATTCTAAATTGCGTGTCGAGAACCACAGATGTGATTGCGTATTAGATTCAATATTATTGTTTCTTTGTTTCTAGATGAAGCCATTTTGTAACGAAACTACTCTTTACCCTCGGGCGAGGTGGTCGAAGCGATAAGTCGGATTTTAGGAGAGAACCAAGTTTATATCTATTGTTGCTAAGTGCTATTTTAGCATAATCAAGCAAGCACAATCAGCCTATAATGTTCCCACTGTTGGGACACTGGCCTTATCTAAGTGAGAGGGTGTAATTCACCACGTGGGCCCAGTGCGGGTTGGAAGATGTCACAAATGTCGTTGAATTTTTGGTTGTAGGACATCTCGATCCTCACAATGTTTTCCTTCACCATTTTGAGTGTGAAGTGCGTTATAGTATACACCTAAATAATTTCAGGTGTTTTATTTGTTACACATTTAACTACCATCATCGCTATAAAGAAAGAACTATAAAATAAGAATAAAAATGGACGCCGTTACTTAATTTGATTATATTATGTAGCTGGAGAAAAAAAATCTCGTTTATATTTTAGAGAAATATCTCAGACACACGGAGATACATGGTGGAGTCTCTTGCCCATTCTTCTTCATACGGAACTACCTTTTGGAAGTGGCGAATAGAATCAATTATATTTTCTTCGTAATTTTTGACGTCCAAAAGTGCCTTTTATGTGCCTATTTGAAATAAACTTGACTTTGACTTTACAAAATGATCTATGTGAAACATGACCCAGCAACTGATGCGCTAACGCCTCATTATTTCCACAATTCTAACTTCATAAGATTCCGACGCATACAAATTAAGATAAATACGTAGTTTATGTTAATATTACCGCACATAACACTGTGATAATTACGAATCTAATTACTTATTATAAACAGCTGGCTTCTATCTATGACAAAACTCTTCAAAGGCGGATATTTTGTAAAACCAGCGAGCCGTGTCGCGGCGTATTTTAGTTTTAGTAAAAATGTACATTTGTCTATTTTATTTAAGTACATATTTTTAAGAAAAGGCCACGACGTGTAACTAATTTTATTCATTCGGATATCACTGTGCGATTATGTAAATAAGTAAAATAAATAAGCAGTGTCAAAATAAATACAGAATAAAAGTTAGTATGCGTTCTTTTAAATCTGACAACTAGAGTACATGCCTAGCATTAAAAGATGGCAGTCATAAAAGTTCGTAATGGTGAGTGCTTTTTGGCGTAAAAATAATACATTAAAATATACAACATAACCTCACGCCAGTATTCCCAGAAAGATTATATTTTAATGTACAGCATTGCACATTAAAATATAATTTATGAATAATCTCTTAATAATCTAGCAACAGGTTAGCAAAACAGTCACTTAGGTACTTTTTACTGAAATGGAAGCTAATTATAATTACACAAAAACTAAAGTTGCTAACTTAACGTTTTTTATCCTATGAGGCTCGTGCAGACCAGCGCGATATCGCGGGCGCTACAAGGGTCGCGCTGCCTGTAGCGCCCGCCCGTGATATCGCGCTAGTTTGCACGAGCCATAATACTTGAACATTATACAAAATATTCATATATTAAGTTATTGCGAAAATGCTCTTATTTAACATATATTTCTTCCAAATCACTAACACTAGGTACTCGTTTAGACGTGATCTTCAGTATAAAATCATTAAAAGTCAGTTATCGTCGCCTTAAGTAAGTAAGTACCAGAATTTTCTGGAGATGTTCAGTCACAAATTTAGTGTGTTCAGTGTTCACTATTACCACAGCTATTACGCTTGACACTTTTTAATCTATTTTTAAAAGTAGAACCGGTAAAACGAGTTGCCGACTTGTTCAATAAATAATTCGCACAATAGTGCAAACTGTGCCTTATTGATTTGTAGTCAATACGGAACAAACAGTATCAGACGTTCTTCGATTCCAAAACTTTAGCAAAGATTATGTTTACAGAGAAATTTACAAAACAATTAGACAGTTATAAGTTGCACTACCTACTTAATGTGTTTGCTGGCAAATAATTTCGCGCTAATTGAAACATCTCTCATCGGTTACACGTGCTGAACCGGAATTCAGGCGTTTATCCGCTAAACAATAGTTACGACAAGGTCCAATGAACTATAGTGCGGTTTGGCGCCTTTTTACAAAATGGTTTGAATTTATTTTTAGACAATTTTACAGTTTTTTTTTTAAATCTACATGCTAAGTAAAGTAACGGCAGCACATTATATTTTAGAAACATCAAAATGTCGTCTACCGCGAAAGTTAGTACCTACATAATATATTATTATAGGATAGTAAGTATTTTACTACTAGTAAGGATAGTAAGTGTGTTTCATTGGTCAATTTGGCACCTCGTTGCACGAAAATTCGCAGTGTTCTGATTGTAAGTCGAGTTTGATAAACTATTCGGAACTTATCTTAGTATGTACATTGTTTCTTCTTCGACGGAAATAATTGAAAATGTACCATCGTGCATACACTTCTTGACCCATACCCTAATTGCGTAATGCAAGACAATCACTATCTGTTTCGATTTGAAACCAATTGCTAATCCATTGCTTCATAAGTTGGAAAAAAAATCTGCTCAACAACGTAAATAACGCAATGAATGCTGTTGAACTGTCAAAATGAAACAAATTAGGCATAATTGTTTACGAAAATAAGCAATTAGGGTTTTGATTATTAGGTGTATTTGGCATTTACAAAAAATCAAAGCTTAGGTACTTCGCACTTATAATCGCAGTCTTAATTAAAAGTGATTCCTAGAGGGGACTAGCGAGGTTTGCAGGCCGATGCTCTGTTTACTCAATGTGTTTGACTGTGGACCCTTTCCTTTGTAGCTTTGCTTACTTAGCGCTTCAATCTATGGTCAGTTAAATAAAGTGCCAATTCATCGTTAGCAGAAAAACAGAAGTTATATTATTAACAGAGAACTTTAACCTAACCTCTGACCTAGAAAACAGAATCATTTTTACATAACGAAAGTGATGTAAGTTCCATCTTCCACAATTTATAGGCACTTTAAGTTTCCAAATGACAATAATTACGCCGGTGATATTATTAGAAATGTTTTATCCGAATACTTTTTCCGCGTTGAATAAAAACTGAAACCACTCCGGTCTGCTTCTCGCCCTCGCACGGCTATAAACAAGCATATCACACGGTGGCTGTTGCTAGGCGCGCTAACCGGCAAAATCACGGAGTCATCTATTTAAAAGCGGCCAGCATTAAGACTTCTAGCCTTTCTGCTCGGCCGTGATAATGTATAACCCGCGCAATCCGACAAGTTATAAAGATTACTGTTTACCTCCTAAAATGGTGTACGGAGAGTGTATTCTCAAACCAGTCGTGTTATGCAAAGTAAATGTACCGCGTTCATATGTTTCGCATTCAATTTGCATGCTTTGAAGTGTAGGGGTAGGGTTGGCATACTAAATACAGAGTATTTTTAACTTTAGATATATTTGCGCTTTTGACCTCGACCGCGTGGGAAACCACTTCGCACCTTACGTTGAATAAAATAATATTGTATTATTGAGATAAGAGGCAATAAAATAATTATAGCTACCGTAAAACAAACTATTTAAGTATCCCCTAGGTACGTGATATGGTTATTATTAAAGGAATAAACCACAAAATGTGTTGTAATTGACCACGTAGTCACTACAGTTCAACCACAATTCTGTGACTGAGCTATCAATAACCATTATTATATTAAAAACAAACGTGAATTTTAAAACCAATGACTCTTTTCATTTGAATAATACTAATATTAACGTTGATTATGAAGATAAGGTAATAAAGAAGCGAGGATAGAATTATTTAGCTGTACAGTTCAATGTCATTTAATATTCACATTAGTGAGGTAGCGTGTCCATGAGTAATAAATACACACTGAATAGTTTATTTTGCTGGCTGTACTGACTGGTCCCCTGCGGTGCCTACCTAGCTGCTGCTGCTGAGGGCTAGCACAATACATAGGGCTACATTGTAATATGCACGACGCGCACGGTGGTACCCTAGTACCCAGTCATTACTCTCAGTGATAATAATTGAAGACTTACAGGAGTTCAGAGAACTTTTAAGCTCAAGTAGCCGGTAATTTTTAGAGATCAAGCTACTTTTTTAACCGTCTTAAAAAAAGGAGGATGTTCTCAATAGGGATGATGCCAAAAAAGACATTCTATTTAGTCCGTTAGTCAGATAATAACAAAATATTAGACACGTATTTTTTGATTCATATGAATAAAAAATGACATAGATAAAACATATTAAAGTTGGGAAGTAGGGGTCGGTCGCTACGTCACAAGTAAGTATAAAATCTACTTAGTCGTGACGTCATGGCACATTTTAACTCAATGTTTTGCCGTAATCTTTTCATTACGTAAAAAAACAAAAAATACGTGTCCAATATTTTTTAATGATCTACCTGACGGACAATTTTTTTTTTATTTTTGTTTGTAGTCCAGATTTAGGGCATGCTCTCGTTGGATTGGAATACATTTTCTGTTTTCAATTTTCATCAATACTAACGTAGAGATACCGTATTGCGTGCTTACAATAGAAGTTAAACGCCTCAGGGAATACAACTCACTTGGTTCATAGCGCTCAAGATTCAAACCCTGAAACTTAATAAGGATCAATTTACAATTTATACGTTAGAAGTTTTCAGCTTGAAGACTTGGAATTGAGTTCAAGATAGTTTACTACCCGTACCGTAGTAGGTACCCGACCCAGGGCGGCTCGTCAATTCCTGGGAGGCAGTGGGAGGGTTGTGTCGATCACTTACACGCGCGCGTTTTAGGAACTAAGGGAAATATCGGGTGTAGGCGCTAAGCCGGCGGACAAAGATCCCAACAATTGCGAGGGTATTTGAAGATTAGGCGACAATGTTACTCGCCGTGGAAACTTTTTTTATAAATCACCCGCTCGGAAATTGGGGATACTTTCAGCCTAACGCAATTAAACTGGAACTACTTACTTTCGGACGTCTAAATAATTCCTTTATTGCTCCTATATAACAATGAATTCTCGAGGAAAAGCCTCCGTTTGTTATGTACCTTAATTTACTGCGACCTTTATCCAAATATCGCATGTTCAGCCGTGATGAAAACGGAATACGTTAACGTATTTTAATGAAGATGGAAGCTTGTTCAAGAACCGTTCATCCAACTCGCTAATTACAGAATGCAGATCGCAGAACATTGACCAAGTAATCGTGGAAGGTGAGGCGAGGCGGCTGCGGCCTACGATTGGCGCTCGCGGCAGGCGCGGCTCCGTTCACTTCGCATGACATTCAGAATACTTTGTAGCAAACTAGCAACTAGCTACACAACACACGAGGGTAGGAACAGAAGGTGAACAACTGTCTCAAACATAAACTCTGAACAACAAGACAAAGAGTATCCAATCCTGCAATCAACACGAGTAGCCAGACAATCATAGAAACGAGTTTTCTACGGGTTTTGTCGACAGAAGAATAGATAAAATGACAGATTTTGATTGTTTATCTGTCATTTTGTCCATTCTTCGGTCGACAAAACCCGTTTCTATTGTTGTCATGCGTGCTGGTTCGAAACGGTTAGGAACCGTTTTTGCGTTACAATAATGATTACTCTGCAGGTTTCCTATCACATATTGTGAGAAGTAAATCTTCTATTGAATACCTTTTTTATACATTCTGTTTCTATAACTTTAGTCAAACCATCATACACGCGTACAAATTTTGAAATAGAAATCAGTTTTAGCTACCCGAGTTCAAGACAATAATGTTTTTCAGGCTATTGTCAGAACTTTTCTCTTTCTGTAGAACAGTAACTTTCACTTGTCATTTATTGATTTTTGTTACACGTGAAATGACAGAATACACAAAATATTCATTTTTCGCAAATTCGCAACGAAATAGGTACTAGTAGGAGTTGTATTCAACACTTTTCTAGAACGAAACGCAATCATCCAAGTTCTTAGAAGCGGCGAACAGTAAATTACTCGAGACTGGGGGCTCGCTAAGTGTGGACTATCTTGAGATGTACCTATGTATGTAATATAACCGTGCCGTGTTGAAAATATAATTAAACGTGCAACCATTAGTTACATTTAAAGTAGAACATAATAAGGAGACCAAAGCTGAATGTTCCACAACCAGCGTGAGTTCTGCGCTCATCCCTGATCGATCCCTAACCCTACTTCTATTAGCCTATCTTTTCTCCAAAAAATTCAGTTTCCACATTCAACCTAACCACACTTTTAAGACCGTCTTAATTATCATAACATTATTCTGGGTTTTAGAAGCCTTTGTTTCCTTTACGCTAGAAAAATTCACCTCGTACTTTAAAGCCGGGACCTTTTGTATTTTTATATTTCGAAGTGCGTGCGGATCGAAACCAAAATTTGCTTAAATGATTACAAATGGTAAGAGGTGAAGTTTAGCGGTGATTGCGGGTCACACCCGTCTCGGTTACAATGAAAGGTATGTGGGACCGAAGAATAATGGCGCGGGATATGTTCTCCTCAATAGAATGTTGAAGCATTTGAATAGTTCTGTCTGTACGCCGATGACTATACGTTGGGCCAGCGTTACTTTGGATGTATCTGTACTCTGAACTGAGACCAATTCATAATTAATTATAGAAAATAACCACATATAGCAAGAGATTTAGAGAAAACTGGACCAATATGGGGCTTGACAACACCAGACAATTTTATATAATCCATGCAAATAAAAGAATAGAATAGTCAAACACTCTTTTTTTGAGTACTTTTGTCATCAACGTTAAAACTACAAGCGACGCCACTACGCAGCACACTGGCTAATATTACTCGAAAGATAATGCGCTCATGCGTCGTTTACGAGCTGCGCATGACACGCTCGCGTAATTACACCCTGCGCCAGAGTGGAACGCAGACGGTGTGTAAAACGAGACCGCCATTGTTTAGCACGGCTCTTGATAATGTATTGTTGATCCCAAGGGGTTACGTTTTTGACCAGGGGGATCAATTGTAGGGCCGGACAGTAGTATAAAACGTTTGATGGATCTGTTTTAAAGCCATAATTTGGTATACTGATTGTATAGAAATTCAAAGGACAATTCTAACAAGTATAATAAAATAAAAAGTTGTTGCAGAAGTTACGAGTAAACAGAGACGGACACATACATACAGGTCAAACACATAACCCTCCATTTTGGCTTCGCTGCAGTCGGGTAAACGTTTAATAGCTCTTGTTTCAAATTCGTTTTGTTAGACGCATTAGACCTAACGTTTACCCCGGTTTTACTGCACATGCCTTACCCTTAGGTCTCCTTATGTATGTATTGAGTGTAATGGTAACTCCGCCATGTCTGCCTACGTGCAGCGCAGTTACTGCCACTTAAGATAACCGTAACCCGTTTTTGTATCGTTGATGGAAGCGATCCAATCGTAATTTGCTACCGTATTATCAATGGTGTATCAGTTTTGGATCGAGGAAATTATAGGCTTTAAGAAATCTGTATCGATTCATTACTGATAAACAGCTCAAGACATGAACGAATTTTTTTCTGGATTTTACAATTTTTGTTTGGATTTTAATTAGTCTTGGTTAATTGCTTGACCTAGAACTTTCTTGAGAAAATACTTCAGGCATTCAAGAATAAATTGATTTTGGGCAACATGGAACCGGCGGGCTGCGTTATACATATACGGACTTTTTGTCGGGGGGCACCTAGGCTATGGGCAACTGGGAAACCTTCATAGGTTCTGGCATCCTCCCGGATGGCCTAGAAACAGATCTCCTTAGTTTGGTAGGCCAGGTTTGTCTGTTCTTAACATAAAAGAGAGAACTATCTGGTTATGGATCAATAAACGCGTAGAATATGTTGCTAGGTATCAATTTTTTCATCCTCTTGAGACATGGGTAAGTACTATAAGTAGTGACTCAACTAGAACAGGTTACTGTCTGACAGATGATCTGATCGCCATCTTTAAATTGAGCAATTTACGTAACACGAGACTCAATACAACTGGTTCAGACATCTTGCTACTTCCCGAAGCTACATAATGTAAAGGATATGAATGATGCATGTTGTGGAGGTAGATAGCTAAATAGGGACTTAGCAAATACCCAAGGAATAGACCGAGGGGAGCTTTTATATATGGCACTTAATACAGTCGTACAATCGTTGGATAGATTCTATCACTAAAAATCTATCCACCATGTTGTATTCCGTTTTTTTTCTAAGAATCTAAATCGAAATATTCGGCTTCAAAGTCTTACGTAACCGGGAACACCCAACTTGTTAACAAATTAGTTAATTAAGGCCCAACAATGCGAATTTTTATCTGTGACGACTGTCACTGCTACTTGTGACTTTCCTATTTGTACAAATTATACTCGTGTAGGTTATCTTGTCATGTTTATGTTTGAACTATTTTCTACGTGGCATACGCAGAAAATTAAGATTACGACTTGATCCCACAAAAATATTGGATGAGACAGCATGTGAAAACATTGTTCGTGACTTCGTGAGTCATTTAGCTTCGTTCGCTGATGGAGCCAATATTATGAATGAAACTTAAAGAAATGTAATCAAAACGTCGTCGCGCAGTTTATAAAAACGGAGTCAAGTCTACCCAATGAGAACTTACTAAAAACTATAATAAACCAGTTCTTTATCTAGTGCCAGTAGTGCCACATACTAATAACAACATAATATTTTTATCTGACAATTGATAAAGTTGTTTTTGTAAATCCTGCGATAATATCAATCAGACAAAACATAAAATGGCTGTAAAACGGCTAAATGCGAAAACGCCTTCATCATGATTATTTAGTCTTATCGCAAAATTGGGCAAAGGTCGTCTCGTATTCTGTCTGGAATGAAGTTCATTCGTTGTTTTTAATGCTCTGTGCATAAACTAGGTCGTCTGTGCATCGGGAAGGAAAAGCTGTTCCATGATAATAATAGCGAGGTCTAACATCTTAGGAAACGTCAGTTCCCAGTAGGTATCCATTCCTCATCGCTTTTTAAGGTAATCACGTGGAACATTATGTGCAATGCTGACATACATGTAAACCATTCATTAATTCATTTATTACTTACGTGCGCACAAACACGTGTATATTGTAATTAGTATTTTGAGTATACGAGTTGGTCATTCTTTTATTTTATTAATTAGATTCACATACTTTGTTATATGTATTTGCAGATTTGGCACATTTTAAACAATACTAGGTGAATAAACCGTGAAAACTTAGGTGAAGTTTCCTGTCAATATCATTAATCCTTTGCATTAGGTTTGGTGGAAAACAGGTCACATCTCACTTCATGAATTAAGTGTCATTTGGCCTGACATCGGTGAACAAAGCTAAAGCTATTAGTGTAAGTCGTCGCAGGCGCAGCGACCTATCATAACGATTGTAGTTAGTAGACTAAACAAATAACAGTTTCGCAGACTCAAAAATACAAACAAATAAGGTTTGTCTTTGTACCTACTTAGTTCGTTTTTGGATAAACATTATAGTTGCAACAGCTGCTGCGTGGATACGAATCATTTCTATTGAACCTAGGGATTTGCATAGGGGGCTTTAGGTACTTGTGTGTACTACACAGACCGGCAGTCGAGTTTCTCATTTCATCGTCATCATTGTCTCCTTGTATGAAAACTCTGTCTGTCAGTGCTGATTTTTAATATACTAAGAAATAAGAGAAAATCTGTTTGTCTGATAAGTAATAGAGAATGAAATTGTTAATCTTAAAAAACCCATCAGTGCAGTGTTGTTTACAAAATTATCGTGTTTTTTCCAATGATATTTTAAGTATTTTACTTATAATATCATTGTGTTTTTCAATGAAAAGCGAATACCACTTTGTATAACTACATCTGCCACAATTTATCAATTGTGAATTGATAAATTGTGGCAGTAGTGTTGCATAATTATTTTGCGGTTACTAGGTACCGACGTCATTATGTTAACAAAGAGTAGGTATTGAGTGCATACGTTTGTGTGACACTGGTCCGTCTGATACCACTATTTATCTCGTAAATACATGGCCGCTGGTATCTGTGATGGTAATCAGTAAGTATGTAGGTATAGGCACAATAGACGCGGAAATCTGCCGTCATCTAAATGGACGATGCGGTGCAGCTAAATTAATAACGCTTTCGATAGGCTGAATGACGCTGTGCCTTTGTTAGGTTCTGTTTTTAAATTAATAAAGGTTTAGGTACTCATAAATGCGTAGAAATATTTTTTTTATGAGAGTGTACCTATTCAGAATTGCATTAGCTTTTTGATGGATCAGAACGATCAGAAGCATAATGTTGGGTTTTTGTTGAGAGTAAATGTTAGTTGATCAAGGTATTCCACACCCTATTCTCTAGTAGACTGTGTTCCACACATAGATAAAGGATCCACAGCTTCGCCTAATCTATGCAAAACCATAGATCTAAGTATGACCCAATGCTGACCGATTTGTGTAATAAGATTCCAACTAGAATTGGTTTATATAAATTAATGTGAGCTCAGAAGACCCAGATAGAGAGATGACTATCATTTCAGACATCATCAATCAATGGCCTTCTCGCTGTCACAACAATAAAGACGTTAGCCATTTTTTACTAGTAAATGGTGGTTCTAAACATGCACTTACATATAGACACTTTTAAGATGACCATTTGACGTTTGACCCAAGGGTGCAGCAGCCGGTGAAAGTCGGACAAGGAATCAGCCGATTTCGTTTGAGAGCCACAAGAGAGATTTTCAACGTGATCTCTAGGCTGACTAGAAAGTGAACATCATCTTACCTGTTTCCTTTTCAAGGGCAGGCTCTGCTTGAGCGGCGTGGGCGGCAGCGCAGGCGCCACGTCCCGCGCCGACAGCTCGTCCAGCAGTGCGGCGCACTTGTCCTGCTCCAGCTCCTCGTCCGCTACTAGCAGGAAGCGGCGCCATCGCGACGAGTCGAAGCCCCAGTGGCACGTGCGGTGCTCCGACTCATGCGAGTGGCACACGAAGCGCCTCGGCGAGTACAGCGCGCGGCACTCCACACACTGCACTAGGTTCAGCTCCACCGCGCACACGCCCCGCGCGCCCCCAAAGCACTCATGGTACACCCGGAAGCCCGGCAGCTTGTGCGGCCGCGACGCCGCCGGTGCGTGCAGAAGCGCTGCACACAGCCGCTCCGCGTCCGTCTGCGTGATGAGCCCGCACGATGGCGCAGTCTTCGGCAGCACACCGGTCGATTTTAACTCGTGCAGCTGCTCCGGCGTGCAGCGCGAGCAGTAGATCTGCAGCTCGTCGCACACGCGGTTGATCTGTTCGAGCGAGAAGTCCGTCAGCACCGACGTCAGGATCTGTGGCAGGCACAGCCGCCGCTCGCCGCCCACGCTGAAGCACGAGATAGACTCGCCCTCCAGCAGCGTCTCACCGCGCTCGCCCAGCACGGGGTCGGGCGCGAGCAGGATCGGCGGCGCAGCGGGCGGCGGCGGCGGCGGCGGTGGCGGCACGTCGCCGCACGGCTCGGCGCGCCCGCAGCCGGGGCCCTGCAGGCTGCGCGGCGCGCTCGCCTGGTATGTCTTCAGCACGGAGGTGATGTGCGGCGTCACTACATCCATGTTCGATCACCTCCACTGTCGTTGCGGCTCGGCAGGCTCATGTCACGAGCGAGCCTACGCGCCTGCACGCACGACGCGCTCCGGTCGCGACCGAAACATGTCTGCCGAGCCGAGTGTGCCGTCGCGACGGCCCGGCCGAGCACACGCCGCTCACCACCGGAGTCTCCGCCCCGTCGCCGCACGCACACCCGTGCAAAAAATACGCAAATAACCTCAGTTTGTCACAAAACAGAAGCACTTTTTTACAAAAAATTGGTACAACACGCACTATAAACATGAAATCCGCAGAAAGTCGGTAGACTGCATACAAAAAGTCCGCGTAGCATCGGATTAAAGTGGTACGTAATAGATGCGGACGCGTGAGACTGGGGCGTGGATTCCGGCGACCGGCCGCAGTCAAAGCAGCAGACGGATGGCTCGGCTACTGGAGAGTCTAGCCGGCGCCCCGCGACCCGCGCCCGCGCCCGCCGCCGAGTCACGTGACCGACCTTCCCGTCAAAATATCCAGAATGGCGGCGCGAGCCGCGGACCGCCCGCTACATAGACTATGGCAAACAGATGGTAAGCTAGGTAATAAACAGTTGAACAGCTAAACATATCGATTCTTATAATAGAGATAGGTAATTATTCACTAAAGATGTTATACCTAAAGCCGGTAGCCAAATCAAACAGTGGTGAAAAAATCAAAATAACAGCATAGTTGACCATAACCTAACTGCTTCGCGGGTCCTGGCTGTCTCGCGAAGCAAAACCGCAAGAGCCGATGCCTGCCGGGGGTGCGAAGAAAACCGAAAGGGAGATCGTGGCCCCCGGCAACCGAAGGAACACGGATGAGTTTTAGTCAGTAAGAGTCTGACACGCCCTCCCGCTCCGCCCAAAGCGGGAGGGCTTATTTGATAATTTCCCACCTAAAAAAAATTAAGGGCCCTGGCTGTCTGTCAGGTCGCATAGAGAACAAATTCGGTTGCGTTTTCGGTCTTCGACAATTTTCGACCGAAATATCTATTTTCATCAATTTTCGTTTTCCGCCGAAAAAGTATAATATTTTCGGGGGTAGCTGAAAAAAATTAAGTGCCAGGAAATCAATACTTTCAATTATTTTTTTCAGAGAAAATCGATAATTACAACAACCAAAAGCACAATAACTGAAAATGCAGAAAAAATATATGCTTTGCCTCGCATATTCATAACATCATTATAAATAAATTCAAAAAGTCCCTTCAGGGGTTATTACTAGAGAAGTGCTATTATAGCGTCAATGAATTTTTAAACGATATTATATTTTACTTGTATTGAATTCAGATTGTGCGTATTAATTTGTTTTTTTCTGTGTACTCAAATTAAATTAAAATTTTGATATTATGATTTTGAATTGAATTTAAATTTTAACATTGTAATTTTGAATGAAATTATGGGTAACGAACCATTCTCTGTATTTTTTTTTCAAAATTTTAGGCTCAACAGTTTCGGAGATAAGAGGGGAATGGTCAATTTTCATCTATCTTCTTAAATAACTAAATGTATTTATTATAAAATTATTCATAAAATATATTTGAGATCCTCGCAATAAGCTCTTTCATTTGATATGCCACACGGTTCGCAAAACCTTTTTTTTTTCTTATTTATCCCCCCAAGTGACCCATATTCAAAATTCATTTATTTACGTTTCATACCGTATTTGGGTGACAGAAATATGTGTATAAAATTTCAACTTAATCGGTCCATTAGATTCGGAGCAAATTGGCTGTGACACACGGATAGACAGACAGACGACACGAGTGATCCTATAAGGGTTCCGTTTTTCCTTTTGAGGCACGGAACCCTAAAAATAAAAGTTAGTCAAAATCCGTTCGCTCGTTTAGCCTCTAGGCTGTATAGACAGAATACCATAGAAATACATGTATGCCAACCAAAACATTACCCTCCTTTTGGGCTCCGCCGCAATCGGGTAAGAACTGTTCAGAATAATCTATAATGAGGAGTACAACGACCCTTTTTTGGGTTTTCGAGTTATTTTAATTACATCTTATCAGCCTGAAACCTACAAGAAGGAGTGGCAATAAAGGCAAAAAAGGAAAAACCAAACAGCCCCTCTGTGCTTTTGCCTAAGCTTTGGTGCCGCGACACGCGCGGGGCGTGCGAGGTGCGCGGAGAGCGGCGGCGCGCGGTGCGGGGAGGGCGGGGCAGCTGCGTCTACTCCGCTCGCTCACAGAGCTCCATGAAAACTGCTTTTATCGCTACAAATATCACTCATTCGGAACTCAACCTTATCACCACATAATAAAGTCCTATTCTAAGATAGCATGCACAAGTTGTGCTATAAATTATACAGTCGGTAATCAAACTTAAACTTTATCGCGATGAGTTTAAGATTAGTTTATGTTTAGCTATATTTGTAAACGATATCTTTTCAAGTTTATTATAATTCACGCATACAGTATGCATAGTATGCATACTACCCTCAGACCAAATAAAAAACCAAGACATAGCGATGCCGCCGCTGCGAACAATACAGTGAAGCATGCCAAAACTAAATCTCCGTTTTGTGAATACACACTCACACGCACACATGTACAACCATTTACAATCAAAATACAATCAAACTACACCTCACTAAGTGCACCATATGTTTACGAAACCGGCCTCATGTCACTGTTGACGTCTTGGTTTTTTATTTGGTCTGAGATACTATCAAATACTATTTAAGGGCTCGCTACACGGCTGCCAACCGCGTCCCAACAGAGGTGACCTTCGTGGTTTACGACCAAATTACAAACAGCTCTGCCTGTTGCTAACCAAGGTCGCCTCTGTCGAGGACGTGGTTGGCAGCCGTATAGCAAGCCCTTTACTTAAAACTAAATTGCAGTAGGTATTCCCAGCATGAACATCATGATAATGTGTAATTATAAATAATAATTGAAATACATAAATTAGCTAATAACATCTGTTTTAAACCTTAATTAAATTTATTTTTCTTTGTTGTATCTACTAACGACTCGTCTCTGCTTAGCACGCCATCATCACAAAAAAATTGTTTACGTAGGTACCGTTCGCTGACTGAAAATAATTATTCAATCAATCAATCAATCAAAAGTTTACTGTGGATCATAGGTATGTATAGTACAGTTCTTAAATATATTTCTTAAAATGTTGATCAGCTATGTCCCGCCCGTAGGGCATACAATAATAATAATTACATTTAAACAGGCTACTAATTAAATTAATATTGTTAAAAAATATATTTTTTAAATTTAGCACAATAATTAAAAAATAGGGAACACATTAATGGAAATGTCAAATTCAAATTATTATATAGAAAATAAAATTATTTGCATTCAAGGTTCAAAAAATTAAAAAGAATAAAGTCAAACATAACAAATTAAAATTATTGATAAACTGTACCCTAAAGGCGCGACACAAAGACACCGCTCGTCGCGCGACGAGCGGTGTCTTTGTGTCGCGCCTGTTTGAAAGAGAGCATTAATACAACACAATCACAATTTGTTTTGATTTGAAACGGATTGCTAATCCATTGCTTCATAAGTTAGAAAAAAATCTGCTCAACAACGTAAATAACGCAATGAATGTTGTAGAAATGTCAAAATGAGACAAATTAGGCATTATTGTTTACGAAAATAAGTTACGCAATTATGGTACTGTTTCACCGAATCGCACTTATCAAAATTTTGTTTCAGTGCGGTTAGTGGAAGTGCTCAGTGCGGTTCGGAGAAGTGCTGTTGAAACCTGTACTCGGAGTGGAATAGGTACTACAAACTGCCGGAAGCGTCTTATAAATATGTCGATCGTTTTAATTGCTCGAATAGGTGGTGACAGGTTATTCCACACTTTGGATGCCGCATAACGGAAGCTACCTCTAAAAGCTGCTGTACTATGAGATTGAGGTAAGGTAATTAAGATTTAACACCTTCGGCGTTACGTGTATCTTTTTATCACATTGTGTCTGGAACATTGTGTATCCTTATCACATCTTTCTACTTGGTAAAAGCGCTGTGTATCTTTTAGGTACTTACACGTTCTCGATACGTTTATTATGCAAAAATGAAAACCCTGGCCTGTCGCATTTTTTCGTTATAAATGTTCTGAGAAACGGTTTTTCAAAAACGTTAATGACTTTTGAATTTTTGGGTGATATTTATCGGATAGGTACCTCAAAGTAATCAATAAACCCGTGTATATATTTTTAAAAATATTGTGACAATCATACGTGAACTATTTCCCAGGCCACGTGTAGGTGTCTAATTTATGTAAGTACAATAAATGTCACGCATTAAAATCCAGTAGGTACTTAAATAAAATGTAAAAAGGAACTCTCCCTTTTTACATTTTATTTAAGTACTGGATTTCAAAGAAAAATACGATTATTATGTCGCTTTAAACACAAAAATTGAAATGATGAAATGAAATGATTTTATTTTCTATAAATACTAGGTTTGTACAAACCAACTAACCAAAAAATTGTGAGACAGGGTCGCTGTTATTTAAGAAATTCGATTAAAATTGACCATTCCCCCCCTATCTCCGAAACTACAGACCTAAAATTTTGAGAAAAATAAATAGTATGGCTCTTTACTCATAGACTACAGGAAAATCTATAAGAAGTCTATGGTCTTATAATAACATGGTAAATCTCTCTATTGTGCGTACAAGTACAAACTTACATTTGCAGTTGGAATGTATGGGAGAACATGTTTTTCAACTATAATGTTAAGTTTGTTCTTGGGATAAATAAATTCATCTCAGCCACGGAACCCTTCATTGTGCGTACCCAGTCCGACACGCACTTGACCGGTTTTTTATTATATAAAAAACCTCCCACATAAGTTGTAAAAATCATTACCCGTATCCAACCACCCCGCAATGTTTGCAGATAACCATTCATAGCTGGACATAATAAGTACGAGTGGAAAGTACTTAATTAATAATTTTAACATCCATTAGCACCAGACTAATCCTAATCGCCGACCTCATCTACTTAGCTTATTTTTAATATGACGTGTAAAAGTGTTTCTGATATCCTATTTACAGAATAAACAATTACTTTTTATTTAATATTTAACCCATTTATCCATGGTTAATAAACTATGGTTAAAAATATTTGATAGCTAACTATGTCTTAACTATTTAGGTACCTTGATAAATTATGTTTCCTCTTTTCCTGATCCAAATAATACATAACTATTTACTTACTTTCACTTTTCTTGACAACGTTTTCCATGGTTTTCACATTTTTCACATTGGCTTCCTTCATATTGATGGTTTTCCCGCCATTATCTTTGTTTTTGTGTTGCCAGTGCGACTGTCTATGGTATTACCTTAAGGGATTATGGTTTCTGAAATGTCTTTTTTTTTAATGCATAGTCTATTTTGGAACAATATTTTATTTTACTTTTATGTGCTATTATATTATAATTATTTAAATCATCAATTTTAGTACTGGCGGCATGTTGTGGTAGGCAATAGGTATAAGAAAAAGTATATCTTTGTCTCTGGCCTTATTGAAGCCGCGTTCCAGTTCAGAATATTAACAATACAGACATTCATGTGTATTTGAGGAGATCAATTTATTGCTCAAATTAATTTCAATGTTGACTGATTACCTAGAAATTAAAACGGTATTTACGTAAAAATGTTGAAATTACAAAGATTTTGGTTTCATCTTGTTTGCAAAGTATCAGCAATGGAATTATTTAGTTTATAACTGTAATTTCCCTAATAAATGAATGAAATTCAATGCATAAAAAATTCGCCTTGCGTTTCGAAACGCAGTTTAAAATGTCATGTCATTGATTTGATTTTTATTGTCAGGCTTCTCAGAACATCTTTGTTTGTACCTATTATTTTTTGTACAAAATCTTTTCTACCATCGTTAAATTAATTACTAGGCGTTCAGCCTACGTTTGAGTAAGTAGCCGTGGCAAATTATGCTGTATTGGCTTAAACTTCATGTTGTGAAATAGCTTAAAACCACCACAGTGTAAGTAAATATTATTGTAATAAACTGCATTTTTGCGTATTATTTGCAGAGATTGATGGATCCTTGGGGCAGTGAAGTCATCAAGTTTGAGGTTGTATCGGAGTTCGAAGATAATTTTCAACCAACTTCCGAGTCCGAGAAGCTTTCCGATTCTGAACAGTATCTCGCTATTTTAGGTAAGTAATTGATAATAAGTTCAAGTTCTAATCACATTTTAACGTCTTTTGATTGATTACATGTTGTCAGTCGGCTATTTTATTACACAATATGATTTAATGTGGGGCAGTGCTGAGTGCGGTGGTTACGAAATATATTGAGTGTCACAGACCTCCGGCCACATTCACTCCACGAGGCGCACTCGTACCGCTACTGTCCGAAGGCCGCGCGCACGTATAGAAATACACATTTTGCCCATAGTAGAAGTTTTGTGAATCTAGTTATCTGTCTACCTACATACTTCTTCATTTGTGTTGTGGTAATTTTATTAAACTGTTAGATATAATAATATATTGCTTCTCAATTATAAAAATTTTAACAATTTAAATTCTCATTTTCAGAGCGCAAACTCAAGGCGATCAAATCCAAAAATAAAGTTGTGGAAAACCTAGCAGCATATAGAGCTGATTGTATTGACCGGCTGATGCGAGAGGGCTGTGACCTAGACCCTGTTGTTGGAGACACTGAGGACGAGAAACTGTTGCAGGAGTAACTTCTCAAATAGTAAAAGAACATTGTAAGTAATAATGGCATCCGCATCATCTTCTAATATTGAATTGTCAGGAGCAACTTACTGCATACTAACAGGAGCCTCTCAAGGCATTGGCAGGGCTATTGCAGCTGAACTTGCAAAGCACCTTGGTCCTAAATCTTTAATGTTACTGCTGGCACGTAACAAAGATCAACTAGCTAAGACAGCTGAGCTCTGCAAATCTGATAACATTAAAATTGTGTATGAGTCTATGGACCTTGCCACAGCATCTGCACCAGACATGCTAGATGTGATTTGCCATTCTTTAAAAGGTTATAAAATCACTGACTTCACTAACTGTGTCATCTTCCACAATGTTGGGTCTCTGGGCAACTTGTCAGTGGAGACAGAGCGCATGGAGAATGTGGAGGAAATGAGACAGTACTATGACCTGAATGTATTCAATGTAATCAAACTGAATACTCAGTTCCTTAAGGTTTTCAAGGAGGTCGAAGACAGAGTTATAATTGTGAATGTCACATCCCTGTGTGCCATCAAGCCAATGAGCGGTATGGCCAGCTACTGCAGTGGTAAGGCTGCAAGGGAGATGTATTTCAAAGTGCTGGCTGAAGAGAAGAAGAACATCAGAGTGCTGAATTACTCTCCCGGGCCCGTAGAAACATCTATGATTGACTATGTCTTGGCTGAGACTGTGAACACCAATTTGAGAGATGTATTTTTGTCATTCAAATCACAGGGGGCATTACTTAAGCCAGAAATTACAGCTAAGAAATGTTTGAAAGTTCTTCGAGAGGGCAAGTTCAGTCCGGGCGGTCATGTGGACTATTTCGATGATGAGTAGTTGTCTTTGACTATCTAGAAGTAGCTTTCTTACTTGCATATTTGCCAACTATCAATGTGATTATAAATTATTAGCTTCCAAGTATTCATGTGATGTCTAACTAATGTAATCTAGATTATTTCATATCAATCTGTGTTACTAACTAAGGCTGTTTCATTCTTTAGATGTATTTAGAACATATAATGTGTGTCTAGCCATTGAACCCCATAGCATTTCTCCTGTGTTGTGTGCCGTGTAAGTCTCGCTGTGACTAACAATAACCAGGATTTTATAGTTAATCAAATGTTAACTTATTTTAGAATCGTTTTATGTTCTAAAAACCTTTACTAATGAATAGTTTATTATTATAAATGGTTTCTGACAAAATATTCAGTGTTAGTAATTTTTACCCTGGTTGGTAATTATTATTTTTGCTTAGTAATAAGTTTTTGGAAAGTTGCACAAAGTTGCTAGAGGGTTGAAGCTCGCACAAAATTTGATAACCTTGATATTTTTTTTTGTTATTCTCGAATATTAATATTATTTGCGTTGTTTTATTATTTTATGTAAATTACTAATGAATAAAAATACTTGAAATATTTTGTCAGAAACTGCTAAATCATAGTACTAGAGACATTTCATATAATAAATGAGTTGTGCTGTTTAGAAATATGAGCCTTGTGTCACGTGTACCATGATGGTTTGAAACAATACACTTGTAGTCAAGTAACATAGCTCGTTCCTAACATTCCATAAAGTTACATGTACCTATCTAGTAGTCTATGAATGCAATTCATATTAACAATAAACGCTTGAAATAAAACTTGTTTTTGTTACCCTCACCTTATCTTTTATTATTTCATGATAATTAATATGAGTTACATTCATATTTATTTCAATTCTTTATCAATTGTCATTTTAACTTTTGACCCTTCACATATGTTTCGTAAGACTATCTATGAATCAAGAACATGGGTAGTAAGTAAAATCAAGAGAAACTAAAAGCTAAAGTACAAGAACAGACTGATAAAAACACATGTTTCATGTCAGTCCGACTCCAGGACCAGACCTCGAAACCTATCCGTCTGCAGCGAGAGGTGAGACAGGGCGACGTTCACTACTGCACTGGCGGATGTCTTCAAGGTTCTGCACTGGAAAGGGGTTGGCATCAACATCAACGGCGAGTAGGTACATCACTAACCTTCGGTTTACCGACGATATGGTAGTCATGGCTGAGGCTATGGAGGCCCTCAGTACAATGCTCGATGACCTCAGTAGAGCTTGCGAAAGAGTGGGTCTTAAAATGAACATGGTCAAAACGAAGGTCATGTCGATTGTCCATGTTACACCCACCTTCATGAAGATCCGAGACTACACTCAAAGTTGTGGACGATTAAGTTTACCTAAGACAAACTTTCCAGTTAGGTAGGTCCAACTTCGAGAAAGAGGTCAATCATCGAATCCGACTCGGCTGGGCGGCGTTCGGGAAGCTGTGTACTATCTTCTCGTCTCATACACCACAGTGTCTCAAGACGAAAGTTTTTGACCAGTGCGTGTTGCCAGTGATGACCTGTGGCACTGAAACGTGGTCGCTTACAATGGGCCTCATTAGAAGGCTGAAAGTCACCCAAAGGGCAATGGAGAGGGCTATGCCTGGAGTTTCCCTACGTGATCGAATCAGAAATGAAGAGATCCGTAGAAAAAAAACCAAGATAACCGACGTAGCCCGAAGGATTGTCAAACTTAAGTGGCAGTGGGCCGATGGGGTCGAAAGGTTCTAAGAGTGGCAACCGCGTACAGACGTAGCGTTGGAAGCCCGCACAAGGTGGACCGATGACCTGGTGAAGGCCGCTGGAATCAGCTGGATTCGAGAAGCACAGAACCGGTGGCAGTGGCGGTGCTTGGGGGAGGTCTATGTGCAGTAGTGGACGTCATTCGACTGAAATGATGATGATGATAAGGATGAAACGTTGGAAATTAGACAGGTACTACGACAAGTATCGGGAATGAAATATCAATGTTACAGACAGTTATAGGTTCGGTTAAAGTGTAAACGAGGCTTTTACTCAATGCATGTAACTTGAGTATGTAAGGCACTGGTCCCACCGCCTTCGAAGCCAGGAAGCGACTAGCTATAGACCATTTTATCGCTCAAGAAACGTACAATGCATGTATGTCTCGTGTCATGGCGTCAGTAAAAGAGATACATGCATATATTTATCATAGATCGCTGACTGTTCTCATTCTCACTGCCACCGAGAACTGTCTCTATATTGTTCATTTCTGACTGAGAAAATAGTCGATAGTTTGAAGTTTTTTCGTCCGCGGTGGAAAAGGTAAGTCAATGGACTCGGTTATACGTTAGTTTAAACAAAGTATAAGTACCTACTTATACGTATTACCAGCGCCGGCGGCTGAAGTTGCGCATCTCACGACATAATCATCTTCAGTTCTCCCCGTCAACCGTCACGCTATCAATCACTCCCTTCTCCTTCTTAATATTATTCCTCACACAATCTATCCATATTTTGTTTTCTTTTAACATCCGTAATAATTATACTAATTCCATATCATACATAATATGTATTATTATAAATGTGAATTTGTCACCATGATCTGGATTAAAACATAGAAGATATTTTTTTATGCCGGTGGTATGTTCCCGCGGGTAATACTAGTCACTTATAAAAGAACATCTCTTTCTGCAGGTATGATGTCCACACAGTAATGGCAGGTCGCAAGAGTCTGTTCATATTCCTGATGGGTTTGGCGTGGAAGTGCCGCTACAGTATGCCGCTACTGCTAAGCGGCACCGTGGCCATACTCGGCAGGGCGTGGATGTTCCAGATCAGGGTACACACGGTACACAGGCTGCATGAGAATGAGGTAATTCTCTCTTTCATAAATAAGAAAAAGAATTGGTAGGCAGGTATGTTTATTTGGCACATGTCATAAGTCCACTAAAATTACACCTAAATGCTCTGAAGGGCTAGGCAGAGGCAAGCTAGACTGCTGTTATGGAGGCATAGAGATATGCCAACCCAGGGGTTGGGGCCTTGAGGTTCTTAGTTCATATTACCCTATTGAATAACTATTTCATGAAATCATGACATTTGAGGCCAATTCCAACTGAAGGAGTTGTATTGCTGATCCTAATGACTACAATTCTGTAAAGCCATATTTTTTACGGTCGCGAATCATATTATATTCAACATACAACCTGACGCTGACCTGCAAATTGTAAAATACCTAATAAAAGTTTGAGTTTCGCGGGCTTGACTATTCCACTTTCGACAGAACATAATTTTTTGTTTTTTCGCTGCATGTTAATTGCAATGACATCCAAGTCATTGAAATTTATTTGTACAATTTATTTTGTCAAAACGTTATTGATCCAGCAGCAAAAAAAGAACAAATGCATGATTTCATCAAAAATTGTTTAATCCACTTCGGAATTAATTCCTAAAAAAACTTTACAAAAAATACAACTTCCAAACTAAAAAGATTCCGACGAATTGAGAACCTCCTCCTTTTTTTTGAAGACGGATAAAATTCAAAAGATTTTTTTTTTTCAATTAAAAAAGTATGAAAGGAATCTCCTCAATTTACGTAGGGTAGATAACATTGTACAATATTATACTTAGGTAGGTATCTACATTTACGTAAGTATGAATCCCTTTCATTACCTACACAAATCAGATATCTATCTGCCTAGCTGCTAGTTTGCGTCTACTAGATTATCTGTTTGCCCTTGCATGCATTAAGTCTTTGCTAGTTAATTCGATTACCTGCTGCAGTCACTGGTATTTTGTAACTATGTACACTGGACAGCAAAGAAATCGGGCCACCTTGGAACTCTGATTCGATTCTCTCAAATAGTATTAAACTTAAACTATCAAAGTTATACCTACTGAAAATGCGTTTCATGATGATTAAAATGAACGGAAATTCATTGGGATTAACCATTTTATTAAGTGTTAATTAAGGATTTCCAAAGGAAGAGTCGTTTTCTAGTCGTATTAATCGTTAGTTTAATCATAAAATGAAAAAGAAACTTGAAGCCAGAAACAAGGAAAATTAAAAAAAAAAAACATTTTGTTCAGTATTCAGTATTCCCTCCCCTTGTTCGATTATCTGCCAGCATCCGCGTATTCATCGACCTCACGAGCCTGACGATGAAATCTTGAGGAATTGCATTCCACTACTCTTTAATTGCGATTCGCAACTCTGGAAGCCTTGTTGGAGCAGATACCCGGGCTCGAACCCGACGTTTTAGCTCATCTCATAAGTGTTCTATCGGATTAAAGTTCGGGCTTCGAGCTGGCCAGTCCATCGTACGAATGCCGACGTCGCGTAGATAATGGGTCACCACATGAGCAAAATGAGGCCGTGCATTATCATGCATCAACTGCATATCCTGCTCGATATATCCTGTGTTAGGTATTACACGGTCTGCTAGGATTTCAGTAATGTAGCGACGAGAAGTCAATCCACGTGGACGGCCCATCGGTTCGGTGAAAACTAACGCTTTATGTGCGGTTAACGAGATGTCGCCCCAGGCCATTACAGATCCTCCTCCATAAGTAATAGTTGCCTCGATGCAACACTGAGAATAACTTTCTCCAGGGCGACGATATACTCTGTGTCGTCGATCACTTCCATGTAGACTCATCTTGGTCTCATCAGTGAAGAGTACATTACCCCACTGCTCTAACGTCCAATCCCTATGCTCTCGAGCAAATTTAAGTCGTGCTCGACGGTGGACTACCGTTAATGCTGGGCTTGTTTCAGTTCTCTTCGGAGTCAGGTTCCGTTCAGCAAGTCTCCTTCTGTCGGTAGGTAACTGAACTTATGCACGGCAGGCGTTGTGCTTGGGGTGCTTGGCGTTCGTCACGCAGACTTAGTTGGACTTGAACTGCGTTGAGGGGACGATTTCAGTTGGATATAACGATCATCTGCTGCTGTCCTGCTGATGTAGCCCTACGTCTGCCCGTACCTGGATGGCGATCGAATACTCCAGTCTCTAGGTATTGTCTGTAAACGGCGTTGCACCGACGGTCTGCTGATTCGAAGTCTTCGAGCAACCTCCCGTTGTGCAACGCCTGCTTGAAGTACAGCTTTTGTTGCTTCCTGAGGTGTCGTCGTAAAAAACACACGTCTGACCTAACGATAGACAAAAACTAAAGAAATGATAAGAAATATCCGACTACTCTCATTGTAGAAAAAATAACGCTAATCGCAAACTCTACTCAAAACAGGACAAATCGTTAGCATTGTGTTTGTTGCTTGATTACAATGTGAGTTGACGGTACTTTAGAATAAGTTTATATTCATTTTAATCAGCATGAAACGCACTTTCTGTAACTTTGTAAGTTTTATACTTTTTGAGAATATCGAATCAGAGTTTCAAGGTAGCGGGTGGCCCGGTTTCTTTGTTGTCCAGTGTAGTAGGAACCCACTGGAAACTAAGCGTATTAACACGAGTATCAATCCTTTCTATGCAAACGTTATTAGGTTGCTTGTGGCTAAGTAATAATAGCCGCACGGGTCGATCGATCAGGCTTGCCGCTGTTTGTCCTTGGATGGGTGACCATTTTTACATACCGAGAACCCTCCGTGCCTCGGAAAGAATATTAAAACCTCGTGCAGCCTGGCACGACGCGACTCTAAGAAAACTTCACGCGGTAGAACAATTATCAGTGTCGCGTCGCGCCCGTCTGCACGAGGCTTTAGCCGTAGGTCCCAGCTATCATTCTTGGATCTTCGACAGTCGTTACGGGTCGTCATAAGCCCGAAAGTCTGACAACCAGTCTTATGAAGGAGTATCGTATTACCCAATAACTGGGTTGTGGAGGTCAGATAGGCAGTTGCTCCATGTTAAATTCTGTTATTCAGGTGTATCCGTTTAGACTGGAAGCTGACCCCAACATAGTTGGGAAAAGGCTAGGCAGATGATGATGACTTATAAAGTAGTGTACTGGGGAGTTTGTTACGCCAGTTCTTCTTTCAAGTTAAAGCACTATGAAGTCGTTAAGGGTGGGCGTTTTTGAGGGACTGTCTTATCTATTTTTGACGTTCAAAAAGTGCTGATTCTCAGCCTAGGTAGACTAAATGACTTTTGAATTTTGAATATATTAGATAAATTTGTCTACTCAACATCGTAAATAACGCAATGAATGTTGTTGAACTGTCAAAAATGACAGCTATTGCTACTGTAAGTTTGTTACGCATTTACCATGAAGTACCTGCGTGGTAATTGCCAGTCACTAATTGCAAGTCACTTTGTAAGAACAGATTTTATTTCCAGTTGTCTTATTATGACGAGGACGATGAACAGGACGACGACGAGGCCACGTGGGACACCGAATCCTCAGACTCATGGGAGACCATCGTGGAAGAGGTCGCATACGGCTGATCACACAATGGCCCACCCTCAGCCATCGCGGGTCAAACCGGCCACGAGGATTACTTACTAAATTGTATCAAACCTGAATACCCGCGAAATTTCGCACTGTTGCATAACTTTATAATTAGTCGAGATTTTTAATTCATATTCCTTATGGCACCTCTTTAGGTTATGACTCATGTGCTATCCGAATATCAAAAAATGTTGGCCTAGGTCCTATGGGGGAGGCGTGAAGATTGATTCTCTGTTACAATGTATACTAGATATCGGTGTAGCTAGGTTCACGGGAATTTAATTTATTATGTTGGCATAGGTTTCTGCCGTATTTGTATATATTATCGTTATAGATATTATGTTTTTTTTTAAAGATGGTCGTCTGTGTAAAGAACTGTGTTATCTTAAGCGGTGCTTTTGGGTTCAAGAATTTATATTTTAGGCGATTTTTTTAACACTAGTTTTGGGGTCTCTCTCCCACTGTCAAATGGTGTTGGGTATATGGTAATGAATCGCACGAAATAATCTTTACATTAGTGACAATTCTTTTTAAATATGTTGTCGAACGCTCACGCCGCTTCAACGAGATGTTAGTTTCGAATTTTCGGTAATGTTTAAGCGAACGTAACGCAGCCACTACACTGGATGTGAAGCACCTTCTAATTTAGACTTGGTAACAGAATCTGACGATAAAAGGCTCAACGAGTTTTTTTAAGTGTCGACTTTGTAGAGCGTCGTCTCTGTCACTCATTCCTATGTGACCGTGTCTTTCTAACGCTCGCTCGATGAATACGCAGTGGTAGCCAGCCAAATTTTGATTTTCTTACGTTTTTTGCAATTTACAGCTCAGTGTCAGGCTGTATCTTGATATAAATATGATTCGCGACCATTAAAAATGTGTTTTTACAGAATTATAACCATTAGAATCTTTAGTACATCTCTCTAAATTAGATTTGTTTCATATGGATTTTTTTGTTACGAGATATTTTGTTCTTATGGAAATTTCGCGGGATACCACTGCAGATCTACCTTAACGCTCGCAGACTGTACTTTTCTCTATTTTAAAACGGTGCTCTTGGCTACGACCTCATAGAGTTATTGCATATAATTATGACTGACTTAGGTATTTATACAATGCTCAGTCGCCTTGTCGCAAATCGTTTTTCAATAGTACAATTTGAAATGGCTTAGTACTGGCGGATGTTTGTTTTTTAAAAAAAGATCTACCTAAACTAAACGGTAAAAGTGTTGTAGAAATTAAAAAAAACATTATGTAACGGCCAACAAGATATTAGTAGATATGAATCAGTTATAACTTATGTAAAAATGTTTTAGAACTGTTCCCTAATTGCGTAATACACAATCAATCACAATTTCTTTCGATTTGAAACAGATTGCTAATCCATTGCTTTATAAGTTGGAAAAAAAATCTGTTCAGCAACGTGAATAACGCAATGAATGTTGTTGAATAGTCGTTTACGAAAATACGTTACGTGTACCTTAATAGGTACAATTAACCTACAGGTGTGTTGAAATTATAAGACCCTGTAAATTGAGATTATAACCACTCAAATATAACCAGAAAAGACAATTCCGTGGCGTACTTAGCGTGCATTCCAGACGGCCGGGACGTACCTGCGCAAACGCTGCCCCCTCATTTATAAAAGATTAAACTTTCGTATAGGTAATTGCTTACTTAAATTCTCAAAGTAACACTTACGAAAGGCCTCACATTAGCCAGTCAATAATAAGTACGTAATAAGTACCTTTAAATAACGGCGATTTTACTTAATAAAATTGAATGCAAGAATGAGCGAAGCGACCTCGAAAATATTAGCACCTTGTAAACTACATTCATAATGCCTAGACTAGCCTCCTGCGCTAGGTTACAGCAGCTGGAAGAGGTGCTATAACACAGGTGTGTTTTAGCACTGGCTACTATAACACACCTGTATTATAGCAGGATCTGGATTTTATGCAATATACCTAGATAAATAATAATTTCTTACAGAAATAAGAGTTTACTTTGCCGACACGTCGGATCGGATAGGTTAGATTTTCTTTCAAATTCACCTTAGTTATATTACTGCCGCGGCCTGCAAAAGGGGCATTGATGAACTAACCTGAAAATGTGGGCGAAGCGAAGCCGAAGCACACAACGTGAGTCAATCAATGCCTGTTTGCGGCCAAGGCTTGTATAGTAGGTACTTTTCTCAAATAATGCGCGGAAATTCAAACTAAGTAAGAAATTAATTATAAATTAAATGAAAATAATCAATGATGAACAACCATAAGGCCGCGTTCCGACATACTATGCGTTTTATGCGCGTGTACCTACTACCAAAGGTTATTGCAATATTTAGTTCTATCGCTCGAGCCACGGGCTCACTGCACTATTTGTATTTAATTAATACTCTTAACTTGCACCTTAAAAATTTATAATGTCTGGGAATTACAAATTGTTCATATTGCTTCCTTCTACCATATGGTTCTAGGTTCAAAATATGTATATTAATTTGTGAAACAAACTGTGTCCATTGTACCTAGCATAAATAAATATCTCAATTTCAAGCGGTTTTTGTTTTAATTTTACCCTTTTTTCCATGTTCATTTTAAAGGTTCTGTAGCCGAATGGCAAAAACGTAGCCCGTTTGTTCACCGCACTTTGGGCGGGACGTCAACCAGAACGAGATGACGGCGCCGAAGTAGGGAATGGCAGTACATTTAGTATGTCCGCGTGTCCACCACACAACATCAACCGAGCGCCGGGATTTCGGCCTCCTAATTTTCAAGTAAACGTTCATGCACAAACGTCAGTCACGTCAACGTCAAGTCGCCGATCAGTCACGTCAATTTCAGGGACGTGCGTGAACAGAAATAATCAGTCAGTCATAGGGACGCCTGTTTCGTTCGTAGCAATACAAGTTTTGACTTGCCGGTGACGCGACGTCTACTGAGACGTGCCGGTTGTGACGTGACTGATGTGTCTAGCCAACGTCTGTTACCGCCCGTGCCATCTATCTGTATGGAGATTCGAAGGTGGCACCTGAAGTTGCCGAAGACGGTGTGCTTGCGAAATGACAGCGTTCAATTAGCGTATAGCATGTCAACCAATCATCGCGGAGCATCTCCCACCAACTTCAGACGATTCGATTTATCGCATATCACGGTCAACATGCGCATCCATATTTTTATGTATCTCAATTTTTCTGGATTAACCCAAGAACAGATTGTACCTAACGATTCGCAACAATGAATGCCTTTCTACAATTAAAATACACTCAGTCATTGAAGATCCCTCAAGCCAAATCCCACAAACACGAATAACGAACGGAGGCAGCAGCCCTAATTCTGACCCGAGCATCGAATTAAACAACGTCCTACAATAGTATAAGAGATAGCTATACATTTGGTAACTGTCGCTAGGAAGGCTGATTCAGTATTTGGTGGATGTAACCTCCCGGACCAAGACTCTAGAAGACAAATGTTATAAAAATGTGCAGTGATAGGAAGTGTGTTTATTATATTTTATCAATATTTTAGAGTGCTTACCTATCTGTGTTATTTTTCGAAATCTGCACTTATAAACGCTTTCATACTGTGCCGGTATCGTCGCTGATATTGATTGTCGTGCTGATATCGGCGGACAACACAGTGCACTTCGTGACTGCTGCCATTATTACCTCGAATGTCAGCTTTTGCTGGTGCAACGAAACTATTAACACTTTGAGGGACACTAAACGCTATGAGCGTTTAACGTAAGAACGTAGGTAACGAGGCGTAATAACAATAAAACTTCTATTGTGTCTCGTACAGTGTCCTTGAATGCGTTAATAATAATATATAGACTTGAGTGAGGTTCTGTAATACGGGCCTTAGTTTCGTTATTATTATTAGCTCGAAATCCTTAGCAAGCTCTGGCTAGTGGCTAGAGCAGTGTGCGCTACCCAAGTAAGAAAGCAAGGTTTGGTTTGGTTTGACACTTGAAAGTGATATTATTCAAAAACGCGTTTCTACTTAGTCTTGAAACATTGTACGGGTGTTAAGAATAACAAGAAGAACCAAATAAGTATCGTTTTCAGTGACTTTATTACTCGACTGCCCAAAATCTTTTTGGGCAGTCGTGTAATAAAGTCACAATTCTCGCCCATGCCACAGATCCATGCCATCTACGCCTCGCCTCGCCGGTGTAAAACCACCTTGAAACCACCTTTAGTGCTTAAATATTAAAGCCACCTAGCAAGACAGGTTTTAATAATTAATAACACAACTGCCCTGCCAGAAAAGGAACTAAAAAGTAATAAACAAGTTGTATTAGTTAATCTGTAGATATATATGGCCAAATCTAAGAATTGATCATTTCATGGAATGATCGATCGTTTCATGAAATGGCCAGCTAAAATTGACCACATCGTTTAAACGTCAACGTTTAATGATGTCAGTCGACGTTTGGCCATATCATTAAGCCCTGGTATCCATGCAAATATTGCTGGCATTCATTAACTTTTAGTAATGGATAAATATAACATTTAAAAATAGCTTTCATGCCAGAAGAAAAATAATAATTAATAAGATTTGAATAGTTAAATACAAGATAACCTATGAAATACGTTCTAAACTCGATGGTTTTCTAACGTTGCGCTCATTTTTCGTGGGACTTTCATAAAAGTCACGTAGCTTGGTATTATAAAGATACTTCACTGATCTTCCATTTGCATATTTATAATTACTTTTACAATCGAATTATCGTCCGCCGCCATGATGCACAACAAAAACGAAAGCGACATCAACGCCTCTACCGGTGGATAATCTAACTATTTTACGATATGATTACTAATCTTTGGCCACATCATGAAGTAGTCGTGCATTTAACTGTGCATATTGTCAAACGTAGAGTGTTCAATGATCTGGCCAGATAACATCATGATGTGGCCAGGGGTCGATGTTCTATTTCATCAAATGCAACCATTTCATGAAATGGTCGATCATTTCATGAAATGATCAAATCTAGCCACGACATATACAAAGCGAAAGGTCACTCATTTACTTGCTGACTAAACAGATAAATAAAATTGTCATTGCTGTCGGGGGACCGCTGAGTCGTTGTGTGGAACACTTATTAATCTAAGAGGTCCCCCGACTGTAATGACAATTTTTTTTATGTGTTTAGGCCTTGATACACACTATTCGAGCTTAAAGAATGCCAAGTCAAAAAAAAATTGTTTCGCCCCCATCTCCCATATCTCAACCACCGTCCATTTGGGGTCGATTCGAACGGTACGAGGGGGTTCAATATCACTTCAAGACCCAGATTACCATTCGCCATCCTGTTGCCTCTCCGACTATATTTTACGTGTCTTGAATAATAGTTTGTACTATAAAATTTAATAAATAGTATAGGACGATTAAAGTAACTGTTATTTTCAGTTTTCCTAATTAAATACGCGTTATAGATTAGGCCTGAATTCTGCTTATGCTGATGTCGGTCGCGCGTGCGTATATACATTGTGTTCTATCACCATACTGCGGACGCGTCAGCGCAGCGGCGCGTACGTACGTACGTAGGTACGTTGCGTACGCGACCGAAATCAGCGTAAGAGGAATTCAGACCTAGGAAGTAACTCGAGACAGATGTACTTTAGAGCTGAGCTGCCATAGTAATCCATTGTTTGTATGGAAGTGCTCTCTACACATCTAACAAGGTGGCGTTAGTGTGCGAACACAAAAAAAACGCATTAGTTGCCTACATTTCAGGCACAGCTGTTTTTCAGTAAATTTTGGACACGAAGACTTATATTTAGAAATGGTTTAATCCACTAACTTTCAGTATATTACAAAGTACTCTATGCCACTAACCTATTCGTCGGTCGGTGCTACTGTATTGAGTAGGTACTAGCAATTTGAATAAATGTGGCAATTTTACCGAAAGGTCGTAAAATATAATTTTTCATTTGTCTCTCGATTGAACCTGTACCCTAATTGCGTAACTTATTTTCACGAACGATTATGACTAATATGTTTCATTTTGACAGTTCAACAACATTCATTGCGTTATTTACGTTGTTGAGCACATTTTTTTTTTTCAACTTATGAAGCAATGGATGAGCAATCTGTTTCAAATCGAAACAAATTGTGATTGATCGATTACGCAATTAGGGTACTGATCTGTCCCTTCCCTACTTTTGAGACCAACGTCTAAGATCTTCTGACAGAACTGTACCAACTTCGTATTTGCCCTTGCTATTGGTATTCTACGGTCAAGATCCGACTGCGTTCGGTTTCAGGGCCGAGACGAAGCCGTTAGAGAGAGCTGTTCGCGTGTGGAGCGAGACACGCTACAGCCGCTCGTAATAGCTGGCTGTTTAGTTGCGAGTGCGACGCGACATCCCATTAAGATAGAGGGTTTTGGGATTTGTTCCTAGTCTTACATTTACCTTTCATATTCGTCGTATCCATCGTTGGCATGCTGTTGGCTGTAGTCAAAATTTTCGTAATAATAATTGTTTTTTTTACCATCATTATCATCATCATTATCATTTGTTTTTTTATCATCGTTATTGTATTTATGGTAGGTACATTTAATTACGGTTAATTTAATTGAATGTGACTAACGTGAACGTCGTGAACGTGTGATTTAGGTACGTTACATAATTGGACCATAATATTGTGCGATCAAAGGTACTTAAGGGCTCTTTCAAACAGGCGCGACACGCGACGCGACACAAAGACACCGCGCGTCGCGCGACGCGCGGTGTCTTTGTGTCGCGTCGCGTGTCGCGCCTGTTTGAAAGAGCCTTAAAACGGTACCCTAATTGCGTAACTTATTTTCGTAAATAATTATGCGTAATCTGGGTAGGTACTGCTTAAAGAAAGAAAGAAAGAAAGAAAGAAAGAAAAAACGTTTATTTGCGGTAAACATGACGCAAAAAAAAAAGTTTTAAATACATAAAAAAGTTTCGTAAGTCGAATATACATTAAGTATGTAAAAATAACACTGTCCAATCCGAAAGGGGCTCATAGTTACTGCAATAACATTCCCTAAAAGGAATAAAAATCGAATTATTATTGAAAATAAAAAGTTATTGCTGTTTAAAAATCACATTTTTAATAGGTACCAAAATTACCTCAAATTCATAAAAAAAATAGCAAATGTTCAACATGGGTCCTAAGTTACGACTTGTAGACACCCGGTAAATGATGCAGCTGTCTGCCCGCGCCCCTTGTAATAATTACCCGGTAAAATTCACAGGAAAAAAATAACTTTTTTTTTCGGTTTTCCTGAAAATTATCACATAAATAGACTTTCAGTACAATACCTAACAACATCCTCACGGATCGACCAGGGTTTTTTTACATGTTGTTTTTACAGGGTTATTGGTTATACGTCGGCAATCCGTGAAGGGGATATAGGAGAGGTCACTTGCAACCATATTACCCGTGATGCTAATGTCAACCATTTTCTAGTAATTTGACTAGGTATATTTTTATTTTTGTGAATGAAGTAAAATTATAAAATGTACCCATTATCCCTGACATACCTACAGGGTTAATGGATATACGTTACCATTTTTCAAGTAATTTAACATTTTATATTTTAAAATATATGAAATATATAAAAATGTAAAATAACCCTGAAATACCGGGTTAGTGGTTATACTTCGACAATATTCGCGTAATTTGACATTTTATATTTTAACTTCACACATCTTAAAATATAAAATGTCAAATTACTCGAATTGGCATAGGGGTCATATGCCAATGTCAACCATTTTCGAGTAATTTGACATTTTATATTTTAAGGGTTTTAAGTTTATTGGTTACAAATGACCTCTCCGTCGTCATACCCTTAACGGATTGCCGACGTATAACCAATAACCCTGTATGTATAGATTGTTGATGAACGCGAAACGTGCACGGTTGTACAGTCGGCCACACATCAAGTTAGACACCCTATGTACCCATAACTCCGTTACCAGCAATACAGAGAATTGTAGGACTGAGTATCGTGGCATCGACCAAAAAAAGTGCATCTGTCTACGCAAGATGCATTTTTTTTGCCAAAGATTTTTGTTAGTTTCGCTCATGTTCAATGTTTTATGATTTATCTATGCCAGTCAGTTTCCAAATCGGCCGGCGCTATTTTTTTCAAGGACAATGTTTTTTTTTTTAAATATTCCGTGTTGTTTATAAACTTAGTTACTTTACGATTGCTTAGCTAAAACAATGGATAATCAGTGATTAGCGAGATTTGTTTAAATAAGACTGTGAGCCTATGTTCGCACGGACGTAATAAAATCGCCGCGATTTTATTAGTGAGTGATATGCTTGTAATATGTATTTGATAGATAACATTTAGTAATGGCCTGAGGCTCACCACCACTAGAGAAGGATATTGCGAGACAGAACGCAATGAAAAACACTAGAGGAGGCCTATGCCAAGAGAAAAACCTCAACACTGTCATAATATGAAATGTTAACTTCGATATTCAGAATAAAGGGCTTATTATTATTTAGTAACTAGCTGCACCCCGCGGTTTCACCCGCATAAGTCTCGATCTCGTAAAAATATCGGGATAAAAAGTATCCTATGTCCTTCTCCGGGTCAAGGTCTATCTATATCCCAAATTTCATCCAAATCCGTTCAGCCGTTTTAGCGTGATGTCGTGACCAAGGGAAATAGGGATTCATTTTTATATATATAGATTACTCAAGAGACTTATTGCATCCAAGACAATGGCTACCATTTTGAACATCTTTTTTTACAAGGCTGCGCCGACCGGCGGCCGCGCAAAAATAGGTAATTAGTTAATTGTTTCTCATTAGATAACTTTTGTAAGGTATTTATTTTACATTTCGCGCCAGCGCGCCGTTCGTTGACTGGTTTGACCGCGCTAGATAACGATAATAATAAATTATAAACTTGCCCTTAAGCCCAAGTTCGCACAAAATATAGGTTAAAAATATAGGTATCTGAATAGAATAGGACTTACTAATGTTTTTATCAGTAATTAAGCTTTATTTGCCAATAAGAGGTAAATGTTGTATGTAATTTGTTAAGTATGTGTGTTTTATTGTCATAATTTAATTAAAATAAAGAGCTGATTTTTTAAATGTTGTTTTATATTTTAACCTAACTATGAAAAATAAAGCAAGTAGGTAATCAATGTTGACCCATTTGGAAACAATCCTATGGGTTCAAATTACCCCTAATCGATTCAGTAGTTTTGCTGTGAAAGTAAATCAAACAGTTACAGGCAAACAAACATACGTTTTAATAATAGTTTGGTTTTTTCCCTAGGGAATGAAATATTTTCCGGGCTTCCAACTATGTATGTGCAAAATCTAGTTGAAGCAGGTATTTATTGCTTCATTGTGTCGTTAAGAAGGGGGCAAAAAGTAAAAAAAAAAAAGATAAATAAATATTAAGTAATATTTTTTTATTTTATTATATTATTATAAACCAGGAGTAGAGACGACTTTTAAAAAAAGGGAAACATATAACGTTAAACGTAAACAATCTTTAATTAAATGACAATTTAAATGAAATTAAAATTATAACAAATCAACAAAAATGTAAACGCCTAATACGTTCAGCACGCTCAAATGCCACAAGAAAAGTGAGTCTCCGCCGCTCGGAACGCGCCGCAGGCGCTATCGCCCCTCCAGCCGGTCTCGCCACCGTCAGGCGATCCTACGACATCATGACGTGCCACTAAGCCCCGCCTCCTGACCGTTTATTTCTAACAATATATAATAATTGATAATAACTAACGGATGAATTGGTGCACATTCATAGGCGCAGCACAAATCGAAAAAACACCTCATATTATTATAACTGAACGCAACAAGCACAACTTGTTTACAAAATAATATACTTACTTGATACGCATCTATTGTTATAGCGCCGTATGTTGGTGGCAGCGGCACGTGCCTCGCGCTCCCGCAATCGACGTAGTATAGTGGGATGAAATAATAAAACATATCGCACCGTCTCGCACGATTCGCAGCGTTCAACTTCTAATCGTCCCAAGTCCAAATAGTCTCGTGGATGTGTAGCGGTGTGTACAACCAAAGATCGATTTCCATAATAAAATACGCGGTAATAATATATTAAAAAGTAACCCTTAAGTACCCTAATGGTCCCAATTTAATATTTAAAATTATCAATATTATCTTATTCGAAAGCAACTAGGTTTTAATACAATGATAAATGATTTTGTTGATCAATTTAATGATTTTTTTTCAACATTTATACCTTTTTTTTTTTTCACGTTTTATACCCGTTTTTTTTCTATAAGATATGAATTATAATTTTTCTCGTGCGGATGTAATTTTTTGATGTGTAACATCTTTCCACTCGCTTTCCTGCAATCTGTGGGAGCGATTTCGTGAAAAGGGACGGAAGTGTGTAATAGGAAGCCGGGGAGGGGCGTGCTAATTGACTTGACCAATGCGGGCGCGCACGGTTCTAGAGTTAGCTGTCAGAAACGACCTTAACGAGGCCCCTTTTCGGACCCCTTGCGTTTAAACCCCGATTTCTCGCTATTCTACTATTTATGAACCCTATATAAAACTGATAACTGTATAACTGTTTCGTAATATGTATGTAATTCCTATTCGTTCTTGTAAGACTTATAAGAGTTGGGTTTACGACCATATTTACACTAAAAACAAGTTTTTCACCCATATTTTCAACGGTTTTACATACTTTGAAATTAGATACTTTGAAATCATGTCCATTGTCTCTGCTCTTCCCCAAACTGAACAAAAATAACTGCCTTCAATAAAAAATTGCATTACTTACTCAGTTTTAATAAAATTTAAAGAAAATTATCTTCGTTACAAAAAATCGATTCAAATAATACCTGGATATTTCACGGCGAAGCAGCGCTGGGTCCGCGTCGTGAAGTGTCGCGCGCCGCGAGGCATCTCTAGGCGCAGCGCGGCGTAGCGCGACACCGCGGGATATTTTAGAATTGTCTCAATTCAATGTGTACCGTAAAACCGTACAACTTTGCCCAGATTTGTTACGATTTTTTATTTCACTTTTTTTTTAAAATAATTTTACTTTGAATTTGTGATTGTGTTACAAACATTGATAAATGTAGTGTTCTTGGCATAGAATATATGATAATATTAAAACAATGAATGTTTATGTGCTAAAACCCAATTTGGACAGCGCAGCGGGCCAAATTTAAAGTACTTTTTACAAGTTTGCCCATTTTGCAGACACGTCCGTAACTTCGGTATTTTCTACCTTAAGAACATAAGATTTAGGGATAATTCTAGACAAATTATCAATTTATTATAGGACCTTAATACTAAACGTTTAAACGTTCATATTACTTATCAAATTTGAGTGGGCAAAGTTGCAACATTTTTTTTAGAATTTCTCATTCAAATAAAACGAAGCACTAGGGTTTTCACATTTTTATTACCCGACTGCTATCGAGGGGTTATGTTTTTGTTAATCAGTACGGTGTACCCAGGTACCACAGAGTACTTGCAGGTACGTTACGATCACAGAGTACTTTTTAATATAGGGTTACGATCACGTAGCTCGCTCTTACACATGTATCTAAAATATTTGATGAATCATAAAATTAGCAGTAGGTATTTTAAAGAAAATAACCTACTAGCTTTAAAATAAACAATTTAATATTAATATTAACTCTTAATATACATAATAGGAACATTGACTTTATAGACTCATACAAGTGAAATAAATCTATATTCAAAATAAAGCTTTCAAAAACAAACGGTATAGGTGATACTATAGATTAACAGCAATTAGCAAAGACTTGCTAATCGCAGTAATAGAAACATTTTTTTAGGCTCATCAAAATTAAATTAAATATAACTTAATTTTTATTTGGTCTGAGAACTTAATTTATCTTTTCCAACCGCTTGTAGTTATAATATAGAAGTGATACGAAACCTGCATTATACCTGGGATTGGACTGTGTTTCAAAACTATATAGTACAGGTCTATGTTTTCAATGACTTCTTTTTCAACCAGCTGTAGGTAATCAACATTATATTTTTATGATAGCTGTGATACAATAACAAATAACATAAACAATGCAATGTTTAAAAAATAAAACAAACTAGTAAAAAAATCAACAATAATCATCGAGGTACTTCTTGTTAATTATTCTTTAACAATGGGGAAACAATTTCCTGAAATTAGCTTCACGTGCTATATAAATTAAAACATAAATAATCTCTTCTGTCTCTCTTTCTTGGTTAGTCTCTATTTTTTCCTCCTCAGTATTTTTTCTTACAGATGGCTTTTTCGTGCTGTTAGTTGACTATTTATTGTCGAGATATCGTCACCACATACTGACTTTCCGGGTACGGTGCGTAATTTCTTAGTTCTTTTCACTTGCATTGGCTTAGGAGCCCTTGATTCTTTGAGATAATCCAATAGTCTTATCAATTCCATATTCTAAATCATCGAAATACTCAGGGATTCTCTTAAAAACATTTCGTGGATTTACAGGCCATATTCCTGTGGCTCTGAAGCCACTTATTATGTTTTTGCTTTCCTTGTGTTTCATATTTTCTAGTAATTGAAGAAGAATTGAAGTGCCTGGATTGTCGGACAAGTTAGTCTCGTCGTAGTTCAGTATGTTCATCGGTGGTACGTCATTTAGCGTTTCACTTAAATTAGCATAAAATTGCTCCATTTCTTCTAATCCTTTCTCAAAATCCTTCCAACCACGTATCACTGGGTAATTTGCCATCGAACAAATCAGTCCGTGAATTTTTTTCGACATATTTATGGACTAAAATTTTTACATCCATTTCCGTCATGGGACTGCCGTAATCTGCTGAAGCTAACAACACGTTTACCAGTTTTTCTTCCTCTTCGTCAATGAGTTTCTTTTGTCCTCCAGCTGGTTTCAAGTGATTTTGTTCAACATCGTCCGTCGAGGGATCCCGAACCTCTTTTCTGCCTCCCGACTTGACATCCTGTTCTTTTCTACCATGTCAACCGCTAATTCTAACATTTCCTCTGGATAATTTCTGTATGCTCTCGATCCTAATATTCTTTCTTTTTTTCTTGTGTTTTTATTCATCCTGAAATAAATGAGAAAGAAATCACCTCTGCAAGATCAACAAATACACTTTACCAAAACAAGGTGATTGAGCTCCCAAGAAACCACTGCATGTGTGTTATTTTTTTCGGTTTTATTAAACCGAAAAAAAACTATTGCATCAAAAATAAATAAAGGCACATAATGCGAGACTTAATATACTGCTCAGTACTTTTAAGAGATAGCACAGTGGTACTTATTTAATATTTTTCCTATATTAGGTAAGTAGACCTATAAAACGAAAGTTTCATCGAGATCTGAGTACAAAAAAAAAAACAAAGAAACCAATCGAGAAAACAACTAAAAATGTAATAGAAGTTAACTTTGTTGCTCATATTCTTAGTCTTCTTAGTTTGCAAATACATTCAATTTAGTTTTTACAACATTTACGTTTTGTCTCATGTATTGATATTTTAATCCTTTGTAAAATCTCTCATTCTATCAATATTACTTAGGTAGTTCCGAAATGAGCTTAAAACAAAGTACCTACTTATCTCGGATCTAATTTAACAATTAGGTGATAACCCTAACGGAAATATTTTGTTAGGCAAAGTCGTAAGAACTGCTTTAGAAAAACTAATTTGAGATTGCTCACCATCATATTTTTGAATTTGAGAGAGATTTTACGTTAGATATTCGATCTTTCTCGTGTATTTATTACAAACTATCAGTGGTAAAAAACTTACTTACCTGCTGTAATCACAAATCGAGTTTAAAAAAAGTTTTTCACACGACTTTCGGCCTTCAAAATACACCACCAGCTTCGACATAGTTTGACAGCCGACTGAAGTGACTATATCGTAAAATCAGTTACGTAGTGTTGCCAGAGACATATTCAAATTTCTTTCATAGAATAAATAACAAACGCAACAAAAATATGTTGCCGGTTTTTTTAATATTTGTGAAAAGTACCTTGCTAGGCAAATTCAGGTTAGTTGGGCAATCTTGTAAGATTTTACGTATCTTTTTGTGTAGTAAATAAAGTTATATTTTTTATCACTATCTTCTAAAGTGCACGCAGCGTCGCTTCGCGTCACGTCTTGGTGTAAATTAAATCTAAGACTCGTTTTTTTATATTTAACAAAATAAATAAACATGTTATACAGTGAAATGTGTTTAATTACGCTGTAAAGTATAATATCGGACGTCTGCATATTGTTAAACATGATTGTTTAAATACACTCTATGACATTAAACTAACACGTGACAAATTTTGTTTTTAATGTCCCTCGGTAAACTTCGTGTTTCGTCAGTTGTCGGAAATATATAGAGAAAATATAAATACTCACTCAACCCTCAACTCTTGCGGAGCCCTATCAACGAAGCTTGTCTTTGCTGATAGGGCTCCGCAATATTGAGGGTCTAAACAATATTAAACAAGACCTTTTTTAATTTTCCTTTTTTTTTGCTTGATTTTTTATCATATTTCCAAAACAAAAATTGTGTTTTGCTTGTCTCTTTTTAAAACTAACTGGCTTGAAAACTCGTGTACCTTCGGTACCTAACAATCAAATTTGGCCAGTTGCTCTATAATACGCTTTGTTGAGTTGTTCAAGAAATATAAATATAAAGATTGTAATAGGTCCCAGTTTCGCGTAGGTCGGTATCAAACCGCTCCACAATGCGAGTACACCTTCATTCTTGATAACTGTGGTTAGTACTTGGAATTGGCCTGTTCCTTTCTCGGAGTTTTGAACTCTGAAACAGGCAGGTTAAATAGTAGGTACATAATGCGTTCGTGTGAAACATTTTTTTTTGTGTAAACGTCACAGACACAGAAGTAATGGGTAAGTATCGTAATCTAAATACGATAAAACAAAAAAAACCGGCCAAGTGCAAGTCGGACAACAGAAAGTGTTAAAATCGAGAAAAATCACGAAAAAAAATACGATTCTTATATAGTTAAGAAAAGTTAATAATTAAAATCCCTTTAATTATTAACTTTATTATTTGTTTAACTTTACTAATTTTTAACTTTATTAATTTTTATTATTTGTTAATAGAGCGGCAATAGGAATACAATCTGTGAAAATTTCAAATGTCTAAAAGTTCTTTTTTTTTTAATCCCAGAGACTTATTTGACATTTCAAGTGATTGTCGTTTGTTTTTTCCATAGACATTTAATAAGTATGGACTGGAAATACCTACAAAAAAAAAAGGTGCATACCTACAACTCAAAATGTCGCATAAAATGGCTGCCAATGCTAGGGTTGTGTCATTCAGGGAACATGGTGTTACTATTTCGAGTATCGATACTAGTACGTAATAGTATAACGAATCTTACTAGATATCACGGTTGAATCATATTTAAAAAAATATTAGCTAATAGTCCGTTGTAACAGAAAAAAACGAGTATTGACAATTTATCACTTCCCAAACAATTTTCCGCATAATTACAATTTCATTTATAGAATTATTACTTAGCAAATAAAGTTTTCACAAATATTTGTAACGCAAACCTAATGTTTGGCAAGTGAACGTTTAAACAAAGTCAAATATTTAGTATCGAGTGATCATGCAAGTCTTATGCCTGTTTTCACCTTCACTAAGTGACACTTAAATGAATCCCTAATAAAAGTTCACTGTTGGATTTTCAACGGTAGACTCAGCGCTGAGAGTTGAAAATCCAACAGTTTTATTGCAGTTTTATTTAGGTATTCATTTAAGTGTCACTTAGCTGTCGGTGAAAACGGGCATTAGTGAATTAAATTTTTAACCATTTTATCATAAATGAACATTCGGAATAATACACATCCTTACATATAAAACAAAGTCCACCGCCGCGTCTGTCTGTTTTTCTGTCTGTCTGAACGCGAAAAATTCAAAAACTACTAAACGGATTTTCAATCAATTTTCACTAATGGACGGAGTGATTCATGCGGAAGGTTTTAGTGTATAATTCATTAAAGTTTTGTGTAAATTGGCTGAAATTTGACGATTATTGTTGAAGATGTCGGATAAAATCATGCGGACTGGGATCTTTATTAGCGTGCGCCGCGGAAATCATAAAAGTTACATAAAATGTATGTTCAACAGTATTGTTCATCTTAAAAACTTCAACAAAAAAATCGTATACACTACATAAAACTCTGCGGAACGGTCTCTCGGTGCTATGAACCAAAGAGTACAGTTTGCTGTAAACCACGGGCCGGACCTAGCAATATCATTTCAGCGCAGCGAAGGAACTAGTATCAGAAACTATTACGGAAACGGTACAACACTATTCCACCATGATATATCATTGTAAACAAACGAATGAAATTATGAAATAATAAAAAGGTCTGTTGGACGGAAATAAACCCATATATTAAAATTTAAGCCGTATTTAATGATCACCTAGCAATTTTTTCATCGAAAGTTTATCACTTTATCTACTATTGCATGAAAACCGGCTACTAACCTGTGCAAAGATAATTGAGGTTGATTTTCCTTCTTTCTTGCACCACACTTCACAATACAACACACAGGCATGTTGAACTGGTGTTTTCCAACGTATATATGTAGTTTTAAAGGAAAACTCCACGTAATTTTCTCACAAATCTCAATAAAACAAAAAGTAAACAACCACTTGACAGCAGAACTACCATGAACTTGTCGCATATTATGGCGGATATGGCACTTACCTACAACTGTTACTACGTCTCAACAAAATGTTGCCATTATGAGGAACAACTGAAATATTGTTGTCTCTTTTATCAAATACGATTACCACATTAGAAAGAGTGAAATAAAACGATATTTCACATTCTAGTTCGTTTTTCACCCATATTTGTATAAGCAAACTTATGTATAGAATATCGCGGCGCCTCCGTGTTTTTACTATCTCAATGTTTTTTTCAATTTGGACTTTGACATTTGCTCCTGTCAAATTAGTCTCTGGGATTAAAAAACGAACTGTACCAATAATCTACCTTCAGTCAGCTGAAAGACAGACTGACGGACGGACGGACAGCGGAGGCTTAGTACCTAAGAAGGTTCAGTTTGGCAACCTTCGCGAAGGTTCCGGAACCCTTAAAAGTTTAAAACTATTCTAAACACAACCTTTTTGTGATATCTTTCTTTTGATTTTGACAGACTGCCCCCTTCCGTCCGTTCAAGACTTTGTAGGACTGTATTTATTTGGTTTCAACAATAAATCCCATAGTAATCTCTATAAACCTTTCTTTTTCTGCCCGAATATCCAACGTGGTAGCAGAGCGTGGTTTATAACACTCGAAAAGCCTCCTATTTTGGATAGATTGACGAAGAAAAAACCGGTAACTACTTAGTAGTATCACGCCCCCGCAAACATTGTAAAATGGCTTCTTCATCACAATACATAAATTCCATTGAGAAACTCAAGGGGTCAGAAAATTATTCTACTTATTAGTTCTCCGTTGTTCTTAGAAGAACAACGGGAATTTGTTGAGAATGATGTGAACAGTGTAAACAAAAAAAGACGGAAAAGGCGTTGGTTCGAATTGCCCTGTCAGTTCAACCAGCAGTAAATCCATACATTCACTCGGCAAAAACTGCTTACGAAGTATGGAATAACCTGAAGAAGGCGTACGAAGGTCGCGGATTGTGTAGAAGACTCGGTCTTCTCAGAAGTTAGTTTGTCACAAAATTATGTGATAGCAGCTCGATGGAGGATTACCTCAACAAAATTAAGCCTCACATCAGTTTAGTGAAACTGAGTCAACACTAGATGATGAATTCGTAACTTTATAATGTTGAGTGGTCTAACTGAAGACTTAATCCACTGATTATGGCCATTGAAAATACTGGTACAGAAGTATGTACTGAAATTGTCTCCGTCAAACTATTGGAAGAGACACGGAGTCGAGAGGACAAGCAGGATAGTATACCCGCGCTGATCACCTTCCGCGTGACGCGTCAAATGTTCCACGTCAAATGTTTCAAGTGGAAGCGTATTCGCCATTTCTTGAAGAATTGTCTCGATAAACAAACTGCAGGACAACCTGCAGCAGAAAAGGACAAACAGAGTCACAGTCATGGTCGAGATAGGAAAAAGCCGAAGACTAAACCAAAGGACAAGGCTCTTGTCACTGCTCTTTCTGTAAAGGTGAACAGTGATGTGTGGTATATAGACTCTGGAGCCACAAACTATATGTGCAATTATGAAAAACGAATAGTAAACAACAGTTCTAATACAACTGTTGAAGTGAGTATTGCAAATGGAGAAAAAATATTAACTGCTGGAATAGATAAATCTTGACCATTTAAGAATTTTTGGTTGTTTTGCATATGTCATGGTGAAAAATAGAAACTTTGTGTAAAAAGTAAACCATACATATTTGTGGGATATAATGAAGACACTAAATGATATAGACTCATTAATCCAGATAATCCTAAGAATTGTTTCAATTCTCGTGATGTTGTTTTCATAGAAAATAAATTTTAGAAGAAATGTCACATGATGAAAAAGGTGATCAACAACTGCTTGGTGATCTTAGTTTGAATCAAAATGTAATTCAACCATCGGAATCACCCAATGTGAGTTCTGATATATCTGTTGACATAAGAATATCACAGAGTACTGAACCAAGAATAAGCACAATCACAATAGATGATTCCGACAGTGAAAGAACGAGTGATGAATCAGATGATCGCTTGGATCCAACTTACCTTCCAGAAGAAGATTCTGAAACACAGTCTCCAGAAGACTGTAACTATGATGATGCTTCTGAGACTCATCTCATGACCACTTCGTGACTATAATGTAATACAATGATCCTGATGAACCTCAAACTGCGGCCGAGGCATTAAATGGACCAGAATCAGATAGTTGGCGTAAGGTGATGACTGATGAGAATAATTATTTTATAAAAAATAAAGTTTGGGCTCTGACAGAACAAGAACAAGATCTTAAGCCTGTGTCGTGCAAGTGGATATTTAAGAAAAACATATGAAGTAAATGGTAAGTTGTTGAAATATAAAGCTCGTTTATTAGCCAGGGGTTATTAGCCAATGCCCGGGTGTCACCACTGTGTGGATCGCACCGCGGTCTTGCGGACGGTGAGCAATGGGTAGCTCGCCGTCCGATAAAGACCAGGCCAGGGTCGACGGCGCGTTGTGTTCCACGCGCGCCTCAAAGAGATGTCAGCAGAACTGACGGGGTCCGCTAGGGCCCATGTCGGGTTGCGAAGAAGTCCGAAAGGGATATCGTGGTCTCGACAACATGGCAACTGAAGGAACAGTAAGAATCTGACACGCCCTCTCGCTCCGCCCAGAGCGGGAGAAGTTATTTGATAATTTCCCAGCCAAAAAAAAGGGGTTATACCCAAAAATATGGTGTTGATTATGTAGAAATGTTTTTCCCTGTCGTGAGATACTCCACAGTAAGGTTACTGATCGCTTTAGCAGCAGAATATGTCATGAATATTGAGCACTTAAATTTTAAAACGGCATTTCTGAATACAGACCTGGAAGAAACGGATTTCATACAGCAACCACAGGGCACAAGAAAGCTGTTTATGGCCGTAAACAGGTATCAAAATCTTGGTACGTTATATACATATAACAAGGTATTATAGGATAAGTTGAACTTCTGTCGCTTAACTTCTGTACCATGTGTTTACTATAGGTATGAAAACCAATCGATGATACTCATAGCACTTTATGTCGATATTTGATCATATTTTGTTCTCCGACATTACAATTAAAAGACAAAATTGAAGCGGAATTGCAGCAAGAATTTGATAGCAGGGATCTAGGGCCAGCCCAACAGATTCTTGGTATGAAGCTGTCTAGAAAAGGTAATGAAATCTCTCTTAATCAGTCGAACTATATTCTAAAATTGCTGAAGACGTTTCGGATGGAGGATTGTAAACCTTCAGGAACACCAATTCAGGAACACCAACTCGTCCGAAGTTACCCAAAGAAACTCAAAAGGACTACAGAGGTTTGGTAGGGTCGCTCTCGCTTATGCACAAACACGGCTACACATCAAGCTATACATTTCTAGTATAGGCTGACCTCGCATTGTTCGGAAATCCTGTGCAATGCGAGATCAGCATAAACTGGAAACGTATGGCTTGATGTGTAGCCGTGTGTACATAGCAGTTTGTACGAGACTATGCAACACAAAGTGATTTTCTCAACTCATACTTCAAGTAACTACAATACCTACTTACTAGAGGTAATTGACCAAAAAAAAAAACATCTGATTTTTTTTAGTTTAGATATCGATTTCAATTAAGTATGCAGAGTTTCGCTAACTATTTTAATTTGATCCTGTATATTCTTCGTGCAAAAATATGCTAAAAGTGCGATAATGAGCATTTTATACCTTGTTTTTACGATGTCCATAGGTAGCGAAGCAACTGTGGTGATCATTCCAGCGATCATGGCGGATACCGAGTGCAGCAATAAGCCATCTCCGAAAGTCGATAGCAGCATTTCTCGCGCCTAGAATTGATTTGTTTATTTATTTATTCGCGAGGCAACTACAACAGCATTGCTATTCTGTGAAAATGTCACCATTTTTGACGCAAGTGATAATTATCCAATAAGCACATGAATCCGAAAAGTCAGAGGTGCGTCCCTCCCCATTTTACCCGATGCTAGGGATTGAGCCTTTCAAGCACACTTTACCTAAGTTTTCATGGTGACATTTTTACAGAATAGGTAGGTAACAAATCACAGTATACCCTAAGTAACAATCACAGTGGTGCCGATTCTCTTGTTACAAATGCCTCTAAACTTGACTAAAAAAAAAAAACAAAAATTTTGTTTATTCCTGTCAAACGACGACAATTTCCCATTCGGAAATAGAATAAAGTGACACAACTTAACTATATTTTAGTTTAACAGCACTAAGATGGCACCGAGTTATTAATTTTGTGATAATCGTAATTTTGATATTCTGAATTTGACGTTTTTCACCAAAAATGTTAATTGTCTAACTGTTACTAAACCTGACTATTTTTAATCGCGATTAAACAGGTGTGGAATAAAATTAGTTGTCATGAACTGAAATTCACACCAACACCTCGACTTCAGGTGCAAAAACAGTACTGTATCTTTTTTCTTTTCTTTTGCTTATATCTCGCAAATGGTGTGCTATCACAAAAATAATTAAAATTTTGATCTTCTTAATAAAACTCGTAAACCCCTAAAACTCAACATGTAGGTAATAATTTTTCATATCTGCCGCAACTGCGCGCCTCCGGCTCTAAAAAAATTCACGGAGTAGGGCAAATAAGTACAACATGGAGTCGCGATTGTGCAATTCGATTTTAGTTGCGTCAAAAATATTTTTATATTAAGAGAATTTATATTGCAGAATAGTTTTTAGATTCTCATAGCCAAAAGTAAGGAATAGTGTACAAGAAATCGGCATCCCTACGTAACAATCACAGTATATCCCTACCTAAACGTTCTCTTATTAGGTTTCGACCTGATTATGACCCAAAGCGTAATCTCGCAACATGACAAGTAATAATAAATCATGACTACAGTAAAAAGTTTAGTTCACAATATTACAGCTACAAGGTCTGCGCGTTTGCCCTCCGACATACTCGGTTGAAGCTTCTAGCTTTAACCAAGTTTTTTAAACATTGCGTACATAATATACAATCAATCTACTCCGTCCATTGCTGAGGCCTCTCCGAGGGTTATCTGGTTTTCCGCTTTCCGTATCTGTAGTAAATATAGGGATTGCAATCTCAAGCCCTTTATCGAGATTCAACCTCGTGGAGAGGCAATCTCGTTGTTGACCATATTCGTCGAGATCTCGAATGAGATTTCGAGACAGTGCGCGCGTCTTAGCATTAGCACGCTATACTTCTTGAGAAGCATTTTTCAACATAATAATTAACGAATTTATAGTGTGTGTGTGCGTGCGCGCGCGCGCGCGTGCGTGTGTGTGTGTGTATGTGTGTGTATGGGAACTTGGGGGAGGCCTGTGCCCAGCAGAGGGACAGTATAAGCATTTTTTTTGTGTGTGTTGTATAATGCGATCCAAATAAGATTAAGAATAGGAACGTCCATAACCTCGATCCGTCAACTGTATCTAGAAAAGTACGGCTTGCAAATAAAGGGGATGGACAACGATCCCATATTAGGTTGGCCCAGAAATGAACACAAATAAAACAAAATGAAGAAATGAAAAAAAAAAAGAACAATATTGATGATAATGAATGAAGTTCTATTAGTGTTTCATAGCCTTCCGTTCTTCGTAAAACTTTATGAAGGAACATAAGACCCTTTTCAAATCTGATGACTTCATAAAATAAATTCAATCCTGTCACAATCATGGAGTAATCCACAGTCTTCCAGCAGATTGAATATTACTCAAATCTAATGACTGTATTCCAAATGATTATAGTGTTATCACTGCGGGGATACGGGCCTCCTCTCTGTGAGAGGGAGTGGGCTGCTGTAATCTACGACGCGGGCCTAGTGCGAGTTGGAGATGTCACTTAATTATGTCTTAATTTTTTTGGTTCTAGGATATGCCGGTTTCCTTCATGTTTTCCTTCACCATTTTTAAGAGCAGGGGTGATGAATTTATTTACACAAAAAAATAATAATATAATAGTTCCGCAAGGTCACGCCTGAATCAATTAACTATATTTACACAAAGTAAAGCGCCTGCCTGGGTTCGAAACTACGACCTACAACTCGGTTAATTCGGGACCGATAATACTGGGCCACCCACTGCTCTCTACAGTATTCATTGCGTAATTTACGAATATAGAAAGTGTGTTCTTCCATTAGGATGCTGATCTCACCTTCCTTCTGCAATATTAACCTTGTGGTCCTATAAAAAAACACTAACCTGTGCATAGGAGCCAAGTTGTGCGCCATTAACGACCATAGCTCTTGTGACCGTGGCGACTGCGCCCCTCCATAATGTCGTTACACCTTCTTCGCGCGTAATCCTGTAAAAACCAAGGAACACGAGATAGGTTCAAGCACTAATTTTACCACCTATCTTAATTGATAACTGTCCCATTGGTGTCGCAAGCCCGACTGCTGAGCGTGGAGCCCTCTGTTCGATTCCCGGGTCAGGAAAAGTGTCATTAAGTTTTTCCATTAGTATGGGTGGAAGTTATTGGTGTGACATCCCCGTGACTCGGAGAGCACGTACAGCCGTTGACCCTGCGCCTGATCTCTACCCGGTCGTGTCGTATTGCCGTCCCGTCGGACTTAAAGGAATACAGTGCACCTTTGCTATCGCACACTATTGTGCACCGTAATATCTCCTGCGTAATTGGCTCATCTTTGTTGAGATTGGCCGCCTTGGCAGAAATTCGGTCGGTAGGTTATATTAATATTGGTATCACGAAATGTCAAGTAAAGGCATTTGCGGAATTAAGTCCATCTTATGTACCATTATTGAAGGCAATAAAAAAACATTGATGTGCTTTTAACGTACCTACTGTTATATACAGGGTGACTTGTAATTTGACGTACTCCATCCGACGTAGTAGTGTGACCCATTTGCAACAATTTAGCACCCCATAAAGCTTAGGCGAAAATTCATGGGTTCCGCGAATACCCAATTTTTATGTATTTTTGAAAATTTCCAAGAATTCGTCGCTAAATATCACTTTTCTTCAAACTCTCAAATTGAATGGCCCTCATCGCTATCCCATTGGGTAGGTACCGTAAGGTATTATGCAATAACCAACCTTACGTTGTGTAGGCCGTTAAGAAAACAGCTCTACATTCTAACTCTCGAGACAGTTTATATTTAAATAGGATTTGAATGTGATTTTGTTTGATAAAAAGACTCCCTCGCAGGCTGTCAAGCCGGCAATTATAAAAGATATTAATGTAAAACGTAGGTCGGTTTCGCAGGAATAAATATCATATGCTTGACCTATAAAGTGTTTTATTCGTCCCGGTACACGTAGCCATGCGAAGTGTACTTAAGACATTAATGCCCGTTTTCACCTTCACTAAGTGACACACAAAAAGTATGTGTGTGTCACTTAGTGAAGGTGTGTGTAGTAGGTGTGTTTCTATATGTGTGTTAATAAGTGCATTGTTGGATTTTCTGAGCGTTGAAAATCCAACTGTGCACTTTTATTTAGGGATTCATTTAAGTGTCACTTAGTTGTCGGTGAAAACGGGCATAACAAACCTTTCGATGTAACAAAATTTTCTAAAACATCAAACGGTTGAAAGTTAAAGGAAATAGTTTCTTAATCATCTTATCATCTACTTACATGAACTTTGATACCAGTTATCTTAAAATTTTACTATAGCTTTAAGGGTACAAATTACGGAAAAGACATCTTCATTTAATCAGCTATATTACGAAGTACACAAGTAAAAAAATATATTAAGAGGTGCCGATGAAACAGTTGATAATGCTGGCAATGGTCGAATTTACGAATAGTTGAAATATTAAAAAATTGTGTGATTAACTGGTTTATGCCATCCCACTATTTTCTAACCTCCTAGCAAACCATCACAAACTAAGCGACACGTGAACACTGACCAGCGAGTAGATCGTGAGTCATGTTAAAAACTCAAGTCGCTCCCCGACTTGTGACCCAGTCACAATGACCTTGGTGCCTAGCGTGTTATGAATTGCTAGAAGATTAAAAAGTAGTGGGATGGCATAAACAAGAGAACCAAATTTTCAAAAATACATTAAAATTGGGATTTCTCGAATCTCATGAATTTTCGTCGCCTAGGCTTAATGGGGTGCTTAATTGTTGCAAATGGGTCACACTACCACGTCCTGGAAGGAATACGACAAATTACAAGTCACCCTGTATGCAATAGGATATTTGACCAAAAACCAAAATTACTACCTGCCAAGAGCATTGAACACATTAGTATAGTTCCTTCGCTTCTCCGGTGGTAGCCTGCCGTCGGCGGTCATCCGGATGAGCGCGACTTCGGCCGGTGTTCCGATCCACGCGCCGAATGCCCCGGCAACCATGCCTAACACTACCTTTACCGGAAATGAAGGAACACCATATTTACTGAAACAAAAAAAAAAAACAGGGCCTCAGATAATACAGGGTCAGATTGAAGTAGTATGCGAAACTTCGCAACGTAATGGGTTTGTTAAGTACTCTTTTTTTGGGGCTACCCACCGCTGGTTTTTGTACTACTTGTAGTACGACTTGAGAAAATCAGTTTTTGTTTTATTTTATTTTATTAACATATCAATACCCATCACGGCTGCAGTTTCGCTAGTTAATTTAATTTGACCTTCTATAATAAATAATAACTTATCGCAACAACCCCAACAACCTACCTACTGGAAAATAAATGTTTTTTCTCAAACATGCTTGGAAATTCGAACATTATTTTGACAACCTTCTTCGAGATAAATCGAAATTGCTGTACTGGTAAAAAACAAGCGAGTTGGTGGCCGGCGATGTTACTATGAAAATCCATATCTGTCTTGTTTAGCGACCAAATAATACCTAATTACTATTAAAACTCGTATCGTCGTGTTTTAGTGCGTTCCATCAAATAGTTGGCCTAGTAATGCATATTTTTCACTCTGGTTCAAATGTCGCATAGAACTCGATGGTGTTAGAGATGTGTCTAGAGGAGCATCAATGGAGGCACCAGATGCTAACAAGTCCTCCCAAAATGCTCCTCTCGATTTATCCAATACGACTTCTATACTTCAATCATTATCTAACACACAATTATTGCATGGAGACATACAACCCGTCATTAATTCCGAAGCAGACCCGTTCTCCATCACATTTCATGACCAAGATTTGACAAATTTTATCGTTCCTTGTCTGACGGATTTTAATAATATTTCTAATTCAGAATATCTTAAAGACTATACGGAAAATCTAAATGAAACCACCGAAATAGTAGAATTTATAATTAATAGTGAATTGAATCCACCAACCGTAATTCCTCTTCCATGGTATGATACTCCACAAGCTGGTACATCGTTAGACATTAGAACAGAATTATTTCTAAGCGATGGACCTTCTACATCTTCTACTCCTATATTATTTATTGAAAGTAATCCAGAAATTGAAAACAATAGTTCTATGAATGTGTGTACAATCACGGAGGACGATATTCAGCCAGTTGTTAACTCAAATAAAATCGACAGCTTTCTGGGGTATCCAAAAATCGCTTCGGAAAAAAAAGCAGCCAAAGTAAAAAAACCTAATCCCATGCCGTTTGGATTAACAGGCCAACGATACAAAGCGTATGTAGAAAAGATACAAGAAGAAAAGAGATCAAAAGAAGAAGACAAAATCAATGAAAAAAAAAAGAAATTAGAGGCAAAAGAAAATGAAAAACGAAGAAAACTGGAAGAAAAAGAAAACAAAAAGAAGGATAGAGAAGAAAAGCTAAAACGCAAAGAACAGAACAAAACTGAGAAACACTTACAAACACCTAGTCCGGTAAATAAAGATAAACAAAATGATGAAATTGGAATGAATGACTTACCAGTGTCAACTAAGGATCTTCACGGAAAATATGTTATGGCCAAATTCAAAACTGATAAAAGAACACGTCACTATGTAGGCAAAGTCCTTATGGTAAACGATCAAGAAAATAAATGTAGATAGATTTTCTAAGAAAAAAAGCGGTATGTGATAACATTGTTAGTTTCGTAAAACCAAATGTACCTGATGTGTCTGAAGTAGATTTTGAAGACGTGAACGTGTATTAAGTGAGCCTGCTTATTCCAGACGTGGATTGATCTCTTTTAATAATGTAACATTTAGAGATATAGAATAAGTGAAATAATCAAAAGGATGTCTAAGGAATCCTAACGTCAATAAAGTTAAACGAATTAAGACTGTGATTAGCTTATATTTCGACTCACTTATTGTGATTTTAGTTACGTATGATTACTTGTTATTTACGCAAAGTTTCAGTACTTCGGTGAAGTTACTTTGTACCTGATTATTTAAATTGAAAACTGATTAAAGTTTAAATTTGTAAACAATACATGACCAAGAAGTTTTTAGTTACCTAGTTAATTAGGTATTAGCTAAATATTGTTTTTACTTTGTAATAAAAGATTTTAACGTGCTTGAGAGGTCTATGAATGTTTGTAGAATTAAGGTAAGATTTAGAGGTTTTGTTTTGAGAAGATTTTATTTTTATTTTTTCTATTAAGACATTGAAGATTTTTAAAGAAATGTTGATTTTTTCACCGCATTTATTGCAATAATAAGACTGTAATAGTGTAATTAATAAACGAAGAATTTTTTTCATTCACTGGTTTCATTTCGTTCATTTACTAGAAAACGCCGTTCATTCACTGGAGTTTTGGGGTATTTTCCGATTTACTGCTTATTATAATAAAACTGTGAATGTTATGTTGTAAAACGTACCGAAAAATTATTTTTGAGTATATTCTTAACACTGTAAATCAAATTTCGGCCGCTTTCATTAGTGATAACCCACAGTAAATATTTTTTAAAGTTCGCAAATTGCTTAAGTGTTCATTCACTGGTGCCATTACTATAAATTATGGGAGAATTCCACATACTAATAAAGCGATTATACAGTGTAGTGTGTAACGAAAATAAATCTCTCATAAACAGCGTAGATACCTAAATATCCCTTTTTATTCAATCTTTAAGCATTTATGTCAAAACCTAAATAAATATAAGCCTTGGCAGTGAAGAGACAGCCAGTCCCAGCACCATTTAGCTTAACCACTTTGAAGGGAACTGAATGCTTCAACACGTCATGTTGTTTTGTTGTCCATCAAGATGCTTTGCAGTTGCACGGATAATTCACTGTCTGCTCGTCTCTAAATACGTTCCAAGCGCAAAACACATTTGATGCACTGAAACATTGATACATGATTTCAATCGACTCAGCACTGAAATATTGTATTCCACCTATAAACTGACACATATCGTAAGTACAGTAGGAAAACCAAAATCGACAGTGAGTAGCAGTACTCCAACTTCATACAAACGGACGAAACGCGAGCTATACCTACGCGCCTCGATCTCGTAGTGCGCTTGGGGCGCAGACAGTCACGGCTGTACCGCAGTGTCGAACGGACGGTGTGTTGTTTTTTTAACGATAACCGCGCGATTTTTTCTCTAAAAATCAGTTAATATGACGAGTAGGAAATATTGTGCTGTTTTTGGTTGTATGAATTCGTCAATAACCCACAGACATAAGTTTTTTTAAATTACCTGGAAACTCTGAAAGGTAAGACTATAAAATAAATTTACTCACTAGTAGGTAGGTACATAATGTGTGTCTTTATGGAAAAGTATTTCCTTTTATCTCACGAAAAAAAAAGGTGTTTGGATTAATAAATAAAGCGAATAGAGTAACGGAAAGTTATTGAGACGAGTGAAATAGGTAGTTATATGCGGTTCTGAATGAATCATGATATGATAGGTACCTACCTACTTACGCTTGTGTTAAAACTTCGGTGCATGTGTGTTTTGTTAGTTTGCATAATTCAAAGTAAAGACGTGGTATTTTATTATTAATAATATTTGTTTATTATCTGTGTGTATGAATAATACTATACTATGTTTCCCAAAACAATTTTTAATTAAGCTTTATAATATAAGAATGCGGATTTATTATACTTTAAAATTTAACAATAAAGCATTTCATACGACTCAGTCAAGGCGCAAATATTTTTCAGTCGCAAATTTATAAGCCGGATTTGTTTTTCAAACAAAAACATGTTTTTTCAATTAAATCTACCAATCAAAAAACAACAAGCATTTTTATTGAACACTTCCTATTCAATATACAAAGTATATCATTTATTTATATAAAAAGGATATTTACAATCACAAAACTAAATAGAAACAGAAAGTAGGCAAATGTAATTAAAATGCTGGAGACGGGCATCCCTAACGCATGTTTACGTACCGCGCGGCTGTAGGCATTTGTTTCTATCATGCGGCCGAGTTACACTACTGTATAATAATATTACCGTAGTAGTGTTCTATGACGACAAATGAGTGAATGAGCGAGAGACACCAACAATCAGAGTTTCCAGAGAGTTGTATTTTTTTACCCAATACCTTTCGGAAAAAGTACTAAACATTACCTACAAAAGAACTTGTAAATCAAAATATATTATAACATCTTAGTAACATCATGCATATTGAAACTATAGTTATGATTATGTAACACGAGCGACCGCATGTTAACTAAAATGTCTAGAATATAATCAAAAAGATAACACTGATTAATGCAGTATAGAGGTGACCAGTCCTAACTAGTATGTGTCCTGTTTACACCACAAAATGCATTCGAGAGTATAATTAAATAAATTCAATTTAATTCAAAAGTATTTTCTATTTTCTCCATTTAACTTCTCAAATACATGTTCAGCCTTTATAACCGACTTAAAAAAAAAGGAGGAGGTTTCCGATTCGACTGTATTTTTTTATTTTTATTAACTGACTTCAAAAAAGGAGGAGGTTTCTAATTCGACTGTATTTTTTTATATTTGTTACCTCAGAACTTTCAACTGGGTGAACCGATTTTGATGATTCTTTTTTTATTTGAAAGCTGGTACTTCCCGTGTGGTCCCATTTCAATTTGGTCTAGTTCTAATAGTGGCATCCATGAGAAAACCATATGAGTCTTAAATTTGCATTAAGTATGTGCGCGACAAATGGACGAATAACTCAATATCGCGCCAACCGATTTCGATGATTTTTTTTATAGTAACTCATGTAATTTTTCTTGGAAAGCACCATTAGGTGAAGTGGAACTGATGATGAAGACCACAAATGGCCACCGGAATTACTTAATAATAAGTATTTCACGGGTTGCGATTCGATTGCTTTAATGGCTGCAATGCAATTTATGCTCGTCACAATGCATATGGAGAAGTGGAGCTGATGGTTAAGTACCAGGAGAACTCCTCAACGATTAACGTCCCTGTATCGGGAAAAGCAATATTTTGTAAAAGGTAATGAGCAGTTGAGATTAGGCTGAATAAAAATAAAAACTTTTATAAAAAAATAAAAATAAAAACAACTGACTTCCAAAAATACATTACAAAGTGAAAAATAACTTAAATTTCGGAAGTCGGTGGCAAATAACTAAAACCAAAGACACCGACTTCCGAAATTTTAGTTATTTTTCACTTTGTAGTGTTTTTTTGGAAGTCGGTTGTTTTTTTTTTTTTGTATAAAAGTTTTTATTTTTATTCAGTCTTAAAAAATGCTTTGATTTACTCTAGACTATTATCTTAAATCTAGTTTGAATAAATGAAGGATACGTAAAAATATGAATTATTTGGACATGATTAGGGCATAAATGGTCATCGTCACTTCGAACTGGCTTAGCAAATAGTGCTGTTTAAAATAAAGAAGAAACAAATGAATATATTGACTTGAGAAAAATTTTCTTTTTTCGTCATCGGTTCTGGAATTTATAATTAATTTACTTAGTTTGAATTTCCGCGTTTGAGAAAAGTACTATGGACTCACGTATGTGTGCCTCGGCTTCACCTCGTCTCACATTTTCACGATCGTCCATCAATGCTTTGCTGGCCGCGACAGTCATGTACTTTATGATCAAATTCAAATTATTATAATATGTGCGTTTTCTGTAAATCAAAGCGCTGCGGTAGCTAGGTCTTACTTCGTACCGAATGTAAACCAAAATGGAATCAATATACCATGCGTAACTGCGCAAGTAAATTGTATACAGGTTAAAATTGAAAAAAAAAGCTTTTCCCTACATTTTGACGAGCTATGCGACCATAAATGTAGGGAATGCAGATTTTTTTTTGTTCATAATGATGAGTACAATGACCGCCTAAGATGCCCATGAATTAAATTTCACCCTTTATAATGTGTAAATATGGTTGCGTCGTGATTTCTTTGATTCAATTTAAAAAATGTATTATTTTAATATCGATTTATAATATCCACTGTGGCAACACTGTCAAAGTCCATTATTAATTTAAGAAACTTCTAAATGTTTATCGTTATGGCAACTGAATTTATTGTTTTACTTTGGCAACACTTAGAAATGACGGTTAATATTGTTATTTCTGGGTGGGGTAACAGTCGTTTTAAATAGTAAAATGTAATGCATAGTTAGTCGTCGTTTGATTGTGATTTGTGACATAGTACAGTAGAGTGGATTAAAAGTATTAGCAAGACAAGAGTGTTTTATTTATAGTTTTTACTATATCTAGGTCAAGGGCATTGCGAGGTACGCAGCTGCCCCCCCCTAAAAGATGCTGGAATGCTCATACACCGTAAAGTAATATTACGTAGGTAGCTATTAGTAAACAAAACAAATTTGATTCTATTGACAGGCGAATTTTATAAGATTGCACCAATAAATCAATTCACTGGTGGATATTTTGTTTTTCATTTTTAACGCAACCTGTCCCATTGCTCATACAGCATTTACCTTAGATATATTCTTGGTTTGTCTACGCCTGCTCCCCTTAACAAAATCCTAGCTACGCCCTTGCTGTAGGTACTGTGTGTTTGAACAATACAAATAGGAATAAAAACATATTTTTTTAGTTATCCCAAAGACTAGGTAAGTAGTAACTTGATTTACAATTTACATAACATAACATCACGCCTTGTTTCCCCGAAGGGTTGGGCAGAGGTAGCAGGCACACCCACATTTCGCCAGTTATGTTTAAGTCCTATGTAATAGGGGGCGAGCCTATTGCCATCAACCGGGCACAAGCGGGCGGTGATTTACAATTTATTATTTTTAATGTGGTAAATAGATAAGTAAGTACTGCATAACTCAAAATCGAAGTTTTCTTTCGATTTTGATTGCAACAAAGCTTTGGTATTGAACGTAAATGGTTTTTACCTATCTCTTAAACGGTGCGTTCAAGAGCAAAAATAACGGCTATTTGAGAATATTATTTTGACCATCAATATTAACACCGACCGCGCCGCGCGCCCTCGAGCTATCCAAGCAAACATAGTAGATGAATGCTCGCTCGTTTAGCAAATGGTATTCAAGAAGAATGAACACTTACACTGTATGATAATCGACAAATCCGTTGAAGGCTCCAAGCCTGCCAGTGCCGTAAGTAGCCTGTCGGAGCAAGGCGGCTGATAAACCCGTGTAGAAACCCAGGAACCCTTCCTTCTTCACGATATTTTGAGCTACAGTCACTAGCGAGACGTTTTTGCCGGCAGGACCCAGGAGCTGCATTCGGGTTTTCAACAAGTCCGCTGGCTGGACTACACAAATTGCCATCATTCTGTAAATATTATTATTATTAACCCTTTAGTATCGACTGCGGGAAAAAGACTTCCCTTGACCTTCGCTTGGAAAATAATCGAGTTCGTTCCGCCATTGTCACCCAGCGAGTTCATTAAATTAGATACTAATTATAGATTATTCATACCAATTTTTTCAAGTTAATAAAACCACACAGTAAAATACTCCTGTGTAAAAATTAATACCCCTGTTCACCCTATCAGGGGTAGATTTTCAAAACACCTTGATATTCGTTTTTATTTATTTTCAGTCTTATGTATAAATACTGAGTTTCGAGTTAATCTGACCTCGCGTTAAAATTCTTCCATACAAACTTTGACACCCCCCAATCCTCCCTTAGAGGGTAGTTTATAAAAATTAAAAATGGCAAACTATCATTTACATAGATAAGTATTCGTGCCAAGTTTCAAGTTTATTAACTCAAGGAATAAGATTTTTCATCCAATCAAAATACGATCTTCTGTTTCCAATCACAGAACTTTACACAAATTGTGGTATCCTCAACGTAAGGCAACATTTCATTCTTCGAATCATTTTTCTCGAACACTTAACAACCCCTCTTACTACTATTACGAAACGACGGAAAGACATGATTTGTACTGTTCCACAAACTCAGTTTAAATACACTAAGAGATTTTTCTACTATATTGGCCCTTGCTTGTATAATAAAATTGACGCGTCCTTATATATCTATAATTTACCACACAGCAAATGCAAACTCGCCCTCCGTGCGTTTCTCCTGAATAAAACCTACGACGAGACTGAAAAGTATTTATTGTCACTTACATAAAGGTAACCTCATTTCCTATTATTCAAATGCACACACACACACTCACCCCCACACACTCGTACACACACACACACACACACACACACGCAATCACTCGACTCAGCACATCTATCCTCCCCATTCTACTTTGTTTTATTTAATTTAAATTGTAAGATTTTATCTTTTGTGTTTTGATACTGTAATCTCCAAAAAGCATAAAAACATGATTTTGTGTGATACTCAAATTGGGAGTCGAAACTGTCTCTGTAGCTAGGAGAGCAGCGATTCACCCAACAATTAATTGTAACTACACCGTGTAAATTAATGTATACTTTATAAGTCCCTCATGTATTACAAAATCTTTAATGGAGTGCAGCAAAATAGGTGTCGAGCAAACAGACCGCGTTAGAAACACCACCCTGTGCTCCATAACTCAAGTAGTTGGTGTTTGAGGAAAAACAGCCAGGCTGAAGTGGGAGTGAATGAATATACCCGGAGAGATGAGCAAAGATCGTCACTCACTGGACGCCTGAGGGAGGACATCGCCCTCGAGGTAGACCACGGCGAAAGTGGTGTGACGATCTGATAATGTTTGCACGACGAACACGGCCAGATATCGCACAAAACCGAGGATTGGAAGAAAAAAAGGGAGGCCATTGCCCAGCAGAGCTCAGCAGAGCTCTTATTGGGCAAATCTGCACCCTAATTCCGTAACACACGATCAATTCAATCATAACCGTTATTACGTTGTTGAACGGAAAAAAAATCGAGCTTATGAAGCAATGGATTAGCAATAACCTTCAAAATGATTCAGATTGTGATTCATCGTGTTCTACGCAATTAGGGTGCTGTTCTCAAAAGACATTCGCTGACCAGCTGACCGCTGTTGGTGGGCAAATTCAATTACGCCACTTTCTGAACCACAGGCTTTGGATTGAGTAGCCTTGGTTTATACCATACCTAACCCAATCTTTTAAAAGGTACCTTACCCGCTAGCGCCTCCTATGATGAAGTTCATGTATTTGGGCATTGTCAGCTTTTTTTTAGGAGGTTCTTTACTTTTACTCATTTTTTTTTGATTTTTTATTTTCTTTTTATATAAAAGTAGTTAATTAATAAAAAAAGGGTTTTTTTTGTGATATTGTAAAAAAATGACTAGTTACTTAAAAATTCATGTTTCTGAGAGTTGTCACAATTGACAATTAACTAACTTCGTCCAGCCTGAGACATTATTAGCGGAGAGGTTTCATTCAAGATTTTCTCTGTTTACCTGACTGCGCGACGCAAAGGAGGGTAATGTGTTTATTAGCCTATTAAGTAAGTATTCGTTATTGTATATTTGTTCCTTTGTGGCGCTCTGTGAGAGTCAAAATTGCGCGGGTGTTTGTTAATTAATCCAAATATCCCATTTACCAAAAAAAAAACCTAAAATGTACTATTTAGTACCTACCTATGTTTAAAAAAATTGTAACCTTATTCAGAACAAAATTGTATCAAAATTTAGGTACACCCATCATATTGACGTCAGGCTGGCGGGTGTTTATTATAGATAATTATTTATCAATAACAACAACAACAATCATCAAAAAAAAAAAAACAGCTGTTCCCTACATTTATTTTATTTTATTCAATAGGAACAACAAACAGCTACATTATGCAATATTACCCACAGAAAAATATAAATAACTTAAGTAATATTATAACCCACAGCGCTGTTCACAGATTATCTACCATTAATAAATAAAACCTTAAAGTCGCTAGAAGGTGAACTATTCACGCATGACAGTTACACAAATATTATAAAAACAGAATAAACAAGTATTATAAAAACACAACAAAAAACAATTAGTCTGAGAGTTCAAGTGTCTCATACAAAAGGCTACGAAACCTATTCAAGGAGCATGTAAATATGTCTATGTGTTCGAATGCTTCATTGTAGGTTGCTGCCATTCGCCGAACTGGTGAACGTAGACCAGTGTTAGATCGGCAGGTACCTACTGCAAAGAGTTTGCCTGCACGCACCTGCCATCTATGGACAGTTCTGGGGACTGCATAGTACAATACATTATTTAAATCTATACAGTCAAAATTGCTATTAACAATGTTATACAATGTTATTGCTTCTAATTGTTTACGTCTGTGTCTAAGTGTCAAAAGCTTGTATTTACTGAGCAACTGGTTATACTGTAGATAAGTGTTGTGACACCTGTAGTGCATTGCACGAAGAAATCTACGTTGGATGTTTTCAATCATGTCGGGTTCCAGATGGATACAGCATATTCGAGCTGGGAACGAACTAGGGTTATATATAGGCAGAGGTATGAAGAGGTCCGCTTAAAGTCATGAGTGGAGCCCTGCATGGTGGCCATTAGCGAGTGTTCACCTAGTTTTAATTAGTATAGTTGAATAACCCCTGGCTGGAGGTTTTAAGCCGTGTTTTAAGTGTAGTAGCTTAAGGCACCCACAGGAAGCCCGGCTAAGTAGTCATGATCTCAGAGGTCAACTACGAGATGCCATACCTAAAAAAAAGGGAACTCCGAAGGACGTGTTTTTTTTTTGTTGTGGCTGAGAATATTACCAATTCTTACACAATGGGTACGATATTCTAGATAGCTCTTAAATAATTTCAGCTGGGTGCCTCGGATACCTAAGGCTTCAACAGAATACAGAATAGGAATATAGTAAAAACTTAAGCGAGGTCCAGTAAGATTCCTACCGTGTGGTTATTAGATAGTCAGTCAGATAGTGCACGGCATCATCTGTTGATATTTTAACAGGGACAACAACAGTTTTTTTAGGCACTCGGGAAAAATACCTGTAGATAAAACGCGTGCCGACGCGTCGCCACGCTTAGGCGATTGGCACACTGCACCGCATCACGCAGCGTGGCGCGGGGCAGCAGATTTAACATAGTACCAGTTTGTATAGAAAACACAATCTGTTTGCGCGACGCGTTCCCGCGCGCAGATTATTTGCTATGGCTGCCCCGGACCACGCAGCGTGATGCGGTTCAGTGTGCGAATCACCTTACAGTCGCCATATTTATTTCCTGTCGTAAATTATAGGTACCTTTTTTAATATATACGCATATGCATATTACCCGTACATAATAATTTCGATGTTTCACATCTTCCAGGCGCCCCGCGACGGCTCATTTTTAAATCTTATATTAAAATAAATAAATAAAATAATTCTACACTTAATTTGATCTTACATAAACGACAAGACGGCGGCATACGATTAGTTCTGATTTCAGCCGCGCACAGACTTATCTTGCGCGCACTCTAACACTTATTGTCCAACGCATCGAGAACGAACGGGACGTCAACGAAAAACGAAATTATTCGAACCGAACGTGAAGTCTCGTTGACGGCGATTGTTTGTCCACCTTAACTCGGTGACTCAGTGTGTCGTGCGGGGTAAGCGCGTTTTCGTAGAAATAAAAAAACTAGGAGAATGCCTACCTTGAACCGACGATAAATTCTTCTTCTACTTTTGTGAAGGCGTAGGCGTTGCAAAGCATTTTGAATACATCCATTAATAATACGTGAACGATACATCACCGGAGAGTTTTATGTACTTCACGACAAGTTGCGGCAGGATGACAAGAAGTTTTTGAACTATTATAGGATATCCACGACCCCTCGACTACGTTTGATTTTATCTTTAAAGCTTACATACTCCAAAACACGAACAGTACAGGACAAGCATAGCACCAACTGAAATGTTGACTGTGACGAGGTACAGCTTGGCAAAAAATAGTTTGGAAAAAAGAGGGCGCTACTATCGTAATAACGTCAAAACAAACGTACAAAACCTTCAAGCACTTGTCGGAAAATAATAAAGTGCCATAGGTCTGAACCGGTAAACGCCCCGAAAAAGCGTCGCAACACGAAAACCGTTCGATATTTTTGGTTTTAAATTATTTATTTGATGAGAATCTGTCAAGAAAAACTGCCAACAGACTATATGGGCCCTTATTTAACACAAAAACAGAGACCTAAGCCGTTGGCGACAGTGGGCTTGACGGTCGTGTGGGCCCCGATATCGCTTATATGCGACAGTTGTAAAATATTTAGTTTCATTTGTCACCACGTCAGACTCTTATAGGTCGACCTGTACGTAAGTACTTACAACTCCACCGCAACTAAAAGACCTGTCAAATTTGACGTTTCACATTTTGACTCCTTCTCCTTCTCAGCCGTTGATATAGAATAGCTATCTAAGACAACTCACTAAAGTGCTGGGCCTGGCCAGTCGATGGTCTAGATTACAGATGTTATATGTGCACATTTCGAAAAATAACACAGATAAGTACTCTAAAATATTGGTTAAATATAATAAACATACTATCATTGCACATTTCTGTGTAATAAAGTGTTAAACGTTCCACTTTATTTAAACTGCTATCTTGAAAAAATACCAAAATTTAGGGGCTGGGATTCTGGCGCTTGGTTGACGTTGTGCAGTGGACACGCCGCCATAGTAGATGTACTGCCAGACATTACTTCAGCGCTATCATCTTGATCTCTTTAACGTCCCGTTCACGGTGCGGTGGACAAACGGCTTAAGACTAATCGATTGAAATAAGGGTCAGTTCACACCGAGACGTAACGCGAAGCGACGCAGCGCGCCATTTTTAAGATAGTAATAAAAGTGACAAAAATAATATAACTTTAATAACTACATAAAAAGATACACATTTTATTGAGATAATTCCAATATGCCCCGCGGCGAAACTATGCCGCGCTGCGTCTCGACGCAGCAGTACTTCGCCGGTATGCACGGCGTGCAAGAGCGGCGCTGCGCCTAGCAAAAACGCGTGACGTAGCTGGATGCCGCGAGGCGTAGGCTGAAATAGTCCTGGAGACTTGTCTCTGCTATTTTTCGTCCAGATTTCTTGTAGATTCGATGCAATTCAGTCTCGCTGCGCCGTGCTGCGTCTCGCTGCGCCGTGCGTTGTCTCATAGTGCAGCGAGACATTGCTCTGCCAGCGCTTTCACGATGCATCTCGCGACGTCGCAATGCGTCTGCGTCTCGCGGCGGAAGCACTGTCCACTTCAAGCAAGTCGCGTCGCGTCTCGGTGTGAACTGACCCTAAGAGTCATGAAAATCGGCCGACGCGTTTGATCTCTAGACCGCCACAAAGGAACAAACCTACACCAAAGAGAAAATCTTGAATTCGCTAATGTCACAGGCTGGTCGTTGGCTTATTGTCAATTATGACATCTCTAGTACTTACAAATTATCAATCCATCAGTAACATGTATTTTTGTAGTCCACATTTTTGGTTTTTTCTTTTCAATTATTTGAGTTAATCATATTTTTACAATTACCTAAAACAAAATCCTTATGTGTTAATTAACTATATTTAAAAATATAAAAAAAGGAGCAAAATGAGTAAAGAAGCTCCCAAAAAAAAGCTTTCCATGCCCAAATACATGAACTTCATCATAGGAGGCACTAGCGGGTAAGGTACCTTTTAAAAGATTGGTTTATAGTATAAACCAAGGCTGCTCAACCCAAGGCCCATGAGCCAGAAAGCGGCCTGCCAGCGTATTTGCCCACCAACAGCGGTCAACTAGTCATCAGCGGTGTTTCTAACATGGTCTGTTCGCTTGACTCCTGTTTTGCTGCACTCCATTGCCGTTGGCAAATCTTTAGTTTTGACTTTTGAAGTAACACTTTGTACACCGCACGTTAGGACGGGCAGGATGTACATGTCGATGAGTTTATGTGGAAGTCGAAAGATTCTTAACCCAGAAACTATTGAATTTTATAATAATTCACCTTTTGTTTTTGGGTGGGAAATTACTCGCTCTGGGTGGAGCGGAAGGGCGTGTCAGACTCTTACTGACTAAAACCCACCCATGTTCCTTCAGTTGCCTGTATGTTGCCAGGGGCCACGGTATCCCTTTCGGACTTTTCCGCGACCCCTGCAGGCATCGGCCCAAGCGGACCCCGTCAGTTCTGCTGACATCTCTTTGAGCTGCGCGTGGAATACAACGCGACATCGACCCGGGACTTATCCTTATCGGACGGTGAGCTACCCATTGCTCACCGTCCGCAAGCCCGCGCCTAGTGTGGCCGGGAATCGGCCTGGGATTCCCGATGCCCAGGGCGTCTTCTGCGGCGGCTAGGGGCGTGAGGGCGCGAAATTTGCCTCTCTCTCACGCATTCCGCCTCCTCCTTCGCGAGCATTACTGCTTCGCAGAAGGAGGTGACGGCCTCCCATGCCCTCTCGCTCCGTACCATGGCCTGGACCAGGGCCTGACGCGAGAGACTACCGCCGATCGCCTCCACGAGGACACGGCGGTGCTCCGCCCAAGCCGGGCAGACCTCCACCGTATGCTCCACCGTGTCCTCCAGACGATCCACACAATGGGGACACCCGAGCGTTTCCTCCCGCCTTTTCCGGAACAGGAACCTCCTGAAACAACCGTGTCCGGTGAGGACCTGCGTCAAGCAGAAGGTAATTTCACCTTGATATTTGATTTTAAATATTATGTTCTCAAAAAATAAACCTTATTATTTTGATTCGAAACAAATTATTTTCTAAGGTTCCGTATCTCAAAAGGGATAAAACGGAACCCTTATAGGATCACGCGTGTGTCTGTCTGTCCGTCTGCCACAGTCAATTTTCTCCGAATCTAATGGACCGATTAAGTTGAAATTTGGTACACATATCAATTTCTATGACCCAAACACGGACGTGTAATGAAAATAAATGAATTTTTAATATGGGGGTCATTTATCGGGGTCAAGTTGAAAAATAAAAAATAAATGTTTGCTAACTGTACCGTGCGACATATCAAATAAAAGGGCTCGTTTTGAAGGACTCTATAAAAAAAAAAATAGATTTACATATTAAACTTTTAAAGATATTAAAGAACATTGACGAAAATTGACCATTATCTCCTAAACTAGAACAGAATATAGTTCTATACTTATACATTACAGGAAAACCTATAAGAAGTTTATAGTCTTAAAATAATATGGTAAATCTTTCAATATTGTGCGTACAAAGATACATTTGCAGTTGGAATGTATGGGAGAACATGTTTTTCAACTACAATATTAAGTTTGTCCTTGGGATGAAATTATCCCAACTACGGAACCCTTCATTGTGCATGGCCCGACAAGCTCTCGGCCGGTTTTTTACGTTTGAAATCGATGACTTTTCAAAAGGCCCGTCGTAATACCCATAGAAAACTCATCGACAAAATATTATGATAAGTGAGCAAAAGGATAGTTTACGACAGGAAATAAATGGATTCCCTACGTGAAATCGAATGACTTGAGATCGAATGATACTTGCTCGGAAACGTTAACTCGATAGTACTTGAAATCGATCAATGATGAGCGCGACAGTTCACTTCCTCGATGCATCAAAATCTCGAATAACTATAAGCTCGAAACATCAGCAGCGCGAAGGCCCAATATCTTGAAACATCATTTCTCGGGCGACTATCTAAACGGTTTACAGAATAGTTGAAACAATATCTGCGTAGAAATATAAATCAACTATGAAAAGTAATAAAATAACATTACTAATACCTAGTTATTTAACCAATCTTATTTCTGTATGATTTGCAATACCTCTAAAAAATCGATCTTTCTTCTCGCCACTTCAGGTTCACTACCGAAAAAACTCTGTAAAAGCTGAAGTGGTGGGAACAGAGAGTAAATAAATCAGATCTATTTTAGAGATTGTCATTTGTCAAAAGTATTTTTCTCTGAAAATTTATAAGTAATAGATTTTTTTGACTTAACACTCATATGTGTGTGTTTCGTTTTATGCATCACAGTAAAGATTAGAAATAAAGTATTTTAGCATATGTTATTTTTATGCAAAAGTATCGAGTATACTTATCGAAAAACTCGATTATTTACGCCAAGCGATAGACTCATGGGAAGTCTTTTTCCCGCAGTGGATATTAAAAGCTAATACTTAATAATAATATTTACAGGATGATGGCAATTTGTTTAGTCCAGCCAGCGGATTTGTTGAAGACCCGAATGCAGCTTCTGGGTCCTGCCGGCAAAGACGCGTCGTTAGTGAGTGTAGCCCAAAATATTGTGAAGAAGGAAGGGTTCATGGGTTTCTACACGGGTTTATCAGCCGCCTTGCTCCGACAGGCTACTTACGGCACGGGCAGGCTTGGAGCCTTTAACGGAATAATCGATATGTATACATCGTAAGTAATCATTCTTTTTGAATACCATTTGCTAAACGAGCGAGCGTTCATCTACTACGATGTTTGCTTGGATAGTCCCCCGGGCGCACGGCGCGGTCGGTGTTAAGATTGATGCTTAAAAAAATATTCTCGAATAGTCGTTATTTTTGTTACAAAGTGTCGTTTAGTTTACAAAGGGTCGTTCGACTACAGACGTGGGCATGGAATTATTGAAGAGCATATTTGAGGCCTGGGAGGAGTCGTAAGATGCTGTTGGCATTTTCTGCGACTTGGCCAAGGCCTTCGATTGCGTACATCATGATACACTCATCAGGAAACTGTACCACTATGGTATGAGGGACAAGGCTCTTGACCTTCTTACTTCTTATCTGAACAACAAAATTCAGAGGATCGATGTTAATGGCAAGTGATCTACAGGATCTGCGGTCACCAAGGGCGTACCGCAGGGTTCAATTCTTGGTCATTTCTTCTTTGTAATTTGTGTAAATGACTTACCTTACCACATAACGGATAATCACAAGATCGTATTATTCGCAGATGACACTTCCCTCATTCTTAAAATCAAATGTCAGTTAGTCAACTTTGAACAAGTTAACGTAATGTAAATAATCTCCTCCTGAACGAAAAAAATACTAAACTCATTAAATTTTCAATGCCAAATGTCAGGCATCTATCTACCAATATTGAAGTTAATGGAACAGAGTTGGAACCTGTTGAGTCGACAGTTTTTCTTGGAGTCACTATTGACGGTAAATTATAAGACACATAGAAAAAATGGTCAAAAAGGTCAAATTAAAGTAAGTAGCAAAACTCTGCAGCCTTGGTGGGTATCGATATCTATATACGATAAAATAAAACAAAAACTGATTTTCTCAACTCATACTTCAAGTACTACCAACAAAAAAGAGTAACAAATTATTTTCTTTAGTTTTATTGTGTTTAAAAAATAAATGAGAAAGAGACGTAGGAGCTCGTGGCTAAGGAATAATAGCCGCACGGGTCAATCTGTCAGGCTAAGCTACGTTTGCCAGGGTTGGTCCATGGATGGGTGACCATCTTTACAAACTGAGACTCCTCCGTGCCTCGGAAAGCACGTTAGGTCGTTAGTCCTGGCTGTCATTCGTGGATCTTTGACAGTCATTACGGGTCGTTAGAAGCCCGAAACCAGTCTTACCAAGGAGTATCGTATTTCCCAGTTACTGGGTTGTGGAGGTCAGATAGGCAGTCGTTCCATGTAAAATATTGGTATTCACCTCCATCCGGTTAAACTGGGAGCCGACCCCAACATAGTTGGGAAAAGGCAAGGCTGATTGATTTATTGTATTTAGATAACAAACCCATCCCGTTGCGGAGTTCCGCTTACTAATTCAATCTGACCTTGTATTATCTTTGGCCCCGTTTTCTTTTTTCTTAGTAAATACGGTGTTCCCTCATTTCCGGTAAAGATAGTGTGTGGCATGGTTGCCGGGGCATTCGGCGCATGGATCGGAACACCGGCTGAAGTCGCGCTCATCCGGATGACCGCCGACGGCAGGCTAGCACCAGACAAGCGAAGAAACTACACTAATGTATTCAATGCTCTAGGCAGGTAGGCATTTTTGTTTTCATAAAAAAATAGTCAAAGATCCTATTGTATACAGGGCGGCAGGGACATCGACGCGAAAACTGTTACCATGGATTTCAAGTATATAATTCTCAACCCCCCTGCGTTAAAAATTTTCGTCGGTTATTTAAAAAAAAAAACTGCCTTTAGTCTCAGTATTGGACACCTTCAGCAGGGTGGACATCACCTACCTAGAGTGTTGGCAATGCTTTTTAATTTTTGTATCACTCATGCATACTTATCTTTGACCTTGTTAAGACAATTGTAGAGCCAGTGGTGAAAAATAAAACAGGGGACCTGTCAGATAAGGGTAATTATAGTCCTATTTCGTTAGCGACTGTTATTGCGAAAGTGCTTGACGGCTTGCTTAACACACAGTTAAATGAATATCTGCATCTGCACGATAATCAATTTGGTTTTTGCTCTGGATTGTCCACAGAGAGTGCTAGACTGTGTCTTAAGCATGCCATCAGGTATTATACGAACAGACATACTCAGTGCACGCGTGCTTTCTCAATTTGTCCAGGGCTTTTGATCTGGTTTCCTATGACATTCTATGGAAGAAGTTGGAGGACACAGACTTCCCCACAGAACCTGTTTAAATGTTGGTATGGAGCCCAGATCAATAGCGTGAAATGGGCGGGTTCTCTTTCGGAACCGTATGGTTTGGAGTGCGGGGTAGGCAGGGAGGATTGAGCTCCCCAGCACTTTTTAACTTATATTTTGATGCACTAATTGTTGCTCTCAGCCAGTCATCATGTTGGTTGTCATATTGATGGAGTTTGCTTGAACAATATTAGCTATGCGGATGACATGGTACTGCTGAGTGCATCGGTTTGTGGCATTAGAACATTGTTGCAGAATTGTGAGGCATATGCTGAAGGACACGGTCTGAAATACAATGTAACGAAAAGTCAGTTTATGGTGTTTGAGGCACTAAATGTTCTGTGACAGTACCACCCATCAAACTGTACTTGGTAAAAATGAACCATTTTAAATACCTAGGGCAACTAGTTACCGATGGGCTCAGGGACGATACTGAAATCGAGAGGGAGCGAAGGGCGTTGTCAGTTAGAGCAAATATGACAGCCCGCAGGTTTGCACGCTGTTCCAAGTCGGTCGAGTAAACACACAAACCAAAAAGCTTACGAAGCCCTCTGCATCTAATATAACAACGCCTTAGAGCGCTGAGGAGGCTGCCGCGACACTGTAGTGCCTCGGGCATTTTGCCGAAGCTAGTGTCAACTGCTTCTATGCAACGATGCGTAAGCGGAGCGCGTCTCTGGTGCGCAGGGTGCGCGGCAGCCATCGTGATAATAGCTGATAGGCTCGACTGTCCGTACATACGACGCTACAGTGACTTACACGTTACTTACAGTCGTCCGCCATGAATGTTGTGGTAATGTAAGTGTTGTGTGTAAGTTGGTTTCTGTTTTGTATTGTATTGGAATATTGTAGTGTTAATGTATTGTTTGATGTAGGTATGTGTGATGTATTGAATTTTGTACGTATATATTGTGTATGAGTTAGTAACTCGAATGAATAAATGAATAATAATAATAGAACAGTGCAATACCTACACGGTCAAAATGTATAGAACAAAAAATAACCGATTAAAAATTTCAACACAGGTTCAGAATAATGTCTGAATCCATGGTAACAGTTTTCTCGTCGATGTCCCTCCCACCCTGTACTTAACGGTAGGTACATTATAAGCACAACATCACTGTTTTTTATTACCGTCAATAATCGTAAATAAGATGGATTTAATTCCGCAAATGCCTTTACTTGACATTTCCTGATACCAATATAACCTCCCGTCTGAATTTCTGCCACGGCGGCCAATCTCAATGAAAATGAGCCAAGTACGCAGGAGATATTATGGTGCACAAATTGTGTGCGATAGCAAAGGTGCACTCTATTCCTATACTCTCAAAGTACGACGGGACGGCAATCCGACAGGACTGGGCAGAAATCAGGCACAGGATCAACAGCTGTACGTGCACTCCGAGCCACTGGGGTGTCGCACCAACAACTCCTGGAAAAAGTTAATGTCACTGCCCGACCCGGGAATCGAACCCAGGACGCTCAGCAGTCGAGCTTGCGACCACGAGACAGAACCTGTCTCCTGTTCTTTGATTAACTTACAGGATTACGCGCGAAGAAGGTATAACGACATTGTGGAGGGGCGCAGTCGCCACGGTCACAAGAGCTATGGTCGTCAATGGCGCACAACTTGGCTCCTATGCACAGGTTAGTATTTTGTGATAGGACCACAAGGTTAATATTGCAGAATGAAGGAGAGATCAGCACCATAATTGGGGAACACAGTTTCTATTACGATCCGAAGGATTTTAAAGGAAATTCGTAACAAAAATAATTAAAGATTAAATTTAAATATATATAATAATATACATTTTTTATTATTATTTATATTTGCTTTTTTTGTTTTCTTTTTATTCGTAAATACATCTAGGTAATGTATGAAAAATTCGTAAATTACGCAATGAATATTGTAGAGAGCAGTGGTGGTCCAGTGTTATCGGCCCCGACGTAACGAGTTGTAGGTCGTGGGTTCGAACCCAGTTAGGTCCTTTACTTGTGTACTGAAATAAATTCATTACCCCTGCTCTCAAAAATGGTGAAGGAAACGTGCAGAACCAAAAGGCTCATGATGTTTTTTTTCATTGAATACATTGACATGACTATGTGACATCTACCAACCCGCACTGGGCCCGCGCAGGCGCGGTCGTAGCCCAAGATTTTGGGGGCGGTCACCACGGGTGCCGAGGGATATTTTTAGGGAGGTACTTCTTGATGGTCTAGTGGTCGCAAGCGCTACTGCCGTAAAGTCTTATTGGGTTTTTCCATCAAGAATGATATGTTCATATATCTCCAGCTCCAATTACTTATGCTATTACATGTGGGGGGAGGGGGGCATATGGGATTGGCAACTGTCAAAGTGGTGCTAGCATAGCTTTAACCAAAGTAGAAGAATTTTTTAAGGAATATTTCTTCAATTTAGCTTTTAACTCGCAGTCAACAAGGGAAGCCGAAACACAACACAAACTTGACAAGTGAAACCTATGCTAGCGCCATCTATCTAAAGTTTTCACCGGCCAACCCCATTAGTCGCAGACGCAGCACTTTTTGATAGATAGTAGGTATTACAACAGTAGATTATGAGAAGAGCGAGCAAAGCTAACTTGACAATTTAAACAACCAGCCTTAGATAAGTTAGGTTTTGTTAGATATTTTTAATTCTACTCGTTTGAATTGAATGCAGAATGCAAAAGCGAGCGAAGCGAGCTCGAAAATTTTGCACACACTCGGATAGGTTAGATTTTCTAAATCTTTGATAATTCCAAAAGAACTTGTCGACTTATGAAGGAAAGCTTAAGAATTAAGAGAATGTAGAAGGCAAGAGCAAGCGAAGCGAAGCTCTCAACAAGGATGGGGAATGTTTTAAATATATCAGTAAAATATTCCCGAAATTGAGCACAGAAAAAATAAAACCTGGTATTTTTGACGGTCGTCAAATCAGGGAACTAATAAAGAATCAAAATTTTACTGACTGAATGACAGATAAAGAGAAATCTGCATGGATTGAATTTGTTTGGATTGTGCAAAATTTCTTAGGAAATAAAAAGTCTCCAGACTACATTCAACACATTGAGCTCATGGTGCTCTTTCAAAGACTAGGATGTAACCAGAGCATCAAGATGCACTTCCGCTTCAGCCATTTAGACCGCTTCCTAGAAAATTTAGGCGATTTAAGCGAAGAACAAGGAGAACGCTTTCACCAGGACATTCGCACGATGGAAGAGCGCTACCAGGGTTTGCTGGAGCATTCAAAACTAAACTCATTCATACAAAACTGCTGGAGCATTCAAAACAAGACTGAAGTTTCGATTAATGCAAGAAAATCTTATAAAAGAAAGATTGTTTTCATGTTAGGTTAGGGAAACAATTTTTTTCATTTTATAATTCGAGTATTTTTCGATAAAAATGTAATATGTTAATATTTCAAAAACTATGACAACAGATTTGTAATCAGCGTGGCAGAATCATTCAAAATCAGGTATGAAACTTACTAAAACAAAACTACTGCTTACCAGTATTATTGTTCACTCCGGTTGGCGGGTTCGAAATGGCAACCGGAATGTTGAATGTGAACAGTGGTGGCAAAATAAAAAACTGATGACTTTCCTTTGTTATCTTGATGTAATGTATTAACCATACAATTGACAGTAACTAGAACAATGTTTGATGAATTAATCATAATGATCATAATTTCACTTGAATTAATCATAATGAGGACTCTTTTTTCCCGAGCCCATAGACAGTGATAGAGGCCAACCATAGATTTTGACTCAAATCCGTGAACTAGTGTTACAAGTAATGAATTAACTTTCGATACAAAATACAGATAATATATGATTAGGTTATTGAATTCAGATCTTAACATCTAACTATTATTAAAAATATTAAATATGTTAATTTGCGTTAGCAATTGTGATTAGATTAGCAACTGTTGATTGAAGCTGGAAGCTAGAAGTAAGTCGGAGGGCAGACGTGCAGACCTTGTAGCTGCTCTGTAATTTTGTGAACTCAACTTTTACCGTAGTCATCATCATGATTATTATTGTTACTAGATTATTATTGTTTATTATTATTGTTATTTATTGTTGTTTTTGTTTGTTTATTGATTATTATTATTGTTGTGGGATTACGCTTTGGGGCATAACCTATAATGAGAACGTTTACGTAGGGTTATACTGTGATTGTTGCCTACTTATTCTGTAAAAATGTCACAATGAAAACTTAGGTGAAATGTGCTTGAAGTGACCTGTCAATAGTGTCAATCCCTATCATCGGGTGGAATGACAGCTCACTTCAGCTAAGTTTTCACGGTGAGCTAGCAGTGATAGCCTGGTGCATGGTGGTGTGACCGTCAGACTGCCAAGTCATAGGTCTCGAATTCGAACCCAAGGCAAGCACCTCTGACTTTTTGGATTCATGTGCGTTTTGAATAATTATCATTTGCTTAAAAAACCCTGGGATTTTATACCAATACCTACTGTTGTAGTTGCCTTAAATAAATAAACAAATCAATTCTAGGCTCGAGAAATACTGCTTCCGATCCTCGGAGATGGCTTATTTCTGCACTCGGTATCCGCCATGATCGCTGGAATGATCACCACAGTTGCTTCGCTACCTATGGACATCGTAAAAACAAGGTATAAAATGCTCATTATCGAACTCTGAACATACTTTTGCAGGGAGAATATCGTCGGTCGGCATTCAATACCTAGGATATTTTTCATCGTGAAATTTTTCATAGATTTCTAAAATCAGATTTTTGTTTTATTTCATTCTACACGTTCAAATACCTGATCCTGTATTAAAATATGATTTTCGTCAATAATGTCACGTTCGCGATACTGGTTGCCGAGCGACGATATACTGGTTCACATTAAATTAGTAAGCGAAACTCCACATAGGTAATGGGAATCTGGGTCAACGACCGCTGCTAGGTATTGTAGTTACGAAAATCTGTTCTTTTTAGGGTTCCGTACCAAAAGGTTGCCAAACAATGGGTCCGCTGTCCGTTTTTCCGTCCGTCCTTCTGTCTGTCAGCGGGCTGAACCGTAGGTAATTTGCAAATAAATAATGTTGAATTTGAATTTATTTAGGTAGACAGCAGAAATTTTTGCAGATAGTGCGTTTCTATTGCCGCTATAAAAACAAAAAAAAAATTGAAAAACTAAAAAACCCGACTTCAAATCACTTGGGGTTTTTGGAGTCGGGTTTTTAGTTTTTTAAATAATGTTTTTTTTTTCAGCCTTTTAGTGTTTATCATTTAATTTCTCTTTCCAAAATTACATTTAGGGTCAGTTTCACCACCTACGAGTAGGTTCTCGTTAACTTACTTGGCAGATAATATCCTACAAATTCTGTTTCATTTTTGAATGTATTCGGGAAGTAGTAGCTATTCGGACATCGTGAAATAGGCATCGGGAAAAGATATAATTTGTATATATATTTTTGTAATCACCTTTTAAAACCCTTCATTTTGATACCCTATTGGATAGGGTAAGGAGATCTTTTTTTAAATCATATATTTTGGCGCCAAAAATCCGCTATTTCGTTTTTATTTTATTTTACTGTACCGTACCCAGTGACACTCTTGCAATTAAAACGAATCTAACGACATATCATTCACCGAAATTGGTTCAGCCGTTTAGTAGTTATTGTACCCGCCCATGATGCTAATCGTGGATTTACTCGAGCGTCGCGTAAACCTATAAGATTTTGTAGATTAGATGATAGTAAGAATAAATGGTCCTATAATGTTTCCACTTTCAGCGGGGGTCTACAGATTTTCAAAATTGTAATGAAAACAATGACATGGAAACACTCAAGCATGTCAGATATTGATATTTTTCATGCTCCAACATGTCTCTGATATGAAATATATATTAGTCTGCCGATTAGCGCGGTGGGGGTGGTCTCGCGGGAGGGGTACAAATATTCTTAGACTGACGATTTGGAAGTTACGCAAGCTCGCAGCGAATTCCAGAAAATATAAAAAGAAATCGCCATCTTAAATAAATTAAGGTTATTACGCGCAGTGCTACAAGTTATTCACTGACATCAAGTACCTGCTGATTATCAGAAACCAGAGCAACAGGACAGTGTAAAAAAAAAAGATAATGCACCGGAAGTTTCTGGGGATAATAGTGAATCGCATGTTCCTGTGACTTCCACAACTGAGGCTGCTAATGTATTGATAATGAGTAAATGCTAATATGGGTAAAAAAAGAATTATGAGTAAAAAAGTTTAAAAAAAATCAAGTTGTCAGATTACCAAAACCCCTCAAAATAATCGTCAGATTTTGGGTCACTATGGCTGGACATAATAATGAAAAACCTTCAGTATGATAATCTGATGCGCTCGAGTAAATTCCAAAATCCCCTCTTGGGCTCCCCTACTATTACGTGGGAACACAAAGACGGACAAACATACAGGTCAAACACATAATCCTACTTTTTTGACTGCGCCGCAGTTATGTTAATAATTAAACATATACAAGAAACGTGCTTTTTTCGCCATTTTTTGCTCGATATTAAAACAGTAGGTACGGAACCCTTTGTGTGCGAGTCCTGCTTGACCGGTTTTTTTGTTTTATCGTGTTTAGATTATTACCCATTAGGTATGTGTTCAAAAAAAAAACAGTGGCACTCCAGGATAGGGATGAAAGAAGTGCCAAAAAGTATCGATATATATCGTATCGATGTTTAAAAAAAAAAAACAATATCGATTTCGATATATCGAAAAAAAAATCGATACATCGATTTTTTTTTGGCACTTCTTGCATCCCTACCTTAAAATCACCTTGAAAATGGAAAATGAAAAAAAAAAACAAAAAAAACTTGAACAATTTTATTGTGCAAGAAGTACTTTTAATGAGGTGTTGGTAACGCTAAAGGTAACAGTAACGTGAGTTCAATTGTGTTTTCCGATCTCAAAAATGCCCAACGCCCCTAAAGAAGTTTTCATTTCAAAAAGTACGGCTCTGATTCCCAGCGGTTTTAGTCAGTGGCGACAACGATGTTGCTATTGGAAATATATCGAATTTGATACATTTCGATACTTGATATTTTATATCTATGTATCGAAATATTAAAGATCGCTTAAAAATATCGATATTTCGATGTATCGATATTTTTTTCTGCAAGTCTACTCCGGGAGTGCCGACGTTAAAAAATCGGTCCCGCTGTAATCAACGCGTTGATGTCTTTTATTCCATGCACCGCGGTAATCAACGCGTTGATGTCTTTTTTATGATCAAAAGCTGGTGTCATCACAGTGTCGCGAAATCCATGGTTTACTCCCATCTCAAAAATGCTCAACGTGCCTAAAGAAGTTTTCACTTAAAAAAAAAATGTTTTGCCAAACTGATATTGATGCGATGTTTTGATGACTCACAAGTTACACGAACGCATTACCTAAGTACCTATTATTTAACCTGCCTGTTTCAGAGTACAAAACTCAGAAAAAGGAGCTGGCCAATTCCAAGTACTAACCACAGTTATCAAGAACGAAGGTGTACTCGCATTGTGGAGCGGTTTGATACCGACTTACGCGAAAATCGGGCCCATGACCATCCTTATATTTATATTCCTTGAACAACTCAACAAAGCGTATTATAAAATAACTGGCCAAATTTAATTGTTAGGTACCGAAGTTATACGAGTTTTTAAGGACTTAGTTTAATCGAGCGATAATCTAAAAAAAAAAAATGGAAATATGAACATAGATAAAAAAATTAAAAAGCTAAAAAGGTGTCGTCTTTTTTAGTTGCCTATCTTCGTTGATAGGGCTCCGCAATAGTGAGTGTTGAGTAACGTTACGTGTTCGTTTCATCTCTGATACAGAGCATATTTACAGTCATGTTTAACAATATCTACGTTCGATACTGTACTTGTTTTATAATTTATTACAAAAGTATCCTTTTTTTTTATCATGTTTTTGATAGCAGTTTTCATGTTTGTAACTCTAAAATAGAGACTTTTACCATAACAATATATTTGTAAAGGACTGTTCTATCAGGCGAATACCGCGCGGGACGCTTCACGGAGTCACGCAACTATTCGCGCTAGTTTGAACACCTCGATATAAGTTAATTGACACAATCGGCGCGAGCGAATTTCGTCCCGCATCCCGCACGGGGTTCGTCTAAATTTGACCAGAACTTTAAATGTAGGTAAAATAAACTAATAAAAAACATGTAAAATAACGTGTATTTAATTGAAATAAACTAATAAAGAACATGTAAAATAACGTGTATTTAATTGAACATGATACATTGCCTTGTAACAAAGCTTCCTAAGACCCATTTTGCACGAACGCGGCCGGATAGCATAGAAGATGATCCAAGCCTTATTTAAGCTAAGCCGACTTCAATTAATATACCTAATTGACAATGCGACATATTTGTCAAAAAATAACAAAATTTACACATTTTAACGTGAGGTACTGTTTATTAAAGCAAAAATTGATGTGCATCTGGACGGAGGGCCTTTTTTTTTCTTGTGAATCAAATCGAGACTTATAGGGAAATAAGTAGTAAAAACTTAAAGCAAAGGTCTATAAATTTCTTAAACGTGAATTAAAACTTTTATGAACAAATGACTTGGGCTCTCAGTTCAGACGCTTGCATAAACTGGCATAGCATAAATCTCAGAAAGTAGTATCTCTGTGTTAATAATTTTAATTTTAGAATTTAGTTAAGATTTTCTTAAGTCTAAGAAATTTCCAACTTGCTAGAATATGACGGTACAGATTTATGGCGGTATTTTCGTCTTTATTGACTAGTCCTCATAGGTTAATACAAATTAGACCAAGTATTTTTACCGTCCGTTGTTCTAAATGCCATACTTGAAGAGAAAATGCATTTTCAATTTTTGTATAGGAACAAATTTGGTAGGGCCATAATGTTCTTCGATACATAATAGAAGTATCCAAAATAAGTTTTGTAAAGCGCAGTCAGAAAGTCACTAAACTAAAACCATTTATTTACTTATAACTTAAACTCACATAAATATAACATAAAGTTATATGCAATCGATACCAATAAAATAACCAAAAATAAATAATAAAAAACCAATATAAAAAACCAACCAACAATAATACCAACCAACCAATAGTATTGAATATCAATAAGTACTATTATAATCTAAAAAAATCTTTAAAAAAAAACACTACGAAGTGAAAGATAACTTTAATTTCGGAAGTCGTTGTCTGTGGTTATGTAAAATGATCAATGTTCTACGGAAAAAAAAAATCGAATATTGGTTTTTTTTTTTCGTAAAACATTGATCATTTTGTTCGTTTAGTGAAAGCGCCTCTTTGGTTCTGCTACTTGACCATAAATGGTGTTAAATTTATAAAAGTAAAGGAATGACGTTCATTTTTGAGTGAATGTCATGTAGCGTTAAGGAAAACTGAAAAAAGAACCTTTGGCTTCTCTCTAATTAAAATTGTAGCTTCGCTACTGTATTTAATATTAATCATCATTAGTGTTTCCGTTTTGTGAGATCGAAGTAAGTACCTATCACTTTTCGTATTACTTTATTCAGACTGCCTTGTTGGTCTAGTGGTCGCAAAGCGCTACTGCTGAGCATGAGGTCCTGGGTTCGATTCCCGGGTCGGACAAGATGTTATTGGGTTTTTCCATCTGTAATTTCTCAGTAGCAGCTCGTAGTCTGGATTTGTTCCCGGTTGATGGCAATAGGCTCGCCCCCTGTTACATGGGAATTAAACATAACTGGTGAAATGTGTGTGTACTATAGGTTCACCTCTGCCTAACCCTTCGGGGAATACAGGCGTGATGTTTTAAGTTAAAAATTAAAACGATTTTTTTTTTTCAAATGGTAACAGATTCTCACAATGCAACATCAATTTCAAATTGGTTGAAAAAAAGGGGTGAGAATTTTTTTTTTAGGTAGGGCATCTCGTAGTTGACCTCTGAGATCATGACTACTTAACCGGGTTTTCCTGTGGGTGCCTTAAGCTACTACACTTAAAACCTCCAGCCAGGGGTTATTCAACTATGCTAATTAAAACTAGGTGAACAGTCGCTAAGGGCACCCCCTGTGGGGTACGAACCTTGGCTTAGGGCGTCAACCGGAGGGAGAACATCAAGGATGGGACAGGCTGGATCAAAGTTTTGATCATGATTATTAGTCGGGGAATTTAAAGCTACGTGCTCAGCTGCAACAACTGCTGGCACCTCGTTATCGAGCAAGAGTCGGGGGGGACTATCATTTACGCTATGCGCGGGACGCGGTCGCGATCACAAAGGACCTCGGCGGCGAGGTCGGAATGACGGGAGGCGTCTGTTTTTGTACACTGTGCTGGTTGGGGTGAGTGATGCGAGGTAATCTCTGACGATTCCTCAGCTTTGTTATCCTCTATCACTCAAGCTTTTACATCGCTTAATAGTTCAAAAGACTATATTCACCACCTATTTGAATTGCTACATAATTTATCGTGTTTCTAAGATGGCTTAAAAAATCGTTTAAAATATTTTTATATACAATATATTTTGCTGATAAAGAAATGCGAGGAGTACGATGTTGCAAAACAGATAATTGAAGATATTGTGAAAATCTGTATAGGACAGTATAAAGACAGTGATATATCTGCAAAAAGTAAGAACACGCTTTGATAATTTTATCGATGTAACAATTAATATAACTACAGCAACAGATGATATTAAAGAAGAAATTTTTTAACAGGAATAATATGTTAAGGAAGACGACTTGGTTACAATGAAAAGCGTGAAATTTATGACGTGGTTTGACCGCTGAGTTGATCCTAGTAAGAAAACCATAATAATGGAAAACGCAAAGGAGATCATTCATTTCGGACTAAATTATTAGTGCCGAAAAAAAACAAAATGAGCAGTCGTCAACTATTTCCTACAGATTCGATATTTTCCGACAAAAATTAGTTAGGAGAGAACGCTAAAATAGCCGAATCAATGTCAGAAAAAAAAAATTGAGTGAAATTTATTCGAAATAGTAACTCATGCAGTTCTGTACGAAAAAGAAATAAAATTATTGAACACGTGTGGCCTCGATTCCGTACCATGTCTCTAGGATACAATAAAAACAAAAATATCAAGAAGAATATAGATATTTTCAAAAGTGTATCGATTGCAAAATACATTCAACATTTATCTGATAGTCATTCACAGCAAGATGTTTATGAAATGAGGTCTCGTTATAACCCGTCAATATTTTATTAAATTTTTTGGTGTTTCCAATCTAGAAGACGCAATTTGTAATGGCAATAAGAATAATACCTGTGTCTCATGTAAATATCAGGCTATCATTATCAAAATCAAATTCGAGAGGTTATAAGTTAAAACCTCTCGAATTGATTTTAATTTTATTGTATTTGATTTTAACAGGACAGATAAAGTTAATTTCAGTGACCTACCCGAAATAATTAGTTTACAAGATAAATGTTTCAAATTATTAGGCGTTACTGAATATGTCCCTGCGTTGCAACCGACTGATGTCTGTCATTACAAGGGGCATGGTTTTATAAACTGCCGCATGATCTGCTAAGATGATTTGATGGTAAGATTTTGTAATAGTAGAGAACAACTGTTTATTTACATACTCTGTCGTACAGGGTTACTGATGCCGATATAAAAGAAAAATAAACATGATTCAAAGGGAGATATGAATATTTAATCATACTTATAATCTTTAAACATTTTTTTTCCTCATTATATTTGTTTATTTTAATAGTTACTAGCTGTTGCTTGTCAACCATCCAGGATAAAAAAACCTATGTCCATTTCCAGGTTATGGTCTACCCATGTGTCAAATTTCATCCAAAACCGTTCAGCCGTTTTAGCGTAAAAACGTAACAAACTAACAAACTCACTTTCGCATTTATAATATTAATTAGGAGTTAGGATTAGTTATGATATTATATAATTATAGTTAGGATTAGAAAAACGTTGACTAGTTTTCTTTTTTAATTTTCGTTTTTTGTTTTTTTATTTTTTAAGATTGTATCTGACCTGTAATTTATGTTACAAATTTTGCGAGTTTAAGTTAAAGTTATAAGTAAATAAATGGTTTTAGTTTCTCTATGACTTTCTGACTGAGCTTTACGAAACTTATTTTGAATTCTTTTATAATGTACTTAAGAAGAATTTAGAGGTATGAGGAACGATGTAAATAAAGTTAACGCATCCTCATAAGAAAAGGGAGGATCCTCCGACCAGACGGGTGTTGTGTCTGGCGGGAAACTGCCCGACGATTGTTTATTTTTTTTTTGTGGACAGCCTGGATCAAAATTTGGTTATCATCATGATTATTAGGCGGGGTATTTAAAGCTACGTGCTCAGCTGCAACAAGCCCGACGATTGATGTCAGATAGTCTTTTATATTTCATTCGCGCGGTAAACTCTAATTGCGCGATGTAGCATTTGTGTTACGTCAAGTCTTTTTGATGCGTAGTTCGTATGTGGCGGTATAACCGTTACAATTCTCCTCTCCGGAGATCGGAGGTCGATAGTATCTTGCGATGCTTCACAGTGCCAGCTGTGGTTCCAGTGAGTCGGAACCGTGTGCCGCATAGTTCACGATGAGTCTGAACCGGCTAATCACTGATTGTGTTCAAAATTTGAAGCGAAGTCCAAAAGGAACACGTATATTCCTCGCGCTCGCACCTACGGCAGACTTTCAATGTGTCTGACAAGATGTAAGAACCATCGAAACTGAGGAAACATCTTTTGATAATTCCCCAAGTATCATATACAAAATTCAGCTTTTATACTTTATCGTAACTTTAGTGCAATTTTATACACCTTTGCCACACGGTACCTGCCAAAGCCACCATGACCCAAACTTCTTATTCGGGGATCTTTCTTACCTGTATTGGGGACATACACAAACTTTCAGCTTTTATAAAATAACGAAGGTCTGATCGTCGCGGGCTCTTGCTCCAAATGTATGAAAACTGCTTTGATATACTCATTTCGAACTTTCAGCTTTTATGAAATAACGAAGGTCTGATCGTCGCGGGCTCTTGCTCCAAATGTATGAAAACTGCTTTGATATACTCATTTCGAACTTTCAGCTTTTATGAAATAACGAAGGTCTGATCGTCGCGGGCTCTTGCTCCAAATGTATGAAAACTGCTTTGATATACTCATTTCGAACTTTCAGCTTTTATGAAATAACGAAGGTCTGATCGTCGCGGGCTCTTGCTCCAAATGTATGAAAACTGCTTTGATATACTCATTTCGAATACCTACCTTTGAAACATAGGTGGGTAGTCATCATCACCAGTGTATAGCAGTCGACTGCCGTACATAGACCTTTCCAAACGGAGTATGTATGTTAGTTTATGGGATAAAATCAAATACAAATTTGTTATGTATACGTAGGTATACGATTTATTGATTTAAATCAGTTCTTCCAAATGAGTTCATCACCACTGCCACTCTTCAGTGAAGTCTTGGTCTGTAGGGAAATGCCTCCTGAAATAAATACAATGTCTTAAAGTGAGAGATAGAGAATGATTCATACATTACTAACTGCAAAGCTGTCCAAAACGGAACGATCTCCCGCTGCAGAAGTATTGAGACGGACTACGAACGAACAAATTTTTAGGTTAGCGTTTAGCAGAAATTGTGGTTAGCAACATTATGTCGCATGACTGTGGCGCCCGCGTCTGTGAGACTTCTTTTGTGAGATGGGCTTAAAGCCCGCTCCATATTCTCTGCAAAACTACACGAGACTAGCCAAATACGAGAGTGTGTGTATATTCGTCTTAATTCTTGTTGTCTCTTGATATCTCCGTTCCATGTTGGTACATCAAATGACTCTCGAATAGTTTCTCGCTCGCTCTCGCTGTCAGTGTCAGTCGGTCGCGAGTCACCGTAGCGAGCGTATCTCCTCATCATCTATTACGGTATATGGCAGTCAACCGCCACCTTCGCTTATTCCAACGTCTTTTCGTAACTTTTTTTCGTGGTAGATATTTTCAAGACGTTCATCTTAGTACGAGAGTCCAATACTACTGTGCCAAGCAACAATGTAGAGTAACAACTCTCATCACGCCCTGTCTCGGCAAATGTTCTCGTAGAGACCTTCTGTCGAAAAAAAAAGTGGAGCGGGCTCACTCACATATATTCGCTTACCTCCTGTGCGTGGGCGTGGCGGGCGAGGCCGGCGAGGCGGGCACGGAGCGGCGCGGCGTGCGCGGCGAGCCCGGCGTGCGGCGCGCCACTTCGCCCAGTAGCGACAGGCACGACCGCGACAGGCGCTGGCTGAAGTTCTGACAAATACATGTAGCACTTAGGCACCTGTCCTACCACCGACGAGGAAGTGACTAGCTATGCTCGCTCAAGAAAATATTCAAAGGAAGCGTTTTATGCAATTAGGTTCATATTGGTATGAAACGCTTGTCCTATCCTAATCTCGGTGTGCTTATCAGGAGCGTACGTTTACATTATTTAAAAAATTAAACTTACAGCGCGGCCTTCGCTTGAGTGTTTGGCCGATTGGTTACCCCAAAGAAAATCATCTGTGTTTGCAAAATCATGGCCTCTTTTGTATGAGGGTGTTAAGTTTGCAAGAAGATTGAGGTAAGCGCATATAAAAACCATATAGGGCCGCAGCGCATCACGTTCCAAAACAAAAGAGTCTGATGCGGCAAGGTTCATACAAAATTTACAAAAGAGATGTAAGAGATTTTTGCCTAAATGTGCGTCGGCCTCAACATATAATTAACAAGCTGCGCCCCTCGGTTTCACCCGCATAAGTCTCGGGAATATTGGGATAAAAGAATCCTATGTGCTAACCTAGGTCATGGTCTACCCATGAGCCCGTTTTAGTGTGAAAGCGTAACAAACAAACTCAATTTTGCATTTATAATATTAGTTAGGATTAAATTGGGTATTTTTCAAGCTGATTACCGGTAGACAAGATCCTTTCATTTCACGGAGGTCAATCTTCCTGAACAGCTCACACAGCAAGAGTTCATGCAGGCTAGGGGTGCGAGGACCGAAGATCTGCTCAATGATCTCCACCACCTGCGTTTACATAAATAACATAATAATGTAATCAAGTTGAGAATGAAAAGGTTACTTCGAGGCATGCGTGCTCCATCGTCGTGGTCAAAACGCGAGGCAGGATAGACAGGACATCCACATTTCACCAGCTATGTTCAATAACAACAGCAGATTAATGCCATTAACCGGGCACAAATCCAGACAGAGATGTTGACAGTTGTCTTAACGCATCGAGACTCAGAGAGCACGTAAAGCCGTCAAAACCGCCTGATCTCTCTCCAACTATGAGAATGAGGGAAGAGGAAACAGGTGCACACTGCACCTGTTTCTGCGCACACACGCACACACTTGTGCATTATATTGGCTGGTGCTACCGAAATTCTGTCTAGAGAACATTTATTACTAAGAAATTCACTGAATAGCGAACAAATAGACTATGCTTATATAGAGGGATTAAAAGTATGAGACAAAAATCAAGATTTACTCACGTTGGGATAATTTGGCAGCAAATCTGGCAATAATGAAAGGTCGATCTCGGCGCCGGCACACATCTCGAACAGAAGGTGTCCCAGAGACAACGCCTCCACGTGTTCCAACTGAGCGGCCAGAGCTATCGGACACCGCGGCTGTGCGCCAATCAGCGTGTTCTCCAAACCGCATATCCTGTGATTTCATAATGCGTTCCCACTTTTAAATAAAATTCATTTGCCCTGCAGTGGGAAAGTAATTGGCTGGTATTATTATTATTATATACTTGACCGTATTGCTTTAACACCCTAAGGTTGAATGCCACTTGCTCGTCATAAAACAACAAGGTGATTTGTTTTTTCAAGAACATTGTGACAGCTAAATATTTTCAACCTTAGTAGCTTTAGTTAGAAGTGGCCTAGCAATTACGAAGTCGACTATTAAATTAGTTAGGTACTAATCAAACAAGTCAGTAGTAAGTAATGTGCTACTCTAACTAACCTATTTTAGACAATAATACCTGGGTGACCGAGCTCTGCTCAGGTGAAAATAGAGAATGCTCATTTAATAGTATAGGAAAGTTCATACTAATTCATGTATTCCTTATTCCATGCTGCCATGATAGTAGGTACTTACTAATTCCATGCTGCCATGTTATTATTCTAATGTAATTATTCTCATGACATTATTCTCATGTCATTATTCTAATCATTATTCGCATGTCAATATTCTAATGTCATTAATCCTATGACATTATTCTCATGTCATTATGCTAATCATTGTTCTCATGTCATTATTCTCATGTTATTATTCAATAATTTGTTCTAAACTTTGGACGACCGAGCTCAGCTCGGGTGAAAATACGGAGAAGACGAATTTTCCCAGATATGAGACCTAGCTAGATCGATTTTTCGGCCCCGTAAACCCCTATATTGCAACTTTCATCGAAATCGTTAAAGCTAATTTCGAAAACTTCAGTACAAATATATATACAAATATTACTCGTTTAATAAGAGGTTCCACTTGGGCGCCATTATTCACTATTGGCACCCAACTGGGCCACCTTCTACTCACCGCGCGACGCCATTCTGTACAACTACATTGCCTGAATGCAAGTGACGAAAAGGCGGAAACCCTTTCTCCTTTAGAAAAAGCAGTCCTTCTAACATTTGACGACCGAACCTCGCGACTTGCCACGCTGGGAGACCAGTGCCCGTCGATCCGTACTTACGCATATACTCTTCGTTCCATGTACTCTGTAATATTTAAATATTGTAATAGGTTTGACAGTCAAGTTTATTGCATGTATCTCATATCTTTGTATCGGTGTATTCAATTGTTGGTGAGCCAAATAAATAAAATAAACTATCCATGGTTTTATTGAAATAACATGTGCTAAAAACTGGTAGTAAGTAGGTATATTGGCTTGTATTGTTCATGGGTAAACTGCGATAATTAATTCTAAAATCAACGAGAAAACAAAAATTATTTAGTTACTTTATAAATAAGATCCTTTAAGCTTCCTCTAGCGTTAAACGGTAAGACGGTGAGAGCATGTCCATTGCATAGCTCTAGATCTAAGACGGGATAAATGTATGGATGGTGCAGAGCCCGAAATAGCTCCATAACCAGAGTCTGTGAACGTTCGCCTTGCTCGATCGGGCATTTGGAAGTCAGCGGCATCTGAAATAGAAGGGCTATATGTAGATACTCACTCGTACTTATTGTTCTTTAATTGGAACCTATAGTACACCCACATATCGCCAGTAATGTTTAAGTCCCATGTAACAGGGGGGCGATTATTATATTGCATCGTTATTCTTCCTAACCCTTCGAGTCGAAGGGTTAGGAAGAATAACACCTATGCAGCCCGGAGTCGGGAGTTGTGGCCGGTCGGTGGCAATATAATAATCGCCTCCTAATAACAAGGGACTTAAATATAACTGGCGATATTTGGGTGTACTATAGGCACTATCATCACATCACGCATAAGCGTGATAGTAAGTTTTTTTATGTTAGAACCCAGCTAAGAACGCTACTTTTTAACCTATGTATGGATTATATTATTCAATCTTTCAATTAGTATTCAATAGATGATATTTCCGTATAAAACAATGCAACATACCAATGTTAGAAGTCTATCGGTCTTGATAGAGTTGTCGTGTATGGCGAACCAGTGTTTGTTAAGTCGGCAGCCGATCGAACCCAGTGCCGACAACAAATCGTATCTGTAATCATTTTAGTATTTCAGTAGGTATCAAGAATTTTACTGAGTGGAACGAATTCTTCAGAATAATATAGGATATCTCAAGCATATTACTAAAAAACTGTAAATGCACCGAAATATTGTAAAAAAATGTGCCTATTTACCTATTTAGGTATGTTTGTTTCTTTTAAAAAAAAGGCTGACTGAGCAAGTCAATCTTATTTACAATTAGAACACTTTTGTACATAGGCACAAGTATATAAACAAGTAAATAAATACACACACACAAACACACTAAATAACTCTCCAGCTTAACTGCAACCGGTTTTTAGATATAATACAAAAAGGTTCATTCTCTTTCCTAGAACTTCGCAGACAAGAGATTGTATCAGGAGGAAAAGCAAATGGCATCTACGTCTCAATTACAGAAGTAGTATGGCAAACCGTCCCCAAACATGATGGTTAAAAGAAATATTTCCTCAAGTATTTACTGTAATGGTGTTATATCTGGCGGTGGTGATGACATACGTACCTCGATGACTGTGACAGATACTCTGTGCAAATAGCCAATGCAGCCGAGCTCTCCATAGAACGGTCGCCGGCTCTACAGCAAAAGAAAAGCGTAGCTATTATCATGTTAAACAAATACCGAAGTACAGCTTTCCAAAGAAAAGTATACGCTATGACAACCGAAGTAGACTAACCCAACAGCAAGAAAACTACATACAAACGCACAATGATAGGGCACGACCACTTCTGGCCATGGTACGAGAGGAAATGGGAGCTCGTAACCTCCTTCTGCGAAGCAATAATGCTCGCGAAGGAAGAGGCGGAACGCGTGAGGGAAATTTCGCGCCCTCACGGCCCTAACCGCCGCAGGAGACACCCTGGGTGATGGGAATCGCAGGCCGAATTCCGGCCACCGTAGGCGCGAGCTTGCGGACGGTCAGCAATGGGTAGCTCGCCGTCCGATAAGGACCAGGCCCGGGTCGACGGCGCGTTGTGTTCCACGCGCGCCTCAAAGAGATGTCAGCAGAAGTGACGGGGTCCGCTAGGGCCGATGCCTGCCGGGGTTGAGAAGCAGTCCGACAGGGAGATCGTGACCCCCGGCAAAATGGCAACTGAAGGAACACGGGTGGGTTTTAGTGAGTAAGAGTCTGATACGCCCTCCCGCTCCGCCCAAAGCGGCAGAAGTTATTTGATAATTTCCCATCCAAAAAAAAAGCATCGCCTCAGTGGGGTGGGTACGTCCTCGCGCACATTTGGGAGTGGCGCGAGGAGGCGAAACGCCGGGGCTTAACTCCGCTGCCGCGAGAAATCGCGGCACAGCGGACAGAGCTCCGGCGGGATCTCATGGCGTCATGGAGAGTGCGATTGTCGTAACCCAGCGCTGGGCACGCCACAATTGCGGCGATAAGACCCCTCTTTGAGGAGTGGCTAGAGAGGCGCCACGGCGTCCTCACCTTCCGCCTGACGCAGGTCCTCACCGGACACGGCAGTTTCGGGAGGTTCCTGCACAGGATAAGGCGGGAGGAAACGCCCGGGTGTCACCATTGTGTGGATCGCCCGGAGGACACGGTGGAGCATACGGTTGAGGTCTGCCCAGCTTGGGCGGAGCATCGCCGTGTCCTCGTGGAGGCGATCGGCGGCGGTGATCTCTCGCGTCCGGCCCTGGTTCAGGCCATGGTACGGAGCGAGAGGAAGCGGTAATGCTCGCGAAGGAGGAGGCGGAACGCGTGAGGGAGAGGCAAATTTCGCGCCCTCATGCCCCTAACCGCCGCAGGAGGAGACGCCCAGGGCGTCGGGAATCGCGAGGCGATTTCCGGCCACCGTAGGAAACCGAAAGGGAGATCGTGGCCCCCGGCAACAGGGCAGCCGAAGGAACACGGGTGGGTTTTAGTCAGTAAGAGTCTGACACGCCCTGCCGCTCCGCCCAGAGCGGGAGAAGTTATTTGATGATTTCCCACCCTCAAAAAAAAAAAAAAAAAAGTGGGGTGGGTACTCTGTAGCGCGACGTTCTATATATATAATTCGGAAACACGAAGATTGTAGAAGCGCAAATCTTTTCTAGTTTAACTGTACAGTCAGTACTCGGTGGTTAATTTTTGGCACAACGAGTTTTAGGAGAGTAACAAAGGGTATGGCACCAACCCATTTCCCGAGAGGTTGTAAACAGGATGATGACGATGATGATGAATATTGTTTCTAGCATATATACCTACTTCAGCCAAGATGTCAGATGTTACATATTATATGCGACTACTGTAAGGCTCGCTCTTTTTTCTTCTTCTTTTATTTCAATCTAATGTTTTTAATTTTATTTTATTGTCAAAATTTGTGTGTGGCTTTTGTGCACATGATAATTATTCAGATTTATTACAGTTAAGTTGTAATAGCAATCATGAAATTACGTTTAATTAAAATAAGTTTTTATTTTTATTAATTTATATATCTTTTGTATAGATTATTTTTTATTTTGTGAATGTGAGAACGCTGTAGGCTAAGTGGATTGTAGATTTGTTGACCATTTTCTATTTTCTTAAATACTTATTGAAAGATCTACACTGTCCTCCCATACCTAGTCACACTGTTATTTGAAAGAATTGTAAAAGCCAATTATTTTCAAAAGAGTAACCGTGGAGTTTCTTGCCGGCTCTTCTCCATAGGAAACGACCAATCAGAACCGTGCACCTAGCTTCTGACGTTTCATAAGTGCCCATGTCGGTTTATGTGAAATAAAAATATTTTGAAAAAACTTTCTGAATTTTTCGTGCATGACTATATGACGTAACGATCCTTTTACACAGTAATGAAGCTTGCTTAGTAAAGTAAATAAATAATGATGACGTTGGTAACAACAATAAACATAAGTTCACCTGGGAGACGCAGGGGGTTCCAAGGGTGAAGACTTCCCTGAGCCGGTGCCGATGAGAGACTTGTTGAACAGCAGCTTCGCCAAGGAGTCTATCTTCTGCGCAACTAGTGGGGCGCGCTCGGAATTCTCTTCTAAAATATTAATTGCTTTATGGCATTAAGTCCGCCTTATGTACCAATACTGTAGAATCAGGAATAATAATTTTTAAGGCGAAAGCGCCAGGGTGGGCCGTGAAATTCAAATTTTCTTACGTTTTTTGTGATATGCAGGTCAGTATCAGGTTCTGTGTATAATATATATATATATGATTCCCGATCTAGGAAATAGGTATGTATTTACAGAAATATAATAATTAGAATCATTAATTACATCTCTCTAAGTTAGACACTTACTTAATTTAAAGAGATACTAATAATTATAATTCTGTAAATACATATTTGTTATGGTCGTGAATCATATTTTGATCACGATATGATTCGCGACCGATAAATTGAAACTCTATGTCAATTTGCCGTGTGATAGTCATTTTATACATTTTAATATACGGACCGTTTAACTTGGTAGTTCTTAATCATTGATTTCCCTGATTTTACATAGAAGTATTCAAATTGAATCTCGTAACAGTAAAGATGAAAATAAATAGAAATCTTAATTATGTTCTCGGGTTTACACATGTTTTAATCCATGATTATTTTTTATACGACTAGAAAGGGAGTGAGCACTGAGATGTCGGCAGATAGAGAACTAAGTAGGACGACATGCTGCCGACCCCGGATATAAAGGAATATGGGATAAGGAAAGAGGATGATAATGATAATTGATAACTTATTCTAAGAAAAAAATAAAAGCAGTAGGTACTTGAGCTACAAGCGAACGATGATCCTTCGCCATCGTCTTGCCTCCCAGCGTCTTGCGGTAGCCAGAACGAAAGTAAAATGTGTAAACTCGATGCCGTTATTATAAAAAGACCATCGTACGCAGAAGGAAAGAAAAACGAAGAAGAAAGTCTCTAGCAACATTGATATGGAACTGAGTGGACAGCTTATTTATCGAAAACTATCGAAAACGTAAAACAAACAAACCGTTTAGTACAAACGTAAAATTAATTTAATTTCAATGGCGAATCAAAAATCTCCAGCTCGTCTATATAGACTCACCTTCACTTTCTTCTCTGTCAGTGGACACAGATCGTATCCTGAATGCATTCCGTTTGTTCGCTGCGGCGATGGACTCCGGGTTCAGTTCGGCTGCAGACTGCGCCCTCCTGCACGCGCCGCGACGTTTCTTCTTCCTGTAGCTACTCCTCGGCCGCTCCTGATAGAACCGGTCATGACCAGTCGTCTCCGGCTCCTTCTGCTCTTTGCCTTCATTATTCGCTTTCATATGCTGGTACAAATTGAACATCTTCGCTGATTTCCGTAGTAAGCACAATCTTAGCTTCTCTAATTTATGTTTCATCAATGACTGTATTAGTATGTTTCCTTAGGAATCTTCATTACACACTCACTTCAAAAGAATCACTTTTAGAAATTGATTTAGTTTTCACTAGGTGAGAACGAGTTACTTATTTTAAATGATTGACAATCTAAAATGAGTAACTCGTTCGAAATGAATGGAACTGTTTTGCTAATATATATATTTTTTTATCAGTTCTGTATAGTTGTAAAATAACTACGAACATAAGCCCTGTGTGGAGCAGAGGTCGGTATCGCTGCGACTCCGTGAACTATGTCAATAGTAGCTAATTGAAGTCCCACAAGTACGGCATTAGCCGACAACTGGGCCCACGTCGATATTTATTACCCTGATGCTAGTCTTTTACGTGTATCTATGAGTTTCATGTATTTAATCCAATACGTAGATATTGAAGCTTGTTTAAATGGGTTACTTAGAAAAATTATAATACCTATTATTATATTAGGACTGATGCGCATGATTCTTTCATTTACCCAAATTACTATAATTACTATATTAGGTATACTTACAACAAAAAAAAAAAACAATCTTAAGAGTGGAATCGTGGCTAAATAATGACAGCCGCACGGGTGGATCGAAGGTTTAGCTACGCTTACCGAGGTCGGTCAGTGGATGGGTGACCATTCATTACAGACCCCGCCGTGCCTTGGAAAGAAGTTAAACCGTTGGTGCCGGCTGATATTTGTAGATATTTGACGGCCGTTACGGATAGTCGAGAGCCCGAAAGTCTGATATCCTAGTCTTGCTTGGGGTACGTCGTATCTTCCAGTAACTGGATTGTGGAGGTCAGATAGGCAGTCGCTCCATATAAAATACTGGTATTCAGCTGCATCCGGTTAGACGGGAAGTCGACCCCAACATAGTTGGGGAAAAGGGCCAGACAGATAATGAGGAGTTACGCCGAAATGAAACCAGTAGAAATCATAAACAATTGTGATATTTCAACAATCAACGAAACTTACCTACACTTAGTTTTACGTTTTTATATCCAGCTAATATTGTCATTCTTAGTATTTGACAAATTATAAATGCAATAACAAAAAAAAATAGTACAAAATAAACAAAAATGATGATTAATATTGAACGTTATTCTCAAAGCCAAGCTGCTGAAGAATTTCGGGTAGATTTTTATGGCTCGTCGCGATAAGACCCCATATAAAATGGGATGACAGACAGCCCAAAATGCCTTCCATCATTTCATCATCAGCTCGAGGCCTATAACATTTCTTTTGTAAATCGTTAAAAACTTGAAGGTTATCAAACAGATTTGAGGAGACATTCTGGTTTTACATTATTTTTTAACAATTTTTATTCACACTTTATCTTTGGGTTTTTTTGTTCTATTTCGGAATAATGTTTCCAGTAAATAAAACGTGACAAGTGTGTGTATTGTGAGCCTCAGGTAGTAGGGAGTAAATCCTCGCCAGAGCCCCAACATATTAGAATCTTGTCGAAACTTCTGATACACTTCCCGGTGGTTTCCATTACTGGCTACCTGATACCTACAACAGAGAAATAATAGATACACTACATGCCGAAGATCAAGCAAAACACGGTGTAAGGGGAATCGACGCGAAAACTCTTAATGATTATTCAGCTAGTTAAGTGTCATGTCAGAACGCTTTCCCACTTTACGTGTAGCGTAAATCGTTAAAGCGTGTAGGGGAGGTACCGTATTTTTTATTTTTTCATGATTTTATGTTACCACTTTGTCGGCGTGATTAATATGTATACTCATGCCAATTTCAGCTTTCTAGCACTAACAGTCTCTGAGCTAAGCCGCGAACAGACAGACAGACAGACAGACATGGCGAAACTATAAGGGTTCTTTGTTTACTACGGAACCCTAAAAAGGCAAAATAAATTTTCCCGGTTCCTAAACATTAACCAATTTTGCGTCTCCCGTCCTATCCACTATGTGTCCAACCCTCTTCGTAATAGGGATGGTTGGTTACTATAAGTAGAGTTAAGGCGCAATTTCGCACTAGTTAAGTTTGTTTTTATGGTTTTTCATGGTATTTTAAATTATCCGCAAATAATAGAATCTTTGCGATTACTCGTTCCAAACAGTAAGCTGTGGCAAGGCCCGAGAGAGAGGCTGTTTAAAGGCCTGATGGCCGTTACAAACTTCTTAAAGTTTGCACCGGTGGGGCGGGCAATAAACATACTCAACAGCGTCTCTCTGCGGTAGAATACATTTACTTGCTCTTTGGCGGAATTTCAGAGGGTGACACTTAACATATTGTCCTCTGTATGACTTGTACCGGTACTCGAGATTCGTTACTTGGGACTGTGATCACTCACGTTAATCGTACAAATTTGAAACCTATCAGTCAAAGTATACCAGTATAAAAACATTTCATTTTTAATGGTGGTGGAATTTAATTCAATTTTGGGTGACGTCTCGTCTTGTTGTATTGGGAATCCACCTGTCAAAACAAATGTAAGTGGAAACAGGAAAAAAAAAAGATGTTCGAAAAAGTCTGCTCAACAACTAAAATAAAAGAATTAATGTTTTTGAGCTGCCAAAATGAAAGCCATTGCTACTGTGTGGTAATTACCCCGCCGCTGGTAGGCACGTCATTTATTCATAGCTGCATGTATCAGACCGTCATAAGTTTCCTCAATCAGGTATTTATATATCATTATTATTATTAGATATATATATGATCTGGGCGAAGGAAAACATCGTGAGGAAACCGGCATGTCCTTAGACATCTACCAATCCGCACTGGACCCGCGTGGTGGATTACGGCCCACTCCCTCTGACTGAAAAGAAGCCTGTGTCCCAGCAGTGGGAACATTATAGGCTGAATAAAAAGATATGATGTTAGTTCCTAAGGTAGTTTTTCTACCAAGTTATCATTTTATAACTTGAGCATAAAACCTCACATCCATTACCTATCTGCACTTCCTTCTTTTCGAGTCAATGATAAATGTAAATATATTATGAGTTGGGCCCAGTAGGTGTCCACGTCAATCGCGGCATCAGCGGCGTTTTTTAGGTCCTCAGAAGTGCAGGTGTACGGACATTTGGACACTCCCAACATACATAAATATTGTAGAACCAATAAATAAGTTTTATAAGTAAGAAGAAATGAAGCAAAGTGTTACCTTGTTTTAAAGGTATCCAAAGGTAATGTCACCATAGCGGTGACAAAACTTGACAATATTGATGTATATAGGTGTAGTAAGAAACCTCTTGCTCTCTTTCTCTCCACGAAATAATTTCGAGCCTGTAAGCAAATTCAAATACTTATTTATCGCGTGCTAAAAAAAACATCGAAATTGATGGTAAAGTATAAGTAAAAAAACAGTGGAATTTGAAATCTATAGACGGCAACACCAGCCTGTCCCAGGAAAAAGAATTTGATACTTTGTTTTTTGTTTTTGATAGGTTATTTTGTTTATATTCTGATTTATTCCTGGTAAAGAATAGTCACTTTAGCACGATGCAGTGAGGATTTGATACAGTCTTGTCATCATATGGAAGGTAGAGCACATAGGTACAACAGAGTCTAGTACAAGTAGTACACATAATCAATTAAGCAAAAATTCAAAGGCAAAATATCAAAATTATTAGATCTACTTACAACCCCGAAACTGACATAACTGACTGATGTGAAAGTCTACCATACATAAAACTATTTGGGGTTGCCCATTTATTCCATTGCAGACTTAGCGTGGCCAGATTCTAATTGGAAGAATTCAAAATTTAAGAAAACCAATAAACAAATATGGAGAAAAAAGAAATATATTTTGCTAGCAAGACAAGGCATGAAGGCATAAGAGAGCGCCATGCTGTTTGCCATCACGGCATATGAGTTGGTTTTAGTCCCAAGGCGCACCTATACATAAATGATTCACATCAAAAAGTTATTACAGTTATCGGGTTCCAGCACCCGACATAAACCCTGTAAGGAAACAGCTACTTTTACAATAAGTATTAAATGTTAAAATAATGTAAATAAAAGGCCTATATCCAGCAGTCGACTGTTGTACGCTGATAATGATGATGATTGATCGATTCCTAGATAACCTGAGGTTGGGAATTAATTATATCGGCTGACCTGGGAATAGGTTGCTATTTGAGACACGCTGATAACGGCTGATTTAGACATGGAGAGCATGGCACCGCGCCACAGTGCGCTTATTCCTTCTGTCCGCCAGATCCTTCAACAAACAATTAATGAACAGCTTCGGCAATAGCTAATAGAAGAATGTACATCTACTTAGTAAAAAAAATAAAAAACATTCACTGACAAATAACGCATAGCCTAAACAACTGGGTCTAGATTCTAGAGCTAGTTGTTTAGGCTATGCGTTGTCTTTTATGCAAAATTTCCATCTTCTATAGTCGAGAAAATTTAAATTTTGCACAAAATTTCTTCCATAGGAGCGAAAGTTATAAGTTATTTTGATGCAGATGCATCATTTAGTTAGAGAATTAATTCCGGAAGATTTATTTATTGAAAACTTAATATTTAACTTAAATATATCTGACATCGTCTCGATGTTTTGACATGTCGCCATGGTATAGATCGCATCCGTGCGAATTAGAGGGTTGCCAGTTTTTCATTTTGTCGAAAATTACAAACCGCTACGAAAAAAACAGCGATCAATGAGAGTCTTACTTAATAAAGGCGTCTACAACATTTCTGTACCGCCTGTAGGGATCCACCGGGCCGTCTGCCATCATCCTCACGAGGATGATCTCGGAGGGACAACCAACGAAGGCACCCGCCATCCCCGAACACACGCCGATTGACAACTTGTTATACAAACTCGGAGCATTGTTAAACGTTCTGTTAGAAAAATACAATGAAAAAAAAAAAATTAAAGCTGATGTGAAAAGAAATAAATAAGAAAGAAAATACATTTATTTAACACACTAAAAAACACCCAATATATTCTGCAAATAGGAATCAATAAAAGTGTAAAGTGCGATGTAAGAAATTAGCAGAAATGTGTGCATCACGGCAGCGCTAAATAGGCCCAGTTCAGCAAAAAACCAGATAACTATAGTGCCTGACGCTGGTTTTCAACTGAACCTGATGTGAGAGAAAAAATGAAAGAAGTACAGGTTTATTTGTCACAGAAACACGTGCATACAAAAAAGACAAGAGTAATCAGAAAACAACAAAAAAGTAGGTACATAATAAATCACGAGCATAAAACAGAAATTAGTCGGCAGCTGCACGACATGACTGTGACAAGAAGGCTACCACTCAGCATGATGCTGTGCTGTAGGGGACCCACAGCACAGCGCTGATTTTCACTGGTGACCTGGTAGTGGTGGAAGTGCATGATTCCGTATCATCAATATGATCACAATGGCTTGTGCGTCTTTGAAGCATGCAGCAGTGTGGCCTTTCGCAATTTTGCAAGACGTTTCTCTGGTGTGGGGTGTTAGTCCCGCATCCTTGTCCCTGACTGCGAAAGCTATAATGTTTCTATAGTATAGGTAGGTAGGTAGGAGTAAAGCACGAATAACATTGCTTTCAACAAAATTATGATATTATGGCTAGCAAACATTCGCGCGGGCCGCGCCGGAAAGCATACCAAAACAGAAAAACTCGTTGAAAAAATCCTTCTCTAATGTCTCATATAAAATATTGGTATGAATGGAGACTGTGATTTAATATTTTAATATTACTCTTCCTGGTGCTCACCTCCTATGATTCTCATAGAGAAAGGAATAAGTGCCTAATCTCGTGGTGGTGTAGGTCGTTTGTCGCAGGATGCTGGCGGTGACGCCTGTGAAGGGGGCCCGGATTCCCTCGCAGCGCAGCATGTTGCGCAACAGACTCAAGCCCCAGACCTCCGGGTACAGCTGCAGACGGACTTTGAATACATCGAGCGGGTGTAATAGCACTGATGCTATTATGCTGCAAGATAGATTATTAAGGTTTAAGTACAGATATTCTATTTCACGAAGTCCGTTTTGCTTTGATTGTAGTAGTGACGTATCCTGACAAGCGGGCTTGTGTGTGTAAAAGTAGGTAACGTTAGCAAAAAAATCTGATATATATTCAAGTCGAGATTTAATAATCTAAATAAAATTTTGGTTTTAAAAGTATATACATTTTGTAAATAAATTAGATTAGGTTGCAATAAATACAAAAATATTAAGAATATGTAGGCATTTAATTAAGCATTGGTGTTACAGAATGGAAACGAAACAAGTAGGACTATTCAGTATTTTCAATCACTATCAGATAAATTTTCGATTTCCGATTCCGTTTTGCTGTCGTCAGAATCATCTTACATAGATTATAAATTCAAAATCGAGATCAAAATATTTCAAGTAGTCTTTTTCAATTTTTTCAACATGAGCACAAGTTTTTTGCCACGTTTCACTGCTAACTTGGCCCAAACTTTCATTGATCAGTCTTTCCGTATTCGTCATGTTTTGCTCGATATTTTTAGATGCGACATAATTTTTAACGATCCCCCAAATATTTTCAATCGCATTTAATTCTGGGTGATAAGGGGGAAGGCGTAAGACATCAAAACCCTTGCTTTTTATAAAATCGTCAATCTTGTAGATTACGTGTTGGGCTTTGTACTTCTTTATTGTATCGTACAATTCCAATTTAAGAAGAGATTCATCAAATGCTATACCCTTATCCCTGAGCCATTGCTGCATATCGGCTTTCTTTGTCGTTCAGCCCGTGTGTTGTGATAAGATGCATTGTCTAAGACAATGACAGAGCGCGGAAGTAAATTGGGTAGCAACTTTTCATTTAGCCATTTTACATAGTTATCATAGCTCATATTTGAATGATAATCACCAGCTGTCGAGTTGGCCTTATAAACCAAGGAAGCATTTTCAATAAAACCATCCTTGGTTCCCGCGTGCACTAAAATAAAGCGAGTGCATGTGCTAATTTTTTTTTTAAAACGGAGTTCTTTCCTTTTTTTTGCCCAGGTGTTGTTTCGCACGTGTGTCGAATGGACGTAGCTCTCATCGGTGTAGACAATGGGCCGACTTTGAGAGCGGTACTCAGTTATTTTTTTTAAATATTTTAAACGCCACATTTGTATATCATGACGCTCCGTCAAGACTTTACGGTTGTTCTCTGTTTTGCGCCACTTGTAACCTAATTTCAACAGTAACTTGCGAACAGTTTCTAAGCAACCTTCGAATCCGATTTTTTCATTCAATGCTGTTCTTAACTTAGCTAATGTTGGAATTTCTTTATGGACAATATGGAAATCTTGTACAGTACTGCGAACCACATCGGCTGTAAAATTATCTATATCCACTTTATTATCTCGCTTTCTCCTTTTCTTCATAGGTGAAGTGAATTTTGATGAAGTGGATGGCAATTCCTTCTCTTCTTTTAATATTCCTTGAACTGTTTTTTGGCTCACACCCGTAGCTTCAGCTGTACGGCGTGTAATGTCTCGTAAATGAGACAAATCACAGTTGAGTTCCATTAATGATTTTGTAAATTCATATTCTTCTCGCAGAAAATGATAAACACTAGCTATCATGTTTCGACCCTAAAACAAAATGTAATCAAAATAATTAAGTAATATAAACATTTTATAACACAAAAAAACATTCATTTTATAAATACTTCTATTGCTATTATTAAGTATCTTTGTATAACATTTTAATTGAAAACGTATAAATAAATATTACCTCACTATGGACAACTCTTCTTCGTTTTGTTGCCATGCTGACCTTACTCCGTGAAACAATTTGGCGCGAACTAAAAACCACTACACTATTTGCGCTGTAGCATGGTGCGGGTGACAGTTGCCCGTATGACGTTGACATTTGTCAGTACCTCGTAGGGATGTGAGGTTATGCAATTCATTTTTATCGCTAACGATACTCGCAGCGTGAATCTAGTTCTCTTTAATATTGTTATGAAAATTAGTGTATTATTCAGTTGTGCAGTGTAACTACGTGTGTGCTACGTGTATAAACTTGTCAATATAAATGTTTTATGGCTACATAATTATCTTTGTACTTATATAAAATAATCAAAATCGGGTTTATGTTTTTTTTTTCGTGACAACATTTTTGCTCTATGGTGCATCGGCGCGGCGGCCATGTTGTTTACCCGTGCGATGCTGTGAGTGCGAGTACGAGTGCAAGCGCGTTATATTGTGACTTAATGTGACACGTATTACGATTTCATTGTTTGTTTTCATTTTTGTTAAATTGTTATTTGTTATAAGTTTGTTGAGTTTGTTGTTATTACCATGCCTAAGCATACAAAAAAAACTGTTTTGGGTAGTCAGGCCAGGGAGCTTGTTGTTCGCCTCCGAGACTACTTTGAAAGAGAACAACAAAATAATGGACCGTTGTTACCATTGAATCATATTGTAGAACGAGTAGCCGAAGCTCTTGATATTGGCCGCAATACTGTTTCGCGTATAACACGTGAGAAAATTGGCCAAGATGGGATGTTTGAAAATAAATTATCGACACCCAACAAAAAGCGGACCAAGGTGAAGCCAATCACAGATTTGGATGATTTTGCTAAGGTTGCTATTAGAAATCATATTTATGATTATTATAGAAGAATGGAGCTACCCACATTGCTCAAGCTTCTAAAATCATTAAAAGAAGCTGACTTGTTCAAAGGAGGTATTACTTCGCTACGGCAAGTTATAAAAGATATTGGCTTTGTTTACAAAAAAGTTAACAAAAGAAAGATTATTATGGATAGGACTGACATTGCCCTAGCAAGATGTAGATTTTTAAGGAAGGCCAAAAACATAAGTGATTGGAGCAAAGTTGTCTTTTTGGATGAAACGTGGCTAAACGCCAACCACACAGTGGGTAAAAGTTGGACCGACGATACGGCACAATCGTGTACCAAAGTGCCGGAAGGCAAAGGCGAACGCCTTATTATTTGTCACGCAGGTACAGCAAGTGGATTCGTCCCTGATTGTTTGCTGGCTTTTAAGTCAAAAAAAACTACGGAGTATCATGAGGAGATGAATTACGAAAAATTTAAAGATTGGTTCATAGGTCTATTAAACAATTTAAAAGAGCCTATGACCATAATAATGGACAACGCACCCTACCATTCGGTGCAAGTTAATAAACCCCCAAACCAATCCAACCGCAAAAGCGAGTTGGTGAAGTGGCTGAGTGAAAACGGAGTTACAGCAGATATAAAAATGTTAAAGACGGAGCTTATTGCCTTAGTCCGACGCCATAAGCCACCAACTCCTACCTATGCTCTGGACGAGATGGCAAAAGAAAAAGGCCACCAGGTCCTTCGACTACCACCCTACCATTGCCAGTATAACGCTATTGAGCTGATTTGGGCCCAAATAAAAGGTATGCTTTTAATTTCAATTCCCATTTTGAAGCTTTATAAAAAAATCAGCTTTCCGATCGTAGCATGTACCTAGTTTAAAAACATTACCAGATACTAGATTAGGCTGATTGATGATTATTTGAATACTTTTTTTTATAAGTTCGTTTATTTTTAGGTTACGCCGCAAGAAATAATACTTCGCCGCCATTTACGGCAAATAAGATGTTGGCCCTATTACAAGAGGCCATCAACAATGTTCAACCTGAAGACTGGTCGAAGGTCGTGAATAAAACAAAAAGGGACATTATGTCTGATTGGGATCGTGACATACATATTGACAACATAATTGAGTCATCGTTAATAATATCCGTCACAGATTCAGATGATGAATTGAGTGACAATTCAGATGTTCCTGACTCTGATATGAGTTTAGACGAATAACATGTATTTTTTTTTAGCAACCTTTTAAGCAACCTTACCCTATAAATGTTCTGTTGTATAATTAGACCTTTTAAAAATAAAAATTGACCTACGCACAATATACGTTTTTTATTATAAAAAATATCGACTATCCATCGTAGCAGTACATCCCATCACTAAATACGTCTATGGCGTTACGTTATACGCATAACACTTTGCTTAATTTTTCATTCAATTTGATTTTATTTCTTGATTAGAACATTCTGGTTGGGTTTAATTTAATTTACTACGGTTATTAATTATTTAATATATTACGAATGTGGTACAACTGAAATATTAAGTCATAAATTGTAAATCGCGGCAACTTTCAAGAGTGAAACGAAATGTTACTGAAACTGTCACCCGCACCATGCTACAGCGCAAATAGTGTACTGATCCGGACCGTGTCCCGATCGACACTGAGCGCTCTCGAGGTTACGCACACAAAAACAATGTGCATGTGCACGCTTGACAACATTCATAGCCAAACGGACTTCGTGACATAGAACATCTGTACCTGGACGACTAAGCTCTGCTCTGGTGAAAAGAGAATGCACATTTAGTTAAATGAGCATTCTGTTTTCTCTTTCTTCTCTTTTCTCATTTAATTAAACGAGCATTCGTATAGGATAGTTCATACTAATAATTCCATGTATACCTAGTACATACTAATTCCATGCTACCATATCATTATTCTAAGGTAGTCATCTTGTTCTAAACTTTGGGCGACCGAGCTCTGCTCGGGTGAGAATACCGAGAAAACGAATTTTCCCAGATATGAGATATTAGACCTAGCTAGATCGATTTTTCGCCCGCGTAAACCCCTATATTGCAACTGAAATAGAAATCGATAGAGCCGTTTTCGAGAACGTGATTACAAATATAAATAAATATACAAATATATTCATTTGATATTTAAGATATAATGTGTTAAAATCGTGACGGTTGACAGGGGAGAATAAAAAAAGAAATCGAGTTGCGCAGAGCCCAAGTAAAACGGGACCATAGACAGAGAATTGTACTGAGCGCTAGCTTCACAAAAGTGACCACTCTCTAGAAAGAGACAAAGCGATTGTGCGGCCAATACCTGTAGTACTACTAAAGAGACAAATACTGGCTGTGAATGAGCTTTATCTCTCTCGTACTTTTTGGTCTGTATTCCCTGCACAACTGAATACGGAACGCTCAGTCCATTCTCTATGTCTATGAAAAAGGGCAGAAAGATGATCATCATGATGAATTAGTTGTTAAAAGTGTAATAATGTAGGTTTAGGTATTGTAATTTTAGATATTGTATAAAACACTAGGTTTTTAATGTACGTGGAATAAAAATGATGAAATTTAAGTTAATACATACATGAATAAACGTCTAGAATCTAGAACTCGTCGCAACAACCGGATTTAAATAAATGCCTTTATTAAAAATACAGCTTTGTACTCTGCTGCACCGTCACAGCATAATACATTTAAATCATTGATGGCCATTATCTTATAGACACAAACCGTGCAAAAAAAATGCAAAGATAACTAAAGAACGATGATGTAAAAGACGCAAAGTCTTTAGTAATATGTATACCAGCAGCGGTTTCATCTATTCTTTGTACCGTTCTATTAGCTGGTGGAACCGCAGTGGTAGGACTCCAAATTCAAATTTTGTACACTGACCTGCAAATTGCAAATAACGTAAGAACGTTATTTGCAATTTGCAGGTCAGTGTCAGGTTTGCATCTTGATCAAAATATGATTTGCGAACTTATCAAATATTTATTTACAGAATTAGAATCATTAATTTAAGTTTGTTCCTTAAGAACATTTCCATAAGAGACTAACTTAAAGAGATTTATTAATGATTCCACTGGTGAGACGTGGAGCCTGGAGGCTATTTTAATGCCTCTCATACCTATCTATTGCTGATCATAATGAAGAACCTTTAACATACCCAGAAATACCTCCAAACCCTACTTTAACATAGCGAGGTTTTCTGTCGTGCTCTTGGCGCTGGTGATGCTCTCCCTGCATCATTAATTATTAACTTTTAACGCACATAATTTAACGTTCGCACGTTCATTAAAAGCGATTATTATGAAATAAATACGCTTAGATTACATTACATAAAAAAATTTGAATTGTCACACAGCACAAACACTGTAGACTGACAATTTCATTTTGACTTTTGTCAAGGAACGAAAGAAGGTCGAGCTCCTAGAAATTATTAGCTACTAAACTTTCTTGGAACAGGTCAAAAATATGTATGTCGTGACCAGATCTTAGAATTGATCATGAAATGAACATCGACCCAGGGTCACATCATTCATTAAAAATACGGCCGAACGTCGACCGACATATCATTAAACGTTGACGTTAAAACGATATGGCCAATTTTATCTAGCCATTTCATAAAATGGTCAATTCGAAGACCTGGCCACGACATATGCACTGGATAAACTACATTAACTAACAGACTATTAAAATTAAAATATTAATATCCTAATTTAACTATAAACAAACTAAAATATGGCGTCGAAAAATTCCTCCGCATCGCTGTCGACTGGTAATGTACCCAAGAGACTGGCCGCATTGTCACGTTGTTTGGTAATGCTTACCCTCTGGCCAAGGTAAAAGCCAGCTATTGGGTCACGGGTAGTGTCAACCACCCGAAAGAGATTGTATACTAGAATTGTCAAGGCCTTCGATAAAGACAGTAGTGGAAAGGGCGTGGCTTTGACTTGCAGTGGGAAAATCCAGGCTAATAATAATAATGGCTTCCCAAATCCCAATAGGCAAGACTTTCCCTCGAAGTCAACAAAGTTATATTTTGTGTAAGTAGATTTGTTGGATCTGAAGTCTACAATTTTATCTAGATTTCATCACCGGAAATAATGATTTTTAGAGAGAATTAACAAAAAAAATTGGATGAGAGTCGAATCCATTTGGGACTTGGTTTAAAGATCATCTGTGGTTTAAAGACTTCTGTAAACGCTAGCACAGATGATGACGCTAGGAAGCATTAGATTAGCCCGCAAACAACTATTTCGCCTCGATCGTGGACGTGGCGATTCATCTTCCACAGCTGCTTGCGATGCAATATTAGAGTAGCGACCTACTTGGCCCAAATAATTTGATAAGACGTACCATCGATAAGAAGCAGTTAATTACGGGCTTTCGATTAACACAATCGTCTGTTTCAAATAGCTTACCTATCAGTAAACACACGCAGATTCTGGCGAGGTAGGTAGATAATACATAGGCCGAACTTGGATAAGCGAGAATTCAAAGGACCGCGATTTCTTTTTCGTTTATATAAGTTTCTCTCTAACTCGCATTTCTAGCTTATAGAGGTACAGAGAGTTCCTTTCTCACTTATAGAGGTTGAGGCTGGTTGGAAAAGGTTGAGAGGAACAAAGAATGTTAGTTCCACGAAAGTTTAGAATGAGTCATAAATTGCAGATTTAAAATTACGCTCGACTGTCGCTTATAGAGGTACAGGCACGTAGCAGTCTCGGTTATAGAGGTCCTAGAGCTAAAAACGCCTTTCTCTTATAGAGTTTTCCGTGTGTCACTTATAGAACTAAACTTAAGAGGGCTAAAATGACGGGACTTGGCAATTAATCTCATTTATAGAATTTTCTCGCTTTCCCAGTTCTCACTTACCCAGGTTAGACTGTACAAATCTTTTACCGCAGAATTTGTATCACACGTAAAAACCGACACTTCTCGTATTAATTGTGTGTGCTAGTGTGCAAACTGGATAGCGCCAGAGCCGTAATTCCACTACTTGATACACAAACGTTTCCGATTCGGTGTTTAATTTTTAATTTTATGTTTTAGTTTGAAATATTTTGTAGAGTCCGCGCCACCACTGAAGTCCGGCGGAAAATTGTGGAACTACATTTTTTTTAATGCAGTTTGATACAATTACATAGACACTAGCGCCGCGTCAAAAGGACTTCAGTGGTGGCGCGCACTCTATGATAAATCTGTCAAAAACACGACCACTGAAAAGTTTTTAGTTTTCATTGGAATTAGGGCCTTGGGTACGTGTAATTAATAATTAATCAGCTGTATTACGTTGTGTTCAAGGCGTCCAAAGGCCAGTCTTGGGTCAAGCTAGCATGTAAAATGGAGGAGACAGTCGAATGGAATCCCGCCGCCCATTTTGATATTAATTTCCGCTCTCTTAGCCTTCTGCGTTCATGCATGTAGTCTAGAACCTGTACCAGAATAGAAATCATACAATGACCTGTTTTTTTTTGTAGAGGTGCTACACACTTGTTCGGGGCGGCATCAATACATCTTCGGGAATAATGATGGACTAAAGAAACTCATACATGCATATTATACATGAACCCTGAAAACATAACACTCATATTTTGGCCAGCCATGTAAAAAGCCGCGAAGCTTAGGTCGAATTGTCCCGAGCGTGTAAATACAAAGATGGACGCAACTCGTACAATATCTGTTCTGTAACGCAGCCGCGCGTCCGTACGAATATAGTATTACAAACTCGATTACACCACAGACATATGAAAACTGTCTGCAATGTGATCGGCTCCGAAAGACATTGTTTTAACAAAAACGATTGCAATACAGCTCATACCTAAGTACTCGCTCTGTTTACACTGCAGGTATCAAACTTGCTTGCGACAAAACGTAACGCACTTTTGCGCTAATACGAAATATAGCCTGCCTAGCTGCGAGCAATTTGGAAGTAGCGCTCGCTCGGCTCGCACGCGGCTGTTCCCAGTTCTAACCTAACCTAACCCATTGCACCCAGTTTACATTCCCAGTTTATAATCTAACGGAAATAATACTATGAGTGTCTACGTTGAATCCGCCTTTTCATTGCCTTACATAACACAAATGCGACTGCACTACAAACCGCCGTGTTGCAGCTGGGTTCGGACAGACTTATTTTACATAGTGAAATTAATTTGTAAAGTTATGTCTAACGCGGATAAAAAATTGAGAATCTCGCAAAATCTATCAAGCGTATTTTTCTGAAACCTTCACTATTTTAAAGATAATTTTACTATTGGTCTTTTAGTATACGTGTTTTATTAAAATACCTTTTGGTTTTATGTATAATAAATTAATAATGCGTCTAATTTGGGACAGTGCTCTTTGATGAGCGAGTTCTATTACGGGCTGAACATACGTCGCGTTGCGTGAACTCAGTACAGAACAGGTAAGCTAACCACTCAAGGTCACTGGCATATATCTGCTTCTTAAGCCATTCGCAAGATAATGCAGCACAGACTATGGGTGTCTGTGTTGCATCCGCCTTTGTATTGCCGCGTCCCGAGCCGAGCCAAACATTATTCAGCGAAGATAGATGCCGAACAGAGTTGGCCGATTGGCACGAGCGAATGAGAACCCATATGTGTAGTAATTGCGTAGGCTTTGTTGCTCAAGAAATACTGCCAAATCGAATGTCGGCCCGAAAATGTGTGTAGCTTATGATATGAACGGACATAATCTAAGTAGATAATAAAGACCACGCACAATGAAGGGTTCCGTATTTGGGATGAATTTATCCCAACTACGCTACCCTTTATTGTGCGTAGTCCGACACGCACTTTTACGCTTAGGTGACGATTTCTACCAGTCAACTCCTACCGCCAGCCGCGTTAAGTACTTCGTTCCAAAAGGCATAATAAGAGTACTCTAAGATTAAAGGAAGAAAGTGCAATAATGTTTAGGACTAAAAAAACGACCAGATACGAATAATAGGAAAGCTGACCGTATTTTTTTAAATTTCTTTTATCGCAAGCCGACAAGACACCTGTGCGCAGAGAGTCGCATGCGAGTTGCCATCACAACCCGTGCCTAGGGGGGGCCTACTCTCTAAATCCGTCATCGAAGATAGGGCCCCGTTCGAAGGTAAACTAAACTTCGTAGTGCACCTTACTTCCGATTATTTAACTATTTCGGACGGGTAAAAAAAAAACACATTGGGAGTAAGGACAACTGTTAAATCGTGTTGTCATTAATTCTAAGTTCGGGCCCCGAACTAATCTTATGTCCATAGGTGATACGGTGTAGGAATCGGCCGTAACTTCGGTCTTCGCACTTAGGGAGTAGACCTCCTACTTCAATAGACAAAATGATGATGATACAAATAATACATATACAATGACTGACCGCCGCCGCGGTTCCCAGTTGAACAGCGTGCGTGACGATGGGCCGGCCTGTCAACAGAAAGGTACCCTGCCACAAAGGGTTCACCGCTTTTAGTCTGCAACTCCTAACAATGAAAAGAAGTTATAATTAGAATGATAGATTATGATTATTACAAGGAGCGCCTGAATGTCATTGACGGGGGGGGGGGAGGGGGGTGAATATTTGTGAAATTGCCACAGAAATTGTATTGACAAAACATGATGGCAGCGATAGTTCCAGTTTTGGCCACGCGCCAAAAGAACTTTGCAGCGTTGTAGGTACATTGGATTTTCCATAGTTTTTATATTCCTGTAGATACCATTGTTGAAGAGTTAACTTGCTGGATAACTAAACCATAGTATAAATAAGTAACAGTATTACGTCTTCATAGAAATCTCAGTGTTTATGTGTGTATACGCAGTTACGTACGGACGCGGAAGGTTTATCTACCGAGTGGCTGTATCTAGGTAATTATTTCAAGGTCACTGCCGAGACATAATACTGTAACTTTATTATACTGTGCCTTAACTCTTGTTGCTTAACTTAATCGAAGTAAACAGGAGGACATTGCGGGCATTTTTTAAGTTTTCAGACATTGGCAGTTTTTATCTTCAATGAAATGAAAACTGTAATTTTTCCTTCAAATGTTAGTAAGCTATTTTACTGGGTATCTAACTGCTAAGGTTCTTCCAAGAAAATTATTCATCGTTCATGTGTTATTGAAAGATGAATCTTATATACCTTTTATGAGCAGCATATAGGCAGTAGTAGATGCCCCATTTCAAGGAGGCAAAAGTCCTCTTCTGCAGCATCCTGGCGGAGAGAACCTCGTAGGGCCCTGGGCACCCCTTACAGGAGACCATAATCCGGAACATTTTCACACACCAAGTGTCGGGGTATCGCAATCGCATTTGGAACACATCGAGCGGTATGAGCAGCGTCGTTGATATAATACTGAAACTTTCACAAGCACTTATTCATAGTTGGAGATAGAAGTTTCGAGAGGCTCAACTGTGAGAGGATATACAGTGCCCCACACCCCGTAGGTACAGCCGCCTTACGAAAACCTTAACCATACGCCCGTATACAGAACCTCACTCAAGACTCCAACACTCAAGCATTACTGAAAAAACTTAAAAAAAAACAACCGACTTCCAAAAAAAACACTACAAAGTGAAAAATAACTTTAATTTCGGAAGTCGGTGTCTTTGGTTTTGAATTTTCGTTTTATGCCATCGACTTCCGAAATTAAAGTTATTTTTCTCTTTGTCGTGTTTTTTATAAGTTTTTTTTTTTTTACTTTTTAGTTGTGGTACCTACCCTTAGAGTTATATCACTGGAGAAGCCATAAGCGCAATATTCCGAACAAAAAAGTCTGCCATTTTTGGCGGGGGACGCGGTAGCTTCTACGAAAAAGATCAATAGCAATTGTTTTATTCAAGCCCGGAAAGAGAAGTCCGTACTATCGATTTTTTTTTATCGATATCGATAATCATTCGGAATTTTGCTTGAACCCAGAAATAAAACAGCTGATGTATAGAAAAGTTAAATTTTAATAATAACAACTATTAAATAAAGGTAAAAAAAAATGTTATAGTACCAAGTACCAACAATCAGTACATTTAAAAAACGAGCGCGGTCGGGGGACCCCCGCCTGGAACGAAGTTCTTTCTCACGTATGATTTAAAACGACAAAAGTTTTTGCAGCCGCCATCTTGGATTTACATTTTGAACTCATATCAGAACTATGAAAACGACACCCATGACGAAAAATATGAAATTTTTTTCGTAGCCGCCATCTTGGATTTTCATTTCGACCTCTCTTTCGGCTTTACCACCCTTTAAAACTACAAAAATAGCACCCATGACGAAAATTTTACAGCCGTCATCTTGGCTTTTGATTTTGACTTTCTCTCTCTCTCGATCGAATTAGAAGTAGACAGAAGTATAAACGCTTTTCACGTGACTTTTCTGCCAGTTTACTCCTACCGCAAGCCGCGTTAAAGAACTTCGTTCAAAAACAATTTTCTTAAACAACAAAAGATATTAATTTGCCCTAAGAAATTATCGACATGTCAATTTTGGCTTCATACATGACGTCAACCCTACGGTAGTCTCGTTATCATTTTTGCTAGAAGACATAATCGCATGGAAACTCCATGTCAATACAGCTGATTTGATGTACATTTCCGTAAGGCAAAAATTTTTTTTTTGAACCTTATGAACATTAAAACGAGGTGTATAGAGACAATGGTGACGTCACAAAAGTAATGCGAGAAAAATACTCGATTCATGCCTTGTTGACGTTGAATCATGGTTGAATCGAATCAAAAGTCAAAATGTATTACGAGGTTAGGATTTTGAATTTCACTGAAAACATGACTAAATATTTTAAAATAATACTTACATATGGAAGGTTATTCCGTCTTTATTTAAGTTTGACGTATTTAAACGCTTTTTACATGTTTTAACAGCACAACCAGGCATTTTCACGGAGTACGGATGAGAACCCTGCGACTCGCAAACGATTAAAGTTGTGCGTTCGAATCGATTTAAAAGTAGTTTTTATAACCGTGTTAGAGCATTTGCTCTTGTACTTTTACAGACGGGGAAGTGTTCGTTAGGCTTCTCCAGTGATAGGACACGGTGGAGCATACGGTGGAGGTCTGCCCAGCTTGGGCGGAGCATCGCCGTGTCCTAGTGGAGGCGATCGGCGGCGGTGATTCTCGCGTCCGGCCCTGGTTCAGGCCATGGTACGGAGCGAGAGGAAATGGGAGGCCGTCACCTCCTGCAAAGCAATAATGCTCGCGAAGGAGGAGGCGGAACGCGTGAGGGAAAGGCAAAATTCGCGCCCTCACGCCCCTAAACACCGCAGGAGGAGACGTCCTGGGCGTCAGGAATCGCGACCCGATTTCCGGCCACCGTAGGCGCGGGCTTGCGGATGATGAGCAATGAGTAGCTCGGCGTCCGATAAGGACCAGGCCCGGGTCGACGGCGCGTTGTGTTCCACGCGCACCTCAAAGAAATGTCAGCAGAATTGACGGGGTCCGCTAGAACCTGTCGGGGTTGCAAAGAAAACCGAAAGAGAGATCGTGGCCCCCGGCAACAGGGCAACTGAAAGAACACGGGTGGGTTTCAGTCAGTAAGAGTCTGACACGCCCTCCCGCTCTGCCCAGAGCGGGAGAAATTATTTGATAATTTCCCACCCAAAAAAAAAAGGCAGTGTGAACAGCCAGCTATCAACTAAGTATCAATAAGTATATGTATGTATCTCTATACTTAGGCAATTAGCTTCAACTTTCTGACTAACTGACCGACTCTTTGACAATTCAAAAATGCCTGTAAATGGTTTAATTGAAATAAATGCTTTGAGTTTGAGTTCTATAACTGACACGGGACCTACGTCTTTTGTACTATGTTTCTTGAGCAAGAAAATAGTCGATAGCTAGTCGCTTCCTCGCCGGCGGCGGTTGGACAGGTGCCTTTAGACTCCAGATTGCAAGTAGGTACCTTAACCTACATAGTTCAGACGAGGCTTATCTCAGACCAATGGACTATTGAAAATGTAGGTACCTACTTGCTAAACTCCGTAAAAGATAAATCAAAGATTTTATACCGATATAGCCCCCCTAGTATCAGTTGCTGGTGCCCTGGTACGGTAAATAAATTTTTTCTTTCTTCTTTTGGTGCCATTTTTGATTAATAATAATACTATATTGTCCGTTTTATTATTATAATATTTTTTATCACAAAAAATTTGTGTTGCTATTTTATACAGTGACACCGAACATTGTCAATGTCTGACTGCAGGGCTGACAGAATAATGTACCTCGTGGTTCATTTTTATAGTAGACAGCGAAGGTCGAGGTTTTAATCAATTTTGTCCAGTGCTAAAAATGAAGTTTGCCGGCGAAGAGCGCCTTCTATCAGCTCAACATAAAGAAATGGCATTATACGGAATAATTAGTATACGATCCAGTGGATTGCTTTATCTATGTATTTACAATGTTATGTGGTCCACAGGCACGGGACACCCAGCGATTATGTCCCTTTCGGCACTTTAAAGAGCCTTCATCAGTCCTGTGATGGGGGCCTAAACTGAGACAGCTATTCTAACTAAAACAATTTTATCGGGAAATATTCAATATACACCAATACATATAAAGCATTGAGATAGAATATAAAATAACTAGCAGCGCCCCGCGGTTTCACCCGCATAAGTCTCGATCCCGTGGGAATATCGGGATAAAAAGTATCCTACCGATTTAACCGAATTTCATTTTACCTAAAACTTGTCAACTCTATTATTGTTACGTTTTTTTTTTTTTACTTCAACGAAGTCACGTCTGCCACTGTATACCTAGTTGGCCTATTATCAATTCGATGTTTTTCGTTACTCCGACGTTTCATTTGATCGAAATATTTTTACCGAAGTTACACTTAGCCGAAATAACATTTAAGTAGAAGTATTATGAAGCATTATGTTTCCGAACATTCATTCGACCTAATATTTTGTATAATTAATTATAATTTAAATGTAATGGCACTCATTAAAACAGTTGATTATGAACACAGGTGGTTTTAGGTACTCCCAGTAAGAAGCATGCAAACAAGGATGCTTGCTTCAACCCAGTTCAAGCATGCAGCATGCAAGCGTGCAGGCGTGAAATTACTGAAGAGCATATTCGAGGCCTGGGAGGACTCGCAAGATGCTCTTGGCATTTTTTGCGACTTGTCCAAGGCCTTCGATTGCGTTCATCATGATACACTCATCAGGAAACTGTACCACTATGGTATGAGGGACAAGGCTCTTGACCTTCTGACTTTTTGTCTGAACAACATAATTCAGAGGGTCGATGTTAATGGCAAGAGATCTGCAGGATCTGCGGTCACCATGGGCGTTCCGCAGGGTATAATTCTTGGTCCTTTCTTATTTCTAATTTATGTAAATGACTTGCCTTACCACATAAGGGATAATCACAAGATCGTATTATTCGCAGATGACACTTCCCTCATTTTTTAAATCAAACGTCACTTAGTCAACTTTAAACAAGTTAACAATGCACTTTCTAAAGTTGTGCATTGGTTTAATGTAAATAATCTTCTCCGGAACGAAAAAAAGACTAAACTCATTAAATTTTCAATGCCAAATGTCAGGCAGCTATCTACCAGTGTTCAAGTTAATGGAACAGAGTTGGACCCTGTTGAGTCGACAGTTTTTCTTGGAATCACTATTGACGGTAAATTGCAATGGGGCCCACTTATAGAAAAATTGTCAGGAAGGCTAAGTTCGACCGCCTATGCTGTAAAAAAAATTAGACAGATAACTGACGTCGACACAGCCAGAATTTTATATTTTAGTTATTTTCATAGTCTTATGTTTTCTTCTATGTGATTCTTCTCTGGGGCAGCTGTGCGGACATTAATACTATCTTTGTTCTACAGAAAAGGGCTGTTCGAGCCATTAACAACCAAGGTACAAGAGATTCCCTTAGGTACAGAAAAATTCAAAGAAGTAAATATTCTGACTGCAGCCTCACAATATATTTTTTAAACCTATTGTATGTACACGAAAATATATCAAATTTTAAGAAAATGTCCGGTTAAATACCAGGAATAAACACAACCTTGCTGTACATCGCACGTCTCCACAAAGTAGGCAACGCGTTCATGGCTCAATGTATACGCTTTTACAACAAACTTCCCATTGACATTCGAAATTTACCCATTAAACAATTTAAAATAACATAACATAACATAACATCACGCCTGTATTCCCCGAAGGGTAAGGCAGAGGTGTACCTATAGCACACCCACATTTCGCTAGTTATGTTTAAGTCCCATGTAATAGGGGGCGAGCCTATTGCCATCAACTGGGCACAAATCCAGACTCCGGGCTGCTACTGAGAAATTCCAGATGGAAAACCCAATAACACCTTGTGCGACCCAGGAATCGAACCCAAGACGATTTTAAATCTGTATTAAAACCAAACTTAGTGAAAAAGGGTACTATACAATTTTTGATTATTAAGAAGATAAAAAAGCTTGGGATTGAGCTGCTCCCTCGGCTAAGCCTTGTGATAATGACATTGTTGAAAATTATATTCAATATAACATAATTACTTTGTAAAGTATTATATTATTTTATTTATTGTCAATGTGAGGACTATGTAGATATTATTATTAATTTTATTTATCTGCTAGTTTTAATGATGGTCTGGTAGTTTGAGTACTGGACAGGTCCACTCAAATTTGTGTGGTTTTTGCCTCAAAATACCATTTCAGACACTAATCTACATGGTCCTCATATGGCCTGACTAAGATTATGTCTGGACTTTAAAAGAGAAGAAAGGCCGAAATAAACTCAGAGGTCGCACTCTGGGTTTTTTTTTCGGCTTTTCTTCTCAGAGTAGTCAGACAGGAAACGCCGAACTCATCTAGCTCATTCTTGATATTTTTTCAATATGACGTGTTTCAAGTGATTTCGATATCCTATTTACAGAATAAACAATTTCATTTCATTTCATTTCAAGCAGGCATACAGCGTGCAAGCAGGCATGCAGCATGATGCAGCGTGCAAACAAGCATGCAACATTTATTTATTTATTTACTATTCACACTTACATTTGATTTAACAGGTTCTGTGTGGCACAAGTCATACAGAGGACAATATTTTATGCGCCACCCTCTGGGATTCCGCCAATGAACATGTAAATATATCCACTTGCAGAGAGATGTTGTTGAGTATCTTTATTATCCGCCCCAGTGGTGCAACTTTAACAGTTTTGTACGGCCCACCGGTACTTTAAACAGCACCTCTCTCGGCCCTTGCCGCAGCCTACTGTTTGGAACGAGCAATCCCAAAGATTCTAGTATTTGATCTTCAGCATACCACGAAAAACCATAAAAACATATTTGACCAGTGCGAAATTGCGCCTTACCTCCAACTTATACTAACCAACATTGCATCTATCTACCTACTCTAATACAAGTCTCTTCCTTTACCAAATTAAGAATACTTTATTTATTTTAATGCTATTCGTTAATTTATTTAAACACTAGCTGCGCCCCGCGGTTTCACCCGCATAAGTCTCGATCCCATAAAAATATCGGGATAAAAAGTATCCTATGTCCTTCTCCGGGTCAAGGTCTATCCATATCCCAAATTTCATCCAAATCCGTTCAGCCGTTTTAGCGTGATGTCGTGACCAAGGGAAATAGGGATTCATTTTTATATATATAGATAATATATCTTACATAATCTAGTTTTAAAATAATATACCAAATAGTTAATGTTTAAGTAATTGAAAACATTATGTCTCCTTTTTAATTTAGCTTCTAATAAATGTATTGTTGTCTTCTATATAAATGTTTGATGTAAATTGATGGCCTGAAACACAGGTTTTCATAAACCTAGATCAGGCAGGTCTACATTACAGTTAGAATAAAATTTTCCTCGATTGTAATTAATGTAAATCATAATTTTACTTTATACTTGAATAAATTTTTTATCATTATTATTTTATTATCTGTCACGGCTCCGACACTGAGAGGTCAGGGCGGCCCCACGCGAGCTTATCGTCGCAGATGGTTTTAACACCGCAGCTTCGGCTTGCTGGCCGGCTTTTACCGCCCGCCTCAGCCGCGGCGGCGGCCCTTGAAACCACCTGCTCTTCAGCTTGCGGGCCGCCCCAACCCTCCGCGCCTACGCGGGCTTAAATTACACTCTAGAGGTAGGACAGACAAGACTGCGTGAAGTCAGTTTTGCAGCGATTCGTTTCTGTCACTAAATTTTGTAGCACAACATATAGACTTTTTATGACACTATTTTAATTTAATATTGAAAATGCTACCAAGTAACCGGCCATATATTTGTGACCAAATAATATTCCGTAAAATGTTTTGGTGTGGTGAAAATATGGCAAATAAATCATTTGGTAAATGAAAAAAGTTCAAAAGAGATTTCGGCCAATAGCAAAAAGTTATTTTATAAATCTGCGAAATATAGTTCGGTAAAATAATACCTATGACACATGATACTTCGATGATCTAAAAATATGTCAATAATGCTTAAAGCAAAAAAGACGTAGGTCAATAGTTTTCGGTAAAGTGAAATTCGAACAAAAAAAATTCGGAAATCTGATCGGTTCCCTATCAACTGTGTGCCATATCCTATCCAGTGTTAATCCAGGTTCTAACTGTGTGCCAAATTTCATCCAAATCCGTTCAGGAGTTTTTGCGTGAAAGAGTAACAAACATCCATCCATCCTCACAAACTTTCGAATTTTTAATATTATTATAGTAGGAAGTAGGATTAGTGGAAGGTTCACATTTCACATTGATATCCGGATGTGGCTTCCACATCCGGAATCAGAATTGTTTGTGGATTTTCTTACCATATTTATCTGCAATAAAATTCTCACTATAATATTTTTAAGATTTCCATTTGAACAATCTCTTGGGAAAAACTGCGGTCAATTTCAAGTTGATAAATAAAAAAAGAGAATTTAAAACAATGTTCTTTATTAATCTTTAACAACATTGCCTCTTACGTTAGTCACAAATCATAAAGAGCGTATATAAAAATATATAATATTTAGAATAACATTTTATCACATTGTACTGTTTTATAAATAAGCGGCTACTTTAAGAAGAAGAATTATGTAATTAGTCTTTACAGATGGACTCGGCAATTATTCGAATAGTTTCCAAATGTATACTTTGTTGTCCACCGCACCTTTTCTTATTACAATAATTAAAATAATAATTAATATAAAACATTTTTTTTTTTTTGGTTGATAGTGAATAAATAAACTTTTAAATATTTTTATCATAACGCGGTTTGCGGTAGCACTTGACTGGTAGAAATCGTCACGTAAGGAAAAAGCGTTATGCCCCCTCCATGCGACTTTCTCTCTCTCTCTCTCTATGTCTCTTTCTATTATATACGATTTCATGTGTGCGTGCGAGTATCGCGTAAGGAACTGAGTTCCTGACGGAGGTACCCCACCCCACACGTATTTTTATATTGTTTAAGTAGAAATTTCAATAATATGTATAGAGCTAATCAATCCAAAACAATTCAAAATCTAATCTCGTTTCATAAATACTTTTAAACTTATAAATTTCTCAAAAATAAAATAATTTTTAGTTAGAATAAATTACTAACCCGTACATAGGTGTTTTTACGTGCAGAAATATCCTTAAAATAATATAATTAAATCAAAAATACCTACCTTCTTTACGGAAACATAAATATTTGTAAAGTTACCAAAACAACATTTTAGAATATTATTTGTACGCTATAACTACATTGAAAATATTTTTTCCGTGAACACTGAAAAAATGCACTGAAGTAGAAAACATACCTACGGAACATTAAAAAAATATCCCAAACATTAAAAAACATCAAAAATATACTTTGTACTTAAAATTAACGATTGAAATGTAAAAGTAACTTTTCAAACAAAATTTATTTAAAATTGAACTCATGTGCAACATTTGGCACAAAACAATATGCGCTTATAAATAAATAAATACAAGATTTAACCTTCAATGTTCACGTGGAATTTATTCGACACTGGTTTACACTGTCACACTTAAGTGACAGCTTATCTACAGTTCGTTTTTAATCCCAGAGACTAATTTGACAGGTGCAAATGTCAAACTCCAAATTGAAAAAAAAAAACGACAATCACTTGAAATGTTAAATTAGTCTCTGGAATTAAAAAAACGAACTTTAGCTGGTACCCGGCGCGTTGCTGCCGCAGAAGAAATAAATTAATTGTACTACGCCTAAACCTTCGCGTAAGTGCAAGCAATACGTTGAAAAAGTTTTATCGAAATGGCATTAACGGTATGGCGGCGCATAAAATACGAACAAACAATCATTGATTTTTACATATCGGAAGATAAGGAAATGGAAAGCAAAAATTGTATGGAAAAAGCCAACACATTATTTCATAATGATTGACTAATATCTCGGTGTCCAATTGGCAGACAAAACTGATCATGTCTTGCTAATCATGTGTCTAACTTAATCCATTTAATACAGACAGTATTATAAGTAGTACATTTCAAGTGAAAATTTGTAAACAAAAAGCATTTCATACCTCCAACGCGGGGTCACAGTGGTCAGAAAAAACACAAATTACATAATTATCATATAATTAGCAATATTCTAAATGAGCTGTTACAATTTTGATGTTCAATAAAGTATATCTGATATAAATCACTGGATAATTTCGATCAAGCCTCAATGGCTCAAGGGATGGGAGATAAAATTGAAGTGGGGATTGCAGATAGATTACTAAAATAGAATGGTATTATAACGACAATATTAGATAACGACTGGCATGCGATCAACCATTATAGAGGTACGAGGAACAGGGTGTAACGTTCCCTCATCCTCTATAGAAAAGGGAGGATCCTCCGATTAGACGGGTGATGTGTTTGCGGCTACTGTCCGACGATTGCTGTCGGGACGATGTACATATCCTAGTCGCGCGGTAAACTCTGTTTGCGTGATGCAGGACGTCAGTGTGATGCGTAGAACGTTTGTGGCAATGTAGATGCCGGCACAACATGAATCTCAATTACAGCTGTTCGCTTATTTTAAAGTCAATAAATTTTTCATACATGGTAAACAGACACATGTACCTATTTATAAATTTTGTTTATTGTCGTCTTTACCTTAGCCTATTCGAAGATGTTTCACTTTGTACCTATGTTTATATATACGTCATTACCTCAGTAAATGGATGATCATCTCAAACGTGGCTAATATCATTTCTTGTAACGATAAACGAAAACAAATAAAAATAATGAGAGCAATGTTTTAATTACTTAACTGACAAATAATGCTAAAGTGATGTATTGTCTGTATCGATAAAATATGTTGTTTCAAATTTGTCACACACTACCCAATCTATTTCGAGTTCTAAAGGAAAATTTATTAGCCGCTGGGTTTTGTTCGAAAATAGACCATCTCGAATTGCCGAACAATATTTCGTCACATTTGTATACCTACTCTCCTATTCCATCACGTAAAATGACGTATGTTTGTACCATAAACAAACAGTATGGCGTCGGAGTTTGTATTACGCAAGAAGTATCTAATCAATACAAATTTATTAGCACATTCATAGATAATATAATTGTACTCTCTGTTACCAGCCGGCCGGTGTACAAAATAAAGCATGTACCTATCTAAGAAAGCATAATATAAGGACATTAATTAATATAAAATAATATAATTTTATAACATTTAAAAAAAAGCACGATCGTAATTTTCATTTTTGCTTAAATAAGATTTAAAATTTAACAAAATCGAATGATGATAATAAAAAATATCAATAGTTCATTCGAAAAGTTCAATCGAGTATTGATTTCGAATCCATTTCTTATATAAAAAATATAATAACATGATGTAGGTAAGTATAGCGAGACACTTAGGTAAGCACTTATGTGTCCATTACGTAATATTCGTGATAACAGATATCGACTGCAAATATTTTACATACTGATTGCAGCTAATAAAAGGTACAGTATTTCTATTTTCTTAATGTTCCTCGGGAATCATCGCATTTCCGAATATAAACGAATGCTAATTTCCATGTCCATCAATTATTAGATTTATCATGTATTATAATTTGAATTCAGAACTAATTACTTTATTGTTGTTTTGTTTTGATTTCCGTGTGAACTATAAAGAGCTGTAAAACTATTTTCCTATATGTCGTACCTGCGACATAATAAATTACTCTATATACTTCCAAGTCGATTGAGAGCGTCCGGTCTGCACCAAGTGCAAAGGGTAACTGATAGAAATCCGACGACAGACGAAAGACGAAGTTTGCCGAGGGGCATTAAGAAAATAGAAACACTGTACCTGCTTATTCCGTTAAACATAACCTCACGCCAATATTCCCCGAAGGCCAGGGCAGAGGTGTAAGTACATATAGTACTCCCACATTTCGCCAGTTATGTTCAAGTCCCATATAATAGGGGGCGAGCCTATTGCCATCAACCGAGAAATTCCAGATGGAAAAACCTAATAATACTTTGCCTGATCCGAGAATCGAAACCAGGACCTCATGCTCAGCAGTAGCGCTTGCGACCACTAGACCAACGAGGCAGGTATTACTTATTTACAGCATAAAAAAACAAATTTTCATAGTATATGATATCTGTACGCTGAACAGAAAATCTTTTTCACCAATTTTCAATAATTGGGTACATTTTGCCTTTAAATTACATAACTGGCGATATGAGGGTTCACGCACTCAACACCGCTGCCTAAAGGACATCGCTCATTATAACAGCACCGCTCCGACACGGCAAATAACTTGTCATTCAAGTTAGGATTTTAAATCAAATGTATTAAAGTCTATTTCACGTGTGACGGCTCGCGGGCAGTGAGCGGCCGGCGAGCCGTCCACTATTCTGTATAGCCATCGTAAAATGGACTTTAATGTATTTGATTTAAAATCCTAACTTAAATGACAAGTTATTTTCGTTTACGGAACGGTGCTGCTATAATGAGCGATGTCCTTAACCCTTCAGATGATACAGGCGTATGTTACATTAAAACGGCAAGCGTGGAACTTGGTATTTTCGCTTCTTCCGTTTAATTTGAGATATTTCGACCCTCGATATCTAAGGTTATTAACAATATAATCTTTGTACCGTGTTATCAAGTGAAGCAATATTTTTTTATCAGTATACTTACATAATAATCAGACGCCGACAAAATACACAAACAATGGACTACATTACAGTTATTTTAACATATTTTAGTTAGTTATTTTATACCTTTATTGACATTTTAGTTAGTCATTTTATACCTTTATTGACATTTTAGTCAGTCATTTTATACCTTTATTGACATTTTTGTAAGTTAGTTTTTTGTCTTTTTTAGACTTAAATCAAGGCTGTTTTGTTTATAACTTTGTTTTTCGTTTTAATTTTATATAGTTTACGAAGTTTGCTTTGTTTTATATGAATGTCGTGTTCACGGTAATTGGTATAACACATACCTGTATGTATACAATATTATACAGGTATGTGTTACCACACTTGTTAACTTTTAATGAATGTATATGCTGTTGGCGAACCTATTTTAAATAATTAAAATAAACTACATGAACTGTTTACTGTTTTTTTATAATATTTATTTGTATGACACAAGCCAAGTATTTATTCTAGAGCTGTGCCAGTGGCCAAAACAAAAATAAAAAATCTTATAGATTATTTTGCAGTAGATTATTATGGATGCCGATTTGAAAGGAAAAACATTGTAAAGATAAATGATTATCTCTAACAAAAAGAGAATGTTCATAGTCTCTTCTAAAGTCTAAAAATTATGATCGATTGTTCGAATCAATGAAATACGATGTCATAGATCATGTGACGTCTGTTTCTAAACACTCATGGAATTCGTCATAAAATGGACACAGCATGCTTACCTTAGCGTTTCATTTCTCTTAGGTTTATACCTCATTAGGACACCATAGTGGCCCAACCATAGTCGAGCTGCCATCAAAATATACACAGCTTTTTGGTGGGTATCGCACCCGGCGTCTGATCGGTTGCGCAAAATACCTTTCCTTTTTTGGCAGTGCGACCACGGTTGCGCCGCCAGTGGTATCCAAATAGAGCCCTTATAATCTCGTATAACTAAGTTAGGACATCCTGAAGTAAGCTGCGTTCAATTGCTCGAGGAATATGAACGTGAGCACTGTGTGGGGCCCGAGACGAGCGTAGTAGGGCAGGAAGCCCTTCCATAGCGATAGTACACCTTCGTTCTTGAGCAGTGACGTCACCACCGACACTTGACTCTGGCCTTTAGCCGCGTTCTGTATCCTGGAAACGATAAAAATGATTATATAACATCATTATTCGCAGTTTTGCCTTTTTTCAATTTTTGATGTGACATAATTCCTCTAGATTTGAAAAAAAAGAAAGAAAGAAAAAACGTTTATTTGCGGTAAACATGACGCAAAAAAAAAGTTTAAATACATAAATGAGAAAAGGTTGGGGAAGCATGCGTCACATCCACGCAAATCGGCTATCGCTCAGCATTATGCTACGACCCTATGCAAGACAGAGCCCCAGCGCTGGTTTTCAGCGACAGCCGGCGCCGACGTAATGACGTCGACCGGTGCAGCAAACAAATATTTAGACGGTGTACCAGTACAGCGTACTTAAAGATAAATAATTTATTAAAATTAAAATGTGATTCAATATATTAAATAGATTTCTTGCAATCTATGGGAGTGATTTCGTGAAAAGGGAAGAAAGCCGGGGAAGCGCGCGCTATTTGATTTGATCTATGAGCACGCGCGGTGCTAGAGTTGTCCGTCAGATGGTACCAATCCATTTTCCGAGAGGTTGGTACTGTCAGCCAAGATGTCAGATGTTACACATCATGGACTACTGTAAGACTCGCCCATTTTTTTTGTCCGCTTCTTATATATTATTACACTAGCTTTCGCCTGCGTGGATATCGAAAAATATCCCACGGGAACGTTCCACCGATACCGGGATTACATACCTAATAGCCGAGGGAAAGGTCATTGACTCCTACCGCTGCGCCCGCGTTGCCGTCAACCATAATTATTTTGTTATGCGTAATTTTGAATCTGTGATATCCTATAAACCATTCATTTACCGCCTCTGCTTCGCAGTTTTAACGTCTTGACAAAACATGACGATTTATTTACTATATCTACGTTAAATATTAATGTATCTATACATCTATACCTATACTTACTACTATATGTACACACGGCTATACATCAAGCTATACATTTCCAGTATATGCTGACCTCGCATTGTACAGAAATCCTATTCAATGCGAGATCAGTATTTAAAACTGGAACATCTATATACAAATAAATAAAATTGAAGTTTCTCTTTGTAATGTCAAAATAACAGCTTTTTACTAAATGCTTATGAAAGTACATACGGTAATAAGTGAAAAAACATTTTTTAATTTCTTTTGTCTGTCTGTCTGTCTGTTTGTTCCGGCTAATCTCCGAAACGGCTGGACCGATTTTGATGGTACTCGCTGGCGGACAGCTGATGTTATAAGGAGTAACTTAGGCTAATTTTATTTAAATAAAAAGAATTAGAGTCATCGCGGGCGAAGCCGCGGGCAGGAGCTAGTAATACATACAGTGTGAGTGTTTATAATGTGCACATATCGAAATGATCCCATCTATGCTTAATTTTATCGCCGGAAAAAATATTTTGAAAATCCAACTTTTTTTTGTAATTTTACAAACTTTTGTTTACAAAACGGTGTAACTTTAAACTAAATGATTTATCGCGGTGAAACAAACTCCATAATGATTGGAAGTAATTAGACGTCCTCATAAAATGAAAATTGTGGAAAAAACTCGATTGAAAATAAGCATGTTTTTTTAGGCAAAAATACGTTTTTTTTTTTTTCATAAATTTTTACAATAATCATAAAATTTCTCAATAAGACGCCATACAGAACAAAAAAGTATTTAGTTTTTTTTTTTTAATTCCTCCCTAGTATTCTTTCCTTCTTTTTTTCTTTCTTATATAAGCGAAATGAATTTGAAAACTTTATTTTTCAGTCGGAGGTTTCTTTAATCAACACAAATCTGAAGTATTTGATAATTTTACATTATTAACGTAAATAAAAAAACATGGGTCACATTTTACTGTCACAAATAGACGACATCGCCAGCGGAAGGGTTAAATTTATGATGTCTCATTTAAATGAAAATGACCTAATTTTTTTAAATCTATACTAATAATAAACCTGAGAAGTTGTTGTTTGTTTGTTTGAACGCGCTAATATCTTGGAACTACCAGTCGGATTTTAAAAAAAGTACTTGTTGATGATTTTCATGATTATAATTCTATAAATATAAATATTTGATACGGCCGCGAATCATATCTAGATCAACATGCAACCTGATAAGGACCTGCAAATTCCAAAAATCGTAAAAAAAAAATGAATCTGTTGGGTTACCCTGACGCTTTCGCCGTAATTATTGTACATCTAATCGTATAAAAATAAATAGCTTAAAATAAAACCTAATATTATATTACCTTGTTTTAATGATATCAACAGGCATAGAAGCGATAGTGGTGATAAGACCTGACACCATGGACGCGCAGAAGTGCAGCAGGATGCCGTCCGGGACATAGCCCACGAACATCTCACGTGCCTGCAAGAAACCAATGATTTTATTACTGCTATCATCATCATATTAGTCTAAAGACGTCCACTGCTGGACATAGGCCTCCACCAACCGGCCATGTGCATTTCGCATCCAACGGATTCCCGTGACATTTAGTGTTATAACTCCGCCGAATATTGACATAATGAACACCCGACTTTTAAGATGTTTTTATCTACATCCATGCTATAAATCTTCTATAAGTTTCTGAAACAGTTAGCTTATTGCCAACATTAAAACAGCCAGTGTCATAGTAACCATAATATCATCCAAATGAATGTTATAATGTTGTACTAAATTTCATTATGCAATTAGAATTAAAAAATAGTAGATTATACAACAAGTGAAAAAAGGGAATTTAATTCGAGGGATTCAAGGACAATTTTTTTTTTTAAATGAGTTTTGACATCTAATTTTTATCATTGACTGCGAGAAAATAAATAGTAGTTTAAGTAGTATTTATATTTTATAATCACATTTCTGGCGACAACAAAATTATCTACTACAATTGCTGCTTTAGAGGAGCTCGTGGCTAAGTAATAACAGTCGCACGGGTCGATCCATCAGGTTAAGCTACGCTTGCTGGGGTTGGTCCGCTCACCATTGTGTGGATCGCCCGGAGGACACGGTGGAGCATACGGTGGAGGTCTGCCCAGCTTGGGCGGAGCATCGCCGTGTCCTCGTGGAGGCGATCGGCGGCGGTGATCTCTCGCGTCCGGCCCTGGTTCAGGCCATGGTACGGAGCGAGAGGAAATGGGAGGCCGTCACCTCCTTCTGCGAAGCGGTAATGCTCGCGAAGGAGGAGGCGGAACGCGTGAGGCAGAGGCAAATTTCGCGCCCTCACGCCCCTAACCGCCGCAGCAGGAGACGCCCAGGGCGTCGGGAATCGCGGGGCGATTTCCGGCTACCGTAGGCGCGGGCTTGCGGGCGGTGAGCAATGGGTGGCTCACCGTCCGATAAGGACCAGGCCCGGGTCGACGGCGCGTTGTGTTCCACGCGCGCCTCAAAGAGATGTCAGCAGAATTGAAGGGGTCCACTAGGGCCGATGCCTGCCGGGGTTGCGAAGAAAACCGAAAGGGAGATCGTGGCCCCGGCGACAGGGCAACCGAAGGAACACGGGTGGGTTTTAGTCAGTAAGAGTCTGACACGCCCTCCCGCTCCGCCTAGAGCGGGAGAAGTTATTTGATGATTTCCAACCCACAAAAAAAAAATGGGGTTGGTCCGTGGATGGGTGACCATCTTTACATACCGAGACTCCTCCGTGCGTCGGAAAGCACATTAAGTCGTTGGTCCCAGCTGTCATTCGTGGATCTTTGACAGTCGTTACGGGTCGCCAGAAATACGAAGGTCTGAAAACCAGTCCTTACCAAGGGGTATCCTAATACCCAGTTACTGAGTTGTGGAATTCAGACAGGCAGTCGCTCCATGTAAAATAGCGGTATTCCGCTGCATCCGGTTAGACTGGAAGCCGACCTCCACATAGATGGGAAAAGGCTAGGCAGATTGATTGAATTGATGTTTTAGAACGAAATGATTCCGAAGTCAGTATCTCATTTTCGTCACTAGAAGAACTCATTTTATTATAATTATTTTAATACATTTTCCAATGACATAAAACAACCACGATAACAAATAGAAAAGAACCTAACTAAAATTGGCATTTTTTTAAATTTATTAATTTAATAGTATAGCTCTATAGCTCCATTTAGCCAGCCAGTATGTACTTTCAGCACGTTTTATTAATTATCGTTTGTACATGATTCGTATAATTCGTGCTTGTTCTAAATTTAAAATGTTTTTATTCACTCAGTGAGTAAAAGAGAGTTTTATTCACTCTTATCGATAAATAAAATGCTCTTTTTCGAATGGGAATGGATGCGTTTCAATATCACAGCGCCGTAATAAAAATAAAAAACAACTTTAGGATAATCGAATTCACGTCGTATACCGCTATTTTTATTCAATATTAGTATTGCAAAAATTTATTACTTTGTTGTTTACAAAAATGAGTGATACTAGCTTTAATAACACACCACCAGATATTTATAATGCAGCAAAAGATATTTCTAATCAATTATTACCAGAAAAGTCGAGAAAACAATCTTGTTCAACACCCTATGGTTTCAGAACCTTGCATAGAGGATTCATATCATGGGTGTAGATAAAGTCTTGTATGCAACTGTACATAATTAGGTATAAAACACTCATGTGATAAACGCATATTCGTATTTTAATACCCTTATTATACAACAATTGCATAAATAACTATTAAAGTGTTTCCGTCGCCATAATAAAAAATAAGAGAGATAAGAGTTACAGGGACAGTTTGAGAAAATCAGTAGCTTCCTTTTTTGGATGATAATAGCTACAAATTAGTTGGGAGGACTCAAAATAAATTGTGATAACTGATGTGATAACATCATAATTTGCTGTGATACAGGCTTCCAAGCGGGCACAGCGCAGGTCGGTGGACACGCCATTTCTGACGTAAAAATAGTAATTTAAAAATAATACTTGACACCAGAAATGAATATAATTGTTAAAATCACAGAAAAGAAATTTAAGGCAATTCTTACATAATCAACTACTATTTAACTATTTCAAACATCATTCTGTTAAGTACTGTCATTTACAATCGATTTACAGAAATAAAACGATGTTTTTTTTAAATTCATTTAGCCGCTAGCTAATTGCATTTAGTGATTTGTGGTGCAGGTGGACCTAAAGCTAGACATTTACGGTCAAATTTGAATGACACGGAACCATTGCAATGTAACTCTTATGTTATTCTAATTTATACTTTAGCTAGCTGAGATAAGAGTTACATTACAATAACTTACTGATGGTATTACGTCGATCGTGAATGTCCTACTTAAGAATGTATAGAAAGCTATGACTCCTGGTTACCTGCGAGTACGTGCTGAGTTGGGCGGCGTTGACGACCATGGCTCGTCCGACAGTGGGCATGGCACCGCGCCATAGCTTCAGAACGCCTTCCTCTCTTACTATCCTGTGGTGACATGCCATAGATACGGATTGAGATTGAGACCATAGACGTTAGAGGTTGCCTTCGTACCTACGGGATATTATTTATCGCGCATTGTTTTTTACTAATGGTTTAATTTCGATCGTGAATGTCCTACTTAAGAAACCCCATCAATCTTCGTAATAAATACCTGATAAGAGCGTCGGCGACATTCTTGTAGTTTCTCCTCTGTTCCACCGGCAGCCTGCCATCAGCCGTCATACGGATTAGCGCCACCTCTGCAGGGGTGCCCACGAACGCGCCGATGGAACCCGCTGCCACACCCAGCAGGGTCTTGGTGCCAAAACCCGGTGCTGCTCCCGCATTTTGCCTGTCAATGTCACATGTTTTTATAATATGGATAGGTTTTTACTGGGGAGTTTGTTGCAGCAATCCTTCTTAAGCTGGCAGACCGACGCAAACTTTATGGCAGCTCGGAATATGGGGCGAGTCGTGTCAGCGGGGGTGAGGGGTGGGGTACTGCGCAGCTAGTAACGTAATTCAGAGCCGCCATATAGTTTGACCTTTCTATACTAAAGAGGGTCAATTTAAATTAACTAGCGGAACTTTACAATTTACATACTGTGATGGGTATCGTTTTTTTTTTTTTTTTTATATTGTCGATAAAAAGCAGTGGTGGCCCAGTGGTAACGGCTGCGACTTACGAGTTGTAGGTCGTAGGTTCGAACCCAGGCAGGCGCTTTACTTTGTGTAAGTTATTTCATCACCACTACTCTCAAAACGCTGAAGGAAAACATCGTGAGGAAACCGGCATGTCCTAGGACCAAAATTTCGAAGATACGTAAAATCTACCAACGGAGTGGCCCGCGTGATGGATCACGGGCCACTCCCTCTCACCGAGAGGAGGCCTGTGTCCCAGCAGTGGGAACGTAATACGTTGATTTTGTATGTATGTATGTATATATTGATGATAAAACAAAAAATAAAGATTTACTAAACCCATAATTTCAAGTATCAACTGTACTACCAGCGGCCGTGTGAAATTTCTTCGGCTAATTTGACGTCGTAAAATAAGCTCATGCGTTTGCAAAAATATATGCCAGTCAGCAAGATGGTTATTAGGCTGACTGCCCAGAGTGTGTCGAGAGTATATTGTAGGTCCTCTAATGGAGGCATTTCAATGCACACGAGCTGCAGCCACTAGCTCGAAACTTCTATACTAAATTATAAAGAGGTATAATTTGTGGGTTCGTATGTAGGGGGAAATCTTCGAAACTAGTGATCCCATTCCGATAATTCTTTCACTAATGTGAAACTACAGTATTTTTAGAGAGTGTCATAGGATATATTTTTAAACAAGAAATTTCACGCGGTAGAAGTCGCGGGCTGCAGCTAATTACTCATGTACAAATCTAGTTTGTTTTACAAACTACTTATTTATATGCGAACCCTACCTATACTCCATTTGAAATAAGATTAAGATATTTAAACAAACCCGTTATACAGTCCGTTCAACCAATTTTGACTTCTATTGCGTTAGTGGCATGACAAATGGTAGCTACAGTAAACAGTTGGTATTGTAACCACTTTTTTGCTTTTAATGCCATCCTTATGCCTACGATATAGAAGTCAAAATTGGTTGAACGGACTGTAAAAAAGGTTTGTTTAAATGTCTAATCTTATTTCAAATGGAGTATATGTACCTATATTTTTTATTTTAAAAACTAATTCTAATAAGTAATAGCTTCCTACTGTTTAGTCTAGGAATACAATACCTATCAACAGTTTACGTACATTAACGAACTATAGGTAGTCGATTTGCCTATTATCAATTCTCTCAGGACCATAATTTGATGAAGACACTCCAATATTTTCAATATTCTAAGTCGTTGTTAGCTGTTGAAAAAGAAAACATTAAAACGAGTTCAAAGTGTTGTAAATTGTAAATTGTTATGTAAATAATTCTGAAAGATAAATCGTGGTTTTAGACTTTGCATATGTAAGTAACAACCGGTTTAACGTCTTTAGCCTCCGTCACAGAGATATCACGGTCATAAAAAATTTAAAAAAACATGGAGATTAAATTATATCTGGCTTGAAAACATCGCATCGTATTGTTATTTTTGTAGAGATGCAAGTAGGTACCTAGCTACGCCATCCATCAAATAGTCACGCGAACGACGGATCAGAAAATAGACCATAGTGAACCGCAAACAGTGGGTGCGGAATTCCGAGGCTGACGTAAATGCACGTCGTAAATATTGTATTGTTTTTGACAAGTGACGGTGACATTTTGTTAGCATTATTCTTTACATACGGCATACGTACAAGAGGCCCCACTTCATTGGCAAACACAACCAGTATAAGTGGCAACCTAATTGCATAACACACGACCAAGTTTGAAGCAAATCCATTGCTCGAACTCGTGCATAAATTCGACTCAAACTCGTGCATAAATTCGACTGGTTTTGATCAATTTTATTCGTTGCTTGTGAGAAAGGGAAAAATAATTTTGGCAAAATTATTAGTTTAAAGATTTTCCATCTTTAATATTCACAACAAGTTTTTTCGAAAAATGACGCGAGACTGACGTTTGATCATTTTTTTTAAAGAAACTAATTTTGATTTTGAATATTAAAAAATATCATCAACATCATTATATGGTCTACTTGCTCAACCACTTTTTCAACTTTGATACAAAATATAGCAGATAAATAATGTTGAAAAAACGTTTCTTTTTTAAACCCAGTCAATAATGTAGTTTTTCCTATTATTTAGCAAACCACTTCCAGAAATTTAAAAATCACATACCTATTAGTTTTCAGCTAACCTGGAGATAATATCAAAATTTTATGTTATGATTATACAATATCTTCATTGGGTAAATCAAAGGCGAAATAAACCATATTTTCGAGAGCGCAAGTGTTCAGGTGCTGTGACTGACACGAATGGTTTAGCACCACGAAAACTGTACTTTTACAGTCACACAGACTTAATGTTTCAATTATTTCTAGCTTTCTCACAGTTAGATAAGTATTTGACAAATGAAGGATTTTTTTCGAATCTTCATATTTTCGAAAAATTTGTCTGCTCAACAACGTAAATAACGCAATGAATTTTGTTAAACTGTCACAATGAAACAGATCGTGTGTTACGCAATTAGGGTGCGAGTGTCCCATGACACCTCGCGCCTTTTTTTCCCCTAAACTTACTAGGTACCTATTAGCTAAGTATCGTGCAAATCAGCAACTGCTTCCAAATAGACTAATGACCTAAATCCACCCCGCACTGCGCAAAAATGTTGCGTCATTGTTACCATGAACTGGACATACTTAATGGAAATTGGAAAACATACGAATACGACTGCAAACTAAGTCACGTGAATCACTATCACTACATAACATTATAAAAAGCCCCCCACCGCATCGGTCTGTCTGTCTGAAAGCGATAAACTCAAAAACTACCGAACGGATTTTCATACGGTTTTCAAGTTTTCACCAATGGACGGAGTGATTCATGAGGAAGGTTGAGGTGTATAACAGAATTATTCCTCTTAAAAAGATCTATTAAATTGTAGCAACGGCAATTATGTCTATCTGCATTTTTCATTTCTCTCTGGACGCAATTCTGAAGTCCACGCAGACGAAGTCGCGGACAGAAGCTAGTACCTAATAAAAAAGCAGTGACACTCCGGGAGTGCCGACAGAAGTGAAAACTAAAAAAAAATACTTCTAAAACCTTTAAAGTAAAAATACTTGCATAGAACATTGATCCTTAACATAATAACAATAAAGAGCACAATCGCGTTTACAAAAGTGAGGTGTCGTTAACGGTGTTGCGAGTTCAATTGTATTTCCCAATCAAAAATGCCCAGCGAACCTTAAGAAGTTTTCACTTCAATAATGTTTTAGCGCACGTTATAAAAATCGGGTAGCAAAATTGTGCAATGCGAATTTACAATTTGTCTCCATATACTGTTACTTTTTATCGCCTACCACTGTTAATTTAGCAAGTCGTTCAAGGGAGTTAAAAGTATGTAGGTACCTACGGTATACCGTAATGATATAATATCATTCGATAGCAATTTAGAACCTTTATAAAATTTACGTAATTATTGCAACAAGTCTTATCAAATTCACGACCGAAGCGTAAAGGCTCTTTCAAACAGGCGCGACACGCGACGCGACACAAAGACGCCGCTCGTTGCGCGACGAGCGGCGTCTTTGTGTCGCGTCGCGTATCGCGCCTGTTTGAAAGTGCCTTAAGGGTCTCGAAAGCGTCTACAGTTAGATACTGCTTAATCAATCATGGACAAAGGCAAACGAACTCTTACATTATATACATCGATAAATAAACATAGAGAATTAACAGTTCAATAGGTTAACAGCTTCAGGAAAACTATTTGCATGACCTGAAGGATACATTAAGGTGCCACCGGGAGCATTCGCCTGTAATGTCGAGTATTAGAGAGCGCAACCTGAATGATACAATTCGAACATTACATCGATGAGAGAGAAGAACCGACCGTTACAGTGCGCAATGTATGTAACATTTAATTGGAAATGTTACATTACACGCGAATGCTCGTCAGTCAGGGAGGTAGTATTGTAACGTCATGCTCAAAATCGAATCTGTAACGTTACATTACAGACGAATGCTCCCGGTGAGGGAGCACTTTTAGTATGCTGGCAATGCCGCGAGCCGGAGCACACTGCAAAAAGCTTGGGTGTACAATATATGTACATGCACTTCTCTACAAATATGAATGCCCGTTATACAACTCTAAAATAAAGAATGCACGGCAATGCATTGCACAATGCACACAAAAAAGCGCGCTATTGGAGTTTCAACTTCCGATGCTGAGCTGAGCGTTGAAAATCCAACAACACGTTTTTATTTAGGGATCGCTTAAGTGTTCGTGTAAACGGGCATTAGAAATCATTATTGGAATTTAGGAAAGAACGTTAGTAATCAGGGAAGTGTGTAAGTTAAGTCGGTCAGAACGAAGATCCCTAATTTGCCAGTCTTCTTGAATTGCCTAGCTTCGTAATTTCTCAAGAATAGTGTATCAGCTTGCTAGTAGTAATAGAGTTATTCCTGCTTCTTCTTAATTAAAATCTCAACGAACGTGAAATAACTATACCTACCTACTATTACTTTTATAATTATTTTTACTGTGGGGAAGTCTTCATGTATACCGAACCGAACCGAGAATTATCTCGGACTCCTACCCCACGGTTCCTAACACTCTAAATCTGTGGTTCTTAACACTACCATGACATACATTACGATATAAGCCCGCCATGCCGAGGTGCCCCACCCAAGGCCACCGGCCCACCAAGTGTGGCCGACCGCACGTCCTCCACGTCACCTTTGGAAGTAGAATCTACCTTACTTATTTCTGCCACCAAGCAGTTTCAGATGTAGAAATAACAAACATACCTACGTTCATTATCATATCACACAATGCTACATGCAGTGCAGAGTAAATAACAGATCAATAGGTCAGTCGATATATTAAATCAGTTCTGTTATTTAAATAAACTAGCATTCACTACATTATCTGTATTATTAACCTTTCTGAAATTCTGATGAATTAAATATTGTTATTTTTAACCGACTTCAAAAAAAGGATGTTTGTTACCTCAGAATTTTCGACTGAGTGAACCGATTTTGATGATTCTAATCTTGATAATGGCATCCATGAGATAACCATATAAGTCTTAAATTTGTATTAAGTATGTGCGCGACAAATGGACGAATAACTCAATATCGCGCCAACCGATTTCGATGATTCTTTTTTTATAGTAACTCACGCAATTTTTCTCGGAAAGCACCATTTGGTGAAGTGGAACTGATGATGAAGACCACAAACGGCCACCGGAATTACTCAATAATAAGTATTTCACGGGTTGCGATTCGATTACTTTAATATGCCTGCAATGCAATTTATGCTCGTCACAATGCATATGGAGAAGTGGAGCTGATGGTTAAGTGCCAGGAGAACTCTTCAACGATTAACGTCCCTGTATCGGGAAAAGCAATGTTTTGTAAAATGTGATGAGCAGTTGAGATTAGGCTGTTGTAACTTAGGTAAATTACAAACTACCCACTAAAAAGCGAGAAATAAAAACTTTTACACAAAAAATAAAAACAACCGACTTCCAAAAAACACTACAAAGTGAAAAATAACTTAAATTACGGAAGTCGGTGGCAAATAACTAAAACCAAAGACACCGACTTCCGAAATTTAAGTTATTTTTCACTTTAAGTTATAGTTTTTTTGGAAGTCGGTTGTTTTTTTTTTGGTATAGAAGTTTTTTGTTTCGTCTAAAACCCTGCACTGCAGTAATTGATTCCATTTTGTTGCAGTTATTGTCGCTACTACAATGTTAATTAATTTTGCTGCTTTTTTGCAATTTTAATGAAAATGATATTTCACTATACATTCACTATTATCATAGATTAGTATGACATTCAATATCAATTAAAGTAATGACAAGTGAAACTCAATACTCACTCTTTGTAAAGATCAAATAGGTAACTGTAGACTCCCAGTCTCGTGGTTGTGTAAGTGGCCTGCCGTAGCAAGGCCGCTGAGAGCCCTGTGTATAATGAGAAGAATCCCTCCCGAGCCACAATCTCCCCGGCAACAGCAAATGTGGTCCGACTGCCTCCGCTGAGTTGCATCCGAGTTTTGATCAAATCAAGCGGCTGAACGACACATGTTGCGTTCATGCTGAAAAGAAAAACATTGTTACATACATCTTCTGCTGATCAATCGACCCCTGTGGCAGTTACTTAGCTACACAAGAACAGTAAATTTTCCTAAGAATGTAAAAATGATTCCTAATTTGTAATGACCATGTCAATTTCATGCTTGTCATTAAGTCACAAGGTTATTTATTGCAGAAGGTCACTTACCAGCTTTGTATCTAAGACACACACAGACTTGTGTTTGATATACGATTTTCAGTATTTTTCAGTATTAGTAAGTACAAGTAATAATTGTGTTATCAAATATTATGGTCATTTTTTAAAATAATAATTTCTATTTGTATTCGGTCGTCGGACCATAAGCGAATTCGTTCCATGTCATGTTGTGGTGGAACAGTCAGTGCTGCACCTCCCACTAAGGCCGCGGATTCGAACTCAGCGAGCAGCGGGGCGGCGGCGACGGCGGTGCGGCAACGCATAGTTTTATATAGAACCGCTCGCTGCTGCAGCCGCCCCGCTGCCCACAAGATTCGAGGCAGAAGCCTTATAGGTGATTCTTCTTCAGTCTTTTTACCACTGCTGGCGGGTTTATCTGTTCAGTAACTAGTCAGGGTTTGTATGCAAAGTTAGGCGTGCTCGAATTCAGAGTTTATTGATGGCATTCGTAGATAGTTGTGTATTTCGTTGGTCCTAGCAAACTAAGGTATATTTGCCATTTGTCTTAGATTACCATTTTGGACTTTTTGCAGGCAGAGTATTTTAGTTTTGCTGGCAACTTTGGATGCTGTAGCTCCATATTATATTATAGTAATTAATAATATTAATAACACAATTTCACTTGTTTTATAATATTATACTGTGTAAGTCCAAGGCTAATTGTTACTTATATAGATATTGTACACAGAAGCTGTTGGTAATCCTTTATAAATGAATAAATCCCCTTCCTTTTTTGCTATGCCCTACAGAGTCCATAAAGATCTAAATTATATAGTTACCACCTAAATACACATTATGGTAAAGAAATAAAGATATTGAATATTTAAATAAATATAAAATATTTTTTGTATTTTTGAAATTTTACCAGCAGTTTTTTTGAAGTCTTTTTATTATTATTAAGCATCTTGCGATTAGCTTGACAAGCCCTTAACAGAATCGTTGGGGGAATTTATGGCTTGTGCAGACCAGCGCGATATTGCTTCTAGCGCCCGCGATATCGCGCTGGTCTGCACGAGCCTTTATTGAGATGAGAGAACTGTTCCTTCAGTTAGGAACCTGCCTCTTATTAAATTAGAATTTGTTAGTGAACAATGTCCCATGTTTTGTGTTGTCTTTTGACCCTTCTATCATTTATAGGGGTTTTAGTATTAGCTTTTATACGGTCTTTCTATGCTTTTGGTCTGTGTTAGACTTCCTCCTTAACTGTTTTCATATCTGTGTACTCATGCAATTGAGTTATGGAGATCAGCAAGTCCAGACATAATCTAGGTCAGGCCATATGAGGACCATGCCATGTAGATTAGTGTCTGAATTGGTCTATTGAGCCACACGGATTTGAGTGGACCTGTCCAGTCAGTCCAAGCATTTTTCAGTAATCAAGTTCTGAGTAAACCTTGATAAGATAGAGTCTAGCCTATCAAGTTTTAAACCTAGTTTTGTAGATAGTTAAGTAATAGGAAATTTAATGTAGGTGATGCCTTAATACATTCAATTTAATACAATTATATTGGTATCCCATTTAAAATATGAACAAGAAATGTAACACAATCTTATTTTCATGTCAAGTTAATTTAAAATTACATTAAAACAAATTATTATTGTTCTAAATAACTGCCTACAGAATATGAAAGACATTAATGAGAAACTCTGAAACGTGTGATTTCCTATTCAGTATTACATAATCAAATAATGAACTCAATTATCAACCTAGAGATCATAATTAACAATTGAATTCGTTAGAGTAAATGTTTAGCACTCGGTTGTTAACGAGTACAAAGTTTTTAAAATTAATAAACAAGTTTTCTGTCCTTTAAGAAACCAGAGCTTAGAAGTTTTGAAAGTGTAAATAGTCTAATAAACATTTCTACGGCAATGGTCATGACATTGATCCTATGTAAAGGACATGTAGTCTTAAAATAAATGCAAGATCAGTACCCGGCAAGGCCGCCAAAAGCGAACTTAAGCGCGTTTGGTACGTAGCGTTCCTTCGGTGGCGTTACAGCTGCTGGAGATTGCGCCATTTTCACAACTTTTCACCTATATACAAACACAGTCAGCACAGTTATCGTTACACTAATAAAAGTGAACGTCCTAATAGAACCCGAGATTTTAGTTCGAAACGTGTGCACCGCTTAGTTCAATCCAGCTGGATTTGACAACCAACTGACAGACTTAAAGAAGTGACAGATCACAGAATTTACTTGTGGAGGTGCAACGTTTTAATTTTTCATACTGCTGAATACAAGCATTTTAGGCAATAGACATTGATCTACGTATTTACAATACAGGTTGCGCAAAAATCAATCCAAAATCTAGAACTATCTTTAAGACTTACATCCAGCACCCTAATTTGCGGCGGTGATCTCTCGCGTCCGGCCCTGGTTCAGGCCATGGTACGGAGCGAGAGGAAATGGGAGGCCGTCACCTCCTTCTGCGAAGCGGTAGTGCTCGCGAAGGAGGAGGCGGAACGCGTGAGGGAGAGGCAAATTTCGCGCCCTCACGCCCGTAACCGCCGCAGGAGGAGACGCCCTGGGCGTCGTAAATCGCAGGCCGATTTCCGGCCACCGTGGGCGCGGGCTTGCGGACGGTGAGCAATGGGTAGCTCGCCGTCCGATAAGGACCAGGCCAGGGTCGACGCCGCGTTGTGTTCCACGCGCGCCTCAAAGACATGTCAGCAGAATTGACGGGGTCCGTTAGGGCCGATGCCTGCCGGGGGTGCAAAGAAAACCGAAAGGGAGATCGTGGCCCCCGGCAACAGGGCAACCGAAGGAACACGGATGGGTTTTAGTCAGTAAGAGTCTGACACGAAAGAGAGCGGGAGAAGTTATTTGATAATTTCCCAACCAAAAAAAAAAACACCCTAATTTCGTAGCACATTTTCAATCGCAATCCGAGGTTTTTAAAGGATATTTCTAATCCATTGCTTCATTGGTTTGAAAATTTTCTTTAGTCAACAACGTAAATTCAATTCAATTTTCAATTTATTTATTTATTTAATTAAATAATGCATATTTACAATATTAAGCCTTATACTAAAATGGTAGGTATATAATAATGGTTCGACCTGAACTAGGATAAACCTGTATCTCAGGTGTAATAAGTGCTAAATTACATTAAAATTTTCTAAAATTGATGGTAGACATAAATAGTGAGTAACTTAACAGACTAATGATAGGACAATACTTAATTAAAAATAATATTTAACTTAAAACAACCAGTAACTTTTCTGTATCATCATAAGACAAATTTTGTAACCAAGTTGTAATAAATTTTTTGCATTGTACCGTTTTTAATGCATACATAGACAAAATGGCGTTTACTATATTATACAAAAATGGGCCTAAGAATATAAAAAAACTATACATAAACGAATGCCTTAATTAATTCTTCTATAATTATCCATACAGATGTCTTTACGTCTTTTTTCAGTGACAACTCTATCGTACGGCAATTTACAGTGCTGTTTTAATAAAGTATTCATAATGAATAACTGCCGCACTGTCAGAACATTGCAAGATTTATATAAACGTTGGGTCGGGAACAGGATAGGCCGGAATGTGGATACTTTCAGAACAGCTCTCTGCGCGCGCTCCAGTAACGTGGTAGTAAAACTGTTTTAGCCGCTCCTTCCCATGAAGTAATACAATATGTAATTATTGATTGACACAAAGCATAATAAACCTGTTTTATCACCTTAGAGTCAGCAAAAGGCCTAATTTTCTTGAATATGAACATCAATTTACGGATTCTACTGCATAATAGTTCAACGTGATTTTTAAGTGTAAGAGTAGCGTCAATAATTACTCCAAGATATTTTATAGTTTTCGTATTAAGGATAATTGGGCAATTGCATTTAGAGTTTGCAACTGTGTTACATACATGCGCATGAATATCTGGAATGATCATAGATGTCTTTGAGTTGCGTAAAGAAAAGCGTATGTATTAACATAGTTTTGTCAGCATTTAATGTCAGTAAGTTATGTTGTAACCATCTATTTACTATATTGAAACCTTGCTGTGCACATAACCAAACTTCATGTACTGTATTTGAGGAGAATAGGAGTACGGTGTCATCAGCATAAGATATAATTTTCCCCGAATTTAGATTTAGACTGCAGAGGTCATTTATATAAATAAGAAATAAGGTTGGTCCTAATATGCTTCCTTGCGGGACTCCAAAAAAGTATTTTTTCGTTCTGAGCTAGTAAAATTACCAATCTTCACACATTGACAGCGGTTGTCTAAATAGTCTGCAAACATCTTAAGCTGCTTACCTCGTATACCTATTTTCTCAAGCTTGTTCAATAAGATAGGATGATAATAACGCAATGAACGTGGCTGAACTGTCAAAATGAAACAAATTGCAATCATTTGTTACGCAATTAAGTACCCTGCAGTTGGGTATGTCTACGGTTTGATTGTACAAGACTTCTAGATTCTAGTAATTTTAGCCCCTGAGGTAAGGCTTGCCATAAAACAACAAAATTAAAAACTCACGCTGGTTGGCAACTAAGTAAATACTATCATGTAAATATTACCTTGAGGTATATTTTTTTTTTTGCTTTTAATGTTGCGGTATCGGGCTAAGGCCAGTTCTCATACAAAAAAAGGAATAAGATTGGTCACCTCTTGCTCAGTGCGGGACTGCGGGTTGGTGATTACTGACCAAAGTCCAAGGTTTCTTCAGGATCTTTGCCTTCACCGTTAGTCAGTGATGCTTGTAAAAAATGTAACTTAGAAGGTACGATTAACTTTGGTACCTGCTGGGTTTGAACTTGCAACTTGGGACGAAAAGTGCGGATCTGCATAGCTACTCACAACCATTCGACAGGCTATCGTGTAGAAAATTACACATTTTGATTACATGATTTGCATAGCTGGGCATTAACTCGTTAATCCGTTAATCGTTAATTAACGAAGTTAACAGTTTGATTAACGGATTAACTTTTAAAAATGTTAACGGACATGTTAACTTCCTTTAATATGCAGAAGTCCGTTAATCGTTAATCCTATGCCTACTATTTACCGCACGGCACCGCGGCGCGGCGTGAAAAACAGGTTCAGACTAGTATGATGTTGATATGGCTGGAAACGCATTACAGCAGTAGAGTGGATGCAAAAAAAAAGTGCATGGAAAAAAAGGTAGAAGATGCCTTACGACAAGAAGCAGCGGAAATTCAAAGGACAGAGATAGTTTAAGTGGCGGAGGGAGCAATGCGAGTAACAACGATGATGACGAGGAAGACTTTTCCAATTCTGTCACGCAGTCTATAGAAAAACCAAAGAGCTCCAACTCTTTAAAGAGTAAAGCGCAAAGTCTCGTTAAAATGTGCCTGGACATGAAATCAAAAGACTCGTTCAACGATGCTGCATTCCTCGGGGAACAGATATTCATAAATCTATTCATTAAATACAATACTGTTATACCCTCAAGTGCTGCAGTTGAACGTCTGTTTTCCACGGGCAAAGACATTTTAACACCAAAACGAGCCTCGCTTTCGGACGAGAATTTCAACATGTTAATGTTTATGAAGGGGAATATGCACCTCATGCCCGACGATTAAATTACACATTTGAATTATACAAGTATTTTGTTTTGTTCCTAACCTGTTAACTTCCAAAACCTAAACCAACAGGTTTTATAAGTTCACTAATGCAACGATATAAAAATGCAATTTTACACATATTAACGGATTAACGATTAACGTTAACTTGCGTTAATTCTTCCGAAATGTAACGCTTTAACGTTTAACGAAGCTAACTTTTTTTGTAGCGGAATAACGATTAACGAAGTTAACTATTTGATTAACGGTGCCCAGCTGTGATGATTTGCCTTGCTTCAGTTGCTCCCGATAGCAAACAGCTGTCGGTAGAATAACGGTCGTCTGTTTGATTTAAACTGACATTTTCGAGTTTTCGATTTGTGAACAGTGTTTATCGAATAGATTGTGAATAGAGCTATGCAGATAAAGAACGGGCCACTACCCAAAAAGCATAAATAAAAAAGGCGGACAATAATAAAAAATATTTATTGTGCATAACTTAAGACCTCATACATAATCACACCTTTGGATTTCCAAGAATTATGGTTGACACTCCACTGAGGCGGAGCGGAGGTTTTACCGATTAAAATAAATAGGGCGGTTGAGCGTCAGCCTTAACTATGCGGTTGTTAATATAATTATGGCCTAATAGTGCCTGCGCAGACTGGTGGACGGGACGGCAGAGGATTTTAAATTTATCAATTGAATTTGATACTTACCCAATGGAAATAAGGTATATAATTCAATGCTCGGTGATCGACATTAGAGCATCGCAGCGCATTTTCTCGGGAGTATGCCCCGTTATGCGCCAGTCTGCACCACTCTTTCAGAACCAACTTTTCGACTGCGTAGTCGCTAGTGGCTACTCGGCGGATACCGCGGCATACTGGCGGCGGATGCTTTGGATTTTTCTTGTCAGTGTGCGCTGGCGGGATAGAGGAATCCTCCTCGATACTCTCCCCTGCCGTCCGTCAGTATGCGCAGGTCCTAACGCGTTGTTGAGAGTACTGTCTGTCATTCAACCCTATGTAGCAGTTTCTTAAACAGTAATTATCATCAGGCTCTAATGCTAATGAGCCAACGCGGGTGCATAGTTTTCCCATATTCCTTAGTTCTGTATCTCTTCATTCGCTTCTTTGAACTGTTCACACCAATGATCAGGACTTTTCCCGAATGCCTGTAATTTAAAAAAAGGTGTTATACATCTACATACATCAACTCACAAGAGAAGGGAGTGAATGATAGCATGACCGTTGCCAGAGGAGAATGGAAAGAGAAAACGTCTTACGCCGACTCCTACTGCCAAGTAACATGGGACAACGGCAGGAAGATGATGATGTACTTTTTATTGTCATCATGCACAGTTTACAGAACAATAAATTAAAGAAAAAAAATACCTCAGCTATTTTTCCCAAAAGGAAAGTTTTGGGTACCTCTTCAATAGCCCGCTGACCCCATTGGAAGATATTCCTAGCAAGGTCACCTTCACCATCCTATAAAATAATTTTAGATTTAATACACCTCCTCTAAAATGGTAATAAGTTTTTAATTAGTTTCATTTCATTTTCACAATCACTATAAAAATGTGCTTAGGCATACCCAGATTTTGGCCCAGGGGAAGGCAAAACAGAAATTTCTAAAGCCGAGGCACATGTTTTTACCCTACATGTACAGCCTTACTAATAAACTTTTATGCACGACGTATACCAGAGTTATAACATCAAGGTTACCAATAAACAATATTTAACGTTTCAGTTGTATACATCTGGTGTATTTCGATATTTTTGATGAAATTGACAATGATAAACCACTAAAAAAAGTAAATGTTACAAAATCATTGTGATCCTTTCTGTTTACAAGAAAACGAGTTAAAAAAAAAAACTTGCGCAGTTTTTTCTAAACATAACATGACACCTGTATTCCCCGAAGGGTTAGGCAGAGGTGTACTAGAGTACACCTACATTTTTTTTTCTAAAATTCATTCATAATCTATTGCAATTGTAAAATAAGTCTTAACATGACTAAGCATACAAAATCACTAGGTACGCCCATGAAGATGTGGCCCCACAGCATCCTCCTCATATTTCTGTGCATACTAAACATCTGACATTTGTCTATTTTATTAATGGAATAATATGAAATGTCAGTTAGTGAGAATCGAGATACTGAGCTTCTCTGTGCAAGCGACAATGGCTTAGCGTAGGCTAAATCAGAGCGAGGTTAAAGAAGCAGATATTACTGAAAACCGCATGGACACGTTGGTTCCAGTAGTAACTCTTGAGACCACACAAAGTACCTATGGACTGAATTAGGATGAACATTCTTTTACGAATTTTAGTAGTTCCTATTTAAGTATTTTATTGTTTGATCTACTGTGATTCTAGACTACGTTGTTAATAGTCTGCAATGTGTGTGTCATTTATTAAAAATATTTATTTCATCACTATTGGATGACCCACAGGTCTGTGTCCCAGCACTGGGAATGTTATAGGCTGATTATGCTATGATGCCAAAACAGCAACAAGTGGAATCCCCATTGTTTATTACCGAATTGGTAATGGGTTGAACTATGAACTCATGTGCACACTGAATACATTGATAAGATTGTAAATAAAACCACAATTATTGTGCGAGACACTAACCAAATCGTGGTAACGAAACCATAGCGAGATCTATTTTGACGTCAACGCCATCTATCGAGCTTGACATCAAACTTTTCAATTTAAACGATAATTACTATGGTTTCTTTATGAACACCCATCTTTACAATTAACACTATGGTGTATAAGCCACCTTTATTAGAATTATGTTGCAGACATATTCTATCTATGTATATATTTACAAGAGTTTTTATATCCGTAATCTTTATATTTTCTAAAAGTACCTATTTGAAATTATAGAATGAGCATGTTACCTTGGTATACTGCAAGTACATTTGTCTAGTAAATGTGGTAGTTAATAGTTTTCTGCCCGCATGATCATTCTCTTCTAATAGTCCAGCTTCCATGAGGAATTTCCACATTTCCTCTGAAAATATATTGTTTTTTTTTTATTAGAAATAATGATTGTTTCGCTTGAGTACAAAAATGACCGACATCGGCATTGCAATAACGAAAATTGTGGAATAAATATTTAGTTAAATATCATATGTACGAGTACATTTACCTATTAAAAAATATAAATATATTAAACTAGCTTTTGCTCGCGGCTTCGCCTGCGTGGATGTCGAAAAATGTCCCACAGGATTGTACTACCGGGATTACATACCTAATAGCCGAGGAAAGGTCATTGACTAATACCGCTACGCCCGCGTTGCCGTCAACCATAATTATGTAGATCCGCGTAATTTTGAATCTGTGATATATTTTAAACTATTCATTTATGATGCCAAGGCATATTTTAATCTAAATTAAATACCCAATTTAAATAACAAAGGACAATGCGACAAGTTGGGCCTAATGACCAATACACATGATGAGATATTATTTTTGTGATAGGTCATAACACACAACTAACGAGAAAAATAATAAAAAAAATTAAATGTACCGGGTTCTTGTACAGCTACGTCGAAAAGTTTTATTTAATTATGTCAAATATTTTTCAATTATTAAATATTTTTCAATAAGAGTGAAAGAATATTACTTTAAAAAATACTAAAGTCACTAATTCTAACCACATAGAGCCACATGGGATTATAATAACACAATATACCTGTTACAAAAATAATAATAAGTGTATTTCGACTATTAGAGGGCGTAATAAAAGTTCTATGTACCTATGCGAGAGTGAATTGCAGACCGTTGCTTATTATATTGGCATTGTGTGCGATTAGTCCTCAAGCAAGATAACACGCGAATGCTAACGGGGCGCGTGAAAGAGAGAGAAACCTGTTGACCTTGGACAAGCGCCCGCGCATAGCAGGTAAGTAAATCGTTTCGTTCGACTGTTTTATTCAGTGGTCAGTCGGTATTCTCCGCTTCTGACTGTGCAGTGCTCCTGTTATTCTTACTTTTAACGTATTTCTATTACGACGACCCTGCTTGTTTTTGGACTCTGGTGATATTCTTACATGAACTGACTTTGGCTACCTTTACGGACTTGAATTCTGTTCTTAAAAATGCAGGAAGAACGTTTGTGTGTTCTGTGTCCACGTTCTGTTCATAGACGTAGACAAAATCATGTTTTGCAAGCAAGCTTGTTACATACGCATCCTGCGCATGTTTCCTATATACAGGAAAGCGCTATAAGACAGGTGAGTTTTAAACCGTTTATTATTATTAATATCAGTTATTTAAATAATGTTTATCTAACGCATGTAAGTATATTTAATACATGTAAAGCGCAGGCTAGGTGTACATAAAGTGCGATCCATACGAAATCTACAAGGTGTTACAAAAAACCTAATTAAATGTTACACAACCCGTGTTGCCGATTACGGTGATGTGTGGTGCCAGTTTCGAATAGTACCACGATCTCTAATCCCTCTCTATTAACTTCTCTATGAACCGTATGTTCCTCGGTGGGAACTCGGCTGCTAGCTTAGAATACCTTCTTAATCCTTTAGAAAGTGTGATAACAGGTAATCTAAGTTGTGAATTATTTTATTTGCAGGTATCATTCAACAGCACACAATCTGTCTGTCATCGTTGTTGGCAAAGAGTCGACCACAATGTTTTAAATCCAGTACAAAATCCAGTAGAACATGAACCAGAAGTTCCACCACCAGTACCAGTTCCACCTTTGCAAAATGATGCACAGAGTTCCAATGATGGCGAACTTTATGTGCCTTCATATAAAAGAGCATCAAACACATCAAGCCACTGCATATTTGGCGCTTGTGGTAACGATAACCGCCGGCGTATACCGAAAACAATCAAGCTGTATATGATGACTACACATCAGTTGTATATTCCTCAACATGCACGAGTATGCAGAGAACATTTAGAAAGTAATATGTGGGATGAATTGGAGAACCACTGCACAATTTCTCATTACTTTACAGCAGAACATTTCACAGACGTGTGGAACATCTTCACCGAAGGAATCATTACTAACAAGCAGTATGATTTCGAAACTATGGTCGGTCTCAATGACGACAGTCTTCATTTTTGGGTTGGACTCAATGGAAGTGAGTTTCGCTCCATATTATTGCAAACACCATCGCTACGTGCATACAGCGATAATAGAACCATACTCGGTCTTTACCTCGCTAAGCTACGGACTGGTGAGAGCAATGAAAGGCTTGCGAACCTATTTAAAATGTCTCGACGAACATTAGAGAGGAAGCTGGCGATTGCAAGGCAATGTTTGATTGATGAATATGTTCCTCAGCATCTAGGTATTGATCACATCACCAGAGAAGATGCACTAAAAAGAAATCTGGCAATACCTAAATATCTCTTCGGAAATCATGAAAACACGAAGTTGACTGTGATTTGCGATGGAACAAATGTTTATATTCAAAAAAGTTCCAACTTCTTATTCCAGAGACTGAGTTATAGCTTGCATAAGTTCTCCAATTTATTGAAACCGTTCATAATTACAACTAGTGAATTTTGGGTCCATATGCTGCAACAACAAGTGATGCGACCATATTGAATTCCATTTTGGAAAACGAAGAACACCCGCTGCACGTATTTCTTGTCCAAAACGATGTGTTCATTTTAGATAGAGGATTTCGTGATGCCATCGAGAATCTTGGAATGTATGACTATGAAGGTCATATCCCTCCTACAAAAGATAGAAGTGCCACACAATTAACGACTACCCAAGCCAACAAGTCTCGACAAGTAACAATTTGTCGTTGGGAAATCGAAGTAGTCAACGGGCGTTTTAAGCGTGACCATAAACTTTTACGCCAGGAATATTTCAACAAAGCACTTTTGCACATGTTTGATGATTTTAAGGTGTGCGGAGCATTAATTAACCATTTTCATTCTGTAATCAGTGATAGTGAACGGTCTCCTGCGATAATAAACCGCATACAGGAAAGGGTACACACACCTAACATTTTGCAAGAATATGTAGAGCGAAAGCATCTGTTGTGTTAAGACAAAAGATTTCTTTCGTGAGAATAGAAGACAATCAAATCGAGGACTTTCCACATTTGACTGAGGAAGAAAAATCCTTTTCGCGTTGGGCACATATCAATTGAAACTGGCAAGGTCTTACTGCAGTGAACATTTACGGGATGGCGTTTACATAATTGAGGTTTATCGAGACGAGCAATTAGAAGATTTGACAGATTTTTATATCTTTCAAACAAATGTATTTTTGATTAGAATTCATATTCAATCACGACATACGAGGGCGCGCGAGTATCGTGGCTACATATTAATTGACAGAGACCAAACTGGCATCAGCTCTATTTTACAATATTATTGTACTTGTTTGACCGGAAGTCGTACGCTGGGAAGCTGTGCGCACATTTTATCCGTAGTTTCGTATATGGGCTTAGCTAGATACGAAGGATTTAACCCTCCAGCCGCATTTTTAGATTCTATTATTCTGGATATAGACTAATGTAAAGAAAAATAAACAAACGCGTAAAAGAAAACTTGTTTCATTTATTGTATTTATTATTATACGTAGTTGTCGATGGATGTCGTAAGAGGCGTTTTAAATTGCAATTATTGCAATCAACAGCATTTGGGAGTGGCTCCAGTGCTATTTTAGGGTAACATTCCTTCATTCGTATTGAAAAACAATTATTAATTGCAAAATATTTAACATAAATAAATAAAACTTTTCGACGTGACTGTACAACAACCCGGTACATTTTTTTTTTATCTCTTTAGTTGTGTGTTATGACCTATCACAAAAGCAATATCTCATGTGTATTGGTCAGCAGGCCCAACTCCCGTAGTGTTTTGCCCATTGTCCTTTGTTTTGTTATTTAAATTGGGTATTTAATTTAACAATTTTATTTATAAATTTTATTTCATTAACATTTAAATACATGTTTTATTGAATACGGATTAATAATAATATAATACCAGTCAAAATAGCTTCAGAATTATTAATGAATTTTTTATTAAATTCTGATAGTTGATAACGCTTACTGTGGGTCATGCTTAGAAGATAGTCATTGTGGACTGTTTTGTTGAAATTTTTAAGATGAACAATACTGTACAACATAAATTTTATGTATCTTTTGCGGTTTCCGCTGCGCACGCCACTAAAGCTCCCAGTCAGCCTGAATTTTTCAGACTTCTTTAACAATAATCGTCATATTTAAACCAATTTACACAAAATCTTAATGAGTTATACCAAAACCTTCCGCGTGAATCACTCCATCTATGGGTGAAAACCGTTTGGTAGTTTTTGAGTTTATGGTGTACAGACAGACAGATAGTCGCAGCGGGGTACTTTGTTTTATAGCATGTAAGAATCATTGTTACCTACTACCATGTAAGGGAAGAAGTGTGACAGCAATAATACAAGTACCACTTTAATATTACTAGGGCTGCCTCACTTTAAATATGATCACAATGTTTTAAATGAAATAGGTTATCATATTGCTGATAGTCTCAAGGACTGAATTTATACAAAAAATAGTAATTTTAACAAACCTTCTTTAACTGCTGCACCACTCATGAAGATATGTGTAAGTGCAGCTACCAATATTTTTCGGTGATGTGCATCAGTGACGGATGATGGCAATGATTCACATTCTTCTGTTAGAACCAAAATGTACTGATTACCACTTCTAGAATCAACTTGAACTAATTTGTAGCCGTAAACCTGAAAAATTATAGAAATAAGATAACTTTACCATGAGCAACACAACTTTACATGAAGAAGATTCTAAGGTTCCTAAGATTAACATAAATGATTGATGAACTTTAAATATATATATATATTTTATAGTACTTTGATATGTGACAGATGTAATAAACTGATGATGGATGGTTGGATAAAAAATCGAGCGAGGAATGGATCGAAAACGACTGCTTGAATAAAACATAAATACTAACCCTTTTTAAAACTTTATTGGCTTCAATAATCACTGTATTCATTAAACTTGTAGCAGTTTGACAAGTTGTGTTTAAATGTTTTATAATTTCACCTCGTTTTATTGGTATTTTGCTGCCTTCTCGACAAATGATATAGTGAACGCACTCTTTGATGGATTCTTCGAGTTCCGAAATATCTGGCTCTGGCTCTGCATTAGTGGACCTCTTGCCGCGTCTTTGACTCATATTTTTGTTACTTTTAAGATTAGTATTGAAAATGTGGGAGTCAAGATTCAGTGGGTTTTCACAAAGACTGGAGACCACTGAACTGAAGACAAGACCTCGAATTTTGGTTGTTTTTAAATAAAATTCAACTTATAATCAACATCGTATTCGTAAACACAGAGCATGTAACCATAGAGTATAGTATAACTTTCTTCGTAAACTTCGTACCACAGACTACAATTTTTTATACTCTGTGTGCCTCTGTAGTCTGTGCCTGGCCTGTCCTATGCTTCTCATCTAGTGTTTCCACTTACGTTTTTGATTTTTCCCCAGTTTCTTAATGAATTTTCCCTAAAATTCCCTAAAAAAATTAAAGATTCCCCTGGTTTAGGGAGCATGATGATAATAAATAATAACAAATCATTCCACATATTAAACATCATTAAGAGACCTATTATTATTATATTTGACGTTTTTTACGCAAATTCATGATTTCAGACGTTGTAATTTTCAGCAGCAGTAAAATATTTTAATTATTTGTTTATGAATAACGATAATGCCATTCTCTTTCTTGTGAGTTGGAGTTACACATTTTAATTTTTCTTTTCGTGTAATTTACTAAGTACAAATATTTTACGAACACAGTTTACAAGAAAAGCCGTCGGTGATTGAACTTTGACTCTCTAATTTACATTGTTTCGTTGATTTCTAATAGAAGTTAAAATTACTAAAAGATACCTAAGTTGAATGTTTTACTTATTTATTGGAATTCTAGAATTTCTTTAAATTCCTTGAGTTTTCACGGAAAAAATTGGAAAAAGCAATAAATGTAATTCAGCGTCTATTATACTCCAATTAAACATAATTTTATCAAATATACTAATAAGATATAAAACTTCTATCTAAAATGAATACGATTTCGCATTCATTCATTCCATTCGTTTTCGTTTGTCAATATAATAAGACAAAATAACAATAAATAAAATTAAAATACTATATATTCTGCATCAATTCAGCAAATTACACGAAAAGAATGTGTAACTCCAACTTACATGAAAGATAATGGGTCTATCGTTATTATAATCAAATAATTAAAATATATTACTGCTGCTGAAAATTACAGCGTCAAAAATCAAGAATTTCCATTTTTTTTTTAATTAATAGGACTCTTAAATACCTACAAAAAAATCATTAATTGACGAGATTACAAAACATTCATTATAAATCGAGATAGACGAAACAAACCAACGATAGGTATAATGCAACTTAGTTCCAATGTTGTCTTTAGCCACGGTAATAGTACAATTAACATTTTAAACTAAAATTAGACGGATAACATTCATTACGAGTTTATGGGAATCCCCTTTAATAAATTGGTGGTGCCAGAGTAAAGTAATACATTAGGTGCTGCCTAGTATAAACAATAGGGTTACAAACTGAAGTTCAATTTTTCCCCAGAAATTTCCTAAATTATTAATAATTCCCAGTCAAAATAAAACATCCCTAAACTATGCATAATATTGGTCGTTTTTCCATAAATCTATAAAAGTGGAAACACTGCAGGCCCACGCACAATGGCCCACCTTACGGACTAAGTGCGGAAACCAAACCCTATAACATAGAACATAGAACACTGCATTCCGCTGACAGCGGTTCCAAAGAGAATCGCACGAATGAAGTTAAAAACTGAAAGCTTAGCAGACAGATGGCAGCACAGTTGTACGTCTTAAATCGCCGTTGTTGTGTTTATGTTTACTTTTGTGTCGATCACAAATTTTATGAAAACTAGATAAATATATATGAGACTTGGAGTGTAGCACTATTAAAAGACGAGCTAAGGACAGGGGAAGCGTCTACAAGTGGTATGGTAAAAAGCAGTTTAGTGGAAAAGTGAATAAATTATGAACGTTTTATATTTTATAGGTGAAATAATAGTCAAAACCTATACTGTAGGTTTTAATTAGCAAAACGTAACATATTGATGAAAATGACAATACATTCTTAAGACAATCGGATTATGAGAAATTAGAAGTATCTATGGTCACAGAAGAATAAATGTGGTAAAAAGGTTCACCACAATAGGTTATTTTGTGTTTGTTTACTTTAAGTTCGTTTTTTGTTAAAGACTGGAGGCGTACGATAGAAATAACCTGATCAGACTTGAAAACCAACTCGGGCATGATCTTCCTGACTGAAAAACCTCAGAAATAGCGCTGATTTATTAAGATAATATAAATACACTCATACTTTACTATAATTTATATAATATCACATCACAAGTGCCAAAACAGACTTAGTTCTCTTGGGAGCATCACCTATACTTAAACCACTTTCTCCAATAAAAGGCTTAAGGATAGCAAATCGTCTCGACGAAATATCGGATTCCAATTTTTTTCGGAGAGCTTTCTCCCACAGTTTTCTTCTTAAAACATCTTTGGCAAAAACATGGGTCCCCATATTTTTGCAATAAACAGCTTCGCAACTGGGCTCAATAATTAATTATGCGTAAAAGAAGTCGCTTGTTTACAGCACTAGAGATCAGTGCCATCTGAAGTGAGCAAGTGGTAGTTTTTTATCCCCATTTTAAATAAAAACATAACAGTAGGTAGGTAGTGCGAAGCCAGGACGGGCATATAATTTTTTTGGTAAAATAAGGTAGGTATGCAATTTTACAGTTCTGGCAAGTAAAATATGGGATCATGAGATTTTGCTTTTGGTACTTTCTACTTGGCAACATTGAAATGATAGTCGTGGGGAATTTGTTGAACATCTTTTTTTGTAATCAGTCATTTTCTTTTTCTGCACTTTTTGCATGAGCATACATTAATCAAGAATCCAACTAGAGTACAACATACAAATTCAAACGTTGTAAATCTGTGAAGTGAGTGCTACAGAAAGTTTTCGACCAAACTTAACAGCGAAATATTAGGTGAAGTGCTGTGATTAAGACTACTTAATCAAAATGCTACAGCTATCAACTTTATTTGTAAATCCTGACCGAAGTCCTCTACTAGACAGCGTTTACAAAGCACTGCGCAATAAGGACTTAGCAGATTGTGTGGTACTGGCTATAAAAGTACTAAAACAATCTAATAACTTTATGGAATTAGAAAGAAAAGAAAAATCCGCTTCAGAAGCTCTTCAGCATGGGATAGAAGGTAAAAAAGCCTTCTGCGAAGGTGATTATCAGATGGCGTTGGTGAAATACAATATGGCCCTAATGCGGGCACCACTTAATTCTGAAGCTATGAGGTTGTCTTACTACAGCCGAGCTGAGCTATTGTTGAAAACGAAGCAGTTTCTGGCCTGTGTCAAGGATATTGAGACCTGCCTCTCACTAGACTGCCCCACAAGCTTGTTCAACAAACTACAGGAGATGAAAGCAGAAGCCAGTAGATATACATGGATAGAACAGCTTGAATTCAAGCATGTGTAAGTATAAGTCGGTATATTCCCCGTCATCTATTTTTAACTTTGGAACTTATTATATATACACATATTCTATGCTTGAACCAAATTAGTATTTTAGTATGTTATGTAGTGTACTTCAATAACTAAAAGTTATCCACCACATATTTAAAAATATTTATGTTTGCGTTTACTCTACAATGAAGTTAAAATATTGGTAAGAGTAAAATGCATAGGTACAGGTCGTGCCATTAAAGATGAGACTTGCCCGCGCCTCCCGCCGCTCTTTCCCCCGCCCGATGACGCCCCAGCGGGGACCTCATACCGCTAAAGAGACCCATAAATCGTCTACTGTGCAAGTCAAACCACGTGGTGCGTCAAGTCTCATCTTTAATGGCACAACCTGTACTTATATTGTAACTAGTACAAGTCAATTTAATTATTTTTAATGTGTTATAAAAGCGTGTTTTTTAGTTTTTATACTATAGGTATATTTTTATTTTAAACAAATAGAAGAGTGTGTCATATATTTTCGTTATTTACAAGAAAAAAATTGTTAACCACACAGGTATTAAACCAATTTTAAAATAGTAAGTTGGAGTCTCATTTCCTTCGAAAAGTATGGGAAACATTTTCTTGCATTTTCTGACTTTTCTAGTTCTCAAACCTCAGTCTTTTGATCCTTATAAGAAACCTGATCATTTTGCATCCAAAAATTTCTTTGATATACCTAGCTGCCCATTTTCATGCTGACTGTTATTTTTTTTTTAAATCTGTGAATGCAGATCAAAATGTCTCAAAAAATTAAGGACAGTCCTAAGCCCAACAACGATTAATGTACTTGCCCTTACTGCCCCATCTCAAAAATCTGATGGATTTTCGTATGTATAGTATGTAAAAAAAGAGAAAAAGCAAAACAAAATCGCACACTTTAATCAGTTCAGAGTTTATAGAATATAACATAAAGTGTAATATTATATTATCTAACGTTGAGAGTACAAGAAGACCTAAAATATATCTTTTTAATATCATTTTGAATACATACAAATACAAATCAAATCTATCTAGCCTGTATTATCCATCTGCTGGACAAAGAACGCCCTCTCACATACATAACGTAACATAAGAGTCAATCTGATACGCTTATGACTATAATCTTTATTGTGTGTTAAAAATTACAAAATCCTACAAAGATACCGAAGGCAACCTGTTTTATTCTTGAATGAGCTACTTATAGTGTAAGATGAACTATTTGTGTTTATATTAATTTAATTATTATGTTTTAATTAGTATTTGCTGCTATTTACATTAATTTGATCATCATGTTTCAGATCCACTCCATTTGCTGAAGAATTTTTCAAGCTCAAAGGAGCCCGTAACCCTGACATACCGAGTGCCACTTCAGATGTGGAAGTCATAATGGAATCGGGGCAACCAAAAGTGGTTGCTGCTAAAGACATACCTGTTGGTACTGTTGTAGCAGTAGAGACAGCATTTGTAGGAGCTAATCATGTTATGAACCATGTGACTTCATGCCACTATTGTCTCAAGATGGACTTTAATTTAGTACCTTGTGAAGGATGCTGTGTTGCCATGTTTTGTGACAAACAATGCAAAGATAAAGCCATGCAGGAGGGGCATAATTCTGAATGTAAAATCATAGAAATTATATTGGATGATATTAAGTTACCGGTTAAAGCTACTCTCAAAATGCGTCAACTGTGTAACTCTTGGGATGAGTTCATCACAGCATCTAAAGATTTAGGGGTTGAACGAATGAAAAACAATACTGTTGCTGAGATTTTTGGTTCCCAAAAGTTTTCTTTACTGAATTCTCATTATGACACACATTTCATATATGGTGGGATGTTCAACAGATGTGTGTATTTAGCCAATATTATACATTATTTGGATACACATACATCATTTCTACCAAACTCTCCTGATGAGAAGAGTGCAGCCATACAAGCAGTGTCCAGGGTATTGATGCACCTGTCGCTTTATTGTACTCCAGTACAACTGCAGCAATACACCTCAGTGTGCACTGAAGGTATCACGACATTACACAATTGCCCTAATAAAGGATATTTTCCGTTCATTGGTAACCTGCCCAATTCCTGTCTACCGAATTCATATGTGGCGGTGCTGCGGAACAGCGCAGCGCTGGTGACCATAGTCCCAATAAAAAAGGGAGCCGAATTAACCATTTCTTATATGTAAGTACATAATTTATTTTTATTTCAACACTCATTGTCCGGTCATGCTATTGAACAGATTACCTTTTTTTATCTATTTTTTTTTTTGTTGTCTTAATCGTACTGTTAATATCATAAATGTATTATCAAAACTGTTACTATAATTATTCAAGTATTTATTTCAATTAAACCATTTACAGGCACTATTGAATTGTCATAGGAGTCAGTCATTCAGAAAGATAAAGCTAGTTGCCCATTCCTAAGCGTAGTAGTTTCATATGGAGAAGAATTGGAAGGAAACTCCATGGACACTCTTTAAAGTCAACCACAGTAATAAACTTTTGTGAACAACTGTAGCTCAGATAAGAACCATTTTTTTTTTTTTTTTCAGAGGCCATTGGTTGGAAGTTAATCAAACGGAAACGATGCGAGTTAGAAAAATATTCGTTAATTATAGAACGGCGTGCGAGGATTGTATCATCTGTGGCGGACGAGCTGAAGAAAAATCTAACAAACCTCTAAACGACACTCAAGTGAAAGCGTATAACAAATTTTCTAAATACTACTCAAATACGATGAGAAATTTCCCTCAAAATATTAAATCAGATTATAGGGAAACATGTAACATCTTGCAAGTGCTGAGTGACGCGCCTTGTACCAAGGAGTATGCTCAAGGATATGTATCATTTATAAAATGTATTATGCATTGCGTACTGGTAAAGTATCCCAATGTGATAATGACTCGATATGAGTAAAAGATATGGCTGTACGCTGTTCACAGGAAAGGTCTAGTTGTTTCTATCATTTTTTTTTTTAATTTTCATTATTGGGTGGCTGGGTAGTACAGAACAGTCAGCCCCAGAGATGTATGCACGGACAAGAAACCATTTTTAGCCGACTTCAAAAAAAGGAGACAGTTCTCTGTTCGTCGGAATCTTTTTTTAGATTGTCAACAATATTTGTTCCACAGCATTGTATCCACCGTGTAGATACAAAACATAGTACCTATACAATTTATTTTAACAAGCCCATCTATACACCCTATGACCAAAACAATGTTCACCGTGATAGTTCCAGAACAAGGTAGACAGGACTGACAACTTCATACGATTTATATCGAATGCCACGTCTTTAGCTCCGTTTAAGAATTTTATTTTTGTCCTTTTCATTTCATGCCTGACGTCATTGACGTGTCATTTGTTTTTTATTGAAGTGAAAACTTCTTTAGGCGCGTTAGGCATTTTTGAGATGGGACTAAACCATTGATTTCGCGACACTGACGACACCGAAACCTGCTTTTGCACCAGCCTAATGGTCACTAATGACCTTCAGAATGTCATTGCCGCTCCCACGTACTCTGCGCATCATAGAAGCAGTCTTCTTACGTAAAATGGTACTGAAACCGTCAGTACGTGCCTACGCGAACATTCCTGACGCGCTACAGTAACGTGGGAGCCCCAACAACGTCCTGAAAGTATTATTATACTGAACTCTGAGGGCGTTGTATGCCCTCTGCGTATATCTAACCCACAGAGTGCACGTGTACAATGATTGACAGAAAGCCTTGAAAAGAGTGATTTTTACTTCCGGTGTACAACGTGCGAATCTGCGGGCCAACATATTGCATCGGACAGCCAACGCCCTCCGTTCTCTTTCCATATCAGCGTCATCTTTTAAGTCCTCCGTAACTATGTGCCCCAAGTACTTAAAACCTAGCACTCTTTCAAGGGCCACACCCCTTAACATAACTGGTGGCATATTATGTGCTGGTTTTTTATGCTTCGCCCTAAACACATGCAGTTTGCTTTTTTGCACGTTGTATACAAGTCCGTGCGCTTCTGCATAGGACTCACAGACCGCCAACAACTTCCTGAGTGCGCTAATTGACGGACTCAGCAGCACCATGTCGTCCGCGTAACTAATACTAATGACACACAGTCCGTCAATAGAACAACCAACAGGAGTTCTACCGAGCTCGACAATCAGTTGGTTAATACATACAGGCTGAAAAGCGCTGGTGAGGTCAATCCACCCTGTCTCACCCCGCATTCCAACCTGTACTCCTCAGACAACTCGTTGGCCCATCTAACTTGCATCTAATAGCACAGCTGGGCATCGGGAGTCGCAGGCCGATTCCCGGCCACCGTAGGCACGGGCTTGCGGACGGTGAGCAATGGGTAGCTCGCCGTCCGATCAGGAGCAGGCCCGGGTCGTCGGCGCGTTGTGTTCCACGCGCGCCTCAAAGAGATGTCTGCTGTACCACCCTAACGTTGATTGTCACTTGCACGTTAACTCCATTTAGTTCAACCTTAGTCTTCTTAGCGTATCGATGGCTAATAGTTCATGTAACATGTTGGCCCAAAATTCAACCTTAGTGAAGTGAAGTTGTTTTTTTTTTGGAATTTTTGTCAACGGTGGTAGAGCAATTACAAGATTGAGAACACATGAAATTATAGTTGCTCACTGTCGTCAGTCTCGGTAGATTCGTTAGCTCGATTTCCTGTGAATGTATCGCCATGAAATGTTTGCGTAATTATAAGGTGTTACTACACCAGCTTTGTGTTTAGTGATTAACTGATTGTACATGGGACAGAGATAAAGATTTAAAAACCTAGGAACCTGTATCTCAACAACAATCATGATGCAGGTACAATCATGGCAACAACACATTAAAGGTTAGTTGGAGCTACACCTGGAGGTTTGCTATCATATTGTTCAGCTGATATTCAACTAATAAAGCGTATCAACTATACTGACTTGTAATGCGATCAACTGTCGATTTTAAATAGCCTTCTACCTACATTTGCTTGTACAAGTCTCTAGTACACCCTCAACTGGAATATGCCGTGTCCGTCTGGAGTCCATACTACAAAAAGTACGTTGAAATGATTGAGCATGTTCAATACAAATTCCTGCGTGCCATGCATTATAGATGCTATGTATATTATTTGCCATACCAAGACTTGCTTGCTAAGTATAAGCTCGCAGCACTTGAAAATAGACGTAAGTTCTTAGAAGCCATGAATCTATATAATGTAATTAATAAATTTGACTGCATTTAATTGTCCAATATGGTATGCTATGCGGTTCCTAGGACACTCCACAAGCGAAAGGTGCGCGCTGGCAGATTATTCTCAGTGGGTACCTGCAAATCCAACTCTGGCCTGCGTTCGCCTGTTAGCAGAATGGTCTATTCCCTACAATGGGACCTTTGAGCATATTCACATTTTTGTTTGTGCTCCCTATACGTTGAGAAGTCTTATACTCAAGGAGCTTTCTTGAACATATTTCCTTCTTTTTTTGTGTACCTACCATTTCTTAAAAGTTATATGGATATACTATAAACACGTTAGTTAAGAAAAAAAAAATGTATTTGTAACCCTAGCGATTATTTTAGCTAACAGCATTGTGGGCTGCAGCAATATTGTCTGTAATTTTGTATGTGTTTCTTGTTCCTATGTTTTATATTGTAGCTGTTTGTTGTTCCTTTTGAATAAAATAAAATAAAACTGCATAATATGGTGGGTCTATTAGTGACAAACAAGCCGTAGAAGGAAGTGCCTTATTAAAAAAAAATGCGAGCGTGGGGTTTGTATTCTTGCTGACAGAGGATATAATATTCAATGCTTATTGGGAAAGATATATATCTCTAAATATTCCTACATTTTTAAAAAGGATGGGTCAAATCCCTGGCTTAAAATTACTGAAAGATAGAAAATTAGCAAGTCAACGCGTTTATATTGAGCTGTTGATAGGTTTGACAAAAACATAAAGAGAAGAATTACATCATAACTTTGTGCCTCTCGCATCAAAGATATATTATTTTTTTATGTGCTGTAACTTTAGAGAATGTAACTATTATGTAATATGCATTGTGTTATGTGTATAAGGAAATAAATAAAACATTATACATTAATACAAAAATTTATCGTTAATTGTTCGTTGGAGATACTTAATAAATGCCTCATCCTTTTCAACATTTCCATCACTTTCATGTCTTTGAAAGTTGCAATATTTACGATTATCTAGTGTAAAATAACCTTATTTTTTATTGTTTCCGGAACAAAAAAAAATATAAACAAACATCACAAAAACCTCAATAGACCGCTTGTCCAGATGTTGAAACACTTTTAAGCAACCTTATCTAATACTAACGAAATTTATGGTTAAAACGTATGTATCTAAGGATTATTATTAAAAACTACCTTACGTTTTAACCATAAATTATTTTGTATATGTATAAATACAAAATAATTTAATTTAAGGAATTAATACTAAGCATTTGTAAAATAAAGTAAAATAAATAAAAAAAAAGACAAAATATCATCAAATAAGAGTTTGATAATCTTTATTTATTTAATTTTTCTTGTTTTGTGTGTTCTTAATATTTGGGTTAATAACATATCGAACTTTTTAACTTGGACACTAAAAGGGATCGTTTTACATGTAAAAATAAATAAAAATATTTTGAAGATTTTTAAAAAAAAAAACGGCATTAAATTTTTCGTCAAATCGGCAACCAAAAAATCATAAATAATTAGCACTATGACCACCTCCAAGGATATTGCGGTTAAACATGCCGTTTAGGAGATAATTCGATTTTTCATACTAGCTTCATACAAATTTTTCGTAAAAAAATTATATTTCCTTCGTTTTTGGGCAGAATTAACTCGGGTGTCATTTTTGTACATAGTAATGACTAATAGAAGCGATATCCAGCATAAAAACAAGCACTTGCAAATTGAAATCCCTAAGTCTATGAAAGCCGATTTTCAGCCCACCGTGCGGCGGTCTGTTTGTCTGAACGCGATAAACTCAAAAAGTCCTGAACGGATTTTCAAACACTTTTCACCAATGGACGGAGTGATTCATGCGGAAGGTTTTAGTGTATGATTCATTAAAGGTTTTGTGATGTTCAACAAAAAAGTCCGTGATGGCATATAGAAAATTTTATAGAGGATTCATATCATGGGTGTAGATAAAGTCTTGTGTCCGTTTCGACCGCGCGGCCACGGCGAAATTAAAAAAAAAAACCACGCCAAGATTTTGTAAAAATTTGTAGAAGTTGATTCCCAAAACCATAAATTTGTCAAAGTTATGGTTAAAAAGTTAAAAGGGTTTGAACGTGGCCGCGCCATTGAAACGCGGCGAACCGCGCGGCCACGGAGATCTTTAAAACTAAGCGTTGCAGAGATCTGAAATTCAGGTAAATAACAGATTGAATTAGTAAAAAATTTGTAAAAATATAGAAAAAAATCCTAGGTTTATATTTTGGGAGCTATAAGACTAAAACTCCATGGCCGCGCCATCGAAACGATGAAAAATACGTTGCCGCTGATATCTCGCTGAAAAAGCATCGCAGGGGTCTGAAGTTTTTTGTAAAACGTAGATTTGAATTTGTCGAAACTTGTAAAAATACTACAAAAAATCCTAGGTTTATGTTTCAGGAGCTGTAAGACTAAAACCTCATGGCCGCGCCATTGAAACGGTCAAAAAACACGTTATCGCCGATATCTCGCTGAAAAAGCATCGTAGGGGTCTGAAGGTTTTTGTAAAACCTAGATTTGAATTTGTCGAAACTTGTAAAAATACTACAAAAAATCCTAGGCTAATATTTCAGGAGCTGTAGTACGGTATCGCGTAGAAATAAGTCGTGATTATTTATCGAAGAAAGTAATTGTAAAGCGAGTTTTTTGTAAACAACACCAATTAATATGTAAAACTACCGATACTAGGCAAAAAACATGTATTTTTTCGGTATTTATAACTTTCAATACGTTTTGAATATTTCGATAGGGTGACCATGGCTTTTTGTTTACAGAAAACTTTCCACCTATCGTATTGGAAATTGTATCTCAAGGATTCTAAATTAAAATAAAAAGAAACGACAAGATACAAAAACATATTTATATTTCTTTTATAATCATATAAATCACAGATTATTTACTTACCCTAACACATATATTTCTTTCAAACTCACAAATCACAGATTATTTACTTATACTTTCTTTCAAAGTCACAAATCACAGATTATTTGCTTACACTTACTTACACTACTATATAGGGTGAGGGTGACTGATAAGCAGTGATCGATACTTAAACACGTGAATTAGCTCATCATTATGAACAACTTTTACTATGGGACCAAACCTGAAATCGCGAAAAAAATATCAGCTGTTCCATACATTTACGATCGCATAACTCGTCAACATGTATGGAACAGCTGATATTTTTTTCGCGATTTCAGGTTTGGTCCCATTGTTGCCATGTTCATACCCTACCCTACCCTACCCTATATATATTTCTTTCAGTCACAAATCACAGATTATTTGCTTACACTTACTTACTTTACTATATATATTTCTTTCAAAGTCACAAATCACAGATTATTTACTTAGAATAAGATATTTTTTTTATTAATACGACCTCAGAGCCAAGGACTTTTTGGAACATTTGTCGAAAACTTGCAAAAAAATTGACATTTCAAACAAACCAAAACTATAATAATGAGGTACTCGCCAATATTTTTGGGATTTCGACCGGTTCCTTGGGTCATGAATAAAACTTGTTACCTATGGGAGCTTATTCCCACTGTATAGTTTAATTTTACCCTGTTTTTTATTATTTAATCATCATCTATTAGACCATATGTTAAATTATGAATTGTCAGAGGTTGTTCAGAACTTGCGTGCGTTCCGGTTTTATTATCGTCGTAACAAATCATTATGGAATTATTTACTAAGCAATGACACTTGTAATGACCAATCAGACCTACAACCGGGGGGACATATTCCACAGCACCTATCAGTCCATATTTTTTTTGCTTTATTTTTATGTAATGAGGTGTTTCTTGGAGCATAATTTTGTCTGTGCCATTGAGATCAAATAAAATAATATTACTCAATTCGTACGTAAATCTCTTGGTGTCGTTGTTACATTTTAAACAAATTAAAAGTAAAGAAAGTAAAACGACGACTGATCAACAAAAAATCCTTTGGCGGGAAGACGGGGTGCAGCGGCCGGGATATCTCTCACATATTGGACTGCTGTGATTGGTTATACAGCCTTCGTCTCCCGCGCTGCACCCGCGTTCTGTTCGCTCCTGTGTACTGTAGTGTGTGTGGCCTTATGGTTAATTCCTTTAGTGCAATTCTATGTTGGAATGCATGAGTTAATTACACGTTACTTATGACATAATACTGTTAATTACAGGGGGTTATTTTCCACAATTATTTATCAAATAATGCTATCTTACAAGAATTACTTACGAATGTTGTGCAAAGTTATTTGTTATGGTTCTGGCACGTGTACTCAAAACCACAGTATTGTCAAATCAAGCAATGATTTAAGTGAATTTAAAAGAAATAAACATATGATTTTGTATTTTATCCGTTTCATTTTAATTGAATTTAGAATCCTTGAGATACAATTTCTAAAACGATAGGTGGAAAGTTTTCTGTAAACAAAAAGCCATGGTCACTCTATCGAAATATTCAAAACGTATTGAAAGTTATAAATACCGAAAAAATACATGTTTTTTGCCTAGTATCGGTAGTTTTACATATTAATTGGTGTTGTTTACAAAAAACTCGCTTTACAATTACTTTCTTCGATAAATAATCACGACTTATTTCTACGCGATACCGTACTACAGCTCCTGAAATATTAGCCTAGGATTTTTTGTAGTATTTTTACAAGTTTCGACAAATTCAAATCTAGGTTTTACAAAAACCTTCAGACCCCTACGATGCTTTTTCAGCGAGATATCGGCGATAACGTGTTTTTTGACCGTTTCAATGGCGCGGCCATGAGGTTTTAGTCTTACAGCTCCTGAAACATAAACCTAGGATTTTTTGTAGTATTTTTACAAGTTTCGACAAATTCAAATCTACGTTTTACAAAAAACTTCAGACCCCTGCGATGCTTTTTCAGCGAGATATCGGCGATAACGTATTTTTCATCGTTTCGATGGCGCGGCCATGGAGTTTTAGTCTTATAGCTCCCAAAATATAAACCTAGGATTTTTTTCTATATTTTTACAAATTTTTTACTAATTCAATCTGTTATTTACCTGAATTTCAGATCTCTGCAACGCTTAGTTTTAAAGATCTCCGTGGCCGCGCGGTTCGCCGCGTTTCAATGGCGCGGCCACGTTCAAACCCTTATAACTTTTTAACCATAACTTTGACAAATTTATGGTTTTGGGAATCAACTTCTACAAATTTTTACAAAATCTTGGCGTGGTTTTTTTTTTAAATTTCGCCGTGGCCGCGCGGTCGAAACGGACACAAAGTCTTGTATGCAACTGTACATAATTAGCTATTAAAACACTCATGTGATACTATTATCAACCCACATTCGTGTTTTAATACCCCATATTATAAAACAATTACATAAATGACTATTTTATAATTATTATTTGTTATTTTTTATTGAATTTTTCTTGGAACATCATTAATTAGAGTAAGTATTAAAGCAGCGTTCGTTCGTTTCCCGTAATAGTTTTTGTATCCCCTGCCCCTGAATTGCGTGTAGTAGGTACTGGTTTAAAAAAAAATGAAATGTACCATTGCGATATGGTACAGTGTGTGGTGTGATAGCACCATTGACATATATATTACTGCGTAAGGACTGGGCGGACCGCATGTTACAATGACGCCTCGAACGTGGTCCCAAAATGGTCTTCCCTATAACGAAGTAAACTAGAACGCGTTCGGCTGTCTTCGGGAGCGGTCGTAAATTTTACAAGCAAAAATGCCAGGTTGTGTCGTGAAGGGTTGCGTGAACTACGACAAAAAGCACAATAAAATAAATGATAACATTTCATATCACCGGTTAGTTAAAAATATGTAATTATATCAAATTCTAACATTATTTAAAACAATTTTCTTTTTTATTTGTCTCAACATTTGGCAAAGACGACGCGAAGCCGCGTCAAAGTGCGACATAACTTTGCAGCGGCGCGCGTTTTAGCCGATGAAATGAAAATATTTAATAATTAATTTTAAACTCGTACTTAATTCAATCTTATAGTAATCTATAAGATTTAATTATGTATAAAATTATTTTTTATTGTTTATTAAAAGCAAATTAAAATGTGTTTTTATGTACTTACTGGTAAAATTCTATAAGTACACTGAAAATACGTATTTAATTTGCAGATTTCCTACTGATTCCGTGCGAAATGAAGCTTGGAGTCGTGTCATAAGACAGGAACGTGGTGAACCATATTTTAAGTCAAATAGCTATTTACGTGTTTGTTCCGCACACTTCAAAGCGGAAGATTTTTATACGTCGGGATCAAGAAGAATGTTGAAGAAAATGGCAATACCAAGTGTTTATTTTACTATCTAGTTATTGTTGCATTGCTTTAAAATCAGTAATTTGTGGGTCTTTCATGAAATATGTTTTATTAACATGCAGTTACTTAGAACTGTTAAAAAGGAGAAGTGGTAAAACAGTCCAACCCACCAATACTAACAAACAAGTAACTTCTCCTCCGAAAGGATTTTTTAGTACCTAAATTGTTTGTTACAATGGCGGCTAACATATTAAATTATATCAGAACTTATTTTAACAGGTTCAAGCAGTTTTTGTTGAAGCAAAAAAATTAACAGAAACGAATAATGAAACTGATGTGACTAATTCAAAGGACAATTTAATGGATGTTGATATTAGTGATTTGCAATCCATATTCGACACACCTCGTAAAGTTACTCTGAAACGAAAAATGAAAAAATATATTTGCTTAATTTAGCGAAAAATAAGAAAATTTAAATTCTTCGGAGACAAAATATTAGATTGAAGAAAAAAAAACAAATCCTTAATTAATATAATGAAAGATCTGAAGAATAAAAGATTTATCAGCACTGAAATTGAAGCAGCTCTGAGAGTAACGCCGGAACTGGCTGAGATTTTTAAAATACTACTAAAAAGAAACACAGGCAAAAATCGTCCTGACATGACATTTTTTCTAACAATTGTGATATTTTTTCACAAACTTTGGACACTTATTCAGTAAATAACATAGACGTTGACATAGAGTTAATCGTAGGATACATTGCTGGATGGGTGGCCAGAGTTTTATGTAAAAAACTGAAATGTGAACCATGCGTCGACAGTTTGCTTAGCAAGGAAAAGCTCAACTTTCATAAGATGATTGAGCTTAAAAATATGGGAGGCCTTACTTTTCCATCAGTGGATCTGTTTACGGTATGTTTAGAGACCGAGAAAAATCTTAGACGTCTAAAAACAAACTACTTGGATAAACGTGAGTTCAAACATTTTACCATCAAAACTTTGGAAAGTTTGAAAGGAAAACACATATTTTCCATTTTGGATTCCCACTCAATGGATCAACCTGTGACACTTAATCATAGATTACATTTAATTCGGTCAATAATTGAAAGATATACCAACGTCAGAAATACGAATCCAAAATAGAAAATATGTCCAAAATAACAAAAAGGCAAAAGTTTAAAAAAATTGTTTTATTCGAAGGCCAATGAAAATGTTTTCACTAGCCTTCGAATAAAACAATTTTTTTACTGCAATAAATATAAATTTCGAAAAATAAAAGGTTTTTTATTTCTTTGTACCTCAAAAAATACCCGCTCTTACAAGGTTACGTCTATGAGCAGACCACGCCGATTGACGGTAGTTCATAGTATTTCTAATAGATGGCATTAGTGTTTCTGTATAGACGACCGCGTCCGGCAAACGTTCGGACGACCGTATCTTTACTATTTAAATCAATGGATAGCACAGAACCTACTCACAAATGGACACTTTATTTCAATCACCGTCTTATTTTGCAGTAATCCATCTGGTGATGCAGCAAGAAATAGATGCGTGAGTGAGATACACAAACTAAGAGCTTTTAGTTTTTAACCTCATTGACTTCCCTGAACTTTTTCAGGATAGGAATGTTGGGGTGCTCGTAACTCCGATCAAGTAATTTTAAATAATATAAACAAAACAACCTATCAATTATAAAATGGTCTTAATTTATTTAAATTTCCATTAAAGCTGCTTTTTTACCAATGCATCTCTTCTCCTTAACTCCGCTTTTAGTTTTACTACACTCCAAATCGCATACATTTTTGTCTAGTTTTCGTTTATTTATACGACGTCAATACAACAGTGAACACATAAACAACAATGGCGGATCGAAGACGGTCATTGAGATTACTTGTTATATGTCTATGAAGACGGTTAACTATGCTGCCATCTATGATGAGCTTTCAGTTTTTAACCATATTCGATTGACAGTCAAATCATTCTTTCAAATGTATGGTGTGGATTAGGCTTTATTGCAATTTGCAATAGTGCAATTTTATAGCTCTGGAAAGTAACTTACTAAATGGGATTTTAAATAGAATAGAATAGAATAGAATTTTATTTTGCAAATATGGGTAATACATAATAGTTCTTAAGATTACATTTAGCTCAGCCACATTTTACCAAACGGCATGCTAACATTTGAAATTATTTATATCACTATTATTACAATTATCAATTTATAAATTACCATTATAAAATTCTTAAATCATCAACTTAATTAAAAATATATGTTTGTATTACCTGCCCTTGCACCAGTGCTGCCGTTTTAGCGACTTTGTCGCTAAATCTAGCGGATTTTTGATGTGTTTAGGGACTTCCTTTTACCTAGTAGCGACTCGAAAAAATTTAGCGATTTTTTTACACTTAGGGTAGGCGACTTTTTCAGAAATAAAAATCATGACTTGTAACCGTATTTTCCGATCCGATCCGATTTTAAGTATAGCTCTGGTAATACTAACAGAATCAGACTGAACGGGAATTCCCCTGCTATAAACGAACTGTAGAGGCAATCGAAATTTGTTCGTTCGTTTGTTGCCTTTCTCGCTCATCAAGATCAAGAATAAGTGAGACCAAAATACGGATTGACATAATTAATCATTCATTCAATTTTACTTTCAAGTAAATGTATTAGTGTTAGTGGTTAGTGTGATTGCTGTGCGTGACATAAACTCGATTTTCATGGTCAGCAAGGCAGTTCCGATGAAAAAAGTATTACACAGAGAATTATAGAACCGAGTGGGAAAATTATAATGAGATCAAATATTGAATAAAACCTGTGACAGGTGACTCAATTAAAGCATTTTATAGTTATTGCCACTCTGAAATGTACGCAAAAAGATCTTAAAAAGCATTTGGAAACGAAAAAATATACAATTTTTTTTTTTAATAATAAAAATATCTGACGGACTTATTCAGATCATCTAGGGACTTAAAATTTTGTAGAATGGCAACACTGCCTTGCACTGGCAACATTGAAATGGTAGACCGGGGAATACGTTGAACGTAAAAAAAAATTCACCAATTATTTCCATCCATCATCATCCATGTTCCATGCATAGATATTATATAGACGTTAAAGTAGTCCTGAGGTTACATGCTCTGTGATTTTCTCTCTGCACTTTCTGTCGTTTCTGCATGAGCTTGAATCAAGAATCCAAAGCACATAATAAACTCTACAAGCGTGAATCTGTGAAGTGCTACAGAACGACCCACTGGCCGAAAGTTTTCAACCAAACTCTTAACAGCGAAGTTGAAGTACTGTGATTACAACTAAGTACCTAACTACTTAATCAAAATGCTACAGCTATCATTGCTTTCAACATTCTATAGCCATCATGACCGAAGTCCTCAACTAGACAGCGTTTACAAAGCACTGCGCAATAAGGACTTAGCAGATTGTGTGGTACTGGCTATAAAAGTACTAAAACAATCTAATAACTTTATGGAATTTGAAAGAAAAGATAAATCCGCTTCAGAAGCTCTTCAGCATGGGATAGAAGGTAAAAAAGCCTTCTGCGAAGGTGATTATCAGATGGCGTTGGTGAAATACAATATGGCCCTAATGCGGGCACCACTTTATTCTGAAGCTATGAGGTTGTCTTACTACAGCCGAGCAGAGCTATTGTTGAAAACGAAGCAGTTTCTGGCCTGTGTCAAGGATATTGAGACCTGCCTCTCACTGGACTGCCCCACTAGCTTGTTCAACAACCTACAGGAGATGAAAGCAGAAGCCAGTAAACATACTTGGATAGAACAATTTACACGCATGCAATTGTAAGTATAAGTCGGTATATTCCCCGTCTTACTTTTAACTTTGGAACTTTTATATACACATTGTATGCTCAAATCAAATTGTTTGAGTATTTTCACAATGTCGCAAAATTTATATCATTGTGATTCAATTTCCTACAAAATATTTTTTAGGGGTAAAGTTACTTAATTTACCAAAATTCTGCCAGGAAGATATTTTTAGGAAAAGCACAACAAATAATAATTGCTCAGGTGTTTTTTATTTCATTAAAATAAAATACATCTGAGAAATGAGTTCAGCTGCCTCCATTGGTGACTATATGGTTCCTTTAACTGATATCTATCCATAATAAATAATCTGATGCCGGGTACAGATTAGTGAAACATAACATGAAATGTAAAAATGTTACAGTTTGACTATACTTGAATGTAGAAATGAGCTACTTAATGATGAACTATTTGCTGCTATTTACATTAATTTGATCATCATGTTTCAGATCCACTCCATTCGCTGAAGAATTTTTCAAGCTCAAAGGAGCCCGTAACTGTGACATACCATGTGCCACTTCAGATGTGGAAGTCATAATGGAATCGGGACAACGAAAAGTGGTTGCTGCTAAAGACATACCTGTTGGTACTGTTGTAGCAGTAGAGACAGCATTTGTAGGAGCTACTCATGTTATGAACCATGTGACTTCATGCCACTATTGTCTCAAGATGGACTTCAACCTAGTACCTTGTGAAGGATGCTGTGCTGCCATGTTTTGTGACAAACAATGTAAAGATAAAGCCATGCAGGAGGGGCATAATTTTGAATGTAAAATCATGGATATTATATTGGATGAGCTACCCGTTAAAGCTACTCTCAAAATGCGTCAACTGTGTAGCTCTTGGGATGAGTTCATCACAGCATCTAAAGATTTAGGTGTTGAACGAATGAAAAACAATACTGTTGCTGAGATTTTTGGTTCCCAAAAGTTTTCATTACTGAATTCTCATTATGACACACATTTCATATATGGTGCGATGTTCAACAGATGTGTTTATTTAGCCAATATTATACATTATTTGGATACACATACATCATTTCTACCAAACTCTCCTGATAAGAAGAGTGCAGCCATACAAGCAGTGTCCAGGGTAATGATGCACCTGTCGCTTTATTGTACTCCAGTACAACTATTGCATTCCACCTCTGTGTGGACAGAGAACGTAATGACATTGCACAATCACAGTAATAAAGGATATTTTCCGTTCATTGGTAACCTGCCCAACTCCTGTCTACCGAATTCATATGTGGCGGGGCTGCGGAACAGCGCGGCGCTGGTGACCATAGCACCCGTAAAAAAGGGATCCGAATTAACATTTTCTTATATGTAAGTATATTTATTTTTATTTGCACTTCTTTTTGGTCTTGCTAGAGAACAGGTGACCAATTTTTTACCTATTAAGTACCCACTTTGTTATCTATCACACTGTTAATATCATTAATTCTAGCATTTATTTCAATTAAACCATTTGCAGGCACTTTTGAATGTCAAAAGGAAACTGCTGGAACACTCGCTCAGAAAGGCATCTGAAATAGGTACATATATATATTTTTCTTTTTCAGAGGTCATTGGTTGGAAGTTGATCAAATGGAAATGTCTAGGCGAGCTAAAAAATTATTATTTCATTTTAAAACGGTATGCGAGGATTGTATCATCTGTGGCGGACGCGCTGACAATATCTTCCTTATCAAGCCACTAAACGACACTCAAGTGAAAGCGTCTAACAAATTTTCTAAATACTACTCAAATCCAATGAGAAATTTCCCTCAAAATATTAAATCAGATTATAGGGAAACATGTAACATCTTGCAAGTGCTAAGTGACGTGCCTTGTACCAAGGAGTATGCTCAAGGATTTGTATCATTTATAAAATGTATTGTGCACTGCATACAATTAAAGTTTCCCAATATAATAATGACTCGATGAGTAAAAGATATGGCTGTACGCTATTGTTTCTATCATTGATTGGGCGTGTTTCCATAGGGTGGCTGGGGGTGGCACAGTAACGGCGACGGCAAGGCTTTAGAGACAACATAGTATTTTAATTATTTTTTAAACATGTTGGAGGGGTTATCTGATATGTACCGTAAATTGAACCTCCAACTATAAGCTAAATAGAAATATGCTAGTAATATTAACGTTTAGTGATTTTGTCTGAACCTGTTGACAATGATGTAAGTACACACGTATGTGTACATATAGGGAGACTGGTAAATGAACAGTCACATATAAGATTTTATACTTTTCTTCTTAAGGCTCTTTCAATCAGGCGCGACACGCGACGCGACACAAAGACACCGCTCGTCGCGCGACGAGCGGTGTCTTTGTGTCGCGCCTGTTTGAAAGAGCCTTTACATTGTTGGTACAGCTAACCGCACGTCTATGGAAACTTTCACTTTCACAGCGCCTCTATTTCGTAGAAATAATGGCGTTTTTGTAGATTCGGTTTTCTACTGATGCGTTGTTGACCATATTTTTAACCTGTTTGCTGAGTTAATTATTAAACTACCTAATTATTATAATTATGTCGTGTATTATTTTATAGTGCGGTCTACATAGAGTAGACTGAGACTGTGAGAGCTACACTGTGTTCTATTCTGATGTCTCATATCGATACCAGCACGCGTAGCATGCATGTCCACCATAGAAACGGGTTCTGTCGACGGAAGAATAGACAAACTGACAGATTGTGATTGTTTATCTGTCATCTTGTCTATTCTTCCGTCGACAAAATCCGGTTCTACGGCGGTCATGCTACGCGTACTGAAGTATCAATTTTATAAATGTAAGGGACAAAACACGGTTTTTCAGGAGAGCTAAAAAACGATTTTATTTTTTGAAATCTGTCTATAACTTTTTACTGTCTGCTCCAATTTTAATTATGTCTAGAGCAAAGTTTCTTAGAATGTCCTCTTCTTTCATGCTATAAACGCAAGATTTAGGAATACCCAGCGGTTTAAAATATAGCATATCCCTTACATTAAAAAAAATATGTTTAGTTGTGTTGTTACTAATATATTATGTGTAAACTGTCAAGCATAGTGTAAGCAGCAAGAGCAATAGAAAATTATACGTAATTCTATTGTAAACGACTGTTACAGTATTGCAATTTGATGTAACTACAGATTATCTACTAAAATTATGGTATTTTAACTGGGAATAGGTTCTTTGCATGATTAATGTTAGTTTCAGCTTAGCTATCACAGATTTAAATGAAATTTAGGGATACAAAAATAATACGATTTATTGTTAATATATTTTCTTTATTTTCGACTTTTATGTCTGCGTAATTATTATAAATTCAACACACTAATCAGTCTATAAAACTTTTTGTAAAGTTTAAATATTAACAGTCCTACAAACTGTACTTTTAATAATTACGTTTAATTAGCTTTATAATTATAGGTCACCAAATTAATAAAAAAATATATATATGTTTTCTCAGACTTAATCAATTTATTAAGTAATTGAATGAATGTACTGGAAACGAAAGACAGATGAAAAAATATGAATTTCCTGAAAGATGAATGAACAAAATAATATAAATGATATGAATATTAATATTAATATAAGAAATTTATATTATTATAAGAATAAATAATTAGGATAATTATGAAATGGTGGGAATGACTTTTTCTATTTGGTTTTTTATCTAGTTATCATCATCAGCTGTCATCACATCTTCATCGTCGTCTGTTTCATTAAGGGTATCTTTAACTGGCAATTTATTCGAAAGGTTCAAATATTCACCATAAAATCTTTTTGGTATTATACCGGTGTCGCACAATTTTTTGAGGTCATTGTATTTTGGAATGGAAATTGGGAGCCTCTCTTTATATAAAGGCGACAAATTATCTGTATTCCCTTGACTTACGTCATTACTAGTACTTTCAGCTGCAAATTCATATACAGCACTTCTTTACCCAATCCCTTTACCCTTTTCTCTTGCGTTAAAATTCTTTGGAGAGTTCTATGTCGTAAGTATTACCAAGGGGCCGTTCAAGTATTACGTAAGCAGATTGATTACAATTATTTATCCCCCCCTTCCCCTTGTCAGCAAAAGTAATCAAAGCTCTTACCCCCCCCCCCCCCCCCCATGCATTACGTAAACATTGGGTTATGCATTTTTCTTTTAATATGTCTTCCGTTTTTTTTATTGATTTGTGAGCAACAGTTATAATTATAGAAATATATTCGTTTCGTTTTCAAGCATAGACAATGTGTGGGTTGCCATATGTGTAAAAAAAGTAAATAATTACTGCTGACGTAATCACCATCTAGACCCCCACCCCCCATGTCATCAAAAATAAGCAAAGTATGGACCCCTCCGCCCCCCTATAGTACTTACGTAATACTTGAACGGTCCCCAATCGCTAACATTGTAGTAGTTGAAATATAGGGTATTCAGATCTGAATACCCTATATTTCACAGTTCAACCATTCGAGTATTCCTATGACTATTCAAGTGACCCCTTAATCATTTCAGTTTATTCCTCTGTAACCTCATAATATATTTAATTATTCAAAATGTTCACCATGTCTCTGTTTTTCAATCAAAGCCACTTATTTCTTCGTCAAGTCATAAAATGGTCTACTAACAATATTTAAGACTTGTTTATTCAATAACATTTTTTAAAATTAAAATGCTGTATAGTAGAAGTGTAAGCATACTCATCAACAGCATTTGTTCGTGTGTGTAAATGAACAGAGCAGTTCAATATGAACTACTCATTATAACAAGCTGTTCAGTATGAACTTTTGATGGCGGTAACTGTTATAACAAATATTGCTAGTGTTTAAGAAATAAAACTGATAAGTAGGTCAAGTTAAAATATTTATTTCTACATAATTACAAAAAATAATATAAAGTACATTTTGATAAGATACATTTTTTTAAAGCAATGATACATTTCTTACTTACTATTATTTACATTTTTCACTAAAGAATACAGGTAAGTTTATAGATTATACACTCACAGGCACAATTAACCGCCCACCTTGTATTTGTTTAAATTTTCAGAAATTGTCAAACTTAGACCACATTTTATGAAAGGTACGTAAAAAAGCTACCTTTATGGAAAAAGAAATAACAAAAGTATTGGAAAACATGTCGTTTATTAAAGGATGCTTACCAAAAATCGATTTTCTGAAAATCTTCGATGAAAATTGAAAAGTTTTGATTTCATAAATAGTGGCTCAATTACAAGAATTTTTTTTCATTAATAATGGGTGTTGCCGCCTCTGGCCCTTATGACTTCTTGGAGCCGGTTTGGCAATCCATCCATGATATCTTGGATATCCGATTGGGGGATATTGTGCCACTCCTCTATCGCAGCCGTTTTGAGCTCTCCTAAGGTCGTAGGGGCTGGTAGTCTTACTCGGATACGTCTTTTGAGGTTGTCCCAAATGTGTTCAATTGGGTTAAGATCGGGACTGCGTGCCGGCCATGGTAAAACTTGAATCCCGACCTCATTAAGGTACTCACTGACGGATCTTGCGGTATGGCAACGTGCATTATCATGCATTAATCTGAAGTTTCCACCAATAAACGGTGCGAAAGGTATGACATGGTCTTGAAGAACTTCTTCCACGTACCTTTGAGCGTTCACACTGCCTCTATCGAATAAAACAAGATCAGTACGAGCCTCGTAAGAGATACCTCCCCAAACCATTATGGACCCTCCTTGGTAACCCACTGTTTCGGTTATAGCGCATGGAGCAAACCTTTCATTTTGACGCCTGTAGACACGCTGACGTCCATCTGGACCTCTTAAGGCTATTCTGCTCTCATCTGAGAACAGTACGTCCTTCCATTCCTCCACAGTCCAGTCAGCATATTCTCGCGCAAAACAAAGTCTAGCTCTACGGTGTTGTGGGAGCAGTTGTGGGGCGCGAGCTGGACGAAAAGCCCTCAGATTTCTTTCTGCCAGTCTTCTTCTAATGGTACGTTCACTTATACTGACATTTCTCACCTCAAAAAGACGCGTACGAACTTCAGAAGCGGTCGAAAAGCGATTTCTCAACACGTTGCTGACAACGAAGCGGTCATCTCGAGTTGAAGTGCATCGATGTCGGCCTTGACCTGGCCTGCGGGTGTATAAACCTGTCTCCCGAAATCGTCTGATGGCATCTCGTATCGTAGTTCGAGGTACACCGAGTGTACGAGCGATGCGACGTTGGCTGTACCCAGCATCAGATAAAGCCACTGCCCTAGCTGCACCAGTTGCATCGAGTGGCATTTTTTACAGTCACAAACAATGAGCAAACACTACAATCTCAAATTAAACAATATTCGCACACTATGGTAGAACAGAACAGGAAATGTTAACACGGTAACACAACAGCAACAATGTCAAACGACGACTAAATTCCAAAAACCCTTCACTGACACAAATTTAAGAAACGAAATAAGGGTATAAGTGTTTGATTTATTGCTAAAGTACCCACTTAACAAAAAACAAAACAGTTGATAAGCCATAGTTAACGTAAACAAACAGGGTGACGAATGATGTAGGTGGGCGGTTAATTGTGCCTGTGAGTGTAGATTCACACTTCAATTTATAAGTAGGTTTAACATTCTATAAATAATCATTCATACGTAAACTAGGATCGTTCTTATCTTACTGACAAAACACTTTATTTTCTTCACACCATTTATTCAGGCAAAACACATTTTTTAAGGCACATATATTGGTATGATGCATACAACTTATAATGTCAGATGAATCTGAATAATTGTTATATAATGCTACCAAACTTGGACAGTTTTTACTTTCTAAATTGTATACATTATTAATTTGGAATATATCTTTTAACCATGACACTTTTTCGTTTCCTTTAGTAAATATACTCGTAGATTTAGTTTTAAAAAAGTTGGCAAAGTTTGCTTTATAATTCAAATATGGTACAAAGCCTTCGTTCCAGTTTATTCCTCTGTTTTTTTCAATCCAAGTCACTTGTAACCGTTCTTTCCTCGTCAAGTCATAAAATGGTCGAGGTGGTTTTATCAACAGCACTTGTATATGCCCTTTGTACATTATTGCTATTTCTTTTGGAATAAACTCGTTTCCTTCACTCTTAAACCCTTGAATATCTACGATGGCATTCATGATAGTTTTCTCACAATATTACTCAGTGGCTTGTATTCGAACAGTCGATCGTTTATTATTAAACAATAGGCAGATGTATTATCTTGAATATCTTCAGAGCATTCAATTTCTAATCGCACGTCAACTGGCCCAGTTTTAAGTGAATCGTTTTGTCTTGAACAGTCAATCACAAAAAGCGGAGCAATTTCTTTAAACTGGTTTAAGCCAAGCAATGGATCAATGCCAAAGTTGTAATACGACTGACGAAAATTAGCATACATTTCATATAATATACTATATTTACCTTCATCAAATTTCAGATTAAGTGAGTCATACGGATAGTATTGAGAATTCAAATATAATTTAATATTGCTTACATTGCAGTGATCAAATTTCGAAGAACTTTTAGTTTTATTATTTTTTCGAGCTGTTTGCAAACCAAATATAACAAACCTTGGTTTTTCTAGCTGGGAAGTTGTCTTTACTGACCAGGAATGTTTAGTTGTTCTTGGTAGTAATGGATATTCATACAAATCCCAATTTCTAAATGCTATCTGTATAGAACGATCTCTCTCCAGGCTTTTAAGCAATAATAATTTATTACGATCAGAAACTTTAATATGTGGCATACGCCATTGTATTTTTTGTATATCTATTTCTACGTTATCATTTTTGTCTAGAAGCACACAGTTCAATGCCGAGCTGCTTCGTTGTAATATAAGTTCATGTTTACAATTGATTATTATTTTGTTATAATCTTCTGCAAATCCCAGTATTCTGTTCAATGGCACGATAACACTGAAATATCCGTTTTTTAATTTCGTACCACCTAAGTTCCATCCCCAGACTGCTGCAGCTTTACTTTCACCTTCATTCATAGAGGCATACGATTTTAAGGTTGTTGTAATACCAACATTTTTATTGCGATCGATTTCAACACCATTTATTTCATACCTAATATCTTGAAACAAATATGAAATTGGACTATTTATAAAATCAACATCTTTTTTTATTGTTTTCCCTGCTGGATCTTTAGTAGATACACTTGCATAGCCTTCTATAAAAATGGAACTGTTGCAGGGCAATACATACAAATCTTGATGATGAATGGGTATTCTGATTTCATCATTTTCTTTAAAACTAGTATTATACGGATTGTAGCTATGGATCTCATAACTTTCAATAGAGTTGTCATGTTGCACTAAATCTGTTATTTGAAGCATGTTGTTATTATTTTAATTTTAATCCAATATGTGTGAGAAATCTTTTATTCTCTTTAGTAATTTTAATGTGTCTTTTAATGTTTATCGCGTTGACACGTCTGACTTCTTTGGATATAGGAAGTGAAATATTACATGTTCTTCTCACGATAGGTGTTTTATTAAAAACTAACATCTTGTTTCTATGTTAAAACAAAATAGGTAGTATTACTATTATTAAATTTTAGCTAAACTATTATTTTCAATGTGAGTAGTGATTATCATCACAGGCAATCTATGAATGTGCGTAGAGTATCAAGAATAAACTTTTATAACTTGTCCTAATTACGTTACAAGGATATCCATTTACATGAATAAAAAAACATCAATTTGCTATGATACTTTATTGTCTTTCCAAAATGACGTAAGAAATTTTAAACACAAGTGTCCACAATTATACATGTGATCACGCTGAACGTTTTCATAATTATACTGAATATTATTTCCAACATATTTCATAAATTCTTTTGGAGGTTTTAAGTTACCATAACTGTCAAAATATTCTACGTAATCATTTATCTTGCCATAGGCTACCCAATGAGTACCAGAGTTTTCAGAAGAGTCAAGATTGATCACTCCACATTCTATCGGCAATACTTCATCTGGTAATTTATCTCTCATAAATACACCTCGAAAGAATGGAATATTATTCGAGTGTTTTATTATATCAATATTGGTTAAAGCTCTATTGGGTAGCCGAGATTTCAGTTTTTTTTCTCTGTTAAGTAAATGCCTAAACCATCTTTGTAATGGTTGAGATGTAATCCTCTTCCAATGAACTTCCTTATTGTGTCGTTCTGCTTCACGCAATTGCTTCTTAGCTGTTTTATATGCATTAATTGCTTTTGAAATACCGGCAGCACCTCCTGCTAAACTACCAGCAGCGGATAATCCAGCAAATATTGGTACTAAAGGAAGAAATCCTCCAGTTTTTGGTACTGGTATAATCCTAGGTAATTTTATTGGTGTATCTGATGCGAATTCTTTAGCTGCTGCGTATGCTAATTCCATCAATGCTTTCTTACATGATGGTTTTAATTTTGTAATGTGCTTTTTAGTATGGGTAACAATTTTTTTAAGAGTTTTCTTAAAACCAGCTCCTGTTTTTACTTTATTGATGTTTTTGTTCAATGCAGATGAAACTGTTTTTTTGTTGTCTATAATAACTCGTGTTGTTTTCATTGCTATTACTTTATTTTTCTCCAAAGTAATAGAAACGTATTAAATAAGTACAAATACAGGTCTATTTTGTTTTAAGAACAAATACGTAATGAATAGAAAAATATATGTATTTGCTTAAATACATTTGTTTTACCACTTAAAATACATTTGTTTTATCTATCCAGCTGTTCTCGCTAGTAGGAAGTCCGAGCCACTTCACATATACTTGATTCCCTTTTCTTTTCAATACTTTTTCAACTAAGTACAAATCAGGATGGCTGGTTTTTTGAAGTTCTTGAGCATAAAACGCTCCTAGTATTGGTCGACATCTTGCATCTTCTAACAAGTAAGTTATCGGATTAGTTTCTTGTATTATTTTTATCTTAAATATTTCTGTTGACCAATTAGGATAATAGCCTTTATCAAAACATCCTTTGTATTTACTTATTCTTACAAAATCACCAACACTAAACTTCCTACACTTACTGTTTTTCATACATTCAGCCATACGAATATATCTTTTCAGTATGTCTGTTTTATTTTCATGATTTATAGAGGCTGGAGGTTGTCCCACAGTTCTATGAGTAGTGTTATTGTATTCACATACAATTTTGTTGAGCGTTCCATTCATCCATTTATAATTCCCGTTAAGACTTAATTCTTTGTATAATTTATTTTTTAATGTCCTTATTAATCTTTCAACAATTGAGGCTTTTTTAGTGGAATACGTTGAATAATGATTAATGTTGTACTTTATAACAATATTTTTGAATTTATTATTATAAAACTCTTTTCCCAGATCAGTTTGCAAATTTCTTGGAACACGTCCTTTAAGCAATAGACTTTCAAATGCTTTTGACACCTCTTGCTTATTTTTTTGTTTCAAAGGAACTGTCCAAGCATATTTTGAAAAAGTGTCTATGATTGCTAGTATATATTTGTTACCACCATTCACTTTTGAAATTGCTTGCATATCCATTTAATCTGCTTGCCAGAGATCGTCGATATCTTTAAGTATGACCTGTCTTCTTGGAAAGTTAACTCTAGCACATTTATGAATTTCATTTATGACATCTACTTTGCTCATAATGCTTATTTAATTTTCCTGAAATTTCTTTCAACACAATGTTTTTTTCAAGATGTCTTACTTTATCGTTTAAAATTGAAATCCGTTTATTCAGTTCTTCTATTTGCAAACAAATATTAACTTTAAGTTTTTCGATTTGCTCTTCAGTAGTATTTTTAATCTCAACTCGTTCCACACTTATGTAACTATCAGTTTGATTTATACGAACAGAATTAATATTTTTATGTTCATTCATGTTGCATTCAACTTTGATAACTGAGAACGTTCCAAGGGTTTTTAGTCTTTTATAATATCAGCTTCTTTTAACTCTTCTATAATTGATAGAATCTCATTGTCATGATTAGTATTACCAGCATTTTTTGAAGCAATTAGAAGTTTCAACCTTTCAATTAGTTCATTAGGGTCATCCCAGTAAACGTAATCGGTATTACTTTTATATTTTTTTAATTTAGGTAAAAATCCACCGCTTTTTGTTTTCATTATATGTCCATCATCTTGAACATAACTATTTTGCAAAAACAAAGGTTTAATAATTTGACGATATTTTAAACTTTTATCACCTTTTATTTGACCATTAGGATGAAAGTCTCGTTTATGCGCGTGTGTATTATGAAGCATATCTTTATAGACAATTTTATCTAGTTCAGTGACCAAATTAAGGTTAGGTTTACTGCGTACCAAAAGTTCCTTTAGACCTGGTGTTAATTCATAGGACCTTTTATCAATAGTGACTATATTTGTTTTGGGTGAATTACAGGTCTTATTTGCAAGAGAAAACGTAACCTTGCTATTCCCCATCATCAGTTTTTTATTTTCACTACGTATTCCAAATGGGACATTCATATTATCATAGATTTCCATCATATCTTCTTTATTTAGTGAAATCAGTGTATCATTAGAATCTTTAAAAGGATTTTTTGGAAGAACGTCTTCATAACACTCAGAATCTTCATTTGAATCTATTTTTATGCATTCTTTAAAATTTTCATACTCTGGAACGTAATCTGTTGATGAGCTAAATCTTTCAAGCGAGTTACTGTCATCTCTCCAAATGTCAAATATTGGTTTAATTATATCATTCGCTTTAATTAATGTTTCTAGTGGATCTGTTATTGGTTTGAAGACCTTTTTAAATTTTAAATGAGCTGTATCTTCTTCATTTTGCATTGTTTTAATTTTATTTTTTATGCTTTCGACTGACTTTATCAATTGTTCTTTAATATTAACCTGCATAATGTTTTTTCTTTTTTTTTTTTTTTTTTAAATAACGACCCATCCGTTATTTACAGATATCAGATTTCGATTGGTATATTTTCTGCAGTGAGTTGGTATTTATATGTACTTTCTAAAAGTATATAAATATGTCAAACCCTTGTCTGTATCTACCCTCATTTAGAGGACAATCTTTATTAATTAACAAAAAGTCAAATCTGTCTTTCCAAATAGCAGAGCAAAGTTTTTTAAATTGAAACCATTCGATATCTGTGTTTACGTGCTCATTGTATATATGTTTTAAGTTTATCTCGTCTTGTTTGAAGATTATTAAAAGATTAACATTATCTCGTATAAGTTGTTTAGGTATTTTGGAATAGGTTTGTGATAAGTAAAAACAATCTATCTGTTTGTGTCTCCCCATTGCAAAGTAATTACGAATATTGATTTGATTTTCGCATGCTACATCATCAAAAATCATTACTGCATTAGTTAAAGCATCATTTGGGTGTATGACTTCTTTATTATCATTGAAGACAAAGAAGTTAGCACCTGGTATGTAACTCATAACTTGTTTCAAAAAACAATATTTTGGCTGGAAAGCCGTCTTCGAGTATAAGTAAATATGCTTAAACTTGAGACCATTTTCATGTAATATTAAATTAAGCATTATGTTAGTTTTCCCACAGTTAGATGGACCGCATATTATACATCTAATAGTGTCTGGTAAGAGTGCGCTATGTTTCACTTTACGTGTTTGATTTTCTAATTTTATATTATTAACTTCTAAAGTCTGTGGTTGCTTGATGAACTTCATTGTCAAAATGTAAAATAAATGTAAATGACATATATATATATATATATATATATATATTTACATCCAGCAACGCATTTGGCGTCATGCACGTAGTGCATCATTACGGCATCCCCCAGTTCCAATTGCAATTTTTATAATGTGTTTCTGAATATTGCTTAGTTTTACGATTTTCCGCCCCATGGGATACATAGTTTTCTTGCAATTTTATATGGGGCAATATTCTTCTCGCAGACATGCCCAAACATTTTTGAACCCCCATTCATGGTGGTAGATTATTGGCTTCCTAGATATATTGATCATGATTTACCTAATGCGTCGACAATTTAACGTCTTCACAGTGTGGTTGGTATTCGGGATTGCGACGTTGCCAGCTTTGGGTTTACTTTGTCTCTTTCTTTTACTATCACTTGTCGCGTTGTCTGTTGTATACAGTTTCATCTTTAAATCTATTCGTAGAAGCTATAACTCGGGGCGTCGTATTCCACGCGCGTCGCAAGGAGCTGTCAGCAAACTGACGGTGCCCCAATAGGGCCAAACGCCTGCCGGGGTCGCGGGACTGTCTAAGCAGGCCCTGGAATGCAAAGGACAACCGAAGGAACAGGTTGGACTTTAAGTCAGTAACAGTCTGACAGTCCCTTCCGTTCCACCCAGGGTGGGAGGACTCATTTGATGATTTTACCACCACAAAAAAAAGAAGAAACTATACCTATACGGATGCCCGATATTGAAATATGTACCTACGAGCATCTTATACTTTGCTAAGACTGTAAATGTGAAAGTGTGCTATTGAACTGAGGATAGATGGATGAATGAATTGTTGTGTCGCTCTATCACGCAAAAACTACTGAACGGACTTAGATGAATAAGGTCACCAGGCTCAATAGGTATTGATATTGGACGGTAGAGAGAGCCTGATACCCCAGGTATAGCAAGCGTTCATGGGGGTACTATTCTCTTAAATAATTAGCGCCGCGTAGGCGCTGAAGCTGCGGTTTGTCGTTAGTGGATTTTCAACTTTATACTCTAGAGTTTAAAGTTCAAAATCTACTAAAGACAAACCGCAGCCTGCAGCCTCAGCGTCGCCTCGGCGCTGAGTCTTTTAGAGAATAGCATAGAAGGCAGGCCACATTATGATATTTGTCGGCTACGTTGTCATATAGCTGTTGGACATCCGTGTACAGCTATCGGACGTCCGTATATAGCTGCTGGACGTCCGTATATAGCTATTGGATGTCCGTATACAAGATGTAAGGGATAGCCCTCCGCAGACTGATGGGGTGAATTCTGTACATCATACTAAGATGACCGGTACCTACATGAAATTATTTCAGGATCGTTATGGGAATCCAATAAACCTGATTTGTTTATTACCTCACACGCAATGTATCGTTATCGTGGTGCCAATGTACCGCCACCTATGAACGCTTGCAATACCAAACTGTACCCCGGAGAGGTCCGGGCCTTCTTCCCTCAGGTGCTCGCCCACGCACCATGATACGCTCAAAGAGCTTACACCTCCTGGAAAAGTAATGTGGGGCGATATGCCGAGGATTACTCCGCAGGGCGCCCTTCCTTCTTGTTAAGCACCAGGGTGCTTATCAGGAACGAATGGCGCTCTGCGGAGTCTTTTCTGCCTGCCTTGAAACCGAGCGGTTTCCCTCTCTGTGGCAGGTGGGGCTCTTGACTCCTGAGTCCCGTTTTCCACAAAGAGAAAACCGATCTGTTTGAAGGCAAGCATTAAAGACCCCTCAAAGTACCGACTTTGAGGGGTCTTTAATGCTTGCTCTGGGGGGCTTATGGGGCTCTTCAGGACCGCCTGAAGAGCCCCAAGAGCCAAGGCCAGAGCACGGCCAGGGACTGCGTCCAGCCCACGGGCCTTGTTCCTTGCCTGGATCTGCAGTTTCACCACACCAAACTCTAAATCCGTATATAGCTGTTGGATGTCCGTATATAACTATTGGACGTCAACATATCCCAAATGGACGTCTGTGCCTGTTATCGGGCGTCTGTATATTATTAGAGAAATTTTGCAGTAATTATTTTAGAGACGCATTCAACACCCTCTACGGCAGGGTGTTGAATGCGTTGGCGATGTCAACTGACACCGCCAATTACACCCACCCGGAACCAACTGCTTCCGCCGACAGGGCTTTACGCGCTAAGTGGCATCAATGGTTAGCCGACCATCTCGGAACCCAAACTGTACCTGGGAGAGCTGTATTTCCTCAGGTGCTCGACCAGGCAGTCTGTGATGGTATGCTCGAAGAGCTTACAACTCGTCGAGCAGCAATATAGGGCGATAAGAAGATGGCGCCCTGTGGAGTCTTTAACGCTTGCCTTGAAACAGGTCAGTTTCAAGGCAGGCATTAAAGAGCCCTTGAAATCGAAGACCTAAAAAGTCCCAAGAGCCAAGGCCAAAGCACGGGCGCGTGAGGTCTCCGTACGTCCCAGGGGCCTTGTTCCTAGCCCGGAGCCTCAGTTTCGCCACGCCGAACTCTAAATCCGTATACAGCTATTGGACGTCCGTGTACAGCTACCGGACGTCCGTATATAGCTCTTGGACGTCTGTATATAGCTATTCGACGTGCATATATACCAATTGAACGTCTGTATAGTTATCGGGCGTCCGTATTTTATTAGAGAAACTTAGCAGAAATTATTTTAGAGACACATTCAACACCCACCATGGCAGGCCACCACAGGAGACGAATTCCAAGCTTGGACCTTCGCAGCAACGAGTAGCGTCTCCATATCCATTAGCTCGAGCGCCCACCTAGGGCGTGAAGGGACACTCGGGCGATGGGCAACGGGGGTCGTCGAAGAGACGGAGACATCGAACCTGATGTAGACTGACAATGTTTCCACCTCCTCAAGGACCCGCCATACCCTAACATTTTGGGCAAGGTCAGGGGTAGACAGTGATATGTCCACAACAGACCCTCCCCGCTACCTTACACACGTAAATCGTTCAAATTCGTATTGAGTAAACTTACTTTAAACAATTTAAACAAATCGTGATCAAAAACTTTGAAAAAGCCCATGTTTTTATATAATCTGGCTCGAGTAGCGTAGTCGATACAGCGTACTTTTGATTTGGTATACTGTCGATATAGCGTACTATCGATTTGGTGTACTGTCGATGTAACGTACCATCGATGTGGAGTACTTTCGATGTAGCGTACCATCGATGTAGGGTACTATCGATGCATCAACCCTTCGATGCAACGTGGTGGATGTAGCGACCTCCGATGTAGTGACTTTCGATTTCGTGTACACATAACACAACCACATTTCAGTATCACAATTAGTAATAAAATAAATCTATGGCTTTGGCAGTTACTGTTGTGCATTCAATAATGGTATTAATATTAGAATAACTTAGACTTTAGCTTCATTTATTGTAAATTTCAATGACGATATTTAATACAAACAAATCGAGCGCCGAGCGCCAAATAATACGCAAAGCGTACGTCATCTACGACGCGACGGTGAATATTGTTTTGATTGCGGTATGCTATGATCTATCGTCTTGCTAAAGTGAGCGAGCTGGCAACGTCGCAATTGTGGACGCAAAATTGCCGAGGTATACGGCTGTAGATATACGCGCTGCAGCAGCGCCTCACCACTGCCGAGATTTTTTCGGGAACTATCCAATATATAATTTCGTTCATTTTATTGCATTTTCGGCTTCCATCCATTTTTGTTCTACAGCTAGCTAGGACTAAAATGACTTAAGTGACACCGGCAAAATAAGTGGCGTCCAGTATGCGGACGTCAAAAGCTGGTGGACGCCAAATTAAATGCACTTTCGCCTTCAGCGGACGGATGTTTGTTTGCGGGATAAATATATATATATATATATATATATATATATATATATATATATATATATATATATATTTAAAGGGATCAATAAATAAAACAAAGTTTGATGTAATTACATATACCTAATTATAGGTACCTTTATTAACAAATTAAATCATACTTAATGCTATAAAATAATTGCTTAAAGTTAAAAACTAGTAATAAAAATAATACACATTAACAGATTATACATCACTGGAATAATCTACAAACATAGAATCACAATGCCCCCAGGGTAATGTATGAATTTGATCCTGTAATACTTGAACTTTGTCATCGTTTCTTTCTAAAACTTGTTTATCTACTTGCTGAGTGTATAAAACATGTTTAATTGATTTTATCATATTCATTTTACATCTATGCGCTTTATTTGTCAGAAGTACATTGTTATAATCATTCAATTTTAGGTTACAAGTTACATACTTAGAAACACCTTTAGCTTTTTTAATTTCAGTCTTCACACTGTCTATAAAATATAATTTAGCTCTTAAACCGGTAAATTCTGTGATTAAATCGTCACCAACCTCATGTTTCCATAATCCAGGAATTTTAGCATTAAGTTGCGGTATGTGATATGGATTATTCATTCCAAAATTACTGGTATCAAACTTGGTAAGATCATCATGCATATCATGATAAAAATCATCTGTATAAATTAAATATAATAGGCTATCAGTATCTGTATAGCACAACTCAGCATTATTTTCGTATTTATTTTTAATAAAGTCATAATGAAATTGGTATAAATGTTGCTTCGAATATTCCAAAACGGTAAATCCAATATAAATAGGTCTATCTAAAACAACCTTTTCCCGGTACAATTCCACAGCTACGAAATTTTCTGAAAAAATTGATACACTTTTTAAATTTGGTTTACATATCAATTTTTCAGCGCCAAGATGCTTATTTGTTTTATTTCTGGTATCTGTCCACTTTGTTACTAATTTTACATCGGCTTGCTTACGTTTATTTTCGATAGTTTTTCCGAATATGGCATTATTCAATAATTTGAAAAAGTCCTTCTCGAAAGCAGTTTTGGAATTTTGACGAAGCCTAGTATTCAGATCAATGTATTTTTTGAGAAAGCATTCTTGCCTGAAGCTAATTATACGATGAATCTTTATTAAAATCAGACCTTTTTTCAAACATTCTTTCAAGTGAACATAATGAATTACATACTTTTGCTTATCATAGAGATTTGCAACCAATTTTAATGTTTTTCCATAAGGAGGTACTATTTTATCCACTGCAAAAGGTAAGTCTTTATGCTTGTAATGTAAATAATTTGGATAATTTAAGTCTACTTCCAAAATATAACCATAATCACTATCATCTGACACATCATTTACATCAAACTTGCTAATTTCTTTCAGACTCAAGAACTTAAATTCTTTTATAGGAAGTTTCTTCATCATAGCATAGCCATATAGATTATTACAATCAAGATATATTAAATAACTACTTGGTTCGAGCTCATTAAAATACGGTAAATATTTATTGTTTGCTACAGCATGACGTAGAGTACATTGTGCTAGCCCACCACGAATTCCTTTTTCTAATAACTCTTACATTTGTAAATCACTTATCAACTCAAGTTCAGTGTCGGTATATAGAAGCATTGCATCCCAACTTAAGCTCGGTGATGTTACATAATAAGCCGGATCCAACTTATAGTAATGTAAACTTGTTTTTCTAAATTGTTCAAATATATCACATAGTAAAAGCACATCACATTTTATGTATAAATCTGTATATTCACCAAGAGATTTTATTTCGAATGTATTCCAAACTGTTTGAGCGTGTAAATATTCTTCATTAGTTATATGTTTTTCGCATAGACTGTTATAAAAATGATACTTTAAGGGAAGTTTCGTCTCATCAAATTTAGACCAAGAATCAATATAGTCATATGGATAAACACCTTTTTTTCGCATTAAATCAAATTGTCTTTTATCAGTAAACTCTCTTGATAAGTTTAAAAAATCGTTTTCTGATAAACTTTTACTTAGTGCATCTAGACTAGAACTAAGAAATTGAAAGGAATCAATAAACTTTATTTGTATAGGTTGATTGTTTTTTTCTGTATTTATTAGTTTTATTATTGAAAGGTATTTTTCTTTAGTTTTCGGTATTATATTAATAGAACCTTCATACTTTGCTAATTCTTCAATGAATAAATGTGAGTCATATCCAGACAAATTATGAAAGACAACAGGAATGAATGAACAAACTCTATACATCAAATTACAATGCGAGTGCGCTGCCCCACGATACTCGGATGTAATATGATCATGATCTCGGACTTTATCATTCAGTAATAATTGTTTGCATATGTGACATGTAGTCGAATTTCGATAATCCATGCCTTGTTCTGCTGATAATGGAGTCATTGGCTTTTTACTACTTAAAATGTTATGTATATATTTAACGTCTTTTATTAAATATTTAACAAATATTTCTACGCAATCTATACCTCGATATGTAACATACTTGTTTAATTGATCATTATGTGCGCAACATATATAATAAGCGAAACATGAAGGTTGGTGTGTTTTTAGTTTCTGAGTATTCAAAGAGTTACTTTCACTATAGTCTATTAACATACATTCAAAATCAGCATAAATTATGAAATTAATTTTTTGCTGTCTCTCATAATGTTTGAACTTTAGTACAGAATTGTGTTCAGGTAATATAGTCAAAATCTTAGAGCAGTTATGAGTCTTGTGTCTATTTTCGTTACTAAATAGTTGTAGACATGCATCACATAAATAAAGTTTTCCTTTAGAACGAGTCACTTGACGTCGCACTAGACGTATTAAATCTTTAATTAGACAGTAGTGTCCGATAGATTTTTTTTCTATATAAAGTAAATTAAAATGATTTTTTCTTCTATTTAGTGTTATATAAAGAGGTCCAGTCACAATATTATTTTGTATACCGTATATATTTAAACTGATGTTGGAATTATTTTTTTCTAACGTTTTAATATCATTTATCGTAGGAGGAAATGACATTCCCTCAATATTTAAAACAGAGGTATAATGGGGGTATGAACTTGTTCTGCAAACATTATTTTTAGCTGGGTATAATCCAGCAACTATACTCCATAGTAAACAACAATTATCATTATTTTTTATATTTATACAACTTTTCGTGTGCTTAATAGCTGACGGCAGTTCTATATAAGACCCACCTCTCATAGGGGAATACTTGTTTATATTAATTTCGAGATGACTCATAGAAATAAATGTCCAACCAGATTGACAGTGCTGGAACTCGGTTAATTTATTATTTAGTTTGTTTATTACTTTGGTTAATAATTCATTCAAATCAGTGTTCTTATTTAAAATTTCATATTTGGTATTAAACGACTTTAATTGTTGTTCGTCTGATTTTGATAACATAAAATAGGCAAACAATTCAAAACTCAATTTTATGCAATTGTGTTCATTAAGTGACATATTTATCAATTCTGTTATATTTATTAGATGATCACCCAGGAACGCCTCTACACTGAGGTACTCGTCTTCCCGAGTGACATTCAATCTGTATGTCATTAATCTGTTTTTGAATGCTGTTGCAATAATATGAATATCTGTGAACTTGGTATTCAATAAACAATTTGCTTTGTGTATATTCGTTCTCATATGATAGGAATACTGATTTTCTGGTATTTCAATTTTACATTTATGACAGGTTATTGACTTTCTAGATCTCGGTTTGCTGTTGAGGTGTGTAACTGTAAAAAAGAAAACCAATGATGAGATTACTTATACAATATTTATTAATACTGCAACATCATACTTATAAAATATAGTATTAATAAGACATATTATGTATGTAGGTAAATACAATTAAAAATTAAAAGAAGATACAATTTAAAGTAAGTATATAAGCAAATATCGACTGACACCTAGTTAATCATAGGCACCCATGTGGGTGACAGCACAGTTTTTAAAATCATTTTGAGTTGCTTTAACAAACTCCTTTATGTGGGCCCAAGATTCTTTATTTTCGTCTAATTTCATCTTAATGGTAGTTATGGCCGAGCGCCATCTATTTATAGGCATTATTTTTTTTATTTCTTCCGTATTGTAAATTTTCACTTCAACATAATATTTTCCTTCTTTAGTCTCACTTATCTGTCGAGAATATCCCTTGGCCGCTTCCTTCAATATCACTGTCTTCACTGAATAATTCACCAGCTGTAACTCGAGCTGGCGGTGATACTGGTGAAATGATCGGCTTCGATTTTTTCGCGCTTGTCGACTCTTCGCTCAACTTGCTGGACCTTTCCCGCTTCGTTTTTCTTTCTTCAGTCTTCCTCTTCGACTTCGCCTCTTGTTCAGAGTCATCGCTGGAGAGGAAAAGGTCGTTGTTAAGTAGTTTCGACCTGTGAACAAAAAACAAATAATTAAATATTAGTGCATTGCAATCAATCCATTTCCTTCATAATTCCTACATTTGAAAAGTAACTGATCGTGACAAAGATAAATAATTAACAGATACAAATATCGTTTGATTTTGTGCAGGAATCGAATCCAGGACACAAAATGCTTACAAAATCGATCAGTCAGCCACTGAGCTAAGCGTGCTAACTATTGACGGTTAACATTTTAATACTTGAATAAATCAATTAATACATGATTCTGACTATTCAATAGTTAGATATGATTATGAATAGGTACTTACATTCTTGATTGATGCTTGCTTAGGAGACAGGTAGCTTGATTAGGAGCTCGGAGCGTTGATTCCTTGCAGAGAGGATTCGTTCCAGAGAGGAATTGTGCCGGAGACTAATTTGCGATGCGTTTTTATAGCCCTAAAATCACATCATTCAATCCAAATTTGTAAAACTGCATACTTGCAAAAATTGTCAATTACCTACACGAGCGTACAAATCGTAGCGGTTTTAAGTTTACAGCGTTTTATATAAGACGAATGATAAGCGATTTTGAATCTTATGTAGGTACTTACTTAAATCAACAAGAGTAAATTTTATACTTACTTAGAAAAAAAACAAAGTTTGGAGATGTGACGAGTCAGAATCCAGCGTTTAAAACGCAGCGATTATAACGCTCGTCTGGAGATTGAAATCCATCTTTGTGCACGTGTCAATAATTCCTAGCCATTATGGAGGCAAGAGGAGCCGTCAGTTTCGGATTACTTTACATACATAAAAACAAAATTAAAATGAACCTTAATGACAAAAAAAAAATGGATTACTACCTATATAAATCAATCCAAGATACCAAAAAAATCATTCGAATTGACTTATCTGCTCTGCGATGTCGGTAAGTAAAATATCAAAAAGTATTTTAAATTACTTATTAATAAAAATATTAAAATGTGTATTATAAATGAATTTTTAATATTTTCACAGGGGTCTATTCTAGGATAGTTCATTTGTCTTCGTTAACTTGTAATTTAAGTATTATTTAATTAATATCTACTTCTTTGTTTCAGATGTCCAGCGATATTTTCCCCACTAATTCTTCATACTCACCAATTCCTGCTGAACAAGCCCTACGTCAAAAAGTGGTCAACTATTTGGAAAGAGAAAGACCATTTCAACCATTTCAATTTGAGGAAACACCACCTTGCAGCAATAGTAACAACAGTAACAATAATAAAAGACGAAGAAGTGATGTTGTTTACTCATACATACAGAATCCATCAACCGGTCATCGTAGTAAAATAATACGAATACAAGTTTTTGACGCGGAAGAATTCACAAATTCACCATGTGATTGTAATGCCAATATATGTGTCCAACATGTTGTGGGGAATGTATTTAATGATGATATTTATAAATGTGTTAAGGATATTTTAAGCAAATTGCATAAAAAAATGTGAATAAACAATCAATTCAAACTCCGTATGGTTGTCTCATATTCATGAATAAAGAAAGATTATTATAATTATATTTCAGCTGTTTTATTTCTATCACTCCTGTTAGTAAAATATCAAAATAAAAGTCACCACCACACCAAACAGACAAACAAACAAATAGACAAATACTTAGTTACACATGAATTAAAATTACTTAACACTTCTTTATGATAGGGTACACTTACATTTTATACACATACCCATACTTGTTATTGTATGAACAATAACAAGTCATGACATGAGTCTGTACTCATAATGTAAACCTATTCATTTGTCGTAGTCGTAGGTATACATTAGGAATGTGGTATATTGGTTTAATCGAAATACTACATGCTGATTTCTGATGTAAATGAATAATTATAACTTTATAGCTATGAGGCACACGATGGGTAGAAAAGAATAAGATCTGCTTCCTTTACGGGAATGGGAATGTGTTTGTTATGTAAACAATCAGTCGTGCTTAGCAACTGATTATGAATAAGATTTTTAAACGATGTTGGTATTTGTATTATACTCAGAGACCACATTAACCCATAATAAATTTACATCACTGCATCATACATTACTAAATGAAAATTTTGTCTCCCTGCAAGGGAAGGAAATACCTACATGTAACTTATAAATACCTAATAGGTAACTCTCAGTAATAAATATACACCATCATAGAATAAAATCCCAATAGTAGAAGTTTAATTCCGAATGGAGTATTATAAACGATAGTAAGATTAGTATAAACGATCCTGAATAGATGTCTCATTTCGATCTGAATGCAACAGTCACTTTGAATAGATGATTCTGAATACAATTAACATTCGTTTGAATAGAGGATTCTGAATGTCGAATAGTCATAGGGATACTCGAATGGTTGAACTGTGAAATATAGGGTATTCAGATCTGAATGATAAGATCTGAATACCCTATATTTCAACTACTCATTGTATATTTAACTTCAATTTTCGTCAAAGTATATTTTTTTTAAATGTGCACACTCTTATGCTTTTCATACGCATATGTTTATTTTTAAGAGTAGCTTGCGTGAATACAGAATCCGCACGATTCTGGAAGCTAATGAAATCTGTATGCTCTAAGACACTCACATTAAATGGTTGAGGCCGTTTTCTAGCACTCTCTAATGAAACTTTGCCATTGCAAAGGTGCCCAAACAATTAGTTTTCTTACTTCCCTCTCAATAACAGCATGCGTGCTGTCAACTGGCACATATGTGTGTCCCGCTAGTAGAAGGTAATTAATTTGTAAAACCTTTAGATTTTAGATTGTTCCAAGAAATATTTGAACATTGAAAATATAACTTTATTCTTATTTTGCCCCGTGCAGTTGTCACAGTATAATAATAATGTGTTCACTGCTCTGTTATCGAGTTCTTTTAAGTAGTTCTACAGAAACGTTGCTATTTCACAACTTCGTTTTTTACCATCAGCCTCACCCCATTTGTAAAATTATCCGTTCTGCGTTCCACTCTCATGTACTGTAAAATTGAACACATCGTACTTTCTGGAATAATACAACTGCATACTTTCATCATACGGTGTCGCTAAAACTTTTTGAAGATCGAAACTATTTACAACAAACGTGCTATTGCGTTTTTGATTTTGTTGAATGTGAAAGCGTTTATATGTGGCTTCTTTTTCCAATAAATGAGCTTGTAACTGTCCATTAGTCGTCATATCCGGATTATATTCGTTTTTAGTACATAAGAGACATTTTGTCCTTTTTAGGAACATGAAATGCATAGTTAACATACATGTAAATAATTTTTCGCTCAAATAGTTTTCGGACCTTTCTTCACAATATTTAATGTACAACCTGTACAAGTTTGAAAAGTTCTTAAATTTCTCTGGCAGATACAATTTGGTAGATTTTTTTCTACTGTAGTGAGAAGGTAAAGCCTTTAAAGAAGCCTAAAATGCTTCTATGTATTTCTTTGCATTAAGTTTTGTGTTCTCGTCATATTTATTTGGTCGATCTTTTTAACAAATAAAGTAAAGCAAATACGAATTTGATTTCTAGTTGTTACGTAGGTAATAGGCATATTACAGTAAGGAGCTTAAAATAAAGATAGTTTTGTGAGATAATAATGTAAGAGAATAATTCTTAAAAACCTCTAATCATGAATTAAAGTAAGGGAAATGTTATTTAAATCAACTGATTTGAAGTTTAAGGTAAGGGTGTAAATTATTTAACACTAAGACTTACTTTATTTTTCAGAGAAAAAAAAATGTAAACGTCTGACACATGTTTTTTTTTTGTCATAAATCGTTTTACGCAGGCCAATTTTTTTTACTGTAAGGGATTTTTTTTTACCGATAGAGTTTTTTCAATGATACCAATAGATAGAGCTGAAAATTCTGAATCCAATTACATATATTATAACTCATTTTTGCCAAAATGCCCCTTACGTTAATTGATACTTCTGGCTTCTGGTATAGATATCCATCCTGCCCTGTAAAAGGGGCCGGGCCGTGATCTGAGAAACTCCTCGGGGCAAATCTCTTAAACTAAAAAAAGAGAAGTATTTATTGTATTTATTTTGTGGCCTTTGATATTATTTCATTTTTTTTGTGCTATTGCAAAAAAAAAACGGCCAAGTGTAGATATGTGTGTGTGTACCACGCACAATGAACGGTTCCGTAGTTAGGATGAATTTATTCCAAGAACAAACTTACAATTGTAGTTGAAAAACATGTTCTGTTAAACATTCGAACTGCAAATTAACTTTGTACGCACAATATTGAGAGATTTACCATGTCATTTTAAGACCATAGACTTCTATTAGGTTTTCCTGTAATGATTAAAGGAAAACCTAATAGAAGTCTAAGAGAATGGTTCTTTACTCATAGATTACAGTGTAGGTAATTAATTTTATAATATATATAATATAATTATTTTTAAAAACCGGGGCTCGGCTTCTTAAATGGACCTGCAAAGGCAGTTATAATTTTGAATGCCTAAATATAACGCCTCGTCATTTTGAAGCTCTCGCAAATAAATTTTAGGGTGGGTATTACATACTATAACATAACATATCTAGGATCATATATACTATAACATATCTAGGATCATAGATCTTTGAGTCATATTTATATGATAATGTAATACAAACATATGACTCAAATCGTCTTTGATCACACATTTTTGACATTTGTTGTTAGATAGGATCATAGAATTCATAGAAATAGGTCTTGCACATATATATTGAATTATCACATTTATTTTCATAGTTTCTTGATACAAAATGCGTCCATAAAACGATGTAATTTCGCCTTTTCACTTTTGCTACTGCCATATTCTAAATTGACGATTGTAAGATGGTTATATATATATATAATTGAAACACTTCTTAGCTATAATTATTATGTATTTTATAATCATCAGGTGTGACTTCTTACAACGTTCAAACTGCTCCGCGGTGCCGAGCCATCCCCCAGCCGGCGTACCATAGATCAAAAAAACCCCACCGGTTAATGTTGCTACATCATAATAATCCTCTCACAACGATTTTATTGACGGATAAAAAGTAAGTACAACGATATTTTGGCGTACGTTCACAATATGCCTAGTGGAATTCTAAAATTAATGTTAGCAACACTGCTGTACTAAAAAAAAGCAAACTGCTGCCGGGCGGCATTGTTTTTGGTTCATTGGTGTTACGCTCGCTAAGGGCACCCCCTGTGGGGTATGAACCTCGGCTTAGGGCGACGCTCGCTGGGGGGAGAACAGCAAGAGTATCCCCGCTGGATCAAAATTTGATTATCATCACGATTATTAGGCGGGGTATTTAAAGCTACGTGCACAGCTGCAACAAAAAAATAGGATCCTAGATATATGATAATGTAATACACAGATATGATCCTAAGGGTCATATAATTAGGATAAGAGATAGGATCCTATATAACCTTAGATTTATGATAGTGTAATTATGTAATACCCCCTTTTAGTTTAGGGGTCTGTCAGACTCCTACTGACTATAAACCACCCCGGTTCCCACACTTGGACCGGGGATCATGAGATCTAGTGCGCCTTCCATGATCCCCGACTGGTTCCGGCCCGCTTTTGCAGGCCACTTCATGCCCGCGGGGGGACTCACTCCCCGCGACGTCAAATAGGGGCGCGCGTGGAACACTACGCGCCGCCACCTCGGGTCCTGCTGGATGGAGGGCGGCGGACGTCCTCAAGTCCGCATCCCTCAGGATCTGTTTACGGGGGCTGGAAGAGGGCGTTGTCTCCCTTCGTAGCAGGTGGACTGGGCTTCGGTACACCCAGTCCGCCTGCTACGAATCAGGAGAGTGGTCTCAATCTCCCTCTCCCGTTCCGCAGCCTCCTTCTGTGAAACCGTAGTTTCACAGAAGGAGACGTGTAATTCCCCTAAGGTAGCCTGGAAATGCCCGTCATGCAACAATGTTTCGCACCGTAGGCGGTCAGTCTAACTTGCTTATACCTGTACGGGCCGCACTAGTTCTTAAACGTGAAGATAGCATGAACATGTCGAGTGATATCATAGAACATTGTCCTATCTCACCGTGCAATTCTAGTACTTCGACGATCCTAGTTAAAGAATCCGTTGTATCGGATACAGCTGATACTTTCCAAGCATTTACAAATGAGCTACACATAAAGTACGTTGCAAGGATGGAGAAGCGACATAAATATGATGTACATATACGCTTGCAAGTTTCAAGGACGATATAAAGAGTATAGTAAACTGCTGGCGTGACAAAATGGACGCAAGTTTAAATAAATTGAATAGCGAATTAAGATCTGCCCTGGGTGAAATAAGAGATGCAATCTTCGTACTGAGCACAGTACTTTGAAACAGAATGTATCTGAATTATCTTAACTTCTGTGGAATTCCATTCGGGGGAACAAGTTGAACTCAAGAAACGTATGGATGAAATAAGTCGAGAAAGTTCTGAGCAATCCAGGTTGGATTGCTCAGAACTTTGTCGGAAAACCTCAGACATAACACTTCTAGCACTGATCTAATATGATAATATAAACACGCACATACTCTACTATAATTTACATAATATCACATCACAAGTGCCTGTATTTAATGAAAACCGACTTGGTTCTCTTGGGAGCATCACTTATAAACCACTTTCTCCCATAAAAGGCTTAAAGGATAGCACATCGTCTCGACGAAATATCGGATTCCATTTTTTTTCGGAGAGCTTTCTCCCACAATTTTCTTCTTATAACATCTTTGGCAAATACATGGGTTCCCGTATTTTTGCAGTAAACAGCTGCGCCACTGGGCTCAATAATTAATTATGCGTAAAAGAAATCGCTTGTTTACAAAAAATGCATGGCTAGATGACAAATTATAAGACGCTGGAGATTAGCGTCATATGAAGTGAGCAAGTGGCAGGTTTTATCCCCATTGGGTTTCGCATGTGCACCAGCGACTATTTATATGACTGAGCATCTGACACCCAAGAAGAAAAAATGATTTCGGCAGGTTAAAGATGTCGCCAACATTGCACCAGTGCGTCTGGATTCGAAACGCCACTATTCTCGTGCGCGAACGGGATGGCGATATTGCTTTTGCGATACTTACATAGGAAGTGCGCAAAAATCTTCAAACACACGTAACGATATACTTGCGCAAGAATAAAGCGCAAGTAAATCTTTACGTGTGTGGCTACAACAAAGATCTGAGGTATACATATTATTTAAAGGGGGACTATAATACGGATTCCCGATGTAGACGTCTCCAAATCGACCTCGGTTCAGAGCTTTCCCCGGTAGTCCTGAGTTGAACATTGCGATCTGAAAAAATACTGCAAATGATTAATTTGATGAATCCTGGTCTGGGATTCTCAGCTCTCTAAGAAAACGGCTATCGCAGACTCATTCCTACTAAGGGCCAGCCGGATCTCTGATGTGAGGGTACCCTGGTACCTACCCACAGTATCAGCTGGACCCAGATCTTTCCTAAAGCCGAATTGAGTCGTTGGGAGCAGTTTCCTGTTTTCTACAAACCAATCTAGTTGGTTTTTAATGAAGTGTAGTTTTTATTTTAGTTAATTTTGACGTTTACGTAAAAACGTATTAAGTATTTCAAAAACCTACTTTTTCAAAATCGCGATCTCGATAACGAGATCTCGCTTGATTGCCGGACAAGCGAAAGTGACGTGCTACGAGTCTGGGGGCAGGCAATGGGTTAACTAGGGACAAGGGCGTCGCCAAGGGGGGGGGGGGGGGGGGGGGGGGGGGGGGGGGGGGAAAGGGGGCAGCTGCCCGCGCCTAGAGATTAAAAAATTAAATAAATACAAGGCATTTTAATTTTTAATGTAATGAAACTACATACTTCTACGGTTACACACGTTGTCTACATCTCATTTCATATGGTGCAATTTGCAATTTCGATGCTGCAGCGGTGACCAACGGTTATATTGTTTTCCATGTTTTTGTGTGTCAGTACTTACTAACATAGTCGTAAGTTTTACTAACAATCTTGTTGAGTCTTGGTTACTCGAATAAAGAAATTCTATTATTATTCTATTATATACTTTCCTGTCGCAGGTATGCTGGAAGAGATTTCTTTAGAAATAAGCATTGCCTTTGTACGTATTTTTCTGTTCCTTTCTTGTCAGTTTATATGTGTGTGCATAAATGGTTAAATAAATAAATACTTATCTATAATGCCAATTTTATAATAGGTGATGCTCCCAAGAGAACCAAGTGTTTTCATTACATAAAGGCACTTGTGATGTGATATTATGTAAATTATAGTAAAGTATGTGTGTGTTTATATTATCGTATTAGATCAGTGCTAATAGAAGTGCTATCTCTGAGGTTTTTCAGTCCAGAGAACCAAGTGTTTTCATTACATAAAGGCACTTGTGATGTGATATTATGTAAATTATAGTAAAGTATGTGTGTGTTTATATTATCATATTAGATCAGTGCTAATAGAAGTGCTATCTCTGAGGTTTTTCAGTCAGGAAGATCATGCCCGAGTTGGTTTTCAACTCTGATCAGGTTATTTCTATCGTAACACAAAATAACCTATTATAAATTATAAAACGTTAATAATTTATTGACTTTTCCACTAAAGCTGCTACACTCCAAGTCTTATACATAAGTATCTAGTTTTAGTATAATTTGTGATCGACACAAAAGTAAACAAACACAACAATGGCGGTTTAAAGACGTACAACTGTGCTGCCACATGTTATGAGCTTTCAGTTTTTAACCTCATTGATACATTCATTGAATATTATTTTTCTCAGTTTCTATCGAGACTACCGAGAGGTGAAATTGATTTGTCAATTTTGGCCCCATTGTGCGCCGTAGAGGTTATAAGACTCGCACTACAAATTTAAAGCTTCAAGTGCTCTTGACTTCTACCTACAAATCATGCTTTTCCCATCATCCCCAACTTGCCCCAGGCCATCGGCTGGCGACGCCCTTGGCTAGGGATGTGCGAGAATGCGTAGTGACTAGTGAGGGATGTAATGTCTGCGATAACGACCAATAGGGTTAGATTAAGTAGGTACTTCATTTTGCAACCCTCACATACTCATAAAAAGTGTGATGTATTTCATAGAGTAGAGGAATAAATGTCTTAAACTGGAACTTCGCAGTGTAGCTCTGCTCAGGGTGTATTCTATGGCTCTGCTACTCTAGATGTTACCTATAAAATAATACCTAAATCACTTTTACATAATAGGTAAGTAATTTATAAAATTTAAAATCACTTACAGCCAGAATGAATTAACGAGTTTTAAAGTTGAACGGAGTTTTTAATAATGAACAGATTAGCCAAAATAAATAACATACCTACTTAGTTATTAAGTACTAGCATACTTCTATTTAGCTTAGAGCACAAGAATAAAAAACAATTAGAGGTTCAATTTACTACATGGGAAACCCAACAATGTCAATCCAACATTAAAAATATACTTACTATGAGGTCCGCTTTGTGTATGCAAAGCGTATTAAATAAGAGGTTAAGGTGAAAGCGCCGACCCTGCCCGCGAAATTCAAATTTTATTACGTTTTTTGTATTTATTAGGTCAGTCTCAGATCTCATGTTAATGATTGATTGATTTGCGGTCGTAAAAATAATAAATATATATTTACAGAATGTTAATAATTAAAATCGTAAATACAATTCTCAGTGATGGTGTATAATGTCATAAATTTACGAAATTGACATTCTTAGCAGCAAATAATTTGATATGTTATTTAGGTAACCGTGAGATGTGGAAGAAATGGAGGGAGGCCATCTTTTATGACCGCCAATCAATCAATCATTAACATGAGATCTGAGACTGACCTACAAAATGAAAAAAACATAAGAAAATTTGAATTTCGCGGGCATGGTCGAAGGTTCCACCTTAATGAAAAGGGATCAGTTTAAAACTAAAATCCATGGTTTGAAACCGGTTCTAAATTTGTTTAAAACCACTACCACGTGAGACGTATATTGATTACGTATTAATTTAAAAATTGAGATAAAAAGGCTAATTGACATCATTCACCATTTTTACAATTTGTGAAGTCATTTTAAAAAGTAAAAAAAAAAAAAACTTTTTTGAATGAATGAATGAATATTTATTTGTTAAACACAGGTTTAACACAACATTTGGTCTTCAATAAAAATTCAGTTGACTCTCTATGTTTTGCCAGTGGCGTACAAATTTATAGCTTAGTAGGTACAATTAATATTATTACAGTACAATTAATATACTTAAGTGTTACTTTTTAGGGTTCTGTACCAAAATGGTAAAAAGGAACCCTTATGGTGCGACTCAGTCTGTCTGTCACAGAACATCTCAAGAACTACTAATGCTATCAACTTGAAATTTGGAATAGTTTTAGATGACGTTTGCCCAACTATGTTGCAATTAAGAAAGAAATAAAAATATATATGTTTTTTTTGGCAACAGGGACTGAACGGGTGTCTTAAAAATTCTAAGTGGGGCTACTAGGGCATTTGGAGTATCATATGAAAGAGCGTTTTTGCACATTCTCAAGCATTTTTTTTGGCAGCATAATTTTCGACTTTTGACGGAAAAAAAAAACCGTTCCGCCAACCTTATCTCCAAACTTTGCATAGAGAAAAATCTGTAATTATTCTATGTGATAGAGGTTTATGTAAAGATTACAGGAAAAATAAAACGATGTCTCTAAATAGCACTTTCTCAGAAATCATCAACTTAAATTACATTAGTTCTACTATCGGTCAAGAGATGGCGCTGACCTAAAACTGCAATATTCTACACAGCAGTTGCAGTGTTAAAATTCTGTGACGAATAAAGGCCTCGCCGACATTGATATATAAAAACCCAAGATGCACAGTCTCGAATAAAAGTAACGCTCGAAAGTGTCCCGAAACTCTATTTCTGTCTCTTTCTATAAGCCACAAGCATATATTATTGCAAGTTCAACCTTACGCCAATTGTTTAAAGTTGTTATTACAACGCAGGTACTTAAAGCAATAAAATTTTACGACCGACTGTGGTCGGTAGGACAAGGTATTGAGTGGAGTCGAACATAACTTTTTTTTTTCATCATGCATTATTAGTTAGTATTTTAAGAGTTCGTTAAATTGTGTTTTAAACACATACTTTTATTGTATAATTTGTGCATAAATACGTTTTTGGGTAGCCTATGGGTATATCAAAAAAATAAATAATAACTGTTAAAATTGTTTATTCAAATATAAAGAACAGCCGTTTTACGTAGACGTTTTATGCCTTTTAAAGTAACATACATATCTTCCTCCAAAAAATGCTCGGAACAAACGACGCTTGAATTATTCGGCTTAAAAAATCTTCTCGCCTTTGTTGGCTGACGATTGATGTCCATTCTCCACATCGTATTGGGTCACGAGGAAAACTAAAATATAAAAATTAGAAGTTTCTATGAAGTTTATAATGTGACACTTACAGACTACAGACTACGCGACACTTCAGTCTATCCTTAGCATGCTGCATGTCGCGAACTCATAAGTTGGCCCATAAATTAATCGTTATACATCATAATATTTACGAACATTAGAAAAATGTTAAATTGGCTACCTCCTGACCTACACGTTATGTAACGTTAATATTTATATTTGTCAAAAACTACATGCAAAAAAGGTTCAAAAGTACATAAATTTATTAATAAAAAGAAACACAAACAAAAAAGAAATCGACTCCACTTATTAGAACAGGGTCATTTTTATAATGCGACTAAAATAAAAAGGAGACTGCAATGCGTTGTTCTAACACTGAACAAGCAGCCATTGAAGTTAGCCATATTTTACTTTGAGCGTTGAATAAAGTTTTTAGAAAAAATAAATCAAAATCACATATTACTTGTTATAATCGGTCACAAAAACAACAAAAACTAGTCAATAAGTTTTTTACTTACCGAAAATACGATATCCCATCCTTGTTTAACCCTCTTGACGTAATATTTTTACATTTTTTCACAGAACACTTCGGCATTTTTAACGACTGCTTCCAGACGCGAGCGACGCAAGACTATTTGAAATGAGCGCACAATTTAGAATGTTGCGCTCATTTTTTGCGGACGTTTTCTAGACGTTGAGTGTGCATCTTGGGTTTTTATATATCAATGCTCGCCGATGAAAATTTAAAATGGTACGGAACCCATGGTGCGCGAGTCCGACTCGCTCTTGACCGGTTTATAGTTTTAGACAGACTGAAAACTATTTTGATATGCGTATTTATTAAAATATACATTTAAAAATATGTTGTAGCTAAGTATCAATAAAAAATTTGTCTGATTAGGTTTGTCCTCAGCCACTCCATATTTTTAGAAAAAAAATTCTTATAAATATGCAATAATCTAAAGACAAACCAAGATTATCTATTTCTAAAGAAATATCAGAGTATAAATTACGAACAAATAGCAATTTTGCCTTACGGAACGGCAACGTAGCATTTTTTTTTGCACTGTGCTACCAAAAACGCAACGTAGCGTAGGTATGAGGAGAGAACCCGACTGCGTTGGACTGTTGTTGATAATGTTTATCTATCAGTAATTCAGTATTGACATTGTCTGGCCGGGGCCGGGCGATCAGAGCGTGTTTTTTGTGGATATGGCATTCTATTTATATATAAAAAAAAAAATCTTGATATGACCGCGCAGTTTGTTTTAAAACGTTTTAAAGCAAAAATACTGTTTAGAACCAAATGGTTTAAAATCCGTTTTGCATCTATAGTCTTGTGCCCTCCTTCGTTAGCCTTAGGTATATATATATATATATATTGCGCCCTCACGCCCTTAGCCGCCGCAGGAGGAGATGCCCAGGGCGTCGGGAATCGCAGGCCGATTTCCAGCTACCGTAGGCGCGGGCTTGCGGACGGTGAGCAATGGGTAGCTCGCCGCCCGATAAGGACCCGGGTCGACGGCGCGTTGTGTTCCACGCGCGCCTCAAAGAGATGTCAGCAGAATTGACGGGGTCCATTAGGACCGATGCCTGCCGGGGGTGCGAAGAAAACCGAAAGGGAGATCGTGGCCCCCGGCAACAGGGCAACCGAAGGAACACGGGTGGGTTTTAGTCAGTAAGAGTCTGACACGCCCTCCCGCTCTGCCCAGAGCGGGAGAAGTTATTTGATAAATTCCCACCAAAAAAAAGGTATATAGTATAGCTTCGACGTCTTTTTCGGGTGATCACTGAAAATCAGCGCTGTGCTGTGGGTCCCCATAGCACAGCATCATGCTGAGTGGAAGCCTTCTTGTCACAGTCAAGTCGTGCAGCTGACGACTATTTCTGTTTTGTGCTCGTGATTATATTTAAATCTATTGTGTTTCATTTTATTGTTCTACTCGAGTTAAGTTTTTGTCATCTTATGTATATATAGATGAAATATAAAGAAAGGAGGTTTATTAATATAAATAAGAATGAGTCAAGGAACATAATTAGCAAAAGAAATAAAATAAATAATGTTGTTTAATAAGATTTATTTACGTTTAAAAGTCTGTCATGTAGCCGTGACAGTGGCGTGCTGGGCGCTTTTTGGCTTGTCATCTATACATGACTGTGGCGGTCAAAAGGTTAATTATCTTTTTTTATTTATGCACGTGTTTCTATGACAAATAAACTTATTTTTCTTTCTTTCTTTCTTCTGCCTATAACCTTCCTCAAGAATTGGGCTATCCAATGCAAAAAGATTTTTCTAAATCCGACTAGTAGTTTCGGAGATTACTACATACAAACTTACAAAAAAAAAAAAAAATTTACCTCTTTATAATATTATATTATTAAATTATACAAAACGTAGAAAAGTTTGAATAATATAGAACTTAAAATTAAAAAGCTTTAATTATCCACCACCAACGCAAATACTTCACGGCGATACATTCGCAGAAACATTACAGAAATTGATATGGCAAGTCTACCGATGACAGAGCGGATACAGGGAACTAAATTATGTATAGTCGAAGTCGTTATTGCTTTACTACCTATGAAAAATTAAATTAAATTCATAAGCCTAATACATAAGAAGAGAAAAGGGTTAACAAGGAATTTCTTAAACTTAGATCCTTATAGTAATTAGACTAAGTACATGCACGAATTTGTAAAACTCCTGACACTCAAACTAGGACATATCCTGTATCTCAGGTGTCAGCGTTCCTTCCTGCCAGACACATTGTGGAGCGTAAGTTATTGTTTAGATGTTATATTAGGAAAAACACCAAAAAATAAATACTTAACTATTATGTATTACCTACCTATTGTAACGTTACATTTTCCCAGAAGGGGAAAATGTAAGGTCGGAAGAAAAACTACCTCTTACCTAGAAGGGGCAGTTGGATCTATAACGATTTTAATTGCAGGGAAGAATAGAATATATTTAGAGCCAAAAAGGAAAAGGGTACAAGAGAGGTATAAAAAAAACACAGTTCAACGCTGCACTGATCGGCACTGCACGCTCAGGAGGTTAGGCCTCAGAGGTGGCCTGCAGCGGGAGGTGGTCTTCGGCAGATGGAGGCTCCAGCGGGAGGTGGTCTTCGGCAGTGGGAGGCTCTGGCAGGGAGTGGTTCACGGCTGGTGGTGGCCTCGGCGGGTCGATGTCTCCGCGGGAAGGAAGAGTTTCACCCGCGGAAGACGGACGCCGGCTGTCTTTGGGTTTCGGAATTGGGTGAGCCCCCCGGGATGGCCAGGGCAGGCCAAGATAGACTGGAAGAGAGTCAGACCTTTTATTATAGAAAAGTCGGAGATAGACTGGACTCGTTACTTCTGACGGCCTTTGCTTTTATAACCTTCAGCTCGTTTTCAAAATCAATCTTCTTTTCCATTTTCAAACAATGGCTTCTTCAAATGTAATCGGACCTCCTTGGAGTGCGTAAATTTCATAAATAAAATTTAGAACAATAGTTAATAATTTGTAGTTATTTCGTACAATCATAATATAAAAAATAAATTATAATTAATACAATGTTTTAGCGATATCAATAAAAATAATTAAAACTATATTTTAAACCAAAAAGTAACATCATAGACTAAGCCAAACAGAAAAATAAATAGAAACTGACAGTTTAACATTTGACATAGGTAAGTGTCACAACAAGAAAATCTACAGAAAATATTAATAACAATGAAACACAGAGCCTCAGGGATATTTAACATACCGGCAATGGTCATGCATTTACCTAGAGAGAACGTATGATAAAAGACCAACATTTTAATAACTAAACCGTAAGTAAAAACATGCAACATTACACTATTTAAATGTGTGTGGAGAGGTGAATGTAGTGTATGGATGAGTGTAGTGTGAGAGTGTTTAAGTGTGTGTGTGTGAGTTGATAGATTGCGGATACGTGTGTTTTCAGGTGCGTGCGATATATTGTAGATTATGCAGTGATGCCAGCCAGCAAATTCTCAGTTTCTTGATAGTCTAGTAATAGAAGTGAGCCAATCCCTAACCTTCATCTTACAGTTAATTCTATTTAGATGAAAGATATCTAATTGTGGTTGACTATCTAACTGGTCGCAAAGACGTTTCAGAGATTAAGTTATTGTCATAAGCCGCACGGCAACTGCACCAGCACGGCAAAGATGGATGCAAATGAGGCCGTCGTCGGCTAGTGGAAAAACGCATAATTCATCTTTTTTTTTATAATGCCTATAAAGCCGTAACTGTGCCGCCCAATGAAAAACGCCCAATTAATGACAGGGTTGGCATAATTAAATCACCGATTTCAATTAAGTGATTTTTTTCAATAAAAATCATTGATTAAATCAAATTGTATTATTTCTTTCTTTTAACACAAATTAAAATCTCATTATTTTAGATATCGGATAGATAAATAAAAATGTATGTTACAAATCACTTTGTGTTAGAATTCTAATATTTAAATAAAAATTATTTAAGAAAACAAAAAACCCGACTGCAAAAACACATAACTGAAAAGACAAAAACAAGAATTATAATCTATAAAATTTTGGTATTGTAGGCGGGGACAAACAGAAGTTACACCAAAATTTCAGGTTATTGGTTTGTCCCCGCCTGCAATACCAAAATTGTATACATTATAATGCTTGTTTTTTGTTTTAAATAATTCTCTTTATTTCAAACTTTTTAGTATTTATAAATATATAGAATTGATTCATTACTAGCTTTTATTTGATACCAATAATGTTTTTTTTTTTTAAAACATACCCCTCATTTTTTTTGTCTTTGCAGATGCAATATAAGAAATATTATATAGCCTATGTCATTCCCACAATTAAGGCGAATCTAACGACACCTCATATGTTAAAATCCATCAAGCGGTTTAGGCTTCAGAGCGTGCCAAAGAAATAAACATACATACATTACATACATATTCTCGAAAAACATTGCCCTCCTTTTGGGGCAGTCGGGTAAAAACACCAACTTTCCAGCTTTTTCCGTTCCTAATCTGTTTCTGATTTTAGAATGTATAAATCCAAAGGTGGAAAAGGCTCTTTCCACTTATGCTGACGATGCGATAACCCCAAATAACTGTCTCAAAACAAAAGCACGTTTCGTTCGACGCACAATTTTAAGTAGATTTTAAAGTCTCAACCAAAATATTACGTTTTTTTTTAATATTGTAAAAAAATAAATGATTTTAGATTTTTTGCAAAATACGTGATTGTTTTCCGACCCTGATCAATGATAGAAACAACTAGACCTTTCCAGTGATCAGCTTACAGCCATATTTTTTAATCATATTCATATCGACCCATTATCACATTAGGAAAGTTTATTTGTACGCAACGCATAATACATTGCATAAATGATACAAATCCTTGAATATACTCCTTGGTGCAAGGTGCGTCAGTCAGCGCTTGCAAGACGTTACATGTTTCCCTATAATCAGATTTAATATTTTGAGGGTTTCTCATTGGATTTGAGTAGTATTTAGAAAATTTGTTAGACGCTTTCACTTGAGTGTCGTTTAGAGGCTTGTTATGGAAGATATTTTCAGCTCGTCCGTCACAGATGATACAATCCTCGCACATCGTTCTATAATTAATGAATAATATTTTAGCTCGCATTATAAATGTTTCCGTTAGAACAACTTCAAACCACGGGCCTCTGAAAAAAAAAATTAAATATTTCAGATGCCTTTCTGAGCTACAGTTGTTACAAAAGTTCGTTGTCGTGATTGAATTTAAAAGTGCCCATGCAGTTTCCTTCCCATTCTTCACCTACAATGCTTGCACTTCACCCAGACAATTCAGCAAGAGGCGGTAGTGCCATTATGGTAAAAAAAAACCTACAACACTATGAAGAGTTTAAATATGAAGAGAAATACATCCAAGCAGTGGCGATTTGCCTACAAACAAAAAAATATCCTGTAACAGTATCTGCCATTTACTGTCCACCTCCGAATGTGATAAAAATGACAACTATATGAGCTTTTTAACTCGCCTTGGAAGTATATTTATCTTAGGAGGTGACTTCAATGCTAAAAATACGTATTGGGGCTCCAGACTAACAACTACTAAAGGCAAAGAACTACTGAATGCCATAAGAAAGCTGAAATGTGATGTCATATCAACTGGAAAGCCCACCTATTGGCCAACAGATCCAAATAAAATTCCGGACTTAATAGATTTTTTTGTAACCCAAGATCTATCAACCAGTTATGTGAAATTGGAACAAAGCTATGACATGAACTTAGATCACTCAGCAATCTATTTAGAAATTAACGACAACATTTTGTGTAAAGAAACCAGACCCACTCTTGTTTATAAGTGCACAGACTGGGACAGAGACTAGATTGAATAATAAAATAGACCTTAAAATACCATTAAAACACCCGAACATCTAAACATCGAAGTAGAAAAGTTCATAATGCATATCCAGCAAGCAGCGTGGGAAAATACACCCGACTTCAACAAGAGGACGCAGGGAAATACATACCCGCTCAAAATCAAGCAGCTCATTGTGGAGAAAAGAAGGCAGAGAAAAACGTGGCATCAATCTAGGTGCCCTGATGACAAACGAAAACTAAATAATCTGACATAAAGAGTAAAAAGACTAATCCAAGACTTTAAAGACGACTCAACCGAAACCTATCTTCAGAGTCTAAGAAACGACCAAAGGACAGATTACTCCCTTTGGAAGGCTGCTAAGCATCTGAAAAGACTGATTACTCAAATCCCACCTATTAAATGTGGAAATGGACAATGGGCAGTTACTAACGAGCAAAAAGCAAAGAGGTTTGCAGAGCACCTAGAAAATATCTTTCAACCATACGACGGGGAAATCATTGAAGATCATACTTTAGCTAATATGGTGACATCAGAAAATGAAGATACCATAAAACTAGTAACACCGAAAGGAAGTTGCACTAGAAATAAAACGTAATATAAGTACACGAAAATCATCAGCTTACGATTTAATAACAGGAGAAGTACTTCATAACCCCACAAGAAAGGATTTGGTTAAGTTAACGACTCTAATCAATGCCGCACTAAGGCTTAAATATGTACCAAACTTATGGAAGGTGGCCGAAGTAATAATGATAGCTAAGCCAGGGAAACCGGCTCACGAAACATCATCTTATAGGCCTATTTCCTTGCTACCAATCATGTTCAAGATATTTGAAAAGCTGTTACTCAAACAGCTTAAACCAATAATAGATAGCAAATCATGATACCAGAGCACCAATTTGGTTTTCAAGAAAAACACTACCATCGATCAAGTCCATAGGATCATAAACGTCATAGAAAACGCCTTTGAAGACAAGAAAGTATGTTCTACTGTATTCCTAGACGTAGCGCAAGCATTTGACTAAGTATGGCATGAAGGCCTTATACATAAATTAAAGAGCCTCTTACCAAAGCAGTTTGCAGATATATTAGAATCCTACATTCTGAACAGAGTCTTTAGAATAAGACAAGAAGATGTCTATTCAGAACTGAAAGAAATTAAAGCTGGCGTACCGCAAGGAAGTGTCTTAGGTGCGGTCCTGTACCTTCGGTACACTTGCGATATTCCAGAATTAGAGCAATTAAACACGATTGGAACCTTTGCTGATTATACAGCCATAATGGCTGTAGGAAACAGCCACGAAGAAGCAGTAGAAAAAGTTCAAATGGCTGTAAATCAAGTTTATGACTGGACCAAAAATGGAGGATTAAACTTAATGAATCCAAATCTGTCCACATAGATTTTACCAACAAAAAACAACAGTATTCCCCAGTTTACATAAATAACAAACAAGTCTCATACGAGAATACAGCCAAGTATCTCGGTGTGACCCTTGACGCCAAGGAAAGCCCTCGTCAAGAAGAAAAAAGATGAACTCGACTTCCGATTCAAAAGAATGTATTGGCTGCTTGGAAGAATCTCCATGATTTCCGTGCAAAATAAATTGTTGCTATACAGACAAGTCCTGATGCCAGTTTGGACTTATGGTATTCAGCTATGGGGCTGCACAATACAACGATTCCAGAACAAAGTGCTGAGGGAAATTGTAAATGCACCTTGGTACATACGAAATGATGACCTTCACCTTGACAGGGACCTAAAAGTTGAGTTCATTGAGATAGTGATCCAGAAATTTGCAGAAGCTCACGAAAAGAGACTTCATCAGCATGTGAACGTCCAGGCAATCCAGCTTCTCGACCACATAAGCATATTTAGAAGACTAAAAAGAACAAAACCGTTCAAGCTAGTGTTTAGTGTAAAGTACAAAAGTGCCAAACAAACACAATAATGAAGTGTATTCGCCTTAATAGAGACTATAAGAAAAGTGCTATTAGACACATTCTTAGTAAAGACAATTTAATAGTTTATGTAATAATTAAATTACTTATTAATCTATATACAGGGCGTCCCACGGATATGCCACATGGAGGGAAAGTACCTTGAATATTGTAAAAGAAGACATTATTTGAATTTTAAAAACAATTTAAACTGCATTCGTAGTTATTTAAATAATTACATGGTTGAACCGGGAATCGAACCCGTTATACGAGTGTACTAAAAAAATAGAATTCAAAAGTTACATTGAAGGGCGATTAGTACAAAAATGGTGGTGCTGCAAGACGACTTATTTTCTACCATGAAATCGAGAGGCTCATCCTAGAGGATCAGTATTTTCTTAATAATATTATCTGGTCAGATGAGACAAACTTCAGCAATAATGGTATGTACAACCGACACAATAATCGCATTTGGTCCAGGGAGAATCCCTTACGTATCCGCGAGACTAACAATCAAGTGCGTTTTTCGTTCAACTGTTGGTGTGGGATTGTAATAAACCTCTTAGTACATTTTTACGAAGGGCATTTGAATACGGAAAGGTATTTCGAAATACTTGAGATTTTGATAAATGACATAAATAATCTTCCGGTTGCAGAACGACAAAACCTTACTTTTCAGCAAGATGGGGTTCCGGCTCATAACAGTGCTCCGGCTCATAACAGTCACAGAACAAGGGACTATCTCAATGAACACTTTCATCCCTGGATCGGGATAAATGGACAAATAAGATGGCCGCGGAGATCCCCAGATTTAACTCCATTAGATTTATTTTTTATGGGGTTATGTAAAAAATTTAGTTTACAAGAATCAGTATGAAAGTGTTCATGAGCTACAAGCAGAACTTCTACATATTATTCTAAATATCCACCACAACAAGATAAAAAAATCGACAGGGAGCGAAATAATCAAAAGAGAGTGAGACTTTGTATTCAACAGGAAGGGATGTCATTTTTAGCATTTGATAAATTGATTAATTTTGTATTAAAAATGTTAAAATTCATGGTCTTCCTTTTATTTTTGACACTATGTTATTTAGCAAAAAAGAATCCTTATGATCAAGCCTTTCGATCGGTATGATAAAGCTACAGGGTGATTATTTTTCTCGAGCAATGGGTTCGATTCCCGGTTCAACCATGTAATTATTTAAATATCTATGAATGCAGTTTAAATTCAAATAATGTCTTCTTTCAATAAAATATTCCATCTACAATATTCAAGGTACTTTCCCTCCATGTGGCATATCCGTGGGACACCTGTATATGGCTAGACTGTAATAAGATTAGGGTCTGTCCTATTATTGAACCCTAGAACAAGGGAGAAGAAAAAAAACCTACAACGCTTTGGAATGGGCAACTAGCTTCATTTTTCTTAATGACCTTTGATAATTCAAAAGTTCCTGTGAATTATTTAATTGGAATAAATGTTAGAATTTGAGTTTCAGCTTGGAACTACAAATAAGGATATTAAGTGTGATTAAGCCAAGAAAGTAATAGGTAAAAATAGGTCATCTGTTCTCAAGCATGACCGAAAAGAAGTAGGTACAACTCAAGGGGTACGGGGGTCACGGGGGTCACCGGGCAATGAGTGTTGAAATAAAAATAAATTATATACTTACAAATATGAAAATGCTAATTCGGCTCCCTTTTTTACGGGTGCTATGGTCACCAGTGCTGCGCTGTTCCGCAGCCCCACCACATGTAAATTCGGTAGACAGGAGTTGGGCAGGTTACCGATGAATGGAAAATATCCTTTATTAGGGTGACTGTGCAATGACGTTATGTCCTCTGTGCACACCGAGGTGGAATGCATCAGTTGTACTGGAGTACAATAAAGCGACAGGTGCATCAATACCCTGGACACTGCTTGTATGGCTGCACTCTTGTTGTCAGGATCATTTGGTAGAAATGATGTATATTTATCCAAATAATGTATAATGTTGGCTACATACAAACACCTGTTGAACATTGCGCCATATATGAAATGTGTGTCATAATGAGAATTCAGTAAAGAAAACTTTTGGGAACCAAAAATCTCAGCAACACTATTGTTTTTCATTCGTTCAACACCTAAATCTTTAGATGCTGCAATGAACTCATCCCAAGAGCTACACAGTTGACGCATTTTGAGAGTAGCTTTAACGGGTAGCTCATCCAATATAATATCCATGATTTTACATTCAAAATTATGCCCCTCCTGCATGGCTTTATCTTTACATTGTTTGTCACAAAACATGGCAGCACAGCATCCTTCACAAGGTGTTAAATTAAAGTCCATCTTGAAACAATAGTGGCATGAAGAGACATGGTTCTTAACATGAGTAGCTCCTACAAATGCTGTCTCTACTGCTACAACAGTACCAACAGGTATGTCTTTAGCAGCAACCACTTTTGGTTGCCCCGATTCCAATATAACTTCCACATCTGAAGTAGCACACGGTATGTTAGGGTTTAGGGCTCCTTTGAGCTTGAAAAATTCTTCAGCAAATGGAATGGATCTGAAACATGATGATCAAATTAATGTAAATAACAGCAAATAGTTCATCATTAAGTAGCTCATATGTACATTCAAGTATAATCATCAAACTGTTACGTTTTTACATTTCATGTTACTTTTCACTAATCTACACCCAGCATCAGATTATACTTGAAACAAGGTCCTTGTTAGGACAATAAATTATGATATTAGAGAGTATTTTCTAATATAATACTTTATTGCCCTTAAATCAATTTATTTGACCTGGGAATACAGAACTGGATGAGACTCGCACAGATCATGGCACAAAAGAGAGGAGCCCTATTACTTTGCTATACTATAAATTAGCATACATGGGCCATCTCAGCAATAATGGAACATTGAGGCAGGCTTTACAGCTGCTTCCCATTTCATAGGACCCATATATAGCCAGCAATGGAGGCAGCTCAACTCATTGGTCAGATGTACCAATTTTATTTTTATTTAATGAAATAAAAAACCCCTGAGAATGTTGTTTGTTGTGCTTTTCCTTAAAATATCCTCCTGAAAGAATTTTGGTAAATTAAGTAACTTTTACATATTTTGTAGGAAACTGAATCACAACAGATATCATTGATCACAATGATATAAATTGTGCCAAATTGTGATAATACTGTAACAATTTGATTTGATTTGAGTATAAAAAGTGTGTTTATAAGTTCCAAAGTTAAAATTAGATGATGGGGAATGTATTGACATGTACTTACGATTGCATATATGCAAGCTGTTCAATCCATGTATATGTACTGGCGTCTGCTTTCATCTCCTGTAGTTTATTGAACAAGCTGGTGGGGCAGTCCAGTGCGAGACAGGTCTCAATATCCTTGACACAAGCCGGAAACTGCTTCGTTTTCAACAATAGCTCTGCTCGGCTGTAGTAAGACAACCTCATAGCTTCAGAATTAAGTGGTGCCCGCATTAGAGCCATATTGTACTTCATCAACGCCATCTGATAATCACCTTCGCAGAAGGCTTTTTTACCTTCTATTTGATGCTGGAGAGCTTTTGAAGCGGATTTTTCTTTTTTTTCTAACACTATAAAGTTATTCATTTGTTGTAGTTCTTCTGTAGCCAGAACCACACAATCCGCCAAGTCCTTATTGCGCAGTGCTTTGTAAACGCTGTTTAATGAACTTCCGTCCTGATGATTATAGAATTTTGATATTGATAGCAGTAGCATTTTGATTAGTTAGTTGTAATCTCAGCACTTCACATATTTCGCTGTTAGGAAATTGTTTGAAAACCTTCTGTAGCACTTCACAGATTTACGTTCACACTCGGAGTTTGTATTTTAAACTTTAGTTGGATTCTTGATTCAAGCTCTCGCAGAACGTGCAGGGAGAAAATTATGGACTATGTTCAGTCTGATAACGAAAAATGAATAGAATAAAAACTACAGTACTACACGACAAAGACAAATTCCCCATGACTATTATTTCAATGTTGCCAGGTACCAAAATGATATTAAGTAAGTTTGCCAGTGCTGTAAAATTACACACCTTTTAAAGCTTATTCCACACCGTACAAATTTTTTTATATTGATTTTTTAAATCATTTCTTAGGGCGCGATTTTAGCCCCCATGATGCAATTATTCTGAACTTTTGTTAATGCTAAATGTTTGAGAATCGTTAGAAGCAGAAAGATAAAAAAAAAAAACAAAAATTGGAATCCCGATATTTCGTTGAGGCTATTCTTTTTAAACCTGAAGACTTTTATGGGTAAAATTCGTATACAAGTGATGCTCCCAAGAGAACTAAGTGTATTTTTTTACTTAAAAGCACTTGTAATGTGATATAAAGTAAAGGTGTGTTTTGTGTTATCTTAATAGAGCAGTGCTAGAATTAATATCCATGAAGTTTTTCAATCAGGAATATCATGGTCGAGTTGGTTTTCAATTCTGATCAGGTGATTTCTGTCCCAAGCCTGCAATATTTAACAAAAAAAAAATAACTTTAAGTCAACAAACACAAAACAACCTGTTAATTATTAAACGTTCATAATTTAATGAATTTTTCACTAAAGCCTTCTTAACCAGTGGCAGCCGCTTCCCCTGTTCTTAGCTCGTCTTTTAATAGTGCTACACTTCAAGTCACATACATAATTATCTAGTTTTCGTATTATATGTGAACGACACAAAAGTAAACTTATACACAACAATTATGGTTTGTCGACTGACAACTGTGCTGCCATCTATGATGAGCTTGCAGTTTTAAGCCCCATTCGATTGACAGTCAAATCAATCTTTCAAATGTATGGTGTGGATTAGGCTGGGAATACACGTTAAATTTTTTAACAGATAGTCGGTTCTGATAATCTGATGCGGCAATCGGAAAGCGTTGGAGCCATTATTAAATGGGATTTTGGTACCTAGCACTGGCAACATTGAAATGGTAGTCTTGGGGAATTTGTTGAACATTTTCTTAAAGCCAATCCTCTATGTCACCATTATTTCCGTGCCACAGCGTAAGTTAAGTACTATACATTATTTATACTAAGTAGCATAAAGTTACATACACTGTTATTTTATCTCTGGTTGAGAGAAAAGAAAGTGCAGTTTCTGCCGTTTCATGTCGTTTGATGCTTGCATACAGAGTTACAGACTATATTTATAGGGTAGATGCTTGAATATAGAATCCATCTATAGTACCAAAAATACAAACTCCGAGTACCTAATGAGTCTGAACTTGCATCTGTGAAGTCCTACAGAAAGTTTTCAACCAAACTCCTAACAGCGAAATATTAGGTGAAGTGTTGTAATTACAACTATTTAATCAAAATGCTACAACTATCATTGCTTTCAACATTCTATAGACATCATGACCGATGTCCTCTACTAGACAGCGTTTACAAAGCACTGCGCAATAAGGACTTAGCAGATTGTGTGGTAATGGCTATAAAAGTACTAAAACAATCTAATAACTTTATGGAATTAGAGAGAAAAGAAAAATCCGCTTCAGAAGCTCTTCAGCATGGGATAGAAGGTAAAAAAGCCTTCTGCGAAGGTGATTATCAGATGGCGTTGGTGAAATACAATATGGCTCTAATGCGGGCACCACTTAATTCTGAAGCTATGAGGTTGTCTTACTACAGCCGAGCAGAGCTATTGTTGAAAACGAAGCAGTTTCCGGCTTGTGTCAAGGATATTGAGACCTGCCTCTCACTGGACTGCCCCACCAGCTTGTTCAACAAACTACAGGAGATGAAAGCAGAAGCCAGTAGATATACTTGGTTAGAACAACTTGCATGCATGCAACTGTAAGTATAAATTGGTATATTCCCTGTCTTCTACTTGGAACTTTTATATACACAGTGTATGCTCAACATACACATACATAAACTGATGCTTTCTTCCCATGGGGGTAGGCAGAAACTACAGAACGCCACCTGCTATGATCCTTACATACTCCTTTTGCCTCGTTTTCATACACGCAGGTTGCGAGTACTACACACCTGGCCTTTGTATACTCAAATCAAATCAAATTTGCATATCAAATTGTTAGGGTATTTTAATGTGTTTTACAATTTCACAAAATTTATATCATTGTGATCCAATTTACTACAAAATATTTTTAAGGAGTGAAGTTATTTAATTTACCAAAATTCTGTCAGGAGGATATTTTTAGGAAAAACACAACAAACAGCATTGCTGAGATGATTTTTATTTAATTAAATAAAAGTAAAATACATCTGAGCAATGATTTGAGCTGCCTCAATTGCTGGCTATATGGATCTTATAATATGGGAAATAGCTGTAAAGCCTGACTCAATGTTCCTTTATTGTTGAGATGTAGGCCATCTCAGCAATGCCGTATGTCAATTTATATTATAGCAAAATATAGGCCTCCAATAACCCCCCAAGCGGCCGCCATGGCCCACGTACAATGGTCCACCTGACGGACTAAGTGCGGAAACCAAACCCCATAACATAGAACATAGAATATAGGCCTCCTCCCTCTTGTGCTATGCTTCCCTGGTCTGTGCAAGTCTCATCCTGGTCTGTCTTCCCTGGTCTAATAAATTGAGATAAGAGCGATAAATTATTGTCCTTATAATCTGATGCCGGTTACAGATTGGTGAAATATGACTGAATGTACAGTAAGCGTTCAAAAGTGGATAGGCACGTTAAGAGTCGTTTTGCTGTGAACACGCGGTATAGTCCGTATATCTGTATGTGTAAATAACACGGCACAAACACCACAGAGAACGCTTTACACACTGTCGTCACGTACTCGCGAAACAAAAATATATCTCCGTCGCTTTTGTTAGACACGATAATACACACGCATCATGCGCGTGACATTGGCCGGTTTATGTCATTGCTAAAATTCAAATTAATCTTATGTGTGCAGATAGCAGAAGGCTTTAAAGAGTTGGTCTGAGATTCGAGCTGGCTTAGGTTCTGATCTCGTAAAGAACAGCGCGGTTTTTTTCTTTTCGAAATTTATTATTTTTGTTTTCAAAAATAATTTTTTTTTAATATTGCTGCCTTTTTTATTAATTTTGATATTGCAATAAAGGGTTTAGAATAAAAGATATGTGATAACAAAATTAAACAATATTTATTAGATATAGATCTCAAGAAACTTAGAAGCAATTTGTATTATTTTGACATATTTAAATTATGAAATGTTTTAAATTTTAAATGGATTTTTTCGCCATAAATATTAAGCTTTGATCATGGTCGAAGTAATTAAGCAATAAATAAGAATATTAGACTACTCAAAATGTAAAAAAAAACTACTTACAAAATAGGTGATTTAAGGTTAAATATGGGCAGTTTGTTTACATTAATTATTTTACATTTTATTTGGCTTTAATAAATATTGGTTGGTATTGAGGTTATAGCTTAAGTATTCATTTTCTTTACGAAAAGAAGATTGAAACTAAACCACAGATTTTAATTCTAAAATAATAATATTATTAAAATAATCTTAAACATTTTCGGTCAATTTGCAAGAAATACGACAAACGCCATATTTCAATATGGTTTTTGTCGTATTTCTTACATACTTAAAAAAATCGTTACCACAAATTCATGCAATAACGAATGTGTTGTTTATTAAGTTGGTACGGTAAATATTTTAAGGTTAAAATATAGCAGTGTCCCTCTTGAAGTCTTAATATTATCGTGCGAAACTTAAACGTTCTTGTTTAGGTATGCCTTTCTGTCAAAAATGGTTTCCTAGCTGGTCTTCAGTGATGCAAGCCTTCAGAGTGCACGGAGAACGGTTCATAATACCGTGTTTAATAATTCAGCAAAATATCTCGTTGATATGCAACCATTTATTTCATATTTATTCACCATTTGACGTCGCTGCTTCTCGATAACAAGCCTCTTCCTAATATCTCTTAACCTTCACAGTATTTCTCTAGAACAAAGAATAACATCGTATTTATTACACATACTAATTATTTATCATTCACTAATCGAATTAAACCTCATCATAAATTTAAAAACTTTAAAGGCATCTTCTGTCTCAACAATACCTCTGTTCGATCAACAATACCTTTGATTAAGATTTATGTTTAGTCAAATATGAAATATATAAATGATAACACTCACACTTAGTCTGGTTTCATACGATATTTGTGTAAATTACATTCACTTTTACGCAGCGCAATAATATTTGATCTCCGTTCAATATTTATATTTGACTGCATTTTGAAAATAATAACCACAACGCCGCTTTTACTTGTCACCAACAATAACCACGAACCAACAAAGTTCTATTAAATTAATACTCGTAACGAACGGCATCTGTCTACCCTACAGAAATCGAAATAATTTACTTAGTTTTCTGAGGTCTACCTGCTAAACTTTAATATTTATGTGAACAAGACGAATGAACCAAAAAAGAAATGATTATTGAACTAGTCTTTATTTAAAAAATAACAAAAACTACGAATAGAGTAATTATAAAAAAATGACGAGCTAACCGCACGTGAGATTCGAACCCTCTCGGCTCGCCATAATCGCATATACCAAAGCAGGTTATCCACTGCGCTAGCATGCTATATACAGTATTGCTCGAAATTATGAACTAGTATGAGTTGCAGACAAAGTAAGTATGTGTGTGTGTAACAACTTATAGAAGAGGGTCGTAAGTCAAACCGCAGCGTCAGTCTATTGGTTTGTGAGTTTGCCTATGGACTTTTGGTTGATACTGTACATAAATGAGTTACTTAGACTTGTCTAAGATGAACTATTTGCTATTATTTACATTAATTTAATCATCATTTTTCAGATTCACTCCATTTGCTGAAGAATTTTTCAAGCTGAAAGGATCCCGTAACTCTGACATACCATGTTCCACTTCAGATGTGGAAGTAATAATGGAATCGGGACAACGAAAAGTGGTTGCTGCTAAAGACATACCGGTTGGTACTGTTGTAGCAGTAGAGACAGCATTTGTAGGAGCTACTCATGTTAAGAACAATGTCACTTCATGCCACTATTGTTTCAAGATGGACTTTAATTTAACACCTTGTGAAGGATGCTGTGCTGCCATGTTTTGTGACAAACAATGTAAAGATAAAGCCATGCAGGAGGGGCATAATTTTGAATGTAAAATCATGGATATTATATTGGATGAGCTACCCGTTAAAGCTACTCTCAAAATGCGTCAACTGTGTAGCTCTTGGGATGAGTTCATCACAGCATCGAAAGATTTAGGTGTGGAACGAATGAAAAACAATACTGTTGCTGAGATTTTTGGTTCCCAAAAGTTTTCTTTACTAAATTCTCATTATGACACACATTTCATATATGGCGCTATGTTCAACAGATGTTTGTATTTAGCCAATATTATACATTATTTGGATACATGTACATCATTTCTACCAAACTCTCCTGATGAGAAGAGTGCAGCCATACTAGCAGTGTCCAGGGTATTGATGCACCTGTCGCTTTATTGTACTCCAGTACAACTGTTGCATTCCACCTCGGTGTGCACAGAGGACATAACGTCATTGCACAATCACCCTAATAAAGGATATTTTCCATTCATCGGTAACCTGCCCAACTCCTGTCTACCGAATTCATATGTGACGGGGCTGCGGAACAGCGCAGCGCTGGTGACCATAGCACCCATAAAAAAGGGAGCCGAATTAAGCTTTTCTTATATGTAAGTACATAATTTTTTCTTATTTCAACACTCATTGTGACCCCCGAGACCCCTTGACTTGCACTTCTTTTAGGTCATGTTAAAGAACAGATTACCTATTTTTATACGACTGCCCAAAAAGGAGTGTAATATTTTCATTTACTTATTATTTTGCTGTTTTAATCACATTGATAATGTATCATTAAAGTTCCAAGCTTAAACTCAAATTCAAGCATTTACAGGCATTTTTTAACTGTCAAAAGAGTCAGTCATTTAGAAAGATGAAGCTAGTTGCCCATTCCAAAGCATAGTAGGTTCATATGGAGAATTGGAAGGAAACTTTATGGATACTCTTTTAATTCAACCACGACATTGTAACAACTGTAGCTCAGAAAAGCATCTGAAATATATTACATACTTATTTTTTTCTTTTTCAGAGGTCATTGGTTGGAAGTTGTTCCAGCGGAAACATTTATGCGAGCTAAGAAATTATTTATTCATTATAAAACGGTGTGCTAGGATTGTATCATCTGTGGCGGTCGAGCTGACAATATCTTCCTTAATAAGCATCTAAACGACACTCAAGTGAAAGCGTATAACAAATTTTGCAAATACTACTCAAATCCGATGAGAAACTCTCAAAATCTTAAATCAGATTATAGGGAAACATGTAACATCTTGCAAGTGCTAAGTGACGTGCCTTGTACCAAGGAGTATGCTCAAGGATTTGTATCATTTATAAAATGTATTATGCATTGCGTACTGGTAAAGTATCCCAATGTGAAAATGACTCAATATGAGTAAAAGATATGGTCGTACGCTGTTCACAGGAAAGGTATAGTTTGTTTCTATAATTAATTGGGCCTGTTTTAATGGGTGGCTGGGTGGAACAGTAACGGCGTCGGCAAAGCTTTGGAGAGAACATATTAATGTATTATGAATTCTGCGCAAGCGTTTTTCCGCTTGGCGGCGACAGCTCTATATTCATACATTTGCTTCCATCTTTGTCGTGCCTGTGCAGTCAACGTGCGCCCAATGAAAAAATTCCAACCCCTAAAACGGCATATTCGGCAGAAGCGCCTACAAGGCCACCAAAATGACATTAATTATTAAGGCGGATGTTAGATGTTCACCAGAGTTTATTAGATGATGCTCACTAGTTGAGTGATACTAAAATGGCAATACTTGAGTTGATAACCTATGACTTCACATAGTGATGTTGTGTTCAGTGGGCTGCATCAATTGATTCAGCTCGCCGTAGCTGCCCTTATATGTGTACGAATAGTCGACCCCGTAATTTCTTTACCACCCTAACGTTCAATGTCAGTTGCACGTTAGTTCCGTTTAGTTCAACCTTAGTCTTAGCGTATCGATGACTAAAAGTTCATGTAACATGTTGGGCCCAAAATTCAACCTTAGTGAAGTTTTAATTTCTGGGTGTTTTATTGTCAAAGGTGGTAAAGCAATTACGAGGTCGACAACACATGTCGTATGTATAGTCGTACAATGTTGTCGGTAGATTCGTTAGCTCCATTCGTTAGCTCCAGTGAATGTGCCGCCATGAAACGTTTGCGTAATTATAAGTTGCTATATACCAGCTTTGTAATCTCCGTTATGTCATTCTACCTTTTCTACGATTTGTATTATGTTATCTAGTGTTTCATTAATAAAAAGGCAGATACAGTCTGCAAAGTTTAATTTAAGTATTTTTTAAACATATTGGAGGGCTCATTTGGTATGTACCTACCCTATATTGAACCTCCAACTAAGCTAAAAAATATGTTGGGGATATTTAACGTTAAGTGATTAATTTTGTCTTTAAAAACCTTAGAGTAAGGCGATTCACACACGGCACCGCGCACCGCCGCGGCAGGCGGTGAAGCGGATCTCATGTCGCATTGGTCTCTGAGCTACTAAATCCGTAGATGCCTAACACACGTACACCGCCCGGCCGCGCGGTCGAGCGGTGCTTTCACCGCCACCGCCCCTCCGCGATGCCGTCCGCGCGGTGAGGCGGCGCCTCACACACGGGGCGCCGCCTCACCGCGCGAATCATCATGGGTGCAGGACGTGTTGAATGTCCCATTTAGAGTTCTGCTTCTTAAAAATGGATGAACCCAATATCTTCTTATTTTTTTCTTTCTACGCCATAAAAGCCAGATTGTTGCCACCACTTCAGCGTCTGTGATCAAACTGGTCAATGCTGTGATAAATCCTTCCGCGCGGACAGGCGCGTAAACCGCCTTACCGCGCGGGGAACCGCTACGAAATCCGCTTTACCGCCACCGCCTACCGCGGCGGTGCGCGGTGCCGTGTGTGAATCGCCTTATACATGTTAGATGTTTTTTGTTCCTGCATCTGTTGGAGCGATTTCGTGAAAAGTGACGGAACTGTGTAACAGGAAGCCGGGGAAGCGCGCGCTATTTGATTTGACCAATGAGTACGCGCGGTGCTAGAGTTGGCTGTCAGATGGTATAAACACATTCACCTAGAGGTCGGTACTGTCAGCCGAGATGTCAGATGTTACTCAATGTGACTACTGTAAGACTCGCTCGTTTTTTAATGGACAAAAATGTTCAGTTTTTATTTTTTTAAATGTTTTGCGTAATTGTGTTTTACTTAAATAATCGAGACTGTCGAATAATTATGTATGAAAAATAAGGGAAAATCAGAAATATTGAAAAATAATTAATATGGCAGTTGATTCTTTGATATGGTCTCATTAATACCCTAGCGTTATTGGAAATCAAAAGGTACACCTTGTATAATGCTAGTAATGTTTTATACTTTTCTTCTTACACTGTTAGTACAGTCACAGATTATAATAATACTACGTGTACAGTCAACCGCACGTCTATGGCATCGATTTGACTTTCACAGCGCCTTTATTTTGTAGAAATAATGGCGTTTTTTGTAGATTGTATTTTCTACTGATGTGTTGTAGTTGACTGTCCCTCTGACTGATTTTAAGTTTAATAAATTACCTATTATGTAAATGTGATGTATTATTTAGTGAAGTTCTGATGTCTCACATCTCTTCTTGCCCTCTAAAAGGGGCCGGCCGCGGCCGTGACCTGAGCTCATCGGCGCTTACCTTTAAAAAACACGGCCAAGTGCGTGTCGGACTACGTACAATGAAGGGTTCCGTAGTTGGGATGAATTTATCCCAAATACAAACTTAACATTGTAGTTGAAATACATGTTCTCCCATAAATTCCAACTGCAAATATAAGTTTGTACGCATAATATTGATAGATTTACCATGTTATTTTAAGACCCTAGACTTCTTATAAGTTTTCCTGTAATCTATGAGGGAAGAACCATTCTCTGTATTTTTTTCAAAATTTTAGGCTCCGTAGTTCGGAGGTAATGGTCAATTTTCATCAATTTTCTTAAATATTTTAAATGAATTTATTTTAAAATTATAAAAAAAAATACTTTTATTTGAGATCCTCGTAATAAGCCATTTCATTTGATATGTCACACGATACAGTTTGAAAAACTTTTATTTTAATTTTCTTATTTGCCCAAAAAAAGAAGAAACATTTATTTACGTTACACGTCCGTGCTTATGGCACGGACGTGTAACGTAAATAAATGTTTCTTTTTTTTTGGGCATATAAGAAAATTAAAATACATATGTGTACCAAATTTTAACTTAATCAGTCCATTAATTCGGAGCAAATTGGCTGTGACAGATGGATAGACAGACAGACACACGAGTGATCCTATAAGGGTTCCGTTTTTCCTTTTGATGTACGGAACCTTAAAAAAAAATAGTCGCATTCCGGGAGTGCCGACAGAAAACTTGAACAATTTTATTGTGCAGGATATAATGTATCGCGCGTTGATGTCTTTTTAAAGGTGGTGTCGGTAACAGGGTCGCGAATTCAATTGTTTAATTCCATCTCAAAAATGCTCAACGCGCCTAAAGAAGTTTTCACTTGAAAAAGAAATACGATGCCTTTGGTATTGCACATTATTTGTGTCATTGGAAAAAAAGAGTTTATGCAAGTGTAATTTGCCCCACCAAAATCAGGACACAGTGGACGTCAAAATTGTTAATATTCCACTTTGTCCCACTGTACTGGTGGAACAGCTTGGTGGGGCAAAGTGGAATAATCCTAATAAATTAGGTTAAGTAGGTACTTAATCCTATTGGAGGATAACGCACACATCCCTCGCTATGGCTCATCGCTTATCCCTAGTTGAACCCGCTTGCTTGCCCCAGACTCAGTACATCACTTCGTCGCTCAACAGTCTGTTATGCATCCTCGTACCAATCAGCTTCCTCGTACAGCTTTGGTGGAGAGTTACACTCATAGAGGAAAGTAAGTTACACTGTTTCACAGCTCCGCTACAGCTCCTCGCGTCACTCAGCTTAATCGCACATCTTCGGTGGAAACACTCTTATTTTGTGGGAATGATTACAGTATGAATTATTATTTCGATTACGACAATTTCTCAAACGATACGACTGCTGTGAATTTTCCGATAGATTGTCGAATTCGCTGTTTTACAAAACATCTCCGTTATGTGAAATAGCTGAACGACGCTTAGCGGATTTTCATAAGTACTGAACTTTAACACGCAGAATTGTATAACCGTTTTGCAGCCTACAGAAGCCCAAAAGTTTGACAACCAGTCTTACCAAAGGGTATCGTGTTACTCAGTAACTGGGTTGTTGACGTCCGATAGGCAGTCACTCCATGTAAAATATTGGTATTTAGCTGCATCTGATTAGACTAGAAGCCGATCCCAACGAGCCGGGAAAAGTTTAGGCAGATTGATAGATTGAATAGCGTGTGTAGGTACCTTTCTTTTTCAAGAACAAGAATTTATCCGAGGTTATTCAAAATTTTATTAAGAGAGACTATCTAATCCAAGGAAGAGCATTGCGTAATCAAAATAGCCCGACGATTACAACAGTAATTTCTTAATTTTTTAACTTTTTACTAACTTTAAATCATTACAATAACGAATTACTTATCATCATCATCTGCCTCTCCTTTTTCCAACTATGTTGGTGTTTTACCAGTATTTTACATGGAGTGACGGCCTATCTGACCTCCACAACCCACTTACTGGGTAACACGATAACCCTTGGTAAGACTAGTTGTCAGACTTTCGGGCTTGTGACGGTCGGTTACATCTGTCAAAGGTCTTCAAATGGCAGCTGGGACCACGGCTTAACGTTCTTTCCGAGATACGGAGGGGCCTTAGTTCGTAAGATGATCACCCATCCAAGGACCAACCGTGGCAAGCGTAGCTTAACCTGATCGATCGACCCTGTTATTACCTAACCACAAGCCCGAAAAAACATACCTTCTTTATTATAAACAACATACTGATAGCCTTTATCACAGTATATGTAAGTAACAGTATTATATCTTCATACTCGTAGTAAATGGCTGAAACGACGCGCTTCTAATTCTTCGAAATCTCAGTGTATGACAGTACGCAATAGTATTGAGTGCGCGGCAGTTACGCATCAGTCATTTATCTAACGAGCGACCGTAGGTAATAATTTTAAGGTCACTGCCGAGACATAATACTGTTACTTTATTATACTGTGCCTTTATTTACACTCGCGGGAATTTGACGCCACATATTTCACATCTCCCTTACTAACGTACGTTAAATCGAAATAGGAATATCTCATTCATAAACAATATTATTCATCTAAATTACGTAGAGCACGCATAACGCTTGTTAACATGGTTGCGATAAGATTTGTATTTTAGTCGTATTATCTCACCGAAACCATTCCAAGTTCAATATAATAGGCAACATTAAGAAAATAACAAAACGTTAGAAGTATCGGAAAAGTGACGATACGCACAGCCACACTAGCATCATTTTTAAATACATAATTATACATGCTCATTAGTTACCTCGATTAACTTGATCGTCACGTATTTCGTGATCCGGCAAGAAACTCACACTAGGGGTACAAAATTAACAGTCTATTAGCTATACGAAACCTCCTAAAATTATAACTACCATAACGTGAATCATGAAGATCGAATGACGAGTGTATTTCATCATAATACACCTTTTTTTTTACATAATTTTTCTGTTTTTGTATAATCCGGGTGGTACTGGTTTGCGATGACGAAGAACAGCCTTGACCGGGCATCGTACTGTCTTTAAATGAGACAATTACGGGGGTAATTAACTAGTAGTAATTAGGCATAATCATTGTTGAAATTGGAAGTCTTATCAAATGCGACTCAACAGAGGTTAGTTTTATAAGTAGGTACCTACCTACATACTTATAACTTGATGTTGGCACATCAGTTTGTCTTGGCGTATTTGATCCAACATTTGTGTTATTTTGCTAATACAAAGTATACCCTATTGCTATAGCGATAAAGTTTATTTTGTATAAGGGAAAGGTCATTCCAATTATTATTTTGATCGCATAGCGTTGGTCGTGGTTTGTTTTGTGTGGCGGCGACTACTAATGCCGGCCGGCACCCGGCAACGCGTCAGTATTCGTGCGAACGCCCCTTCGACGACTCCTCTCCAGCTAGCATCTAAAATAAATCGTGAGTATCTTCAGTTTAAGGCGGATTAGTCTGTTATACTATTGTTTCCAGACTTTCATAGCTTTTCATTCTATATCTTTTTCTTTTAATCTTTTTTTTATTGAGAAAATCCGTCGATTTGTTGTCATTTTTCGTTTTGACATGGGCGCTATGGTGAATGAGTGCCGGGAGTGTATTTAAAGCTGTTTGTATCCAACATAATTTTGAACGTAAAAACATGATTGAATCGATAGTGGTATATTCTCCTTCATTTTAACGGTTTTATATTAATTATTACGTTTCATGACAGGTACAAAAATGTATTTTTAATGTTTTTTTTAGTAATTTCATTTCTTTGACTATGCAGATGGTACCTAATTAAAACTATGTACCTACGTAGGCCTATGCGTACGTACCTACATAGTTTTAATTAGGTACCTACTATTATTGTTTAATAATAGTCTCTTTTTCTACGATAAATAAACAGAAAATTAGGTACGAGAGTTTTCTCTCAAATACTTACAACTTAGTAGGAGATTTACTTACAGACATGTCTGTTCGAGCGGAACCCGTTTTGAATAATTTGGTCAGTGCACTGGAGCCAGCAATGTCGTGTCATGGATAGTTCGTGACTACTGAGTAGTATGTGTCAAATTAATTAAGTAAACAGACAAAATATTTTTTGTGTTATGCATGACTCATGTGTATTTGATTAGAGATAGTTTCCGGCTATTTACAAGAACCAGGGAACTCTCGTAAGAATAAAATATACGTAAACACTTCTGCTACACATAACGGAATAAAATAAAGTCAGGAGTCACTTATTTCATTTCTAACCTAGGTAGAAAATATGGTACTTATTTAGTTTTACCTTCCATTACTTATAGCAAAGGAACATACCAAAAATCCTATGTAAAAAAATTCATTTTTTTTAAACGCTTCGTTAAACACGTTCCCCTTATCAATAAATCCTCGTTGAGATACCATTCCTCCGTAGCCGACTGTAGGTGGTAGTATCTGGCGACGCGACGTGTCGCTGCGACACTCTGGTTTCTACGTATTACTATGAAATCGAATTGAATTTCTATGAATTCGTCTGCTGCTGCTGCCTGCAGTTGGCTACGGAATTGTACCCATAAACGCCACTGTATTGGATGATAAAGTTTTGGACTGTCGCTGTCGATTCAAATCCCGGCTGAGTTGCAACACTACTTGCTAATTACTACGTCACTACTTACTAAAAATCTTATATTCCTTCACTGATAGACACAACCACAGATAATATACAACACACAGCCTAATAAAGCTGCGTAAAAAAGCGGTGGCCGCACGTGACGGCCGACGTAATAAACGACCATAACGGTGACAACACGTGGAACGTTAAAAAGCGCTATCATAGCGACAGCTGTCTACTGTCTTTTTACTTTTTAAACAGAAACGTGTTAGATAATAGTAGTTAATCTATTAGAATTTGGTCTTCCTCGATGCTCCATAAATGACTGATTTATCCGTTCAAAAATTGTTTATCACCGTATCACTGTAACCGCCGTAAAGAATACCGTCATGCAAATGACGGTACATGCCACATGTCAAAACACCGCTCTCTAGGAAACCTACACTTGTTACTATAGACGTTTCAGTGACGTCATCTAACGTTATGTTACGGCCTTACGTTACGGTCACCGCTCTTCTGGGAAATCCTAGACGATTGAGAAAGCACAAGAGTTTCATAAAAGCACCTATATCGAAAGTGAGCATAAAGAAAGGAATTTTTAAAATTCATCATATTTTCAAAAGGGGTTAAAAGGGTATAAAAATTTGTATGGAAGGTCTTAATTTTTGCCGATGCTAAATCTCATCGTGGACACGGCTTGTAGAATAGAATATTCTTTATTATGTACACCATAAAAATTACAGACATAATTTTGAAATTTTACATTGGTGACAATGGGCGGTCTTATTGCTAAAAGCGATCTTTTACATACAACCTTTTGATGGAACCTTGTATTTCTACTTTAACTAATTTGGGCTTTGTATTTAAAAAATAAATAGGTACCAATCTTGCCCCTGCCGAGGGTTGCCAACCCTACTATATACTTAATACGTATATCCTGTTATATGTATTAAGAGGCCTAAATACTATATTTCTAAAGAAAAAATATGGTAGGCGAAATTACTATATTTTTATTTTAATACAAAACGGAGAAATTATCGCAATAGGGCCAGTAACTTTAATTTAGAGTGTAATTGTTTTTATGAAACATAAAAAAAAAACAACCTTTTAATGAAGGTTCTTACTCCTAGCAGCAAAAATAAAAATGCTTTTGAATCATACCTGCAATATTTTTTCGCCATCTACTATATTTTTACAGGCAATGGCTTCGAAAATACTATATTTGATATTAAAAAAGTTGGCAACCCTACCCTTTTTTTTTGTGGGAATTTATCAAATAACTTCTCCCGCTCTGGTCGGGGCGGGAGGGCGTGTCAGACTCTTACTGACTAAAACCCACCCGTGTTCCTTCAGTTGCCATGTTGCCAGGAGCCACGGTATCCCTTTCGGGCTTTCCCGCGACCCCAGCAGGGCAACCCTATCACTGCCTTAATTCAATAAAGAAGATCAACCACCTAAACTTGAAAAGCTTGAACCGAGCCAACCGAGCTCCTCAGTGCCGAGAACTATCGCAGAAATATAAGTTTTTAATACTGATTTTTTTTTTTAGAATCATGCCGAAAGTTGTTTTCTACTACTTCCCCGTGAAGGCTCTGGGTGAGTCTTCCCGCCTGCTGCTGGCGTATGGTGGCCAGGAGTTCGACGACCGCCGCATTTCGTCTGAGGACTGGCCTGCATTCAAGCCCAGTGAGTTTCCGCTTGTATAATTAGCATTTTAAGTTTCGAAGGATCAGAGATGGGCAACGGTGCAACGGGGCTTTCTGGCCATTAGCCTTTTTTTTACTTAAATTGGATAAGCCGATTATTATTTTTACGTGATTTAGATAGACAAAACTTAACATCCAGAAAATTTCCTGAAAAAATGGATGGATGGATTTTTGTATGGAAGCAAAGAAAAGACAAGCTGCTCTGCACCGTGAGTCCTAAATAAATGAATTGGGATAGGATTTTATCAAGATACTGTAGGTACTATCGAAGAAACGCATATCTGTACACTGTAAGGTCTATTCTTGCTTGCAGCGCTCGGCCGCTATAGTAATGCCCCGACTGACAAAAAAAAGGGTGCACGGGATTTTGTTTTCAAAGTGGTTAGATATGCGTTACCCCTGTGGTACATAGAAGTAGTATTTTTAGCTGTACTAATAAAAAGCATAATATTAGTTAAGTAACAATTCTGACTACTTCGTTGGTCTAGTATTCGCAAGCGCTACTGCTGAGAATCGAACCCAGGACGGCCAGTATTAATGGGTTTTACCATCTGGTATTTCTCAGTAGCAGGTAGCAGCTTGGATTAGTGCCCGGTTGATGGTCATAGGCTCGCCCCCGCAAGGCGACGATAACCGACTTTTAATTATTTTATTCTGAAGATCATGTCTAAACGAGTAATGTTAATGATCTGGAAAAAATATATGTTAAATTAGAGCATTTTCTTAATAACTCAATATATGAATATTTGAGATGCTGTTTATATTAGGTACATAGTGAAATTAATTTGTAAAGTTATGTCGAATGCGGATAAAAAACTAAGAATCCCGCAAAATCTATCAAGCGTATTTTTCTGAAACCTTCACCATTTCAAAGATAATTTAATTATTGATCTTTTAGTGTACGTGTTTTATTAAAATACATTTTGTTATATGAATAATAAATTAATAATGCGTCTAATTTGGGACAGCGCAATCCTATTACTGGCTGGACATACGACGCGTTGCGTGAGCTGTCTTGTGGTATAAAATACATAGAATACGTAAGCTAACCACTCAAGGTCACTGTCATAATATCTGCGTCTTAAACTTAACTGGCGAAATGTGGGTGTGCTATAGGTATACCACACCTCTGCCTAAACCTTCGGGGAATACAGGTGTAATGTTATGTGTATACCATCGGAGTAACGCATATCTAAGCATTTTGAAAACAAAATCCCGTGCACAAGACCATTTTTTTTTTCGTAGATAAGCAATACTATAGCGGCCGAGCGCTGCAAGCAAGAATAGTCCTTACAGTGTACAGATATGCGTTTCTTCGATAGTACACACGGCTACACATCAAGCTATACAGTTCCAGTATAAGCTAACCTCGCATTAAGGCACTTTCAAACAGACGCGACACAAAGACACCGCTCGTCGCGCGACGAGCGGTGTCTTTGTGTCGCGTCGCGTGTCGCGCCTGTTTGAAAGTGCCTTTATACGGAAATCCTACACAATGCGAGATCAACTTATACTGGAAATGTATAGCTTGATGTGCAGCCGTGTGTACCTAATAATTCAGAAATCTAGGTGAAATCTGGTTTTTAATAATTTTTAAACAAGAAACAACTACAACACCTATTTCAGTGACTAGAGGTTACCTAGCTATGTTATTTAATTAATAAACTAGACCACCATATCTTACACTTGTATGTATTTCTACGGATTTCCATGCTGATAAGACGAAGAGTATTGTACTCTTAAGTACTACCCGTAAGTAATTAAAATTACCTACTTACATCGCACTCTTTTGTCCTTCAATAGAACATTGTTAAAGTAACTGTGTTTGCACTGACGAAGCATTCACTTAAAAACGTGTTGAAATCTCTATTTTCTGTGAATGTTCGATACAATTTTTGACAGGAAATAAAGATTTCAACATGTTTTTATGCGAATGTTTCGCCAGTGCAAACGCACGGTAACGTTAGCCCGAATGTTTGTTTTTTAGAGATCGCCCAGATTAGACGCGAACGTAGATTTTGTAGCATTATTTCAGGCTGCAGTTATTCGGGTTAGCTTTTTTTGGCATTAATTTTGCCAACCATTAATTTTACGAAGTGTGAACCCTGCCAAATTCTTTAATTTGAATCTTCTATACTTAAAGAAAAAAAAAAAAAAACCAAGTTCCAAAAAAAAAACATACAAAGTGAAAAATAATTTTAATTTCGGAAGTCGGTGTCTTTGGTTTTGAATTTTCGTTTTTTGCCACCGTACTTCCTAAATTATGTTTTTTTTTGGAAGTCGGTTGTTTTTTTTTTTTTGTAAAATGTTTTTATTTTTCACATTTTACTTGTGGTACCTACCCCACACAGATTCGAATACCACTACCTGCTATGTAAATAACAGTGACAGGAACTCATCATATCATCCACATACTAAATGGGAAAAAATACGTATTAATGAAGCTAACACAAAAACTACCATAGCAAAGTTAATAAATTCGAATACCACTACCTGCTATGTAAATAAATAACAGTGACAGGAACTCATCATATCATCCACATACTAAATGGGAAAAAATACGTATTAATGAAGCTAACACAAAAACTACCATAGCAAAGTTAATAAAATTTATACGGGACCACCTCTGAAGTAAGAACCACCAAACAAAAAAAAAATCAAAATCAATTCATAATTGGCGGAGTAATCGCGTAACAAACATACAGAAAAAAAACGTTGTTTTTATACCTACATAATAAATTAATATCCTGTAGACGATTAAATGAATGGTGTGTGGGTAAAGAAAGTGGATAGGTCACAGAGTCACAGGCAACAAGCAGCTATTGTGACGAGGTGAGCAGTGTATCAACATCCTTATATGAACAGAACAATGCTTGCTTCAAGTTATCAAAAAGAGTGCTTGTTGCCAAACTGATAGGGATCATTGTTGTTTGTCATACATTCATAAAGCTATCTCTTTTCTTAATTAAGAGTACTACTTGTTTGTTGGATAGAAAGGCCTGTTACATGGGAATAATGAGCACTTTTACTGATAGCGGTTGATAAAATTAATAAATTAACCTCTGTAACTGTCTTGAGTTATATATGAGTTTTACAGAAAAAAATAATCTAGAATACAATTCCAGTTTTTTACCGATGATTTAATGAAGACGCAGCATGGGCCCAACTCTCATACTAAATTGGGCATTCTGCTTTGGGACGTTCACCTGCCTTGTACTTTTTTTATAAAAGCGATGTGATGAGGAAGAGTTTAGGTAATTTTATAGGTGGCAAAGGTGGTGGTGGTGGTGGTGGTGGTGGTGGTGGTGGTGGTTTGGTAGTTAATTAAACATTCTTGTGTAATTAATTAATATTTAACAATGGTGGTTTAAGAGACGGATTTTTCTATAGGTACTTAATTAATATAATATAATATTACTAGCTTCTGCCTGCGACATCGTCCGCGAGCCTATAATCTTTAAAATTGGGCTATGCAATGCAAAAAAATAATTCAAATCCGACTGGTAGTTCCGGAGGTTACCCCCTACATACAAACGTACAAATAAACAAACAAATTTTACTTCTCTATAATATAAAAATAATTAATAATAAGTGAGGCCCATGGGTGGCTTTAAAACTCTTGACACCAGTATCCTAATTGCGTAACTTATTTTCGTAAACGATTATGACTAATTTGTTTCATTTTGACAGTTCAACAACATTCATTGCGTTATTTATTTACGTTGTTGAGTAGATTTTTTTTTCCAACTTACGAAGCAATGGATTAGCAATCTGTTTCAAATCGAAACAGATTGTGATTGTGTCAAATTAGTCTCTGGAATAAAAAAAAAGTACTATAGTGGTAGTGTGTATAGTAGGTACTTAGGTAGGTAAATAATTCATATTACGTATCCATTGGATGAGCATGAGAGTGCATTGTGCACCATATATTATTTTGAAGTGAAGGATATTAGCTAAAATGGTTTATTACTGTAGTTCAAAAGTGGGACAAAGAAACTGATTACTTTTTTTGTTGTAAAATTTAAAGAAGATCCTCTGTCTGTGCTAATACGATACTAGTCTTTTGGGGACTTATTACGATTCATAAATTCCAAGATATTTTTATGTTTTTGTTTTAAACAAGAATTTGTCAAGTTTCATTTAAGAAAATTTTGTATTATTTCTTATTTTTGTATGTTTCTTTTCTTATTTTTAATTGTAGGTACACCATAACATACCTCATAGATATTAGAAAAGAATAAATAAATGAATACTATCAATTCTTTTGCGGTAGGTGCAAAGTTACCTCTCTGCCAGAAAATATCACAATCGGTTCAGTAGTTTAGTTGCGAGAATGTAACAAACAGACAAAAAAAAACTCGATATATAATTAAAATGTGTTTTTAAATGTAGGTAATGTGTGTCAAAAAGTTACCCGTTATCATGATTTTTTTATCTAATGTAGGTAAAAAATCATGATCATGGGTAACTTTTTGACTGTTCCTGTGGAAAATTTGAACAAATAATACATAATGATATACTTTTATTTGCGTGTTTTCATACTATGAGATAAGACTGATATCGTCCATCTTCTTTGTCGTTATTACTTACTCAAGATAAGATGCTGAAGCGTTCGTCGCACCCACGTCGTACGAGTATTATCGCAGTTTATATGCATGTCAATATTTGTTCTATGCAGATAATACAATTTGTGGAAATACCTAGTTTTTATTCTCCATCATGTACCTATGTCATTGTGTAGACGTTGATTAAGAATTCGTTGGAGAGAAAAATCTTCCACTCCGATTTTATTTAACCATTTTGTTTTGTGATCCACTCAGATCTATTATCTGCATACATTGGACGTGACTTTAACCCTAGCCTATGCAGTATATAGCAACACGATATTGATTATGTGCTGCCACATTCTCTACCCAACCCAGTCGTGGACAATCAAGTAATACCATAGAGTTATCTTTACACAATAGATACCCCCTTAAGGTCCACACGGCTACACATCAAGCTATACATTTCCTGTTTATGATGCATTGTGTAGGATTTCCGTACAATGCGAGGTCAGCTAATACTGGAAATGTATAGCTTGATGTGTAGCCGTGTGTACAAGTCCGTCGCCGACTGCAGGCAGCAGCAACAGGCGATGTGTCGCCGCGACACTACTGGTTTGGTTCCTATGTATTGCTATGGAATACCTTCCGTAGCTTGCGACACGGTATTTCATAGAAATACCAGAAACCAATAGCGTCGCGACGACACGTCGCCTGCTGCTGCTGCCTGCAGTCGACTACGGACTTTTACTACAAGCTTGTTTGTACCTTTATTTTAAACGTTGCTTAAAGTAAGGTCTGAGGAGCTCGTGGCTAAGTAATAACAGCCGCACGGGTCGATCAATCGGGTTAAACTACGCTCGCCAGGGGGGGTTGGTTCATGGATGGGTGACCATCTTTACATACCGAGACTCCTCCGTGCCTCGGAAAGCACGTTAAGCCGTTGGTCCCGGCTGTCATTCGTGGATCTTTGACAGTCCTTACGGGTCGTCAGAAGCCCGAAAGTCTGACAACCAGTCTTACCAAGAGCTATCGTATTACCCAGTTACTGGGTTGAGGAGGTCAGATAGGCAGTCGCTCTATGTAAAATACTGGTATTCAGCTGCATCGGGTTAGACTGGAAGCCGATCCCAACATAGGGGAAAAGGTTAAGCAGATTGATTGCTTAAAGTTAGGTCTAATGATTGACTTTTAAGCATTTAAATTAAGGGGTGAATGTGTAGGTATTTAGAAAATCTGTTTCCCTTTCGGTATTGACATTCATAGCAGCTACATACCCAGTCATTTTAGAGTGAATGGCAAATTGGTTCAGCCATCCTGTACCAGCATACCACAGATAGTAGTTAGTTTCAATAAAATACAAAGGCAACAATGTGGGTAGTCACACGCATGGGTGGACCCAATTGTGTCGTGTTAAAAATTGCACCTCAATGGTTACAATAGTAGGTATTTTTCGCGGTTATTTGCACAGTCATTGGCGTCGAGGTCATAGACTAAAGACTAGCACACATTGCTTGCGCGGAATCAGTTTCGGGCTTGCAAATATTTGTTGTCTCAGATTATTAAAGTTGGAACAAGTCGCTGTTCAGTAAATCTTCTGTAAAAGTTTTATTTCAAATTCAAGTTGTGAGTGCCATATATATATAGTCGAACTCGTTACTCCTTTACAATTTTTAACTACAGTACCCACTAAATTAAAAATTTACTAAGGTTGAAACTCTCTAACTTTCACATAAACAAATAGAACTTGTCGTTATAATACGAGGTCCAGTATAAATTCTGAATGGGGAGCGCGGGGTGTGGTGATGCACAAGGCATCCAATCGCTCCCGCTGCCTCTTTCGCTTAAATATCCACTATACCCACAACATGTTTGATGTTTCTCGCTTCGGCTGACGACGACCTTGGCCGCAGTTTTTCTGTTTTTACGAATGTTTGCGCGATTGCGCTATTGATAGAATATCCGTGTATGACTGATTAGATAACCAATCCATGTGGTTGTTTGCAAAGTAGCGCATACTATCTGAAGACCAGCTATTTAACAGGCTCACTTTAAATAATAAAAAAAGATACAAAATTAAAACAACACACGAGCTGCTTCACTTGAATAATTTATTTACAGCAATGAATTAATGATAAGAGGGCTATTGACGGGCGCGAGCGGATCGATCGTCGACTTGGCGTCCTAGTTCATAGAAAAGTGACTGTTATTTAAGTATCGACCTTTATAAATATGGTATTGACTAGTGTCAGTACCTTATCGACGCCCCATATTTACCTACTTGTACATATGTACAAGTAGGTAAATATGGGGCGTCAGCTAGCTGCCTAGCTGGCGAAGTAAACAATATTGTTTGCTTCGCCCGTTAGGCAGTTGGCTTTAGATAAGGAAACGTAAGCTTTACGATAACAAGGAGTACTTAGCTTTATTTTTTTTAAAACAACATTAGATAGGCTATTTGCTCTAAAAGGAAAGATTTCACCAGTCGGTTTGTACTTACAATGTGATTCCGGCTATCATGCCTTCAACCGGGAGGGATAATCCGACACGCATGCCCAGTGCGGGTTGGTGGATGTCAAATGGCTTCCAATTCTTGGTTCTAGTATCTCCTTACCATGCCGGTTCCCTCACGATGTTTTCCTTCACCGTTTCGAGAGCAAAACCGAAAATTCAGTATTTCTTTCACTCAGAAAGATTCGGTCATTCAGATAGATGAAGCTAGTTGCCCATTCCAAAGCGTAGTAAGTTCTTATGGAGAAGAACCGGTAAGGAACTCCATGGACACAGTTTTAAAATATATTGTTACAAAATATTTGTTACATCATTAATGTTGAATTTATGAGAGAACGATGAAAGCAGTGGTGATTTAATTGTGATCCGGGAACAAATCCAGACTCCGGTCTGTTACATTTAAAAAATCAAAACCCTGGAACCATGGGGTAATAAGAGATGAATACGTTGACTATATGTACGTTCTTTATTTTCAGAGACCCTATTCGGCCAGATGCCAATTTTGGAGATCGACGGCAAGCAGTACGCACAGAGCTTGGCCATCTCCCGGTACCTCGGCCGCAAGTATGGGCTGGTCGGAGACACTCCTGAGGATGCCCTGGAGATCGACCAGAACGTCGACCTTCTCAACGATCTCCGCGGGAGTAAGTTTTACTTTCACTATTTGCAGTTGAAATATTTTTGGAGTTTTGAAATCGATGATCAACTGTAGTAAGTTAGTTTGAATTGGTTCAATGCTGCAATGGTGGATAAACGTTAAAAGCACGAAGGCTCAGACTATGAAAAATGAATCTGAAGACAAACATTGAAGATTTGTACAGATTACGCATAAATCCTACGAAATTTTCAAAAATATCCTTCCGCTAGTTTTCGAATTCAAACGTCCTGTAACTTTTTAAAAGTTTTACTACAAATTCCTGGATCGAGCCTACAAAATCGGCTAATTTATTACTAAACATTGGTAGTTAATACTCGCGTTTAAATATGAGACATGGCTCCTCAATCCATACGGATACAGTGGTATGGGTGCCAGACGTGGCTTCGAAAACGAAAATATCAACAAAGTGGTAATGTGGCACAAGCATTTGAGTAGGTGTAGCACCTATGCCTAATGTTCAAACATTAAATACGCATATGTTTTGCACTTGCACATAGGTATATAAGTTTTAAAACAAGTATTTGATTTAAAGTTTGAACTTAAGTACAAGGCAGAGACTAACAACATTAGGCACATTCAAAGACAAAATTAAAAAAAAAATACCTTTAGCTTTAAGGCTCCCGCAGACAGGCACGACGCGACTCTGGTGAAACAATTTCTTTGAAAACTCGGAAATTGTTCTACCGGTGTTGCGTCGTTCCGTTGCGTCGCGCCGTTCCGTTGCGTCGCGCCAGCCTGAGCCTTTATTCATAAACGTTCCTTTAAGTTAATTAATGAATAGCGACTGTCTCACCAAACATTATTGACTTTTAAACGTCTCTCAACTTTAAGCAACGTTTGTAAATAAACCCCTAAATGTCAAGGCCCTAAGGATTTAAATCCGAATATATTTTAATATGCTTTGTTTGTACTTACAGAGGCTGCAGCCGTTGACTACGAACCCGATGAGGAGGTGAAAGAAAAGAAATATCAAGACTTCGTCAAGAACGTGTACCCTGACTTCCTGCAGAGACTTAGTACTATCATCGAAAAGAACAATGGCCACCTCGCCCTCGGAAAGGTATTGGACGAGTTATATAAACCTAGCTTTTGTCCGGAGCTTCACCTGCGTAGTGGTTGGAAATTATCCCATGAGATCGTACTACTAGTATAAATATAAATAGTGAAATATCCTAAATCTGTTTTCCTGTTTGCCAAAGTTCATTCAAATCCATGAAGGCATGAAAATTTTACAGACATACAGACAGAGGTACTTTCGCATTTATAATATTATTAAAAATATAGTACGGATGGCCAGATGGATTACAACGTTCACCTATCCATTTTGCGGACAACAATTTCGGGTGTCGGTTGATCAGAACGGCGAGGGGGGCGATGAGATTGTTAATTAAGAGGGTAGAACCAGGATAAGAGAGGCACAGGAGCGTGGAGACTGGCACAAGCAAAAAGAGGTCTATGCCCAGTAGTGAGCTAAGTGTGGTTGTGGATGAGGATGATACAAAAGATAATTTACAAGTTGTAGGAATATGAATGTACTATCGTGGACAAGCATAGCTGAACCCGACTATTCCTGCTTGCAGCGCTCGGCCGCTGTAGTAACGCTTACCTACAAAAAAAAGGGGTGGTAAACAGATGTGGTCCCCGTGTGCACGGGATTTTGTTTTCAAAGTGGTTAGATATGCGGGACCGCGATAGTACTTTATATTCTGTGATTTGTCCCGGACCCCGGACAGACCAGTCCTGATCTTGAATTGGCGACTAGGAATATTTTCCGCACGTAAAAGTTGCCAGGATTCTTTTGTTCTGAAATATTCCAGTTCATTGAGAATTTCACAGATTCTTGAATTACTTATTATATTTTTGATTCTGAGGTCTGGCTCCTTGCACAGACATGCAAATGTAAGGACCTCGTTTTAACTGCAAATGGTATTCATGTTGTAATTTACACTATTTATTCTGTTTCCAGTTGACATGGGGCGACTTCGTCTTGGCTGGTATGTTCGACTACCTGAAGAAAATGCTGCGTATTCCTGACCTCGAGAAGAAGTACCCTGCTTTCCAGAAAGTCGTAGAAAAGGTGTACTCCATTCCTTCGGTTAAGGCCTACGCTGACGCAGCCCCTGCAGCAGACTTTTAATATAAATTCTAATATAACAAAAACAGTTTAAAGAAGCAAGCATACAGAGATTTATTTAGATTGTGTGGGTTTACACCGAATGCACAAATAAACAACTTTGTAAAATAAAAAATATAACATTTATTTAATTTATATTTTATGCTGTACATAAATAAATGTTTTATTTTTGTAAGATTTTTGGCACATTTAACAACTCGACTGCATGAAATTATAATAATATTTATACAATCGAATCTGATGTAAATGATATTATCCTGTAACTTTAGATTTAAGAATGTGTTAAAATAAAGTAAATTAGTGTTATTTTTAATTTATGTCTTTTTTCTCTCTTGGGTAATAAGTATTAAGATTCTGCCCGCGACTACTTTTGCGTTTCTTGTTTTAACGTATAGTCTTCTATCGATATATATAAAAATCCATTTTCGTGCGTTATTCTCGCAAAAACTCGACAATGGCTCGACCGATTTGTTTTTTTTTGTATTATTCACCTCAATAGGGGTGGTTGAGAACAAAAAAAATAGGAATATATTAATATATAATTATTTGCTTAAAATAAAAAAAAGATGGTATAATTATTACATTAAGAGACCATGCATGTTGTGCTGAAAAACTAAAGCATGCAAACTTGTATATGTATATATAATGTTCAAGAAACTCCTCAATGGAGTAGAAATTATTTTTATTCAGCCATTCATACAATTAATTTTAAATAGCGTGCAATTTAGCGTTTTTTAATGTATTTGGTAGTTTATTAAAGATACGTACAGTATAACTATGTTATTAATGTCCTTCGGCAAACCTCGTGTTTCGTTAGTCGTCGGATTTCTATCAGTTACCCTTTGCACTTGGTGCAGACCAGACGCTCTCAATCGACTTGGAAGTATGTTAGTAATTTGTAGAAAAGCTGCCAAAGTCGCAGGCACGATAGAGAGGCAGATGATTTTACAGCTCTATATAGTTCACACGAAAATCAAAACAAAACAACAATAAAGTAATTAGTATTGAATTCAAATTATTATACAAGATAAATCTAATAATTGATGTATATGGAAATTAGCATTCGTTTGTATTCGGAAATGCGATGATTCCCGAGGGACATTAAGAAAATAGAATTTGAGCTTTTACTATATTCTGCACATCTAGTACAAGCCTGTATTTGTCATGCCGATTTCGAGAAGTTACATCTTCTGTTTTGAACAGTAATGTCTCCGTATAAGCATACGTATACACAGTTCATATAAATATAATGAAGGTAGCGGTAGTAAACAAAGCTTTTAAAATAATGGTTGACATGATTCGTCAAATGGAATCCCGTATATGGATCGATATTTTTTTTTGGGCGATAAATGCTCTATCTCTATCAATCAGTACTATTTCCCCATATAAGTAATTAATCCATATCGTAGCGACGACTAACGAAAACACCCAAAGAAATGTGATTGAAACTGTGTTATGCAAGTAGGGTACAGTTCTTACGGAACTCCATTCAACTCGGTCTCTACCTGTACCCTAATTGCGTAATACAACACAATCAAAATTTGTTTCGATTTGAAATTGATTGCTAATCGATTGCTTCATAAGTTGGAACAAAAATCTGCCCAACAACGTAAATAACGCAATGAATGTTGTTGAACTGTCAAAATGAAACAAATAAGGCATAATTGTTTACAAAAATTAGTTACGCAATAAGGTTCTGCTCTCGGTAACATGGCAACTGAAGGAACACGGGTGGGTTTTAGTCAGTAAGAGTCTGACACACCCTCCCGCTCGGCCCAGGGCGGGAGAAGTTATTTGATAATTTCCCACACAAAAAATAAAGCGTAGGTACTGATCTCTCCGGCAGGCGCCCACTAATGCAGCGATGTAACATAACGGCAATATTACACGGTTTAAACAAATTGATTCGCTTTTATTGAAAGGCGAAGAGATATACAAATCTAACCTAATATTATAAAGAGAAAAGATTTGATTTTTTGTATGTTTGTTTGTAGTTAATAAACTTAAAAACTACAAGACCGATTTAAAAAAATATTTCACCAGTAGAATGCTATGTTATCACTGAGTAACTTAGGCTATAATTTATAAAGATATCACGCGGGCGAAGCCGCTGGCGGACGCTAGTATTCAATAAAAATCTGGCCGTCAAAACTTGGCTGTAGAAAGAAAGAAATATCTCTAGCATTAGTGGAATGACAGTTCACTTCAAGCTCACTTTACCTAAGTTTAGATTTTAATTAAATAGATCGGCAGATGGCTAACTTACCCGACATTTAACGAATCACTTGTGTCTTCATCCAAATTGGAAGGCAAAACTAAAGTGTGAGTATAATTATGTTTCACGTCTACAGTTCACGACTCTGTGCTTCAACTGAACACACTATAACTAAATAAAGAAAATACATTTCTCATCGTGGAATTCGGTTTATTGATAAACAGTTACCTACCTCAATGGATTTACGTATAATGTAAATTACGAAATAAGTAAGTAAGTAATCTCAGAACCTAGCGAATTATTGTTTAAAAACTTTGGAATATTGCTATGTCATGAATTATGGTTATTTTTTGCAAGTGACAGAAAAGTTGAATGGTAATCGTGCAGTGACTAACAGAGTGAATCAATCAAATCAATCTGCCTAGTCTCTTTTTCCAAATAACTTGGGGTCGGCTTCCAGTGTAACCGGATGCAGCTAAATCCCAGTATTGGGACATAGAGGGAGTGCCTATATCTGACCCCTACAACTCAGTTACTAGGTAACACGATACGCCTTTGTTAGAACTGGTTGTCAGAGTTTTGGGCTTCTGACCACCCGTAACGACTGTCAAAGATCTCCGAATGACAGCTGGGACCCGGGACCAACGTTTTCCGAGGCACGAAGGGGTTTCGATGTAGATGTTCACCAATCCACGATGAATGTGACTGTGAATAAGAAATGAGAGAGTGATGAATACGAAATGTAAATGAAAATGAAGGGTTGTCTGATTCTCAAGTCTATTCAACTGCTTAATCCACGAAACTGAAGATGCAGTAGGATCTACAAAGACTACAAACCCTCCTCTGACATTATATTTTTGATCATCATCATCAAAACTAAAATTCAACTTAAAAAAAAATATAATAATAGGTACCAACATGTTAAAAAGGTGGGGAAAGAATCAAAGGGCATCAACAAATTCGTCCGCTTGGATGTCAACAAGAAAAGTGCCGAAAAGGCTGGCAGCATTGCCACGTTGTATGGCGATGCTGATTTTTTGGCTAAAAAATAGGCCAATCCTCTGGTAACATGAAGAGTCGACGAACCGCTTGGCGATGTCTTGAAAAACCAAACGGGCACTCGGACCCCATAGCCCTAGTGTTTCAACCCCAAACGGCTCCAACAAATAACTCCTAATGATATTAAAATATTTTCGCTGTGTGAGGTTTTCCGCATCAGCACCTAGAATCACGCTAGACGAGAAATTACAATGGGGACCTCATATAACATCTCTTGCGGGGCGGCTAAGCTCGGCCGCATATGCTGTTAGAAAGATAAGACAGTTAACAGATGTAGAAACCGCGCGATTGGTCTATTTTAGCTACTTCCACAGCATTATGTCGTATGGCATTTTACTGTGGGGTTGGGCTGCTGACATTGAATCCATCTTTATTTTGCAAAATAGAACCGTCGAGCCATTTATAATCTACGTCGCCGCGAATCTCTCAGGAAACTATTTAAAAGGATTAATATTATGACGGTACCTTGCCAATTCATTTATGAAAATATTATGTACGTAAGGAAAAATCCACATCTTTTTAATAAAATAAGTAATAGACATCATTTTAATACTAGAAATAAAGATAAACTAGATCAACCATTTTTCAGATTATCTAAAGTATAAACATCTTTTATGGGGTACTGTGTTAAATATTACAACAAAATACCTTGTGACATATTGCAATTAAATGAAAGAAAATTTAAAACTCATATTAAAAGTACACTTTGTAAACAAGCATATTACAAATTAGAGGATTATATTCAAGATAAGAGTGCTTGGAAACATGCTGGTCCTGCTCCATAGGACAATTTAGAATCAAGACCAAATCAAACAGGTTGCTAATTTAATTGTAAAATTTATAATTTTGTGTTATATGACATTGATTTTACATTCTGTGATTACTTCCTCACACACTGACTTTAATTTTAAAACATTAGGAAAATCGTCTACTTTTACAATGTTTGTAAATATGTGAGCACCATGTATCTATCACATAATTAAATTATCTGTCGTTGCTTCATTTTTAATTCTTTTTACCTATTGTGGTATAGTAATTTTATTCTAGGTGCATCGTCTTCACATATAATTATTTAACTAATGTACGTACTTATACAAACGAATGTAAAACATTTTAAAAGAGTAACGGTGGAGTTCATTGCCCATTCTTCTCCATACGAAAACTACCTTTAGGAAGGGGCGACTAGAATCAATTATATTATTTTGTAAATTTTGACGTTCAAAAGTGCCATACATGGGCCTATTTGAAATAAATGATTTGACTTTGACTTTGACACCAACCGACCCAGCACAGCCCGCCGTGTTGGGAAGATGGGATGTCGCAAGGGTGTCGACACAGGTTGCATCCCACACCAAAGGCCAACCTAACCTCCAAGGCATTATGGTCATACCGTCTGGTCTCTTCCTATGGTAGCGTGCCAAGCCCTTGGGGTCTAAAACAGCTGACAAGAGCACGACGGGTGATGTCATTAATGCTGGCGTGCCGTGCTATCCGACCTCCGCTCTTATTGCAGGATAGGCCCTGGTGTCCGAGGCCATCGATAGCTTCACTGCACTGGCAAGGATGCGGAGCCCCGCAAGGAGCGCTCAGACGCAGACAAGTAGCGAGCCAGAAGGAGGTGTCACCCAGTATAGTGTCTATGTTGGGTAACGTAGTGCTTGAAGTCAGAGACCCAACTCCCACTCACCCATAGCAAGCAGGCGGGCACGTTCAGTAGTATTGGCAAAATTATTCCATACTTACCTGCAGAGCGACTCATCTCACTGTCTATGGGAAGATGGGTTTACGGGCCGATTTGTATCCGTGGAAGTCGCTTTCCAGGCGTTCACCGTATCGTTCAAGCACGGCACTTCAAGTCAACCAGGGACGGGAAGAAAAAAAACGCATTTATTTTTATTAACCCTTACAGCCACTTTAGATTTGGTAAGGAGTCAGTCAGTTAGTCAGAAAGTTGAAGCCAGTTGCCCGTTCCAAAACGTAGATATTTTTGTAGAAGAACGGGTAGGTAACTCCATGGACACTTTCCTTTTTTTTCTGATTTTTGTTGTTCAAATTCAAATTCAAAATATTTTTATTTCACATAAACCTACATGGGCACTTATGAAAAGTCAGAAGCTAGGTGCACGGTTCCAATTGGTCGTTTCCTATGGAGAAGAGCCAGCAAAAAACTCCACGGTTACTCTTTTAAAAATAATTGGCCTTTACAATTCTTTCAAATAACAGTGTGATTAGGTATGGGAGGACAGTGTAGGTCTTTCAATAAGTACCAGGTACTTAAGAAAAAAGAAAATGGTCAACAAATCTACAGTCCACTAAGCCTACAGCGTTCTCATATTCACAAAATAGAAAAGAATCTATACAAAAGATATATAAATTAATAAAAATAAAAACCTCTTTTAATTAAACGCAATTACATTATTGCTATTACAACTGTAATAAATCTTAATAATTATCATGTGCACAAAAGCCACTAATAAAGAAATTGAAATTAACTCGTAGGTACATAATGTTAAATAATAAGATGAATATGTCAAGGACGAATGTAAAAAAATAAGATAAAAATAAACACGGTAATTTGGGAGCAGTTAATAGACTCTTACATTGGTTAATCTAAATTTGGGTATCACAATTTCATGTCTACTACGTGTATTTATATTATGGAAATCGCTTCTTATTTTGAAAAGTCCTAAGTTTTTGCGAACATACAAAATACTTTCTAAAATATAAAGAGAAGGCAGATTCTAAAATCAATTTCTTTAAATTTGTCTCTAAGGGACTCGCGAGGACCCATTTTATAAATCGCGCGGATTGCCCTCTTTTGTAGAATGAAAATTTAATCTACGTCACCTGCCGATCCCCACAGCAGAACGCTATAAGACATAATACTGAAATAAGCAAAGTATACTAATCTAGCTGTGGCTATATCAGTCAACTGCCTTATTTTTCTAACTGCATATGCAGCTGAACTTAATCTACCTGAAATAGTTCTAATGTGGGCGCCCCATTGCAATTTTGAATCTAAAGTAATGCCTAAGAATATAGTTTCCGTTATTGCATCTAGTTTTTTGCCATCAAGTTTTAAATTTAGAGCTACTTGAGTTATATTTGGTAATGAAAACCTAATACATTTAGTTTTGTTCGCATTAAGGAAAAGATTATTAGCTGCGAACCATTTTGAAAGAACAGCCAGACTATCATTGACATGTAAGACATCTGTATCTTTTCTGTCTATTTTAAATATAAAAGAAATATCGTCAGCAAATAGAATTATATCCGATAAGTTAGCCATCATGTTGTTGGCTTGCTGCGCGCTTTGGTGTTTACTGTAAGTGCATCAAGCAATTATTATATACTTGTTAAAAATAAACAAATCAAGATGTTACAAAATTTGGGATCTGACTCTTATTTATGTTAGAACGTGGTTTTTTTCTTTAAAATTACGCAATCACTCGAGCGATGTCGGTGGTCACCGCTAATTTAAGAAAATTGTTACAAACATACTATTCAAATCAAACAAATTGTCTACTAGTATGATTAGCAAGTTGTACGTGGAAGTCAACATGACTTGTAGTTTTATTAGCTAGCTCATCGATCACTTATCCTCGGTTCCTATAAACAAAAACGAATCATTATGCTTAGGTAGGTACCAATGGCAGCTTTTTAAATTGTCGGACCATATTAATAGATTCGTGATTTTACCTGTGATAGCTACTTCCATAAGGGAGGGTCTACTATGCAAAGCTATGATTTTTGCTTCATTATTGGTAAAGGTACAAGAGTCTTCATTTTAACTTATAATGGTTCGTAAATTATAAGAATCGGCCATTAGTTATCGATGGGCTAGCTAGACATACCTATCTAGTAATACTAGCTAAGTATGTCTCTAGTATGATGTTTGACCACGTGCGGAAGTATTACGACGCGCCTTAGGTGCGACACGACAGGGGTAGTGCGGGGAGGGAAAGTGAGACAATGACATCGAACATCATCGATACTTCTTATCGATCTTACAAAATTGGACCCAGCGACGCCCTAAACCGAGGTCCGTACCCCGCAGGGGGTGCCCTTAGCGTGTAGTCGCTTAGTTTATAAGTCTTATTCTCTGACTGGAGGCCTTAATTTATTGAGGCACACAGGAAAGTCCGGTTAAGCAGCCGAAAATCTCCTAGGTTGACCTGCGAGATGCAATACACAGAAAAAATTGGAATTTCTAAGTAGCGGCCCAGTTTGGGAATTTGCCCGGTTAATAGCAATAGGTTTGCGTCGGGCAAATCCGGCAAATTGCTCAAACGGGCACAAAACCGTGAAGAATTTGAATATTGGTCCTGGCTCAGACCAAATGGTAGAGCAGCTATAAAACGCGTTATAAAATGAAGTCGGGTTTGTTCGAACACTTATAACTCGAGAACGGTTGGACCGATTTTCATGGTTTTTGATTTGTTGTATTTTTCTCCGTCCCGAATAGCAAAGTAACTATTAAAACATTGGAAAATTGAAGAAAAAGAAGTTAAGAAGAAAAATGTTTATATAAATTTTGCATTTATGATATCCCGGTATACATATATTCCATAAATCCTAACAAAAAGTACTAGGCTTGCATGAATTGTGATGATATCTCGGTAGATAGGCAGGTATGTAGGTTGGTAGGTAGGTAGGTAGGTTAGGTAGGTAGGTAGGTAGGTAGGTTAGGTAGGTAGGTAGGTAGGTAGGCAGGTAGGTAGAGTAGGTAGGCAGGTAGGCAGGTAGGCAGGTAGGCAGGTAGGTGTGGTAGGTAGGGTAGGTAGGGTAGGTAGGGTAGGTAGGGTAGGTAGGTAGGGTAGGTAGAGTAGGTAGAATAGGTAGTTAGGTGCGCCGTAGATAAGTCCTTAATGCTACCCGTGCGAAGCCGGGCCAAGTCGGGTAGTAATGGAATAAAAACAACAATTTGATTTATTATTTTAGATGCGTTTTATTGTTTGCTTCATGATATCCTTCTTCTTAAATCAGTCCCTCATTACTGAGGATCGTGGTCACTGGATCCCTTTAAACGGACAATCTGCCTCCATCGACTCCGGTCCAAAGTTGCCATCACCACCTGCTGAAATTTGCTTGAGGACGTAGCTTCTTTTACTTGGTCGGATCATCGTGTTGGCGACCGGCCTCGTGCTCTCTTTCCTTCGGTATTGCCAACAATGAGCAGCTTTGCAAGGCTGATATCTCCCCTTCGCATTATGTGGCCGAAATAGGTCAAATACGCTGTAGGCGGCCCAACTCGAAATCAAGACCCGATTGTCTATAACTGTAGACAATCGAGTCTTGATGTCGAGTTAAACACATTTGTGCGTTTGGCTGTCCATGGAATTCTGAGCACCCGCCTCCAGCACCATATTTCGAAAGCGTCTCTCGCGTCCTCTGTCTTTCTCTTGCTCGGATTGTCCCCGTCTCAACTCCATAGAGGAAAATCGGGAAAACGAGTGGTCTGACGAATCGGGCTTTGGTTTTATAGCTTATACCGTAGTTTTTCCAAATGTTCTGGAGACGTGTCGTAGCATCTTAAGGCATGGCTATCACGATTTATTTCTGGGACGCTGCTGCCTTCATTATTAATATTAGAGCCAAGATAAACGAAACTGTCTACAGTATCGATGCTTTGGATGTTATAGGCGCCCGATATCCTGTCCTATACTATTAAACGAGCAATATTTGTAAATATATATATATTTGTAAACACGTTCTCAAAAACGTCTCTAAAGATTTCGATGAAAGTTGCAATATAGGAGTTTAAGGGAGCGAAAAATCGATCTAGCTAGGTCTCATATCTGGGAAAATTCGTTTTCTCCGTATATTCACCCGAGCAGAGCTCGTTCGCCCAAAGTTTAGAACAAGATGGCTACCTTAAAATAATGACATGGCAGCATGGAATTAGTATGAGCTATCCTATACTATTCAATAAGCATTTTCTATTTTCACCAGAGCAGAGCTCGGTTGCCCAGGTACTAACTACTTTATGGACGTTAATTGTTCGGAGAAGGTCGCCTAGATAATGTGAATGTCGCACCCCTCTCCAATATTGTACTATCTACCTACGCAGCTCGGGCACTCTGCTAATTAAGCCACTATTTATATAAAGACACACCTTGCTCCACCTTGCTCATTTTATGTACCTAACATTTATAGCTTAACACAGGTGTGTGTGCTGTAACATAAATAAAGGCCCTAGTATGGGTAACTAACAAGTATCTCGGGTGTTATTTTTGAAAGAAAGAAAGAAAAAGTATTTATTGGGACTCACACAGGACATCACAAATTAAACTAAAACACACTCATTACAACATTAATAAAAAATTAAAAAACAAATTAAAAAAAAATAACAGAAAGTCCTGTACGAGGCCAAAAGGCTCCTATCTCAGCATATGCTGCGACATATAAAAAAAAATGTCGCAGCGCTGGTATTCTGATAGGGTCCGCAGTGATGTGTATTTTTAAGCGCAACAAAGTTATATTGAAGCTCTGTGGCAGTAATTTTAAGAGAAAACTAAAGTTTTCCTGAAGATGTGCCAAGTAATGGGTATAGGCTGCACAGTAGGAGTATCGGTGCTTTCAATGGATTACCCAGAGCCAGCCCTTTGCATGCCGTGCGGTTTAAAACTGTGGATGTTATCCTCTGCCTTGCTCAGGCGAATGGTACAAGATCTTATTCTTGGCGTGTCGAAAAAATGTCGTAAAAATTACAAGGCTTACTGCCACAGTCTGTACACGGTCAATTACACCAAAAGATCGCTGGATGTCTTAATCTTGCGCGTCCAGTATAGCAATGTTTTCAGGATGTTGTTAGGACTTCCACGCTACTGCAGCGCGTCGGAAATATTTGCGCACGCTCGTACCGACGGGTTTCACGCGATTGTGCGCAAGAAAACAGCATCACTACTGAGAAGAGTGAGAGACAGTCGCAACAGCATCCTGAGAACTGTAGCGAAGAGCTTCCTCTCCAATTGTAAAGCAGTTTGTGCGAAGGTGATTGTACTAACACTAGATAATAAGTTGTTTTCATATTATGTTACAGGTAAATGCTCTATGAATTGTTCCGAAATAAAAATCAATATTTTTACGTCTTTGACATTTCTCGTCACCCTAGAGTCCCGGGACCTTTGGAGTACGAGGGGCCGAAGCCAGGTTTTTAATTAAATATAGCATCAACCGACGATTATCCCTGTTCGCACTATGCTAGTGCACCAAAGTCAAAGACAAATAATTTATTTCAATTAAGCACACAAAAGGCGTTTTGTACGTCAAATTTTACAAAAAATTGAATTGATTCTAGTCGCTCCTTCCAAAAAGTAGTTTTCGTATGAAGAAGAATGGGCAAGAATCTCTACCGTTACTCTTTTAAAATGTTTTACAATAATTAATTAAATTTTGTATAGATTAAATATACAATTATATGTGAAGACGATTACTATACCACAATAGGTAAAAATAATTTGAAATGAAGGAATGACAGAAAAAAATATTAGGTATGTGATGGATACACGGTGCTCACATATTTACAAGTATTGTAAAAGTACGATTTTATTACAAGTAACACTAATAAGTCAGTGTGCGAGTTCAAGTAATCACAGAATTAAAAAAATAATGTTATAATAATAATAAATTATACCATTAAATTAGCAACCAGTTCGATTTTGTCTAGACTCAAAATTGTCTTATGGAGCTGGACCATCGTTTCCAAGCATTCTTACCTCGGATATAATTCTCTAATTTGTGATATGCTTGTTTACCCAAGGACAAACCCCGGTTGGTGCAGGATTATTGCAATTATTAGGTCCTGGTGGCCCTGCCTGATGGTCGTGTTGGTCCTGCAGGCGACAGCGCATGCGGTGCAAGATGGTAGGTGAGCCATTGTCTGTGGACAGACGCCGCATACGCACCGGAGATCTGAGCCGTCCACGAATCTGACTTGTGGAAGTAGTCCTTGCTGCGGCCTACTTGGGTACGAAGTCTATTTAAAGAATTTCCAAGTTGGCCACGGTAACTGTGCCCGGATACGATGGTTCCTGATGGTTTAATAAAGAAATCAGGAGGTTGAAGCAGCTTTTGCCAAAGATCACATCTTCCTGTGTGGATTGCCGTTGGCTGGATTCATGCACTCAAGAAAACTTTTGTGGCTTTTAAGCCTCTAGCACCGGGTTAAAGTCTACAAGAAAAAAGAGTGTTCTTGTGTCGGTTTCTATTTGATCTAAGACTCGTTTACAAATTCCGTTTGCATAATCTTTTTATAACAAATATGAGCAAGAAAAACAGCTGACTTCCAAAGATGGCAAAGAGTAATTTACTCAGTATATCAAACAATTTTGTCTAGTTTAGTAGAGGTACTTAATAATTATGTTTTAAAATAAGAGGATCTAAGTTAGTAGGTTCTCTTGAATTTAATATTTACTATGAGTTCCATACAAAAAATGCAGAAAAACCATCTCAATTAAAATGTATTTTTTTTTGTTCCTTACTTTGGCATTGTTCGAAGATCCTAAAAACACGACTCGTTATTTACCATCTTACTACACCTTTCGGCTCGTGACTGTACATATTAGTGGCTATTTGGTAGCTACGGACATTTCAAGAATCATTTATGACAATTATAATAGTATTCAGTTATGAATCATGTCGACTGTGATGACGCGACGATTTTTTATCAATTAATGACTTGCTTTTTATCACAACTTTGTTGATTTTGGCCGGTTCCTAATTTAGTATTTGTACCGGCCGGCGACCGGCATTCCGTCAGTGCTTGTGTGAACATACAGTCGAGGACATCTGTAAAAGCCCCATAAAAAAAAAAACCAATCGTAAGTTCTATAATCTTTTATTTTATACTCTTATCTTATTTGTTGTTTATGGACACGCAACAAAAGGTAAACAAACAGTAACCTAATTTTATTTAAATCTCTCTATTGACTATTTGGGCTATTTGAGGCTTTTGGCTACTTTTGTATTGTGTGTATTTTATGTTTAGTTTTTTTTTGTACGTTTTTTTTTTTGTGCATAAAAAAAAAAGTTTTCTTTCTTTCTTTATTATTTGGTATTTAATTTTATCCTTTTCAAATATAGTCAACGGAGAGATTATTTTTAATGAATTTTATCGAAAACATCAAGTTCAATGAAAACTGAGAGTTAAATCTATTGAAATACCCTTATTCTTGCCATCGATCCTATCACGATTCATTGCCTCTATGTTTTTGTTAATTTAATGAAATAATAACTTCACTTGTAAACGGACCAATTTACACCACCTTGCCATCTAGCTCCTTCTGTCGGTCATTACCTTTTCAATTTCATATTCGTCTTTCGCCAGTAAAAGAGTACCGCGGGGTAATTGCGTAACACATTTACAGTAGCAATGGCTTTCATTTTGACAGTTCAATAACATTAATTGCGTTTTTTTGTTGAGCAAACAAATTTTTCGAACTTTGAAGCAGACTAGCAATATCTATCTAGGTCGGGGAAATTAGGTTTGAATTTTGAACCCTGCACTAAATCCTAACAGCGATTTTTTTTCTTGAATCGTTTTTTTGAACATAGTTGAAGAGCTATGCTCAAAAAACGATTCAAGAAAAAATCGCTGAAGAAATATTAATTGAAGAAATAATATTTAAAAAAAAAACCAGGATCGCATTAAGGTAAAAAAAAAAAAAAAAACAAAAAGGCGTTTTGTGAATAAAAATATAATCAGGAAAATTTTGGTTAAATTATGTAAAAAAATTGTTAAACTAATTTATTATTTCAGAATTAAACATTTTCCTCCACGGAAATTTAAATAAAAATAAAATTACGATTTTTTTTCAAGCAAAAATGTTAACAGTGGGTTTTTTGCATTAAATTACCTAATTAAATATTTTAATATGGTATTCAAAAAACATATATATTAAAATGTGTTTAATTTTCTAAGGATTTTTATCGAAATGTCCCTGGACGAAAATGTTTAATGTTTTGACCTACTTGTATTATCTAATGTCTTGGTCAAACACTTCGTACAAACATGTCTGTTAATATATTTTTTTTACTAAGTAAAATTGAAAATAAAAGTTTTCTCCAAAAAAAAACGTACACGCGGGGTGAACTTTTCGCAGTATACATTTAAATATACTCTTTTGTCCATACCCTACACGTTAAAAGAAAAAAAAAAAAAAAAAGTTAGCCTAAAATTCGCGGGGGCTATTCAAAATCATTCAGATTATGATTGAAAGGTGATTGAAAGTGTGCAATTAGGGTGCAGTTTTAACACCCCTTTTTTTGGTTAACCGTTGACACAGATATTCATATCTCAGAATATAACTTTTCCAGAATGATGTCGAAATCGAAGCCTGTACTCTACTACTTCAAGTCAAAGGCTCTGGGTGAGCAGTCCCGCCTCCTCATGGTGTATGGAGGCATAGAATTTGAGGATTACCGCATCGATTACTACACTGAGTGGGCGGATTTCAAGTCAAGTAAGTACTCTTAAATAATTAAGTATAATCGTGTAGTTCGGATTTGGTAGAGAAGCGCCATCTACCGACGCGCACTATGCCCACGTCGTGGATTATGTAACGGCCCACTCCCTCTCACAGAGAGGAGACCTGTGTCCCAGTAGTGGGGACATTATAGTCTGATTATGCTTATATTATGGTTCGATGGGTTAATCAGAGGGTAACAGCTTTTAACCTTCGTGATCAACAATTTAATCGCCCAGCGTGTTTACTTTAGAGCTCCATAGTTCAACCTACGAAAGTTCTATAGGGAAAACAATTCTAAGCCCATCCTTGGTAAGGTTTGGAACAGACTAACAGGGACTCATCACTTTGGTATTCATAATAAATTTAATTTATTATTAAATACTAGCTTCAGCCAGCGGCTTCGTCTGCATATCTTTATAAATTATAGCCTATGATTTTTAGTGATAATATAGCATTCTACTCGTGATTTTTCTTAATCGGGCCAGTAGTTTTTGAGTTTATTCATTGCAAACAAACAAACATACAAAAAATCAAATCTTTACTCTTTGTAATAATTAGTTTAGAAAAACAATGATCGATAAAATTTTGTTCAAAATCAAAATATTTTATTTCACATAAACCTATGGAACAACCTTATATGAATCGTCAGAAGCTAGGAGCACGGTTCCTATTGGTCGTTTCTTATGGAGAAGGGCCGGCAAGAATATCAACCGTTACTCTTTTTTAAAATAAATGGCTTTTACAATGTTTTCATATAACAGTGTTAATTTGTATGCGAGGACATTGTAGGTCTGTCAACAAGTATCAAGTACTTAACAAAATAGAACATATGTATTAACCCTCGATTTACATGTTGTCAAGTAGTGATGAATGATTATGTCCGAATTTCTGTGTTTTCTTACATAACATCAGATTAGATACTAGTTCAGTTAATTACACAAGGTAAAAGCTCAAGGCGCAGATTGAATGACAGATATGAGGAATATGAAGGAATTTAATCATAATCAAATCAGTTTTATGGATAAACAACTCAATATTGTTATTAGGAAGATGTTAAGAGTCCTATTACATTTTTTTACGGAAATGCGTAATTTTTGACGTTGTAATTTTCATTAACATTATGATATTTTAATTATTTAATTACAATAACGACAGTGCCATATTTTTAAGTGATTTGCTGAATTGACGCGGAATATATAGTACTTTAATTTTATTTATGGTAATTTTTTCTTATTATATTGAGAAACGAAAACTAATGAAACGTATTCACTGTAGATAGAAGTTTTATACCTTATTAGTTTATTTGATAAAATTTTGTTTATTTGGAATATAATGGACGCTGAATCAAGACATTTATTGCTTTTCTTTATGATTTTTTCTGTGAAAACTCAAGAAATTTAAAGAAATTCTAGAACTCCAACAAAAAGTAAAACTTTCAACTTATCTTTTAGTAATTTTAGCTTTTATTTGAATTGAATGGAACAAAGTGAATTTAAGCGTCAAAGTTCCATCGCCAACGGATTTTCTTGTAAACTGAGTTCGTAAAATATTTATAGTAAATTACACGAAAAGAAAAATAAAAATGTGTAACTCCAACTTACAAGAAAGAGAATAGCACTATCGTTATTCATAATCAAATAATTAAAATATATTACAGTTGCTGAAAATTACAACGTCAAAAATCATGAATTTGCGTAAAAAGTGTAATAGGACTCTTAACGAGTGATATGATGTAAATTTCAGAGACCAAGTTCGGATACATGCCAATGCTAGAGATCGACGGTAAGCGGTACGCGCAGAGTCTGGCCATCGCCAGGTATCTGGCCCGCAGGGTCGGTCTGGCAGGAGACACTTTTGAGCAAGCCCTGGAGATCGACCAGAACATCGACTTGTTCAACGAATTCCGGCTAAGTAAGATTCATCTTCTCTTCGTACATAAAATTGAACCACTATATTATAAGTCCTTTTTCATTCTCACTGCCTGTTCTTATCCCGTTTGGGATCAACTCGATTCTTATAATTCTTCAGACGTGCCTGTCCTGTCCAATTCGATGTTTAACTCAAAATATTATACGTTTCCCTTGCATATTTTGACTGGTTTTGAAATTCCTCACTACTAACATAATACTTTATTTATTTTTACAGAGGCTTCAGATATATTCTACGAAACGGATGAGGCTGTAAAGGAAAGAAAGTATGCTAACGCTGCCAAGAACGTATTCCCAAATTATCTGGAGCAACTCAGTGCTATTATCAATGAGAACAACGGTTACCTTGCTCTTGGAAAGGTACTAGACACTTAATATTTAATTAAATACATCAAAGTTTCCGCATATCACACATGGCCTTTTTTCCTCTGACATCACAATAATAATGAGTAACAGTTAAGACGAATGTATTTTCTTAGTTTTGAAAATTGTAATTGACTATCTGGAGCTGTTAAAAAAAAGTGGCCAAAGCAACTTAAGTCATAAGATCAAATCAGCAGAATCAAAATGAATATAACGTCGAATATCGATTAACTCTCAATCTCATCTTCTTCCATGTCCATACCCCAATTTTATTTGGGGTCTGTGCAGCAGTCTTCTCCCATGCTTTACTTCTAGGCGACAGCCTTATTATCCTCCTTTCTAGCTCTATTATTATCATCACTCCACAACATCCATCCTCCACATCATCAACATCCATCCATCCACTTAATATCCTCCTTTCTAGCTATATTATTATCATCACTCCACAACATCCATCCTCAGTAATTCACATTCAAACTTAAAACTTTTCCTCACGTCAAATCCCTCATGCCTTTGATCAGTATTACTTTCACACTTCCTACATATAACTGATTTATAATTCTATGCATTCGCGTAACCTAATACATCCCTCTATCGTATTCATCTCAACTGCATACAATCAATGGTGCCGATTCTCTTGTCACAAATGCCTCTAAACTAGACTAAAAATCACCAAAATTTAGATTATTCCTGTCAAACGACGATTTCCAGTTCTGAAATAGACTAAAGTGACACAACTAAACTATATTTTAGTTTGACAGCACTAAGATGGCACTGAGTTATTAATTTAGTGAAAATGGCAATTTTGACTAAATCGCATCATCGTGTCCTCGTGGAGGCGATCGGCGACGGTGATTTCTCGCGTCCGGCCCTGGTTCAGGACATGGTATGGAGCGAGAGGAAATGGGAGGCCGTCACCTCCTTCCGCGAAGCGGTAATGCTCGCGAAGGAGGAGGCGGAACGCGTGAGGGAGAGGCAAATGTCGCGCCTTCACGCCCCTAACCGCCGCAGGAGAGGCTGGAAATCGCAGGCCGATTTCCAGCCAGCGTAGGCGCGGGCTTGCGGACGGTGAGCAATGGGTCTGGCCTTCCGATAAGGACCAGGCCCGGGTCGACGTTGCGGTTGTGTTCCACGCGCGCCTCAAAGAGATGTCAGGAGAATTGACAGGGTCCGTTAGGGCCGATGCATGCCGGGGGTGCGAAGAAAATCGAAAGGGAGATCGTGGCCTCCGGCAACAGGGCAACCGAAGGTTGGGTTTTAGTTTACAAGGGTGGGTTTTAGTCAGTAAGAGTCTGACACGCCCTCCCACGAGAAGTTATTTGATAATTTTCCACCCAAAAAACAAAGGTGCAAAAACAGTACTGTATCTTATTTCTTTTCTTTTACTTGTATCTCGAAAATGGTGTATCCTATCGCAAAAATAATGAAAATTACGACCCCCTCTGCGAAACTCAACATGTAATTAATCATTTTTCATATTTTCCATACAAAAAGTGAAAAATTAAATACAAAACATGGCGAGGCTGCCGATATTGCGCCCCTCGGCTGTAAAAAAAAAAATCACGGACAAACAAGTCCCACGGTGAGTCGCGATTGTCAAATTCGATTTTAGTTGTGTCAAAATTATTTTTAAATTTAGTTTTTTTTGCAGAATAGCTTTAAGATTCTCATAGCCAAAAGTAAGGAATTTTAGTGATAGTTTAGTTCGGTGTACAAGAGAATTGACACCACTTGTCTTTCGTGGCCTAAAATTCTGATCCATACAAGCAGCAAGGGTAACACGACTCTTCTAAGATCTATTTTATTCTACGAAGAAAAGACATCTTTTTCTCATTGAATATCCAACGTCTGTTCTTTTTGTCTTGTCTTGACATTTCTTCATTTTTGACATCGTGCTGTAGAAATCTTTCTATGATCTGTCATTTTGTCTTTCGTTTCTACGGTGGTCATGCTCCGCGTGGAGAGGCGTGGAGTCTTACCTTCCATTGTTTTATGGAAATCAATTCTCTCTCAAAATTAATGATATTAATATTAAAATTATTCTGTTTACAGTTGACATGGGCAGATTTTGTTCTAACGGGTACAATCCTGTACCTGAAAATGATTACGCGGATTCCTGACCTCGAGAAGAAGTACCCTGCTTTCCAAAGAGTCATCGATAACGTGTATGCCATCCCTCAGATTAAGGCTTACGTTGAGAAAGCACCTGTAACCACGTATTAAATTCTATCGGCTTTATTACAAAACAATGTTTATCTTTAGACCCAGGTTACTATCGAGCTATTTTTGAATTTCGAACGTTAATCCGACAAAAAGTTCTGATGACCAAAACTGACGTTAATCCCAAGTCTAAGTTGTAACTTTATGATGCTCGAAATAAAGTTCCAAATGCAATAATTGGCTCGATGGTGTGGGTTTGAACTACAGATAAAACTAGTTTTGCAATTAGAGGGTGTATGTCCAAGAGATTGTCAGATTTTGTAAGTTTTAGCAACGAATAAGTACTTACACTCTACTTACAGTTTTAAATGTAAATTAATGTTTTATTTTGTAAGTGTTCATTTCATTCAATGATTACATTACCTTGTTAATGATATTATCTTGTAATATTAGTTTTTAAGAGTATGAAAATAAATGTTTTTTTTTAAAAGTATTTGTAGTGTATGTTTGAGTTCAGCCCAGTTTAGAGATTGTTTTTCATTACGCTACCTAAGCTGGTTTAGCACGAACGTTCGTTGACATCGGCGTTTTGGATAAATTCTATGGTACTAAAGTACAATATAATAATAATAACCCCACCGCCGTATTTCTACGTTGTCGTCGTGGTGGAGCTTGCGTGGTCCGTACTCTAGGTCTGTGCCGGTAGAGTTTACTTTGCCGGCACAGGTCTGGGATAAGGAGCCAGACCAAGAGAGATACAAAAACCCGCAAGGCAGCATGCGGCGAGCTGTTGGGCAGTAGCTACCCCACGGACCCTATCTCCCGGGGGAAATCTTGTTCCTCACCTCTGGCTTGCCTTCATTGGCCGGCTGGAGTGAGAACTGACGAGGAACAGACCTCCCACCTCTTTCTTGCCTTTATTGGCTGGCTTGAGTTGAGATTCGCAAGAGCAAACACACATACACGTGTACATATAAACATTGATTAGGCAGGGGCCATAGTCCTTCCATAGGTCCAGGTAACCAGTCCACTTTAGCTACCCAAACCCGTAGTCTAAAATCTTTGTTTCCATATCCTGCAATAGTTCTACACCAACCGGGGGTTGTTCTTGGGTGTCCTTGCGTAGTGCGAACAGGGATAACCGTTGGTTGGTGCCTCAACACTTAAAGGGCCTCTGTGAGCTGGCTTCAGCCCCTCGTACGCCTTTCAAATGTCCGGGACCCCAGGGTCCCGAGATATGTCAAAGACATTTAAAAATAATAATAGTGGTCCAGCATGACTACAACCTTGTGAAACCTGAAAAATAATAAGTATGTACCTGTTGTGTGTGGTAAATAAACTCAATGACGATTATCAATTTATCTTCTCCCGAATCTTATCACTAGGTACGTGGTTTTGATAATATAGGTACAATTTCTATCGGCCGGCGCCCGCGAACTCGTCAATATTTAGTGTGATAGTTCTCGTAATAAATCGTAAGTACCAGCTTATTTTATTTTTAAATGTTTCAGTTGTAAGTAATAGTTTCCTATCTTAGTCTTTACCTGGACATGTCCTATGTTACATTAACTCTGGGACACTAAACCCCCCCAGACGTACGTCATAACAATACAACTTCTATTGTGCATCGTTCAGTGTCCTTCAAAATTCTCATTTTACTCACCCATGTCACAGTATATTAAAGTAAGTTTCCATGTTTACCAGCAGACACCTCGATTGGTATTAATTTACTTATTCTTTGTTTTAGAACCATGTCAAAATATGTGTTCTATTACTTCGATGCAAAGGCTTTGGGTGAATCAAATCGTTTAATGTTGGCATATGGTGGCCAGGAGTTTGAAGATCGTCGCTTTACTGATGAAGAATGGCCGGCAATAAACTCTTGTAATAATATCATTATAACTGGTTCTAAAGGCTAAAGTGGGGCTTCCAAGTGCAAGAAAACTGACACAGTCGCTATCAATTTAACCACCCTGTGTATTGACTTTAGATCTCCGTATTTCAACTTCTTAATGGTCCATTGTGGAGGACAAATAATATTCAGAATCGAAATTCGTAAAATACAATATGAATCTTAATAGGTAATGTAGGTTTAAACAGTGTTAGAAGACTGTACTAAGATCATGACTTAACAACTGGTACTACCACTAAGTTATATTTTTAACCGACTTCTAAAAAAGGAGGAGGTTCTCAATTCGACGGCTTTTTTTATCTTTGTTACCTCAGAACTTTCGACTGGGTGAACCAATTTTGTTGATTTTTTTTTTTATTTGAAAGCTGGTACTTCCCGTGTGGTCCCATTTCTAGTTTGGTCTAGTTCTAATAATGGCATCCATGAGAAAACCATATAAGTCTTAACTTTGCATTAAGTATGTGCGCGACAAATGGACGAATAACTCAATATCGCGCCAACCGATTTCGATGATTCTTTTTTTATACTATAAAAAAATAATCATCGAAATCGGTGCGAAAGCGCCATAGTATTTTTTTTTATCTAGTCAATATTTTTGTAGCCTAAACTTAAAATTTTGATAAGAATTATTATTGTAATGGCTCATAATTTTTATATTTTGTGTTTTTGTACTTTTAATGATTGTATTAGGTTAGTCAAAGTATCAGATACAAAATTAAGTTTGAATGGAGCCCATACTAGCAGTACTTTTTTATAAATTTGGAATTAAATGTCAAATTCTGGAAAAATAACAAAAAATCTTTCAAATTCAAATATCTCGAAAACTACTGAACTTCGGCCAAATATATGGGTGTTAAACTTGTTGCTTATGAGCCTCTCTATTAGCTTCTGCCAGATATATGTCGAATTACCAGTAACCATGTAGTTATTTTCGAGCTATCTATTCCTTGTGTTGTACCTTTCATGTTTTTTGCTAATGATGGGGCTTGTGGCAAAGAAATAACAGCCATACGGGTCGATCGATAAGGTTCAGCTACGCTTGCCGTGGTTGGTCCGTGGATGGGTGGCCATCTTTACATACCAAGATCCCTCCGTGCCTCGGGAAACACGTAAAGCCGTTGATTCGGCTGTCATTTGCAGATCTGTGACAGTTCTTACGGGTCGTCAGAAGCACGAAAGCCTGACAACCAGTCTTACCAAGGGGTATCGTGTTACCCAGAAACTGGGTTCTGGAGGTTAGATAGGCTCCATGTAAAATACTGGTAGTCAGCTGCATCCGGTAAGACTAGAAGCCGACCCCAATATAGTTGGGAAAAGGCTAGGTGGATGACCTGTCATGTTGTCTCTGCATCATCCTATGCTATTGACTGATAGAAAATTCCTCAGGCTTTACCTAAGTCCGCCTTCGTACAACTTTTTTATACTTGTGCATAAAATATTAAATATTTTTTTATATTATAATTTTTAAAACATAGGTAAATCAGTTGTTGTTTTTACAGTTTTACTCGCCAAACTTTCTAGTAGTAGTAAATAAATCAAATCAATGCTTTTTTCGCATTTGATGAAATTCATACCATGACATTAGTATGTACTATATTTAAGCTTCTTGATCCATACCAGATCTTAGTTTTTAAATAGATGATGCCCATAGAATTGAAATAGTAATAGGTGGCAGCGACATCTGTGTTACGGGGTAGAAATTAATACATTTTATATGTATGTATGAAATGCTGACGGTTTATTTATCTATCATTAGGTGGCGTTTGTTGATGGGTTTCCGAAAATGGACAAATTGCGCGAGAACACTCCATAATGCATAATTTCAATATTTATCTAAATAATAATAATTAAATTAAAAATACGTCATATGCTGCTCACAACGGTTTCCATAGAGCAGTCAACTGTTTTTTTTCTTTTCTCTTTTTCCTCCGCTTTTCTGACTTTTCCAACTTTGTCGCATTCTTCCACTTGCTTGATGGTGTCAAAGAGAGGCATGCCCTTCGTCTCAGGAGTCAAGTAGAGGAGTATGCCCGCCGTGATGGCGGAACAGCCAAATAATGAAAATGGTAAGGCGGTAGACACGGTGTTCTGAAAAAATTAAGCAAGGTAATTTTAAAATTTTTAACTGGCTATCTCTAACTGTTACTGAAACAAAACACTGTGATGGATTGACTGACAATGTTGGAATTCTTTGAATATGTCTAGATAATTTTTTAGTTCAGATCCTTTTGACCATTGAACTATATGTGTAACAAAACGAACAAATTAGCGAGTAAAGTTTAGTGATTACTAGAATAGGTGAGAGTGGTGCAAGCATGCCGCCGATCCTGGACGCGAAGGCTGCGAGCCCCAGCAGAGTGCCCCTGACGCTGGTGGGGAACAGTTCCATCGTGTATGTGATGGCGCCAGTGAAACACGCAGAGATGACCACCTTGCCCATGAGGAATAGCGTGATCTTCGCCCAGGTGTATTCTGGAAAGACAGAATTTAGTTGTGAATAAAATTATTACTGTGTAAATTGCAAAGTGATGGCTGTGTACTTACAAATCTGGGTTTACAAGACGATATTAATCAATCTATAAGAGTCAAAGTCATCTTTCTATTTTTCGCATGTTTGTATTTCCAAATAAGCAATTTCTAAGTGCTAACAACTCTTTTCCATAAATAAAGCCCCATTTACATACACGGTATAAGTTTATGGAACGTTCAGGAGAAATAATCGCATACCATAAAGCACGTTCAATTATTGCTATTCAAGAATTATATGCTAGTGTTTACACGCGTGCGATTTCCATAAAATGGAATACAATAAAAGAATGCAAATTTTTGCCATTCAATAATTGCATGGGACATTTGTTTACACCAAGGAGCGGGGTGACGTCCTTGTCCATTGCGACCAGATCTCAGTGCATTCCAAAGTCAGTTTGAAGAAAATATTTCCTGATACTGCAAACCTCAACCCCCACATTTCTGCGGGAAGTACAGTCTAATCACTAATGACCGTGGTTAATGCATCCGATATGCCGTCAGCAAAGTACGGACTTTCCTATCCCGAGTGTCAAGTTCCGTCTGAGAGCATTTGAGTATGCCGAAAGAATACCCGTTGAAGGCACGCACCTTGTTTCTGCCTGATAAAAGAATATTTAACACTTTATTCAAGCGACCAAAGAAGTGCTCCCTCATCGATTGTTTCATATCTGCAGCGTTGATGTCTAATGCTTCCGATATACGCAAATACTTGTAGGTTTCGGTTGAGGAGAGGGATCTAAGGTGTACGAAATCCGAGAGTTATGTTCCCTGAACGTTTCTGTTACCTTCAGTTGCAATTGTTAGGGGCAAAAAGTTTCAGGTCATCCATGTAAAGGAAGTGAGATATAGCCTGACCATCCTTTCCTCAATCGATAGCCTAGACTTGAATCCTCCAGCACTGTGCTTAGAGGATTCAAGGCTAGGCAGAACCCAAGTGAACTCAAACTATCGCCCTGAAATATACCTCGCTCGATCCTATCTCTTTGGATATGTCGACATCCTGGATGGTGCCCCATACACGACATCAGGAAGCGCGGAATTGCATCTACTTTATATGCGCAGAATTGCATCTACTTTATATAACTCCAGCACACTCATGAGCCATGTACATCGGTGCAGTCACGAGCACTAATATATATCAATTGTGTTATACAATTATCAACTTTTTTAACCGACTTCTAATTAGAGTTATTTTCTCCAACTGTATTGATTGTAATTGTATGTTGTTAGGAATATAGTATTTTGGAACCCTCAGTCCCACACTACATAGGGCTTATGTCAAGTTGCAATCGTTATTCCACGAGAAAATCATTTTGAATTATGCTAAGTGTACGAAAATATTTGCTTGTGACTGTATGTAGCACTGAGTCAAAGGCCTTCTTATAATTTCTCCAACATGTTGACAGATGCTTTAAAGAACAACGAACCTGTTGGTTAATGGCCATATCATATCGATTAGATGCAGCTCCTTAGTGACGCGGGACCCATTCTTACATCCATTTTGAGCGGCAGACATGATGGAGTTAGTGTCTATATCTCAAAATGGATGTAAGAACTTTATAGACCGTCGGTAGACAAGTGATCCTTCTATGATTGTTGACCTTCGCGATACTATTAGGACTGGAACTGGGGATGCTAACGGGCGTGCGGTTTTGGAACCACTTTATCCAAAACTTGTGCAGCCCATCCAGCCTAATAGCATTTCCAGTTAGGCAATAGACAGACTGCACGAACTACATCTTGGGGCTGATGGTAAGTGCCACTATTTCTGGTATTTGAACCCATGCTCACTCGATCTCCCTTGTCCAATCACCTTCGGTGCAATAGACAGGCACCAACCAGATGCTTTGCCACAACGAACACATGACGTCATCGTCCGGCAGACGCGTGTCAGTTACACCTTGGTCCGCACGCTCCCTAGCCCTATAAACCCCTTCATAGCCTTAAGACCAGGCACTCCAAACACAATTTCCACGCAAACTCCGCCCCAATGCACCCCACCACTCCACTTTGTGCTAAACGCTAACATATCAGTAATAAAGTTGAATATCGCGTGCGCTCTTTGGTCGTGTTCAAGCACGGAACTAAATGTCGTAAGTCTCAATTCTTATTTCGTCTATAACTAAAGTAATAATTGATTTAGAGAAAAAATATCCTATATTTGGATAATAAACTATATTTCCTTGCTGTCAATAATTATTTTAGACGTAAAAGCCGAGTAATCTTGTTTTTGATTCAAATAATCTTTAAAAAAGACATGATTTTCGAATAAAAAATGGATCGAGCGAAAATGTTCCAATTACGTAACTGCCTTTTAATTGGAAAGAAAAAGGTCCAATAAATCATATACTAAAGTTCCATTTTGATTTTTTGTGTGACTTTTTCAGAATATTAATGCAAATTAACATACAATTTAGGGAGCCTCCTCTTAAAATGTGCGTTTCTGAGTGTACCGCTCTACTCTCCGCCTGTACCGACTCTGTGCCTGTACGTATTATTTTATTATTATTTTAAGCGATGATTCAATTAACTATTTATTCAAATCTATACTTACGATCCGGTACCAACGCTGATACAACGCACACTACGCCGCAAAAGATGTATCCACCCATGAGCGGAAACTTCCTGCCATACTTGTTCATAAGGTACAAGCAGATAATCTCCCCTGGAAACGACATCACGGTAGAGAGCAAGAAGTTCACGTACTTATCCCCCGGTAGCCACACAGAGTTTATAATCAAGCCGTAGTACACGAAAGTAGATGTGAACCGACACATCCCTCCCACTAACAGTCTCTTCATAATGGCTTTAGACGTAAAAATGTCTACGTAACTCTCTTTAATCTGATGTTCAGCAATGTCAAACTTATCTTTAAGTTCAACTTCAGTCATTGCGGCCAATTCTTCATAATTAATGTTAATTTTATTCGTTCTTGCTATTCGTTTCATTGATGCTTTAGCTTTTTCATGCTTCCCGTTAACGATTAGCCACCTGGGGCTCTCATACACCAGGAAGATGTATGTGATGAAGAAGATGAGCGGTCCGTTGATGATATGGATGACCGTCTTCCAGTAAGGCACGAACATGGCGATGAAGGCGAATATACACTCGCCCAGGTAGATTGCATATGCGAATATGACACCTGCTAGTACTCTGTGCCTTGTGCTTGCTATTTCTAATACTGGAAAGAAAACACAGAAAACGTTGTTAATTTGAATTGCAATTGTGTTGGAAAATATAGGTTGTAAATGAAATGAAAGAGATGGCAAAACGTGAACCGAAATTCGTTTGCTTCGGGTATTCAGCTAAATATTATGAAAATATATCTTAGAATTTTGCACCTATCGACATAAGCCGAAATAGGTCAGTTGGGAGAGCGTCGTTAGACTGAAGATCTAAATTCCCTAAGTCTAAGTCCCCGGTTCAATCCCGGGTTTCGGCAGTTTATCTTTTGCTTCACCTTCATAAGCAACCGACCATTAATTTTTACGGGTTTTTCGAGAAAACATCGCATATCGCATCGCAATAGGTGCTAACGTTCTATTATAGGTCATTGCCACCAGTTTATTATTATATGTAGTATATTTCAGCGACAGTATCGTAGAACCGTTCGTTGTGGTGACGTCCAGCAGTCAGACTTTCGGCTGAAATGATGATGATAATGAAAACGGTAAGTTGCTAAAAAAATAACGTTATTTTATCTCTGGCAGCATCTACCCAACAGAAACCTTATTATAATGAGGATAAAGATCACTGTGATTTTGACTGTAATGCAATTAGTAGAGGTGCAGAACAATATAATGATGTACTCACATATGACCATAGCGGCAGCATACAAGCCGCCAGTGAGAGCTGCCTCCAAGAACTCGATGATGACGTACACATAGTACGTGGTCGCGAACGTCTTGAGGTGACCGATGCTGCCGCTGATCACGCAGAATATTAGTGTTGGCTTGCGACCGAACCTGGAACATTTTATTTGATAAGGATTAAGTAATTATTTACTACTAGTTGTTGCCGGTGACTTCGTTAACGTAAATAATTTAATGTTTTACGTGTATTTTGTATTTGATCATTTTCAATGCAAATATCCAGGATGAAAAGCATATGTCCTTCGTCAGGTCCCAGGCTACCTTATATGTCAAATTTCATAACGATCGGTTAAAAGGTAAATTGTTGGAAACTTTTCCGTGATCATGATATTTATTGTAGTAGTATTGTTACTGTAAAGTTAGGTGTTATCAAAGACAGATCTTAACTCTTATCTCCTGTGTTCCTGTTGTACCTTACCATGCACTGTAGCTAATCTTGCAGGTGATTGGAAATAACTGATGAGACCGCCCCACGTCTGTGATTGGTTCCTTAAGACTGCGGCAAAAGTATATACTAACATGATACTTGTAAAGCTCACCTATCTGACATCCATCCTGACACTACCATGGAGACCAGCATGCCAGTGCTGTGGATGGTGCCGATCAGGTTTGTCTTCCACGGCTGACAGGCTAAGTCCAGCTGGAAAATGTTAAAGAAACGGTTTAGCAACAGTTTAGTTACAACAGAGCCAGGTAAGATTGCATTATCATTAAGTAGGGTATCCATGCAAATATTACTGGCATTCATTAACTTTTAGTAATCGGGATCAATGGATAAATAAAACATTTTAAATAGCTTTCATTCCAGAAGAAAAATAATAATTTTAAGATTTTAATGGTTAAATACTAACCTGTGAAATACGTTCCAAAGTCCATGGTTTTTTAACGTTGCGGTAATTTGAATTCAGAACTAAGTACTTTATGGTTGTTTTTATTTTTTTATTTCCGTCTTAACTATATAGAACTGTAAAACTATTTTCGTGCCTGCGACTTTAGCAGCTTTCCTCCCATTTTTTAAATAAATTACATTAGGTTCAAAGTGTATTAACAACTGTATATACTTTCAATTCAATCGAGAGCGTCCGGTCTGCAACAAGTGCAAAGGGCAACTGATAGAAATCTAACGACTGACGAAACACGAAGTTTGCCGAGGGACATTAAGAAAATAGTTATACTGTACCTTCACTTACTATGACTATCAATCAATCAATCAATCAATCAATCAATCAATCATTTTTTATTCATAAGTTCACATATAAATTACATAAAAGTTACATCATAACAAAGTTACATATTAATAGTAGAAATGTAGAAAAAAATTAAACTATACATACACTTATAAAGATTGTAGCTCGGTCGTGGCCAGATCTCAGAATTGATCAGTTCCTGAAATGATCGACCATTTCATGAAATGGTTGCATTTCATGAAATAGAACATCGACCGTTTTTTTTTTTTTTTTTTTGGGTGGGAAACCATCAAATAACTTCTCCCGCTCTGGGCGGAGCGGGAGGGCGTGTCAGACTCTTACTGACTAAAACCCACCCGTGTTCCTTCGGTTGCCCTGTTGCCGGGGGCCACGATCTCCCTTTCGGTTTTCTTCGCAACCCCGGCAGGCATCGGCCCTAGCGGACCCCGTCAATTCTGCTGACATCTCTTTGAGGCGCGCGTGGAACACAACGCGCCGTCGACCCGGGCCTGGTCCTTATCGGACGGTGAGCTACCCATTGCTCACAGTCCGCAAGCCCGCGCCTACGGTGGCCGGAAATCGGCTTGCGACTCCCGACGCCCTGGGCGTCTCCTCCTGCGGCGGTTAGAACATCGACCGCTGGCCACATCATGATGTGGTCTGGCCAGATCTTTGAACATTCAAGGTATGACGATATGCACAGTTAAATGCAAGACTCCTTCATGATGTAGCCAAACATTAGTGATCATATCGTAAAATAGTTAGATTATCCACCGGTAGAGGCGTTGATGTCGCGTTGTTTTTTGTTGTGCATCATGGCGGCGGACAATAATTCGATATGGAAGATAAAAGTACAGTGAAGTATCATTATTATACTAAGCCAAGTGACTTTTATGAAACATAAACATCACGCCTGTATTCCCCGAAGGGTTAGGCAGAGGTGTACCTATAGTACACCCACATTTCGCCAGTTACGTTTAAGTCCCATGTAATAGGGGGCGAGCCTATTGCCATCAATCGAGTATAAATCCAGACTCCGGGCTGCTACTGAGAAATCCCAGATGGAAAAACCCAATAACTCCTTGCCCGACCCGGGAATTGAACCCAGGTCCTCATACTCAGCAGTAGCGCTTTGCGACCACTAGACCAACGAGGCAGTCGAGGCAGGTCGTTTTTCGAGAGACTTTTATGAAAGTCACTCGAAAAAGGACCGCAACATTAAAAAACCATGGACTTTGGAACGTATTTCACAGGTTAGTATTTAACCATTAAAATCTTATTAATTATTATTTTTCTTCTGGAATGAAAGCTATTTAAAATGTTTTATTTATCCATTGATCCCGATTACTAAAAGTTAATGAATGCCAGTAATATTTGCATGGATACCCTACTTAATGATATGGCCAAACGTCGACTGGACATATCATTAAACGTTGATGTTTAATCGATATGGTCAATTTTAGCTGGCCATTTTATGAAACACAACCATTTCATGAAATGGTCGATTATTTCATGAAATTATCAATTCTAAGAACTGGCCACGACGTATACAGCTTGGCCATATTTATGAACTGGTTAACCTTGAAGTATCGATTATTCTCATATTATGTGCATAAACTATTCTCTAAATGCATATTATAAATGATTGCGTTCCTACTGTAATCCTAATCTTTATTGGATATTATAATTATGTGTGAGATTAAACAATTTGTTCTGATTACGTTGCGCAGCTATAAAACAAATTGGTCAATGTTGATATAGATTGAGAATTTTGATTTCATTTTTGAGAGCAGTGCCCTGTGGAGAGCAGTTGTGGCTAAGTGGAAACGACTGTGACTTACGAATTGTAAGTCTGGGGTTCGAATCTAGGCAGGCACATTACTTTGTGTAACTTATTTCATCACCACAACTGTCAGAACGGTAAAGGAAAACATCGTGAGGAAATCAGCATGTCCTAGAACTAAAAATTCATGAACTTATTGATGAAATTGATGAACATAGACATGTGACATCCACCAACCTGTACTGTGCCGTGTTGGATTACGGCCCACTTTCTTTCACAAATATCACGGCGGGATTTTTTCGCACACTGGATTTTCAACGTTCTTCTTAGCGCTGAGAGTTGAAAATCCAGTGCGCGATAAAATCCCGCCGCGATTTTATTACGTCCGTGCGAACGTCGGCTTAGCCCACGTACGCACGGACGTAAAGTAAGTATTAAGCCGAGCGTTGAGAATCCAACGCGTTGGGACGCACTCTCGTCCCAGCCCGTTGAAAAAACACACTGTTGGATCTTCAACTCTCGGCACTAAGCAGAGCGTTGAAAATCCAGTGCACGAAAAAACATCAGCGTGATTTTATTACGTCAGTGCGTACGTTGGCGAAAAGTCAGCTGATACTTTACGATGTTAATTCTCCGCACACTATTATTTTCTTGTCAAACAAATAAAGTGATATAATAAGATGTTACCGCAGCTATAACAGTGTTGTTCGTCTCGTAGATCCACTCAGTACACGTCTCCAGCTTAGCAGTGAAGCTGGTGTTGGTGCATAATGGCTCGGCGTCTTGTCTGAGCACGGGGGTTGAGCATCTGTCTATGGTTGAGTTTGGCCACCAGCTTGGGTAGAAGCTTGTTGAGTCTTGGCCTTCGCATTCGTTGATTCGACATCTAAAAAAAATGTTATTATATAATTGGTACGCTTGAATGACGGCCAATAGAGATGGTTTAAAAGAGGCACAAACGTACGCAGAGGCCAAATAAATTGGGATAACTGAAGGAGGATGTATTTTTTTAATAATTAGGGTATTTTTAAACCGTAATCCGTCCGTATGACAGTCTCATGGTCCCATCATACCCTAAATAAATAATAATAAAAAAATACTCAGTGCTATGGATGACATTTAGGCCATAAAGCCTCGTGCAAACTGGTGCGACGCGACTCTAAAGCAATTCGAACGGAGACCAACTCTACCTACGTGTGTGATAGATCCTTGATTTTGTATAGATTTGCTGCCTTCGAAATTCCGAATCAATATTTCGAAAAAAAAAAAACTGCTGTTTCATAGAATAGTTTCACATACGCGGTCAAAATGTATGGAACAGCAGATTTTTTAAAAAATAACCGACGAAAAATTTTCAACGCTGGGGGTTTCAGAATCATGTACAGAATCTATGGTAACAGTTTTCGCGTCGATGTCCCTGCCACCCTGTATAACAGTGGTTCCCAAAGTTGACTGGACCGCGACCCATCTAACAAAAACTTCCAAATTCGGGACTCACCTCTTGATTGTCATGGTGAAAAAACTGGTACAGTTAACATGAATGAAGGACTGTTCAAATACGAAAACAATATTCAGTTACAACCAACTTTTTTATGTTTAATTAAATACAAGGGGTGCTATTTCAATGAGAAGGATAGAATAGAATAGAATAGAATTTTATTTTGCAAATATGGGTAATACATAATAGTTCTTAAGATTACATTTAGCTCAGCCACATTTTACCAATCGGCATGCAAACATTTGAAATTATTTATATCACTATTATTGTATTTGCTTCCTGTTTTATCATTATAGCTTTGGCGTCAACTTCAATTTTAATTACTTTTAATCGCAATGAGTTTGATATGCCCAATTTATTTTGGTATTTAGTTTCAATATTAACCATAGCTGAAAATCAATTTTTCAAGGCCCTCCCAATATTCGCTCGCAACCAGTGGGTCGAGACCCATAGTTTGGAAACCACTACTGTATCACAATTGCTTGCTGCACGCTTTGGTGTGTAGATACTGCACACCAAAACGCGCAGCAAGCCAACAACAATACTTAGCTGAAAAACTTCATGCAAACATTTAACAAAGGAGTTTGGATTGTCCAACGAAAGGTTCGCTCACTCACCTGTAGTTGATATCTCCAACAACAAATATATAGTTAATATTAATCATAGTCACGAACATGGCAGGCAAGCATATCAGAGTGTACTGAATTATCTGATATTTGCCAAAAGTTTCCATCAACTTCGATATTTCACGAACTTCCTTGTCTTTTGCACCTTCCTTGTCTTTGCACTTTTTGTCTGTCATTTTCAAAGACGACGACTAATTACAAAACTATGTTACTGAAAAAAAAACCGCACTGTTTTTTATTTTAATCGTGTTCTGTCGCTTCCTGACTACGGCATAACTATTATTACTATTTTGACATCCCTCACTTAGACCAAATAATATTTTTAAACATTTAAATTGCCAGTTAAGGCATTGGTGTACTTCTTCGTTCACATTGAAAGTAAAATGTTACGGTGCACGACAATGAATGATACGCTATGATTATATTAACATGTGATTGGCTACAGTTTCGTAACATCTCAATTAGGAAAATATTTTAGTCTGTCTGTATCTGTGTGTCTGTCAAACCCAGAAGAATAATACCCATGACCAATAAACAGCTTCGTGTCGGCCATCTTGACGTTTAATGGACTAAATTAATGCCGCGAGCTTTGATCCGATGCTCCTTTTTTGATCATATAGAAAATAAATGGATAGGTTTCCAGATTTTTTATCTGCCAAAAACAATTTTCGCCCACAGACCATCTTCTACCGAGTCAATTATCGCTTTTTAGACCTTTTCTGATCGAAGACCTTACAGATTAGTATATATACGAATGGATGCTAACTTGCAGAATAAATTTTACCTTCATTTATAGAATACTAGCTGCGCCGCATAAGTCTTGATCTCGTGGGAATATCGGGATGAAAAGTATCCTATGTATGTGTGTATCCAGGTTATAAAATATGTGAGTCAAATTTCATCGAAATCCGTTCAGGAGGTTTTGCGTGAAAGAGTAACAAACATCCATCCATCCTCACAAACTTTCACATTTAATATAATATAATATAGTAGGATAGGATTTTTGTAGGCGAAACCGCGAAATTACAATAACTACCTAGTTAATTTATGCAGACAATGATATAATATAATGTAATTAAGATAACGATGAAATTGTATTTGCCTTGGAGTTTAATATAATACTAAAGAAAAAATTGTGCTCTATTGTGTGTGACTATCTAATACTCGTGTGTTAACTGTATTAAGTTGTGAACCAAATGTGAATTATACTCCATTTGAAATAGATCTTTTTATGTTTTGTTTTAAAGAAGAATTTGTTATATTTAAAGAAACCTTTATTACAGTCCGTTCAACGGATTTTGACTTCTGTACCATAGATATAAGGATGGCCTGCCGGGGTTTCGAAGAAGTCCGAAAGGGAGATCGTGGCCCCCGGCAACATGGCAACCGAAGGAACACGGGTGGGTTTTAGTCAGTAAGAGTCTGACACGCCCTCCCGCTCCGCCCAGAGCGGGAGAAGTTATAAGATAATTTCCCACACAAAAAAAAAGGCACGTGGATAGCATTAAAAGCAAAAAAGGAGTTACAATACCAACTGTTTACTGCAGCTGCCATTTGTCATGCCACCACTGCAATAGAAGTCAAAATCGGTTGAACGGACTCTAAAAAAGGTTTATTTAAATGTCTAATCTTATTTCAAATGGAGTATAGGTAATTTGATACCAAGTTCAGAAATAATAACTCATCAGGGTCGATAACAGAGTCCAAGTTTTCGGCGGTCAGGGCTTTAACGTTGCGCAGGAATCAACCAATGACAGAAGAGACGAGATACGGAATGTGGATTTTAATCAATGTGATTGGTCGATTCCTGCAAGTCTCCCACTCGCTGCATTTGTTTCTACCTCAGTGGTTAGTGGAAACCAACTTTATAAAGATGAATCTGACTTACTCAGCATTTAGGCTCCTAAAGAGGCTAGGTACACGAGTTTAGAGAATTAGTAAGTGCATATTAAAGTGAAACTTCTTATGTTCTCTTCGTTTGACGTCGATCGTTAATGTCTTTACCTTAGACAATCAGCTCTGCTATCACCTTGCTGACTGCTAATTTTATCTCGGCATGAGCTATATAGCTCTCAAATCGGTGAAGGAAAACATCGTGAGGAAACTAGCATGTCTTAGAACCAAAAATTCGAAGACATGTACATCTACCAACATGTGTTACAGTTGTGGGAACATAATAGGTAGGTAGGTAGGTAGTTGATTATGCTTTTGAGCTATCTTCCTATCTAAAAGCTATATATATATATATATATATATATATTTAGTATATCTTATAGCTTTAGCATATATACCTATAGCTTTACGGGAGAACCCCCAAGGCCTCTGAGTTTTTGGAATGTTGTGCGTATTGTGTAATTATCACAGATATAGATAGACCTAGATAACGCAAGAGCAACTACTTCGCATGCCATTCGCGTGCCCAGCTTATGTACAATAATCGTACTTGTCGAACGTCAGTTAAAAGATTGAAAATGGTTAATTTCGCTGTAATAAATTGTAAAAACTGTGCAAATGCGAGGAGAAAACATGAAGGAAACGTTTCCTAGTGCTTGTGACGTCATAGTAGGTAGTCATAAAATGGCACGCTTGGTTTTCACACATATCTGTGGTAATTATCATTTGCTTAAAAAACGGTGAAGGAAAACAGCGTGAGGAAACCGCCTGAGAGATATTTCTTGACGAAATGTGAAGCCAAATCAGAGGCCCATGGGCGGCACAAAAACTCTGACACCAGGTTAGTCACTAACCCCACGAAAAAGAAGATAAGCATTGAGAACCAGCTGTTGCCCACAACTTTCCTCTGAGTGTATTTTTCTTTAATAAGATGTACTTCAGGATGAAAGTAACCTATGTCTTTCTTCAGGTCCCGGGCTACCGGTTTGTCAAATATAATAACGATCGAAAACAGACAGTTAGCTTAGCCTTTGCTCACGGCTTCATCCGCGTGGCGGTTGTAGATTATCGCTCGGGAACGTCCTACCGGGGTAAACCTAGTACAGTCCTTAGTTCCTAACCCAGATCATGATCTTCCTGTGTGCCAAATTTCATCTTAATCCGTTCAGCTGTTAAGGAGTGAAAAGGTAACATATAGACAAACCAATAGATTTACTTTCGCCTCAGCTGAATCTGTAGATACTTTTGCATTTAAAATATTAATAGTAGCTTCTGTCCGCGGTTTCACCCGCGTGGCCCCTAATTCATTCTTTTAAAATAAAAGTAGCCCTAAGCTACTTCTTATAACATCAGCTATCTGCCAGTGATCCCGTCAAAATCGGTCCAGCCGTTTCGGAGATTAGCCGTAACAAAAAGACAGACATTTTTTAAAATTGTTTTTTGTTATTTGCACTAGCAATATTTGTGTATATTTATATATATTTGTACTAATGTTCTCGAAAACGGCTCTAACGATTTCGATGAAAGTTGCAATATAGGGGTTTACGGGGCGACAAATCGATCTAACTGGGTCGGAAGAAAAATCAGAAAAAAAAAAATCGGAGAAAATGAATTTTCCCAGATATGAATCTGGGAAAATTCATTTTCTCGGAATTTTCACCCGAGCAGAGCTCGGTCGCCCACAGTTAAGAACAATTAATGAATATATAGAAATAATGACATTGGAATAATGACTTGCAGCATGGAATTAAAATGTTAGTATGAACTATCCTATACTATGAAATGAGCATTCTCTATTTTCACCAGAGCAGAGCTCGACCCAGGTACTAGGTATAATAAAAAAAAATGTTTACTTTTTCTTCCACAAATAACACTTATTAACTATAACTTAAAAACGGAAAAAAATAATTATGATGTAGGACAATGTTATAATATATGTTAATAATATACATACTTTCATATGCATTTAGTAAAAAGCTGTTATTTTGACATTACAGACACTTCAATTTAATTTATTTGTATGTATAGAATTATAGATATATAGTATGGATTAAAGTAAAAAGTATGGGTAAGCATAATGTAAAGGGTTCAACCAAATCATATACACTTAATTTTCCAAATTTTTATTCATCCTTCTAACTCCAGGTCAAGTCTTGGGCAGAATCCTTTACGAGTGATGGAAAGTTGAGGGTTGTAGCACTTGGCACACTCTTCGTTCCAGTAGGTCTGGCCATCTGATGCGCACACCGGGGTCAACGGACCCTGGCACACGGGGCAGGAGGCTTGGTCAGCAGAGCTCAACCCTTGCCAAGAGGCCACTGACAGGAGGATGGAGAATGGAGTCACTGTGGAGAACACACCTTATCTGTGAATTTTACATCTTATTTTCCCGAAGAGTTAGGCCATGGTAAGGCAGCGGTGTACCTACCTATAGTATCTGAACCCACATTTCTCTCAGTCTCATGTAATAGGGGGCGAGCCTATTGCCATCAACCGGGCACAAATCCAGACTCCGGGCTGCTACTGAGAAATTCCGCTTCGTTGCCACTAGTACCATTAATGGTTCCATGATGGAACTTTTTTTTAAATCACTAGTTCCATTATAAAAGAATTTGAAAATAATGGAACTACTGTTGATTTTGTTATCACTAGTACCACATTATTATTTTAGGCATTTGTGATTTTTTTAAGGTCGTAAAAACACTTAGTTTTTATAATAATTTTATTCAATAAAATCTTTTTTTTTTTTCTAACTTTACTTACTTTGTTTTATAATAGGTATGTAGTGATAGTGATCGAACAGAATCAGCAAACATTTACTTTTTGCAAATGAATTACTTTACATGTTTACATGGCGTTACTTGATCAGACAGCCAGTGACATATCGGTCGTTTATTGTAATATCGATTTCTTTTTTTTTGCCCGATTTGGGAATCGAACCCAAGTCCTCACGCTCAGCTGTAGCACTTACAACCACTAGGCAGTTACATAAATCTCTCTGCCTAGCCTTTTCCCAACTATGTTAGTATTCAGTGCATGATTCTGAACCCCACTGCGTTGAAATTTTGCGTCGGTTATTTAAAAAAAATCACTTGTTCCATACATTTTGACCGCGTAGGTATTCCACTTTTCTATGAAACACCAGATTTTTTTTTTTTAATAACCGACGAAAAATATCGACGCGGTTTCAGAATCATGTACTGAATCCATGGTAACAGTTTTCGCGTAGATGTCCCTGCCACCCTGTATAAAGCGTAAATGCGTAACTTTTGTTGTAAGACCTTATATAACCTAGCCTGGGTCGACCGGTCTGGTCAGGCCTGTTTCAGGGTCAAACTAGGGATGAACAACCCACAAAAATACCAAAACAAGAACATAACAAATTATTAATGTAGGTACACAAATTGTGACCAATTTATGAAACACTAGCTTCAGCGAATCTCACCGTGAACGCTTAGGTGAAGTTCGCTGTCATTCCACCATATAGGATTAGGGATTGACACTATTGACAGGGCTAGGGATTGACACTATTGACAGCTCACTTTCAAGCTCACTTCATCTAAGCGTTCACGGTGAGATGTAAAAATATCTAATAAGAAAAAATAACAAATCTAGGTACTCAAAACTAATGCAAACCCAAATTAAAAAAAAAATGTAGTTTTTTTTTACTAATAATGGCAAGGGTAAGATGCATATATGTATGTACTTATATACTATATATTAAATGAGCAATATTTGTAAATAATTTGTACTCACGATCTCGAAATCGGCTCTAACGATTTCGATGAAAGTTGCAATATGGGCTTACGGGGGCGAAAAATCGATTTAGATAGATTTAGAAAAAGATTTTCTATTTTCACCCAAACAGAGCTCGGTCGCCGTACTCGTAACTAATACAAGTCTCTTTTTTATAATTTTTAGTGCGTGATGCAAAGCGCTTTTTTTTAATTTCATATATTTTTTTATTTATATAGGTTTGCAGTGATTTGCTTTGCATTTGCAAGTTCGTCTTCCAGAACTGGCTTAAAATCTGGTTAAAAAGATACCTATTTGCACTTTAAATGGAAAACGTAATACTCACAAAAATTCATGTTATTATTTGCGATTTGAATCGTGCTCTTGTTGAAGATGTACGAAACTATTATTAGTTATTTAAATTAAATAGATAACGTGTTTGAACTGTTTTGACGCACACTGGTTAGCAGTTTACAAAACAAATACTGTTTATTTACGTTTACTTATGGGTATTTTAAGGATAAATATAAAATTATAAGTTTTCCTGTCAACCTTTATCAGCTGTTTACGTTGGTTTATTGTAAATTAGTTGCTGTCCGCGATTTCACCCGTGGTGACCCTAATTAGTTTTCTAAAAAAAAATATAACTAGCCCGAGTTACTCCTTATAACATCAGTGAAAGTCCCGTCTAAATCGGTTCAGCCGTTTCGGAGATTAGCCGGAACAAACATACAGATGAAATAAAAAAAATGGTTTTTTGATGTGTAACACCTTTCCATTCGCTTTCCTGCAACCAAAATCTAAAATAATCGAAATCATCAAATATGCGGGGGGGATTTCGTGACAAGGGACGGAAATGTCTCACAGTAAGCCGGGGAAGCGGGCGCTATTTGATTTGACCGATGAGCGCGCGCGGTGCTGGAGTTGACCGTCAGAAACGACCTTGACGAGACTCCGCCCCTTTAATGTTTTTTATTTATTATCTTAGTGATGCTTATTACCAAGAGATGTCATATGCAACTACTGTAAGGCTCGCTCTTTTTCTTATTATAAGTACAGTATATACTTTCATAAGCATTTAGTAAAAAGCTGTTATTTCGACATTGCAAACAGACACTTCAATTTTATTTATTTGTATGTATGTATTTGCTTCGTTGGTCTACTCATTGCAATCGTGGCTGCTGAGTGTCGGGTTCTGTACCCTAATTGCGTAATACACGATCAATCACAATCTGTTTCGATTTGGAACAGATTGCTAATCCATTGCTTCATAAGTTGGAAAAAAAAAATCTGCCCAACAACGTTAACAACGCAATGAATGTCATTGAACTGTCAAATGAAACAAAGTTATAATCGTATGCGAAAATAAATTACGCAGTACAGGTTTCGATCCTCGGCAGTGTTGTTGGGTTAGTTCCGAGTCTGGTGTTTTAGCCTGTTTAGTGGTAAATAGGCTCGCCTCCCATTATATTATAGGACTTGAGGTGACGATAACCGACTTTTAATGATTTTATACTGAAGATCACGTCTAAACAAGATTTGAAATAAATATGTTAAATTAGAATTTTTTTTTAATAAATTAATATTTGAATATTTCAAATTGTTTTTATTACATAGTGAAAGTTATGACTGGAAAAAAAAAAACTAAGAATCACGCAAAATCTATCAACCGTTTTTTTTCTGTAACCTTCACTGTTTTGAAGATAATTTAATTATTGGTCTTTTAGTATACGTGTTTTATTAAAATACCTTTTTTATGTATAATAAACTAATAATAATGCGTCTAATTTGGGATAGTGCTCCTTGATGGGCGAGTCCTATTACTAGCTGGACGTACGACGCGTTGCGTGAGCTCAGTACAGAACACGCAAGCTAACCAATACTCAGTACCTTTATTGCTTTACCATAATGTGTACTTACGTGGTAACTATATAATTTAGATGTTTACGGACCCTGTAGGACACAGCAAAAAGGATAGGAGAAAGGAAGCCCTGTTTTAGGAGATCATTAAGTTGTTATAGTGGGAACAAGTTTTAACGGCTTATTGGGGACTCTGTAGGTAGAATGGTCCCCTTGACCACAGATAATACAATACTAGTACCTTGACGGATGCATGTGACTAAATCGCCACCCTGTATTGTTTTCACAGTTTCAAGCTAATTATGCTACCTTTAATCTAAATAATAATTTATAAATTTTTCGTCTTGTTTATGTATTATTATAAATATTCTATTACCCTAATCACTTATGTGCGCCAGTGTACTTTACTATTACTTATTGCTGGTGTGTCGATTCTTCCATAAATAAATTGAATTCGTGCGAAGCGCCTCAAGAAAAACTAATATTCATTCAAATGGTCGATTCGCCCGGATTCGGGCTAGTCACCAATAAGCCGTTAAAAAAATAAAAAAAACTGAATGGCTTAACGAAGTTCCTAATTTAATTGAGAAGGCATTAGGTTTACGTAATTTAAACAATGTCCGATATGGCGCGGGTGGTCCACTCAATAGCTATTGTGGCGGTTGCGCGTCATTTTTTGTGTAAAAACGCGTATTGAAACTGGTCGGGATGACAATTTTTAGATAAATGCGGATATTTTAACTGTTTTATATTCGCGTGATTTGTGTTCTTGATAAATTAACGTACAAATGATAACATGATAGTTATTTGTCTATTAGCAAGTCTTGTATGGGGCTTTTGGTAAGGATTATTTGTTAGCGGTGCAGTTCTAATACAATAATCTTATTTATTTATATCTTTTGTGATCATTGATATTGTAAAGTTAATAAAAAAAAAATCGTTGCATTTTAGTATGAAGCTGTTTAATATACCCTAATTTGTACATATAGGTCTTTAAGACGATTTGTTTCATAACATTCCGTTGCTGCTAAACTAGGCTACCGCAGACAGGCGCGACGCGTCACCGGTAGAACAATTGCCGTGAAATTTTCATAGAAATTGTTCCACCAGAGTCGTTCCTTATATCAGGGTTCTAACATAGTCTATAGGTATATGGCTGGGCTGTAACGCATTATTATTCTTATTTAACAAACACAAAATATAAGTACCATATTTCAGCTTGCGACAAAAATACATACACTGGCAATAAAAGAATAAAACTTAATAACGAAATTAAAAATGTGTTTTTTTTGTAAACAAAATTTTAGAGGAAGCGAGGTTTAGTACCCCCCTCCCCCGGGATATTTTTTTACGATTTATGACTAGATATGACAAATCTCATAAAAAGATTGATAAATGAAATGTAGAGGGGGCTGGAAGGGTGGAGAGAGCAAAAGGCCTGACTTGCCCTCTTCCCCCCGCCCAAGAGTTTACAAGAGACACATTTTCAATGTCAATGTCAAACGTCTTGAAACTCCAAGACATTTATTTTTTATATGAGCCTCCGGCAGAAATGTTCTGGACTTGGAGGGTTCAGGAGATCCTCTAGAACCCCGAAGTAACCTCATAAACTTTCTAGTGAGGCGGCACGTTTCTAAACCCAACCCTAAATGATCGACATTATTAAATGAAAATGGAAACGATTACATGAGTAGGTAGTATTTAATTACAATGATAAATTTATTTCAATTTATTATAAGTATTTGAATACCCAATTGCAGACTATCAACGTCATAAGATATACTTTAACTTATTGTAGTACTGTCGTCTCCATTTATTAAATATGTCTGTCACGTAACAATAGTAGATTATTAAATGAGGGGCTAAAATAACCAATTTTATCGAGGTAGCTTTACTCCCGAGCTTTAGAGAGGGAGTAAATATAAACCGAGTTATAATGGGTTTTAGCGCCGTGTGTTACACTCTACTTTTCACTATAATTGCGAGAAAATAGAATAATCCAATTCAATATTAAATAGTTTATTTTATTTAAAAAATTATACAATTTAATCAATCTGCCTCGTTGGTCTAGTGGTCGCAAGCGCTGCTGCTGAGCATGAGTTCCTGGGTTCGATTCCCAGGTCAGGTGTGTAAAGTGGGTTGGACGGGCCATAAAGCTCAGTCTGTGCTCGGTGCTTGGTGTGGCAACACGCCGTGTTCGAGTTCGCGACAAGTTAATCGTCATACTGAGGATGCCTCGTTGAGAGGTGAAACACGTGTCGATTTCTTCCAGGGTCTTTTTAAGACTCTTTAGAAATAGCTAAGCGGAACAGGTTACTAAATATATCCACATCATCATTTTATACTGGATTTCCGCAAGGTCACTACTGCATCAATTCGCTCGCTCTCGCTCGCCCGATTCAATTCGCCTAGGTCAAGTGTTATTGAGTTTTTCTATCTGAAATTTCTCAGTAGCAGCCCGGAGTCTGGTTTTGTGCCAGGTTGATGGCATTAGGCTCGCCCCCTATTACATGGTACTTACAAAACATAACTGGTGAAATGTGGGTGAACCTGCTACAGGGACACCTCTGCCCAACCCTTTTATCCCGGTATGCGGTAGTTTCCATGGGATCATTTCCGATTTCCACGCGAGCGAAGCTGCGGAAAAAAACTAGTTTTAAAAAGAATAAAGACTTTTTCGTTTTTATAGGATCGCTGGTTACAGACAAAAATTTAAAAAAAAATATTTTTCGACTAGAGGATGATATGTTATTTTATCCCCGCTCTGGTACCCTAATGACAGACTTTTTAGGTAACAGGAGTGAAAAACACTTTTAAGTATGCTGTATTTTGTAAGTGAAAGCTGTAATCTAATTAGAGAATTTTATAAGAGTCAAGAAATTATTTGCTGTTTTTATTTTTAACTTTATTCTTTATTCATGTACTAGTTACGGAATTCTCCATTACTATATTGTTTATCAAGCTGGTTTGTGTTGTAATTTATAGGTATTAGTTTGGTGATATCGCTGCGGAATTTAGTCCAGCATGGCAAAACTACTTTTATATCTTAATATATTTTATAGTTCAGTCTATTTTGTAATGATAATTACGTATCCTAAGCTCCTAAGCTTAAGGCAGCACGTAGATTTGAGATATTATGAAATTGTTTCATCTTGCGGTCCGGCGCCGCGCCGGTGCGAGTTCGGCATCGTGTATATGAGAAACCTTAAGGCACTGCCCAGACAGGGACACCGTAAAATGACCACTTTTTTGTCGCACAGTTAGTCGTATCGTATTGCTATGTATTCCATGCTCAAATAAAATATAGTCAAGTATATAAAAAAAAGAAATACAAAAATATTTTACAGAAATGATCTAGCATCTTGAAAAAAATCGCAAGTAAGACCAGTAAAAAACTTTTCCGTCTCGAAATGCTCAATATTTTGAGCGACAACTACTCATATTTTTGTAACTATAAAAAAGGAAATTTAACTAAAGAAATATGTAAAAATGTTTTAAATTATTGGTGTATTTTTTATATTCAATTAATACTGCGAAAAAACTTTCATATTTATTGGCGGACACCAGATTCAACTAAGATCAAACACGTCGCCATTTTCAACCATATTTGTATACCGCGATGGTGACTGTCGCTTCACCTCCTGCAATGCGTAAAGATTCGCTCCTTACTGCTCCTTAAGCTACGGTTTCTTAGAAGAGCGGTGGCTGCCACATAACGGCCGCTGTGAAGGCAGTCATGAAAATGAGAGGCATCCACATTCTTACCCAAAATTTACGTCACTACATTTTTATCATTCCACTGCTTCACATGCCCATAACATGACAATTTCCACACAACTTTTCATATACCGGTGCCACTTTTAAAGATACATATTACTTATTCTATTCGCGTAACACCACACATCCCTCTTAGCTCAAAGCCGCTAAAAGCCTCCCCGCGTCCTCTAAATTAAGCAAAGAAAGAATTTAGAAACAAACACAACACCTACTCAGTTTTGTAAATACAAATTTTATATTGTAGGTATGTATTAGCGATATCAGCAAGAAATTTATTGTGCTTAATGTTCCGTGTCATAATTTATTTATAGCAAAGCAAAGAGGCATTTATTTTTTACCAACTACGTTAGATGGTGGGCTATTATCTGAAAGTAATATCATATTTAAGTATTTAGGTGTTCAGGCTACTTTATCTGAATTAAATAATACAAATACCGATGCATCGCTACATTTCGCCAATTATGTTTAAGGCGGGTTGAGCCCGAGCGCAGTAGGCATACAACGCTTACCCCAGCCCCCGCAACGAGTAGCGATACGTAACAAATTACGATGCGTGGGAAACGTGAGCGCCAAGCGCACCGTTCATGAGTTCACGACCTCGCGTAGGTAGTAAGTTGGGTCACATAACAGAGCAATGCAGTAGATCAACTTGAATTGATTAATATAAGTTTATTTTATTTTATTTTTCTATTATGTATTTTTGAAGGTTATAGATAGATTAGGTAGGTATTGATTAACTTGAACCTAATGAATAATAATTAAAAATAAATATAATAATAATAATTTCATTCAAAACGTCTAACGGGTCTCTGCGAATTGGCTTCGGCCCCTTGTACGCCTTCCAAAGGTCCGGGACCCTAAGGACCCGAGAAATGTCATAGACCCTATAGTAATAATAATAAATATATACCTTAGATCCCTCTCCTCAGCCGAAAACTATAGGTATTTGGGTATGTCGGAATCGTTAGGCATCAACGTTGCTGACATGAAGCAATCGTTGAAGGAGCGCTTCTTTGGTCGCCTGAAGAAGGTACTAATTAGTTTTCTTTCAGGCGGAAACAAGGTGCGCGCCTTCAACGGTTGGGTCATGTCATGTCACGATATTACTTTCAGATAATAGCCCACCATCTAACGTAGTTGGTAAAAAATAAATGCCTCTTTGCTTTGCTATAAATAAATTATGACACGGAACATTAAGCACAATAAATTTCTTGCTGATATCGCTAATACATACCTAAAATATAAAATTTGTATTTACAAAACTGAGTAGGTGTTGTGTTTGTTTCTAAATTCTTTCTTTGCTTAATTTAGAGGACGCGGGGAGGCTTTTAGCGGCTTTGTGTCCAAATCTCGTGTGTCGCTAAATAGTGGCAAACCCAAACTCAAAACATTTATTTCAATTAAACCATTTACAGGCACTTTTGAATTGTCAAAGAGTCGGTCAGTTAGTCAGAAAGTTGAAGCTAGTTTCCCATTCCAAAACGTAGAAGAAGAACGGGCAAGAAACTCCAAAGACACTCTTTTTTTAAATATAGATATTACAAAATCCTGGGTACATAAAAAAATAATCAAAAACAATTCAAAATATAATATTAAAAATAAGCTCGGGCAGATAAGAGATGACCAGTCTCAACTGACGGCGCCTGTTCACGAACATGACGCGTGGGTCAGCATCATCCAGCGGTGGTTTAGGGTACTTGGTGAAGCCTACCCGCTCTCCCGGATATGTGCCTACAACAAGCCAAAAGGGATAAATGTAAGGCAATTGCATGCTTCTAAGATTAGAATGCTAAGAGGGATGTGTGGTGTTACGCGAATAGAATAAGTAATATGTATCTTTAAAAGTGGCACCGGTATATGAAAAGTTGTGTGGAAATTGTCATGTTATGGGCATGTGAAGCAGTGGAATGATAAAAATGTAGTGACGTAAATTTTGGGTATGAATGTGGATGCCTCTCATTTTCATGACTGCCTTCACAGCGGCCGTTATGTGGCAGCCACCGCTCTTCTAAGAAACCGTAGCTTAAGGTGCAGTAAGGAGTGAATCTTTACGCATTGCAGGAGGTGAAGCGACAGTCACCATCGCGGTATACAAATATGGTTGAAAATGGCGATGCGTTTGATCTTAGTTGAATCTGGTGTCCGCCAATAAATATGAAAGTTTTTTCGCAGTATTAATTGAATATAAAAAATATACCAATAATTTAAAACATTTTTACATATTTCTTTAGTTAAATTTCCTTTTTTATAGTTACAAAAATATGAGTAGTTGTCGCTCAAAATATTGAGCATTTCGAGACGGAAAAGTTTTTTACTGGTCTTACTTGCGATTTTTTTCAAGATGCTAGATCATTTCTGTAAAATATTTTCGTATTTCTTTTGTTTTATATACTTGACTATACACTGTATTTTATCTGAGCTTGGAATACATAGCAATACGATACGACTAACTGTGCGACAAAAAAGTGGACATTTTACGGTGTCCCTGTCTGGGCAGCGCCTTAAGTTTTCTCATATACACGATGCCGAACTCGCACCGGCGCCGGACCGCAAGATGAAACAATTTCATAATATCTCAAATCTACGCGCTTAAGCTAGGAAGCTTAGGATACGTAATTATCATTACAAAATAGACTGAACTATAAAATATATTAAGATATAAAAGTAGTTTTGCTATGCTGGACTAAATTCCGCAGCGATATCACTAAACTAATACCTATAAATTACAACACAAACCAACCTGATAAACAATATAGTAATGGAGAATTCCGTAACTAGTACATGAATAAAGAATAAAGTTAAAAATAAAAACATAGCAAATAATTTCTTGACTCTTATAAAATTCTCTAATTAGATTACAGCTTTCACTTACAAAATACAGCATACTTAAAAGTGTTTTTCACTCTTGTTACCTAAAACGTCCGTCCAGAGCGGGGATAAAATAACATATCATCCTCTAGTCGATTTTTTTTTTTAAATTTTTGTCTGTAACCAGCGATCCTATAAAAACGAAAAAGTCTTTATTCTTTTTAAAACTATTTTTTTTGCGCAGCTTCGCTCGCGTGGAAATCGGAAATGTACCCATGGAAACTACCGCATACCGGGATAAAAGGGTTGGGCAGAGGTGTCCCTGTAGCAGGTTCACCCACATTTCATCAGTTATGTTTTTTAAGTACCATGTAATAGGGGGCGAGCCTAATGCCATCAACCTGGCACAAAACCAGACTCCGGGCTGCTACTGAGAAATTTCAGATAGAAAAACCCAATAACACTTTACCTAGTTAGTTGATGTTGTAGGCGTGACCTTGCGGAAATCCATTATAAAATGATGATGTGGATATATTTAGTAACCTGTTCCGCTTAGCTATTTCTAAAGAGTCTTAAAAAGACCCTGGAAGAAATCGACACGTGTTTCACCTCTCAACGAGGCATCCTCAGGATGACGATTAACTTGTCGCGAACTCGAACACGGCTTGTTGCCACACCAAGCACCGAGCACAGACTGAGCTTTACCGCCCATCCAACCCACTTTACACACCTGACCTGGGAATCGAACCCAGGAACTCATGCTCAGCAGCAGCGCTTGCGACCACTAGACCAACGAGGCAGACTGAACAAATTGTATAATTTTTTAAATAAAATAAACTATTTAATATTGAATTGGATTATTTTATTTTCTCGCAATCGTAGTGGAAAGTAGAGTGTAACACACGGCGCTAAAAACCCATTATAACTCGGTTTCTATTTGCTCCCTCGCTCAAACTCGGGAGTAAGGGCTCCCACACAAAACTGCGAATTCGCATCGCATTGCAAAAATATGCGAGCTCGGCCTAGGCCGCGCGCACTGCCAGCTCGCAGATTTGCGATGCTAATTCGCAGTTTTGTGTGGGAGTCCTAAAACTACCTCGATAGAATGAGTTATTTTAGCCCCTCGCATAACAATCTACTATTGTTACGTGACAGGCATATCTAATAAATATGCACATTATACCTACCTAGTCACTTTGACATGTGAACTAGGTACTGAAAACTCGATTACTTTACTAGATTTTTATCGCTTAGTTCTGTGCTGTGCTATAATATACAAGTGTAGACGACAATACTACAATAAATCAAAGTATATCTAATTTTATAATTGTAATTAAATACTACCTACTCATGTAATCGTTTCCATTTTCATTGAATAATGTTGATCATTTGGGGTTGGGTTTAGAAACGTTCCGCCTCGCTAGAAAGAATGTGAGGTTATTTGGGGGTTCTATAACACTTTTTTTTTGCAGGAGGCGCGTAAAAAAACGTCTTTATAGTTTCGAGACGTTTGCCATTGCAATTGAAAATATGTCTTCTGTGAGCCTTCTTCCTCTTTCCACCCTTCGAACCAACTCTACATTTCATTTATCAAATATAATATAATCTTATAAGATTTGTCATACCCATAAATGGTGAAAAAAAAGATGTGTATCAGTGGTTACTAACCCTCAACTTTCACTAAGTTTGTTTGAAAAAAAAAAACACATTTTTTATTTCGTTGTTAGGTCTTATTCTTTTATTGCCAGTGTTTGTATTTTTGTCGCAAGCTACAATATGGTAATTATATTTTGTTTTTGTAAAATAAGAATAATGCGTTACAGCCCAGCCAGTATACTTATAGACTATGTTAGAACCCTTATATAAGGAACGACTCTGGTGGAACAATTTCTATGAAAACTTCACGGCAATTGTTCTACCAGTGAAGCGTCGCGCCTGTCTGCGGTAGCCTAGTTCAGCACCAACTGAATGTTTTGAAACAAATCGTCTTAAAGACCTATAATGTACAAATTAGGGTATATTAAACAGCTTCATACTAAAATGCAACGATTTTTTTTATTAACTTTACAATATCAATGATCACAAAAGATATAAATAAATAAGATTATTGTATTAGAACTGCACCGCTAACAAATAATCCTTACCAAAAGCTCCATACAAGACTTGCTAATAGACAAATAACTATCATGTTAACATTTGTACATTAATTTATCAAGAACACAAATCACGCGAATATAAAACAGTTAAAATATCAGCAGCTATCACATCCAGTTTGAATTCAGAACGTTAAATACAGCAATATGGCGGCTATCGGTAAACTGACAGTTCTGGCTTTAGTAGTCTGTTTCGTGTGCCTTATTGAGGCCAAAGGAAGCAAAACTCGTGGACAAATCAAGCCGGCAGCTGGACACCAAGGTGATAAGGGTAATCAGGGTCACATCGTGAAGAGAGACGTTGATGATTACGAGGACGGTGACGACGACTTCAAACGACTTGAGTACAACAGCTTTGACAGGCCTCACAGAATCCGTGTGTTGCCAGGGTTCCTTCACTAAAACTGTTTTTTATTGGTTTAAGGGTTTGTGCAATTAATTTATGTTTAAGTGATTGTTTTTAAGGAAATTATATCTTTGTTTGTAATTAAAAAGCTTATTTAATGACAGTGATTTTCTAAAAATACCTTTAAACGAGCAATTCTTGTATATATGTATATTTATAATCTGAAACTCGGAAACGGCTCCAACGATTTTCATGAAATTTAGTATCGGGGGCGATAAATTGATCTAGCTAGTTATAATTTTTAGAAAACGTCGTTCAAAAAAAAAAAGTCATCCATATATTATTTATTTATGAAGTTTACGCAGGTACTTATTTTTTTAGTTTTTATTCGTTGCAAAAATAGGCAAGTAAAAAGGCACTTATTATTTTATTTATAAAGTTTATTAAAAATTAAAAAAAAAATGTTGGCATACAATAAATCTATTTAAGTAACAGATTACAATAATATGTTCATCAATAATGTTTAAGTAATACATTTAAAATAATACTTCAAAATTAACGAAAATTTAGTGAAAACCTACAACTTAAGTTATAGTAACATTTAAGGTAATAATGATTTCATAATACAAATATATTTTACCTAATATTAAAATACATTCTTTACTACATACTTTTTGGTACACATACATTAATTCACAACATCTTTCCTTGGGGTAATGGAGAAACTATAGAACGTCACCTGCTACGATTCTCCTCAATTTGGTAATTAGTCATTTACAAAAAATGAAGTACCTCGACAAAAAAGAGTTTCAAATAATATCTAACTAAGTAATAGCGACCTTTGAAATACGAATAACTCATTCAAATGAAAGAAAGAAAGATAATTTATTTGTCAACATGCTTTTACATAAACTGACAAATAAACTATCTTTCTTTCTTTCTTTCTTTCTTTCATTTGAATGAGTTGTTCGTAGCAAATACATTTCATTCTAATCGATTTAATCTTATTTATGTTGTACTTTTATATATCTTTCTATGTTCACCAATAGTCTACATAATAATGATCACCACACTGTATAGTGTGGTATATTTTTCTTCTGATGAGTATATACATACTCAAAAAAAATAAGTATATTAGACGATTTCTTATCTATTTGAAAATTACACGTCTTCGGTAAATTTAATCGAATTAGGTACAAGTCATGTCTTAAATTTACGAAAGGAAAACACGCAGACAAATTAATCATTTACTTCTTATTTATACCTAAGCACCTTTGATTCAGCGACGTTATCTTATCATTTATTTGGTTAGTACAATGTTTGATGACTTCTGAACAAGAATACGTAAATGACAAAAAACGGAATGTCAATGCGTAATGTCATGCATTATCGCACAGTGACGGAACGTTGTTTAACCATTTTTAAATAAATCATGACTCGCATAGCGGGCACACGCCATGTTTCAATTCTTTATTTGCATCCATAACGTTGGCAGTAGACCTGAACTCGGTCTACCGCAGTCCACTGCTGGACATAGGCCTCTCCCAGGTTGCGCTGCAACACCTTGTCCTCCGCCTCCTGCATCAAGTCTGTCCCAGCTTTTTAAGGTCGTCGGTCTATCATCTAACAGGGGGGTTCCACACTACGCTTGCCGATACGCGATCTGCAATCCAGGACTGGTCTGCTCCATCGTTCCTTCTACAAACATGGCCAGCCCAGTGCCATTTCAGCATGCTTACTCTGCAAGCTATGTTGGTAACTCCGGTTCTTTTCCGTATAATTTCATTCCTGAATTTATCCTTCAAAGAAACTCCGAGTATAGTCCGCTACATAATGCGCTGAACACTCTTTGAGTATATATGTTATGTGGCTGAGCGACCTTCAGTTTGTGGACCAGCCCGACTATCGGTGTCCACGGGCTGGACTCACTGGTTGAAGACCTAGTCTTCAAACATGCGGGATAGGCGACGAGAAGACTTGACAAAGTCTTCCAAACGCTACCTAACCCAACTGAATCCTTACGACGGCTTCTTTCTCAAGAATGAGTTGTCTACCGAGCCGGAGCTGGCAGAAGACCTATTGCTAACGTTATGGATGCAATTGAAACTGTAAAAAGTCGGAAAAATAAAAGAACTTATTTTTAGTAATCTTCTCGAAAAAAAATAATCCCTCAAGCTGCTAGACCTTTTGTCATGTCATTTACTCAATTCTAATAGCATTGCACGAATGCACGCATAATATGCGAAACCTAGTGCAAGTTTTATTGAACAAAGTATGTTATCAATGAACAGACAAACGAGTCTGAAAATATCCTCAAATCTCGTAGTTGTACATCTATTGTTCAGAAAGCAGCAGCAAAACCTTACAATACGGCCGATGAATCATGGCCGGTCCGAACTTTGCGCATATGGCTGCGCAATAACATTTTTAGGAAGCCTCACTTTTCATGCACAAGGTAATAGTGTGTACCAATGTGACTTCATATGTACTTTCTGAGTTTATCTTGGATATGACTAACATCGGGGAAGAAAAACATCGTGAGGAAACCTGGACTTTATAGTTAATATAAGTATGAAATCACCAACCCATCTAGAGCAAGTATGGTGATCAATGCTCGTGCCTTCTCTGTGTGAGAAGAGGCCTTCGCTCTACAGTGGGTCAATAATAGGCTGGTATTATTATCTTTAGCATATCTCGGGACCCTAGGGTCCCGGACCTTTGGAAGGCATACGAGGGGCCGAAGCCAACTCGCAGAGGCCCATTAGACGTTTTTAATTAAATGAGGCACCAACCGATGATTATCCCTGTCAGCACTATGTAAGTGCATCCATGGACAACCCCCGGATGGTGTAGGACCGGCTCCTCATCCTATCTATTCCATTTCACATGTCTATCTATTCCGTAAAAATCTCACAGTAAAAACTTAGGTGAAGTGAGCTTGAAGTGAGCTGTCATTCCACCTGATGCTAGGTATTGGCACTATTGTCACCTCTCTTCGAGCTCACTTCACCTAAGTTTTCACGGTGAGATTTTTACAGAATAGATGATCTGTTATTATTATTATGAAATGGTGAAATAGGCGAGTGTGTGAGTAAGAGAATATGCGCGAAAGTTCGGAGAGCCTATGTTCAGAGCGGCCATGATTCATCGGCCGTATTGTACCTAAACACTTTTATTAAAACCTTTGGAAGCTCTAAATTAAAATCATCTTGCTACAAACTATGGCACATTCTAATTTAGATATTCAACACTTAACAACTAATGTTTTTGGCACATTTAGAATTCACTTTGTTCTTTGGGATTACGTTTCTTATAATTAATTAATTTGGCATTTTGCCGCAAGCACATTGGCAGGTAAATAGGATTTAGTCAGGCAGATAAAGATTCTAATCATTACAAAAATTGTTTTAAAAACTGGTATTACTACATGTCATAAACTTTTACGCAAAAGTTTTTAAGGGGAATGCGCTAGGGTTGCCCCCGAAATTAAAATTTTCTTATATTTTTTTCAATTTGTAGGTTAGTATCAGGGTGAAAGTTGATTAATATGATTCGCAACCGTAACAAAATCAATAGATTCAGCAATACAACTCCTTATGTTAGAATTGGTCTCACATGTCATGATTACATGAAATAGTCATTCAATAGGGTATTATGAACTTTGAGAGTTGGATTGATGAATTTAATCATTAAGGCGACAATAACCGACTTTTAAGGATTTTATACTGAAGATACCGTCTAAATGAGTAGTGTTAATGATTTGGAAAAAATATATGTTAAATAAGAGCATTTTTTTAAATATTTTAATATGGGTATATTTTGGATTATATTTATATTACATAGTGAAATTATTTTGTAAAGTTAGTTTTAACGCGGATAAAAAAAAACTGAGAATCGCGAAAAATCACTGTCATATATCTGCGTCTTAATTTGCGGGCTACCCTGACGTTTTCGCCTTAACAAACATAAATTAAATAATAACTTAACTTGAAATACATTTTTTTTTGTCATATAATTGAGTCACTCTAACAATTTTCATTTCATTCGTTTTTCTTAAATAATCTCTTAGATTAAATAGCACTTAGGGAATAGGTGTACGTAACACAATTAAGTATAATACATATTTAATTATAAAATGCATAGATATAATAAACTTTCTCATTTTCATCTGAACATAAAATCAATAACATCAGTTAGTAAATGACCGTAATATACATTACAAAAACATTGTTAACATGACAAATATTTTGAACATCTATTAAATCTTGGCATAATCTCATAATGGCGTATTATAGGTAATATAACTATAATAAGGCACGTTTTAATATCTAAATATACATATACAAATCTGTAAGTCACTGTAATGCCATTTGGAGTATATTATCTACGCTAAAGTAGGCTACAGATGTCATTTATTGAATTAAATGCACTAATCATACCCGCGGGGAACGATAAATTCATTGCACAGCACGGCATAGTTTGCTATGTCTGTGTCAGTAAGAGTGAGGCCACACAGACGATGCCGGTGCGTTGCGACGCCTGATCGGTGACGCTGCGTCATCATCATACATACAAATTACAGTGACATGCCACACGGTGCGTTGCAAAGGCGTGGAACGACGCAACGCACGCTCAACGGACGAAGAAACGAAGCGGGGAAGCGGGGGAGGAGGAAGGCATCGGCAACATTCATGTGGCTTCACTCTACTGCCACACGGCCACTGTGGTGTCGCAACGCAATGCCGCTTACTACAGCGTTATAGCTTCTTGGTGTAGGGTGTGTCAGTCAAACAACACTGCGCTAAGCTGTGTGCGATGCCGCTCCGGCGCCACAACGCATCATTCCCCCGATCTGGACCCCTTGTCCGCTGCGTTGTCTCGCCGCATGTTATAACACACCGTGACTGTCACTGTGATTTATATACATGTAAGACAACACAGCGTCATAAATGTGAAATGAAATGAAATGAAATGAAATGAAATGAAATGAAATGAAATGAAATTGTTTATTCTGTAAATAGGATATCAGAATCACTTTTACACGTCATATTAAAAAAAATAAAAATAAGCTAGTTGAGTTCGGCGTTTCCTATCTGACTACTCTGAGAAGAAAGGCCGAAACAAACTCAGAGGTCACAGTCTCTTTTAAAGTCCAGACATAATCTTGGTCAGGCCATATGAGGACCATGTAGATTAGTGTCTGAAATGGTCTTTTGAGGAAAGAACCACACAGATTTGAGTGAACCTGTCCAGTCAGTGCAAGCATTTGTCAGTAATCGTGGAGCTCAACTCAGAACTTAAGGAGCTCAACTCGACGAACAATACCAAAGAAAGGACATTTGGGTAGGCCGCATAAACTACTCAAACTGCCAGACCATAATTAAAACTAACTGAAAAATGAAAATAATAATGATATCCACATAGTCCTCACATTCACAATAATTAAATAAAATAATATAATACTTTACAAAGTAATCATGTCATTTTGAATATAATTTTCAACAATGTCAATGTGTATATAAAACTGGTATATTTTCATGATTTTACAAAATAATTAAAATGTTAAGTTTTATCACAAGGCTTAGCAGAGCGAGCAGTTCAATCCCATGCTTTTTTATCTTCTAAATAATCTGAAATTTTATAATACCCTTTTTTACAAAGTTTAGTTTTAATACAGATTTTAAATCTATTAATGGGTAAGTTTCGAATGTCAATGGGAAGTTTGTTGTAAAAGCGTATACATTGACCCATGAACGAGTTGCCTACTTTGTGGAGACGTGTGCGATGCACAGCAAGATTGTGTTTGTGTTTATTCCTGGTATTGTACGTACCATGTGGCTTCGCTTTTATATGGGACAAGGCCAAGAAAAAGACTATCTAAGTTATGGGAAAAGCAAGCAATTACTATCAAATTCAAATTTACAATTGCCATTCTTTATTCTTCTCAAAATTTACATGAACAGTTTTTGGAATGAAGTTCTTTAACGCGGCTTGCGATAGTAAACTGGCAGAAATCGTCACGTAACGAAAAAGCGTTATGCCCGAAAAAAAAAGTTAATTGTAGGACATTAAATACTGTATTGTAAATTAGTGCACTCAAATCATGATAAAAAAATATTTAAATCTGTAGCCACCCTTATAACTAATTTTTATAAAACGTCATATAAAAATCTTTTGAATAAAACCTTCGAAATATACATTTCATTATCTTTAATAATAGGTAAGTAAGATCATACATTTAAAATAAGTAGCAATAACTTTAATAATCGATGTTAAGTTTAAGTATTGTACACAAATTGTACGAGAGAGAGAGAGCGGTGAAAAGACTGTGGTGCACTGCTTCAGGAACCAGTCCTTCAAAGTTGCGCGGGAGTACAGCGTTTTTAGTTTCAGCAAATTTTATACAGCGCCACCTATGATTCAAATAGGGAACGAAATTGTAGAACCGACGACGCCTTACCCTGCACCACTATTTTCAAGAAACACAGTAGTGTACTATTCAGTATTCCCTGCGGCAGTAGTATCCGAGAGAGCGACATTTCTGGCACAGATGTTGGGGGTGTATCTTGGACTGGTCACTCACATCCAGTCCGTCTGGCTTCTCCAACGGCCTCTGAAAATTTTCAATTGACAATGATGAGCACCGATATCTGAACAGCGGTCAAACCACGATGTAAAATACCAGGTATATACAACATGTCAAAAAAACGAGGATGTTGTTAAGTATCGTACTGAGAGTCTATTTATGTAGGAATATTAAGGAAAATCGAAGAAAAATAAATCGTCTCATTTTTTTGAATGGGGTATTTTACCGGGTCTACAAGTCATAGATTTTTATTATTTTTAGGGAATGTTATTGCAGTATCAGTCTGGGAGCCAAGCGTCGGAATTTCTCCACGAAGTTCCACCGGCAGTCGAGGACGAGTCCCAAATACTTCATCGTCGACTCGACGCCGATGTGAACCCCTCCCGCTGTCACTTGGGAGCCAGACGGTGGCGCGTTCCGAGGACCATGAAAACACATGGCCTCGGAGTTGTGCAGGGCCACCTCGATTCCCAGATGCCGATCCTGTTGACGATTTTCGCAACCCCGCGTATCGCTAGTTCGGCCGCCGCCTGGTGCGACCTCCCCTGCGCCAGGAGCAACGTGTCGTCAGCGTAATCAACGCAATCAAACGCTGACGCTGCTAGGGAGGTCGGCGCGCAGCACCCAGTCATATCCGATGTCCCACAGGAGCGGCCCCAGGAGCGATCCCTGTGGGACACCGCACGACGGCCCTGTCCGTCAAATAGGCCTCGACCACACGACAGAGGCAGGTATCCGGTGGTTATTGCAGATATAACATCAAATAATTATGGTGAATACTAGTAAAATATTTTAAGGACTCTGAGCTGTTCTGTATGAAAATCTATCATATCATTGATGATCAACTTGCAAAACAATCAGCGTCCCTGACTGTAAGAAAAGAAAAAAAGGAAAGAAAGAAAATACGTTTATTTGCGGTGCATACATTATCGTCACTTCACCTAGCCAGCCTGAAGGCTCGACCTTCTATTTGCGGTGTCCTCTCAAGAGCACCTATTATGGGCGGCTCCCCATTGCCACTTCTGGAGGCTGAAGTGGCAATGGGGAGCCGTCCTACCACCGATTCACAGTATAATTTTAATTTCATTACTTCAGTCTGGGAAAGAGATGGAGCTATACGGGACGTGTAACCACTGAAGTAATCCAGACTCCAGTTTACTTTTTCTGTGGGCTACCTATGTTGACTAAATTAGTACAATAGATAGTAGTAGTTTGACAAGACTAAAAACTAATTAATATTACAACTTACTTGTTTATGCGGGAAGACATTGATTCGGCACTTGATGCACTCCTGGCCGTTGTTGGCCCAAGAGTTGCCACTCATCCATTTACGTTTACACTTGGGGCACTTGTACTCGCCAAAACACCTCTTCTTGCCCTGGTACGGAGTTAGTCCTTCGCCCTTGGGACGAGCCTGAAAAAAGACATTAATATTATTGCCAGGCTAGCTGTTGATCTGGCTGAATTCTGGTCAAAAGTCAAAACTCGGGTACACAACAGCAACGATAGCCTAGTGGTATGACCGTCGGACTGCCAAGTCATAGGTCTCGAGTTCGAACCCAAGGCACCTTTGAATTTTCGGATTCATGTGCGTATTGTATAATTATCACTTGCTTCAAAAACTGTGAAGGAAAACACCGTGAGTAAATCGGCATGCCTGAGAGATATTTCTCGAAGGCATGCGAAGCCATGGTCGGTATGAACAAAAGGGGTCAAAACTCGTATAATTTGGAATCATCTTTACGGCGAAGAAGGATATTATTGAAACCTTTTGTTATCGCACTCCAAGGCCAAGGCCTCAAGTTCCTCTTTTCAATGTTCTCGGTCTTCTAGGATTTTTGAGTACTCTACTAAAACTATTATGTAAAGAGGTAAAATGAGTTATTTTTTTTTTTTGTTTATTTCATATATTTTAAAATGGAGGCGAGCCTATTGCTATCAACCGGATACAAATACAGACTCCGGGTTGCTACTGAGTTTCTGTTGGAAAAACCCATGAACACTTTGCCTGACCTGGGAATTGAAAACAGAACCACTGCTCAGCAGCAGAGCTTGCGATTACTAGACGAACAATTCATTCAATAAAATAAAAACGACAATAACCTCGCCTCCTATACATCAAGGAAACAACACATACCCGCAATAATTTACAGGGGTATGCGTCTCAGGCTGCGTTCCGAATTACGCTGTAATCGATTTGAGCGTGCTAACACCCGTACCGAATTAGCGTGCGTGCGATAACGACATTCTGTGAATCGTCATAGATGACGTCATGACATGCGCCATCTTGCGATAGCGCCGACCATGCCCTAGATTAATATCAACGTGAGCGCTGTCAAAAATGACAGCTGTGTTGTTTTTTTCGAGTCGCATCTTATCTACCCACGTAGTACCACTTCATTTTAGAAATTGTGCTTCTGGCTACTGTCGCCACCTAACCAAAGAAGAAGAAGAAATTTGTGGTATAGTACCGAGTTAGCGTTATCGCGATAACGATGTTCCGTGAATCGTCATAGATGACGTCATGAGATGCGCCATCTTGCGATAACACTAACCATGTCCTAAATTAATATCAGCGTGAGCGCTGGCAAAAATGACAATTGTGCTGTTTTGTTTTGAGTTGCATCATAACTTTAAACTAACGTGACATTTTCGTAATTGTGCTTCTGGCTACAGCCGCTACCTAACCAAAGAAGAAGACGAAATTTGTGGTGTATACTCCAAGGTAATATTGTAATCAACCATCTTGTGCAAGTTTTGGGGTTATGTTATAAGTTTTGACGTTGAGCGACCACTGTGAGCAGTGTGAGCGCGTTCACAAGCGTTCCGAATTATTGACAGCTCTGAGCTGTCATAATCGTGATTATTTGTGATATCTAAATAGGAACGCGAAATATCGATGTGAGCGCTGTGAGCGATTTAGGTGTAACGTGGAATGCGGCCTAAATCGGAACGCAAATTAGTTATGTCAGCGCTGTAAGCGTTAATGTTCTAATTCGGAAAGCGGCATCAGTTAACCCCTAGCGTGATGTTATGAACATAATTCTAAATTAACGCTCATAAATTAAACTTACATCTAACACTAGAGGTCACAAAAGCTCAAGTAGATTAAAATAATTACATTGTATGTATGTAGGTCTACCCATCTATACATATTTACAAAGAACTCTTACATATGTATAGTTTATCTATTTCTAAGAATTACTGATACATCACATTTGTTTCCTGATGTAGCAATCTTGCTCAATGTTAGATATGTATAGAGGCATAGCTATTTGTATTGATGATGTCATTATATTGTTAACCGACTTCCAAAAGGAGGAGGTTCTCAATTCAACTGTATGTTTTTTTTTTAAATATTTGTAACGCGATTACTCCGCCAATTATGAATTGATTTTGATGATTATTTTTTGTTTGGTAGGTCATACTTCAGAGGTGATCCCATTTAAATTTTATTAACTTTGCTTCGGTAGTTTTTGAGTTTGCTTCAATAATACTTATTTTTTTCCCACTTAATCTGTGGATGATATGATAAGTTCCTGTCACTGTTATTTACATAGCAGGTACTGGTATTCGAATTTGTGTGGAGTAGGTTTTACATTGCAAGGGGGTGAGATTTGTCTGCAGCTGACTGTACCACAACTAATAAGTGAATAATAAAAACTTTTTATACAAAAGAAAAAAACACTACAAAGTGTAAAATAACTTTAATTTCGGAAGTCGGTGGTAAAAAACTAACACTCAAAACCAAAGACACCGACTTCCGAAATTATTATTTTTCTAGTTCAAGGACACCTTTAGCCAAAATTACAACGAATGCCCGGTACCTACACAGAGTATACCAGAAAGGTGTGGTCAAATTTCAGTTTGTGGTACAGAACATCTAACTGAACAACTTTCTTCATGGAACCAACATTGTAATAGAGAAAAAATTATCAGTCGGCAGGTACTGAAGTTGTGTATGGTACAGAAAGTTGTTCTGTGAAAGTTGTACAGTTTGATGGTCTGTACCACAACTTTCTGATACATGCTGTATAGAAAACGAGTCGTTTTCTTTACCTATTTTCGTTAAAAAAAAAATACCGAATACGTACAATATTTTTATAGTCTGAAAATGCAGTAAAAGTAGTAAAAGACGAGTTATCTACTGGGGATACAAGAACTAGGAACATCGTTTTTAAAGCAAACATTTGGCTTTTTGTTTGTGACGTTATAAAAAAATCAAGCAGGTTCCGAAAACAAAAATGTAAACGTTCCTTCCACTTCGAGTGTGAACTGTGTTTATCGCCCATTCGTCAGTTCAAAGCTCCACAGAGCTAGCATTGTAATATAAAACCGATAGAGAGCACAACACTTGTATTTTGAACACGAGCACGAGTGCAGCGTGAGTTACTGCCGAACATGAACGTTCCTAGAATTAGGGGCCACTGAATACAGCCATTGTTTTCGTTCAAACATTGTTCCGAATACTGGGATAAAAGAATACTCAAAAAGTGATCAAAAAGTGATCAAATGAGCATGTGATAAAACTGACTCTCAGTTACTTTTTTATTTTTTATTTAACGGTCTTTTTTTAAACTACAGTAGAGCATCGATTATCCGAACGTTGAGCGTCGCTCAACCGAAAGCTAGTAGTGGGAAGGCTTGGACTTTTTAAAGCTTTATTTCGTACCTTTTTAACCGACTTCCAAAAAGAAGGAGGTTATATTTAATTATGTTCGTAGCGTATACATGTAAGTTTTTTTTTTCATGTATGGCCACCGATTTTTCCGTCAATTGTGGACCGATTTTGAAAATTCTTTTTTGTTTGAAAGGGTATGCTCTTGAGGTGGTCCCATATAAATTTTATTAACTTTGCTTGAATAGTTTTTGAGTTAGCTTCAATAATACGTATTTTACTTAATATGTGGATGATATGATAAGTTCCTGTCACTGTTATTTACCCAGCCCGTCCCATCTTTGATGTCCTCCCTCCGGTGACGCCCTTCTCGTACCCCACAGGGGGTGCCCTTAGCGAGCGTTCACCTAGCTTTTTAGCTTAGTTTTGTCTGCCCCTGGCTTTGAGTGTAACAGCTTAAGGCAACCACAGGATTGACCGGTTAAGTAGTCATGACCTCAGAGGTCAGCTACGAGATGACCAACAGAAAAAAAAAAAAAAAAAACTGTTATTTACATAGCAGGTAGTGGTATTCGAATTTGTTTGGGATAGGTACTACCACAGAACCACCATCTTTATATGTTCTGTGGGTACTACAACTAAAAAGTGAAAAACAAAAAGATTTTACAGTAAAAAAAAAAAAAAAAACACTACGAACTGTAAAATAAGTATAACTATGTTTACATACTTGTTTTTTTTTTTTTATAACAAGTTTTTCGTGTATAATGTATATATTGCATACATTTCAATTTTTCGTTTACTAGATTACTTCATACTATTGTAATTAATAAGAAAGATTCTTATCAGATGGCATAATTATAATTATGATTTTATTGGACCACGTTTTCATAACGTGGTGGTGGTGCTTTTTCGAGCCCTATGTATATTTGAAAATGTGTGTTTTTTCGGTTCTAAAATTGATTTGTACTGTCTAGAAAACGAATAGGTATAATCGGATATTATCTTTAAATGAACAGTTGTTGTTCATTCATCAATTTTATCTGCAAAACGTTTGCCTCCAATGAACCACGTTGATCCCACGTTTCATAAATATGAAAACCGTTCAATAATTTTTCTATAGAAGTAAAATCGTAAAAATAAATCGTGTGAATGATTGGCAATTTGCCCAGAGACATCAGACGATACTTTTTATTCGAAAATACCGATAACGAGACGAATTAATTGATACCTACTTATTTAAAGTGAAATTAAAATATTTTTGGGGATTTTTTACTTTTAGGGTGACGTGAAATTTATCTATTTACAGGAAACGTATGCCAATTATATCGTTTCTTGTTTCTTTTAGAAATACGATGAAAATTATAGACTATGGGTGTGGCTATGTTAATTTCTTTTTAATAATTTTCCAGCCTACATTGCCTTACGATCCAACCGAGATAACAATATTTAATCAATTTTACGTTTAAGCTAAACAAAATGATTGGTTAGCTAATTGACTTTTAACTGAATTACTGTTCTCAAATTAATTCGTATTACCTAGTTATTGGGTAGTGGAGGTCAGATAGGCAGTCGCTCCATGTCCGTATTCAGCTGCATCCGGTAAGACTGGAAGCCGACCGCAACATAGTTAGGAAAAGACTAGGCAGATTGATTGAACAGTCAATCAATCTGCCTAGTCTCAAATTCAAATATCAATAAGTTATTCTCAGACAATGGCTAATTTGATGGCAAATGTCTTCGTATGTCTACCATCATTCCCTCTGCCCTTAGATAACGTGACCATAGGTCTCGTTTTGAACGGGACCGTCCCTTTTTTCGGTTCTTCGTCCCGGTGTCCCCGAAAAGAACCTGGATACGCAAAATTGTCCCGTTTTCAGACACGGTCGTTGGGTGGAAGTTTTGAAACACTTTCTCACCAACAACCTTAACCATTAACCATAAAAACTTTTGTATTTTAGGTCTGCCAATGCACCAATAGAAAGAGTCTTTAATTAATAAAATGTGGTCGTATGAAAAAACTCAGACCTTCAGGTTCCTGTCCATGGCGATATTAATAAGTAAGGTGAATATTAAAAAAAACGTGCCAAGAATTTTATTCTTACTTAAACCAAAAATTTGTTCTGAAGACAAATATCAAAATGACTGAAATTTTTTCTTGCTTATATGAGCGTTTATATTCTGAAAGTGGGCAATGTCGCAAATAGATGTCAAATATTTCGCTGTTTTGATTAATTTGGCAATATTACTGTATGGAAATATGAAATGTGGCTAATTGCAATTATAACACAGAATTTAATGTTGTTACCGCTTTAGGTGTAAAAAAGGCATTTGGAAAGTTCCCAATACTTTTTTGACATCAAAAAAAAAAAAAAAAACGGTTTTACTATATTAAATATTGCATTAAATAATCAATGTTTTAGTTCACTAGTTAGCCACATTTTATATTTGCATACAGTAAAATTGTCAATTAATCAAAACAGGTAAACATTTGACAGCTATTTGCGATGTTGCCAACTTTCAGGAGAAGCGTTCTTAACTTTTCAGTAATAAATAAATTTGATTTAAAAAAAGAAAGAATTTATTTTTTATTTTTATTGAGAGCCTAGGCTGGTATTCTCTACATTGAGTTTTCTTTATGAATCGGCCCTACTAATTGAGATAAACAAACCGATGTCCAGGTTTGAGTCAAAAGTAAATAAATGGTCGCGTTACTCTAAGATATCCCAATTTATTTGGGGTTGGCGCAACATCTCTTTTTAACCGACTTCAAAAAAAGGAGGAGGTTCTCAGTTCGTTAGAATATATACATGCTGGCAGGGACATCGACGCGAAAACTGTTACCGTGGATTCAGTACATGATTCTGAACTATCCACTATACTATTGATGAACTGCCTCGTTAGTTTAGTGGTTGCAAAGCGCTACTGCTGAGTATGAGGTCCTGGGTTCGATTCCCGGGTCGGGCAAGGTGTTATTGGGTTTTTCCATCTGGAATTTCTCAGTAGCAGCCCGGAGTCTGGATTTGTGCCCGGTTGATGGCAATAGGCTCGCCCCATATTACATGGGACTTAAACATAACTGGCGAAATGTGGGTGTACACTTCTGCCTGGGTTAGGCAGAAGTGTACCTTCGAGGAATACAGACGTGATGTTATGTTATGAGTGTTATGTTATTCTGAACCCTCCTGCGTTGAAATTTATCGTCGGTATTTTTTTTAAACAGCTGTTCCATACACTTTGACCGCGTAAGTATTGCACTTTTTTATGAAACAGCAGATTTTTTTGTATATATATATTTTTTTTTACGATATTTCTCTATTAGTCGTCATTTCGTATTGTGGTATAGTAATTTTATTCCAGGTGCATCGTCTTTACATATAAGTATCTAATTAACTAATGTACCCATACAAAATATTGTGAAACATTTTAAAACATTAACGGTGGAGTTTCTTGCCCGTTCTTCTCCATACGAAAACTACCTTTTGGAAGGGGCGACTAGAATCAATTCTATTTTTTTTTGTAAGTTTTGACGTTCATAAGTGCCTTATATATAAGGGCTTATTTGAACTTGACTTTGACTTTGACTACACAACTTTCCAGTCACCGGTGACGGTTTCAGACTTCTTCAATAATATCTGTCGTGTGTGTCGATCACCTAAACATTTAACTTTCTTGACTATGTGCAAATTTCTGCGCATGACAAGTTTATAAATTTCGCATAATACGGATCCCTGTAATCAAAGTGGGCAGGACACTTGACTACACGTGGTGGCAGGTGAGTAGAGCCCGTTCTAAATGATTTCCAACAGATGGTAGGAGTGTTGGCAGACCAACAGCCAGATGGGTGGATGACATTGTGAAGATCGCGGGTAAGATCTGGTTGAGACTCGCACAGACCAGGGAAGCATGCCACAAAAAGGAGGAGGAATTATACTCTTAGTCTTACCTGTGGACAATCTCCAATATAATGTCCTTTCTTGAAGCATAGATGACACATATACGCTGGTGGGGGTGGCCGTGGTGGTCTTCGCAGAGACAAGGCAACCAGCTGTTCAGCCAACGAATTGGTATCGTCAGCTGGTGGCGCAGCAGGCCCTGAAGCCGCGGTCGGCAGCGGACCCCATACTGAACCTGGCACCCACTGGAAATTGACACAATGTTTTATTAGATTAATATAAGGCAGAGTTTTCATTTCGTAGGCATAATTAAAAACGAAATATTCAAACATGTACATTATATAAGTACATTATATTTTTTCAGCATGAACGTTTCGCAACAGCAAGATAGTCATTGGTCTTTCGAGCTAAGCCCACAACGAAGACGGACAGCACTAAGTTCTAATGCTAAAAGCATTTACATTATTATTTTCATTTTATTGCATTATTGTTGCTCGACCATAAACAATTTTGGTCTTTAGAGCCGCAGAAGCGAACCAGCTAAATCTAGATCAAAATGAAGAGTTGAATCAAGTGTTTTATAAGGTTTAATTTTACCTTGCCTAAACCAAGAAGAAGAAGAAGAAAATAATGATGAGGGAATTATTAGGTGTTAAACCACTGCGATGAGTTTGTCCATCGGTTTTCACAGAAACTTTATTCACTTGTTGCCAAAAACAAACGATAAAAACTAACCAATGAAGCTTCTCGCCACGCCATTTATTAAGGAAATCTGAACTAACCATCAAGTCATTACAGTACGCCATTGAGCTACCACGACATTCCTAGACGTCCTTAATCACGACCAATATGCGGTAACGATTAGAGAAATGAAATTGCAGTAAATAATGACCGGCGCGCAGCGATTGGTCGGCGAGGGCGCGCTCGCGCATCTGTTCAACGAATTATTGAGCCCGCGCACTCGTTCCAATTTCGAACGTGCGTTGACGCTCTGAATCACGCGCGGACACAAATGGGCTAAATGTTAATGCGTGTTTTTTTAACGTTCATTATTGATTTGTTAGACAGTCAGAAAGGGGACTTTGATAAAGAGTCTTGTTCGTCTTGCAAATCCAAACGTTATGTCACACAGTTTGAACTGTTTCAAGACGGTTGAAAAACTCTGTGTTAATATTATATGTGATAATTAATTATCCGTATCCATTTATAACAAATCCAGAATATAGAATTCAATTGCGGAGTAATCATGATTGCTGCTGCCCAAGGATGTACTGGATCTTTAAGGACACAAACAGTTGACTATCTGGTATCCAGACAAGCGATTGCCTGGTTTATTAACGCAGATAAGTAAGGATATCGACTACCTACTTTATATCAAAGTCAAAAGTCATTTATTTAAACTAGGCTAAGAATCAGCACTTTTCGAAAAATTACATAAAGCAATTCCCCGAAACGCCCGCCCTTCACCACTTCCTAGTGCTAGCCTGCCTACCTACCCTACCAACCTACCAACCTACCAATCTACCTACCTACTTATATACCTACCTAAAACTTTGTCCTGAGAATAAGCCTACGTTCGCACGGACGTAATAAAATCGCGGCGGGATTTTATCGTGCACTGGATTTTCAACTCTCAGCACTAAGCAGAGCGTTTAAAATCCAGTGTAGGAAAAAAAAATCGCCGCGATATTATTATATCCGTGCGAACGTCGGCTTACGAAAAAAAAGAATTAGCGAAATCGGTTCAGCCGTTCATGCGTGATGCCGTGACCAAGGGAAATAGGGATTTATATATATATATATTCATAGATTATTTGCTCATCGCAAAACTAACTCCTAATAATTGCGACATGATTGCGACCGCCATCTGACGATTGAGTTGATCACATTGCAAACACTTAATAGACGGAAACATTTGTCTTAATCAGAGCAAATAATATGAGAAGCGCAAACACACGAGAGCATTATTTTCGTCTGATAATAAAATATCATCCTTCCTCCTTGTTTGACGTTCATAAGCTCAACTACTTAATAAATTATGAAGTTCTTATTTAGATTATGTTATCTCGATTTTGGGTTTTCCATTTATATTTATAAATAACTACGATGAAACAATTAAACATTTGGTAGATAACATTTGCATAAAACTATTCCATTCATATCCTTGTTTCCAAATTAATGTTATTTCCATTTAAAGAAATATCAACTTTATGACAGTGATTAATTTGATTTCAGAATTACCAAATGTAAATGTCGTCAAAAAATTTGAAATTGTTGCGCAAACAGAATTTCTAAAAACACACATACTTATTTGTTTACAGGTTACTCTTGTGATTCGGACTGGTGTCCAAGAATCTATGAGGGTACGCAAAGATGCACCTGATATCTTAATTTTGATAATAGGTATTTTAACAATTCTTCATATATGGAGAACTACACTGCACTGTTTATTTTATTTTATCTTACTACCTGCCTATGTAATAAACAAATCACTGTACCTCACTTGATTTCCGTACGTCTTTTCTTCTTCTTTTTTTTTTTTCGGGTGACCACTGAAAATCAGCGCTGTGCTGTGGGCTCCCCATAGCACTGCATCATGCTCAGTGGAAGCCTTCTTGTCACAGTCATGTCGTGCAGCTGCCGACTAATTTCTGTTTTATGCTCGTGATTTATTATGTACTTTTTGTTGTTTTCATTTACTCTTGTCTTTGATGTATGGACGTGTCTCTGTGACAAATAAACCTATTTTTCTTTCTTTCTTTCTAACTAGTGTTCGGTCTGCCACCACTGAAGTACTTTTGACGCGGCGCTAGTGTCTATGTCATTGCATCAAATTGCATTATAAAAATTTAGTTCCACAATTCTGCCGCGCTAATTAGAAGTGCAGTAAGGAGGTTATTCGTAGTTTCGAGTAAATGGCGCCTAAAGTTTTTTGCTCTTTACGAGGATTCCGTATCTATAAGGAACTCAATTTTACTAAATTCCCTTCCTTACTGCGTTTCTAATTAGCTCGGCAGAATTTTCCGCTGGACTTCAGTGGTGGCGCGGACTCTACAGTATATTCTTGGCAGCTGTCACATCCATACTTTTTTTTTTTTTTTTTTTTTTTTTTTTTTTTTTTTCTTTTTTTTCTGTAGGGCATCTCGTAGCTGACCTCTGAGGTCATGACTACTTAACCGGTCAATCCTGTGGTTGCCTTAAGCTGCTACACTCAAAGCCTCCAGCCAGGGGCATACAAAACTAAGCTAAAAAGCTAGGTGAACGCTCGCTAAGGGCACCCCCTGTGGGGTACGAGCCTCGGCTTAGGGCGTCACCGGAGGGAGGACATCAAAGATGGGACGGGCTGGGTCACATCCATACAACAGTAACTTCAGACATACTTCAAAGTTATGGTTGGTTTTGAAGTTCACTAAATATTTTATTCATACGAGCAGTACATAAGCACCTAGAATCGCTTTCAAAGCGTTTCGTATTTTTATAACCATTTTCAGCAGAACTGACATAAACTTTATGGTTGACTATTTCAGTCCGCTAAAATTTAGAATTTTCTATGATCATTATCGCTGATTTAATGTGTAATGTACAAGTCGTGCCATTAAAGATGAGATTTGACGCACCACGTGGTTTGACTTGCGCAGTAGACGATTTATGGGTCTCTTTAGCGGTATGAGGTCCCCGCTGGGGCGTCATCGGGGCGGGGGAAAGAGCGGCGGGAGGCGCGGTCAAGTCTCAACTTTAATGGCACGACCTGTAATGTAGGTACATTAAATCATTCTCAATCATTTCAATCATTCTATTCATTCGATTGTCCACAGACTACATAGAGATACTAGAGTACCTACGCGCTCCCATTGAAGTGCGGCGGAAAATTGTCGAACTAGAGTCCGCGCCACCACTCTAGTCCGATAGACGCGGCGCTGGTGTCTATGCTATTGCATCAAATTGCATTAAAAAGTATGTAGTTCCACAACTTTTCCGCCAGACTCAGTGGTGACTCTAGCGCCGCGTCTATCACACGGCGATGCGAACTCTATGTCGATTTATTGTTGATGTCATCTGTTGCAAAGCTGTTTTGACTCAACAGTCAACAATCAATCAATATCAACTGAAGCTTTCGTTTTAGTGTTACAGCATAATTAACATCATACTCCGCATGCCTCGTTCGTTGACTTAGATTCTAATACCGATAGCAATTTTACAGTACGTTGATTCGACTACCAAATGCCAGATTTAGCGGACTATGGCACTATCAAAGCGGCCATTTTACTTAGTATATAAACCGTGGATAAAAATACAGATATAATAAGCACGTTTGTTTATAAAATGGCAGCTATTAATACTAGGGAAGCAGTGGGCGGAGACATTTTTGGAGATTATGTTCCGTTTTCGTTGCAATTTGTCCGATACCGATTGAAATAAATCTATGGAATGTCTTGATGTTGGCTTATTTTAGTTATAATCTTACTAATGTATCAGTTGTGATGTGAGAAAAAGTATGTTCTTTACTAAGTAGACATACTTTACAGTAGGTACGATAGTTGTGTTTTTTGGTTGGATTCGGCTGTCAGCAAGCACTCAAGGGTATATTATTAACAATCGGGTCATAAAGAAAAAAGAAAGAAAATTGTACAGGTCGTGCCATTAAAGTTGAGACTTGACCGCGCCTCCCGCCGCTCTTTCCCCCGCCCCGATGACGCCCCAGCGGGGACCTCATACCGCTAAAGAGACCCATAAATCGTCTACTGCGCAAGTCAAACCACGTGGTGCGTCAAGTCTCATCTTTAATGGCACGACTTGTATATTTGCTAAAGAATACGTCAAGTAAAGAAGTCATAGTTTGGTGCAAAATAAAAAAGTTTATCATAGGGATGCCTATGATGCTGAAAATCGTTTATTGTAAAATCGTGTATAGCTAAAAATCTTTTTTTGTCCGTCAGGTAAATTATTAAAAAATATTGGACACGTATTTTTTCTTTTTTTACGTAATCAAAAGATTACGGCAATACATCGAATTAAAATGTGGCATGACGTCACGCACGCCGATGTAGATCTAGATTATATACTTAGTTGTGACGTAGCGAGCCGCCACTCCCTAACTTTAAGGCGTTTTAACTAAGTATTTTTTTATTAATATGATAAAGCAAAAAATACGTGTGTAATATTTTTTTATTATCTGTCTGATGGACTAAATAGAATTTCTTTTTTTTACCCAGGCATGATCATGATCCCTATTATCAGATTCAGCTACATTATACGTTATGATAGAAGAACTTACACGTGTGTGCATAATAAACACCATCGTTTTATTATCTACATTCATGTCTCTATCTACAGTTTCCTTAGTCTATTACTGTCCAAAATAATTTAAACTTCGCTTATCAGTCCCGCGGTCTCATCTAAAAGCGCTTCATAATAGCGTCATTTGTTTCGTGTTACTGTATACAGCTAAGATTGTCGGTGACTCTGTGAGTGTCCAGTTGCTTTTACGATGACATCCTGTGGTCCCGTGGACCGCTTTGATCATCTTGATATCTCTCTTGTAAGACTGATTGTAAACACTATTTGTATCGTCCATTTAGTCTAGAGACTAATAAGTGTTGGGTTGTTGCTGTTTTAAAAAAAAAAAACTGAAGTTCTGTGGACTGTGACATACCTATACTTACACAGTTTTATATCTCTGCTATAGTCACACATCCGTTGCACTACATAAAAAAAAACTGACATGCCTGAGAGATATTTTTCAATGGCATGTGAAGCCAATTCAGAGCCCCATGGACGACATAAAAACTTTGACACCAAGTTAGTCACTAACTACACGAAAAAGAAGAAGTATTTCGTCTTTAAAACCAAAATAAATGCATCTACCTTTCGGAGTACGATGACCAACAACAAATGATCAATCTCTCAATCAAACCTACTTAAACATACATAGCATCACGCCTTGTTTTCCCGAAGGCATGGACAGAGGTGTAAATACATTTAGCCAGCTATATTTAAGCGACCCAATAGGGAATATGCTTGTGTAAAAAAAGCAATTATATTTAGTCCGTCAGTTAGATAATAAAAAAATATTAGATACGTATTTTTTGCTTTATCGTAATAAAAAAATACTTAGATAAAACGCATTATAGTTCGGTACTGAAGGTCGTTACGTCACAAGTAATTTTAAAATTGACATACTCGTGACGTCATGGCACATTTTAACTCAGTGTATCGCCGTAATCTTTTGATTACGTAAATAAAGAAAAAATACGAGTCCAATATTTTGTAATATACAATCTGACGGATATTTATAAAAAAAAAATTGAGTCATTATCCCTATTGCCATCAACCGGGCACAAATTTGAACTCCGGGCTGTTACTGAGAAGTTTTTCATAGAAAAACTCAATAACACTTTGCCCGACCTGAGAATTGAACCCAAGATCTCATGCTCAGCAGTAGCGCTTGCGACTACTAGACCTACGAGGTAGTCAAAGCATTTCCGAAGAAAAGGACCAGAAAACAATAATATTATAATTTAAGTCGAACGTTTCCGTCGTTACCAGAGTTACATTCACGCGCATTCCCGGACACAATAATATAGGTAGGGTGCATGATACCGGCTCACCATAACTCTATAATTAGACCACGGCTACCTGTCTGGTTTCCATCAGGCGTTTGTCAGCCAAACACTTTTGGACGCACATTTTCCGTTTACCGAGACACTGTTTTGAAGATAGCCTCTGGGGACATTTTAGTGTTGTCCCAGTCTTAATTTATGGGGGAGAATGAAACCAGAAGATCCTAAGTACTGTAAAGGTTACATGCAAAAGGTGACCTTATATCGTATAGGCTGATAGATAAACAACTTTGGTTGCATTCGATCATTCAAGCGAATTTGAAATTAATTTTAAGTAAAAATAACCGGTCAATAGGGAGTCGGATTCGCGCACCGAGAGTTCCGTATCATTTTAAATTTTCATCGGCGAGGCCTATATTTGTCAGAGAATTTTAACACTGCACACTGCGATGTAAATATTGCAGTTTTAGGTCAGCGCCATCTCTTGACCGATAGTAGAACTAATATATTTTTCGTTGAACATTTCAGAAAAAAGTGTGCTATTAAGAGGCATCGTTTTATTTTTCCTGTAATCTTTACATAAACTTCTAGCACATTACAATAATATCAGATTTTTCTCTGCATAGAGAAAATTCTGATATTATTTACTTCAGAGATAAGGGGGAGGGGAACGGTATTATTTTTACATTTTTAGTCATAAGTCATTCAGTCCCCGTTGCAAAAAAAAAACAATTTTATTTCTTTCTTATTTGTTAAATAGTTGGGCAAACGTTATCCAAAATTATTCCAAATTTCAAGTTGATAGCATTAGTAGTTCTTGAGATATCCAGCTGTGACAGACAGACAGGCTGAGTCGCACCTAATTAATACATTTTTGTTTATGGAAAAACGACAGTTTTAACATAGACGCGTAGAAGAGTGCACTTGCTCAATAATATTTGAGATAAGATGACAAATATAATATAAATTTATCATAGCTATTATTCTACGCCCCCACATAATCTCTACAGCGAATGCTCTTCAAGTGCTACAGTACACAGGTACAAGTCGTGCCATTAAAGTTGAGACTTGACGCAAAACGTGGTTTGTCCGTTTGACTTGCGCAGGAGACGATTATGGGTCTCATTAGCGGTATGAGGTCCCCGCCGGGGCGTCATCGGGGCGACAGAAAGAGCGGCGGGAGGCACGGTCAAGTCTCAACTTTAATGGCACAACTTGTACCCCATGGGTAGACAGAGAGATCCATGGGGTACAGGTGTGATGCTAAGTGTTGATTTTTTTTAACATTGAACTTTTTTTTTGTGATTTGTATGCCATCTGTTTTTAAATAAATATGGTGATAAATACCAAATTATGTACCGTTGTATATGATTAGGTACCTGATTATACGTTGTACATTATATTCCACGATATTCCATTTACGCACTTTTTCTACCCATATTTGAAAATAAATTTGGGTTTTCTCAGGATAGATGTAACGTCGCCGCTGAAAAAGTTGTCTTTATGATAGTTAGATAAGACAGAACGGTTAGATTAGCTCTTATCTGGAAAATTACATAAATGGAAAAGAATACTATATAATCTAAGTTATTAATAGTCTTATATGTGTTTCTATATTATTAAGACTTCTCTATAATTCTTCTCAAAAGACCATTTCAGACACCAATCTACATGGTCTTCACATGATCTGACTAAGATTTTAGAAGAGCTTTGACCTTTGAGTTTGTTTCGGCCTTTCTTCTCGGAGTAGTCAGATGGGAAACGCCGACCTCATCTAGTTTTTAGGGTTCCGTAATAAACAAGGAACCCTTATAGTTTCGCCATGTCCGTCTGTCTGTCGGTCTGTAATTTGGCATGGGTATACATATTAATCACACCGACAAAGTGGTAAAAGAAACATGAATTTTTTTTGGGGTAGCTCCGCTTCATGTAGTGGGGATGTTTTTTTTCTCGTCTATCCCATAGTGTGGGGTGTCGTTGGAAAGGTTGTTCAAAAATATTTATGGGGTTGAGTTTGTGAAAACCATTTTTGGATTCAGGGATCCGTTTACGAAATATTAAGCGTTAAAGTGCAAATTTTTGTTAGAGTCATATGTCCCCCCTTACCAGCTAAATGGTTGGTTTTGGATATGTCAAAAAAAATCACGGCAGTAGTATATATAACGAAATCAAAAGGAAAACTATCACAGCTAAGTAGGCTTTACAATTTAACGAGTAACTATTGACCAACTTACATTTGCTGTTGCAAAAACATATTCTCCCATACATTCCGTATGGGACAACTTATTTTTCAACTACAAATTTAAGTTTGTTTTTGGGATAAATTAATCCCAACTACGGAACCGTTCATTTTGCGTGGTCCGACGGGCACTTGGCCGGTTTTATTAAAATATGATTGACGTGTAAAAGTTGTTGAACAAACCTAGTAGTTACAGAAAATAAAATCATTTCATTTGATTAATAAAATATGATGAGATGTAATGTTTCTTTAACATGAAATAATTCGTACCTTATTTCTAGGGCTGGCAGACTAAAAAACATAAGTCCAGAAGTTAAACTTTTCAGGAACAACTAAAAACTGTATAAAAAAAATAGCGTTAAACTATAAATTCAACTTTATTGGAATATTGAGATGTTTTTAATTAATACTAACATGCACGTAAATATAATTTGATAAAAATATAATAAAAAGCGATTTTAGTGACTTATGTTAGAAAGAACACTGTGTACCTAGTAGGTACTTGTGACTTAAGTGTATGAGAACAGTAAAAATAATTATAAACTATGTTTTAGTTGACATTCAAAAGTTACTTCTATGAACGTAAAATTAATTTAGCATACATCATTTATATATTAGCCTATATTTATAATTTATATTCAACTATTTATTCATCTTCTTCACTATCTAAAATATCAGGGTCAGTATTACTTACATTGTTCACAGAAGGCAAATCTAAATAAAATCTATGAAAAACGTCGGGTATTAAGGAGAGTAAAGAAATCAGATCATCTTTCTTTTCTTTTGATATCGGTAAGGGCTGTACCGATATAACAGGAATAGTGTCAGGTATGGCAGAAACTCGACGTTTCAAGTTAAATTTGTAAAAATTACATTCCGTGTCCAATGTGTCTTTGTAGGAGATTACGCCAAATTCAGAATCATAGCGCAACCACTTTTTATCGAGCCATTTAAATTGTCGCCCTTCTACATCTTTGTTTCTTAATACTAATGGACCCTTTAACAATGAAGAAAAATCTAAAAAGTCGGAACTGCGCATTTCGACAACTTCAAATTTTTTACTGCTCGATCTGATGAGTTGAATCCAATCATGCGGGTGATAAATCTGCAAATCCGTTTTCTTTTTCTTTTTTTCAATGATGCTATGATCCGTGTCCACTTCCAAGTGGCTATGACCCGGAACCATGAACTTGTGGTCTATGACATCTATGTCTAATTTCTGCAAAGCCCAAGTCAACATTGAACTGACATGAGAATTTCGGTTCTGACCGCCACAAGTATCAGAATAAAATATTACATGTTTTGTATTCTCAGGTACGTATGTTTGGAGATGTTTGAAAAGACATGATGCTATTTGATTAGCTCCTCTAGCAGCTATGGTTTCATACCATATGTAACACACAGCTTTTCCAGTTTTGTTGTCATGGACAGTCAGGTTGAACGTCCACAACTGGCGTTTGTAGAAAGCTACAGAAGAGCTGAGGGCTGGAGTGGGTAAACACTGTTGTAAGTCAAATGTGTAAACTTGCACAGTACTGTCACTTTTATTTACTTGAGTATCACATTTTTTCATTTCGTATGCTTGATCTGCGGCAGTCTTGTGATGTTCATGTTGGGCAATTAGTTCAGTTTTCACCTGATCTTCCTGACATAGTTGAATTTGCATCTTGAATTTATCACAAGTATAACATGTGTCGGCACGGGGCTTTTTGAACGATAATCCTAATTTGTGGAATTCTTGACTATAAATTTTTACTGAAGGTGGACTGTCGCGGTTTTCACAAAATAAATCATACATTTTCGTAATAGTGAGATGAGAAGGCAAGTACTTTTTTGATGTAGTTTTTCTTGTGTAATGGCTCTCATAGGATGGAAATGATAAAATATGTTCCTTAATTTCTTGTCTTTTTTCATCAGAAATCTTATGTTTGGGTATACTCTTCCCACGGTTATCATCTGTTTGAGTGCCACCTATCGACGACCGTTTTTTCGTGGCAACTGTTTTTATAAAATTATCGCTTTCGCCTAACGTCTTTAAAAGGCATCCCCGACAAATGGGTTCACGCTTCCCGTGAATTAATAAAAAATATTTGTATGTTTTCATGCGATTCTTTTGTTGGTCAGGATCTAGTGTGCGTTGTCTTTGAGTGGCCTTGACGTGTATTTCAATTAAAGATGCCATATAAGTTGTTCTCTTGAGATATGTTCCCATTTGCCAATATTCTTTGAAAATAGCTTGTCTATCGTTCAATGATATACGCTCTTTGCATTTCATTCGACACGTCCCTAGCTCTTTCATTGTTCTGCTGGAAACAACTTTACCTTTTAATGTTTTATATGATTGACCTGTGTTGCGTTTTATTTTCTTTTCTTGTTTCGTAATGCGAATACTTTTTTTTGGAGATGTTTCAACCGCATGTGGCGTGTCGGCTCTTCGGTCAGTATCGGTGGATGTCGACGAATCTACTGCTGTTTCAGGGAGTTCGAAATGTGGATCCAGAACAGAATCATCACTAGAGAAATCCATTTCTCGATTAATAAACATGACGCCAGTGTGGCCTGATGATGTGGAAGGCATTGGTTCTTCTTCCGCTATTGTCCCTGTAGATTGTTGTTCATTTCGTTCATCTAAAAATAAAAACATACTATAGAGGCTAAAAAAATTATTATTTTAATCATTTATTTATGATTGATGCTAAAATGAACAAATCACTGATGATTTCTGTTAAAACTACAATGAAAGATAAATATATTACTTTCTGATTTAAATCAAACACATGGCAAACTTACCTTCAACATTTGTGTTTCTCCTCATCACCATCTCAACTAATTTCTTTCCTCGCTGACAATCCATAGTAATTGGGAATATTTTTAAATAAAATGACACACACCACAACTGTTCTGTTAACAAATCAGAGCAAAACTAACTCGACTAGTGTGACCCAAATCACTACAGTTACCACTTCAGTTTTTTGTAAGCAATAAATTATAATTTGAGTACCTACCCTCGAATTAAAAATCGAGATAACACGACGCACTTGACGTTCCTAATAACATAAGTCACTTTCTGTGTCCATGAAGTCCGAGAGCTTCAAGTGTTCCTTTTAACATAACTCAACTTATGTTTTTTATAACGCCGCAAGATTAATGCGATTCAAGAGGTTGAAAAAGGACGCCACTTAGATTCAAGCCCGAACAAGCGAATATGACTTATGTGCTTTAGTCTGCCGATGTATTGATGTAAATTAATAATTTTGGTACAAAGAAAAAATAAAGCATGTTTTTGACTTATGTGCTTTAGTCCGCCGACCCGACATTTAATAGTTGTAATTTAGCCGCTAAACAAACGGTAGGTGGGGCAGGAAGGGAAACAAGGACCGGAACACGGAATGTATCAGTCAATAACTGGGTACATGGTCTTATACTAGATATGTAACAACGTGTAACAAAGACCTGTTCGTTCCGTGAGGTCTATTTATGTGAACATTTTCAGGAAAAAGGAAATGGAAAATTCGCCGCATTTTTTTTTTTGTCAATGGAGAACTTTTTCGGGTTATTACATAGGGCGCGGGTGGCCTTCATTTAACGGGTGTCTACAAGTCATAACTTAAGACCCCTTTTGAAAATTAGCTAATTTTTTATGGAATCGGGATAATTTTAGTACTAAAAACGTGAATTTTAAATAAGTAGCAAAAACTTTTTTATTTTCTAATAACACGTTTTTTACTACTTTTTGGAAATGTTATTGCAGTACTTATGTGCCCTTTGCGGATCGAACAAGGTTTTTGTTCCACATTGTGTGTGAATACAGGGTGGCTGGGACATCGACGCGAAAACTGTTACACCATGGATTCGGTACGTGATTCTGAACCACGTTGAAATTTTTCGTCAGTTATTAAAAAAAATCAGCTGTCCCATACATTTTGACCGCGTAGGTATTGCACTTTTCTATGAAACAGCAGATTGAAAAAAATCGACGAAAAATTTTAACGCAGGGGGCTTCAGAATCATGTACTGAATCCAAGGTAAGAGTTTCCGCGTCGATGTCCCTGCCAGAAAAATGAATTACTTTGTTAACCTATACAGAAAAGTTTGAAAATGTAAGAGCGAGTGACGCCAGCTCGAATATTTTTGCACCCCAGCCCGGATAGGTAAAGTTTTCTCTCGACTATTCGTACATAAATAAGAGTTACTTTTTCGATTTACGAAGAGAAGTCTGGGGAAAACGAGAATGTAGGTTGCAAGAGCGAGCGAAGCGAGCTCGAAAATTTTTGTTATATTTACCAGGGGTGGGGGGCCCAACTACAAACTGCCTTTTACTTACTGGACACATTTTGGTCTTTCTAGAGTTTTGGGGGCCTCCCAGGGACCCGAGACGGACCGCAGCCCCCGGCCCATCCCGTGTCTGCCCGTGTATAGTAGCAGGAAGAAAATTAATGAAAGAAGCGTAACAACAGAGCTGGTCTTCACATATACACATTTCCAAGGTACCACCATTTTCACCTTCATACCTTTTTATCAATAAGTTTGGGGCAGGTTTCTGTCTCACTAGACTCGGATAGTTTTAATATTTTCATTAAATATCTTGGTGGAATAGAATGTGATTGAAATAGCAGGCTAGTAAGATAGCAAAAGTTATAAGTAAAAAAAAAAAAAAATATTTTGTTGATATAATCTTTAAACCAGGCAACTAGCCTCAACTTTCTGACGAACTGAGTCTGACTCCTTGACAATTCAAAGGAATCTGTAAATGGTTTAATTGAAAATAAATGGTTTGACTTTTTAAATTCTCTACCCTATCCCCCCTCTTTCTTCTCTATTTTTTCGTTCATCTTCTACTAGAGAATGCTATTTAATATACTCTTTAATGACACTTCTGTGGAAACCGGCTGATTTTGTTTTTATTTGAATTTCTAGAAAAAATCTCCAGAAAAGACTTCTAGCTGAAAAATATAAAGGCAAGAAGATGATAATATTGATCCAAACTGCAACCGAGGGGCAGACTGTTTATTTTTTCTCGCAAGATATAAAAGTCAAGCAAAAGAAACATGAACGCGTGAAATATGCGTTAGTGATTACCAAACCATGTTTCATCAAAGACTGCATTGGTTTTTCAATGTTGTAATCCTAAACCCATTTGTTAGCACTTTTATGCGTCCTTTAAATCTTAAAATCTATTCACATAGAGCTATATTCTCTTCTCCAACAATTTCCTTGCTTAGATATAGGTAAAAGGGTTGCGGAGGTCGCTCATAGCAAAAAAATATTTCTTGTTTTTTTGAAGCAGCTTAAACTGCAAAGCCGAAGTGCGGTGTAGAACGCAAATCAGTTCTCATTTTTCTAGGTTTTTAAGAATACTTATGAGTAAAAAGATATTAGTAAGTAATAATCGTCTACAGTTAGGTAGTAGGTACAGTGGGTTGCATCAACTAGGGTACCTAATTGATGCAGCCCACTGTATAATATTTGTAAATATACATATGAACACTATGTAGCTATCAATATAACAACCTAATTTATCTGTTACAAGCTCTGTGCCTAACGGGATTTCCAATCGGCAGAAATGACGAATTTCCATACAAAATTTCATCCTTACTTTTGACCTTCGCTAAATAATGAGCTTATATACAATTTCCTGCTTATAAGACCCAGCGGGTTTAGGCTTGGCGTCAGTGCATTGTCTGTGATTTAAAATAATAATTTAGAATTTATGATTTTTAGTAAGTAATTATAAAGTAATTTTATTCTTGGTGCATCGTCTTGTAAATAATGAGTAACTATGGCCTTTATTGCCCATTAGTTAGTCTCCATATAAAACTACCTTTTTGGAATGGCAACTAGATTCAATTCTTCTTTTTTTTTCTTTTAAATGTTGATTTTAATTGTCTTGATATTGAAACAAATTATTTGACTTTGACTTTAGAGGGGAAGACTTAATAAAAATAAAAAGCCTTTATTGCAGTTCTTATTTTACATTATAAAAATATGAAGTGTGCCTGATACTTAAGACGCAAATATATGCCAGTGGCCTTGAGTGGTTAGCTTGTGTGTTCTGTACTGAGCTCACGCAATGCGTCGTCCGTCCAGCTAGTAATAGGACTCGCCCATCAAGGAGCGCTGGCCAAATTAGACGCTTTTAAAATTTATTATACGTAAAACAAAACGTATTCTAATAAAACACGTATACTAAAAGATACATAATTAAATTATCTTTAAGATGGTGAAGGTTTTAGAAAAATACGCTTGATAGTTTTTGCGTGATTCTCAGATTTTTATTCGCGTTAGACATAACTTTACAAATTAATTACACTATGTAATATAAACATAATCTAAAATACTGACAGAATAAGTTATAAAAAAAAATGCTCTAATTTAACATATATTTTTTTATTTTTTTCGCCTTTGTGTCGCCTTGAAATAAAGTGAATAAATATCGGCAAGCGGTCATTACTCTGATACAGCTTGTTTTCCGACAAAGGCCTCCTCCTAAGATTTCCATTCAGTCCTGTCCTTTGCTGTACGAGTCCATATTGGACTCGCTGTTTTTCTGATGTCACCCTGACGATGAGAGGGGAAGACTTGTAATAAAAGTTATAGAAAACATTGTCTTATTTCCGTATTTCTGCGATACCGAATACATTGCTACATGCAATAAATTAGCAGTACCAGTTAGTGGCGCTAACAGTCGCACGGAATATGCATAAATATCGCGTATTTAATTTTTTATGTCAATGACCCTTGTTGCCGGATTTAGGCGCGATTTGTTAGCTCTTTATACCGTATAGAACTATTTTGATCGCGCCACCGTCCATGCTTTGGTCACTACGCTATTAAACTTTGGTATTACGGATAGATGTACTTGAATTTTTGGTATCGACACAATAATTTCCTTGATCAGTTAACTTTATCTATGAGTTCATATTGAGTTTAAATAAATTAGAAACAGTTCTGAAGATACTTCGAAGCTGTTCTGATGTCAATCGGTAAAACAAATCAGTTTCTTTTTAAGGTGTAATGTTTTAGCTCTTGTTTATCCTGAGTGATACCCACGTATTAGAGGAATATGGACCAATCATTAACAATTTGGTCTTTATGTCCTTATTAGATCTCCTTTAAGTAGTTGCAATTGCTTGTATCGCAACATGATGAAACTATTGAAGTAATCAACTGTTGAGTCATACTTACTATGAAAACGTTAGATTTATTTTGTTACACTGTGACGTCACACCGCTATATAGATCAGGGAGAAATTGCTATAGATTGTTGACTATACAACTATTAGCCTACACTTTGTATATTTTTCAATTCCTAGAAGCTTGGTCGTTCTCGGTGAGTTAAAGTATTTGTTGCAATATTTGAAACGCTTTTTTTAAATAATGGTTCTATTTTTGAACGATTCAAGATGGTTTACTATTTTTTTCAGCGTTCAACAAGGAGGTTGCGTGGTACATTACCTAATACCTACAAAATATTGTGAAAAAAGTATCAATACCTGATCATTCTGGTCATGAGTTAAGTACAGCCAGCCGAGCAGAGCTTGGGGGCAGCCCTCGGTCTTGCCGCACCACTGGGGCAGTTCCGCAGTCGGCGACATCGCACCATAACACTATCACAACACTACAGATACCAAAATACCGCGTTTACTTGAAATTTTGGTACTCTTTGTTTGGTACGTCAGGCCATCGCGTCGCGGCCCGGTCGGCGGGGTATTTTTGGATCGCGTTCGGTTCCACGGGATGCGTCTGCGCTGGCTACGTTACGACTAGCGGTCGCCGCCGCGCCTTAAGACGGGAGATGTGGCAATTAGGGACGTCTGGTCGTTAGAATAATGTTTAGATTTAGATATCGATTGCAATGAGAAATTAGAGCAAGTTTTGTGAAACTTGTAAGGTTTTTTGAAATGGAATAGGAGTGAAACTCCGGATGGACGTAAAGCTAATTAGACACCCAAAACCCCAAAACTAAAATATACTTATAATTTTTTCTCCAGAATTCTAGGAGTCCAATGAAAAAGAAAACTTTCAGGTGCCTGTACAATTTTAGACATAGAAATTTCATTCGCTAGTAGATGCCAAACTTGCTGCCCAAGGATGAAGAACCGTTAAATTATTTTGAATTTTTCAAGACATAAAATTAGTGACCTCTAAGTTGGTAGGTATCTCAAAGCACCGAACTGTAAAAGATTCAATTATCTCTGTATACTTTTGCTGGAATATTTAGCTGCGTTATTTAATCCGGAAATTTCAATTATTTTCCTAAATCCACTATAGGAATTGGCACGTAAGTATTCCATACTAAATATTTTGGTACCGATATCGATAGTTGGTGACATCACTAGTGGCGACCATGTGGGCGCACCCGCCCGCGCCGGGGCAGCCAGGAGAGGAGAGCAATATTTTGGTTCACTCCGTACCACAACACCACCAAACGACACCAGATATCGCTCTATTACTTGGTAGCGGTAAAATTCTTTCAGTAATTGATTTGGTCCTAAAACAATCGATATAATTATGCACTAATCGTTTTGAATTTGTGCGTGGTTTATTTACCGGTTACAAACTATCCTTTAGTATCTCAGTGGACTATACTCGAATGATTAAAGGCTACCGCAGACAGGCACAAGGCGACACCGGTAGAACAAATTCCGTGAAATTTTCTAAGAAATTGTTCCACTAGAGTCGCAACGCGCCTGTCTGCGGGAGTCTATATAAATTATCAGAATGCTTTCTCAGCATTATTCGACATAATTCTACCTTCTACGATTAATGTAACGGTCAACGGAAATACAATCTAGTGTTGTGAGCAGTTTATGCTTAGTTCTAGGTACTTATTCATAATGCTATTTCGTTTTAAAGTTAGCAGTCAGCACTCCGACCTCCCGCCATGTTCCCTCCTAATATAAGTAGGTCGCACTATCATTAGCTAAGGATTCGGAATTGTAATTTATTTTAAAGTATGACGTACAAGTAGTGTATGTTCCGTTAAAAAGTTTCTTTGGTAAGGATTTGTTATGGCTGTTAGAAATATGGATAATTAGCTTTTGCCCGCGGTTTCACCTGCATGGAGGTCGGAAATTATCCCACAGGAACGTACTATCGGGATAAAAAGTATCCTATGTGTTAATCTAGATTATAAACTATCTGTGTGCCGAATTTTATCCAAATCCGTCAAGCCGTTTTCGCGTGATTGAGTAACAAACATCCAGTCTTATCCAAAGTTTGTAACTCCTACATTATATATAAAAAATATACTGATATTTATATTTTAATTATAATTACAGTAGGATAATAGAATTGTTTTATTCCTGTTCATAGTTTCAGAAAACTTACAGATAGGTAGGTACTACATTTACCCACCTATATGTTAGTATAAATGGGTAAATGTAGTAGTTAAGAGTAATTTTCAAATCAAAAGCTGTCGGACCAATATACTGGTCTTTTGTAGCGTTTAAAATTACGAAGTTGTTTGAAAAAGCACATTGCTTGGCCACATAACATACACACCATGCAGTAAATAAAAGGCACTTGGAGAGACCCTTACACTGCCATAAAATAAAAATTTCATAATAATTTATAATTCACACTTGAATGTGTCAAGCTACCCTTAAGTGTTTTGAAATATTCTCAAGAGTTCTCCCATCAATTTTGTTTACATTAGGCATTTTATTGCAAGAAGGTATATGGCGTTACATAGTACGCAAGTGTTTACTTTGGTAACATTTGGCTTACGTAAGTATTTGTGGAGAAGTTTAATATACATATTACTAGTCCTATTTTTTTTTTTAAATATGTGTCGTGAAAGTTTTTGTTTGTCGATATTTGTTACTCAATTACGCAAAAACGGCTTAATGGATCTGGATGAAATTTGGCACACAGATATTTTTCGACCTGTATTAACACATTGAAAGAAAAAAGAAAGAAAGAAAATACACCTATTTAGCACAGACAAAAAGGCACACAACACACACACACACCCACAAATCACATTGGATATTATTTTTTTAACCCGGTGAACGTAAACGAAGTCGCGGGCTGAAGCTAGTTAGGTTATAAATAATTACATAACAAGAATTCTATATCACTAGCGAGTAATGTTTTGTACGAAAAAGCATCCATAGTATGGAAGTCATAAGTGCTGGCAAAATGGAGCGTTTCTCCTGCTTTTAGTTCTATAGTTCTGTAATAATTTAATTATATTTAATAAATTAATTATATTTAATCAATTAATTATATTTAATAAATTAATTATATTTAATACATTAATTATATTTAATAAATTAATTATATTCAATAATAATATTTATTATTTATGATTAAGTATCACTCAATCAAGTTCGTCCACGTTTCAAAACAATAACAGACAGGTTTAATAAATTTCACCTTTTATTTTACATTAATATCAATTATTTTTTTGAAAATGGGGCAATATACATAGGTCCTATCTAACATAATATATCTATGTAACTATAACAGTTTCCTATAAACTCGATTTAAAAAAGCCACTTTTCATTGTACTGCTATTGGCCCAGCCCAATGATCGGCGACCACTCATGCGCATGTTTTGTAGCGACACTTTTATTATAACTATTATTTATTTATCTTTGCAAATAATAGCGTGTAACTGCATATTTATTTTAGTTTTTATAATGAACTTGCACGTTTTACCTAAGCTGTTTCCATTAATTTTTCAATGTTACCACCGAGCTTTTCGCATTTTACGATGCGATTGTTCCACAGTTATGGTTTCTTATTGCGATTTGTTTTTGCAAATATCTCTCAAGCGATACATTTTGACGTAGGTATATACTGTATCACGGAATCTTGCATTAAAATCACACATAAAGAGGTCAACTTCAGTATCAATATCTATTGAAGACTCCACATTACACTGTCAAATGAAAAAGTTCCTTCATCATCATGACTTGACCAATATTAGCCCAACTGTATCATCCATTGCTTCTTCGTCAAACAAATCGTTAATTCCATCAGTAGTAATGGACCGATGTATGTCACACATATGCCAATGTTTGTCCGCCATGACACGTTGGTGTGACGTTTTAAATTGTCAGTTTATTGGATGGTCTATTGTAGTCAATTAAGGAGCGTCATGCAGTCCAATTTAGTTTATTACGATACCCAAGCGTTTGTATGAACTGTTAATAAAAGTACAATTTTATACGAATATCATTGTTCGAGTATTTTGAGTTTGAATTGGTCCTTTTGGTGTTTTCTTCTACGTTTCTTTTTAATATCTTTTGAACCAAAAGGAATAGTTCTAATTGATTTCTCTATGTTGAGAGAAAAAGGTACAATACTGCATTATTATCGCTAGCAAATATTCCGTGTATCCAAAGTGCCTGAGGTATGTTCATACCTCAGGCAACTGCATTCGCAGTAATGGTACCTACATACCTACCTACTAATATCATTAACAATAATATAACCAAAAGTTAAGGTTGCACTAGTCGACGGCTCGAACTCGTTGGTGCGCGTGGCTAATATGCATGCTATTTTGTATAGTTATTTATCTATTTAGTTTTATTTATTTATTTATATACTGTTTTATTTATATATTGTTTTATTTATTTAGTGAAATAGACGATGATTTAAAATGAAAACGAGCGCGTAAAATTTCATGAACAGACCTTTGGGCGTATAGATATTATGGAATAAAATCTGGATCATCTTAAACTCTAAATAAAATGGAACTCTAAATAAAACTTGGACTCAAAATAAAATTATTTGAACTTTTGATAAAATTATCTATCCCTGTACGGTTTCTATTTTTCCATTTTGACACTACCAGTTAGAATTAGTGTTGAAATATGGAAGTTACGACGCTCATAACTTGATAATGTAGAAAGAAGGGCAACCAAGATGGTTCGCACCATGCGCAATATACCTTACGAACAGCGCCTCAAAGACTTTAGCCTTATCACACTGGAACAACGTAGACAAAGGGGTAGGCTCATAGAGACCTACAAAATACTAACAGAACCTTAACTATGAAGTGACCTTCAAGACCTTTACACTGAATGCCAACAAACATTTGTGTGGGCATTCCCTAAAGTCATGGTAAAATTCAAGCAATTCTTATCTAACCGAGTTGCAACAGCATGGAATAGACTCCCGGAGAATGTTGTGACGGCTCCCTCACAGAACTGCTTGAAGAATCGACTGGACAGATTAAACATCTCCAAGCTATTTGATACACACGTATTAGGTAATTAGCTGCTAATGTGTCTAATCAAATTATATATAAATATTATTTTTCTACTGCTTTAAACGCCACGCCACGCTACTGAACAAAAAAATGGTCTCCTTGGAGAACTACCTTCATGATTGACAAGAAATAAAAGCGGACGACAGAATGTTAAGTACTTTAAGTGTTAAGTAAATAAAAAATAAAACCGACGCTCCAACTTGACTTTATTAGTTAGGTCAACATTGCATTGCTATGGCCACTTCTCTTCTAAGCCTTAATAATTTATTGTCACAGTCCCGTTGTGGTTTTAATAACAGTAAAATAATAAATATAATAATAATGGACTGGACTCTGCAATCACTGTAACGATATTCGTTACGGTTAATGGCCTTATAGCGGAGAGGTTCGACCAATGGGCACAATTTTTTTTTATATTTTTAAATGTTTGTATAATGATTTTTAAAAAAATATCTAAAAATGTAAACGAAATGTACATAAATGAAATAAAGAATATAATAATAAATATGGGGGGGGGGGGGATGAGTGGGCGACTTTAACAATTCTATTATTTTGTAAATTCTGACGTTAAAAGTGTACCTGTACTTATCATAATGTCAAAATTTAAATAATATATTTTATCTACACCCATGCTATAAAAGCTCTATAAAAGTTTCTGAAAGAGTTAGTTTATTGCCAACATTTAAACAGCCAGGGTCATAGTATCATCCAAATGAGTGTTATAATGTTGTACTAAATTTCATTATGCAACTCGAATTTCAAGAAAAGAACATTGTCATGTATGCAACTCCTTGTTTCTGTGCTACTGCAGGCGACACACATACATGCACTTGTACTGAATTTCGTATGATTTTTTAATTCTTGATCTTGACTTACAAACACCCAATGGTTTCAGAACCTTTTATAGAGGATTCATATCATCGGTGTAGATAAAGTCTTGTATGCAACTGCATAATAAGGTATTAGAACACTCATGTGATACCTACCAAATTGCCCAAATTTGAGTTTTAATACCCCAGTTATACAACAGTTGCATAAATAACAAATTTTACGCCTAGTTTAATTAAATAATATTTATCTTAAAGTTAAAGTGACAAAAATTCTTGCATAAATAATTTCTTTAAGTCTCTAGTTTGAAAGAAAGAATAACGTTTATTTGGTTACAACATTGAGTTTGCATAAAATTTAATGCAGGTAATATTTTGTGCAACTTTCAATTATTAAGATTAGGCCTGCTCCGCCGCCGCTGAGTGGAGTTCTGGATAATCAGGAGTGTTATTGTGTTCCAATCAGGAATTTCTCAGAAGCTGTCGGGTATCTGGATATATGTCACAACTCTTGCTACATATTGCTTGAAAATCAGTGCTGTGCTGTGAGTCCCCATAGCACAGCATCATGCTGAGTGGAAGCCTTCTGGTCACAGTCATGACGTACAGCTGCCGACTATTTCTGTTTTGTGCTCGTGATTATATTTAAATCCATTGTGTTTTATTTTATTTTTCTACTCGAGTAATTATCATTTTTTTATGCACGTGTTCCTGTGACAAATAAACTTATTTTTCTTTCTTTCTTTTCATATTAACTAGAACTTAAAACATACAAATGAATGCGGGTCTACACGCCTGCCTACCTCTTCCGGAATATAGCGTTAAGATGGGATTTTGCGTCATGCTATTTTTTAAAAAGCCAGTAGATTGCTCACTTCAATGTCTCCAAAACTGTTTCCACTAGGGATAAAACAAAAACTTTCTTTACTGAGCCCAACACGTGTTGAGGCCCTTCATTTGTTTTAGGAGAGACCATTGTTTTTTTTTTTAATTTGTGCAACATCTGCACCGACCATTTAAACATAATGCACAATGCTTGATGTAACAGAACTAACCTTTCTCATTTTTATGTATTTTAGTTTTAATTTTGTAAATGTAGGTACTTTTTATGATCTTTTGCAATAAACCATTTTTTATCTTTGTCTAATGGCCGATTCCTATAATTTACGGATCGTTGAAGGTTCAAACTCAAACTCAAAGCATTTATTTCAATTCAACCATTTACAGGCGCTTTTGAATTGTCAAGATTAAAATGAAGATTCTTGTATGTTTACCAATAATGAAGCAAAGATCTCATAGCTTTGCAAAGTAGACCCCTCCATATGGAAGTAGCTCTCACAGGTAAAATTAGCATACGAATCTGTTTTATGCCCAGTTTGGCAATAAAAAAATTCTACCATTCATTGGTTAGCAAAACGATTCGTTTTTGTTTATAAGAACCGAGGGTTATTCACTAAAGGGATAAAGCAGTGTTTTTTGTCACGGACGCTATTTAAAATCCTGAACCTAACGAAGAGGTCTGAGTTAAGAGTAGAATCCTGAGAGCAGCGAGGGATTCCAAATTCAAATCACATTATTGACCAGCGGATTATACTGAAATACAGTACATTATTATTGCCCGACTAGACCCTAAAGCTATTATGACTTGCTTGGGGTTAGGTTTGCATGACATAAATTTGACATTAGCGAGCAGGTGGTGTGAAAAAATACCATTTAAGTAAATTGAAATTGGTTAATTACTTTACTGCACCCGGTTTGGGCAGTAAATAATTTTAATATTGTCTTAACAGATGGGGCCTTTGAAAACATACCGTCATGATGTTTGAAGAATTGCAGCAATACAATTACAATGCAAAAATATCAAATGCGCTACTTTTTTTTTTAATCCGGGCTCACGACAAACGCAATGGGTGTTTTTAATAGAATTTTGCCATTAGAGAAAAGCGTTTCGCAATTCAATAAGAGTGCTGGATGATGGCCCAGTGGTATCGGTCCCGACTTACGACTTAAGGTCGTGGGTTCGAACCTAAGCGCTTTACTTTGTGTAATTCATTTCATCACTACCGCTCTCAAAACAAAAATTAAAAAAAAAAAAAAAAATATTTCACATAAACCTACATGAGTACTTATGAAACGTCAGAAGCTAGGTGCACGGTTCCAATTTGTCGTTTCCTGTGAAGAAGAGCCGGTAAGAAATTCCACGATTAAACTTTTAAAAATAATTGGCTTTTACAATACTTTCAAATAACAGTGTTACTAGGTATGGGAGGACAGTGTAGGTCTTTCAATAAGTATCAGGTACTTACCAATATAGAAAACGGTCAACAGATCTACAGTTCACGAAGCCTACAGCGTTCTCACATTCACAAAATAGAAAATAATCTATATAAAAGATAAACTAATGAATTTAAATAAAAATCTATTTTAATTAAACTGAAAACCTATTTTAATTACGATTGCTATTACAACTGTAATAAATCTGAATGATTATCATGCCCACAAAAGCCACTATAAAATACAGAGTTAAAATGAAATCGTAGTTATAATTATAATGTCAAACGGTGAAGCAAAACATCTTGAGGTAACCGGCATGTCCTAGAACCGAAAATTCGAGGACATATGACATCCACCAACCCGCATTGGGCCCGCGTGGTGGATTATAGCCCCCTCCCTCTCACAGATTGGAGGCCTGTTTCCCAGCAGTGGGAACATTATAGACTGATTTCGTTATGTATTAGAGCTACTTAGAGCATGTAAACTTTAGGTTTTGGAGGTAATCTCGCGTATGACTGACGTGATGGTTGCGTGTCACATAAAAAGCTAAGGTCTACATCACGGAATGGTATATGTAGTATTATAATTACTAATTCCATGGCTAAAGTTTACCGCTGGCGGATTGGAAATGCTAAAGTAAATAAACTAGTGAAAATTTCGGTAAAAATAAAATACAGTAGACTAGCGTAGGCAGCCGGCTATTGCTAACTTACTTTGCCACTGTTTTAACAGTATTATTGATAAAACATGTTTGATAAGATGTAAATAAAACTTAGGTTTGTTGAAAAAAAAAATACATTCCCTATTGAATATATTTTTAGTACTTCCTAACGTACTCTACTGCAGTCCTTTAAAAAAAGTAAAGATGTTTGTGTCCGCGACAAGGCGGTGCGACGCGATTCTGGTAGCACAATTTCCATGAAATTTTCATAAAAATTGTTCTACAAGAGTCGCGTCGCGCCTGTCTGTGGAAGCCTTTAGTTAACTTTGTAGTTGTCGAGTCGGGCATTTCTCGGGTTGTCGAATAATTTATAACTTGAATGAGGTTTATCGTTACAATATGAGACCTAGATTTACATTCTTAAATCAATTACATTGCTGGCTGAATAGAAGAATTCCAACAACCCGGACCTACAGAAAAAAAATTAAATTTTTTGACAAACGAAATAAAAATGTTCCAAAATTGACAGTAGTTATTTGACACACCGTGTTTCTGTTTGTTTCAAGATTATTTTATTTCAAGTGAAAAAAACATATCGCAATAATTCAACAACACAAATTCTACTCGTGAAAAAAGTCTCTTTGACGGGTGGCTTGCAGATTTTACATCAGGTAAGATTTTCTTGATTCTTGCTTGACTTATATTTTTGACGTAGCGACCTTGTCATGCTCGTGTGCATTAATATTGTGTGTAATATTAAAAAAACTTTTTACAAAAAAAAATCGACCGACTTCCAAAAAAAACACTACAAAGCGAAAAATAACTTTAATTTCGGAAGTCGGTGACTTTGGCTTTGAATTTTCGTTTTTTGCCACCGACTTCCGAAATTAAAGTTATTTTTTGCTTTGTAGTGTTTTTTTTTGGAAGTGGGTCGAAGTTTTTGTTTTGGTAAAAAGTTTTTTTTTTCACTTTTTAGTTGTGGTACCTACCTCACACCAATTCGAATACCACTACCTGCTATGTAAATAACAGTGATATGAACTTATTATATCATCTACATACTAAGTGGGAAAAAATACGTATTTTTGAAGTCAACTGAAAAACTAGAGAGCATACCCTTTCAAACAAAAAAAATGTTTTGGAAATCGGTTTACAATTGACGGAGAAATCGGTGGACATAAATAAAAAAGAGAAAAAACACAAAACTAACTTACGCTACGAACATAATATATAACCTCCTCTTTTTTGGAAATCGGTTAAAAATGCGAAAGTGAGCTTGTTTGATTGTTTGTTTGTTACGCTTTCACGCTAAAACTGCTGAACGGATTTGGATGAAATTTGACACATGGGTAGACCATAACCTGGGTGAGGACATAGGCTATTTTTTATCCCGAATATTTTTACGGGATCGAGATTATGCGGGTGAAATCGCGAGGCGCAGCTAGTTATTTATATCTGGAACTGATGATCCTGGCAAAATTCACGTAGGTTCTCTTCGAAGTTACAAAAGATAATTAGGTATACAATTGAAATAAATCTAATGATAACAGTGTCAACCAATATTTAGTAGGTACCTTAAGTACCGTACCTTAAGCAACTGGCTAATTAAGGTAGAGGCGTTTACCAATTACTGTCCATCCATTTATCTCATTCGATTTATGCCCGACAGCCTGGTTAAGGTGATCTGGTGGTCCAGTGGAAAAGACCGCGACTTAACGAGTTGTAGGTCGTAGTTTCGTACCCGGGGAAACATTTTCCTTTGCGTAAATTATTTCATTACCACTGCTCACAAAACGCTAAAGAAAAACATCGTGAGGAAACCGTCATGTTCTAGAAACACAAACTTGAAGACATGTGACATCTACCAACCTACATTGGGTGGATTACGGCCCACTCCCTATCACAGAGAGGAGGTCTGTCGTCACTTGTTAGTTGTGTCCCAGCAGTGGGAACATTATAGGCTGATTATGCATATGTTTATGCTAAGACAATTTAATAGACTCAACTATTACAAGGGACTGTAAACATACTGGCGAAAACGAAACGACGGAACGAAATGTTGCCTTTTCAAATATTCTATTTATATGTATAAACGTTTAGGACTAATTATTATTGTATTTATTTTATTTTTGATTTCATAACTTGTTATTTCACTGTATGCTGCACCGGTTGACGTCATCACGTCAACGCTCGCTTGCGCTGAAATCCAGCGCTGGGGCTCAGTCTCGCATGGGGTCGCAGCATTATGCTGAGCAATGACCGTTTTGCGTGGATGTGACGCATATATTCCCGCAACTTGTCTTTTTCTGTTTTGTGCTTTTTCTTTGCGTCATGTTTACCGCAAATAAACGTATTTTTTTACGTACACTTCTGCGTAACTCTTCAAAGAATTCAGGCGAAATGTTATGCTATGTTCAGACAGAAGTGAGGTGTCCCCCACGGCTGGCTAGAGAGGATGGGGAGTGGTGAGGGGGTGTCATGGCGGTCACCCGGTCAGCAGGTTGTGATGCCACACTGTTGTTTTTGCGTGTTTTGATTACTTTACTAAGTGTAACATGTGTCATGGGCTCGTAAGTCGGTCAATGTAGTGCCTATGCAAAAGCTTTTTGTGCTAAGCTTTCCTGAACTAGATAGAATAGTTTTTTTTTTACTTTTTCTTTCTGAAACTTATCATCTGTCTCTTCGTCGTTCGTCGTCATATTCTCTTTCTGTAGTTTTAGCGCTGTTTAAAAATTACTACGTTTGCAATTGTCTTAACTATTTGACTTTTATCATGATATAAGTTTGTGAAAGTAATAATTAGTCTATTTAACTTCGATAAATGGTTTTAGCACAAGTTGCTATATTCGATATAATAAGAAGATCATCATTTGCTCAACCTTAAGCCTAACACAGTTGGGACAAGGCTGGGCAGATGATGATCTGGCTTCCAGTCTAACCAGATGAAGCTGAATATCAGTATTTTACATGAAGCGACTGTTCTGACCTCCACAACCTGTGAGACTCTTGGGTTTCTGACGACTTGGAAGCATAAATACAAAGGCGGATGCAAGAAATCGATAGTCTGTGCTGCCATTATCTTCGAATGGTTTAAAGCAATAATAGTCCTTCCGAACCTAGGTGCAACACAGCAATTTGTAGTGCAACCGCATTTGTTTGTATAAAGCAACGAAAAGCCGGATTTAACACAGATACCCAGAGTATTATTTGCGTTAGATTATAAACTGTCGAAAAATTGTAAACTAAGTGTCTACAGCCACGCGCGAGCCGAGCGTGCAAAGCAAGCGGTACCGCGGCAGCGACCGATGAGCACTACTTCCAAATTGCTCACAGCTAGGCAGGCTATTAAGAAGTATTAGCGCTAGGTGCGTTACGTTGCAAGCAAGTTGGGTGTAGACAGAGCGAGCATAAGCTGTATTGCAGGCGTTTTTGTTAAAACAATATCTTTCGGCGTCAATCACATTGCAGACATTTTTCAAATGTCTGTGATGTAATCGTGTTTGTAATACTTTATTCATACGGACGCACTACTGTCTGTATTGCATCCGCTTTTGTATTTACGCGACCCGGTACGACGGTCAACGACTTTAACGTGCTTGCTGATACACGGAGGGGTCTTGGTATGTAAAGATGGTCACCCATCCACGGACCGATCGCGGCAAGCGTAGCTTAACCTGATGGATTGACCCGTGCATCTGGTATTACTTCGCCACGGGCCCCTAACAGAAATTGCACAAACATAATATTGTTTCCAGACACTGCCGACACAAGACACAAGATACATTTTAGTGTCAGACTTGTGACCTAAATCAAAGTCAAATCATTTATTTCAAATAAGCCCATGTATGGCACTTTTGAACGTCAAAATTTACAAAATAATATAATTGATTCTAGTCGCCCCTGCCAAAAGGTAGTTTTCGTATGGAGAAGAAACTCCACCGTGACTTTTAAAATGTTTTACAGTAGTTTGTATAAGTACGTACATTAGTAATTATATGTGAAGACGATGCACCTAGAATAAAATTACTATACCACAATAGGTAAAAAGAATTAAAAATAAAGCAACGACAGATAATTTAATTATGTGATAGATACGTGGTACTCACATATTTACAAACATTGTAAAAGTAGACGATTTTCCTAATTTTTTTTTTTAATTAATAAGTCAGTGTGTGAGGAAGTAATCACCTACCACAAGGCTTCAAAGTACTTAGATGGTATTAACTCGTAAACTAAAATATAAAATAGTCAACTCCATAACAGTACAGTATGATTTATATTATTTCAGGCACAGGCCTATCATTAAAACTTCGTTACAAAATGAAGGCTAGTGTGTAACGACGCGTAATAAAGGAACTGAAAAAGTGTGAAATAAGTAATCTAGATTTAGGTTACAGGAGTCGCCTGCGGGGTGACCATACTTTTGGTGTTTTAATTAACAATATCTGGATTATTGGAACTTCTTTAATCGTGCTTGCGGTAGGAGTAAACTGGCAGAAATCATGTTACGAGAAAACGTTATGCCCGAAAGAGTTCAGTTTCAAGTTTTTTTTTTTAATACAGAGCCAAAAACAAAACTTTTAAAACTTGAGACCATACTCTATGGCTCTTTAATACATGATATACACAGCAAAAGGAACTTTACTCCAACTGGGTGTCCCACGACACGTCCCGACATTTCTTTTCTTCGTTATTTACAAAAGGACGTTTTTTTCACGAGGAGTTTTTGTTGAAATGTTATATAGTGTGTGCTTTTATAATTAATTTCTAACGTGACGATATTATGGCGGACGTCCACGTTCACGTCACGGCATCAGGATATCACAGAGAAGTTAAATATATGGAAATATATGTATGAAGGCACTTTTAAATTTCCGTTCACTATTTTATAAATATGGACGTGGATGTCCACGATAATATCGCCACGTTAGGAACTATAAAAGCATTGTGTGCTTTTATAATTCTTAACGTGGATTGGAACTAGGTATCGCTGCTCATGGAGGTAGTTTGAATGCATTCCAAGTATACGTCTTTTAATGATCACTCACCAAAACTTGTCTCCAATAATCACAAATGCATTGCGACCTTACTTCGATGTTATCGCAGATTATCAAAATAATTGAAGTAAATTACTGCCGGAGCAGTTTGTAGCCGTCGGCGTCATGTCGAAGTAGGTGAATATTCAGGGAATGACTGCTTCGGAGACCTTCGGGTAAAATCAGCTTCAATAAGATGTATACGCTGGCAAGGATTCATTTTATTGTTGTAGACAATAAAATGAATTCTTGTCCGCGTATAGCTATAGCTTTCAAATTTCATAATATTTTAACAATGTTTGGCTAAACAGCTTTATACTGTTTTTTTTTTGTATTCTTTGTAAAATAAATGAAATGATTGTAGATGATCGAATTAATCATTTTCCATGTATTAAACCTAGAACCATAATCATATTGAGATGTGGTACACTAGAGATAATTAGGTATGCGTAAAAATGACCCATGGATTACCGTACCATGTCCGTGTATTAGACCTGTCGCCATGCGGCCAAGTCTTTTATTTTAGTACATTGAGTACTTATCTTACGACTTCGACTACAGAAGCTAGTACATACAATATGTAAAGAAATCCTGTCCGATCCGAGGGGCACATAGGTACTGCAATACCATTACCAAAAAGTTTATTTTAATATTATTCATAAAAAAGTTATTGCTATTCAGAATTCACATTATTTGTACAAAAATTACCCCGAATCCATTAAAAATTATCAAATTTTCAACAGGGGTCATAAGTTATGACTTGTACGCACGGCTACACATCAAGCTATACAATTCCAGTTTATGCTGATCTCGCATTGTGTAGGATGTCCGCACAATGTGAGGTCAGCTTATACTGGAAATGTATAGCTTGATGTGTAGACGTGTGTACTACCCGCTAAATGACGGCCGCCCGCGCTCAATGTAATAACCGGGTTATTACATTGAGCACGGGCGGCTGTCGTAAATTCCCTATTGAAAAAAACGTGGCCAATTTTTTTCTGTAAATGTAAATTCAATATGATACAACACCCTCACGGATCGAACAGGGTTTTTAATTTTTTTACATGTTATATTTGCGTAACTAGTTATGTTATCATTGTACCTGCTTGTCAAGCAGAATCTGGCGCTAGTTTCACAGAAGCGTACATCAGCCTACAACGTTGAAAGCAGTTCGTTTTCTCTACTAAGAACTGATTAAGATTTTGTTGAGTCAGTGCATTCAAGCAGTGTGTTTAGACGTACTGCACGGGGTTTGGTTACAACAGCTTACAATGCTGATTGTTCATCTAATCGTATACTTGTAGGTCTTGTAGGTACGCTATGTTAAGGGCTAACTGAATACCAACTTAAATTGTCCGTATATTCAAATCAAAACTGTTGTATGAAATGGCATGATAAGAAAATAAATGTATTGTGCTCCTTGACATAAATTTCATTTATTAACATTACTATTGTTTATTGACATAGCCTTATTATTTGTTTTCAGTCCGTGTGTTGTCATGCACTGAATTGACATTTATATTTTTCATTTTCATTTTATGTTTTATTGACTTTGATTTCTATTGCTATTTATTATTAACTAATTTGTGTTATGAAATGTGTGATTTTTATAATAGTTTGTTTATTGTTCAGGCTTATTTTTACTTCAGTGATTACTAAATTACAAACATTTGTACTCCCTCTGGCATAACAGCGAACTCTTTATAATCTTTATATACCATTATTATTACTTATACGCCAATGTTAAACAAATGAATAAATGACTTATAGACACAAACAAATTAATAATAGCTATAACACGGCAAATTGACGTAGGGTGTCAATTTGCTTACTACGAATTTCTCCGACTGTATAAATGTTATTATCCTCGTTGTTTAGTCTGAGTCCTCGTTACTTACAAATACTCGTATTCATATTATAAATAATAAGTTGGATGTTTGCAACATTGACATAATCACGCTTTTATTACTGGACTAGCAGCGCCCCGCGGTTTCACCAGCATAAGTCTCGATCCCGTGGGAATATCGGGATAAAAAGTATCTAACTAACTAAAAACTAACTAACTAAACTATAAACTATCTGTGTGCCAAATTTTATCCAAATTCGTTCAGCTGTTTTCCATCCTCACAAACTTGCACATTTATAATATTATATTTATATATTATACTTATAAAGGGTGGCAGGGACGTCGACGCGGAAACTGTTACCATGGATTCAGTACATGATACTGAACCCCCTTTTTTTTTTTTTGGGTGTGAAATCATCAAATAACTTCTCCCGCTCTGGGCGGAGCGGGAGGGCGTGTCAGACTCTTACTGACTAAAACCCACCCGTGTTCCTTCGATTGCCCTGTTGCCGGGGGCCACGATCTCCCTTTCGGTTTTCTTCGCAACCCCGGCAGGCATCGGCCTTAGTGGACCCCTCCAATTCTGCTGACATCTCTTTGAGGCGCGCGTGGAACACAACGCGCCTCAAGCCAAGCAAGCCCGCGCCTACGGTGGCCGGAAATCGCCTCGCGATTCCCGACGCCCTGGGCGTCTCCTCCTGCGGCGGTTAGGGGCGTGAGGGCGCGAAGTTTGCCTCTCCCTCACACGTTCCGCCTCCTCCTTCGCGAGCATTACCGCTTCGCAGAAGGAGGTGACGGTCTCCCATTTCCTCTCGCTCCCTACCATGGCCTGTATCAGGGCCGGACGCGAGAGATCACCGCCGCCGATCGCCTCCACGAGGACACGGTGATGCTCCGCCCATACTGAACCCCCTGTGGTAAAATTTTTAGTGTTTAAATTATCAGTCGTGTAATATGCGACAACGGATGTACATGATACATCCGACGATCGAGCGAGCCCTACGAGACATGCGAGTACAGAGGTGCAGTAGCTGTGTACTGTCACGCCAGCAGCTTGCACTTGTATGACCGGGTGAGGCGAGTCGAGCTACTGTCTTGCCAGTACAAGTGGCAATAGCTGTTTACTTTCAACGATAGTAACTCGCACTGTCTAACCAGGCCTTAAGCGTGTGGTAGGCCCATAAGGGGCTGCCTCCACGAGCGAGAGAATCGCGGTGACATTATCGTCGTGCCACGTATTGCTATACAGTCTCACGAGCGAGAGAATCGCGGCGATGCGACGAGTGGCTGAGTGCGAGCGAAACCTCATCGTATCGCCGCGCGCTCGTCGCTACTAGTGTTGCCATTTTAGCGACTTTGTCGCTAGATCTAACGGATTTTGGATGTCTTTAGGGACTTCTTTTTTCGATCTAGCGACTCGAAAAAACTAGCGACTTTTAGCGACTTTTTGACACTTAGGGTAGGCGACTTTTTCTGGAAAAAAAATCATGACTTGTATCCGTATTTTCCGATCCGATCCGATTTTTAAGTCTAGCGCTGGTAATACTACAGAATCAGACTGAACGGGAATTCCCAGGCTATAAACGAACTGTAGAGTCAATCAAAATTTGTTCTTTCGTTTGTTGCCTTTCTCGCTCATCAAGATCAAGAATGAGTGAGACCAAAATACGGATTGACATAATTAATCATTCATTCATTCGCACTCACAGATATTACGAATACAATAATTTTACTTGCAAGTAAATGTATTTGTGGTTAATGTGATTACTGTGCGTGAAATAAACTCGATTTGTCAGCAAGGCAGTTCCGATGAAAAAAGTATTATACACAGAATTATAGAACCGAGTGGGAAAATTATAAAGAGATCAAATATTGAATAAAACCCGTGTCAGGTGATTCAACTAAAGCATTTTATAGTTATTGCCACTCTGAAATGTACGCAAATCTTAAAGATTTAAAGAAATTATTAAGTAACAGATGAACATACATACAAACCGGTCAATATCATAACCCTCCTTTTTGCTTCGCCGTAGTCTGGTAAAAATAATACAAAAAGTGTTAAAAAAATACAAAGTTTCGAAGAAAATTAAAATCATTGAGACGTACGAGTAGATAAGTAAATCATTTTCATTCAAACCAATCATTAATATTTAAAGCTAAGAAAATGCGACGTTGTCATTCATACGCCAGTTGATTCTTTGACATGGTCTCATTAATACCCTAGAGTTATGGGATATCATAAAAAATACGTTGTATAGATACAGAATATCTGGATGACCTTTTTTTTTTTCGGAGGACGTTTTCTAAAAATGAAACCTAGCTAGATCCATTTATCGCCCCCGAAACCCTCTGCATACTAAATTTCGTGAAAATCGTTGGAGCCGTTTCCGAGATTCAGATTATATACAGGTATAGTCACATGCCGTGACCAGGATTCTCGTCGTTATATATACTGATTCACTTCAGTGCAACGAGAAAGAACAACTTATGGGTTACTACAATAAAAACACAACTATATACATATATATAAGAATTGTTTGTTTAATGGTATTATATAGAATTTAGACAGGTACTTAGCAGAGCAGTACCCTAATTGCGTAATATACAATGAATCACAATTTATTTCGATTTGAACAGACAGACGTTGCTTCATAAGTTGGAAAAAAATCTGCTCAACAACGTAAATAACGCAATGAATGTTGTTGAACTGTCAAAATGAAAAAAAAAATAGTCATAATCGTTTACGAAAATAAGTTACGCAATTAGGGTAAAGATTATTGGGCCATGAGCATCGGTACTTGAAATTTTGGCTAATCTTTAACAGAAATCTGTTCACTGGTTCGCGTGTACTGAAAAATTTACAAACGAAGTTCTTTATGTTTTTACCTATGCAGGTAAATGAATAATTTGCAATTATTACTATATGAAGATGTGGGTAGAATTTCTGAATTTGTTATTAACATAACACCACGCCTTATTTCCTGGAAGGGTTAAGGCAGAGGTGTCCCTAGTACACCCACATTTCGCCAGTTATGTTTAAGTCCCATGTAATAGGGGGCGAGCCTATTGCCATCAACCGGGCACAAATCTGAACTCCCGAACTGACTACTACTGAAAAATTTCAGATAGAGAGAAAAACCCAATAAAACTTTGCCCGACCTGGGAATCGAACCCAGCACCTCATGCTGAGCAGTAGCGCCTGCGACCGCTAGACCAAAGAGACAATGACTAAAAAATATATTGTCTATGCTTCAGCAAAACTTAGTCACGGCATGGCGTCTGTTGACGTCTGTACTCATTCAGTATTTGAAGTACAGACGTTGCGCGGTAAACTCCACGACACAATATTTACGATCACGTGATCCGAATATCTTTTTTTGTATTCTAATTTTGTTGTGAAAACTTCGGTTTTCAGCTCTGTAATGTATAGGATATGAAAATTACTTTATTTTCTTTTAAAATATGTAGGGACTACAGGTTGCAGTAATGCTAGCGGTGCAGAATGCAGTGTCCCCCGCGCATTAGGTATAGCGGCCAGTCGTTCTCCCACCGCCGCGCGCCGTAGCAATAACTTGTGTACCGTGTAACTAATATAAGAAACATCATTGTGCTAAAGGTTCATGGTCATCTGAATAGACTTTATATTGTACACCTGAATTTGATTTATTATCCCTCTCCAACCACGATACTCATAAGGTCCCAACAAAATACTTACGATTTGATTTGTGATGAAGTATTTAGGTACTAGAAGCACCTATTCATTTCCAGTTTATGCTGATCTCGCATTGTATAGGATTTCCGAACAATGCGAGGTCAGCTTATACTGGAACAGTATAGCTTGATGTGTAGCCGTGTGTTCTACCTATATTTTTAAACAGAAGTCAATAAACGATTGTTTAAAATCCTACTTATATTATAAATGTAAAAGTTTGTATGATTGGATGTTTAGACGTTTGTTACTCAAAATAAGGCTGAATATTTATTTAGATGCAATTTGGCAAAAATATCGTTTATAGCCCGGCTTAACACATAGGACACTTTTTATCTCTAAATTATAATAATTGTAAAAGAACTGTTAAGGAAGCTCTTCAAAGTATGTCCTATGAAGATACAGAGAAACTATTAGTCGTACTTAAATAAAATAAAAAAATGTACTAATTAAGTTTAGCTAAGTAAGGATAGGTACTAAGATTTTAGCAAGTAGGATTTATTGTACTATTTACACCTTTTTACATACCTATTAGATGACTAGATTTTTATAACGAATGTGATTATTTAGAAATATTTATTATACCTTGCCTAGCCTGAAATACAGGATGTCCTAGTTCAGGCACATAACATAATCGAATTTTTCGTAGATTTAAGCAAATTTGTATTTAGTGTTTTACCTTTTCAGCTGAATAAAGTTTTATTATTATTATTATTATATCCCGGTAGTACGATCCCGTGGGATAAATCCTGACATCCACGCAGGTAAATCCGCTGGCAAGAGCTTGTAAAATAATAATTTTGTCGTGTTTTTTTTTTGCCAGTGAATATGAATGCATATTTGTATATGCACTTGCTAATTGAGAGGTCAATTTGTTAGAAAAGGTGGTCTTAAAAGACGATTTATATACATTTGTACTCTAAATTATAATTACAGCCAAAACCGTTTATAACGACTTCGCTTAAAACGTCGTACCTGTTATTACGACGAATATTTGAGGTCTCATTTATGTTTACTTAACATAATTTTTCATTATAGTGACTATTGGCTATTACAACCGTAATCCGAGAGTCCCTTCAAAGTCGTTATAAACGGTTTTGACTGTATGTGTATCTCAATTTATTTTACTGTGTGTACATGAATAATAAAATAAATAAATAAATATAATTATTCCTGAAGACTCACATAGCTAGAAACTTTAAAAAATAAAGCTCGCGCATTGTAGGTCTGTGTAGGTGGGAGCACTGGTGGCCCAGTGGTAACGGCCCCGACTTAATAGTTGTAGTTCGTGGGTTTGTACCCGGGCAAGCGCTTTACTTTTTGTAAATAATTTCATCACCAATGCTTTCAAAACGGTGAAGGAAAACATCGTGAGGAAACCAGAACCAAACATTCGCAGACGTAACATTTACCACAATATAGGGCCCGGGTGGTGGATTACAGCCCAGTCCCTCTCGAATGCAGGAGGCCTGCAGTGTCCCAGCAGTGGGCACATTATAGGCTTATTATGCTTATGCTTGTAGGCAGGTATACTAAAACTAAGGATACCTACTTATTCCGACGACAAAACAATTTTATAAGTCTACCATAGAGTTGCAAACTTTTTTAATATCAAACATAGCATTTTCGAACCCATTGCCTGTAAAAATATACTAGATGGCGATAAAATATTGTAGGTCCCTGTTTCAAAAACATTTTGATTCTTTAAAATGCATATTTTTTGCTTTTATACTGCTAGGCAGTTTTTAAGATTCAGTACCCGAAGGGTAAAACGGGACCCTATTACTAAGACTCCGCAGTCCATCCGTCTGTTACCAGGCTGTATCTCATATTTTCACAGATGATGTATTTCTGTTGCCGCTATAACAACAAATACTAAAAAACAGAATAAAATAAATATTTAAGGGGGCTCCCATACAACAAACGTGATTTTTTGCTCGTTTTTATACATAATGGTACGGAACCCTTCGTGCGCAAGTCCGACTCGCACTTGGCCGGATTTTAATTATTAACAGGATCTTTTTTTTTTACACTCTAAAATATGGTTGCAAAATACCACTAATTAAACTTATGAGATTAATACTGGCCCTATTGCGATCATCACACTATTTCGTATTGAAATAAAAACATTCTATATTTTTTCTTTAGAAATTTAGTATTTAGGCCTTTAATATAGTCTGCCGGGGGTGCGAAGAAAACCGAAAGGGAGATCGTGGCCCCCGGCAACAGGGCAACCGAAGGAACACGGGTGGGTTTTAGTCAGTAAGAGTCTGACACGCCCTCCCGCTCCGCCCAGAGCGGGAGAAGTTATTTGATGACTTCCCACCCAAAAAAAAAAAAAGGCCTTTAATATAGTAGGGTTGGCGACCCTACTCTACCACCACTAAAGTCACAGGTAACCTATACTACTGTGGCAATGTAGATGCCACCACACAACACTGTTCGATACAATCACACTCAGCGGTTTACCAAAACCGACATTAACTCACATAAACTTAGTTTTACGAGTCCACTCGACGGTTAACATCCTCGTTACTTGATATGGAAATGTACACAGACATTTATCTAGGACTCTGCTTTTCTTGATGTAGACCTATAGGTCCGGTCCGTCGTATGTGTTCAACTAAATGGGTCACATTATGTCCGTGTACGGTCGTTCTACATGATATGGGTGTACTTACCGCGGTGTAATGGCTAGCAGTCTAAAAAGCTGCCACGTGCAGCCGGACTCGCACGCGAAGGGTTCTGTACCACCGTACAATATTTAAAACTACGTAATTTTTCGTTTCTTATATGGTTGTAATGTAATTAAAAGGGGGTCCCGTTTAATTTTTAACTTTATTTTCTGTTATAGCGACTATTTTACTACACACTCTGTGAAAATTCCAAGTGTATATCTATTACGGTTCAAAAGATACAGACGTATGACGGACGGACAGACAGCAGAGCCTTAGAGCGGTTTTGCACTACGTCTGATCCGAATCCGCATTCAACATCCGAATTCAATCCGAATTGGGAATGTCCTAAATTCGGACGGACAAACATCGGATCTAGTGCGCAACCCCTCATACAAAAAGTACTATGTCTACTTCGGACCTACATTTATCGGATTCGGATCGGACGTAGTGTGAAACCGTTCTTAGTAATAGGGTCCCGTTGAGATTCTTTAAATACGGAACCCTAAAAATTGATTTTTTTATTCATTAAAACATTGTAATTCTTAAGTTCGTAATTCAACCTTCTTTTTAGGGTTTCGTACCTCAAAAGGAAAAACGGAACCCTTATAGGATCATTCGTGTGTCTGTCTGTCCATCTGTCACAGCCAATTTGCTCCTAATGTAATGGACCGATTAAGTTGACATTTGGTACACATATGTATTTTTGTGACCCAAACATGAACGTGTATCATAAATAAATGAATTTTGAATAAAAGGGTCACTTTTGGGGGCAAACCAGAAAATTAAAAAAATTTTTTTTGCTTACACAGTCGCGTGTGACATACCAAATGAAAGGGCTTGTTGCGAAGATCTTAAACATATTTTTGACATAATTTTAAAATGTATACTTTTAAAGATTTCTAAGAAATTCGATAAAAATTGACCATTCCCCCCTTATCTCCGAAACTACTGGACCTAAAATTCTGAAAAAATACATAATATGGCTCTTTACTCATAAATTACAGGAAAACCTATGAGAAGTCTATGATCTTAAAATAACATAGTAAATCTCTCAATATTATGCGTACAAACTTACATTTGCAGTTGGAATGTATGGGAGAACGTGTATTTCAACTACAATGTTAAGTTTGTATTTGGGATAAATTCATCCCAACTACGGAACCCTTCATTATGCGTAGTCCGACACGCACTTAGCCGGTTTTTTTACATCTATGGTTTAAAAAAAGCTTAAATACTCGTGCTGTTTAATTATAGCTAGAATTGCTACAAACTTGATTCTTTATTTATTTATTTTTATTTAACCATTTATGCACACACATATAAACAGACAAGAAGAAAGGAACAGAAAAATACGTACAAAGGCAATGCTTATTTCTAAAGAAATCTCTTCCAGCATACCTGCGACAGGAAATTATAAAAATGAGATGTAGACCATGTTTTACACCATCTCCGTCCTTTTCTCCTTACACATCAATATTATTCGTTCATCTAGTGAGTAATCTTGCCGCTTTCCCGCCTCGAAAGACCCTGTTCGTGCCTCATTAGCTTAAGCAATCAATTTATTCTCGCGAGAGTCTGGAATTAGTTATTGTAATTAATTTTTCGCGCCACACGATTGTAGTAACTCTAATTCCTAGTATTCGTTGGCTGAGAAACGTAGGTCCGTGATGTGAATATTATTATCATCATTATCTAGCAGTGATAGCCTAGTGATGCGACCGTCAGACTGCTAAGTCATCAGGTCTCGAGTTCGAAGTCAAGGCACGCACCTCTGACTTTTCGGATTCATGTGCGTATTGTATAATTAGGTATCACTTGCTTAAAAAACCGGTGAAAGAAAACATCGTGAGGAAACCGATATGCCTGAGAGATATTTCTCAACGGCATGTAAAGCCAATTCAGAGGCCCAGGCCCAGCGCTGGGCACGCCACAATTGCGGCGATAAGACCCCTCTTTGAGGAGTGGCTAGAGAGGCGCCACGGCGTCCTCATCTTCAGCCTGACGGAGGTCCTCACCGGACACGGCTGTTTCGGGAGGTTCCTGCACAGGATAAGGCGGGAGGAAACGCCCGGGTGTCACCATTGTGTGGATCGCCCGGAGGACACGGTGGAGCATACGGTGGAGGTCTGCCCAGCTTGGGCGGAGCATCGCCGCGTCCTCGTGGAGGCGATCGGCGGCGGTGATCTCTCGCGTCCGGCCCTTGTTCAGGCCATGGTACGGAGCGAGAGGAAATGGGAGGCCGTCACCTCCTTCTGCGAAGCTGTAATGCTCGCGAAGGAGGAGGCGGAACGCGTGAGGGAGAGGCAAATCGCGCCCTCACGCCCCTAACCGCCGCAGGAGGAGACGCCCAGGGCGTCGGGAATCGCGAGGCGATTTCCGGCCACCGTAGGCGCGGGCTTGCGGACGGTGAGCAATGGGTGGCTCACCGTCCGATAAGGACCAGGCCCGGGTCGACGGCGCGTTGTGTTCCACGCGCGCCTCAAAGAGATGTCAGCAGAATTGACGGGGTCCGCTAGGGCCGATGCCTGCCGGGGGTGCGAAGAAAATCGAAAGGGAGATCGTGACCCCCCGCAACAGGGCAACCGAAGGAACACGGGTGGATTTTAGTGAGTAAGAGTCTGACACGCCCTCCTGCTTCGCCCAGAGCGGGAGAAGTTATTTGATAAGATCCCATCCAAAAAAAAAAAAAAAAAATACACAAAAAAAAAGGCACGCATCTCTGACTTTTCGGATTCATATGCGTATTGTATAATTAGGTATCACTTGCTTCAAAAACCGGTGAAGGAAAACATCGTGAAGAAACCAGTATGCCTGAGAGATATTTCTCAACGGCATGTAAAGCCAAGTCAGAGGCCCAGGGATGGCATAAAAACTAACACTAGGTTAGTCATTAATCACACGAAAAAGAAGAAGTATTTCGTACTCAAAATTAAAAGCCTACCTTTTGGAGTCAACAATAAATAAATAATCAATTTTATCAATCAAACCTATAGCACAGTATATATAAACAGGTACAGTTTTCTATCTTCATTGAAAACTGCCGAAACAACGCGCTTCCAAATCTCAGTATATATCAGTACGCAACAGTATCGACTGCGCGGCAGTTACCATTTTACGTGGTTCCATGTAGTTATTATTTTTCCACTTATGCCACGCGCTTCGGCTGTTGCACTTCATTCCGTTGTCGATCTTATCCCGACATACTTAATCATAATCCAGGAGTTCACGTAATATTCTAACACCTCGCTCCTGACCTGGCGCCATTACTTTATGAAGTATGTTATTTCTACGTGCACTTGTTAAATACTTGATTTAAGAGGTCCTTGTGACTACAGAGATTGCAGAATTGTCACTTTTGTGAAGAGCTTTGTTCCAATGAAATTTGATAAGACAGATGTGTAAAAAATAAGAAATCCAATAAATCAACTTTAACTGCACATGTGGCTTTGGTACATCATTAACGGCATACCTATTTATACGGCATGACTATTAACTGCTCCCAAATTACCATGATTACCTATTTTATTTTACTTGTTTTCTTTTACATTATTCCTTGACATAATTTTTTCAGACATTACAACAATACAATAAATCCAAAAAAAATAAAATAATAATAATACATAAAATATATATTTTCCTACAATATTCTATATTTTATATTAAATTACATTTGTTACAGCTGTAGTCGCAATCATGTCATTTGGTTTAAATAGGTCGTTGATTTTATTTTTATTATTTTATTTTTCTTTTACATAGATTGTTTTCTTTTATATTTTGTATATGAGAACGTTGTAGGCTTAACAAACTAGATTTGTGGACCATTTTCTATTTTGCTTAATACCTGGTATTTGTTGATAGGCCAACACTGTCCTCTCATACCTATTTACACTGTAATTTGTTAACATTGTAAAAGCCAATTATTTTTAAAAGAGTAACCGTGGAGTTTCTGGTCAGCTCTTCTCCATAGGAAACGACCAATTGGAACCGTGCACCTAGCTTCTGACGTTTCATAAGTGCCCAAGTCTCAGGGTCTATGTGAAATAAAATATTTCAATTGAATTGAATTGTCTTTATGTAAAAAGTATGTTTACATACTTATGGTTTTGCACCAACAAATGTCTGACATAAGTAGGTACCTATGGACAATCTTTGGCCACATGAAACCGAATGAGTGCTGTTTAGCTAAGTAATATTTATTACCATTAGGTACAGTAAATTAGAAGTAATCACTATTCGACTAGGATTTCTAATAAGTACAATACTATAAAAACGTTATCCCCTATTAACTGAAAAGGTTTTCCCCAGTCACAACAACACACCGAATCTCATACATTTTCCGACTTCCCCTTCAAAATTAATTCCACTAAAATACAAATACCACCATGGCCATGCTTCCAGACGTTTACCACTTCTGGTCACCCCCTTGACCGCCACACGCGAGAGGTCATCGCCCCCGGTCACGTGGTATGACCAAGACGGTGTAATGGCCAGTTACGCGTAGATTTTTAGCAATAACCGCCTGATTGCATGACGGTTTGTGAAAAAGTGCACTAAACTTGAGTTTGCCTTTTTCTCCTTGTTAGAAAGTTGGCTTTTGAATTAAGGCTTTTTTTTTTTTTAGTGTTGTTAAGACTTGCATTTTATGAGCAGAATGGAAATGGAATAATGTACTCAGGATTTTGTTATCTTGATTAAAAGTGTGTCCTTGGAGTTTCTTGCCTGTTCTTCTCCATACAGATCTACGTTTTGGAATGGGTAACTAACTTTAACTATCTGACTCCTTGATAATTCAAAAGTGCCAAAAGATTTGTTGATTTGATTGAACGAAGTTTTTTTGCTATCCGTCAATGTAAAATATAATAGACGTTGTTATATTTAGTAACCTGTTCCGCTTAACTATTCCTAAAGAGCCATTAAAAACCCTGCAGAGTTCTGCGACCAGCGCTCGGTGTGGCAACACGCTGGGTCACGCCCGCCGTTCGGGTTCGCGACAAGTCATCGTCATCCTGATGATGCCTCGTTGAGAGGTTAAACACGTGTCGAGTTCTTACTGGGTTTTTAATGGCTCTTTAGGAATAGTCAAGCGGAACAGGTTATTAAATATAACAACGTCTATTGTATTTTATAATGGATTTTCGCAGTAACGCCTGAATCAATTAACTATCCTTCAATGTGACTACTTCTACTTTGAGTACTTGTAAAAATTACAACATAGGTATCTACTCCATAAAATGACAAAATAGGTACTCTATTATTAATACGATGAATAATTAAAGAGACATGGACCGAAATAATTACATAATTATTATGAAAAAGTGTATGAATGTGGGTCACACACGGCAGTGTGAGAGATACACGGCCTGTCTTTTAATTATTCATATCATTATGCCCCACTTCAGTAGGTCGGCGAAGTTATTAAAACACTAAAAAATTCGTAAAGTGTTTTGTGATTGGTTACTTTAGTTTTGGTCAGTTATATGAAGTACCTACCTAACTTAATAAAAGTGGTAACCGATTTTTATTTTTTATTTAATCTTTAATGTACACACATATAAACAGACATGAAGAAAGGAACAGAAAAATACGTACAAAGGTGATGCTTATTTCTAAAGAAATCTCTTCCGGCACACCTGCGATAGGAAAGTAGATAAAGAGATGTAGACAACGAGTGTAGGAGTAGGAGAGAAAACAGAATGCGTAAAATAAAAAACGTTATCTACACCCATGCTATAAAAGCTCTATAAATGTTTCTGAAACAGTTAGCTTATGCCAACATTAAAACAGTGTCATAGTAACCATAATATCATCCAAATTAGTGTTATAATGTTGAATTAAATTTTATTATGCAACTCGAATTTCAAAAAAAGAACATTGTTATGCACGCGCGTTTCACTACCACAAGGCCGTAATTTAAAAAAAAAAACTTTAAGGTTATTCGAATTCACGTCATATCCCGCCGTTTTTAAATTTTTTCACGATAATAGTATTGCAATATTTTATTACTTTGTTGTTTACAAAAATGACTGATACAAGCTTTGATAACACACCACCAGATATTTATAATGCAGCAAAAGACATTTCTAACCAATGATTACCAGAAAAGTCGAGAAAACAATCTTGTTCAACACCCTATGGTTTCAGAACCTTGTATAGAGGATTCATATCATGGGTGTAGATGTATGCAACTGTACATAATTAGGTATTAAAACACTCATGTGCATAAATAACTATAACTATTCAGTAATTTAAATATATTATATTAAGTATGTATAATTTAAATATACTTCATGCATACTTCTAAAAAACATATCACAAAAATTGATGGAAGTACATACTTAATTATAGTGTAGTACAAAATAATAAATACATAATAATATAGACTCTTTAATTAAAAACTGCAACATTTTGGTAGTCCCTAATGTCAGGCGGAAGTGAATTCCACAACCGCACCGCGTGCACACTGAAGGAGTAGGAGTAGAAGTCGGTTGCCTTAATCTAAAAAAAAACTTAAATACATCATTAGGTAACTTGCATCTTATGGCACCGGTCGTTAAAAAAAGGTTTTTATGACGTGGAGCATTAATTTATGAAATAACCAGCTGTGTCCGTTGGGATATCTGACGAACTTCCAAACAATATTTTATCCCCTATTTAACCCCTTTAGGGGATGAATTTTCATTCTGAGGAACTCTTGTGATGTGCCACCATTGACTTCATGTAAGCCTCTTTTTAAAGATTTAAAAATATTAACTGTTCCCGGTATGTACATATTTGAATGCTGTAAATTTGTTAAAATGCACTCCGAATTATTTCAACGTCTTGGAGACACTGTTACGTTTAATACAAGATATCCTGACAGGCTAATTATTCCTCCAATGAAAAGCCACTTATATCACAAAAGTTGCTTTCCAATGGTTATAAGGATATATAATAAATTACCAAAATCATATAGGGAACTGCCAATCAATCGTTTTAAAACAGCGTTATTCAAATGGCTCATAGAAAAATCTTTCTATTCTGTGAATGAGTACCTAAATTTTAAAGATTTACACTGACATTTTACTATTATAATTTGACAAATGATTGACATTTTTATTCTTATTAAAATAACTATGATGTATGTTCCAATTTTATTAGCTTCTTATTTAATCTATGTAATTTTGCATGCTAGTTTTAGCAAATTGTTTTAGAACTTGTTAAAAAAGCCGACCAACTGTATGTACTACAATTCTTGCAAATAAAATTTCATTTCATTTCAAAATTTCATGCTTCTAGACCCAGCGGTGAAGGCTGTGCGTTGTCTGTCAATGAGTGAATGGATTTTATTAAATAGACATATTTAACAGGCGGGGCTTATTTATAAACATTGCTTAAAGATAAGTAATCATTAACTTTTTTTTTTCGTATAAACTTCTTTTAACTTTAGACAGCCTTTATAAGTTAAGCGGAAAGTCAGCCTGTCCGCACATTATTCGAAATTCGAAGAGCGAAAATGTTTAAGGATACACTGTAGCCTGGCCGGCACAATTTTAAATTTATGCTGTATACCTGATAGACTTTTTAGTCTAACGCCACTAAATGAAATGATCGTAAACATAGTACTAAAAGAAATGAAGTTTGTTGGCCATGCCACAACATCGGGACCAATGACCTATTCGCCTGACTTCCTCCAAGATTACTTATTTCGAATAATTTTGCACGAAAAGTTTTTCTTTCCTATGAGTTGCTTCGTTCGAAATGAAGTACTTTGCAGAATATTATTGGTCTATCATTGTTGCGGGACATATTGCAAAAACATTATCTTTATTGTATTATTGATGAAAATATGCCTCGGTTCTGAGGGAACTATAGATATCCGGTGCGGTTCTTTTGTGAGCAGGATAGACCATAGAAAGAAAGAAAAGAAGGAGAAGAAAGAAAAGAAAGAAAATACATTTATTTACTGTATGGCTTATATATAGCTTCTGTTTGTCCCAACATACTACAACGGATAATAAATAAATCATCCCAGTTTGACCTGGATCACTTCCAACTTCCCGTATGTTTATTAGATTGTCTTCATTTTATACCTAAAGTAATTGCCAACAGATTGCACGACATTAAATTAAATACTCCTTGAGACCAGCCTCTCATACATAACAACTAAAAAAAGGTCAGTTTTTAATCTACAACAAAATCTTTGAACATTGATTTTTGATTTAGATTATCTACAAAACAAAAACATAAAACTATATGAAAAAATAAACAAGTAGACGTTTTTTTTTTTTTGGACACTGACATATTGAAACTAACATAAAATAATAAAATGTCATAAACACAAATGATCGCTGTCAGTGCGACCCCACTGTCTTACTTCCCGTACAGCGCTCGGATGGTTGCAGATTGCGTTTGTCGTGTTGTCGTGCGCGCCGTGATTTACGAGCCCGCGATATCCAGCGGTAGGACTGCGGGCCCGTCTCTGTGCGCGTCGTGCAAGCTCGCCTGACTAGAAATCGACTTCGTAATGATATTGCCCGCAATTTTATTGCTAATTAAGGATTGTAGAACGCCGGTAATGTAGTATTTTGGATTGGTTATTTTGTTTGTGAAAGAAAATAGGGGCAAATGGATTAATTAGGTTGGTATGACACATATGTTATATTTATTTTAACCCCTAACGCAATAAAACAAATTAAAAAGTTCAATATTAAAAAAAAAAAAAATGATAGTAGATATATTTCCGGTTGGGGTTTGACGCACCGCCGCGTAGCATTGGCCGATGCGACCCCATCCGTCAGTGTAGGCCTCCGCGCGACCGTAGCCGCCCGCCCGTAGCACCGCTACGCCGTAACCACTACGAGAAAACACGTGAAAAATATTTACATTCTAATTGGTTATTTTCATTATAATATTTAAAAGTTATCGTTGTTTATCATGGATTTAATCGCTATGGACCTGTTTTTATAACAAAATGGGGTAAGTTTTATGAACTTTTACAGTTTTGTTTTTGCTTTTTAATGTTTTCTAATTATTGGTTTGTGGATCGTCATTTTTATGGTTTGGTATTTTGCAAATGACTGAAGTCGGGTTTTATTGTTACTGTTTCGAAGGGAATAAAAACATGAACGTTGTTAAGGACGGGTTGATACGGCGTTAGAAATGTTTTTTGAAGATTTATTTTTATTTGATCTTCTTGGTGATAACGTCACTATTTAATCATTAATAATGCAGGCTCATTATGATTAGATGCTCGTGTTTTTAAGGGTCCTGTAGGGTAACAAATATATTTCCGTTTAGTAGACATGTTTATTTTATGTTTTGAGTTAAGATCATGTTATAATTAGTCCCAAAACTCGCGTTCTCAAATTTGCCATTCAATTAAGATTTAAAAAAACCGGCCAAGTGCATGGTCAATTATTACTCGTTAACTTGTAGAGCCTACTTACTTGTGATAGTTTTCCTTTTAATTTCGTTATATATACTACTGCCGTGAGTTTTTTCACATACTCAAAACCAATTATTTAGCTGGCAGGGGAACACACATGACTCTAACAGACAATAGCACTTTAAAGCTTAATACTATTATATAATATAAACTCACAATATTTTTGAACAGCCTTTCCAACGACACCCCACAGCATGGGACAGACGAGAAAAAAAATCCCCCCTTTACTTGAAGGGAGAGGTACCCTAAAACATTTTTTTTTTCGTCATTTTTTACCATTTTGTCGGCGTGATTAATTAGTATACCGATAGTACTATGAGACTCTGAGCTAAGCCGCGGACAGACAGACAGACGGACATTGCAAAACTATAAGGGTTAATTGTTGACAACACAACCCTAAAAATGAAATTCAAGTAACTGCTTTAAATCACTCTAGAGAACATTGCTTATGGTGCCGAGGCGTTCTTTCTATGACATTTAGTTTAGAACGATAACTTTTTTTAGCGTGCACATGTATCATAAGTCGGTTATATTGATAGCTGTAAAGGTCACGTATCGACGTTATCTAATAATTCAAACATGCTCGAAGAATCACGGTATTTTTAGGGCTTATGTTATGTGGGTAGAATTGAAACACTTCACCACTTCTCATGAATTTCGGATCTGTTTATGCTAGTAATGCATTTTCTAATTTTACAGCCAAAATATAAATTTTAACAAACATAAGTTTGATTATCTGTAGCAGATCCTTAGTGTTGGTTTCCAGCAAAGAGGAGAAATATCTCAATCAACCAGTAGGCTCGTGTCATTTCGACATTTCTTCGTTTAAAATCAAACCAGGACCTTGTTGCTTTCATGGAACCGTAAGGGTTGCTTCCTAACCTATATAAACGAGCAAACTTAGGACTACTAAGTTCTTGCTGTCCTTGATATTGCGTTTGATGATCTAGTGATGTGACCGAGATTGTAAAATTATGCCTACAGACTATCACATTATTACATTTTTCGTCAGTAAAAATCCCCATGTTCAGTAGACAGCTGACTGTATTGATGGCCGAGGCCACAGCCATATTATCACAACGTCACATCTTTCGGCCCAAACGTGTTTGTTTATCCCAAGGCCGGTTTTATGAGCTCTTCAACACTCTACGCTTATAAAATAAGTTACATTAGTGTGGATATTTGTGATTATTACCGTATTTCAGGGCCGTAAGGTGACGAAGCGTTAGTATTGTTATGTCAGCCATGTCTGCACCGGAGAATGGGTATGAATGAGACAGCTGACAGTCTAAGAAAAATAGGCCAGGTTATTCTTCTCTTAGTACCGATGGTTTCGTGTTCCATTAAGATAGCCTTGACGTGTCGTAATATTGTGCGTCCGAGGCACCCTATGTAGTCACCTCCTACCAAAATACGGTAGTTGCCTAGGTAAAAAAAAGATTATATTTTAGTCCTTCAGATAATAAAAAATATTAGACACGTATTTTTTACTTTATCATATTAATAAAAACTAAGAAAACACGCATTAAAGTTGGGGAGTGGAGGCTCGGTACATCACAACCTGGCAGAAAATCTAGCAAGGCGTGACGTCATACCACATTTTAACTCAATGTATCGCTGTAATCTTTTGATAATGTCAAAAAAGAAAAAAATACGCAATATTTTTTATTAATCAATCTTCCGGACAAAAATAATTTCGGACACAGGCCTATTGTCACTATACCCAATATTTTTATCATGGTCATCTGCCTAGCCTTTTCCCAACTATGTTGGGGTCGGCTTCCAGTCTAACTAGATGCAGCTGAATACCAGTATTTTACATAGAGCGACTGCTTATCTGAACTCCACAACCCAGTTACTGGGTAACACGATACCCCTGGTAACAATAGTTTAATGTGCTTTCCGAGGTACGGAATGGATGCTCATCCATCCACGGACCAACCTCGGTAAGCTGTATTTATTTTTATCATGGTTTTACCTATGAGCTCGGCACGAATATTCTCAATATTCGTGCCGAGACAAAAAAATTGTCATATATGATCTAGAACTTGTCTTGCCAGCACGCGTAGCATGACGCTTTCTATTTCTACGAAGAATAGACATAGCTCTTTCTATACAAATTGACATTTCGTCTCTCCATTTTTGACATTGCACCGTAGAAATCATTCTACAATCTGTCATTTTGTCTTCCGCTTCTAACGATCTTTGTCTAGGTCCTTTTACATGTAGACTATTTCAGAAGAAAGTTTTCTATCCAAACTGTCAAAATCACTAAGGTAGTGAAGGCAATTTGATTTTGTAATGGCCATGCTAAAGACGGTAGAAAACTTTTTACTCGACGGCCACAAAGTATATACGGTTATCTACAAAATCATGAAACGCTCTCCTGTAAAGGAGAGCGTTTCGAACGCAAAATTGTGATTAGTAATAATTATCATAATTAAAATTCACACCAACACCTCGAATTTATGTGCAAAAATAGTACTGTATCTTTTTTTTTTTTTGCTTATATCTCGAAAATGGTGTGTCTAATCGCAAAAATGATGAAAATTTCGACCCCCTTTATAAAACCCTCAAACCCCTAAGACTGAACATGTAGGTAATAATTTTTCTTATTTTCCATACAAAAAGTGAAAAATTCCATATAAAATACGTCGAGCATTCGCGCCTCCGGCTCTAAAAAAAATCACGGGGTAGGACAAACAAGTACCACGTGGACTCGCGATTGTCAAATACGATTTAAATTGTGTCAAAATTATATTTAAATTTAGGGATTTTTTATTGCAGTATAGTTTTAAGATTTTCATAGCCAAAAATAAAGGGATTTTAGTGATAGTTTAGATAGTTTAGTTCGGTGTACAAGAGAATCGGCACCATTACCAAGGAAATGGTTAAATCCAATATTACTGTAATATTGTTTTCTTCCAAAATACGATACTTCGACACTCTTAATATCAATAAAAATTGAGAATCAAACAAAGAAAAAAAAAAATCCTATGACAAAACAACAATTAAGTCGAATTATGAAAAGAGTGAATTGCGTAAAAAGTGCAGTTGTGTCTTTCTACTTTCCTGCCGTCAGTTGCAATTCAAAATAAATCTTACAAGTAGGTACCTCAAAACTCTTAAGTCACATATAATTGTAACTGAAAACCTTACAAATATGTAATTAGTGTAATTAGTGACACGTCTACAACTTACATTTATGTATTTGTAACTTCTGTTATGCAGTATTTTCTCAAATTAACATCTTTGTAGAGTTGTAGACTTGGAACCTTTTTTTGGTATAGAGCACTATAGGGCCCTCTGTGTGTAAATTAATGTGTTTCCGCTTTCTACTAACAAGAAACTTCGTTTTAGGTATTTTTACAATGATTTTTAGCTACAGCAACATTAATTTTTTTAATTGGTGTAATGTAAGTAATACTATATTAATTACGTAAAATTTGTAAGTTACGTTACTTAATAATCGCATAGACGCCATTCATGATATGTTAACTAGCGCCTTGGCACCAATGTTGACGCCTGTAACATGAAGTGGCTAAAATGCCTAGCATTGTTCACATTGATTCATAAATTTTACAGCATTCGTTCATTAGTTTAAAGTCAAGGTGCTAAACAGTCTTCATGAACAATATTAAAAGGTGACCTATCGTTTCATTCTACACTTTCAATTATACTTATTATCTAGATTAAGATCGAAGCCAAGGTTCTGTTTCTCACAAACCTATGCTAGGAGTATCATCGAATATTCATTAAAGTCATTCGATTAATTTATTTCGAATCTGATGTTCTCGTTGCGGACACATTCCACTATAATAATTATGTAAGACATCCTCTATTATTCCACACTCAGAAAAGGAGGGGCTGAAGCTTTTTTCATCAAATTAGCAAACTTACAGCAGGTATGAACTGCTTTGGCGATTTTTTTTTGGCCAAAATAGGTCTTTACTTGCCCAGAGGGTGAATATAAAAAAAAAACTTTCAAAATTTGAAAAGGTAAACAGGACGTACAGTACATCTTAGACCAGGTGGTCTATGGGGAGGTCCCCATCATCATCCACAAAAGAAATGGTCATATTGTCACGTGACATGCCGTGACTAACCAGACTCTTAATGGTATTAGCTTTAGCTTCACTACATAGCTTATTAAGCTATTTAGTTAAACAAAAAAAAGGGAGACGCAAAAATGAGGACGCTATGACAGTGCGTGCCTTGATCGTGAATTATGAATGGAGATTGTCAATTATATACCTACAGCTTAGAATTTGAATTTTTGTGGCGTGGGATTGCAAAAGAAGAGCGGTTACCGAACTCATGATATGTGATTTGAAAGTATGAGTAATCGTCGTATTTTTCACCAACTTCAAAAAGGAGGTTCTCAATTCGAGTGTATATTTTTATTTGTATGTTTGTTAAGCGATTACTCCGCCAATTATGAATTGATTTTGACAATTGTTTTTTGTTCGGTAGGTTATACTTCAGAAGTGGTTCCATATAAATTTGATTAACTTTGCTTGGGAAGTATTTGTGAATGATATGATAAGTTCCTGTCACTGTTATTAACATAGCAGGTAGTGGAATTCAAATTAGTGTGGGGTACGTAACACAACTAAAAAATGAAAAATAAACGTTTACAAAAAAAAAAAAAACAACTGACTTTCAAAAAAATGTGATAAATAACTTTAATTTCTGAAGTCGGTGGCAAAAAACTAAAATTAATAAACACCAAATATTCTACTAACTCTAAAAAAAAAAACACTATAAACTATTTTTCACTTTATAGTTTTTTTTTTTGAAGTCCGTTTTTTTTTGTATTTATTTTTTGGCTGGTTTTAGAGTTTGACCAACACTTCCTTTAGGAAATCTTTTGTAGAATCTCGACATTGTGACTGGTTGATTAAAATGCCAACAACCACTTTCATTTCACTTTTTCATTTATGCTCGAGTTTATTTTTAATTGTTTTCGTTGGTAAAAGCGCGTGCTAGCTAACATGCGGAAAATAATTATTAAATGTTTTTTGTGTTTTTAGTTTCGTATTGTTAATTATTTTGTATTGTATAGAATCAAATACTTATTTCTAACTTAACAGACAGAGGTGTGCTACTTCATCTTCCCAGCTAAGCACTAGGAAGTCGTGAAGGGCGGGTGTTTTGAGAGACTGTAATTATTGATGTTCATAAATGCTAAACCTCAGCCAAATTTGACTTAGTAGATAATTTCAGTTTGCAAGAGGAGATTTGATAGCAAATTTTGATAACAAACTTGAATAGGCTCATATAAACCGCCGGTAAATTGGCATGAAACATTGATGGGGAGAAGTCGGGTAATATAATAAATATAACATTAGGTACCTAATTATTGTTTGACCTGAATACCCCATAAGTCCAATCGAGATGCAATTTCCAAAAGCGAGAAAAACTTTATCCATTACGGCTGTATTCAAACCTAGACAAAGATCTAGGCAGTGCAATTTGTCGACCTTCATATAAAATGAAAAAGTTTCTAAGACAGGGCAGCAGTTCGGGTTGGGACACACAAAGGTAGGTCGCGTGCGGCCCGCGATTTGTGCCCGATGTAACGAATTACTAATCAATAACATGCTTGTTTTGTCGCAACTATGCAACTTGAACTACCTTTTGTCATTTCATGTTTGTTGTAGAAGAAATAGATAAGTTTTGTAGCAGTTTTTCGGAGAAAACACGGTCAATATGATTTGTTTCATAGTTATTTTAGATCGATAGTTTGACTAATTGCTTTTAAACATTTTCTTTAAAATCTAGTTACATTTCATTAAAGCATCCTTTGTAAATATACACAATTTATTAACGTGCTTAAAGAAAAACAGCTCTATCGCATTACCTAACATTTAGGACCCCATTTTTGTTTGTTTTTGGGATTTTTTCTCCTCGACATGCATTTTGTAGTAATGATCCCCGATGTTATAGGTTTAAAGATATTTATTCTCAAAACATACCTATATAGAATCATTCTACCTAATAGTTAACTTCAAAATGATATTTTTTGCATAATGTCACATTTTGTTTGCAATGAAGTAAATTAAAAATCAATAAGAAATGACTTAATGAGTTTGTTTTGCAAACTTCACCATTTCTTGGTCACGAAACATGAATTAGATTATTTAATAGCTTTAGGTTTGCCATGGATTATGCATGAATTACTTATGTTAAATCCTTCGTCAGTATTTAGCTATCTTTGTTAAAATGGTACTTAAAACTGAAGTATTTTATAGAGAAGTGGTTATCATTCTGCCTAGCCTTTTCCCAACTATGTTGGGGTCAACTTTCAGTCTAACCGGATGCATGTCTGACCTCCACAACCCAGTTACTGGGTAACATGATACCCCTTGGTAAGACTGGTTGTCAGACTTTTGAGCTTCTGATTTTCTGTAACGACTGTCAAAGATCTATGAATGGCAGCCGGGACCAACGGCTTAACCTGCTTTCCGAGGCACGAAGGGGTCTCGATATGTAATGTATGGTCACCCATCCACGAACCGGCCGTGGCAAGTGTAGCCTAACCTTCGTTATAATTTAGCACGAGCCCCTCCAGTCGCCTCCTTCGTCAGTATTTTGCTATATTCGATAAACAGCTACTTAAAAGTGAAGTATTTTATAGAGAAGTGATTATAATAATAGAAATAAATCTTAATGTATGAGAATATTTTTCATGTTTTGCAATGCAAATGAAAAGTATACCTAATAGCTTCATTTTGAAGTCACGATATTAAAACTGTAAGTTAGATTAAAGTTTCCCAGTTTGGTACAAAACTGTTTTGGTAGATATTGAAGTCCTTCTTAACTCAAAACTTCTAAAATGTATACCATTGCTTTGACACATCTCGGGACCCTGGGGTCCCGGACCTTTGGAAGGCGTACGAGGGGCCGAAGCCAACTCGCAGAGGCCCGTTATACGTTTTGAATGAAATGAGGCACCAACCGACGATTATCCCCGTTCGCGCTATGCAAGTGCACCCAAGGACAACCCCCGGTTGGTGCAAGACTATTGTAGGATATGGAAACAAAGATATTGGTTTATGGGTTTGGGTGGCTCCATTGCTTTTATTATTAAGGTCTCATATATCGTATGACTTGCAACTCAAAGTAAAATAAAATGAAAAGAAACTGAAAAGAACATAAGTTAGTACAGTATTTCTATTTTGTTAATGTCCATCGGGTATCATCGGATTGCCGAATACAAACGAATGCTAATTTCCATGTCCATCAATTATTAAATTTATCGTGTATAATAATTTGAATTCAGAACTGTGAAACTATTTTCCTATTTGTCGTGCCTGTGACTTTAGCGGCTTTCCACCCATTTTTTAAATAAATTACATTAAGTTAAAAGAGTATTAACAAATCTATATACTTCCAAGTCGATTGAGAGCATCCGGTCTGCACCAAGTGCAAAGGGCTACTGATATAAATCCGACAACAGACGAAACACGAAGTTTGTCGAGGGACATTAAGAAAATAAAAATAAAGTACCTGTTGAGTAAAAATATATTTATTTATTAGCACCTCTCCTTTTAGTAGCATAACATTATGATTGAATACTATCGTGAATTCATGCAAGCCTAGTACTTTTTATTAGGTTACTGCTCAGAAATTGTGCACAACGTCTAATGATTGAAATACTCTTGAATTCATGCAAGCCTAGTACTTTTTGTGCCAAGTTTCAAGTTTTATTACTCTAGGAATATGATTTTCATAAAAACGAAATCCCCCTTTTCGCCCCCTTAAAAGTAAAGTGGATTTTTCAAAAAACTCCTTAGTGCTCCCCTACATTAGAAAAGGAAGCTGTGTCCAAACTTTCACGGTTCCTAGTCCGTAGCTTCGGCTCTACGTTAATATGTCAGTCAGTCAGTCAGTTTCTCCTTTTATACATATAAGATAGATTTTTTGTCATACTTTTATGTCAAAAAAAATATAAATAAATAGTGTGCAAGGATATTATGGTTAATCTCTCATTTTTTTTTGCAATACAAAAAATAAATTGCCAATTTTCAAACCAGATTGTATTCTATTGATATTTCAAGCAAAAAACCGACTCTTTAAAATTTAAGCATCTTTGTCTTCGGGAGCTTTTTTCCGATCTACGGTGCGGCGCGCAGCGATTCTGTAATATGAAAAAATAAGTAAGTAAAATTTTTATCTATAGAAAACTTATCAGATGGCCTAGTGTCCATTTTTCTCACGGTCAAGCTACAAGCCGTTACTATTAGTATATATAAATAATAAATTAAAGTTCTAAAAACTAAAATCAATAACAGAATACTTTCAATAAAGAAATTAATTTCGTCGGTTCAGGGTTAAATTGTACTTTCACGACGACTATTTTATGTAAATAAATTATGGATATCGTTTACATTGAGTCAGCGTTCATATCTCATGAATGACCTAAATGCCCACTATTCCATGGCCTGCCATAAGGACCAACCTACACAATGATTGGTTGATATTCTATCTTCCTTTAGGGCTAGGACTTGGACTAGACGGCCACGACCACGACCAGTGGTCGCAGCGACCAAGTAAACTATTAGAACCGATATGAATCGCGCACTTGGTCGCAACGGCCAACTAGCAGCAGACCATACAATACCACTTGACGGCCACTACCGGCCGGAGTCGAGGCCGTTTAGTGCACGAGATACCTTAAAATCACCTACCATTTGTCTTTAAAAGATCGTTTTTATCGATAAGATCGCCCATTGTGTCACCCTATGTAAAATTTCTACTTTTACCTGTAATTCATATGATAATATACCATGTTTATGGATGGATGTATGCACCAAGCTCAGCCAAGATTCTATCAATCTACCTTGTCTTTTCCCAACTATGTTGGGGTCAACTACCAGTCTAACCGGATGCAGCTGAATACCAGTATTTTACATGGAACGACTACCTATCTAACTTCTACAACCCAGTAACTCGGTAATACGATACCCCTTAATATAAGACTGGTTGTCAGACTGGTTTTCGGGCTTCTGACGACCCAAAGCCAGCCAAGATATAGGTAAAAACAACTGCAGACTAATAACTACTTTCTTTGGTGTTTTAATAAAATTCTACTTCTTCATTACATGACTGTATAAGTGTCTTCTTTACGCATGACAGCTAAAAGTAAGGAGCTACTGGCTACGAATTGCGTCATAGTAAAATACACAAATTCTAGATTGTTTGAGTTTTTATAAACTGAAGAGCTGGCATCGTTCATAAAAATGTCAGAATCATCATTCCTTCAGTGAGAAAACGAGATAAAGCTACAAATATGTTCTTAATGTCCCTCGGCAAACCTCGTGTTTCGTCAGTCGTCGGATTTCTATCAGTTGCCCTTTGCACTTGGTGCAGACCAGACGCTCTCAATCGACTTGGAAGTATATAGAGTTGTTAATACTCTTTTAACTTAATATAATTTATTTAAAAAATGGGAGGAAAGCCGCTTAAGTCGCAAGCACGACAGATAGAAAAAATATAGTTTTACATCTCTATATAGTTCACACGGAAATAAAATAAAACAACAATAAAGTATCTACTTAGTTCAGAATTTAATACACGATAAATCTAATATAATTGATGGACATGGAAATCAGCATTCGTTTGTATTCGGAAATCCGATGATACCCGAGGGACATTAAGAAAATAGTTAGACTGTACGTACTTATATATCTACAGAACGTAGGTTTTATGTATATCCTCTTTTGCACTTGAAAAATAACGTTCAGTTCCCTTAATGACCCCTACATACTTTGGATCAGAAAACAGCAAAATACGGACCGCTAACAATTTAGAATTTAAAAAAAAACATTGCTTTTTTAAATTTATTAATTATGCACATTGAACTTGTAAAAGCCGTGTCCCCAGGGCCACGCTGATACACAATAAATGAGGGAAGCCGCCGGTGACATTGAGCCCGCGCCATTAACCGCACGAAACGACCACATATGAGCACTTTAACTGTGAGCTGTTCAAATGTCATATAGATCAATGGTGGTTGGTTGTGTTTGATCTGCGGGTTTGCCATGGCACAAAATGGTGCTAAAGTGTACTTTTATCTGTCGTGAAGGAAAAGCTCATACAGAATAACAAAACTTATCACTAGCTCTACTATTATAAAACAAAGTCCCTCCCCGCCGGGTATGTCTGTCTGAACGCGATAAACTAAAGAACGGATTTTCATACAGTTTTCACCAATGGACGGAGGAGTTAATGAGGAAGGTTCACATGTATGTTGAAATTGTCGCAAAGAAATATACCGATTGTGTGCTTTACTGGTGTGCGTCGCATAATCCAATAGAGTTATATGAAAACAATGTATGACGGAATTAATACATTATTTATCTGGATTAACACATAGGGTACTTTTAATTCCGTGGAATATTTTCCGACATCCACGCGGGCGAATTATTACCACTTAATACACACATCAAAAGTGTCTAGGGATCAACATATATTTTTGCAATAACTTTTCTCCTGATTGATATTAATTAAAATTTTCTTTAAGGATTCATCAAATAAAGTGTTTTCGTTTGTCACAGTAACGATAAACCAAGTCACCTTCGCATTAATAAAGAAATTTGCCATTTTCCTAATAAAGGGATTTTTGACATTTGAACCACTAACATTAAAGTTCGAAAAAAAGACTGAAATAACAGTTTTCTTTAAAATTTTATTGGGTAACTTAAACAATTAATAATCCGTGTTTCTACCGCGAACACTAACAACACAAGAACATCGGTTTGGCATACTCAAAATGAGTTCATCCAAATCACGCTGTGGAATGGCCGCCCATGTTCGTTGCAACAACAAAAAAAGGTCTTCTTGCGACTGGATACCCTCCATATTCGGCAGAGCTCTTCTCTGTAGCATATCCCATGCATGCTCAATCGGGTTCAAGTCTGGCGACTGAGCAGGCCAGAGCAGGACATTGATGTTAGCTGCGGCGAGAGTCTGTCTTACAACTCTTGCGGTGTGCGGTCGTGCATTATCATGCATTAACTGAAATAAGGGACCGATTTGCACTTGTAGAGGAACGATGACGTCAGATACAATCGTCTCAGCATAAATTTGAGCGTTGAGGTTGCCTCTGATCCAAATCAACTCAGTTCTTCCGCCGATCCAAATACCCGCCCATACCATGATGGTTCCACCACTATAAGGATGGACTTCCTGGCAGGATTTTAATCGCTGTTGGCGTCCAGGGGTTCTCCAGTGTCGTATACGTCTTGTATCCGGTCTCATACCATAACGAGACTCATCAGAAAAGCACACGAAACGCCATTGTTCTTCTGCCCAATTTCTGTGTTCAAGAGCCCATTGATATCGAATCCTACGATTGTGCATTGCTATAGGTGGTACCCGTAGCGGTCTTCGGGAATGAAGGTTCACTTCATGCAAGCGGTTTCTGACTGTTTGGTCGCTAATTAAGTTCCCTGAAGAGTGATGAAGCCTCACGGCTAACATCATGGCGGTTATTGTTGGAGCTCTTCGAGTTAAGATTTGAATGTATCGGTCTTGTCTCCGTGTGGTGCAGCGATACCGTCCTCCATGGCGCTCAGCCACGGTACCAGTGCTTCGGTAACGTGTCCAAAGTCGACTGATAACACTCTGACTTGTATTCAGAGCTAAAGCCACAGTACGTTGCCGGGAACCAGCTTCTATCATTCCCACGGCTCTGAGCATTTCTTCCCTGCTTAAATGACGTCGCCGCTCCATAATGACGTTGGTTTTAATCAGTAGTAGGGAAACAGTAGCACTAATAATGTCTTCAATGCGTTGTATGTTTTTATAGGGAAAATATTGACAGCTGATTTTCATCTTTTACTCGAATTTGATTAACAGTTCCTGTTTCAAATTATGAAATGCACCAAAAAGGATCCATATAAATTTATATAATCATAAATTTATTACAAAGCCACATCTCAATCTCAAGAAATCCGCATAAAAATGCTTGATCCCTAGACACTTTTGATGTGTGTATAAAGAAAGCTATCGATCTATTCTGTAGCTACCTAAAAATCTCACCTCAATAACTTAGAAGTAAGCCTGAAGTGTCCTGTGAACTGTCAATAGTGTCAATCCCTAGCATCAGGTGGCATGACAGTTCAATTCACCCAAGACCATCTTCACCGTGAAAACTTGGGTAAAGTGAGCTTGAAGTGAACTGTAAATAATGTCAATAGTGCGTGTGTTTGACGGGCGATAAGGCTCACTGTGCGTTCAGAGCTCGGTGTGGCTACATGCCATGTTCGAGTTCGTGACAAGTCAATCGTCATCCTGAGGATGAAGTTGAGAGGTGAAACACGTGTCGATTTCTTTCAGGTTTTTTATGGCTCTTAAGAAATAGCTAATCGGAACAGGTTACTAAATATATCCACGTCTATTTTATTTTATAATGGATTTCCGCAAGATTACGCCTGAATCAATTAACAATGTCAATGGTGTGAATTCCTAACATTAGGTGAAATGACAGCTCACTCCAAGCTCACTTAAAGTTTTCACGGTGCGATTTCGACAGAATACAACGGATGGTTTCTCTATGCAAGACTAATCCATTCATCATAGCTATAAATATCCACCAACAGCAAATAACGACCTCAACTTTATTTGTGAACCGTTTACTGACAAAATGTTTACTCAAATTACGATGTTGTGCGACAGACTATAATTTTATTTAGCCTCACAAATCTATCATCATTATAGTCAGTAATTACTGGCGACCCTGACCCTGGGTGGCGTGACGGGGTTTCATTTTATTTTAACTAATTAAAATGTCATTGTATTAAAGGACAGGGTGTGGGTACACGCGATAGTTTTAGCTGATCTGATAGTTAACTATCTATGGATCGACAAATTGCTGTGTTAGGGTATCTCGATTGTGTAATGGGTCGCGTCATGGGACACATTCGTCTTTTTCGTGTGGTTAGTGACTGATTTAGTGTCGAGTTTTTATGCCGCCCATGGGCCTCTGATTTGGCTTCACATGCCGTCGAGAAATATATCTCAGGCGCGGGTTTCCTCATTATGTTTTCCTTAACTATTTTTGAAACAAGTGATAATTATACAATGCGCACATAAATCCGAAAAGTCTGAAGTGCATCCCTTGGGTTCGAACTCGACACTTATGACTTGGCAGTCCGACGATCACACCACTAGGCAATCTCTGTTGTGTGTATGTGGATGGGACCCATTGATGAGTTAAATTATTTATGGCAATACTTTCATGATTTGGGCATAACATTCTAATTTCAAAAATAGTAGAGTTCTTTGTGGAGAACCCCGTCGGCGGAATCGTACCTATTTCTTCCGGAAAGCAGCGTTGTTATTGGGAGTTTTACCACCATGGATATCGATTGCCACCATACCCATTTCTGCCGTCAAGAATAATGGCTGGGTTCTGGTTTGAAGGGTATGGACCATCGCGCCCGCCGGTGAAATTAAAACTCAAAATCAAAACACTTATTTCAAATAAATCAATTACAGGCAGTTTTGAACTGTCAAGGAAAGAAAAAAGAAAGAAAACTTGTTTATTCTGCACAAACAAAACGCAAATTTTAAAAAACTAGACAAAATACACACAAAACAAAAGTAGCCAAAAGCCTCGTATTCAATCAAACAAAAAAGTTTGACAATGTTAAGGGGTCGGTCATTCAGAAAGATGAAGTTGTCCATTCCAAAGCGTAGTAGGTACCTATGGAGAAGAACGGGCAAGAAACTCCACGGGCACTCTTTTAAATCAAAATATGGTCACATCATTCATGTTGAAATTATATATGTGAGCATGATGCAGAACGTTAAAAGCGTCCGTAATAAAAAAGAACGATTCAAAAATTAATAAGCCGTGCCAGCTAAGAGAGGACCAGTACCTACTGACGGCGCCCGTTCACGAATATGACGCACGGATTAGCACCATTCAGCTCAACCCATTTTGAAGAGAGCTGAATGATCCCACACACGCGCCACCATCAGCGAGACAGGCACATGAGACATCTCTGGGATAGTAACACATCTACTATGCAGTATCTTACCATCAGGTGCTTCGTTAGCTTATTTGTCATCCAATTGTAAACCACTAAAATACAGACACCGACTTCCGAAATTAAAGTAATTTTTCACTTTGTAGTGTTTTTTTTTTTTGGAAGTGGTTGTTTTCTTTTTTACTTTTTAGTTATGGTACTGTAACGTCTGAGGGACGTTATCTGAAATATTATCGGGTCAAAATGTGTAGTGAGGGCAAGAGGGAGGACACTAAAATGATACGCAGTACTCGTATATTGTATTTCGTATATTACTCCGAGTTCAACAATAAAGATATGTTGTATACTATTCGGCCGCTAGTTTTCTTCTACCTTTCTATCAAAGCAAAATATGTTCTAATACTATTTAAATATAAACTGTCAAAGAGTTCGAATAACGAGCTGTTTTCTTACCGACCTGCATAACATAATGGTTGCTTATTGCATTTTCTTACCGGCCTGCATAACAAAATGGTTGCTTATTGCATAAAACCTTACAGTACCTATCCCACACCAATTCGTATACCACTGCTTGCTATGTAGACAACAGTGATAGCACGTATTATAACATTATCAGGATACACAAAGTGGATTAAATACGTATCTATTATCGAAGCTAACTCAAAGACTGCCTAAGCAAAGTTTATAAAATATTTATGAGACCACCGCGCAAGCTTTCTCTACCAAATGAAAAAATAATTTTCATTAATTGACGAAAATATCGACAAAATACATTTAGAAAAATAAATACACACAGACGAAATTTATAACCTCCTCCTTTATTGAAGGCGGTTAAAATGTCTGTATGCCTGTCATATTTTTGTTACTGACCTATCCACATTCAAATAATCATTTCACGCCCACAGTTTTACGTACACACGGGTTTACATAACTTATGATGACATCACAAAATTATGTATAAAGGTATTATTTATTCAATTGTCTACAAAACAGGATCGATTACACATTTTTTTTATTCAGCTACTTTTAGTGCTATTCGTGATACTCATAACACATTCTCATTAGATAAGCATCCATTATACAACATTATGAGGAAAATCCAGATTACAGTGTTTTACCCGTGTGAATGTATTCCACCAGTGTGTGATATTACAATTCATAAACTTATAGCGATTTATAAACTTAACACTGCATTTTTTTGTGTTGTGGTAGGTTTTTTCAATCTGGAATTTCTCAGTAGCAGCCCGGAGTTAAAAGTTGTGCCCGGTTGATGGTAATAGGCTCGCCCCCTATTACATGGGACTTAAATATAACTGCCGAAATGGGGGTGTACTTTAGGTACTCCTCTGCCCAACCCGTTATGTGTGTTTCTTTGTTGCTTGGTTTCAAACTTCTTAGCTCTCAAGTGTCTGGCTTTAATGAATATTCTATTGTTATTAGGGAAAAGGTCCTTAATAAAAAATAAAAAAAACATGCAACAGCTCAAAAACTAAATTGAATTTATTTAATTTTGTCTACTAGTCGTTTTTATAAGCAGTAAATAATACTTTCCATTTGTTATTGATCTGGTTACCTAGCATCTATGAAAATAACTCTAGTGCCACGTAGGCGCATAATGAAAACGCAAAAATCTAATGGAAAAGAACTCACAAATTATTGCTGCACCCAGTTGAAGTGTCAACAAGCGTTTTATGAACCCTCTACCGCTTCAAACTTGGACCAAATCATGCATTAATTTCTTAGCAATGACAGTCTCGATCGAACACGACAGCCCTGTTATTTTCTAAAACTGTCTTGTGTTCCGCAATTATTAGTTATTAGTCGGAACTGTTCTGCCGAACATCGTTTTATAGCCCACCTTAGTGAATTATTGACGACTCTGCCCTACAATTTGTATTTCTCTGCGGAAATTGACCTAATTGAGTATACTTAGTGGGATTGTATTTGATGGTACATTGAATAGAATACTATTTATATGCAAACAAGGACAAGACTTTGTTCTTTTGCCAATAATGACTGATATTAATGAGTTCTTTCATGCATCGATTTTTTTAGAAGTATTTTCTTTTATTGAAATGTATTTCTTTTTCACAGAATTCAATTTTGTAATTCGCAATGATTTATGTTTGCAATTAAATAAATATTTGAAAAGTAAATCATGTACTCACTATATTTACATAATGGAATGCAGAAATGTAAGCTTTCATGATCAGGAGTTTAAAAAAACCGGCCAATTAAGTGCTAGTCGGACTCGAACATGAAGGGTTCCGTACCAACGTACATTATTTAGACAAAAAAAAAAAACGTTTCTTGTATGGAGACCCCTTTAATTTTAACATTTATTTTGTTTTTATTATTTGTTGTTATAGCGGCAATAGAAATAGACAATCTGTGACAATTTCAACTGTCTGACCGACAGACGGACGGACGGATACGGAACCCTAAAAACACCCTTTTTAGTTTCGAGACCCCAATGTCGAATCGCAAATCTCTCGTATATTATTCATCTAGTGTTTTTCTCTAATTTAGTTTATGGTTTATCCAGGTGTTCTGTATATAATTGCTAAAATGCCTGCTCTTACCGAGGATGTTGGTCAGAATGGATCGTTGTTCCACGCTATCGCCGTCGACGCCTAGCAGCCGCGGTATGGACAAGTACGAGCAACTGGCGGTGGTAAGTCTACATGGCCAATATCCATACTATCCATATAAGTAACTTTGTCCAAAAGTTACTTATATGGATAGAAGTTTCCCAACAAACATGATTGCTGGGAAACTACTTTAATTTTTAGTGTAAACAATTACTATTTATCGGTCGGCTGATGATGACTTAACAAATAAGGAGTAAGAGGTACAAAACTTAAGTATGTGAACCACAAGTATTCATATAATAATTATTTATATAAATGACCAAAAATATAGATAGATTCTAATTCTTTCACATATTTTTTTTTATTTTCATAGTTCACAAAAGAATTAGATTAAATTAATTTACAAATAATTTCAAATATATTTTATGTTTTAAAGAGCAATTTTAGCTTCTTAAGCAATTTGTTTACTTATTGGATTTGAAAGTTGCTTAGCTTAATTCGGCCGGTAAATATTTGTGGGTAACGAAGTGATTCAAAGCATTTACGTCAGTATCAGCCGGTGTCAGGCCCAACTTATAAGAATGCCTCGCTATTTTGTAACTGCCTGAAATACTTGCAACAATATTAATTTAGGTATTAGGAACATTGACATTTCTATTTCGGGAACAAGACATTAGTTAAAAAAAGTAAGATAGTTAATTGATTCAGGCGTGACCTTGCGGAAATCCATTATAAAATGATGATGTGGATATATTTAGTAACCTGTTCCGCTAAAGCTATTTCTAAAGAGTCTTGAAAAGACCCTGGAAGAAATCCAGGGTCCAGGGGGGTTGGAATCCATCCAATCATTTCTTCCAGGGTCTTTTCAAGACTCTTTAGAAATAGCTAAGCGGAACAGGTTACTAAATATATCCACATCATCATTTTTTTTTTAAAGTAAATAGTTTTGTTGATTTTCTACAGAATTAATTTAGAAATTAGACATTTTGTACAATGAGTCATTATTATATTTTACTTACGTCAAAAAAGTAACATAAATGTCTGTGAAAATGTAACGATAATAACGCAACGAACATCCATATCGTCTGGTTCGTAGAACTTGACATTTGTGGAAGGCTGGATTACTGCGGCATTGCTTTTATAGGAAAAGCAGTAAGTATGCATAAGGACGACTATAAGAAAACAGGCAGACGAGAGAAAAAAATATATTGAAAGTTGATAGACTAGGAATAAAGTGAAAAATATTTGTACCCCCGTGAAAAAAGAAAAATAAAAAATTCAAAATTCTTGGATTTTAAAACCAACACATATACTAATTAATCTTGTTAAAATATACATCACATTTTATTTTCACGGTTTATGATAATGCTGTATTCGCTAAGAAAAACCTACATTTAAAATGAACCCTCCGCCTGAGGGTCCGGCATCCCATATACGACTAGCTGAACACTGAACGAGTGAAGCTATCAGTGGTCGGCCCCCTGATAACTTAAGATAAGGGCAGAAGAATGATAGTTGCTCACTTTTGATAGCTATATTGTAATTCGTCCAGGTGGGCGAGGGCTCGTACGGTGTGGTGCTGAAGTGCCGGCGACGCGACACGGGCCAGCTGGTCGCCATCAAGAAGTTCCTAGAGACGGAGGAGGATGCCGCCGTCAGGAAGATGGCTCTCCGGGAGATACGCATGCTCAAGGTAACTGAAGTCATTGATATTCAATTAATTATCAACATTTTGATTTAAAAGAGTGTCCGTGGAGTTTCTTACACGGTCGTCTCCATAAGTACCTATTACGCTTTGTAATGGACAACTAGCTTCATCTTTCTGACTGACCGATCCCTTGACAATTCAAAAATGCCTGTAATTGGTTTATTTGAAATAAATGCTTTGAGTTGAGTTTGAGTTGATATAGGATTTTGTTAACACAACTATTTAGCATATACAGTCAAAACCGTTTATAATGACGACGCTTAAAACGACGCCCGGTTATTACGACGAAATTTTGAGGACCCAGCATTTCTGTTTACTTAACATAGTTTTTGATTTTAACGATTATTATCGGCTATAACATCCGTAATCCGACGGTCCCTTCGAAGTCGTTTTTAAACGGTTTTGACTGTATCTGAAAGGTGTGGTCAAGTTTATTAAGGGTGTGGCATAGACTATCAAAACAATCAACTTGGAATAAGTTGATTGTTAATTGATCAGACAAAAATCGTATTCACGGAAATAAAACACACATACACACACACACACACACATACACACATACATTACATACAACATACATTTCATACATTTGGGCCGAGTAGGTATTGAAGTTTTCTATGGGACAGTTTATAATTTTTTTCGCGATTTTGATGTTGGTAAGGGCTTGTGGCTAAGTAATAACAGCGGCACGGGTCGATCGTTCAGGTTAAGCTACGCTTGCCGCGGCTGGTCCGTGGATCGGTGACCATCTTTACATACCAAGATCCCTCCGTGCCTCGGAAAGCACGTTAAGCCGCTGGTCTCGCTATCATTTGTAGATCTTTGTTAGTCGTTACGGGGAGTTAGAAGCCCAAAAGTCTGATAACCAGTCTTACCAATGGGTATCGTGTTACCTAGTAACTAGGTTGTGGAGGTCAGGTCGCTACATGCAAAATACTGGTATTCAGCTGCATCTGGTTAGACTGGAAGCTGACCCCAATATATTTGGGAAAGGCTAGGCAGATGATGATTTCGATGTTGGTCACATAAAGTTGTTCAGTTTGATGGTCTGACATCCTTAAATATTTTTACTTCACCTTTTGATATATGCAGTATAGGCTATCCGCATGAGACATAAGAACGGCGTTCTAATGTAGGTATCAATACTGATGCGGTCTTTCCCGCTATGTACAATGTGGAGCCTTAATTTAAGAGAACGTGTAACCTGAAGTAAACATGACGATAAGCAAGGGTAGTCTTCATTGGAATGATATATCACCGGTCCGGATTTATGATCATTAGGTTCGGTATTTCTGCTCAGAGTACCTAGTCGGCTAGGAAGCACCGAAAAATCTAGATTAAAAAAAACTGCAGTATTAAAGTGTTATTTGTCACTTAAAACACGTCATTAATCATTTATGCCATATTATGAAGTATTAATGCCATCACTATTATTCCACTGCGAAGAAAGGATGGTGCTATCGTCTTTGTATAGCTCCGTCTCTCACACACACTGGAAAAATTGTGGTATTAACACGTCATAATACAGCACCTGATGCGGTTACACTCCATCATGTGTCCATTTTACCTCACATAACTTTAGTTATAAACTATGACATAATTTCCAGAAACTCCGACATGACCACTTAGTGAACATGATCGAGGTGTTCCGTCGCAAGCGGCGTTTCTACCTTGTGTTCGAATACCTGGACCATACACTGCTGGACGAGTTGGAGGCTTCGCCCGGTGGACTGGGCGAGGACACCGCTAAGAAACACCTGTACCAACTTCTTAAGGGAATTGACTATTGTCACCAGAATTCTGTGAGTATCTGCTAAGGGTCATAAAGGCAAACGATGTATCTTAGCTGCTGATCTCATCTATCACCGTCTGCCGTTTCGTCCATTGTTGTCAATTGAAGAACTCTTTTGCTGAGAGAGTATGTCTTTAGCAGTAAACTGTTCGTCTGAAAACAGATGCTGACGTAGGCAACCACCCAGGGAAGTTGCCAAAAACATTTTATGTGAATGTAAAGTACCACGTAAACACTCCAGAACTTTTTTTTCTGCTTAAGCCCTATTGTAAAAATATCAATTCCACCTCAGATCATTCACCGCGACGTGAAACCAGAAAACGTGCTGGTATCCAACGCGGGCATCGTGAAGCTGTGTGACCTAGGATTCGCGCGGGCGCTGGCTGCGCCGGGCGAGCCCTACACGGAGTACGTCGCCACGCGGTGGTACCGCGCCCCTGAACTGCTCGTAGCAGAGCATAGGTCGGTAGCATTATACACCCTCGACTGACAGCTCCGATGCTGACTTAGCTGGTTAACCAACAGTTATTACCAAAAGCCAGCTCGATAGGTCGAGCTGGTTTTTGGTATTTAAGTTGTAGGTTGCGTGAATTGGCAGGATACAGGAGGAGCACTGGACCGGTCGTTGTGGCAATGCTTGGGGGAGATTTTTGTCCAGCAGTGGCCGTCTTTCAGTTGAATAATGTTGATGTTTAAGTTAAGCTATTGACATTTTTTAGGTAGCTCATACTAAAACAAGTGAAAAAGTAGCTTAGTAGATTCTGTTCTCGTGCTGTACGACGCGGAAGGATGGGTGTCTGATTTTAGTCTTCCCGAGGATGTAAGATCCGGATAGCTGGTGTCACGTAATAGGCATACTTAAACACTGCTTAGTTCTAGCAGTTGCCTAACCTTTGCGTAAGTATAAAACCTCAAACAGCACAAGACAGCTCAACTGTTGGTGTTCTGAACTTCTTGAAGAGTAAAGAGATCAACACTTTCAGGTACGGTCCCGAGGTGGACATTTGGGCGATCGGGTGCCTCTTTGCGGAGATGCTGACAGGCGACCCGCTGTTCCCCGGAGACTCAGACATCGACCAGCTGGCCCTCATCATTAAGTCTGTCGGTCAGTTTTCGTAGATTGTTGTTTTAGCGTGGCATTATATAGATATGCAGTGTTATTCTTTGTTTATTAAATAACCTATTGTGGAGGGGTATTGCAAGCAGATATTGCTGGGTTATTGTTTTAGAAAGAAAGAAAGAAAATTTATTTATTTAGCACAGACAAAAAAGCACACATCGCAACATAATTATATCACGAGTAAAAAAAGCAAATAAATAAAAAGTCTAAAATAATATTTAGGAGAAAAAATACTCGAATCGGTTGATTCGGTGACCCAGTGCAATGTCTTCGAATTAAAGTGTATGTGCTAAGGTAGCCCGTGAAATCTTAGTTTTTTTTTTTTTTTTCAAATTGCAGCTCTACACTTTGAATTTCGTACACTACCTTAGCTCATCCCCCAATATACGGGACTCTGCTGCATTATTTTAGCGGGCACGCCCTTTATGCCTGGAGGCTTTATTTAGATATTTAGTTCTGTTTACGTTAGTTTATATTTTTTTATTTCTGCTTGGGTAAAGTTCTCGATGTTTTTGGTTGGTACGAGTATATTGGCGTGTGCTAGCTATATATAATAATTTATCATTTAAATTATTTTTTGTGCTGCATAATGTTTTTTTTTTGCATATTATTGTATAGAATCATTTATTTTCTAACTTGAACAAACAGATGTGCTGCTGGGGAGTTTGGTGCGCCACTTTTTCTTCCCAGTTAAAGGCACTAGGAAGTGGTGAAGGGTAGGCGTTTTGAGGGACTGTCTTATGTAATTTTGATATTCGAAAAGTGCCGATTTTCAGCCTAGTTTGAATAAATGACTTTTGAATTTTGAATGTTTTGCTTAATATAATGACCATGTTCCGTACTTCATAAGTCTGTTCCTCCCCAGGCAAGCTGGCGCCGCGTCACCAGCAGGTGGTGTCCCGGCTGGCGGGCGGCGCGGCGCTGTCGGGCGCGGGCGGCGGCGGCGCGGGCGCGCGGGGGACGCTGCCCGGCACGGGCGCCGCGCGCGACCTGCTGGCCGCGTGCCTGCGCACCGAGCCGCGTGCGAGGCCGGCTGCGCAGGCACTGCTTAGACACAAGTATGCATGCATTATGATCGACCTATAATATTCCTTCTGCCCACGAGCTCCTCTCGGATAGAGGGAGTAGTCCGTACACCACCACGCGGGTCCAGTGCGGGTTAGGAGAAAACACAAGTCTTTGAATTTTTGGTTCTAGGACATGCCGGTTTCTTGAAGTTGTCCTTTGGGTTTTCACCCAAAACCTACAATTCTTAAGCCGGACTCGTTACTAATAGACCGCTCATATAAAATGCCTTTACTAGTTTCCAATTTTATGACTTGGTACGTCTTAGGATCTCATCATTGCACTGGTTTTTAAAAATTGATTTTGCATATTTTCAGATACTTCAGCACAGAAAATTTTGCGGAGAATTTCAACGCTGAATTGAGAAAGAAATTGGGCAAAGAGATTGTGGTAACCCCTTTCCTATGTCTCCATTTGTTTAATATTGCAATATTAAAAATTAGTATGTGATCATCTAAATCTTTAGTCTCCGCAGTCGCAGCAAGGCCCAGCGCGCGTGGCAGGCAAGCCCCGGCAACAATGGACGCTCAACATTATATCGGTAAGTATATACATAATATTTTCTACTATACCATACTGTTCCTCTGCGGTAGATTTCCCGATAGATTCCCACATCTTATCTCTTACCCCTCTCTCTCTCACCCTCTCTCTCTCTCTTTCTCCTCCCTCCTACCCTCCCTCTCTCTCTGTCTCTGTCTCATAACTACTATATATATTTTCTGCCCAGTCTTTCATAACCCCCTGACCCCTGCTCGAAAACGAGGTGCCAGCAGTTGTTGCAGCTGAGCACGTAGCTTTAAATACGCCGCATAATAATCAAGATGAAAATCTAAGTTTTGATCCAACCTGTCCCTTTTTCCTGTCCTCCCCCCAGCGACGCCCTAAGTCGAGGTTCGTACCCCACAGAGGGTGCCCTTAGCGAGCGTTCGCCTAGTTTTAATTTAGAATAGTTTTGCCCCTGGCTTGGAGGCTTTAAGTTTAAAAGCTTAAGGCAGCCACAGGAAAATCCGGTTAAGCAGCCATGACCTCATAGGTCAACTACAAAATGCCATATTAAAAAAAAAAACTTTCATAAAAGAATTCAAATAGTCAAGCCAATGTTTCCGACGCCTGCCTCAATAAGGACGCTAAGTTCGTTTAGCTTTACTCCGCGTCTTAACATAGTTCCGTTCATAGTACGGGTTGTGATCCGATCGTGCCCATCGTGGCCTGCGCTTTATGTAACTTCACTTTTTTTATAAAACTTTACGTGATTTTGCGTAACTTTACGTGATTGACACAAACAGCCAAACATGTAAAAAAGTTTTTTAGTCACTCAGATGTTAGTTGTCATGTCATTATCATTTATGTTCCTTTCTAATTTGTGGACATAGCTAAACTATACACGTTCAATCTTTTTACTTATATAGGACAGCAGCAGATCGCGGACAGACAGCACGGCGGGCGAGTCTCTTATCGACTACAACTATACAACACCCCGTAAGTACGATTTATTTCTTTCTACAATTTCCACCCAAAACCTTACATTTTAGTTGAAGACTGCTGAAATTAAGGAAGAAAAACCAAAATAAAAATATTTAAAAAATAAGAAAGAAATAAATCAATAAACAAAGAAAATAAAGGAAGAAATATTAACAGTGAAGTTGGACTCTTTTAATAAAAGCTTATAAAAACTAATATTTTGTCTATAAACGCGTGGAGGAAATCCTAGGGGGACACCCTAGGATTTCCTCCACGCGTTTATAGACAAAATATTAGTTTTTATAAGCTTTTATTAAGTTTCACCTGTCCGCCTGGTATCTGTCTTAGTCCGTGATCAAATTTTGTAAGTTAAATTTGACCCACTTCCCGGCTTTCAATTGAGCTGAAATTTTGTATGCATGTGTAAATCGGATGATAATGCAATATTATTATGACATGGAGCTGATCTGATGATGAAGCCGGAAAGCGGCTATGGGAGCTCTGTAATAAAACGACGCAACCCCATCGAGTTTGGACTCATTTGATTCATCTTGACAAGGACTCTGGACCTAGATAATATCCAGGGTCTGGGCTCGTTTAATTTGTATTGACAAGGGCTCTGGTTCTAGGATCTGATGATTAAGTTGGTCGACTAATATCAGTTCTTAAATAACCATATTAAATTGCAGCTTTTTAACATTAGTTTAAAAATAAAGTAAGCCCACGTTCGCACGGACGTAAAAATATCGCACACTGGATTTTCAACGCACTGCTAAGCGAAAAAGTTGAAAAACCAATAGTTTTTTTTGATGCGCTGGGATGCACTCTGTTGAATTATCAACAGAGCTGAAAATCCAGCGCGCGATAAAATCCCGCCGGGCTATTTTTACGTCTCTGCGAACGTGGGCTAACGGGTTTTATAAAGTCATAATAATAAAAAATTTGTAAATTAAATAAACATTACTAGTTATTAAACATCATAAATACAAATAAGTAAAATTGTTACTAAAAAAGAAGTAAAAAGTTAAAAATAAGTTTATTCAGATTGGAAATAAGCCGTTGTGTTTATCACAGTCTCAAGTTTTTAAATAAAAGCGTGTTATATATTAGCAGCACGCATTTGTTAAAATTATATTTTTTTGTTTTTCTGGGAAATGAACCCTTCTAATTCAAATAATATTAAATTATTAAATATTTTTATTATATTAAATTATAATAATATTAAATTATTAATTATTAATAATATTATAATTAATTATAATAATATTAAATTATTAATTATTAATTATTAAATATTTTCTTAGATTCAGAAGCACAAATGGAGACAAGTTCAATGGAGAAGAAGCCGAAACCCATCCGCACTGTCTGTGAACCTACACATGAAACCATAGAGGTGCGTAACTATTGATAAGCGCAGACCATTATTAGGTAGGACATTCATGATCGACGTTAAACCATTAGTAAATCTTTGCAATGTAACTCCTATCTCGGTTAGGTAAGGTATAAATTAGAATGAATGCCGAGAATTTTATCAAACTCACGGCAATCATTCTAATTGAAACTTTATTACAATGAGACAAGCAATGCTTACTAATTTATTTATTTATGAAAATCTTACCTAAAACTACCATTACAGATCTGCGATCCAATGCGATAGAGTGGCCTTACATGTTAAATCCTTAATCTACATCCTATAAAATTACATACTATATCATAAATCTTAACCTACATCTAAATAACATATTATATTATAATGTCAGCTAATGGTTTTACGTCATTCAAATTTGATCGTGAATGTGCTTCTTAACGCCTGTTGTACACGGCACGGTTTCTTTACGGTACGTAAATGATTGTATTATAGTTGTTGCGTTTTAGCATGGCAATAGCGGTCATTGACCCACCCACATTTTCTACCAATTTTAATATAAAAAAACTGAAATATAGTCCGATAACATCCGGAATTAATATCAATCGTGATCTTCAACATGTTCCAGTTACGAAAAACCATACATAATTATATATTGTTTGGGTTCCTACGAAGAGATAAGAGTAAAGGACAATGACCGTTATTGCCACGCTAAAACGCGATAACTACAGTTTTAATTTGATGTCTCCAGCACGCACCTCAACCAGCGTCTGTGACGGCGCTACCACCAGCACCCCGGCCTGCGTTGCCGCGGTCACTCGCGAGAGCCATCAATGACACGTTCCAAGTAACACATTAATAGAAATATTTTACTTATTTATTGAAACCCTGTTGTAGAGGGTTCCTACACTTACTGATATGAACCGACCACCACTGACCATTTAATTAAATCTGTGTTTAACGAACATTAAATGTTCGTTAAACACAGATTTAATTAAATATATTTTTTTCATACTATTTTGTAGCATGTACAAATCCAGAGTCTGAAATTGTGCCCGGTTGATGGCAATAGGCTCGCCCCTATTACATGGGTCTTAAACATAACTGGCGAAATGTGGGTGTACTATAAGTACACCTCTGCCTAACTCTTCGGGGATTACACTCTTGATGTTATGTTGTGCGTAAAAAATGTACTTTAGGCAGGGCTACAGGCGACAAGGTCAAGTAAACAACATTTTAACACTACTGCACGGTGCAACTATAGCGAAAATGACGTGAGATACCCATAATAAACTTAACTTTGCAAAGTGCACCTACAGCGATGATGACGTGTGATGCCCATAATAAACCTAACTTTGCAAGGTGCACGTATACCGATGATGACATGTGATGCCCATAATTAAATCCAGTAAAGTCAGTCACAATAACACGGGGGTCAATACAAGGTGGCAGGGACATCGAAGCTAAAACGGTTACCAAGGATTCAGTACATGATTCTGAAGCCCCAGCGTTGAAATTAAAAAAAATATATATATCGTCGGTTATTTTAAAATAAAAATTAATAATTTTTCGTCGCTTTAAAAAAAAATAATCTGGGGGTTTAAAATCATGTACTGAATCCATGGTAACAGTTTTCGCGTCGATGTCATGCTACCCTGTATATGATAAGCTTTAGGGGGATACACCAAGATTCTCAGAAAAAAAAAGATCTGGAAATTATGACAAGCGTATTTTGAAGTAGAGTTATTTTTCAGACATTTCCTGTACCAGTGAACACGTACCCAAAGACGCCTTATATTAAAAAGTAAGTCATCAGTAGTTAATGCTTAGTCCTAACAGTAGAGCCTTAGTAGTACACCACTAATATGCGAGCTACAGTTACGGAGGTTAGTCTAACAAAGAGACTTGAAAAACAAAATACAGGGTAGTAAAAACTTTTGAATAAATAAAAATCACGGGACTTACGTACCACGTATGAGAGTTAGTCATGAATATTGAGGTCCTCCATTGCCCAAATTCCGTTAATTCACTTTTGGTGGTACATCCCGTTGAGTCATGACTTTCTTCTCATACCTATATTTAAATAAAAATATTTTTCTAAAGATTCGGAAATCCAGTCTACGTTATCTTTAGCCTCTTGACTTCTGATATCATTCAGGGTGAACAACAAGTTGGTGATGGACGAGGAGCTGCTCCGAGGTCGTGCGGCCGTTAAGAAGGGAAACAAGAAGAACGCGCCCGAACTGTCGCTGCCGTACGTGCCGGGGGGTAAGCAGCAGAACAGGACTGGTGGCACCAGAGGTAGGTATTTATTTATTAATAGGTTAGGTTGGATTGTTTGCATATTTCATTTCATTTAAAAGTGCGCGGTATACATTTACAAGTGTAACAATTACTTAAAGGCTAACATCACATGTACTACCTATTTATTTGGATTTTACATTTTTTGTTACTGTAATTAATTAATTGATAATAATGGCTGATTTAAAATAATCTAAAAACAAAACATACATCTAGCTATATAACACTCAAATCAAGAATTGAATTAAAATAATTAAAAAAAATAAAATAAACATCATAATATAAATTGGTAGTAGAGTGGCAGATAAATACATAAATAAAATTAAAACTGAGATTAAATATTTGGTTTACATTGGATAATAAAAGTTAATTAAAATTAAATTACATTAAATTAATTAAGTCTGTGGTGACTGATTCCTTAACATATACATAATCTCACGCCGTTTTCACTTGGGAGTAGACAGAAGCTATATAACGCCACTTGCTACGATTTTTACATACTCCTTAACACCTTTGTTTTATTATATAGTGTTTACAATAATGCCTGATTTGTTTCATTTTGACAGTTCAACAACATTCATTGCGTTATTATGAAGCAATGGATTAGCGATCTGTTTCAAATCGAAACAGATTGTGATATTACGCAATAGGCTTGTTTCAAAAAAAATTTTTTAGTCCGTAAGGTAGATTTATAAAAAATATAGGACACGTATTTTTTATTTTTTGACGTAATCTAAACATTACACTATTTGCGCTGTAGCATGGTGCGGGTGACAGTTGCCCGTATGACGTTGACATTTGTCAGTACCACGTAGGGATGTGAGGTTATGCAATTCATTTTTATCGCTAACGATACTCGCAGCGTGAATCTAGTTCTCTTTAATATTGTTATGAAAATTAGTGTATTATTCAGTTGTGCAGTGTAACTACGTGTGTGCTACGTGTATAAACTTGTCAATATAAATGTTTTATGGCTACATAATTATCTTTGTACTTATATAAAATAATCAAAATCGGGTTTATGTTTTTTTTTTCGTGACAACATTTTTGCTCTATGGTGCATCGGCGCGGCGGCCATGTTGTTTACCCGTGCGATGCTGTGAGTGCGAGTACGAGTGCAAGCGCGTTATATTGTGACTTAATGTGACACGTATTACGATTTCATTGTTTGTTTTCATTTTTGTTAAATTGTTATTTGTTATAAGTTTGTTGAGTTTGTTGTTATTACCATGCCTAAGCATACAAAAAAAACTGTTTTGGGTAGTCAGGCCAGGGAGCTTGTTGTTCGCCTCCGAGACTACTTTGAAAGAGAACAACAAAATAATGGACCGTTGTTACCATTGAATCATATTGTAGAACGAGTAGCCGAAGCTCTTGATATTGGCCGCAATACTGTTTCGCGTATAACACGTGAGAAAATTGGCCAAGATGGGATGTTTGAAAATAAATTATCGACACCCAACAAAAAGCGGACCAAGGTGAAGCCAATCACAGATTTGGATGATTTTGCTAAGGTTGCTATTAGAAATCATATTTATGATTATTATAGAAGAATGGAGCTACCCACATTGCTCAAGCTTCTAAAATCATTAAAAGAAGCTGACTTGTTCAAAGGAGGTATTACTTCGCTACGGCAAGTTATAAAAGATATTGGCTTTGTTTACAAAAAAGTTAACAAAAGAAAGATTATTATGGATAGGACTGACATTGCCCTAGCAAGATGTAGATTTTTAAGGAAGGCCAAAAACATAAGTGATTGGAGCAAAGTTGTCTTTTTGGATGAAACGTGGCTAAACGCCAACCACACAGTGGGTAAAAGTTGGACCGACGATACGGCACAATCGTGTACCAAAGTGCCGGAAGGCAAAGGCGAACGCCTTATTATTTGTCACGCAGGTACAGCAAGTGGATTCGTCCCTGATTGTTTGCTGGCTTTTAAGTCAAAAAAAACTACGGAGTATCATGAGGAGATGAATTACGAAAAATTTAAAGATTGGTTCATAGGTCTATTAAACAATTTAAAAGAGCCTATGACCATAATAATGGACAACGCACCCTACCATTCGGTGCAAGTTAATAAACCCCCAAACCAATCCAACCGCAAAAGCGAGTTGGTGAAGTGGCTGAGTGAAAACGGAGTTACAGCAGATATAAAAATGTTAAAGACGGAGCTTATTGCCTTAGTCCGACGCCATAAGCCACCAACTCCTACCTATGCTCTGGACGAGATGGCAAAAGAAAAAGGCCACCAGGTCCTTCGACTACCACCCTACCATTGCCAGTATAACGCTATTGAGCTGATTTGGGCCCAAATAAAAGGTATGCTTTTAATTTCAATTCCCATTTTGAAGCTTTATAAAAAAATCAGCTTTCCGATCGTAGCATGTACCTAGTTTAAAAACATTACCAGATACTAGATTAGGCTGATTGATGATTATTTGAATACTTTTTTTTATAAGTTCGTTTATTTTTAGGTTACGCCGCAAGAAATAATACTTCGCCGCCATTTACGGCAAATAAGATGTTGGCCCTATTACAAGAGGCCATCAACAATGTTCAACCTGAAGACTGGTCGAAGGTCGTGAATAAAACAAAAAGGGACATTATGTCTGATTGGGATCGTGACATACATATTGACAACATAATTGAGTCATCGTTAATAATATCCGTCACAGATTCAGATGATGAATTGAGTGACAATTCAGATGTTCCTGACTCTGATATGAGTTTAGACGAATAACATGTATTTTTTTTTAGCAACCTTTTAAGCAACCTTACCCTATAAATGTTCTGTTGTATAATTAGACCTTTTAAAAATAAAAATTGACCTACGCACAATATACGTTTTTTATTATAAAAAATATCGACTATCCATCGTAGCAGTACATCCCATCACTAAATACGTCTATGGCGTTACGTTATACGCATAACACTTTGCTTAATTTTTCATTCAATTTGATTTTATTTCTTGATTAGAACATTCTGGTTGGGTTTAATTTAATTTACTACAGTTATTAATTATTTAATATATTACGAATGTGGTACAACTGAAATATTAAGTCATAAATTGTAAATCGCGGCAACTTTCAAGAGTGAAACGAAATGTTACTGAAACTGTCACCCGCACCATGCTACAGCGCAAATAGTGTACGACGATACATTGAGTTAAAATGTGGCATGACATCACAGCTTGCTAGATTTTATACTGATTTGTGACGTAGCGTGCCCCCACTCCCCAACTTTAATGCGTGTTTTCAAAGTTATTTTTTATTCATATGATAAAGCAAAAAATACGTGTCTAATATTTTTTTATTATCTGAAAGTCGGACTTAATAGAATTTCTGTTTTTTACCTAGACAACTACCGTATTGTAGTATTACGCAATTAGGGTACCGTTCTTCTACGCCTTGACACATCATGCTGAAGGAAACGGTCGTTTTGCCGAAAATAGTCGCAGTGCACGACAAAACGTCATTGGTTTAGAACTTCAGCATTCACAAAAGGAGATCCCACCTTTAGCAACAACCGAATTTTGCTAGTATCGAAAGCGATCTGATCTCTGAGAAATGATTTACTGATACTATTATCATATGGTAGTTAGTCCACTGTCAGAATTCAGAAAGCCCTAGGTTGCTAGAAATCTTTTTAGTAGCCAGTAGTTTCAGTACAAATCAAATCAATCTGCATAGGCTTTTTCCCAACTATTTTGGGATCGGCTTCCAGTCTAACCGAATGCAGCTGAATACTAGTATTTGACATGGAGCGACTGCCTATCTAACTTCCACAACCCAGTAACTGGGTAATACGACACCCCTTGGTAAGGCTGTCCATTGACGCGGAGCGAGACAGCGGAGCGAAGGAGTAAGCGGACTGTGTCTGTCCTTTGATGCTGAGTGAGGTACTGCGGAGCAGAGTTGCGGACTGTGCGGAGCTAGGCTGAGTTCACGCGTCGAGTAATTTGAGCAGACTGCTATACCCCGCGGCCGGTTTTTTCCACATCCCCGCTGCGCTTTCTCGCTCCGCTTCCCGGTTTTGTATGAATGTTTATACTAGTTTGCAAATCCCTGTCCACTGAAGCGGAACGGAGATTATGCAATTCCATTGGGACAGCTTCGCTCCGTTCCTCTCCTCTCTGCTCCAGTGGACAGTCAGCCTTAGACTGGTTGTTCGACTTTACTCGTAACGACTGTCAAAGATTCACGAATGACAGCCGGGACCAGCGACTGAACGTGCTTTCCGAGGCTCTGTATGTAAAGACGGTCGACCATCCACGGACCAACCCTGGTACACGCGTAGCTTAACCTGATAGATCGACCTGTGCGGCTGTTATTACTTAGCCACAAGCTCCTCAGATTCAGTACAAAATATTAAATTATTTTATTCTTTTTTTTTTCAGCAACCAACAGTCCAGTGAAGAAGGTTAAGAAGCCAATCCAGGTGTACCACTCCGTCTCGAAAGCATACGACAACTGGGACGGGATTGTGAGTTTTAACTTCTACTTTCTAGTCTCTAGTAGGTACAGCACTAGCTTTGACTACAGCCATCGACAATTTCGTTCTGAATTCGATTAGCTTTCGTTCTTATTGTGTAAGGTCAGTTTCGCAGTCTCTCTGTACATTTCTGGCTATCGCAATATTATGTACCTACCTACTTGTAACTAGATATTATTTATATACATTCATAAGGAAACTGTAATTAGCAAATTTCCCGACCTATGTATGATATTTAAGTTTGTTATTACCTATTAATCTGTATTTTTTTATATAATGAAACGAGTAAATTACTTTCCATTAAGCTATGATTCTACACGCTACCACCAAACAGACTTGATCCATTTGTTACATTGCAGTTACTCTTCCTCCCTTTTAAATTTGAAGCAATTGTAATGATGATAGGAAAACCTTTGGATCTGCCAGACTATAACCATCATTACAATATTGCTGGTTGCTCAAATGATTTCTTACAATATTGCTGGTTGCTCAAATGACTACTTCAATATTGCTGATTGCTCAAATAACTTCCTACAATATTGCTTGTTGCTCAAATGACTACTTACAATATTGCTGGTTGCTTAAATGACTACTTACACTATTGCTGGTTGCTCAAATAACTTTTTACAATATTTTTGGTTATTCAAATGACTTATTCTCGTAAACAGCGTAGCGGCATGGAGATCTCGACCACCAGATCGCCAACTAACCTACCCTACATGTGACCGTACCACAGCTACTGGTGGCCCAACCACCGGTAACTACCAGGAACCGTCGTCACCACCGCGAATAAAGACTGCTGTTATTGTGCATATTCACGTAACGAACCTTACAAATCAATAGTGGAATGTTATTTTAATTTAATTGTTTTAAATTAGGTAAGTATCTTTTTAATTTACCAAATTGTTTACGTCGATATTCAATCGATTAAGAAATTACGGTTTATCGATTCTTTTTGGACTTTTGGATTTTACTCAAAGATATGTGCAACCGAACTGATTACAAATCAATCGCTTTTTATATCGAAAAACGTTTCAGGCTTGATTTAAATAAGAGAGAGGAAGAGAGCGAAACAAAATTTTGAAATTCTTGTATCGATAAACCCACAGTTTTTAACTCGATTGATTTATCGATTTAATTTTTTTTGCTTAAAATAACAACCGATAGTTATTAGATATATTACCAATTCAGTTACTTAATTTATAAATTGTTTAAATTATTATTATAAATTAACATCTGAACATGGATAAAACGGATCGGATTGTCGCAAACAGACATGCCAAAGGGATTTTTAGAGAATAGAATTTTGTTATTTTGACGAGTTTTGCCGCTAAGAGGAGCGGTGACGGGAACGTTGTTTGTAAATATGTATAGTGTTACATTTTATTACACGCAATAAACACTTTATAAATATCTTGTTAGGTTTTATTACATAGTCCTAGAACCAAAAATTCAAAGACATGTGACATCTACCAACCCGCACTGGGCCCGCATGGTGGATTACGGCCCACTCCCTCTCACTGAGGAGAGTGTCCCAGCAGTGGAAACATTATAGACTGAGTATGCTACATAGTCAACTTTTATCTCATTAATATGTACTCACATATCCTAAATATGAAATCTATCGTGACACCGAAACAAAATTTTAAAAAATTGTTATAAAACAACTTAAGACACTTTCCCTTACCTTTTATTAGTTCATATACCACTTTTGTTCCGTGTCCTTTGTATGTTTGAATGTTTGTTGCTCACTAATGCAATAACGGCTGAACTAATTTGGATGAAATTTGGCACACAGATAGTTTATAACCTGGATTGACTGATTATAATAGATTTTTGAGGTGGGGAGAGGTGGACCGGCCGGCCTGAGAGATTATTTCTCGACGGCCTGTGAAACCAAGTCAGAGGCTCTTGGGCAGCTTTAAAACTCTGGCACCAGGTTAGTCACTAACCACACGAAAAGAGGTTTTTATTCCGGTAAATCAATTCACGCGAGCGAAGCCGCGGGAAAAAGCTAGTACTTTAAAATAAGGGTGGGTTACCTACTATAAAAGAAAACAGCGCCCATTAATTTTCATAATTATAATGTTATTCTAGTTGGCAGTTAATGACTACAGTACAATTATATCATAGACGTACGTCACCTATGAACGATACAAATGGCATACAAAATTGCTATAAAATAATAACAGCTTATCATGAAGATTCCGATTCTGCGTTGAAGTTAACTTTGGCTTAATTTATCAGAATCAGGACTTACATTACACGAAAATATATTTAGCTTATGTTAGGCCGATATTTGAATAGTCCAATATTATGAGACCAATACTTGAATAGTCCAATATATTAGACAAATTCTTGAACAGAGAGAATAATTCCCGTTTTCACCTCTTCTTGCACTTTTATTTAGGGATTCATTTAAGTGTCACTTAGTGAAGGTGAAAATGGGCATAATACTTGAATAGTTCTATATATTAGGTTAATACTTGAATAGTTCAATATATGAGGCCAATACTTGAATAGTCCAATATATGAGGCCAATACTTGAATAGTCCAATTCGAGTATAAGTATTAGGTCAATATACTCGAATAGTCCCAAAATATTAGACCAATACTTCCTGCCTTTATCCCTTGGGGTCGGATACTTTGCCCTACCATGCAAGTTTTAAATACAGGAACAGATTATGAAAAGTCTGGTTACATCAGCTTTAATATATTTTCGTTTCCAAGCAGTAATACTGAAGCGCTGGAAGTTGAAAGACTCGTAAATATCACATTAGCCTACACGACAACTAACTTACAATTTTGTTCATTAATTAGTTACTGCTAACGAAATGCATGTTTTAAATATTAGAGTTTTCGAACTATCGAGATCAACTTAATTAATATACGAGTAATTAGCACCAATATTGTGTTACTGTACAAGTGTACAGTAACACAAAATATACAGGTTTTTTTTTTTGGAATCCTTGCATTTTCTTGCTCAAATCGTCACAGTGTAGGTTGATCAGTAGAACAATATAAACTGATTACATATTTTTGGAATGTTTTACACTTTGTGAATACTGTATTGCTTATGTGCCTTGATATTTACAGACATTTATGTAAATTATAATGCTCTAAGTGATCAGGCTGTGGCAGGCAAACTGCGGCAGCCTGACTGGTTAGAGCGCTATTCGAATCATGACATATACTTTACACTGTTGCCGTACATAATACCTAATAGGAATAGCCTTAAAACAGGATACAGGGCAAAACTTAGTACAGTATTATGATTTTTACACTCTATATTTACAAGGAAATGTCCAATCAAAATTACTGTTTTGTCCTTTGACAAGGCCCGTTGTATCAGTCAAACCTTTCATGCCTTTAGGAAGAAAGCGAATTGTCTACTCATTTCGATTTTTTCATTTTAATTATGTAGGTATCCAATTTGTCAAGTTTACAATTTTTTAAATGAGGCTTCCGTCAATATAAAAGCACAGTGTGCACAGACATTTCTCTTGAAACGCAACGGCAACAATGCAAGTACAGGTTTCCAGCTTATGAGCTAAGTGAGTACAAGAACGAACGCATCGAGTGCGCGGGCTCACGTGACGTCACGAGTATATTCAAGATGGCGGCGCGCACAAGATGTCTGGCGTCTGTAGGGGCGGACACGCGGCCACCAGGAGCTCGCCACCGCTCTCCGTGATAGGCACCGTCTTGTGGTAGTTTATGAGATCAGCTGGAAACAAAATTGTTTAAATTAGACATTATTTAAAAGGCTTGCAAATACTACGGAACTGCGACAAATACTACGGAATGTGAAAGTTTTCTCGGGACAAACGAGGGCTTAGTAGAGGAAGATGGTTACGCAGCACCTTTTCAGATCTACTTGCAAGAAAAGTTAATAAACATTGATGATATCTTAGTGGATCCTTATTCTTAATATACCGTGAGTACAGATACTATAGGTAGTGCTTGCAGCGCATCGGGTCGCGGTACGTGACGTCACACTCTCCAGCAGTATGGTCGTGACTACATACCGAGCGTGTCGTGCGCGACGTGTCCGGTGGGCAGCAGGCGGTAGGCGCGCGCCGCCTCCACCAGGTAGTGCTTGCAGCGCGCCGGCTCGCGGTACGTCACCGCGTAGCCCCACACGCGCTCGGACACTCGCACTAGGAAGCTGCCGGCCGCGCAGCCGGACAGGGCCGCCTCGGCTTCTGACCGGCTGATGAGACCTGGTCAATCAAAACAATAATCGTCATGAGTAGAAGACACACAAAAATATAACAACCCTCAATTGTAAAAAAGTTACCGAAAAGAACACAGTGAATAAAATTAAGGAGACCTCCTCATGTGTATTCAGAACCTGTAGCACGAAGGCAATAACCCTCAATTTGAATATAAACATGTGAAGCCGTAAGATGATCAGTGTTATGTGAGGTCTTACCGTGGAACCAGTCGACAGGCTTCTTGTTCTCATCAAGTCCAACTCCTCGTTTCAGCTCGTGAGTCTGGAACCACTCCACCACCGCCTCTCTGGTAGGTGGTTTGCCCGCTAGAACAGAGCACCAATCAATAATTAGTTGTAGCCACCTACTAGACCGGACACATTTAAAACAAAACTGATGATCTATATTCCATCGACTCTAAAACATTGATAGTCAAAGACATCGCTCAATATAGCAACACCACTCTAACACGGTAAATAACTTGTCATTCAAGTTAGAATTTTGAACCTCATGCATTAAAGTCTATGTTACGATGGCTATACAGAATAGTGGACGGCTCGCAGGCGGTATGCATCGCCGTCCGCACGGTGACGAATAAAATCAAATTGTCTGAATAGACTGGTCTGAATGCGTATCTATCAAGACATTGCTTCAATAATGAACGCTGAAGAAATAAGCTACCATATCTTCAGCAGCAGCGGCGTAACTACTAAGGTTCAAAGTGTTGCAGTCAGTTCGTTCTGGTGCCCAGACGTCTGCTAAGCCAACAATGAACCGGCCTTAAGCCTCAATCGGCCAGAATATTTCAGCTTAACATGTAATGCTAAAAAGATAGCGCGGTCCGGTTTCCTCAACACAAAAAAGTAGCTAATACTATGAATGGTCAAAAGACCACCAATTCAAAGTGGGGTGCCAAAATTATTGAACTTAAGGTGGAACCTTCGACCATGCCCGCGAAATTCAAATTTTCTTATGTTTTTTCATTTTGTAGGTCAGTCTCAGATCTCATGTTAATGATTGATTGATTGGCGGTCATAAAAGATGGCCTTCCTCCATTTCTTCCACATCTCACGGTTACCTAAATAACATATCAAATTATTTGCTGCTAAGAATGTCAATTTCTTGAATTTATGACATTATACACCATCAATGAGAATTGTATTTACGATTTTAATTATTAACATTCTGCAAATATATATTTATTATTTTTACGACCGCAAATCAATCGATCATTAACATGAGATCTGAGACTGACCTAAAAAATACCAAAAACGTAAGAAAATTTGAATTTCGCGGGCAGGGTCGGCGCTTTCACCTTAAGTACTTTGCTCGCTCTTGCAGCCCAAGTCCTCTTCATTCTTAAACTTTACTACCAATGTCGACAAAGAGTTAATTCTATCCGAGGTGGGATGCTAAATTTGTATTATTTTTAACAGACTTCAAAAAAAGGGGAAGTTCACAGTTCGTCGGTTTTTTTTTTTTGTATGTTCCCCGATTACTCGAAGACGGCTGAACCGATTTGAAAAATTCTTTTTTGTTTGAAAGTTGTACTCATTGTAATTTAGTCACGATCTGATGATGGGATCTTGGGGAAATCGAGCGAACTCTTCAAATATTATAGGCGCACCTATAGCGATTTGGGTATTTTTTTATAGTAACTCGTGCATTTGCTCTCGAAAAGCACCATTTGGTAAAGTGGAACTGATGAATTACAAAGCAACCCTTTTTTCACTTTGTAGTTTGGAAGTCGGTTGTATTTTTGGTGAAAATAATTTTTTTTTATAGTTATTCTTAAATGTCATTGAAAAAGAATGAATCCCAAAAACAGCATAGTGCAATACAAGTTAATGGAGACACTAATTTTCTGTCTGGCACATGTGCCCCTCCCAGAAATAAACCGGCCGTAATAACCGATCCGGTCTTGGCCTACAGCGTGCGGTCGGCTTGGTGCCTTGCTAGTGCTATCGTCCTCTGAGGAGACTGGCAAAGTTATTTTTCGTTAGACTGCTGTTAGGAACACTATATTTACCTTGTGTAGTGTCAGGTGGTGCGGGAAGATTTGCACTTCGCCGATGTGCTTCTCTTGCTGCGCGGGCGATCTCGCGCATGCTCGCTTCCGCTTCTTTTGCTTTGCGCTCTGAAAGGACAAGACCACAATTTTATTATATTCGTTTTTACGAAGCCTGGTTTTCTGCACAAAGCAGCATACCAGCTGTTCTTTTTACAAATACAGAACATTAATATGGTACATCGAGTTTAGAAAAAAGTTCAGCTATTAGAGCGTCAATTTTCTCTTTCTGACGCTTGATTTAGAATATTCACGCAGAGTACTGTAGGAACTTAAACTAAAAGACGTATGTACACACCCTGGTCCCGCCAGGTCGCGTCGTGTGTCTGCGCAGCATGATGCGCAAGTCTCATGGCCCTCGCCCGCTTGGCCCTCAGTCCCCGCAGTATGTCGCCCGCCCTGGCGGCGGCCACACGTCGCTCCCAGGCCGCGACCAGCACGCTGACGCCGTCGCCGCCGGCGCCCACGCCCATGTCCTGAACACACAGGGGCGTCTTTGGAGACACTCGTAAAGACTAGATAATTTGCTAGAAACGTGGTAGATTTTGAATTTCTGAAGCTGAAGTGAGAATATAAAAGCTTATAGTAAGCGAAAGTGACGTATGGCATATGAAAATGATGTAGACTTCAAAATGTATTACTGGTTCTGTCAAGTTATCCTCCTGCTAAGAATAGTTCTTCTACTTTCACGGCATAAAAAGAAACTTATGGAATGAATAAATGGAAGAAATTAATTTAACAATGTAGACAGTCTGGGTGGAAGGTTTTCTATAATGATTATAGACCTTTCATGATTCTAACTTGTTAGTGCGATATGAAAATGGTTATGATATCATGCATTGTGATTATTTGCGATATCGTCAGGGATAGTGCATTAAAACGACAGTACTGTTTTACAAAAAATCTATAATTATTTATTCATTCGTATAATATACACAAGTTATTCTTACATGAGAAAACTTATTACAAAAATATTTGCACATTATAAGCATGTTTACATTCAATTAACAATTGTTCTTCGATCTCGCTACTCTCCAACTATTTTATGAAACCTCAGCTGTTTAGCAGATAGTCAAGAATATAAATGAGAACGTAAACAAGTACAAGTGTAGTATTCGAAATTAAACAAAAAGTGTCTGAACTTTCAGCGTATATCAATTTCAGGGCAGCTTCAAGGCGAGTTTAATATCTAATTGTGTGCATCCACTTTGTTCGCGCAATAACTACACTTCCCGAATTTGTGACTGCTCCAATAGAGACTATATGAGACCATTTGTTGGTGTTTTTGAGGTTCTTACAACGAAAGACAATCAGGAAGCGGCATACAATAGATAGACTATACTAAGGGTTAAGAATTGCAACCTCATCGCTAGTAAAGCTCATGATTAAGTGCCTCCACCAAAGGTTGAGTCCAAAACGTGCAGCAGTTTTGGAGCAGTAGAAGATGCAAAAAGCTTAACTAACACACGAACAAAATAGAACCACACCCTAAAAATAACTAGACTTAGTATGACAACAGTGCTACTAACTACGCCTTCAACTGACCTGCAGTACGTCTCTCTTGCCCTCAATAAAGTTAAAGTGCAGCGTGTTCTTGTTGAGGTCTAGCTTCAGGGAGTCGTTGAAGTCGGGCTTGTCTCCCAACTCGTCTCCCTCCAGCTTCACGTCGGGTTCCAGAGCCTCGATCCTCTGCCGCAGTTCGTCCACCGTGCAGTAGATCTCCAGTGTGTCTTCTAATGGGTCTATCGTTTTCGGGGATAGGTCGAATTTCTGGAAAGAGTGGAAGAAATTCGTTTGAATAATCATGAAGAATGAAAAATATCCTTTGCTGACATGAGAATGAAGAGATGTTCATTCGTACTGAAAAAAATCTGCTCGTTTTTTTGTCGTGTAGAAATCTTTATGAAGATCCTTCGCCCGAGGAAAGGGTCCTAAAGACATATATCACATGATGGTCTCCCTTAGCACATAAAGATGTGCTCTGGAAACGGCAGGGAAAACTATAATTATTCCAGTGTAATAGTGCAATTGGACAGCGGATTAAGGATCATATTATAAGTTATCTAACCTGTTCTAAATCATCGAGCGGCTTGTATTCGATGAGCTGCGTGAGCTCCTTCTCGACGGACTTCCTGAGCTGCTGCACCTCCTGCCGCGCCTGCGCCATGGCCTTCTCCCGCGCCTCCTCCGCCAAGATGCTCTCTATCGACTTGTCATCGGAGTGCTCACCCATCACCCATACCTGCAACATGATAGTTTTACGGTGAAAATGGTATTGATCATTTTATGCGTAATTTGGTAGTACTTAAACAAGCTTTGTGTGGAATTAATTAAACAGTTTTGGGTTACTGAATGTTTTAGAAATTTTGTTGTTCACAGAAAGCCCAATTAGATTTTTGCAAATATTTGGGAAAAACAAAAAACTACACAATGATACGGTTTACACACATTTTGATACAAAACATGATATTTTAACAAACATTGCTACTGTGGTCTCCAGTTGAGCAACAATAATAAAGCATGAAGCGAACCTATTGGCAAGACAAAATATTTCCATATTGAGCTAAAATCATAATAAAATTTACAATACGATGTTGATAACGATAACCATCAAAGCGATAGTAAGTTGGGTATTGTCTGCAAAGGTCGAATGTTGGACCAAACAATGGAAGCAACCTTCAAATATTGGCCAAATGATCTGTTTGAAGGTCTTCCAATAAGCTGTCGAATAACGCGGATGTAAGTTGTATTGCCAATTATGTACATCATTGTTTAGCTATAAAAACTAACTTTTGTGACAAACTGCGAACGGCTCTGATTTAAATTCAGTTGATTATTTTAAACTGTGGGTACTTTCAAGTAGAGATTACCGTCGAAATCTCCATAATTATGTAATGGACATAATGTGAAAGATCCATTGATATATAAAAACCCGTGTTTTTATATATCAATGGAAAGATCTGATCATGTGAGACTCCAAAAATATGCACGAATTCTGTTATTAATTCACTTTTAGATTGATGTCTTGGCCGGCTTTGGTATGTAGAGACCCGTAGGTATTTCAAGCTTTGCTTGAAAACATTGACAGTCATCGGCACCAAATAATGGAATGTTCCTCACCCATGGCTCTCCGTCCTCTCCCGTGAGGAATTGCACCTGTTTCTTGCCATTCTTCTGGAACTTGGGCCTCTCGTCCTCTTTGCCCACCTTCTCGTCCCAGAGCTGCCAGCGACGCACCTGGAATGTCAAGGATATTTGATAAGTTTCATTATTTTACACAAGCTCTACTTAACCAGGCAAGTATTTTGTATGAAATCAAAGATACTGCCCGTCGAATCCATACAAATAAACACGCGTTTGATGTGAGTTCGATGTGATAGTGTTGGTGAAAAATCATGGCAAATGGGTGAAGAGAAAGGGTTGGTGGTCAATAATGATCACAGATAGCACGGAAACACTGAACCCAAATAAATTGGGATGAGAAGGTCGATGCTGATTATGAATCGGACATAATTCTCATAATGATATCCATTACTGGTAGTGCCCCGCGGTTTCACCCGCATAAGTATCGATCCCGTGGGAATATCAGGATAAAAAGTATCCTATGTGTTAATCCAGATTATAAACTATCTGTGTGCCAAATTTCATCCGAATGCGTTCAGTAATTTTTGCGTGAAAGAGTAACAAACATCCATTCATCCATCCATCCATCCATCCTTACAAACTTTCGCGTTTATAATATTAAGGGCTACGAATTATTATTCGTAGATTAAGGGCTTACTTCGCGATGTCCGAATAGCCACTACCGAATAAATTCAAAAATGGAACAGAATTTTTAGGATATTATTTGCCAAGAAAATTAACGAGAACCTAATCAGAGGTGGTGAAACAGGCCCTAAGTAGGATAACTTATATATAAAAATCTCTGTAACAAAAGGCTCAATCACAATCTTTCGTCTTTCAAATTATGCACCTAATCAATTCGAATCATAGATCCGCGTTGCTAATCTACATGAATAAATCCATTGCGGTCAGCACCTTCACTATAACAAAGCAATCACAGTTTGCAGCAGTAACATTAAGTAGTAATATTGTTAGATGCAATCTATGGCGTCACAAATCGGCAGTCCATTCAGCATAGGAGCTATACAAAAAACGACCTTGTGCCAAATTGAAAGAAAGACTGAATACCGAACAAGTGCTGGAGCTTAAACTAGTAGAACTATGTAGCATAGAATGCTTTAAAAGGAGTCGTTATGATATTATTTGATACTAGCTGCGCCCCGCGGTTTCACCCACATAAGTCTCGAGCCCGTGAGAATATCGGGATAAAAAGTCCTATGTCCTTCTCCAGGTTATGGTCTACCCATATGCCAAATTTCATCCAAATCCGTTCAGCCGTTTTAGCGTCATGCCGTGACCAAGGGAAATAGGGATTCATTTTTATATAATATATAGATTAAATACTTTACTCTCTGGAGTTCCTTAGGGCTTAAAAAGTTTCAGTTTAGCCTTTAATGTAGATCCTAAACAGACAACACGAAACAGATACATACAGGCTGGCAGGGACATTGACAAAACTGTTACCATGGTACATGATTCTGAACCGCCCTGAGTTGAAATTTTTCGTCGTTCATTTTTTTGTAATCTACTGTTTCATAGAAAAAATATATATTCTAGGGAACTAGTTAGCTACTTTTCTTAATTCCATACAGTAATATTGCTAAATTAATCAAAACACGTAAATATTTGACAGATATTTACGACGTTGCCAACTTTTAGGATAAATCCTTTTAAATATAACCACCTTTGTGATATATGCTGTATATTATGAGAAAACTGAAAACATTTAAGTATGTATGTCATAAAAAGTGAAGAGTACTGCTACTTAGTAGAAATAGTTAACTTTATTTACATAATTGCCGTGATACGTTTTACAGGAAGTAGGAGTTAACTTATCTACTTATCGTGATGTAATTTTTTTAGAAGTATCTATTTGCATGTGAAAAAAATAATTTGGACTCCTATATAATGATATACTTACATATGTAAACCGGTATTTCGATAATGATAGAGTAACTATAGGAAAATTCTACTAGTTACCTTTTTTTTATTATAATATTCATTTAAACAATCCTGACGATTGTTTTTACAACAACGATATTATTAAACGAATTAGAAAAGGCATTCAAATTGGATGAGATAATATTTAGGTGCGTGCTATAGTAAAACGTAAAAACGTTGACAAAAAATGTAAACAAAGCCTTTGTTAAGGCGGGTTCCCACGGTGCGCGATATTGCGCACGCACGCGCACCGGACCGCACGGCGCACGACCACGCACCGCGCACCGAGGGCCTTCCCACGGTGCGCGATATTGCGCACGGACGCGCACCAGCCCACATGGCCGACGACCCACACATCACACACCTGGCTTTTTCCGACGCTGCGTGTCGGTCTGTGTGGGCCTTGAGATTCGAAGCCACTTTTAGCATTGTTCTGTTAGCTTTGGTAAATGCTGACTATAACTTCACATTTGTGGATTGCGGATGTCAAGGTAGAATAAATGATCGCGGTGTTTATAGAAATACAGAGATGTATAAAAAAAAAAAACAGAAATGAACTGGATTTTCCAGCATCAACTAATTTGCCCTTCAAGAAGGAACCACTTCCCTACGTGTTTGTGGGAGATAGTGCATTTGCTCTCACTGAAAATACGTTGAAGCCGTCTCCACGCCACGGGAACAAAAGAAAGAATTTTTAAGTATCGTTTTCTCGTGCTCTGAGAATAGTTGAGAACGTTTTCGGCATAATGTCGGATATTTTTAGGGTACCATTTTTATACACCATTTTTATAAACCATTTTTATTAGAACCAAAGAAGGTATCCAATATTGTTATGAAGTGTTGTTTATTGCACAACTTTTTAAGGCGATCTAAAAATTCGTCACGAATATATACACCCCCTGGTACTTTTGATACTGAAAATGAAGGTGGAGTGCATCCAGGCTCATGGCCAAATGATCCTAAAGGAAATACTTCCTTGATATCTATGAGGAATGTACCAAGAAGAGCAACTTTTTTTAATACATTATTTTTTAAATTTTAATATTCTTTTCTTAAATTGATATTGTTTTTATAATTTTCTTACTTTTAATAAAGGCATGCAATTATCCGCCACATTTGACTACCCGGATATTTCGGATACTTTTAGACAACTATCCGGATATATCCGGATAGTATGGATATTTTGGACACCACTGTAAAAAGGTAGATCAAACTTATTTAAGTTTCCAATGGACATTTTCATTACAAAAACTCTCCAAAAATCGTGTACCAAAGTACTTCAGTTCGCAGTAGAAGCAAACCACCAAAGAAAAGGCACCAAACCCTTACTGAAAATTATGTTTCAAAGTTTTAAGATTCTGTGTGTGTGCAATATTGCAAAGAAATCCCAAAATCCATTTTCATCAAAAAAGATTATAATAGTGAAAGTTTCATTGAGTTTAAATTAAAAGCGAAGAAAGGGAAAGTACAATTATAATACCTAAATCTGTTTATAGTGGCCGATTGCCTATTTCGAAGGTGAAAAAGACAGATCTACTAAAATTATGTAACGATGTCCTAATACCAAGAAGCTATCACCAGTATTTCGAGAACCTGCCAGTGACATGAGAAAGAAGGAATACGTACCCAGCACGACAACTTTTAACTACACTGGGTTTATAAATCACCGAATCACAGTGAGCGCATTTATAATTAACAATGAAATGAAAGCAATATAGCATTGGATAAATAAATTTCGGTATTTTCATAGTCTAAAAAATATCGTCCATTAAAAAAAAAAAACTACAATGACATGAGTCGCAAGAAAGAAAAAATAACGTCAACCGAACAATTCAAAACTCCAATAAAATTGACTACCGGTAATCAAATAGGGCTGTAAACAATGAAATGGTTTAAACGAAATAGGATAATTATTTTAAAAATATGCAGGCGTGAAAACCTGCAATTCGTAAAATCTGTGATTCGCACATTTACTACTATGATATCTTGTAAACTATAATATTACAGACACGATTGAAACTTTGCCACAGTATGTATTACCACATTGGGAGCGGGTTGTGACAAAAAACAGTTTTATGCGAAAATTACACATGCGCAACTTTATCGTGGATGTAACGATTTTATATACGTATTATATTACATATAATAATAATATATAATTATATATAATCTTGTTACACTTGGATGTAACCAGTGGAGGAAAAACCTTTTTAGCTTCGATGCTGGTTGGAGGAATGTGATTAGGAGGTTGTTTATTTGACGAAGATGAATTTTTCTTGGTGTGTGCCATCTGTGCTCAGCAAAGAGTTTCTTAATCTTCTTTGACACTTGACTTCAGTTGATGAGCGATGATGGTCATTACTTCAAAAAATTATTTACTTTAACAGCACTACGTTCCCGGCAACTGAGATCAGTTTCAGTGGAAGTTGAAAGGGTTTTTGGCATGGTCCTTTCGATCAAAATATATCGAAATGAATTTTTATGCTTATTTTCTTTGCTTATTATAGTAAATGATTTTTCAGTTTCTGCTGCTGGTAATCACTGAGCACTACGTCATCATCATTGCTGTCGACAACTGAAGTCGAGCTCTGAGCAAAAGCATTTTTGAATTATCTTTATGATGAAACTAGTAATTGTGTCATCACATGGATTTTAGATGATATACCATGAATTGTAATGCTTGCGAATACCTATTTTATTAAAACACAACGTTCAATGTTATATTATTACTGACTTTGATGTAATAAAATATAGAAAACGAATAAAAGAAACTATCGGTATTACTCTTTTTATCCGGATAGTAAAACAAATGATATCCGGATAACATTTTCTAAGGTTTAGAATAATTTGGATATCCAGATATCCGGATAGCATGCCCTAGTTTTCATGTTGTATTTCCGGAGCGTGTACCAAAAAAAAAAACTTTTTGTTCTTGCTTTCTTTCTAATATTTTTGCTAAGACCATAAGAGATAAATTTGCAGAATATTTTTTAACCGATGGCGCTGTAGTATGGCAAAATAATTTCGCTTAGTGAGCAGGATGAAATATGCCATTTATGCGATATATTTTGATATTTGAAAATAAATCAAAAACCTATAGGATACTTCCCGTTGACCTAAAATCATGAAATTTGGCAAGAAGCAAGGTGTCTTAGCACAAGTAAAGGAAAATGTCCGAAAATTGTTAATTTAAACTTATGTACATTTGCAGAGAATTGACCGTGGCGTATATCGATGTATGGGAGAACATTTTTTTCAACTATAAGTTTCTCTTTGAGATAAATTCATCCCATCTACGGAACCTTTCATAGTACGTGGTTCGACACGCACTTGGCCGGTTTTTTTTTTAAGTTTATTCTATTTTTTTTATTTGTTGTTATAGCGGGAATAGAAATACACAACCTGTGAGAATTTCATCTGTATACCTATTACGGTTCATGAGATACAGCCCGCTAACAGACAGACAGACGGACGGACGGACAGCGGAGGCTTAGTTAACTGACTAAACAAAATACGTGTCACTTCAGTTGTCATGCTATGTCACAGTTATACTTTTCAATTTAGCAACGTTATAATTCGTTGAAGTTTAATAAAGAACCAGTATTTTGGCCTGTTTAACAATAGACATATAAACAAATATTATTATTATAAACCTAACAAAAAAAAAAAAAACAACCAACGCGAAATACACTACAAAATGAAAAATAACTTTAATTTCGGAAGTTGGTTTTTTTTGGATCAGTATTTTAGTTTTTACCACCGTGTTCCGAAATTTAAAGTTATTTATTCACTTTGTAGTTTGCAAGTCGTTTGTTTATTTTTTTGTAAAAAAAGTTTTTTTTCTCGCTTTTTAGTGAGTCAGCAATTACCTACTTATTATTGAGAAGTTCCGTTGGCCATCTGTGGCCTTCATCATCAGTTCCAAATGCTGCTTTTCAAGAGCAAATCCACGAGTTAATTACTATGAAAATACCAAAATCGCTATAGGTTTAGCCAATAATATTTGAAGAGTTCCTTCGATTTCTCCAAAATCCCATCATCAGATTGTGACCAAATGACAATGAGACCAACTAGAAAGTATACCTTTAAAAAAAAAAGATTTTTTCAAATTCGACGATAAAGTCAAATATGCCAAAATTTGATACATCACCACTTGTTTGTATTTTTACCAATAATGAAGCAAACGGTTACTCCCCTATGCTCGTCCTGCTATGCTCGACTCGTAAAATACCTACTAAAAAGTTTCGCTATGCACGAAATAATATTCGTAGGCAGTGATTAAGAAAACCTAGTACGTAAATATATTATGTTTTCTTATTCTTAATCATCATTAATTATATTCGTGAGGAAACCGGCATACCTGAGATATATTTCTCGACGGCATGTGAAGCCAAGTCAGAGGCCCTTGGGCGGCTTTAAAACTCTGACACGAGCAGGGCTAACATGACAAGCGCGAAAACGCTCTTTTTCTTGTTTTATCGTAATTTGTCTACGATTCTGACGTCATTCTAATGCCTAACATGACCGTAAACGACGAGTAAACTCGATAAAGGCACTTTGAAACTTCTTTATCGCGCGACAAGAGACCGATGTTGCAAATTATTTAAACAAATTATTTTTATGATATTAACATCGGCGTAAAGTTCCGTTTCATTCATTCATTCCATTTTATGCATGGATTAATACGTACTTTATTGAATAAACGTCTCTCTCTCTCTTAATTATTCTCTCTTTTAATTATTTATGTTTAGTTTTTTGTGTAACCAACTTTTTGATTAAAATTAAATGATTTCTTTGGCATGCTGAAATAAAATTACAAAATGGCGGAAATTAAAATTAGGGGCACCTGTACTCATTAGATAATCACCACAAATGACAAATAGGCCGACAATCATAATTTGTCAAATCGAAGTTTATTATTGTAATAATCACCATTAAGTCATTGCAAATTTTGTTAATCACCACATTTACCAAAAGGACTGACGTTCAGATAAATTGGTAGCTGGAGTTGATTCCGCTATTATAACCATAAAAATTATTAATCACCACCCTTAGGAAATAAACTGGTGATTTTAGTAATTATGTTGCGAAGGTTTGATATTGCCATGCAGCCATCATCCCTAGATTTAGTTAATCACCATAATTGGTTAAGTGACTGGTTATTACTGAAAGTAATACTCATTTACGTAATAGTGCTCCTCTCTACCATAGTTTCTCTCGCGGCCGCCGAAAGGAACTTACACTGGTGTACACCCATATTTCATCAGTTTACGAGGGTAAAAAAAAAAAAAATGTCTACAATAAGTATGACTATGAATCTACCATCTTATTTTCGAGGTTTTTATGTATCATAATTTTGTCTTTTTATCTATCGTCGTCAAAATCGAGGACGACTAAATACGACAAAATGATAGAAAAAAAGCTGATTATCTCGTGTTGAATTGTTAAAAATCGAGATAACTAACGTGTCATGTTAGGGTTTGTCGACAAAACATCAAATTTGACAGAACGAGTCGAGTATTTTTTATGACGTAGCTGTCAGAAAACGATAAAACTACTGAAATAGACAAAAAATTGTCACGCGAGAGTGGATCATTGTCGCGTGGGTCATGTTAGGCCTGCTGGTTAGTCACTGATCATACGATAAAAAGAAAATTTATTATAATAAAACGGGTCAAGCTTTGCGCTTGATGAGATGCATGTGTCGAACTGGTTTTTTCAGGGTGACTATAACAATGAGCCCTTCCGCGAATCATTACCAGTACCCTAATTATGTAATACACGATCAATTACAATCTGTTTCGATTTGAAACAGATTGCTAATTAATTGCTTCATAAGTTGGAAAAAAATCTGCTCAACAACGTAAATAATGCCATGAATGTTGTTGAACTGTCAAAATGAAACAAATTAGTCATAATTGATTAAGAAAATAATTTACGTAATTAGGGTTCTCTTTGATAAAGCAAAGAATAATGAGACCAAAACCTAATTATCGAGAAATAAATGTTAATTTTAAATTAGTACTAATAATTTGATTCGTATTAAAGTCTGTGATTTAAATAGTAATAGTCATATCTCACTCTGTGATTTAAATAGTAATACTTACATCTCATTATTATCTATTTGTTTTTTTTTTAAATTAATTGTTTATTTGTATTTTATTTGTGTTATTCATAAGAAATATTATGAATACAGGTGATTTGACTTTGAGAACGGACTTTTTATTTACGCTCTTTTATATTTTTTTAGTTTTCTGTCTACAGACTTCGTTAAATCTTGTGGATCCAGTATTAAGTACAGCTCTAATCATAAACATTTCTTAACTTAGAATTGCTCTGAAATTCGTTAGTCTTTGTCTGTCACTTTGACTTTTTGACTGTCAGAACGAGACAAAATAAATTTTAACTTACACAGACGCTTACGCTTTAACGAATATCGCTATAATTTTTTTTACTTGAATTCTAACACTTTTCTTTCCAACTATACCTTCCATTGTTTACGTAGAATCGAAGAATTGCGTGCATAGCGATACTTTTTAGTAGGTATTTCTTAGGTCGAGCATAGAGGGACTAGGGCATAGGGGACTAACCGGAAGCAAAGACCTCATAGCTTTACATCTACTATGCAAACTATGGAACTAGCTATCAAAGGTAAAATTAGTAGACATGCGTCAAATATATCGAAACTAAACATATTTAAAATCCCATTTCAGTCAAAAATTGTATCGTATCGATAATCCGAACTAGAAAAACCGATTTCACAAAACCACGGCAAGAGTAGATTGCGTAAGCAAGTATATGTTTATGTTTAGATAGTTTTGATCGATGAACTTACAACCGAATTATAATATTACTAGAGACGATCGAAACTGCGAGCCAGAGGCGCCAGAGTCGCTCCAGAAATTGATTTCTAAAAACGATTTTTGAAAACGATTTCATAATCTGATATCAAATATTTAACCGTTTGCGTAAAAATCCAAAAACGTTCCATGTCTAAAAATTTGCTTACGAATTTACATACATATTTATATGCCAAGTTGGGCAATAAAAACGTTACCATTGGTAAGCAAAACGATTCGTTTTAGTTTATAGGAACCGGGCATACGCGCGCACCTTTGTAGTTTACCGACTCGCCGCGGATCGGGCGCACCGCCGCGCACGCGTCTGCGCTACCACGCACGGTACCCTTCCCATGGTGCGTGTCCGTGCGGGCTGATCCGCGGCGAGTCGGTAACTTCAAAGGGAATGTATCCAAACTCGGACGCATCGCGACGCACCGCCACGCACGCGTCTTCGCTACCACGCACGTAACCCTTCCCACGGTGCGTCGTGCGGGCCGGTGCGCGTGCGTGCGCGATATTGCGCACGCGTCGGAAGCCACCTTTAAGAGCTCAAACAGATTGTAGTAATAAGTAATTACACGCAGTTGTTTCATTGGGAAATCTCTGTTACGGTCGGAATTCTTACTGTATTTTTTTTAACTCGAGAATTCTGACATTCTTTGAAAAAAAAAAACTTGTCATTTCTAGTGAGTTTTTTTTATAATTGTAAAAAGGGAGTGAGGTATTTTACTGTGTGATTGATAGCACGTCTTTTAACTGCCACATTCAGAAGACTTAAGCCACGATTATTATTTTTTTCATAATGGCACGTCAAGCTTTTCCAGATTTCTGTCTTAATTATTTAAAAAAGGTAAGTGTCTTTTTAATAAGAATTAGAATCAGTATCCCTTTTTTATTATGTTCAAAGCTGGGTTCTTAACTAGCTTTAATAAAGCCAGTTTTCATATCATCTGTGGTAAAGGTAACTAAACAACTCCTGTCGTGGTCAGGTTGTTGTTGGAATGCTGCATCAAGGTTGCGCGGAGTTGACCTCTGCCGTCACCTCAGTGGCCACATTTATTAGCCAGGGATATTGTTTGTAATATGTATCAGGGATTTGATCATCAACGACCTAGGTGCTCCAACGTCGTATGTTTTTTGATTTGTGCATAGGATAAAATAAGAACAAGTTATTCGAAGTAGGTGTGTAATAGAAGGCAAGAATTAAGTGATTGACGTGGAACTGTACGAACACGAATCCACAACAAATGACTAAAAAGTTTTAAATTCAGACGGGAAGCAGTGGTCGGAGGCTAAGAAAAAAAAATCTCCAGAATGAAACTGTACAAATTATAAGCTTTAAAGGCCCCTACAAACAGGGGCGACACGCGACGCGACACAAAGACACCGCTCGTCGTGCGACGAGCGGTGTCTTTGTGTTGCGTCGCGTGTCGCGCCTGTTTGAAAGAGCCTTAAAACTATTATGTTAATTAGTTCTGAAGCTAGACCGTCAGTCGCCACCTAACTCAACAAAAACTAGACATTCATAGTGAAACAGATGCTTTAAATAAACCATTTATTCAAATGACCTTCCTGCCTAATGTATCTAATCAAATCCTAATCATTATAATAGGCTATAAAAGAACTGCCACAAAAAAAAAATGCTCTATTTTGCCACGAATCCTAAAAATAGCCTACGTGATTGTCTATATCCGTGATGACTAAGAAGTCAATTTGGGCTCACGTAAACACGGAACTCACATGATATCAAATTAGTGTAGAAGTGGCGAAACGCACACTAATTTGATATAGTCGCAAGCACAAACGAAGAACAGCCTACCCTGGGTACACCACGACATCGGATTGAATAGAAATATTTTTTTTTTGTTTTACACACACAGGTACAGGGGTTAAACGCAAATTACTTCATTAGTGATTTAAAATACTACCTACAGTTAGGTTACATTAGTTAGTTGCAAGTGAGCCCCATACTAGGCAATTTGTACCTTGGGGCTCGAAAATTCGGGATTTTATATCCAAACTAATACAAGATATTCTCGTATTTACAAAGTTAGAGCTTAACTATTATTTATTTTAATCTGTGGTTAAGGAGTGAACACGGAACTTAATCTCCAGACATGACGGTGTCGGTTCACGATATCCTACAAAACTTGACGCCGCGCCATAATTGCATATCTAATCGAAAGGCCTTGAGTTTTATTCTTTAATAAACATAGATTTGAAGAGTTTACGCAGAATTTAGTTGATACTAGACTATTACTACGTTTGGTAGACCACACCCTTACTTTAACTCAAAGGAATTAAGTTAGGTGAACGGACAGCTAATTTCGAAGTACCTGTTCATAAATGACAACATACTACAACCTACGTTTCACAATCGGCCAACAATCATAGTAATTTTAACGTTGTTCTTCCACGAATATGATGGTCTTGTTGCCGGTTCTTCTCCAAAGGACGCTTTGGAGTGGGCAACTAGCTTCATCTTTCTGACTGACCAACTCCTTGGCAATTCAAATTGGTTTAATTATTATTGAAATAAACGCTTTAGTCTCTTTTATCAATTCAAGAAATGAAATAGAACTTTGATAAACTCCTGAATGAACAGACATACATTTCCTAAATAACTTCAATTGATGTTCCTAGCAACTGACGTAACGTTTACAGGAATATCAATTGACATTCATTGTGTCATGGCGTCGCCGAAACTCATAAACTAATGGAAGCGAAGGCGTATCGAATGACTGTACGCGTAGTAATAGAGATAAGATAGGCACCTACTGGGTGCTAAGTGAGTTCCAAGTAGGAACTGTTTAGATTCTAAACAGTTCCTACTTTACTACCTTTGTTAATGGTACTACGGTGTAGATGGGAAATTCTGATTACTTAGTCGCCGGTAGATCTTTTCTTTTAATAATTGATTGAAAAGTAATAAATTTAATTGAAAGATAATTAATTCACTTGAAAGATGTTTTATTCAATTAAAAGATAATTCAATTGAAAGATAAATTCCAAATTCTTTGTCTAAGGACGTGCGTTATTGCTATTCCATGAACTCATTTTACGTTTGCTCGATTTCGCAATCCAACTCATGAACTTGGCATCAAAAGGAATCAATAATTATGATATGATGAAAGTAAATGTTAGTGATGACGATGATAAATCGTAACGATGACAAGACCTTTCTCCGTGTGATCATAATATACAAAGACGCCCATAATAACATGAAAAATATTAAAGATAGACCCCCCTTTTAAAGTTATTTTTCGATAATTTTTCATGAATATTCAGAAAAATACATGCCCATGGGTCACATTGTATGTAGTTTATAAAAAAAATGTGTTTTTTTAGGTGAGTGTATTTCGTCTAGTTGCCAATCTTACAATTCTTGCAAAGGTAAGGCATCTGATATGCTTCCTAGTAGGAAAAGAGCGTATTTTAAAAGCTATATTATCAAACATGTAAGTACTACTTTTGAATTCATTTCACATTCTTAAATTCGTTAACCATGAACAAACTGCCTTCGCCTGCGCCTTCTGTTTACTCGTCATTCCAATTCCTAAAATCCAGATCAAACCGCAAGAAACAATCTCTTTCAAGTAACCTTAAGAATAGACATAAAAGCTTGAATAATATATTTTACCTGTTCCTCCCTCATCTTGCAGAAGAGCGTCTGCTTCTGCGTCTCATCGAGCTCGGCCAGGATCTCGGGGTCCACCCACATGTCGCGCAGGATCTGCTGCAACATGGTGCCGGCCCTGAGGACAATACAAAAAAGAATGTAGCAGTCATTGGGTTAAGTTGAAAGTACAAGTATGCAGGTACAAGTATAACAGTTGGCAGCCCTAAAGATAATACAATCATAGCTTATAGCAGTCATTGAGTGTAGGGCTTAGTTAACAGCCCTACAGATAATGCAAAAGATTAAATATAATAGTAGGTAGGCAGTAAATAATATAGATCTGAGAAGAAAAGCTAAACTTTATATTTGTGGGAAGTAAAGAAATTTAATTTTTTTATTTCATAACCATGCAGACTCAAAGTAATTACATCGTGATATTTGTGACCCTGAACGCAATAAGAGAAATAACCGTAGACAGCCAATACAGATATTGATAGTAACTCAGGCTATTTTATTTCATCAAGAATAAAAGCTATCGCGGTTGTATAATATTTGTATAGGGTAGGTTTTATGTCTTAAATAATTTTAATGAATTCAATTGCAAGATAAATTCCGGCTTCGATGTGTAAGGGCGACACGATGAAAGTAAGTGTTAGTGACGACAATGATAAATCATAACGATGACAAGAACTTTCTCCGTGTGATCATAATATTAATGTTTATTCAACATCGACAAAATTATGCTGTCTCATCAAATCAAAATAATATCAACGACCATAATTTTGAGCAAGTAATGGTCACTACAGGTGTTTCAAGACTACTTTATATTACACCGGTAAACGAAATCAATAATAATAACGATAAATTATAACATTTTCAATTTAACTAAATGAGACCACTGAAACGATTTACAGAAACTTATGATTTCCTTGAACAACAAACACACAACGTCAACCAAGGAAAGGAACTAATAAGCAAAGTGAAACTACAAATTCTTAGAGCCGAACCCCTCAAAGCATTCCTAGATCCTAAATAACCAGCAATCGACAGTGAAAGCAAACTACACCTAATTAGTGTATTTCCTATACATGTGCCGGCCGAACAGTCGACGTGATGACCTGCAATAACTGTCATGGCGGCACGACAGTTCCGCGTGGCATAGACAGTGGAACTCGTTGACCTTAAGATAATAAATGCAAATGTAAACTTGTTGAAGTAAATAGATTAGCAGACAAAGGGATCGTAGGCATTTGCTAATTAAACGAGGAAACCTGTGAGTTAATTGGTAGATAACATAACATCATGTCTCTACTTCTTATGGCTGTAGGGAAGGAGTACATCCACGTTTGGCCAGGTATTAGGGGAGAGTCTATTGCCATGAACCGAACATAAATCCCTGGGGTACTACTGAGAAATAATATACACATATAGATTATTTGCTATAGAAAGATGCTACTTCATAGGATGTATAAAAATATGGTACTGAGAATTTGATTGTAAAGCTTTGTAAAGATGGCGTCATTTGTCGCTGGGTAGGTTTATATTATTATGGTATTGAATAGCGATGACTGATGTTTGGTTTTCTTAACATTTTGTAATATAATACTTATTGTATTTTGCTTAAATGGTATTTGTAATTGCTCATGCTATTTATACTTCGACTTCAAAAACAGTAAAATTTGAGCGTCCATAATCCGTTATTACATCTGAATTTATGTGCCAAACTATTTGTTCAGATATATCAGTAATGTTCTTATAATCTTTATCTAACGACTCAATAGTCTGTAACCTCGCCATGTTTCGTAAGACTACAGCTTAACCTGACTTCAACACTAAAATGTCTGAATATGAAATCTATTAAACTGAAATCAATAGGTTTTGTAATAAGTTTCATAAATACTTTAACTTCACTTCTAACTTTTTGTTCTCTATAAACTTTTCATCTCTCACTGCATCTACTGTGATGCTTTTGAGTGATGACTGATGACGCATGATCATGATCTCCCTACAGTTTAAGAGCGTTTATTCTGAAAGTTGACAACGTCACCAATAGCTGTCAAATATTTCGCTGTTTTGATTAATTTGGCAATATTACCGTATGGAAATGTAAAATATGGCTAACTAGTGAAGTAAAATATTGATTATGAAATGCAATAATTAATATGATAACACCGAATATTTAGTTTTAGATGTAAAAAAGTATTTGGAAACTTTACAAATGCCTTGTTTTACACCTAAAACGGTTACAACAAATTCAGTGTTATAATTGCAATTCATTATTAATATTCTACTTCGTTAGCGAGATTTCACATTTTCATACAGTAATATTGCTAAATTAATCAAAACAGTTACAAATTTGACAGCTATTTGCGACGTTACCAACTTTTATAATGAACGCCTTAAGATGAATTGTTTATGAGGCATTTTTATCCGTATGATTGACCCTATCCATTGGTGCCATAAAAGTCCTGATGTAAATCTTTCGCAATTGAGTTGAATGTAGAAAAGTTGAAAAAAAATGTCAGTCACAACCATAAATTTACAAACACTTCTACATAAATCTATGGTCACAACCATTCCTCTAAACGTACAGGTGTAGCTCTAGGAGTACAGTACTTCAGGGTTTAATACGTGTATCCTCAATTTTATGGAGTTGTTTAAGTAATTGCAATTGGTTAGTTTTGCAATAACGTTAAGTTTACATAACAAAGTAACAATGTAGATTATGATAACGATCTCTCAAATATCACAAACAACCGGCGATGTCTATGAAAGCCGATTTTCAGCCCACTGTGCGGCGTCCTTCTAATTTGGATCTTCAATAACGGCAACGTTTGCATTGTTTTTCAAATACGAACTTTAAGTAAATTACAAAATCGGTTTGATTTCCAATTGAAAGCACGAAGCTTAGTTTTTATTAAGGCCTTTGACTCAGTGTTAAAGTTAGAAGTAGTTATGTAGATAACTACCTTGTAATCATAGTACCTACCTTGTTGCAATTAGAAATTAACTGTATATGGTTACAATTACAACTCACGAAAACCAACGGCTCAGGCTCACTTTAAAATCTAGGATTACCACAACAGCCAGGTAAATAAAAACCAACGTTAAAGTATTTGGAAAATTCCACCGTTTCACAGTGGAACGAATGTATGGGAGCGGTTGGACGTAGACATGTCCGAAAAAAAAGAGTAAAATTATGCCAAACTAATGATGCCATCTTATTCGATTACTTAATGCCTTCATAACTTGTGGTGATGAATTTCTTCATAACTCCCATATTTCGGGAGTAATTTGAGAAAATGTGAAATTTTACTATGAAAATGAGTGTATCGAGCTCTCTCCCTCCTGATTCCGGGCTTGTTTCAAGTAGCGGTCTCTAATATCATAATGCTAATACTAAGAGCTATATTTAATACTAAGACACATAGTGCGCCAAATGTGCACTTTCTGGGATAAAGAGTGATGTTTATTTTATAACACAATTTTTTAATTTTTTGTTTATTTTGTTGATTAAAACCGTTTTTCTAAAGGTTTACCTTATTACAATAACATTTCTGATCAGCCAATTAGAGAAGATATAAGCTAATTAGGATATATAATTAGGGACTTAAGGTTTACATATAAAACTGATGCACTAATGATTACTGATAAGAACATTGCTATTATTTAATTACTAAATGGCTCTTAATACACTAATTTAGCATGCATCATTTACTAATTATCACAATAACTAATTACCTTGCAATATTTAACAAAGGATACCTGGGATACCTGGATTTTATATAAATAGGTCACTATTAGTAACTTTAAAATCAGTGTTGATTTACACCTCGTTGTATCCAAGCTAATCTCGCAATGTATTTTCCAAATTTTAATACAAATCTTGATATTCACGTTGCTTTATGCGCACGCGCACATAAAGATTTACGCGACTTTAACTATTTGTTCAGTGTTTTAAAAGATAACAGTTGTGTTCAGTTATGTGAAAGTGCTGAAACAAGTTTAAAAGACTGGTGTCGTCGATTTTGCTACCGCATTTATGCAAAATGGACACAGTCTGGAAGAAGCACAGATAAGTTTCGGAAGAAACATGAGATTTGGCTACAGGCTGCAATTCAATGGCCGGAATTACAGAATGAAAATATGGAACCTTCTACAGAAAATATAAGTGACGTCATCGAGCCCATAATTTCTCCTGCTAAATCTGATGCTTCAACTTGTACACATCCTAGTCCTCGTAAATCTTTTGAGGACCTTAGTAACCGGCAAAAAAGAAGACGCACCACTGAAGATAGTCTTTCATGCAGCAGTAGCAGCGCTGAAATTATGTTTTCGGCCGAAAGGGCGCTTCAAAAGGCAGGACAAAGCGATACAGCTTATGTTATGAAATACTTGACGGAGAATCCAGAAGAGGCCTCAAAAATCAAAGCCTTCATTGAAGGTAAATCAATTCAGGTACGGGAAATATCCCCTTTGAAGGCATTGGCTCTTTATGTATCGATGAACTTATCGAAATGGCGCTATAACACTCTTCGGGATTTCAACACTCAAGAAGGAGCTCTTCAATACCCGAGTTACTACATGTTGGTTAAAGAAAAAATTAAGTGCTATCCGGCCAAAGAAGATCTCACAGTTACAGAGAGCTCTGCAAAAATCAAATTACAAGCCTTGATGGATTTAACCTCAAGAAGACTTATTAGGTCGTTAGAAACCCCTGTTGATCCCAATCAACAGCTCGTATTGACCAGCAAATGGGGTTTTGACGGATCATCTAGCCAAAGCATTTATCATCAAAGGACGAGTGAAGATGAGCAAATCGATCTTGCTAGTAATTTTATGATTAGTCTTGTACCACTGCGGCTCGTCTCAAAAGGTGTAACAATTTGGGAAAACGAGCGACCATCTTCCACTTCATTTTGCCGGCCAATATTGTTTAAGTTTATAAAGGAAACCAAAGAAAATGTGCAGAGAGAGATGGCTGAAATCGAAGCAGAGATTGAAGCCTTAACTCCATCCACCATCACTGATGGAATTAGTGTCAAACACCAACTGCTGTTGACAATGATTGATGGTAAAATTCATTCCATTATATCCAATACAGCAGCTTCAGTGTGTGACATATGCAAGGCTTGTCCTAAAGAAATGAATAATTTAGAGTTAATCAAAGATAAACACGCAAACGAGGACATGTATAAATATAGCTTAAGCACCCTTCACGCTTGGATTCGCTCAATGGAATGCTTATTACACATTTCCTACAAATTAGACATAAAATCATGGCAAGTAAGGGGTGATATAGCAAAAAGGCAAGTTGATGACAGGAAGAAAAGAGTTCAAGAGGCTGTAAGAAGAGAAACGGGCTTACTTCTCGATGTTGTGAAACAAGGCAGTGGATCCACCAACAATGGCAACTCGGCAAGGAGATTTTTTGAAAACTACACTAAATCTGCTGAACTGACCGGAATAGATGCTATGCTTTTAAGAAAAATCTGTGTGATCTTGCAGTGTATTTCATCAGGAGAGAAGATCAACGTAACTAAATTCCGAGAGTTCTGCTTTGATACTGCTAAGCTTTACGTGGAGTTATACCCATGGTATTATATGCCTTCTTCACTTCATAAAATTTTAATGCATGGGCCAGACATAGTTCAGAACATGTCAATTGTGCCCATTGGTTTTCTATCCGAAGAGGCATCTGAGGCTAGAAATAAAGATTTTAGAAAATATAGAGAGGGGCATTCTCGAAAGCATAGCAGTATCTCATGCAATGAAGATATTATGCACAATCTTTTACTGTCTTCTGATCCACTTGTTACAAGTATCCGTCCAAAAGGAAATAAGTTTGTAAAAAAATCTTCTTTTAAGGAATTTTATGAGCTTACGGATTCTGAGAAAAGTGATATCGAATTTGTTAACATAAATGATTTAGCGGACATCGATTCTGAATTTGAATTAATTGATGATGATGATGATGACGAAGATAATTAAATGATGTTATTGTTTTAAAATGTGTAACTTAGTAAATTAGAGCTTACGTCTTAATTATTTATTGTACTTTTAATGAAACTAGGTAATTTATTATCAACTTACTTAAAAGTCATACTCTCATCAGTTCTTGTGAATATTTTTGTTAATATATATTTCTGTATATATATAATATATTTATAGACCTCTTAATAAGTCTGTCTGCGGTTTAAAGTAAATACAAATGGGGAAAAAACGTTTTTTTTTTTAAATTTTCATTTCCTTTTATCCCAGAAAGTGCACATTTGGCGCACTATGTGTCTTAGTATTAAATATAGCTCTTAGTAATAGCATTACGATATTAGAGACCGCTACTTGAAACAAGCCCGGAATCAGGAGGGAGAGAGCTCAATACACTCATTTTCATAGTAAAATTTCACATTTTCTCAAATTACTCCCGAAATATGGGAGTTATGAAGAAATTCATCACCACAATTTATGAAGGCATTAAGTAATCGAATAAGATGGCATCATTAGTTTGTCATAATTTTACTCTTATTTTTCGGACATGTCTACGTCCAACCGCTTCCATACATTCGTTCCACTGTGCGTTTCTTAAATTCCCTTAAACGTTTGTTTGAACAACAGACAGAACTATTATCAACATGGAATCTTATCATTCTCTGTTTGCGCATAGTAATCGCTGCAGAGCCCAAGATCATGTAGGTACTTTTATTTCCCAACATTGTTTAATAGTTTTGCTGACATGAGATAAAGGGGCCCGAAAATAATGTCGTAGTTGAATTCTGATTACGAAAAAAAACTGTATCTCGTCTCCTCAATCAATTTTGGAACTAGCTGCGGCCGCTGCTCTTGTTTAAATATAAAATCTAGACAGACCATAATTAGAATCAAAGGAAAAATAACGTTAATCGGATAGTGGTTTTCCAGTTAGGAACGCACTAACGGACATCTACAGAGAAACGTTTCGTTTTACAATTTACCCGGATAATAATATAAAATTTACGAAGTTACAAGCCAGCTACCAAAACAGTTGTAGTCCGCAGAAGAACAAACACTGTGATCTTTAAAAATAAGTTTATTTGAAAGTCAAGCACTGGATTGAACCGTATGCGTGGTTTTCCCGACATAAGTCGGTCACGAATTCATACTTTAAAAGTTTAAATTTTTTGTTTTTTGCATTATTAAAAGGCCGAATGATGCAAAAAAAAAGATATTGGCTCACCACCTGACCGCTCTATGTGATGTTTCTCACTGATGGATACCATATAAGCTAGTAAATAATGGATTAGCGTAGTCAAAGATACAGGTCCGAAGGGTTCAGATGGAGAGGCCTATGTCCAGGTTTAAACTGTTGGCAGACTATTCACATGATAGTTTTTGCAGAACCGCCATATTCCTAATTCAAAATTCAAACAACAGCCGTTGCCAAACGTGATAACGCGGTGCTTTTATCGGGAACAAAGAGTGAATATTGCAAAGGCAGTCGTGCGTCCGCGCCGCATATCAATCGCGATCCGCCCGCGACATACATTATACATGCGTCTGCTCTGGCGGAAGAGCTTGCTCTGGACAGGTGCAGAAGGTTTACTGCACCCCATCAATTACGGTACATTCATTTATCATTCTTTTAGTTTTAGTAGCTACCCATCGAATCTAGAATATTGTCATAATAGCGGACAAAGTCTAGGTAAGTTTAAAAGCCGCCAGGCTCCTTACATACGAATCGAGGACAAATCGATCAATACACTATTTTGAATAATTTTTAAGAGTCCGTTTTACATCATTATTAAATTTAGATTCGAATTTACATTAGCAGTGTTTTGTTACTTTGTTAGGACTCGACCTTCTAGATATATCTTTTCTTCTGATATACCAGCGTACTATGTCTCGACATAACTTGCGTCTACCGACCTTTTTCAGATCAAAATATCGCCTATTCTATTCTGAAAAAGGTTGCCGGCGACATTAAGATGGTTGCCAGCCATTATGGTGACTGGCAATGTTATTGCCCGTCAGATAAACTCCAAAAAGGGTTTGCACTGTGATTGAGATCTTTATCTTAATAGATGATTATTTTTATCATTAGCTTTGTGAATGACGGAAATAGAAGAGCCATTAAAGAGCCACTATGCTCAACAGTTAAGAACTGAAGCAAGAAGAAGATAAACACGACAACATGCGCAAGATTGTGAGAAAGAGAGCAATTATTATTTATGAACATGGAAATCGTTAATTTGGCAAAGAGTTACAGACAAGGTAAAGTAACGTGTATCTAGTGCAATTGCACAACTCATGAAACAATTATGTTTATTCAAGACCTCAACTCTAACAAAAAAACACTGACAGAGGTTTTCTCGCCTTTAAAGCCAAAGACAGAGAGAAAAAGCGAGCATATTGCACATACATGAATATTCATACAAACATAACGCTTATATCATGTATTAGCTCGCAGTACGACCGTAACTTACTGACAAAGGACCGTCGTGACGGTGGCGGCGGTTGCGAAACGCTCGTGATGGATACAACTACACTATAGTTCAAAAGTGAAGGTGACGTAAATGTCAGAGCTTTGAGCTTGCTAGCTAACTAGCGTATTGTTAAGGATAACACAATACAAACCTACTTATTACTACCTACACTATAAATATGACTTAAGTATAGCTTTTGTTTGGTAATCGGGATGATGTGTTGGCAAGATTTTTTGGTTTCTGATCTTTATGGAAATTTAACAACACTACTTCTCATAAGAAAATTAACCCCAGTTAATAATAAACAAAGAGTGGTCACTGAATAGTCTTTGAAACCGCAATCCGGAGTCACCATGACATTTACATTCGCCTCCAACTTATTTATGTTGGCGCACAAACAGGTGTACTCAGGCAGTCGAGTTACAACTTGTTTTATGCATATTGTTGTAAAATAACTGAGTAATATAGCATATTGTGGAACGTTGGACCAGTAACCTGTCAATGCAAATCTCAATCTTCAATTCGAAACACGTCAAGCTGCCGGAGTTAAGACACCTGGGCACGACAGCACTGGCGACAGCCTCAATATTCATAAAGCCATTGCAGGTATTGCAACAAGTCTTGGCTAGAACTTTGTGTGTTCTAATACTGCAGTTCTATCTCAGTGTAACTACTTATAGTGGTTCAACCATAGATATAAATGGAGCGTTTTCGCAAAGCAATCGTTCTAAGGCCGCTGTGGTACGGTGGAGTTAGTGGGCGGAGCTTATAGCTTCTTGCCACGAACTGCAGTTAGGTGAATAGTTAGTTTTTTGTGAAATGTCCCGATACCACAGCTAGTAACCACAATCACAGCTAGTAACTAAAGTCATCGTTGAAAACTTTCAAGCCTTTTGACTTTGACATTTCCCAGATCCTGTGATCCTATCAAATGTATGAGCGATAAACCATTACAGTGTTTTACGCCTGTTTCAAAAGTATCGCATGAAAGTGTAAACAAATCCTCTCCAGGTTAAATTGTTACACAGTCACACACTAAGGGATTTAGTAACACATTTATCTGTATTTCGAAAGTTTAATTTTTATATCTCACTAATTTTTCTACAATAATTGTTGAATAACACTATTTAAGTCGTAATTAAAATCGTGTCATCAACGTAGATGGAGGTTATAAAATTGACCTCTTATTGTCAAATGAAAAACATCTATGGTGATTTAAAATTAGAATTTCGGGCTTAAGTAGGTATTCAAATAATCAAATCAAAGCACTCAATTTCTAAGTAGCACTACTACTGGCATCCACATGTAGGTTTTCAGATCCATTTGTTTACATTTTCGTCGATACTTTTAGAACAGACTATAAGTAGTTCCACTGATAGATGCGGAAGACATGAGATAAAATCAATGGAAACTTAATTCATTTTACAATCAGTTCTGATTGGCCATGGTCCTAGTAATGGTGGTTAGGAGCTTTATGTTGCCTGGCGGCTACACGATTTATCATATTATGCATGGGCAAGATAAAGATATTAGTCACTTGGAAGTGCTTGATAAACAAAATTGCATTTTAGATGACGGAAAAACGTATTCGGCGAAAATTCAAACATCGCTAAACAGCATGAATGATATAAAACCATCTGATCTTGCTGTAAACAAAATTCTGATTATGTCATGCAGTAAAATTTATGCAAAATTAATATAAAAAACCTGTATTATGTACCTTGACTGCATTTAATTACGTCATGTTAACCTTCAATAAGTGCATAAGCTCTTATCTTGCTCAATGAAGAAGAAAGTATGCGCCTGCGCAGCGTAGGAGTGACCCCGCGCGAGGTCAAGGATAGCGAAGTTCACTCAGTGAGCTTTGCTTTAGTGCACTGTAAGTATGCAATGAGGCTGTACGATATTGTGAAAGTTACAAAACGTCTATGTATTATACGGCACCACATAGGTATGTGACTGTCAAATTACCCTACGCTGATAAAATTTTAGTTTTTTCCTAAATGATAGTTCATTGATTCAGGCGTGACTGCGTTCAGCGCTCGGTGTGGCAACACGCCGTGTTCGAGTTCGCGACAAGTCAATCGTCATCCTGAGGATGCCTCGTTGAGAGGTGAAACACGTATCGATTTCTTTCAGAGTTTTTTATGGCTCTTTAGAAATAGCTAAGCGGAACAGGTTACTAAATATATCCACGTCTATTGTATTTTTTTTCCTAAATGTATTTAGGTCGGCTTCCCCCTTAAGAGAAGGGGCCGTGCATATATGATGTCGCCCATCGGCATGTGCCCGCCCGTATTTTTCAGAATATTCATGAAAAATTATCGAAAAATAACTTTAAAAGGGGGGTCTATCTTTAATATTTTTAATGTTATTTTTTTTATTTTTTGGGTAACCTTTGCTATATCTCCGATATTATTGGCTCAATTTGGATTTTGTTTATTATTTCTAAAAGCTTTTCATAAAAATGTTAGTTTTTAACATTTTAACATTTTTTTCTTAACGGTTTTGTAAGCTTCATTTCTATCATTCATAGGTACCTCCTTAGTTTTGTATTTTTGCCATAATATACATTTTTTCATTCAAGTTGGGGAGTGGGGGTTCGCTACGTCACAACTCAGTATAAAATTTAGCAAGGCGTGACGTCATGCCACATTTTAACTAAATGTAACGCCTTAATATTTTTATAAACCTACTTTCCAGACAAAAAAAAATGGCCACAGGCTTATAATGACATGGCAGCATGGAATTATTAAGTACTAATTTCATGTATAGTATAGTATAATATACCTATACTATTAAATGAACATTCTCTATTTTCACCAGAGCAGAGGTTTAATTAATAAACAAAGTTTTTCGAGGGAAAACTTCACAAATGACCAAGAATTTTTTTAAACCGTGTCTTGTTGTGAGTCATGAAGCGATGACGGGTCAACATCATCAACCAATTGTTGGACAATCTAGTACAACCCAGTTCACAAACATTGATGTCAATTAACACCAGCGAACGCTATGTCTTTGTTTGTGAGAAAAATCGGAAAACTTTGAAACACACTTTCAATAGCAGAGTAAAATGCTTTTTGTTTATGAAAATGAGTTCAATCATTAGTAGGTAATTTTCACTCGAGGTTTCCGAAAGGAGGATGGAATTCCAAGATTGAGAAATGATTGAAGCTGGAAACATTAAACGTAGGTTCTACATAACAATTAAATAAATATTCCGTAAAATTCATTATTTTAAACTATTGTTTTCAAGTTAGGTATTGTTTCATTACATTTCGAAATTGTATTCAAACCTTGAACATAATAATTACACTGAAGACGAAAGCACTTAAAACTTTTAAAAGCTAATCCCTCTGTCGACAAATTACAGTGTTAATGTTCTTGTGGATAATGGCAGCAATCATATCTCTATCACAACTATCAGCTTTGATTTATCGGGGTTTGATTATGCGCATACGTTGCGCAAACCACACTGCAAGCCTGCAACTAACTATTCAGATTTCACAACTCTAAACTACGTGCGGAATATAGAACTGGCTGAAAATGTATCAAATGTGAGCCTAAAAAGGTTTCACTTTCTATTGATAGGTACTGGCAGCTAAGAAAAATTACTGATCGCTAAGCAACAGCAGAAAACAATGAATGAGTAGTAGGATTACTTGATTGTTCAAAACATTGCCTTTTATGCCAATTACTATCGAATATTTTTACTACAGACTGCCTTGGAATTTATGCCGAACACCTTGACCATATTATAAAGCACAAAACAAAAAAGTATTCATGTAATAATCTAGAACAGTGAAAAGTTGTAAATATGCAGAGGAATAATTCAAATTCTTGTAAATGGCGCGAGTTTTTACAACGCTTTGAAAACAATAAGCTGTCAGAGTGACAGTGACAGCTGACAGAGCTCGTCAGATGGTTTTCCGCGGGAAACAAAGCGAGCTCGAAAGTGGGTTGCACAGACAAATTACAGGTTACCTTGCCGTGTCATGGAGTTCGCTCAGATTTCTATCTGGTCTTTTATTTAATCACTTTCCCCATACACCATGTCCATAATTATGTAAAAGTATCACTTCAATGCGTGTACCTACTCTAATACGAAAACCATTTCCTCCATTCTTGACAAGCTAGCAAATAAATTGTTTTCGTGCTTGTATACAGTTCATTATCATCAAGGAAATAATTTATTTCGATATGATTTGCTTTGCAAGGAGTAATAAAAGAGAGTTATCAAATTCTTGAATAAAAAAAAACTTTTATACAAAAAAAAACAACCGACTTCCAAAAAAACACTACAAAGTGAATAATAATTAATAACTTAAATTTCGGAAGTCGGTGTCTTTGGTTTTAGTTATTTGCCACCGACTTCCGAAATTTAAGTTATTTTTCACTTTGTAGTGTTTTTTTTTTTTTGAAGTTGTTTTTTTTTTGTATAAAAGTTTTTATTTCTCGCTTTTTAGTGGATAGTTTGTATAGCCTAATCTCAACTGCTCATCACCTTTTACAAAATATTGCTTTTCCCGATGCAGGGACGTTAATCGTTGAGTTCTGCTGGTATTTAACCATAAGCTCCTCTTCTCCATATGCATTGTGACGACCATAAATTGCATTAAAACCATATTGAAGTAATCGAATCGCAACCCGTGAAATACTTGTTATTACAAGTATTTCACGGGTTGCGATGAGTAATTCCGGTGGCCATTTGTGGTCAAACACCAAATGGTGTTTTCCAAGAAAAATTGCATGAGTTAAAAAAAGAATCATTGAAATCGGTTGGCGTGATATTGAGTTAGTCGTCCATTTGTCGCGTACAGACTTAATGCAAATTTAAGACTTATATGGTTTTCTCATGGATGCCATTATCAGAACTAGACCAAATTGAAATGGGACCACACGGGAAGTACCAGCTTTCTAATAAAAAAAGAATCATTAAAATCGGTTCACCCAGTTGAAAGTTCTGAGGAAAAAAACATAAAAAAAAATACAGTCGAATTGAGCACCTCCTCCTTTTTTTGAAGTCGGTTAAAAAAGCAAAGTAAGTATCTACAATTTTTGTGACTTACCTATAAAATTAAAGAGATTAATGACAACCAGCAAATGCATCTTACAGTTCAAATATTTTCCTTTATTTAATCCTTCGTTAAAAGGATCATAAAATCTTATCGCCGCGTGGGCAATTGGGCATGGCAGAACAAGTGAACACGTGTGCGCAAAAAAACACAGGCGCGGCCGGCATAATGTCACGCACGTCACTAGTCAAACTTGAATTGCGAAAATTGCCCTTACTGCTACGAAATAAAGTCGCTGTCAAAGTCATACTGTTGCAATTGCCATGGAAGTGCGGTTGACTGTATGTCGCCGAGTCGATGAACCTAGTCCCTTGCGATACGACCAAGTATAGCTTAGTAAAAAGATGAATAAGCATGTGTATCTCGCTAGTTGGAGCTTTTGACATATTTCCTTGAAATGGTCTGATGAATATTGTAAATAATCTATGTACTTACTGCAAGTACTGGAAATATTAGTATTATAGAAGGAATCAACTCCTTCGGATATAATTAACCCGAAAGCTTATTACCTTGTGAAGTAGAGCGTTCGTCCAGTAGTTCCGACTACCAAGTTAGCAAACGTTTTCTACTACTAACATTGTAAGTTCATATATGATAACTTTCATTATTTGTTGGTATCAAATTGTAATGACCGCAAACATAATCAGCCTATAACGTTCCCACTGCTGGGACACAGACCTCTTCTCTGTGAGAGGGAGTGGGCCGTACGTAATCCACCACGCGGGCCCAGTACAGGTTGGTTAATTTTTGATTCTAGGTTCCTCACGATGTTTTCCTTCACCGTTTTGAGACCAGATATGTCGAAATAATTTACAAAAAGCGCCTGTCAGAATTTGAACCTACGACCTACTCGGAAGTCGCGGCCGCTTACACTGGACTACCAGTCTTCGTGCAACTCGGTTTAATCTAGGTTAAACTCAGAGTTTAGCTTTATGTAAGTAATTCGTTTAGAACTGTTGCCGTAGACTAGTGCCGCAACAAACACATCAAAACCTTAATGCTTAGTGACCGTGAAAAATATAACCACTTATTCAAACCTGTGTTTAAAGCTCTTATTGCTAAACTAAGTTTAAATGGTTAGGTACCTAATCGACCGTTATGTACCTACCTATTAAATTCGTCAGAAAAAAGTTTGAGCTTATGAGTAGGTACTTCCAATTCCTAGCATTGGCTAGAAATTGGAAATACGTGTCAGTGACAGCTCGACCCGAGTCAACTGAACCCGAATATAAATACCACATAATTCACTCCCGATTACGGTGATTTGTATGGTTAGGCAGAAAATCGATATTTTAATATAAATAATTACGAACTAATGTGTATATCAATACATTTTCGTGTCTGTCTGTGTGACCGCTTAGACACAGAATAAATAATAGTACTAACATTGCTTAGATCTTCTTAACTACACAATGAATTTTGATGCGGGTTTCACTATCATTTAGCGGATTCATTTGGAAGGTTTATTGGCATAACTTCAGACGATTGTTATCGATCGTTATAATCTGTGATTGAAAGCGTTTCTTTTTTGTTTAAGCTTAACTGTGACTAACGAGACACAATAGATTTTTTATTGTTATCGACTTCTAAAGGCAAATCGACAGTTGAGCGGACATTACATACAGGGTCACAGAGACATCGACGCGAAAACTGTTACCATGGATTCAGAACATGATTCTGAAACCCCCTTTTTTTGGGTGGGACTATTATCAAATAACTTCTTCTGCTCTGGGCGGAGCGGGAGGGCTCTTACTGACTAAAACCCACCCATGTTCCTTTAGTTGCCATGTTGCCGGGGGCCACGATCTCAATTTCGGACTTCTTCGCAAATTCGGAAACCCCTGCGTCGAAATTTTTCGTCGGTGAAAAATGTCAACGCAGTGGGTTTCAGAATCATGTTCTGAATCCATGGTATCAGTTTTCACGTCGATGTTCCGCCACCCAATATATTAAAGAAATCTCGATGTTCTGTCAAGTTGTAAAAACTGTGCAAAGCAGGGGCGGGTCGCTAGTTCAAAATAAAGTTACGATCTAGCTTCACCGAGGTCTTACGATTACTTACATATAATTTAATACCTATGTATGTCCTATAACTGAATATATATATACATTCGTGCACATTAAGTCCTTGCCCAGTCTACTCTACCAATCATTAAACAGACATTTTAAATAATTGATCAGTAGTAAATTAAACGAGCTAAAAGTTTTATTGTATCTACCTACCTATTACGTCATGATACGGCAGTGATAGCCTAGTGGTGTGACTGCCAAGTCATAGGTCTGGAACCCAAGCCTCCTGACCTCCTCCCAACCCTCTGATTTTTCGGATTCATGAGTGTATTCTATATTATCACTTGCTTCAAAAACGGTGAAGGAAAATATCGTGAGGATACCGGCCATGCCTGAGTGATATTTTTCAACAGCATGTGAAGTCAATTCAGAGGCCCATGGGCGGCATAAAAATTCTGACACTAGTCTAGGTTAGTCACTAGCCAGTAACCACACGAAAAAGAAAGAACGCAATGATGCCTGCCAAATGATTCCTCGTTGGTCTAATAATCGCAAACGCTATTACGAAGCATGAGGTCCTGGGTGCGCTTCCCGGGTCGGGCAAAGTTTTATTTGGTTTTTTCATCTGGATTTTCTCAGTAGCAGCCCGGAGTCTGGATTTGTGCCCGGTTGATGGCAAAATGGCAATAGGCTCCTTATTACATGGAACTTAGGGCCGTACCTCACCGGAACGCCATGGTCGCGCTGCCAACTAAATGCTATACGATTAGGTATATGGCGAAGGGACTTGCGGCTAAGTAATAACAGCCGCACGGGTCGATCGATCAGATTAAGCTACGGTCGCCGCGGTTGGGCCGTGGACGAGTGACCATCTTTACATACCAAGACTCCTCCGTGCCTCGGAAAGCACGTTAAGCTGTTGGTCTCGGCCGTCATTTGTAGACTTTTGCCAGTTGTTACGGGTCGTCAGAAGCACGAAAATCTGACAAACAGTCTTACCAAGGGGTATCGTGTTACCTAGTAACTAGGTTGTGGAGGTCAGATAGGTAGTCGCTCCATGTAAAAATTCTGGTATTTTGCTGCATCCGGTTAGACTGGAAGCCGACCCCAACATAGTTGGGAAAAGGCTAGGCAGATGATGAGGTATATGGTGGGTGGCTCACCTGGCCTCCACTTGGTTACGTTACATAATTTTATTTGGCGACGCGACCTACCTCCATGTGGCGTCTCGGTGACATATTTCTCTTAAACACAACTGGCGAAATGTGAGTGTACTATAGATACACCTCTGCCTAACCCTTTGGGAATACAGGCGTGACGTTGTGTTATGTATTACGCAATAGACGAAAAAGTTGAAACTAAAATTAAATTAATCATTTTTTTACACACAGTCATGCTTTCATACGAAACTTCTCCAGGAAAACGCAACGCAATAAATTAAATATCTAATTAATTTACTATACAATTAATTTTCGCAACTTAATTATGCTGTAATTACGCAAATTACAGTTTGAGTGTTGAAAACGTAAAATTACAGAGGCCGATGCCCCCGACGTTCAAGCGAAAATAAAAATTTGACATGATGTGCTCTTGTTTTTAAGTACTGTTAAAACTAGACGTTTATAACTGGAGTTTATGTTCCCTACAGTAGGTCAGTAGGACTATCATAGATAATAATGAGTCACAACGCGGCATGGGGCAAAATGCTGTGAACTTTTTTTTAATACACTGAAAATACAGATCTGATGTTGCCTACAGATTATTTAAAAAAAAAACAGTATTTTGCCTTTTGAAATTTATTATAGCAACTTCTAAAAGAATTGTATAGGAGTTAAGGAATTGTAAAGGAGTAATCTTGTTAAGGAATTGTATAGGAGTTTTTTTATAAGCGAATTTTGAATATGAATTTTAAATTAGAAAATTTTATCTACACTTGGCATTTTTAACCCTGCCATTGCAGTAAGATATGGGCAATAAAAAAAGAAACCATTTTATTGAATCTTCAAATGGGGCTTAGCAGTATACTCTTAAGCGGTATGCCCCATTTATCAAATTTATTTAACCAGAATTTCCGCAAATTTTCGCGTTGTTGCATAACTTTTTAATTAGTCGAGATTTTTAGTTCATATTCTTTATGGCACATCTTTAGGTCATGAGCTATCCGAATATCAAATAATATTTGGGCTAGGTCTAAAGGGGAGGCGTGAAAAATAATACACTGTTACAATGTATAGTAGATTATTATAGTTCACCCCTAACTTAACCTTTGAATAACCATAACCATGACGTAAACAAGGAGTTTTTCATATAAACCCGTGCTCAGTCAAACACAGATTTAATATACATAATCAGTCAAATGAAACCTTTTTTTTTATAACGTGTTACGTAATTCTACTGACATGAAACAACAGTTGCAAAATTATCTTCTAATTCTAAGCATCGTTTTGAGTGAATTTTAACCCGGTCAAAATTAATCTAGATGTTACCGAACAAAGGTATTGAATAGTTTTTTTTTTTCACAGACATTTTCTTATTACGAACAGTCAGTAAATTGCAGTTATGAATTAACATTTTGTAATATTCGACTCAAATTGTAATATTAAGATAAATAAATCTATGTTTTTTTCGATTTCTCGCACGCGATTAGGATTTGTAGATACTGTGTAGTTTAGCTGTTCATAACAAAATAATCAAAATTTGAGAGTTAATTATGATTTCCTATATGTATGCTTTGAATTGAGTTCTCGCTTTTAGGGTTAGGTACTAAACTAACACTACTAGTTTAATTAGTATAAAAATATTCGTAAACGTAAATTTAAAAAATTACTTGGTTAACGAGAGATTAACCTTAAAATAGTTTAAACTAAGCTCAAAAAAGGTATCTTGCACTTATTTATATAACGAGCCCATGTTTAAACTGAACCGTAATCACAAGTTATAACTAAATAACGCAAAAAGACTACATTTTAGAATTATAAAACGAAGAATAAACGTATAGCAGTGCGTTTCCTCCTTTTACGGAGTAGAGCTAACTTTCGACCGTTTATCACACATTCCAGTTATGTTTTTCTAAAGGCCTAGATTGTCTAGATGTGTTCCCGAGAAGAAGCGAAATCGACGCCGCTATCGGTCAGTGAGTGAAAATGTTAAGACTACCATTAATTTACGCGCGCGTACTAGGTACGATCAACATTAGTTTTACGAGTCTTCTCCTGAAATTCTTCATAATTTTACAAGGAGCAGTAATGCATTATTTTGAATCCATATGGACTGAGGAGCCATGTCTCTGAATACACGCGGTTACTACCAATTTTTGGTAATAAATTAGCTGATTTTGTAGGCCTTAAAAATTTACAAGACGTTTAAAACATCATCAATCCAAACGTCTGAATTGATGCCCTTAGAACTCGAAAACTAGCCGATGGATTCCTCTGATTTTTGTAGGATTTATTTATGGAAAGGAAATACACAAGAATATTATTATAATACACAATAATACATGCAAAGGCACTAATCTGAACTTCTGTTTATCGTAACAACAGTGAGGTCCGTATTTTGTTATCAACCCAATGATAATTAATGACTGAATCATGTTTGTCGGTGGGTTTTCACAATCATAATTCAACAGCTATTTTATTGCTCTATTTGTTTAAACCATGACAAAATGTTGATAAGACATTCGTAAACCTATGTCCTATTCATAAATGATTTAGCAATATGTATGCATAAATTTTGCCAACATTTGCAATTATAATAACAACAGTTATTAAAAAAAAGGTAAAACCATCATAAATAACTGTCCATCATCATTAGTAACAGCAAGATAACCTTTGTGAGAGCTAGAGTCTACTCAGGGTTCGGGATCTGCACCCTAATCGCTTAATAACGATCAATCACAATCTAAATCATTTTGAAAGATATCACTAATCCATTGCTCTATAAGTTCGAAAAAAAAATCTGGTCAACAACATAAATAACGCAATGAAAGTTGTTGAGCTGTCAAATTGAAACAGATTAGTCATAATCATTTACGAAAATGTGTTACGCAATTAGCTGCATGACAGTACTCCAGGCTCACATCCTCTTAAATTACAATAGCAATTAAATGAGAAACCCACTTTCCCAGAAGTAAAATCAAAACCATTTCAAAAAGTTTATAAATGTCCTACAGAGACTATATACTGAGTTACCTACCTAAGTGCTAATCTAACCATTCGGTTCGCCATGAAATGTTCGCCTTGAACAACCAGCAGCTTTACTAACAAAGTTTCTAACCTCTCAGGAGCGATGTTCAGTTTCTAGATTGGCGCATGCACTAGAATGTTAATGTTCTAACGTTTGCGCCAATTTGCGCGTAATGACGTCTAGCACCATATGCGGCCATGTTGGCGCTGTTACTGTGTAATTTATTAAGATTTATTGCGAGTTTAATTAATTATGGCAGTTTGTGATCAGGAATTTGTATGACGAGAGCTTTTGTTACTAAATTGAAGAGTTTTTTTAAGTAATTTTTTTTGGATAAAATATTTTTTCTCATAATCAATGCATTTTTCTAATTAATGTATCAGTCTGCTCATACAGAGGAGCAGTGGCGGCAACGGCCACGACTTACGAGTAGGTCGTAGGTTCGGACCCAAACAGTCGCCTAACTTTGTGTAAATAATTTCATCACCACTGCTCTCAAAACGGTGAAGGAAAACATCGTGAGAAAACCGGCATGTCACAGAACCAAAAATTCTAAGACGTCTACCAACCCGTACTGTGCCCGCGTGGCGGATTGCGCTCCACTCTCTCTCGCCGGGAGGAGGCCTGTATCCCAGCAGTGGGAACTTTACAGCCTAATTATGCTGTTCATACGTCTATACAAGAAAAGCAAAACCTCCAGCAAAACGAGTAAAAAAATAACATTAAATAATATTCAAATTCAAATAAAAAATACACTTCTAATTCAAGGCCTCAGTTCCATCATTTGACGGAAACGCAATCGCTCAAACAACACCCAGTTAACGAATATAGGACGGAACTTGTAAACCGCCGTGACAGACAGCCAGACAGACAGAACGGAACCAGATTCATGGCTAAACTAATTGATTAGACGATAAGCCAAGTCACAGTACGTAAGCAAAACAATATAGTGTTGTGAAAACTAGAACCGTTGTCAGTTGCCACCGGTAAACCAAAGACAAATGTAAACAATACTCTTTTGTCCTTGAAAAGATGGTGAAAGTTGCCACTTGCAGAGTTTTACGGAAGCACCACTTTAAATGCTAACCCCTTTTTTGAAAATGACTGTTTATTATTAACCTATCGGTTAAGCGCCTGCTTTGTTAGCGATAAGTCGCTCATTAATGTACAATTAAGATAAAAGTAATGTATTTTTGTGATTTTGACGTCGCGTTGGTTAAAAAACAAACCGATTTTGATTTGGGTCAAAATATATTTGAACTTACTTGTTGAAGAATTTACTAGATTAATAGCATTTTTGTTCTTAGGTTTAGGTACACGATATTCCAAGTTTGTAGATTTGGTATTTATTCATTTCATGTCATTTAGTTTAAATAGGTCTTTATTTTTATTATTTTATTTATCTTTTATATAGATTCACTTGTGGCCAATTTTTTATTTTGCTAAGTACCTGGTATGTACTTGTTGATAGGCCTACACTGTCCTCTCATACCTAATAAATAACACTGCAATTTGAAAACATTGTAAGCACCATTTATTTTTAAGAGTATCCGTGGAGTTTCTTACCGGCTCTTCTCCGTAGGAAGCGACCAATTGGAACCGTGCACCTAGCTTCTGACGTTTCATAAGTGCCCTTGTAGATTTATGTGAAATAAAATATTTTAAATTTTGAATTTTTGTGAATTTTGAATTTGATTTATTTATTCCACATTTCCACACAATTATGGACAAGAGTTTTATAAAAAGGACATGTCCAAAAATGGTTTTTTTATTACTTATTCAATATTTCTAACCAGGATAAGTACTAACATTGAATAGTTTATCATTTTTCTCTTAAATGGAGGGTCTGGAATATTATTTCAGTGATTCCATTTTCTCTATATTTTTGTCGCTTTTATTTAAGTGTTGTTTGATGCTGGTTAGATTTTTCTCGAAATAAAAAATCAACATTTATATATAAAGTTGACATCTCCTACGAGAAAAAAAAAGCAGGCATTAAAGATGCTAATTCGACCTGCCCCAAAAAGTACAGTCGCTCAGACAAAAATTCGTTCAGGCAGATGCGTTTAAAATTCGAACCAAATCACAGATTTTACTTCAACTAACTGTGAAGAAAGCTAGGTGACAATTACAGTTTAGCATTACTAAGCAAGACTCTATCTAAACTAAACGCTTTCTCCTTTAAAATATGTAGTGAAAACGCTTAGAACATTTCACTGCTCAGTTGATGTTAGGTAGCGGAACATCTTTTTATGATGTATTTTTTAATTAAAACCTGTCTATGAACATGTGCATTCAATTATATTATTATGTAACCGGAGTAACCGCGTGTTCAAATAAGTAAATAGGTACTGTAGTCAACTGCAGTGAAACACGATATGTAATTGTCTTTGTTTGTGTATGTGTATCCGTCAAGGGCGAGGACATCTTGATATATGATAGCTGATATCAGATTTTTATAAATTAAATTGTTCGTGTGTCTCAAATCTTGTGTAAAGTAGCGTTGTAGCAGAGTAGTATTATAGTGCTCCCTTCCAAATAGGCTCAGCGCGACTCTAGTAGGACACATTTCTATGAAAACTTCATGGAATTTGTTCTACCAGAATCGCGTCGCGCGTCATAGAAATAAATCTTTTAATAAATGATATAGAATCCAGCTTCATTTTGTAAATTCACTTTTTCGTGCGACTGTATTTCAATTTGAAATAGTCGACAAAAAGTATTTAAAACGCACATTTTTATGGCTGCTATATAAAACTTGACAATTATGCATCTCAACAGTGGTTGCTCGCTTTCGTTTTCTACCAATTAAAAATATTCGCCCGCTGAAGACTGGGGGCTATCGTAAGAGATGATAATTTGGTACTAATTACGAGCTACTGATTACACGTCACGTTAATGTAATTACTGTTGTTACATGAGATTTTTCCTTGTGTTCACTTTCTTTGGGTGTACTAAGATTACCGTTTTTTTTTTTTTAATTTAAATTTTATGAAAATATTTACTAGAATTACAGAAAGGTGAAATAATCAATCGCTATCTATTACCTTGAATAAATTAAATTAAATTAATCATAAGAAATAATTCAAACTACTTACGGAAATTTGAACTTTTCACGACTTTTCATGAAAATTAAGATAGTTCCATCTCGGCTCCCATTCTCTTTGAACCAGAATCACATCCTTGAATTTTGTAGGGGACTGAATCCAAGCTAGGGTTGCCAACTTTTTTAAAATCAAAGTAGGTATTATCGAAGCCATTGCCTGTAAAAACACAGTAGATAGCGAAACATTTTAAAAATATGGTAGATATGTTTCAAAACCATTTTTATTCTTTAATTGCATATTTTTTGCTACTATAAATCTTTATGAACAGGTTTTTTTTTAAATTTCTATATATTTTTAATTTTTATTTCATACCTATCTATTTTTACTCTCTGAATTATGATTACAAAATACCATTAATTCAGCTTTTATGAGATTAATACTGACCGTCTTGCAATCATCTCGCTATTTCGTATTGAAATAAAAATATAGTAGTTTTCCCTCTATATTTTTTGTTTAGAAATATAGTATTTAGGAATTTAATATAGTAGGATACTATATTTTATAGTAGGGTTGGTAACCCTAATCCAAGCTGATGCGGCCTCATTTGTAGGGTAGTTACCACGTAACGCAGGTCAACATGTATGTGCCAAATGTGGTTTCAGTTGGTGTTTTCATGCTAATTGTTACTTTGTTTAGCCTATTAACGATTATTAGCGTGTTCTATATGATGAACCACCAATGAGTGCTTCAAGCAGTAATTGAAAAAAATATTTAATCTTTTGGCACTTACAGAATATTTTGCACAATTTGCAATTAGCTATGTCTATCTACCTAAGTACCTACTGTTTATGTCTGATATGGACCAGTTCAGTAATATGTAGCTATTCAATGATTTGCATTAATCGCTTTGGCACTTACAGAACTCTGCTAGGGAGTTTGTTGCGCCACTTCTTCTTCCCAGCTAAAGGCACTAGGAAGTGGTGAAGGGTTGGCGTTTTGAGGGACAGTCTTATGTAATTTTGACGTTCGAAAAGTGCTGATTCTCAGCCTAGTTTGAATAAATGACTTTTGAATTTTTCTTTAGTTACTATTTAAGGTGGATCCACAATTGTAGCCCGTAATTGAAATTTTCTTACGTTTTTTTGCAATTTGGAGGTCAGTGTCAGGTTGTTTCTTGATCAAAATATGATGCGCAACTATAACAGATACGTATTTACAGTATTTTACTCATTACAATCTCTAAGTTAGATTTGCTCCATAAAAACTTTTTCATAAGAAATTTGTTCTTATGGAACAAAAGAAATAACCTGGCACTGACCTGCAAATTGCACAAAAACGTAAGAAAATTTGAATTTTGCGTCCTACCACTGCGGATTCTTAACAACCAACAATTTTGCAGCTCTTAAGTGAAAAAATTGGGTGCATTAAAATATCCTCCATAAATGGCAATATAAAAAGTAATCCGCACCCTAATTGCGTAACACTCAATTAATCACAATCTATTTCATTTTGACAGTTCAACAACATTAATTGCGTTATTTACGACGCTGAGCAGACAAATTTTTCTAACATATGAAGCAATGCAATCTCCTTCAAAATGATTTAGATTGTGATTGATCATGTGTTACGCAATTGTAGTGCTGGTATACCTGGGCAGCTTCGCTAACACCTTACCGATGGCAAAGTATTAATTAATATTGTACATCCCGATTTATTACAACGGTTTCGGTTATAGCACCACGATTGTGAGATGTTGCAACCGGCGGCGTGTGTATGATCAGTACCCTAATTGCATAAAAAGTGCACTGTTGGATTTTCAACGCTTGGTTTAGCGCTGAGAGTTGAAAATCCAACATTGCACTTTTATTCAGGGATTCATTTAAGTGACACTTAGTGAAGGTGAAAACAGGCATTATTTTCGTTAACTATTATACCTAATTTGTTTCATTTTGACAGTTCAACAACATTCATTACATTATTTACGTTGTTGAGCCGATATTTTTTCCAACTTATGAATCAATGGATTAGCAATCTGTTTCAAATCGAAACAGGTTGTGATTGTGTTGTATTAAACAATTAGGGTGCAGATGTATAAACTTAAACGAGGCAAAAAGAGTATGTATGGATCGTAGCAGGTGGTGTTCTGTAGTTTCTGCTTACCCCCATGGGAAGAAGGCATGAGTTTATGTATGTATATTGTAAAAGTATTGCCTGCTGTCTTAACAGTAAAACCTTGCAAATGCTGTGTAACAGGATTATTTAGTCAGCACTAATCGTACACACAATAAAATAATCAATATTTTATGCACAATGACCGATCCTGACCACTATTTCAGAATAGGCCTAATCTGGACTAAATAGGGCCTTTTTAAATTAATATTTCCCACATCTCGCCAGTTAAGTTTAAGTCTCATGTATTAGAGAGCGAACTTTTGGCATCAACCGGTACCCTATTATCGCGTAACTTATTTTCGTAAACACTTATGCCTAATTTGTTTCATTTTGACAGTTCAACAACATTCATTGCGTTATTTACGTTGTTGAACAGTTTTTTTTTTTCCAACTTATGAAGCAATGGATTAGCAATCTGTTTCAAATCGAAACAGATTGTGTTGTATTACGCAATTAGGGTACGGGAATAAATCCAAAATCCGGGCTGCTACTGAGAAATTCCAAATGGCAAAAGCAAATAACACTTTGCCCGACCAGGAAATCGAACCCAGGACCCCATGCTCAGCAGTAGGGCTTTCGACAACTAGATCAATGAGGTAGTCAAACCTAAAACCGTAATTTAAAAAAGCCACACAGAGTAAATATACTTTCCTAAAAGTTGGCCTATTTACAGAGACAAAACAAAAAGTAGTTTTTAAAGAAATATTAACAAATTTTTTGAAATATTATTTAATTTAATTAATATTTTAATTTATTGCACAATAAGAAAAAATAGGAAACGTTTATACATTTAGGAAACGGATGAAATAAAAATGAATGCTTTCTTTGCATAACATTAATGAGTCAGTAAAATTATCTGTTGTTGATTTTAAAATTAATAACCTTCTGTAATCAGGCATCAAAAGATTATACAACAAGATTACCTGCGAATGATTATGTATGTATTTGTGCCTATGTACATAGTAAATAAGGAAGGCAGGTAGGGAAATGTTTCTAGATTAATTAAGTAGGAAATATCAGGCGTTGTGTGTGAAGCAAAGTTAACACAATCAAATAACATATTATTGTAATACTATTTACCTAATTATTAATTATTGATATTGTTATTTTGCAATTAAATATTCATTTTCATATTTTTGGGGTCCGATTGCATAACTATGGCTTGTTTTGCCATAAAAAAGTATTACCTTCGACTTTTTATTTGATATTATTATTTTGGTAAGTTGTTATTGCTTTTATTATTTTAATGGTCATGGTACTGCAAATCCTACAGAAAAAAAAATCTCATCGTGAAAACTTCGGTGAATTGAGCTTGAAGTGAACTGTAATTCAAGGCATGCTAGGGATTGACACTATATATTGGTAATTCTACTATTGATATATCCTTTGAATAACAGCACTTATGTTTGCACGGTGAGATTTTAATTTGAAACTAAAGTCACCTAAAAATAAGCCACTCTTACTATTCTGAAAAAACGGAAAATCGTAACACATACTTACGATAATCTTTGAACGATCAATATTACGTGTTAACGATAACAAATGCCATTAATACTACCAATTTGCGCATTTACTTTGATCTCTATCAATAAATGTATTTTATCTATGATCAGTAATCACACATTAAATATTTTTTATCTGTGACCCACTTAGGCGTGTAGCGAGGTGTGTATGTATGTAATCTACTACTAATCGTAGAAATTTATGTTTGTCTGATGATAGGTATCGTATCGTATTTATTTACATTCGATGGTTATGTATGACATATTTAATTAAGTATTGACGTGGTTTTGCGGTCCGGCGTTTCTGTATGGAAATCATTCGTTACAGCCCCAGATTGAAATATGCTGGCCCCTAGGGCTAGGGAGGGCCCAGTGTTTCAACAGTTCGACTTTGCGTTTAATTTGGCAGCACTTTATCGAAAATAACATACATATAACATACATAGTTGGGACTTGTTATGTACCAAGTCTCGTTGCCTAAAAGCACACTTTTAAAACCGCTTACTTGATGGCCATCTTTTCCATTCTAGCTGTCAAGATCTTAAGGAAAATGGATTAAAATTCTCAAGCAAAATAGTAATAAACAAAATAGTAATTCGGTAAGAACATTAAAAAGCACCGTATACCAATGACGCATATTGCTCTCCTGTTTTTGTTTTTCAGTGACGTTGAAGTTCCACGAAAAACATCGAGAGTACGATCTGAGAGTACCTACGTGTTGATCTTTTCATCTTGTACAGACAAATAGATTGTTTTTCTTCCAAATGTACTGTTATTTATTGTAATGGTTTGAAAAAACTGGTAAGGTGAGTCACCGGGCGTTATTTTATATTGTATTTTGCAAGTGATCCAATTTGTTTATCTATTTTGAACGAATTAAGTAAACACTAAATGATTTATTCGATCGATGTAAGTACTTAAATTGAATAAAGTCAATATGTAAGTAAGTGATATGATAACACATAACTGAGTTTGCGTGTCTCTATGAGATCTGTAAATACAATACGTATGGAAACAAAGCTGTAAAAAATAATAAAACCATCGCTGAATTATTGGCCATTTTCCGGAAAAAAACGAATAGCACACAGAGTGGCAGGAGAGAGCAATAAATACATAAATACCGAGTTCAATAACCATAATCGGTGCGCATACGCATCCTTTGACGACACCGCCGCGCATACGCGATAGCATTGTGTTTCGGAACTGGAGCAGAAATGAAACATGAGCGGTGTCGTTCAAAACAGCACTATTTATAGATTCCCATGCTCATCGCGATTATTGTGCTCATCGGAAATAGAGTGGAGCTGGTTATCTACCGGATGAGCGGAGCGGGGTTTTTGTGGCCAATGAGATAGATGTATCCTGGAAGTTTGATAGTCTGGCTTTAATACCCCAAATCCCGAAGGAAACCGGATTGAGCAATGCGTATAAGGGGATATCCCTCATACGCATTGCTCTATCCGGTTTCTTTAATTTATGATGAAGGTATCTGAATTTTCGAGTGACATTTGACATTTAGGGCCTATTTCACGATGTCCGAATAGCTACTGCTTACCGAATTATTTCAAAAATGGAACAGAATTTGTAGGATATTATCTGCCAAGTATTCTGATATTATCTAACGAGAACCTAATCGGAGGTGGTGAAATCGGCCCTAAGAGTAGGTACGTTGGAACTATTTTTTTGCCAAAAAATCAACATTACCATACAAAACGTGGCAATGCTGCCAGCCTTTGGGCACATTTCCTGTTGACAGCGATGCGGACGAATTTTTTGATGCCCTATGATTCTTTCCCCTCTCCTTTTTTGAACTTGTACATATTATAATTATTTTAAGACTGCTAGCTTTTAAATTATGTAAATATTATCTTGGAAATTTAAATAAAGATACTATTTTACTAAATATAAATACTTTCGGTAGGTACCTAAATTAGAAAACTGTATGCTAATAAATATTTTGTAAGTTTTCTTACCTTTTATATCCACGGGGCTAGACCAAAACGTTGTAAGACATCAATACCTGTAACAAACAATTTTATAAAATTAGTCTATTTGCAGCGACAAAAAATAATATTCTATTCCATTCAGGACCAATTTTACCAATGAAACTAAACGCAATCAGCAATTCTGAGCCGCGTTCAAGAGCTGTTATAGTGTCAACATTTGCATTGTTACGGAATATTTACAATCAATTGACAGCTCTTGAACCCTCAGTCTCCATTTCCCAGATAAACGAGCAGTAGTCGAAAGCTCATCTCAAAAATAAATCCCTTTTTAAGTGCTACTAAACATCAACATGTGTGCATTAATCGCGTAGGTATTTATTCAGAAAAATGTAGCAAAGCAAAAACAACACATTTATCAGTTTTTATTGTTGTTACTCCGGGTCATATTTTCATGGCCTCCAACGTGATTCAAATTCACCATTTCCTAGGAAAGAGAGATCCTCATACGATTTACTCAAGTCATTTAAGAGAAAGAGTAACTCTTCGAGGGAAAGTCGGTAAACGCTAATCCACGATAGCTGTTTGTAAAGCACTTGTTGCGTAAAATTTCACTTAGTCGTCGATGACAATGTCAGGGATTTTACCAGCATTGTCTCATGTGTCTTACGGTCTTTATCTTACGTCGACGGGTTGATATTATCTAACAAGAGCTCAATAAATATTATGTGTCAGTCTCTGAGTAATCGACAAATAGAAGATAGTTTTATCTTAAGATTATTTACGCATTTTTGTTCCGAGTATCGTTCTACCACGATCGGTTTGTTTTAGGATTTATTTTAGCTTTGATAGCTTGTCATTAAATTTCAACACAAATATACTACACTTGTAATTTCGTATACTACATACCTATTTGATATTTGTTCACCGTTAAGGCGAAAGTGTCAACTAGCTCGCGAATTGCAAATTTTCTTACGTTTTTTTGCAATTTGCAGGTCAGTACCAGCTTGTATGTTGATCTAAATATGATTCGCGGCCGTATCAAATATTTATTTAAAGAATTATAATTATAAAAAATCATCAATACAACTCTCTAAATTCATATTACCGTATTTCATGACTACTTCATGAAATCATGACATTTGAGGCGAATTCCAGCTTAGGGAGTTGTATTGCTGATTCTAATGACTGTAATTCTTTAAAACCATACTTTTCACAATCGTACCGAATCGCCGAATTATATTTTAATAAATATACAACCGAACACTGACCTGCCTGCAAGTTGCAAAAAAACGTAAGAATATTTGAATTTCGCGGACTATCTTATCGCAACAGCAAAACAGAGATCTCTGTACAAATTTTATGTATAACACCTATTAGTACATCTATGTTTAAAAAAAATAAAAACCATGAGTTTGAATTCAATTTACACTAATTCGCTGGACTGTGATCGTGCAAATGTGCGATTAAACACACCAACGTTGAATATCTCATCGGATATGCTCACATGACTAAAATATTTGCATACATCGCTGAATCATAAAGCTAAATGTCCACAGCTGAATGTAGTTCTACTAAATTAACTGAAATATGACCTGTCCCGGGGATGGATTACGTAGTCATCAATCAGCATAGTATTAAAGATTCTTGCTTTTATTAGAGCTACACATAATTTTGTTACTCATTCTCTCAATATAATCCACAACTGTTTCTGTTAACCCGGGTGTTATTAAAACTTGGAGACAAATGGGAATGTCATTTCGCACATATTTTTATAAGTTGGTAGGAACAGTTAAGTATAACAGGAACTGACTCATTCAAAATTAACGATGATTCAAGTTAGGTACTTTAACGGTGTCACTGGTTTACCCATCAACCCATCAACAAAAAGTATTCAAACCTTCAATTAATACAGACTTCTTTATTAACATAATGTCACCGTGAAACAATTTCAAAATATTTGCCAAAAATACAAGACGCTGTTTAATTTTTTTTAACATTCCAATGAGGTTTTAATCTCGCATAAAATTAGCGGATTTCAGTGGCCCATAACGGCCGCGACTTACGTGAGTTCGAACCGTGATAGGCACTTGACTTTGTTTAAATTATATCATCACCACTGCTCTCATGTCGGTGAAGGAAAACATCGTAAGGAAACAAACGAATTTTAGAACCAAAAATTTGAAGAATCTCTCTCTCTCACAGAGAAGAGGCCTGTGTTCTAGCAGTGGGAACATCATAAGTTGATTATGCTTAAAGAGATTAGCATATTATAGGGAAATGACACTTCACCTCTTCGCTTTTGTTTTTACTTAATGCTGATCAATGTGAACGAATGTCACGTACTGGCAATGTAATCAGTTTTAGACATGAATACTTCAATCGATTATTCACACCTCGAGTTACTGCCGATGGTATAACAAGCAACAGGCTGAATGGAAATATAGATTCTTCTCTAAAAAGTAAATAAGGCATTCTAAATTCAAACACAGTTCCATTTGGTTACGGTACTTTACAATATGGGATAACATTGGCATCCTAGCTTGCAATACTATGGCGAAGGTACCTTCATTTGAAATATTGTATATAATTACTGAATTCAGAACCGTCGAAGTTGAACAATCAAGGGCAATGCAACCTGTCATGTCTATTTGGCGTCAAATGAAGGTGTAACATGAAGTCACGCACGACGCGTAACGTTTACCTTACTACAATGATTGACAGGTTGACAAGCAGCTGTTAGCATTGGCAGTTAGTAGCATTAACTCACAGAGAGTTTACGTACAAAAGAAAAAGAAAATATTACTTTTGCGCCCAATAACATAACATCACGCCTTGTTTCCCCGAAGGGTTGGGCAGAGGTGTCCCTGTAGCAGGCACACCCACATTTCGCCAGAAAAACCACAATAAGCACTGGACTGGATTCAAAAATGAATCTATGTTCTTCGATTTCCCATTTACTTCTTCGCTATTTTCTTTGACAACGTCATATTTTGTGCGATGCAATGAATTGCAATTTACACGGTATCTAGGTACCTGTAGGTACCGCCGTGCATAACAATCTGCTAAAGTTATATTTCTTAATCTGAGATAAACATAGAACAATAAAACATTTTAATTAACCTTTCGGCATAGTTTTATTCATCGTTAAAAATAGCCAGACTGGCCGTAAAAAATAAGTGGCTATAATATTATATAACATTTTAAATTAAATTGATTTATTTTGCAAATTAATATCGATTTACCTGACGTCAGTGTCAGACAAATGAATCAAAATATTGTCAATTTTTGTTTTCCAGTACATATTGTTGTATTATGTTATGTGTCCTCATAAAATTAACCACAATTTTATCATTACGCAAACGACAAATGATTATTTTTAATTTTTACGACAATAGATGTATTTGAATGGTTTCCTAAATGTTTTAAATTACAACCATTTATCATAAAATAATTTGATGACCTATGATTAACCTATATGCATTAAATTTTGCACTTCACCGATTTTTTGTTGTAACGTTCTCGTTCTTTTTGTTACCATTCGTTTTGTAACCTTCCTTGACCCTCACCAGACATGTCGATACACGTTACCCTGACGCAATCGATGTTCTGATTAGTATGCACAGGGCACACTTCCCGTTGTCGAAGAGCCGCAGCCGCCAAAAACCGTGGCCGTTACATAACCCCGTGAGAAAGCGTGGCCAAGTTGTCAGTTTTACGACTATCATAACCAGCATTGTTGTAAATACGGAAATACGTGTTTTGTATATTATTTCGTTGTTGTTTAAATGCGGGTTGTTGTCACAATACATGTGGCGAATGATTGAATAGTGCGCTGCCGTGGTTTCTAAGTTTTCATTTGGGTACGAATCTTTCGTAACATAAAGGAACTATTGGCTAGTCTTGTCTGTCTTGTATGTCAAAAGTACCTTGGTACTGTGTTACTTCGTAGTACCGTACATATCTTAATGTCTTCCTTATTTTCCCTAGTTTATCTTTTCGTAGTAGTAAGAAGTTACGTATACTTAAGATACCAATCAGCAATATTGAAAGCAAGGTTAGACCCAGGGAACACTCTACTGTGGCTTACATAAAAGCATCATGACTTTTGGAGGTTCTTAGCGTGATCCTTAATTTGAGACTTCAATTACGTCTCCAATGTGTACTCTTTTACACCAGTAGAATGCAGACCACCTATGTAGACAGAGTAAGTAACTTATAAGTCACAAAGGAAGAACCAAAATTTGTTTTACTTCAGTCCATTTTAAAACAGTCACTGTTAACCGTTAAGTTTTGCTGAAGATACCGTTATTGATTAAAAATTGATGACAACAAGGTGATGACAAAAGAAAATATATGCTTTCATCGTAAGCCGTCATATATAAAAGTACTGTTTGATTCAAAAATAAAATAAAATTGTAACAATCAGACGCCTGTATTGTGAATAATCTTACAATAATTGAATTATAAGTCCCACCTGCAGTTATTTGGTTTCTAACATTTTCAGCCTGTAAGAAAGGTAAGAATCGCTTCATATTCAGATAAGAGAAGAACATTTATCACTATGCTTGTTACATGTTTGCTTCATGTGCCTGCGATCTAATTTTCTCACGATTTTTCTTATACTTAAGGTCAGTCAGTGCCACCTAACTAATTAGATTCAAGTTTATGTCAAGTTTTGAACCCACGGTGGGTTAATTTGCGCACCGACCATCTTATTTAAAGGGACTTGAAAAACCTTCGACAGCTTTAGAAAACTCCGGTCCACGATATTCTTTTTTTTTGTTACGAATATATTTTTTTAAATAATTCCGCGTTAAGAAATGCTCCTTGTATTTTCGGCCAGTAATGTCAGAAATAAAACAAAGCTATGGAAGCAGTGAACCATAGAGGTCGCGCTGGGCCTACTTAGCGCGTTCCGTTTGACTTTCGTTTTCGTCAACATTCCACTGTTTTGGGTTCAAGGCTGAGCAGCATAGATTCCAAAGAGGTTAGACATCAATGGAACAGTACTCTTTGTTTTACGACATGCGTTGATGCATTCTTTGGTATAATTTCAGTTAATTTTTAGGTAATCTTATTAATTGACGATGAACACTTTGTCACGCAAGACGACTCACCCACTGGAGCTACAGATATGGCACATTTTATCATGTTTATGTTATCCGCCATTCCTTGAAATAAGTCCATAAACCAATACAGAACAATATTCAGAAATGCTGCCAGAATTTGGACGTGTTTCCGGTGGACAACGACGACGTGGAGGAATTTTTGAATGAGAAGCCATGTTCGTATACTTTTTCACACCCGTCAACATGTAGCTCTTCATCGACAGAGAAAAATGCAAGACAATTCCGAACTCATTACAGCAAAAATACAGTTAGGAAAAAAGTTATGGTGCCACAAAGAAACTCTAAAAACATTACACTCCTTTTTGGGCAGTCGTATAATAAGTGTTTCCAAAAATTACGTTCGACATTTGCCAAAATTATGAAATACAAAGTCCAGTAGTGGAAGTTTTTCGGCTGAAAAGATAATGATGAAACACAACAAAATCTGAATTGTTCCACTGACTTTTGATTGTTCATCGAGATTAATCTTCCCATGAACATCAGAACAACATTTCCTCTCTGACTGATAAAGTATATTATAATTTTATGAGTCATATGGCATCTGTGTCATGTATGAACATATACAATGTATGTTTGTAACGTTAAAGGTCTGCCCATAACCTAATTACGGAGTTACTTTCAATCGTGAGATTGATATAATCTTCATACTTTTAAAGCGTGGTGTAACATTCGATTACTCTGCGCATCACTTGTCAAGAGAGTTCAGTGCAATTAAATTAGGTCTGTGAGATGAGGTTTTGAGTAATCTTGCTTTGTTTTCTTTATTGTGATCAATAATGATCTTAATAGGTAACAATCTCTTACAGTTGCTTTAAAAACCTTGCCGTTTTTTTAATAAAATTAATGACATTTTGTTTCTATTTTTGTCCAGGGGTCAAAAGTGACAAAGTGGAATAATAAATAATGTCATGTTAATTACCTATCTATCTTGGAATGTCTCAAAGAAAACGCTCTTAAAATAATAGCGATTGGCAAACGAACTGTCGTCTTGTAACTGTTCGCAGTTTTTACGTGAAGTAAAAGAGCAATGATCTTGCTTCTGCGCGTGCTATTCCAAGATTAAGCGTGGAAACCGCTAGAAAATTTGTCAATGTCAGAGACAATTTTCACTTTTTCCCAGCACACAAATTAAAGTTTGCCATTCAAGGTCACGCGAACTATTCAACATCCTCGTGTAATAAACAATAGACAAGAAAATATGATTTTCCCGCCTTTTTTATTTATTAAATCAATGTTGCAGATAATGACGCTAATTTGACTGACAAAGTATTACTGATTTTAACGTTTCGCCTAATTACATAATTCGAATTTTACAGATATATCAAATAAGTAAATCAGGTGTATTTTAACATAATAAGGTAAGCAAATGCTATCTTAACGTCGAGTAAGCACAGGTGCGACTTTAAAGACGCCATCTGCAATTCGAAGGCTTCGAAACCTTAAATGCCAACTTTTCGCCGCCAATAAAACGAGCTCTCAGTAAAATACAGCAGATTTACGTTTTACGTGGTAAAGCCATTTTGTAACTAAAACTTGTTATTTAAGCTCCTTGAAGATAACCTCGAGACTAAACAAACACAAGCGACACATACCGAAATATTTCTATCGAATTACCATACAAATGGCCGCATATTCCTATCACGGAACTGCCTTCGTTTGTAAAATGTAAGAATTTACAACAACTACTGCCTCACCTTACTCTTGATCTACAGAGTAGAGACTGTATTTTAAAGATATAAGGTTCAAAATTGTATGCGTTCTTGAGTGGTACTTTTTTTCTAGCAGACTGGTATTGTTGATAAGGTCATATCTATGATGTATGACCATAATGTAACGTTCGATACGATCTTCGAAGTTTGAAAGTGTGTCCGTTTTGTACAGGAAACAGCGTGTAATTTTTTTTAAATAAAGAAAGGCAAAGTGGTATTTAATTTAGTAGCCAAATCACGTAACAAAATATTTTCCATAATTTATGTTTTAGTGTTAACGACTTACTATTGAGGCATTTTACATTTTGAAATCAATTTACAATAACAACACAACATAACATCACGCCTGTAATAAAAAAGGGTAAGGCAGAGGTTATAATAACAATATAATTAAATGTTCACGACATCAAAACGATATCATGTTATTTCTTTTCAGAGTATCATTGAGTTGGTATTTCCCACATATTAAATCCGTATTAAAAAATCAAGATACAATTTCAAAATTCACCTTCTACCTATTTGTATATATAATGAGCCTATTATGTTTCCACTGCTGGGACACAGGCCTCCTCTCGGTGAGAAAGAGTGGGCCGTAATCCACCACACGGGTCCAGTTCGGGTTGGTAGATGTCACATCTTCGATTTTTTGGTTCTAGAACATGCCGGTTTCCAATTTTTTGAGAGCAGTGTGTGTATACAGAGGTATACAAGACATGTAAGTAATTATGTATTATGTAGGTCAAGCGACAGATAGATTTGACGAGAAAACTTAATTGCAATGTTTATAAACAAAATGTCATTTCCGAAAAATATTCATCAATCTTTGTCAATATACATGAGAGTCGATTAGATAAAGTATTTGTACGACAAAACGTGTAATGATTGATAAGATAGAGAAAGATGACCTTAGCAGTTTTCTTTATAGACAAGCAAATATATATTTTTATTTTCGGTTTTCGTGTTTTATTTAGCTGTTTCTGCTTTTTGTTAGCAGCGAATTACTTCAAAAGGCAATATCCCTGCTTCTTTGTATGCTATTATGAATTTTTGTGTTACAGTTCAAAATCTTCGTTGGACTAGTAGTCGCAATAGCTACTACTGAGCATAAGATCTTGGGTTCAATTCCCGGATCAGGCAAAGTGTTATTGGGTTTTTCTATCTGGAATTTGTCAGTAGCAGCCCGGAGTCTGGATTTGTGCCCGGTTGATGGCAATAGGCTCGACCCCTATTACATGGGACTTATTACCAAAAATTACTATGTGATTGCTGAAAAGATATGGCCGACGTTTACTAACGATAAGAGTGACCAGCCACAGCAATGTCATTAATTTATCAGACTCTTAGCAACCAAGCCCATGAAACTGTATCGGAGTAGTGCACATAGGTACATCCACTCATGTCTTTTTACCATCGAGATGAACAATTTCAGCCTGCCATGTGCTATGATCCTAAGTTAAAATCGAGAGAAAATGTAAACAAAATCATGGCATCTATGGTGGACCTTCCAATTTTCCAAAAATAGGAGTTTGAAAGAACTCTGCTTAGTCACAGCAATAGATCTAACTAATAACAGATCATTTTATAAGGTAATGCACCAAATTCCTTTTTAAAGTATGTGCAAACAGACCTTATTAGGTGAAGTCCAAAACTAACGCGATATCTACAAATCTGAATAAAATGGACTTGTTTCAAATGCCACTGCACCTAATCTAATTATGTGCTAACATGCTAACACAGAAATTGTTTATGGTAGAATTTCACACTATGAACAAGTATGTATGTAAGAAACTTTAGACCAATGTAGCTTACACCCACACCACACTAACAATCTGAATGATTTTGAAGGATATTGCTAATCCATTGCTTCATATGTTCGAAAAAAAAATCTGCTCAAGAACGTAAATAACGCAATGAATGTTGTTTTGCTGTCAAAATGAAATCCATTGCTACTGATAAGTGTGTTACGCAATTATCCCACCGATGGCGCCAGATTCTGATTTGAGAATTTGAAGTGGAGACTTCGTCAAACTCTACTTTAGCATTACAGAAGGTGAAATCCCCCTTCTTACCGTAAGAAGGGATAAATCTGAATTTAAACAAAAAATATTTTTTTAAAGTTGCCAGCCTATCGGACACTTTTCCTGTTGACAGCGATGCGGAGGAATTTTTGATTCCCTATGATTCTTCCCTCCTTTTATTTAAAATACAAGAACATACATATTATTATTATTATTTTAAGTTTGTCAGCATAATTGTTTTTAAAGTGACGCGGACGTAAAGAAGTCTACAGTGTCGAGACAGTGGTGCCGATCCTCTTGTACACCAAACTAAATTAACTAAACTATCACTAAAATTCCTTACTTTTGGCTATGAGAAATTCTCTAAATTTAAAAATAATTTTGACACAACTAATTCGAATTTGACAATCGCAACTCCACGTGGTAGGTACTTGTTTGCCCTACCCCGTGAGTTTATTTTTAGAGCCTGAGGCGCACAGGGCAGCCCCGGCAAGTTTTTTATGGCATTTTTAATGTTTTAATGAAAAAAAAAATACCAACATGTAGAGTATTAGGGCTTTATGGATTTCATAGAAGGGGTCGAAAGGACACACCATTTTCGAGATATAAGCAAAAAGCAAAAGAAAAAAAAAGATACAGTACCTATTATTTTTGCACCTAAAGTCGAGGTGTTGGTGTGAAATTAAAGTTCATGACAACCAATTTTATTCCACAGTTTTTAATCGCGATTAAAAATAGTCAGATTTAGTTAGACAATCAAAATTTTTGGTGAAAAACGTCAAATTCAAAATAGCAAAATTGCAATTTTCACTAAATTAATATATCAGTGCCATCTCAGTGCTGTCAAACTAAAACATGGTTAAATTGTGTAACTTTAGTCTATTTCAGAATGGGAAATCGTCGTTTGACGGGAATAAACAAAATTTTGGTGATTTTTAGTCTAGTTTAGAGGCATTTGGGACAAGAGAATCGGCACCAGTGCTTATTTAAAAAAAATGCCGTGCAGTAAGAATGTATCTTAGAAAACCATTCCACACATAACACGAAGCCTCATCGTCAAACGATTACAATATTTGATTAGTGACATAATGTTTATAGAAAAACTTTTGCTCGTAATCTTTAGAGACCGGAAACAGCCGCTCCTAAGTCAATAAATTTAAAAAAAAAAAACTTGTTAGTCGAGTTCTTTGACAGTCTTGTCATCATCGTATTTACAAACTGTTATCGAATAAACGTTACTGCTGCACAACTAGTTCTTAATTTATTTTAATTTATGAAGCACTGCTTTGTTCTTTCCTTCTTCTATAGTATAGATGAAAATAAAATAAAAATGTTACCAGGTTTGTTATTTATAAATGAAATTATTGACTTTTGAAGTTTGAGCTACGACGAATTACGTTTTTTTTTAAATGTTAAAATAAAATCCGTATGGCCTGGGTCTTGTTATTGGGCCTAAACACGTAGCAGACGGCTCACGGAACCGCCATTTTCGTATCTTCAACCGCCGCCGCCGGCCTAACACCTTTTGCCCGCGGCTTCGCCGGCGTGAACGTCGAAAACTATCCCACGGGAACGTACTACCGGTATTCAAAGTATACTATATCCTGCATCTTTGCGTAACACACTTTGAATCACAATCCGAATTTTGAAGGATATTGATAATCCATTGCTTCATAGATTTGAAACATTCGTCTGCTCGACAACGTAAATAACGCAATGGAGGTTGGTGGACTGTCAAAATAAAACCCATTGCGATCAATTGTCATTTTATGTGTGTTATGCAATTACCCCGCAGGTCATGTATTCCTGTGTGCCAAATGTCTTCGCAATCCACACAGCCGTTAAGGCGGCCAAAGTTAACAGATAAGCAGACAGGGTTATTTTTGCATTTATAATACATATTAATAAATATGGATGTTATAAAAACACGAAGGGATCTCAAAATCAATTTTATCGTAAACAATCTTTATGTAGCGATCCTCTACTAGCATCTATAAGAATAATAAATAATAACTTCATTGTACGGTATATGACAATTGTACGCTAGAGTTATTACGTTACGTCCCACAGTGAGACCTTGTGATGTACGCTACCCGATGAGTCAGGGCGAGTGAGCCAATGAGTTCAAACTACGAAGTGCCCATTAGTTTAAAATTAAATATTATCATAACGTATGTACAAAATGTTTACGATCCCTGACATTTTAAACAGAGTAATTTGTGCTAAAGTAACTGCTACAACTTTAAAGCGTCATTATCATTAGTACTGGTGGTTATGCTTAAACATAAAATTCACGCCGCGTCTTTTAATCCCATTTAGGTAGGTAGAAACTCCAGAACGCCACCACCTCTGATCCTTATATACTCCTGTTGGTTGTACGTTGTTTTCTAGCTTTCATTTTCATAGAATTTCGTTTCACATATTATCATTTCATAGAGTAATCAATCCGAAGAATACTTACTTTCAAAAATTTTAAATCATTGATTATTATTACAAATAAAATTGTATGTTTCAATATTCATATCATAGAATAACAAATCAAATATTCTTTATCCTCATATTGTTTATTTAATATAAAACTTATTACTTATTACCAAGAAAAACATTTTATCGAGTGACAGTTTGTCAATCGATAAAATGTAAACGTAAACTAAACGTTTCATTTCATACCTTTGACAAATATTCAATTTTTAATTGAATTGCTTTTCAGTTTGTACAAGTTGACAATGATTGCTGGGGAGTTGTTGCGCCACTTCTTCCCAGCTAAAGCACTGGGAAGTACTGAAGGGCGGGCGTTTTGGGGGACTGTCTTATGTAACTTTTGACGTTCGAAAAGAGCTGATTCTCAGTTTGAATAAATGACTTTTGAATTTGAATTTTGACATACATCGGTGGCTACTCTAGAAATTAACAGACTCAACGCGAGACAAAATTCTTGAATTATAAGTTTAGAATTGAACCACAAACAAATAAAAAGGAAAAGATAGTAACCAACGCATTCGTTCTAATTACGACAATTGAACAAAAAAATATTCGTTTGTAAGACGTTTTACTACAGCTGCTTCCGCAAAAGATTAAAATTAATTACTACAGCTGCATTTGCAAGCATCACGACATTACATTAATTAAGATAAAGTAAATGTGCGTTTTCGTACGTAACTATATTTTTAATTTACTACCTCACTGTACCGGATATACAATATATAAGTTTCTTATACTCATTATTTTGTGAAATTTATCAGTCAGCCAGAGAAAAAAAGCAGCCAGAGAGTCAAAGCATTTATTTCAATTAAACCATTTACAGGCATCAAGGAGTCGGTCAGTTAGTCAGAAAGTTGACGCTAGTTGCCTATTCCAAAACCTAGATCTCTATAGAGAAGAACGGGCAAGAAACTGCAAGAACACTCTTTTAAATCAAAACATTACAAAACCCCGGGTTTTTTTTTGTAAAGGAATCCGTAGGAAAATAAAATGCCCGTTGTTTCAACCCTCATTGCAATATGCTCAACATGGGAAGACACCTTTGAGTATGTAAGAAAGTATATCAAAAACAATGCAATTAATGTGAAATGAAAACGTTGCATGTCCAATTAGAAAATTCTTCGTCTTTTTATTTCATAAAATATTTAAACTAACCTTGACTGTTTTAAAACTTTGTTTCTTGACATTTAGAAACATTTGAGACAACAATAAAAAATAATTATTTTCAAGGAGCCGTTTATTTATAGGTATTGTTCAAATATAGCCTCTGTGCCAATGTTAAAATTAATTTAAGAAATATTTTAATAATTTCAAACTTAATTAATACAATTTTACGTCGAGCTGACTCTACGAATAGCTAAAAGGTCTATCATATAGCACCAAAGTACAAAAACTTTAAGTAAATAAAAATATAATCGAATAAAATAGAGCAGAAAATTGAAATTTCATGTGTGGACTGCATAATTCAATTTAGTTTACATTTCCGCAATACAAAGAAATATAACAAAGCACAATGTGGCACACAAAAAAAATACTGAATACTTACACAATAAAAAAAAGTAAAAATTCCTTTTTCGAATCCTATAAAATGTCACGTGGTCACTGAACAGATTATGCACAATTATAAACTTTTTTAGTCAACTTTCAAATTGGCGCAGTTTTTTAATAAAGATAAGCGTTCGATGCGCAACGCACGCCACGGCTGCGCGCTCTCGACCGACTGCCTCGGGCCTCCGCTCGGAAACGAGAGAATGTATGGCGCAACGCAATACAGCGATTGTAGCAGGCGGAGCTGCTGAATTGCGCGTTGTTAATTTTATTACACTGGCTGAAAACAAAAATGTGATAAAATCTCACACTACAATAGGTAAGTCTGAGAGACCAGAGAGGAGAGAAGAACTCCAGAGAATTCACAATACAGCAAAGGGTCAATTGTAACTAAGAAGTAGAGCAGCAAAAGTATAAACTTGAAAATATATGTAACTATTCCTTTTTACCTACTGCAAAAAAGGAAAACCAACTTCTTGACGATTTTTTCACAAATATTTGGAAGAAGAATATTAGCATAGATATTTAAATAGCAATAACGTTTCGATCTCACCAACGAAGTTGAAAGGCCTACAGCAAGAAAGCAGCTGCATTGTAACGCGTACGGTATTATACGAGTACAAAACAAATCTTTTATTTCATAGCGAAATGAGTTTTAGCATTACGTCCCATTTCTTATTATGGGAACAAAACAGCAATTAAATACAGCTCTGGCAATAAAATTCAATTTCACGGAAAGTAACGACCTTTCTTTCTGCCGACAAATATAAAAATTATTGTCGCCTGCAAAAAAAAAAAATCTCTTTTGATTTGCTTCATATGATCCTAAAAAAAATGATTTACTTTACGCATAACATAACATTATACGCCTTGTTTCCTTGAAAGATTAGGCACAGCTATACCTGTAGTACACCCACATTTCGCCACTTACTAAAAAAACATAATTAACTTTACTTTACTACAAAAATGTGTTAATGTTTCTATTTATAATACTTAGTACTGGAAACCAGGTCAATTTATCAGCATGCTTGGTTATCAGTCAGTTATTCAAATATTTTTAAATTAACTCGCGTCTGGCACAATCATGATAAAGTGATTGATGTGGTTCTTCCCCTAAAGCATCGCAGTTTGGCTAGACTAGCAAAAACTCATTAATCTGTCCTCTCGGCAAAGTCAGAATATTTTTTATATTTTTTATGAAGGGCGTCTCGCAAATCTACCTTAGAGGTGGTCGCCTACATAACCAAACTTTTGCCTTTTAAATAATGTTTCCAGCCAGAGTCAGCATAAAATAAAACTATGCAATAAATCCCTTCTTTGTCTCTGGCTAGTTCGTCACAAAGACAAAACATGATGCAAACATAAGCAAATATTTGCAGAATCTGATCACAGTGTTGTGTACACACTTCTGCGTCCTATCACGAATTGAATTGTGTCGCAAACTGACATTACGATGGTCAAACACACCCTTCGTAAGCCTAATAACAAAATCCTGCGCCATTGTGCGCACTGTTGACCAGTGTTGCGATAAAAAAAAGTATTTCTGCGTAATAACTGGGTTCGTAACTGTATACGGATTAAATGGCGTGCGTCGAAAACTATAGCTGTGCATGACGCAAAGCAACGAAATACTAATAAAAGTAATGTGATGAAATGTTTTCGTGATTGGCGAATAATATTTGAAACTGAGAAATGCAGTGCTATTCTGAAAAATCTCATTGTGACAACTTAGGAGAAGTGAACTTGAAGTTAGCTCAGAGGCCCTGGTGCAAACTACAGTGCTCCAGTGCCTGGTGCAACTTCCAAGTCGGGCCCCTGTCACCCATCTCCCCACCGTGATCTTTCTTTCAAACTCTATTTGTCTGTTTGATAATACACTCGAGAGCAATGAATCCGGGTCACTTAAAGAATGTTAAAAATCTCGGAAACTAAAAATGATAGGTTAATGCAATAAATTGTATTTAATAGACAATGTAATACTCCTTAAATGAAAGTAAAAAAAATGTGAGTCACCATACATTTTATTAACACAAAATTACATAAAGAAAAAAACTGCTGATCTCTCCTTAAAACAAAAATAGGAAACATGAAATTTTTGAACTTTATTACGATTTTCTTGAATTTTAATACTTCGTATTGCCTCCTCGTGCTTCCATTACTGCGTTTACGCGGTTTGGCATGCTGTACACCAAGTTCCTTATACGATTTTGGGGAATATTCTCCCATTCCTCTGTGAGAGCAATTTTGAGCTCACGAAGCGTGATTGGGGGAGGGTTTCGTTGTTTTACGCATCTGCCTAGCTCGTCCCAAGCATGCTCGATCGGGTTGATATCCGGGCTGCGCGCTGGCCACTCCATACTAGTAATGTTCATCTCTTGAAGGTAGTCATTCACAATCCTACCTGTATGAGGTCGGGCATTGTCATGCATAAATATAGCATCCTCACCTAAATTGACCATAAATGGACCAACGTGATCATTGAGGATTTCTTCCACATATCTTACGCTAGTTAAAGAGCCGTTTTCTATGATCACCAGCTCTGTGCGACTTTCAGAAGAAATTCCGGCCCACACAAGTACAGACCCACCACCGTAGGCTACTTTTTCTTCGATGCATGCTTGCTTGAATCTTTCCCCTGGTCTTCGATACACTCTGTGTCTTCCATCGTGCTTGTAGAGCATAAATTTTGATTCGTCGGAGAACATAACTTTTGACCAATCTTCAATACTCCAATTTACGTGGCTCTGGGCATATCTTAGTCTTGAAATACGATGCCCACGCTCCAGTTTAGGGCCGTTTGCAGGTCTAAGGGGTTTTAAGTTAGATTCAGCAAGCCGACGTCTTACTGTCCATGCACTTGGGTTACTTTCTCCGAGGCGTCGAAACTGATTTGTGAGTTCAGTTCCTGTGAGTAAGCGATTTCGAAGCATGGTGTTCACCAAGTATCGGTCTTCTCGTGCTGTGGTACACCTGGTTCTGCCCGTTCCTGGTCTGAGTAGGTTAGAACCAGTTTCTTCGTAACGTCGGAGAACTCTTTGTACTGTTGACAGCGACACACCGACAGTCCTGGCTGTATCGCGCTGACTCCGGCCGGTTTCCAGCATTGTAAGTATTCTGGTGCATTCTTCAGGCGTAAGCGACATAATTTCAGCTTGAATAATGAATATAGAGCACTATCAACATGGTTTATGTACCCACATAAATGACAGATTACAAACAAAAGCAAAACCAAATGCTGTAATTTCGTAGTTCCATCTTCGAAAGTGGCCCTTTTTCAAATTTGATTTGTTTATGATATAACTTTAAAATAACTAAGAAGTTTTAATACCTTCATTTAAGGAGTATTACATTGTCTATTAAATACAATTTATTGCATTAACCTAGCATTTTTAGTTTCCGAGATTTTTAGGATTCTTTAAGTGACCCGGATTCATTGCTCTCGAGTGTATTAATAATTAAATATAACTTTTGTATGAGATCATCAATTGTTAATCGCATAACCCTAGTGCCGTGTGAAAATTGCACCCCGCCTTGGATAGCTTAGATTTTCTTTCGACCATTCTTACACAAATAACTCCTATTTGTGTAAGAATGGTTTCTTGCTTTATGCAGAACAGTTTCTCGCTTTATACAGAACAGTTTAAGAATTAAGGCAACCTAGGGTGTTAGAGCGAGCGAAGCGAGCGCGAAATATTTATCACCCCGACTCGGATTGGTTAGATTTTCTTTCGACTATTCATAGTATGAATTGAGGGGGCCCATGCGTTATTGCATCACGGTGGTTCCTTCTTAGCTTTACACATTATTCTAAAACCCTTTAAAACCCTTTTGCAGACTGAGGCCCTAGGCTGGGACCTCATTGACTTAGAAGACCTTCCAGCTCAGACACTGAGGAGGGCCCCGAACCACTGTGACCTGTCAAACTCTAGAAACGCAACTTAGCGTCAGGTAGGATTAGGGTTGCCAGGCCCAATAATAGAAAAGCCGGACACCTATTCAAAATTCAGCCGAACATTTTGCCCTGAAAGCCTGACACACTGGTCTTTAAAAGAAAAGCAAATTGATACTTTTATTTGTGTATTTATTACTGCTAATTATTTGAGACTTACTCTACTCTTAATTAAATGAATCACGTTTTTTCTTACTATCGCGAGTCATGCGTGTCCGCGTGAGTCGCTCGCGTGCTTTCGTTTGGCATCTTTTGGAAGGGCGGGGTTGACGAAAAGCCTAACAAAAGTGTATAAGTATATACATTTGGCCGAACAAGATAGTAAAAAGCCAGACACCTGTCAACCCTAGATAGGATTTGATTGACAGTTCACTTCACCAACATTTTTCACGATAATATTTTTACAGAATAGACGCGAGTAGTTTCGGATACAAAACATAATTATTAAGATCACTGTCGATATAAATCTGGTGGTGCAGGACAGATTGTTGTATTGCTTAATAATACCTAAGTATATCAAAGGTCTAAAGCCATTGGACCCGGATGCCAAGCCCCCGTGAGAACTGACCTGTGCTATGGTTGCACGAAACTAAAACACTCTAACTGAACTAAACACTGCATTACTACATAGCTGTTTGAACATTCTTATGACATTGTTTAAAAAAAAAAACAAATTGACAATGAATGAGAATACTAACAAAAAACTCAAACTCAAAGCATTTATTTCAAATAAACCAATTACAGGTACTTTTAAATTGTCAAGGGGTCGGTCAGTCAGCAAGATGAAGCTAGTTGCCCATTCCAAAGCGTAGTAGATTCCTATGGAGAAGAACGGGCAAGAAACTCCACGGACACTCTTTTATCAAAAATACTAATAACTAATGACTAGATGATACATGAAACAAAGGTACCTAATTAAGAACAGAAGCCTCTTTGCGACAATCTGTAACTCTCCTCTGTCAGAAAGAAATTGTTGACGGGCAGATCCCTAAATTGCCTGTGTCTGAAAGAAAATACTGCTTGAAAAATTTCTGTTAAAAAAACAAACACAGATTTCATTTTTTTTTTCCATAAAATACAGTAGATTTCTTTTTTAAACAACCTCAAAAAAGGAGGAGGTTCTCAGTTCGGCGGAATATTTTTTTTTTCGTCGTGACTTTTGTCACGTCGTGGCACGTCGCGGGGACAAAAGTCACGATTGCACAAATCTTTTGAAGCCCATCGAAAAATTACACATCCTGTTTTACCGCAATCTCATGTGAGTACCTAATGTGTTCACAAAAGATCATGAATAGCTTACGTAACTTTCTAATACTCGCCACTTTCTCCATCGATACTCGATACTCTGTCAATACGATAATGTTGCCACTCATCGGAAAGCAGACGAATGATAGGAAATGCACGTCACTTCTTGTAAGTGCTTTAGTCATTTCCAGTGCTGTTGAGTTCTAACGAAAATCAGAATATGTTATTTTGAAGAGGTAGTCAGTCAGTAGTCCTGAGGATGTATTATGACGTTGTAGAGCCATGATCACACCAGTGCGAGTGAGAGGGATGGAGCTATAAAGATAGCGCCATCTCTTTTTCGCAACGCAAAAATGCTGGCTTTATCACTTCATATTATTGCGGCCCTCACAATGCTGACTGGCTGGCACGGCAAACTGTTGCTCGAGAAGACAAGAGAGAAGAAGCCAAAACTCTTGGCCGTTACTAGAAGAGTCGTATTTGACATAAATAGGTAGAGGTAATACGGGCCAATGTCTGCAACTCCACGTCAAAGCGCGTATTTTATGTACAAATTCAAGAAGAAATTCCAATTTTCCATACACCATTTTTTTTTCATCCATATTTCGATCATGGAATACCAGAGCTGAAAAGCCAGTGTATACCAAAGTTGATTAATAAATCCCATTAAATACAAAAATATCGAAAACCATTAAATTACCTAACCAATGAAACTAGGTATGCTTACAGATGGCGTTCTTAGTTAGATCCTCTTTCAATCCAAACGTTTTATGCCTCTTGAGAATATACCCTATAGTTTACAGCCATCACATAGAAACCTTTTATATAACATGATTGTCACCTGACAGTCCATTGCCATGTCGACACATATCGCATATGTGGGTCAGTAGTCATAGCACTCCGTCATGCCACACGGCGCGGTAAACATCATTTGATCGATGGAGGTCGATGCCTGCTGATACCATTCATTACTAACTGCGATAAAGTTGTATGTAGTAGCTTCATTAAGCGTTCAGTTCAGTTCATTTACTTAATAAAATTCTTAAATTCATTTACTCACTGTCAGACAACGCACAGCCTAAATAAACTAAAACTCTAGAAGCATTCAATTTCATTCATATACTTTATTTGACACCAAAAAAACGCTTAACAAGAAATAAATCAAATATACAATGGGTGGCCTTATCGCTTTCTACGATCTCTTCCAGGCAACCTTGGAATGGACAGTAATTTTGCACCAAGAGTTCCTTATATACCCAAGGTGAGTAGAGTTTAGTCACGCTAAGTCTGCATAAGTAAAAAAAACGATGGAATTTGAAAATCTATAGACGACAACACCATCCTGTCCTACGAAAAAAGAATTACACATGCAATTAGATACTTTGTTTGTCTTTTTGTTTTTTTTTTTATATTCTTCTTCATACTATTTTTTTTGGTATTTTGTTTATATTCTGATTTATTCCTGGTAAAGAATAGTCACTTTAGCACGATGCAGTGTGGATTTGATACAGTTTTGTCATCATATGGAGGTAGAGCATAGTTACGATATAGTCTATTACACATAATCTATTATGCAGCAATCAAAAGGCAAAAATATCAAAATCATTAGATCTACTTACAACCCCGAAACTGACATAACTGACTGATGTAAAGTATACCTTACATAAAACTATTTGGGGTTGCCCATTTATTCCATTGCAGACTTAGCGTGGCCAGACTCTAGCTACTAAATAGGGTTAAATAGGGGATGGAAGTGGATGGAAGTTCATAATTTTTGTCGATGTGAATGCCATCGGGCACACCACGGTTTATTTATTCAGCGCCATCCTATTAATAAGCCTACGCCCATATATCTGTCTGTCTGTTACACCACCATTAATTAAACTCTCTGTCTCCACCACCACTGACAACATTGCGATAAAGAAGATAAAACAGTAAAACAGGAACTAACTACCCATGAACCACTACGAAGTACACTTCTTCATGACCCCTCATGCTGTGCAATCAATAGAGGGGTTACCATAACATGCGGGTTGTTTACTTACCCGCACCAGTGGCATAGTAACGGCAAACTAAGGGCAAACGCTTCGTAAAGATTCGGGGTGTCATGTCTTTACTAATCAAGACCTTTTGTCTGTTGTCATAACTCCGTACAGTATAACAATATACATTGATTCGTCATGCTTTTTAGTTAACTGAATTACTATTTGTTGAGTGTTGGAGTGTAATCAATTAGACGTTGTCAATCGTAACGTATAATTATTATATTTCTATTATCCTAACTAATATTTATAAATGCGAAAGTGAGTTTGTTTGTTACGCTTTCATGCTAAAACGGCTGAACGGATTTGGATGAAATTTGGCATATGGGGTGATCATGACTTGGGTTAGAACATAGGATACTTTTTATCCCGATATTCTCTCGGGATCGAGACTTATGCGAGTGAAACCGCGGAGCGCAGCAATCGCAATATTACTCAAATTTAATTGAAGGGTGAAATTTCAAATTCCGCTCCACGCCAGCTGTTTATTTCTTCCGTCTTTCCTGTTCGAAGAAAATCGCTTTTTCAATCCAGCAATTTACCAAGAACCCATGGAATTTCAACAAGTTTAATTTTTGTGCCAGAGTGCAATAAGAGATGAAAAGCAACAACTGCATCGTAACCGCAGGAAGACGTGTATTGTTAGTCAGTGAAAGCGGTTACATCATTGAACATTTGAAGCGGGGCAACACTAATTACTGCAATTCATTAACAACATTTTATTCGCCTTTATTAATAAAGTCTAAGTTACGTGACGTGCGAATTTTTTTTTTTAAATCTAACTGAAACACTGTAATTAAGATTTTTTGATAACACCTCTATTACCTATTCTTATTTAACTTTTTAAATGCGCATTAAAAATATTGTGTCATTTGAGCATAGTTAGCTAATTATTTATTCTATTTCCGCACATTAATCTAGAAACAAGTGCCTACCTAGCAGACTTGACAAAGTAAAATGATCTACGTAAATAGTAATTATATAAAAAAATGATGAAGTGGATATATTTAGTAACCTGTTCCGCTTAGCTATTTCTAAAGAGTCTTAAAAAGACCCTATAAGAAATCTACACGTGTTTCAGCTCTCAACGATGCATCCTCAGGATGACGATTGACTTGTCGCGAACTCGAACACGGCGTGTTGCCACTGACCGCAGACTGAGCCTTATCGCCCGTCCAACCCAAATAGTAATTAGATTGTAATCTAGCGAATGTATTGCTAGAGGCGAATGTATTGCTAGAGGTCTGTCTAATGTCGGTGACGCATGACAATCTTGTCATGCGTCACCGACATTAGACAGACCTCTTTGATGCTCCATTGAATTTGTTTGACACACCAACAAGTAGCAGACATTGTATTGATAGGTTAACTGAAGGGTGTAAGGTGGAACGCGGTCCATACCCGGACCGCGAAAGGTCAGAACTTGGACCGCTAAATATTGTTAAATAACTAAAAATCTTATAGTTTTTTTTTTTTTTTAACTAACCGTTGAGAGTAATAAAGCCACTCTTCGCATTAGCTGTTCCCCGCGCGAACCAAACTATAAAAAACTGGCCTTTTGTGTCTTATAAAAAGCCTTTTGTGAAAGCATCGTGAGGAAACATGCGGCATGCCTGAGAGATATTTTTCAACGGCATGTGAAGCCAATTCAGAGGCCCATAGGTGGCATAAAATTCTGACACCAGGTTACTCACTAACCACACGAAAAAGAAAGAAGATCATAATCAAAAGTCATTTATTCTAAAAAGGCTGAGAATCAGCACTTTTTGACCATCAAAGCACAGTCCCCGAAAACGCCCGTCCTTCAACTACTCCCTACTTTAGCAGGGAAGAAGAAATGCCGCACATACCTCCCAGAAATGATAGTCAATTAAGAGCAATTAAGACCTTAATTACAGAAAGTCATTAGCATTACAAATGACAATGAAAAAGTCCTTCTACTGGATTACTTACTTTTATCCAAAAAACCGACTAAGTGCGTCTCGGACTACGCACAATGAAGGCTTCTGTAGTTGGGATGAATTTATCCCAAATACAAACTTAACTTTGTAGTTGTGTCTTCACATCACATGTCTTCCCATACATTCCAACTACAAATGTAAGTTGACACACACAATATTGAGAGATTTACCATGTTATTTTAAGACCATAGACTTCTTATTGGTGGTTTTCTTGTGATCTATGAGTGAAGAACCATTCTCAGTATTTTTTCAAAATTTTTGGCCCAGTAGTTTCGGAGATAAGGGGGGGAATGGTGAATTTTCATCTACTTTCTTAAATATCTTACAAAGTATTTATTATAAAATTATAAAAAAAAAATATTTTTGAAATTCGAACAATAAGCCCTTTCATTTGATATATAATACGGTACAGTTTAAGAAACTTCTTTTTATTCTTGTTTGACCCCCAAAAGTGACACCCATATTCAAAATTCATTTATTTTTGTTACACGTCCGTGTTTGGGTCACAGAAATACATTATGTGTACCAAATTTAACTGACTACCACAAAACACTTTTCATTATTTGGCATGTGACGATGCACAGCATCTGTGAGAGGGCGTTGTATACTTCCCGTTAGTTGTCAGCCAATCACAGCTCTCGTGACGTCACATCCTTGACCAATCAGCGCAGAGTTCCGGTAGTCACGTGGTCTCAGGTGGCGTGTTCGCTAATGGCGGACTTTTACCTCATAGCGTCGTTACTTCCCGAGCAAGTAACACCTAATTTAGAGTTTTTTAATATTTTGAATCTTATTATAGTTCAAAGTGATATGAAATGAATATCTAATACGTTGAAAATAAATAGTGCAATTGTGAATAATTGTGATTCGGATCAAGAAGTGCAGGTAGGCAACGACTTGGTGTTTACATCGAGCTGTAAACGCCGGCTACTATGAAGCATTTCGAGCTCTTCGCAATCCGTTTCTTAGGATACTGAGGTAAAACGGCGGAAATGCAGGTGAGTCACCAGATATTTTTAAATCTTGTTAATCATGTGGCTCACTAACTTTTTAATGTGTGGGTGCATACGATTCGACACCGAATAACCTACAGCAGCACATATGCCTGAACTAGTTCCTGGAACTAGCTCCGCGATACCTTTAGACTTTAATTTGAACCGCCCGCCCGCGGCAACCAATAATATATCGAGTGGGTTCCGCGTTTAAATTTAAGCATCGTTAGTACGTCGCTTAAGGATCTTAAGGTGCCTCGCTCTAATCCAAATCGGTTGAAGCGACGTAAAGCGTTACAAAAGTTCGGTGATTCGTCGTGGAAGGATGGGCTCTACGCGGACGCATTGAATATTCTTAACGCTGCACCTGGCTTTGTTATGCGGCGATTTCCGAATTGATAGCAGCCCTATGTAATACCTTAATTACTAGATTTACTCAACAATAATAGAGAATTTCATTGATTGGATAGCTTCTGATGCTACACTTTCTGGCTCTAACCTTTTCAAACTCTCATAAAAATTCCACAAAATTTGTGAGGAAATCATGCAGCTACTTTGCGGAAATTTGAATACATTGTAAATCGCCGGGAGCGCATCCTGCGCGAAACTGCTAATAAGAACCTTCGTGAGGGTCTGCGTAAGATCCCTGCGAGGTCTAATTGCTTATTTGCCGTTCGATAAAATTTCAGAAGTTATTTCTACCCTCATCAAAATCCAGAAAATTTGTGAGGAAATCATGCAGCTAGTTTGCGGAAAGTTGAATACGCAGAGAATCGCCGGGAGCGTATCCTGAGCGAATTGCTATTAAGAACCTTCGTGACAGTCTGCGTAAGATCTCTCGAGTTCTAATTGCATATTTGATAAAAACCAATTGCGTAGATACTTCAAAATAGTCAATTTTGAGAGTAATGTTATGATGAACTTCCAGTCGTGGTCCTTTGATGAAAGCGTGCGAGCTTTCGTCAAGAATTACGCTTGGAGGTTCAGAATGGACAGCAAAGCAAGAAGAAATATTAAGACAAATGACTCGTGGGTGGGGCGAAATAATAGCCAGGAGGCTGTCTCCGAGCGTATCGGAGACAGTGGCAGACGCTGCGGGCTCCGGAGGCCCTTCTTGGAATAATCACGAGAATGCGTCTGCCATTTACCTCCAAACCACCACTGATTCATCTATCAGTAGAAACCCTGAGCCATTTCAAGATCGCACAATCGCCAGAGATGGTGATCCAGGTAGAACAGCAGATGACCTGCCTGCCGTTCGGTCTATCATGCGCACCGAATGATTTCGCAGCATTGACTAACTGGGTGGTCTAACATCTACGATCAAAAGTAATGCGAGTGGTGGTCTACTTAAAAGATTATTTGATAGCATGCATATCGAGAAGTCTTCTACGCTCTCAGGCGGATTTGTCCTTATACATTCTAGAGACATTAGGGTGGATAGTAAATTACAAGAAATTTATCACCGAACCCTCTCAAGTGATAAAATTCCTCGGGTTCATTTGGAACACCAAAGAAAACTTATTGACTCGCAGCAACACCAGTTCTACGGGGGCTGTCTCCGAGCGTATCGGAGACAGTGGCAGACGCTGCGGGCTCCGGAGGCCCTTCTCTTGATGATCACGGGAATGCGTCTGCCATTTACCTCCAAACCACCAATGGTTTTAATAACTGATTTAAAGACCCAAGCAATTCTATTGCTCTCGCGAAGATAGTTATTCGTAGGGGAAATATTTATTTGAAAGAGGTGCAGATTATTTTTTTAGGCAATCTCAACCTTGCCAACTTTGTCATTCCAATAGGTCGTCTTCGTTTACGCCAACTTCAGATTCTTTCTCGGCCTCTGAAGCAGTCTCCTCGCAAATCGGTAGCCACATCACAACCGGTCGCAAAGAATTTAAAATGGTGGGTCACAACTTTAGACTTTAAAGTCAAATTCGGAGCATTTTTGCACCCGGAGTTGACTCACCGTTTCATGACCACGGAAACTGCAGGTTACGGTTAGGGAGCACAGTTTCAGGATAGTGGAAACCAGACCAGCGTTGCTGGCACTGCAATCAAAAGGAAATGTTTCCCATTATAGCAGCAGTCACCATTTCCGATCTCGCCTTCACAGTCGCCATGTGTGCCTGCAATCTAACAATCGCAGAGTTGTTGCCGACGTTCGAGGGGAGGGCGGGGTGCGGTCGGCGGTCTTAGAAGTAGGACCGCTGACCGTGTTCCGCCTTCTTTTCTCCCGCGCTCTTTGTATGGAGGACTCGGGGGTTGGTGAGTCATTTGAAGGCATGACTTACCGACTCTTGAGTCTTCTAGATGGGGAGCGTATTTCCATGACTGTGGAATATATTCCAGGGAGATTCAACGATCTCGCAGACAGGTTGTCCAGCGGGAAAAGGGCGGCAGTGTTGCACCTACTAATACCACCTCTATGGAACGTTTTTCACAAATTTGGAGTTCCACAGGTAGACCTCTTTGCCACCAAGGACACCAGGGTGGTGAGGAAGTATGTAACCAAAGATTGATCAGACTTATCGGCCTATTTTTGCAACGCCTCTAGTCGTCACTGGCAATTTCAGATGGCGTGGATGTTCCTGGCACTAAGGCTCATCCCTCGAGTTCTTCGCCACTGAATTCAGCTCAAGACGTTTTTCTTTATAGTTGCTCCACCACACGGTGGAGAGCCTATTGGTTACCGGATCTTCGAGTTCGAGTAGATCAGAGCACGGGTCTTCCACCTACTCGAGTTCAAAACATGGAGCTCTGCCTTTGGAAAATAGCGGGTGGGGCGAAATAGCTAGTTATTGGTCAGAAGCTGAAAGGTACCTGCTCCGATCTAGTTGGAGGGAGTCCACATTAAGATATTACAGACCGGCATGGTCTCGGTGGGTCAAATGGTGTAAAGAGAGATTAGCTCATAATACCATATTGTTGCATAAATCTATAGTTCTAACCTTTGGACTTCCGTCCTGTAACTATCATGTGAATTCAGACTTCTTAGTATAATATATTCTTAAAGCTATCTCCCTCCAATCTCTTAGAGATCTCGGAGAAGCCCCCTATTGGGGACCCGAGTCATCTTATTGCCGGAATGCAGACGAATCCTCCTAATAACTTACTTTGTTCAAAGCGTCACGTCGATCGGTTTGTCTTTTATTGCTAGCGTCAGGAACATGAGTCCATGACCTTATTCTACTCAGGGTCTCGGCAAATAACTACATCGATCGGGGTGATCACATCATTCTGTACCCATTGTTTGGGTCAAAGACGGCTGCGTACAGGTAATCAGGCTGGACACTATCGTGTCATGCTAACAAAATATATGTCCAGTTAATTAATTAAGGAAATTATTGGAATTAGGAAGACCAAGACATACAGCCGAATGTAATCTGTATAATGTACTCATTGTTTGTGTCAATTCGAGGTCCCACGCAAAGTACATCACGGACCGTGTGGTAAGTTTACTAAAAGATGCAGGCATCTCTGCATCTCCTGGCAGTACGTGCTCAGCTGTAGCATCTTGGAATTGATACAAAATTTTCCAATCGAAGATATCCTCTCTCGCGGTAAATGGTGCAGAATAGTTTTGCCAAATATTATTGTAAACTGACTATTATAGGTAGTAATCTCTCGAAGAATTTAAAACCGGTATAAGATATAATCGATGGTCTCTTGATCGTTGTTAATCTGATTACTCTTATTTTCTAGATTATTAGGTTACGATATTTTAAATGATTTACAACATTAATATTTGTAGGTACCTACATTGGATAGTATAGCTAGAGCTATATATAGCTATAACTATAGCTAGAGCTTACATATCATATCCTTATTTGTATAATGAATACATGTTGGTTTATATGGTTACATTTTTTCAGTAAATATTATCATATCCTCACATAGCGTCATCGTGGTCACCAGGAGTTATAAACACGTCTCTCACAGATGCTGTGCATCGTCACATGCCAAATAATAGTGCAAGTTTTACATAAAAATAAAACTTGTATTATTAAGCAGAGACGATGCACAGCATCATTCAAGGTCTCCTGGTGAGAGACTTCTATGAGGTAAAAGTCCGCCATTAGCGAACACGCCACCTGAGACCACGTGACTACCGGAACTCTGCGCTGATTGGTCAAGGATGTGACGTCACGAGAGCTGTGATTGGCTGACAACTAACGGGAAGTATACAACGCCCTCTCACAGATGCTGTGCATCGTCTCTGCTTAATAATACAAGTTTTATTTTTATGTAAAACTTGCACTATTATATAAACACTGTACTATTGTAGCATTCACAGAGTACGTAGCAGTATACAGCCATAATGCTTTTTTAGCAATTTTTTGCCGGTGTTGGCGTCTACGTCTCTTTACTTTTCTCAACGATGCCTAGAGTACCACAGATACTAAAAGCATAGACAAGTAACTGAAGCTACGTCGGGTGCAGACACACGGACTACATATATTTTATTTTTTAATGTATTTCACACATCACATTTTTTTTGTTTTTTTTTTTTACTGTATCTATCTATCTGTGACATCACTGCGGGCCTTATCAGAATACCAGCGCTGCGACATTTATTTTTAAATGTTGCAGCATATGCTGAGATGGGAGCCTTTTGGCCTCATACAAGACTTTCTGCTTTTATTTTAATTTTACTATTTTTTTTTTTAATTTGTTTGATTTAAATGTTTTAATGAGTGTGTTTTAGTTTAGTTTGTGATTTCCTATGCGAGTCTCAATAAATACTTTTTCTTTCTTTCTAAATTTCAACTTAATCGGTCCATTGGGTTCGGAGCAAATTGGCTGTGACAGACGCATAGACAGACTGACACACGAGTGATACTATAAGGGTTCCGTTTTTTTGCTTTTGAGGTACGGAACCCTAAAAAGTATTTTATACTCACAATTCCAGTGAACTTTACATAATGATAGTCAGCCTCCATGAATGAGGATGAGAATACTTCAATACCTCTGACGCACCATGGGAAGTCACCGACCCACAACAAACCTTGCGAACTGACTATTCTCGTATCGCGTCGACACGAGAGGTGAACATTTAGGGCCGGTTTTTTGATCCCTAGTAATAGTCAAGCTGACCATTTGTTAAACTGACCATAGTTAAGACTCTAACCAATTGTTAACTCAAGTTTACGTTTTTTGATCCCCATTTCAACCATAGTTAGAATTTACTATTGTTAACTATGTTGCCATTGCAATCGCCACTAACTTACCCATTTAAGAGGTGGGAGTCATTATTTTGTTAAGGTAATACGCGTGCATTTTGACGTCTATCGCGCATCTTTTGTCAAAGTCGTCAAATGACGAGTTTGTTGAGTGTGATTTCGTGCTATTTATTAATAACTCTTGCTCATACATAAATAAAAAAGTCAATAATTTGAAATAATGGAATTAAACAGGACAGAAACTATTCATTAAGTAAGACAACAAAAAAATAATTGGAATTATTTTTCATTTCTTTTTCCGAAATTTAAAGAAATAATTGATACAAAAAATTGTAATATTTTTTTATATTATAAATTATATTGTTGAATTGACATTAAATTATTACTTTAATTTATTTTTTTAAATTATTACTTACTTTACAATATTCTTTTATTCCAACGTTTTTTTTTTCTTATTATATTAATAAGAAAAAATAAATAAATAATACCAATATTTTTTTATTACTATTAAAACATCATAATTTATAATATTAAAAATTTATTACATTTTTAATAGGTATTATAAATAAATAATAATGTTTAATATATAATTTTAAAAATATTTTTTAATATTTAATAAGAATTATGATTTTTTTATTATTATGAATTATATATTTCTTAATAATATATTATTTTTTTTGGTATAAATTAATTTCTTTTTTATCTTTTTCTTATTAATATAAGAGAAAAAAAAATGTTATTATTCGTGGAATATTGTCAAGTAATAATTTTAAATAAATAAATTAAAATAATCATTCTTTACTTTTGTTCTTATCATTAGAATATATTCTATGATAATTTGATCATCCGATGCAGTCTCCGACTTATCAAAGTATCTTAATATATTTAAATTAATAATAAAACCGAAAATACTCAAACACACATTTAATTAAAATAAAATGACATGAAACAGCCGATTACGACCAAGAGTTAACTATCCGCCATCTTGCTAAACCCTTGATGGAGCCGTGGTTAAATATTTTGACCAATGGTTACATATTTAACCACTTGTCGTGTTAACTTGGGATCAAAAAACAGAAATTGCAGAAATTTAACCTTTTGTTGCAATTTTTAACCATTGGTCGACTTAACTAGGGATCAAAAAACCGGCCCTTAGGAACCAAGAAACATGGGGAGATTGTTCATAATGTATTGGTAAAAAAAATAGTGTATATTTCATCAATTAGCAGGCACCCGTTTACAAATTGATTGAACTGACCTTACATAGATGAACAGAATCACATGACCAATTGACATTACGACGAACACGGGACTACGGGACACCGATCAATGTCACCATGTTTTGTTAATTGAGTGCCCCATCAATCTTGCAGTTTTAAGTGCTTCGGCTAATGATAAGGTTGGGAAGTCAAAGTTCTTCGTGATTTTACTGTGATGTGCAATTTGAATAATGATACGGTTCGTTATGTGCGTGTGGTCTTCGATGCTGGGATTATATGGGTAGATAGGTGCTGTAGAGATTAATAGAAAATGGATGATGAAAATAGACATTAACAGCGATCATGCAGGGTCACGCTTAGTGTGCGTTTATTTGCACTGGCGAAACATTTACATAAAAACATGTTGAAATCTGTATTTCCTGTCAATATTCGATACAATGTTCGACAGGAAATAGAGATTTCAACATAAGTAGGTATTTTTATGTGATTGTTTCAGCAGTGCAAGCGCACAGTTAGGCAGATGAACACCACAGTATACACTTTAAAGTCATTTTCAAATTCAAATAGTCGTACATTTTGACACAGCTTCCTATAGTACGAACAAATTCACAGGATTGGCCAAAATGTAATGTTTCGACGTCGAAATAACTTGAATTCAGTATTGAATTCAATTGAGGTTAAAATATTGCTAGTTATGGCCAATCTTTTCATTGTCACATTTTTCATAAATACATTTTTCGCGAACGAAATATTAAACTTCTTGCAAAATGAAGCTAGTACCGCATTTCCCTTTCTTCACCAAACAGACAAAAGGATTGAGCATTGTTGTTCGAAGAAATATTATTTGTTTTCTGAATAGGAATCCGATTGGGCACACAATTGGATTCCTTTTCATTAAACAAATATGTGAATGTGTGTCCAAACAATGGAGACATTGATATAATGTTATTGCATGTGATATTTAGGTATCAAATTGTAGGTATGCATGCCAGTATTGTTATTAGGGATGATATAGGCATTGAGAGGGAGCATAGGGTACTAGCGGTCAGAGGTAACATGTTGGCCCGTAGATTTGTTCGGTGCTCTCTGTGGGTGCTCTGATCAAGTAAAAATTCTTTTTCATTTCTCAGACTCGGAAAGTAGTATTTGTTTGATCCAAGTAGCGGGTGGAAGACGATGCTTCCCATCCTTGGGTGGGAAAGATTCATAGTAATTGCTTCCGTCTTTAGGGCGGGAATGAATTTAAAAAATAGAACAAAATTTGCTTGGTTTTTCGGCTACAATATTTTTTACTTATATTTATTGATACTATTAACATGAGTATTCTAGCACCTATAAGTCGTTTTAAAATTTTAAATATGGAACACACCGCAAACACGGCGGTGTGTTCCATACAGATATATATTTTTTTTTATTACTATAACCGCGGCGACCCGCGGCGGTAACGCTGTGTGTTCCGTATTTGAAATTTAAAAAGGACTTATAGGTACTAGAATACTCATGTTAATAGCATCAATAAATATTTTAAGAAAACAAAAAAAAATACTTTCCTTAAATTCGAAATGAAAAGTTGAGTGTTTAAAAATCAATTCCTACTCGGACTTATAGCCGCCCTCACTGCGGTCGGGCGTCTAAATACCTCGTATGGGAATTGATTATTTTCGACCCTTGTATAACAATCTACTATTCAAGAATTACTGTCAGAGCTTTCACACGAGCAATCTATGGGTCAACTACACCACTGTCGCTGGATACTCTGCGCGTCAGAATGTTGTTGCGACCGCCCCGTTTCTGCAGCGCCTCGGAAATGTTCGCTTAGATCCACACAGATGGCTGTCTAGCCTTTCGCAAAAAATAGCGTCGCTGCTGAGCAGAGTGCGAGGTAGTCGCAACTATATCCTGTGAGCTGTGGCGGAGAGCTATAGTTCAAACATAAGACATTTTATGCGGAGGCTGCTCAGGTAGGAAACATGTTTTCTTTTCTGGTCTTCCTCTGCATGGAATGTTCATTATTTTAAATATTTTAAATCAATCAGTACTTGTAACACTTGAATATAAGTTGTTTGGTAATACTAACAGTGATCCTATCACTGTTCTCCGAAATAAATTAATTTTAATTTAATTTAATTGTAACAAAAGTCAGTAAAGAACTAACGGAATCTAGAGACCGAATAGAGCTCAAAAGTTTCAAAAACATCGATAATGGTCGTTCACAGAGTAAACAGAAGGAAAATTATTTCTTCTTATGACAGCCGAGGGTTAAGAGTCATATCTAATTTTCACTCAAAAGACATCAACGACATGACCTTTATTTTAATAAAACATATTGTTGGAAAGAATTATATTATTTCCTTTATTAGATTTTTATACGTATTGATTAAATTTATAAATATTTAAAATAAAGAATATTTAAAATTGTGGCCCATGGGCATCAGGAACAGAGTCCAAGGTGCCGGTGGTCAGGGCTCTAGAGAGAGGAACCTCCTCACTATGCGTGCTGTGTCTCGGAATTGTATTATTATTATTAGCTTCTGTAAATCTGTAGTCATGATTTTATCAGCATAAAATAGCTTTTATATGTTTTTGTTTATTTGCAACTATATAATAATTATGGAAGAAGTATTAATCTCCCATCTTTCTCACCTGATACCTCAATCCGAACTCCTAATAATCAATCATGAATTATATTAGAATAACCTACCATTATACATAATATAAATTCAACGCACAGAAAACTGCTGTATGCACATTACCATACAATTGTTGCTTTGCTGCACCGCATGGCTTGATGGCGCATGGCGTTACGTGCTGAAGACTCCATAGATATGAACACAATCAGTGTCTTAGTGAGGTAAGGTATTTACAAGGTAGTTGTGAGTGGAAAATCAGGGAGGGAACACCTTAGAAGGACATTATTGTGACCTTATTAGTGATGTTACAGATTACTCTAAGCCAACGGCGCGCGAGTCGATGCCGACTGAACGTAATATTGCCATTTTAAATATTAATAATTCTAAATCTTATTTAAATCTTATTGTATGCTGCACCCGTCGACGTCAACGTCACCGCCAGCTGTCGCTGAAAACTAGCGCTGGGGCCCTGTCTCGCATAGGGTCGCAGCATTATGCTGAGCGATGGCCGTTTTGCGTGGATGTTGCGCATATTTTCCCTCAACTTGTTCTTTTTGTTTTATGTTCTTTCTTTGCGTCATGTTTACCGCAAATAAACGTATTTTCTTTCTTTTATTTCTCTTTTATGTTCTTCAGGAGGTCAGGCGCGTAGTACTCACAACCGGCGTGCGTAGTGCTCGCGTATGAACGTAAACAAAGGAAAAGGAGTATCTCTGGATCGTAGGAGGTGACGTTCTGTTTCTGCCTACCCACTTGTGAAAAAGGCATAAGTTTATGTATGTGTATGTAAGTATAACCGATTGGAAACATTAGGTTCTTAGTCAGTTTGTGAATGTTCCAGAAATAGTTTCATTTCACGAAGACCTAGATATAGCCTTAAAAGTGTTCAAATCGTGAGTTAATAGAGCATACATCTAGTAGGCAAGCGACGACCATCGCCGACCGCAGGTAATAGTTGTCAAAAACAAGTTCATCTTTAGATTAGACTAGCAGCGCCCCGCGGTATCACCCCCATAAGTCTCGATTTCATGAGAATATCAAGATAAAAAGTATCTTATGTGTTAATTCAGGTTATAAACTATCTGTGTGCTAAATTTAATCTAAAACCGTTCAGTAGTTATTGCGTGAAAGAGTAACAAACATCCATCCATCCATCCTCACAATTTTTCACATTTATAATATTATATAGATATTAATTAGTAGGAAGGATAGTAGATAGTCGAATAACTGCTCTATATCCACACTCAAGCTACCTTCACATCAACACAATACAAACAACTTTTTTAATTTCCACTTCATCACAGGATGTCACTGACTGCCCTCACACATCGTCCCTAACTTTGCATATTAACTTACTTACCGAAAACAGACCTTATTGCTTCACGTAAGGATTTATTCTCAAATGAAATAAACATTAAATAGTGGATAAATTAATAATTTCGAATATAAATATGGCGTCACCGCGTCGGGAAGTCGTAAGCAGTATGCTACTTAGAAAAAACCTGTTTAAATAATAATAATAATAATAATAACTTTATTTTCTCACCACAATATACATGTTATTTTACATCGGTCAGATTCGACAATGACATATAATTTAGTTGAGTATATATTGTGGGAGACTGGTGCCTAAGTTAGGCTCGTGGCCTGTGTTTCAGGACACCAGGATCCCACCCCTTTTAAATTTTCATTTTACAAATTATGTACTATGCGCGCTGACAGAATGTAGTAAGGTATGACATTTTATAGTTTTTTATTTTAATTAATATCTAGATTGCGAGACAATTGTTAGTAGATGTGTATAGTATGTGTGATTGAGTGGTGTGTGGGTGTGTAAGTGTGTGGGTGTGTTAGGAGTGTATGATTCTGTTTTCAGGTCTTTGTAAAGATATTTTCAGTATCATTATAATTTAATTTTAGTAGCCAGTCAGTTAGCCTCTTTTTGCAATTATGCTTCGTGAGACTATAGATATGTAACACCTTATTAGTTTTATTATATAAGTAGCCACCCAGGTAGCAAAAGAAACGCGTTGCAAATATAGTTTTGTGACGTAGGTGATGGCGCTCCACTGGGTCATATCGTCTTTTCCCCCTGGACAGCGTTGGATTGTAAACCAAGAGTGTATGTTGTTTCAACAGAATGTGCAATATAAATAGTTGGCGCACTGTCAGGACTTCATTTTCTTTGTATAGCTGTTCAGTGGGGTAGCGATACGGGCGAAAAGACGACACTTTCAGTATAGCTCTTTGGGTTCTTTCGATTTCTATTAGGGTAGTTTTTGGAGCTCCACCCCAAGAGGTGATGCAATAGCATATTATAGACTGAGCGAGGGTGTAGTACACTAATTTCAAAACATTCTTATCGACTACATGTCTCAGCGTTTTGAACACATATATTAGTTTCCGTAGTCTGCTACTAAGGGTGGTAATGTGGTCTTGAAACCTTAGGTTTTTGTCGATTGTTATTCCCAGGTATTTTACATTCTCAGCCTTGGTGAGTGGATTGCAGTTACAACTACCAGTGTGTGGGCTTGTGCAAGAGTGAGCTACAATAGTATTATATAATGTTTGGGAGGATCCATTGTTTTTTATGGAGAATGCTATGTAATTGGTTTTGGTTGTATTAAGGGTCAGCAGATTGTCGCGTAACCAGTTGGATACCGTATTAAAGCCTAGTTGTGCACACTCATAGACATCTTTCCACGAGTTCGCGCTGAACAAGAGAGCAGTGTCATCAGCAAAGCTAATGATTTTGCCATTAGGAATAGTGAGTGTACCCAGATCGTTGATATAAATGAGGAATAGTGAAGGTCCGAGCACACTACCCTGGGGCGTGCCGTAGTTAATTGTTTGCTCCTCACTAATGAATTCATCTATCTTTACTCTCTGGGTACGCTCACTCAGGTAGTCTTTAAAGAGGTCCAGTGGAAGTCCTCTGATTCCCAAACTTTCCATCTTACGTACAAGAATTGGGACAGAAACCGTGTCGAAGGCCTTAGCCAGATCTAGAAATATGGCCATAACTTTATCCCCATTATCCATGTTTGTGACCACATAGTCTGTCAACTCATGGACCGCGTCAGAGGTGGATTTGCCTGAGCGAAACCCAAATTGCGTTGGTGCGATTAGATTGTTTTTTTCCAAATAGCTCACCAGTCTGCTGTTCATTACCCGTTCCAGTATTTTGGAAAAAGCAGTTAGCACAGATATAGGTCTGTAGTTATCAACACGGCTCCTGTCCCCACTCTTGTAGATGGGATGAATTATGGCTTTTTTGAACACGTTAGGAAATTTACCTGTGGAAAGAGCAAGGTTACATATGTACGTTAACGGAGGCACAACCACGGCCATGTGTTTTTTCAAGAGGTCACCGGACACCCCATCCCATCCCGCAGCACAGTTATTGCGGAGTGACATTAATATTCCGGCTACCTCTTCCTCATCTGTTGGGAGCATTACCATGGATTGCGTTCCGTTAGTTTGGTTTCCCTTTGTAGCTCTTGTTTGTGTACCCTTTATGTTTTTTGCTAGTTTTTCACCTATTTTGGCAAAAAAGTCATTGACATGGTTTACAGAGTGTTGTGGTGTACTTGATGAGGCTAATAATTGTGATGATGTGTTGGCTTTCCTTGTCGACCTGCTTGAGATATTATTTATAGCCGACCATAATTGTTTAGTGTTTTTTCCAGCTTTTTTGATCTCATTTTTTTCAAATTCTATTTTTAATTTCCTTAATAATTTATTGCAATAATTTCTGTACCTAGTAAAAGTAATTTTCAAGATCTCATTGTTAGGCGCCTGTTTAAATTTCCTATGCAATGTGTCTCGATGCCGCATACATCGAAGTAAACCAGGAGTAATCCATGGCTTTAATATTTGTTTACGGTTCGGAGTCTTACCAGATTTGGAGTTAGAATCTATCACGTGTTTTATTAATCTAGTTATTGTTTCCCCTGCCACATGAGGATCTTGGGTCTTGTATACTTCACTAAAATCTAGTTGTTTTAGGTCTGCATCAATTTTAACATAATCAAAACGAATACAGTTTTTTGTAATTATTTTAGGCATTCGTTTGGACAAAAACAACATGACTGTCTCATGATCAGTCAAAGCAGAGTGTGCGACTGAGGTAGAAGCAGGTAGTCGGGTTTTCAGTATAACGTGGTCAAGACAAGCCTGTTGTCGCGTAGGTATTGTATGGGCAGGTAAAAGGCCATGGGTAGCCAGTAAGTTTAGGTAGGAATGTTTAGCGGAATCCTTGCAGTGTTCATGTATATTTATATTTATGTCTCCCGTAATAATTATAGTGTTGTATTTGGATAGCCTACTTAGGGTATTATTTAAGGAGTTTAGAAAATTATCTAAGTCTTTGTAACCTGGCGGGCGGTATATCGCTAAGAGAATAGTATTTCTATCGATTTTTATTTGGAGACAGTTAGCATCTAAGAATGATGGCTCCTCTGCCACTAATTGCAGTTTTTTATGTACATACAGGACTACACCTTCATTTTGTGTATGATTATTGTTGGTAAGGTAATAGTTATAGTTCGTCAACTCAGGAATATTATGGGTGTTAGGGAGCCAACACTCGGTTAGTGCGATTATGTCCCAATCAAGTTTTGTCCGAGCAAGTGTAGTCATAAAACCCGCTATGTTTTTGTTTATACTTCTAATGTTCTGTGTAATGATTTTAAGTGTTTGATTAGGTATAAAATTAGGTGGGGTACAGTTTTCCAGGTCACAAGTCGAAGCATCCGACACCGAGACAGCATCTAGGTTGTTTAGGTTGTTTTGTGTGTTATCGAATGTTAGTGCAAATAATTTCCATTTTGACATTTATGTTTTGAGCGCTGCTTAGTGGCGTAACAATAAAGTTTAATACCCCGTCTACATCTATCCCATATCCACGGCAACCCGCAAGGAAATGGGAAATAAAATGGGCAACGCGATTGTGTAAACAGGTCGCTTCCCTTGCCGTTTCTCTCATTTCCCTTAACGTCGCCACAGCAAAAATTTAGGGAAATATTTCCGGCAACGCGAATGGCAATGGCAATGTCCGAACGCAAACGAGGTATAATATACTGGTACAGAGCAGGTGCGATAGAACATATACTAGGCATATTTATACAGTATGTCGGCTGATTAAGTTTGTGAGCGTTATGGATGTGAAGTACATGTAACGTGATTGTATATATGATGTGTACATTGTATTTTGTAAGGTGTATAGTTAATGTTAGTAACAAGCTTGTTTGTTTTGAACAGTGTATGAATAATTGATTAATTTTAGTGTTAGTGTTAATTATTAATGGAATAGTATAACTTTGGACTAGGGTTAACAAAACTGTGATGACAAAGATAGCATGTAGTTGAAGGTACCGTGATGGTCATTTTTTCTTACGGAGTTTCGCAAGGTCTTCTTCGGTTTTGATGAGGCGGCTTGACATTCCGTCTTTTTCACGAATATACACCTTGCCGTTTGCAACCCAACATTGATGGTAACCGAATTCCTTCGTAAGTTCTCGGGCGAGATAATGCAGTCGTCTGGCCATAGCCGTGAGCACTTCATTTACATATAAGGGTTGCCTAGGTCCGTTTTCTACTAGATGGGATGTGTTCAGGCGATTTTCCTTGTTGTGCTTATTAAAGTCCTTGGTCGACTTTAGAAACTGTTCTTTAGTGGTTGCCGACGTGAATTCTACCAAGACTGGACCCACCGCGTCAGACTTGTTCTTGTAACGGAAGATGTTTTTTATATCTGTTGCACTCACGGGTTGACTGATGATCTGTCCCAGTTTTTGCACTGCACCCGTAAGGGAGTCGCGGGTTTCAAGGGATGACGACGGTAGATTTTTAATTTCAAGCGAAGCTGCTTTTTGTTGCTTTTCTAAGAAGTCTACCCTGATTTCAAGCGCTTTTATAACCTTTTGGTTACTGCTACATTCCGCCCGTAAACCGTTAATTTCCACAAGTGCATCATCATATTTTTCTGATAAGAAATCTATTGTCTCTTTGATTTTTTCATTCTGAGTTCTTATTTCAGAGTTTTGCAAGCTGATCGCAGTATTTTGGGACCGTATATCCTCAAGAGCCAATTGTAACGAACTCATTTTCCCAGAAAACATTTCCTTCATATCTTCCATCATTTTCTCCATTCTTATCATGTCATCTACACTGCGTTTCCTTTTCCTTTGGGTTATATTTATACTGGTATCGCTGCTAGTATTAGCAGTCGATGTCAGGTTTGGTTCAGATGCTGAGTGGGGTGAGGCTTGAGGAGGCGTGCGACTAATACCGGACAGCATATTGGGATTCTTAATGCGCAGAAATTACCGCTGTGTTCGTATGTACAAACACGGCTCGGTTCCACAAACGCTACGAATATTTTCGAGTATTACTCGAGTGCGCCCGCTAGTTGTATCCGTGACCTTGCCAAGCGTCGTCGCACCGCGGCACCGCTCGCTCGTACCTACGCGCTACGATGACTCACGGGCTGCTGGTGTTAGTTTAAATATTTTTGCCGTTGAGTTGAAGAAAAACGATGATATCTTCTGTGTGATTTGATGGATTGAAGAACTTTGTTATGCACCACAATACACGTTCAACTGTCTACACATGGATATATTATGACACTTAGATATTGTACTTTTAACACCTGTTATGATTTTTTAAAATTGCTCAACTAAGTAGATACGTGTTGTCGCATTGCGCGCGCGAATCGGACGTTGATAAATAAAAATAACTTTAATTTCGGAAGTCGATATCTTTGGTTTTCTATTTTCGTTTTTTACCACCGATAAACTGTGAATCTCCTCCTTTTTTTGAAGTCGGTTAAAAATATAATATCTAGCTACTAATTATTATCACAAAAAGCAACAATCAATTTAAATGGAATAGCCCTATAATTGTAAAAATACGATAATAAAGGTACATCTTTATAATTGATTGTTTCTACTAGTCTTGTCGAGCAATCATAAACTGACAACATACTACCACAGTCATTATAATAGATGAATTTCTGACCTTTTGTCTTTTTGCTCGGATCCTAAGTCGTACAATTTCGCGCCCTTATGCCCCTAATCGCTGCTGTCGATGCCCTAGTCGTCGGGAATCGCAGGCCGATTCCCGGCCACTGTAGGCGCGGGCTTGCGGACGGTGAGCAATGGGTAGTTCACCGTCCGATAAGGATCAAGCCCGGGTCGACGGCGCGTTGTGTTCCACGCGCGCCTCAAAGAGGTGTCAGCACAACTGAAGGGGTCCGCTAGGGCCGATGCCTGCTGGGGTTGCGGGTTTGTCCGAAAAGGTTACCGTGGCCCCTGGCAACACACAGGCAACTGAAGGAACACGGGTCGGTTTTAGTCAGTAAAAGCCTGACACGCCGTCCCGCTCTGCCCACAGAGCAGCGGGAGAAGTTATTTGATAATTTTCCACGCGAAAAATAAAAAGTAAATTTTCCAAGCTTTTGTCTTTTTGCTCGGCTCTTAAGTCGTAGCGTGGTGTTAAATGGCTTACAGCCTTCCTCAAGAATAGGGCTATCAAATGCAAAATTGTATTTTTTTTTTTTAATCGGACCTATCGGTAGTTCCAGAGATTAGCGCATTCAAACAAACAAACTCTTCAACTTTATTATTAGTACTTATAAAGAATAGATATGTCAGTAAGTCGCTACAACCGTAGTATTTGAGATATAATGACAATTATTATCTGTGCGGAAACGTATACAATAAACATTTTGTAACATCATGGCGGCCGGTCCAATTACTAAATGCACGGCTGACTGCGCGGGCGCAGCAGGGCTGACAGTTATGTGCTTTACTTATGCAAAATTAAAGTAATTGTGACGTATATTCTGTTTAGATAGATAAATACAATACTCTTCTCTTCGTCTTCTTCTTTACACTTTTTATTGTTGCATACACAAGGAAGTTTTTCAACCTTTTCATTTTGTATATTTAACAGTTCAGTTTTGTCATCTAGTCCTTCATCTTCTTACTTTGTCAATGTCGTTCGCTAAAATTATCAATTCGATTCAGCGTGGTAATTGTGTTCACACTTACAGTAGCAATGGCTTTCATTTTGACAGTTCAACAAGATTCAATGCGTTAGTGACTTTGTTGAGCAGACAAAATTTTCGAACATTTGAAGCAATGGATTAGCTTCCTTTTGATATCCTTTAAAATCATTCTGATTGTGATTAATAGTGTAGTACGCAATTAGGGTGCTGGATTCAAACAATTTCAGATGGTCCAATAAAAAACAGGCACAGATGATGTCGTTATACGTTCCAATCTATTATACTCTTACCAAATGGTATTACCGGCTGCTTTCGGTAACCCTGACCGCTAACATGCAGATGACCACGGAACCAGTTACATCATCGTTTTGGTCGATAATTCGAGGTGTGAGATCACCGACAATAATTGCCAACACAGGTATGTGGTGTATCAGTCTATAGATGCTGGTACCTACTGCCTTTATATAATATATAGATATATAAAGATTATACAATAAGATTAACCACATATCACTACATATTATAAAACTAAGCCTCCCCCCTCCGCGTCTCGCGATAAATTAAAAAAATACTGAATGGATTTTCATACGGTTTCCACCAATGGACGGAGTGATTCATGAGAAAGGTTTAGGTGTATAATTAGTTAAGGTTTTGTATAAATTGACAGAAATATGATGATTGTTTTTGAAGATATCGGAAAAAATCATGCTGACCGGAATTTTTACTGGCGTCCGCCGCGTAAACCAGAGTTAAATGAAAACACTGATATTTTATAACTTGGATTAACACATATATAATCCCAGTATTACGTTCCCGTGGGCAATTTTCCGCCATCACGCATCGATATCCGCATCCACGCGGGCGAAGCCGTGGACAAAAGGTAGTATATTATATTTGAGATTGGGTGTTCTTTTTAAACGGACAGACTGGCTATGTCATTAATTTTGTCTAAGAAAAAACGGGTATAGAGTAGATAAATTAAATAGTAGGTAGAGACTATGCAAACTAATTTGATTTATCATTGAATAAGAATAACATCCAAGTTGATATCTATATAGAAATGAAGAGGATAAGAAACCACAGGAAGGAACCAATCAAATCAATCAATGTGCCTAGGCTTTACCCAACTATGTTGGGGTCGACTTCCATCTAACCAGATGCTGCTAAATACCAGTATTTTACATGGAGCGACTGCCTATCTGACCTCCACAATCCAGTTACCGGGTAATACGATACCCCTTGGTAAGACTGGTTGTCAGGCTTTCGCGGTTTTGACGACCCGTTACGACTGTCAAACATCCACGAATGACAGCCAGGACTAAGGTGCTTTCCGAGGCACGGAGGAGTCTCGGTATATAAAGATGATGGTGATCTTCCACAGACCAACCTCGGTAAGCACAGGCCGCAGCTTAACCTGATGGATCGACCCGTATGGCTGTTATTAACTTATTACTTAGCACGAGCTATAGGAACTAATTGTGGACAAGCAAAAACAGAAGATAGAATCTAAGCTGCTAATGAATGATAAAAATAATTGCTTGATAAAGAAAACACATACTGAACCAATAAAAAAAGTAAAAGAAAGTTAACGTTAAGAAAAAATACAAATACCTCCTAACGCTGATCGTCGCGTCGAATTCATAATTGAATGTCCATCACCAACAAACTTTGCAATAAAGAAATGTATGTATGTACTTATAAACAATAACTTTCAAGAACAAAACTCTCTCAAGATAAATCGTAAACATTTCATCAGTGCCTATTTTTCATCATTTTTCATGAAATTAAGATAAGTCAATGGTATCACGAGATTCCTATATCTAATCGTCAATCGGAGAAAATAACTTTATTTTTCTCCGCATGGATTATAAGATTAGGAAAAGTTTTATCTAGGTTTTTTTTTTTAAGTGAAAACTTCTTTAGGGGCGTTAGGCATTTTTGAGATGGGGCTAAACCATTGATTTCGCGACACCGTAATGACACCACCTTTTGACCATTAAAAAGACATCAACGCGTTGATTGCTGCGGTGCCGATTTTTTTTTCAAATTTTCACTTCTGTTGGCACTCCCGATGTGCCAATGTTTTTTTTTTTTTTTAAGAAAAAAATTCCTTTACCATTCGATTCGGCCTTTGCTGTAACTGGAGCATTTGTAAGACATATAAAGTAAGATTGGGATGGAGTAAAATGTCAACACAGCTTTGTAAAGAGCCACTCAATCTATAGCCCCAAATCTTTAGAATTTAGTTGGCCTTGACGGCAAATACTTCGATCGTTTCTCAGTCTGGAACGTACAGAACCCCAAAAAAAACTCCAATGCAATTTTTCTGAAATAAGTATGCAAGCAGCTGTTGTGAAAACGAAGATGTGCTTAGCAATAACTGCACTGCAAATAATTGTAATGAGTAATTTATAACGCTGCCCAAGGTCCTTACTTTACACATTATTTTCGAAATGAATTTGCCAATACATGCTAATGCTAACTATGCTTAGGTCGTCGACCTAAGTCGAAATAACGCAAATAACGCAATTTCACGCTTTAGGAAAGTAACGTGGGTTTTTGTATAAATAAGTGAAACTGTTAAAACTTGTGTTTTAAGATCTCAAAACTATTTTAGCCACCCCCATCCAGTACATTTCTCTTTTATGCAAGTATGTACAATATATGATTAATGTATAGTTTGCAACATCCCAATTGTCAAAAACAAAAAGTGCTCATCCGACACGCGACGGAGTTGGCCTTGGTACAGACCTTCTATGTGTGGAAGCACGGGTCGATGAGCCGACAGTAAATAGGCACATAAACGTAACATAATACATGGTTTTGTACCTACTCGTAATGACTCTGTCGTCGATTGTGAGCCCTTAAAACTTTAATGATCTTAGAATTCACAAAGACAAACGGCATTCCCATAATATTCATGAAGGTTCCTAATTAAATGGTTAAAACAATCTCAATCAAAATGGAAGACTCCACACTTAAGAAGCAATCAAAGAACAAGGAATACTTTGTTCGTCTTACCCATGCCCAGGTTAACAGACATGTCATCCGGCTTCCCCTATGTTGGGACCAACTACAAATTTAACCAGATGTGACTGAACTTTCATATTTTAGCTAATTCTACTTCCGGATGTCCTCCAAACCGCAAAATCATTTCATGGTATCTGACTGATTGTTAGACTTTCAGGTTTCATGATTAATCGCATAAGGCTTCTATTCAATTGAAAATCTCCAATTAATCAACAGTCGTCATTGGTCATCGCAAATTACATACAAATTAAAATGGCTACGGCTTCTTTCTCCCTACATAATTATGGGTTCGACTATAAAAAGCCCGAGGATTCTAAGAAAGACATCACACATCCACTACTCTTCCGTCTGCAATCAGTACTACCAAAAATTACTTCAAGATGAACAAGATCTGCTTCCTCATGGTCTTCGTGGCTTGTCTCTGCCTCTTCGCCGAAGCACAACTGACGTTTACCTCCAGCTGGGGCGGTGGGAAGCGCGGGGGCGTTGCCCCCATGTCGTGCAAGAACGAAGAAGCCATCACTACAATCTTCAAGCTGATCCAGAATGAAGCGGAGCGTTTTATCATCTGCCAGCAAAAGCCTTGAAGACAAAAGACGAACGACATTTTTCTGAAGACGATACGGCGATGTTATAATGGAGAATTTGTTTAAAATATTGTTATTTGTTTATGTTTTCTTGATTCTTCAATAGAGACATTATAAACCGATATGTATTGATTTTCTTTTGAATCGATACTGACAGTTTTATGTAAGTACTCCCCAAACAAAGAGTTTAAGGGGTTTTGAATTCTTAATGTAAAAAAATGAACACTTATTCATAGACTAACCGCAAAATGATCAGCTTAAGGCCAAGTTTACCAAGCTCTGTTGGTTACTTAATTCCCCCTTAAGCATTTTACTCTGTATCACTGCAAAACAATCAAAATACCTTAACCTCAGACCAAATAAAAACCAAGACAGCGCTGCGAACAATACAGTGAAGCATGCTAAAACTACACCTTGCTCTGTGCATACACGCTCATACGCACACATTTACAACCATTGACAATCAAAGTACACCTCATTAAGTTTACGAAACCGCCTTCACGTCACTGTAGACAGCGCTGTGTCTTGGTTTTATTGGGTCTGAGAACTTTAATAACTAAAGAAGCTTGGCAAAATTGACGCTGAACCTTGGAGATCAGTCGATCAGTGCTGTAATTTAGCCACATTCATGAGCCAAATATGGTAAATTCCTTGCCAACGCTCCCGATGCAATCGTTTCGCAGATTATTCCGCGAGCGTGTGTATGTAGGCTTGTCCGTTGCGGGCACCGTTATCACTCGGGCGTCGCTCATACGGAACAGGTAATCGGTACGTGGGAATTACTCCACTTTACTCTTCGAAAGTGATGCCCATTGTTTGACCAATATTTTGTCTAGGTTTTACGGTTTTCGCTTTCGGTTATGTGGCTTTTGTTTGGCTGGTTGTTAGAGATGACCTTTCGTATTTGGAATCCGGATTTTTTCGTGATGTTAAAAACTTTGTATGTGTACCTCAATAATTATTTGCTTTGAGGTGTTAAAATACATTGAGCATTAAGCATTGAGCACTCAACACTACTCAGCAGTCATAGCTAGAAAGCAGAAAGACGATTTTTGAAAAGTAAAATCCTATGGGATATTGAAGAAAGGTCCGTTAGATCTACTTGAGACTCATCATCTTGGATGTAGTGATGAAGTGGAACAGGTCCTCGCCTCACACTACATAAAAAAAGACATACCGCTGTCAACAGTGACGGGAGGCCGGTTTCGTAAACATGTGTGCACGAACTTTACTGGTCGGTGAGGTGTAGTTTGGTCACATGAATTTAGCTATGTGGTTTGGTTGTAAATGTTTGCGTGTGTGTATGCACAGAGCGAGGTAAAGTTTTCGCATACTTCACTATATTGTTCGCAGCGCTGTTTTGGTTTTTTACCAACTAACATGGATAATTTACTTATGTAAAAGAAAGATCCAATCTAGATAATTCCATTCACTACACATAGTTAACATGTTTATAAAGTTTAAAAAAACTAATTATTTCACAAACGTAATTACCTAAAATTACAATTGATTATAAAATTCCACATCATATTACGTAACCTACATAAATAAAACCACTTTCGTTAAGACGACACTCAACACAAAACTCGTTTAAATTTTTTATTATTGCGAGTATGCAAATTCGTTGTTAGTCATTTAAAATCAATAATGACTCGAGATATCGATGTTTTGACGACATCAATGTCATGTCTCGACACTAACACGACAAGTGAATAAACGAAAACGTCATTCAACGTCATCTCATCATTTGACAGTGACATTTGAATGTCATTCTTTTTTCAAATCAAGTTGTCAAGTCTGGTGGTCGTAAGCGCAACTGCTGAACATCGGGCCCCTGAGTCCGATCCCCAAATTTAGCAGTGTTATTGGGTTTTCCCAATAGGAATTCAGTAGCAGCCTAATGGTAAAAGCTGGCTGGGAAAGACTACGGAAGGTAGAGGACAAGATATTGTGATGAATTACAGTATAAGTATCAATGTATAGCATCATTCTCCTTTAGCTCAATATATTTGGGGTCGGTGCAACAAGTCCCTTTCTATCCATAATACTTCTCTATTAGTCATCTCGGTAGTCACTCCCTTTCTAGCCATATCATCTTTCACATAGTCCGTCCATCGTTTCTTTGGTCTTCCCCTACTCTTAAAGCCATCGAAATTCATACTCAAAACGTTTCGTGGCTACACATTGATACAACAATAGGGAACCGAGACTGTGGATAATTAATTCTTCTCGGTGTAGATATAGTTTCATCTTTTTAAGGCTGACTGTACTACTACATAGATAATAGGGATCATCATCACGTGAGGCTCGACAGCGGAGGAAAAATCTCGAAATATCACAAGGGGGAACGCGATTTTTAAACCGAAAAGCGGCGCTCACTTTTTTATTTATAATACATTTTGTTATCTTTTTAATATTTTTTATTATTATTATTATCTCCTCTCAATCAGAGCACCTGCCATCATATCTCTTCATCACCCTTGGTTGACTGGTAGAGAATGCCTAAGGTATTTTAAGTCAGTCTTTGTACCTCATTGTGTACGAGAAGTTTAAATACCTAAATAAAATACATGTGAGTTTGGGTAGCGTAGCGGGGGGGTTGTCTAAAACCTCACCACGTATCACCAGGGGGGACGGGAGGTTAAAAAGTTGCTAAAAAACATACCATTATTATTGGATGACCTCATACAAGTGCGTACATTATAATTTGACCCATGACACGATTGGTAGCACTGAATTTTGCAGTCATGTGATTGGTAGTACTGTTCTGTCAGTCATCATTTTGAACTCTAATAATAATGAAACTAAGACTGCAAAATTCAGTGCTACCAATCGCTTCACGGGTCAAGTTATAGTGAACGCACTTGTAAAGCTAGACTGAGCTTACACAATAGCCAAAGTCTCAGTCACAAGTCGGAGCTCTGACACGCCCATAATCGCGGGACCTGTTTGACAGGATCGCAGAACTCTTTGTGTGTTCGGTTCGCTATAGCCAATGTAGTTAAGTCGATGCAAATATAATTTTATTATGACATGGGTTTTTAGATAATGTGATTTTATGAATTGTATACAATGGTGCCGATTGTCTTGTCACAAATGCCTCTAAACTAGACTAAAAATCACCAAAATTTAATTTATTTCTGTCAAACGACGATTTCCCATTCTGAAATCGACTAAAGTGACACAACTTAACTATATTATGTTTGACAGCACTAAGATGGCACTGAGATATTAATTGAGTGAAAATGGCAATTTTGCTGTTACTTTGACTCCGCTCCTAGACATCGTAACCCCTTGGTTGTCGAAGCAGCCAACTATGTCCCTTCCCAAATTAGTCAGATCCGCCGCCCGAGGCATGTCCTTTCCGACCCTGATGATCCCATCACACTCCTCCAAGAGCAGAATAGGGCCACCAGCACAATACACAAAAACAGATGCCTCCCGCCATTCCGACCTCGCCGCCGAGGTCCTTTGCGACCGCGACCGTGTCCCTCAGTAGATAATACTCCTCCCCGACCCTTGCTCGAAAACGAGGTGCCAGCAAGTTGTTGCCGCTGAGCACGTAGCTTTAAACTACCCCGTATAATAATCATGATTTAAACCAATTTTGATCCAGCCTGTCCCTTCTTGCTGTCCTCCCCTCAGCGACGCCCTAAGCCGAGGTTCGTACCCCACAGGGGGTGCCCTTAGCGAGCGTTCGCCTAGTTTTAATTTAGTTTAGTTTTTTGCCCCTGGCTGGAGGCTTTGAGTGTAGCAGCTTAAGGCACCCACAGGAAAGTCCGGTTAAGCAGCCAAGACCTTAGTGGTCAAAACTGCGAGATGCCCGTTAAAAAAAAAAAAAAAAAAAGGCAATTTTGCTACTCCAATTTTGATGGTTTTCACCTAACATTTTTCTAACTAAATCTGACTATTTCTTGTTGTCATGAACTTTAAATTCACACCAACACCTCGACTTCAGGTGCAAAAGCGGTACCGTATCTTTTTTTTTTTTCTTTTGCTTATATCTCGAAAATGGTGTGTCCTATCGCGAAAATAATGAAAATTTCGACCCTCTCTATGAAACCCATAGAGCCCTAATACTCTACATGTAAGTAATATTTTTTTCCATAAAAAAAGTCAAAAATTCCATAAAAAACACGTCTAGGCTGCCCACCCTGCGCGCCTCCCGGCTCTAAAAATAATTTCACGGGTTAGGGCAAACAAGTACGTGCCTCCTTGCCGGATTACCGCCATGGGATCTTGAGGCAAAGGTCCTCGGGCACATGTGGGAGTTGCGCGAGGAGGCGAAACGCCGGGGCTTAACTCCATTGCCGCGAGAAATCACGGCACAGCGGACAGAGCTCCGGCGGGATCTCATGGCGTCATGGAGAGTGCGATTGTCGCAACCCAGCGCTGGGCACGCCACAATTGCGGCGATAAGACCCCTCTTTGAGGAGTGGCTAGAGAGGCGCTACGGCGTCCTCACCTTCCACCTGACGCAGGTCCTCACCGGACACGGCTGTTTCGGGAGGTTCCTGCACAGGATAAGGCGGGAGGAAACGCCCGGGTGTCATCATTGTGTGGATCGCCCGGAGGACACGGTGGAGCATACGGTGGAGGTCTGCCCAGCTTGGGCGGAGCATCGCCGTGTCCTCGTGGAGGCGATCGGCGGCGGTGATCTCTCGCGTCCTGCCCTGGTTCAGGCCATGGTACGGAGCGAGAGGAAATGGGAGGCCGTCACCTCCTTCTGCGAAGCGGTAATGCTCGCGAAGGAGGAGGCGGAACGCGTGAGGGAGAGGCAAATTTCGCGCCCTCACGCCCCTAACCGCCGCAGGAGGAGACGCCCAGGGCGTCGGGAATCGCAAGCCGATTTCCGGCCACCGTAGGCGCGGGCTTGCGGACTGTGAGCAATGGGTAGCTCACCGTTCGATAAGGACCAGGCCCGGGTCGACGGCGCGTTGTGTTCCACGCGCGCCTCAAAGAGATGTCAGCATAATTGACGGGGTCCGCTAGGGCCGATGCCTGCCGGGGTTGCGAAAAAAACCGAAAGGGAGATCGTGGCCCCCGGCAACAGGGCAACCGAAGGAACACGGGTGGGTTTTAGTCAGTAAGAGTCTGACACGCCCTCCCGCTCCGCCCAGAGCGGGAGAAGTTATTTGATGATTTCCCACCCAAAAAAAAAAAAAAAAAAGGGCAAACAAGTACCACGTGGACTCGCGATTGTCAATTACGATTTTAGTTGTGTCAAAATTATATTTTAATTTTAGAGAATTTTTGTTGCAGAATAGCTTTAAGATTGTCATAGCCAAAAGTATCTAAGGAATTTTAGTGATAATTTAGTTAGTTTAGTTCGGTGTACAGCAGAATCGGCACCACTATTAAGTACCTACCAGAGAGCCTCTTCTGAAGGTCTTGGTAGACAGACCAACTTTTGAAGATAGCTTCCTAATAGCACTGACTAAAAATAGGTGGTAAAATAATTGCCAGCTAGCAATGTTCTATCTGGGTACGCTGGACGTACTATAATACTCCATTTGAAATAAGATTAGACATTTAAATAAAAGGAGTCCATCAGCTGCCGGCGCCAACTCCCGAATTGGCTGCCAGCGCCGGTTGCTGAATTGTCTGCCGGCGCTGAGTTTGGAAAAAAAACGGGGTTGGCAATTTGGCATACTGGAGTAGATAGGCGGGGTAGGCATAATTTAAAAAAAAAACATGTAGTAAAGCAGTTTTTTTTCCATATTCCAGTAATCAAGTACTAAGTACCCGGAACCGAACTAATTAGATTAGGTTAAATACTTTAACTCGCAAAAAAGTTATTTAGGTTAGCTTAGGTTAGAACTGTGACGCACGAGCCGAGCGAGCGAAGCGAGCGGCGGGCGCCGCGGCAGCGGCCGGCGAGTGCCAAAAACGACAAGAATATACACAAAAAAAAAAACTTTAGTTAGGAGTTCTGAATACTGGAAGGGACTCCATAAAGGCCCCGCCGCTGTTGTCCAGTATGGGAGCCGGCGGTGCCAGCCACTGAGTATGTAATGTGGCGGCAGCCGATGTTTTTAATCTCGGCTGCCGGCAGTAATGTCATGCCGGTTCCTAATGACGTTATTTTTAGCCGGTATCGGAGGCACTTCTATACATAAACCTTTTTTACAGTCCGTTCAACCGATTTTGACTTCTTTTGCGTTGGTAGCATGAAAAATGGCAGCTGCGGTAAACAGTTGAATGTGATTATTTAGAAATATTTATTATACCTTGCCTAGCCTGAAATACAGGATGACCTAGTTCAGGCACATAACATAATCGAATTTTTCGTAGATTTAAGCAAATTTGTATTTAGTGTTTTACCTTTTCAGCTGAATAAAGTTTTTTTATTTTATTAGTTGCTATTGTAACCAGTTTTTTTGCTTTTAATGCCATCCTTATTCCTACGATATAGAAGTCAAAATCGGTTAAACGGACTATACAAAAGGTTTGTTTAAATGTGTAATCGTATTTCAAATGGAATTATAGGTACATTTAAGTAGGTATGACCGCGCGAGGCTATTCTACTGGCCAAACGATTGATTGGGGATAATAAAACCAGGTTTATTGTATGTGCCATCAACGTCCAACAACCGAACTTGACACGGTCAAAGTCGTGAACAAAAACAATATGTCATTTGTTCACAAGCGCAGTTATCTCTGTATGAACAATGTTGATTACATTGAAAAAGCTTAATTTATTCTATAAATTGTCGTCACGGACTGCATAATACGTTGACAGCGTGACATATTGTTTAGTATCTGACTTAATTGAGATTCAACTCACTCCCACTAATATCCTGGCAGCAGACGATTATGCAGATCGATAGAGAATAAAATAGTTTATGCTACAATAATCATATAGCCTAGAATGTTCTCACTGCTGGGACACAAGCCTCCTCTCACTGCGGCTTGGTAATGTTACTAGTGTTACTGCATGACTTCAAATTTTTGGTTCTTGGACATGCCGGTTTCCTCACGATGTTTTCCTTCACCATTTTTAGAACAGTGGTGATGAAATAATTTACATCTACTACTCACTACACTACATTATTACTTAGATTTATTTTATATACAGACTTGCACCCCCCATTACCGACAGAAAATCGGCTGTCGCATCGATGACTGCAGTATTAACAATATCAGTTATGCTGACGACATGGTGCTGCTGAGCCCAACGGTCAGGTCGCTCAGGGAGCTACTTACGTGTTGTGAGTCCTATGCTCAGGCACATGGCTTACTGTACAATGTTGCTAAGAGCGAATTCATGGTCTTTAAGGCGGTGGGTGGTAAATGTCCAGATGCAGTGCCTGCAATTAGGCTTAACGGTAATGAACTAAAGCGTGTTTACCAGTTCAAATATCTGGGACATTACGTGACCGACGACCTCAAGGATCATGTAGATATTGAGCGGGAACGTAGGGCGCTGGCAGTTCGATGTAACATGTTGGCACGCAGGTTTGCACGTTGTAGCAAACAAGTTAAAGTAACGGTTTTTAAAGCGTATTGTCAAGTGTTTTACACGTGCAGCCTGTGGACCAACTATACTTTGCGGACTATCAGCGCCCTGCGAGTCCAATATAATAATGGATTCAGGATGTTGATGGGACTGCCCCGTTTCTGTAGTGCTTCTGGCATGTTCGCACACGCACATGTTGATGGCTTCCATGCGATCATTAGACAGAAGTCTGCCTCGCTGCTCTGCAGAGTGCGAGCCAGTTCCAACTCCATCCTGAAAACCATTGCAGGGAGGTACGATTCACCTATATTGTGTGATATTGTGCGAAGGTGTATCTCCAACAATAGGCTTGTAACTATATAAAATACTAACATAGTTTTTTTAAGATATCTTCTTACTAACCCCTATGGATGTACCGCTAGTCCGAAATAAAGATTATTTTATTTTATTTTTATTTATTTATTACGAAGAAGGAGGGTGAAAGTTACAGATCACATTTTTTTTTGTTGGTTATGGCCAAATCCTAGTCTGCATACCAAATTTCAGCTTTCTATACTTCGGAAAGAGCCAAAGAGGTTTTGATGACCGAGTGAGTAAGTGACGAATCGACGTACTTATTTTAGGTATGAATAAAATCCAAAATATAAAAACTAGACAAAAGAAACTTAGTGTGTTTTATAAGTCTGCTTACTACATCTTATCCTGAAAATTTCAGCTCTCTAGCATTATCCAGGCCCATAACTATGAGCGTTTGAAAATACAACGAAACACTTCGAGAAAAGGTAGGTAGGTAGTGCCTCTGCTTTTTGTTTTTAGCTCGTCTTGGCGGGAGCACTACCGTGCCCCCAGATGAAGAACTGTGTAATGAAAACCTTATCCCTACTATGAGACAACACGAGTTCAGAATCATACTAAAATTACCGAATATGTGACTGAACTAACACAAATCAAAATGTAAATACGCATTTGAATACGTAATGAAGCATCACATTAGACGCTTGAAAATGAATCTACCTACTAGATACGAGTTAATTAGAATTTATAAGCAGACATTTCTGTCAAATTAGAAAATGCTAAAGTAGAAATTCCCGTCATATGAAATCAGAATGTAAAAACAAATTGTCAAAACGTAAAAAATAGTCGATCTGCGCATGCAATCTGCATGCGCCGAACGACTATTTTTTTACATTTTGTTACAAGACCTCTATTCATATCTAAGTAGGTAATATAAGAACATTGTTAATTCTAGAAATTACAGATTTTCAAGAGACTGTTTTGTAAATTTATAGCTATTTTTATATTTACTTATCTATAGATTGAATTGTTTATGATCTTTTTGCATGCTCTACCTAAGGTAAGACTTAAGGTTATGCTTCTGCTTTCTTTCTTTTCTATTTTCTGACAAGGAAATTATTAGCCTAAAACCTTTTTTTTTGACGATAAATTAAACGTCAAATAGATAACATAATGGCCGTTACGGCCAAAAAACTGCTCTGAAAACCATAAAGTATTATTTATAAAAATAAATCAATTACCTTTTTACTAACTTTATGGCATTTCGATAGCGGTTTTGTAAAAAAAAGTTTATTTAAAAATTAATAAAACGCAACCTGTGGTGGGTAGCCTAATCTCGTAATTTGAAACATCCATTGCAACATCTTTAATACAATTTTAATAGCATCTCATCAAAAATTTACGAGAGTACGCGTTGACTCGAACATAAATCGTGAATTTCCCGGCGCGGGCGCATACTGTCGTAGCTAAATACTTCCACTGCACTTTCGTGTGCGAATCTTCTAATTGCTCGGTAGAAAGTCATCGCGGCAGTTTTTTTTATCAAACTATTCAGTGCCTCCGAGCTCCCGCTGTATGATTTTTGTGCGTTACTTTACTTTATTATTATTACGTTTAGATTCCTCTCTAACAAGATGAAAGTCTGATCACACTTTTAATGAATTCCGTTTGCATTCCCGCGACGACTGCAAGCGGTCTCGGAAAAAGAATCACGTTTTAGAACTCACGAAAGTCGATAATTAGTTAAATTCGCTAATTAGTTAGGTCCTTAATTAAGATTAGTTTGTCAAATTAATTTTAAATAAATGTAACTGGGTAATTTAAATTAATTTTGGATTCAAACGTTCAGCTGCATAGGTTATTTGATGCAATCCTGAAGTTCGGAAAATGATATTCAAGTGCCTTACTTACTACTTACTCCCTTAGCTAACAGAATCCACACAAGGGCATATTATGACATCTAGAATTCCATCAGAACGGTATCCACCTTTACCGCGAAATTTAGGATCAGTGTAGGTCGCATAGTAGGTCATTTCGACCTTGACCTCCTTCATACGGACACTACTAATGGGAGTAACTGGTAGTAGTGCCTACCTAAATGAAATGAAATGAAATTGTTTATTCTGTAAATAGGATATCGGAATCACTTTTACACGTCATATTAAAAAAATAAAAATAAGCTAGTTGAGTTCGGCGTTTCCTATCTGACTACTCTGAGAAGAAAGGCCGAAACAAACTCAGAGGTCACAGTCTCTTTTAAAGTCCAGACATAATCTTGGTCAGGCCATATGAGGACCATGTAGATTAGTGTCTGAAATGGTCTTTTGAGGAAAGAACCACACAGATTTGAGTGGACCTGTCCAGTCAGTGCAAGCATTTGTCAGTAATCGTGGAGCTCAACTCAGAACTTAAGGAGCTCAACTCGACAAACAATACCAAAGAAAGGACATTTGGGTAGGCCGCATAAACTACTCAAACTGCCAGACCATAATTAAAACTAACTGAAAAATGAAAATAATAATGATATCCACATAGTCCTCACATTCACAATAATTAATTAAAATAATATAATACTTTACAAAGTAGTCATGTCATTTTGAATATAATTTTCAACAATGTCAATGTGTATATAAAACTGGTATATTTTGATGAGTTTACAAAATAATTAAAATGTTAAGTTTTATCACAAGGCTTAGCAGAGCGAGCAGTTCAATCCCATGCTTTTTTTATCTTCTAAATAATCTGAAATTTTATAATACCCTTTTTTACAAAGTTTGGTTTTAATACAGATTTTAAATCTATTAATGGGTAAGTTTCGAATGTCAATGGGAAGTTTGTTGATTATTTACACCTTTTGCTGTAGTTTACTTTCACAAAGTAAACTACAGCAAAAGGTGTAAATAATCAGCATTTGACCTCCAGAGCAGCTCAAGAATCCCCATTTCTAGCTGATTGAAGACTGGAACTTTTAACAACTTAACTGTTCGTAGTTAAAGCCAAAAGGCTGAGAGATTCCACAAACAGCTATGACCAGTGAGATTGCCGATAGACAGGTAGGTATCTACAGTGAAATCAATTGTGAGGATATTATTTTGCAGTCCTCATCAGGAATCAATTCAAGCTAAGATGAAGTTCTTGGAAGCAATATGCAAGAACTACAACTACAGCACTGACTGCAGTATGTAGAAAGGTAAGGAGATTATTCAAAAGATTAAAATTCTGAATGAATTTCTCCGAATAGATGCATCACTGAGTACCTAGTTGAAATTTTATCTTTCCGCTGACGTTGTAAGTGGCAGAGCTGTCTGTATGGCTGATTATACGAGGTCCCTGCATTCAAAAAAATAAAATACCTAGCTAAACCAGACAAGCATCAGGGTCGACCCTGATCAATTACTATTCGTCAGACTTTTGGGACATGTTCGTGTTTTTCAGTAAGTATATGAGAATTTAATCGGTTGTAGGACACTGAACGAGACACAATATAAGTTTTATTGTTATTTCGTGTGAGGGCGTTTAGTGTCCCGCAGTGTTAATAGCGTTCAATTGTTGATGCAATCAATGGTGTCTATAATATTTTACTACTCATGCATTCCCAAACATTTTATAGACACGAGAAATTATGGAATCAATCGCTTAATTTGCTTGCTTTTTAAACTAGATCCATATAAATTGAAACTGCACTGAAAGCATACCACGTTAACAATGTCTAAAACTCCGTGCCTACAGTTGTATGTTCGTACTTAAAAGATAAAAACCCGCAGAAATGCACTATCGCTAACATTGCACTCAAATACCAAAACGTTATGATAGATTCGGTGATTAGAACAGCTGGCAGGCAATGCGACAAAAAAATATTGATAAGGACTAAAATGCATTTCGCCAAATTATTCATGCAACACCGTTGCGCAAAACTCCAAATTTGGAGTACATAAGTAATTGGGAGTTGGGCCCAAAAAATCATAATCCAAGTCAAGCGGATTAATGCAAAAACAGAAAATCTCCATCCGTAAACTCACCTCACTCCACTGTATCCAAAACGCATACGTATAAACGTTCCGACTGATTTCGATAGAAAACAATCGAGAAGCAGCTGCCCTCATGCGCGACCGGTCGCGGGCACGGTGGCGCACCGACTGACCAGCCGACCAGCCTACTGCAGACTTGAGACTACTGGCCAGTCAGACGATGGACATTAGAGACCAGTCTACCACGTAAAACAAAATGTTCACTACGCCCAGTTTTGTTTATCGGCGCGGCGCAAGAGCACTGCGTTACCGTGGTTTTCGCCCCACTTCACGAGATGATTTCGCTTACTTAACCTGTTGTAAGTTAGGCCGAGATAGGTTAGTAAACGAATCAAGTGTAGTTAACTCATCCGGTTGTCTTCAAGGCCACCTGTTCAGAGTGATGTGAGGGTCTACTCTCATTTGTTACCGAACCCAAATAAACACCTGTTACCTGAAGACACGTCTGTTCCCAAATTCCATCTATGACGAGAACGAATTCTCTAATTCATTTCAATTTAAAGACGTTGGTGATCTTCTGCATTTAAAAACCAGTGGCAGATCCAGGATTGTCGTTTGGGAGGGGCTCGACCCCGCTGAGGGTAGGTTTTAGCAATGTAAACACTAAAAAAGGACACAACATTTTACAAGCCTCGGATTACTTTTCGCAAATTCCTCAATGACTTCGTTAGGTTGTAAACTACCCCTGCCGGGGTCGCAGGAAAGTCCGAAAGGTATACCGTGGCCCCTGGCAATATACAGGCAACTGAAGGGACACGGGTGGGTTTTAGTCAGTAAGAGTCTGACACGTCCTCCGCCCAGACCGGGAGAAGTTACTTAATAATTTCCCAAGAAAAAAGAAAAGGTTGTTGACTACCAGAGATATCTCGGTGAATATGCAAATGCATACCGGGCAGCGTGAGTGGCAGAATGAGTGGCGCGCGGATTCAAAATTCGTCACGTAAACAAAACGTCATAAAGAAAAAACTTGAAAACATTATTTCTCAACTAGTTGTTATTTGGTAGATTCCACCAGTTACCTACGTTGCTGCAAATCCACAGTAGTTCTAGAGCCTTTCTTCTTATTTTTGTATCGACATTATTAACGACAAGCGCTACTGCTAAGTATGAGGTCCTGGGTTCGATTCCCGGGTCGAGCAAAATGTTATTGGGTTTTTCTATCTGAAATTTCTCAGTAGCAGCTCGGAATCTGGATTTGTGCCCGGTTGATGGCAATAGGCTCGCCCCCTATTACATGGGACTTAAACATAACTGGCGAAATGTGGGTGTGCCTGCTACAGGGACACCTCTGCCCAACCCTTCGAGGAAACAAGGCGTGATGTTGTTATTATTAACGACATTACTTCGGTAATACGCGCAGTACGTAGACGTTGCTGTTTCAGATTACAGGACATTTGAGACATGGTCTGACTGGCTGGAGCACCGCTCTTACCAGTGTTGCCACCTTACTTTTTGAAGAGGGGCTACTTACGAAGCTGAAGAGTTAGAAGGGCTTTTTTAGTTATTTTAATATAATTTCAATATTAGATTACATGATTAAAAATCAAAAATCATCCTCAGAGGAATCTGTTTCTTCAGTACTCGTCTCTTACTATGGAAGTTGAAGGTAGCGGTTGATCGCGGATGTTAGAAAATTTGAAGGAGTTTCTAGAGTATTGCTTCCACTCATTTTTATTACCTCATGAGGTAATTGGTGTGAGCATCAGGTTTGATTTAAACGTTTTAATCCCCTTATAATCGAAGTCATTGTTTTTAGTTGCATTTTGCAGCGATTTTTTGTTTTTATCAAGTCCATGGAACTGAAGACACGTTCCACATCAGCATTTGAATGAGGTTAAGATAAAATGGTCCTGATACGGATTATATCCTGCTGGGTCACTGTATTTTAAGATAGTTGTGAATTTTTCTTAACAATTTATCAATTAGGGCTAGATTGCCCTTTCCGGGTTATAGGAATAAAAACATGTTCAACCAGTGTAAAAAGAGCTAGATCTAGCCCGATAAGGGCTAAGATTAAACACTGGCTCTTACGACCATTTTTATGAGAAAAAAGGCTCGCGTTTTTGGCACATCATTTTAAGCTAATGTCATCATTACTATCCAATTTCTTCACTAGTAGATAACGCAAGGCCTAAAAAAATTTATTTGCCACAACATTGAACATGACGATTTCTTGTAATTTCAATTAATGAGTTAATGGAAACTAACGAAATTGATGAATAGTCGATCATCCGCGTCGTTGCAAATTAAAAAGAAAAAAAACATGGGAAACTACTAACAATAAAATAATGTTAAATTGTAGGTACATAGGTACTATGGCACCGAGAAAATTAACTACCTATATACATAAATGTAAGATCAGACATCGAAAGAAGAAAGTTATGTACCTAAGACAGCGCGGCGTTACCAGTTTTTTTTTTTTTGTCAAGTCGGAATTCTGAAACTTTTTGAGTAAAAAACGGGATTCTTTCGTCGAAAGAGGGACATAGTAAAAAAAACGTATATAATCAAGTTTTTAAATATTTATATTTTTATTTGAGTTTTGAGTTACGTTTACGTGACAACAGATTGCAAAAATAGCCATAGAAAATGTATTTTAACAAAAATAAGTATGATTTTAAATCAGATTTACCCGTCTTCTTAGTCTTCGGAATAAAAAAAAATAAAAAGCAAAAATAGGGAGAATAAATGCGGGACTGAGCCTGTCCCGCGCGGAAGTTTAATGTAAAAAATCGAGACATCTGGCAACGCTGACCTAAGCCGATGACAAGGAAACTGTTTCCCTAATTCCATGTAAGCTAACTTTTACCTATGCATACAAACGTCCATAGAAATAAAATCGGACTCACTAGCGCCATCTATCGTATCCGACTACTAACTCATTCCTGTAGTTTTCTATGACTGAAACCAACAAAAGTAACTATAAAATATAATATTTTATTTAAAATTCAATACATATTTTACATAACATGAGCATGCCCTCTCCTAACAATCAAAATGCTAATTTGAATTCAACTCCGCCGGCATTACACATCCTTTAAGTGCCGCCAATATATTGTTAGCAGTGAGTTCACTCATTACGTCCCTCGCTTCTATAGCTGCACTGCCTATGTGAGGCAAAACCACGCAATTAGAAAGCTTCAGCAATGGGTTGTCTAAAGGCAATGGTTCGGGAGTAGTGACATCTAGACCTGCCGCTCTAATAGTGTTATTTTTCAAGGCTTCAATCAACGCATCCTGGTCGACCGTACCTCCGCGGCTAGTATTCACAAATATTGCTGTCTTCTTCATTTTATTAAAAGCTTCTTTGTTGAACAACTCTTTAGTTTCAGGTACTAATGCAGCACAGCATATGATGAAATCGCTTTGAGCTAGTATTTCATCGAAGCTGACTTTGATGGCACCTGTTTCTTTGGCCTCAGGTCTTTCACTGCGGTTGTAGTAGAGTATCTTGTTAGTATTGAAAGCCTTGACGCGTCGTGCGACTGCTTGCCCTATTCGGCCGAAGCCCACGACGCCGACGGTGGAGCCTGCGAGCCCAGGGCCCGTCATCCAGGTTGGGGCCCAGGACTTCCAGCCGCCAGAGCGCGCTTCATGCTGGGCCTCGGGCAGACGACGGGATGTTGACAGAAGAAGGGCGACCTAGATATGTGGGAAAAGAAATTGGGTTTAATTATAAGAAAGGCAGAAGTAGCACAAATTTTTATTTATTTTTGTTTTATTTATTGAGAATCTCACACAACATTAATCAAAACTCAAACCATTTATTTTAATTTACACATTTACAGGTACTTTTCCCTTGTCAAAGGGTTTGTCAAGCGAGTTACATTTTTAAAGTGCATATCAAAAGGGAAGAAAGAGAGTAAAATGTTTATTTGGCAATGTTTGTTTAATTACTGTACTATTAGAAGCCATACCTAAAAAGTACTTAAGAAACACTCACAGTTAGCTCAGCTGTAGCATCAGTGAGTACATCAGGAGTGTATCCAATCTTGATGCCTCTCTTCTTGCACTCATGCACATCAATATGGTCATGACCCACAGAAATGGTGCCCACTACCTTCAAGCCTGGCCCAGCTGCATCCAGCAACTCCTTATCAATCTTATCAGTTAGAGAACAATAGATGGCATTTGTACCAGCAACTTGTTTTAGAAGCTCATCCCTTGGCATTACTGTAGGGTGAGTGGATATTTTTACATCACATCTGTAAATTGAAAAAAAAAGCATTTTAGAATTTTAAACTTATTATTGTTGGGTTATTTATGTTAAGGATAATATGATCAAAATAAAACACAAAACATTGGTTGAAATGAGCATAAGGCGTAAACTTGAAAAAATATTAAATTTAGTAGGTAGGTGGATAGGTAGGGTAGGTAGGGTAGGTAGGTAGTTAGGGTAGGGTAGGGTAGGTAGGTAAGTAGGGTAAGTAGGTAAGGTAGGTAAGTAGGGTAAGTAGGTAGGTAGGGTAGATAAGTAGGTAGGTAGGGTAGATAAGTAGGTAGGTACATAGGTAGGTGCACCATAGACAAGTATTTAGTGCTACCTGTGCGAACCCAGGGCGGGCAGCTAATCCTACATAAAATGTTATTTTGTCTATAATAACTAGAATTCAATCTTAAGGTAAACTGCTTAACTTTCTATAATACATATTCTTCATAGTTAAAGCAAAGGCACGTAAAATTTTATCGGAGAGGCAACCCGATGGCGAGTGGTAATCTGGGTATTGAACTGATACCGAACCCCCGTACCATCTAAATGGACCCCAAATGGAAGGGGGGGGGGGTGATATGGGAAATAGGGCAAAACATTTTTTTTTTATTGGGCATTCAAAATTTAAACTCTATTATGTGCAAGGAATTTGTGTGTATCAATGTCATCTGGTTGCCACCCCCAACATCATTATAATTGAAATAATATATATCATTCTTGAAACTCCTTACAGATGATTTCTCACCGAAATTTTGAAAATGAGGGTCAATTTGATCGAAACCAGTGGGCATTAATACACATCAACTCCTTGCACATAAAAGAGCTTAAATTTTGAATATCATGTCAAAAAAAAAAAATGTTAGGTCCGCATCCCCCATATCTCAGGCCCCGTCCATTTGGGGCCATTCAGATGGTACAGGGGGGTTCAGTATTACTTCAAGACCCAGATTACCAATCGCCATCCGGTTGCCTGTTCGGCAAAATTTTATATGCTATGAAATTATTATTTGTAGATAAATACAACAAATGGATCAAAGGAAAATTTTATATTATTCAGATAATACCAATGAACACTAAAAAGAAAACATTTGATAAGAACTCCAACCTAAACAAAATAGTAGTTATTTTGTGAATTAAATTTTATAAAATACTAACGACCCACCATTGCTTCGCATGGTTTTAACTTGACAAACCATCAAGATTTCTTAATTACATATAACTTTAATAGTACCTAACATATTATTTAATAGTAATGTATTATTTATTATACACATAAAACTTCCTGGGTGGACTTTCTGGGTCTTCGTCCTGGGTTCGATTCCCGGGTCGAGCAAAATGTTATTGGGTTTTTCTATCTGAAATTTCTCAGTAGCAGCTCGGAGTCTGGATTTGTGCCCGGTTGATGGCCCCTATTACATGGGACTTAAACATAACTGGCGAAATGTGGGTGTGCCTGCTACAGGGACACCTCTGCCCAACCCTTCGGGGAAACAAGGCATGATGTTATGTTATGTTATAAAACTTCCAGAAAAAATTCTCTAAACAATGGTGAAAACCTCATCAAAATCTGTTGAGTGGTTTAGAAGAACAATATGGTCACACAGACAAACACGAAAAGCAATTTATAATATGTATAGATAAATGTACAGGGGTGTGTTTTAGGCTAATAACAATTGAAACAATTTTACCATTTAATTTTACAATTCCTCATAAAAATATCTACTATATGGCCCAGCTTAAATGATAATAGATGAAGCTATGTTGATAACATCTTTGTTCTTAAAATATAGGGCACAAGGTCACAAATAAATAAGTTTTGCCGATTCATTCTTTCCCAAGAGACAAAAATTTGCTACTTAATTTGGTTGGAGTATCGTTCTAGTAGGTACGGAAGGTAGGTAGGGTGAGTAGGTAATTCGGTGCTTGGGGGAGGCCTATGTCCAGCAGTGCACGTCTTTCGGCTGAAATGATGATGATCATTCTAGTGTTTTCCGATGGGCAAATTGTATATTTTAATAAAATAAGCTTATCGTCACTTACTCTTTTTTCAGCAGATCTACACCACCTTGTGGCATATCACTTCGAGTCACAAACACCTGGTATCTTCCGGAGCTCATCTTCCTCACACTTTCAAGAACGCCGCGGACTAAAGACGGCACAAACAACGCTACTCTTTTATAAATCATCAATCAATAGGTTGTTTTCCAGCCGGTCGCTGGGCTTCCTTGTTCGCGGGCGAGACAAGGCCGTTTATTTACTCGGTAGATAGCTAGGCGGAGACGCTGCACTTTTTTTCGAACTTTCGCCCTTGAAAAGCGAAGGTTTCGCAAAGTAGATTGTAATGTGAACTGCAACCACCGTAGCAAGTATAACCTTGCCTCTAGTTGAACTAATAAAAGATGAGACGCTCATATTATCAAGTTACTGTTGTTACGTAAAATTGCTATTGAACTTCCTACTCCCTACCTAGATACCAGTACGTTTTTTTTCTAAATACGTGATAAAGTGATAAATAACAGCATGGCCGGTCGGTGACAGTCGTGCGTGACAGAAAATATGAACACGTGATCAACGTGTTGTGCCCTACTGACTGACGTTAAATATCGATATCGAAATTCATTGAATTTACTTAGGTATTTGATGATTGAATGAATGAAGTGAAAACTTCTTAGCCCACGTTCGCACGGACGTAAAAATATCGCGGCGGGATTTTATCGTGCACTGGATTTTCAACTCTCGGTGTTTAGCCGAGCGTTGAGAAACCTTCGCGCTGGGATGCACTCTCGTCCCAGCGCGTTGAAAAATCACACTTTTAGATTTTCAACTCTCGGCGCTAAGCAGAGCATTACAAATCCAGTGCATAAAAGAAATCGCCGTGATTTTATTACATCCGAGCGAACAACAGCTTTGCGCCCTTTCCAAACAGTGAAACACGAAACACGCTCGGGTTGGTCACGCTGAATAAGGGGTATACTCGGCTCCAGTCGTAAGTTTTCACTTCTATTGTGTCTATGCACATGTCTTTTATTTTCGTAATAAAGCCATTCGAAATTTTTACAATGTAGCAGAATTAATCGCAATCACCACTTTAATTAAAAACACAGTGGACTAACTAATACTCCGAACCCGTAATAAAATTTTATGATAATCCTGTTTTTCTCTATACAGGGTATAAGGGACAGCCCTCCGCAGACTGATAGGGTGAAGTCAGTATATCATACTAAGATGACCGGTACATGAAATTATTTCAGGAATGTTATGGGAATCCAATTAACCTGATTTGTTTTATTACCTTACACGCAATGTATCGCTACCGGCAAACCGCACGTAGGTAGGTAACGAACGGCAGCGCAGCGAGAAATTGAACAGCTGATTTCACGCGTCGTTTGTTCAACATCTATTGCTGTTTTTTCTGTTTTACCTGTTCTATTAACATTAATGGAGTACTGCGTACAGAGAATGTAATTTTACATTGAAAGAAAGAAATAGTTAATGAAAAAACGCAAGGACATTGGCCGATTTTGGACCAGACATGGGAGTACTTTCAAATGGTTCCTTGAATCAATCTATACAAAAAAAATATGTAAATATTTTTTTGTTTTTCTGGTAGTTTTATTTATTAATTATATTTTATTATTGGAAATCTATAAGATAGCGTTATTGACTTTGAACTCGTTGGTTTTATCTTGACAAATGCTATAGCCTCAGATAGCGTCCAGGGTCTGATGATGGAGCTGGAAGGTGGTCACGGGCACTCCTCAAGTAAACCAGATAGCCCCATCGTATGTGGTTTCATTGGATACGTATTGACAAGTGCTATTTCACTAGATGGTGTCCAGGTTCTGATGATGGAGCCGGAAGGTGGCCATAGGAACTCCTTAACCAAACAAGATCGCACCATCGTTTTTGGAGTTGTTAGCTTTGTCTTGAGAAGTAATAAAGCCAAAGGTTGTATTCAGGGTCTGATGATGAAGCCGGAAGATGGTCACGGGCACTCTTCAACTAAACAAGACAGCCCTGTTGTGTCTCGGCTAATTAGATTTATCTTGGCAGTTGTACCCACGTAATGTGTCTAATTTGGTTTTTAGGGTAGGCTAGGCACCAAGACGTTGTTAGGCGCCTTGTTTGTTCTGTTTCTCGAAACAATTATTATCGATGACGATGACGATTAAACGTTTAAGGATTATAAATAAGTCATAAGATGTATTAATAATGGGTCCTACATGTGCCCGATGTAGCCTCTTAGCGTCTGAATAGTGGTTGCGACTCGGTAATCTCTCTTTATGGAAACCGAAGGTTCTGTCTTTGAGATTATAGACGAAGTTATAATGACGAACAACTACCAAAAATTTATTTTGAATGATGGCACGGTTGACATCTAGCAGACATGCCACCTTCCGGGGGAATAAATCAGACACATTATTTCTGGATGTTCTCGTCTAGCTAACGGCGACTTATTGCATTGGTTCAACCTTGTAGAGTACCACCAGTAACTTGTTATGAAATACAGTTTTGTGGAATCGGAAGTACCTTAATATAGGTATTTGCCCAAACCAGTTCTTGAAAATGGCAATATCACGTTGTATTAGGAACGGTCTAACATTCATCACTAACCTATTTTCATTCGACGTTCGAGACTTGTTCGCAATATGTTAAGAAACATGGCGAGTCTTTCTTTCGATGCCTTAATGCAGTGAAAAGGTCATCTGTGGTGTTGTCGTTACAGTGTACGACAACACCTCGCCTCGCCTCGCCTCGCCTCACCTCGTGTGTGTGTGTGTGTGTGTGTCGTGTGTGTGTGTCGTGTGTGTGTGGTGTTGTGGTGTGTGTGGTGTGTGTGTGTTACCTGAGGAGGCTATTGTTAGGCAGCTGAATCAAGGGCTTGATCCAGCAAGCAAGTTAAAAAACTCAACAAAAAATAGTTTTTCTCAAAACTCCTCAGATAGATTTTAAAGAGCTTTGGTTTACAGACTAGTATAAACCCAAGGAACATAATGCACTGTGTCCGTTCTGGGCACCACTTGGTCCAACTCCCATAAATGAATGGTCAATGTCAATTTCTAATTATCGACAGATTTACAATCAATAACGTTCCTATTCATTGTGTTTGACGAACTGTCAAAGTTGTCGAACAAGCCGAGCGAACGTCAGTACAAGTTGACATTTTTAGAAACGTTTAGAAATCATATCATTATAATACAAAGTATTCTTTGATCACATATTCACATCTAACCTTTTGCAGAAGGCTCTGTTCGTTTACTGTGCATTATCAGTTCTAGGATATTTTAAAGCTCAACCGTAAACCTATTTCTATACGTTATTATGATGTGAGTGAGAACCACGTCACATGATCGCCACAAAAATATTAATATACATGATGATCATAGTTCAATCACAGGCAGATGTTTTGGGAGGGTAAAGAGCAAGTCAATACAAGAGCTCAGAATCAAAAGGGTTAATTGCACCCCCTTGAAAGCAAGATTTTTGTGCGTATACCACCTTTACCCGACTTTAAATGAACTAACAATAAGCACTTAATCAATAAAACTCAAATAATAATATAAATAAAAGCATTTTAATCATTTCTCACCTAATAATTAAATAATTATAACAAACTAATCATTATGTTCATGTTGAGCCTCTGACTCTCTCCAATTATTTTGGATCATTTCCACAATCATTGTCCAACATTTGGACTGCATGAAATAATAAATTGAACAGACGATAATAAACAACCATGATAAGACTAGAAAATAATCAGTTTCAGTTTCAACAACACTTGAGATTGGGCCTTGGAAGTCCTTAGATGTAACTAAGAGACTTAATGCATGCTTTCCTGTTACAGCATGAAGGAATTTACTGAAAGACTGGATGTTATAATCTGTGCCATTGAATTTTCCATAGGGTCTGCCATTGTGAAACACTTTCAGAGTTGGCACTCCCACTATCCCATAAACAGTATTTGTTCCACCATATTTCAAAGCATCTAAAGCTACCATCTTCACGTTAGGATATGCTCTTGCCAGTGCATTAAAATGTGGTGCTGCCTTAGCACTGAAAGGGCATGCTCTGGCATAGAAGAAGACCAGCAGGCAATCAGCTTCCATTTCCCTGCTTGTAATTTCTGGATTGACATGTAACAATTTGATTAACTGTGAGGCATTGACTATTTCCACTGTTGGTTCCACTTCCTCATTTGGGTCATAGATTATTTCTTTGCACTTTATTATTTTTCGTGTTTCATTTGCCGAGTTTGTTTTGTTCTCTGCGGTAACATTGGCCAAAGTGACAGTATTGTACAGATTGGTGAGAGTTTTATTGACATCGGACACAACATTGGAGAGGAGTGATTCTGATTCGTCTACATTGGGAACATCATTGAGGTCAGTGTTTTCTTTAATCTCTGTATCTGCTTCTTCCTGAATATCAAATTGTGTGGTAACTGTAGCTAGCCCTGAAAACATTATAAATTAACAAGTGAATTATTTGTTTTAAACGAGTTTTTCTTATAAGAGAGCTGGTTATCTTAGTTTGGGTATTGCTATAGTATTTTTTTGATAAGGACAAATTACTTAATTGTATTATTCTCTTATTGTTACTAATAACACTCCAACAAAGAATTTAAAATACATTTGCACAATATTTAAATATTCATAAGGTATTATTTCTTGCCGACAATTTTAAATTATTTATTAGTTTTGAGTTCAATGTTCTTATAATATATTTCCATCTTTTTGGATGTGAAATATTAGACTAAAAGTCATAATAAAATATATTTTCTATAGATCTGAGTAGAATAATAACGTTTACTCCTGCATAATATTGTAATAAGAGCGGTCTCTTAGTACAATATTATACAGGAGTAAACATTATTATTCTACTAACAATCAGAATCATTTTAACAAGCAGATAGGAATGTCTCCTTTTACTGAGTCCCTGTCTTCGTTCTTTCGTTACCAGGCTGTTCAACCCAAACCAATGCAGGAAGAAAAGAAAGAACATCGTTTACCTATTAACCAGGCTGCTGCCCATTGGAAATAGAAGAATAAATACGTAACAAAACTTACCAACGGCAATGAGTATCACAAAACTAAAATGTCTACTCATTCGTAGATACATGACGGAAGCAGTCGACCGCTTTCGGCGACAGAATAATTCGGAAAACAACGAAAATTTAAATACAATTTAAAATTTTAATGTCTTTTGGTGTATGTTGACGATTTTTGTATTTACCCATTTTGACGTAAGGTATGTCAGAAACAACTGTGAGAGCGAAGTAGCATTATATTGATATCACTAAATAAACAGAGATAGCAATAATACAATGCTTATTATTCATTCCGTCGGGGATGAAAAGCAGCATCAGCTGCAACTGCACAGACTAAAGTTCAGTGTTGCCAATTCCAAAAGTTCAAATTATCAAGATCCCACGTCGAAATAGGCATAAAAAAATGCCACTTGCTCACTTCAGGTGGCACTGGTCTCCAGCGTCTGATAATTTGACTGCTAACCATACATTTTTTGTAAACCAGCTACTTCTTTTACGCATAATTAATTATTGAACCCAGTTGCGCAGATGTTTATGGCAAAATTACGGGCACCTATTTATTTTCCAAAGATGATAAAAGAAAAAACTGTGGGAGAAAGGTCTGCGAAAAAAAATGGAATCCGATATTTCGTCGAGACGGATGTGCAGCCTTTTATGGGAGAAAGTGGTTTATAGGTGATGCTCCCAAGAGAACTAAGTCATTCATTACATACAGGCACTTGTGATGTGATATTATGTAAATTATAGTAAAATATGAGTGTGTTTATATTATCATATTAGATCTGTGCTAGAAGTGCTATCTCTCAGGTTTTTCAGTCAAGAGGATCATGCCCGAGTTGGTTTTCAAAAAACTAAGGAAGGAAAAAGAGAGACACTTGTTGATGTTGACTGATGTTGACATATTTTTGTTCTTTTTTCTGCGTTTGATTTTGTCTGACAAATACGTTTTGTTAATGGAACTTGTTTTTCAGCAAATCGCAAAATTATCTTACATTAGACATACATTATCGTACATCGTACCATTGGCCAAATTATCGTACGCCCCCATAATGATCGTACGGGTTGGCAGCACTGCTAAAATTACACAGCTAAAGTTACCTGTAAAAAAACAACAATGGTGAAAACGATAAAAACAAACTGCGTCGGTCAACTAGAGCCGAGAGCGACTCATTTACTCTACCAATTGAGATTAAGTTAGCCAGTACCCAAATTGCGTAATTCACGATCAATCACAATTTTATTAGATTTGAAACAGATTGCTAATTGTGAAGATATACAACCTTTATATATTATCGATGGTTTGTTGCTTAGCAATGTTTGTTATATTTGTCTTGTCACTTATTATATAAAAAATAAACATGCTTTCTACATAATAAAACAAAGTTTTATTAAAACGTTTATTTCTGCATCTACGGCAACTAAACAATAATAAACTTTAAGAACACAATAAAAGTTTAACATGGTAGCAGAGCGAAAAATGTAAGATTAGAAGAAAAACGAAAAGGTAAAAATTCAAAATGTCTATTGTAAAAATTCAACCTTTAGGAAAAGAAAACTATGATACATGGTGTATACATGCAAAAGCATATTTAATAAAAAATAAACTATGGGCATGTGTAAAAGAATACCCAAAGGTAGATGCGTCAAAAAATGATCTTGACGATGACGAAATGGCAAAGTCAGAGCTAATGTTGTTAATAGCGCCTTCAGAAGTAAAACAGATTAAAAACTGTAAATTTGCCAGAGATGTGTGGACGACTCTTGAATCCATCTATGCTAGTAAGGGTCCAGCCAGAAAGGCTACCCTACTAAAACAACTAATATTAGCTAAACTAGAAGAAGGTTCAGATACACGCGAGCATTTAAAGAAATTCATGGATACTATAGATAAATTAAAAGATATGGATATTGATATTGTTGTACCATGAAGGTTGTAATGCACTATGTTCTAGAAGCAGTCTTTTTTAGTTGTTGCCTAGCAACTGTTATGTTATGTTCTGTCATCCTTGTGTTTTTTCAGATAAAGATATTTTTATATTTAATAAAATGTAAATAACTTTATTAAACCACTGTGTTACAATGATGTTCTATTTTCATTGAAAGCAAGCTCAGCCAACAGGTTATGGGCCCAGGCGTGATCTGGTGTGATATCTGAGCGGAAAGAAGTATCTGATCTCAATTTCAAATATGGAACAAGCTGTTACAAAAAGTATTGAGAGATTGGCAGGCCAAGCTAATTATGGTACGTGGGCTTTTGCAATGGAAATGTTCCTGATAGACCTCGATCTGTGGGAGTGTGTGAGCGAGAAGTTCGTGGCAGACTCGGCGGAGGCTAAAAGGAAGGATGCCAAAGCTCGGAGTAAGATCTGCCTTATGTGTATGGAAAATATTTATCCTATGATCATGAATCTCAAGACAGCTAGAGATACTTGGCAAGCGTTGCAAAAAATCATATGCTGATGGAGGATTACTGCGACGGCTATATCTGTTGCGGAAGTTATTCAACGTCAAATTGACAAAGTTTTCATCAATGGAGGAATATCTCAATGACATCCAGTCAACCAGCCAGTCATTACTTAGCATTAAGGCAGGTCTAGATGATGAATTTGTTGGGATTATTATGTTGGCCGGTTTAACTGATGAATACAATCCTCTGGTGATGACATTGGAGCATTCAGGTATGAAGATTACGACAGAGTCTGTGCAGGCAGCGTTGCTCAAAGAAAGCTTGAGGAAAAGCAGCACATCGAACACAACTGAAGATGACACTGCAACGGCACTGATGTCAAAGTCCAAGAAGGGTGTTATTTGCCATTTGTGTAAAAAGAAAGGGCATTATAAGTGGCAGTGCCAACGTCGTAAGACGGGAAACAAGTCTGAAGACAACAAAGATATATCTTTATATAAGAAGAATGGCAGTAAGGAGACCTCTGGTCTAATGGCCGCTTTATCTATAACAGTTGGTGAGGGCCATTGGGTCGTAGATTCCGGAGCTACATCACACATGACGTCTGACGTGCACATTCTTGAAAACAAACGGTACATTAGTTCTAAGTTAGTGACGACCGCGAACAATGATAAAATTGTGTCTTGTGAACAAGGGGATGTGTATGTCATCTCTGTGAGGTTTGAGGATGTACTTATGCTTCCAGGTTTGACGACAAACTTGCTATCGGTAAGTAAAATGTGTACTAAGTGTTGCACTGTTGTTTTCGATGAGACTTCTTGTAAGGTTTACCAAAAGGATTACAAAGTAAAAGTAATTGGAAAGCCAGTATTTACAGCACCACTGAAACAGGGGTTATATGTTTTAGATAAAGAAGCAGCGATGGTTCTGACGTGTCCTCCAGAAGATTCTTCTCGCGCCTCTTTTGATTTGTGGCACAGAAGACTAGGTCACCTGAGTGGAGCTCTGATGGTGAAGCTGAAAAGTTTGGCAGATGGTCTGACTTTTAAAGAGGTGAGCACGGAACCATGTGAAGGGTGCTGTAAAGGGAAGGAGTGCGTGAAAATATTTCCAAAAGGTAAAAGCAAGAGAGCAAAAGACTTTCTTGAACTCGTGCATTCGGATTTAGCGGGCCCTATGGAGGTAGAATCTTGGGGAGGTAATAGGTACTACCTGATTTTTGTGGATGATTTTAGCCGAAAAACATTTGGCTATTTGTTAAAATCCAAGACCGAAGTTTTCGCTAAATTCATGGAATTCAAAGCACTAGTTGAAAATCAGACGGGAAAGAAGATAAAGAAATTTCGTAGCGATAATGGCACCGAGTATACCAACAGAGAATTTCAAGGTTTCCTGAAGAAACATGGAATCCAACACCAGAGATCAGTATCTTACACTCCTCAACAGAATGGAGTGGCGGAACGAACAATACGCACAATAACTGAGAAGGCTAGATGTATGGTGCATGAGGCTGGTTTGGACAAGAGATTCTGGGGAGAAGCAGTTGGATGTGCCGTGTACCTGAAGAACCGATCTCCAACAATGGCCCTCAAGGATAAAGTTCCAGAGGAGGTTTTTACAGGAGAGAGAGTCGATCTATCGAATCTGAAAATATTCGGATGTAGAGCTCAGGTACTGGTAAAGGATCATAGTCGCAAGAAGTTTGATCCGAAAACGGTTCAAATGATAATGACTGGGTATTCGACCAATTCGAAGGCGTACCGATTTATCAATTTGGAGGATGATCCAACGAGAATTATCATCGCTCGAGATGCTACATTTATGGAAAATGTTTCCGTGAATACTAAAGAGAAACAAAAAGCCGCTGTTCCTGTTTGTAAGAAGAATGCTGTAGTCATAGATTTACAGTATGACATTCCGAAAGTTAGTCGTTCCACTACTCAACCAGAGGTTCCAAGAATTGCTGATCCTGTTGCAGTGGGGGTTCCAGTGGCTAGTTCGAATGTGAATGAAGAAGAATCTGGAAGTGTATCTAGTACAACGAGGGCTAGTTCACTAATGAGATCGGATTCTGGTGAGAATTTTTACGACTCTGTCGATGTAGAGAATCCTACGACAGAGGATTTGCAAAGTTCAGCTTCTGTCGACTTACAGCGTCCTGTGGCAGAAGATTTGCAAAGTTTGAGACGTTACCCTGCTCGAAATAGGGTTTCGAAGCGGGAGAAAGACATGGTATACAATTTCCATGTGTCAGATGATCCTGATCCTATTTCAGTTAAAGATGCCATGGAGCGTTCTGACAAGAAGTTTTGGGTAGAAGCGATGAAGGATGAATTCAATTCCTTGAAGGTGAATGGAACCTGGGAACTGGTTGATCGACCATTAGACGCTAATGTTATCAAAACGAAATGGGTTTTCAAATTGAAGATCGGAGCTGATGGCAGCACCCAGCGCTATAAGGCCAGGCTGGTTGCTAAGGGTTATTCACAAAAACATGGTGAAGACTATTTTGAAACATTTGCACCGGTAGTCAAGATGTCATCGATTCGTCTTCTACTAGCACTGGCAGTTGAGAAGAACCTGAGCGTTCATCATATTGATGTTACCACCGCTTTTCTCAATGGAGATCTGCATGAAGAGATTTATATGGAACAGCCGCAATCTTTTGTTCAAGAGGGGAGTGAAGGCAAGGTTTGCAAATTGAAGAAAGCCATATATGGCCTTAAACAAGCTGCCAGGTGTTGGAACCAAAAGATTCATGAGCATATAATAAAGATGACATTTTCTCGGTCCAAATATGACCAGTGTGTCTACACAAAAAATACGAAAGAAATTTTCACTGTCATAGCGCTGTACGTGGATGATTTTTATATATTCACAAATAAAGCTAGTGAAGCCAGGACGGTGATACATCAGATTGGAAGATCTTTCAAAATAAAGGATTTGGGTGAGGCAAGAGAATGTCTTGGAGTCCGGATTGAGAGGAAGAATGTAAGTGAAATCCACTTGTCTCAAAAGAAATACATTTTAAAAATCTTGGAGAAATATGGAATGTTGGACTGCAAGCCAGTTAGTACACCGGTTGAGGTGAATCTTCGCCTGAAATCTGGTGAAAAGAATGAAAACACGCGGTATCAGGAAATTATCGGGTCATTAATGTACTTGGCATGTTGTACAAGACCTGATATATCGTACGCAGTTACGATGTTAAGTCAATTTAATAACTGCAATGATTCCACTCACATGGCGGCACTGAAACGAGTGCTTAGGTATATAAAGGGGACAGCGGAACTGTCACTGTGTTACAAAAAATGTAATAAACCTTTGGTTGCCTATGCAGATGCAGATTGGGGAAATGGGCCTGATGGGAAATCTTTTTCTGGTTATACCATAGTTTTCGGTGGTGCTGCAGTATCTTGGCAGTCTATAAAACAGCGTTGTGTTGCGTTAAGTACTGCTGAAGCTGAGTACATCGCAATCTCTGAAGTCGCTAAGGAAGTGATATCAGTAAACGGTTTATATTCAGAACTGACTGGCCAGCATAACACTGCTGCTACTATTTTTAGTGATAGTCAAAGTGCCAGTAAGCTAGTTTATACTCCTGCTATTGGAAAACGTTCCAAACATATAAATATAAGATATCATTTTGTTAGGGAGTTAGCAGAGCAAAGGGTAATTTGTGTTGAATATTGTGGGACTGCCCTTATGCCTGCTGATATGATGACGAAGGGAGTTGGTAAGCAGAAACATGTGTTCTGCACACAGCATAGTGGATTAAGTGGGGGTGTTGTACCATGAAGGTTGTAATGCACTATGTTCTAGGAGCAGTCTTTTTTAGTTGTTGCCTAGCAACTGTTATGTTATGTTCTGTCATCCTTGTGTTTTTTCAGATAAAGATATTTTTATATTTAATAAAATGTAAATAACTTTATTAAACCACTGTGTTACAATGATGTTCTATTTTCATTGAAAGCAAGCTCAGCCAACAGATATCAACAGTGATCTGTTATCAATCATGATGCTCTATAGCCTTTCTTCGGAATACGAAAATTTCAGGACTGCAATTGAATCACAAGACTCGCTTCCAGACCCTGAAAAGCTAAAAATTAAAATTATAGAAGAGAGTGATGCACGTCGTCGTGACATCCCTAGTACTAGCGTAAAGAATGATGCTGAAGAAAGTTTCTACACTTTTTGCAAGATTTGTAAAAAGAAAGGCCATGACTCGTCCAAATGCTGGTGTAAAAATAAGAATACAGACAAGAAAAATAATTATAGGAAGTCTAAGAACAGCTATACCAAAAAGGACGATAAAGAAACAAACCTCTTCAGTAGCTACTTCATAAATGACAAAGCCCAAAAATGCTGGATACTTGACAGTGGATGTACGTCACATATGACATTTTCGGATAAGCCTTTTATTGAAATGAAGAAAATTTCAAAAACCCTTAAACTCGCTTCAAAGGAAAAAACTGCAGAGATAAAAGGGTTAGGGCCTGCAGAAATAGAAATTGAAGAAGGAAAAATTGAAATAACTGATGCACTTTATGTACCAAGCTTGTGTGCTAATCTTCTATCTGTTGGGAAAATGACAGATAAAGGACTCACTGTTCTATTTACTAAGAAGAAGGCAATAATTAATGATCACAAGCGAGGAGTACAAATGCAAGCAGTGAGAGAAGACGATGGTCTATATTATCTCCAAACGAAAAATAATAATGTTGACAGACATAGAGTCAATGCTACAGAATGTAGTAATGACGTAGCAAAAGAAGTGGAGTCAGATGCTATTAAACAATGGCACTGTAAAATGGGACACATGAGCGAAAGGGACTTGAAGCTCGCCTTAAAGAATGAAAGCCTGATTGGATTAGATTTCAACCGTAATAGTTCTTTAGGTGAATGCGAAATATGCATAGAAGGGAAATTGAGCAGAGTGCCTAGCAAGAAGAGTGAAAAAAATAATTCACGTACGAGTCAGCGTCTTGAGATCGTACACAGTGACGTTTGTGGACCACTGAAACAACCTTCACTGAATGGCAACAGGTATTTCGTAAGTTTCATTGATGACTACAGTAGATACTGCCGAGTATACTTTATTAAAAATAAAGACGAAGTTTTACAAAAATTCATAGACTACAAGGTAGAAGCAGAGAACTTCACAGGAAACAAAATTAAATGCCTACAGACCGATAACGGTACGGAATACAGAAATTTGAAGTTTGACACATTTCTGAAGCAAAATGGTATAGCAAGAAGATTGACAGCACCGTACACTCCACATCAAAATGGAATCGCTGAAAAGAAAAATAGAACCCTTATAGAAAAAGCAAGATGCATGATGTTGGAATCAAAAGCGCCTATGTGTTTATGGGCAGAAACGGTTTATACTGCAAATTACTTGTCAAACCGAAGCGTTAACCAGAGTATTGAAAACCAAACACCATTTTATGACGTGTAAAAGTGATTCTGATATCCTATTTACAGAATAAACAATTTCATTTCATTTCATTTCATTCGAAAGATGGGTAGGTAGAAAACCCTGCGTTAATCATCTATATGTATTCGGTGCTAAAACGTTCATCCTAAAGAAAGGAAAACATGAACACAAATTTGCTTCAAAGGCAATTCCGGGTATGTTCGCTGGTTACTCGGAAGTTTCAAAAGCGTTTAGAATATACGTCCCATCGAAGAAAAGCATTCTTGTTTCCAAGGATGTTCGAATTTTAAAGAAAATGTTCTACGAAAATGGTAAAAATGTGATTTCTGTTCCTTTTCAAGAATTAAATGATCACAAGCGATCAAACGAGACTGACAGTGAACTGGATGAAACAGAAATATATTTAAAAGGTACTACAAAAGAAAATGCTAGTAGACAGCAAGCAGTACAAGATAATGTTATTGCAAGTTCTAACGAGGTACCTATACAAAATGAAAATAACGAGCTGTTTTATGACTCTCTCGGGATTGATGACGGCAGTGAAACTGCTGATCAACCAAATGAAAACGACATAGATGTCGATGCATCTGTTCTTGTCCCAGAAGAACGGAGGTCATACAATCTTCGTGATAGATCACAGATTGACAGACCTAAAATATTTGAGGATTATGTTATGGCAGCCATGGATATGAATAATGAAACAGAACCTCAAACGTTTAATGATGCTATGAATAGCAAGGATAAGGTCAAATGGTTAGAGGCTATGGAAAATGAAATGGAATCATTGAAAGAAATGAAGACTTGGGAATTAGTCGACTCTCCGAAAAATCGTAAACCATTGCCATGTAAATGGGTTTACAAAATAAAGAACAATCCAGATAAAATAAAGTACAATTGAGCGATATAAGGCCAGACTAGTAGTAAAAGGCTTTTTCACAAAAACCTGGCGTTGATTATCAGAAGACTTTCAGTCCGGTAGCCCGCCTCAGTACTATAAGAGCTGTCTTAGGAATAGCTGCTCGAGAAAACTTGGTACTTCAACAGTTCGATGTATCGACTGCATTTCTAAACGGAGCTGTAAAAGAGGAAATCTTTATGAAGCAGCCAGAGGGATTCAATGATGGCACTAAGAAAGTGTGCAAACTTAAACGCAGCCTCTACGGGCTGAAACAAGCTCCTCTATGCTGGAATGTCTGCATATCAGAGTATCTTATAAATTCAGGATTCAAGCAAAGCACTAAAGATCCTTGCCTTTACTTACGTGAACAAGTCTTAATTGCACTTTACGTAGATGACGGTTTGGTGGCTTCAACTAGTGAAAATGCTGGAAGGAAATTTATTGAAGAACTGAAAAATAGGTTTAAAATAACCACAAAACCGGCGTCATATTTCCTTGGACTTGAAATTAATAAAACCAAAGATGGTTGTATTACTTTAAACCAAAGGTCTTATTCTAAGAAGATACTTGAAAAGTTTGGAATGACTAATTGTAAAGTCGCTGCAACGCCGGCAGTAAAAATTGGCATAGATGAAGAACAAGATGTTGAATCAAATGATGAATCAAATTCGTCATTTCCCTATCGTCAAGCTGTAGCTGCCCTAGCATACCTCATGGTCGCTACAAGGCCAGATATAAGCTACGCTGTGAGTGTTGCGTCAAGGCATCTAGAAACTCCTACTAGGTTTGATGATATGAGAGTTAAGCGAATTTTTAGATACCTCAAGGGTACTATAGATAAAGGACTTGTCTTCGCGAAAAGCCGGGAGAAGAGGCTGATATGTTTCAGTGATGCTGATTTTGGTGGTGACATAACAACTGGCCATTCCACGTCAGGGATGATTTTCCTATTCTCCGGTCCCATCATGTGGAAAAGCCAAAAACAACCAAGAGTAGCAATCTCTTCAACGGAAGCCGAACTCGTAGCCATGACAGAAACTGCGAGAGAAGCCTTATGGCTAAAAGAACTCCTGGAGGAATTAACGGACTTAACAGACCTGAACGAAAAACCGACAATTTACGTTGACAATGAGTCTGCTATAAGGTTGTCTGAGAACCCACCCTATGAGTTCCATAAGAGAACAAAACATATCAAGATAAAACATTTCTTCATTCGAGAATGTATTCAGAATGGAGACTTCGCTGTCAAACAAGTCTCTACAGAATTGCAATTGGCGGACATGTTTACGAAGCCATTGTTTGGACCAAGACTGAACATGCTAAGCTGTAGAATTGGACTTCAAGATTTGTCCAAGCTCTAAAAGTATCGTGGATGTGAAGATATACAACCTTTATATATTATCGATGGTTTGTTGCTTAGCAATGTTTGTTACATTTGTCTTGTCACTTATTATATAAAAAATAAATATGCTTTCTACATAATAAAACAAAGTTTTATTAAAACGTTTATTTCTGCATCTACGGCAACTAAACAATAATAAACTTTAAGAACACAATAAAAGTTTAACACTAATCCATTGCTCACGACACACATAGCACATCTCCTTTTGTTTTGCAAATTAATTTCCCTTCTTCTCAGTACTTGGAGCTTTTACAATGTTGTATGTAGTACGTAAGTGCAATTTAATGTTGTAATTTTAAGGGTGTGAGCCTGGAGATCTGTCATACAGGTCCCGAACCCAGTATAGACGCCAGCTCTCACAAAGGTTTAAATCTGCCTGTAACCTAAATATGATGTACCAATATTTTTACCTTTTTGAGAAAAATAAAATTACTATTACTATTACACTAATATGTACTGTAAATGGTCAAATGAATAAGTAACCAAACCAATTCGAGGTGGGGTGGTAAAATTATTGAGCTGGCTTCGCTCGTAATTGCAGCCCCAAGTTCTCCTTATTCTTAAACTTTACTACCGATATCAGCAAAGTAACTCATAAAGAGACACATTTGATCTGACTGGCCCATGTGGCCCTCCCAGAAATTAATCTTGGATCCGCCCTTGGTCAGATGTATGATATAATAAAGCAATTATTTCAATGTGTTTTCTATTTAATGTTAAAACCCTTAGAATTAATTATGGCAAAAGCGTCAAGGTAGCCCACTTAATTCAAAATTTCTCAAGTTTTTTGCAATTTTTAGGTCAGTGTCAGGTTATATGTTGATCTTAATATGATTCGTAACCGTAACAAATTTTTATTTATAGAATTATCAAAATCATCAATAGAACTCTCTAAGTTCATGTAATCGTATTGAATGACTATTTCATGAAATCATGACATTTGAGGATTATACTTACTTATGGAATTGTATTGCTGATTCTCAGGAATCCCATATCGTTTGTGGTCGTGAATCATATTTTAATCAACATACAACCTGACACTAACATGCAAATTACAAAAAACGAAAGAAAATTTGAATTTCGCGGGCTACCTTAGCGCACCTCCCTTAACTTTAAAAGCCAGCTTTCAAGAGAGTGGTGTTCTGTGCGTGCGTAGAGTTTTAAATTGAAAATCGTGGTTAAAACCTAACATTACCTTGTGAAGTCGATCTCTAGACAGTATTCACGGTCTGCAAAAAGTGGAGTCGGCTTGCAAATGATCGATCTCCGGTACCCACAGTTCAAGTAGTATTCCGGTACCTGACATCTGACGGCGACAAGCTGTCAACCTGACAAGCGATCCGGTGTTGCCAAGGTGGAAAAATCAAGGAGAACCATACCATAACTTTTTTGGGATACCAGCCTAAGGTCTATGTTGCCAATAAAAATAAGAACCACCCAAATAGTAGGAATTGAAATTTAGCAGTCATGGTAAATCATGTAGAAACGTTAATTGCAAAAATGAAAGAGCAAATGAGCATCAAAATAAATGACCTAAAAGACGACTTTCATAAGCAAACGAACGTCCTAACTGAGAACTACGTCGTTACGTCGGATCTGCATACGCGGACTACGGGACTACATATATATGTTTTTATGTATTTCACACATCAATATTTTTATTCTATTTATTCTGTATCTATCTATCTGTGACATCACTGCGGGCCATATAAGAATACCAGCGCTGCGAAATTTATTTTATAGGACTAAAGTTTTTTTTTTCCGCTACACCCAAATTTTTAAATGTCGCAGTATCATGCTGATACGGGAGCCTTTTGACCTCGTACAGGATTTTCTACTTTTAATTAAATTTAACAGTTTTTTTTTTTTAATTTATGTTTTTACGAGTGTGTTTTTATTTTAACTTGTGATTTCTTGTGCGACTCTCAATAAATACTTTTCTTTCTTTCTTTTCCTTTAGCATAGCTGTCACCACGGATGAAAAACTCCTGATGCAGGAAAACCTAAAGCTAAACAACGTAATAAAGACATTGAATAACAAGGTCTAGAGAGGGAGGCGGGGAAGAACAACATTTTGCTTGATGGATTTGGAGAAGACGAGAAGAAAAACACCGAGCTTATGGATATAGTGAAAAGGAAAAGTAGTTGAGCTAGCCAACTTTAACAAATGGGAAATAATTAAGCGATGCATACAGGCTCGGAAATCTGAGGGGGGAAAAAAGACCCATTCTCGTAAAATTCACACTTGCATGGAGAAAAATTGAGATTCTGAGAAATAATAAAAACTTCCCTACGAACATCTAAGCAACATAGGACTTTCCCAAAAACATTTTAGAAATCAGTACAGAATCCAGCTAATGAAGACGAAGAGGGGCAAGAATAAGGGCCCCAAGTAAAGTGAATAAAACAAATGCTTTTGAATACATTAATCGTCCTATATACACTCACAACCCGGAATAACCAAACAATAGCAACTAGCAAACACCAGCCCCCTGAAGACAAACAATAGGAAAACAAAAACTAGAACAACCAAAAACAGAAAACAATTTTCCCCAAGCCGGTCAACGATCACTGTGGGGAATTATGACTGCAACCCTCCAGACAACACAGACACCACGGAGTCAGAGTATATCTATATCAACACATTAAACACACTTACAATTAATAAGAGGATTCGAGACGTGGCTTGCAAGAATTATTGTTAGCCCTAAAACAGGTGAAATCCTAAGCGAGGTAAAAATAATGGGAGATGGGAGATAGAATAGAAGAATTTGATGACTTCATACTATAAAGAAGAGACAAAAGGCAGACATAGTGTCGGCTTGATAATTAAAAAAAAACATCTTAAAAACTCCATAGATTAAATGGTAATCTCGGAAAGAATAACAGTGAGAGCTATACCTACATTGCTACAAGGAGAAATGGACCATCATTCAGATTTATTCACCAACCGTAACATCCAATACTTAAAGCAGAAAGAAATAAATAAATTCTATGAGGACATATCTAAACCCAACCATACACAAATATGCCTACAAGAATCTAATTATAATGGGAGATTTCAATGCTCAAATAAGAAGTGCATACGAAAGCGAGAACAACATTATAGGTCCTCACACCATGAGGAAACGGAACAGGAATGGCAACAAACTAATAAATCTTTGCCACGAACACAAACTTACAGTCTTGAACAGTGTGTACAAGAAGAATAGACCAGCACCAATTGTGTAACTTATTTTCGTAAATTATGCCTAATTTGTTTCATTTTGACAGTTCAACAACATTCTTTGCCTTATTTATGTTGTCGAGCAAATTTTTTTCTCCAACTTATGAAGCAATGGATTAGTATTCTGTTTCAAATCGAAACAGATTGAGTTTTATTACGCAATTAGGGTACTGTACCTTAAACCGACGTTCACCGGACGTAATAAAATCGCGGCGGGATTTTATCGCGCACTGGATTTTCAACTCTCGGTGTTAAACCGACCGTTGAGAACCCAACGCGCTGAGTGGGACGAGATTGCCTCCGAAAAAATACACTGTTGGAATTTCAACTCTCGGCGCTAGACAGAGCGTTGAAAATCCAGTGCACAAAAAAAATCGCCGCGATTTTATTACGTCCGTGCGAACTTCAACTAATTGCGTAACTTATTTTCGTAAACGATATGCACTGTTGAAGGAAAACTTTTCAACAACATCCTTCCTATACTAACTTACGGATGCCAAACATGGGCCTTGACCAAAGCCCAACAGACAAAACTTCGAACATGTCAGCGTAGCATAGAAAGGAGTATGATGGGGAAAGTAAAATAGAAAGAACTAATCACTGTGTAATCAGGAAGGCAACAAAAACACAAGATGTAGTAATGAAGCTAAGAAGATTAAAATGGAGATGGGCCGGCCACACTGAAGAAGAGAAATGGAAAAAAAAAAGTGACCCTATGGTATCCTAGGGAGGGGAAGAGAAAGAAAGGGAAACCTTTGAAAAGATGGCGGGATGACTTGGTGTGGACGGCGAGAAAGACATGGACTAGACAGGCAAGGAACAGGGAGAATTGAAAGGGGATGGATGAGGCCTTTGCCAAAGGGCACACAGAGTCTGAGTACTAAGAATAAAACATTTTTGTAACAAATGTAACTCTGAAAAAACGCTATTAATCTATATATATAAAAATGAATCCCTCTTTCCCTTGGTCACGGCATCACGCTAAAACGGATGAACGGATTTGGGTGAAATTTGGGATATGGATAGACTTTGACCCGGAGAAGGACATAGGATACTTTTTATCCCGATATTCCCACGGGATCGAGACTTATGCGGGTGAAACCGCGGGGCGCAGCTAGTAAATAAATATTTATGGTAAGATAAATAAGGAAGGAAAGTACAATCATGTTGCGCCGACCCCAAATAAATTGGGATAAGGCCCAATTATTTGAACCTTTAAAAAAAACCGTCCAAGTGCGTGTCGGAAAACGCATAATGAAGGGCTCCCTAGTTGGGATGAAGTTATCCCAAATACAAATTCGAACTTGTACCTAGTTGAAATACATGTTCTCCCATACATTCCAACTGCAAATGTAAGTTTGTACATACAATATTGAGAGATTTACCATGTTATTTTAAAAGCATAGACTTCTTATATGTTATCCTGTAATCTTTGAGTCAAGAGCCATACTATGTATTTTTTTCAAAATGGTTGGTCCAATAGTTTCGGTGATAACAATTTTCATCGAATTTCTTCAACTTAAATATCTTTAAAAGTATTTATTTTAAAATTATATAAATGTTTAAGAGCCTCGCAACAAACCCTTTCATTTGATATGTCACACGGTAATGTTAGCAAAACTTTTTTTTTAATTTTCTTGTTTGCCCCCCAAAATTATATTCAAAATTAATTTATTTACATGTTCGTGTTTGGGTACCAAATTTCAACTTAATCGGTCCATTAGATTCGGAGCAAATTGGCTGTGACAGACAGACAGACACACAAGTGATCCTATAAGGGTTCCGTTTTTTACTTTTAAGGTATGGAACCCTAACAAGACTGAGCATACCCTTGTAATTTATGGCTATCAAATTCACTGCTGTATATTTATTAAATTAAAAGCTTACTAATTCATACATATTTATTTCTTAGTTTATTGCAAAGCGAAAATAAAAGTCATAACATAACTCATATTATTACATGCCTCTAATTTATTCCAGGTCTATTTTAAAAATAAAACGTAATTTTTAAGCTTTAAAAAATTCATCACAGGAGCTGTGGTGACCCAGTGATAAAGCCCCCGACTTACGTGTCGTAAGTTGAGGGTGAGAACCCCGTCGGGCACTTTGCTACAACCAAAAATCTAAGACGTGATTATGGTTTAGTCTCTCTCACAGATGGAGGTCTATTTCCCAGCAGAAGGAAAATTATAGGTTGATTATGGATTATTAGCAAAACCAAAATAAATAGAACAATATTATTATCATAATTTGACTAGCTTCAATTATTTTTTAAATTATTACAATGAAACACCAGCATCTCTTTACTTTCAATCAATGCTTTCAGGGAACATTTTATCATCGTCTTCGGTATTACACAGTTGACTTCTGTGGAGAAGGCATTCATGATACTGCCCCCTGGAGCAGTCTCCATAATGTATGACCATCTACTTCCCACCATACAAAGATACCATTTAGTTCAGCATGCTTAGCATCATTACTTGTTCACACAAAGTTCTTTAGCAATACTTTTCAGAGCCTCAGTCTGTTCTTTCAACAATTTTAATTTCTGTCTTAAATAATCCTTTTTAAAATTTAAATAATCCTCTTTAATTTCAATTTTTCGTTGTTCCTGTGCTGCTAACATATCACAATTGAAAGCACAATCTCGATTTTTGTGCTTGGACTTTTGTTTTGAGTTATTGTCATGGTTTGTCATATTTACTTCGGGAGGGTCTGTGAATACTTTTTCTTCAGGTACAGATTCTGGGTCACTGTATGAGGCATTAGACTCTACCGCATTACCAAAACTGTCATGATCAATATGGTCTTCAAGAGGTATAAACTCTGTACCATGATTTGTTGTTGATGATACATTCTTCAGACCCAAGGCTTCCTGCTCAGCTGGAGTGAGCATAGACACTAAACTTGGTAGCTGACCATTTGATTCCACCTGCCGTTTCTTTGTCTTTGACCGTAAATCATGCCAAGTCTGAAATGATAAATATATTTTCAAGTTAAAATTTTTTATTATGGAAAAACTAAATTATTTACAGTTATTTATGTAAGGATTTTAGAGAAAACATAATAACAAAAATAGTACTTTTCTCCATTGCCTCCAAGATTTCTTCGCGCCGGGTATAGAGTTGCATTCATTCGTAATGGTGTGCCACAGTTGTTGAGAGTCCCTATAATTGAAGTCCTGGGTCACTTTGCCTGATATCAACTCAGGATGTTTTGTCATTAATTCTATCAGTTTCTTTTTTTGTTTTACAGTGACATATATTCCCCTTTGCCTTTTATTTCGATCCATTTAAATAAAATACCTTCAATTCGCAATAAACACAACACAGATAACCAAATTGTTTTACTTATACCATATCATTAAACCATCTTATGTAAAAAATAGCAGTATCTATTTATTTGTTATATGTTGAATTACATTGTGTACACAACTATAAACAAGATTACAAAGTACTACCACAGTACATTATTGTACTACTTTTTTTTTTTTTATTAATTATGGCACATTGTACTACTTAGTCTGTGAACATAGCTAACTTTAGTCGGAGATGACAATAACCACAGATAATACTGAGTGCTGACCATAGACACACTATCTCAATGGTGCTGACACCAAAAGAAGTATCCGCTCCAACTCCAATGTCATGTCAGTCATGTCCATTTTTGAGTAGACTTGCAAAAATATATCGATACTTTTTGTTCGATATTTCGATATTTTTAGGTGGTATTTATTATTTCGATATATCGATATAAAATATCAAGTATCGAAATCCAAATCTCCAAACGACTGGTTGACACTTCTCGTGACCCAAGGGCTGGCTTTTACCTTGGTCTGTGGCTAAGCATTGCCATACAACGTAGCAACACCGCCAGTCTCTTTGGTACATTACCAGTCGATAGCGATGCGGAGGAATTTTTCGACGCCATATTTTAGTTTACTAATAGTTTTAGTTAGGTTAGGATATTATATTTTTAGTATTGTTAAAAGAATGAGTTAGTATCGAAAATGTATCAAATTCGATATATTTCCAATAGCAACATCATTATCGCCACTAACTAAAACCGTTGAGAAAAAGAACCGTATTTGTTTTTTTCATTTTCCATTTTCAAGATGATTTAAAATCATCTGATTTTAAGGTAGGAGTGCAAGAAGTGCCAAAAATATCGTAATCGATTAATCATTTTTTTTTCGACAAATTGATATTTTCTTTAAGTATCGATACGATATATATATCGATACTTTTTGGCAATTCTTGCATCCCAATTTTTGAGAAAAGTACGCACACAGCAGTGTTTCCACTTACGTTTTTGGTTTTTCCCCAGTTTTTAATGAATTATCCCTAAAAAATTGGAACATTAAAAGAAAATAGAGATTTCAACATGTTGTGAATGTTTTGCCAGTGCAAATGCACAATTAGATTAAAGTAATATATTGGGTGCTGCCTACTATAAACAATAGGGTTACCAACTCAAGTTCAATGTTTCACTAAAAAAAATCCCTTAATCTCTGTCAACCATTGAGATAGAAAAAACATGGAGGCGCCGCGATATTCTATACATAAATTTGCTTATACAAATATGGGTGAAATACGAACTAGAATGTGAAATATCGTGTTATTTCACTCTTTCTAATGTCGTAATCGTATTTGATAAAAGAGACAACAATATTTCAGTTGTTCCTCATAATGGCAACATTTTGTTGAGACGTAGTGACAGTTGTAAGTAAGTGCCATATCCGCCATAATATGCGACAAGTTTATGGTAGTTCTGCTGTCAAGTGGTTGTTTACTTTTTGTTTTATTGAGACTTGTGAGAAAATTACGAGGACTTTTCCTTTAAAACTACATATGTACGTTGGAAAACACCAATTCAACATGCCTGTGTGTTTTATTGTGAAATGTGGTGCAAGAAAGAAGGAAAATCAACCTCAATTGTCTTTGCACAGGTTAGTAGCCGGTTTTCATGCAATAGTACATAAAGTGATAAACTTTCGATGAAACAATTGCTAGGCTATTATTAAATACGGCTTAAATTTTAATATATGGGTTTATTTCCGTCCAACAGACCTTTTTATAATTTCATAATTTCATTCGTTTGTTTACAATGATATGTCATGGTGGAATAGTGTTGTACCGTTGCCGTAATAGTTTCTGATACTAGATCCTTCGCTGCGTTGAAATGATATTGCTAGGACCGGCCCCTGGTTTACAGCAAACTGTACCCTTTGGTTCATAGCACCGAGAGACCGTTCCACAGAGTTTTATGATGTGTATACGATTTTTTTGTTGAAGTTTTTAAGATGAACAATACTGTAGAACATACATTTTATGTAACTTTTATGATTTCCGCGGCGTACGCTAATAAAGTTCCCAGTCCGCATTATTTTTTCCGACATCTTCAACAATAATCGTCAAATTTCAGCCAATTTACACAAAACTTTAATGAATTATACACTAAAACCTTCCGCATCAATCACTCCGTCCATTAGTGAAAATTGATTGAAAATCAGTTTAGTAGTTTTTGAGTTTTTCGCGTTCAGACAGACAGAAAAACAGACAGACGCGGCGGTGGACTTTGTTTTATAATATGTAAGGATGTGTATTATTCCAAATGTTCATTTATGATAAAATTGTTAAAAATTTAATTTACTAATGCCCGTTTTCACCGACAGCTAAGTGACACTTAAATGAATACCTAAATAAAACTGCACTGTTGGATTTTCAACTCTCAGCGCTGAGTCTACCGTTGAAAAACCAACAGTGAACTTTTATTAGCGATTCATTTAAGTGTCACTTAGTCAAGGTGAATACAGGCATAAGACTTGCATGCTCGCTCGATACTAAATATTTGGCTTTGTTTAAACGTTCACTTGCCAAATATTAGGTTTGCGTTACAATTATTTGTGAAAACTTTATTTGCTAAGTAATAGTTCTATAAATGAAATTATAATTATGCGGAAAATTGTTTGGGAAGTGATAAATTGTCAATACTCGTTTTTTTCTGTTACAACGGACTATTGGCTAATAATTTTTTAATACGATTCAACCGTGATATCTAGTAAGATTCGTAATACTATTACGTACTAGTATCGATACTCGTAATAGTAACACTATGTTTCCCTGTTTGACACAACCCCAGCATTGGCAGCCATTTTAAGAGACATTTTGAGTTGTAGGTACCTATGCACCTTTTTTGTAGGTATTTCCAGTCCATACTTATTAAATGTCTATGCTGTCAACCTTAGAGCATTCTGTCAACATAAAATATCCATATGACGATATGTTATGTATGTTATGTAGTTTTGTTTCGAAACTTACCCATTAATAGATTTAAAATCTGTATTAAAACTACACTTTGTAGAAAAGGGTACTATAAAATTTCAGATTATTTAGGAGATAAAAAAGCATGGGATTGAGCTGCTCGCTCTGCTAAGCCTTGTGATAAAATTTGACATTTTAATTATTATGTAAAATCATCAAAATATACCAGTTTTATAAACACATTGACATTGTTGAAAATTATATTCAAAATGACATGATTACTTTGTAAAGTATTATATTATTTTAAATAATTATTGTGAATGTGAGGACCATGTGGATATCATTATTATTTTCTGACAGTTTGAGTAGTTTATGCGGCCTACCCAAATGTCCTTTCTTTGGTATTGTTCGTCGAGTTGAGCTCCTTAAGTTCTGAGTTGAGCTCCACGATTACTGTTAAATGCGTGCACTGACTGGACAGTAGACATGGGCGTTTTCGTATTTAGTTGCTAACGGATATGTAACCGATATTCAGTTTTCATATCGATATCGAAAACCGTTTTCAGATATCGATATCAGTAGTACGATTTGCACAAGTAACTGAAACGAACGAAACGCAAACTCACACTTTTACCGTTAATACATTGATAGTAGCCGCCGGAAAGTTGCTAACTTATGGAATATTTGTTGTAACTAAATAAATAGAAACTAGACCTTATTGCTAGCGCATTAGGATATAGATATTACGTACGCACTATTATTAACCAAATAACCAATCACTAGCCGAAGTTACGTAATATTCGCTTCATCACTTTTACGCCAGTAAAACATTGAATGGTAAGACAGAGACAAAGCGAATAAAAACCGTCGATGTCATATCGCTCGTGATGTGAAGTTTGCGTTTTGTTCGTTATTACTTATTCGACATTATTCGTAGTTCGTTCTCGTTGTTGCGCTTTGGATAAGCCATAGCTCGATGAAGTTTTTGTGAAAACGGTTATGTTTATTTAGGTATCGATATGGTATGATAATAAACACATATCCGATATAAGTTACGTTTTGATATATCGAACCCATGCCTACTGGACAGGTTCACTCAAATCTTTGTGGTTCTTTCCTCAAAAGACCATTTCAGACACATGGTCTTCATATGGCCTGACCAAGATTATGTCTGGACTTTAAAAGAGACTGTGACCTCTGAGTTTGTTTCGGCCTTTCTTCTCAGAGTAGTCAAATAGGAAACGCCGAACTCAACTAGCTTATTATTATTATTTTTTTTAATATGACGTGTAAAAGTGATTCCGATATCCTATTTACAGAATAAACAATTTCATTAATAACCTACAATATTTTTTATGGCGTCCTAGTAGCTGCACTGACGAACATAATCTTTACGATTTATATGGTTCTTTTCGGTTGTGGTCGTATAACCAGATTTTATAATTTTTATTTCTAGATGCAATTTGCATATCGAATCCACTGTCCCAATCTTCGTCAGATGAGCTGTTAAGTAGCTCTAGCAATGGTATACACGGCTACACATCAAGCTATATATTTCCAGTATAAGCTGACCTCGCATTGTACGGAAATCCTATACAATGCGAGATCAGCATAAACTGGAAATGTATAGCTTGATGTGTAGCCGTGTCTACATTTTGTATACGCTTCATTGCAAAAACTGAACAGCCTGTACATGAAACAACCGCCCGGTAGAATGACGCTCTCGCGATATATCATAGTATCTTAACAGTGTGATAAGATATATTTACATTAAGCGCTATAATTTATATTATCTTCAAAGTGTGTGACTACCTTAATAAATGCAAGGAATTTTGTGTATCAATGCCATCCGGTTTTGATAAAATTTGTTAGGGTTTAGGTTGAACACTAAAAGAAAGACCGTTCTAAGGATTTCAATAATATGTTTATTATCCTTTTCTTTATTATTGGAAGGTGCGGTGCGGTAAATATAAATCTAAAAAACTAAATCGACGACTAGTTTCATTACAAAGGGCCATATTATCAACACTACCAAACAATACAGGATGTCCCGTAAATAATGGATCAAACGTAACGGATAGGTAGCTTACCTCATTTCCAACAACTAATTTGAACAGTAAAAAAAAAACCGATAAGGTAACCAAGATATTTTTTTTTTCAATTTTTATTATTTTCTGTACCAGAATTCAGTGTTTTTAATGCTGTTGCTGCAAATGGTATCATATTTAGGTGCGATTTTTGTCAAACATTTCTAAATAGTTTACTAATGTTATAAGATACCATTTTTTTTAAATAACATTTTATTTGCCTTAGAAAAAAAAATCTTGAATTGAAAAGTTTTGTTTTTACGATGAAAAGACCAGAATTGGAAAAATTCTCCTGTAAAAAAAATGTATGACACCAAAGTGTACCGTTATTTAAAAAACATAAAAATTACTAAGGTTTGCAAATTGGTATAAAACTTACGCCTAGTCTTTGTCGTTACAAAGATAATGCTATGAATCTGACAGAGGTGCCAAATTACGAAATAAAATAAAATTTGAAAAAGTGTGCACAATTCAATTATTTTCTTAAAAATGTTTAGGTATCTCAGCGTATGAAAAAAATTAGGAGGTTAAATTAAAAAAAAATACAAATAAATCGTTTATTTTGTTTTTACAGTAAATGTTCAAACAGACGTCCCCCTACGAGAATGCAAAGTCCTCCTAATAAAGGCAGCTCTTATCCGACGGACAAAATGGCTGTTGTTTATTTCTGATACAGCAGATTGGATGCGCTGACGTAATTCTTCTTCCGACGTTATTCGTTGTTTGTAAACTTTGTCTTTTAAACATAATATAAAAAAAAATCTAAGGGATTTAAATCCGGAGATCGCGGAGGCCACAAAATTGGTCCTAATCGGCCGATCCATCTGTCAGGGTAAGTTTCATTGAGTTGCGCCCTTACTGCCGTCGCATAGTGAGCGGGGCAACCATCATTTTGTAACCACATTGCTTGCCGCACGTCTTCTGGAATATTTTCTAATAACGTTGGCAACTCATTCCTTAAAAAATGCAGATAGTATTCGGCGTTTAGAGTTGCTGGTAGTTCAAAGGGCCCTATGTTTGCCCATTTATTATTCCTGCCCATAAATTTATTTTAAATTGATGTTGGCTCCTGTCCTCTCGCATCAAATGTGGGTTTACCAGTTGCCAACTGTGCAAATTATGCAAATTGAGATATCCATCTCGCCGGCATCAAGACTCGTCACTCCATAAAATTTTATTAAAAAACTGTGGGTCCGCCCGTATCATTCTAAGCATCCTTTGGCAAAATGCTACACTTTGCGGGTAATCACGTGACGTTAGCGTTTGAACACGTTGCACGTGATATGGGTGCAACTGGTGCCTTTTTAGAACTCGATGTACCGTCGATCTTGGAATACCTGTGCGTTGCGCTATGACGCGAATTGAGACCGACGAATCTTCCTTGATTTCTCGAATAATAATTTCGTCATTGACTTGTGACGGTCGCCCTTCACTGGCACCCCCAACTCCGGTGCCAAGAATTCTTCCCTCAAGAAGCGCGTTATGCACTCTAATGAATACGCGATAGTCGGGATGTCGATCCCGGTTCGGGTATCTTTCACGATACAATCTTGCGGCCGCCCTGGCATTACCTCTTGCTTCTCCGTAGATAAAATGCATTTCGGCATAGTCCCGTGGCGTGTACTCGAGGCATCGTACTACTGCACACACGTACAACCTCACACAAACGATTGTTTTCGAAGTCCGTAGGATTGCCAAATCATTCGTCCAAAACACAAACAGTTCCAAATCGTTAGGCAAAGCACACACAGATGACGTCATCGGCTCGGAATTACGCTACACGCTTAACCACATGCTTAGATTACAAGCATAAGCCATTACGAGAAAGAAAAGTTAGATTGCACCATTTTAATTTCTGTTCTGTCTTCTTCATCACATTCATAGCAATATCTTTGTAACCGCAAGGACTAGACGTAAGTTTTATACCAATTTGCAAACCTTAGTAATTTTACAAGTTTTTGAAATAATGGTACACTTTAGTGTCATACATTTTTTTTACAGGAGAATTTTTCCAATTCTGGTCTTTTCATCGTAAAAACAAAACTTTTCAATTCAAGATTTTTTTTCTAAGGCAAATAAAATGTTATTTAAAAAAAATGGTATCTTATAACATTAGTAAACTATTTAGAAATGTTTGACAAAAATCGCACCTAAATATGATACCATTTGCAGCAACAGCATTAAAAACACTGAATACTGGTACAGAAAATAATAAAAATTGAAAAAAAAAATATCTTGGTTACCTTATCGGTTTTTTTTTTACTGTTCAAATTAGTTGTTGGAAATGAGGTAAGCTACCTACCCGTTACGTTTGATCCATTATTTACGGGACACCCTGTATTTTCACTGATTTCGAGTATACAGTTACAAATAAAATATAATGATGTACATGAATCGAATAAAACCGAAACCTAAAAATCACAGTACCACTATCGTTTCCGAGTTCAACACCGATTCAGCCGATATAAAGGTATTGAAATATATAGATGTGGTATCCGATATTCTAAACCGATACATAGATACGATTTGATATTGTGAAAAAGCGATATTACCCATGCCTAGCTCCAAAACAGTCTAGTCGGTCTAGTCGGTTTTTTTTTTTCTACTATAAAGTGAGGAGGTAGAAAAAGTGGTAGATATTTGTATTTTAGCATGGTAGCATTATAAGACGTTTTGTGACGTAGGTCGGCCATTTTGTTTTATATTTTTTATCGGTTGTGAAACTCAGACGAACGAACTGCTGTATTGCTGTCATTCATTTATTATTCACCGAATGTCGTGGAAGTAAAGTGCGCCGTAAAAAATAAAATTCGTGTAATCATTATTCGAAGGCGTATCTTTTGTTCGTGAAATTATGATATGACGAATATTTGTGTCTTCTACATTGATTTGTGAAATAAAGTGAGGAAAAATGGCAGGTGTTGGAGGGATTTCGCGTCGATTTCTACATGTCTTCTTGGATTGTCTACTTCTACTACAACTAGCGCAATACGTAAGTGCATAAAGATGTTACATATTTATTGTTCCGCGCTAATAAGTCGACTAATGTAATAGTAGTGGATTTCTACGTATTTCTTTGCTAAGTATCTCGGGGCAGTCCGCAGTTATGCTGTTTGAACGTATCCTACTTAAGATTTTTTTGTACGAACTGACTCAGAAATTTCATTCGCGAGACTTCATGTTACTAATAGTAACTAATTATTGTTAAAATTTTGGTTTTTTTGTCTTGTAGGGCTGAGTCTGTATTTTATCAATATTTTAATGAATTTGTATCTTTTCCACCAATCTAAACTAAACCAATAGAATCGAATGTTAGTAGGTTTAATTCACAGACAAGTGTGACTTAGTATCATATCAACTATCAACAGCAAAAAACACTGTCTAAAAACACAATAACTTAATTTAACTCTTTTAAATCTTTTATGCAAATATTTCAAGCAAAAACTTCCATAAATTATCTGAGTTGAGAAATTAGTTTCAAACGGTTACAAAATGTAAAGTTAAACTTAAGACTAGGTTTTTCCTGTATGTTCCTTACATGTTATTACATTTTTATTTGGAGACTTGTTAGTTCATAATGCCAGTTAGAATTGTATTATGCTCTCCAACAGCAAAATGAATACAGAGGTAGATAAATATGATCTATAATAAACAGAACATTTGATAACAGAATTTGATAAGTAACTCGTGCATAAATCAGGCTGACTGATAAGTTTATATTTTCTATTGTTTTACATTATCAGGTGATCATAATCAACAAGCAGGAGTCTAACACATAATACACTACTATAACTTTATAATTATAGTCCAAATTTGTTTTTGATTTTGGTTACTTCCAATAAACGTTTTCATGTTATTATGGCCCTCATAAATCATCCGAATAAGTTTATCTATCGTCATTGTATTAGTTAAAAATTGTTTTATATGAATATGTAATTATATTATCTCACAAAGAGTGTTATCCTGTTGCTTATCTTTAATCTTTTCATAACAATGTTCAACAAGTACTAGATATTAGACTAAGAGCTAAAATGTACAGGTAGTTACAAATAACATGTCGCGCAAGTAAAACAAAAATACAAAAGTAGTTAGAAAAGTGGTAGTCAGTTAAAGTAGTTAACATGAAAACTTGCCTTTGACAATGTGCAATACTTTACATATTGCTGTACCATTATTTAATTACACAATTCCAAAAAGTATTATGTTGTCCTTGTCATGTTGTTTCTCTTGCCTTGTGTGATAAGTCTTTTGTTCTGCATTGAGAATGTTACAGGGTGACATTTGAACCTACATTACTCATTTGAGGATTTTTGACATTGGTATTGGTAGTGATTTCACTACCTGCCTAAAAAGTCTGACAACCAGTCTAACCAAGGTATATTGTGTTAACCAGTTACTAGGTTGTGGAGGTTAGATAGTCCTTCTATGTTAAATACTGGTATTCAGTTGCACCCGGTTAGATTGGAAGCTGACCCTAACATAGTTGGGATAAGGCTAGGCTAAGATTGGTTGATCACTAAGAAAAAATCCGAAACCGTACTTAGGTATGAATGATAATGTGCTAAAAAGGTACAGGATAAATGAAACCAAACTACCTATTAATAATAATAATAATAGGTCAATAATTCAGAGAGTAATTAGTAAGAAACAACACACTGACATGAGAATTTTTAAATGCCAAAGCATGGTACCGGAACATTCTAGAAAGTACAGCACAGCCAGTAAATATGTTGAGCGGTCACAGTTTGACATGACACAATAGGTAATAGCTAGAGACTGGATTATATGCATTAGCATATTTGCATATAAATTTGCATATTTAAGCCTTCCTCAGCGGTAATAGCATATTTTACCTAAGATCTAGTTATTGATGCATATTACCGCTACATTTCTAATATTTTTCCGAGTGCAGTGCACTGACCCTGCGTTTCAAAATGCGCTAAAAGTAATAATATCGTGAATCTAACCAAATTTAATAGTCACAAAATATAAGGGCTATTGAGTAATAATTGTGACTTTGGTCGGATTCGCGATATTATCACTTTATCGAATATTTTAAATGATCGAAGACACAATCTTACCACTGAACAAGCTCGAAACCCTACTGGCAAGTTCGTCAGCTGCGTCGTTGCCCCGCGAACCGCTGTGTCCTTTGATCCATTGAATGGTTATATTATTGAGGCTACCCACCTGGTTACAGCACTGGTGGCACTCGTATATCAGCCCAGAGTCAAAAGTGTGACTGTTTAGCGCTTGCAGAGCAGCCATGCTGTCTGAGAATATTCGTATCGAGTGGTCCTTAACTTCCCTGGCCATGATGGCTGAAGCAGCAAGAGATGGGTGTACCGTGTACTATAAATTCAGCCTGGAACACTGGACTTCCAATGGCGTGGCTATGTGTATGTTGAAGTCCTCCGAGAAGATTCCAGCACCTGTGCCACTACCTGTTTTGGATCCGTCGGTGAAAGTACGTAGCTCTGCGGGGCGCAAACCCTCGTATCGGCGATCCTCGTGAAGTTGAATCCTGTATTTTTTATCCAAGATAAATTGTTTGCGTACCCGGACATTTATAGCTTTCGTAATAGGGAACTCATTATTGAGTCCCTCAAGCAGCGCGGCGTGTTGTCTCTCTCTTTCCCCAGAGATTGAAATTGCATTAAGACGCACCACCGCCATTGTCGCTTCCTGCTGTATGAACAGGTGGAGCGGGGGCAGTCCCAGCATGGCTTCGATTGCTGCAGTCGGAGTATTCCTCATGCAGCCCGTGCTCGCCATGCAGGCTAGTCTTTGCATGCGTTGTAGTTGACATGACACAAGCCGATATATGTCAATCAGGAACTCAAATGGTTCAATTAAGATTAATTTATACCAATAACGGCTTGTACACTTCAATTGATATGGAATTAAGCTTACTAAAGGGGTCTGTCTGCTTTGTTCGTTTATTTCTTCTGTTTCGGTCTTCTCAGAGTTGTCAGATAAGAAACGCCAAACTCATCTAGCTTATTTCTTTTTTTTTTTTTAATATGACGTGTAAAAGTGATTCCGATTTCCTATTTACAAAATAAACAATTTTATTTTATTTCATAAAGCCATAGAAATAATTTTATTGACCGTTATTGATCATCTACTGAGCTATTTGAGATGTATTTTACAAGTTCATTAGTTTATTTCAGAGTTTTATTCAAAGAATTTTCTGTGTCTGTGAGCAGTCACAACAATATTGTAGTCAAGTTAATTGTTTTATCTAAGTACGTAATTATACTCAAATAATAAACATGCTTAGTTGATAATAATGATAACAGGGTATGTTTGAGTTCTGAGGGGCACAATTTTTTTTTTCTCTAGTGGTAGTGGTATACAATAGGCTACTCGGGCATCATACAAGAGCATATGAAGTGTTAATATAAGCTTAAACGGGGGTGTAAATTACAGATTTCTGGTCCCGCATTAAGTTTCCTATTGACGATAATACATCCAAAGCATGAAAGGAAGATATAGATGTAATAGAAAAAATTTTATGAAAAATATTTCGACGTAGACTACCTAAGCTAAAGCCTCTTGCGAACAGGCGCGACGCGACACCGGTAATTGTTCTACCGTGAAGTTTTCTTAGAAATTATTTTATTAGAGTCGCGTCGCGCCTGTTTGTGGGAACCTTAACATTTGCTATATTTAAATTACACTAAAACTTAAATTTACTACCCACATTGTTTTTGTAAGTCGGCACCGATTTGTACCGCAAGGCAAGAATTAACGACCACACGGAACACTTGCAAATAAACAGATTTGAATAACGCGACACGCGCAGCCTTGACCTTAGCTAAACTTACGGAAGGGCGGCGGTGACAATATGGCTATAACTAATCCTTGTCTAAATCCAATTTACTCCAAAACTTCCTACCATCAATGTTAAGGACATTTCCATAGTATTTTCTAGACCTATTTTACAAGGTTGTTACCAACATCTGCATTCATGTGCGCGTTTAAACCGTAAAGCCTCGTGAAGTTTTCTTAGAAATTGTTTTGTTAAGAGTCGCGTCGCGCCAGTCTGCACAAGGCTTAAAGATACGTCTTTGGAATCAATTTAGTGTCATGATCATGAACAATCGTCATTAGCTCTACATTCTTAAAGAAAACCATATCAAAACTAGTTCCGACAAGGCTATCAATAAAACCGCTATTTTTAGAATATACCAATGGAATCTGTAATGACGTCAAGGTTCAAACCCGTAAAAATATCGGATGTTTGAACTTCACGGAACAAGTTGCGTCAGAATTATGTTAATTACCGAGTGATCAAAGATATTATGATTCCGGAAACTTCAAAACCTGGGGTTCTTGACATTAGTCGAGATAATCACTACCCTTACACCCTAATTTATTTGGGGCCGGCGAAATATCCCTATTAGCCGTCATCGCTGTAGTTACCCCCCCTGTCTAACCAGCCAGTCTTTTTGCTTCCTCCTACTCTAATAGTATAGCCATCTACATTCTTCAGCGGATATCTAAAACGTCATACTAAAATTCAAGCTGACAGAATAACATTAAGTTATACATATTTTTAAACGCAGTTTTAAATTAAATTCATAGTAGCCCTTTTAGAAGGTCTTCCCGTAAACGATGGTGTAGTTTCCATGCGTGCCCAATGCAGGAACGGACATGGTTGCGACTGCAAACGCGCCAAGGTTCATCGGCGTACTTTGAGTCTTCGTCACGCGTGCGTGAGGCACATAATAACTACTAACTAGTTTCGTTTTCCTTATTACCACTCGTTCAAGGCGACCGTCCGCGAGAAAATAATGCTCTTAATTGCTGAATCCTTTCAAGTAGGAAAAGCGAAAATGTAAAAGAAACTGCGCTAGGTTCGGAAGTTTTGAACACTCCTAAAAACTGGGTCAGCATTCTGTAATTTAGAGCTTGTTTTTAATTAGTCGGGGTTTTAGTTGCGTCGTTTTAGCGCAATTTATAAAACGTTTACTTCTCCGAATATTCTGGAAGAACCTCAAGTGCAACAAGTTTTGCGCCATAAAATTCAATTACTACTACTATTATGTGCTGTAAATAAGAGCGCCTTGTACGCAACTTGTAAATTTCCACTCTTAAGAAAAACTACTGATGATAAGCGTTTCATTAAAACTTCGCACGAAACATTAATACATTCGTGTCCAATGTACTTAGAACCCCATGTTGATTGGGCATTGGTATTATATATTTAAACATCCTTTCGCTAAGGTCATCATAACTCATCCGTTATTAAGGAATAATGTTTCTGTTGCATATACATCGGCTGTAACGCCAGCGGACGTCCAAGTTTGTTTTAATTCGGACGGAGTATATCATACATAATTCGGGATACTCTGGAAACTTTGGCTTGGTTTGGAGGTCATAGCGAATGTGATTTCGATCTTTTTTTACGGAATCAATTTCTTTAGAGGGCTTGTAGGCGTATATCTTCGTCAGATTTTATTCAGGGCTATAGGAATAGCCAAAATGTGTGGCAGGGACGTAGCTAAAGGCTGTTGTTTCCTTTGCTGTCTGATGACATCCTATTTATTTTGTCACTGTCATTTATAGGCCGAACGCAGATTTTTATAGAAAGGAAACGGAAGTTGCTGATAAAAAAACGGTCTAATACCGAAAACGCAGTTGGATCGGACTTTACCGGTATTCATTTTTATATTTTTATGGGTTTGAAAATGTTAATACACATTTTAGATGATTTATTAATAAAAAACAATAATAATTTTATTATGATATCTATACAAGAATGGAAATAAAGTCAAATATTTCTAGTTGTAATGGGCGCATTGGAACGGACCCAGGTTTGAAACATTGAAGATATCTGACTGAAGGTCGCAGATCGACCTCACTGCAAGTTATGCAAAAAATTGCAATGACAATATTTTTATCGGTACTCATACGGTCACCTTTTCGCAGTCCTCGTCCCATTTCTAATCTTAAACTTCGAGTCCTACCTGCTTACTTTTTCCACTCTACTACTTTTGTCTATACCAAAGATTTTTTTTTTAAATCCCATTGAAAAGTTATTTTATTTCTTGTGTAAACCTGAATTTCTGGTTTTGCGCCATTCGCCGAATCGGAAATTTACTAAAGTGTAAATACATTCCGACTTTACACAATAGGCATCAAAGATTTCCTTGTTTGTTCAAAGTGGATTGTTTATTAATAATTATTTCGAATCTGTCAGACCTATACCTCTCTGTAACGGCAAAAATCTTTATCAACCGATGAGACATTATAAACACACAATAATTGTAAGCCCCTAAGTACGTCATGCTCTCGCAATGACTCACTTGTAGAACCGGAAATTCCTGATTCAAGTTTAACAACAGCAGAAGTCAATTACAAATGCAATATTGAAGCAAAACAATCCTTATTACAAAAAAAAATAAGTTTTATTTAGCCTGATTTACCCATGACAAATGGGGGCTGTTGTAATTACGGACCTGTGTCAGTCCTTCCTACAGTTTAGGCTGGGTATGTTTAGAGGGAAAATCAGCGGACCAGCAGTATATATTGATCAGTGAGGACAAAACGATACACAGTGACACGCAAAATGATGGAAGCCAGACAAAATGATCAAGTTGTTTAAAAATTTACGAATGAGTTTCCGAAATGTTATTAATAGATTTTCAACTAGTTATTATCTGTCTCGATAGGAAGTCGAAAGCCGCCCATAATAACTGACTCGGCTGATAATCCTACAGCCTACCGCTTGTTGTCACGGAAGTTGACTCACTCTCTGCGTATGATCACATCTCGGATCACACTGATTTATTTCGATGTTCTGTTGTATCTTTCGACTCAAAAGCCTACACTATAAAAATAGTTAACCTATGAATGTGAAGGACAAGTATTTACAGGTCAATACAATTTACAGTCTTGCATTTTTTTGCTATTATAAGGAGATTAGTCAGTCCATTCTCCTATGGAATGCGCTTCCTCTTGATATCAGGACGGCCACCAGTCAGTATGCATTTAAGCGGAAATTGCAGAGTTTTTTTCAAAACAAATAGAGTAGAGTCATCTCAACATCTCTCTCCCTTAAATTTGTATATATGTATATATATAATAAATATATGTATATTACATTAAATATGTATGTGTATTATAAGTTATAACCTATTTATGTACTGTTGTTCCTACCTATATTTTTCTAATGATATATTTTTAATAATTTTTTCTTTGTTCCTCTTAAACAGAGCACCTGCCATCCAATCTCTGCACCACCCTTGGTTGACTGGTAGAGAATGCCTAAGGCATTAAGTCCGCCTTTGTACAGTTTGAGTGTGAAAAGTTTAAATAAATAAATAAATTACTGAAAGGTATTGTTAGTTCAGAAGCCATTTTACAGGCGAGAGTTTATTGAGTCAATGACTCAAGCCGCAGTTGGTAAGGATCGATAGGCCTGCGAGAGATGAGTCCTATACATTGTACAGGATTCACTAAGTTTGTAAACACAACGCTTCGCTCGAAGCTCATCACAAGACTCTTCTTCTTCGTGTCGTTGGTAGTGTTGGGCACGACAGTTGTTGATATTTTCTGGACCCAAAATTTCGCAACTTCCACGGAGTTGTCGGCGGCAGCGTAGAGGTCACTTTAATTAACTGCATATTTTGGGGCACAGAGGGCAGGATAGGAGGTGGAGCATAGTTTGGCCGCCGACACCGTTCCAACACACAGGACCGAAAGACTGAGAGATTAGGTCTCGCTTCGCTGCTCGCGTCACCAAATGCTGATTATGATTAATTTCTTCAAATTAAGAATAATATACTATACTAGTTTAGTTTTTACTAGTTAACCGTATAATTTGTTGACAGATTTTTGCTACAACACGTAAACTTTGTTGCTCCGTTCTCCTGCTTTACCTTAAATATATTTAGCGTCGATAGTAACTTCATTAAATCATGCTGTGTTCTATTTTAGTTTATAGCCAAATCCCAATACAAGTTGAAGTCATATTACAGATATTTCTAATATCTACATAAGCAGAACGTCTTTTGGGAAACTTTTGCAGGCGTCTCAAATATTGCGTGATTTATAAAATATCCATTTAAGGCTAACTAAACTAGACGTTTCAATGTAAATGATTAACGAGTGCGAAGGTAATAGTTAGCTCCTTTGTGTAAACACAATGTGGTTATCTGAGACGTAAACATTTAACAGAAATTACAGAGTTAAGGCCTTTGAACCTTTCTATGTAAAAGGTTTTGAGTAAAGACCTTAATCCTTCAATAAGTTGAAAGGGCTGAATTGGACAGTGAACTGAATTGAGGGCAGTAACTGAAGGGTCAAAGAACCTGGGGTTGTTTGTATTGATATCAATTTCAAAAGTAAATGAATAGCTACTTGAGATTGTTATGCTGAAGAAGCAAAACTGCGCCAGACGCGCGAAACCGACGTTTACGTGATCGTCCGTTTTCGTTTCCAATTATGGCACAAATTCCTTTTATTGTGAGCAGATTCTGAACCGTTGTGAGTCCTGAACTGTTTTTTTGCTCGTTGAATATTATTCAATTTGATTGATTTGATCTCCAACATCCTCTGCTTTTGCTAAGATCCGCAGATTGGATATGATCTAAAATGTTGTCGTTTATTCAAGGTTTTTCTTGAATTTACTTTCATTTCATTGACTTGATTGTTCGTATATTTCATGATACACGTGAATTATTCAATGTTATTCAAGATTTTTTATTCTACCGTTATATTCAGTTGGCTGAGGAAAAAAACATGATTTTGGGTCAGAATTTGTTTATCAATTTTAAAAGTCATCTATGTCTTAAATATTTAATGCTATTTTGAATTCTATGTTATATGCATGGTGGCGACCCAAAAACTCAAAGAGGAAATTGCTTACCGACCGACCATTTTACATCTGTATGTTTAAGTAATCAGAAACTGTTTCATTTTAACAAAGTCAAAACGAGTATGTTTTCCGTCGCCATATCGAATATTATAATAAATATTTCTGATCTATATTAAGTATGCATTTAAACGTTACTACAGCCCACGGTTTCGTAAAACCTATTTAGTCTCGGTCCCTCTCCAGTAATTTGATTGTCTGTAGTTATTTTGTTAAAAAACCCCACACCATCTAATTGAAATTTGACAACAGCATTACTTGCCATAGTATTGAACTCAAGGGATTTGATTGATTAGGTCTTTTGTTGGTGTAATGTAACATCAACATCTCAGTAAAATATGACCTAAACTATTTTTGTTTTCATTCCATCACTGTATTATTCAAAGTGTGATCTGGATTCTGTAAACAGTTCGGATCTCATTCAGTAACATTAATAATTGTCAATATCATTGTAATTTGTAACGGGTCGGCTGGCTCTTTGCTGTTCCCATGCCCCACATGACTGTCCTTTAAATGATATTCTAACGTCATCATCCACATCCGTTCTATTCAATTGAATTACAAATATATTGATGTTCAATTTATAGAAGTTTTGCGTCTTTGCGTCTACGGACGTCATATTCTCCCCCAATCTACTGGACTTTTAAAAAGTCCTTCCGTTTTGGTTATTCGGTTGTTACCTCCTTTTAGCCTGTCCTTATGTGCTGCTTTGATGGAAACCAAAATCAAGACGCTTAGGTGGGAATATTTGGCTCTTGGATATAGCCTGGACCACCTGATCCTTTGCATCTTTATCGTAGCTTCAAATAATCAACAAAAAATCAAGTACCTAGTCTATGGCTTTAACAATTTCTTTCTGATTCTCACTACAAAGTATAGAGGTACATCATAAACATTCGTATCTACATACCGTTTGTTTATTGTGAATGCATGACGCGGTTCCAGAACTTTATTTACAAGTTTATTTATAGCGACGTGTTTCATAGCTACATTCCTTTGCGAGTGCACGCTTGGCAACACTACCATACTGTGGCAAACTTACTTCTTGTTGATCATCTTGCAGTAACGTTCATCCACATGTGGGAAACTTTCATTGTTACTTCGCTCTCGTTCAATGAAGTCGTGTCGTCGCGCGTCGTCTAGATGTCATTAATCATGAATGACAACCTGAATAATAAAGAAGGATATTCATAATGTAGAAAATAAACAAAGCGATGACATGGCATTTGGTGAAATGCGAAATGCACTCTTGTAAAGTATCCAGACGATGTTCTGTAGTGGTCATAAGATTTCCTTTTTCAATCTAAATATTAATGACAATATGTTAGTTGGACTGAGATTACATGTTAGCTTATCGATATACTCTTATCACATCTATAAATCCATTTGTAGTATTGATGATCTTTATTCATTCTGGAAGCTATCTAAAATTATTAAATCGGATGACCAACAGATGATTCATCATGTCTTTAATAAGTTCGCATGTAATGGAGCAAAATAAAATAATGCGTAAGTAATTATTTTTACACGTGTTTTGCAATATTTTGTGTAGTAAGCAAAGTTTGCGTGTTTTTCTCCATTACGGTAAATAATTGATTAGTTCGATATGTTTCCGTTCCTTCAATTTGCGAAGCACGCGATTTTTACTGGCATACATAGCTTGTCTGTCGCTACTCAATATGCGTATCCAGAGCATGCTCTCCTTGTTGCTGATCAATATGTGCATTTACAAAACATTGGCATTTACAGCGTTTGTCCATCGCCACCGTCAACAGGACGTCAACTAGAAACGAAGTTATCCGAACTGAACGTGACGTCTCGTTGACGGACGTGCGGTGGATCAGCGGCTATGGTAAATCGCTACTTCGGTGCCGTCATCTCGTTCTCGTTGACGTTCCCTTCAAGTGGCGGTTGACAAACGGCCTTTGTCCCTATTAGATAACACCTTCATAAAGAATAATTTACAAGCACGTATTACTGAAAAGCCTCATACGTGCGTCATTCGCGTGTCAACTGAGTTCAACCTTAGTCATTGAGCTGAATCCTGGTTGACAAGTAGTTGCGCTACTTAGAAGAACGTAAGGGTTTCCTTACAACGTTTTCCTTGATATTTCAACGCCAGGGCTAGTATCACATTTTAAAATAGCAGATTTCCGCGTCATAACGAGACACAATATAATTTTTATTATTATCGATTTCTAAAGGCAAATCGGCCGTTGAGCGGATAAGCTATCTGTTTTCAATATGGAAAAAGTCTGAGAGTACCCAGTCTAAAACACATTGGTTGGCGATTAGAACTGAAAACAAAATTCTCTTGCGCAATTTTAAGAACATAAAAGCGACGCAGCTCTGTAGCATACATAAAACGCTACCTGAATAAAAGTTTGTAACACATTAATGTTCTTGTTATACAACTTCTAATAATATAGAAACCAGTTGTTTGATCACGTTGTCCTTGGGATACTAGCAAAAACTCTCATAATATTAATTAGCTAGCTTTTAAACTACGTAATATTTTTGTTGCAGATACCTTCAGCATCGGCAGAAGGCCACTGCGTTTGGTATGGCGTGTGTTCCTCCGACTCACAAAAACCAACAAACTGCGCGTACAATGGAACAGCAAAGCCCATCCAGAGCACTGCAATGGTGAGTACTAATGATTAATTAGCGATACAATTATGCTCAGGGACTAATCACATCTGTCAACATTATCAGCATCACCAGAATAGACGACCTCATTGTTAGAGATCTGCTGATAAATGACAGTTCCTGGCTATAAAGTTAAAGTTAAATCGGAAGTGCGCCAAGAATGAGCTAAAGAAAACTTCCTATCAGTAGCACGAAAGATGTGTAAGTAGAGCACTTAGGTGAAGCCTATTAGGGCATAACGAGCAACGCGACTTGGCTGCTAATCGTCATCCTCTGACGTACTGCTGGCACTTCTGATTGGCTAACGCAGACTAGCTGCATCTACTTTGTCTTGTTTTTTGTGACAATTTGTATCCCAAATTTCTGAGTTTAAAAAAAATATTACAAGTATAAAGTAAAATTATGATTTACATTAATTACAATCGAGGAAAATTGCCTGGTCTAGGTTTATGAAAACCTGTGTTTCAGGCCATCAATTTACATCAAACATTTAAAAAGAAGACTACAATACATTTATTAGAAGCTAAATTAAAAAGAAGATATAATATTTTCAATGACTTGAACAGTAACTATTTGGGTATATTGTTTAAATAAATTAACGAATAATATTTAAATAGATAAAGTATTATTAATTTGGTAAAGGAAGAGACTTATATTAGAGTAGGTAGATTGAAATTTTATTTTAAAATTTCTAGTATTTTTTCCGTGTGTAACATTCCAAGTGTAACATTCTTAAGTTTCACTAATACGAAAATGGTTCTGTAGTTCTTCAACTTTAAATTTTGCGTATAATTCAGTTCCGTGAACTACTTTTGCTTGCAGTTCATTTTTAAATCAGGTTTTGTTTACACTAAAGTAATTTAACTGGTTATGAATGGCACGTTTTGATTCTGAAGTGCAAATTTTATTTATTTTAGCAGATTCGTCAAGAACTTTTCGATCGCCTTTCGTCGCGTTGTCAGGTCAAAAATTATTATTGGTTCAAGCATTATGGACATTGCGCTCTGCAGGCATAATGATGTATATTTGAAGGCTATTCGTTTCAAGAAACGTTGGAAGTTTCTTTGGTCGATTTTTAGCTACCGGAACTCCCAAGAATGCGCAAAACAAACTCTTTTATAATTTTAACATTTGCGACGTACTTGGCACAGCTCTTTAATTTTTACCCGACTGCCCCAGAAGGAGGGGGGAATCTATAAAATTTTGGTATTGCAGACGGCGGAAAAATACCACCATAATTTCAGGTTATTGGTTTGTACCTCGCCTGCACTACCAAAATTTAATAGATTACAATAATGCTTGTTTGTTTGATGAACATAATTCTTGTTTGAACACTTTTACCTCAGGATGTGAATATTGCAGTTAAATTTTTCAGATATCAAACAGTTTTTGCACCCCCAAGGGCGTTGGGAGGTACACTTATCTGGGTCACCGGGTGACGTTACTTTGTGTTCTCAGTGCTATATTTAGCATGTGCATGCAACGATGACGTCACAAAATCCTAGTTTTCAGGCGGAACTTGACCCGTGTCTAACAATAGCTACGTGCAGGTTATATGAAAACTGCATCGTTTGACGTTTAAGGGAGACAGTTGTTATTTTTAGCAGCTGTTTGACTAGCGGACAGTTACTTTGTATTGAGTACCATGCTTCTAAGTGCAGTTGCAATCTTTTCACTTTTCGGTTAAAGAGAAAATTGAAAAAATCCATCAGTTGAAGTTATTTATTCACCATCACTCAGGAAATATAGGGCGATGTAGCTGCTACTAGATTACTTATAACTTGTATTATTCCGATGACATATAGTCAACATTATTGACTCACAAACAGTAACCATTGGCACTGTGAGATAACAATATCCTTGCGACTTGTAAATACCAATTAGAAGTAGCTAACTGTGTGAATCAGAGCAATTGTATGGCACAGGCATGCTATCAGTTCCTGCGTTTTCGCCTTGCGTTAATGATGACGTAGGTTTCAAGAAATTGTTTTTGTATCCAGATATAAATTTGTGCTGGACAGGCGGTTACTATACATTTATCAAAACCGAAGTTCACCTTGGACCCTCTGGTTAGTATCTAGTGGCACGTATGGAAACAATTGGCGCTACATTGTTGCTATCAATTAATTTTCGCGCGATGTGTGCCACGTGCCGAGATGTAGCTTCGTTTACATTCGGTACCGCTACCTTTGTTTTGAATCTGGAAAGTTTATCGTTCTGCCCGAATAAAGGCTCTTGCAGACTGTCGCGCGATGCGACACCGGTAATTGTTCTACCGTGAACTTAGAAATTGTTTTAGAGTTGCATCGCGCTACTCTGCACGAGGCTTAAATCTGTAATATTTGCGTTTAGAAGGAATCGTGGTTTGTGAGTTTATGATGTTTTGAATCGTCAAAAAGGAATGCAAAAGGAAGTTTTAAACTGTATTGGTCCCTTTATTATATCATGTGGACATAATACTACATCATAAGATCAGACCAAAAAAGTCAGTGTTTCTCTCTCAGACCAAATAAAAAACCAAGACATATCGCTGCGAACAATACAGTGAAGCATATCAAAACTAAACCTCCGCTTTGTGCATACACACTCACACGCACACATTAACACCATGTACAATCAAACTACACCTCACTAAGTGCACACATGTTTACGAAACCGGCCTCACGTCACTGTTAAACTGTGTGCACTAAAGGGGTCCAAGAAAAAAAGAAGAGATTGGTGTCATTCAAAATATTTTATTTCACATAAACCTACAAGGGCACTTATGAAACGTCAGAAGCTAGGTGCACGGTTCCAAATTGGTCGCTTCCTATGGAGAAGAGCCGGCAAGAAACTCCACGGTTACGCTTTTAAAAATAAATGGTTTCTACAATGTTTTCAAATTACAGTGTTAATAGGTATGAGAGGACAGTGTAGGCCTATCAACAAGTACCAGGTACTTAGTAAAATATAAAATGGTTCACAAGTCGGTCTACAGCCTACAACGTTCTCTCATTCACAAAATCTAAAAGAAAATAATCTATATAAAAGATTAACAAAATAATAAAAATAAGGACCTATTTAAAACAAATGACATGATTGCCACTACAGCTGTAACAAATATAATTAGATAAAAACAAAAAAAAATGTATAGTATATGTATATTGGCTCAGGATCGACTTGAGTAGAAAAACGAAAGGGAGGCTTTTGCTCTGCAGTGGAACATTACAGACTGATTATGATAATTATATTAAGACAAACACAAACATCAGCATCTCCCATTAGCAGGTGACTGATGCCAAATGGAATTCTTACAAATTAGTTACCAAATTATCATTTAAATCTGTTTCACTTCAAAACAAGTTACGCCCTTGTGAGGCTGAGTTAATTTACATTTGACTAATTAATAAATCACACGATACGGTCTAGTTTTAATAACAATAATTAATTGCGCAACATTGTCATAGCCTTTCATGCTATTTGAATCAACTGATTAATAATAATTATCCCCCAAAAGTCCAGATTTCCCTATTTGGGGTACCTGCTCTAAATTATTTATGTTGTTTTCCTGTTTAATATGATATCGCTTGTTAGACATTTTTTTTAAATTTTATTCGTTGTTTGTTGAATCTTTCTTCTATACGTAATTAGTATTGTCCTCTCAAAAAATCCAGCGAACTTTTTAAATGTTTGGTTTTCCTGTGCGTTAGGTACCTATGATGATTTTTTTCCAATTATGTAGGTAACATAACATAATTATAAATGGTTTATAAATAATATCTGGATGACTGTTTTTTTTTTAATGACGTTTTCTAAAAATGAAACCTAGTTAGATCGATTTATCGCCCCCGAAACTCCCTGCATACTAAATTTCATGAAAACCGTAGGAGCCGTTACCGAGATTCAGATTATATATACAGGAATTGCTCGTTTAAAGGTAATAGATTTTATGTTTCGTTTTAGGTACTCCTTTGACTTTAAACGTTTCCTTAATGCACGTGTTTTTGACGCAGCCATTGATATCTCATCATGACTTTACAAGTTTTATTTAATAACTGGCTTCTCCAGCATAACAAATCATAAAAAGGTTTAAGGTTTTATTTCCTTACTAGCTTTTGCCCATTAATTTAAATGATATGATATTGACAAGGCATATTTTAATCTAAATTAAATGCCCAATTTAAATAACGTATTTTATTGGATTAATATAATGCCGGTCAAAATAGCTTCGGAAATAACAATGAAAATCTGAAAAATAAAAATGGTTACTGTGGGTCATCCTTAGAAGATGACATTTTTAAGATCTTCAATCCTTTAAAACATCAAATTGATGTATCTCTTACAGCTTACGCGGCGCACGCCAGTAAAGCTAAGTCGGCATGTTTTTTTCCGACATCTTCGACAATAATCGCCATAATTCAGCCGATTTAAGGCTCTTTCAAACAGACGCGACACAAAGACACCGCTCGTCGCGCGACGAGCGGTGTGTCACGTCTGTTTGAAAGAGCCTTTACACAAAACCTTAATGAATTATACACCAAAACCTATGAATCACTCCGTCAATTGGTGAAAACCGTTTGAAAATCCGTTCCGTAGTTTTTGAGTTTATCGCGTTCAGATAGACAGACGCGGCGGGGGACTTTGTTTTATAATTTGTAAGGATTATGTAATTAAGGCTTCCGCAGACGGGCGCGACGCCACACCCGGGAGAACAATAATTTCCGTGATGTTTTCACAGAAATTGTTCCACCGCGTCGGGCCTGCTGTAGCCTCTAGGTATAGAGCAACTTAGATTATTCTTATTGTTTTTTGCATAAGTTGTTTGAAATTGTCAGATTTATGTTTAAACTAGACTTTATTTATCGACCTAAACCTGCTACAAGACTAGTGAAAGCTGGTCTGAATTTAGTAACTGGTTACTTCCTCTAATCGCAGGCACCTATAATTTTATTTGTCCTTAGGATTCTCATTTAAATGAGGAAGTAATGCTGAACCAAGATATACATGAACTCATGTTTTCATTTTTCATTATGTGCATAAAAATAAACGAAAACAGGATTTTGTCTGTTGACAAGTTATCATTGAGAAGTGGTTTGAATAATTTGAATTGATATTGAGAAGTTCAGTCTTCAAAGTTTGAACTTTGGTAATGAACTTAAAAGATTTTATTAATGACATCACTTTTTTATGTTAATAATCTATTTTTAGTCATCCTTCCATTCGAGAAAATTATACCAACTTATCCGGATATTACAAAGATTCTGTAAAGGACTTGGTAATCCTATTCAAATTTTCAGGACTTAAGGCTCCCGCAGACAGGATCGACGTGACTCTGGTCGAATAATTTGTATGAATCTTCACGGAAATTGTTCTCCCGGTGTCGCATCGCGCCTGTCTGCGGGAGCATTAATTAAGTCCTAAGTTTAATGGTGTCGTCAAGGATCACTTCAGATTTGCATAGGATTACCAAGTCCAGACTTAGAAAGACTACAAAACGTTAAGTTCCTAAGGAATGCCATCGCAGTACCACTTATCTTTCCCGTGTAAGCGTTGAATGCCTCGGGCAACTCAAGATATTTCCACGAAATGGTTTATCGCAAATAAACATTTCTATGGCCAGAATGGACGGGCCTTTCCAGACATAAAGATTACACATTGTTTAAAAATATATGTTTTACGACAAAAGCTTGTCGATATGAGTTTTATTAATTAAATACTGACTCAGTTCAGGTAACAGTGACCTCATCGAATGAATATCGAATGCTTATCAACAGCATTGTACTGAAGTCAAGATGTCCACGTCACAGCATAATATTGTGACTGAAGGACAAAGACTTCCAAAATAGATAGTGTATAATTATGTGTTTCTTTTCTGTGGGAGTTTTGTATTACAAAGGAACTTGTAATTAATTATAATGACTGAGTTTTTGCATAGATATTGCATTTTGCATAGATATCGCTCTTAAACGGGACGTACAGCTGTCAATTAGTTACCAAGAGAGACTGATCGCAGGAAATCAAATTGACAACTTTAAAATGATGTAAATTCGTGGCAATTTTTAAATTGAAGGTTGGAGCTCTGAGGACAAATTATGTATTTTTATTTATAATTTGCATTAGAATAATTTTGCAGTTATCTTTAACTTAAAGGAAATTGTACCTTATTGATGGCATTGATGACAACAGTTCGACACTCGATGAACGACGTGATTTAAAGATAACAAGTGCTAGTAGGAATTTACAAAATTTTCCCCAGTATAGAATGAATCAGCTGCTTTGAAGATAGCTATGTTAATGATCCTAATCCAGCCCGTCCCATCCTTGATATCCTCCCTCCGGTTGACGCTCTAAGCCAAGGTTCGTATCCCACAGGGGGTGGATGCCCTTTGCGAGCGTTCACCTAGTTTTAATTGGCATAGTTGAATAACCCCTGGCTGGAGGTTTTAAGTGTAGTAGCTTAAGGCACCCACAGGAAAGCCCGGTTAAGTAGTCATGATCTCAGAGGTCTACTACGAGATGCCATACATAAAATAAAAAAATGATCCTACTATCCTACCGATATTATAAATGCGAAAGTTTCTGAGGATGGATGGATGTTTGTTACTCTTTCACGCAAAAACTACTGAACGGACTATCCCGATATTCCTACGGGATCGAGACTGAAACCGCTGGGCGCTGCTAGTTAGTTATAAATAGGACAGCGTTTTCCACCTCTACGGGCTTCAGGTTACATTGGTCAGTCCGAAGTGCTTCATTTGTGCCCATCCAAGTAGCTACTAACATCAGATAAGATTAAATCATTGGTGGCGAATTGACGTCACAAACTAGTTCCATCAACATCATAGACAAAAAAAACACGGAAATGTGCTGAATTTTATAAAACTGGTTGTAAAACTTGGTGTCGCTGTCTGCGTTAGTTTCGAAATGACGCCAAATTGGCGAATGACTTCACTATTCCATCAAAACATGCGTACGAACGAACGTACTAATGTTTTTCTTAAAGATTCGCATATGGATCACACAGACAAGCACTGTGTTATGATTGGCTCGCTCGGTCTGACACTAAATACAATACAAACAAATGTGGAAGAAAATTTGCCTATTGAGTCTTGTCTTGAATTCACATTCCGATGTCTGGTCCGGTTGCTAGAAAGTAAATTTTTCGTTGAATTTGAAAGTAACCATGTAGATGGTACAGAAATCAAAATTCTATAAGATTCTTTCACCAGGAAACCATCACGATCTGATTATCTGATAATTGTTGGTGTGATTATCATTTAGTTTAGTGCCTCGTGATGAGGTTAACTTCCTAGTGTTAACACGATTCAAATGTCAGCAAACACAATCAACTTCCGCATATCATATATATATATGTATATAAACTAAGTATTTAAACCGAATCAATCATTTACTTCTTGAACGGTCATAAATTATTTAAAGTACCTGGGCGACCGAACTCAGTTCGGGTGAAAATAGAGAAAAGGAATTTTGCTAGAATTATGAGACCTAGCTAGATCGATTTTTCACTACCGTAAACTCCTATATTGCAATTTTAATTGAAATGGTTAGAGCCGTTTTCGAAAACTTGATTACAAATATGTATATGACATTATATACAAATATGTCGGCAATTAATTTAAAGTGGGGTTCGGATACTGTTGAAATTGTTTATCGAGGTCTACAAAAAAATACTCATAATACTTTCTAGTTGTTTTTTATCTTGAATAATTTTTGTACAAGATGATTAGTTATTTAACAATATTTGGCGGACCAAGTCCCCACCTTTCGCGGTCCGGATATGGACCGCGGTCCATGTTGACGACCCTTGGTATAGGATATTAGCATAATCGTCTTTATGACCTTCACGATGAGGTATTAATGATTACTTCGTGGTAAAAAATTTACGAGTCAACGTTGAGTGAAAGTTTGCACTTTCCCTAGCAGTTGTCGAATTAATGTCAGTGCAGCGTTCTTAAAGAACTTAAATCTTGGATCACAACAATTTTTAGCTCTCATGTAACTTGCTTGGTAACACGACACTAATGGGGGTAAATTGGCGGCATATGATCAGTACTATACTTGATTAAAGTTGATAATTGAAACGCTTGTTTAAAAATAGTTTCTAGAGCTTTACAAATCTTCAAAGCATAACTAAATTGGATATTGGAATAGTACGTAGTCGCTCAAATAGTTAGCGGGGTAATTGCGTAACACACATAAAATGACTATTGATCGCAATGGGTTTTATTTTGACAGTTCATCCATGTTCATTGCGTTCTAAACGTTGTTGAACAGACGAATTTTTCAAACCTACGAAGCAATGGATTAGCAATATCCTTTAAAAGTCTTGAAAGTGTGTTACACAATTAGGGTGCAGATTACCAAACATTTCTGAAGCAGGACTAGCCACACGTACAAACGATAGCTTTTCATAAAACATCAACTCAACCGTCGGCTATAAATGCTTAACAACGCCAATTTATTTCGCTTCGTGCCATTTCACACGATTGTATGCCAATAAAGTCAATTGTTTTTCGTTATTCACAATACCGAAACGAAATAAGGTTACATTACTGACAATTTTTCTCTCATAACACGCCTTTATTATTTATCGCAGCTCAATGTTCATTTCGCGCTAACCCTTGCCATTTGGTCAGAATGTGTTCGAATGCTTTTATTACATTCTAACTATGAAACCTTTTAGCGTCCTCCGGCCGCATTGAGCTGAAACTGATATTCGACCTTCAGACAACCTTATCTCGTTTGTGAGTATCGACCGTTCCTACAAACAATTTGTATTCCGCAGAGGGCTGCAATGTTTCATGTCAGGAGTAACTGGAGCAGTGTCCCCAATTCTGTTGGATCCATTTTTTATTCTCTCTAAAGGTGTCTGCGGACATTTGTTTTGCGCTATTGAACTTGAACCAAGAACTATTACTGCTGCAGTGTTCGTGCTAATAGATGACAGCTATTTTGTCTTTGGAATGATAAATTATGTTTATGGCAACCCATCCAACAAGTAGCGCTAGCCACCAGTGTAGTTTGGTTAGTGTACATTCGTATAAACTCAATGTTTGATCTCGGTACGCAAATAGTTGCACCGCTATTCACCAAGGCAACTTCGCAACACGTTGATAAACTTTTCCTGTGTTTTCAAGGAATTCTTGTTCGCGACTTTTTTATGGTTACATTTTTGTTTGTTACCTGGTATTTGAAGGTCTGTATAACTCCAAGTTAAAGCGTTGCAAAAACAAACGATGAAAATATTATAAATTTATAACATTGCATGACTAATTTACTTATGGAATTATAATCGTTGCCTATGCATTAATTATAATATAATATTACGTATCTTTATTGCTATGTTTATGGTTCCATTCGAGGATACAATACAAATAACTGATACATAGATTTACAGGAAGTGGTACGATCACTTTTTGATACAATCTCGTAAAATTATTCGATGATCGGTTGATAGCGAGTTGTAATGGTATTATTTTTGCTGTACACGTAATGAGCTATGCTATAACATTATAAATAAATTATATTTTTTGAATTGATTGTTTTATAAATGTTCTTTCTGTTTTTCAAACAACATTAACACCAACAATGTGGGCAGTTCCGGAAACAATAAAAAATAAATCTGTGTATAGCTGTATTTAATGCCTTCCAAATATGATGAACAGCAGGAAATACACAGTTTAATTTAATTTAACCATTTTATGCATTAAATCTAAATTATCATTTATACAGTATAGAATATCATCGGATTTTAAATGATAACCTTGCTCGGTCATCTACCTTACCCAAAAACAATATAAACAAGAATTTCAAGCACTTTCGAAATGGCTTCTACTTGACATCTATAGATTAGAATATGAATACTTACAACAACACGCGGCTTTTCGACTATCGTTGACTTCGATCAAGAAAGGAAAACTAACCAACACTTGGGCACACGAACGGTGAAAGTTAATCAGATGGATGACATTAATATACTTAAATCGTTTACTATGAAGTGGTATAAAATTGGTTTATTATGCATGAGCGGTGTCCGCGGCGTAATATGAAATCGATACCGCAATCACTGACTCGATGAAGGATGAAAGACTCCTATGGGAATAACCTAAGTATAGCAGTCATGTAGGTATATTGTATTATATACTATAAATATGTATTTATTGTGAACGGTACACCACAGACGGTACAATATCGTCTCTCCTTCTCCTTCCCCTTTTTAATCTATCGAAAGATTGTCTTTAAAAGATCGCTTTTAGCGAAAACACCGCCCATTGTGTTAACCAATGTACAATTTCTACATTTATATGTTTTATTTATTTTTATATATATATTTACAATTGTTTTTATCTGTAATCTATATGGTGTACATAATAAAGAGTATTCTATTGTATATTATAATGTCGTAAATTATCAGGAACATTCATATTAAATGCTGGGCGTTGAGGAGCTCCAGAAGTTCTGTAAAAGAAAAACTCCATTGCGAAAACCAATGGATACAGTAAATTAAGATTGAGGAGCAAGGAGGCCTTAGCAAAAGGGACGTGGTTTGAATAGATAAAGAACAGGTCTTCAGGCTTACCTTTTATAAGTTTGGGATTGTTACTAAGAGATGCAGACTTACCAAGAGGTATCGTGTTACCATTAACAGGGTTGTGGAGGTCAGATAGGCAGTCGTTCCATGTAAAATACTGGTATTCAGCTGCATCTGGTAAGACTAGAAGCCGACTCCAACTCCAACATAGTTGGGAAAAAGCTAGGAAGAAGAGGAGATTGTTACTACGCGATATGATGATAATATTGAATATCGTTTATCGTGCAAAGTTAATCCACCAGACAACAAAGCTTGATAACAAATTTCTAGGGCTAGCTTTTATCGCGTGCTAGGAGCATGTAGTGGTAGTTTAAAAATTAGAGCTTGTAGTGTTGTAGCCCCGGGCTTATGACCCTGAGTGTGGTGTCTAGGTTAGTTACAAACACCGACGGGCCTTGGTCGATACGGCCTTGGGGCTTTCATAGAAACGCGTCCGATACAAATTTTAAAATCTCAAATGTTTTTCTAAATGCATTTCGATGGTAAACCACAAGATATCCTTTGGATATTCTTAGTAAATGAGATTTTAAATTCTATTATCAGGCTTAATTAATTATTAGGAAATTAAGAGGAGCTGGAGGTAGTTTTGAGCTTCTTTTATTTATGTGATTAGTGATTACTATCTATATACTATCATCTTGTTATCGTAATAGACAGTAGGCAGTCGCAATTCAAAAGAAGCTCTCTGGTAATTCTCACCTACATACTACTCCATCTTTTTAGTAAGATAAGCGACAGGCATAATTTTAACACTAGAAATAGGAACAAATTAGATCAACCACGTTTTAGATTGTCTAAAGTACACACTTCTTTTATGGGGTACTGTGTAAAATGTTATAATAAAATACCACTCGATATTCTTCAACTAAATGAGAAGAAATTTAAAACATGCATTAAACGCACACTATGTAGACAAGCATATTATAAGTTAGATGATTATATCGTAGATAAAAATGCTTGGCTTAATGCTGGTCCTGCTCCACAGCCGCTTGGGCTCACTAGTTAAAATTTTAATATTTGGAAGAGTTGCTTCCCCTTTTAAAAAAAAAAAAAAATACTTTGACATTAGGAACTTAATGTTCATTTTAGTTTTACCAACTTAATTGTTGAATGCTCCAATTAAGTAATGATTTTCTTTCTTTTTGGTGGTTAAATTCTTTTATTTTTTTAGATACATTGCAAACTATAGTTTTGTATAATTTAGAAGCATTTTTATTTTTGTAAATGTGAGACCATATGGAGCCGTTTATTAACTTATTAAGATGTATGTTGACTTGAAATAGCATGGCAGTTGAGAATATGTCATGCTCACTTAAATGTCTCGCTGATGGTGGCGACTGTGTTGCATCATTCGGTTCCCTACAAAATGGTTGAGCTGGATGGTGCTGATCCACGCGTCATGTTCGTGAACGGGCGCCGTCAGTTGAAACTGGTCCTCTCTTATCTGCCAGGGCTTATTTTTAATCTTATATTTTCAATTGCTTTTGGTTATTTTTTGTACATTGTTCTCACATATAGAAGCAACAAGAATGATGTACCCAGGATTTTGTAATATCTATATTTAAAAGAGTGTCCTTGGAGTTTCTTGCCCGTTCTTCTCCATAGAGATCTACGTTTTGGAATGGGCAATTAGCTTCAACTTTCTGACTAACTGACCGACTCTTTGACAGTTCAAAAGTGCCTGTAAATGGTTTAATTGAAATAAATGCTTTGAGTTTGAGTTTGACTAGAATATTATTTTAATTACCAAACGTAATTTCCTCGTAAATGTTCATTTATTAAATTTAGTCAACCTTAAGCTAAATGCATATTGATAGCGTCATCGAATGCGGCTGTCATTCCTGCGCATGCAGCATAACCTAAGTCTACCACAGGTGACAGGCCGGACAGACCTACTGTAACCACTTCTATCATGTCATAAAGAGCTTCTTGTAAACAAATGGAGCAATGGACGGCAAAGTAACTTATGACATCAATCTGCGACAGCCAATGGGAACTTAGTACCTAGTTCTGCGCTGACGCACATACTTGATGCTAGTCAATATTTTTGTATGAGATTATAATTGTATGGCATTTGTGGCCAGTATTATGCGTGAAGCTACGATCTTCGTCACAAATCTAAAAATAATTGCTATGACATTAGGGAAATATACCACAAGGTAAATTAATTTAAAATAATGGTAGGCATTTTGTTTCCTCAACATATTAATAAAATGACCCATACGATTGCATTAAGTAAACATTTTTTTTTCAACATTTCTATATTCCCGATATGTCATTTATGTCTGATTACAACTCGCGGTCGAATTAACATCCGTATTTTATTTTTATAATTCTCTGGATTTTTACAGAAAACTTTTTCATTAAACCGTTAAAACTTAAATACAGAGTTTTCTTATTGTGGTGTTTGTTTTGATTCCAGTTCAGGTACAACATTAAATAATACGTAATTTCAAAATTTTCGCAAGTCCTTCGCGATCTATATAAAATATGTCTATAGCACCACTTCATCATTAGTTATAGTTGTAAAAACATATATAGTCATTCGTAACAGTTTGTAATATCGATAAGATATGGACGCAGGTGTTGTATCAGGAATTCGTATTCACCTTATATTCTTTGTAGTCTAGATACCATTAGTTTTATAATCCACACAAATTTTACCTACAAAATATTCTTAACAGAGGTTTTAGTTATCAATTTATGATTAGCAATACACTGAATAAATTTTCCAATTATTAGTTTATTACTCATGCTTTCCTTGCCAGCTCTTGTGATTGTGTTACCTTCACAATAGGTAATCATTTTGATAAGAACATAGTGTGATATTATATCGTAGAATTTGTCGGGAAAATTTGAATTTACAGTGGTTTAGGTTAAATAGCTCAAGATCACGGGAAACCCATTTTATGTTTTCATTTTACTAGCAGCTTGTAGGTGAAGGCTGCACCAAGGCCCAAATTAACGAGTTCACTAATGTTTTCATACGTAAATCTCAGAAAAGCGGCTCAAACGAAATATTTTCCGGAGAACATGCTGAGAGTAACTCTTAATTAAAAACTGGTTAGACGAATTAGTATGTAAATACGAGCAATTAGGAAGACAAGGTCAAAATGTTAAAAACCTTTTTTGGAACGAAGTTCTTTAACGCGGCTTGTAAACTGTCAGAAATCGTCATGCTAAAAAGTGTTAATACTTGCGACTGTATTCTTCTAATCCAAAGAGAAAGAAAGAAAGAGAGAGAGAGAACGCCAGCAGAAAGAAACGTGTAACGTGTGTGAAAAGTGTAGTATTTATCTATTTTTTCTGGTAGTAAATTATCTCATTTATGAGCATTTTAGTGCTATGCTAATTAAACTGATGCGCAAAAGTAATTAAACAAACAAATATTATTCGTGGAAAACGTAACTTTAACTAGGTACTTTTATTATTTTTTTAAACACTGCATTTGGTTGCAAGTTTTACTACATGACATCTCTACATGCTGCATAGATGTCATCTTTGCAGTATTTAGTGATGAAATCTTGGACCCGTTGTCGTTAGGTGTCGCCAGTTGCCATTAACATCATAGCTTGCCACATAGTCATTATATAAGGAGCTTATGTATTATATTATAATGGCGTAATATAGAGTTGTTAAAGGCTTGTGTTAGTTTAGTAGTCGAATCAAAGTTAAACAAGATGAAACCCTCTGGATGGGTTAAATATTAGGTCAATAACTTAGGTGCTCCCTAAGTGTCCAACTCTACATAAAGTAGGTCCATCTTACTATTCTTAGCTAGAGGACCATTATCTTCATATAAATACGAAATTTGTTTTACATTTTCGGAACGAAGTTCTTTAAAGCGGTTTGTAAATTTCTAATTCAAAGAAAAAGAGAGAGAGAGAACGCTGGCAGAAAAAAAATCAAAAGAAAAGAGTAAAATGATGACAGTGTCGTGGGATAAAATTTTACACATCGGCCCGAGTACACTGCATGCCGAGAGAGAGAGAGAGAGGGAGAGAGAGAAAGTGTGAATTTGGTCAAATTGAAAATCCGAGAAGGCTGCAAAAATGATCAAATTTTTCGTCATGAGTGTCGTTTTTTAATTTTTTTAAATCGTATGATTTAAAAAAAATAAAAAACGACACTTCGAGAACGAACTTCATTCCCGACGGGCGGTCCCCTGATCGCACCCGTTCTTATTTTTCATAACTAAATGTGTAGAACGTGGTGCTTTTTTTTTTTCAATTTTAGATAATGTTCGTTTCATGTTTTGTATACCGGAAGCGTGTTTAAAGTACGACATGATAGTGTAATAGCTGTACCTATACTTATTTAGCTTAATTTTTATCTGACAGGGTTTATCCTCTATGCGTAATATTACACAAGCCGTCACGAGTCGCGTTCATTCCAAATATGATACTCTGATGATACCGTTCTAGATTATCTGACATTTGAGATTCTGAGCATGTAATATTGGCTACTAGGTTAGCCTGATGCGCACGATTGAGACATATAATTCTTGGTTATATTTCGCATTAAATATTTTCTTCGGGAATATTTTACTAATTTGTTCTTTGAAAGTAACCCAGACGAACTTACTGATACACTACATAATTTAGAGGTACTATGCGAAATCAGAAATAGGTTAATCATCGTTATTTTCGTGTAGCTTTTAATTTAATTTGATTAATAATATTAACCAAATTCTTATTAATTATATCAATGATTATTATTTACTAACTATTTGTTAAATTAATTTTTGACAGTTATATTCTTAAAGGGGTATATAAGGATCGTAGCAGGTGGCGTTCTGTAGTTTCTGCACTTTCTGCCTTGGGAAGAAGGCGTAAATTTATGTATGTTTATATGTATATTCATTAAATTAGAAAAAAGCCTAATTAATCATCATATTGTCCGATCGCTTTTTTAATGGATCTTGTGTTATCAGCAGTGATCGGAGCAGGTAGATTGATTTGGGGTCAATGAACTGGCACGTATATATTAGTATGGATATGCCTCCGGGATTCCGGGATTGGGAAATTATTAAGATTTTTTTAAGGAATTTCTTTATTCTACACATCACAAATATGTAGAATAAAGAATACATCAATATGAATAAGAAATGTTTAACCCTTCTGTTGTTATTGCATTGAATGTGAAAAAATATTAAGAAGCATAAAAATATATTTTTATTTATTTATTCAAGAATAGATTAATTTAAACAATTATAAGCAGCAGATAATATACTTACAAGATATAACTACAAAATTAATCATATTATGTAAGTTTCGAATGGACGCACAACAGTAAGATTCACTTTATTACTTGATAAATAAGAAAAAAACAATTTTAAATGTTTATCCATTCTATAAATTTTTAATGTAGTAGTTTAAAAATACTTACTTTTACAATATTTGATTCAATCCCGTAAGTACCTAAATGAAATCCCGGAAAAAAGGCTTATCCATGTTATGATTTCTATGACTACTCCGATCACTGGCTATCAGTTTCGCAAAGTGCCAAAACGAGTTCAGTTCGCACGGACGTTAAAATATCGCGGCGGGATTTTATCGCGCACTGAATTTTCAACCCTCGGCGCTAAACAGAGCGCTGAAAATCTAATGTACGAAAAAATCCCGGCACGATATGTTTACGTCCGTGCTAACGTGGGCTTAATGGGACGTAAATAATGATTATCGTACCATATTATCATACCCAATTCAATATGAAATCTGTGAACCTCAATCGCATAGTAGGTATCTTTAGTTAGTTTTAAATGTATCATTGAGTAGAAGATAGCTTATCTGCTATTCATTAATACTTCCCCGAATAATAATATTTTAATGGACTAACTCCCATGTTTATTATTCGTTTACTAATGAGGACTGATAGAGATTGAATTGATTGATAGATTCTTCCAAAATATTAACGTTGAGGAATCTTTGTTGAACACATAAGGTTTTGAGGTACAAAACATGCTAGAAATTAGATATGCGGCTAGATGTCGATACCCCAGTTCACACTCGTACTAATTACATTTTATTCATTTATTTTTTTTTTTCTTATGTATTCTAAATGAAATTCAGCGTCGTTTTATCTTACCAGAGTTACGTAAAGCCTTCTACTTCTATTAAAAAAAAAGTGTCATAATGATATTTAAAACTGTTATGACAATTTTTTGTATTTATTTTCGTTTCCATATATTTTTTAACATTTATGTCCTAACTACATCGATTTCATAGTTTCGATGTGCACACTTGTGTTACCTGACGGGGGCGAGCTTTTAAGACATCAATTTTCAGCAACAGACTGGTAGATAATTGATTCAGGCGTGACCTTACGGAAATCCATTATGAAATACAATAGACGTGGATATATTTAGTAACCTGTTATATATATTTAGCATACAGACTTTAAAATTGTCAAATAATTATTACAAATGTAGTATCTCAAAAAGCTATTTTATTATATAAGTACTCAATTTGTAATGGTTTTTAACTACTGCTACGATATCCATATACGAACATAAGAATCAATCTCTCCTGTAGAATAGGTGTAAATGTAACTAATACGAGTGTAAACTAGGGTATCAATAAAAAGTTTAGAGAATTCAAGTGGGTATAGAGTAGGGGAAGAACAGTGATGGATGAACTGTGTAAAAGATGATGAGATGATAGAAAGGAGGTGACTACTGAGATGACAATTAACAGAGAAGTATGGAAGAAGGTAAGCTGTACTGACTGACCCCAAAGCAATTGGCAATACATATATGGACACAATAAGTTTTAAATGTTCGTGTAATACAGTCATTAATGTCCATTTCTCCATTTGCTCCCGTCGCGTCAGTTAGAACGAAACAACGTCTTAGGCAGGCAAACAGGCACGACGCAACTCCAATAAAACAATTTCTAAGAAAAGTTAGCGGCACAACAATTATTACCGGTGCACAGTGGAACGAATGTATGGGAGCGGTTGGACGTAGACATGTCCGAAAAAAAAGAGTAAAATTATGCCAAACTAATGATGCCATCTTATTCGATTACTTAATGCCTTCATAACTTGTGGTGATGAATTTCTTCATAACTCCCATATTTCGGGAGTAATTTGAGAAAATGTGAAATTTTACTATGAAAATGAGTGTATCGAGCTCTCTCCCTCCTGATTCCGGGCTTGTTTCAAGTAGCGGTCTCTAATATCATAATGCTAATACTAAGAGCTATATTTAATACTAAGACACATAGTGCGCCAAATGTGCACTTTCTGGGATAAAGAGTGATGTTTATTTTATAACACAATTTTTTAATTTTTTGTTTATTTTGTTGATTAAAACCGTTTTTCTAAAGGTTTACCTTATTACAATAACATTTCTGATCAGCCAATTAGAGAAGATATAAGCTAATTAGGATATATAATTAGGGACTTAAGGTTTACATATAAAACTGATGCACTAATGATTACTGATAAGAACATTGCTATTATTTAATTACTAAATGGCTCTTAATACACTAATTTAGCATGCATCATTTACTAATTATCACAATAACTAATTACCTTGCAATATTTAACAAAGGATACCTGGGATACCTGGATTTTATATAAATAGGTCACTATTAGTAACTTTAAAATCAGTGTTGATTTACACCTCGTTGTATCCAAGCTAATCTCGCAATGTATTTTCCAAATTTTAATACAAATCTTGATATTCACGTTGCTTTATGCGCACGCGCACATAAAGATTTACGCGACTTTAACTATTTGTTCAGTGTTTTAAAAGATAACAGTTGTGTTCAGTTATGTGAAAGTGCTGAAACAAGTTTAAAAGACTGGTGTCGTCGATTTTGCTACCGCATTTATGCAAAATGGACACAGTCTGGAAGAAGCACAGATAAGTTTCGGAAGAAACATGAGATTTGGCTACAGGCTGCAATTCAATGGCCGGAATTACAGAATGAAAATATGGAACCTTCTACAGAAAATATAAGTGACGTCATCGAGCCCATAATTTCTCCTGCTAAATCTGATGCTTCAACTTGTACACATCCTAGTCCTCGTAAATCTTTTGAGGACCTTAGTAACCGGCAAAAAAGAAGACGCACCACTGAAGATAGTCTTTCATGCAGCAGTAGCAGCGCTGAAATTATGTTTTCGGCCGAAAGGGCGCTTCAAAAGGCAGGACAAAGCGATACAGCTTATGTTATGAAATACTTGACGGAGAATCCAGAAGAGGCCTCAAAAATCAAAGCCTTCATTGAAGGTAAATCAATTCAGGTACGGGAAATATCCCCTTTGAAGGCATTGGCTCTTTATGTATCGATGAACTTATCGAAATGGCGCTATAACACTCTTCGGGATTTCAACACTCAAGAAGGAGCTCTTCAATACCCGAGTTACTACATGTTGGTTAAAGAAAAAATTAAGTGCTATCCGGCCAAAGAAGATCTCACAGTTACAGAGAGCTCTGCAAAAATCAAATTACAAGCCTTGATGGATTTAACCTCAAGAAGACTTATTAGGTCGTTAGAAACCCCTGTTGATCCCAATCAACAGCTCGTATTGACCAGCAAATGGGGTTTTGACGGATCATCTAGCCAAAGCATTTATCATCAAAGGACGAGTGAAGATGAGCAAATCGATCTTGCTAGTAATTTTATGATTAGTCTTGTACCACTGCGGCTCGTCTCAAAAGGTGTAACAATTTGGGAAAACGAGCGACCATCTTCCACTTCATTTTGCCGGCCAATATTGTTTAAGTTTATAAAGGAAACCAAAGAAAATGTGCAGAGAGAGATGGCTGAAATCGAAGCAGAGATTGAAGCCTTAACTCCATCCACCATCACTGATGGAATTAGTGTCAAACACCAACTGCTGTTGACAATGATTGATGGTAAAATTCATTCCATTATATCCAATACAGCAGCTTCAGTGTGTGACATATGCAAGGCTTGTCCTAAAGAAATGAATAATTTAGAGTTAATCAAAGATAAACACGCAAACGAGGACATGTATAAATATAGCTTAAGCACCCTTCACGCTTGGATTCGCTCAATGGAATGCTTATTACACATTTCCTACAAATTAGACATAAAATCATGGCAAGTAAGGGGTGATATAGCAAAAAGGCAAGTTGATGACAGGAAGAAAAGAGTTCAAGAGGCTGTAAGAAGAGAAACGGGCTTACTTCTCGATGTTGTGAAACAAGGCAGTGGATCCACCAACAATGGCAACTCGGCAAGGAGATTTTTTGAAAACTACACTAAATCTGCTGAACTGACCGGAATAGATGCTATGCTTTTAAGAAAAATCTGTGTGATCTTGCAGTGTATTTCATCAGGAGAGAAGATCAACGTAACTAAATTCCGAGAGTTCTGCTTTGATACTGCTAAGCTTTACGTGGAGTTATACCCATGGTATTATATGCCTTCTTCACTTCATAAAATTTTAATGCATGGGCCAGACATAGTTCAGAACATGTCAATTGTGCCCATTGGTTTTCTATCCGAAGAGGCATCTGAGGCTAGAAATAAAGATTTTAGAAAATATAGAGAGGGGCATTCTCGAAAGCATAGCAGTATCTCATGCAATGAAGATATTATGCACAATCTTTTACTGTCTTCTGATCCACTTGTTACAAGTATCCGTCCAAAAGGAAATAAGTTTGTAAAAAAATCTTCTTTTAAGGAATTTTATGAGCTTACGGATTCTGAGAAAAGTGATATCGAATTTGTTAACATAAATGATTTAGCGGACATCGATTCTGAATTTGAATTAATTGATGATGATGATGATGACGAAGATAATTAAATGATGTTATTGTTTTAAAATGTGTAACTTAGTAAATTAGAGCTTACGTCTTAATTATTTATTGTACTTTTAATGAAACTAGGTAATTTATTATCAACTTACTTAAAAGTCATACTCTCATCAGTTCTTGTGAATATTTTTGTTAATATATATTTCTGTATATATATAATATATTTATAGACCTCTTAATAAGTCTGTCTGCGGTTTAAAGTAAATACAAATGGGGAAAAAACGTTTTTTTTTTTAAATTTTCATTTCCTTTTATCCCAGAAAGTGCACATTTGGCGCACTATGTGTCTTAGTATTAAATATAGCTCTTAGTAATAGCATTACGATATTAGAGACCGCTACTTGAAACAAGCCCGGAATCAGGAGGGAGAGAGCTCAATACACTCATTTTCATAGTAAAATTTCACATTTTCTCAAATTACTCCCGAAATATGGGAGTTATGAAGAAATTCATCACCACAATTTATGAAGGCATTAAGTAATCGAATAAGATGGCATCATTAGTTTGTCATAATTTTACTCTTATTTTTCGGACATGTCTACGTCCAACCGCTTCCATACATTCGTTCCACTGTGCGGTGTCGCGTCGCGCGACATGTTGCGCCAGTCTGCACGAGCGTTTACAAAATAGTTTGTTACTATGAAAGCATGAACCATTTCTAAAAGTTATTGTACGTTTTTTTTGTATTGTGGGGGCATTGTGGCAATATATTTGCGCCGCAGGTGTGCCGTGTCAAAATGTATTGAAGCAGGTCGACGACCTGGAAAGGCATATTTTGCCGATAAAACAATAAGAAAGTTCCTTGTCATAAAAATGCTGGAAAATTCGTCTTTTTTCAAGTGGAAATAATAGGTCACTGTTGAAAGAAGCTTGAAAAACTTAATAAAAAAACAGTGTCACTCCGGGAGTGCCGACAAAAGTGAAAACTTGAACAAGATCGCCATGGTGGAAGAAAAATACTTGTGTACATACATACATACAGTATCGAACATTGGTCTATAGCCTTATATAAATAAAGAGCAAAATCGCGTTTACAAAAAAAAAAAAAACTTCGGAAACCTTTAAAGTAAAAATACTTGCATAGAACATTGATTCGTTAAATAATATAAATAAAGAGCAAAATCGCGTTTACAAAAATGAGGTGTCGTCACAGTGTCGCGAAATCAATGGTTTAGTCCCATCTCAAAAATGCCCAACGCGCTTAAATAAGTTTCCACGTAATTATTACCTACAATATCTTGGGAGACGTCTGCTATGATTGCTTACGAATACTTACGATTTTATTTGGGATTTATGCTTCTTGTATCAAATCTGCTCGAAATTATTTTCATTCAGAGAGGTCTTTGTGAGGAATAGAAAAAAAGAAACAACAGAGAAGAGAAGATATTTTATTTGGGACACGCACAGGAAATATGTACAAACAAAAAAGAAATGGAGCTAACAACGTAGTCGCTACACAAACTGATTTACCCTTTTTTAAATTTGACATTTCTGATTTAGACTACAATCTGACTGAAATATCCGAGCGGACTACATGGATGATACAAAGAGGATTATGTGTTGGCAACGGTCGAAAGCCGATGAAACCGTGTTTTAATTAACGGCAGCTAGCTTGCGAATAGGGCTCCCGAATAATGACGTCACGCCTCGTGTCCGTAAAACGTGCCTATGTGAGAAATGTAGTAGGTACATAATATACAACGTTTAAGGATTCCGAACCTAGGTTGCTAACGTGAACCCTATAACTAAGGCTCCACTGTCCGTGTGTCATAGGGCTGTATTTTTTTAACCGTAATAGGTAGGTAGACACTTGAAATTTTCAGTGTGTACTATGGCAGCTATAATAGCAAATAATATACATACAAGAAACGTGTTTTTCGCCGTTTTTCGAATATCTAGTGTTATTTACTACCCGGCTACGGCGAAGCAAAAAGGAGGGTAATGATTTTGACCGGTATGTATGTTCATCTGTTACCTGATAACTTCTAAACTAATCATCATAATTTGACAAATGAGGTATCGTTATAGGTTATATATAGGCTATGTCATATTAAATTAAATATGGCGCCCGCTAGAGGACATAAAGTCATGAACAAAAACGTATAAATCGCACAGATTACGTGTGACTCCGGATTTTTAACTTTTCTGTCTGCTGATGTCTTGTTTTTATACCTTTTTAGTTAACTTTTTTTGTACTGTGGAACCCTTCGTGTGCGACTCCGGCTCGCAATTGGTTATTTACATAAGTATTTGATCAACGCCAACTTTTAGCGCATCGAACTAGCTTGATGAAGTGAATAAGTGTTGATATGACTGTATTGATCAAAGTTACGTAATTTGTTATACGAACCATAGTTTTGTTCATCATACAGTTACTTACGTTTGTTTGTTATTTCATTATGGCGTTGATATGAAATGAAAAATTATGTAATATGACTGTTGAGGAGTGAAATACCTGTTTGTTTTATTGCTATTCCTTTCGATACGGTTCTGATGAAAATATTATTGATCGTGTCTTTAAACTTGTTTTTGATTAGTGCGTTAGATTAGTATGTTGTTTCTTCACAGAGTTTAATTTTATAATAGGTAATTAAAATATGATAAATATGTCGAAAGATAAAAATAAATCTCATCAATTACTTATTTAATGACGGTCAATTCGGGTCATCTTATCGTAGCAGTCACTACTGCGAATTTCTTCCAACAAAATAGCTTTATTCTCAACAATCAAGTGATTCATCCGATGTTGAAAGCTTCCAGACCTGCTGATAACCTTAGAGTCACGGTTAATTAGTAGCTGGAGCAGTATGTTTAGATTTACTGCCACAAACAATGAGCGCTCTTTGATCACGTATCGGCTGATAACGACTTGAGAATCAATTCGATGATGTATTTATGTATGACGCGGTTTGCTTTTGTTCTGTGATCGTTATCTTTCATCATTATCGAAAATGGCTGGCGTTAAAGCGTATCGATTGATTAACTAAATAGCTGACTTTATTATTCACTAGTTTCTGCCCGCGATTTCGTCCCCCGACCTATCGCGTCACATCCCATCGACCGCCCGCGCTATAACTTTGTTTTCGTCTAGCGTTCTTTCTGACGTTTTTACTTTTTGCTTCTCTCCTAAGGGTCGTAGCGTGATGTTTCACTTGCCTTATATTCTTCCTCAAGAATTGGGCTATCCAATGCAAAAAGAATTTTCCAAATCGGACTGGTCGTTCCGGAGATTACCCCCTACATACAAACTTACAAACAAATTTTACCTCTTCAGAATAAAAATAAGTATAGATTTATGCTCTTAGTTTTCTATAAGTTTCAAGCCTGCTTATAATTAACTGGTTTGACCACTCTATCTAAACACTGCACAAGCGTAAGGGATGATCATAAAGAGGTATGAGGAACAGGGTGTAAAATTCAGTCGTTGTCTATAGAAAAGGGGGGATCCTCCGACCAGACGGGTATTGTCTGGTGGGCTACTGCCCGACGATTGAGGTCGGGATGTTGTACATATGCTCTGCTATAACTCCGATGCAGGATTTTGCGTGAAGTCAGTTTGATGCGTAGTTCGCATGTCGATGTCGTCACAATCTCAAAGAGGCCGCAGATTAGGTGCTCACGTTTTACTCTTAATAAAAATACTTAATGAACCATTGACTCCAAAGAACAAGGTTTACTTTATGAAAGCAGACAATGTAGTTGAAATCGAAACATTTAATCACGTTGGACTGAATATCTTATTTGAAATTTTATTTGAATTGTTCTAAGGGTGCGTCGAATAACCTTTAAACAAGTTCGCCCTGTCAGTTGCCGGTGGCATGGGCGTCGTTCCGCACCTCCTTCCTTTGTAAACTGTCACATGACTCACGAACGCTAGATTTGTATATATTACCTCTATGGCAGTTTCTAATGCTTTTGTGTGTATATTTAAGTAGGTTTATAATGAATATTATAAATGCAAAAAAATAATATTTTACATGATGCGAACCTATTCCCTATGATTTTCCTAAAATAATATCGTATCGTTCCCAATTACCATTTGTATTTTTTTCCGTTAGCTGCCCTTTATCAGTTAAAGAAAAATAAATGGAAATAGTATCGCAATACATGGGACTTAAACCATAAATAACAGTACTATTATTTATTTTGTGTCATAGCCCATAACAGGGTCGAAACGTAGGTCTATTTACTGTATGTAGGTACACCTCTACCTAGTAGGTAGTGCCAACTTTTTCGGGAAATACAGAAGCTCGTTCATAAAGGAAATAAACGGTTTTTTACCCCTTTCAATCTGACAAATTAATTGTTGTTTAGAGTAAATAAAAATTATTTTAGCATAACAATCGTTTCTAGTGGATTACCTTATTGGTTTCCTTTTTATATATGTTTTGGTATGGATTAGGCCTAAGCTAAAAGTTACTTACCTACCTACCTTACCTACCTTCCTTACCTACCTACCTACCTACCTACCTACCTACCTACCTTACCTACTCATAAGCACATGGTCACAGTAATCTGTAACTAGGGTTGCCACCTTTTTTTGCAGTTAAAGTACATTGGTTATTATAGGTAAGAAAAAAAAAGTACATAGTATCAAAATAAAGTATATTATTTATTTTTCTTTATTATTATTTTTAAAAACATATTTTTTATTGCTTTTTGCAATTTGTATCAAATTAGCATCTTTGCTAAACAATTGTACAGCATCTTTACATTCTATATTTAAATTAAAATCAATAAGTAATTCATTTTTTATCAAATTCAGAGACGCTTTGTTTCTTTCGTCTCGCCATTTACTATTCATCACAGAAAAAACTCTTTCTGTGAATGCTGACGTGGCAAGAATAGACAATAAAAATGAAATTACTTTATACAAGTTTAAAAAATTATCATTACTCTTATTAAATACCTTCTGCCATTTTTGTGCAGTTGATACTTGATAGTTCTGTAAAATCCTTCAAAGTACATAATTGATCATAAATTTCGTTGTAACAAAATAATCAACTTTTCAAAATCTCAAAGAAATTAAATCATACGAAATAAAGTATTTTTGTGAACTTTATTGTTCTCATAAAGTATAGAGTTCAATTACCTGAAATAACTTATAATACTTTATAATAAAGTACGGGTGGCAAGCCTATCTGTAACATGGTTATCTGTGGGTTCTCCAAGTAAGTTTAATTACTTCTCACTTCAAATAGCCATTTGAACGAATAGCCCGACGTCTGGGGCATTGACTGACTCGAATCTTTTGAGTTCAATGTTCTACCTGTTGAACTTTTATTAGTCCCATATTGAGTCTAGTCAGAGAATTCTAGCCGAAAATAGCTTACCATCTATTTGATTATTTATTACTTAAACATCCGCAGTCTAGTAGCAACGCTTTTAATGAATAAGTCGTCCGAGGAAGTACTATCGAAGAAACGAATATCTGTACACTGACACTGTAAGGACTATTCTTGCTTGCAGCGCTCGGCCCCTATAGTATCGCTTACCTACGAAAAAAAAGGGGCTTAGTGCACAGGATTTTGTTTTCAAATTGCTTAGATATGCGTTACCCTGATGGTACTTCTACCATAGCCGTCTGCCGTGTGGATGTGAATCGAGGTGTATTTTAGGTACAGGCATGTGAGACTTTTTAAGGTTATTCCTTTAGGTTCTTCAACGTTTGTATTTGCGATGCCTGTTAAAAAGATGGCCCATAAGCGGCGCTGACCTTGACCAGTTACCATCATTGTCTGCATGTTTGCCACAAAATCCTGTACAAGACGCCGAAGCCGCACCGGCGCCGGACTGCAAAATGAGAATATTTCAGAATATCTCAGAATGTCTAAAATCTATGCGGCGCATATGCGATGTTCATTCATATACACAAACATGCACTCCTGCACGAGTGCGGCTCCGGAGTCATGTACAGTAAAGGAAGCCTAGGATTCCGATGATTTGACAAAATCCCGTTGACTATAACTTTAAACCTTACATACAGCTGTTCTAAGACTTATTTAATGTTTCGTTCGTTTCCAGACGATACTCGAGAAGTACTGCCCCTCGATAGCTGCGGGTGGCTTATCTTGCTGCAGTGACCAGCAGCTCGACGGGTTCGCCGAGAAGATCGTTCCCGCTGAGAACTTCCTACAAAGATGTCCGTCATGCTTCGAGAACTTTCTCCTGCATATTTGCGGGATGACGTGCTCGCCCAATCAGAGCGAGTTCTTGTATCCTTCTGCGATTGCTCCGTTCAATGGTAATTTTCATATTTTTTTATACAGCCATCTTAGTGCTAGTGATCGTTATATCATTAATCTTATTAATTCCTGAAACATAATATGTAAATAAATAGATATTGGAAAACTAGCTGTAGAACACAGTGGCATTGTGTACTGTAATTCAGCTAGATAAAATATCTATGAACGGCCCTAAACCTTCAACTGTCATTAACGAGACACAATAGAATTTTTAATAAGCCATAACAATTATTGTTATGGCCTTCTAAAGGCCAATCGACAGATGATCGGCTAACGCGTAACTATGATCGATGAGTTCTGTAATACGCACATAAACAGCGTATCATGATTCCACTCCTAGGACATGGGCCTCTCTCTTTCTCCTTTCTATAAGCCAAGACCCAGGCCGCAGAGCGCATCACAGTCCACCACCAGACCCAGTCCAACACCAAGTTCAGAGGTTCTAGGAAATGCCTGTTTCCTCACGATATTTCAATAAATTTTGACCTGTCATTTGTTTCTTTCCAGCTACACACGAAAAGGTCACCGAGGTGACCTACGACCTGAGCTCTACGTATATGCATGCTACCTTCAACTCCTGCTCACAGGTAAAGTGCCTATAGAAAATCGGTTATTAAAAAAAAAACTGCTGCTCCATACATTTAGATCGTCTATTGCACTTTTGAAAAAAAAAAAACAGCTGTTTTTAGGGTTCCGTACCCGAAGGGTGCCAAACAGAACTCTATTACTAAGCCTCCGTTGTCCGTCCGTCTTTTTGCTAGCGGGTTGTATCTGATAAACCGAATGGCCGAAGTGTCGGCGGCCAGCGGGTGTTGGGGCGGCGGCGGCAGTGGTGCGTTCATGCATAGTTTTAAATGCTCATGCCATCGAGAACAGTTCCATATAAAACTATGCATTTGAATGCGCTGCTACCGCCGCCGCCCGCTGCATGCTGCCGATAATACGACTACGGCCCGATAGGTAGACAGTTGAAATTTTCACAGATTTTGTATTTCTATTGCTGCTATAACAACAAATAATAAAAATTATTATAACCTTTTATTACGGACGCTTCTAACGTGCACGTCTTTCTACATTGTTTTCACATATATAATTTCAACACGAATGATATAACCAATATTTTATAACAATGTTTTATTTAAAAGAGTGTCCGTGATGTTTCTTGCCCGTTCTTCTCCATAGGTACCTAAGCTTTGGAATGGGCAACTAGCTCCATATTTCTGACTGACCGACTCCTTGGCAATTCAAAAGTGCCTATAAATGGTTTAATAGAAATAAATGGTTTGAGTTTGACTGAAAACAGAGAGTTCAACCTGTTTTTACCCGACTGCGGCGAAACCAAAACAGGAGGGTTATGCGTTTGACCTGTATGTATGTATGTATGTTCGTCTCTTTGTTCCCTCGTAACTACTAAACGGCTGAACCGATTTTGATGAATGAGCTGTTGTCGTTAGATTCGTATTAATTACGCAAGTGTCACTGGTATTAAAATTATTATGTGATTGTTTCGCCAGTGCAAACGCATCGTAAACTCTTGTCTGCCATGAATCAAGTGGCTATTGTTGATGAAGAATTGATACGCAGAATATCGATTGCCTGATGTTTACCGATAATAATATTATGATAACTTCATGAATGAGTCGGCACGATATGGATGATTTCCTTGTAAAATCTAGGTCGGCTCGACACGGGTAACGTGCTGACATACTGAAATGAAAAATGTACCTACTGTCTATTCGTGTATTTTATTACTTTGCTTGCACTGTGTAGTCATTAATTAATTAGAATTTATTTTAATTGCAAAATGGTCGAATGTTTTTTAGCTTCTTAATATTTAGATATTGACCTTCCTTATTTTGTGACACCAATCAAAAGTCGTCGTTTTTAATGCTTTTTGCGATGAAAGATTTAAGAGTCGTTTTAAACCAATATAAAACTTAAGTCGAAGTTTATTTCTACTTCAAGCGCACGTTCGCACGGACGTAAAAATATCGCGGCAGGATTTTATCGCGCAATGGATTTTCAACTCTCGGTGTTATTAAGCCGAGCGTTGAGAATTCAACAAAGAGCATCCCAGCGCGTCGAAAAACACTGTTGGATTTTCAATTCTCGGTGATAAGCAGAGCATTGAAAATTCAGTGTGCGTATCTGAACACCACAAGGACTATTCCTGCTTGCAGCGCTCGGCCGCTGTAGTAACGCTTACCTACAAAAAAGGGGTGGTAAATAGATATGTACATCGTGTGCACGGGATTTTGTTTTCAAAGTGGTTAGATATGAGTGACCGCGATAGTACCTATATTTATCTTCGAGTTCTTGAAAAACATGAATGTAATGACGATGGGTGTTATTTTCGTAAACACTCAGTTTTATCTGTATGTACATAACTCAAGTCTTTATCTTAGAAATGGAAAAATAAATAAAGCCTCTCGTGTGAAAACAACAGTTACAAACGTGCCGTGTTTCTTTCATCTTGTTGTCTTGGAGAGTATCATCTGAAATGTCAATTATGGTTCTTTACGTCAGACCTAAATGTGACGTTGCGATAAAGATGGACATCGACAATATTGTGATTTTATTTATATTTTGACGGCTTTATTGTCTAGGGAGCGAGGTCATCTACCTGCAAAATCCAATTAAACCTGGTGTAACATTTCCATTTCGTATGATATTTCGTCTGGTCTATTTATTACTATCGTAGGTGGGTACCTCTCGCCTACCTCATGTGCGTCACAGTATCTCCACGGTAATATTATTATAATATTACCGTGGTATCTCCTCGTAAAAAACATCTTTCACTTCACCTACTATCAGTTCAAAGTCAAAGTTAGGTACTTTGACTTTGAACTGATAGTAGGTGGCAACACATAACATAACATCACGCCCTGTTTTCCCGAAGGGTTAGGCAGAGGTGTACCTATAGTACACCCACATTTCGCCAGTGATGTTTAAGTCCCATGTAATAGGGTGCGAGTCTATTGCCATCAACCGGGCACAAATTCAGACTCCGTGCTGCTACTGAGAAATTCCAGATGGAAAACCCCAATAACACTTTGCCCGACCCGGGAATCGAAACCAGGACCTCATACTCAACAGTAGCGCTTGCGACCACTAGACCAACGACACAGTCAAAGTAATATATATGCCAGAAACCCGTACCATCGCGGTAATTCATATCTAACCACGTTGAAAACAAAATCCCGTGCACATAACCCTTTTTTTTTCGTAGGTAAGCGTTACTATAGACGCCGAGCTCTGCAAGCAAGTATAGTCCTTACAGTGTAAGGTCTTCGATAGTACGCTGAATGCTCATACATTACGAATAAGTCTACATGTTTCACCATCAACTGGTTATAAAAATATAAGTCAAAAGATTCAACTACTCTGTGTACAAACAGGTGCAAGCGCCCTCAACAAACCGGCTGGCCCTGGACCTGATGTGCGGCGAGTACGGAGCGGAGTACTGCACGCCCGAGCGCTGGTTCAAGTTCATGGGGGACGTGGCCAACTTCGCGCCCTTCCAGATCAACTATGTCAGTGACCCGGTGCCTGAACATGGACTGACGCCGTACGATCCTAAGACGAGACCCTGTAACCAAGGAGTTCCCGTGAGTTTTTTTTTAATGTGACTTAGGTGACCAAGGCAACTCATGCATGGAGGGAGATTTTCACACACACTGTATTTGGATTGCACAGATTGGCTTAAGCACGGAAAACTATTTAGGTATAACCTTTTTAATCTGCGTTCGCAATTTATTTGCCAAACATGTTAACAAACACGAGTCTTAGGAAAAACAACTGTAATGCCTTCACATAAGGTTCAGTTTACACTACAACTTCATATTTTTTAGGACTTGTTCAACAGTACTCGTCAGTCTAAAATCAACTTTATTTTATACTAGTATAAAGTTGATGTTTGTTTAAGTGGAAATAACATCAATTGGAAACAAGGACAAATAGACCTTAGCTTTGATTTTAAACACCCAGAAGTATACTTGGATCTTTTAAACGACATAATTTAATCCATCGACCCATGATCCATTGATCAGATTCAGTCGCAGTTGACAGGTCACTAACTAACTGATTGTAAATTATTATAAACATCTCTAGTGTTATGGTGTTATTAATATCACTTGGGTTAATTGTTTTCTAAATCTTCTACATACCATCATAGTGTTACGTTACGTAACTAAATGGGCAATTTAATGATAGAGATAGAACAGGTATAGGCCCACGATTGTTATAATATCATTATGGCAGTGCGTGCGAAACCATAGACAATAATAATTTGTTATAGACCTAATCAATCTGCCTAGAATTTTCCCAACTATGTCGGGGTCGGCTTCCAGTCTAACCGGATGTAGCTGGATAACAGTAATTACCTTATTTTTTTGTATATATACCTTATATGAACAGTATAAATATGACACTCAATTTGTCATGTCTTAACGCCTTGCTAAAGGTGTTAAGTAAGTTAATATTATAAATGCGAAACTGACATGTCTGTATGTATGTTACCTTTTCACGGCTTAACGCATTTGGATGAAATTTGGCACACGGATAGACCATGATCTAGGATCCACACTGTAGATGGTGTGCGGAGCTGGAGTCCTTAATAAAGACCGTTCCTTAAAATACAGGTATGAATAATGAGTTAAACCACAGATTTATACAGGTGGTTCACTCTGATAAATAAAAAGAGACTCTTGCTACGACACAATAAAGTACAATTCAGGTCGCACAGCGCTAATTACCTACAGTTATATTCACCTAGATGTTGCCTCTCTTTCTATCGTGTTACTCTTAGTTCTTCTGACTACGTTACGCTTACTGAATTGGCCCGGCAAGTCTCGCCCGCCGCGTGGCCGTCAGTAAACCTTGTCGCGCCCGCAGGGCCAGCCGGGCTGCTCGTGCCTGGACTGCGGCGCGTCGTGCCCGGCGCCGCCGCCGCCGCCGGCCGCGCTGGTCCCGTTCACGATCCTGGGCGCGGACGGGTACGCCGTCATCATGGCCATCGTCTTCGTCATCTTCACCACGCTGTTCCTAAGTGGAGTGTTCTGCTGCACTCCTCAGGAGAATGTTGTCGGTCAGTATGGTTTGATTTTTAGTTGCGAGGAAATTGATGATTCAATGTTGTTCAAATGCTTGGAGTGTTTAAGATCTTTTTATGATAATTTAACCTATAGAAAAATAAAGGAATACTTACTCTACTAGATAAAATCGAAAATGAAATTATCAGTAAGACAAGCTATTAGTATATAACCGTTGCAGCTAAAATAAAATATAAAATAATATTATTATTTAGGATGTTATGTCAAACTCCAAACATTTGAATGTGTTTTACCATGAGTTGAGATTAAATTATATCCAATAAATAACTAAGTAGAAGACCTTTAAACAGATGAATAAGTTAGATATTATTTTCCATTATTACCGAAAACACTACAATACACTATTCTTCAGTGACAAGTCATCCATTTATACAGAACATGTTTCATAAATTATAATTATATGATAAATGAACTCCCCTTCTATTCAGAATGATGTATGGTCAATACATTAAGAACTATACTATACTTATTAAAGGTATTTATTTGTTTCTCATATGTAAATAAAGTATATTTGATCTCTTCATAACAATGGATAAGGTTTGGGAGCGTAGCTAGTAAATAGGACTATTAGAATCATTATGTGTAATGTCTTCTGGAATATTCTTCTATTTACCATAGACTTTTTAATACTAACAGAGACGGTTGTACCGCTAATATAGTCTTTAAGTCGAAAGTGCTAGGGTATATTTTATCGGAGACATCTATGGCCAATTTCTACTGAAGTTTTTATCTTCTAAATCTAAATAGTGACACTACGTTCTGATAAGGATGTGATATTTCCTCTTAAAATGGTGGATATAAGCCTTGGTTGTCTAAAGTATTATTACTGTATGTTAAATTTGTATCAACTATGGTTTAAATTACCGTATACATATTATCATAGAAACTGTTTTATCATAACCTCTTAGTAAGGTAATTAATTTGTAGCCGCCCTAAACTACCTTATTGACGAGCCTATAATTAGACTTAATTCTGATCTAACTTACTTCCCCATGAAAAAGTATAATTTACGAGAAAAAAAATGCAGATATTTAGATTTACTGGTCCAAAAATGACTAAAATAAAAAAATTGCAGAATGGAATAGTGTTGCGCAGAATATACACTATTTGCTCCTGCTAATCAATAAAATGACTTCAAATATCGATAAAAATCAACTGTCTTTTCTTAGACCCTCAGTACTGGTTAGTGTCACTCAGCACTGAACGTATGTCCAGTGTAGGAGTTAACGTTGCGTTTGGGTTACGTATACGCTGTGTTAATGTGTAGACGTGATTCTATCTAGAAACGCCGCGTTTGCGCAACGTCTACGCAGCGCATATATGTTCGACGAACGCCTATGCTAGAGCAACGTCAGATGCAAAGGCTCGGGTTGGATCAGCATATCGTCGCTCGGCATCCAATACCGCGAATGCAACATTCGTCAAATTTTACAGGAGACTAAAAAAACTTTACATACATACTATTATTTAAAAAAAATATATTTTATACTTAATTAAAACAATATGACTAGATAATTTTCGGCCAATTTTTAATACGGATCACGTATTTGATTGAACGTGTAGAATGAAATAAAACAAGAATAAGATTTTCGTCAAAAGTATCACATTCGCGGTATCGGATGCCGAGCGACGATATGTAAACCGCGTTCAAGAGCTGTCAGTGTCAATAAATATTCCACAAGAACAATGACACTGATAGCTCTTGAACGCGGTTTACATGGCATGTGCTGATCGTGTTTAGTTTCATTTGTGAAATTCGCCCTTAGTTATTTGGTAATATTTAAATTTAAAAGAGTGTCCATGGAGTTTCTTGTCCGTTCTTCTCCATACTATGCCTTGTAATGGGCAAATAGCTTCTTGTTTCTGACTAGCCTGTAAATGGTTTAATTGAAATAAATGATTTGAGTTATTGAAGTAGTAGTTAGTCAGTAAGGTAGTGGGTGGGTGGTGCGGTGACGTAACGTTGGGTGGTGTTGGGACAGACGGGTGGGCGCGCGGCGCGGAGCGGCGGCGCGGCGGGCCCGAGACCAGTCCGCTGCACTCGCACCGCTCCAGTACGTACCACACGTGCGGCAGTGGCACACACTGCCGTATACACACTCATACACGCAGCTTCTGTGTTCGTACCACGTGCTTAGATAAGCATCTTAGTATATCGGTACAAAGATCTTTTGCCGCTTGACCAAAATCGGAACTAACGTTTCAAAAGATCCTTGTAGCAATAGATTTAACCGGAATTAAGTCAACCGCACGGCAGTAGTAACACTCAAACTACAGAAAACGCTCGTAAGAGCGGTTTCTGTAGTTTGAGTGTTACAATAATAACAACAAATTAACTTTTTCTGTAGTTTGAGTGTTACAATAATAACAACAAATTAACTTTTTCTGTAGTTTGAGTGTTACAATAATAACAACAAATTAACTTTTTCTGTAGTTTGAGTGTTACAATAATAACAACAATTTAACTTTGTTAGTAGCAGTAATGCTACTAACAAAGTTAAATTGTTACCGTGAACGGGCGGTTGACTGTAAGTGCCTTTTCACACGTCTCGGTTGCCGGGTAGTCGGTGCCGACTGTCCGGTAACACATTCAGCTTTCACACGACCCGATTTTTTATCCAGTAGCGTCTGTACCTTTGACGCAAGCACAGTAGCATAGTGACTAAGTACCTAATACATCATTTAATTTTCATCGTTAGTATCGGACGTCAGTCGTCCTGAATTGCTCCTATGATCAGTTATTTGCCCTTTTTCACCACGAGACGCCGAATCCAAAATCTATCGGTGAATCGAGATAGTTCTCGTGATATAGTACTAATATTCAAGCCATCTTAAGCTCTAGACAGACGGACTGCATTTCTATTGCAAATTTGCAGTTAGTACGACTGCAATAATCACACACAGTTGTACTGTACTAACTGCATTCAAATTACAAATTTGCCATTATTTTTTTATTATATTTCACACATCATATTTGTGATAAATGACATTTTAACAAATGTAATTATGTCAATGTGTCAAATTTTTTACTCAGAAATGAGTTTCATCATTAAAAAGTCATTAATACTCTTTTTATTAGAACAGATGCTTCACACCTATTAAAATGTATGAAGTACCTAGAAATAGCAATTTAGACTTTACTGCACATAGTGTGATAAAGAATCTATTTGAAAACTGATAAACATTTTTAGACCGACTGTACTTGGGCGACTGACCGCCGGTGCGTATGAAAGCTTGTTGCGTGTTCCATACACCACGGTGAGTCCGGCCGCCGGCTAACCGGTGGGCGGCGACCGGACGCACAGTGGTGGATCCGGTGTACACCCGGCGATCGCTTGCCGGGCAAATTACGTCGGTACGTATAAAAGTTAACTTACATGCCCATACACGTACGCCGGGTACCCGGAAACCGCGACGTGTGAAAAGGCACTGATCCTAAAAGGCGAACGATTGTTCGCACCTCAAATTAGCAATTTTTGCATCTCGATTTGACGTTATAGTGGATGAGCGCACATCAATTATTATAATTTGAACCATTTTTCAGTATACCTACGTAAAAGTCAAATTATACTTAGAAATGTTAGTACAGTCGTTTACCATTTATGATTACGCAAAACATTGAGGCATGGCAATGCGATGATTGTGAAACTAAATTGTAGAATTTAGTTAAGTACACTATTTTCATTGCTTCATGAATGCTTCCTCGGTCCTTGCTACTTTAGTGGTAAACCAAATCAAGTGTTGGAAACTTTGGGACAATTTTGCATCACTCATACATAAAAAGGTACCTATGTATCACGCTTGCAAATTTCTTAATGAGGGGGGCACGGGGCGACTTGTTCATTGCCATTCATGTTAGTTGTTAGTAAAGGTGAATGCTATGAAATGTTGAACTTGCACATAATTTGACGGCTGTCACGTTGCTTTTCCATCACATAATCAAAATGTATGCAGGGGCTTTTTCAAAGAAAACGCGGGTCCGGGAAATTGGAAAATTGAGTAACTGTTCTCAAACGATTAAACCACTTAAGTGTTCTAAATTGTTAGGAAGGTGTGGACATGCTAAACAGTGTTAGTCTTCTACACCAAATTACAAAAACTGCCCTACGTATCATACCTAATATTAACTAACATTGTATGCAACATCATTGGAATATTAAAAGAGTAGTTTAGGTCAAAATTCTATACATTTTAATTTTAACAAAAACTTACGAAATTTAGAAGATTGGTAAAACCTCTTCCAAAAAATGCTTTTACTGTTCTTACTCTGCAAAATTATTTTATTTTTATCTTAATTGTAAGTAGGTAGATACTAGGTACTAGTTTTTCTTAATCTTTCTTTATATTTTTTTTTTATATACGTAACATTATAAGGGTTATAATGAAAGTATTCAGCTTATACGTCGCATGCTTTATTTGTTTTTCCGTCTCTACGTAACCACATACACTTCTATGTTATTCATCTATGTATGTACTCGTATGTAATGTCTTTTAATACTGAATTTGAACTGTATTTGTCCATGGGTACCAGTATTTGTAAATGTTTAGATACCGTGTGATATCTTGGTTTTAAATGTTTTAAAAAGTCTATGCATGTTTTACAAATGGGAAATATAAAAATTAAAAACAGTTACGGATTCTGAAAGTAGTCATTCATTTCTAAGAGTGTTGTTTGTTTTTAGCAAGTCAAATAGTCTAATGGGTTGTTTTAATTAATAAAATAAGGAGAAAAAATATAGATAAAAACAGGAAGGATAATGCATGGGCTTTTTAATAAGATTATACCGCGTTTAGATGTAGTTCTCGATAACAGTGGCTAGCAACGAATGATTCGATATTTGAAATGGTTAATTGCTGACATGTTTAAACACAATGATTATAAAAAAAATAACTTTTCTATAATGGTGGGTATACATATGTGAAACGTAAAATGAAATGTAACATCATGTTGAAACGAACATCTCCAAATATATGAAATTTAATGTAACAACAACTAGGCGAGTTTGTTTCAATTTTACATGCTACGTGTCACGTATGGTGCCCCCACCATAAAAAAAACCACTTTTCGTGAGCTATATCTTTCCGCGACCCCTAATTAAAAAAAACTAAATATGCTTAACGAACAGGTGTAGCATCGGAAAACAACCAGGAGATGACTACGAACCCCCCGCCCGCGGGCTGGGCCGACCAGCCGGACGGCGGCGCTGGCGACGCGTCGTTCTTCGAGAAGCTCGGCGCGGAGACTGAGACCAGGATGGAGGACTTCTTCCAGTGGTGGGGAACCATCATGGCGTCCAGGCCGTGGATCGTACTGTTTGTTGGTAAGTGCAATACCAAGTCGAGAAATTTGCGAATTGTGTAAAATTGAATAATCTAATTTGATGTCACATTGCAATAATTGAATTATCAGTATTATTACATTTTATTTACCTAGTAACTAGGTTGTGGAGGTCAGATAGGCAGTCGCTCCATGTAAAATACTAGCATTCAGCTACATCCGGTTAGACTGGAAGTTGACCCCGACATAGTTGGGAAAAGGCTAGACAGAAGAAGAAGAAGATTACATTTTATTAAAATATTCCAAATTAAAATTTATTTGTAATATTTTTGTGTATTTACGTAGCACTGTTTCCGTAGGCAGATGAAACCTATGAAGCCATGGCTGTCAAAATGAAAGGCATTACGATAGATGTGGTACGCAATCACCGCGCCAAATTTCTAAAGAGATTATAACTTTCTAATCTAAACTCCGGTTTTAATAAAATCTATTTGTGTGACTTGTAGACAATACTAAACCAACCCTTTTTTGTTTCCTACAGGTCTCTGCATAGTGGTGGGTCTAGGCCACGGCATCAGCTACATGATCGTGACGACAAACCCCGTGGAGCTGTGGGCCTCTCCCACGTCCCGCTCGCGACTCGAGCGCGAGTACTTTGACTCGCACTTTGAACCCTTCTACAGGTGAGCTTTAATTTAGTGTTACATTTAGATAAATTATTTTAGTCGGCTAATTAATAATAATAATATAATAATTATTTATTTCAAATTCAAATTCAAGATACACATCATAAATAAAGACATATCTAACAGGATCTTATATTAACATAAAATTCGACAAGACATCTGTGTCTGAACTAGATAAATAAATACCTGTATTTCAGACAAACAGCGCTCATTCCTAAAATATACAGTTAAACGCTTACAAGTTCAAATTTGTTCTACCCTTCTACAGGTCAGCTTTAATTTAGTGTTACATTTAGATAAATTATTTTAGTCGGCTAATTATACACTGTAATAGCGGCTAGGTTAGCGCAATCCATGTGCGCAAACTCTACTTAATTGACTTACTAAGCAACCTGGGCTGCCACCGATAACGCCGTGGAAGTGGCAAATTTTGGGCCAAATTTTTTGAATAACGTCGTGCCAGCGCCACTAAGAAGAAAAAATAACATGCTTTTGTTACGTATGATCAGGGACCATATTCTCACCATGGTGGTAGGCAGAAATTACAAAACGCCACCTGCGGATTGCCACGCCACGGATTGTAATCCTTACATTTTCCTTTTGCCTCGTTTACTTTCCTACGAGTACTACGCTGCTCTATTAAATAGCATCTGTCGTGAGAATGTGACAATTATGTCATAATTTAATAAATATGTCGCATTGTCAGTTATATTATATAGGGACCAGGTCCATACAAGTTAAACATCCCTTCAGGGCCCGGTGTAAGGGGTGCGAAACACCCGGGCGCAGGGTCTTAGGGGGCGCCGCCGTCAGTTGGGACTGGTCATCTCTTAGCTGTCATGGCTTATTTAAATTGGTTTTTTGTCTTTTTATTACAGACGCTTTTAACGTGCACGTCTTTCTACATTGTTCTCACATGTATAATTTCAACATAACTGATGTAACCAATATTTTGTAACGATTTTTTTATTTTAAAAGAGTGTCTGTGGCTTACTATGCTTTGGAATGGGCAACTAGCTTCATATTTCTGACTGACCGACTCCTATACATTTCAAAAGTGCCTGTAAATGACAGACAGACTGACAAACAGACAGACTGACAGACAGACGGACAACGAAGTGATCCTATACAGGTTCCATTTTTTCGTTTTGAGGTACAGGCTGTAAAACAGGAATCCAAAATCAACTTATTTTTTGGCAAGCAGATTTTCACACCACGGCGCCCAATAACACAGCTCTGCATCCTTTCACTTATAAAGCACGGCATGACCAGACAAGATTCACAATGTATAATTTTACACTTTGTCCCCAGAACTGAGATGTTGATCATCACGTCTAAAGGCCTGCCTAAGATCGAGCACAGTACTCCAAACGGTGACATCAGCTTCGGACCTGTCTTCAACGCGACCTTCCTCAAGGATGTGTTGAAATTACAGGATAAAATTATGGGTGAGGATAATCTGATATTGGCAATTGTATTCAGAATCACATAACATCACGCCCTGTTTCCCCGAAGGGTTGGGCACAGGTGTACCTATAGTACACTATATTTCGCCAAATATCTTTAAGTCCCTACATGGGACGCAAACCATATCTAGAAACTTAAAAATCACACATTAGTCTTCAGCTTTAAGTAAATCAAAGGCGAAATAAACCATATTTTCGAGAGCGCAAAAGTGATGCAATTATTAACAGGTGCTGTGACTGACACGAATGGTTTAGCACCACGAAAACTGTACTTTTATACTTACACAGACTAATTGTTTCAATTATTTCAAGCTTTCTTACAATAAGTTATTGACGAAAAAGGGTTTTTTTTGTGCACGGACCCTCAAGGCGTGAAAAGATAACAGATAGACAGTTACTTTTGCATTCATAATATTAAACATGGGTTCCGAAATTATCGGAGTCTGGATTTGTGCCCGTTTCATGGCAATAGGCTCGCCCCCTATTACATGGAACTTAAAAAAAATAACTGGCGAAATGTGGGTGTACTATAGGTACACCTCTGCCTAACCCTTCGGGGATTACAGGCGTGATGTTATGTTATGTATTCCGGAAGGTTTATGGGCTTATAATGGTTTATAATTCATTTACATTAATTGAAATTTAGTCAAAATCCCGACGTTTTGACAAGTCGCCAGGTTTGCACCCGTGCAAAGCAAGAGCGGGTCACTAGTAATAAAAAACTAATTAGTAAATATTTTTGGCAGCTCTGGGCAACAAGACAGGTATCCAGGACATTTGCTTCGCCCCTCTGACGTCATCGTTTAGCGGCCCCATCAACCCTTACGACTGTGTGGTGCAGTCCGTGTGGGGCTGGTGGCAGAACGATATCGATAACTTCGAGGCTGTGGAAGAGAATAACGAATATCTTGATACTATCCTGAAGTGCTCCGGGTAAGGCTTGCATGAAAATAATAATAATACCAGTATAATATTTAGCCTGTTTTGGTACAGAGAAGGCAATAGCATTGATCATCACGCTTGCTCAAGACGAGTTGGTGATTTCAGACCTTTACTAGCCCAGATAGTTAATTGATTCAGGCATGTCTGCGCTTAGTGCTTGGTGTGGCAACACGCCGTGTTCGAGTTCGCGACAAGTCAATCTTCATCCTGAGGATGCCTCGTTGAGAGGTGAAACACGTGTCGATTTCTTTCCGCCGTTTGCGTGTAAGCGTTCAACGGTGCTTACGATTATATTAATTTATTGCTCGAATATAGTGTAATTGAAAAATCATTGATGAACCAGCTTGAAAAAATATTTTGTCCGTCAGGTTGATTATTAAAAAATATTGGACATATATTTTTCTTTTTTTATGTTAACAAAAGATTATGGCGATACATTGATTTAAAATGTGCCATGACGTCACGAGTATGTAGATTTCATATTTGTGACATAGCGACCCCCACTCCCCAACTTTAATGCGTTTTATGTAAGTCGTTTTTAGGGTTTCGTACCTCAAAAGGAAAAAACGGAACCTTTATAGGACCACTTGTGTGTCTGTCTGCCTGTCTGTCACAGCCAATTTGCTCCGAATCTAATGGACCGATTAAGTTGAAATTTAGTACACATGTGTATTTCTGTGACCCAAATACGAACGTCTAACGTAAATAAATGAATTTTGAATATAGGGGTCACTTTTAGGGGCAAAAAGAAAATTAAAAAAAAAAAAATCTTTTGCTAACAGTACCGTGTGACATATCGAATGAAAGGGCTGCGAGGATCTTAAAGATTCGATGAAAATTGATCATTCCCCACAAAACAAAATGACAAAATGTATTTACAAGGCTGATGTGAAGAGAAAGGCCGGTCGGGGACGCCTTAGAAGGACATATATACTGACCTTATTGGTGATGTTCTTCAGAAAGGCCAGGTGCGTATTACTTGCAACCGGCGGGCGTTTATGACAAATGAAACATCTTTATGGCGATTTCAAATTAGAATTTCGCGTATTAATATTCAAATTTATCTAATCAAAATACTTAGTTGTAAGTGGCATTATTGTTTGGCATCCACGGGTACGTTTTCTGATCCATCACATCAAACATACCATCTTCGACACATACTTTTTGAAGAGACTATACCTATTCTGTGGTCCTCGTGTTGTGTGTTACGCGCATTTTTATAGAAAATGTTCCGCGATGTCCGCAGCAACCCGTTCCTCCCGGACTGCCTGGGCTCGTACCGCGGGCCCGTGCTGCCGGCCGTGGCGCTGGGCGGCTTCCTGGCGCCGGGCGAGGCGCTCGGCAAGCGCTCGCGGTTCCACGACGCCACGGCGCTCATCGTCACGCTCCTCGTCAACAACAAGCACGACAAGGAACAGGTAACATTCAAATTAATATTTTTAATCAAAATGGTAAAGGTAACAAAATTATTAATTTTGTTATTAAATAAATATCGTTTTCAATGTAATAGTCTGCTCAGCGCTGTAGATTCAATAGTCTTGACTTGATCAAGAATAGACTTTGAAAACTAACGAAGATATAAAAGAGTAAACTACCACATGCAACCACTGATATTTTCTACGAACATGTAATATACTAACGTATAAGGAAACACATAATGTAAGATTGATGGTGGAGCCGCGCGGCCGGACCAAACTTAATCAGACATTTCTAACGTTCGCACTCAGATCGAGATCTATAAAATTTTACTTAGCACGTGCTTTAACTTAGATAGCGAAGCGATTTGTGAACGTGCTCTCCGTGGGTACGAAGCGAAGTAGCCGTGACTACGCAACGTGTTTTCCTCGCTTTCATAATTTTATACACTCCCTTGTCTCACTATCTCTTGTACACTCACGTCAATCGCTCTCATTACAAAACCGCGGCGATCTCGTTGTGTACACGTGGCGTGCTCACTAAGCACACCCAGCGAGAGCGTTAACAGTCGCCTCGGTGGAAACACGCTCGCAAATCACCAGTGTGTAAAAAGAAAGAAAGAAAGAAAAACATTTACTTGGACACAGTTCATGAAACACAAAACACAAATAACAAAGATAAAATAAAAAATAATGTTTTAAAAACAACAGTGTGTGCCTCACGGCTGCGCCAAAAAGGTTCATTTCAGCATTAATGCCAGACAGATGCTGTCTGACGCTGGTTTTTTAATGAACCCATAAGGACAAGCGACGGGGAGTACAAACAGAAAAAAACAACAAAATAAATAAATAAGCACGTAATCAAACATAATACAAAAACAAAAAAAAACATATGAAACAATGAAAACGGTCCCAGTAAAAACCTGTTCTTAACAAGCTATGTAGAATCCGTGCACCGGTGCTCTCACAAAGCGCTACAGGCCGCTGACCGATATGGCTCTTAGACATGTTCCTTGTATCTTGCACTTGTAATTTGACTGTTGCACGACAGTATTAGGAATTAGATCTCGGCCTCAGGCCTCATCACTAGTGAGAAAATCCTTTTGCATTGTAGATATTGTAGTGAATTCACAAGGGTAGCATTGTATATAATTCTGATAGATTCATTATTGCATTAGATATAAATAAAGCCAGCTATGATAATAAATGAAGACATAGCGTTGGAAGGCCTCCCACAAGATCGACCGATGACCTTGTGAAGGCCGCTGGAATCCGCTGGATATGGAAAGCACAGAATCGGTCGAAGTGACTGTGCTTGTGGGAGGTCTATGTCCAGCAGTGGACGTCTTTCGGCTGAAATGATGATGATGATGATAATAACTGTAAGGAGTCAATAGAAACATCTTGATTATATCTATTTAGGTAGTAAAATGGTTGTGGAAATTGTGACAAATTGTCTTTGATTAATATCATACCACTTTTACAGGAGGGGCCACTTGTCAGCGGTATAAGCTGGTATTATTTAGTGCACATTGGGTTTTGAATTCCAACCCATTTTTTTTTTTAATTTACTAAAATAATTTTTTTAGTTTTCTGTGATATTGAGCTCATTCCTCATTTGACTGCTTTTTAAAATTTTCTTCTTATATCTTCGGTTTTGGCCCTGCAGTTCCATCGTAAAAACTCACCCACTCTGTTTAATAAAGGCTCCCCCAACAGGCGCGGTTTGACGCGCGACATATGGTCGCTTTGCGATTTCAAGACTCGATTACTTCTTGATCCGCATCGCCACAAGTCGCAGCCAACAAAAGACAAGCGTAACTTTATAGAAAATGCATTGCGCCTGTGTGGGCGAGCTTTTGCCCTTCATACAAATATTTATTTATAAAACCTACTTTTTATAACGAAAAAATTTACCATCATCTTTCAATTTCCAGTTAAAACCAGCATTAGAATGGGAAAAAGAGTTCATTCGCTTCATGGAAAACTACACTAAGACAGAAATGCCGCCGTACATGGACATCGCATACACTTCAGAGCGTTCGATCGAAGACGAGCTCGATCGGGAGTCGCAGTCCGATATATCGACGATATTGGTGTCCTACTTCATCATGTTTGCGTATATCGCGATCTCGCTTGGCAGGTTCACCGGATTCTCGAGATTGTTGATCGATAGTAAAGTCACTTTAGGTCTTGGAGGTGAGTTTTATTGTGATACTTTATCTAATTACTCAAGCTAAATACTTACTAACATGAAAGAGAGTATTTTCATTTTTCTGGTCAACAGTTTCAGTGGGCAACCGATAGTAAGTTGTTTAAAATTTTTAAGTATAGTTTGGTGTTCAGCATAAGTTGAACTAACAAATGACATCATTTATTATTTCTCCTTAATGATAACGACCCTGTATTTATCAAGGGTTTGACCCGAAATATAGGCTGGTGTCAAAAACGAGTAAAATTAATTTTCAATATTTTTCTACAGGTGTATTCATCGTACTCGCCTCAGTAGTATGTTCAGTGGGCATGTTCGGCTTCGCGGGCGTGCCAGCCACGTTGATCATCATCGAAGTAATCCCCTTCCTTGTGTTGGCTGTGGGCGTGGATAATATCTTCATCCTCGTGCAGACCAACCAGAGGGAAGGCAGGAGGCCTAATGAGTCTGTTGCTGAACATATTGGGAGGACGTGAGTTTTGAAACTGTTTTTATATTTTGTGAAGTAGATTTGATGCAAAGAAAAATTAATTAATCTAGGCCACGATATTTGAGTAGACTTATTTTGCACAGCTTAAAAGGCACAAATCACTGTGACTGATTACAATTAGTGAGTATGGCTCCTCGCATATTTCTTGCTATTTTGCTGTTATGGAGATTTCAATTAAACATAAGCAGTTATACCAGGAAGCCAATGTTTTATGACGGAATGATGACTTTGTAAAGACCAGCTATTATTTCAAAAACAGTAACAGTGTGGAACAGAAACCTTGATTAAAAAATATTGAGTTTGATAATAAAAATTGTGTGAATGGTGTTGCTTAACCTTTTATTTGACTTTATAGTTAATATATTTTGTTTTTCTCCTTGCAGCCTTGGCCAAGTCGGACCGTCGATGTTCCTGACATCAGCTTCGGAATCAGTATGCTTCTTCCTCGGAGCGCTATCCGACATGCCGGCCGTACGCGCCTTCGCGTTGTATGCGGGGGCGGCATTACTTGTGGACTTCTTACTGCAAGTCACCTGCTTCGTGGCGCTGCTGGCTATTGATACACACAGGCAGAATGCTAACAGGTAACCCATACTAAAGCGTTTGAAAATCCAATCTTCTGACTGAGAAAAGCTTTATTGAAAAAAAACTTTGCCCGATACGACGAGCGAGTGCTCAGCTATTAGATCAACGAGCCATCCAATTGAGCTAAAATCACAATACGATCTACATCTCAAATTGCTGCCAGGACCTGCCATGTCATATACACTTAGATGGGAAAACTGTGATGAGTCACAGTACACTATGAAGCTTCATCATAGACGATGGCTCACATCCTATCCTGCTTTGCAATATGCACTTGTACTTTTATTAACCTGTGTTACAGAACTTTGTCCATATGGCCGCGTTCAGATCAAAGTAATTAAAATTAACTTGTAGGATTGTCGATATGACGAAAAAGAATACTACCGATCAATTGAAAGAAAATAGAATAACCATGACTAAACAATCGTGATATTTCCAGGTTCGACGTATTCTGCTGCGTGCAGGGCACGAAGGCGGAGAGCGGGGCGGAGGGCGGCGAGGGCGCGCTGTACAACGTGTTCAAGCAGGTCTACGTGCCCTTCCTCATGAAGAGGGAAGTCAGGGCCTCCGTCATGATCGTGTTCTTCGCATGGCTATGTTCCTCAGTTGCTGTGAGTAGAAATGAAGATGTTTTGTACATATCTAGATTTGAATAAAAATTAATGATCCTTATTCTGTAAATATGTCATTTGAGTAACACTGACTTCTCATGAATTTTAAAACTGAAGACGAAACCTGTGTCTCTAGCAGAGAAACAAGCTCAAAGGTCTCTTTTAAAATTCAGACATACTGTTTTTTACGGAAATTATGTGAAAATATAATTGGGCAATGTCATGTAGATTTATGTATCTCAAGTTATTATAGACAGTTTTAATGCGTCAGGGAAATCTGCTAACAACACCTGGCTATGTATATCGCACCCTTAGTAATGAATATAAGGGCACAACTCGAAATATTGAGGTTTTAAGTTTTTGTGTTAGATGGGCTCAATATCAACTGTTCTACCGCTTGGCTTTCCCAGAAAGATAAAAAAGACAATATTAAAGCGAATACTGTAATTGTGTCTCTTCCACACCACCCTCACCGTGATAGTAGAGTTGATATTGAGCCCATCTAACACAAAAACTCAAAACCGTAATATTTTGTTGTGCCCTTATATTACTAAGGGTGCGAATATGTATTGAACGAATTACGGTTTCAGCTTCATTAAGAGGGCGCCTTATGCTCCACTAGCGCCACTCCTTTTAAAAAATATTATCTCGTGACTGAGAAGGAGTTATGAATAACGGCTAGTAAGGACCCTCGTTAAGTGTGTCTAGAATTTTCTAATGCCTTTTATAAAGTTTCATATTGAGAAACGAAGCAACAAAATTAGATCTAAAGAAAAGCGGCCACATTCCTCTAGATCGTATTTTGTTGCTTCGTGTCTCTATATGAAACTCGATAAAAGGTATTAGAAAATTCTAGACACACTTACTGAGGGTCCTTACTAGCCGTTATTCATAATTCCTTCTCAGTGACGAGATCATATTTTTTTAAAGTAGTGGCGCTAGTGCACCATTGGGCGCCCCCTTATTACTATCAAATTAATCTTAAAAGAAATCGTAACACCAGGCTCATTATTATTTTTGGATAAAACCACAGAATACATACATATCTTCTACTTTTACCAAACGACATTATAATTTTCAGGTGGCACCTCACATAGAAATCGGCCTCGACCAGGAACTCTCGATGCCTCAAGACAGTTTCCAGCTCAAATACTTCCAGTACTTGAACCGTTACCTCAACATCGGCCCGCCAGTGTACTTCGTGGTCACTGAAGGACTGAATTACTCCGATTTGGAAACGCAGAATATGATATGCGGAACGAGGTTCTGCCGCCCCGACAGTGTATCTATGCAGTTGTATTCCGGTGAGTTACTGATTTAAATATATTATACACAAATAAATCAATATCTTGTCATGTAATCCCCAAAGGGTTGGGCAGAGGTGCACCTTACAGTACACCCACATTTCGCCAGATATATTTAAGAGGAACAAAAATAACCCTAAATTGTATGTTAATTTGCTTTAATATCCTGATACAGACACACATACAATCAAAATGGAACTTTAGTATATCATTTATTGGATCTTTTTCTTTCCATGTACAAGACAGTTATGTAATTGTAACATTTTCGCTCGATTCATTTTTTATTCGAAAATCATGTATTTTTTTTAAGATTATTGAAATAAAATGCTTACTCGGCTTTTATGTCTAAAATAAGTATTCACTATAAGAAAATATAGTTTATTATCAAGCCACATGATATTTTTTCTCTAGAAAAATGATAACTATAGTTATAAACGCAAAAAGAATTGAGACTTACGCCATTTAGTTCCGTGACCGAACACAATCAAAGAGCGTACGCAATATTCATCTTTATTACTGATGTATTAACATTTAGCACATAGTGGAGTGGCAGTGAGGCGGAATTTGCGTAGAGAATTTTGTTTAGAGTGCCTGGTCTTAAGTGCGATGTAATATGGGGCGACCCTATTGCTATCAACCGGACACGAATCCAGACTCCGGTCTGCCACTGAGAAATTCCACATGGAAAAAGCCAATAAAACGTTGCTCGACCCGGGAATCGATCTCAGGACCTCATGCTAAGCAGGAGTACTTGCAACCACTAGACCGATGAGGCAGTATTCATGTTATTTATTATGTGTTACAGCTTACAAGACTCCAAACGAGACGTACTTAGCACAGCCGCCGAACTCGTGGCTGGACGACTTCTTCGACTGGGCGTCGTTAGGCAACTGCTGCAAGTACTTCCCGTCCAACTCCAGCTTCTGTCCTAGCAGTAGTAAGTATTGTCATTAATGGTTGGAAAAATACCATAATGTCACGCCTGCATGCTTCAAAGGCTTAGACAGAGGTATTAATAGTCTTTTATAATGGAAGGCGACCCAAAAACCCGAACACACATGTGTAGACCAATTCTCGTTCTTAAAAGAATTTGAACTTTTTGTCGCAATCTCATCTTGGCGACAATTAAAGTCAATGTTAAATTCAACGAGACTTTTTTTGACAGATCGAGACTGTGATTTGAATGCGAACGTTCTTAAAAGTACGGAAATTTTCCCCTCTGTACTCCCGAAGTACTAGAATTGCTAAAGCACAATAAAAAAAAAATAACACGGCCCGACCTAGGAATCATTTCCAGGAGCTGTCGCGCTTGTGACGACCAACGAGGTAGTTGTTACATAAAAATGTATAATTTCCATGAAACGAAACCAGCTAAACTTCTGGAGATCTGTTCTTTACTGGACGATAACAGCGTCATTCGAGTAACCAATATTACAAACTGTCTTGGTAAAAAAAAAAACCTTTTATTTACTCAGTCTATCCATCCCAGACCATATTTATTGTCCACCAAACATATTTAATACTAAAATTCCACTCCACAGAGGGCGCACCATGCAAATCATGCAAGATCCCACTGATAGGAAACGAACAGCGCCCCGACGTGTCCGACTTCAAGCGTTACGTTCCGTTCTTCCTACAAGACATACCCGACCCCGACGGATGCATAAAGGGAGGTCATGCGGCTTACGGACAGGCCGTCAACTATCACATGCTGAACAAAACTCAGGCACAAGTCGGCGCCACATACTACCAAGGGTACCACACAGTACTTAAAACCAGTCATGATTATTACTCAGCGCTTAAAGGCGCTAGAAGCGTAGCAGCGAATCTCACAGAAACGTTAAACAAAAATCTGAAAGAACTAGGGAAGGACAACGGAACGACGATCAATGTGTTCCCGTATTCTGTGTTCTACGTGTTCTACGAGCAGTATCTGACGATGTGGCCCGATACGCTGAAGTCTATGGGCATTTCCGTGCTGTCCATCTTCATTGTGACCTTCTTGCTTATGGGCTTCGATCTGTTTTCGGCTTTGGTGAGTTTATTTTAATCTTAAAATATTTCTAAAACCCTAAACAAGTTTATAATTCCATATCAATGTAGAAAAAAATATTATCAAGGGCGCGTACGACAATCACTGTATTTTGAACTTTACATCAATGTATATAAAAGTTACAAAATGTTATTGTTACACGAAGTTCCGACAGCCAATCATATCAAAAGTTTAGCAATTGACTGTATATAATTTTGTATTACTAGCAGCGCCCTGCGGTTTCACCCGCATATGTCTAATATCAAAATAAAAAGTATCTTATGGTTACAAATTATATTAGTGCCAAATATTGTCCAAATCCGTTTAGTAGTTTTTGCGTGAAAGAGTAACAAACATCCATCCATCCATCCATCCATCCATCCTTCCTCACAAACTTTCGCGTTCTAATATTAGTAGGATTTTGATTCAAGATTTTAATAGGCTTTTAATTATAAATATCAGATTTTACTTTGTCATCCTATAGATGTAATGATAAATTGATGTCGTTTGTAGGTGGTGGTGATCACAATCACGATGATCGTGGTGAACCTCGGCGGGGTGATGTACTGGTGGGGCATCAGTCTCAACGCTGTGTCTCTTGTTAACCTGGTACGTTATACATTATTTGTCAAATAAGCAGTTAATTCATTCAGGCGTGACCTTGCGGAAATCCGTTATAAAATGATGATGTGTATATATTTAGTAACCTGTTCCGCTTAGCTATTTCTAAAGAGTTTTAAAAAGACCCTGAAAAAAATCGACACATGTTTCACCTCTCAACGAGGCATCCTCAGGATGACGATTGACTTGTCGCGAACTCGAACGCGGCGTGTTGCCACACCAAGCACTGAGCGCAGATTGAAGCACTGAGTCCATCCACATCATTATTTTTTAAGTTCTAAGTAGTTAATAATATCTTTTGGAGCTGTTATCATAACATCACACTTGTTTTTCGAAAGATTGGTGTACTATTTACAACCTTGCCTGGGTTGTAAATAGTATACCCACATTTTGTCAGTTATTATCAAAAGCCTAGCCTTTAGCCAACTGTTGGGTTTGGCTTCCATTCTAACTGAATGCAGCTGAATACCAGTATTTTACATGGAGCGACTGCCTATCTGACCTCCACAACCTAGTTGACAGAGTTTTGGGTTTCTAACTACCCGTAACGACTGTCAAAGATCTACAAATGACAACTGGGATCAACGCTAAACGTGCTTTCTGAGGCACGGAGAGGTATTGGTATGTAAAGATGGCCACCCATCTACGGATTGACTGCTTCAAGCGTAGGTTAATCTGCCGAGCGCCTCACTCAGCCATAAATAAGCCTTATCAATTATATGGTGTTAAATGTTTTTTAGCTCAATGCAATAGAGGACGACCTTATTGTTATCTAGCGGACTGGTTTGGAGCTGTTGGTTATTAATTATTATTACATGTTGTTCTTGTTTTGTTATTATATCCGTCCAAAGCTGGGCAAAAGATTCCAGTTGTGTTTCGAGTGAAAAGACGTACGAATATTTTTATTCGAACAACTGTCATGTTATCTGTTGTGGTCCAGATGTTTATAAGTGACAATGACCACTCACTATCAGATGAAATTAAAGGAAATTGTTTATTCTGGGAATAAGGCATCTGTATTGCTTTTACACCACATATTTAAAATATATAATAAGCGAAATGGAGTAGATGTTTTCTCTCTGACTACCCTTAAGAAGAAATGGTGAGAAAAACTCGGGGGTCAGTCTCTTTTAAAGTCTAGAAATGAAATATAAAAAATATCGTGAAACAAAGATACCTGAATGATCCCACCCCCGCAGGTGATGGCGGTGGGCATAGCGGTGGAGTTCTGCTCGCACGTGGTGCACGCCTTCAGCGTGTCGGGCGGCGGCTCGCGCGTGGTGCGCGCGGCCGAGGCGCTGACGCGCATGGGCTCGTCCGTGCTGTCCGGCATCACGCTCACCAAGTTCGGCGGGATCATCGTGCTGGGCACCGCTAAGAGCCAGATATTCCAGGTCTAATATGCCTCATATCATTATTTAGGAACCTATGCTGTCCCTATTACTGCCACTATCGTGCCGAAACGAGATGTGAATATGTTTTCACAAACTCGTTTCGTATTACGAAGATAAATATTTGTCCCGCACGCATGCCAGTCCTGCTGTACAAATATTTCCCCTATAGACCCGGTTTCTAGATCAAAAATTAGCTAATAATTTTTCGAGCACCCGTAACCGGCTATGATTAGTTAAATGAATTATCAACAGCTAGTTATAGCTTGTCCATTTTGAAATGACGCGCCCCACTACCGCATTTAACGTACACGGTGTCGCGGCTCGCACGTAAAATCCAAAGTCAAATAATTTATTTCAATTAAGCACATAAAAGGCACTTTTAAACGTCAAAATTTACAAAAAAATAAAATTGATACTAGTCGCCCCTTCCAAAAGGTAGTATGCGATAATAAGGCGCGTCATCTCAGACTGGACAAACCATACATCACCTCACTTGCGTTTAATTTCTTTCCAGAAACCGGGTACTTAATAGTCTTCCAAAAAACACAAGAAACTTGAAAAAGAAGTGTTTTTTGTCATACAATAAATGTAGCGTAAATCTAAGTCAACTGATTACAAAGCAAAATGTTGGACAAAAAATATACGGTGTAAGGTACCATCGCGGAAGCCCATAACTAAACAAAAATTCCGTGCACACGCTGACCACATCTGTTACCACCCCGGTTCTATAGCGGCCGAGCGCTGCAAGCAAGAATAGTCCTTACGATGGTTACTTATGGCTTTCCCCGATGATACATCCACATGCAAACTTACCTTGAATTCAGCGTATGTTAGTAGTTATTTAAAAAAAACAATGTCCCTTACTGTATAACATAACTTTTTTAACATATTGCGTATAGGTTGTATATATCCATGGTGATTGGTGAGTAGAGGGACTCCCAAAAACCTACTTACAGCACTTTCAACAAATACCATAACAATGAGATTATTGCAGGTGTTCTACTTCCGCATGTACCTGGGCATCGTTGTTCTGGGCGCGGCTCACGGCCTGATCTTCCTACCAGTCATGCTCAGCTATATCGGTAAGTGATATGTGTACCGTAGTGACTGTGCTGAGGCCTAACACGTGTTACTATGGTCATTGTAGCTACAGACCCCAAAGGAAGGGATCGTTCGGCAGTTGTTCGTATACTTAGTGCTTGAGACGATCAGACATCTACTTATCATGATGAGGGGTCACTAAACACCCCTAGGCGTTAGTTATAACAGTAAAACGACTGTTGTGTCTCGTTCAGTGTCTTTGAATGCATTAATAAAAATCTTAAATTTACTGAAACACAATGCAATGCACGTCCTAAACCGCTGGCTCGAGAAGCTTGAAATTTTGCACAAAAGTTCCTCTTATAACGAAGGTACTAGCACTAAGGAACGATTTTTAGAAAAATCTTCTATAGAAGTTCGTCTTTTGATGGAATGGATGGCTGAAGGAAACCCATCGAACGAAGGGCTTGCATTTGATAATGCTTTATAAACTTAGCCCAAAACGCTACGTTGTCAACAAAGAAAATAAGTTTGGAAAGAAAAATGGATTTAAAATACATTTACGTAATTAAAATCATCGGTTTTGAATCCGGATCTAAGCAACCAGTGGTTAGGGCTCTAGAGCTGATCTCACATCAAGCCCCTGACAAAACTACCTAACGACCACTTCGGTTGATCGTCAACCTCATCTAATCAAAGATCTCGCGCTTTTGACGGCTACGACCACGACCAGTGGTCGCTGCGACCAGGTGTGACTTGGTCGCAAAGGACAACTAGCCGCAGACCGGTCCTCAGACCACGGAGTCGTGGCCGTCTTGTGCGCGAGATCCCTAATAGGGGGCTTTTGTTCGTCGTCAATATGAGCTAAAGTATATCGTGTCAGGCCTCGCCACATCGGGCACGCCACAATTGCGGCGATAAGACCCCTCTTTGAGGAGTGGCTAGAGAGGCGCCACGGCGTCCTCACCTTCCGCCTGACGCAGGTCCTCACCGGACACGGCAGTTTCGGGAGGTTCCTGCACAGGATAAGGCGGGAGGAAACGCCCGGGTGTCACCATTGTGTGGATCGCCCGGAGGACACGGTGGAGCATACGGTGGAGGTCTGCCCAGCTTGGGCGGAGCATCGCCGTGTCCTCGTGGAGGCGATCGGCGGCGGTGATCTCTCGCGTCCGGCCCTGGTTCAGGCCATGGTACGGAGCGAGAGGAAATGGGAGGCCGTCACCTCCTTCTGCGAAGCTGTAATGCTAGCGAAGGAGGAGGCGGAACGCGTGAGGGAGAGGCAAATTTCGCGCCCTCATGCCCCTAACCGCCGCAGGAGGAGACGCCCAGGGCGTCGGGAATCGCGAGGCGATTTCCGGCCACCGTAGGCGCGGGCTTGCGGGCGGTGAGCAATGGGTGGCTCACCGTCCGATAAGGACCAGGCCCGGGTCGACGGCGCGTTGTGTTCCACGCGCGCCTCAAAGAGATGTCAGCAGATTCGAAGGGGTCCACTAGGGCCGATGCCTGCCGGGGTTGCGAAGAAAACCGAAAGGGAGATCGTGGCCCCCGGCAACAGGGCAGCCGAAGGAACACGGGTGGGTTTTAGTCAGTAAGAGTCTGACACGCCCTCCCGCTCCGCCCAGAGCGGGAGAAGTTATTTGATGATTTCCCACCCTCAAAAAAAAAAAAAAAAAGGCCTCGCCACATCATCTGTGTTCCGCACCCGCACATAATTTGTTTACGACATTAAATATTATTATTATTTATATTTTATAAGTTATTTCGTTACGGTGTTGCATGCAGTGTCTTCGTTTTTTTTTATTTTATTATATTATTATTTCTGCACATTTTTATTTCAACTTTCGCTTGTATATTGGACCTTTTCAGCCGATAGATGTTTTGACATAATATTCTATAGCTTTGAAAAGCGACATTACGTGAATATTTGAATTTATTTTTTTGTTATTTTTGCCTTTTCTAACTCATTATCGTTGGTAGTGCCTTACTAACAATGGAGGTGATTTCATTAGACGCTTGTGCGAGGAACGTGTACAGAAACTCGCTGAATTTGGACGATAAAACACACAGTACAAGGCACAGGTGTTGTATTTGTGAACATTATGTTATGAACACTAAGAAATTGTCAACTGCTAATTCTGTTCAGCATGCTTATCAGTTTTCATCTGAATAATATTTGATATTCTATCATTTATACTTGAGACTACCTTGTTGGTCTATTGGTCGCAAGCGCTATTGCTGAGGATGACATCCTGGGTTCGATTCCCGGGTCGGGAAAAGTGTTACTGAGTTTTGCCATCTGGAATTTCTCAGTGGCAGCCCGGAGTATGTGAGTTTGTGCCCGGTCGATGGCTATAGGCTCGCCCCTATTACATGGGACTTAAACATAACTGGCGAAATGTGGGTGTGCTATAAGTACACCTCTGCCTAACCCTTCGGGGAATACTGGCGTTATGTTATATTATTGCTGCAAGTATTCCTATAATCTAAGTTCATGAAAAGAGATGAAACTAATGACTATAAAAATTAATCAAGTCTCCATCAAACCACAATTTGTTTAAAGAACGCATGATTTGCTTTTGTTTTTCATTTCATCGCTGCACTTACGCTTCATCGTACACTACAAAATTTATTAAAAATGTTGATACACGTAACATAGAGTGTGTTAACATGCATGTAGCGTCAAGTTCGTCAGGCAGGTGACTCGAGTCCTCGTTACAGGTTCGCCAGTCAACAAGCAGAAGCTGGCCAACCAGCTGCTGCGTGGCAAGGATGTGGCGGTGGCCGAGACGTCGCTCACAAGAGTAAGAGATGCGAAGGGACACGCATACACCCAGTATAACTTTGAAACGCTTCCCGCGTGAACTTGACTATAGCGAGAATGAACACGTACGTACTAGCTCAGAGGGGTTACTAACGTGACTTAGAATAGTGGCATAGCGACCGTGATGGACCACTTTAGATCATAGTTTAATTATAACTCCAGTAACTAGACCTCATTATACATTAGCGTTATGAATAGTCTGTTAATTGAAATACCCGTTACACTTAAATATTTTCTCTAATGGCAATAAACAAGCGGGTATTTCAAATAAATATTATTTTCGAACACATTGCCGACGAACGGAATGGAAGCGATTTTTTTTTTGTACAAAGCTTGATGAACTTTACGTCAATAGTGTAACGGACAAACTAGTTATGAGCCAAATAACAGGTCGCGCGTTTTCTGGAGAATTCTCGCGCTGTCTCGGGAATTTCCGCAGTTACAAGTCTAGTTTGTACTTTACACAATTGACATAAAGTTCATTTTACTATGTATAATATGGTTACAAAAACTCGCTTCCTCTCCATTCCGCGGCAATGTAAATTTAGCCTAACGAATCTAAAAGCATACCATACAATACTTTGTAATCCGCTATCGTTCGCCATGCCTTCACATAAATAAAAATGATTGCCATTGATTTGCTCCGTTCATTCTCGTTACAAGTTCCCGTACTAACGCATCGGTGTATTGTAAAGTGGGAAGGTGCTGCGACTCGGATGCGTCGAGTAGACTCATCAAACATTCAAGTAGCAGAGGATAAAGTCCTACAGTATTATAGCGTTGCTGATACCCTTCCACTATGGGACTTTTGTGACTCAGACCGACCAAAACCTTTATAAGTATTTTTGTGTAGAAATTATAATCGAATTAGATGTTACCATTAAAAAAAATATTATTACATTTTTTTTTTTTTACTTACGCCAAAGATTTGGTAAGAGAAACTTTGGGTCAGTCTTAAGTCACAAAATTTTCGACGCGGGAATATGGTTCTCTTCCCATTAATATTGTTGAAAGCATTTATTGTATACGGCGGTGTTTGTGATTTGATACTTTTTAACCTCATTTATGAGTAATTCTTACTACCTATACCTACTGCATTAAGCAAGATCATAATATTTACCGGTAGAGAGCTATTTATTTGTAAAAATGTTCGAATCGCCAATGCCGTGGCAAGGGGCCGGTTTCTAACCAAAATGGTTTTGGGGACACCCTTTTTTGTGTAAAAATATCACGAATATAATATTTTTTATTGTAATTTGCATGTATCGATCGTTGTATTCCTAGCTGTGTATCGGTAGCGATCATTCCTATTGAGTTCGAATTTAAATTTTTATTTTTTTATTTATTGATGTATATCTATGATTTTGTGTCACTGTCTTTGTTTTGTTTGCACACCGCTAAAGTACTTATAAGGAAACGCTTAAACTCTTCGTAGATAATAAATAGGTAATCAAAGGACTCTCATAGGGTTTTTTACAGTTCAGGCTTGGAAAACAAAATAATTCATGGATTATTCCGTACTTATACTACAGTACTTAAAGCTTTCAAAAAGGCAGTGTGGTAGCAAATATTAAATAACTATGAATAGAAATAATATTTATTTGATTATTTATTGACTATTGGCGTAACTAAACAGGCATCAGAAGTCTAGTAAAATAGATATCATTCACTAAAAAATATAATTCAATTAATCAGAAACAAAAATGGCTTGCTAGTAATATGCATAATATTATTAAACATTTACAACAGTTTTAACATAGCCTTGGTTTCGCCTGTATTAGTACCCAATTGCAATTGGCGCGAAAGATATGCCAAAATAAAATGGGCGCTAAAGAATTCCATTTAATGTGAAATATCATCAAATTAATATTTTATTTGCACGCTTTATATCGTAGAATAAGTTAGAACAATCAACCTATATCTTTCTTTAGATTGTTTGTGTGAGAAATTGACGTACAGAAGAAAAAAGAATGTATGTGGGAGGGATGAAAAATTGAATTGTTCGTTGTGTGCATAGACTACACTCGAAGATTAGAGAGTACATCGCGTTCTGAAACAATAGTCTTCACGGTGTGTAGAATTTGCCAGTCCAATATACTACAGTTTGGTATCACATCGGTGGACATTTTATCTTGTGTAGTCGTTAACAGTATTAATGTGTATGGAATAAAACCATTGCTCTGATCAAAGTTTTATTTTTTTAATTTAAGATACATGTTATACATTTATCATTGTAAGATCGTATAGAAACTCATTCTACTGTAGGCTTTTTTCGAAGGCAGTGTCATCAATCGGAGAGATGCGTTTCATACACACTTATGGTCAATTTCTCCACATTACAACTTAGACTTTGTGTTGTAAAGCACATTGTATTGTTTTTTTATTTATTTTTTTCTCCTAAATTCTGACTAACAAAAGGGTTAAACGATAAAGTACTAATGGTATAAAGCTGACGCTTGGTGTTGGTCAACTGGCTCCTTCAATAATAGAAAGCTTTAAATGCAAGGAAGGTATCTGTCTTTACAGGTACAACTGTAAAACGACATGGAAATAAGAACAAATGATATTTATTTTAGTTCAATGACTTTGTTTGTTTTGTACAATATGTATTATTAATTTGTGATCCTTCAGAGATTTAGATTATTTTAAGCTCCCCTCTAAGTTCCTACTAAACTTAAAATATTATAATTTAAACAAATATATTCCTTAGTGAATGCCAAATGCTGAATGAAATTGTTAAAGAAAATTAAACGATGGGAATCTCCTACTTAATGTTAGTACTTATTTAATTTAGAGGGAAATAGTTCTGTATCTAAAGGCACCATATTGTCAGGCAGATTTTGTGATAATAAAAATAAATTATGCTTTTTTAATTATTTGTTTTTGTTTTATTTTTTAGTTGTAAAGCACCTATGCATGGTATGAGTGCACAGCTCAGTGTTGCCAGGTATGCATTTAATTTATGCATGTATAGGTTGACTCATGAAACATGTTGCTCATTTTAAGTGCAAATTGGCAAGAAGATAACAATTCAGACACTGTAGTAAACTAATACAGCGCTATAACACTGTAATTGCTAAAGAATTGAATTTTTCAAGTACGTTTTGCACTTAAGCATGGTCTAACAAGCCAGCACCATCATTCAGTATTTACAATCACCACATAAAGCATAATAGAAGCAGTATGTAGGCAAATAGCATATCACCAGGTTGAACTAGGAATTAAAGGTCCAATGTACAACGGATAACAAAATTTAATTGATAACTTTTTCCTTATGCCTAAGGAGCTTCTCAGCCCGACCCAAAACAACGTAAGGATTACTTTTTATTACAAAAAGCACTATCACTTCGTTTGTTCAAATTCAAAACTGACTGATGTGCACTAAATGATCACATTTTCTTAAAAATGTTCTAATTTTAACACATTCACTGTCTAGTGAGTGCATTCCATATGATGCAAGCCAATTAACTATTGTGCTACGCAGACAGTTAACGTGTTAATTGCCACAATAGACAATTTATAAGAATTATTTAAAAAATATATTTGTGCACAAATTGACAAAATTAAATTATGCTTTTATCACGGCATTTAGACCACAGGTGCGTGTTGCCCTGTTGACTGTTATTTTATCATTAAAACCAGTAGGATGTCACCATTATCTCGGTAATTGATGCCGTTTTGAGTGGATACGGTATCATCGGTGTCACTTATCCAAGTTATCACATAATAATATCGATTATTCCGGGTAGTGATATCGTTATCTGACAATGATAGTATAATATCATGTATTTTAATCTCAATGATCTTTCGGTTTACATAACTAATGAGTCATTTATAATTGGTTTGTCACATATTTTTTTTTTATAAATTACAGAAAAATTCATCGTCAAACATATTATAATCATCTCTATATCTCAAGTTGCTGTTCCATCTAAGAAAGGCACTTGAACTCATCCATGTTTCATTTTAGAGCATTTGGTAATTCACCTGTGTTCCGCATATTACCGGATTCATCCAGTTTTTATTTATTAAAATAATGTAAAGCAAGCATGCATGACTGACATTTTACACTCTTGACTATCAGTTTAGAGATGTTGTATATATCTAATCTCTGAAATCACTCCACCTATTCGTCCATGCTTGTTTTCCAAGTCTAATTAAATTAAATGTACCGCATGATAAATTGGCAGTGTTTCATGTCACATTTCTAGATGTTGCTGTGTTTTCAAAACTTTGGCATGGATATATTTCAGTCGAGCTGTTGAAGATACATTGAGGTTTAGGATATTGTTGCTAAGCTGTGTTGTATAGGGGACTGAGTAGCCCATGATGGATGTCATGACAATTTGATGTTCCGTCAGGCATAACCCGTCGTCGGGGACGTTGGCGAGTGCAGTCGCGGCGCGGTCCCACCTACGGCAGTCTAGACGAGACCCCGAGCGAACCGCGCGCCTCCGGCAGCGGCACCGTCAACGGCCTCACCGACGAGATGTGATCCTCACACATGCACTAAGATTTAAACTATACGGTGAGTCACACCATTTAGTTACATCGATCTCAGAATAATATAGATGGCGTTCAAAGCTTTATTGTATAAATCTTAGTCCTGTTTTAGTGAAAGACAATGGACTCGAACAGTGAACTATGTAGCGAAATTATAGTGTAAGTTAGAAATGTAAAATGACTGGATATGTTTTGACGGATCATGAATTACCATTTTCAACGTAATGGCTTAACGTTGATAATTTTTATGCAGTGGACAAAATCTTTCGCGTTTGAAGGAATATGTACCCGTCAAAATAGCTAATCGCTTGTGATATGTACATTAGAAATAAGAATTTTAAATCTAAGTATTTAGTTTGTACCAAATCATAGGGGATCTATAAAATAATTTGGGAGCTTTGTAATTTTCATATAAATTATATTTTAAAGGAATCATATTATGTATTAAATATGAAATAAAATTAAATAAACTTATAAAAATATAGTTCAATAATTATTTTATTGGTTTTTATCTAGTAAAGAGAGTATTTTTTTTTTAAATATTATATTGGTTTTAAAATAACTGTTTAAGCTGGTAACAGCCATGTTATTGAAGACTAAATATACTTGATTTTATTTATAATCTGTTATTATTCAGCCCAAGCACCTAACATGGCATTTAAGCTTGCACAGCAACTTAATCTTATTGTAAAAGACAATTTCGTAGAAGTATCACTGAATTCTCTAATTTTATCATTCAGTTATCAAATAAAACGGTTTTGATACCAGGGACCGAAACCGGTATGATCAATACGGGCATTTTTCCGGTTAGATCATTTATATTTTTTACAGGAATTTTTAAAGGTTACCTTAAATTAAATACAACAGTATTAATACCGGTTACCGAAAATAAAATTAACTCTATCTTACACGTACTGACGGCATTAGTCAAAGGGCGCGCATTGCCTATGTGTGTGTAACCGGTATTAAAACGGTAACTTAAATAGAGGTAGCATGTTTCATCTTTTTGATTACCCAAGGAATAAAAATATTTCGATACAGTACCGTAATTTATAAAGGTTTTCGGTCCCCGTTTGATACAGTGACATATTGTATTATGTAAGTATGCAAAACACTACAAAATTATCTTTTACAGAAGTTTTGTTAGCAAGCGTACAAAAGCAGGGCAGTGATGTTTAAAGTATTATATTAATATAAATGCGAATACATAAATAAAACTATATTTGCATATAAACATAGTTCTGAATAGAGAAATTATTGAAAAAGTAACCTCCGAATGTCCACCAAAACTTTGCGACACTGTTCGAAGTGTATGATATTACATTTATGTTTCTCATATTAACTGATACAGTACCTAGATTAAGTTATGGAATAAAATAATTATGCATATGGGAATAATATTCTGGGTAATCTATGCACCATAATAATGTGCACTCTCATAAATATAGAATCGAACAGGAAGCGACGCGCGCTTTACTTGTGGTTACCAAGTGTAAAAACACACTGAATGTGTAAGCGCAAGAGCTCTCGGTACGTGTGTGTTATGTGCTGACGCTACTTGTCTTTACGCACACATTCACAGCGTGTTTGTACACTTGGTTACCACAAGTAAAGCGCGCGTCGCTTCGTGAGATAAAAATACTGTACCTGTTTACAATGTAGTGCAAGCGATGAGTAAGTTAAAATTAGAAGTAACATTTGAACATTATGTACTACCTAATCGCTTGCACTATGTAACGTGAACTGTTCTCAATTCTAACAAGACACGTATCGGTAGAAAGTCGTAGAAATACTGATTAATAGGATATTGTGACAAAGTGAGATGTTTATAATCATCTATCTACTTGTAATATGTAGTTAATGTACCTTAGTTATAATCTAGTTATAATTTTAGTTGCAAGTTAAAAAAAAAATATTAAAGGCTTTCAATGTATAGAAAAATGTATATTTTATTGGTTGACAACTTAGCTATAGATTTGTTAGAGGTGGCTGGGAGAATCAGGTAATTTATACTATAAGGGAAAGTCAATTCATTGTGAAATATCTTTTTGGGACTAAAGAATGCTTGTATAGATTGAATAATCTTATCTAATCATGTCCTGACTGGTAGTGTAAGGTTAGCTAAGCTTTCTGTGGGCTGTGCCTTCAAGAGTCAATTTGACGCTAAAGCATAGGCTAAATTGTGAATATCGATACTTGTAACTAGAATCGATTATGTTCTTCTAAAAATGAAACATGGATGCAAAACTATGCTTTATTACGCATACGGAAAACTGCCATACGAGTTTAAAATTGAGTATTTTCATGAAAATACGATGGTAAAAAATATTACAGTGGGTAGTGTGTGTTGTTCTACTTTTAAATCCGTTATATTAAAATTAGACACACTGATATTGTAATAGCGGCAAGCGTTGCTTTTAAAATTATAGCATTGCGGCATAGTAAGCATCTTAGGTGTTGCCGACAGCGAAAAAATAAAATTGAATAGTAAAACTGGTACTTAATTGGTTATTGTTAAACAGATTTCTTAAAATATATACTTGAAAATAGCAAAAAATTGATTAAATAACTGCATTTAGAAATATATATATCATAGTTCTTAAATGACATAATAAACTTGTTGTGTACAAAGGCGGATCGAAAGCGTAACTTGATTAAAAATTAGCTTTTTGTACTAAATTATCATGAAGATATCAGTTGGATGGTACCAAGTATATCACTCGATGAATCTTCCTTATTTTAGCTGACTGCTGTAAACAGCCTAACTCGTAGTTTAGATTCTATACTATCTGTGTACAAAACATATTATTCATAATAGTATTATGTATAACTCTAATAAACTATGTATACCTCTTTGGAATCTATTTTTCGAACATTTTTTGTAAATACCATTATTATTTTAATTTATCATATTCTTGCGATACATCCTTGGTTTTTTTCAATATTTGTCTCACTAGTAGACAAAACAAGAAAGTACATTTTCCACCATTTTATATCTTGTCGCTAGGTCTAGGTCTTCTAGACATTTCAAATTGATCCTCCATATTCTTGGTGTTTTTATTTTCGTTTGTCCTAATGTAAATTGTACTTACTAATGTAGGTATAAAAATACTAATGTAAGTATAAAAATGTAAATGTATATAGAGGTAAATAAAATATTTGATGTCTATTTGAAGTTTTCAATAGTGTAATTTGTACGTATTATGTAAAGTCTATGTTTCACGAGACATTCAATGTATGCAAAAACTGTGTAATAGAATTTTTAATAAAGGAGAAAACTAAATATTTACGTGATTTTAAATTTTATTATCTTTCTTGTTAGTTGTTTTTGGTGTGTATATACTGATACATCGTGTGTTTATTTAACTGGGACAGTATGAGAAAATCACAACCATAAGGGTAACAGGAACCAGGGTTGTGGGGATGTCCGAAAGGGTTAACGTGGCCCCTGGCAATATAGGCAACTGAAGGAACACGGGTGGGTTTTAGTCAGTAAGTCTGACACGCCCCGGGAGGGCGTGTCCATCCAGAGCGGGAGAAATTATAATTTCCCACCAAAAAAAAGGGGGGTAACAGAAAAACTTTATTTTTGGGCCTGGGCTGGACTGAACGATGGAATTCGTAATAATTGGACAGTTAAAAGGGGTTCATAAAAAAACAATAATTTAGATCGTAACAATTTATTTCAGTATATTTCCATTCTAACAAAAATACTTACAATTAATTAAGGATACATTTCAACATCGCGGTGACTAGATTCATTTTGTATGTTTGAGCACAACATATCCCGCACGTTCCCCACAAACTTCATTAAAATTAACTGCCGTTGCTTATTAATAGTATTATAAATTAGATTCGCATGAAAACCCGATGGTTTCTCGTTCGTTTTACTTAATATAATTAAAATGATACCATACAGTAAATAAAAAAAGGCAAAGGGGGAAACCAACATTCCAAAAGTCTTAAAAAAACGTCTCACAGTTACAGGGTCGTTCGTGAATTTTATACATAACCTTTATAAAGTTCTCGTAAAACGAAATACAACAATGATTAAATATAATTAATATTTAGGAAACTTAAAGGACGGGAATATAAAAATATCTAAACAAATCTCTAGCATTTTAAAGACTAATCAATCACGCCAAGAAATAGTCATTAAAAAACGTTTAAAAATGACCCAAGTGTAGTATAGCTGGAAAATTACGTAATTCAGAACGCATCACAGATTTTAGACTAGCATTATTATGGTTTATTTTCAAACAGTATCGACGCGCGTTCGTGTATTTTTGGCGCGTTTTCCGTACTGCGTTGAAAATATAAATCTAATTTTGTAAACAAACTTGCGACTGAAATGTGTTCACAAATATGAAACAATATAATTATGTTTCCACTATGAAAGGCAGTAATGTAAATATAACTTTAATTGGTAAAATAATAGTATTTATAATGTAATACTTGATTTCCCAACTCTCTAAAATGTTTGAAATCATTAGTTGGTAGAATTCCGTCAACATTTAAGTGGCAATATAGGTGTCTCATTCATAACTAAGCCTAAGTAGACTAAGTAAGGCTACGATTATAGTTCTAATGGTCCAAAAAGATGTATCGCCGGGCAGTTGTTGCTGTCGTCACCCAGGAACTGAGCGAACAGCTCCTGGTATCTCGACAGTGTCAGCCCACCTCTCCTTCTGTCATCGTCCTGGAAGAAAATTGTACTGTCAACAACTGGGTTATGCTAACTAACCCAACCTAGTAACTTGTCCAAAATGGTAACACCTTATGTCTATGTTCACAGTAAAAAACAACAGTGCTTTGGAATAATAGGACGTATTGCATTTTTTCAGAATGAAGCTCAAGCTATGTGTTCAGAATTCCTAGTCTAGGTCTAACAAACATCCTGTATCTCTAGTTGTTCGCTTGTTCAATCGCCCTTACCTACTTACCTAACGCTAGCTCTACATATTTAGTACGGGGAACCAGCTATATAACAACTTTCTTCAAACAAAAATAACACGTGTATTCGGTTCGTTTCTCATCTAATTTTCGTTGATACGTTACGTCACATAGGTACCACGGTAAATCTCCTTTCATGAGACACCTGTAGGCGCGGGAGCATAAACTTACGTCCGCCTGCCAATTTACTTGTGATTCCGGCAGTAATTGCTTTTGAAGTGTGCTAACTAGAAGATGTGAAGATATAGACACGCCCGTCGCAACCATTGGCTACACGCCAGGAAGAAAGCTCTTTATTGTTTTATTCGTCTTGTTGCATAATTTTATTTCTGGTTAAAGCTTTTTATAACGCATATTACCTATGCGGTTATTTCTGTAGCGTATTCGCTATATTTAAGTCTCTAAAAATGTCGTACACACGACTACACATCAAGCTATACATTTCCAGTATAAGCTGATCTCGCATTGTACGGAAATCCTTTAAAATGCGAGATCAGCATAAACTGGAAATGTACAGCTTGATGTGTAGCCGTGTGTACATTTAGTTCACTGTTGTTGTGGTTATGCCGTACAAATGTACAGCAAATGAACGTTGCTATTTCATAAAATATTGACAACGTTTACGCATTACTCTTTACTTTAAATATCCCATTCATAATTTTCCTGTAACCGCGAGTTATGGTAGACGTGTTAAACGTAAGCACGCTTTAAATTATACATTTTGTATAACTTCAAAGATGTCGTTTGATTTATTAATGAATTAATGACATGCCTGCTATTTAAACACTATTGCATCTAGATCAGACCGTTGGTTATCTACCGCACTGTGATCTTAAAATCTCCGAACAAATTTCGTGAAAAATCCCGATTCCGGCTTGGCGTCGTGCCTGCAGCAGTAATGGATAGCTGCAATAGGCTTATAATGAAGATATGTGAGGGACTGTTAAAAGCTAATTATTAAACACCTCGGCATTTTCAATGAGGATTCATCTCAGCCATGTCAATGTCATCAATTTACATCAGAATCGGTTGCCAACGCCACATGGCTACTATGGCTAGATAATAAGTATTTCTAGAACGGCGTGTATTAGTATGCGATCTATATTTTGAACGTGATTGGCATATTATGTCTTGTACACGGCAACATATTATATAACTAGCTTCGCCCCGCGGTTTCACTTGCATAAGTCTCGAACCCGTGGGAATGTTGGGATAAAAATGTCTATATGTATCCTTTGTCCTAATCCAGGTCATGGTTTACCCATGTGCCAAATTTCAACCAAATCTGTTCAGCCGTTTTAGCGTGAAAGCGTAACAAACAAACAAACTCACTTTCGCAATATTAGTTATGATTGTGCAGTCATTAAGGGCGATGGGAACTTTCTTGGGGACGGAATTTTATTTTAAGAATAGCTATTGTCTTTTTCCAGGGACAAGACAAAACTAAGGTTTATTGGGCATAACATATGACAGAACAAAAGATTTAATATCCCAAGTCAAGATTAGTGACCAATGCTCAATTAATTTCGGTGCTGGTTGGCCGCTTTTTGCGATTGATTGAATCTAAATAATTTACGACATGTATATGTAGTAGTTAAATACATTTTACACAGATTGACAGTTAAAACCAAATTACTGAATAGTAATTAAAATGGAATTAGCAGTCCAACAGCCAGAAAATTAAACTGTGATATCGCATAATTTAGGGATTTGTGTTTACTTTTGACTCTCCGTATAGTAAAAACTTCTCTCAAGCCTTTTTCTATGAAATGAAAAGGATGTTTGAGTATATCATCCTGAAAAATTGGACTAATAAAATTTGCATGTATATACGAGAGATGCACTTAGTATTACATCAGAATATTACGTGTAGCTACATCTCTGCAGTGCTCCAGGCAAAGCTTTGGGTACTGAAAGCCATCTAAAATACGGTACCTAGTGTACCTACATATTCATTATTAAAATACTTACATTGAGTAGGGAGTTGAAAGCGTCGTCTACGACTTTGATGTCCTCCAACACCATCCGTTGTACACAGTCGTATCGATACTCGTCAATTCCGATAACTCCATCAGTGTTTAGGTCTATCATCCTGAAGTTTGTCTCTATGAACGCTTTCATGGCCTGAGGAAAGTCCTCATATCTTCGGCCAACGCAGCTGTTCTGTACGGCCTGTTTGAACTCGTCGACCGTTATTGTACCGTCCTGCAAAAACTTGTAATTGAGAACATGCTGTTGGGTGTTACAAGATTAAATAAAAGCTGGAAGCGTGTGCGTGGCTGTGCGTGTGTGTAAAGTGAAAATTAGATTAATTAAGTAATATTTGTTTTCTTGTTAATTAACTACTGACGACTAGTGTAATTATTGGTTTAGATTGTGTTAAAATTAAATTGGACTAACTACTTAAACAACATCTACTAATATAGCAAGGTCAAGTACTACTTTTCTCAAATAGGTATTGTACGTAACTATATCAAATCTTCATGTAGTGTATAAGTTTAAACTGTGAGTGTTGTGTCGATGTCGAACACCAGTTCGGAATCTGGATATTTTTTACACCACTGAGGGTGATTAGAAAAAGTTCAATTACTTTTTCATGATGGCAACTCGTAAACTTCAGTAGGTAATCTGAAAATTTGAAAATGGAAAATGGCTATAATTTTCGCTTGTTTAACTTTTACCCTGGACTCCCTAGACTTCTTCTACACCAAGATAGGTATACCGCAATAACTATTTAAGGTTCTTTTCAAGCAGACATTCACGAGACTACATAAAAGCGGACCATCAACAAGATGCAGAAGTTTTTCTAGCGTTTACAGACTACAATCTACAAAGATATAGCATTATTGCGTCCACCGAAGCGTTGCCGACATCGCGTAGTGTACTTGTAGTGTGGGTAACCGACATAGTCTGGCACCTTGTCGAAGTCCGCGAGCTGCGCGATCTCCTCCCACAGACTGAGCATGACATGCTGGTACTTGGCCAGGCGTGCGGAGCTGCAGTCGCCTTTGCCCTCCAGCACGCACGTGCGAAGGGCCAGGCAGTGAAAATCGTGCGCGTCCAGGTAGCCGTTGTTGTCGATATCTGGAGACAGGTTTAACAACGATTAGAAAAGTACGTGACTATTTTTCGTCGAAGGGGTTGCCAGACTTATAGGACGCCTTGTTATTATTCTCTTGGCATTGTACGATAGTGACAGTAAGCTCTGAGCTGCTCCCAAATATAATTTTACCGTCGAAATGCTGTCAGTTTAATAGTAAGTTTGTGATGATTTAACTATCTGACATGATATTTGCGCTACGGACAAGGTGTGAGGTTCGTTAACATTGTATCAGAACATGCCGATCCCCAATCAGTGTCGCAACGAGTTAGCAAACGAGCCGCGGCTGCGCAGTTGGCTGCCATAGCATGTAAACAATAGGCACCTAATAATTTAATTGTTGCTACTCATGCCAAAACCCAGAGATCCTTCATTTCACAAACATAAGTGATTTTTCAAACAGTAAACTTAATATAATTGATGTCGATGATTGAGTGCGCGGGTGTTCAACGGACAGTGGAAGTTTATGTACATCAATAACAGAATTTGCCAATCATAAGAATAGATTCAATGTTAAAATAGTCGATGAAGACATCTGAGAACTTGGGAAGCACGTGTAGACCGATACGTAGCCGGCTATAGATTGAACCAGCTGGGAAATGATTTGGGCAACAGATACAACAAAATGGCTGGAAACTAAATAAAAATTAGAAACTTGAAGGCCATCACCTTCAGCATTCGAAATTAGAATCGAACTGTAAATTAATACGTACTACCGGTTGACATAATAACAAAAGCTTCTAAAAAAAAAAAACAATGCCAGATCATCGTCAATACTTACCTACAATGTTTCGTATTTATCAAATGCTAGTGATTTAACAAAAACATAGAGTGATTAAAAAGCGGAATCAAATTAAAGCTTATTAATAGCTCTTACAGAGATTCTCATCTAATTAATAGCTCTCTTGTCCAAATTCTAACCTATAATTGTCTCAACAAGTGGTAATTGATTACCTATAGGTATTGAGGACTGGGCGGGTATTGAGGACTGGGCGCAAGAGATTGCTAATTGAGCACTGTAGACACTAGCTGTCCTACAAAGAGAAGTTTATAGTGTTCTGGGGTATAGTAAAGTAGTAATTGTGAAATCTTGGCAGTCTCGACACACGTTCTCGTGGATGCGTTCCGTTGTTAATAGATTGATGACCTACCATTGCTCCACGAATTCTGCACAGGTCACTGTCATGTTTGACTTGATCTTTATAGGTGTTATAATATTGCTCTAATGCAGTTCAGTTGCTCCATGTAAAATCCTTGTATGCAGCATCCGATTATGACCGGAATCCGACCCCAAACTAAGCCGAACTCCAGAATTTGAAGACCTTTTTAATAAATTAATATATACCTAATTTGTACATAAAGGTAATAATACCTACCTATGCCTAGTCTAGGGCTCCACACAAACGAGCCACCGACCACAGCCACCGGTAGCCCAGCGACAAGCAGTTCACATGCTTTTTCAAAACTTGTTAAAAATCATGTACTTAACAAACAGCTTATCGCCAGCGATGGGTGTGGTCGGTGGCCCGTTTGCGCGGAGCCTTAGGAATGTTATGATGATTCGTACTTCATTGGTTCATCTCTGCGTTAGTCTAGTGGTCGCAAGCGCAACTGCTTAGCGTGAGGTTTTATTCCCAGGTCGGGTAGTATTATTGTGACAGCTCGGCTCGAGACACCTCAACCCGCATAATAACATCACATACTACTACCTCAAAACGCCTAAAAAAGTGGTGTGTACCGTCGGCATGCAAAGTATCGACCTCTTAAAATATTGAAGATGTTTTTATTGTATAGATAATGATAGAATTAATTTACCTATTTATTATGATGAATAAATGTAATAAATATTATTATTATTTTAAATTAAATTGAATGCTTTGAACTTGTTCTGCAATAAAGACTGTTTTTATTTATTTAAAAACTTATTCATGATAAAAAGCATCAAGCAGAAATCGGAGTCGAGAAATCGCCTTCTTGTCTTTTATGTTCTAGACCAGCGGTTCTCAAACTTTACTTTTTCCCACTAGGGCTGGCACTGTTTGATTTTAATATTATGGCGAAATATAATATTTTTAATAATCAAAAATAGAAACTATTAATACGAGATTAAGATGATTCTGAAGCAGCAAAAATACCACAAAGCAATGACGTCCACTGCTGGACATAGGCCATACGCTAAAATTTTCGCTGAGCCCCCACAGAAGCTTCGCAGAGCCCTAGGGCTCCACAGAGCACACTTTATGTATGACTGTTCTAGACTATTGTAAATTGCATGTGCAAGATTGAGATAGAAAACTTTTTATTGCCGATAACCGATGTGTGTCATTTTCTTAGCAATGGAACGCTCGACTTTTCTAGTCTAGGCAATTAAAAAAAAAACGAATTAATTTAGGCTACTTACATAGGTATCGTAATTGAAATAGACGTTGTTAATAATTACGTTTTCTTGCTTTGTATGTAAATAAAAAAACCAAAATATTCGGAAAACAAAATTCAATTCGATTTGACGATTTATGAATATTGAATTTTATTTATTTTAAAATATCGATTTTCTGCCTGACCAAATCACCTTAATCGGGAGTGAAATATCTGTTATGATTCGGGTTGAGTTGACTCGGGCTGAGCTGTCACTGACCCGTATTATTGGGTTTACCGCTAGGAATTTCGGATGAATTGAGGGTCGACTCTTCTGCTATTGCTTATTGTAATTGTGTGCAACTAAACATAACTGGAGAAGTGGCGAAGCGATGGCAGATTAATGTAAAAAAAATAACCAAGGTACCTATGACTTCTCCCCACCTCCGCTACATACCATAGCAGTAGCAAAACGATTGAATTGTTGTGTAAGAATTCATAATGAAAGCCGGGTCAAATAGGCATGTGTGTTAGGCATTTAAAAAGGGGCGTAGAAAGAATCCTCTGAGTGGGCTCCTCGTTCATGAAGAAGAAACTATGGATACATTCGCGACTACGTGTTTATTTAAATACAGAGCAAATATAATTCAAGCATCATTGGAAAATGTAATGGCTCTGCAAATTGTTGATTCATCAGTGTATCTGAACTGTTATGAATGAATCAGTGTCCGAAATCTGTTATTTAGTAACTACCACGTGCAGTTGTATCTATCGTGTAGGTAAGTAATATCATCGCGTCAGGCAGAAGATAAATGATTTTTAAAAATAAAGACAAGCTGCTGGGTCAAGTCCAACGATACAAAACAATTAACCGATTGTTTGATACTTTGTAAAAGAGACGTAGGTACCGACGTTAAAACTTCTATTTATCCAGTTTACACAACGATTTTGAAGGATTTTTTAAAATTAAATAATTTAGTATAATATTTGCATTTCATACTAAACTGGTTGAAAAGGCAAAGCCCCTTGAATTGAAAAAAGGAAGAAATGGAAATTAGAAAATGTTTAGAAATGTGAAAATCAACCCAATCTATCGCCATCTACATACCTAGGTATCTACTGCTGGACATTCATTAATTAAATTCAAAATAAATTTCTTTTTCCTAGTCAGCTGGCCTGTAACCGCACGAAAATACATAACAATAAATATATGTAGACAGCCGCAAGTTTCCAGCCACGTTTGGAAAATCTATCTAGTAACGAATGAAATCACACAGTTAAACATTGCAAAAACTCACCGTAAAGATATCTCACAACAAACTCAACTCTGTTATCCCAGGAGTACGCCATTTTGATTGATGAACCGAGTGTGTTTAGAAGTTTTTGTCAGGAGTTGGCTATAGCGAGCTTATAGTAGCGCGGCGGCGGTCGCGACTCAACTGACGGCCGCCGCCCGCGCCTCTCCGTTCCGAATAAACCAACAAAATAAAACAATTTTGCATTAAGACGACCACGTCACCACGCAACACCCTAAATATCTACGCAACGCCGTGGACAACATGCTAGCTGTTTGGCAGGGACACTACAGGCCCAGCTTACGGCACAGTGGCCTCATCATTGCAAGGTCGTGGGTTGCATTACAGCGCATCTAAATTAAACCGACTTTTTATATCCACTTCCAATCAACGGGTGATTATAACTGCAGTAATGACTAATGAGTATCAGGTTCTTTACACTTGCGACGAGGTTCATTATTTGGATATGGAAAGATTAGCATAATCAGCCTATAATGTTTCCACTGCTGACACTACAGGTTACACAGGCCTCCACTCTTCGAGAGGAAGTGGGCTGTAATCTACCACGCGGGCCCAGTGTAGTTGGGAAGATGTCACATATCTTCGAATTTATAGTTCTAAGACATGCCGGTTTCCTCACGATGTTTTCCTTCACCGTTTTGAGAGCAGTGCCGTTATTGCTCAGCTCATTTTCGGGCCTCTTATCATTTGCTGCCATAAAAGTCAATTAGGTATGGTGCTAAGTTATAAGTAAGTAAATAACTTAATCGTTTATTTAAACATTCAAAATTACAATGTAGGCTGTGCCTAGTTTGGGGCCAACAATTCGAATCGATCAATCGATCGATCAATTCAATCAATTGATCGATTTCGAATGGCGCCCAAGATACATCTTGGGCACCATTCTTAGCGAGAAACAGCAGTCGTCACTAACCCCCCATATAACTTCGAGCAAACAACAATCACCTAGCTGTTTGCCAAGCATGGTGATCATGGTGATACCTACTGATAAAATCTTTGCGTTCGTTCCTTGTAGACATTTTTATGTTTACAGGCTGAAATGATGCTGACAGAAGAGAACCAGCATTTAAAATCAAATAATGTGAGTTTATTCTGCTAGTCAAAAAACCTCAGTGCGCGATGGTCGACTCACCGCACAATAACCTATGAATGAAGCAAAGACCGGTGTGTAGACTGATTCTGACTGACTGGGTGGGTCAATTAGAAAGAAACAGAGGAGCGGAGCAATCCGATGTCATTAGCCTTATCTATCACAGTTATCACAGAGCATTATGGATGGTTATCTATCGGATCGGTAGTGTCGTGAAATCGTGATAGCTTTGTAGCTGAAAAATGGATTGCATTGCTGCAAGCGACTTCTAGGTAGGTACAGTGCGTCCAGAATATTTGAGCAGGTGACGACGTCATACTCATCATCTATTGTGCACATCTCGGGGAATACAGGCATCTTAACTAATAATATTATAAATGCTTAAGTGAGTTTGTTTGTTACGCTTTTACACTAAAACGCCTGAATGGATTTGGATGAAATTTGGCTCATTGGTAGACCATGCTCTGGGGAAGGACATAGGATACGATATTCCCACGGGATCGAGACTTATGCGGATGAAACAGCGGACCGCAGCTAGTTTTTTCAATATTGGAAAATTTTCAGTAGCTCGGGCAATTCAATTTTCTTACGGTTTTTGCAGTTCAGTGTCAGGTTGTATCTTGATCAAAATATATATGGGACAAAACGCGTCAACCGAGCCACCTAAATCTACTATTGTATAGAATCTTTGTTTTTCTAACTTAACCAGACAGCTGTGCTGCTGGGAAGTTTGTTGCGACACTTCGTCCCAGCTAAAGGCACTAGGAAGTGGTGTTTTGGGGGACTGTCTTATGTAATTTTGACGTTCGAAAAGTGCTGATTCTCAGTTCCTAGATTGAAGAAATGTCTTTTGAATTTGAATTTGCACCTTTTCAGGGCAGTCCCTGGGTCAAAAACACTTGCGGTGCAACTCCCAGGGGACCCTTTGGACCGCCCTGGCCAGATGCACATATGAGTGGTGAATCCTTTTTTCGTATCAAAGGTGACTCCTTTCCATATAAAACTATGATATGCGATTAAATAAAGATAAAAAAACCTTTAAAAATTCATGATTTGTTTTCTCGTGAACGGCAATTTTTCTCAAAAACTAGCAAGAGACATTTCTTTCTTAGAATTTTGAGTAGAATACGAGAGTATTTTTTAAAATTAAAATCCGTTGATTTTTAATCTTTTGGCCGCCGCCATTTTGAATTTCACTTCTTGCCACTTGAATTTAAAAAGCTTATGCTTCAACAAAAAATTTGAGCCCAAAATGAATTTTCTACGTTGCGTCAAATTTTGGCAATTTAGGTGGCCCGGTTGACGCGTTTTGTCCCATAAGTATTTATATTACCAGTGAGGTGACTGAGGATCACTGACCTCTATTATAATACGCTGAGGATCCATTGTATTATTTGTATTTTTTTAACTGGCAACCCGCGGTCCCACGTCTTACGAAATTCAATACTGCGTTCCAATAATGATCGCTACATATTTTTGTGCGTTCAATCATTTCTGCGCTGTTTACACCATAGACATTTAATAAGTATGGACTGGAAATACCTACAAAAAAAAGGTGCATACCTACAACTCAAAATGTCGCATAAAATGGCTGCCAATGCTAGGGTTGTGTCATTCAGGGAACATGGTGTTACTATTTCGAGTATCGATACTAGTACGTAATAGTATAACGAATCTTACTAGATATCACGGTTGAATCGTATTAAAAAAATATTAGCTAATAGTCCGTTGTAACAGAAAAAAACGAGTATTGACAATTTATCACTTCCCAAACAATTTTCCGCATAATTATAATTTCATTTATAGAATTATTACTTAGGAAATAAAGTTTTCACAAATAATTGTAACGCAAACCTAATGTTTGGCAAGTGAACGTTTAAACAAAGCCGAATATTTAGTATCGAGCGAGCATGCAAGTCTTATGCCTGTTTTCACCTTCACTAAGTGACACTTAAATGAATCGCTAATAAAAGTTTACTGTTGGTTTTTTAACGGTAGACTCAGCGCTGAGAGTTGAAAATCCAACAGTGCAGTTTTATTTAGGTATTTATTTAAGTGTCACTTAGCTGTCGGTGAAAACGGGCATTAGTGAATTAAATTTTTAACAATTTTATCATAAATGAACATTCGGAATAATACACATCCTTACATATTATAAAACAAAGTCCACCGCCGCGTCTGTCTGTTTTTCTGTCTGTCTGAACGCGAAAAACTCAAAAACTACTAAACGGATTTTCAATCAATTTTCACTAATGGACGGAGTGATTCATGCGGAAGGTTTTAGTGTATAATTGATTAAGGTTTTGTGTAAATTGGCTGAAATTTGACGATTATTTGAAGATGTTGGTAAAAATCATGCGGACTGGGAACTTTATTAGCGTGCGCCGCGGAAATCATAAAAGTTAGGTACATAAAATGTATGTTCTACAGTATTGTTCATATTAAAAACTTCAACAAAAAAATCGTATACACATCATAAAACTCTGTGGAATGGTCTCTCGGTGCTATGAACCAAAGAGTACAGTTTGCTGTAAACCACGGGCCGGACCTAGCAATATCATTTCAGCGCAGCGAAGGAACTAGTATCAGAAACTATTACGGCAACGGTACAACACTATTCCACCATGACATATCATTGTAAACAAACGAATGAAATTATGAAATAATAAAAAGGTCTGTTGGACGGAAATAAACCCATATAATTAAAATTTAAGCCGTATTTAATGATCGCCTAGCAATTTTTTCATCGAAAGTTTATCACTTTATGTAGTATTGCATGAAAACCGGCTACTAACCTGTGCAAAGACAATTGAGGTTGATTTTCCTTCTTTCTTGCACCACACTTCACAATACAACACACAGGCATGTTGAATTGGTGTTTTCCAACGTATATATGTAGTTTTAAAGAAAAACTCCTCGTAATTTTCTCACAAATCTCAATAAAACAAAAAGTAAACAACCACTTGACAGCAGAACTACCATGAACTTGTCGCATGTTATGGCGGATATGGCACTTACCTACAACTGTTACTACGTCTCAACAAAATGTTGCCATTATGAGGAACAACTGAAATATTGTTGTCTCTTTTATCAAATACGATTACCACATTAGAAAGAGTGAAATAACACGATATTTCACATTCTAGTTCGTATTTCACCCATATATGTATAAGCAAATGTATGTATAGAATATCGCGGCGCCTCCATGTTTTTTTCTATCTCAATGGTTTACACCTACATAAAGTGGAATACGACTATTCTGCTCCTGCTGTCAATGTCATTAATTAATATTATCAATAAATTCAATTTTAAGAGAGTGTCAATGGTGTCGACGTCGACGTGACATATTGTCCTAGAATAACACCTCATAACACCTGGTACTCTTGAAAATAAATACGAAGGTTGTACTAAACATGTGATACTAAGTTTATTCAGATCTCTAGTTTTTTTACTGAAGAAAATAATAAAATTGTGATACTCATTAAAATGTCCAACATACGTTACAATAATTTCGTTAAAGCTAGTTCCCCTGATCAAGACATAAAAGTTGTACAAAACAGTGGGATACTTAGTGGAGAGGAAGCACGAAAAATATACCTTGACGAGGTAAAACAAGCAAAAGCATCAAGCAGTAAGAAGATACCCCGTGTGTTAGAAAATAAGAAAAAAATCGTGAGACAACAACAGCAAGAAATAACTCTAACAAACAAAGATTTATTTATAGCAGTGCAGAACAATGATGTTGATAAACTAAAATGTGTTTTAGATAGATGTCCTGATAAGATAAATGTTGTCGACGAGTATGGATGGAGTTTACTTATGATTGCTTGCCAGGCAGACTCAACTGATGCAGTAAAACTGTTACTGAAAAGAGGGATTGACATATCTGTAAGAGATAAAGCTGGTAACTCGGCTCGAAGCTTAGTGATCAAAAACAAAAATTATATATTAGCAGATATTTTACTTAGATACATACAAAAAGAAACTCCAATAAAACAAAAACAACCAAAAATAAAAGTGAAAACGAAAGAAGAGTTTACATGTGAGATATGTAATAAAACATTTCTAGACAGGGATGAGCATTTATCATCAACATTACACAATATTAGTGCAAGCAGAGGCAAGAAAATACCAGCAAACTATGTGTTACCAGTATCAAACAGAGGATATCAGTTGATGATAAAAGGTGGTTGGGACAGGCAGTCTGGCCTAGGAAGAGATGGGTCTGGTAAACTATACCCTATCAAAACTGTACAGAAGAAAGATAGGAAAGGTCTTGGACATGCAAAACAAAAACCTACTGTCACACCAACCAAATCACAAGACAAGGTAAAACATAAAAATAGAAGGAAGGTGGCACAAGACCACCAAAGGGACATCTCTTTTGAAATAAAGTATAGGCGAGAGTTTTACTGAAACATGCTATTTTATTTCCTTAGAACTATTACAACAATATAGAATGTCATAAATTTCTAACTATCTACACTATGAGCTACCAACATGCATTTTTGCTGTTGAGTTTTTGTTCATAATTTAATAAATTAGGCAAAAATATTTGGATTTAACCATTGAATCACATTTGTCCTGTCTCTTGAGATAACAATAGCATCATAAGATCAACAATTTATTTATCTCAAGTTACACTCCACTTGAACTTAGAAAACATGCTAGTAATGATAAAAAAGGTCATGTAAAATATTCTTAAAACCGTCAAAAGATATCTGATAAACATAGACATATTTTGGTAATATAATAAAAATAATTGATTGCAAAAATATATTTCATTTATTTACTTTGAAAGGCACTGCACATAACATTTGTCTGCACAGATGTTTAGTTTTCTTATAACAACCAGTAATACTTTTATATACAATACATTTTATTGATGAGGCTTATCAGTATTTATTTTGTGCACATTTGCATACAAATAATTACTATAAAAATCTATGTCATGAATTAAATTCTGTTTGTTACTTGAGAACTTCAGTGATTATCATAAAAATATTATATGTTTCTGAAATCATGTAGACTTATAACTTTTTGCTTACAACTAACTATGATACAGTATATTTTCTATATTTAAATTGCATTGTTATCATAGGTTAGGGGCCACCCAGTTGAGGAAATTGATAGCAAGTTCAAACCCTACAAAACAGGCTGCATTAGCCGGGAAGGCTCTGATCATAACGGGTGCCACGCCCTTGTACAAGGCAGTTGGACCTTCTCTCTCCATCAGCTGTTTGAAAACATCCCTCATGCCATTAGGGTATGTGCCCTCAGGAGCTGTTTGCAGTCTACTCTTCAATACATCGGCCGGCATGCCTACCAGCCAGTTAGCTATTCCTGCACAACCACCAGCCATTATAGTTGCCATCATCTTCAATTTAGCACTGGCATCCTGAGGGACTAGCACTTCTTTGACCCATTCATAAGTCATGAAGTACATACCACTGGCGGGCACATCCCTCAGTATTGTGGCCACACTGCCCTTATATATGCTCCTCATTCCACCCTCATGATATAGCTGCCTGGCACAATCAACCATGCCTGAGTATTTCTGTGGCACATTACCACCTTGTTGAATCTGAAGTAGACATTTGATGCGTTCTCCTGGTGCCATAATAGATGTAGTGAAAATACCAGAGAAAGCACCTGCAGCAAACAACTCGGGTTTCGAAAGAACTTGGTCTTCGTCTCTTTTAATCAGCTTCTTGCCGAGTCCGAAGCCAAAGAAACTAATAGCGAAAATTGGGGCCACTCCAGTGAGTGGTGCTGACATACCCTTGTATAGGCCTCTGAAGCCTTCCTTCTGTATGGTCTTCTTAAAGCAGTCATAGGTGCCACCGTACAAGGCAATCTCTCCCGCTTGAGGCAGGGGCATAGTCTGTAATCTTACTTTAATCGTGTCCATAGGGTGGCCCGCTAAAACAGTACACACACCACCAAAACCACCACTTAAAAAATATTTTACTGGGCTGCTGTTTTCCGACATTTTCGTTTCGTTTATTCGTTCGGAGGAGAAAGGAATGGTAACCTTAGGAAACTCGTTTTGAGACACTAGAATAATTTTATAGTCAACAGTTGTCTTGTCTAAAATGTCAAAGTCCAAATGAATTGCGTTCCAGTTTCCAACAAGTCCTTAATGAATTATTGACCAATCTATAAATAACAACGCTGTGATTTTTATGTAAATTTTTCTTCTTCTTCCACCACTATTTAAATAAACTTTAAACAATATCAGATATCTAGCATGCATTTACACTATAATAAATAAAAATACACTTTCAAAACTTCGTTCGTTGACATAACAGACTGTTCACACCGTTCACAGAGAGTGAGTCACAGACATAAGTTGACTTTGATACCTGTCAGTTTACTTTGACGGTTGAGTTGAAAGTGATGCTTGAAAATGAAGTGTTTTGCTATTGCTCAGTACTACTTAGTCTGTGTATTGCTCGTTTTACTTAATTGTTGCCAGCTGGTTCAAATTCGTAAATAAAAACATTATATAGAAATAAGTACCCACCGTTAATACCAGCTACCTTCCAAATGCTTGAATTAGGTTGTCTTCAATAATGTCGTGTTCGAAAGAAGAAATTGAAAGAAAGCGCCTGGCTGCGCTACAGAAACGACAAAACTTACTATCTAACAGTAACTCTAATCAGAATACCCCTACAAAATCAAGTCCTGCTCAAATCGGAAGCCCACTGCCTTCATCATCAAATGATGGTTACAAATCTTTTAGTAATAACTCCAATAGAAGTCACCCGTACGCTAAACCTAAACCAAGTAGGAGTAGTGAAGAGAATCATGTCCCTGTTGGTAAAGTGGTCAGTGGCACAGTGTACTTGATCTCCGAAGACAGGTTTGAAGTGAACCCCTCAGAGTTTTGCTCACCTCTCATCAATATATTCAAGAGCTTGCCTTCTAAAAACTATGGTAAGTTATTTTTAATTAACTTGAAACATTTTATTGAATACCTAGGAGATATTAAGATTAGTTTAGCAATGATAAGATTGATAAGATTTAATAATAAAATATTTATAAACTTTATGATAAACTTAAATGTCCACTTATACTTTAATACTCTGACCTTGGTTTTCTATAAAAACAAATAACAATTTAAAAAAAATAAGTTCTAGAATAATCTTGTTTTGTAATTTCAGATTCAAAATCGAAGCTATGGAACTTTTCAATCAATGATTATCAGCAGCTGATGTCTAAAGTTGCACCTCTGGCACCACACATAGTGCTGGGTCCCATCCCACCATATGTTCTTAGGGTAAACAAACACAAGTTCTTACTCTTTCAATATTTTTTAAAATTATATTTGAGTCATGTTTGTTTATTGTCTCGAAGTTCTTATGAAACACATTCCGTTTGTTTATATGTATTTATTGTAGTAAAAGTGTTGGTAGCTAGTCTAACATTTTCTTTAGAAAACAGCATGTTTTGTTTGTCATAATCGGTCTAGTTGGCATTATCTCTGTTTATTTATAAAACATACTTACATACAAATAAATAAAATTGAACAGTCTGTTTCTAATAATAAAATAACAGCTTTTTACTAAATGCATATGTAGACTCAAGTATATAACAAAAAATCATTTTTTTTTTTAAATTTTGTTTGTCTGTCTGTTTGTTCCAACTAATCTCCGAAAAAGCTGGACCAATTTTTTGACTGGACTTTCACTGGCAGATAGCTGATGTTATAAGGAGTAACTTAGGTTAGTTTTATTTTAGAAAATTAATAAGGGGCCACGTGGGTGATGCCGCGGGAAGCTGCTCGTTTATATAAATATATAATTTAAATTCAGGGTGTAAAAGACAACGATTCTAAATCTGCAGCTTATTGTTTTTCATAGGTTAACAAAATCTGCTGTTTCATATATTTTGCCCATGTAAGTTGGTATTGCACTTTTGTATAAGTATACTGTGTACATAATTCATACATACTGGATATATGTATAATGTCAATAATTTATAATGTTCTCATTGCCACTCGCAACCATGTTACTTAGGTGCTGAGGGAGAATGCCACGGACCCCAGCAGTGTTGACTTGTCCCCCATCGAGGTCACTTTAAGACACAAACTTATGCCTTTCCAGGAAGATGGAGTCAGGTAAAGATCAAGTAGACATACTAAGAAAGTTACAAATATCAATTATCACACAAATATATAAAACATATCAAAATGAGGGATTAAACTAAAAAAGTCTGAGCTTTAATTTCAAACAAGACTTGAAGCAAACCTTTTTTTCATTATTCATTAAACATATATTAATGTCATATTATATGTTTATAAATATTATTATCTACCAAATGAATAATTGTCTTGTTGTAATTGTTATTTAAAAATAATTAACAGTATTTTGAAGTGGATCAGTTATATGGAGTTATAAGATAAACTCGCATTTGGTTACACAAAATTGTAATACGCAGAAAAAGGTTTTATTATGTAACCTATAGTTTTTCGTCAGATTTGGTATATCCCGGCGGGGTCGGTGCATGATAGCGGATGACATGGGGCTGGGAAAGACTTTCCAAGCGCTCGCCATCGCTAGCTACTACAGACACAACTGGCCCCTGCTCATAGTCACCACATCCTCTATGAGGTGAGCAACTTGATTTGAGATAACCAGCTAATTCCGACACAACTGCTCATTGTTACCACCACAGAACATATAAAAGAGGTTAGAAAGGAAATAGTTTCGGATTTGCATCAGAACGCGTGTCGCCGTTTGTCCCACTCTTTAACTTCACTACAAGCAAGAGACCAATGCCTACGCGGATTACGCACACAAATAAACAACACGCACTTAGATCGTGAGTTTGCTATTGGTTTTCACACTAACGCAATCTTTGCGTTTGACGTACACTCCTACACGCGTAAAAGCTCATGTATGGTAGAGCGACTAAACTGTCGATTATTGATATCGATAAAATTAATGTAATCTTGCTTCTTTCTTTACAAGTATTGTGGACTATGTGGACTTCTGTAATGCATGTTGTAAACATGTATTCATGCGAATATAGAATGAAATAAATAAAAGTGAAACAAATAAAAAATACAAAACTGAATTTTAAAACCAATTTAATTATTAACATGGACTGATGACTTTTTTTTATTACTTTTTTTATCGTGGTATAATTATCAAATGAGTCCTCCCAATGGACTGATGACTTTCTCTAATAAACATGGTAAATATTCCATGTTTTTTATTTGTTTATTAGAGAAAGTGGGTTGCTTCTCAACCTTACATTTCCGGTGCTTATCACGTTCAAAAAGAAAAAAAATATTGTCCCTGAAATAATACGTATTTATTAAGTAGCATACGCCTACTCTCTTTTAAATTGGAGTTTTTCAAAATGAAATGCAATCTAACACTAATATACTTATGATTTACCGTGACCCCGGTACGTAAAGGGCTATTGAAGGACACTGTGGATTTTAGTCAGTACGAGTCTGACAGTCCCTCTCGCTCGGCCCTGGGTGGGAGAACTCATTTGATGATTTTACCACGTTAAAAAAAGTAATCAAAGAAGTATAAAAAAAAAACGCAAGGAAAAAGGCATAATTTTCAATTTCCTTCGTTTTCAACCAGAAGTTTTATAAAAATTAATATAAAAGATGATTTTGATGTCGCCATTTTTAGACAAAAAACTGATTAATTGACGAGACTAAAATAAAATTTTCTAAAACATAAAATCAGTTTACTTACTGAACAACACATAACGATATATTTTTGCGGATAAGCGCATGATTTCAAGTTTCTTTTCCCTGACTTTGTATGTAATTATCATCATCGAAATGTTGCGAACAAATTGTGCAACTGGTAGACAACTGTTAGAATTGATTGGATCCCTACTAAATGTATAGTAGGGATCCAATCAATTCTACCAGTTGTCTCAATCCACAGTTTACTTATACCTGGATCTGTAGGAAACCTAAAACATATTAAATCATAATATGTCAGTTTCAATTGAAAAATTACATAAAACTAAAATACAAAAAAAATACAAAAACCTCATAATATTGGTTGTAATAAATAATATTATTTTAGTTATAAAGTGTACTATTGATAATAAATCAATTGTACTATAGTAATTATCGACATTGTTTACAAATTGGCACAGCACTATCGATATGCCTAGATTTCGTGGAATTGAACCTTTGGTTCGGTACTCGGGACTCTCGCAGGGAACGTAATACATTGCGCGATCGCTCACGTAGTGCAAAATGGTACCCATCTATTGCAAGCAATGTATTACTATTCGTCTGCTTGCGATTATGTCGTTTATGTCTACAAACTTCATAATGGTAATGTTAAAATTACAAATATCACAAGTATTTTAATGTTTTTGGACTTACCGGTGGAAAGAAATCCCTTCTCGTGCTACACTACACACCTGACTTCTTTTCCGACACGTTATAATAGCGCAAGACGGGATAATTTAATATTTTTGCGGAGGTCACGTACGCTGTCAAAACAAGAGCGCGATTGCTGGCCGGTAAAGTAAATTTCGGTTGATATTGAGCATTTGCTCATAACCGCGGCGCGCGTGCCCCGCCCACAAGGCCCTTCTACCCTCTTTTATATGTTCTGTGGTTACCACATCCTCTATGAGGTAAGATTTAAACATGATCATATTTTTAGCCTGAGTCCAGATCTTGGCACCGCCTATATCATAGCCCTGTAGCGTCCATATCGTAGCCCAGCATCACCCATATCATGGCCCGGCATCGCCCATGTCATAGCCCCACACCGCCCATAATGTAGCCCAGCTTCACCCATATTGTAGCCCAGCTTCACCCATATTGTAGGCCAGCATCACTCGTATCATGGCCTCGTATGGCCCTTATCATAGCCCCGCACCACCCATAGCCATGGCCTAACCCCACCTATTTCATGGCCCAGCACCGCCTAGATCATGGCCCAGCTTCAACTAGCTCAGCATCGCCTATATCTTGGACCTGGGTGCTCCCAGTCATGGCTCAACTTGATAGAATTTGGCCCTTTATGGCAGAGTGGTACTATGGTCTGTAGATCAGATTATAAAATATGATAACTTGTAGGGACACATGGCAGAACAAGATACTGGAGCTATTACCATCAATACCTATGATGAACATAGCAACTCTTACCAGTGGAAAGGATACACAATTCGTTGCTGATAAGCAGGTCAGTAGTTTAACTAAAAACAATGCAAATTCCTACTGTATACTCTGGAGTATACAGTAGGAATTTGAATTGTGTTTTTTTTTTAATGCAAATATAATTTGCACAAACACCATTATCGCACACATGCCTTCCGCGCGTTTTTCTAGTGATTGTGTAGGGAAACATCGCTACACAATTACTGGAAGAATCAGTAGGTAGTCAAAGCAGTATTTAAAGCGTGCTCGCCGTATTAGGGGGATGCGATAAGGTGGCCCACAAAATTCCAATTTTCTTTAGATTTTTGCATTTTTTTAAATCAATCAATATTCTTTATTTGTAAACAGGTTACAACAGTGTGCAAGATGTTACAATTATTATATTATAGGTTCTCTATGTTTTGCCATTTTGCGAACAAATATACATTTATGAGAGGCTTTTGCCAAGTCAATTAAGTTACTATAAATCAGTAGTATCAATAGTCTCAATGTCATTTTCTCTTTTTTTTATATTGTTTAATAAAATGCAATAGATAATTACAGGTCAGGGTTTCAGTTCAGTTTTGACTTTATGTTGATCGAAATATGATTCGCGACGTGACCGTAAAAAATAGTTATTTACAGAATTATAACAATTAAAATCACCAATACAACTCTAAATTAGAATTGGCCCTAAATGTCATGATTTCATAAATAATCGTTGAATAGAGTAATTTGAACTTAATGATTATAGTTTTTTAAATACATATTTGTTAGGATCGCGAATCATATTTTGAGCAACATACAATCTGACATTGGCCGGCAAATTGCAAAAAATTGAAAAAAAAAAAAATTCGTAGGCTACCTTGGCGATTTTTCCTAAAAAGATTGCTCTGTGGCAGTTGAGCGTTCGTATATTAACGGATTTGACGTATTCTTTCAGACCGAAGTCGTGATAGTAAGTTACAAGATCACCAGCATGTACACTGATCTACTGAAGAGTAAAAAGTTCGGAGTAGTTATTATAGTAAGTACCTACGCTATGTCCACCTATATCTTGACATAACATCACATCTGTAATTCCCGAAGGGTTAGCCAGAAGTGTACTTATAGTACACCCACATTTCGCCAGTTATGATAAAGTCCCATGTAATAGGGGGCGGATGTATTGACATCAACCGAGGACAAATCCAGACTCTGAGCTGAGAAATCGCTGATAGAAAAACCCTTTGCCCGACCCGAGAATCGAACCTGGGACCTCATGATCTCGTGTTTCTGTGACAAATAAATCTATTTTGCTTTCTTTCTTACTCAGCAGTAGCGCTCGTGACCTCTAGACCAGCGAGGCAGTTCATGTTCATCTAGTTTTCTCATATTGTAGTCATTGTTATAGAATCCATATCCATTATTGACTGATTTCACTATAAATAGGCGAAAAATGAATGGCTAAAAGCGCGCTGTTGAGTTTTCAACGCTCGACTAAGCGCTGAAAGTTAAAAATCTAACAATTTATTTAGCATTTATTTAGGTGTCGCTTAGTGCTAGTAGAAACTATTACAATAAAATAGCCCTTTTATCCTTTCTTTTTTGGTTGGGTAATCATCAAAAAACTTCTCCCGCTCTGGGCGGAGAGTCTGACACGCTCTCTGCGTGTCAGACTCTTACTGACTAAAACCCACCCGTGTTCCTTCGGTTGACTTGTTGCCGGGGGCCACGATCTCCCTTTCGGTTTTCTTTGCAACCCCGGCAGGCATCGGCCCTAGCGGACCCCGTCGATTCTGCTGACATCTCTTTGAGGCGCGTGTGGAACACAACGCGCCGTCGACCCGGGCCTGGTCCTTATCGGACGGTGAGCTACCCATTGCTCACCGTCCGCAAGCCCGCGCCTACGGTGGCCGGAAATCGGCTTGCGATTCCCGACGCCCTGGGCGTCTCCTCCTGCGGTGGTTAGGGGCTTGAGGGCGCGAAATTTGCCTCTCCCACACGCGTTCCGTACAGCCTTTTTATCTTGAATCTCTTTTCTTGTGCTAGTTTAATTTCTGTTATTTTCTTTCCTGAGTTATAATATATCTTGGAGTTTGGTGTGCCTCTTGGTAAAGGCCTCTAACGATTTCCATTGCTTTCCGTCTTTTGCAACTCTTCTCCAGTTTGGACCTGCTGTGAGTTCGTCTTCCCATCTTTTCCGTTGTCGAACACTATTTTGCTTACCCTCTCGAGGGTTCCATTCTGTCAAAATTTTACTCCATTTATCCTGGAGGCTCCGTAACATGAGACCCGCCCATCTCTATTTAAAATAAAAACTATTGTAAGTATCTAATTTAATTTAAACTTACCCATGACGGTAACGTATTATAATTGGTTACATTTCAGGATGAGTCTCATTACCTTAAGTCCCATAAAGCGCAGTGCACAATAGCCCTGGGCAGCATCACACGACAATGTCAACGCGCGGTTCTACTGAGTGGCACGCCTGCACTGAGCCGGCCAGCAGAGTTGTACACTCAGCTGACGTTGATAGAGCCCGGGCTCTTCTCATCCTATACTGAGTATGGTAAGTACTGAAGTACCATTTATTTATTAATCTTTAATTCAGGCACATTATCCAAACCTACTTTCGTTAGTATTATTTAAACTATGTTAGTATAATTGACTAAGACATAAACATAAACAGCAACAATTATTTCAGCCTTGTACGGAACTAAAAACATGATGTCCTTATTAATTTTATTTTTGAAATAATACTTAGGCGCGTTGAGCGATTACGGCCCGCTTTCTCTCTCAGAGGAGGCCTGTGTCCCGATAGTGTTAAGGGTCTGTGCACGAAAAAATCCCTTTCTCGTCAATAACTTATCTAATTGTAAGAAAGCTTGAAATAATTGAAACAACTAGTCTGTGTAAGTATAAAAGTACAGTTTTCGTGGTTCTAAACCATTCGTGTCAGTCACAGCACCTGTTAATAGTTGCATCACTTTTGCGCTCTCGAAAATATGGTTTATTTCATTAAACCATCATTCATTCATTCATTTTTTTGGTTGGTTTATCATATAATATATTTTTTTATTTCAAGGATAGTTGAAGACTAATGTGTGATTTTTAAATTTGTTGGTATGGTTTGCTGAATAATAGGAAAAAATACATCACTGACAGGGTTTAAAAAAAAATGGTTATTTCAGCATTTTTTTCTGCTATATTTTATACGGAAGTTAAAAAAAAGGCTCCGCCATATACAAGTAGACCATATAATGATGTTGATGATATTTTTTAATTTTCAAAATGGTAAGCAGTTTCTTCTAATAAAACGATCAAACGTCAGTCTCGCGTAATTTTTTGGAAAACTTGTTGCGAATTTCAGTAATTTTCCATGAATCCTTAATTTATTTGAAAAATCCCTTTCCGCTATGTACAATACAAAGTATTCGACTTTTCAAATCACAAAAAAAATTGTTTAAATCCTACTGAACAAAATTGATCAAAATCAGTCGATTTTGTGCACGGACTCTTAACGTTATAGAGTGATTATGCATTTGTCATTTGTATAAAAACTGCTCAAGTGAGAGTTAGCAAAAATCATTGAAAAAAAAACCTCGTTTCTTGTCTGAGGACTCCCTTTAATTATTAACTTGTTTTTTTTTTTGTTGGTGTTATTAGCGGCAATAGAAATACATAATCTGTTAAAATTTTAACAGTCTACCTATTACGGTTTATGAGAAGAAGCTTGCCGACAGACAGACGGACAGCGGAGGCTTAGTATTAGGGTTCCGTTTGGCATCCCTCGGGTACGGAATCCTAAAAAACAAATACCTTAATTTTCAGGTAAGAGATACTGCGACGGTAAGCAGACTAACTTCGGGTGGGACATGACGGGGCAGTCCAACCTGCCAGAGCTGCAGATCTTACTACAGAAGCGGTTCCTCATCAGGAGGACCAAGGAACAGGTCCTTACTATGTTGGAAGAGAAGACCAGGTAAGACTTCCTCCTTTATATGGTCTAACAAAATTAAAAATATAATATATGTGAGATACTCTCTCACGTATATTTTTTAATTTTGTTTTGTAAGGCCGAAATCGGGAGAGTTTTCGGCCTATCGAGAGGCAAATGAAGTGAGAAATTGTCGCGGCATCTATTTAAATCAACACTACGTGCAGTAGCTGCTGCATTCTGCACTATGGGCCCGCAGTTAAGTCCTGCCACAGATTAATACAGATGTTCACCAATCCGCATTTTAGGTATGAAGCTACAAGTACGCGGCGGGCTCGACTTGTTGGGCCAATTCTGTGAGTATAATGGTAGTTAGAATATATAAGAGTTACGCGATTAAAAGAGAGGCAACTTCTAGGTGAATATAACTATAGGTAATTAGTGCTGTGTGACCTGAACTGCACTTTATTGTGTCGTAGCAAGAGTTGCTTTTTATTTACTGAAATGATTTTGCTGAGTGAACCATCTGTACTCATCCGTGCTCCTACAAAAAAACCAAGCAAAGATTTCTATGGCTAACCGATAGGTTTTCGAGGAGACAAGAGAAATTCCTGATAAGAATAATTACAGAGGCTTAATACAAAACAAAATCTTACAATTTATAGAGAAACAGTACTCCTAGACCAAACACTACTAAACCACTGTCAGGAGACCGATAAAGGCCTGTCGGAGATGGCGGAGGCCTACAAGAGTAGCAAGTCCTCGGACAAGCACGCCGCGCTCATCTCGTACTTCAGCGAGTCCGCGCGAGTCAAGATACCGGCTATATGGTGAGTATCAATTCTTGGCCCTTTCCTATTTCTAGTTTATATTAGTGACCTTCGTTACATGATGGCTAATATATCGGATATAATTCTATTCGCTGATGATACTTTTCTTATTTTTAAAATATGTGAATGTGAGAACGTTGTAGGCTGTAGACTGACTTGTGGACCATTTTATATTTTACTAAGTACCTGGTACTTGTTGATAGGCCTCCACTGTCCTCTCATACCTATTAACACTGTAATTTGAAAACATTGTAGAAATCATTTAATTTTAAAAGAGTAACCGTGGAGTTTCTTGCCGGCTCTTCTCCATAGGAAGCGAGCAACTGGAACCGTGCACCTAGCTTCTGACGTTTCATAAGTGCCCTTGTAGGGCTGCCAGCTGTTTTAGAACCCAACGGCTTATCACGCGACCATGGGAATAAACTGGACGGAATTACCATAATGCCTTGGAAGTTAAGTCGACCTTCGGTGTGGGATGCAACGTGTGTCGACACCCTTGTGCCATCTGCACGGCGGGCTGTGCTGGGGCGGTTGCTGCAGATGCGGAAAACCTCAAACAAAATTCAGGCAGAAATATTTCAAGTTTATTGGGAGTTATTTGTTCGAGCCGTTTGGGGTTGAAACTTTGAAACAATAGGGCCATGGGCTCCGAGTGCCCACTTAGTTTTTCAGGACATCGCCAAGCGGTTTGTCGATTGTTAACGTGATCAGAGGGCTGGCCTATTTGGGAGCTTTTCCTGTTAACAGCGATGAATTTTTTGATGCCGTATGATTCTTTCCCCTCCCTATTTTATATACTTGTACATATTTTTAAATTATGTAAATATTATCCAGCAAAAAACAAGATTTTAATTAAGCTAAGAATCAGCACTTCTAAACTTCAACAGAAAGCCCCCAAAACGCCAAATATAAATAGCTGGAAAGAAGTAGCGCAACAAACTCCCTAGTAAAAGAAATAAGTCTGTCTGTATACTATGAAATACTCTTAATTCTAAAAATCTTTTTTCAGTCAATTGTCAACCTTAACCCTTACATAATACGTGTGTTTATTTCAGCATGAACACAATTTGTGTACCTATCCTTTTTCAATCGACTGTCGACTTTAACACCTACAAAATACCTCTTTATATTTCCGCAGTAAGTACATCCGCCAGCTGGTCGAGAACGAGACGACTCGCAAATTCCTCGTTTTCGCTCACCACCGCTCGGTCATTGACGCCATCTGTCTTACACTAGACGAAGCAGAAGTGCACTACATATCAATCGTTGGATCTACACCCGCTAATACTAGGGCGGTAAGTAGAACTCATTCGTAACTACAGGGTCTTTTGCAGGTTCCGTAGTAAAACAAGGAACCCTTATAGGTTCGCCAAGTCTGGCCGCCTGCCTGCTTTTTTTTTTTTTTTAGGTACGACATGTCGTAGTTGACCTCGGACATCATGACTACTTAACCGGGCTTTCCTGTAGGTGCCTTACACTTAAAACCTCCAGTTAGGGGTTATTCAACTATGCTAATTGAAACTAGGTGAACGCTCGCTAAGAGCACCCCCTGTGGGGTAAGAACCCTGGCTTAGGGCGTCAACCGGAGGAAAGTCATCAAGGATGGGACGGGCTGGGCCGTCTCCTGCCTGTCAGCGGTTTAACTCAGAGACCCTTGGTACTAAAAAGCTGTAATTTGGTATGGTTAAAACAGAAAAAAAAATGCCCACTCCTCCTGACCTGTCAAGTCTCCTCCCCAATATATAAAATCGTAAATGGTTTAGGACGATGAGTTAAACCCGTTGCATTATAATATAACGTTGTATTGTCACTGTAAAATGTAAAAAAAAAACATCTTATGTTGAAAACTACATAAATGTAGTACTAGACTAATATATAACTTTACGCTTGTCTTTACGGGGTATTCAGAGATGATCGAGCGGCACTTATGTGTGTGGTATTGTTGGATTTAAAAGATTATGATGTTTCTAAGTGAGCTCGTAAGGATCTCGTGGCTAAGTAATAACAGCCGTACGGGTCGATCCATCAGGTTAAGCTATGCTTGCCAGGCTTGATCCGTGGATGGGTCATACCGAGACTCCTTCGCACCTCGGAAAGCACGTTAAGCTGTTGGTCCCGGCTGTCATTCGTGGATCTTTGACAGTCGTTATGGGTTGTCAGAAGGCTGAAAGTCTGACACCTTGACTTACCAAGGAGTATAGTATTAGCTAGTTACTGGGTTATGGAGGTCAGACAGGCCGTCGCTCCATGTAAAATACTGGTATTCAGCTGCATCCGGTTAGATTGGAAGCCGACTCCAACATAGGGGAAAAGGCTGGCAGATTGATGATGTTTCTAAGTGACTTTAATGTTAAGTTGACCACTTTTAAGGACAAGCATTTCTACTAGTTACAGAACAATGAGCCACAATCCACCGTCACTTTACGACGCAAAAAAAAAAAATCCTTTAAAAACCGTTTCCAACGACAATATGCAATCGTGAAATTCTTCCGTTACCAAAATACCTTCTGTTATTGTGTTATGAAACTTTTGAAAGATGAAGCCTTGACAAATGATGAATAAATCCTTAGGAGCTGGTAGACAAGTTCCAGCACAGTGCTAGCTGTCGCGGCGCAGTGCTGTCCATCACGGCCGCTAACTCGGGCCTCACGCTTACGGCCGCCGACCTCGTGCTGTTCGCTGAGCTGCACTGGAACCCCGGGGTGAGTTGTTTGACACTGAGCTATGGACTAGTTGCGCAATGCATTACAAATGGTAAACCCTTTTAGCGTTTTATGATTGAATTTTCCGTTAAATCGTATTTTTTTGGAACGAAGTTCTGTAACGCGGCTTGTAAACTTTCAGAAATCGTCACGCTAAAAAGTGTTAATACTTGCGACTGTCTTCTTCTAATTCAAAAAGAAAGAGAGAGAACTCCAGCAGAAAAAAAATAAAAGAGTAGAGTGATAACAGTGTCGTGGGATAAAATTGTACACATCGGCCCGAGTACACTACATGCGAAAGAGTGAGAGAGAGAGAAAGTGTGAAATTTACACTGTTAAAATGAAAATCCAAGATGGCGGCTCTGATTAAAATTTTTCATCATGGGTATCATTTTCATGGTTTTCAAGGGTGCAAAAGCCGATAGTGAGGTCAAAGTGAAAATCCAAGATGGCGGCTTTGAACATTTAAAAAAATTTCGTCTTGAGTGTCGTTTTCATAGTTTTCAAGGGAGCAAAAGCTATCTAGCACTATCGAGTGAGGTCAAAGTGAAAATCCAAGATGGCGGCTGTGAACATTGTAAAATTTCCCGTCATGAGTGTCGTTTTCATAATTTTCGAGGGTTCTAAAGCCAACAGTGAGGTCAAAATATAAATTCAAGATGGCGTCTCTGAAAATGTTCAAATGTTTCATCATGGGTATCGTTTTCATGGTTTTCGAGGGTGTTATAGACGATAGTGGGGTCGAAATGTAAATGAAAGATGGCGGTTGCAAATATTTTGTTTTTGTTTTAAATCATACGTGAGAAAGAACTTGTTCCTGACGGGGGTCCCTTAACCGCACTTGTTTTTTATTTCGTTTTATTGTTGTTTGAATCGGTAGATGCGTTAAAGCACGTTTTAATTCCATTTTTAATGACTTCCCATACAAATGAAGAGATATCCAAATAATTGGAGGATTAGTAAACTTTATTCAATATCCTGCATAGAACCTTCCCTTAAAATGTTGTGTTCATTGTTGGATACCTATAATTATCATAGAACAATATTTATTTCCTAGATCCTGACCCAGGCCGAGTCCCGCGCGCACCGCATCGGCCAGCTGCGCGGCGTGTGCGTGCGCTACCTGCTGGCCGCGCGCACGGCCGACGACTACATGTGGCCCATGTTGCAGGACAAGCTTAACGTACGGCATACCTTCTCATATTATACGTCATACATTCTCATTTTAGCAGACATTTGTGATACGTATGCGGAGTCTACAGAAAGCGAAGGCACAGTATAAATAAGTAACAGTATTATGTCTTATAGAAAACGGCCAAAACAACGCGCTTTGAAATCTCAGTGTATATCAGGATGTAACAGTGTCGTGCGCGGCGGTTACGCACGGACGCGGAAGGTTTATCTACCGAGTGGCCGTAAGTAATTATTTCAAGGTCACTGCCTAGACATAATACTGTTACTTTATTATATTGTGGCGATGGCCTGGGACTTATAAAGGAGAAATGAAGTAACGGATAGCTGGTAAAACACACAACGTTTATTTGAAAACAATTGAAAAGTGAGGGTCCTCCGTTCCTCCATTGAAAAGGCAGGGTATCCTCCCTGTGTGGTCGTTATCTTCAACTTGTAGAGTTAGCTGGCTTGCTATATTTCGAGTTCAGAATTTCAGATACCTAACATGTTTTGGAAAGAAACTCAGTGTCAGACATTACAAAGTTCAAATTTCATTGCAATCAGAATTTTTAAGACATTTTGTTACAAATGTTTACCCAAAAATCAACATTGACCACATAACGCTAAAGTAGATGTGTAAGTAGCAGTAAAAGTAAATTATCAACATGGTCAAAGTAATATAAGACTTAGGTCGCGCGCCTTTGTACTTAGGAGGTCGGGATCGTTCGTGCGTGTTCGTACGTGTACGTACGAGTGAAATTCGTACGAAAACTCATCCAAAGTGCGCACACCTTATAAAATTATTCAAAAAATTTACGAGATGACATTTTATTTCAGGTGCTCAACAACGTAGGATTAAGTCGAGATACATTTGAAGATACAACAATGAAACACCAGGTAAATATTAAACAAGTTAAAATTATACTAGTTTATTATGTTAAAAGCTTAAACACACCGTTTTAATCAAACTTTTTTGAACTCGCTCTTTTCTTCCAGGAAAGCCAAAACAACATAACCCAGTATTTTTCACCATGTACAATACCGAAAAATAGGAACGATTTCATCCCGGGAACTAATATTAGAAAAGATTCTGTCAAACAGGACACGTCGAGTGACCAAAATGATACAATCAAACAGTCGTCGAGTAGCAACAGTGATGATGCTGACAAGTCATTCTTAGATGATGACGAGGATGATGAACTGCTCGCTAACCTTGATCTATGAACAAGTATTGTGATATTTATTAAAGTTTTCGTATTAATTTTTTGTTTCATTGTACAAATAGCTTTGCTCCCGATGCGGGGTCATTTTCTGAATAAAAAACTATTTACAAAAAAAAACGACTTCCTAAAAAAACCTACTAAGTGTAATTTCGGAAGTCGGTATTTTTGGATCTGTATTTTAGTTTTTTGCCATCGACTTCCGAAATTAGAGTTATTTTTCAGTTAGCTTGGAAGTTTGTTTTTTTTTTAAGTTTTTGGTTTTTACTTTTTAGTTATGGTACCTACCCCTCACCGATTCGTCTAACACTACTTCCTATGTAAACAACAGTGACAGGAAATAATACTTCCTTACATCATCAAGATATGCAAAGCGGATTAAATGCGTATTATCGAAGCTTACTCAAAAACTACCCAAGCAAAGCTACTAAAAAAAATCCATCCCGTCCCATCCATGATGTTCTTCCTCCGGTGATGCCCTAAGCCGAGGCTCGTACCCCACAGGGGGTGCTCTTAGCGAGAGTTCACCTAGCTTTTTAGCTTAGTTGGTATGCCCCTGGCTGGAGGCTTTGAGTTTAGCAGCTTAAGGCAACCACAGGATTGACCGGTTAAATAGTCATGACCTCATGAGGTCAGCTATGAGATGCCCTATCGGAAAAAAAAAGCTAATAAAATTTTTATGGGACCACCGCGTAAGCTTCCTTCTACCAATGAAAAAATAATTTTCAAAATTTGTTTTCGATTGACGAAACTATCGATGAAGACACATAAAAACATACAGACGAACATATAACCATTTCCTTTTTTGAAGTCCGTTAATTTTTACAGTAAAACACATGTTTTAAACACGTCGATCCGTGGCTCCCTTTGCTTCGAGAAAGAATCACAAACCAACACTCGAACAAACACACTTTCGCATCTATAACATTTGTAGTTATCATATTATTTTTATTGGTAAACTGTAATGCGTTTTCTGAAAATAGATCCAGTATTTTTACGAATAGTTGATGAAATCACAGTTTTTTCTCAGAAGATTATTAATCGCTTGATGAAGAATTATGTAAAATAGTAAATAAAAGTGTATTACATGTATTAGGAACTTTTAATTACCTATCGATTTGAATCAATACTTACATCGAGTTGAAATCGTCAAATAGAGCCAGCGTTTTCACAACAATAAGCCCACGTGGCTTTATGTTGACGTTTTTTTACCGTACTCTGGATTTTCAACGCTCCGGTCAATGCCGAGAGTTGAGAATCCAACTGTGTGTTTTCAACGCGCTAGGATGTGCGCTGTTGGATTCTCAACGTTCGGCTTGATCCCGAGAGTTGCAAATAGTGGGTTAAATGCTGCCTTTCCGATTAGAGTTTTTGACTGTGTCGTATCTTCAAATTGTGTGTTGTCAATTCGATTCTTATTTGTAGTGACCAGTCTGTAAATTGAAACAAATTACTGGTATAATTTAGTTTATCTCTTGTACAGTCAAGTGAAAAAATATGTGAACACTTAATAAGTTATTGAAGTCTTATTACGAAACCCGAGTCTAAGTTGACAATTTTGAACTTTATTTTATTCGGAATAAAGTTCAAAATTCAATAACTAGCTCGAAGGTGTTAGAACTCGTTTTTTATATATTACATATTTTCTCTTAAAGTACTTAGTGATTGAAATGAAAGTATTAGTAATTTAACCATACCAACTGTACAGTCCATCCGTGGTTCTTACTGAGTATTGTTACAATCCCCCCAGTGTCGCAGCTTCACGCTTGGGTCCTTCTTAGATGAGCAGTACAGCACACAGAAGTTGGCGTACGTCCTGTGATTATTGCCACACACTGGCATGTGCATCGCCGCGCACACGCATTTGTTAGAGTCCATCATGTTCAACTTCTGCACCTCATCTTCATTTGACCTACGGATTTCAATTAGTTCAGTAATAAATGGTCCTTTCACACCGGGACGTAAAACTGCGCGTATATTTAGGGATCCGTACCTCAAAAGGAAAAAACGGAGCCCTTATACGATCACTCGTGTGTCTGTTATCTGTTCGTCTGTCATCTGTCCGTCTGTCATAGCCAATTTTCTCCGAATCTAATGGACTGATTAAGTTGAAATTTGGTACACATATGTATTTCTGTGACCCATCGTAGATACAATATACAAGCTAACATTATTAGATTACGAAATAGAAGTACCGTGAGTTTGCATGTTTCTTCTGAATGTCACACGACGGACGGTTGACTGGTTCTCTCGCTGGCTGGACTGTTTGTGCAGCTTGTAGATTAAGTGACTTTTGTTTCTTCGGTCTGCAACCACACCGCAATCGAGCGTATCCCTGGCCGTTGTCGCCAAACCGAGTGTAATAACTTCTTAACTTCGAGCGGCAACGACATGTTCCTGGTTTATCCATATATTGCAACCTGCAGATTGTATAGTAGGTAATTAGTGCTCCCTTAAATGCTATAGGAATCATAACATATTTTTGTAACCCACTGAGTGGTTGTTATCATTCATTATGAAGCAATTTATTATCCACAAAACTACGAGGACATACTAAAGAAAAGACAACGATAGCAAAACCATGCAGCATTAGCAATTCCAATTTTATTATGAGAGCAACTTCATCTACTAAGATATAATTGGCAAGATTCACACTAGGCATATTTCGATTGCGTTAAAGTTCCAGTTCATTACCGTTGTTCGGCATCACTGCCACACTCCCCGACGTGTTTCAACCGGATCCTGCCATCCTTCTTCATAAAGCAGTTCAAAACGCACTCGTTCGAGTAAGTGACGCCATTACTGCCGCACTTCGGATCATATTCCGCGTGACAGTTACATCGGAACTCCTTAGTGCAGACTCCTATGTAGTCTATGCTGATATCCACCTTGTCTATGGCCTTTCGGCACTCCAAGAAGCATTCGCTCAAGTACGTGTGGCCATCAGAGCCACAGACGAGCTCGAACATTTCGTGTGGGAGTATGCACCCACAGGGCTCGGATAGATCTGTTAACCTTGTGCAAGCGTGGCTACTGGGGTCTGGCTGTACGGTGCCCAGCAAAAGTGACGTGATCACTATGCCTGTGACAATATAATTAGTATAAAAACCTCTACATCTTAACAAATGGTGTTGGAAACAATCCTCCAAAAATATGAGAACTTAAGATACCAATACAAGCTATATAAGTTGCACGTGTATTTCACGTGATCTTGAAAACGATATAAAGCTAGGAACATTGTGACACTGCTCATGATTTCTATAATGCATTCTTACTAGAATACTGACTGATAACCTGATAACGTAGGTTCCCTTATTGCAACCGGAACAAACAGTACCTATGTGCTTTTAGAGCAGGTCTCCCTTTCAAAAGTTACCCATGGTATTGGTAGGTACATACATTGCCCATGGTACATCCTTTGACCTGTGCAGTTCTCGGGATAGTATAAAAATTAAATAATGTGCTCACCTACTCTAAAATCCATTTCTTATCATTGCCTTCTTGAAACAAGTGGTACCATATTTAATTAAAAAGCAAGTCTGCATTTTTTGCGAATTCTTATAAATTAAAAATTATTGTTACTTTCACGGGATAAATTTATTCACACTAGCTATTAATTTTTGACACATTCTAGCATTAATTGATTAGTGATATTGTATGTTTTATTAGGAACTAGCAGCGCTCCGCGGTGTCACCCGCGTAGGTCTCGATCCCGTGGGAATATCAGGATAAAAAGTATCCTTTTTTCTAATCCAGGTCATGGTCTACTAATGTGCCAAATTTCATCCAAATCTGTTTAGCCGTTTCAGCGTGAAAGCGTAACAAACAAACAAACTCACTTTCGCATTTAAAATATTAAGTTAGGATTGTTAATATCCGAAACCATATTCATTTATTGTTTTCGAATGCCCGATAACTGTAAAATTGACTGCCTACCTAGACTAAGTAGCAACCTAGCTGCAGTCATCTCTAAAATAGCTCCTGTAGAGGTTTGAAGTTTATAAGCCAGTGCCTATAAGCTTGAAACCTTTACACGACCTATTTTAGAATATCTTTACATAACATCACGCCTTGTTTCCCCGAAGGGTTGGGCAGAGGTGTCCCTGTAGCAGGTTCACCCACATTTCGCCAGTTATGTTTTAAGTCCCATGTAATAGGGGGCGAACCTATTGCCATCAACCGGGCACAAATCCAGACTCCAGGCTGCTACTGAGAAATTTCAGATAGAAAAACCCAATTTCACTGCCCGACCTGGGAATCGAACCGGTACCGGGAAACCGGGAAATCGATGTCCTGACCTCATGCTCAGCAGTAGCGCTTGCGACCACTAGACCAACGAGGCAGTCTGTATAAGTGTAGTCTCCAGACCGAATTTGGGCCATGGCGACCAATCTCAGCGGAGACCAGCCTTCGGCGCGGGACGTAGTATAGTGCACAAGTGTGTGCGTAGACACAGGTGCACTCTCTCTTCCCTCACTCTCATAGTCCGATGGGACGGCAATCCGACACGACCGGAGAGAGATCAGGCGCAGGGCCAACGGTTTTTAACGTGTTTTCCGAGGCACATGCGTATCACACCCAACTTCGACTCCGGGCTGTGTGTTGTGAGGTACTTATTTTAATGTTGGGCAGTTCATTGTTCAATGCCCGGTCTGGTCACCAGAACACTCCCAAGATGCAAGGTTTTTAACATGTCATCATAATCTGCCCAACCTGTAGCGTAGCAAGACCAAAGAGGCCGGTTTAAAAAAAAATGGGGCCTTTTTGACTCGATTAGTTCTAAAGGAGCATATTGTTTTTTTTACAAAATGAATAAAATGATAATCAGAAGTTTAAGCTATTTATTGTGATCTTACTAAAGAGACGAATTGCGAAGCGAGCTAGAAAACTGCGGAAACCTGACTTGGTTAGGTTAACCTGTTATTGTGATTTCACTAAGAGAACGAGCGAGCTCAAAAATGGCCCGACTCCGATAGATTAAATATTGTTTTTACTAGATGAATGCAAGACCTCGAGAATGAGGCTGGACTCGCACATTCTGAATTCAGAGTCGGAATTGATATTATTCATTAAGAAAGTCCGGGATTGCATACAATTTAGAGAAAATTATAATCTGAAAAAATCTGAATGTGTGTGGAACATAATTAAATTGTATGCAATTCCGACTCTGAATTCAGAGAGGAATTCAAAATGTGTGAGTCCAGCCTTAGACCGCGCCTGTAGCTTGAAGCTTTTGCAAGCCATAAACAAATTAGGTACGTAATTTTTCATATTTTCCTCAGGTATTCATTAATTCCAGGCCCTTTATCAATAAGAACTAGAGATTGTCGGTAATATTTTACAAATTTTCGTTTCGTTCCCTATAGCCCGAGGGCCCCGGATCATTAACATCGCCAATACGGCGATAGATACGTCTCGTCGTCGGCGATAGGTCGGCTACCAATCTAACCGCAGGCAACTAAATGAATACCAGTACCCTAATTGCGTAATACACGATCAATCACAATTTGTTTTGATTTGAAACAGATTGCTAATCCATTGTTTCATAAATTGGAAAAAAAATCTGGTCAACAACGTAAATAACGCAATGAATGTTGTTGAACTGTCAAAATGAAACAAATTAGTCATAATCGTTAACGAAAATAAGTACAGAATTACAATGCCTTATCAACTACTAGTACTACAACTGCTTGTGTAGGAACATACATAGGGATACACCAATGGATAATACCACATCACTGCTCTCATCAACGTTTCTCAAACGCGGTTATATTTATCATAATCAGCCCACATAATGTTCCCACTGCTGGGACACAGGCCTCCTCTTTTCGAGAGGGAATGGGCTGTAATCTACGTACCATGCGGGCCCAGTGCGGGTTGGTAGATGTCATAATTATATCTTCGAATTTTTTGTTCTAGGACATGGCGGTTTCCTCACGATGTTTTCCGTGTGCCCCAGCCAGAAAATGTCGAAAATCGTCATCTTAGTGCAATAAATAATTAGATATAAAGCTTCTGTAATTGGTAAGCAGATTTTTTAATTTGGTAAGCTGATAGTTTTTTAATAATTTGATAAAAACAGTTCCGGCTGGAGTAACGTTACTGCAGCCAGATCTTTTGTTTTCCAACGGGTATGTTGAAATAAATGTTATCTAAATAATAAGGTATCAATTTGTAATAAATGTTACAACTTTATTTGTATTTGCTATGGTTACAAAGATATTTGAAATCCTGCTGCAATAACGTTTGCACGATTGCAGCATCTCGGAATTGACTAAACGGATGATTATAATCTTTGTACAGGACATCTGGCTAATTAGTTAAAATTTGTTACGCAATAAAAGAATCCAGAATAATGCACCGTTTTGAAGTTATTTTAGTAAATAGAAATATGCTTTAATAGGTCCTAGCACTTCCAATAACGCTCCTAAGACTAACTTGAAACGTTATTATATAGGTAATTATTGCCTATAAATGGTACTGAAGTTTCATTAGTATCCTATACGTAATTAAAAAGTTATGATGAAACTAAAATTTGTGCCGGCCACGGCGCGCATCTGAGTTATTTGACGACCGATTAACCGAGTTTCCTGTACCTAGTAGTAGTAACTGAATCGTATCAATAATTAGATATACAGTTCAATTATACAGGGCGTCCCACGGATATGCCACATGGAGGGAAAGTACCTTGAATATTGTAGATGGAACATTTTACTGAAAGAAGACATCATTTTAATTTAAAAATCAATTTAAAAGGCTGAGGAAACCGTTGCGCACGTGCTCTTTGAATGCACAGGCGTCACCCAGATTAGAACAGAAACCCTCGGGTCACCCAGATCTTTCACAGATGTTCTGAACAGACCAGGAGTTTTGATTAACTTCTGGAGGGAGGTGGGCTAGTTGGAATAACCCCCCAAGCGGCCGCCATGGCCCACGTACAATGGTCCACCTGACGGACTAAGTGCGGAAACCAAACCCCATAACATAGAACATAGAACGGCCGCAATATAACGGTCGCAACATAACGGCCGCCAAATAACGTCCGCCAAATAACGGCCGCCAAATAACGGCCGCCAAATAACGGCCGCTACATAACGGCCGCCACATACCGGCCGTCAAATAACGGCCGCAATATAACGGCCGCCACATAACGGCCGCCATCTAACGGCCGCCACATAACGGCCGCCATCTAACGGCCGCTACATAACGGCCGCCACATACCGGCCGTCAAATAACGGCCGCAATATAACGGCCGCCACATAACGGCCGCCATCTAACGGCCGCCACATAACGGCCGCCATCTAACGGCCGCCACATAACGGCCGCAACATAGCGGCCGCTAGATAACGTCCGCCAAATAACGGCCGCTACATAACGGCCGCCACATACCGGCCGTCTAATTATGGCCGCAATATAACGGCCGCTACATAACGGCCGCCATCTAACGGCCGCCACATAAAGGCCGCCATCTAACGGCCGCCATCTAACGGCCGCCACATTACAGCCGCCACATAACGGCCGCCACATAACGGCCGCAGAATAGCGGCCGCCACATAACGGCCGCAACATTACGGCCGCTAGATAACGGCCGCCAAATAACGTCCGCCAAATAACGGCCGCCACATAACGGCCGCCACATAACGGCCGCAGCATAGCGGCCGCCACATAACGGCCGCAACATAACGGCCCCCATATAACGGCCGCCATATAACGGCCGCAACATAGCGGCCGCTAGATAACGGCCGCCAAATAACGTCCGCCAAATAACGGCCGCCAAATAACGGCCGTCACATAACGGCCGCCAAATAACGGCCGCTACATAACGGCCGCCACATACCGGCCGTCACATAACGGCCGCAATATAACGGACGCCACATAACGGCCGCCACATAACGGCCGCCATCTAACGGCCGCCACATAACGGCCGCCATCTAACGGCCGCCACATTACGGCCGCCACATAACGGCCCCAGCATAGCGACCGCCACATTACGGTCGCAACATAACGGCCGCCACGTAATAAATGTTCTCCAGTTTTATATACGTATCAGAGTATTATTGAAAAATATTTATTAATTTGACATATATTTAAAATAAAATGTTGAATTTGGTTACCGAGTATGTGAATTATTTCATTTTGGCTCTTATCTCCAAGACGATTCGGCATATTTGTGAAATCCGAATCATTCGTTACGCGTTCAGTCATTGAAAGATCGAATTTTCCTAACAGTTCAATACGTTTTAAAAAATACTAATGTTACGGTCCAATGTACGGTATAATGTTTGGCTTCTGACCAGATAATATTATTTAGAAAATACTGATCCTCTAGGATGAGCCTCTCGATTTCATGGCAGAAAATAAGTCTTCTTTCAGCATCACCGGGCAGTAATTTTTGTACTAATCGCCCTTCAATGTAACTTTTGAATTTGTATTTTTTTAGTACACGGTGTATTTTGCTTTTCGAAATTCCGATTACTTCTTCACCTTCCCTCACTGAACTTTTAGGATTTGCCTCAAAGTATATCAAAATGTCGAGATCATCGTCAGTGTTTATCATTTGGTGCCGCGGTTGTGGTAAGCGATGATCGAAACGTCCCAAATTTTGCAGATTATCCACCAACCGTTTCATAATAAATCGAGATGGTGTATTTCTATCAGCACATCTTTCGCGGTGCCATTGTAAGGCTAATGTTATGTTTTTGTGGTTCATAAAGTATGCTTCCATTAAATCAAATTTATTTTGATACGCCATGGTTATGTAAAAAATTCACAATACAATGCAAAAATCCTACAATGAAAATCACATAAACAAAAGAACAATAATTTGAAAATGGAACACATTTTTGAATTATTTCTTTATAATCAGTCAAGCCGCATTGCGATGGACAAAATAATTTACGCGTCTTTCGGCTCAGGATACGGCTCGATTTGTTGCATACAACCAGGTACCTACTAATTACGTATCTTTTTATCATTTTATCATGCACTAAAATTATAATAGGGAAATGATGCGTACTTCTCAAGTGGGTACATTTATTAGTAATAGGTACTTATGATTATGTCAGTTGTATGTCCTTACGGCAATGTCAGCTTGACACACATATTTTCTTATTTGTCCCCCAAAACCTTTCTGTGACCCCCATATTCAAAATTCATTTATTTACGTTACACGGCCGTATTTGGTTCACAGAAATACATAATGTGTACCAAATTTCAACTTAATCGGTCCATTAGATTCGGAGCGGATTGGCTGTGACAGGCGGACAGATAGACACACGAGTTATCCTATAAGGGTTCCGTTCATTTTGAGGTACGGAACCCTAATACGATAAAAAGAATTTGGGCCAAAATTCTTTTGTCATGATGAACGAGGGTTCAGATGATTTATTTAAAAGGACAAGAATTTTATAATAAAGTGGTCGAGCGAATCCTTTTTATGTACATTGTTTTTTTTTTTTGATCATATTAATTAAAAAAATCTTCAGGGGTTGTTTGTTTGTTTGGGGTTGCGGTTTTATCCGAAAGGGTTACCGTGGCCCCTGGCAATACAGGCAACTGAAGGAACACGAGTAGGTTTTAGTCAGTAAGAGTCTGACACGCCCTCCCGCTCCACCCAGAGTGGGAGAAGTTATTTGATAATTTCCCTCCCAAAAAAAGGGGTTGTTTGTAAATTTCTCGACCACTTTATTTTGAAAATCTTGTTAGTTTTCATTAATAAGTTTTCTGTGCACACTCATTAGGGCCAGACCGTTGAGGAGATTTTCCCCTATAGTGCTTCTTAACCCGTACCCTAATTGCATAACTTATTTTCGTAAACGATTATGACTATTTGTTTCATTTTGACAGTTCAACAATATTCATCGCGATATTTACGTTGTTGAGTAGATATAGTATGAAGCAATGTATTAGCAATCTGTTTCAAATCGAAACAAATTGTGATTGATCGTGTAATACGCCATTAGGGTACTGGTTTTTAATCTCCTGAGGCTGCAAACATTCGCACTATCGTACACGTTGTGCACGGTAGAGCAATTAAAATTTTCAACGTTTTTCCCGTTTCGGGAAAATAAAGTTTTTGGCTCTTTTTTACTCAACTCGAAGCATTTATTTCAAATAAAACAATTACAGGCACTTTTTAATTGTCAAGGGGTCGGTCAGTCAGAAAGATGAAGCTAGTTGTCCATTCCAAAGCGTAGTAGGTACCTATGGAGAAGAACGGGCAAGAAACTCCATGGACACTCTTTTAAATCACGATATGGTTCCATCATTCATGTTAAAGTTATAAATGTGAGAACGATGCAGAACGATAAAAGCGTCCGTAATAAAAAATAAAACTATTCAAAAATCAAATTTAACTAAGCCATGGCAGCTAGAAGATGACCCGTCCCTGACGTACCCCAAACATGACGCATGGATTAGCAACATTCAGCTCAACCATTTTGAAGGGAGCTAAATGATCACACTCCACCGTCAGCGGCAGCGAGACATTAGAGTGAGCATGACATATTCTCAGCCAATGAAACACACACAAGCAAGACAAGCACATTCAAGTCAATGAAAGACATACCTAGTAAATGGTAGCTTTATAGTAGGTACATAGTACTCACACGTGTTATGAAATTATACAATGCCAAGGGATTGAATTTATACAATACAAAGATGAGTAGTTTTTAAATCTTCAGCAACTCCAACAGTATTTTCAAATGCTAATCAATTAGTTTATGCGCCCTTGTGGAACAGGACCAGCGTTTAGCCAAGCATTTATATCAGCGATGTAATCCCCCAACTTATAATATGCTTGGCTGCATAGTCTGAGTTTTATATAAGATTTAAATTTCGTTTCATTCAGTTGAAGTATGGAGGTATTTTATTGTAACATTTTAAACAGTACCCCATGAAAGACGAGTCCACTTTAGGCAATCTGAACTGCCACACAAATTAAATATTAAGGCTAAGTACGGCGTTATAGTCTCAATGATGGAGGTACAAACTTTGATAGACATTCCCCATAGACCTTCGGTTAATTCGATCTTTATTTGCTTGAAAGCTTTTATTACTGTTATTGGGTTCATATGTTTGAATTTAAATTCAATCGGGCAGGATGAAACGTTTGCTCTTAATAAATCAATAGAACGCGAGGGTGAGGAATTAAAGGTTTCAGTAGTTATAAGTGCAATACTGGTAAAGAAATTTACGAATTCTTGAGAAACTTCTTTGTTAGTGCTTATGAGACCACTTGAAGTTTCTAGTGTGAAATCATTATTGTGTCTTTTATTCCTGTTAGTCTCGTCATTGATAATTTTCCAAACAGTCTTTATTTTATTATCGGCTGATTTGATCTTGTTGCTAATGTGCAAGGCTTTAGCTACCTTGCAGGTATTTTTAAAAGTTCTAGAGTAAGTAGCAACATATTTATTAAAAGTTTCAGAGTTAATATAAGGCTTAAGGCCATACAGCTCAAACAATTTTCCCCTACTTTTCCTAATACCCTTGGTTGCCCAATCACTGAACAAAAAATTTGGGCAAATAGTTTTAGTTTTCTTTTTTAAAGTATTATTGAACTCGGTGCGCACTACCGAAAAGAATTCCTTATATTATGAAATCAACAACGGTTAGATATGTTGGGCTGGGTTTATCATACCACAGTTGGTGCCAAAGTTCGATTTCAATTTTTATGTTTGGTAAAACATAAAATTGGGCGATAATTTCGTAAGTTTCTGTGAAGATTTTCCACTGATATCGTCAAGTGAGTGGACGGCCGCTTTGCATTTGTTTACATTTTTTTATCTCTAGGGGGCAGCTGCCCCCCACCCCCCTCTCTGGCGACACCCTTGATTCCATACATAAATAAAAATTGACCACCTTCTTATCAATTTCCAAATTGTGACAGATATAAAAACCTTCCTTCCGTTCAACATATACTAAAGTTTATTCATTAATTAAATATTTCTGATACGTTTCCCCGCGTAGCGGTTTTGGTTACTGACCAGATACTGTCGGGTATCGTGACAAGAACCCAGGAACTTGATCCTTAAAGTAGGATTTCTATCCGACGCACACTTATAACGACATTTGTTGGCGTATGTGATTCCGTCGTTACCACAGACTGGACGACGGAGAGGGATACAAACACACACTTCTTCTACTTCTTCTTCCTCCATCTCCTCTTCCTCCTCCTCCTCCTCTTCCTCCTCCTCCTCATCCACATTTTGTGCTTCTGCGTTCTCTTCTTCAATAATTTCTTGGCTATCCTGCGCCATAATTGTAAACACGTGCGCGCCCATGAGCAGTAATACGCCTGTTATAATTAAAACAACTTATTAAATTTTGACGGGACTTTCACTGGCAGATAGCTGATGTTATAAGGAGTACCTTAGGGAACAATTTTTTTTTTTTAAGAATTATGGTCCTCGAGGGCAGCAGCTAATCTTTAATAATTACTAAGGTGCAGCGTAATAAATAAAATGCTAAAACTAAAGTTAACTTAAATTTTTGGATGAAGAATTACCTCTAAAGCATTCGAGTACGTTGTAATTTGTTAGTTATAAATAATTCATGCTTTGATATTTTTATTATTTTGGGAATTTTAACAACAACTTAACCAGAGGATTAGGCAATAGATATTGATGCAAAACCTGACACTGGTTATCATAATTATTATTATTATTTAAAAGGGCCTCCCTCAAGGCTTGATACAAGGTCGTTTTATATTTACTTGAAGTAAGTATTTTCAAGGGACAAAACGTAATAATTACAATTAGCTTCTTTTAGTAAACACTACGTAGAAATTAAATCCACCTGACGTAACTTTTGAATGTTGTTCATAAATATAATGAGAGTTCTATAACGAGTATTAAGTACACTCCATTACATTCGTATCCATACGTTCAGAAACCATTGATTTCGTATTGAACTCATTCTTTCTAAAAAGGTTTTAAGCACAGGAGTTATTACCACATTAGAATAAATTCAAGTCGTTTAATAATTCTGATCATACTTACCGAACGTAGACATCATCTTTTCTATCGGTTTCTGGCAATATAAAACACCCAATCTGTAAAAACAGCCAAACACAGCTGCGAAATTTATAAGCTTATCAGCTTTTAATTATAATGCAATAATCTTGGAATAAGTTTGTTCGGTGTTAATAGTTTAATAACAAAATTATGATATTAATCATTTTATGTTTTGATTTCATATTACGAATGTGCCGCAATTATGTCTGCATGTCTATTTTTAATTAGGTGTTCACAAAATCTTCTTTATTATTGTTTTGGATAATAATCTGACCATCAGCAAAAAAATAAAATAAAAGGGAAATAAAAAAAAGTTTTTATGGATTATAAAGTCGATTTAATAAATAGCAATAAACAAATTCATTAAAGACGACAATAAACACTAAAATATTTTTAAGAAAGCAAATAAAATTCATCAGATCGTAATAGTTCATAAAAATCTTAAATAACATGAGTGATCGTATTATTTCTAAAGATGAGAAGTCTCACCGAAATTAAAATAGTTAACATTTTTGTTTTTTATTGTTCCTCCCTGCGACATACTCCTCGAACTTAAATGCAGGTGGCAGTTTCTACTTCTAAAAAAACTTAATGACTAGAGTACCTATTCAGTAACTGACTTAGTAGAACTTAATGCCGTCAGTGACCTTCACTGTGTCCTCACAAGGTCCGTAGCTGGCGATGCTCAGCCTGTGGTCCTTAGCGGTGGCGCAGTTGAGTAGGCAGTCGTTGTTGTAGGTGACGCCGTCGCTTCCACAGACAGGCTTCTTCTCCCTCGTGCAGGTACACACGAATCTCTCAGTGGTTGGCTCTGCGCACGGTCCCATGTGGCTCATCTGTAGGCCTACGGTACGTTTGCTCTTGCACTCTAGGCTGCATTGGTTCGGGTAGGTGTCTCCATCGCTACCGCACACAGGGAGGTAGTTGAAGGGGCATACGCAGTCGAATACGGTTGGTGGAGCACCTTCGCACGGGCCCTCCTTCACGACAGTGATGTCCTTTTTAGAGCTGTACGCGACGCAGTCCATCAGACACTGGTTGTTATAGGTCTCTCCGTCCGAGCCGCATAACGGTTGGTAGTTTCTCGTGCACGTGCAAGGCGGCAACGCCTGGGAAGTGCAGATGTAGGCGCTGAAGACCAGGAGTACTCCTAAAACAAACATAGATACACAGTTAATTGATGGTTCTTATTACTCTCTTGAATATTCTAGAGTACTTCTAAAATCTAGAAGGGTGGTGTAGAATACATTGAACCAGTGACCCTCGTGTGGCATCTCATGACAAAACGAGATAAACATACACGCGTAGCAACTACAAAAAATATATTTCACCTTGACATTATAATATTGATAAATTTTAAAATAAAACAAAGTAGTTACGTAGGTACTGAATAGTTTTTATGCTTTGTAGCATGATTATTATCATATTAATGTTAGTGTTGATATGAACCGGATTCAAAAAAATGAATTTCAAATCCAACTAACTAGCTCTAATAGACTAGCAGATAGCAGGAAAATAACAACAATGGTGATCATTTCAGCAATTATAAAGCCTTAATTCCAAATTGTCACGACTTCCTGCCTCCTCTCAAGTCCTTCGAACACTATGGAAGAGCAACCTTATTAGTTACTTAGCTATGACCGCTAGGGGACTCTACATTTTTTGTAATCTTCTTTAGAAACTTTACTACATATTTGGAATAACAATAGTTAAGAGTAAAATAAAGACACAAAAGCTGTAGAAATGCATGCCAGTTGTCATCGTAAAAGGGGAAAGCTTGTCTGAGTGGCCATATACGTGGGTACGGCCCGGTACCGATTGTAATAATTATGATATATATATACCTATATGGTCAAATGAAGAAAGTGCCATATGCAAAAAAAAGACAGCTCTGAGTTATGACGAGCCGTGAGCAGTCTGATCCCCAAATCGGATTCAACGCTCATTATATTATGATGCACTAGATAATCCAAAATAAGCGGTGAATACGATTAAAGCTGATGCTTTAGAGGATAATATCTTATCTCAATTGTCATCTTATCAAGTTAACATAAAAAAATGGTGCGTTCCCCTTTGCCCCCAATACATTTTCGGCGCGAAATTAGGTAAATACAATTTAAAAACTGTTAATAAAAAACAATTAGACATGCTTACCGAATTTAAAATCCATATTTATCAGTCGCGTTTAAAACTCTTCTGAATATTCACAAAATAAAATGCTGGCTTTATATAAAAGCTGTGGCAAAGGTTATCGACACTTAAAAACAGAAATGTTGGCGGGATTACTTAGCTCGATGTAAGCGTCGAATGTAATGATGTTCTGTGCTGAAGACAACCGTTTTTATATGAATATAGTGTTTCCCGAGATGCGAAGAAACGAGGTTCTTTTCGTATTGTAAATCCCCACAGCGCAGCGGTGCGTCAGTAAAGAACTATGTTGACATAAACGGTGCGACAGCAATAGACAACGTGTGAGCGTTTTGTGGAATAGTCACATTAGGTATTTGTTTAACTCATTTATTTTCGGAAATAAGTTTGGCGTCATTCCACTTATGTTTAATTTTAGTTCTTAGAGTTTTGCCGGCAAGTTATTTTTATAATGTTTGTTGACGACTTAGTCTACTATTATTTTGTAAAATCCCAATTACTTGGATTACTTAGAATTTGTTTTTAGAATCTGTTCTTCTCCATTTTCAAGAAATCCAGTGTAAGCTTTTTCGAAGCATTCGTTATATGCAAAAATTGCACTTGTGCTGGTATGGTCCCCATTTAAATGAGATCCATATATCCAGCTTCGCTATATGTACATACTCTGGATAGCTAGCTTTTTCCTTCTTTTCATTTCCATCAAGGCTTGTCCCAATTTGGTTGGATTCGAGTTTCAGTCTTATTAAAAGCGGCTGAATATTTGGACAATGATATTCCAGAGCATCTTTTACATACTTTCTTCATGCCCTGGTACTTTGTTTGTAATAATTGACAAACCAACAAAACTCTACTACACAACATTAGCGGAAAAAAGTAAGAGTTGCAATTACAAAGTACCAGCGCACGACATTAGACGACTATGTAATCAATTAGAAGGCTATAAAATTAATTAAAAGAAAATGAAGAAAATACGAAATTCAAATTTAAATTTCGCGGGCTACCTGAGAGTATCCCCTTAGGTAACTAAGATGGGCTTAATTTTATTGAATTACCTACCTAGTTTTTAGTAGGAAGCTTTCTAGACATACTGGGTTTTTGTGCTGTGCCTATCATTTGGGTAGTTGGTTGACCATTTAAAATAATTGAACCATGATAATTGAATGCATGCGGACTGCTGGGGAATGAGAGACGTGTAGTGAGGAAAGGGGGTGACTTCTGTGATGACCGCTGATATAAATGTATGTAGGTATAGCAATTGAGTTAAAATGGGCAGGAGTGTGATCATTTCTATTGGTCCAAAAAGTACTCTCCATTTAGATTAGCCTAGTGTCGTTTCCAAGAGATGCTCTTCGTAAGCATCGCAAAAAAACTCACTCATATTAAGTACTTATAATTAATTTGTTTAATCTACAATTCTACACCAGTTGGGCGTTTTTATACATTTCTAACGTGGCTATATTATCGTGGACGTCCACGGCATAACGATAACGCAGGGAGGTAAAATGTATGGAAATATATTATGAAGATGCTTTTAAATATCCGCCCACTATAATGTTATAATATGCACGTATTTCCATAATTACATTTTATGGACGCGTCACACGATAATATCGTCACGATAGAAATTATAAAAGCGTACATTAGATTAGATAATAATATGAATTTTTCGGTTTGCCAGTTTTCCGGTTTTGCCTGATGCCTCTGTTCAGCTGACAGAAAAATGAAGGAAAATGTAAGATTTATAAACCTGATAATACTGAGCAAATAGACACGCGTTAATTGTATTGTGTGTTTACTTGACTCGACGGTCACACCTCTGCCTATATATAACGTACTAGCAGGTATGTTTTATTACTATGTTAGTGTTTTGAAAGAAAAATACCTACCTACCTACTCAATAAAAGTAGGTACCTTCTATAAGTAAGTACCTACCTATAAGATTGCATAAGTACCTACTTAATACGTAAAGCTTATTTGACAATTGACAGCAACAAGAAAAAGATTGTTGATAAAGACATTCCTGTCAGTGTATCTCGGGTAGGGTTACCAGATGAAAAAAAAAGTCCAGAGAAAAGGCCTGATTTCTATTGAAAAATCCCGAGATTTTTTACAGCTTCAGAATTTTCTCTCAGACGTACTCAACAATTTTAAAAAGTTGTAATATTATTATAGTTTTTATACACTGCGGATCTCGCTCACGCACTGCCATAAAAGGTACGTATCTTCACATATATTATTAAGTATGATAAAACTGATTAAGTAGGTACCTACTTGGATAAATAAGTATTGAGTTAAATTGTGCAATTATTACCAAAGGAAGATTATTTTTAGTTAGTTTAACTTTTTATTAAAGAAATGTAAGCTGTATTTTATTGAAAATTCTAAAAATCCCGAGATTTCATGAGATTTGCAAAATCCAGCCGCAATCCTGAGAAGAGTCCAAAAATCCTGAAATCTCAGGACAAATCCTGAGATATGTTAACCCTAATCTGGGGGCACTGTAATGCCGCCAAGACGAGCTGGTCATCTACTTACCTTTTCTCGAAGCGTTTCGTAGTATTTTTCAAACGTTCAGCTTGCATAATGCTAAATAGCTCAAATTCTCAGGATAAGATGTAGTTAGCAGACTAATAAAACACACTAAGTTTCATTTGTCTTGCTTTCATTTTAACTTTTGATTTTATTAATACCTAAAAAACTTTAAAAAAATATACCCAAGTCGGTTGTATTTTTTGAAAAAAAAAAGTTTTTTGCAAAGTACAAAGTGAAAAATAACTTTAATTTTGGAAGTCGGTGTCTTTGGATCAGTATTTTAGTTTTTTGCCAACGACTGTTTTTTTTTTTCACTTCTAGTGGGTTGGTTGGATAAATTACAATTTATCTAAGTTACAATACCCTACCTAGTGTCAACTGCTCATCACCTTTTTACAAAATAATGCTTTTCCCGTTGCAGGAACTTTAATTGTTGAGGAGTTCTCCAGGTACTTCACTATCAGCTCCACTGCACCATATGAATTGTGACGAGTATCAATTGCTTATCAACCATATTAAAGTAATCGAATCGCAACCTTTGAAATACTTATTATTGAGTAGTTCCGGTGGCCATCTGTGTCCTTCATCATCATTTCCACTTTACCAAATGGTGCTTCCCGAGAGCAAATGCACGAGTTACTATAAAAAATACCCAAATCGCTATAGGTGTGCCATAATATTTGAAGAGTTCCCTCGATTTCTCCAAGATCTCAGCATCAGATCATAACTAAATGACAATGGAACCAACTTGAAAATATACCCTTTCAAACAAAAAAAGAATTTTTCAAATCGGTCCCGCCTGCTTCGAGTAATCGAGAAACATACATAAAAAAATTAAAAACATATTTCGACGAACTGACAACCTGACCCGAACCTAATGAACTGAGAACCTCCTCCTTTTTTTGAAGTCGGTTAAAAATACGTCGATTTCGTCACTTAGTCACTCACTCATCAAAAGCTAGATAGAAGTTTTGATGAGTGAGTGACCCTTCGGCCCCTTCCCAACTACAGACGCGGGCGTGGGTGGAGTCGCAAGATGCTCTTGGCATTTTCTGCGATTTATCTAAGGCTTTCGATTGCGTACATCATGATACACTCACCAGGAAACTGTACCACTATGGAATGTATGAGGGACAAGGCTCTTGACCTTCTGACTTCTTATCTGAACAACAGAATTCAGAGGGTCGATATTAATGGCAAGAAATCTGGAGGATTTGCGGTCACCATGGGCGTTCCGCAGGGTTCAATTCTTGGGCCTTTCTTATTTCTAATTTATGTAAATGATTTACCTTATCACATAAGAGATAATCACAAGATAGTATTATTCGCACTCTCTAAAGTTGTGCATTGGTAATCTTCTCCTGAACGAAAAAAAGACTAAACTCATTCAATTTTCAATGCCAAATGTCAGGCAGCTATCTACCAATGTTCAACTTAATGGAACGGAGTTGGACCCTGTTGAGTCGACAGTTTTTCTTGGAATCACTATTGACAGTAAAATGGGGTCCACAAATTGAAAAATTGTCAGGAAGGCTAAGTTCGTGCGCCTATGCTGTTAAAAAAATTAGACAGATAACTGACATAGATACAGCCAGAATTGTTAATTTTAGTTATTTTCATAGTCTTATGTCATATGGGATTCTTCTCTGGGGAACCTGTGCGGACATTAATATATAAAACAAAATTAAATATAATGTAATATTTAATAAGAAATGAAAATTATTAATAATTATGTATTTATCAATAATTAATAAACTTTATATGGCGTGTTTTTGACCGGGACTACTGGTTGACCTTAAGACATATGATATATGACATGGATATATGACAATGACCTTGAGTGGTTAGCTTGCGTGATCTGTACTGAGCTCACGCAACGCGTCGTACGTCCAGCCAGTAATAGGACTCGCCCATCAAGGAGCGCTGTCCCAAATTGGACGCATTATTAATTTATTATATATAAAACAAAAGGTATTTAAATAAAACTCGTATACTAAAAGATCAGTAATTAAATTATCTTTAAAATGGTGAAGGTTTTAGAAAAATACGCTTGGTAGATTTTGCACGATTCTTAGTTTTTTATCCGCGTTAGACCTAACTTTACAAATTAATTTCATTATTTAATATAAAAATAATCCAAAATATGCCTATAAGTATTTAAAAAATGCTCTAATTTAACATATATTTTTTCCAAATTATTAACACTACTCGTTTAGACGTCATCTTCAGTATAAAATCATTAAAAGTCTATTATCATCGCCTTAAATGATGTTCTAATCGCGCGCTCTCCGCCCTCTATCTCGAAAACGATCCAAAGTATAAAAAATTTTTTGAGAGAAAAGTTGTAGGGAATTTAATCCTCTACAACATTGATTTTAAATACAAATTGCAAAAAACCCATAGGAATCGAGATTTTAATAGTCGCGTACACCCTACCATATGTAGGTTTTGATACAACTTTTGGGATGTCAAAATACAAGTTTATACGAGTTTATAGCTGGGTATCTCAAATTCCGAGATACTTACCTAATTTTGATTAAAATGACTGGACTAATAGGAGTGTCTCTTCGACGGCCGCAAAACGGCCAAACCTTAGGTACATTTTGACCAAGATGTAAGGTTTATAGAATTACGGACTTGGCTCTACATTAGTTTTACGTACGACGTCTCATAATCGTAAATAAGATAATGCAGGAAACATTAGAGATAGAGGTTGATGTTACCGACCCCTAATGAGTTCAAAAGTTTCATAAACATCACCTGCTTTCATTAAATGCCAAATTCAAAAACAGTGTACCTACTGTGCAACCACACACTCTACTAACTAATGAATGACGCTTCAATGTGAAACCCAGCGCATGATGTGGTTTTTCAAATAGGTACCTCACGGTGGCCTTTCTAAATGTATGTTACCTAGCCTGCAATGACAACGGCATTTGGTATGAAAAACCACCGGGACTGTCCTAATTGTGAATTTTTACCCTACTTTTACCAACCTGTTTGGGACCAACGGGTGCAGGTCCTTTGGTACCAATGGGTATGGGGCCTATTGGACCAATGAGTTTTGTGCCAACAGCATATATTTCGACAACAACGCATGTTCCCAAAAGCGGTTCCTCCTACGCCCCTGGTTTTTCTTAACCGAATCATTTCGGTGGTGTTAATCAGCCAGGAATATCTACGGACCAAACTGAAAGGAAAATCTCAACAAGTACCCTAATTGCGTTAGGTACTTATTTTCGTAAACGATTATGACTAATTTGTTTCATTTTGACAGTTCAACAACGTTATTTACGTTGTTGAGCAAATTTTTTTCCAACTTATAAAGCAATCGATTAGCAATCTGTTTCAAATCGAAACAAATTGTGATTGATCGTGTATTACGTAATTAGTGTACTGACCATTTCAGAAGCTATATGTAGGTACAGGCCATTGATCACAAACCCACCGGAAACATTGAGAAAATTCGTTTTTGAATTCATGGGTATGATGGGCCTTAATCAATCAATAAAAAATTACAACAGAAAACCACTTGATTCGATAATCCTAATCCTAACTAATATTATGAATTACGAAAGTGAGTTTGTCTGTTTGTCACGCTGAAACGGGTGATCAGATTTGGATGAAATTTGGCACATAGGTAGACCATGACCTGGATTAGGGATAAGGACATTTTTATCCCGATATTCCCACGGGATTGAGACTTACGCGGGTAAAGCCGCAGGGCGCAGAAAGTACGGTAATACATGAAGTAACGATATCAAGAAACATAACATAACATCACGCCAGTATTCCCCGAAGAGTAAGGCAGAGGTGTAGGTAGTCGGTACCTATAATACACCCATATTTCGCCAGTTATGTTTAAGTCTCATGTAATAGGGGGCGAGTTTGTTTTATGGGCACAAATCCCTAGACTCCAGCCTGCTACTGAGAAATTCCAGTATTTTTTTTAATAAGAAAATTCGAGAATAAGAAACGTCTGTCAACATTCTACTAGCAAATGATAATAATTAATGAGAATTGTTGATAAAGGTATTTTTGATAATAACAATTTTATTTTTACTATAATGGGACATAACTTCATTAGTTCAGAAGTAATCTGAAAGATACGAGAGTAGGTACCTACTTCACATTGATAAGGAAAACAATACTCTGCACGGTTATGTGGAAACCAGTAACAGGTACTCAGTGTTGGTTAATTCCGCAAATATTTGAACACGTAAATATTGACTGAAAACCCGCAATATTTATTTGCGCTCGATTCTTCCAAGAATACGATACAGTATAAAAAAACATTCATTTATTTGTGCAATTACTTTAATTGTTTATTTAAGTTCCCTAACCCAGTAAGTCATGAACGTAAATGATGTAATTCGTTATCAGCCGTGTTCACTTAGGTCCATGTGTAGCTTTTTCCCCATTGATTGCTAACTTATTTAGCTATATTCAATTAGGTACCACAACAACACGTTCTTGGTATATTTATTGCTCATAAATTTACCATTAAATTAATTAATCACACACTAAATTTGGTCCTAGTGTCTATATAATTATGACTAGGCTCTTTTCACGTTTTTACCCACTTGTGACAAATAGGCCTTGTTTTAAAATACCTGTGCCTTATATCGTCTGCAGAGTTTTGCTAGCTAATTTTATATGGACGTGAAACAAAACCTTGGCTTCCTGTAGGTACATGACATCGAGCCGCACCGGTGCCGGACCGCATGTATACGAATGAATATCACCCATACGCCACACCGCACCGGACTACAACATTTGTTTTACTCACTGAATAAAACCCACCCGTGTTCCTTCAGATGCCATGTTGCAAGGGGCCACGGTATCCCTTTCAGACTTTCCCGTGACCCCGGCAGGCATCGGCCCTAACGGACCCCGTCAGTTCTGCTGACATCTCTTTGCGGCGCGCGTAGAACACAACGCGCCGTCGACCCAGGCCTGGTCCTTATCGGAGGGCGAGGTACCCATTGCTCACCGTCCGCAAGCCTTTGAAATACTTATTATTGAGTAGTTCCGGTGGCCATCTGTGTCCTTCATCATCATTTCCACTTTACCAAATGGTGCTTCCCGAGAGCAAATGCACGAGTTACTATAAAAAATACCCAAATCGCTATAGGTGTGCCATAATATTTGAAGAGTTCCCTCGATTTCTCCAAGATCTCAGCATCAGATCATAACTAAATGACAATGGAACCAACTTGAAAATATACCCTTTCAAACAAAAAAAGAATTTTTCAAATCGGTCCCGCCTGCTTCGAGTAATCGAGAAACATACATAAAAAAATTAAAAACATATTTCGACGAACTGACAACCTGACCCGAACCTAATGAACTGAGAACCTCCTCCTTTTTTTGAAGTCGGTTAAAAATACGTCGATTTCGTCACTTAGTCACTCACTCATCAAAAGCTAGATAGAAGTTTTGATGAGTGAGTGACCCTTCGGCCCCTTCCCAACTACAGACGCGGGCGTGGGTGGAGTCGCAAGATGCTCTTGGCATTTTCTGCGATTTATCTAAGGCTTTCGATTGCGTACATCATGATACACTCACCAGGAAACTGTACCACTATGGAATGTATGAGGGACAAGGCTCTTGACCTTCTGACTTCTTATCTGAACAACAGAATTCAGAGGGTCGATATTAATGGCAAGAAATCTGGAGGATTTGCGGTCACCATGGGCGTTCCGCAGGGTTCAATTCTTGGGCCTTTCTTATTTCTAATTTATGTAAATGATTTACCTTATCACATAAGAGATAATCACAAGATAGTATTATTCGCACTCTCTAAAGTTGTGCATTGGTAATCTTCTCCTGAACGAAAAAAAGACTAAACTCATTCAATTTTCAATGCCAAATGTCAGGCAGCTATCTACCAATGTTCAAGTTAATGGAACAGAGTTGGACCCTGTTGAGTCGACAGTTTTTCTTGGAATCACTATTGACAGTAAAATGGGGTCCACAAATTGAAAAATTGTCAGGAAGGCTAAGTTCGTCCGCCTATGCTGTTAAAAAAATTAGACAGATAACTGACATAGATACAGCCAGAATTGTTAATTTTAGTTATTTTCATAGTCTTATGTCATATGGGATTCTTCTCTGGGGAACCTGTGCGGACATTAATATATAAAACAAAATTAAATATAATGTAATATTTAATAAGAAATGAAAATTATTAATAATTATGTATTTATCAATAATTAATAAACTTTATATGGCGTGTTTTTGACCGGGACTACTGGTTGACCTTAAGACATATGATATATGACATGGATATATGACAATGACCTTGAGTGGTTAGCTTGCGTGATCTGTACTGAGCTCACGCAACGCGTCGTACGTCCAGCCAGTAATAGGACTCGCCCATCAAGGAGCGCTGTCCCAAATTGGACGCATTATTAATTTATTATATATAAAACAAAAGGTATTTAAATAAAACTCGTATACTAAAAGATCAGTAATTAAATTATCTTTAAAATGGTGAAGGTTTTAGAAAAATACGCTTGGTAGATTTTGCACGATTCTTAGTTTTTTATCCGCGTTAGACCTAACTTTACAAATTAATTTCATTATTTAATATAAAAATAATCCAAAATATGCCTATAAGTATTTAAAAAATGCTCTAATTTAACATATATTTTTTCCAAATTATTAACACTACTCGTTTAGACGTCATCTTCAGTATAAAATCATTAAAAGTCTATTATCATCGCCTTAAATGATGTTCTAATCGCGCGCTCTCCGCCCTCTATCTCGAAAACGATCCAAAGTATAAAAAATTTTTTGAGAGAAAAGTTGTAGGGAATTTAATCCTCTACAACATTGATTTTAAATACAAATTGCAAAAAACCCATAGGAATCGAGATTTTAATAGTCGCGTACACCCTACCATATGTAGGTTTTGATACAACTTTTGGGATGTCAAAATACAAGTTTATACGAGTTTATAGCTGGGTATCTCAAATTCCGAGATACTTACCTAATTTTGATTAAAATGACTGGACTAATAGGAGTGTCTCTTCGACGGCCGCAAAACGGCCAAACCTTAGGTACATTTTGACCAAGATGTAAGGTTTATAGAATTACGGACTTGGCTCTACATTAGTTTTACGTACGACGTCTCATAATCGTAAATAAGATAATGCAGGAAACATTAGAGATAGAGGTTGATGTTACCGACCCCTAATGAGTTCAAAAGTTTCATAAACATCACCTGCTTTCATTAAATGCCAAATTCAAAAACAGTGTACCTACTGTGCAACCACACACTCTACTAACTAATGAATGACGCTTCAATGTGAAACCCAGCGCATGATGTGGTTTTTCAAATAGGTACCTCACGGTGGCCTTTCTAAATGTATGTTACCTAGTCTGCAATGACAACGGCATTTGGTATGAAAAACCACCGGGACTGTCCTAATTGTGAATTTTTACCCTACTTTTACCAACCTGTTTGGGACCAACGGGTGCAGGTCCTTTGGTACCAATGGGTATGGGGCCTATGGGACCAATGAGTTTTGTGCCAACAGCATATATTTCGACAACAACGCATGTTCCCAAAAGCGGTTCCTCCTACGCCCCTGGTTTTTCTTAACCGAATCATTTCGGTGGTGTTAATCAGCCAGGAATATCTACGGACCAAACTGAAAGGAAAATCTCAACAAGTACCCTAATTGCGTTAGGTACTTATTTTCGTAAACGATTATGACTAATTTGTTTCATTTTGACAGTTCAACAACGTTATTTACGTTGTTGAGCAAATTTTTTTCCAACTTATAAAGCAATCGATTAGCAATCTGTTTCAAATCGAAACAAATTGTGATTGATCGTGTATTACGTAATTAGTGTACTGACCATTTCAGAAGCTATATGTAGGTACAGGCCATTGATCACAAACCCACCGGAAACATTGAGAAAATTCGTTTTTGAATTCATGGGTATGATGGGCCTTAATCAATCAATAAAAAATTACAACAGAAAACCACTTGATTCGATAATCCTAATCCTAACTAATATTATGAATTACGAAAGTGAGTTTGTCTGTTTGTCACGCTGAAACGGGTGATCAGATTTGGATGAAATTTGGCACATAGGTAGACCATGACCTGGATTAGGGATAAGGACATTTTTATCCCGATATTCCCACGGGATTGAGACTTACGCGGGTAAAGCCGCAGGGCGCAGAAAGTACGGTAATACATGAAGTAACGATATCAAGAAACATAACATAACATCACGCCAGTATTCCCCGAAGAGTAAGGCAGAGGTGTAGGTAGTCGGTACCTATAATACACCCATATTTCGCCAGTTATGTTTAAGTCTCATGTAATAGGGGGCGAGTTTGTTTTATGGGCACAAATCCCTAGACTCCAGCCTGCTACTGAGAAATTCCAGTATTTTTTTTTATAAGAAAATTCGAGAATAAGAAACGTCTGTCAACATTCTACTAGCAAATGATAATAATTAATGAGAATTGTTGATAAAGGTATTTTTGAAAATAACAATGTTATTATTACTATAATGGGACATAACTTCATTAGTTCAGAAGTAATCTGAAAGATACGAGAGTAGGTACCTACTTCACATTGATAAGGAAAACAATACTCTGCACTGTTATGTGGAAACCAGTAACAGGTACTCAGTGTTGGTTAATTCCGCAAATATTTGAACACGTAAATATTGACTGAAAACCCGCAATATTTATTTGCGCTCGATTCTTCCAAGAATACGATACAGTATAAAAAAACATTCATTTATTTGTGCAATTACTTTAATTGTTTATTTAAGTTCCCTGACCCAGTAAGTCATGAACATAAATGATGTAATGCGTTATCAGCCGTGTTCACTTAGGTCCATGTGTAGCTTTTTCCCCATTGATTGCTAACTTATTTAGCTATATTCAATTAGGTACCACAACAACACGTTCTTGGTATATTTATTGCTCATAAATTTACCATTAAATTAATTAATCACACACTAAATTTGGTCCTAGTGTCTATATAATTATGACTAGGCTCTTTTCACGTTTTTACCCACTTGTGACAAATAGGCCTTGTTTTAAAATAAATAAATATACTAGCTGTTCTTAATAACGTTGACAGTCGGCACGGCACATAATGTAGGTAAGAATATTTTGTGATGCGACAAAATAAAAGCCAGTCAGCAAATTGGTAACGTGGCTGACGGTCAGACATACATTTATAACATTCATACTATACTATATTATGGAGGCTATTTGGACAATTGAGTAGACGTGGGTGCCTTATATCGTCTGCAGAGTTTTGCTAGCTAATTTTATATGGACGTGAAACAAAACCTTGGCTTCCTGTAGGTACATGACACCGAGCCGCACCGGTGCCGGACCGCATGTATACGAATGAATATCACCCATACGCCACACCGCACCGGACTACAACATTTGTTTTACTCACTGAATAAAACCCACCCGTGTTCCTTCAGATGCCATGTTGCAAGGGGCCACGGTATCCCTTTCAGACTTTCCCGTGACCCCGGCAGGCATCGGCCCTAACGGACCCCGTCAGTTCTGCTGACATCTCTTTGCGGCGCGCGTAGAACACAACGCGCCGTCGACCCAGGCCTGGTCCTTATCGGAGGGCGAGGTACCTATTGCTCACCGTCCGCAAGCCCATTCCTACGATGGCCGGGAATCGGCCTGCGATTTCCGACGCCCAGAGCATGTCTTGCGGCGATTAGGGGCGCGAGGGCGCGAAATTTGCGTCTCTCCCACTCGTGCCGCCTCCTCCTTCGCGAGCATTACTGCTTCGCAGAAGGAGGTGACAGCCTCCCATGCCCTCTCGCTCCGTACCATGGCCTGGACCAGGGCCGGACGCGACAGATCACCGCTGCCGATCGCCTTGACGGGGACACGGCGGTGCCCCGCCCAAGCCGGGCAGACATCCACGCAATGGTGAGACCCGGGCTGTTTCCTCCGGCCTTATCCGGAACAGGAACCTCCCAAAACAACGCGGTGAGGACCTGCGTCAGGCGGAAGGTGAGATCACCGTGGTGCCTCTCTTGCCACTCTTCAAAGATGGGGGGGGACTTATCGCCGCAATTGTGGAATGTACAGGAAGCCCAATGATGATATCTATAGATTGAACCGAGATGATTAATTTCTGAAGCGGATGCAGAAAATCGAGTTGTGCCAACGCTGCATTCTATTGCGCGCTCACTACGCACCTACACCTACCTTGGTCTACGTACCTAATGTCATTAATAAAAATATTCCTCCAGCACCCTAATTGTGTAATAAACGATCAATCACAATCTGAATCATTTTGAAAGAGATTGCTAATACATTGCTTCATAAGTTCAGAAAAAAAAAAAATCTGCTCAACAATGTAAATAACGCAATCAATGTTGTTGAACTGTCAAAATGAAAAAAAAATGTCATTTACAAAATATGTTCCGCAATTAGACAGCCAGACCTATCATTGTTTCCGTCTCGGACAAGGCGCAAGCGCAGCAGCGCAATGGTAGGTTCCATTTAGCAATCTTGATGTGACGACCGGAATGCCCAGAGCTTACAAAGTTAAAACCACAATTTTATCAGCATAATCTTGGCCCGTGTTCCATACAACTTGTAAGTACGATGACAAAGTCCTTACAAAACCGAAATAGCACAACATTTTATCATCGTGATATAAATTATACAAGATATAAATACATAGGACAGTTTAAGGTCATAACTTTGTAAGCCTTCACTTATTTATATCTAACTTGAACTTGAATGATCACATATTAAGGATGCATCTTGATTGTCACCACCTCTAGGGAGCGACTACGTACATCATCATATTATGCAGTCCGTGCATCTAATAAGTGCTATGTAATTACTGGCGATTGAATGTCAGATAAAAATCATTATTATTAATAACCCTACATTTAACTCGCAACAATGGCCGTGCAAAGATGCGAGCACATTCAAACTGTTGTTTAAATAAATGGTGGCTTTGTGGAATTAATTAACAGGCGTCATTTCGTCAATGAAAACGAAAACTGTACCTACTAGTGTAAATGGAAATAGAAACTCAGTGGAGAAAAGACACTTTTCTGTTAATTGACAGCATGAATTTTAAGCCCTTTACAATCGTAGAGCTGTAGAAGATGCAAGCTAGCCACAGATGGCTCAAATCATTACTGAAAACGCACACTCATGATTTTCAGTACAGCTTGGCAAAAACCGGCCAAGTGCGTATCGAACTACGAACAATGAAAGATTCCGTGGTTGAGATGAATTTATTTATTCTTAGAACAAACTTAACATTGTAGTTGAAAAACATGTTCTCCCATACATTCCAACTGGACATGTAAGTTTGTACACACAATATTGAGAGATTTATCATGTTATTTTAAGTTCATAGACTTCTTATAGGTTTTCCTATAATCGATGAGCAAAGAGCCATACTATGTATTTTTTTCAAAATTTTAGGTCTAGTAGTTTCGGAGATAAAGGGGAAGAATGGTCAATTTTCATCGAATTTCTTAGATATATTTAAAAGCATCTATTTTAAAACTATATAAAAACATATTCAAGATCCTCGCAACAAGCCCTTTCATTTGATATGTCACACAGTACTGTTAGCATATTTTTTTTAATTTTCTTATTTCCCCCCCAAAAGTGACCCTTATAATCAAAATTCATATATTTATGTTACTCGTTCGTGTTTGGGTCACAGAAATACCAAATTTCAAATTATCGGTCCATTAGATTCGGAGCAAATTGGCTGTGACAGACGGACTCTTCTATGTCGACCTTTAGATGAATAAAAAATAATTGGAATTACCTTCCCGTACTTTTAGCGTACCTATCAGGAAATCAATAACATATCAAATACCGCTCCAAAAATCCGGGACATACCCCCACTTACTGCAGAAATTGACTCAGAGGACTACGTGTGTGTTTTACAAAAATCATGTCAGCGAAAATTTTGGTTTGGTGTTCTAGGTAAGGTAGTCAAAACACGTGGTTTACCCAACCACGTGTTTTGACTACCTTAGCTCACAAGCTGGTAATCTGCTGGAGTCTTTTGATTTAGTACGATAGTTATTATTTATTTGTCTTATAGTCGGACACACATAATCAAAGTGTAGTCTTCAGCTTCGTATTTGGCGTTTGTACAAACCTACCTTACTTGTATGTCCGTTTGCCAGTCAGCAAAGACCTCCTCCACCAAACCAACCAACCAACCAGCATAGGGTCGCAGCATTGAGCGATGGCCGTTTTGCGTGGATGTGGCGCATATTTTCCCCCAACTATTTTTTTTTAAAGTTTTATGTTCTTTCTTTGCGTCATGTTTACCGCAAATAAACGTATTTTCTTTCTTTCCCCCAACGTTCTCAATTCCTGACTCTCTCTGACCAGTGGCCACTCTAGCCCATGCTGTTCCAGCAACCTGTCTGATGCCATCATCCCACCTTTTCTGTGGGTTACCACTGCGTTTTGCTCCATTTACTCCGGAATGCGGTCACAATATTCTGACTGTACAGAAAGTACCTACAGTGAAAACTAAGTGTGATGCACTTACGTAGTTTAATTAATTTTGGAATAAAAATGACCTATATTAAAAATGACAGAAATCCATTCTGAGCAAACTACTTTCATAATGTGCTTTGTAAAGGTAAGAGGGTCAATTTGCATAATGCATAATCAGCCTATAATGTTCCCACTGCTGGGATACAGGCCTCTTCTTCGTGAGAGGGAGTGGGTCGGTACCCACCACGCGAGCCCAGTGCGGGCCCAGTGCGTGTTGGTACATGTCATAATTATGTTTTCGAAGTTTTTGTTCTAGGACATGCCGGTTTCCTCAGAATGTTTTCCTTTACCGTTTTGAGAGCAGTGATGATGAAATAATTTACACAAAGTAAAGAGCCTGTCAGGGTTCCAACCTACGACATGCAACTCGTAAGCTGCGGCCGTTACCACCGTAGAAACGGGTTTTGTAGACGGAAGAATAGACAAAAGGACAGATTGTGATTGTTTATCTGTCTATTCTTCCGTATTTTGTCTATTCTTCCGTCGTCAAAACTCGTTTCTACGGTGATTATGCTACGCGTGCAGGGTAACTTTTGAGGGTTAAATAGCTTAACAATATTGTCCTCAAAGGGGTGGATAGATATGTGCAAGATGATATTCTTAGAAAAGAAGTGAATACCTGGAATGACGTTTGGTTGAAGAAGACGTTTTGCTGCGGCGACCCCCACACAACATCTGACTAAAGGTCGGCCTCAAATAAATTGGGATTCAGGTGACAACAAAGGCACAGCTGCGTAGTCTGGAAGGCGACCCCAACACAAATAGGGATGACAGCAATTTTTTTTTTAATTGAAAACTTCTTTAGGCGCGTTGGGCATTTTTGAGATGGAAAAGAACAATTGAACTTGTGACACTGCTACAAAATTGTTCAAGTTTTCACTTCTGTCGGCACTCCTGGAGTTCCCCTGATTTTTTTGTCCGTCTTGTGGATTATTAAAAAATATAGGACACTTATTTTTTTTCCTTTTTTTACGTTATCAAAAGATTACGGCGATACATTGAGTTAAAATGTGGCATGACGTCACGAGTATGTAGATTTTATACTTGTAAAGTAGCGACCCTAACTTTAATATGCTTTATCTAAGTCATTTTTTATTAATATGATAAAGCAAAAAATACGTGTCTAATATTTTTGTATTATCTGACTGACGGAATAAATAGAATTTCTTTTTTTTTGACCCTGGCATCCCTATTGGGAAAAGGCTGGGCTGATGATGATAATTGCTAACTAAGGCTGTTTTATGTACTTCGAGAAGAATGACCTTTTAACCGCCTCTGTGGTCTGGTGGTTAGACCACCTGTCTCAGACCCAGAGGTCTCCGGTTCGATTCCTAGTGGGAGCAAATTCTCTCCTCGGTTTGGTTGGTGGTAGGGCTCGTTCTAAGTCCGCCTAGCTAGCTACCACCATCTTATCCAAGTCTGTCGCTATAACAATAATGTAAACTAAACGCCATTGTTGTGTTTCGGCAGATATATTGCCAGTTCCTCTGTGGTTGAGGATTCCGGGTAAAGCCCGCTTCCACCTTCGGCCTAATCATCACTTACCATCAGGTTAGATGCAGGCCAAGAGCTTCTACGGAGGATAAAAAAGTGATCTGTGCTGTATCGCTAGCTCGCAACCAGGCGGCTACGAAATAGAAAATATGATAGGTTTAGCTGACAGTATTAATTGTCGCAACACTAGGGAAGTGTCGTTGCTCTGCGTGGTATGCCGTATAATCGACAGCCCGCATCGCCTACGCAATCGTTAGGTACGTCAAATAACTACACCTTTAATAGGAAAACTTAGAATATGTGGACGAGTCATGATGGTTCCCGTCACTCGAGGAGTTAATCCGAAGTTCCATCATTGATTGGAACCTTTGTTTTCTTTAGCAGCTAGAGCCTTCTGATGACGTATTTTCAAAATATAAGTGTTGGGCAAACAGTGATGTAATTTTTGGGCTTTTTGTGTCTCCTAACTAGCTATAAACGAGTTTAGTCAATGCTCTGCTTTCACATGAATAATCCTTGACTTGATAATAACTCAAAAGTGCTTATATTGCCTAACTTAGGTACGTGGGATTCCTTACTACCAAAGACGACACTGAGTCCTCATTAAATCTTACGCAAGGAAAAAAACAGACACAATGACAATAAAAAAATCCCAAGGATATTCATAACAGAACCGCGATTATGACGTCGAGCTGAGCAGAATAAAAATCACCAATAGTTACAACAAAGGGTACGAGACTTGTATCTGACTAGATGAATTATTCAAGCAACCGTTACAAAGGAGCGCAGGACGATAATACTCCCGCATTTTACATTTAATTGTCACCTGTTTATTGCACTTGACGGATTATCAAAAGGAAACGGAGCGATAATAGGTACTGGTTCGTTAACAATTAGTACCTAATACGAAGGTATATAATGACAACGGTGCCCTGCAAGTGATAGTGCGCAGTCGACTACAGTATAGGTGCAACAGTTAACCGTACAGTTAATCAACCGATAATGGACTATAAAGTTGGTAAGGATCATTAATTAGCACAGTTTTTATAGTTTTGTTTATGGTACACCCTGTTTTTACTTTTACACTTTGCATAGGTATAATCTTTATTTAATTATCTAATTAATTTACGAAAGAGATTTCTGCAAATTATTCGAATTTACCTTTATGTATCTATTTCCACAATTTTATATTTAAATGCAGTATTTTGTGCATGTATTTAATTTATTAAAACAATCTTATGCACTGGATTTTCATAGGAATTTATTAAGTAGGTATAGTATACTTATTATTACCGAGTTAGTAAGCGATTTTTCCATGCTGCTGTTGTAACTTTAATAGTTCGCTGAAAAATTCGCGTTTCCTGTTATTATTTTTTACTACTTTTTTTTTAAACTAGCATGCATTAGGTAAATTAAAAACGGGTCACCTTTAAAAATCGGTGTTTTCATCGTTTCAAGCGATTCTAAAAAATATGTCCAAAATGTAAAATTTTCATCCGCAGTATTTGTCGTCGCTTTGATGATGACGTCAACGATGTGCATACCGCGGGCCCCGTCGTGTCCCTGCCCAAAAATATACATGCCCGTGTGTGCCATGGTTTCCAACCAAAAGGAAACCTACAATAGCATGTGTGAATATAAATGCCAGCACGACTTTGTCTTGCACAATGGAGGAACCATGGAGTTATTATTTACTGGATCACGGTGCCATTAGGCTGATCGAAAACCTATTTAGATTACCTCTTTTTAATATATTTTTTTACTGACAACACGTGTTTTTTTTTAAATATTCCAATAATGTTGCCAGCTATATTTTTATGTACAAATAAGTCACTGATCAATATGGTAGCTTTAGCTAAATACGAAAATATGATCCAGCAGTCAATTAAATTACCTACCTATTAGTTGAGACATGGCCGTTTCTAAGAGGAAAATCTTTAATAATTGGATTTAATAAGCCTTTCATCTATATACACTGTAAATAAAAATGTAATGGTGCTGTTCATTGGTAAGCGCATCACTTGACAACCTAACGGCTGGACCTATTTGGCAATTTTTTGTTTTAAAATGTTATCCGAATTAGGTATTTGGGATTGTTTTTTAAGTTTCCCGATGATTTTTAAATTCGTTCGTTAGTTCTTCTACGGGATTTTTGAATGACCTTTTGGACAGGACAACGTTTGTCAGGCCAGCTACTAACTATACAGGGTGGCAGGGACATCGACGCGAAAACTCTAATCATGGATTCTGTACATGATTCTGAACCGACGAAAAATTACAACGCAGTGGGGTTCAGAATCATGTACTGCATCCATGGTTTCAGTTTTTGCGTCGATGTCCCTGCCACCCTGTATAATAAATTAAAGTATAGTTGTCGTCACGTAAAAAGAACGCTGGGTGACAGTGCAGGGGATGTGTCTGCGCACGGGTACAGTCGCACCCTAAAGTACTAGGCTATTTTTAAGGTTCCGTACCTCAAAAGGAAAAAACGGACCCCTTATGGCTTATAGGATCACTCGTGTGTCTGTTTGTCTGTCCGTCTGTCATAGCCATTTAGCTGAAATCTAATGAACCGATTAAGTTGAAATTTGGTACACATATGTATTTATGTGACACAAAAACGGACGTGTAACGTAAATAAATGAATTTTTAATATGGAGGTCACATTTAGGGCGCAAATAAGAAAATAAAAATAAAAAGTTTTTCATCCTGTATCGTGTGACATATCAAATGAAAGGACTTGTTACGAGGATATCAAATATATTTTTGTATAATTTTAAAATAAATACATTTAAAGATATTTAAGAAAATTTATGAAAATTGACCATTCCCCGTATCTCCAAAACTACTGAGCCTAAAATTTTGAAAAAAATACAGAGATTGGTTCTTCACTCATATATTACAGGAAAACCTATAAGAAGTCTATAGTCTTAAAATAACATGGTAAATCTATCAATATTGTGCGTACAAACTTATATTTGCAGTTGGAATGTATGGGAGAACATGTATTTCAACTACAATGTTAAGTTTGTATTTGGGATAAATTCATCCCAACTACGGAACCCTTCATTGTGCGTAGTCCGGCACGCACTTGGCCGGTTTTTTTTTAAATAATATGAATGCAATCTTTTTATTGTAGAATCATAATAGGTACTTTAATAGCTACTTACCTAGTATTTTGGAATAGACTGGAATCGATAAATCGCTCAGTGCGCAGGTAAACGGCCAGCGTTCTTTTTACGTGACAGGGCTTATACCTGTATTATTTTTGTATACCTACGTACCTATTATTTAAAAAATGCACAGCTGTTGCCAACATGTTTTTCTCCAAAGCACTGAAAACACCGGCACAAATCACGTAAGTTTAAGATTTTCAATCACTTGGTTTAAATGAATTACACTAATTTGGAAACACTATGTAGGTATCAGACCAGCATTTTACCTGGTAAACTGGTAACCAGTAGCTGATCCAGGATTGTCGTTATCAAGGGGCTTGACCCCGTTGAGGGCTCTACTAGTTTGCTTCAACAAGCCTCCTCGGATTACTTTTCGCAAATTCCTTACCTCAATTTACGGTGGGCTGCATCAATTAGGTACCCCAGTTGTATTAACATTTTAATAAAACTGGGGTAGGTACCCAATTGATTCAGCCCACTAGATAAATAGATAGTGTAATGCTTGCTAAAAGTTTTATTATAATAATATCAAGTTCACTTTAAGATTTGTCACTGAAGAACTCAGATGTATTGGGGGAGGCTAAGCCCCTCCGGCTTAGCCTCCCCTGGATCCGCCACTACTAGTAACTAATTACTAATGTTCCATAACTATACCAACAAAGTATAATTGAATAACTCATTGTAGGTGCTCATGTTTTAGAAAATTGAGATGTGGGACTGGATTTTGAACGCAGTGCTGCCGCACCGTGAGTTGAAAATCCAAATGTTTTATTCGACGCGCTGGGATGCGCTCTGTTGGATTCTCAATGCTCGGTTCAACACCGAAAGTTGAAATCAAGGGCGCGATATTTTAATTCGTCCGTGCGAACGAAGTTTTCAGTTACTTCAATTACACCTTGTTTGTAACACTTTGTAGGGATCGAATAACTACCCACACATGAGCACCAAAAATGATTTTCATTTTTCTATTTGGATTTAAATTTATTTCTCACATTATTGTTTCAGTATTCATTTTTGTTCTGCTATCAGCTTTTCTGGCCACATTAGTAAAGGCTAAATGGATAAGAGGTTACTGGCCCGAAATGGATTGTAATTGCACTTCCCAGTATAACCCGGTTTGTGGAACGGACATGAGAAAATACATGAATTATTGCTTTTACGATTGTAGGAGACTTTATTTGAAAAAAAACAACCGGACCATGGTACACAAAATGTCGTGCCAAGTACTAGGATAGTCGCGTATCGAGATTTATTAGCAAATCCTGGCACATGTAGGTAATAAAATGGAATAAAATATGACACCAGATTTTTTTTTTCTCAAGTCATTGCATCATCAACCTATCACAAACTTTTACCTTTATGGCGGTTTAAATAATTATCTGCCTCGCCTTTTCCGATTTCTTGTAAATGTATTTAACCTATATTTAAAAAAATGCACAGCTGTTGCAAGCATGTTTTTCTGCAAAGCACTGAAAGCACTGGCACAAAGCACGTAAGTATAAAGTTCAATCTAAGTTTTAGATTTTAATTCTCAGGTTTACACGAATTTAGAAACACTCAGTAGATATAGGATAAGTTAGACCAGCATTTTCCCTGGTAAATAGGTGTGGTAAATACAAATATCACATAATACAGGTACCAACAAGGTTTAAAAGTGTTAGAAATAAAGAAAACCTCTTATGGGGTTCCCAAAACAGAAATCGAGAAAAAAAACTAATGTTCTCTACATTTTGTCTCGTTATGCGAACAGCAGTAATTTCTTTTTTCGCGATTTTAGTTTTCGTCCTACAGTTGGTCATAAAGATGACTACAACTGACCCCTTGAAAGATTTGCTTTTTTAGAGATAGAAAGCTGGAATATTTACACTACACATTGAGCACCGAACAAAGTTTTTCTTGATGAATGGATGTGAGTATTTTCCACAGGTCTAATCGATTTGAAATTTGGTATTCTGTTACTTCAATTATATTAAAAGAACATAGTAACCTGGAACTGATACTGCAGCATCACCTGGAATTTACAGGATAGGTACCCAACTCCCTTACCAACTTACAGCACAGGTATATCGTGTTTGGGCTCATTAGAATGGTCTCAATGAATAGGTTATAGATAGATGGTGAACAGGGTGTGGTGATGGAGTAGGAAAGAGAAATGGGGAAATGTTTGTGTCGGGTTTTTTTTAAATTTTAACTGTTAAATTGTACTTGTTCTATTTGGATTTAAATTTATTTCTTACATTATTGTTTCAGTATTCATTTTTATTTTGCTATCAGCTGTTATGGCCCCACTGGTAAAGGCTAAGTGGCCGTACTGGACCGAAATGGACTGTAATTGCACTACGCAGTATAACCCGATCTGTGGGACAGACATGAGAAGATACACTAATTATTGCTATTACAATTGTAGGAGACTATACTTAAAGGAAAAAAACCGCACCATGATAGACAAAATATCGTGTCTAATATTAGGACCACCATAAATAACCATGGCACATGTAATAATAAATGAAATTAAAAATATATCATAAAAGGTTTTTTTTATTTTCGTGCGCAGTTGGAGCTGGTTGCTAGTAACTTTCTAAAGTACGGTCATACTATGGTACCAATCTATCATGGTATTAGGTATATGTCCTTCCAATCCCAGCTACTTAATTAATAATTGTCTGCGCCTGAAGAATATATTTAGCAAAACACGTGCGTGCAACTGATTCGTTTTCATATTTCATTGGCCCTGTTTTAGCCGACGTTCGCACGGACGTAATAAAATCGCGGCGGGACATTATCGCGCACTCGATTTTGAACTCTCGGTGTTAAGCCGAGCGTTGAGAATTCAACAGAGTGCATCTCAGCGCGTCAAAAAAACACACTGTTCTCTCGGTGCTAAGCAGAGCGTTAAAAATCTAATGTACAAAAAAATCCCGCCCCGATTTTATTACGTCCGTGCGAACGTCTGCTTAGTCCTAATACCCCATCTAAGATACGGTTTTATTTTCTAGAAACTCAAGTTGTCTTATTAATAGTCGCAAGTAGAGTTGCCATCCGTCCGGTTAAAGCCGGACAGTGTTAGGCTTTTTGACCTCTTGTCCAGGCCAATTTGACTGCGTCCAGCCCGTCCGGCTTTTTGTTCTCTTTAATAGGCCAGCAATTGACGAAACAAAGAAACAGGTTAGAATCGGAAACTATTTCAAAAATGTTGATTGTGGAACTTAATTTAAAACATTTAACTTGCGCAACAATGTTTTATGATAAAATTATTAAGGAGGTTGAACTTTTAAAGCACATTTCTACCAAAGAAAAACATGAAAATATAAAAAATATGTTTTTTGAACTTTTAGTCCAAAATCCTTTTTTTTTGCGTTCGTCCGGCCGTGGGACCCAAAAGTCCGACTTTTTTAGCGGGTAAGTCCGGTTTTCTGATTTTTAGAGATGGCAACGCTAGTCGCAAGGGTGACTTGAGAATGGGATCCTACGTCTGCCTGCTACTTCCCTTTTAGCATGGTATGGTAACAGTCTAGCCAGGGAAGCGAAAGAGGGGAACTAGGTACTAATGCCTCTGCCACAGATAATATAATAATAGTCCTCTGCTCTGTCCACTTTCGTGGGACAGAGACGAAATATTATGTTATGATGAGCAAACTTTCACCACATTAGTAGTCGGCCGGTAACCGACTCGACATTTTAGGTTTTAATACTTAATTAAGGACCTACATTCTCAATAATGCGCTACTTCTTTCCTTGACTCGCTGGCAAACCTTGAGTTTGGATTTCCTGACAGAAAACACCTAATGAAGGCTAAAGCAGATTGGGGCGGGCCGCACCGCAACGCATTGCATAAATCCAGTTTTGCGTACATTTTCCGTAAACTAACGCACATCAATTTTTGTATGAAAATGCGTTGCGCTGCGGCTCGTTGAGGCTCTATTGTTTACTTGGATAAACATCGCTTGTGTCTACCCTGGGTATAAAAATCTTTGACCTGATCGCAGCTACCCATAGATACAAGAAAGATGCAGCTACTGCACCTTTGACAGCATGATCGCAGCTACCGAACTTGCGACCACTAGACTAGACCAACTCAGTGCCGGTTTTAGAACTATCCGTGGAGAGGGCCTAACGCCAATACTGACAAAACTGGATTATATTTTTATTACCTGTAAACCAAGGATTTAACACTGTACATCAGCACCTTCATTAATTTCTGAAAAATTATCTGCCTACCGTTCATGAATTGTAAATCAATATTTTCTAATAAGTCCGAAAAACACCCAAAAACAAAATCGACATGGTTGTTTTAAACGGTAAATTTTCCGAGTCCCAGGTAAATATACCTCCGGGGTTGCGGTTATTGTCCGAAAGGGTTACCATGGGCCCTGGCAATATAGGCAAATGAAGGAACACGGGTGGGTTTTAGTCAGTAAGAGTCTGACACACCCTTCCACTCCACCCAGAGCGGGGAAAGTTATTTGATAATATCCCATCAAAAAAAAAAGACAGTGGCACTCTGGGAGTGCCCACGAATTAAAAACTTGAAACAAAATCGGCACCGCGGCAATCAACGCGTTGATGTCTTTTTAATGGTCAAGAGGTGGTGTCATCACGGTGTCGCGAAATCAATGGTTTAGTCCCATCTCAAAAATGCCCAACGCCTAGAGAAGTTTTCACTTTACAAAAAAAACTGGCCAAGTGCGAGTCGGACTCGCACACCGAGGGTTCCGTACAAACCTGTAGGTATATAAGTATAAGTTCACCCATCACGACAATCGAGTCATAGTTATGGTATTTTCAAACATTTTTTTTCCTTTATATGTGCTATAAAACATTGCTTCATGCCAAATTTCAAGATTGTAGGTCGACTGGAAGTACCCGTTATTTAGGTTTTGATTCCCTTGAGAGTAGTTGCGAGTTTGAAAATATGCGGCTTAAATGATTTTATTTTTGATTTTGTTACAGCTTAAAGGTATTATAGACCTGAGTATTTGATATGAATTTCGATACCTCTACGCGTTCATGAGGAAAGGATATTTTTAATAATGTTAAACTTACTACCCGTAAGTTTAAAATTATTAAAAATATTTTAATTATATCGCTCATCCAATGGAACACTGAAGTAATTACATTTTAGCTATTTTTCAGGAGAACGTTTTAAAAGTTTGATATTGAAAATATGATATATTTCCAATGATTATGATAAAATCTTTTAATATTTATGTACGTTATTTTATTATCAAAAATAATTTGTAATAACTTCATGAGAAAACTCAAGAAAACTGTTAAAAAAAATCAAATAAAACAAACCTGACGTAGGTACACTTATGCCATTTTATAAGTTAAATATAACAATTATGACATAAACTAGGTGTTGAAATGGGAATAAATCATGAATTTAAACAACAAATGATTAAATTTAGTTTTATTTTTATAAATCTGCTTACATTTTTATACGTAGGTATATTAAGAAGTACAAATATTTTTTTTGAAAATGAGTTACAAAAATGTAGTTTTTATGTTAAAACAAAGATACCTAGATAATGTAAGATACCAACATGATTATAAAAAAAAACTAAAAAAACTTGTGTTTATTTTACGAAATACGAGATCGGGATACATAGTAGGATTAAAGGCGCAAGTGCCTATCTAAAAGTAGCATAATCTTTGGAAAGCATAAAAACTGGTAGGAATTTATAGAGTTGGTAGACTAATCAATCATTGTGATATTATTTTATCACAATGATTGCCTAATCTACCAAATCTGGTACATAAAAATGTGTCAATCATTCGCCACTCTATAATATAGTAATTATAATAGTGTGACTTATGGATTGCTTACAAAAAAATAATGTAATTTAAAAAATTGGACTTTTTAATGTAAATTAAACTCATCACAAAATAGAGTTATAAAAAGCCTCATAGTATTTTGGTATGATATTAGTATTTATTAAATGCGACAAATCAGCTTTTTTACGATCTGAAATACAAAGTTTAGCACTATAGGCGTTTTTCAGGCAAATTTCGGCAGGCGGATTTCGTCTAAGACGTCTTCTAAGTCCCATATACATACCTACCACATTGAATCCATTCTGCTGTATCGTCGTATGATACTTTCTATGAATAAACATCAGACCCCTTAATAAATTTAATTAATCTAATGTCCGATAACCTGAAAATATCTCCCTTGAGGTTTTTGTTGAAATTAACAGATAATTGTACAGCTAAATCTTTCCAATAAAAAAAATCTGTAAAATTCAGTTCATGGACGACGTAAGGCTTGCCCTTTTTCTTAGAATTCCTTATTAATTGAGCATATTGATCAGAAGCGTATATGGGGCCTGATTTTTTTGCATTTTTAATGGTCTTTTCAATAATGGAGTGTATGTTATCCCCTTCGTTTTGGGTGTGGCCTCTAGCTAAAAACTTATGGGTAATTGAATTAATTGCCAATGTTCTTACTACATATGCATACATCATGCTTAATAAGTATCTGAAAAAATAAACATTCAAATATAGATTAATAACAGTATTGACTAATGTTGTAATCAAAATTAATTAGGTGCACTAAAAACTTATCTATTCTTTTGCTGACCACAACAATTATCTGAGTAGAATATAATATTTATGTTGACTGTTGAGAGCAATCTTTTCTAAAAACTTGAAAACACAAGAGCTATTTCTATTGCACCACGATTGCCCAGTTCCTCGTGCCAAAAATAGCAATCTGTTGTTTTATTTTTTAAATCAGATATCTGAAATATAAAACAGTACTTAAACACAACAAACGTGCGTAAACATTAAATATCAATAAAATTGAAATAATTTGTCATAGCTATATTTACGTCGCTATGAGTCCTAACACGTTCTTACTTCACGGGCCCCGCACTACTGTCAAATAATTCGATGTTTCCGGGTGATCTTTTGAACAATACGCCAATTCCCTAACGATAGTCACTCACTCTACCGAAAACCACCGTAACTACCTATAATTCTGTCTTTTTTTGTCATAGATAGAACTTTCGAAACGTGAACTTATGACATTCAAAACTCATTTTCGACATTTTCGTAATTACGTCGTTGTTCTATTGGATGAGCGATATGATGTAACTAAAAATTTACGGTTTTCGCAATTTTTCCTTTATCTGTTCTATATGACGTTGCTTCGTACCAAATTTCAAGATTCTGAGTTCACGGGAAGTGCCCTGTAGGTTTTGATTCCCCTGCGAGTGTCGAAAATTTGCGGCATAAACGGCTGTATCTTTTGATTGCGTTGGCTTAGAAGTTTGATTTTTCACAGCTCCAAGGGACAGTAGACCTGAGTATTTGATATAAATTTCAGCTTGATACCTCTACGCGTTCCTGAGAAAAAAGGTCTTGACAGACAGACAGACGGACGGACAACAAAGTGATCCTATAAGTGTTCCGTACCTCGAAAAGAAAAAACGGAACCCTTATAGGATCACTTTGTTGTCCGTCCGTCCGTATTGTACCTTTTTAGGGTTCCGTACCTCGAAAAAAAAAAACGGAACCCTAAAAAGGTACAATAACTACACAGCGTTATAATGTAGAAGTCATTATGAATAAAACTACGAAATGTTATGCTCATATTTGAGTTAGTTTACTATGAATATGTCTGACATATATTTATGTAATACACTTTGTGTAGGTACCTACTTATTACTAGAAGATAACTACGTTTAAATTATCATATCACCACAGAGATAGGTACCTTATTTTACTTTTACAACAGAATGTTATCACTTGATATTATCTATAGGTGGATATTTTTATTGTTATAGGTACTTGTTTTTAATCGACAGGCCTAGCCCACACTGCGATTAAAAATCGACCGAAATTTTTACAGCAATTTTTATAAATTTAAACTTCTCTCACACACACAAAGGCGAACTTCATGCCTCAGGCATTCTGTAACATAATTATGGTATCCCATGTATCTACAATTTTACATGCACTGGCGATTTAAAATTCGCGCTGAAACGTACTCTGAATATAAACCGCGTGAATAAAAATCGCGCGGTGAGATTTCGCAGTTTGGGCTAGGCTTCGGTGGATAAATCCTCGTATGTAGGTACAGATCATTCTTCATTGCGTTGGAGGACTAGCCCAGTACATTTGTCTATGACATGTAATAAACCCAAATATAATTAATTCCCAAATCCCAAATATAATTAATTTCCAAATCCCAAATATAATTAATTCCCAAATTAAATATAATTTCCCAATTTCATATTACTTTTGAACATAATATCGACAGTGGAAAGGTAAAATGGCTAAAGCGCTATTTTGGTCGATATCATTGAATTGAATTTTTTTTCTGCGTCGATTGGTCTACCTTTCGCGTCGATTTGAGGACTTTTAAAAGGACTATCTAGAGCTGCGGAGCGCTCAAGATGTGTTGGCAATGTGTTGTTGCCAACTTAGTTGATTCCAAGTTGGCTAATAAAAACTGATTTCCTTTATTTTTTGCTTTATTATTAATAAGTTAGTCTTCCCTATAATATTCAGTACTTAATAGTACAGATTGAGGTTACAGATTGATGCTACTGCCACATAATCTAAATAATTTATTGACAAAAACTGTATGTTAGCCATAATATTTTTTTAAATGTACAACTTTTAGAGGTTATGCCTCATTCCCATGATACATCAATCTATTCGCTCTTCAGCAAGTTTTAGTTCGCTTTATTTCAAATGAACAGCTTGTTAGAACTTTTTTCATTCTACTATGATATTATAAGTACATTTGCAAATCGGATAGTTAAAAAAAAAAAAAACCTACGGTAAGCGTGTATTAAATTTTATGTAATACGAGAGTTTTCTGGATATTAGCAATTTTTGCTTACTGTAACTTTTTTTTTTTTTGCTAAAGCGACCATTATCTCCTAAACTAAAGGATTTAAAGACACCATTTATAATTCAAATTATAGGAAAAAAAATTTGATTCATGAGAATATAAGATACACAGAAAAAAAATCCACTAGATATTTTTTTATGATATGAAAAAACTTTAAAATACATTCCTGAGATTTTACATTTTAGCGCTTTAGCAATTTTACCTTTCCACTGTCGATATGGTGATGGGATTGCAAATGATCATAGGACAGTGAAAGTGCTTATACTGCAAGAGATACTTGTCTTGCAGATTTAACTTTGCACAGAGTTTCTGCACTGTGCCATGTTCACATTCAGGACACAAGAGTGACCAGTTATGGTTTTTTTTCAGTAGCTCTGCTTCAATTTCAGTTCAGAATTATTGCACAAAACCCACTCAGCATTGACAGTGTTAGTTCTGAGCTAATTTTGCCAGTCATTTAAATGAATTTTAAAAATATAATACAAGCATAATAAATTATTAAGCGCAATAAAATTAAGTAATTCAAAATTTAAAAAAAGCAAACAATTATACCTATGTCAACATAAAAATAATGAAACACAATAATTATTAATACTTTTTAAAATAACAAGTCAATAACTGTTTTCTAGTTCATTTTGGCATGATAATATACCTACATTTTATACAAGCTTAAGTTATTTTATTTACATTGTTGTGTATTTGTATTGTACTTGATTCATAATTTATATTACCTATCCATTTCTTGTACTTTGCACTCATAAGATGTACAGTGAACAATGTGTCCGTAGTAAAACTTGAACTAGGCAAACAGCCCGCACTGCTATGAGTTACCATGGTTGGCTGTAACTAATGTGTGATAGTGACAACTTTTAGTAACCTACTTGCATATTCCTGTTGCAAACACCCTATGAAAATCCCTATTAAACAATTCCTGTATATTCTATTTGATTGTCTACAGCTTGGCAGGCATCAGGTCATTTAATTTAAATTCTTTTCTTAAAAAGTCTGGAAAATAAATATAACTAGGTAAAAAGGATTGTAAGAAAAGATGTGTTATTATTCCTGTGATACCCCACACTCTGTGCTTGCCACCATTGAACACAGGTATGCATAAATTGTTGTACTTATAACACCCATGATTTTCTGGATCACAGAACACTTTCATAGGAATAGTGAATATGTCAGCTACTTCATCTTCATTCGGTTTCAACTTTCCAATGTGAAAGTCCTTTATCTCGCCGACAACGGGTGTGATCAACATATTTGCATCTCGACCTTGGACTTCACTCATTTTGGCCCAAATTTCGATATCTTTGGCCGGAACACCTATCTCTTCATCGGTTTCGCGAAGGGCTGCATCATACACGCTTTCATTCTCATTCATTATACCGCCAGGAAATGCCACCTGACCACCGTGAGAGCTCAAATTGGTGGACCTCAAGGTATATAAAATACAAACTTCTCCTTTATCTACACAAATAGGTACTAAAACAGAAGCTCTGCGTTTCGTTATTCCACCTCTTACGTTAATTGATGGCAGTTCACTTAAGTTAGATATACACTTTTCTTTAGCGGCACTGGACAGAAGAGCTCCCGGATTGAGACACATGATTGCTTTGTAAAGTTTATGAACGGGCTTCATTCACAAATTTTACTATTTCCACTAAGTCTAAAGTCCAATAAACGATGAAACCTTGAACTCTTCTTGTTTTCGTACGATTTGTAGTACCCGGTACCCGATTTTTACTAAAATTATGGAAAGAACTTACTGTCAATTTGACATTTATCAGCTGCACCACGCTGCACGGACTACTTACATAGACCGTACTACTTACTATCAGTGTATTATCTATGCTACTATCAGCTGTGCGGAATATTCACTGACAATCATAACGTTCAGGAATGGGAACAAAGTTCATCACCAGTTTTTTAAATCACTTTACGTAAAATTTTACTCTTAAGGTTCATATTACCCTGTTAAGAGGGTTGTTTTGATAATTCTAATAATTATAAGCTCACGTTCGCACGGACGTAAAATCATCACGAATATATTGCGGATATAGTACTTTTGAAAGTCTTTTGCACACGTAGAATTTGCAGTTTTCAATAGTTTTCTTTGCCACAATTTCTTGTTATGATAAGTAGCGACACACTTGGTAAGAAATAGAACTAAATTCTTCAATTTGCCGCGGTATTTTGTAAACGGCATTTGAATTGTCCTTCAAATGTTGCGGCATATTAGGTCTTTACATATGAAATTGCCGTTTTTCATGAAATAAGTTAACGCCCTTGTTTCTCTATATTTTTTTATTTTTATTAATCAAAGTAATTACCCATGCAATCAATGCATTTTCGCCAACGTAGTGGTAGCGTACTGATGCCCTTTTTGGAAAAGTTTGCTGGAGTACAAAATACCTTTGAAGAATTTGTTGCCTCCCGGGCATCAAATTCTTCAAAGGTATTTTGTACTGCCTCTTAGTTATTGAATTTTTTCCCCGCCAAGAAGTTATCCAAATTCTGGAAAAAAATGAAGTCTGGGGCAAGGTCTGGTGAGTACGGTGGATGACGGAGAACTTCCAACCCCAGCTCTTGTAACTTATAGACCGTCTGCTGTGCAGTATGAGGTCGCGCGTTGTCGTGCAAGAGCAGTGGAACCGAACGATTGACCAAAGCTGGTTGGAGATGTGCGAGCTTCTCCATCATTATGTACAATTCTTGACAGTACACATCTGCAGTAATGCTCATTCCGTTTGGTAAGAAGCTGTGACGAATGACACCGGCGCTAGATCACCAAACAGTGACCATCCTTTTTTTAGGGGTCAGTTTTCGTTTGGGGCATTGTTTAGGTGCTGATCCAGGATCTAACCAACTTGCTGAGCGCTTGCAATTGTCGAACAGAATCCATTTTTCGTCGCAAGTAACAATGCGATTCAATATGCCTTCGTTTGTGTGCCTGTTGAGCAGTGCAAGGCTTAACTCGACGCGTGCTTTGCGCTTGCGATCATTCAATTCGTGGGGCACCCATTTGTCAAGCTTTTTTACCTTGCCAATTCGAAGCAAATGGACAGATATTGTTTTGATGCTAACATCGAAAGCTGCTGCTAATTCAGCTGTAGATTGAGAATCATCAGCTTCCACAATCGCCTTTAATTCGTAATTGTCGACTAAAATTTTCGGTCGACCACGGGGTTCATTTTATAGGTCGAAATTTCCAGAACGGAAGCGGGCAAACCAAAAACGGGTGGTGCTATCGTTAGTAGTGTTCGCTCCGTATACGTCGTTGATGTTGCGTGCCGCTTCTGCCGCTTTGCTGCCACAACGGTACTCATACTCCATAATCACTCGAATTTTTAACCTATCCATGATGACGAAAAACGTACAAATGCGATGAGGACAGAACGCTAACCATTAAACATTTTTTACTAAACTGACTAATAAAAAAAAGAATTCCATATTTTAAAAGAAAAATAATTTGAACTTAGAATTCTTAGCGAAAAAAGAAAAAATTGAACTTGAAATAGCCAGTACAGCAGAACGGCAATTTCATAGGTAGTAGATCTATTATTATGTAGTGACTAGGCAATTTACATTTTGCCTTAAGCATTTTGCATGACCACGAGCGTTTGTAAACGGACGGCGCCGTTTGTAAAATGACAAACAATAATTGTAACGGTCGCGAATCTTATTTAGATCAGCATACAATCTGACACTGACCTGCAAATAAAAAAAAACGTAAGAAAAATTGAATATCGCGGGCTACCCTGGCGGATTTGCAGTGGTAGCCCGCGAAATTCAAACTTTATTTAATTTTTATTATTTGTTGCCATAACGGCAATAGAAATAGACTATATAGACAGACAGGCGGACGGACGGACAGTGGAGGCTTAGTAATAGGGTTCCGTTTGGCACCCTTCTGGTACGGAACTATCAATGGCCTTTCTACATTTCATGTTTTTATTATTGTTACTGCCTGCAAACTGTCATCTCATTGTCAAACGGAGTTTTGAACTTTTGAGACAAGTGACAAAACAAAAAAAACACTGACATGATTGTGGTGGTATAACAAAAATTATAAAAAACACATTAAAATAATCATGAAAAATTAAAATTTTAGTTCTTTCAAACACAGACATATGTAATCTATAAACATGAGTTCCAGAGTATCATTTGGAATACATAACATATTTTCTGTAGCTTCCCGTGAGCGATGCATGACTAACTTCAACAGATTAACCACACCAAGGTACGGCAAGATGCCAACGGACAAAGTAGCAGTGCTGTTGCCAGTTTGCAAAGTTTTGGATAAGCCCTCGCTGTTGTACACAATTCGCTGTACAAAGGTAAGAAATAATAGTGGTGAAGTATCCTTTCCGGGTGGGCCGATAGTCAAGAATGAGACTCCTACGCAGACTGCCTTGAGGGAGACATATCAAGAAATAGGATTGCGGCCCGAAAGAATTGACCTCTGGGGTGTCGGGCCATCGCTTCCAGGACGCAATAACAACTTAGTGGTCACTACCGTAGTTGGCGCAATACCAGATTTATTGCCAGAAGACTTAAGCATTAATATGTCTACAATTTCCGAGGTATTTTCTGTACCTATTGAGATGTTATGTGAACCCAAGAATCAGTATTATACCCAATTCAGTAATGGCTTTATACTACCCGTCTTTGTAATTGAAGATTATAAGATTTGGGGAATAACTGCCTTTATTACTCACTCATTTTTAAGCTCCGCGTTGTCCAAGGATGTTTATAAAAATAACTGGATAAAGAAGAAAATATTCATCGATAAATAAGAAAACGTATGTTTTGATAAAATTTTAGTTCCTGTTGTTAGTATTTATTGCAGTTGTTAACGAAACGAATAAGCTATTTTTTTATTATTTACCTGAATAAATAAAGTTTTTTATTCCAAATGTTTATTGTATAAAAGTTACTATTATCACATTAATACACAATAAATATGGTACACAATATAGCCAGTTGCCACCAACACTACTCTAAAAGCAAGGCACAGAAGCATGGTTATTTGGATTTTGGCCATATTTGAGGATAAGTTTCATGGTCATCAAGGAGATAAACAGAAATCAACAAAAAGAAGAAAATAAAGGGAACTCAGATGGAAACAAAAATAAAACAAAACAAAAAAATATTATTATCCAGGTTTATTCCTTAACATTTACATTATAATCTAGTAATTATTATTTTATACATTGTCCAATCGACATGCTGGTCGTCTCTCGCCCGAGTGTGTGTACTATGTTCATATTTGAATTCAGAATCTTAGATCATTATCAAGTGTTGAAACCACAAACTCGATGCCATAGACATTGTTCAAATTCCATCGCACCCATAATTTAATTAAGACCTTTTTATTACAAATGGTCACTCAAAAATCAACATAGACTACATAATGTTAAAGTAGATAGTTGAGTAAGTGGCAATGGAATGTAAATGATCTAAGATTGTATTGATTGATTGAATTTGAGGTGTAATTTATGTACTGAATTCGCCAAATTTCTATAAAATCTTTTAGGTTGCCTATTGTGGGTTTCAAACTTAAAGTAACAATTATCCCTCAAAACTGAGAAGCCAAATGTCTATTAATTAAATAGGTGGTCCAACTTAAAGCCTCACTTCTAACATTCTATTGAAGGATCGTAAAAAATAATTAAAACATAAATATGAAACACAAAGGAACTGAAAATGTAAATAAGTACATTCTTATGAAAAAAAAAAAACCTTTTCCACAAGGTTAAATAAGGCAGGCAAGAGCGCTCACAAGGTCATTGGTTGTAATCATCAGTTGAAAAAGATGTTCAAAGTGACGGTAACAAAAAGGCAGAGGCATTAAAATCAAAATGGCTGTGAAATTGATAATCTTTAAATCTAAAAATTAATCTATAAGGGTCCAAAATTTACAACAAAAAAAAAAATGAATACTGTGAAGCAACCTTACAACTATCGTGAATATAATACAACACATCCTGGGCATTTATTCGTTGTGTTTGAACACTGAAACTATACTTAAACTATTTAAAAAAAAACTTGTAAAATTATTATTTTCCATAAACAGATAAAGGTACACTGCAATTTGTAAAGATAGATGAAACATGGTTTAAAACTCCACATTTTAATTTGTTCATCTCCTCTGCCTAAACGCTAACATCAATAAAATAAAATGCACATTTAATATGTTTTTAAGACCACTCCAAGTAATTTTATTCAAAATACTAAGGCCACAATAACGTCTAAGAATTTGTAAACAATAAAAATAAAATACACTGATCTGCCGAAGATGTCACAAACCAACATGTATCGCAAAATCATGTCCAAATAATCTATATAATAATAAAAATGAAATGATGTTCGTCGGTAAGCGCATAACTTCAAAACGGCTGAACCGATTTGGATAGAGAAAACTTTTCCGGAAAATCTTAGTCCTTTTTTGTATAAATTATTGATATTTGGACAGGACGTCTGTCGAGTCAGCTAGTATAGAATAAATAATCCACAATTTCTTAAGATTTTCTGAACATTATTCATAAAACTTAATTTCGATTGCACCAAACCAAACATACAATCTCATAGATTTTAAATCTACTGATAGAGCAACAAAAATGAATTAAATACAAAAATATAATTTCTTCCTGTAATTTGTTTTTCAGCACCTTTTATGGCATTAATCTCTTTCTGTCCTAAGGAGTCAAAAAAAAATGTAAAGATGACTAATGTCACGAAGCGCTTTGTCGCTGTAATGTAATAGCGTGGTTTAGGCGAGTCGGGGTCTGCTAGAAAGAATCAGCATCATACTGAACAATAAAATCTCGGCACTCATTATCATCGCTTACTCACGAATAGCTGTCCACACAAGCAGATAACTAAATCTTAAAGTAGCATTTGTCCACACCATCACAATAATATGTTAGAATCGAAACAAAATTTAAAATTTTATAATAAAACAATTTTGGTTTTGGACAGTTTTTACTGTGTGGTCACCTAATCGCGCGGTGTTGAATTTTGGCGACATTCTTTGAATCCAATGATATAAATCTTGCGGTCGGGCGATGGTGGTATAATTTAGAAAAGGTTTACCGCCTACTTATTGTACCAAGGCATGTGCGCGGCCGGAGCGAGCTTACTCGGCAATACTGTTCTCGCTCACGTCGATCGGAATTGACGTCGTGAACGTCGGCGTCTCGAGTTCTTCGTGTTTCTTCATTTTCAGCGCCTGTAATGATGATATAAGGAATTTTTTATTCCGATCAATCACTTCATCTATGTTTGACTAAATTTTTGCAATACATCAATTAGTATGCAGCGGAAAACAATAAAAATGAAAAATATTACATCATAAAAGAACCAGTATTGGGTACTTGGAAAGCATTAAAAAATATGCTTGATATAAAAAAAAATATTATAAAGAAAACTTTTTTTTTTGATAATTTGTTACTCACAGCATTTAAATTTTTTTAAAGTTATCTGATTAAGAAAACAACAAACAAATACCACAACCGTCCACAAACCCTCACAGCAAGAAACACAATGCTACACAAACCACCGGGTTTTGAAAGGCACCTTAGAGCTTGCGCGCAGACTGGTAGACGGGACGGCAGAGGATATGGAATTTAATACTTATCCAATCAAAATAAGGTATATAATCGAGAGAAAACTACGCTGCGATGCTCCAAGGTATATAATCGAGCATTGAAATACATTTACAGGGACATCGACGCGAAAACTGTTACCGTGGATTCAGTACATGATTCTGAAACAGTGTTGAAATTTTTGGTCGACTTTTTTTTTTTAATCAGCTGTTCCATACATTTTGACCGCGTAAGTATTGCACTTTTCTATGAAAAAGCTGTTTCTTTTTTTAAATAATCGACGAAAATTTTTAACACAGAGGTGTTCAATCATGTACTGAATCCATGGTAACAGTTTTCGCGTCGATGTCCCTGCCACTCTCTATACCTAAAGGCTCTTTCAAACAGGCGCGACACAAAGACACCGCTCGTCGCGCGGCGAGCGGTGTCTTTGTGTCGCGTCGCGTGTCGCGCCTGTTTGAAAGACCCTTAATTTCGATTGGATAATTGTTAAATTCAATTGATATAATTAAAATCCCTCCGGTCCGCCAGTCTACGCAGGCCATTATTCTACTGTAAAAAACTTAACTCTTTATAACTTTAAGCCATTGTTATTGGTTTAAGAAACTGTTGGAAATAAAAATGTACTGGGTTTACACAATCGTACTTGAGCTCATCTAATCTCGCCATTCGACAAATGTGTGTTCGCCTTGGCATTCGCGCGATTGTGCAAATCCAGTTTTACAGCAGATTAAATTAGATGACGAATGCTTCCAAAAACCGTTGATAACACCATGAAGTATGTAAGTTCGGTCTAGAATTGCAGTGAGCCTGATTTGATTATTATATTTACAAAATCAGGTTCTCGCATCATTTTCGCTATTTTCAAGTAGAAATATTTATATTTTTTTGAGAATTCAAAGTTAGTTGTAACGGAGGCCACTTAGTGGATGAGTCTTCCGCGGAGCTTGAACGAGGGCGGAAAATAGTAAATAAAATGTTTTGATACTTTTTTTTGTATTTTGAAAAGCTATGATACCGATTCAGGTGAACTTTTCTGTCACCTAAGATTTCACAGCGAGATTTTTACAGATTAGACCAGCCGTTCTCATCAAAGTCGATCTCTTAAAATAAACGGTACTAATAACAAAAAAACTTTTTTTTCTGTCTGTCTGTTTGTTCTGCCTAATCTTCGAAACGGCTGGACCGATTTTAACCGGGAGATAGCTGATGTTATAAGTAACATAAGCTACTTTTATTTTTGAAAAAGAATCAGGGTCCACTTGGAATAAACAATAAAATAAAAAAAAGGTAGTAGGTCATATATTTCCAAAACTTCATGCGGATGAGGAGGTAGGGCTCCGTTACAACCATAAATTAAACTGAAACTAATTTTTAAAAATATAACAACTTGAAAGTAGGAAAAACTGAATGAAATGCAACTGAGAAAGAAATAGAAGGCTCTCAATTTTTATTAGCGATGATTTGTTATAGCAAAAATCGACTAACGATGGTATTTGCGGACAAAATAATGATTAGTCGATTTTCATAGGTCCCAAATTAATATGTATCGAAAAGTGAATTTGAGTATTGAACAATACGAAAATTAAAGAAGAGTTTAGCGTTTGCGATTTTTACATGGCGTGCGTCTGACATAAAGATGCGAGTATGTTTGTTTCGAATGATGGAGGGATGTGACCAAACAATGCGATGTTATAGCGCGTATGTCAGTGACGTCACGACCCGCGAACGTACCACTTCCGTTGGTATCTCTTTCCGTTGCAGCGTGGGCGTCGGCGTCAGCATTGCCAAGCCTTTCGCCGATAACTGAAGGCGACAGTAACACGATAGATAGAGAGAAGAACCCAAATTACATAGATAGATGCACTCCGTGTCATTGCACGATTACATAATAAAAAATACACATATGTCTAGCCTGTTATATTTAAGGAATATGGTAATAATAATTAAAAGATTTTAAATTGGATAAAAAGGAATACAATCATTTTGTACCCAATAATTGAAAGTACAGAATAGTACAGAAGGCGCACTCCGCATTTCAGGTATGGAGCTACAAGTACGCGGCGGGCTCGTCTTGTCGGGCCAATTTAGTGAGTATAACGTAGTCAGAGTTAAGCGATAGAAAGAGAGGCAACTTCTAGGTGAACATAACTGTATGTAATTAGTGCTGTGCGACCTGAATTGCACTTTATTGTGTCGTAGCAAGAGTCGCTTTTTATTTAAATGATTTTGCGGAGTGATCCATCAGTATTAATCTGTGATAAGACCCGACTTTTGGCCTCATCAGAAAATAACGTTTAATTATTTTTACTTACAAGCATAGCCTACGATAAACGCCCAAGACTTTGAAAAGGCTAAAAATATTTTTTTTGTCTACTTTATGTTAACAATTAGCAGCCTGGGGGTTAATCGTAGACTTTCGCTGAGTAAAAAAAAATATCTGGAATTTATTTCCCGTAAGAAAACAGCATATTTTTTTGGGTACACAATGTTCGACCCCTGAGGGCGAATTTTACAAAGGAAACTGAATGTGATCAGCTCATTTAAACCGCGTTCAAGAGCTGTCAGTGTCAAATCTTCCATGTCAATGGTAACACTGACAGTCTTTGAACACAGTTTAGATGTGCTGATCGCGTTCAGTTTTATTTGTGAAATTCGCCCTGAATGATCTGTGACGTATCCCGTAGAAATTGGATAGCATAGAAGTAGCCCAAATGTTGTATCAATAAAGGCGGGATCTACATTGGTACAAGGATCTTTTGGCGCTCGAATGACGTTGACAGGGGGGCGCTGTTCGTAAACATTTGTGCAATCGTTTTGTGAAATGTATTAAAAAAACAAGATGGTGTTAGTTCCAATTTTGGCCACGCGCCAAAAGATCCTTGTACACCTATACTTGAATTTTTTGTAGGTAGTAGATATTACCTGCTGCAGTTTGTAGTGGTTGATGATGTCCTGGTCGGCGGGGCAGCTCTGTGTGAACGCGTCCAGCTGGTACATGTGATACATGTAACGCCAGAGGGCGCGGAAACTTGTCTGGAAATATAGAATTAATCAAATAATTTATGTAAATGATCTACTTATTAAATAATTTAAATTCATTTACTCTCAGACATTGTAAAGCCTACACTGCTGGGTGTAGAAGCATGAAATTTTGCACAAGACTTCTTTGTATGTGGAAGGTGAGCACTTATTTATTTATTTGGTGCACCAACTAAATAAATTAAAACAGAACTGGTATTTTACCTATTATTATAGGTATACACAGCATTCAGCACAAAACTACATCAAAATAAACTTGTAAATACAATTAGTAAACAAAATTCAAAATTAATGGACCTTTGAAAGGTCTCAGGAAGAATTTTTGAAAACTCATCCCCTAAAAAGGTTAAATAAGGAATGAAAGTTTGTATGGAAGTTAGCCAGTTTTGTTGATGGAAAAACAAAATATGGGTTTATGAGCTTCCAAAGGTCAGATAGTGATTTTGGTCAGAAAATCTGCTGAAAAATAGAATGCGCTACGGCTCGCGGGTTTGAGCTTACATGTATGTTATTAGTGGGTGATTCAACAGGTAACATAATTATTATATATTATGTTTGTAAAGCATTCACGACACTAGAAGCATTCCGAGTGTGTGACTGTACATATGTGTTACATATATGTACTTTTTTGTTATATATATTCATGTCATAAATATTTTCGTTTGTAGTTAATCAGTTTTAACCCTCAGCACTTTTGCTACTAGTGTTAGTTGAAGGTAGTTTGCAACAAGTTGGTAAATAAATACTAAACATACCGGTATCTCGAAGTCGACGAAGTACTTGCCAGCGACGCGGATGTGTTGCAGTCGCGGCATCAGTTCGCAGTCGAAGCAGCACATCGTGTCGCCTGTTAAGAACCTATAATAGAAGTACAAAAGTGTTACAAAATGGAATGGCTATTAAATATATTTGAAGACGAGCAGACCGATATTCTCAGACCACATGAGACTCGATATAGTTTTTAGAAATCCGGTACTGTATGCACCATATGACTGACACGACTACGACCACTGTTTAGTTTGGAAGGACAAGGGAAAAAGTTGACGCAGGTCTAGCACGGTTTTAATTGCCAAAAAATATGAACCTTGCTATCTTTGAAATAAAGTCGAAAATAAATAAACAGAACCGTATTTTTCTGTAAAATCTTGACACGGAATAAGGAAGTGTTACCTAGTCCCCCTGCGTTCGAGTAGTCCATCGATGCGGCTGAGATGTGAGCGCAACGCTGCTGACTTCTGGTCGTCTTTGCGTACCAGCACCAACTTTAGCTTCGAGTAGAGGTTCTCGATCAGTGATGCCACTTCCTTGTCCTGCAAAATAATAACACAGGCAGTTAGAAAGGAAGAGGAGAGTTTTCTCTGATCTATAAATTACAGTCAGTACAACATGACCTGCAGTCGCGATCGAAACATTATTCAGGATACACTTTAGATAAAAGTGGTCAAGAACTGCGGCAACTTTTTGGGGCAATTTCCACTCCACTCCAGACCTCTATCCTTGATTTATCCCAAACACAGTGCAAGTGTGGAGCCCCTTCATAGTATATGCCTCAGCTCCTTTCCTGCACAACTAGCTGTACTAGCCAAGGTGGCTACATATTGGTCGAACAAAACTTGAGTATATCGACATGTAAAGAAGAAGAATAAGACTTCTCCTCTCCTTTGTTTTGGTGGAAACCGAACCTTCATCATCACACGTTCTGTGCTTCTCGCATCCAGCCAATTCCTGCGGCCTTCCTAATCACCGAACTTTATGAGGAACTAATTTATTAAAAGGATTCTTATCTTACATATAACACTTTATCGGGAAACACCGTTTTAAAGATTGAAATCTGATTATCATGAGAATCGTGTTTTGAGCGGGTTTTAACAATAAAAAAACGTGTTAGAAACAGGTCTTGTTAATATTAACGGCGTTTAATAAAATATTTCTTTCGGTACTAAAACAGTTTTGGCATAAATAAAATCCTTTTTAGTGGTTTATTTGCCAGGTGTGGTATGCAGTCGATTGGGCGGTGTATATGATTAAAAGAATGTATTTTATCACTACCAATAAAAAAAAGATGATAATAGAGGGTAAGCTAATCGTTATTTATTAGACAGAACTTGATTATAATTGTTTCATAATTAATTAAAGTTACCAATCAAGGTTGGATGTGCCCATTAAATAAGTAATAATTTTTCCTATAGATTGGAGAGTGTAGTCAGTCTTTAGGTTTAAGTTATTTTTAGAACTTGGAAGGCATAAAAAAAATAAGAAAAATGCACACCTATTTAAGGACACAAGCTACAATCTGACCATTTTACAAGTTTCTTTCATACATAAAAACATCTTCTACAAAATGTGACAATAACGTATTTTGTTTGTCAAGTATGTCGCATCGTCAGTTATATCAAATAGGGCTCTGATGGTAAGTGCTCACCGCCGCCAATGGATATCTGCAATACCATTGGCACCGCACACCGACAAATATGACATGTTTCCAGTGCTTTAATTACCTAGGCACCCATACAGGAACACACAAACCCTGCTTGGGGACATAGTATGATGATAGTACTTCTCCGGATGTAATCTCACAAAACTCTTCGACGATCTATGCTATTCGCGACTTTTCCAACTTCCGTTTATACAGTAGTAATAAGAACAGGTCTTCATAAGATCAGGTTTGTAGTACTCAGAACGTGTGGGTGGGTGTGCGTGTATGACCCGAGGGGAAAATCCTGTATTTTTAAGAACGCTCGCATTTTTATCGCTGTCTCAATATGACAAAAATATCTTTAATTTTCATACATTTTTGACATTGAATGTCGCTAAGATGAGATTGCGACTAGATTTTGAACGTTTTTAAATACCGGAATAAAATTGTCCTTCAGATGAATGACGGTAAACATATAACAAACTTATGTATGTTGTGCGTTCTGTAGTTTCTGTTAAAGGAAAAACTCGTGAGTTTCCCTTTGCCTTTTCCCCCACGGAAGCGTTTATATCGCGCGATAATAACGCAAGCGTTATTGCGATAATGTCCCGACTCCTTGCACACAGCTGCGTTTTCATCGTCCGATATTTCTAACGTCTGCATGTAATCTACACTACAGGCCCCCGGGGGCCTGCACTACACCGTAACATAACATAACATTACGCCTTGTTTCCCCGAAGGGTTGGGCAGGTGTCCCTGTAGCAGGTTCACTCACATTTCGCCAGTTATGTTTTAAGTCCCATGTAATAGGGGGCGAGCCTATTGCCATCAACCGGGCAAAGATCCAGACTCCGGGCTGCTACTGAGAAATTTCAGATAGAAAAACCCACTAACACTTTGCCCGACCCGGGAATCGAACCCAGGACCTCGTGCTCAGCAGTAGCGCTTGCGACCACTAGACCAACGAGGCAGCAATACACCGTACTAAGTTATTAACGCAGATGTATGAAAGGTAGCATGCGTCCTAATACAAAATATTCTAAGAAAGCTTATCGGAATATCGCAGAACGGAGGAACGCAAGCGTCCTACTTCTATTGCGTCGTTAGTGTCGCAGTGGTGTGTAATTTCGTTGCCGTACTGAAAACAGATATCGCAATAACGCTTGCGTTATTATCGCGCGATAAAAACGCACCTGTGGGGGAGAGGCTTTATGTATGTATGTGTGTAATAGACATTTACCTGTACAAATAAGTTGTGTCCTCCCGGTACAGACTTCATGATGTGCCGTTCGATCTTCTCGTTCTCCAGTATCGCGAGTCCATTGTCGATCAGTATGGGCGGGTGCGTGGCTTCGAAGTTGGTACGGAAATCGGGCGGCGGCTTCTGCATGTCTACTGTTGTCACCTAGAAGTCGATAAAGAAGGGTGTAAATAATTCTACGAGTGTTTTGCTGGTATAATGTAAAGTACAACAGTGTAAATTAAGATTGGGGTTTGATTGGGAGATGTTTGAGAATTTATCTTCAGGTACTTAATGCTTTGAGAAATTTGCCGGTCAGCAAATAATCTACTTTCGGGATATGTTGTTTCAAATCAATTTCACTATACCATCACGCCGTTTTTCCTCGAGGAAAAAGTGTAACACATCCACATTGAGGTAAAAGGAGGCGAGCTTTTAAAATACACAAATTCAGACTCTACTACTTACTTTACTGAGAATTTTCTATTAGAAAATGCCCAGAATCCTACGCGACCGGCAGAGGCGGCGAATGAATTCAAGACCTGCATTATGAGGGCTACTAACAGGTTGTTACTACAATAACAGTAGTAATTAAAACGAACCTTTAAGCTGATGGTCTTGAGCTCAGCTAACAGGTACAGGTCCATAAAGTACTCCTGGCAGAAGAGGCACGCACCCTTCCGCCGCCCATCAATCGTCGATGCCTGCAATACAAAGAAAAAATGCAACGTTAGTGCTCGAAGGATAACTTTAGGTAACAAGGACAATTTAAATTTACAGGCTCAGATAATGGGGAAACGCTATGTTGCTCAGCAATCGGGCAAATAAGTAAGTTTCCTACAGATCTTGTAAACTCTTACGAAGGTTTGTCAACCCTCACCATTTAAACCAAAAGACGTCCAGTGGCCGCTAGAACAAGGATCGCCATACACAACGGCATTTAGCTGAATCCCGTGACCCCGCTAAGAATCGTGACGTCACCAAGTCATTAGTCCACCATGACCTTCTAGATTTATTTTATACTGTGAATGACGCAAGATACAATCCTATTCTTCCCTTTCTAGCGTATTCTGAAGCTAACCGGTTAGTGGCATTTAGCTGAATCCCGTGACCACGCTAAGTCCCGTGACGTCACTAAGTCATTAGTCCACCATGACCTTCTAGATTTATTTTATAATGTGAATAACGCAAGACACAATTCTATTCTTCTCTTTCTAGCGTATTCTGAAGCTAACCATAACAAAGAGATGACCACGCATGACGCAAATCCATACAAGCTCATTCGACAGTTCAATAGAACAAGCTGACCTGTTTTCATAACAATTAATGATAGCCAGTGTTAAACAATAGGAGAAGAATGGCTGGGTCATCTAAACTAAACGGTGACCTGCACTGCACCTATAAGAAAGTTGTTATGACCCTTTATTTAATAACAAAGAGACCTAAGACGTAAATGCCATTGTTCCGTGAAATGAGCTGAATAGGGATGATGACACTAATATTAGAAATGTACGAACACATAATATAATTTCAAAAAAGGCATAGTAAAAAGAGGTAATCGAAAAAATCTATCGATGAAAATATGGAGAAGCAAAACGTAAAGTTTAAAAGTTTTTAGGATTATTCCCGTCCTTGTCGCGCGGTACGAACAAATGTATGGCGCTAGTAAGAAGTCCCATAGTCGTGACGTCACTTCTGTGATAGTGCCGTCTATGTCTAGCAGTTATTTTAAAACGTTTATAATTTGGAAATTATTTATGCTTTTAAAATTTAAAAAAATATTGTTTGCACTATTTGCAAACAATTTTTTTTTTTTTTGAGTTTAATATATAAAACAATTCATCGTCCCTATTATCCTAGAGACAGAGCTGAAATATTTCGAGAACCTGTAAACACACGTGCACGTACTCTTCAAAGGTTACTTTCCGGCAACGCTGGTAAATATTACACTAATATTTTCAGGAGTATTTTCTCGTTCATTAATGACATGAGGTCTTCAGACGAAACTACAGAAACACTATGCATCAAAATTTTATAATTGTTTATGTGATGACATGTTAAAGAACAGTTTTGGGTCAGCGGTTATTCAACAGTTTTTTTTTTGTATGTTACGAATAACATTTAAAAACTTTACATAATGCAGAAGAATGTTATATTTCTTTAGAGTTTGCTATTTGTGGCCGAGATTAATTGTTTAATTAGACTTGCTAATTAATAATGAGTAAGTTACGTTTGTTTATTGTGAAATAAGAACTAACGCAGCCATTATGCAAGTGAATTGCTTGGAACGGAGACAGTTATAATAACAGTTTTATCTGTCCAACTAATAACAGATTGTCCAAAGCATTTAGTAACTGGCGAAATGTGGGTCCTCTGCCTAACCCTTCGGGGAATATAAGCGTGATGTTATATGTGTGTGTTATAATATGAATAAACAAAATTATACAGGAGTACTAGAGGTGTGCGCCCATGTATTTTTACCGGCGGCGGCGCTATCGGCGTCATCGGCGTAATCGGCGTGGATGGTGAAAATAAAAGTAACATTAAAATCAAACCACTATAACAAAATTCTCTTTTCATCCAAGAAGCATTTGGAAAACTGGGTCAAGTCTTCATTTCGCCCACACCACATGTTTGAAAACTAATGTATTCAATCAGTGCGTCGTCGTGCCTGCTATTTCAATTATGCTCTTATAAAAAATATTGCTTATTAAATTTGCGAAAACAAGTACGTCGAAATAAACCTAAGCTTGCATAAGCTTGTATTTAGACATTTCTAGTTTGTAGTTTACAAGTATATTTGCATTATACCTAGATCTAGAATATAACATATATATTTTGACATTGACGCCGATGACGCCGAAAAAAAATCGGCGACGCGTGGCTGTGATCACCGGCGACGTGCGCAATGCTGATCGGCACACACCTCTATTCTGTACTCTTGTTGTCATACAATATGATGCCTTAAACCTCCCGACCGATTTCGGTCACGGTGGTCAATCTCAACGGAGACTAGCCAGATACACAGGTAGAGTGCACGAGTGCGTGCGCAAACACAGGTGCACTCTCTCTTATAGTCCGATGGGACAGGAATTCGACACGACCGGGGAGAGATCAGGCGCAGGACTAACGCTTTACTTGCTTGCCGAGGCTCGGAAGTATCACCACCAATTTCCAAACTCCGGACAGCTACTGAGAAATTCCTAATAGTGAAACCCAATAACACTTTGCCTGACCTGGGAATCGAACCCAGGACTCCAGGCACAGCAGTCCCGCTAGCGACCACGAGACCAACGGGGCAGTCATATGACATATTCCATGATGCCATATGACACAGAAAAATGAGACATGACAGATGAGATCCTAGCACAGATTTTAATGCAACTGGGCCAGGGTCGTCTCCTTCGCTATTTTCGACAACATCATGCAACGCTTCTTGTAACTTTAGGCTTCCAAAAACAACTAATAAATTCACGTTATGATCATTAAAACGTTGTAATTTCAACATGCTCGTGTGATCAGATGTGTACTGTATGTACGCAGTGCAGTACCTATGGTAAAATCACATTTTAAAAAATCGAGCTTTTGCTTTTTCCATCCGTTCATTTGTTGTAGTCGGCAGGTCGCCTCGTGGGATTACTATTAGTAAGTTTACCTGAAGGCTCTTACAAACAGGCGCGACACAAAGGTACGCCGCGTCGCGCGACGAGGAGCTACGTATGGTATTCCGAAATACCGCTCACCGAAAGGACGGTTTTCCGATAACACTCTACTCCGACGGTTAGTTGAACGAAAAAATAATTGGCCGATGAAACGTTTCGCCGAAAATATTATTTATCGACGGTTGGTAGTCCGAATGAATCCTTCACCGATGTAACGGTTCACCGAAAACACTCTTCAACGACGATTGGTTAAACGAAAGGGGATCTGGCGTTAATGGTCACTGTTCTAACCTAACCTAACCCAAATGATGACGTTTCTAAATTATATTAAACGTGTGAAACGAAATTATGCGAAATTAGCGTAAACTGAATGCTATCGGCGAAAGATTCGTTCGTTCAACCAATCGTCGTTGAAGAGTGTTTTCGGTGAACCGTTACATCGTTGAAGGATTCATTCGGACTACCAACCGTCGATAAATAATATTTTCGGCATAGATTTTTGCGTAAAAGCAAAAATCTATGACGGAGCTGATAAAAATGAGGCTGTTAATTCCAAAGCTATAAGAAAGTTACTGTGATTCATCATCAGTGCACGGAGTAGGTAGATTGATTTGGGGACAATGAACTGGCACGTATATAATTATAGTATGGATATGCCTCCGGGATTCCGGGATTTTGAAATTATTAAGATTTTTTTAAGGAATTTCAAATGTTGAAATGTGTAGAATAAAGAAAGAATACATCAATATGAATAAGAAATGTTTAACCCTTTTGCTGTTATTGCATTGAATGCGAAAAAATATTAAGAAGTATAAAAATATATTTTTATTTAATTATTCAAGAATAGTAACAATTACAAGCAGCTGATAATATACTTACAAGAAATAACTACAAAATTCGTTATTTTATGTAAGTTTCGAATGGACGCACAACAGTAAGATTCACTTTATTACTTGATAAATAAGAAAAAAATCAATTTTAAATGTTTATCCATTCTATAAACTTCTAATGTAGTAGTTTAAAAATCCTTACTTTTACAATATTTGATTCAATCCCGTAAGTACCAAAATGAAATCTCGGAAAAAAGGCATATCGATGTTATGATTTCTATGACTATTCATGATGCGAGTACGTAAAATCAATCTACCTTCTCTTATCACTGTTCATCATTAAAATTATCATTTCAGCCGAAAGACGTCCACTGCTGAACATAGGCCCCCTAGCGCCACGTCGAGCGCTCCTGATTTCAGTGATTCATCGCTGCAAGAATGTTCTACTGTAAAACTTATAATCCCTCTTTACACAAAATGACTCAAACTGTTAACACGATTGCCTAAAACAGATTAGGCGTTCAAAGTTGACACACATTACGCTTTACGGACGACCGTTTTAGTAGTTTTACGACATCGTTCACTGGTTCAGCGTGGATAACTGATATTTACAACCAACTGTTACAAAATCTTTATGGTTTTGCGCAGGCAAGATACCGTTGCGATGCGATGGCTAGATGTTGGGAGGACGACATGACAGACAAAATCCTAACCTATCTATCAGCATAAAAAAGATCAAAGTTCAAAAGCAAAGTGGAAAAGAATTGGAAAACGGAGAAGCAGGATAACGCTAGGAGAAAAGGAATACTGCGTCTATTTTACTAAATTGAACAGTGCAAACCAGCTATTAGAACACGAATTACATTGACAGTTTCTATTATTAACGTGAATTCTACTAACTGGTCCTGTCACGCTCTTTAATTTTACAGAGAAACACGAATTCCTGTACAAACATGGAGTTTGTATTTCTCGGGACCATTTATAGAAATGACATGGTATGCGACTGATCCATTTTCGAATAGTTTTTCGATATATGTATCTGAGAATTGTAGCGTGGAGTTAAGATTTATAAGAACGATGGTTTTCATTATAAAACATGTCTGTTTATGTCAGTAGTTTACGTAAATATATTGTTTCTCAATAGGACATTTGAGATAGAATCCTTCGCGGTGAATATTCATGAGTTGTAGCAAGTAAGTATTGTCAGCGAAACACCCACAGCGTGTTATATTGTCAGTTTGTTTGCAGAGCTCTCAGTTTTAACAAGGACGGCTGTGCATTGACAGTTAATCATTGATATTTTAATCTTCTTCGTGATTGCTTTGGCTTATAGCAATGGCTAATAGAAATTGAGATTCCTATTGGTCAACTCAGTACTGTCTCATATGACTTGTGTACTAAAAGGTAAATATGAGGGTTAAATTCCTGACCAACGGTGCGCCGTTGTCAGTGTAACATTTGAGTAAGCTAAAGTTCTGGCTTTTCCACCTCATTTCTGTTGATTCATAAAGGAAAACTGTAGCAGTGTGCTTGAGATATAAAAACCCCACACAGACAAAACTGTTGTTCAAATCCCGATGAAATAGATTTATAATTTCTTCGTCATTTAGCTCCTTATCAAATTTCATAGCAATCTTCGTCCCCTTTAAAGCTTTCGATGCAAATGTCTTCTTGAATATCTTTCCATAACTATGTGCCATTCCTGCCTACATAGCGTCATTCGAAAGCTCATTGTTGCAAGCTCCATGACTCATCGTGACGATTTGAGGTCAAAGGGCTTTACACATTGAGTAACGTTATTTCTGGCGACTTTCTATGCTAAACACTGAACAGTTTGTTTCTTGGAGAAATTGTTAATACTTGTGCTTCTTTAGGTATTTGTAGTCATAATTTGTGGTCATTTTGAGCCTAAACGCAAACTGAAAGCATCACGACAATAATTATAGGTACGTCCATGGTCATATTTAGGTTTAAATACAATACATATAGGTAGCTTATATTGATACCTCTTCGATTGATTCCTATCGCAGTAATATCCTATGTGCAGTAAAACTTTAACAACATTGACAATAAACGAAACTACACCTTGTTAGCCACACATAATGTATTCGTCAATAACAGCCGAGTATAACTGCGTAATTCTTCACTTACTTTCCTTCTAAACAATATCACAATAAATCTTATTTTCTATCGTTAGAGGGAGATGGCAATAATTTTCCAAGTGCATCCTCAGTTACGGTTGTCACGGTCAAGTGGTCGACGTTATATTTCACATTTAACGACAGGAATATGTAAATAATAGGTTGTTCATAATATCGTGATACGAGACAAAATGCTAGAGTGACAAGATAATGTTGACAAACGTTTAGACGAACTGCGAAGCTCCGTTATGCGGGTAGGGTGACCAACGTTAATAGCTTTCAAAGCGACTTGATTAAAGATAGTTGCTTTTTTTCAATCCTACTGGTATTTCTAGAGAAATGCGCGTTCAAAAAAGCAAACTCTTCAGCTTTATTATTAGTATAGAATTTAGATAGTAACAATATGTTATGGATACAGTCGATGGTGGTGTCATTAACTGGTGGAATAGAAACTTGGTGGAGCAATGGTGCGTAACGCGGGTACGTCACGGAGCCGGAGCGCTGGCGCATAACACCATCCACATCATTGTAGAACAATGTGAACCTAAGTAAAACATGGCCCAGTTATCAAATAATAAAGGGCAAGCTATAACAAGATTCTTGTTTGATGAATGCAATGAGTCATTAGTTTAAAGTGGTTCTATATTTTGGTAATTATGAGAAAACTTGAAATAGAATCTTCCCGTTTGAGTACGCCATGTATGCTAATGACAATGCTAAATTCTGGGCTGACACAGTTTAGATTACCATCGAAAGAAAGAAAATTCGATTAGACACGACAAGAACAAAAAACGGATTTGCTATAATCTGGCAAGAAGTACGTAGATATACATTAACTTATAGAACAACACAAACAAACAACTGAATGCAAAGAAAAAATGTAAGTATAATAGCCTAAAATAGTCAGTTAACGTTCAACGGACTGTATCTAACACACATATTTCAACAATAAAATATATAAAATCAGAGCAACTTTCCAGTAGCGATGTATGAGATAATATGGCGGAAGACGAAACGCGCTGGACTGCAATCAAATGTGTCGCTATTTTGAATAATACAACAATTTGGTACAACATTAGAACAATATTCAAATGAGTTTTGGGAAAGAAAGTTAATGGTAGTAAGCACATTACATGTCTGACTTGGTAAATCCAGACTACACAACGGTAGTTGGCTTTCAAACTCAAATAAAGATTTCGCTAATTGAAATATTTTGGGATTTTACCGGAAATGTTATTTGAAAATCTTTTAAACATTAAGTTGCTAACATTCATATCATTTACGTTAATTAAAATTTTACGAAACTAAACGGAACCTTGTCGACAAACATCTCAATGAATCTCTCAGACGAAGCTACTCGAACAGCAGCAAAAACTTATTAGAACGATACGTAGTAACAGTGGTCAACGATGCACGTCATACAGCGAAGACAGGCAGAAAACAAAATAAATTACAACGCCAAATTACAACATTCTAGTTAAACACGATAGGATAAGTATTGTACTGGCGTACGATATGGAACCAACCAGGCGTGACAAACAAACATCAGAGTCAACGACATCACCCGAACATATAAGGCACTTTCAGTTTCGTGAAATCGAAAGCGGCACATACATCTCCCGCACACTGCAAGACGCGCCATTTTTGCCAAGATGGCGGCGAAAAAACTTGATAATCCGTCACGGGCTCGTGCGTCGGCGCATCCAGCGGCCATCAATTTGTCAATTGCAGCAGTTAGCAGCGTTCCGCCTTCATGTTGTATTCGAGCGATTGATAGTCGGCGAGGTAACATTGATTTTGTCGTAGCGAGTCGATAGTATTGCGTTACTATTTTAAGAAATAACTATCCAAGAATGTATAATATTTTTTACAAAATTTTATTCGTTTGATCAGTTAGACTGGGATAAACCAGTCGTCTAGTGCAGCCTGAATCACTAACGCAGCTCCAAGGGAAGTGCAGTGACCCGCAACAGTGAAATGCAACCAGCACCTGACCACGAACCGGCCTTGGTTAGCGTCGTGAAAGTGTATCCACCTCTCTAATTGCTCACGTCTTGCCTTACATAGAACTAGATTCCCTTAGAAAATCATGGATATATGAAAAAAAGCGAATGTTGAATCGACGGCGAAACTAAACACCAATCTTGTGAGCTAATAAAATCTACTCTGTCAAATTAAAAACTTGAATCGCGTGCCGATTTGTGGTTGTATAGCTTCGTTAAAGTGAAATTTTCCGAAGCGGTCCGCATTGCTCCTGTCAGCTGCGGCCACACTTCCGCGTAATTTAAACACGTAGAATTATTTACGATTTGTGCATTACTCTCACTAAAGTTAGAGTTTCCTAAAATAGATACCTGAATTCCTTTGGCTGTTGTAGAGGGTAGTCATTATTTGGATGGTGATGGACGTCCTTGAATCTAACATATAAAAAGCATTTGGAGGTCTGCCAAAAAGGGGGAGCTAATTGAAGAAAGTTGGAAAGCGAGCCTGTTTGTTGCAAGATCTAGTCCAGAAGCTATGGACAAATAACGGTTCAGAACGGGGTCAACAAAAAGTTTATGGCTCCGGAAACATGGGGGCACGGCGACTTGCACAATACGTCGCCATCCGGTGTAACTTACACAGTCACAATCACAATGCATATGCACAACACAATCTAACCGATCCTCGTCAAGGCTCATATCTGCACGTTCGCGATAAAAACACTGTTTACAACTCATTCGATTTGGAACACGTACACTAACAGTAATTCCCTTACAGCGGACAACAATCTAATTAAGAATGACTCAAGTTGAATAAGGAATGAAATGGGTGTTTTAAATTCTGATCGTGCGGCGTGTACTACTTCTTTGGTCTAACGGTATGCAATAAAGATTCTGAAGGTTAAGGAGCAACGTCCAAAGAGGTGGAAGAAAAAGTCACAAATAGTTTAGCTTCTGGAAACTAAGCTCCAAGAGACATAAAAGTTGGTTTATTGCTGTTTTAGCAAAACGCTATTGATAATATTTAAGGTTTTAATTTTGAAACTATATATTCGCAGTAAATAACCACTACCAGAACTTTCTTTATTATACGGCTACAGGGTAAAACTGGATTTGTTTCGTTCAAAGCTCTTAGAATCAATATCTACAGCTTTGTTAGCAATCGCTTTAGACGTGCACACAGACCTTCATTACTCTAAAGGCGAAGGAATCTCGGTGCAGTCGGTATAACAAGAATCCTCAATAGCTTTATCCCGGATCTTTTGCACAAGCCTATTGAACACTACTAAGATGTAACAAGTACTAATCTGTATCTGATTAAGGACTTGCTCTGTACAAATGAAGATGTTTGAAAAGAAATAGCTTTTTTAGAGCTTGGCGTTAACATTGATGATAAGTTTAAATCTAAGGAGTGTATGTATTGTCATAACTATAAAGGTCAGTTTACTGCCCCCTTACGTACGAGTCATAGATTCATGACCAAACTTCCAACAGATGGCCTTTGAAATGTTTACGCGATGAAGTTTCCCGCTTGTACGTAAAAAATAAATTGTGGTGATCTCAGAGTTTTATATTCATTCGTAAGCTATTGCAATGACATCATGGCCTTGTCTGACCCATCACAATAAGGTTTATAATTTATTGTAAGGCTCATAGATCATGAGCTTCTAATGTTTGTTTAGTGACGTCGCATTGAGCTATCTGCCAAGAATGGATGAGTGTTACAACTAAGGGACATGGCAAATAAGTAAATGAATAAATTCAAAAAGAGCAAACGATAATATAAAACTCTTTCAAGCATCTATAATATTTCACCATAGGCTATTACGATAACTTGTTGTGATATTGAACAATTCCTATACCATGTTTTCTGTCTAAAGAGCAACCGCACGTCGTGCTTTAAATTGCAAAACCATTGAACTTTAAAAAGTGATTTTGTTGAATGCACCGAACCGAATGGATCAAAGCGACGCTTATTCTTCAATTTGAGCAAATAATGTGTATATTTCTCTTCTGCAACAGTTGGCTAATAGTTAGAAAGGGCAGTGTTACGGTCCGCGACCCAAGTAACCTAGCCTCGTCAGCTGTTCAGAGAGAGGACGTTGTGAAATATGCAAAGGACAACTTCTTACCGCACGACTGTTTGGCATGCTCCGAACTAGACACTCACGACTACGGCTAACATTTTGCGAAACTAATTAACTTCGGGATGGGAGCAAAGGAAGGCTTTGAGCATGTTTAGCTAGCTCATGGTCGAAATAGGAATTCTATAACTTAAATAAGAGATGAAGAACCGGTAAATAAAAATAAGGTTGAAAAGAACAAATTTGAATCGTTCGTAGACACATAAAATTTTATAAATAATGTATCATCAACAATAGCAATGAGAATAATAAAAGTTTAAAAAACCAAGGGTAATAATTATATTTTCAACAGGCCTATTGACTAATAACATAGCACAATCGGGACAGGTGCCAGCAGCAGCTAACGTAAACAGCATTATATAATAACAGGTAGTCTACATAAACACTAAAACTAGTACTAAAACCGATCTAAAGGTCCGTCGGCTAGGAGCACTCGCCTGTGGCCATAAAGATGGCTTTCCATAGATGGAATACTGCATAATTATTGCCAATTATCATCGTCAAGCACTAGTTGGTTTCAGAATTTCATTAAAACACAGTTTATTGTCGTTTTCTAACCAGACAGGGCTTTGTTTGTCTACTAATAGTTTCTAATCTATAAACAATGGACTAAATTCATTCTTTCTATACCATCATTTTTGCGTCCAATACCCAGTATTTCCTTTGCGTATCTAGTTTTCGTCCATATGGCCAGCTTCTGTACTTATGCAAAATAACTGCAGCCTGAGCATTCCACCCCTAAATAAGGCAATTTTGTCCACGCAGATGTTTTTGCTTGGTTATCTGATTCAATCTTTAAATCATCTATTTACAACCATTGATGCGCGACTATCATTGTGCTATCAAGAACGATGAAACAGGTTGTTCCAGAATGAATTAAGGCAGCTGTATCAAAAACATTGATATCGTCAACATAATTGTGTGTAATTACAGAGGGAATTTATTAAAAACATTAAAGATCAACGCACAATAAGATATAAGATTATCGTTGCAGCACTTTTGACATCGCACGCACTGACAGTTGACATTTATTGCGTGTCGAATATTCATCATCATAAAATATTGCAGCTCTAGTTTGCTATTTCACAATGGAGACTGCTCTTATCTGGGAAGGCCAAATTTTTACCTTAATTTATTATTTGAAACTCACGTTTGTTCTGGTGAAAGTTTATAGTTTCTGATCTGGTTGTTTAGGCCTTCTGGATTTACAGCTAGGAAAGTCGCCAGGCTTAGAATTTATTGGTAATATCCAGGTCATCTAATCATCTTTGCATAAGATTTCATTCATCGCAGCTTACTACACAGCTATAAATATGGACATTAGATATCCTTACATGGCTAGAGTATTAGAAATTTCCACATGTTCCAAGAATAAAATTACATTCGCGTAGCTCTGCCATCACAACACTTGTACGATAATTGCAACAATTATGATTGTTATTATGTGCGCTTACGCCGCATCACGTGCTCAACTCTACGTCTGATCTCTACGTTAAAATGGCTTTACATTAAAAATAGTGTCGCATTGAGATCGTTGTCTGAACTAAAAAGTGGTGTTTTGAGTGATTATAGAGCCCGGATAATGAATTAATCACCGAACGGTACAGCAGCATGCGTATAAAGCACTTTAGAATTGTAATCTTGTGTGAATCCCTATCCCGCGTTTAGTTTTTTAAGGTTTCTTAGGTCAAACAAGATCCCCCGGCCTCAAGAAACTTATTTTATACTTTTAATTAATTTTGGTACAATCTAATTTATTATAAAGGAACCCTTGGTCCTTAAAGGAGAAAAGTATAAAGACAGGACACAGTCCAGTACATTGTGCGAATTCATTTGTCCTTTTGTGGCACTTAAAGGAAGCAGGGGCGCTGAGCGGCAAAGGTTAACTTATCAGCTGGCTTCCTCTACAATTATACATAGTAGGCAATTGTAATTCTTAAGACTATGCTGCAGAAAATTTTAGCATTACTCTAATAATTTCTGTTCTGCTTTACCTGATATAAAACCACTTTCCAGATGTGGCTTCATTTTTTTACCTTCATATTTCATTGGTTTTGTCGGTTAATAGCAGCAATATAAATCTTGACAATTACCTGTAACAAACGTAGAACATTGGTTAGAATTCCAATTAAAACGGTTAGGCGTGGTTTTCAACAGTGCAATAAAAGCTCTCGAGCCCGCGGGGCTCGGCGATGATTCAGGCGTATCTAACGTCAAACCAACTAACTTTCCCCCAGTCTGTAGCTATTACAAAGACGCGATGAACCGTACAGTTGCCCAATTTGAGAATACTTTCCCCTATTGTAGCCGTCGAATCTACTAAATAAGCGAGCAAAAAACCATTTTCATGAGCCGAGATGCTCGTAACTTCATCAAGATCGATCGCAAGAAAGTTTATTGCGATATTTCGTGTCTCATTTCATTTTGAAGATGGAACGAAGATGTGTGTGGCTTTTAAAAAAAACAATAATTAATGAGTAAATGAAATTAATTTGCCACAGCTGTTTTCTTCGTTTATGGCATGTGAAGCTAAAATGGTGTAAGCCATCATCTGCCTGAGTGACACGTTGTCAAGGAATCGAATGAAGTTAACGTGACTCTAACTTATTGTATTTAAATGTTTCTACAATTAAGAACTATGCGGTGGATTAAACTGATGTAATTACTTTTTGTTCGTTTAGGGCACATCAAATTGGTAAAACTTCATGAAAGTGACAGTTGTTTTCGAAAAGAGACGGCATAATGGCCGTAAATGTTGTTACTACACTATAATTAGCGCGTATAATTAGTACAACTACATCTTGCTGGTATGAATAAGAAATTAATGAAAAGCTTATTCGCGAAGTAATGAATGAAATGTGCTCCTAATTGTAACTTGCCTAATAGGCTGCACTAAAAAGTGCAAAAATAGGAGTTAAAATAAACTTTGTATTTTTGTATTATTCAGTCTGTGACCATAAAACATGGTAAGCTAATGTCTGGCATTAAATGGAAGGCGTTCTTGCGAATCTGTGCCTCAAGTTGACCTCAGCCGAGACGCATCATATGACGTCATCTTTACCGACCGCAGCACACATGGGATTCCAAGCTATACTTATACAACACAATCATAAGTATTTTACACACTCGGAATTTTAATCAGGTTTTAAGCCCTTTTTTTTTTTTTTTTTGGTTGGGAAATCATCAAATAACTTCTCCCACTCTGGGCGGAGCGGGAGGGCGTGTCAGACTCTTACTGACTAAAACCCACCCGTGTTCCTTCGGTTGCCCTGTTGCCGGGAGCCACGATCTCCCTTTCGGTTTTCTTCGCACCCCCGGCAGGCATCGGCCCTAACGGACCCCGTCAATTCTGCTGACATCTCTTTGAGGCGCGCGTGGAACACAACGCGCCGTCGACCCGGGCCTGGTCCTTATCGGACGGCGAGCTACCCATTGCTCACCGTCCGCAAGCCCGCGCCTACGGTGGCCGGAAATCGGCCTGCGATTCCCGACGCCCAGGGCGTCTCCTCCTGCGGCGGTTAGGGGCATGAGGGCGCGAAATTTGCCTCTCCCTCACGCGTTCCGCCTCCTCCTTCGCGAGCATTACTGCTTCGCAGAAGGAGGTGACGGCCTCCCATTTCCTCTCGCTCCCTACCATGATGGCCCTAATCAGGGCCGGACGCGAGAGATCACCGCCGCCGATCGCCTCCACGAGGACACGGCGATGCTCCGCCCAAGCCGGGCAAGGTTTTAAGCCCTTAGATTATTATTTAACAGGTGCTATACTTGCAATTTTCCAATCTCCTACATTATTACTGTTATTAATGTCCGAATGCAAACAGAAATAGCCTGATATATTTATTTTAACAACGGAAACTGATGACCGAAAAAACCGAATATTTTTAGAGATATATCTCCGAAATGACGTCACTGGTTAGCTTGTTCACATACGACTTCCATTAGTCATGTCTGTAAGTTTACCACTTGGACATTCGGTGATAATTGCGATGGCCTTCGCGACAATGATAATAAAGAGTACATGAGATGTTAAGTAGTACGAAAAACGACTCTACGGATATTGTTAAGATATTCAAATGAAGGTAATGTGTACGTCAAATGTGAGTTTTTGGGTATAAGTGTTTTTCGTCCTGTATGGATAACGTAAAACACCTAACATAACCACACAAAAAGAAACCTACACACAAAGCAATTTAGAGGTGCAACAAACAAATTAGAACCGTTATTAATTTAACCAGAAAGCGGTAACGTCGTTAGTGCTATCGATATTGCTACAGAAGAAGGTTCCACCTTCTGAAACAAAGAATTGACTATATTCAATAGATAGTGAACACTGTGCACTAGCACAGTAGATAAACCTACCCTTCGAAACATATTCTATTAGAAAATCATTTATTGCAGCAAAAATAAAAGATAGCCGTTTCTTCGAGTCGCATATATCCAGATAACCAGCTGATCACGATAAGGACCTTGAAAGTTCCAGAAGCCTTATCCAATGATAAAGCGTACGATTGCATTAATAGTGCTAACGTGCGAGAGAGACGCAGTTGTCAGTATTGTGTGAACATTTACAACTTGATTACATAAAGTGATTGCACAACCTGTGTAGGTCATGATGTACTTGTATGTTTTTTTTCTCTCTAGAAATGCATAAATGTTTCCATACGCGAATGTGGGAAAAACGTGTGTCAACTGTTTTAAGCAGCACTTGTTGAGGAAAATGAGTCATGATATAAGGCTAGCGACCTGCAAAGACTACAAATGATTTTGACCTTAAACCATTTTGAAGATAATTATGAAGATTAGAAATATCACGTCGTCTAGATAAATATTGAACGTATTGTAGGCTAAATGGTGTTCACAACAATGCTAGTTCACCAGATAATCCTGTATCCTTTATTGAGAAACAGATCAAAGGACCAGAAGGCATTTGCTTGTATCCGCTTAAGGAAGCCATTGTTTTTTCTCAATGATAAACCTATCACATGACAGGTTTACACATTTCTTACCAATCTTCCTACTGATATGCATTTGGGAAAATATAATTTCTTACATATCTTATTTAAGCTGACGTCTAGCATTCGTTAGCTTGAGTGTCATTATAACTTATAGCCCTAATAAAAATATTGTTGTTGTATAATATGACATAATCGTTTTCCAAGTAAAAGGCAGTACCTTCTGCACCAGACACTTAGCTAAGTATGGTGACATAACGCATAACTTTTACAATTACTTGGCATGGTGGCGGAACCTTCAAATCTGGTTCCATTAGAGAGGGAATTTTAAGATATTCATTAACAAACGGATTTGTTAGAGGAAGGTGTTGGAAAGCTTATGTCATTCTACTTAAATGCTGTGGAAGCATTCAAATAAACATCGACTCTGCAGAACCTTAATTAACAGCCTTTACATGGAGTTTACTAATTAAGACCTTAAGTTCACAAAAAAACACTTATCACAAGTTTAAGAGAGAAGAAAAGAATATTCCACTTACAAAACCCAATTACAGCGAAGTGCACATAGAATACCTACTATAAAATTCTCTAAGAAGTCTAATAATATGATTGACATTTAAGCACCCACGGTGCTTCGGAAGCGGTTTTTGCAGTCATTTCATAGAACGTCAGTATAACGAGTGGTTTCCGTGTAAAACAAACAGTGTTTAGTAGATGGATAGTCACAATCACAAAGGCCAGTGAGAAGGCAGTCACAAACCAATTTAGCTTATTCCATGCAATTAGAGGCGGGGGTCGTTGACCGAATGTAATTGGAGATGTAAGTGGGTGAGATAAAGATGCCACGGATTTATACACCCATGTTCTCTGTTCTAACCAGCAATATCTTGAAATAAAGATCCGATTCTTTTTTAATATTTAGTCGCGGTTTCAAGATGGTTCCCTGGGGCATTCCAATGACGAATGTCATTGCTACCCTTTTCGTTATCGACACGTGCTTATCTTGGTTTATAAAAATGCCAGTGCGGAGATGTTTGCTTAGATACGCCGTAATTAAAACAAATAATTAAGGAGTATATGGAAAGAAACCTAGTAACATTTTGAGTCTGACAGTATCGAAAGCCTTTTTATAGCAATGTCGGGGACATTCCTACGTCAATTATTATTAAATTGATCACCGTTTTGATTATTTCATATCTTATCTATTATTTTATTTCAGATTGCGTTATGACTTTATGAGTATGACCTATGGTCTTAGTGGTTTCCTCCTACATGCACATTACAATCCATGACAAAATCTACATATCAAAACTACCTACGTAGTTTATTATCTGGAGATTTTCCTTAAGCCTGAGGGCCTTCATATTTTTAATCATCGATGCTAAAGATCTTTATGTCTGTTTTTGTCTTCTTAAACGGTTATTTAATCATGATTACTGCAAACGGTTGTTTTTAGTTTAACGACCGGTGCCATTAGTGACTAGCAAAATAAGCTAAGCGGCTAGGAATAAATTAGGACAATTTTATAAAATCATGTGATATTGGGTAATATCTATGGATTACTCATGAATAACCAGTTTGGGCACAAACTAACGAACGACTAAACAGTATCTGCTTGAGGCAACTTTCCTGTATGAAGTGAGTAGATATCTGAGGCCTACATGTATTTTTAACGTTCTACCAGATAGCTGATAGAGCCGAATCTTGGTAAAGGTTTCAGCTTTAAATCCACAAGTAACTCAGCTAAGAAAATATCATAAGTTGTGATCAAAAGTAACATTACAAAAACTAGGCTAGTGAGACCCTTTGCAATGGAAACCGCAATTGTTGTCTAACGTCATGTTGTGGTTTTGAAAATATCACAATATTTCCATCAGATGTCGTTAAGGCAACACAAATATTGGAGAATAATGTAGCGGATTGTTAAAATGTTTCATTACAAGCTACGGCTACATTGTCGCAATAAAGCGAACACTTACACTTCGCGCGCTCTCTGTTTGACAGCGAGACGTCGCCGTCGGCGTCGGTCGCGACGTCTCCCTCGTCGCTCGTCGAGAGGTGTACGAGAGATAGCGCGCTAAGTGTAGTTCGATTTATCGCGACAATGTGGCCGCAGCATTAGAAACTGATGACTTATCTTCAAGTAAATTGTCATTAGTTTGATTAACGTCATCCAAAGAAATTTATTAATATTTTGTATATACCAAACATTGAGTGTTAAAAGCGCCGCTTTTTTATCAATTTGATAACTTATATCAACTACAAAATTATCTACAAGCGGATATTTTAAGAAATTAATAAGACAGTAAGTTGGTTCCTGTAAATATTAAACATTATCTTTCAGCGCATACGCAAGGTGTGCAGAAATCTACGACACACCTATGTAGATAACAAGCTGGTGACGGTTAATTCATCGCACATCTTAAAAGCCCGTAATTATTACCATAGTTGTAAATTGTAATTAATATCCATTGTGAGCGTTGCATCATAAATGCATGGTTGTTGCAAATAACAGCCATCTTGTGTTATAGGTACCTGGTCGCCGTTCCCGGAGAATAATATTATAACTGACATTATCTTAGTTTTAGTGTTATGTCATTTTTGGGATCTGTGGGTGCTAATACATATGCTCAATTTTTTCGTAATTTTTATACAGCTAATTACGAAATTACTCAATATTATAATAGTATTAAAAGATTTAACACAGGCCTTAAATTACGAGAAAGAAGTGTTAATACAATATTATCAAAATGCATTCCCAGTTGTTAGTCTGACTCATTTTCTAGACAGCTGTAAGCCACTATTTCAAAAACTAAAAATTTTACCTTTGCCATGCTTATATATCTTTGAAATGTGTATTTTTGTTAAGAGGAACTATAATTTATTTGAAACTACCATTACCAGACCAAATTGCCGATCATCACGCCATAAAGATAGACTTCAGCTACCGCCAATAAAACTAACATTATTTAAGAAAAATACATACTGTATGGCCATTATAATATACAACCATTTACCAAATAGTGTGCAAGACCTACCGCTGACAATGTTTAAAAAGTATATTTTCAAACTGCTTCTACTGAAAAGTTATTATACGATTAAGGACTATTTAGAAGATAAGTCAATAGAATCTGTAGTTTGTGAGTTAAAATAATTGACATTATAAGTATGTATAAATTTGCACGCCATCGTTTTGGCAGGATATGCAGAAACAAAATTATTGTAACACCATTATGTACCATATTCTAGCAAATAAATATTTTTGATTTGATTTGATTTGACAAACAGTTATAGAATTATATTCTGGTGACAAAAAATAAGTTTTTTTCAAAGCTGACAATCATATCTCTACGTCCATTATTTATGGAGTATGTTTTTTATCGACGAAAACATGTTTCTTTTTATTTTTCCTGAAAAGTTGCGTTTTTGTAGTTTACATTTTATTCTCCGGGGACGGCGCTTTGTTAACATCATTAACACAAAGAGCGCAACTTCTTGCACAATCAATAAAAAAGGAAACAAAAGACGATGCACCTGTAAACACTAAACCAACATTGTCACCACTATTCCAGCCATTTATTATATTTAACAAAAACATGTTAAAAGCCGTGAACGCTTACACGTAAAAAAAAAATGCATAAAAAATTGTGAAGTGACTAATACATCCTCTAGTTTTTACAAGCAATGCACCAGTGGTGTGCGCAAGTGGCAAAAAGTGGGTGCTGTTTGTACCATTAACCCTGTGAACGGTCACAAGTGGGGGACCGATGTTTTATGGAGGCGCGAGGCGACACTCTTGTGTTGATTTATATTCAGTTGACACGCGACGCTGCAAGTGTTAAAATTCGGATCGCAAGTGTTATTGCCAACTGTAAATTTTAGTTTGTGTTTACGGTAGCCTACACTCTATAAGAATGTCCCTGTTTTACCCGACTGCGGTGAAGCCAAGAAAGGAGGGTTAAGTGTTTGTTTATTGAGTTTTTATCAATTGACTGAAGCGGGGCGCTGCTAGACTTGCTTGTCACGTCACGATAAGTTCAGAACCACAGTGGTCATTCTTATTATTAAAATTGGCAAGATTATATCAGTGTAATGGCTATCAGCTATTTGTGACATGACTAATTATAGAAATGATTGTACCAGTCCGGCATTATTTCTTATTAAAAATATAGATAAAATAACACTCAATAACGGTGCTTAGAGATTTTTTTATAATATTATTTTAACAACCAATCGACAGTATACAAGAATCGAGGTACTCCTCGTTATCTATAAGTGCCTATGTACTTCATGTAGGTACGTATTAAGATACACTATCACGTACAAATTTCATGATGACATATTCGCCGCACCTATATTTTAATCCCTGAAGGTACAGGCAGTGTGTAACTATCACCCAACCCACAGTACAAAAAAAAACCTCTGAGGCCACTCGGCCAATGAGACAACAATTTTTTCATTTTATTTCCAATAAATATTGTAGACACGTTTAAAAAAGCTATAAGGCTGCTAATTTGAATATGATTGCTGAAAACCCGTTTGGCGAAAAAAAAAAAGCTTTCATGACACACATTAGAATGAAGAACTGTTAAACGAAATGGCTTTTAAAGTCTGAGCGAGTCTAGAAGATTGGACTTTCGTTCTACATTTTGTATATACAAATATAAAAGTGGTACCTAAGAGATTTTAATCTAGTCATACCGTTATCAGTGTTATTGGCTCGTTCCGAAACAACGGATAGTTGTAATGATGACAATATGTATCGTACTACACACACCAACAAATTTGCTGGAATGCTTATCAGACAAGAATTGAGGCTATACGAGGTAAAGGTACGTGAAAGTACAAAATATATTGCATGAGTACACACGGCTACAGATCAAGCTATACATTTCCAGTATAAGCTGACCTCAAATTGTACGGAAATCCCATACACTACGAAATATTCCCATAAACTGGAAATGTATAGCTTGATGTGTAGACGTGTGTACCTATGACTAAGTTGATAACGCAAAGGAGTAAGCCGTGCGTTGTGTCGAAGTGGTCTCGGTTGTAGGACTCCTACATACGTAGCTACCTGTTCAAGTTATCTTGACTACAGTGAAAGGGTTGGAAAGGCGAAGAAATTGTTTTAGAATAATACTATACCAGTATCAGTAATATTACCGACGATTATTCTATTAATGATTAGAATAAATTCAACATTAGGAATGAGGCATGCAACTGCAAAAAATCTTGGCTGACGTGACTCCCACTAAAATATCAATACAAACACACTTTGCTTGTAAAACTAAATAATAATGAAGTACAGCAGTAAAATATGAGCATGATTACTTAGAAAGTATCGGACAAAAATCGTAAACTTCGTTCAAAACGATCAAAGAGCAGCTTTCGAAACATTGCTAATGGAAATTGCTTTGGATTTTGTCAAGTTTATTTGCAATAACTTTTGTAAACAATTGAGCACCTCAATTCCTAAGTTGCTGGAGAAAACGTTCATAGTTATCGTTATCGCCTACACGACTAGCACACACCATACAACACTGGAAACAATGATAACTCAAAGGCGTCCCGGATGGATCGAATTTTATTAAAGAATTTCAGTAAAAAAATTCAATTAGTCTCCAGTTCTTACTAACATGTATTTGGCGATTTTGAAACTTCTCTTCGACTGCTTAGTCCTTTCCGCTTCGAAGGGCCACATGCTTAGGGACACAAAGTTGTTTATTGGTCTCAACACGTTCCATCAGAAAACATTTATGTAGGCTCATCATTTCGAGGAAACCGCAAAACCAATTCTAGTGACGTTAATAACTCTTACCACAAAGATGTGTTATTAATTGGTAGTGCGGTACGCACATTCACATTATTACAAAACTTGATGGTAGTTGTCTTAGCTGAGGATCGTAGCTATAAGTTGCCGGTACAGATCCGGTTTTGCAGTGAGTCACGCGACCTCACGCCGACCTCTCCGGGGCTATCCGAATGTCCTCTTCGACATAAGCTGTAAGCTCAACGTATAGAATCTGTGTATTTCCCATGTTTTTAATACCCAGTAGTTCTTTTTTAATGTAGGTAAAAAAACAATAGGTTTTACTTTTGAATGCCAACAATACATCCTCATCGTGAGTTCAACCACGCCAATGTAATACAAGATCATCCAGATATACCAATCAAAATATGATAATATTTCATCTAAAAAGTCGACAAAAGCACAAATATAATTAGGATTTATCTACTAATACAGTTTAGTTGAAATACCACAAAACAAACAAATAAATCACAATGATTTATTTATACATGAGGAATAAGGAAAATTAATGTGAAAACTCAGGGATACTAATTCTCACAAATATATCCATTAGAGGCAACGTCGAGTTGTTACATGTTGGGTTAAAGATCAAGATTGTGTAGAAACAAGAGGCCTGTCAGTGGCATCGCACACGCAGAATTCTTATCTAATCTCAAACGCATCTAAAAGACGGAGGAAGCTTTACTAACTCCAAGGAAGCCGAACCTCCAAATATATTTCCGACTTCTTTGAACATTTTCAATCTCTCCTAAATGTCAGTCCGTCTAGGAAAGGTTACCACAAACAAAAACTAGTGTTATAATTCTGAATTCCATGTTTAAATTAATTACGCCGCAGAATGTCTCAGCTGCTCATATTTCAAGTTAAGCATTAAAGTCAATGTATAGAAATGGTAAGGTATTCATGCAAGTAATAACCTTGCAGTACCATAATAATTTCTAGAACTACAATATAAAAAATAAAACTCAAATAATAATTGTTAAAGCCACGGGAAATATTGAGGAAGACGCAAAGCCTGCTTTTATACATAACTTTGGAAAAATTTTAAATTCATTTTCACCATTCTACTGCCTTTATCCCAATTTATTTGGGCGGAACAAAATGACTTTTCATCCAAATTTCGGAAATAATTATGAAGTTTTTAATATAAATTCCACAGGTAAAGAACTGTTACTAAGATAGGAACAGGTAATCTAATCCATTGAACACTGTTAAATACCTTAGTATGTTATCAGTAATAATATTAGTATGCCCGACAAGCCGAGTAGCGCGAAGGCAATATCTACTCATCGCGCGACTGATGAATGCCGATGAGCTAAGCATATCGTCTCTAACAGAATTACCGATGTTAGTTGTGTCCATAAGCCAAACTATCTCTATGCCGTTCAGCTACATAGCCCTCAAATTGCGTAACAATTTCGACCTCGAAGAAATTTCAATAACCAGTTATTAATCGTTAGTGGGGCTCGTGGCACACGGGTCGATCTTCAAGGTTAAGCAACGCTTGCAGAGGTCGGTCGGTACCATACCGAGACCCCTCCGTGCCTCAGAAAGCACGTTTAGGTCGTCGGTCCCGGCTGTCATTTGTAGATTTTTAATAGTCGTTACAGGTATTCAGACGCCCGAAAGTCTGGAACGAAGAATAATCAGTTTTACCCAGCGGTATCGTATTACCCAGTAACTGGGATGTGGAGGTCAGATAGACAGTCGTTCCATGTAAAATACTGGTATTCAGCTGCATCCCGTTAGACTAGATGCCAGCCCCCAAAATATTTGGCAAAAGGCGAGGCAGATGATGAGTTATTAAAATCGTTGGTTCAAGTTCAACTGATTCTTTAACACTATCTTCTGATAGTTGTCTTTTTTCAGATTTTGTTCATATTGACTGTCCTCGCTATTAACTGTAGATTCTTTAGTAACCTCCTTCTTGCTAATTCTTGATACATACGGTTAGCGTTGCATCTTACGTATTTTTTGTTATTTAGGTCCAAATTCTTTTTTACAACGGCTTGGAATTTATTTGGATTACTAGCTCATTACACATTGTCATGGTTGTCCATGTACGGCGTTCTGTATTTAGCTAAACACTACCAAATTCATTGTTTGCATTGATTACTAGTTGAATTCTCGGGTTTGCCAAGAACAACACGACTACGGTATAGAAATCCCACGAAACTTATTCCTTCTGCTTCTTCTTACTTAGTCCATAACTTATATTTCGAAGTTTAAAAAACTAAGAAATATAAGTTTGATGTCGTTGTTGCATTGTGCTCTAGTTTCGGCATCTCTCTTAGCTTTTGTAATTCATGTCTCTATCCTTCTATAATTGAACCGTAAAGCTGTTGTTTTGTTCGTAAAATAAATACCTTTTGACAAATCATTCAATTGCGATATAAGAACCGCACCGCGAACCGCGAATAAAGATTTTATTATTATTTATTATTATTACATATGCGCATACGCTGTCAATTCAATTACCCTTTCGACTTCTTCGTAGACGGGTAAACCCATCAAGTGTGTCTGGAGAGGGCGTGGCAAAACTATCACGCTATACCCCCGTCTCATTAAAACGTAGCATCACGCAAAAAATTACAAGCAATGGGTGTTGCACCTAAACACCAATTAATAATGCTAGATATTCCATATAATGAGCTGATAAAGATAATTGCTCAATTATTATAAATCCGCACGAAAGTGAAACATTGCTACCAATATAATCTTGGATGAGCAGCATTCCATTACAGTAAATGTGAATCTCGGTAGGGGTTGCATACATTACATGGACTTAAATACATTTTAAGACGCAGATATATGCCAGTGACCTTGAGTGGTTAGCTTGAGTGTTCCGTGCTGAGCTCACGCAACGCGTCGGCGTCGTACGTCCAGCCAGTAATAGGACTCGCCTATCAAGGAGCGCTGTCTCAAATTAGACGCATTATTAATTTATTACACATAAAACAAAAGTTATTTTTATCAAACACGTATACTATTTTTTTTTTTTTTTAATGGTGATGGTTTCAAAAAAATACGATTGATAGTTTTTGTGTGATTCTCAGTTTTTATCCGCGTTAGACATAACTTTGCAAATTAATTACACTATGTTATATAAACATAATCTTAAATATTCACAGATTAGTTTAGTAAGAAAATGCTCTTATTTAACATATATTTTTTTCCAAATCATTAACACTACTCGTTTAGACTTGGTCTTCAGTATAAAATCAATAAAAGTCGGTTATTGTCGCCATAATAAAGAGTTTTTAAAATTAATTTCTTTTAGTCAATAAGTCTTTAATCATGCAAGGTGAATACGAGCCAAAGGAAACATTAATTATGCAACCTTAAAAAAAATACAAATGAAGGTTAATACTGCATTAGACATTGGTTAAAATGATGTTTCAATTATTAAAATTAATTAACGCACGTATGGCAAGTGCGAGCCATTGAAAACTTCGGAAACAATATTAGTCTCTAGATACTAATATAGGAATGCATGCAATTACAATTATTCATTAAATCAAAGTAAGCAGACAAAAAAAAAGTGCTTTCTAAAACCCAGTGTATTGCTTTTACAATAATAATTTAGAATAACACTGTTTATCGATATTATCGATGGATGGATGTCACTTATAAGAAGAGGTGCCATACTCTCGTAATACTCATTTTCTAAAACCTAAAACGTATTATGTTGGCATTCAATTAAAGCATATTAAAAAAAAAAACTTTTTTTTTAATTAAAACAGAATAGAATCGTTACGTCAAATTTGAATGTCCAACGGTTTGTCGTAACGGCTGACAGCTGCGTATCCGCCGGGTATGCCATATGTGGCACCACCCTGGCTGTTATTACAGTAGGTGTGTGTTTACACATAATAAACAGCTATAGTATGTTCTTAATAAGATATCAAGTTATCTTATAGAGGGAAAAGTACTTTATTTTGCATGTACATTACTCGTTAAAATATCGCTCCTAAAGTAAATTTTGTTACATATGGCACGCATATATTTCCTAACTCGGCGTATATGAGTTATATTTCATTATTTTAATTATCCTTGTATTTCACCATATTATAAGGAAGATCGTTATTATTATACATTCATCGTTATTGTTATTTTAGTCGTTGATTAGCTAGTTATAAGAAGTCCATGGTAAGTATAGCTGCCAACTTTAAAAAATGCCAGGGCCCGGAGATCTGAGGAAAATTTTAGAAAAAATACAGTAAATTCACAATCATGTTTATTGAAAAAAATAACGAAACTAGGTAGAAACTACTAACGCAGTACCACTAGGAAATTTTGAACACACGAATAAATCTATATCTATACTAATATTATAAAGAGGAATGATTTGTATTTTTCTATGTAATGAATAAACTTAAAAACTACTGGACCGATTTGAAAAATTCTTTCAGCAATGGATGGATAGCTACATTATCAGCGAGTAGCATAGGTTATATTTTATCCCCGTACTCCCACGGGAACGGGAACTACGCGGGTGAAACCGCGTGACGTCCGCTAGTTTGATTTTAAAATCATATTTCTTCGTGGTCTGTGATTTCAGCAATTTTTCTTGTTCAGGTTTTTTTTTACTTTAAAAATGTTTGCCACGTCATAATATAATTTATTTTTACTATTAACTCCGATTTGACCATATATTGACAGATAAACAGTTTCGCTCATCTATCCAGAAGTTCCCCATCAGGGAATTAACGCGTTCCACAAAAGCGCTAGTAATGGGGATAGAGAAAAAAATTCAAAGGATTTTCGGTATTTTAATAACATTTTTGATGTCTTATAACCGAACCCACATTCAATTCACCGGTAATATTGAAGCGGAGTCTAACCCGTCTAATCTGAAGATATACGATGTCAACCAGTAGCCCGGAGATGCATCAAATCAATTCAAATCCGGAGTCACCGCGTCAAACCCGGAGGGTTGGCAGCCCTAATGGTAAGTAATTATAAAACTTGTGCAGTTTAAGTTCGACTACAATTTTAAATCATAACTTCTGCATTTATATTATCTAAAAACATTTTCCTCTAAAAAAAAACGACTTTCAAAAAAACACTACAAAGTGAAAAATAACTTTAATTTCGTAAGTCGGTGTCTTTGGTTTTGAATTTTCGGTTTTCGCCACCGACTGGTTAGTTCCTATCTACCTATCCCACACAAATTCGAATACCACTTCCTGCTATGTAAATAATAGTCACAGGAACTTACTTATCATATTATCTACATACTAATTGGGAAAAAATACGTATTTTACTAACTCAAAAACTATCCAAGCAAAGTAAAATAAAATTTATATGGGCCCACCTTGAGAGCATACCCATTCAAACAAAAATAAAATGAATTTTCATAATCGGTCCACAATTGACGGAGAAATGGGAGGACAAATATATAAAACAAACATACACTACGAACATATAACCTCCTCCTTTTTGGAAGTCGGTTAAAAATATAGTCTTCAACATTAATTTAAGCCGTTCAAGTAATCCAATACGGAGCCGTATTAAAAAAGTTGATACGACCGATATCCATTACGCTACTTATTTGCTTCACGTACTGTCGTAATGATGTTGCAAGGTGTAACATATATGGTTGAACGAAATTTAGTTACATGGACTAAGAATTAACAATAAAAATTATTAAAAGAAAAACTTTTAAAAACGAACGACAATAAAAAGGTGCGCGTGCGTGCGCGGACCCCACCCTCTTTGCAGCGCACGAGCCGATCCCCTTTGCTGGTCACACCTGTCATAGAAAAAACCATAGAGCAAAAAGTAAAGACAACGAGAATAGCCCATCCCATGTACAAAGAAAACTTATATGTAATGAATAGCCTCGAACACTTTGTTGGTTTGGAGATTACGATTTATATTTATGACGAAAGTTAAATGTTGTTCTTGCAAAATATTATTACAATGTTATTTCCGAAGCAAATGCGATGTAAAGCATATTGCTATTCAATAAAATTATATGTAGAGCAAAATGATGAATAATTCATTATTAACAAAATTAAAGATCAAAATTAAAATATTAAATAAAATGTCCAGAACTTCCAGAAGTCCATACAAGTCGTAAGGTTCGTGTATTAATTGTAAAGACCCGGGACATTCTTGACCGATCACTTACTTTGTACTAAGATTTATTAATATGGCATGGCAACACTGATGTTACCAGGACAAAGGTGGCAAATTCTTGCCAGACATAAGTTTATGTTTATTATCATGTCCTAGCCAGTTATAAATTTTATTATACTATTGGGTAGCTATAGAAAGTTCTCGATGGTTTCAAAAGATTTTTTTTTTTCTATTATGGTAACATTTTCATTTTATATATTTTAATTTTTACTAAATGTAAATGCAATATTTTCTGGTAAATAATAATAGTATTTGTAGTGTTGTGAATACTAGATCTATCGATATGGTAATAATGATAGATAGTTAGATACAAATAACTGTCCACTGAACATAGGTATTTTAAAATACAAAAAAAAAATGAACGTGTTGACATTTCGTAATTGAAAATAATGTGATTTTAATTTTGAGGCGGGATTGTTTCGCTAGCCAATTATCATTGGTATAAATTGTCCCGATGACAGTTAATTGTAAAAACTTTGACCACACAAGTACGTAATTGCGTCGCAGCCGGTTACAAGTCGGAGTGCAATTGGAATGACTAATATTTGCGGATTCCAATTATTTTCTACAAAACGATCTAAGATAAATAGCGTCAGTGTTTAACCGCCGCGATAATTGTATTAAAGTGCTTAACCTTTTAAGGTTTTTAATGTAATTATGTCACGCTTTTCGTACTGGCAATACGGCAACTTACTTACGGATTAATTTAAAATAACGTAACAGGTGGATTTTGTTTTAAATTCTTAAAAGCATCCATAAAAGGTTTAGGTAACATTCTTATGGTATTTCATGTCTTTAATGAATTTATTTACCTTTTATATTAAAACTTATACCTGCCGCAAAAATTAGGTGAAGTGGGCTTGAAGTGAGCTGTCATTCCAACTGATGCTACGAATTGACATTATTACATCTCACTTCACTTAAGTTTTCACGGTAATTTTTTTTTTATATCGGCTGGTTACGAGATATTACAAGGACAGATATAGAGCCTCTCTAGTCTAAGTTATGCTGCGTTCTATGATAATTTTAAATTTCGAAACACCGAGCCGACAACGCAACCGCCCCCGATCCGACACGATTCGATTCATCGATGACCGTAAACATCGATTCGACATTCACGTGTATTGTAATCGGATGATCATCCCTCTCACTTTCATTGTAAACCGTTTGATATATAATTTGTAATCGATATTAAGAAACTTCAATTCAGTTATTACAGTGCAGTGTTTGGGAAACTATAAAAAATCTATTAGATTTAAATCTAACAAAAATACGGCCGATACATAATTTTTACTTACTTAACAAACTTGAGTAAAATTTCGCAATACGAAAAAAATAAGTAGATACTGTTACAAAACTTATGAAATAACTGTGTTTTAATGAATAAATAATGTATTAACATTATTTATTAGTATTTGGTAATAATGTCTGGCATTTTGAGCCGCGGATCAGCTTGTTGCGCTTGCGACTGACGGCTGAATGCCTGTGTTCCATTGCTGACGAATGTTTTTTTACGTAATTGACAAGTTAGAGACGCGACACTCGAAGTCAAAGTACAAGGTGCTACAGAATGAGCATAAGCCTTCAGACATTCCAATTAGAATATTGAGAAAGAAAAGAGAAGAGAAAGAGAGAGAATATTGAGTTATAAGCTGATTATTACAATAGTTAGAATTTTTTCAAATATTCTAAATCCGATCCGATCCGATTTTAATTTTTGATATAATCAATAGATTCATTATAATCTGCCTATCCTATTCCCACTGCTGGAACTCAGGCCTCCTCTCTTCGTGAAGTAGTGGAGATTAAAACAATGTGAAATAATTGAAATATATATTTCAATTATTTCACATTATTTCACAATAAGTAGTTGCTTCTGAGCTAGCTGCTTTAAGAACTTGCGGTTATTGTTACATGCAATGTACAAGCAGTATAAAAAATAAAAAATAAACTAAATTCATTTCATTCAGATAATTATAAATCCATACATTTCACAAAAAATCATTCATTCATTTCATTTCATTTCTTTAGAAATAAGCATTGCCTTTGTACGTATTTTTCTGTTCCTTTCTTCTTGTTATGTGTGTGCATAAATGGTTAAATAAATAAATAAAATTAAACATTAAAATTAAAATACTAAATACAATTCAATTTCATTCAAATAACCCTCTTAATAAAGGATCTCCATAACGGAGAAGAGATCCTGTCTGCTACAGTCTTCAGAATATCGTTGCAGCTGCCACGCATTCTGCAGATCAGGAATGCAGTCTTCTTGCGGATGACGGCATGAAAGCCATCAGTGCGATACTGGACAAACATCCCCGATGCACTACAGAAGCGAGGCAGCCCCAACATCATCCGGAAGATGTTGTTATACTGGATGCGCAGGACATCCAGCGATCTTGTGGTGTGACTGACCCACAGATTTCCCGTATAAAAACTTTGACAATATGCCTTGAATAACGTTATTTTAACCAGTGGAGAGCAGCGGGAAAATCTGCGGGCCAGCATGTTACCCCTGACCGCTAGGGCCCTGCGCTCTCTCTCAATGTCCAGATCGTCTTCAAGACCTTCGGTAATTAAATGCCCCAGGTATTTAAATTTCGTAACACGATTTATGCTCAAGCCATTTAGGGTAATATTATGTGGGTACCTGGGGCATCCACCAGCGGCCCTAAAAACCATATACTCGGTCTTTTGAACATTGTATACAAGGCCATGTGTATGTAGCAGCATAGGCCTCACACACTCTATAGCTTATTTAAAAAAAAAGATAATAATTAAAAAGATTTATAAAAATTAAATAAAGACATAGATACATACTTACACATAAAAAAAGAAAATAAAAAATTATAAAGTTGAAGTTAAAACAATAAATAATAATTTAACAACACTTTCATGAATTCTTCTCACAGTACACAAATTAATCAAGACCACGTCCCAGTGACGTCAGTAAAAAATCAATCTGCTTAGCCTTTCCCCAACTATGTTGGGGTCGGCTTCCAGTCTAACCGGATGCAGCTGAATACCAGTATTTCACATTGGGCGACTGCCTATCTGATTTCCACAACCCAATAACTGGGTAATACGATACCGCTTGGTAAGACCCAGTGACGTTAGTAATTATTAAGTAATACATTGTAGGAAGGTAAAACTAAAACACTACGATAGTTCCTACATGATAATACACGTCATGTGGTTTTTTTATGTGTATTTAGTAGTACTAGGAAATACAAATCTACCTAACCTACTTACTCATTTAATGATTGGGTCAATTTTCCCTACTACATAAGAATTAAGTAACCTAAGTCTTATTTAATATGAATTGACAAACATTTCGCCAGTATATCTAGGTAATAATGTAAAAATAATATCCGTCAAATATTTTCCAATTAAAAATTACATGTCTTTATCCTCACTACAGTCAATGTTTTTCCGAAATTCATACAGGGTAAGTTTTTAACAAGTGCTCTAATTTAAACACGTGACTTTACTCATCATTATGAACAACTTTTACTATGGGATCAAACATGAAATCGCGAAAAAAACAATCTACTACATAATTTTTAATTGGAAAATGTTTGACGGATATTATTTTTACATTATTACCTAGATATACTGGCGAAATGTTTGTCAATTCATATTAAATAAGACTTAGGTGCCTTAATTTTTATGTAGTAGGGAAAATTGACCCAATCATTAAATGAGTAAGTAGGTTAGGTAGGTTTGTATTTCCTAGTACTAAATACACATAAAAAAGCCACTTGCAAGGTTCCCAAAAAAATCTAAATATCTCCTAAACCACACAATTTAGCTACATGAAGTTAAAAAATCTTCAAAACAGTTTTATAGGTGCTTTTTGCGCTATTAAATATACTTGAATGTTGCTTTTTATTTCAAGGAGCTATCTTGCATGGGCGGAAATATTTCATGATAAGTTAGTGGCTTTTTTATATTGCTAGTCAGTGTATAATGCAATAATTGATTCGTTTTTGCAAAAAAAAAAAAATACAACCTACATGCAGATGTCGAAATTACTGCAATTGCAATATACTTAAATGAAATCAAATAAGACCATTTTATTATAAGTAGTTAGATGTTGACAGTCTACCCTTTAGAACACAATGCATAGATTAGCAATTATGAAACTGCTAAATTGCCGCAATCATCGTGCATTCAGTAATTTTATCGTATCTATCATTCACATCACTAGCCTTGAGAGGTGTATTTTGATATAATCTTTAGGTATGTAAAGTAGTGAAGTCAAAAAAGAAATAAAGTATTTTAAAAAAAAAAGTAAATGTATGTGTAATGTAAAAAAATGTATATTTTTACTGTTTTAATCAAAAGCGAAAATTCATACTCGTCTCCTTAGCTCTATTACACGGCGAATTTCACCATTGAAACTGAACGCGATCAGAACCGCGTTCAAGACCTGTCAGTGTCATTATATGTAGTTGTGGAATATTTGACACTGACAGCTCTTGAACGCTGTGCTGATCGCGTTCCGTTCAGTTTCATTGGTGAAATTCACCCTTAGTCTTATTTTCGGCGAAAGATTAGAAGAAAAACAATATTTATTCTTGCTCATATGTCATTCTCTATTTGCTTGATTTTAAGAGAAAGTTTATCAAATTATTTTTAACAATTATAACGGCGCCAATTTACCGAGATGTAACAACGCGATCGGCAAATAATTCTCCAACAATACGATCTTATAATTGGACTTAATAACGATATGATGTCGCCTAAAACGAGACACTATTAATTACTAATTAGTGAGAAATTAATAGGCGGTAATTGGCCTGCCATTCTGCATTATTAAATGAAAAAGAAAACTAATCATATCGACATTAAATTAATTAGGACATCCATTGACGCGCATCGCTCAGAAGCGGCTGCAATAGAAAATATAACGCTGAAAACTGCCTAGCTGGTCTAGTGGTCGCTAGCACTACCTGCTGAGCAAAAGGTACTGGGTTCGATTCCCAGGTCGAGCAAAAGGTTTTGGTCATGAGGAATTTTTCAGTAGCAGTTTGGAGTCTGGATTTGTGCCCGGTTGATGGCAATAGGCTCGCCTCCTATTTACATGGGACTTAGACATAACTGGCGAAATGTGGGGTACATTTCTGGCTAACTCTTCGGGGATTATAATTTACAATTTACTACTTAAACGGAGTTTAAACAACCGTTTTCATATAGAATCACGGTAATGTTCAATAGAAAATAACTTTCGAACAATTAACATGCAAAGCGCATTCAAATGTGTCCGACACGCAGATTATCATAAAATAACAGTTAGATTTTTTGAAAGAATCAAGTTTTTTGTTATTCTGAGCTGGAAGCTGCCATTTAGCGGTATTGCATTCCTCTCAAACAAAAATTTATATTAGGCAGACACGTTAATTTGTTACATTGATAAATTATTTAGAAGATATAGAACATACATTGACCTGAGTGGTAATGTTCTTCAGAAAGATCAGGTGCGCTGTACTCGCAACCGGCGTGCGTGTATGACCTGTATGAACTTAAACGAAGCAAAACTAGTATGTAAGGAAGGATCCTAGCAGGTGGCGCTCTGTAGTTTCTGCCTACCCCCATGGGGAAAAAGCGTGAGTTTATTACATGTATTTAAAGAACGGTATTTCAGGACAATGCAGTTATGTGTGCACTATGATCGTACACAATAACGGTCATGTTACGTCATGTAATATGATTTTCGGTAAAACGGTTTAGTTGGTAACAGGGTTGGAAAAAAAACTGTTTCTTTTTTAAACTTTATAAAACAAATACGTTCAAAATGTTTTCAACAAGTGTTTCTTTTTTCATTGAGCGATTTATCAAATTTATTATCAACACAAATCGATCAGGCCTAATATAATTAATTTCTAGACAATTTTAAAATTTACCTGAAAAAACATTTACAAAATACGATCAGAGGAATAATCACAACAACGTAATACTATGTAGTTATAGCTAGTTACTATTAACTAATAAACTATCTAATCTGCGAACATATTTTTTTTAAACAATCTAAGTAGGTATGTACACAGATACTGAACCACCCAGTACACTCTGTACGTTCAGAATTGCGAATTCCGATTTTCGTAAAAATATATTTAAATATAGGGGAATCCCCAAAGTAGTTGCGGGGAATTACTTCATTTCGATCGGCGACGAAGTGTATAAAACTATCTTACCTTTTTAATTTCTTTTCGAGCTATTTCAAGTCCAATTTTTTTTAAACATTTCACTTATTTCCATTCATTCGCGATTTAAAACCAAGTTTTTTTTTTTCTTAATGTTTAAAACATTATTTTACACTTGTTTTATATTGTGATTTTAAACACTTAATAAAAAACATTGTTTTATATCAAACTGTTTAAAATACATGTTTTAAAACAACTTCTTTGTTCTATGCCAACCAGTCTTTCTATTGTGTGTTCCCACCTTTAAAAAAAAAAAAAATTAAATAAAAAAATATTTAGATTTTTAAAAATAGTTTTCCGTCTATAAAATTAAGCATAGATTCCCTCATTTCGATATTTGCACATAAAGACTCACAATGTATGTAAAAGTAACTAAAAATTCTCAGTTGGTAAAAGCCTCTCGGGGTCTCGGCATACGGTTGCGCAATATCATGGCGGTAGGAAGTAGGAGTGTCCTTCAGCGACAGGACGTGGTTATGTAAACGGTTAGAGTGCAAACACAATATTGATTCTTCATGGCAAAGTAAAGAAATGGGGCTCTGTGTTTGTCCAACGTTAGGCAGGTACAGTGGGCCGCACGTCAGAGTAACAAAACCAGCAGCTGGTTAATTCTTATTCTATTGAAACTCCATACTACGCTAGGCCAGTTCAAAGTCGAATTGTTACCACCCCGACGTCGTCAACTGTACCGATATGTACGTGCATAGAGGACAGATTAGTTTTAGCCACCCTTCCGCGATTTAGGGGGGGTAGACAGGGAGAGGAAGAAGTTCCTGTCTGCGGTCTGCGCCAACTAGCTGGGGCATTGAACTTTTTGGCACAACATACCTACCAAGTCATATTTACACGATCGAGACGAAGATAGTTTTCGCGGCTCCCTAAAGTGGTTGGCAGTTACTTTTTTCATCTTTTGAAGGCATTGTTTTACTGTGTAAAGTGCTACAAGATCTTTTGGCGCTCGAATGACGTTAACAGGGTGGCGCTGTTGGTAATCATTTGTTTTGTGAAATGTATAGAAAAACCAAGATGGCAGCGTTAGTTCCGCTTTTGGCCACGCGCCAAAAGAACCTTGTAGCGGTATAAACCATGTAAACAGTAAATAGGACCATAAACAAATCTATTGGCGCACTCTAACACCGCCTCATTCTTTTACAAATCCACGTAAGGAGTTGGCATTAATTATTAGGACATTGAAGAGTCAACAGGTGTCAGTATAATATGGGTAATACTTGGAACCCATTCCAATTCACGGATACACCAATTTATCTCAATATGTATAACGAATGGAGTGCCAGTTATTTTTTAACGCTATTATTTCGAACAACTGCGCGCATCACTGCATATTATTGTACAGGTTATGTATTATGAGCCCGGCTGTGCATCCAGTTGGCGAGCCAGTCATCCGGACAGTCGGTTTCGAGTCCAATGTCAAGGATACGCTCCATAGGCGAATATTCGCCAATCGATAATAAACCGTTTCTTTATAATTTGAAAGTATATTGTGGCTCAAATTCGCGCGTATCGCAAAAACTGCCTGAAGCGTAGGCGGAGGAGTCGTGACAACGGCTATATTTGCGTCACTTTTTGTGTTCACGATGTTCATTTTATGATCGATTGCTAAGTACACGGTAAATATTGAGTATTCGTAAAGTTATTACCACACTGTCATTAGGCACCTTGAAAATGCTTATTGCCTAACAAAACTTATAATATCAGCTTGCATCATTCGGGTTAGTATCTTTCGCGAGTTTACATCAATAACAAAAGGCGACGACTTAATTCAAATGATTGATATGAATCAATCATTTTAATTAAGTCGTCGCCTTTTCATACTAATAAGTATATTTCTGTTGATATCTTACCAACCACGAGAAAATTCACCGACAAAATCGAATGATCTTTTAGCGACTTGAAAGCGTTCAGATCACTGCGTGGCAATAAAATGAATATAGGTACCTATTTCAAGAATTAAATTGAACGTTACATCTATCAAACATGATCCTACACTAGTTTCACCTTTTTCCATCGCAGTTTAGAAAAAAAAACCGTTCGCGCTTGAATAAATAATTCAATTGTAACTGTTGCTCTGCATAACGAATGTTATTTATTTTCTTTGAATATTAATGGGGTCTGAGATCGTCATTTTTCCACTCTCCAGAGCTTTCGATACTTTATATCAAAAAAGATTAAAAAGCTTTTGCTGCAGAACAGTCAAACTATTCTTGTCCGTTGTGGACAATTTCCACAGGATTCTATTTTCATGCATTCAACCGACTCGTCTCCCTAAATTGGCTACATCCAAGTTCACGACCTGCTATATCTGCGAAGAATTTCAGAGAATGCATTTCGCAAGACACTGACTTCCCTTGTGGAAACGGGAGATGAAAAGAGAACAATCGAGTTCTGTTGACCATTCAAAGAAACCAGATCACCTCGTGACTAAGAGCGAATATGGAAGATAATATTTCTCCAAGATGCACAACGTAATTAGACATTCTGACGAGCGAAAATGATATATTTCCATCACCGTCACGAATGCTGGATGAGCATGCTAATCGTTCATGTCACTCGGTCCCCCGGACGCACGAGCGGTCGCGTGCACAGTGTCACTTTCCCCTGGATGGCGCCCGCGCAGCCGCGCAGGTTTCTGTTTCAAAGGCGCGCATGCGCTCTCTCGCGTGGAATGCCCGCCGCACTAGGAGATGCATTCAATGCAGGTACTTCGAAACTTCTAGAAATACTGTAAACGTATAATTACTTGATCGTGTTACAAAACATGACTGGTCTTTGATATGATTAGAAATTTATAACTTTACAAGCAAGACAGATTTGTTTAGCTGGAGGATTTGCATTCTTCCTATAGGTGAATGAGGTTCAGAATGAGGTTTGTCTTTTAAGCTTTTAAGTATAAAATCACTTCTAATCCGACAAGGAAAAGAACAATAAAATAATAAATTCAGTCAGAACAGACTGCAACACTCGATTTGGTAACGTCAACGAATTTTTAGGCCAAACTGCAACTATCGTTTTCGCGGGCCGCTGACTTCCTCGTAGATATTCGTTCTGCTCGCTTGTAATCTGCGGGACGCCAATTAAAATTATATAATTCAAGCCAACGCATCTGAACGCAGTTGATGAACGACCAAAACAAGGTGTTTTACGATCAGCGAACACGAACCGTGCATGCGTTGCAAGCTTGAAACGTACACCCACTCACCGAACAACTTCATACTGTGGTCTTTTTAGTAGGCAGTTGTTTTTTGCAAAGTTATGACATTGTAAAATTAAGTGTAAAGGTTGTAATTAGGACATCATCTGTTGTTTTTTATACTTTTCTTGTATACGTTCTATCCCATTTTTTATTTCTCAAAAGTGCAGGTGCACGCGAATGCAGCCGGAGTGGGTCGGGTTAATCATCGCACCAATAAGGGGTAGCGAGCGCTAATTGAGCATATGTCATCAAACGGCGGGACCCTTTAGGCAAACCATTTATGTACTATCTAATGAGGAATATTACGTAAGTGATCAATTAAGTTTTTGTGTTAAGTATTAGGGCCACGGCGTTTTTTTAACGCGCTTGTATGCGATAGACGCAACTAAAATAGTGCTAAATGTTCAAGGCAGAAAACGCGCCGTTCGAAGCGCGTTGCATAGAACGCGCGTATAACAAAAGCCGTGTGTATAGGCCCTTGGTTTAGATGGCAATACAAATGCCACGTAAAACAATTAGGTTTTGAATACACCTAAATATTCTTACATTACAATGTTTATTGTACCTTCAATTACTTATTAACCCCACTCCATAATGTAAAGTGCACTTATAGGGCAGTCTTACTAACAACATCATCTGCCTAGCCTTTTCGCAACTATGCTGGGGTCGGCCTCCAGTCTAACCGGATGCAGCTGACTACCAGTATTTTCAAGGAGCGACTGCGTATCTGACATCTACTCTAGTTAACTACCTCTTAACTAACTCTTGGTAAGACTGCAGTATTACTGACATGTAAACTCAAAACGTTATAGCTAATAGCTAAGAAAAGCGTATGCCTGCGTAAAAATAAATTTAAAAAATTTAATTCTCTGAGGTCCGCCTCATCAGTCAGATAATAAAAATATATTAGACACGTATTTTTTGCTTTATTATATTAATAAAAAATAACTTAGATAAAACGCATTAAAGTTGAGGAGTGGGGGTCGCTACGTCACAAGTAAGTATAAAATGTACATACAAGTGACGTCATGACACATTTTAACTCAATGTATCGCCGTAATCTTTTGATTACGTAAAAAAAGAAAAAATACGTGTCCAATATTTTTTAACAATCTACCTGCCAGGCAACAAAACATTTGTTTTTGTCATCATCCCTATTATGGACGTTTGAGTAATTTTGTGTGTCCCAAGGATTTTTGGCTATAAGCACAACATTTTAGTTGAATACTCGCGCATCAGATATTTACGCAAGAACGTGTGAAAGATCTAACACAAAACAGGACTTTTCAAGACTTTATGTAACTCATTTTGCTTTCTAGAAATAGGTACCTATTCATCAGCAAACTTCTGCAACCACCAATGAAGTAAAATACGGCTGATATAACTTGGCAGTTCTGAACATAGGCACGATGAACTTTCGCACATGTTCTCTCACTCACACTCGCTTCATGTCACTATTTTTGGATCCTAAAAATGTTATTGCGAAGCTTTCTGCGCGAAGTTCAGAACTGCCAAGTTATATCGGCCGTATTGTAGATGATGTAAATACAGTTAAGAATCACAATATTACTACATAACATATTTATAATACGGTTGACCAGTTAATGCAATATTTCAAACAGGTCTCACCACCGACATTGACTTAGTGACATAGTTCCTATAAATACCTACATTACAGAAATAAACATAGTTTATACTTTTTGCATGTATTGGCAGCATTTCAAACACATTACTATGTAATGGATCCCAAATAATACCTAATGTATTCAGTTTGCTGCAATTACGTTTTGATAACAGCAATAAGGAATAAGTGTAGTCTGGTACTAAATCTAGAGTATTTGAAGTGGTATAATATTGCAATAAGATAATTACTACAATGCATAGTTGCATTATCCTGTGCATCTCTACATATAGCCAAGTAGTTGATGTTTACAGTAGGTTAGATATAAATACGGCTGAAATTGGAAATGTAATAACTACTGAATCATTGAACGTTCCATCCCTTTCTATTTATGTGATGCCTCTTACATTGGCTCTATCTAATCTAATCTGTGTTCGCAATTTATTTGCCAAACGTGTAAACAAACACGAGTTTTAGGAAAAACAACTGTAATCCCTACACATAAGGTTCAGTTTGCGCCACAACTTCATTTTATTTTAATGACTTTTTCACAGTACTAGTCAGTTTAAAGTCAACTTTATTTGCACTTACATAAAGTTGATGTTTGTTTAAATGGAAATATCATCAATTGGAAACAAGGTTAGACCTCAGACTGTATTGTCCCACTGCAGGGCAAAGGTTTCCATTTTCCCTTTCCACAAAATTCAGTCTTTTGCCCGTCCTTTCTATAGGAGTCAAGCTCACCACCATCGACCATCCACATACATTTAGTTGGACGCAATTGGTGGTTCTTTTAGCCCATTTCTCATCTGACAGGCAGCAGACATGTCCAATATCCAGCACCGTCCCACTTAAACTTAGCGGCTCTCTTCTTACATTGATCATACTATGTGTAACTATGGCATGAACACACTATGGTAAAACCTAATTCCCTCATTAGACTCCTAAGAACAGTCATAGACAATAAAGAGACAGATCAATTTCATGTTTTTCTTCCATTCCCATAGTTAAGAGCAAATGAACACTCTCTTAGTCTTTGTAATTATAACTAGTGCAGAAAAGTAATAAACACATTAATAAAAATGATTGCTTTATTCATCGGATTGCAGTACTTTTTAGATAGATAGAATACTCTTTATTATATACTCATAAAAATGATGTAGAAATTTTACAAGAGGTGACACAATGGGCGTTGTTATCTCTAAATGCGATATTTTAAAGACAAGGAGAGACCATAGTGCAGGTTATCTGTATTTTTAATTTGATTGATTTTGTACTTGATCATAATAAAATTGTAGAATGCAGACTTTGCTTTTAAAAGTTAGATTACATTTTTTGGCTGAGATATGAGCAGTGAGGATGCTTTTTTTTTATACATCATTTTTAATCATTAATGTTTTCCCCAAACAACTACTTGCTCTTTTTGTGAGAAATTTATTGGCCGGGGACCTCACTTGCACAAATTAAAATTATAATATCAATTTGAAGTATGATATCTATGATGTCATAGGATAGATAAGCATTGGAAAATACAATAAGGTACATTGGTATTTGATATCCATAGTTATTTGATAGCCCAATTATTGAGAAACTGTGATAGTAATATTCTCCTAAGTATAATCTACTGATATGAAAATTCATTATTGATTAATAATGAAATTATAGGTAACTATTTTAATGTTTTAATTATGCAGTGAAATGTATTAAAGTAATTATTCTTGGTGGTATTTTATTTGCCGAGTACTCAAATAAATACTTTTTGTTTTATAAATCCCTGCCTTCAAAAACAATCAGTGAATTCATTTTTTTTTTTAGACATCTTCATAGTACTGCTGATATTTTAGTTAAGTTTCTTTTTAGGTATTATTTTCCTTTACTTTTATTTACTTTGGTAAGTACATGAAGTTTATAAATGGTGTTAGAATTATGACTAATATAACACATAAAAAGTTTTTATAGCAGAGGGTCTTGTAATTTATACTATGTGTAATATTTTACACCATGTATGTAGTGTTGTGACTCATTTATTAGTAATTGTGTGAACAGGACAAGCAAGATACTATTACATGTATGACTAAACATTGTAACTAGTAAATCTTGTCTTTGCCAAACTGTGATATCATAAAAAAGTTTCCAACTTTTTTCTCCACTTTCAAATAGGGCTCACAGGACATATCATATTGCAGCCGGTTTATATTTAATTATATAACTAACGCTAACTTGGTTCAGCTGATGACGTCCGCTGCAGTTTAACAGGCAACTGATATACCTAAGTGTAGGTACCTAACATTAGAACGAGATGTAATTACCATGGACGATAAAAATACGCGCCAAACACAACGAGACCAACAAAACAGTTGCTAGTGACCTAAATAACGCGCATTATAAGTGCAGTAATAATATACTTTCATGCATACGAGCGCAACACGACAATACAAGCGATTTACAATGCATATTCTGCATACACACTTTCAACATCGGCTATAGCTGAACATCGGCTAACTGTTGAAAGTCAAATTACGAGCTTTGCCGCATAGAACTGCGTTTATCACGTTTGCCACCTCTTCACAATCTTCTTATATCTCCGAAGGCCAACTACAGTACAGTAACGCGTACCGTCAGTGCCGTGTTGACCGATGGAAGCAGGTAATCTTGTGCATAACACGTGTAAAAACTATAGCTACCTTAATGATCAGCTCGATCTCTGGGACGTCTCCGTTCGCTGTTCCATTCTCCGCAATTTCATCCGACATCGTGAACTCCAGAAACACTAAATTTATCAGAAAAATAAACTTTTCAACACAATTTCACACAACCGTCACTGTTCCAAAACACCGACAGACTGCCTTACTTCAGTTTGGTTCATCGAAGTTGTTTGTTGTGTTTCTAACTTCATACCTATTAAATATTCCTTTTCAACGTCAAACTAAACGAAGTTTTCAAAAGTTTTACATAATTAAGTTGGCGAATATCTTAAAATATTACTTAATCCAATATAGAACTACTAAATATTTTATTCTTTCTATTTTATAATTTATAAACCTTTTGTTTTATTAGATGTGCTAAATATTATGGCAATACTGAAAAAGGGTTGAAAATATTTATTTAGTAATAATCGACTAAGAATCGAATTCATTGTTCAGACAGACGCACTGCCTCGCCTGCTGCAGCGGACTTTAAGTTAGATAGACAACATTTCTTATTCTTATATTTTTTCCTAACATAAGGAGTAATCTATCAGATTTATGAAAATCGAACTCGAAGTAGATTTTCCATTCTCCCGAAGACGTAGTTTGTATTTTTGAGAGAGCAAGATGGACGAAGCATCATTCATGATCCCATGATCCTTACTACTAGACATGCACTAACGGATTTCGGACTTCTCGTACGAACGTAAACACAGACAGACAATTAAAAATTCGGAGTCACTACGTGTGACTCAGAATTTGTACTTTCTACGTGTGAAACCGAAGAAAAATATGAACGCAGGGAGGGGGTTCAGAATCATGTACTGAATCCATGGAAACAGTTTTCGCATCAATGTCCCTGCCATTCTGTATATTATAATATTTTGCATTGTGTATGGCTTTAGTTTTCTCCTTACAATGAAATTTATAATCGTCTATTTGATAGTGTCACCGCACAAAATAGTTTGTGCCGTACAACACTTGATGAATTGACATTGTCAATCAATTTGTCATAAATGTTATTTCGATATCCTCCTGTCAAGTTTTGGATCTTTGTTTCGTCGTGAAAAAGTCGACAACACGCACTATTTTTAGATAAACAAAAGTATTTCCAATTATTAACTTACTAACCAGGTGTTCATTTTAAAAACAACTATAATGAGTGCCACGGCAGAAGGGTCCACATTAGCACCTAAAGAAATGTCGTTCGCTGAGAAACAAGCTGAACGCATGAAGAGACTGCGATCTCTCCACTCAGCCAGAAACGAAGCAAGGACACACAACCATCAAGAAGTGGTTGCGGAAGAAGCGAGGAATAAACTACCACCGAACTACGAGGCGAAACGACGACAGGCAGAATGGCTACTCGATGACCAAGCTAAGCGCGAAGAAGCAGAAAAAGGAGGCAAAGATTACGACAGAGTCAAACTACTAAATATATCCGCAACAGAGGCTGAACGACTTGAACGTAAGAAGAAGAAAAAGAATCCTGATGAAGGCTTTTCTACATATGAGCAAGCTACTATAAGACAATACAATAGATTGGTTAAAAACATGCCAACTACTGACATGGAACAGTATGACAAACAGAAACAAAAATATGGGGATGCCTTCTATGGTGGTCCTAATGTTATTATTCATGGAATGCACGAGGACCGTAGGGAAGCTGTTGACAAGATGGTGGATGACTTGGAAGGGCAGATTGCCAAGAGAGCTCGCTACTCAAGAAGACGTACACACAATGACGATGCAGATATTGATTACATCAATGAAAGGAATGCGAAGTTCAACAAGAAACTTGAGAGATTCTATGGAGAACACACTGCTGAGATCAAGCAGAATTTAGAGCGTGGTACTGCTATTTAATACCCACTGTTTTTGCAAGATGCAATTTGAATGCAAAATTGTTGTAAATAGGTACTAATAGAATTGTTTACTGGCTAGATTGCAGCCTCAAAACTACTGTTGTTGGGCCTCCTTGATAGACTGCATTTGATTTTAGGGTTTATAATATCATATGAAAAGTGCAATCACACTGGCGATTTGCAAGCGTATTTCCAGCAATGCGATTGTTTAACGCCTGTGTCAAGCGAATACGCCACATGTGATCACAGTGTTCGCGGAAGAATCAGACAAGCAAGAACACAATAATTGTGAAAACGCAGAGAACACGTCACATAGTCGCTGCTCGTTCGCATGACACCCATGGGGAGCATGTTCACAAATGGCCTCACTGGAAACATGCTTGCAAATTGCCAATGTGATAACGCTCTAAGCTGCAGCATACTGCACAGATTGACACAGCCTGGGAGCATTGAAATGATTGTCTCATGGGTGCCTGTATTACCCTTACCAAGATTGTTATGAGTAAAGCAAGACAACTATTAATTCAGCCCTATCAGGATTAAGGTTTTATTAACTAACCTTCAGAAACACTGCAATCAATTTTTCACAATATCTGAGTAACATTAGTCTGCTCATGTTCTCTGAAATCACAATGGTTTGTGATTTAATATCATTATCATCGTGTCAGCCGAAAGACGTCCACTGCTGGATATAGGCCTCCGCCAAGTGCCGCCACTTCGAGCGGTTGTGTGATTCCCGCATCCAGCAGATGATTAAGTAATAAATATGCTGCAGCATTATTTACTTTGTTGTTATTGTTACTGCCACAAGGATTATGGAGTGTATTATTGATGTCAGGGGTCAAGTTTAAAGTTGTTTTGCTATAATACAGACCCATTTTAGCAACTAACAAAGTGTTTATAGAAGTAACAAATTGTCATAAAGTATTGATACTGTTATATTGTAAGTAGCTTGTAATTAGGATCTATAAAATGTAATAAGAGTTACAATACGGCCGATATAACTTGGCAGTTCGGAACGTCGCGCAAAAGGCTGCGCAATAAAAAAAAAATGGACTCAAATGGTGAGTGAGAGAATGTGCGAAACTTCATAGTGCCTTTGCTCAGAACTGCCAAGTTATATCAGCCATATTGTACATTACTTATCTGATTAAAAATTACTAGCTTCTGCCCGCGACTTCATTCGGGTGGCCGTCGATAAAATACAGCCCATGTTACTCGCTGATAAAGTAGCTTTCTTTAAAGAGAGAATTTTTAAAATCGGTTAAGTATTATTTGAGTTTCCCCATTACAACCAAACATACAAAAAAATTAATCTTTTCTATTTATTATAATATTAGTTTAGACTAGCTTTTGCCCGCGGCTTCACCCGCGTAAAGGTCGGAAATTATCCCACAGGTCTGTACTACCAGCATTCAAAGTATCGTATGTCCTAACCCAGGTTATGACTTATCCGAATGCCTTTCATCTAAATCTGTTCAGCCTTTATGGCATGAAAATGTGACAGACAGACAGACAGGCAGGTAGATAATACATTCAAATAATCTTTAATAGGGTTTTGTTCAAAATGAAAATAGACATCAAAAGTTAGATCTGCGGTCCCTCTGAGCTGTAAAGAAAATCTAACTTCCAAGTTAACGCAATAAAAAAATACGGCCATTTATGCAGCACATTTGACACAAATAAACTAAAGCCTATATGGTACTTCCCGTTGACCTAGCAGCATGAAGTCTGGCGAGAAGCAAGGTCTTACAAAAAGTAGCCTATGCCCTTCCCCAGGATGCCATCTTATTCTTGCTAAATTTTATTCGAATTCCGTTCAGTGATTTAGGGAGGGAAAGGTAACAGACAGACAGACAGAGTTACTTTCGAATTTACAATATTAGTATGGATTGTATGGACTAGTATGTATTGGTATGGGCAAGAAATGTATCTAGGTTCAGCAATAAATATAGATTGTAAATTTATTGACAAGAATCAACAAAGAATATTGTTAAAACAAGCCAAGATTGTAATAGATTGGATTCTGTCACGCTCATGTGCCTTTGAATTTGCAAAATTAAACAAATAAAGTAAACAAATTTCAATAACAAGTTTATTTTGATAAATGTGCCGATTAAATAAAAATATTAATTATATATAGATCATAGATATTTTACATTAAGTAAATATACTATAAAAGCGCTAAATACGTTTTATTTTAACAACAGAACCTCATGTGCAAGTAATTTTATATGAGTCAGCAAAAGAAAAGTTCAAAATTCTGTGCAAATTTGTATCAGCAGTTTTAATGAAAATACAATGCAATTTAAAATGAAATGCCAAAATAAAAATAATAATAAAAAAACTGTATTTTGGACTGCAGTATTTTAAAATTATAGCTTTGATCTTACAATTTTCAGCTTCTGATAAAGAAAACGGCGATGATGGGGGTATCTACATTAACTTGTATACAGAGTGAGTTTTTTTAGGTGTAAAACACATCAAAAGAGACGAAGGCTGGAGACCGCTGCACAGTGGAACGAATGTATGGGAGCGGTTGGACGTAGACATGTCCGAAAAAAAAGAGTAAAATTATGCCAAACTAATGATGCCATCTTATTCGATTACTTAATGCCTTCATAACTTGTGGTGATGAATTTCTTCATAACTCCCATATTTCGGGAGTAATTTGAGAAAATGTGAAATTTTACTATGAAAATGAGTGTATCGAGCTCTCTCCCTCCTGATTCCGGGCTTGTTTCAAGTAGCGGTCTCTAATATCATAATGCTAATACTAAGAGCTATATTTAATACTAAGACACATAGTGCGCCAAATGTGCACTTTCTGGGATAAAGAGTGATGTTTATTTTATAACACAATTTTTTAATTTTTTGTTTATTTTGTTGATTAAAACCGTTTTTCTAAAGGTTTACCTTATTACAATAACATTTCTGATCAGCCAATTAGAGAAGATATAAGCTAATTAGGATATATAATTAGGGACTTAAGGTTTACATATAAAACTGATGCACTAATGATTACTGATAAGAACATTGCTATTATTTAATTACTAAATGGCTCTTAATACACTAATTTAGCATGCATCATTTACTAATTATCACAATAACTAATTACCTTGCAATATTTAACAAAGGATACCTGGGATACCTGGATTTTATATAAATAGGTCACTATTAGTAACTTTAAAATCAGTGTTGATTTACACCTCGTTGTATCCAAGCTAATCTCGCAATGTATTTTCCAAATTTTAATACAAATCTTGATATTCACGTTGCTTTATGCGCACGCGCACATAAAGATTTACGCGACTTTAACTATTTGTTCAGTGTTTTAAAAGATAACAGTTGTGTTCAGTTATGTGAAAGTGCTGAAACAAGTTTAAAAGACTGGTGTCGTCGATTTTGCTACCGCATTTATGCAAAATGGACACAGTCTGGAAGAAGCACAGATAAGTTTCAGAAGAAACATGAGATTTGGCTACAGGCTGCAATTCAATGGCCGGAATTACAGAATGAAAATATGGAACCTTCTACAGAAAATATAAGTGACGTCATCGAGCCCATAATTTCTCCTGCTAAATCTGATGCTTCAACTTGTACACATCCTAGTCCTCGTAAATCTTTTGAGGACCTTAGTAACCGGCAAAAAAGAAGACGCACCACTGAAGATAGTCTTTCATGCAGCAGTAGCAGCGCTGAAATTATGTTTTCGGCCGAAAGGGCGCTTCAAAAGGCAGGACAAAGCGATACAGCTTATGTTATGAAATACTTGACGGAGAATCCAGAAGAGGCCTCAAAAATCAAAGCCTTCATTGAAGGTAAATCAATTCAGGTACGGGAAATATCCCCTTTGAAGGCATTGGCTCTTTATGTATCGATGAACTTATCGAAATGGCGCTATAACACTCTTCGGGATTTCAACACTCAAGAAGGAGCTCTTCAATACCCGAGTTACTACATGTTGGTTAAAGAAAAAATTAAGTGCTATCCGGCCAAAGAAGATCTCACAGTTACAGAGAGCTCTGCAAAAATCAAATTACAAGCCTTGATGGATTTAACCTCAAGAAGACTTATTAGGTCGTTAGAAACCCCTGTTGATCCCAATCAACAGCTCGTATTGACCAGCAAATGGGGTTTTGACGGATCATCTAGCCAAAGCATTTATCATCAAAGGACGAGTGAAGATGAGCAAATCGATCTTGCTAGTAATTTTATGATTAGTCTTGTACCACTGCGGCTCGTCTCAAAAGGTGTAACAATTTGGGAAAACGAGCGACCATCTTCCACTTCATTTTGCCGGCCAATATTGTTTAAGTTTATAAAGGAAACCAAAGAAAATGTGCAGAGAGAGATGGCTGAAATCGAAGCAGAGATTGAAGCCTTAACTCCATCCACCATCACTGATGGAATTAGTGTCAAACACCAACTGCTGTTGACAATGATTGATGGTAAAATTCATTCCATTATATCCAATACAGCAGCTTCAGTGTGTGACATATGCAAGGCTTGTCCTAAAGAAATGAATAATTTAGAGTTAATCAAAGATAAACACGCAAACGAGGACATGTATAAATATAGCTTAAGCACCCTTCACGCTTGGATTCGCTCAATGGAATGCTTATTACACATTTCCTACAAATTAGACATAAAATCATGGCAAGTAAGGGGTGATATAGCAAAAAGGCAAGTTGATGACAGGAAGAAAAGAGTTCAAGAGGCTGTAAGAAGAGAAACGGGCTTACTTCTCGATGTTGTGAAACAAGGCAGTGGATCCACCAACAATGGCAACTCGGCAAGGAGATTTTTTGAAAACTACACTAAATCTGCTGAACTGACCGGAATAGATGCTATGCTTTTAAGAAAAATCTGTGTGATCTTGCAGTGTATTTCATCAGGAGAGAAGATCAACGTAACTAAATTCCGAGAGTTCTGCTTTGATACTGCTAAGCTTTACGTGGAGTTATACCCATGGTATTATATGCCTTCTTCACTTCATAAAATTTTAATGCATGGGCCAGACATAGTTCAGAACATGTCAATTGTGCCCATTGGTTTTCTATCCGAAGAGGCATCTGAGGCTAGAAATAAAGATTTTAGAAAATATAGAGAGGGGCATTCTCGAAAGCATAGCAGTATCTCATGCAATGAAGATATTATGCACAATCTTTTACTGTCTTCTGATCCACTTGTTACAAGTATCCGTCCAAAAGGAAATAAGTTTGTAAAAAAATCTTCTTTTAAGGAATTTTATGAGCTTACGGATTCTGAGAAAAGTGATATCGAATTTGTTAACATAAATGATTTAGCGGACATCGATTCTGAATTTGAATTAATTGATGATGATGATGATGACGAAGATAATTAAATGATGTTATTGTTTTAAAATGTGTAACTTAGTAAATTAGAGCTTACGTCTTAATTATTTATTGTACTTTTAATGAAACTAGGTAATTTATTATCAACTTACTTAAAAGTCATACTCTCATCAGTTCTTGTGAATATTTTTGTTAATATATATTTCTGTATATATATAATATATTTATAGACCTCTTAATAAGTCTGTCTGCGGTTTAAAGTAAATACAAATGGGGAAAAAACGTTTTTTTTTTTAAATTTTCATTTCCTTTTATCCCAGAAAGTGCACATTTGGCGCACTATGTGTCTTAGTATTAAATATAGCTCTTAGTAATAGCATTACGATATTAGAGACCGCTACTTGAAACAAGCCCGGAATCAGGAGGGAGAGAGCTCAATACACTCATTTTCATAGTAAAATTTCACATTTTCTCAAATTACTCCCGAAATATGGGAGTTATGAAGAAATTCATCACCACAATTTATGAAGGCATTAAGTAATCGAATAAGATGGCATCATTAGTTTGTCATAATTTTACTCTTATTTTTCGGACATGTCTACGTCCAACCGCTTCCATACATTCGTTCCACTGTGCGCTGTGTAATATTATAAAAAGAAACAGATACCTACACATGAAAAACAAAACCCTTTGCTGTCACGAAGTCGGGTAATAACAACAACTATTATGAATCTCTTTAGAAAATTGGAAATAAAAAAATGAACTAACACTTGCCTTGTAATGAAAGGAACCTAGAGGTTCGAACAAAACGAACTTTAGTGATATGTATACTGTTGTCGTTAATCGTATTCATTGATACATACATATGATGGGTACCTACTTTAAAGGCGCTCCCTTACCGGGAGCATTCAACTGTAATGTAAAAATTCAAGCTTACACTGTTACGGCTAGGGCTTTGCAATTATACTGCGCAGGCCAATGATATTTTAAGTAAAAAGACGTAGATAGGTTACCTACCGTACATTCGTTCTTCAAAAACGGCACAATGTCACGCTATTAGATGACACGTGTAAGTAGGACAGCATATCGTAATTATCGGGAGCGAAAAAGAGACAAGACGAAGAAAATGTGGCTAATTAGCCAAATTTTGAGGTGCCTCTTGCGAAGCGTGTATAACCTATCTACCTCTTTTTTTACTTATAATATCTTTGGCGCAGGCTGTCAACTGCTAGGTAGTGTAGAGATAATTGCAACCAGTAGGATAGGTTATACATGGGCGTACCTAGCATTTTTAGGGGTGGGGCAGAAATAAATAAACTCTATAATAAGGAGAAGGAATTTCTCTCGTTAAAACTCTTATAACTACGCATGCACGCTCCATTCATCGTTACTGCATTGTTTCGCAAAGTGGGGCATCTGCCCCGCTTTGCCGTGGGTACGCCCATGGGTTTATACATATACATAATAGGGGGAAGTAACACGGCTAAGGCGCGGGTACAAGGTTACATTACAAGCGAATGCTGTCGGTGAAGGGTGAACACACCCCTTGGCCTTCTCGATGTAAATTGTTTATGGTGATAATGAGCGTGGTTATTGTGTAACACAGTAACAACGGCTTTTATATTGGAAGTTCAACAACATTCATTGCGTTATTTACGTTGTTGAGCAGACAAATTTTTCGAACTTAAGAAGCAATGGATTAGCCTCAAAATCATTCAGATTGTGATTGACAGTGTGTCACGCGGTAGATACAGTAATAATTTATTTTCAATGAAGACTTACTTGCACATAGGTAGGAACATAGTAAAGTTCATATATAACTTACAACAGAAAAGAAATAAGATAGTATTGTCATACATACTCATACATATATATTATGTACATTAAAATGAGCACAAGTTTATTTTTATACAGAAAGAAATGCTTATTGCTTAATACATACAAAACATAATGAAAAGTTCGGAGTTTCGACTAGAAATCACAGTGATTGTTTCATTAATTCAATAATTAGAACTCCATTGCTGTTCATATTTAGAAAAATCATAGGAGAGCCACTTTCTTGATGATTTACAGCAGTATTTTTTTGTAGTTTTCCCATCCTAATATATAAATTCTAAATATTTCTTATTTTTTTTCTAATTATGTCCAGCAGTAAAAGCATAACTTATTTCATGAATCAGTTCGAAATAATATCCGCCAGGATACGGTACAAAAAGCTTATCATGTAAGTATCATCACAATGATGTTTTCGAGATTACTTGAAAATGCGTAGCTAAGTTTTTATTCAACTTTGTGTTGCTTTGAGCTTTTTGTAGGCACAACTCGAAAAAGGTTGACATTGGCATAGAGGTCATAATGGGTAATTTGGTTGCAAATGACTTCTCCTACATCCCCTTAGCGGATTGCCGACGTATAACCATTAACCCTGTATACAGGGTCAATTTAAATTACCTAGCGAAATCCCGCAGACGTGATGGGTATCGATACCAACCAAAAATAAATTATTATTTTTTGGTGTCAACGACCGCTGGTTGTGTTGTTACTGGAAGTCAATCAATCTACCTTACCTTTCCCAACTATGTTGCGGTCAGCTTCCAGTCTAATCGGATGCAGCTGAATAAAAAAAGAAAGAAAAATGCACGAATACCAGTATTTTACATGGAGCGACTGCCTATTTGGCCTCCACAATTCAGTAACTGTGTAATACGATAGCCCTTGATAAGACTGGTTGTCAGACTTTCGTGCTTCCGACGACCCGTAACGACTGTCAAAGATTCAAGAATGACAGCCGGGACCAACGGCTTAACGTGCTTTCCGAGTCTCGCAGGAGTCTCGGTATCACCCATCCACAGACCAACCCCGGCAAGCGTAAGCTTAACCTGATGGATCGACCCGTGCGGCTGTTATTATTTAGCCACGAGCTTGTTACTTGAAGTATGAGTTGAAAAATCTTTTTTTTGTTTTATCATGTTTAGATAGCGATACCCATCACTTCTATCAAGTTTACACAAAAAAAAACGGTTTTTTAAACTGATATTTCAAGTGACTACTAAGTGTTTGATGACCCAAAAAAAAAAAAAACTCATCAAATGAAGTTGTTTTTTGTTTGTGCATGTTTAGATATCGATACCAATCACGTCTGAAGAGTTTCGCTAGGTAATTTAAATTCACCCTGTATGGTAAAAATATACCAACATGATTTACAGATAATTTCACTTTTTTTTAGTAGGGCTCCGTGCTGCAGACCAATGATGAGCGCAGTTATATCCTAATCGTTTTAGCGTGGCATTAGCGTTCATTGCCCTTTCCCTAATAGCTCTTCGTAGAAACCCAAACAATAAACTATATATGGTTTTTTCGTTATTGGAGCATGTTGAAGATCACGATAGTTATTGATTCAGAACGTTACCAGACTTTATTTCAGGTTTTGAAATAAAGAATGTTAGAAAATGTATAGATGGGTCATTGACCGCTATTGCCACGCTAAAGCGATTCGTGTATAGTATTGTATCGTCCCAACTTTGTACACCGTCAGCAAAAGCTCCAGAATTCAGTCAAGCTTTAGTCAACATACCAGAAACCGCATCGACTTAAAAAATTATCACCTATTTCGCTTGTCCTCGTGTTACAAGCGAAAATATGTATAAAAGCGAGCAGACAGACACCTTTATTCTTTAACGTACACACCATAAATTCTGGAAACATAAATTTATACACACATCAAAAGTGTCTAGGGATCAAGCATTTTTATGCGGATTTCTTGAGATTGAGATGTGGCTTTGTAATAAATTTATGATTATATCAATTTATATGGATCCTTTTTGGTGCATTTCATAATTTGAAACAGGAACTGTTAATCAAATTCGAGTAAAATATGAAAATCAGCTGTCAATATTTTCCCTATAAAAACATACAACGCATTGAAGACATTATTAGTGCTACTGTTTCCCTACTACTGATTAAAACCAACGTTATTATGGAGCGGCGACGTCATTTAAGCAGGGAAGAAATGCTCAGAGCCGTGGGAATGATAGAAGCTGGTTCCCGGCAACGTACTGTGGCTTTAGCTCTGAATACAAGTCAGAGTGTTATCAGTCGACTTTGGACACGTTACCGAAGCACTGGTACCGTGGCTGAGCGCCATGGAGGACGGTATCGCTGCACCACACGGAGACAAGACCGATACATTCAAATCTTAACTCGAAGAGCTCCAACAATAACCGCCATGATGTTAGCCGTGAGGCTTCATCACTCTTCAGGGAACTTAATTAGCGACCAAACAGTCAGAAACCGCTTGCATGAAGTGAACCTTCATTCCCGAAGACCGCTACGGGTACCACCTATAGCAATGCACAATCGTAGGATTCGATATCAATGGGCTCTTGAACACAGAAATTGGGCAGAAGAACAATGGCGTTTCGTGTGCTTTTCTGATGAGTCTCGTTTTGGTATGAGACCGGATACAAGACGTATACGACACTGGAGAACCCCTGGACGCCAACAGCGATTAAAATCCTGCCAGGAAGTCCATCCTTATAGTGGTGGAACCATCATGGTATGGGCGGGTATTTGGATCGGCGGAAGAATTGAGTTGATTTGGATCAGAGGCAACCTCAACGCTCAAATTTATGCTGAGACGATTGTATCTGACGTCATCGTTCCTCTACAAGTGCAAATCGGTCCCTTATTTCAGTTAATGCATGATAATGCACGACCGCACACCGCAAGAGTTGTAAGACAGACTCTCGCCGCAGCTAACATCAATGTCCTGCTCTGGCCTGCTCAGTCGCCAGACTTGAACCCGATTGAGCATGCATGGGATATGCTACAGAGAAGAGCTCTGCCGAATATGGAGGGTATCCAGTCGCAAGAAGACCTTTTTTTGTTGTTGCAACGAACATGGGCGGCCATTCCACAGCGTGATTTGGATGAACTCATTTTGAGTATGCCAAACCGATGTTCTTGTGTTGTTAGTGTTCGCGGTAGAAACACGGATTATTAATTGTTTAAGTTACCCAATAAAATTTTAAAGAAAACTGTTATTTCAGTCTTTTTTTCGAACTTTAATGTTAGTGGTTCAAATGTCAAAAATCCCTTTATTAGGAAAATGGCAAATTTCTTTATTAATGCAAAGGTGACTTGGTTTATCGTTACTGTGACAAACGAAAACACTTTATTTGATGAATCCTTAAAGAAATTTTTAATTAATATCAATCAGGAGAAAAGTTATTGCAAAAATATATGTTGATCCCTAGACACTTTTGATGTGTGTAGTACCAAGAGGGATGCAGAGAAAAAGATTTTCTGATGACATTGAATCTTACACTTTATTTTACGCGCTATAAAGTGCAAAGTGGTACAACTAGCGAAGCAGACAACAAACGGCTTCTAGAGCAGATTTGGGCACCCTCGTTTTCACTTTAACTTCTTACTGATAAAGTAAAATAAAGTTTATTATTCAATGTTATGACAGAATAGTTTGTTCGGAGCTCATCTCAGTTTGCACTGGCCCTTAGTAGGAGCAGTAGGTCTCAAATCAACTATTGCAGATTTACTACATAGCTATCTAATAACAAAGCTGTTTGAGCAATATCACAGATTAGTACAGATGGTTCACTCCGCAAAATCATTTAAATACAAAAGAGACTCTTGCTTTGACACAATAAAATGCAATTCAGGTCGCACAGCGCTAATTACCTACAGTTATATTCACCTAGATGATGGCTCTCTTTCTATCGTGTAACCTTTATATCTTCTGAATTCGTTACACTCACTGAATTGGCCCGACAAGACGAGCCCGCCACGTACTTGTAGCTTCATATCTAAAATGCAGAGTGCGTCTTCTGTACTATTCTGTGGTAATATGTTTCAAGTTGATTTTAATGTTTACAAATTATAATTCGAACCAAAATATCCGGTGTTGTTGGCAAATTGATAACTACCGTTAATTTTGATATTTATTGGCGTAAACGTATTCCTATTGTTTTGCATAGATTTTGTCTTCAGATGTCATTCTCTTATTATTTGAGTACAGCACTGAAGTATATTTTCACTACGTAAATATTTATTGCTTACTAGCTGACCCGACAGACGTTGTCCTGTCTAAATAATAATTCATACTAAGCTCCCATTGAAAATGCACCAATTTTCTCGACAACTTTTTCAATGTTTCTTTCCCTATGAACCTGATTCGGACTATTACGAACATTTTAAAACAAAAATTTGCCAAATCGGTCCAGCCGTTCTGAAGTGATGCGCTTACCAACGAACAGCATTTTATTTTATTATTATATGTAAAGATGATGATACTTGCAGTCGGAAGTACCTACACTACATATATTTCTTTTAAACAAAACTGTCCATTAAAGTGAAAGTGGAAAGCTACATAAGTATCTTCAAATTATCAATGCAAGGTATTTTGGAGTAGCAAGTTCTTCAACTCAACTTTTTAATAATTTAGCTAATAGAAATCACATTTGCGGTACCTATAAATGCGATGTAAAAGTTCTAGTGGCATTAAAAATATTTTAATTTATTTATTCAAATCACAGGAATTTGTGTTACCATTTACTACTTCAACGTGTCATTTATCTGTACCACTTTAATGAAAGCTAGTTCGTTCTTCTATAATATATAAATACCTACAGTTTTGTGTTTGCTATAAAAAACTAAATTAAATTGCTAAAAACAAATAGTTTCAGCAACGCAGCGTAGACTGCATTCAGTTAATCTTGATACTTGTTTCCATTTTTTTATAATTTTAAATATAAAGTTAATACTTCCCTATCCACCTTAAGTGCAGCAGTGTTTAAAATGTAAATAACTTTCTAGTTATCCGCATTTGGTACGACAGAGCACTCAATGAGAACAGGAAAGAACAAAACAATGTGATCGAATAACTGGGTCTTTGGAATGTGTTAAATCAAAAAATAAAATTACTTTTTTAAAACTATAACAGTAAAAATCAGACTTTCTAATTACCAAATGCGAATATCACAGATTGGGTTTGTACTACTGCACTTAAGGATCGATCGCGTTAAACTCCATTAAAATTAGAAAAATATAGACCCCTACAGATATGTAAAGTTGAATGAACTTATCTGTAGTAGTCTATTAGTTGAGGTTGAAGATGAGTGGTGTGGAAGAATGTTTGTTTTGAAGAAGTCCAACGCGATCAAGCCTCAAAACTTACGACCATTCGAACCTCGACCGCTTCTCATAAGACCCACGAGCGTGTTATTTCTGGAAATGAAAATGTTTATAATGTAGTACTTAGTTAAATACGTCTCATTACAAACATCATTTATGTTATATCTTATTTTTGGAGATGTTGTGAGATGAGAGTCAGTGTTACCCTCTCATTAAATAAAATAATACAACAATTTATAAATAAAAAAATAGCAATCTGTAGAAAGATTGATCAATTTAATACAATTAAATTAAGGAAATGCAATAGAGTAATCATTTGTTATTTTTTGACCTTAAATAATCTGAACATACTTACTCCGCCGACCTGGCATAAGTCGAACAGTAATTCCGTCAGGTGCCCGAACTGCATGAAAAACAAATAAAAAAATAATATAATACAAAATACGAAGAGTTATTTTTTTCTCAAATAAATCTTAATAAAAATAAAACACTGCATTCCACTGCACGACATTCTTGTTAAAATATTATTAAGAGCGAAAACACAACTTACCTTTATGTTCATTTGTATTAATTAAAACTTTCAAATAAAAAAGAAACAGGTTTATTATACGCGTGCTTTGCCTCTTAAATATTTATAAATGTGCGCCTAAGGCTAAATTGTCAATAATATTCTAGAAAAATCTGGACAGGTAATATTTTAGCGTCTAGACAATTTTATTATTTAATATGTTAAACGGCAAAGTACACGTAAGGGTCTTGTAAAAGTTTTTAATAGGATTATCTAGCATGAAGAAAAATCAACATTTGATAATAAACATCTTATTTATTCTCTCGTATATAATAAAAATGGATCACAATTGAATTACACCTATATAATAACAAAGTACGCCTAAAATTCAAGTCACAATATATATTTTAAATATCTAAGTTTAAAATAAGTGCAGTGCAAACATTTTATAATATATATTTTTACTAAAGATTTATATCTCTATCTCTTTTTATTATAATCAGTAAGGACGATAATTTATCACAATAACTGGAAACGTTCAAATGAATAGAAAGTTCATAATTAGAAAGTTTCATCATAACATTATTAAAATTTGCATTCAATAAAACATGAAACGGTAAGTAAAAGTAGTATAACAAGTCTTGATCATTTAAAAAGTAAATTAATATTAAAATTCATAATTGCACTATGACCTGGTACTTTCTGACAATGGTGCACTGGAGTGACTTGAATCATCGTCTAAACCTAATGTATAGTGATGTGAAAGACTTACTGTTAGTTTATTCAATAATGGAAAGACCGTACGCCTATCACAGTTAAATTCGAATTTACACAACAAATATACCTGTTTGATTTATTAATATTAACCATTAGTTCACTATGTTATTGCTTGAATATTATAGGGGCCTATGCACATTGGCTTATGCTAGCCACATTTCAACCTCAACATCTGGCTATCAGCCATTCTGCCTAGAAGACAACAAATGTGTTTTTATTTGTGAATTCGTTATCATGAAAACTGAGCAAGATAATTTGAGCAAATCGAAGAAAACGGCGAATGTTTTTTTTTCAAAGGCAATAAATAATTTTTATGATACATTTTTGGCAAGGTGCAATAAAATAGTCTTTTAAAGAGATCCTGTGATGTCCCACCGTTTGACCAGTCAACAAGTGATGTTAAGTCTGCCTAATAAAATTTAATTAAGTAAAACAATAAATACATCTCATCTAATAAAATCTAATAATTTCTTTGTACCTAAACACTAGATAAACATATTTTACAAAATCTCTATACGGACGGTTATCAAAGAATACACAGTACTAAGTTCACCAGAAGTCATTACTTCTTGATAAGATTTAAAGATTTTCAGTTATCTATAGGCAAAGATAGTTGTAAAATAATTAATTTAAGTTTAATCTATCACATGAAAATCACTAGATATTTCAAAAATGTTATTAATTCTTTCCGAGAGCAAAGCATAATCCTTTATTCGAATGCTCATCTAAAAAAGAATACATTAAAACCAAGCAAAGTAACAATGTAGATTGTAGTAACTGGCATGGGAAAAACTTGAATTTATTTGACACAAGTACACGACGTTTCGTAACAAATGCTACATAATGTTGTTACACAACTGCCAAAGTCTAACGACATACACTAATGTCCGTTTTCACTTACACTAGAAAACACCTAAATATTATATATATAGCACTGTTGGATTTTCCACTTTCTGCGCTTAGCCGAGCGTTGAAAATCCAACAGTGCTAAGTAACCAGTGAACACGGGCATTAATTCAACAGCCAATGAGTCACAAGTCATAGAGAAAGAAGTCTTGGTTGCGTTAAGAAACAATTCGATACATACGGAAAGCACGTACGATTGTAACGTTTGTTCTACGAAAACCGGTCTTACTGCTAGGAGATAAAGAACGTCAAAAACAAACGTGCAGTTGATAGAGAAATATTTAAAGATTTCCGGTACTTTATCTAAACTAGCGATATCTTTCTCACAAGGATTCCGAAACATATGTTAGGTATATGTTACTATGTGTTACATCGGGTGATTTCTTTCTGTATGATTAGAATGTAGCTGTTGTTTGTCTGGTTGTTTTTATGAGAAAAGGTGTTGTTTTTACCACTGCATAGCACGACCACCATAGAAACGGGTTTTTTCGACGGAAGAATAGACAAAATGACAGATTGGGATTGTGAATCTGTCATTTTGTCTATTCTTCCGTCGACAAAACCCATTCTATTGTGCAGGTACAGAAAAGGGTAATTTTTAAGGCTGTTGATGAAAGTCTACGGGCAAAGTTGAGACGCAGCTAGTCGAAAAAAATAAGGCTATCAAACAATAATAGAATGATGATTATGATTACCTTCATATGGAAAAATCATCATAACGCAGGCAGAAATCGCAAGAGAAAACTATTAGAAACTGATAGTGAGTCACTTTCTCGAAGTCACTATTGTTTATTATGTATGTTCAAGCATCCGATCTGTTTATTATCGTAAGTTGCTTTGTTGAATCGTATCCACTAATACCGCGAACTAGTATTAATCACAGTCGATCAAGTGCACGTGTGTACTGTGTAGTAGTTGGATAACCGTCCACATTTGTTTATTAGATTTCTCAGTATTTTACACGAGAATAAGTCGTATATTAATCCAGTCACATATAAAAAATAGAAGAACACACATGCGAGGATCATATTTGCTCACTTGTACTTAGAACAGAGAACGTATAAAAAAATGACCATAATTGAAACTGCTGCCAATCACTGCATTCTCTGCTCTATGTAGAAATGAAGAACGAAAAATAAAACAAATATGATTCTTTAATAATTAAAGAAAAATATAAATCGAGATGTGAAATTACCAACAGAGGGGCATAGTTCATCACATCGTTGGTAGTTTCAATGTTAATAATAAAGTTTGCATTCCAACAGTAACATGCTGGGTGAGTCTTAAGCACTACACTGTTCATATTAGCCTCAAGTCTGGACACTTCAAACGCACACGAGTTTGTAAAATTTTAAACACTGATACACTCGAGCACTGTTTTAACACTATAGGCACTGAATAAGGCAAAAATAAGGAATAGGTAGCGTCCTGCGCAGTCGCCATGTTGGCGGGAAGGACTAGCACTAGGCTGATTGAGTCTGTGTTAGTGAATGGGGGAGGTCGTCGATCGAGCTCGAGCCGGCGCCTCGTCGGTTTTTATCCCGGAAAGAGCCGAAGCCCGAGTCGTGTGTCCTAGGGGGGGACGTACCTACGAATATCCGCGGCATGTCGCACTCCTCGCACTTATCGAGGAGCGGGTGGTTCCTGAACGTGCACATGTGGCACTGCCAGGAGGACGAGGGTCGCTGCCCCGTGTAGATGTTGCTGTAGAAGTTCCCGGCGTCATCCGGCTCTGGAATTTGTTAAGGGTAAAGATGTGAGATCGTTAGCCCTTATTTGAAGTTAACTGCGGCTTCGGTCCCCATCCCGATTCATTTCGCTACTCGCCGGTGGAGCTTTGAGTATTAGCTGAAAGTAGGCAAGATAATCGTTCAATTAGCCCAATACCCAAGCCCAGTAACGAATCACCATTCACCAACCAACCCACCAACCGTCTTAGCTTACATGGTGCCTATGAGTATGTAGACGTTTTGCATCCAGCTGCGAAAGACAAAGAAAGTAAGGAAAGGTCCCTCACGCTCTCTACTCGATCGAGATGAAAAAGTGTAATAATGGTTATAAAAAATTTCTTCCATGATAAGACTTCGCAGAATTGCGGCGGATAAATTGCGATAGGCTCGCCCCCTATTGCATAACAAACAACCGTTATCACTAAGCCGATAGTTTACTTATGTCCATTTTTCCTGCTTGTTTTATTTGTCAAATATGTATTTAGTGGCTTGATTTTGTGGACAAAATACAAATTACTAACTACGATCTAAGCTGCATGAGCCTTCCTGAAAAAAGTTCTGAAGACCGCCAAGACTTGGCAGGATTCCCAATTAAAAGTTGCCTTTTTTATTATTTGATAGTGTTCCACTGCTATAATAATCAGTATTATTATAGCAGATACGCAAAACAAAATTGAGAAAAGTCATAATCATATTCTTAGTTACGGCAAGCAGCGCGTAGGCAAAAAAAGAAATGATGATGGTTTTTAACTGTAAGCTTTTAGGAAAGGACTATTCGAGTCCAGTAGTACCTAGACTACAATTTAATATTGCCGATGATCATCATACCATGTCCGGACATCTCCAGTCGTTTCGCAAGGGTGCCGCACTGGTTCCGCAGTCGTTCGACGTCGTCGCGTAGCCGCTGCGTCGCCGACATTGTGGGGGACGGCCCTGCCAGAATTTGCGTCTCCTTCGTCAACTGGTTCAGACGGCCCTTTTCCTGTGCTAACGCCATAGCAAGGCGCTCCAGCCTTTCTTTCTGCCGCTCGATTAAGGCACGATCTAGAAAGATTAGGGTAAAGATTGGATGTGGTGTTGGATTGTTACTTATATAGACTACCTAAAGGACAGCTATTAACCTTGTATTAGCCCTAGCCAGCCAATGCCTACTTTTAGGTACGCATCTGCATGGTTTTGCGAAATTGGCGTACTAATTGAACAACGAAAACATATATTATCTATCCGATGGCTGTAGGTAAGTAGTATACGCGTATAGATAGAGAGCTAGATACTAGATGCATGATTTGTACACGCGGAGAATTCGTTCTATTACAAAAATACACATACAGATTTGTAACGTAGAATGAAAAAAAAAATCGGAGTTATCTATGAGTGTCCAAACAAACTAGAAAAGTTTTCACCTGCCGACAAATTGCGTGCACAATAAGAGCATATAAATTATGCACCTACGCTTTTTGTACTAGTGCAAACTGTCGCAAGTAAATTATGTTTTTAGAGCTTTCGTGTCAAAACAACGGATAAACAGCGTGTTTATTTCATAATAAAAAGATTTTCTATTGTTGCTACGCTTAGATCTTTATTCAACTGCTCCAATTTATTTTCTTTTCAGTGTGGAGGATGTATGTGGCGCGTCTAGAAAGTCCTTTCATTGAAAAAGTGCAATAGTAAGAGGATGTGATACCGGTACCTGATGTATAACTGTGTACTGTTTTGCATCTAATTTATTAGACGAATCAAGGCAAATTCGAAAAAATCCCCAGAAGTGGTATTAGGCTAGCGGTTCATGGTTTGAATTCGTAATTAGCGACTTGTCTCGAAGCAGGTCGCCACAGAAACAAATACTTCTTTTTTTTCCTCAAATGACTCTTCAATTTGCATATTATACCAACTTAGTTTTTTTAATGTTATTTCCATTTAATTTTATGGTAGATATGTAATATAATTATACAGTAGTTAGGTATATGGATGCTAGATGACTACTGTCGTAGCGACACAACTAGTGATCTCGCGCACTAGATGGCCACAACCAGATAAACTATAAAAACCAAACGGGTTTGGTTTCTACCACTAAACAGACAAATCGGGCACTTGGTCGCAATGACCAAAGGCCACGTTTCTTTAGTTTACCTGCACTCGTAGCATGACCACCGAAGAAACGGGTTTTGTCGACGGAAGAATAGAGAAAATGACAAATTGTGATTGTTTATCTCTCATTTTGTCTATTTTTCCGTCGACAAAACCCACGTCATGCTACGCGTGCTGGTTGGTGCGACCACTGGTCGTGGCCGTCTAATGCGCGAGATCTTTTAATGGTGCAGGCACCCACAGTACACATATATAAACATACACATCATAATCATAATATCAGTGAATGGATGTTGGTCAAAATAATACCTTTATGCTAACAAAATAGGAATTAAATTATCTGTTTTAATTAGATTATTACTGACTCAAGTATTACAGCTTAGTGTGGTTATCACTTTTTTCGTGAATCATATTATTTTTAGTTGTAAATAAAAAACTGAATTAAACTAGACCTAATATAAATATTTACGATCAGACCAATCTGGATAGACTACAAAACAAATTCTTAAGTGGTTTGTTCTGAGTCAGATTTAGGATAAAAAACAAGGATTTACACTGTCTATTTAACACATACGTCATAATAACTAAGAAATTCATCAATTTTCATAATTCAAGTCTGAATAAATTACTATGAAGTTTTACTTAAAAATTTCACTTTTTTGAGATGTCAATGACATGCAAACTAAATTATATCAGCAAGCATAGTATAACAACCATAGAAACAGCATTTCTATGGGTTTTGTTGATGGAAGAATAGACAAAATGACAGATTGTGAATGTTTGTCTGTCATTTTTTGTATTCTTCCGTCGACAAAACCTGTTTCCGCCGCAGTAACTGATTTCAAAGGGTATAGTGAATTTATGTATAATAATAAAAATTGTTTATTAAACTCACCAATAGTAATTGATCCAGGAGGTTCAGGGGCGGCTCTGGAGGGTCTCGGTGACTCGATCCGGGAAGGATGTGTGGGCGGGGGTGGCGCCCGACGCCGCGTCGGCCGCGCCGTGCTAGGGCTCACTGTTACGGTCACATGGCCTTCAAAGCCACCATCCTCTTCCCTTGTATCTCTAACAGGACTAGCCATATTGGAAGTCGGTGTACAAACAGTTAAATTCACAGAAGTAATAGCTCTAGGACTATCATAATCTTCTAACCAAGGATCACCATATGCACGGCTCAAGTCCATATGACAATTGACATTTACTGACAAATTCAAGGGATAACCCCTCTCTGGTCTGAAAGATGTATTAGTTTTGGACTCTTTTATAGGCTCTTTCAACAGGGATGGTGCGGGCGACACAGTCCTACAAGTAACCTCTGGTTCCTTTAATGTCTGTTTAAATGCAATATCTGGATTTGGTTTAATGAAATCTAATGTGTTTGGCCGTTTTGGCTTCTCCTGTGGGCTTACTTGTTTGGGTTGTAGTTCCTCTTTCTTAATAGTTTTCTTTTCCTTCCCCTTTTCTAATCTTTCAGGTAAGTTGTTTTTAATTTTATGACTCTTATGAATCCGGTAGTTAGTACTCTCTGGTTGTTCTAGTTCCTTGTGTTCTTGTAGTGGAGAGTCAACTTTATCCTCTTGTGATGGTTCAATGTTATTTTCCTTCAACTTCTCATTTGTTAGTTCCAGGTCACTAGGAGACTCAGCACTGTACTTCGCAAAGCAGTTATCAATGTTTATTACAGTGACTGGTGACACATTGTTGTTGTTTCTTATTATTTCCTCATTTTTAATCTCAACAATATTTTGATTGGCATCAGTGTTCAGTTTGATTGGTTGTTCAGGTGTTTCAGTAACAGAACTTAGTATTGCCTTTTGTGGCTCATCACAAGTGACAGATTTTAGTGCTGTAGACTTGACAGCTTCATGCTTCACTATGGGCTGGTTGCGGCACTTGATGGGCAGGTTGAGCCTGAGTTCATTGAGCTGGCGAGCGGCTGCCGACGAGGAGGCATGGTAGGCGTGCGTTAGGGAGGCCTTGACTTCGCTGTGGAGGTGTTTCTCACAGGCTTGCTTATCGTGACAGTACAGTTCGATCGTGTTTGACACAACATGATCAGGTACTCCGGGAAACTTCTGTTTAAGCTCATGGAACAATTGCATAAGCGATATATTGGTGCATGCGCACGGTGCAGGGCTCGCAGCGCTCTCAGAGGGGGCAGACATCGCCGCCCATCCTAGCGCAAGCCCACCGCTTCGCCGCGAATTCTCTCCTCACAGGAGCACCACAAATCTTTTGCCACTCACCGGTGAAAACAATAAAACATTTTATTACCTAATTTGCACTGTAAATAACGTCTTGTCTATTTTGTGACGTCACAATCCCGAAAACCACGATTCTGGACAGTTACGTATACATACCAGAGTCTTCGCGCCAGTGACCATTCATGCTATGTTAATCCCGACGGCACACACATGACGAAAAAGAGCACATACCGAGACAAGGCTGAATTTTTATATCTTTTGTTATCATACCAAAGCTTGATATTTCGTGAAATTGCAACATACGAGTGAGGTGGAGGTAAGCACAATTATTTTAACACAATGCAACATATATGTTTTATGCCTTTTACAGTGAGACGGAAAACACCTAAAAAGTACAAAGGCAATAATTTTTGCACCCAAAAATAAATTACGAAAATTGCACGACTTGTCAATCCAATTCTGCCATTTTGGCTAGAGACAACAGAAGAAAATATTTTTCTGTCTGCTGCCCACAGACTAAGTAGTACCTACTCTGTTACATTGAGATTCTGCTGCCACTTTACAATGTTGCCAACTTTTTTTTACGGACAACTTTTGTAATTGAAATATCAGCCAGAAATGAAAAATTGTTAAAATACAACATTATATTTTGACATCCGAAGTTGATGCTTCGGATGTCGAAATATAATGTAGCGGAGTTAAGCCCCGGCGTTTCACCTCCTCGCGCCACTCCCAGATGTGCGTGGTGACTTTTGCCTCCAGATCCCATGGTGGTAATCCGGCAAGGAAGTTACTCTGTCTTGAGGTTTTTCGATAGAAGCGTTCTCTATATATTTTAAAATCCTTGTTTCGTGATTCCTGCGCTTCTTCACTTAACTGCCCAATCGGTAGTAAATAATTTGATATGATTTCATTACCGTGGATTAATATTTTGTGCAATGTCGTAGTCATTGGGAACCAAGAATAAAGAGTGACGTATAATTCCGCGGTATTTAGACAAAATGGTTTAAACTTGTTGGTATCGATTTTAAAACCACTTGATATTGTTTGTAATATTATATACAGCTTATGAATTAATGTCTGATCAATACCAGTAATTGATGCAGATAGCAGACTATTTTGGAAAAACTTACGAGCCACATTTCCGTCATTAGTGTTCCCATAACCTGGTTTGGGCTTATCAACAATTAATGATATGTGTTTTCTAAATTCGGCTTGTATTCGTTTTTTATTTTCCTCCACTACGCTTTCGGTTTCTTTATTAATACGCCATGATTGTGTCCGTAATTTACAGGCCAAGTGTAACAAACTTTCAAAAAATCGTATCGAGGCATGAAGTACCGAGATTCCAAATGACAAATATTCGGTTTTGAACGGTTTCTCTAAAATAGCCCCTAAGTTATTAAAATCATTTGACGTAGCATCACATAAATAGCAACGCAATGTAGACTTAGTGTCAGTTAGTGAATTGCATATTTTGCCATCAATCATAGTAAAAAGAGCAATGTGTGTTGCTGTATTCATTTTCATCATCCATAACTTTTGTATCTATCAAACTAGTGATCTGATTATCCATCTTGCGTTTTTATTTTTTTGTAAGCTCAACGGATTCCTTCTCATATTGTAATTTGATGGGCCGGCAAAAACGTGGAGAAGAGGGCCATCACGCTTAGCCAGTAGGTTCGCGTATTTGCACTTTGGACGCAACCTACATTTGGCAGTGCATTGACACTGCATATTGCATTGTTCTATGCATTTTATGTATATTACATTTTAGTGTTCAATTAGACGTGGTTTGAGTTGGACAACTTGCATTTTCATTTATATTCATCCCGTTGAGCATTCGCTGACATTTTCTGCATTTAAGTTTAAATTTGACATTTACATCTACAGTGACATTACTTATGTTAGGGAAGCTTCCTACATAGTTTTTTTGTCGCAGCTACCAGTCGAAGCGGAACTAATGATGATAGAAATATATATTTATCACCACTCGTCTCTGATGCGAATTTTTGCATGTACTGCGTGTGGCTAGAACCCATTTAGAGACTAAAGAAATCTTTTTAATGTTGGTGCTGGTTACAGCTTCTTTTTGTGTACCTAATCATTAAACGATTAGTTGTGTGGTCCAATAGAGATTGCAGTGGAACCTCACTTTCAACCTCACTGGTTTTTATTCCGTCAGGCAGACACTGTTTTTTTTTTGCAGTATGAACATTTTTCAGTAAGTACATCCCTGGCGTAATTTCTTATATTATATTGCCTCCTACTTAACTGTGCCTCCATCATTAAAGATAGTGCTTGTTCGTTAGTTAACTTGTGACATTCAGGTACAATTCTTTCGAAAGATGTATTTGGACCAACAAGTTCTTGAAACTTTTTTGGCTTCCTTGCGTTTTCCACTAGCTCGCAAGCTCATTTGTGCTGCGTATGTTAACTCTTCAATAGAATGGCTATGATGAAATTCTGCAGTTTTCCTGTGTTTTGACTAGTCACTACATTCATCAAAAGATTTCGTCGGCCGTTCTCCTGCAGGCTTCTTATATAGTTTGAACTGGGAAACATTCTTCAACCAAGTTTTTTCAGCTTCAAGAAACCTGTTTTTGTGTCTACCACATCTATCGCACTTATATGTAAAAGACTTCATAAAATTTCGCAATGCTAATTTTAGTTCACTTTTCTTAGAATCCGGACAGTTGGTATGATGTCTGAGAAAGGTTTCTAGGTCCATGAACTTCTTTTCCACAGATTTAAAGCTACTTTGGAATATAATCTCACATAAGTTTGCATTTTTCAAGGTGAAGTATGATGATGAACTTTCCTCTGAAATGTAATGAAATTAAGTTGACTACAATGTCAACAACAAAATAATATCAAAATTAGGTGCAACACACATGATTTATAACTGTTTTCTTCAAAATATATCTTATTTATTAAAATTAATTAATAGGGACTAAATACTTTGCTTTTATAGTAACATTATAACGCCTAACAAAAATGTGTGTTTAAGAAAACTTTTATAATCTCGAAAATGTGCAATCCCTTCAGTTCATTACTAATCAACACCTCATAGAAATTGTAAAAAATATTAAAAAAATAGAACTTTGCGCAAAAGGAAAAAAATGTTTGATTCAGTACATAAAAAACCATACTATCACATATAATTATCCATTAATCCAAAAGTATTAATTGTTAATGTTCATAAAAACAATATTAGAATAACCATACCTTGCCTAGTTGCAGCCATGATGCACTTCAATTAAATATGATGATTACTTGCAGAAATAAATATTTTATATTCACTACAAACTCACGAACGTTATCGGGTAATTAATGATGACATTAATATAAAGGAAACTTTGAACTGATGCACTGGATAGCAGATAGCAGTTACTGATTCAGTATTTGTAGAAATGATGTGATACATTATTTTGTCTACCCTTACATAGTTTATATTTTTAATTACCCTCATTTTGAAAATCGACTTTTGAGCATTACGTTGTATGAACGGGTTCCAGTGTGCGACGGCTCGAACTTGTTGGTGGCGTAGCTAATATGCATGCTATTTAGTAAAGTTATTTATTTAGTGAAATACACGATGATTTATAATGAAAATGAATTTTTGACGAAAATGAAATTTCATGAACAGACTTGTGGGCGTATAGAGGGGATGTATCTACTCAAAATAAAATTATTTTAACTTTTCTGTACAGTTTCTAATTTGCCATTTTCATACTACATATGTTATTTATTTACGCCCAAAGACGAGGTAAAATTAGTGTTGAAATGTGGAAGTTTCGACGCTCATAACTTCCAAAACAATATTTTTTCCCAATTTTGCTTCCATACAGGGCTATATAATAACAAGGCAAATTGATATAATTTTTAGTTTTGAACGTATACCGTCAAACAGACGAGTAATCACTATACTACGTTTGTATGGAAGAATGACCGACTAAAGTAACTCTAAAGCTTCGGCCAAACCTGAGCGACTACGGGAGTGTTAAAAATGCGAAACTAACGCGGGAATTATCGTGCACACCTATGCGACTACAGCGTGAACAGCGAATTTTATTTTGTTTAGTGAAATATAGAGAGCCCGTAGGGCATGAAAAAATTCGTCCGCATTGCTCGCTGTCAAAAGTGTCCAAAAGGCTGGCAGCATTGCCAATTTGCCATGTTTTAACTTTTAACACAAGAGTGCTGTTACTAATTCCATGGAAAAGCCACATCAAAATCGATTTGTCTGTCAAAAATAATGACATTTTAGTTCAGCTGTCACTGTCAGTCTGTCAGCTGTCAGCCTGTCAATCAGTTTTTCGGAATTTGGATTGTTTTGGTGATAATTTAATTAATTTATCTCTTTAAAATGGTCGACGACCTAAGGAAATATCTAAATCATTTACTGGAGAAGTATGTATAACTGTTACTGTACTCAGTTTTTACAAAAATCATAAACTGTCACTGGAATTTTATATTTAACTGTTTTTAGAGTGAATGGGCTCCACTGTATCCTAATAACTGATCGTGATGGCGTGCCTTTAGTTCGGGCAGTCACGGAGAGGGCTCCACAGTTAGCTTTAAGGCCTAACTTTATATCCACATTCGGCATGGCTACTGATCAAGCAAGCAAACTCGGCCTTGGAAGGAACAAAACAATAATATCTATGTACTCTAGTTATCAGGTAAGTGCGTACGCAGTTACTTATCAATCTGGATATTGGCCTATTTTTTGGTCAAACAATTCATCCAACATGGTAATGCTGCCAGCATTTTAGGCACTGACAGCAAAGCGGACAATTTTTTTAAACCCAGGGTTAGGCAGAGTTAAGTGTACTTAAATATATATATATCTAGACAGTGTCGCCATGTCTAAAATTTGGGTGAAAGTGATACTGCTCAAAAAATATGGTCGATTCTAAGCAATTACGGAGCAATTATGGGCAAAGCGAATTATGAAGTAGGAGAAAATCTGTAAAAATAATGGTGAACTACTTTAAATAAATCAACCATTTAAGAGCACAATTTGCTTCTTATTAGCAAAACTCAAAATACAAACAAAGATATTGCAGAACATATGAGTGTAACAATCATCATATTACTTAAAAACATATAAATTTTTGATACACTCAAATTGTTAGCATTATATCGACACAATGGGAGTGGGGACTAAGGAGGAGTACTCAAGTACAGATTACATAAACCCCACTCAACCTTCAAGTCACTTCATTTGTATGGATGTCTTCATGAACATGCGATTTGCTTACAGATAATGTTTTTAATTGTTTTATGGCTCTGATTTCAAGACCTTCCCAGATTACAGTAGATATTGTCACCGTTGTCCTGCTTCAACGGTAGGTGGTAAATTTATGCAGAGTATGGTGCATTCACCATAATTACGGTGCACATGGCAACACTGCATCTAGATATAATGTTTAGTTACCCCTAGTCCCTTGAGGCTACTCTGTACCACTTTATTCTAGCAAAATAGACTGAATATAAAGTGCAAAATAGCCTCTGCCTTTTCTACAACAATGGAACAACAAAAACTTAGATCTTCATAATATAGTCAATCTTATTGGTATATATAACATGAAGCTACTTTCTCCTACACTGAAACGGTAAATAAAATTACAACTGCTACCCCTGCACTTTTAATTTCATTATCATTTGCAACCAGTTACATAATTAATATTTTTGACCTGTTGCCTTTCAAGTAATTCTTATTTAATTTAATAGCTATTAAAAACTTCTCTGATTTTTCTTTTACAGGTAATACAAATGAACAAACTACCTTTAGTAGTAACATTTATTGGTAGCGACAACTGCAATACTGGCCATATATTGTCTTTGGAAAGTCAAATAGAGCCGTTCCTAAAGGACTTAGCAGCTGTAGTGGCAGATGCACCATAAGTTAAGTCAGTTTTATTTTTGATTTGATTTTCCTTATTGTGAAATTTGGTTTAACATTAATAATGTTGGTTTTAAGTTCAGGTAGACATACTTTCTACGGTCTGCCCTGGCCTTCGGAATTGTACCTTAAATTTATTACACCCACACAAATTAGACAATTGTTTAACCATGTTTTATACTAAGGGAATATATAATTTAAGTTCAGTCATTACACACTATTAGGCCATATTCTCGGCACTGCCATTGAGAACAATTCCATATAAAACTATGCCCCGCGGTCCGCTGCTGCGGAGAATATGGCCTTATATTTGTAGATTTAAAGATATTGAAATAATAAAATCGTTTATTTGTTACTAAAAGTGAGGTTCCAGTAAAACTTTATATTGTTATTGTAAAATGTAAATGAAACAAAATTATAATATTAAAGCCACATCAATAACAAAAGAAATATTTGCCCATTTAACTAAGACTTAACTTTATTTTATAAAATTCATTTATTATGTATAAGTACTTTTTAAATTGCAGTTATTAAAATAAAAATATATATTTTATATTAATTAAGTAATTGTATATACCTAAATGTTAATACTTTTTTATTATAATTAATATTAAGCAGAAATAAAAGCCAAATTTGTATTTCTATGCATATTTTATTTACACTTTTTGATCCATATAATAATGTATTTACTCATAAGCTGATAATACAAAATAAAACAATATTAAGCCTGGCTACACAGCTAGAAAATAAAGCCATTTCAACTTATCTATGGTATATTCAGTTTAGGTTGTAATTGGCAATTGTAGTCTAGCTGTAGTATCCTGACCACTGAGTTATATCAGACGTTTATTTGTAATCAAATTAACAGAACATGATAGTTCTTGAATAAGGCATAATATTAAATAAATACCGATACTTATTGCATTGTAAAATATGTTTATTTTTCTGCATCATAAGATGCATAATTTGAGCAGTATCATACTTCTTAATACATTAAACGACACAAGTTGATTATGTTACTTGACTCTTTATTTTTATAGAGTAGAGGCACTCTTTGAGCTGATAAATTATTGTTCGGATCATAGAGGCTTTGAATATAATCTCTTTTATCTGATAAAGTCATGTACAATGCGACAAGGATCTTTTGGCGCTCGAACGACGTTGACATGAGGGCGCTGTTGGTAAACATTTGTGCAATTGTTTAGTGGAATGTATTGAAAAAACAAGATGGCGGAGTTAGTTTCGATTTTGACCACGCGCCAAAAGAACCTTGTAGTGCTGTAGTTATGATGATCATAGATTGACGGGAGTGATGAGTGCCTTGCCGGTGAGCGCGTTGACCACGTTGTTGGCGGCAAGCACGCCCATGTCACTGCGCGTACGCACCGTGGCGCTGCCGATGTGCGGGAGGACGACTGTTTAAATAAAAATAGTGTTAGTTATGAATGAGCGAAAGTTTAATAGAATCACGAGATTCTTAAAAAAAAAAATTATTTTCTTAAAAAAAAAAGTTTTTTTCCGAATAAGTAGATATTTTTTTAAAGTGAAAAAGACCCGGTAAACTTCGTTAGGCTCATTAAAAGTATTTCCTGCACAATAAAATTGTTCAAGTTTTCACTTCTATCGGCACTCCCGGAGTGCCACTGTTTTTTTTTTTTTAGTTTTCCTGTGCTGCTCCACTGCTGAGCAAAGGCCTTCCCAAGTCTTTCCAAGAACTCTTCCCGCGCCACGTCGAACCAACCCCCACAGTACGCGTCCAGGTCGTCTCGCCACCTCTTTCCAGGCATATTATATTTTGCGGTAGATACTAACATAAGTTGGGCAGTGTGAGCAGTTTGTGGTCCTTGGGCAAAGGCTCCGGTGTGGTGACGTCGAGGCCGGCTGCGTAGATCTGCTTGTTCTTCAGCGCATCGTACAAAGCCTCTTGGTCGACTAAGTCTGCAAAATGTTAAATAGTCCAGTTATTTGGTATTTATTGTCTAAGCATAGGTACGAATTATGAAAGAAAGGCCTCTGGGCCAACTCAATATACAGGGTTATTGGTTATATGCCGGCAATCCGTTAAGGAGATGTAGGAGAGGTCATTTGAAACCAAATGATCCCGATGACCCCTATGCCAATGTCAACCATTTTCGAGTAATTTGTCTTTTTTTTACATAAAAGTTCTTAAATATAAGAATTTCCACATAAAATATGTGGAAATTCTTATATTTAAGAACTTCATCATCATCATCGGGGTCATCGGGGTCATTTGGTTGCAAATGACCTCTTCTACATCCCCTTAACGGATTGCCGGCATATAACCAATAACACTGTAGATTGCCATCGACACGCTAAGAAGAAGAAAGTTGCAATTGGTCGAAATCGTAAGAAAGTTTGAATTTCGTGGGCTTGAAATCTTAGTTATTTTAATTTTAAGATCCAGCCGTGGTATTCAGTCCCCACTCCAGTTTTCGTGCCCCATCGGCCATCCATCTACTCAGCAAGCAAAGTTCCCGCCCACTGCCACTTTGGCCAGTATAGCCTGGCAAATTGTTACTGGCTGGAATAGACAGAATTACTGTTCTCACCTCCACGTCCAACATTGATGACGATAGCGTTTTTCTTCATCTTCCCGAGGGTATCCTTGTTGATCAAGTGTTTTGTCTCGTTGGTGAGTGGCACCGCTAGCACTATGAAGTCGCTTTGGGCTAGCAGTTGGTCTTGAGTTACAAACTCTGCTCCCAAGTCTTTAGCTGGAAAGAACAGGAATTGGTTTTTCTCAAAAATAATTTTAGTTAATTTACTTCTTTCGAATTCTGGCAATATTTGGTGGACTTTAAACAGTGAGGAACACCTAACTCATTTTTCAATTCTCTATACTACACAATACACACGTAAGAATCTCAATTCTTTGATTGATGGTATACCTTTAGCTGATAGTATAGTTTACCAATAGCCGACCCCAACATAGTGTTGGGAAATGCTAGGCAGATTACAACACAGTTGGCTGGCTGCCTTTGCACATAATTTCCTTGATAAGAATTTGACGTTTTAGGTACTGCTTAGTTAAAGATAAAGTTAGGACTCAATATTTACGACCGTTATAAATAGATACGTAGTAAGGTATATTCGTGTCTTTATATAATTATATTTACATCGCAATCGTCCCGTAATAGTTACTTGCATGTCTTTACTATCTATTGGCTAAGTTTAAAAACTGTTTTGTTCAGACAGCCACCTTTACGTTAGTGGGTGGCGTTCTATAGTTTCTGCCTACCCCATGGTGCATAGGAAGAAGGCATGAGTTTATGTATGTGTGTTTTGAAAGATCCTATCAGTATAAAATGCCAGACTATTTATTCCATTTCGAAGCCAAAAGGAAACTTGGAAAGTTATGGTATACCTTCAGGCTTCTCCCTGTGGCCGGAGTACACGATTTTTTCGACTTCAAATCCTGCGAGGCGCTTGGCCACGGCCTGTCCGATCCCTCCTAAGCCAATGATGCCCACAGTACTGCCACGGACGTCCTGACCGAGGACCTTGTCGAAACCGATCTCCCATTCGCCTCTGTAATTAAAAAACGTGATTGTAACTCAATAACATCAGTAGACGAAGTAATAACTTTAGGCAGAGGCAATGTGTATAAAACATACCTAGGAACAGACGGTCGCATTACGAAAACGTTGATCATATTTATTTTTATTTATTTTTTGTCTACAATGGTGAAGCTCTTGGCTTGCATCTCACCTGATGGTACCTAAGTGACGATCAGGTCGAAGGTGGAAGCGAGCTTCACCCGGAAACAACCACACAGGAACTGGTTATCATACGTCTAACTGCCGAAACACAATAACATTGTTGTAATGGCGACAGAATTGGATAAGATGATGGTAGCTAGGCAGGAGGACTAAGAACAAGCCCTACCACCAAGCAAACCGAGCAGGAATTTTGACCCCCACTGGGTCTGAGACAGGGGTCTAACCGCTCTAGCCGTAAAATATGACATATTTTTGACTTTGCCATTAGCATTGTATAATGTGACTAGATTCTAAGTATTGTTAAGGTCTTCGTAAGTCGATCGTACACTCACATGTCGTCTGCTAAGTTGGATGTAGATTAGCAGAAAGGACTCGATGGGTCGAGTGTGGGCACTATGGTCAAAAATTAAAGAGGTCCTAAAGGTTCCAATTTTTCTGCTAATCTACGTCCAGTTATAAGTTCTTTTTTTTAAAGTGATAAGGGGTGAGACAAACCAGAATCTACGGGATGCTACTAAGAACTTCGTCATAACATTTTACCCACCGCAGAGATTGAATATAACACACAGTAACCTAGTTAGTCGATGTAACAGAAAATGTTCACCAATCGCTAAAGTGGGTGATAGACGTGCGAACTTAAAGTACGCGGTTTTTAAGTTCGCAAACTTACTCGGCTCGCCTTTGGTGATACACATGAAGCTTGCTCACACTGTATCGCGATGTTGTCGAATTTTCTGAATCAAACTAAACCAAAATTACACAAATGTGGAAATAAAATGGCGGCTCGCGAATCGCGGCGATGACGACGTACGAAACCAGGCTACGAGCAAAATTACAAACATGTTGGATCGCCGACGAACATACTCAGCGGTTTTTAAGTACGCGTACTTAGTATGACACACGGGTGAGAAAGGTCGTCGAGCGACAAGTACGCGTACTTGCTCGTGCGTCTATCATCCCTTTAAGACTCACACGAGCGAGTCTATCGTTATCGTTTAGCTATAATAGATGTTATCACGATTCGATCAACGTTGAGATTAGGTATTAACACAGCATAATCATAGGCTACAAATTTATAGTGGTATGTGTATGTATCGTGGAGTTACTATGCATTTTCCATTAAATGCATGTTGCACGATTCGCATCTCTGAAATTGAGTTTTAGTCCATTGCTAGATTAGACGCTAGAGTCATTACTTCCATGATTGCACGATTCCCCTATCTCTTAAACACAAGGTTCTATAAACTTCATTATGATGGAAATATTACTTGTGAACCTGCTCCAGGTTTTCAGTGAATCGTCTCGCAGCTCCCAGCATAAGAGCAATGGCAATTTCAGCCACAGCTGGAGCTAAGACATTAGGCGTGTTGGATAGCTTGATTCCCCTTGCTCTGAGCTCGTCCAAGTTGCAGTGGTTGTAGCCAGCTGATACCGTCGCCACCAGCTTTAGTTGGGGACCTGGAACATAATCATATGACACCTGTACTCCCCAAAGAGGTTGTGTTTCAGGTCTTATGTTAAAGAGGCAAGCCTTAAGCCATCAACCGGTCACTGCTCACACAGACCCTATGTACTGCTATTTCCTTATGGAAAAATCAATTAAAACTGCCCCAACTGATTTTATACCCTTCGTAATCAACGGGTAGCATTGTCGGTAAACGGTAGTCATTCAATTCTTGTTCACTTGTGTTTTAACGTCAAAGATTCAATCCTCTTCTCTTATCGGAGACGAGAGCAAAATGATAAAATATACATCCATACATGTCTAGATAGCGGCCACGAACAAAAAGCGATATTTGGTTGGAAATACAGACAGCACGAAAAAGTATGTAATGGAAATAATATTTCTTGAAGAAACGAAATTGAATGTGTCATAGGCCTCGAAAATAGATTTACGTTGAACCAGTCAGGATTAACGACTGGTTAAACGGTTCTTCGCCCGCTTTTTATTATGGAAGGTGCTAAAATTAGGAGAGCGTCTAATTACCAGCCTTATCCAGCAGTTCCTTGGAGATAGGAAGGTTGGAGCTCCACACGAGGGCTGAACATCCTGGGATGAGCTTTAACAGGTCTTCCTTAGTCAGAGTCCGGCCTTCCTCGCCGAAGTTCAGGTACTTCGTTTGGAGGACTGTGAAACTGATAACAGTATTAGTTTTGTAGGAGAGAGAGATGCACCAGGAGTGTCCATACACCTGCGCCACTGAGGCTGTAATTAAAACGTCGCCGCCTATTAAGCGTAGAAGGTTCCATCGATTCGAAAAGATGGAGAATAAGTGATGGTTATGATTAAACTGCAAAATCAATAGGGGCCTATGGTATACCCCAAAGGGCCACAAATTATTTACTTTGTTTCAGACTATTTACACCATTGGCAATGCTGAACTTCTTACTTCGGAGACATTAAGACAATTATTATCTAAGTAGGTACCCTGAAATCAATGGTGTTATTGTCTCAAAACTTTAAAAGGTTATCGGTAATCGTAATCGCGTTCAATAATTAGGTAAATTGTTAGCATTCCCATTTCCTACAGGCTACAGCCTTCAAGTAGGTATCTACTTGAAAACTAAGGTATATATACCTCCTAGTAGGTACCTAACTATCTACCTATTAATTTACGTAATAATGAACAATTAAAACATTGATAAATGTCTAGTGTGTTGTTATTTACGGAAATAGAGAGTTGACACTAATGTCAATACTTAAACTGTGCTCATGATGAACTATGTACTCGTAGCAAAGACAAAACAATGTTGAGAGAACATAATTGAACCTCCAAGTGTGTATGTACTGATAGATATTATTGTTTTTCTAAATAAGTTTCCTTAAAAATATTTCCTTCCTACTATATAATTAGTTTGTTCCATGTTTTCACTAAACAAGGATAGGTAGGTATACTCAAACGTTGTGTGTGATAGGTAATTACCTACCTATACCAATTATATTAATTTCTAGTTTTTATTTATGTAAATGCGAGTGAATAACTCGAAATGGCCTTGTCCAAAACACATTAATAGGTCATTACCATTGCTAGTCTACAGCGAGTTATTTTTGAGCGAACGTTGCATTTAACTGGCTTCAGTAAACTATTTTATATTATCTATGTATTTTAGACTACACTCAACGTTAAATTATGATCCATTGTTCTGTTCAAAAGATAATAAATTATTTGATATGGACGTGTTCAGTCATCTTATGCTGATTATTGTCTTGTAAAAATAACCAACGGGTCAAAATATTATTTCTCGAGACTTTAAGTACATTTAAATGATGAGATAACATGTATTTAATATTAAAATATAAAATAATACTCACTGTTCTTCCAAAACTTTGAGTCCACTGGTCGGGAAATCGTTGGAAGACACTAAAACCTTAAGATTCTTCGTCATTGTGTTATGGGCAACGCAACTTGCCGGTAACGCGACACCAACTAACAGCACCACAGCTATATAATGTATAATCATTGTTTATATAACTGCTTCAAAGATATCGTATCTCGAAATCAAAAGATAAAATACGTATTGCTATGAAGCGGGCCGGAGAGGTTGTGTGACCGGCTGTATAAATTCAAGGTCTTGGCTCCAGAAAAAAATGGAGCGATTAGTCTACGATTGGCGGGAATATGGTCACTGGTCTTGATTAGTTTTGCTCCGTGTTTATTGTTTTGTTAAAGTTACGTGCGTTTGATAAACCCAGCGGAACATAACTATTATTTTGTTTATGCTTATTTAATTATATTTCAATTCCATTACCTACCTACTTTGATAGGCACGCTTTTGTAACATGTTCGCAAGATTTTTTTCAACATAAACAAGTTACGTATGTATTTAACTGAACTTTCAGGTTGGCTTTCAGTTGTCCTCACTCCTTACCCACTAGAAAAGCTTGTCTTGAATTAAGCTTGTTTGTTATTTTCTATTATTTTATTTGCGGTATCGAAGAAAAAATTAGGTACGTACTTAATATTTTTAGATATTTAGCAGTAAGTTCTGCTTGGGTCAGGGGTTTGCAGACTTAGTTTAGTTGATTGAAGTAAATAATGACAATTTCAAAACATTAGTGACAAAACCACAGATCACCAATGTACTTGTGTCTGACAAAGCTTTGCAAAAAGGTAGGTGGATAACATTCATTAAAACGAAATCAACACATTTTTTTTGGCTTTATGGTGCTGCATATTATGATAAGTAGGTATTGTACCTACCTGATTTGTATGATCATCAGTGACTCACATCATGATATCATCTGTTTTAATGATATTAACTACAAAAAAATGTAGAAAACTTCTGTTTACTCCAACCTTTTTGCTTTTCGATTATGACTATTATCAATTTGCATTGTTTTAGCCAAAACACATTTCATCATTTTCCGGGTTTTATCCCAATTTAGCGCAATATTTCTCTTTTTCTTCCATACTTCTATAACAGTCATCACCTTGGTAGTCTAGTCACTCCCTTTCTATCCATATCATCTTTCAAAAAGCCCATCCATCGTTTCATTGGTCTTCTACATGTAGAATACACTTTTTATCTTTTTAGGATCCCGTACATCAAAAAGAAAAAAACGGAACCCTTATAGGATCACTCGTGTGTCTGTCCGTCTGTCACAGTCAATTTGCTCCGAATCGAATGGACCGATTAAGTTGAAATTTGGTACACATATGTATTTCTGTGACCCAAACACGGGCGTATAACGTAAATAAATGAATGTTGAATATGGGGGTCAGTTTTAGGGGGCAAACAAACGAAAAAAAAAGAAATAAGTTTTGCAAACTATACGGTGTGATATATCAAATGAAAGGACTTGTTGCGAAGATCTCAAATATTATTTTTTATAATTTTAAAATAAATACATTTAAAGATATTTAAGAAAAGAGATGATAATTGACCATTCCCCCCTTATCTCCAAAACTACTGAGCCTAAAATTTTGAAAAAAATACAGAGTATTTTTATAAAATACAAATTTATCCATAAATTACAGGAAAACCTATAAGAAGTCTATGGTCTATATCTTAAAATAACATGGTAAATCACTCAATATCGTGTTGGAATGTATGGGAGAACGTGTTTTTCGACTACTATGTTAAGTTTGTATTTGGGAGAAATTCATCCCAATTACGGAACCCTTCATTGTGCGTAGTTCGACACGTACTTGGCCGGTTTTTTCTTTATTTAATTACATTATTCTAACGTACCCTGTCTTACCCGACCTATCTCTCTCGCACACCTGTGTTTTTCTCAGAGTCGTCGAGAGGTGTAATGAAGTCCCCTGTTGAGATAAGTAACGCACTCCATTGATAAAATACTCCTACAATTTATAACTGCAGGTGGAAAATTCGTGCATAAAATTGTGTGATTTTTTGCAAACTCTGGAATTTCACCAAAAAGTTTACACGTCTTCTGAATATCGAACGTTAGAGATTTACTTTGCAGTTATCACTGTTGGGACTCAGGCGATGTGAGTGGAAGTGGGCGGTACTAGTTCAGCACTCGGAAAAATTACGCGGGCGATGTCGTCTCTTGTCTTCGAGGTTTCTACATGGACATACCGGCTTCCTCACGATTTTTCCTACACTGCTTTTAGAGCAGTGGCGAAGAAACAATTTGTGCCCCTGCTCGAGTTCGAACATTTTATTTCTACAGTTCAAAGTCACGGGCCAAGACTTGCAACTTTTAAGCCGGAATCAGCTACTACTGGGCCACTGGGTACTGTTAAAATATAAAATATAATACTGTAAAATATAATACTTAGTGGGTTTATTTTTTTTAACTTTAATACAATATTAAATAACATTTTATGTTGTTAAACGCAATGCAACTGCATCCTGATACAGTTTCTTATCTCGAAAATCCTGTGAGACTGAGTATAGATATGTAAGTATTTGTTTACATAATGTTCAGTATATCAACAAGGAAACAGCATCGGCTTCCCTTGTAGGGCCAATAACACGTTCTGAGCTGATATTGTCGCCATTTTGTTTCTAGTGTCAACTGTTGCACTGCCCATATGAGGGAGAATATCTGAAAAGAGACAGTTATTGAGAATTTGAAATTGTCACGAAAGAAAATTATTGCATTAAAATAGCTTCCACGGGATACTTTAATGTCTCTTAAACATGGAGCATTCTGCACCCTAATTGCGTAATACACGATCAATCACAATGTGAATCATTTTAAAACAGATTGCTAATTCATATTCTTGCATATTCGAAAAAAAAAAAACTGGTCAACAACGTAAATAACGCAATGAATGTTCTTGAACTGTCAAAATGAAACGGATTAGTTTTAATCATTTACGAAAATGTGTTACGCAATATTAGATAGCTGGATAGACAACCCTGCTGCCACCTTTGATTAATATTATTGATGATTGAATATATTTGATTAATATACACCGATTGACTAATATTTTTACGACGGCATGAGCTTATTGAGCTTTCCCAATGTTAGTGCAGAACGGGAGCAGTCGAAGGAATTCTATTTGCGTTTAGGATCGAAGGGAGCTGGCAGAACGTTCATACTTAAAGACTAAACAAGAAACGTACACACGGCTACATATCAAGCTATACATTTCCAGTATAAGCTGATCTCGCATTGTTTATGATTTCCGACAACGAGGTATACAAGAGCGGATCAAGGATTTATTTCTGGAAGGGGAACATGGGCCAGGCAGTTATGTGTCTCCCATATTCTTGTATGGCACTATGCTGTTTTTGGGATTAGTTCTTTTTCAATAAAGATATCGTAGCCTATTTCTTCAGCCTTCATTATTGAAGCAATTTCTTGATAGATATGCATGCAGGCCAGTCCATTCAGACGAGTCGATTCATCACAGGTATTGTACAAATAAAGGAACATTAAATTGCGACTTTAATGTTGTTTTGTTTGTACAATTTGTGGTGAAAGGTAACAAGTTTTTGATTATCTCCGACGGAGCTAATACTTATATTCTAAAGGCTATGATGATGTCCTAAAACCTATGATTTTGCCCTTGTGCCTCAAAACTCCTTCCGGAAAACTTTCCTTCAACATCTGAAAACTTACAGCAGTTTGGCAGCGAGACGAGCGGATGGTCTCCGCTCATGGGCTCCGGAGTCACCACATCCAGTCCTGCTGCGAAAATCTGCTTCTCAACCAGAGCGGTGTACAGGGCGTCTTGGTCTATTATCTCTGAAAGTATTTAAAAAACCATGAATTCATGAAAAAGCTTGGTTCCTGATAGCATGAGTAACAGGGTGGAAAGTTCCTTATCCACCATAAAAAAGGGAGGATCAACCGACCAGACGGGTGATGAGTCTGGTGGGCTATTATCCAACGGTTACTGTCGGGTTTTTGTACCTAATGTGAATTCAATCGCGCGGATAACTTTGCTTGCTCGATATAGGATTTGCGTGACGTCAGGTGAAATGCGTTGTTCGCAGTTGGCGTTATAGATGCTGTCACAAACTCATGAGTTTTTTGAGAGGAAATTCTCAGTAGCAACCCGGTCTGGAATCGTGCCCAGCACTAACCAGTTAATGGCATAAGGGTGTACTGATCTTGCGCATGCTGTACTATTACAGCAATCAGTGATCACGGTCTCGCAAGTATTTCTTATTTGTACCGATCTAATTTCCTGTATGAGGATATGTTCGAGAGTATGTTCAACAATGGCCTTCCTGATAATATGTAAAAAGAGATAACTAATCATTTTCTTATCAAAACACTCCTTATTTGCTTACCTCCTCTTGCGATGTTGATAACTATAGCTGTGTTCTTCATAGTCTTCAGAGAGTCAGCATTGATCAGATGTTTGGTCTCTTTCGTTAGGGGACACGCGAGGATCACGAAGTCACTCTCTCTCAGCAGCTGGTCTATTGGCACTCGTTCTGCTCCGAGCTCCTTTGCTGTTAAAGAAAGACATACATTCTTTAAATTCAATATAATTATCGTTGTACCTTCGTCATTATCATCATCTGCCTAGGCTTTTCAATACAGTATTGGGGTCGGCTTCCAGTCTTACCAGATGCAGCTGAAAAACAGTATTTTACATAAAGTGACAGCCTATCTGATCTCCACAGTTCAGTGTTGGCAAGACGTATATCTTGATATTTTCCCCGTGGTTGAATTTAAGGCAGATATCCCTACATGAACAAACATCTAGGTTCAAGTTATACCTACGTGATACCCCTAGATTATCATCGCTATGGTGGTTGTAACAATCTCAATTTGCTTACTCCTAGTAGTTAATTATGTCCATTTTTGAATAGGGCTTTGTTTGGCAATAGTTTGCTTTAGAACACACGCTATTTTGTGTTTCTATATTTGCGTATCTACATTAATTTGTTCCGCATGACATCAAAATGGTTTTGCCAGTCATTGCGTAATGTTAGTACCAATCAATCGTTATCATTCTCATAATGCTTGATAACAGTGCAGATAGAAGCGTCAAGCGATACAACTCAATGTTGCTATTTTTGTATATTACCTAATCTAGTACTTAGGTATTAAATAGATAGTGTACGCATTTGCCATGGGTCAACTCTCACCTGACCATTAGGCAAATTCAAATAGATCTCGCGAAAAACAGCATAACCCTGTAGAAAATCCTAGAAGATTTTTTGGAACTAGTCTGGTTTCATATTTTGGTCAGTCTTTGAAGATTTCTGTAGTCCAAATGGTGCAAAAATGAGAATTATAGAGAGAGGTATAGAATATAATCAAATTGTTTAGACGGCATCCTGCGACCGTGCCGGGGTTGCGGGTTTGTCCGAAAGGGTTACCGTGGCCCCTGGCAACATACAGACAGCGGAAAGAACACGGGTGGGTTTTAGTCAGTAAGAGTCTGACACGCCCTCCCGCTTCGCCCAGAGCAGGAGAAGTTATTTGATAATTTCCCACCCATTTGCGTCATTCAGTAAATAGAACATGAGATCTTCAAAAAAAGACCAGATAAGACAGATAACACTATAGGTTATAACCCAATTTGTGCGTACCTAAATATTCAGCTGAGTAGTAAAATTTTTGACGTATTTCACATGCAATGAGATAATTTCGCATAATTACCTACATCATTTTATTTGCCTACGTAGTCCAAAATTTCTTGACTTAGGTATTTATTTTCCCTCAATTTGTTATTTACGTGTTTTTTTATTATCTTTCTTTGCGTCATGTTTACCGCAAATAATCGTATTTTCTTTCTTAAGCTCTTTTGTTGACTGTCAAGTCAATTGATTCTAATCATACAAACCTTGAGGTTTGTCTGTCCGTCCGCTGTATAGGAACCGGGCGACGTCGAATCCCTTCAGTCTGCGGAGCACGGCCTGCCCAATGCCGCCGAAACCCACGATGCCGACTGTGCTGCCTGCGATGTCCTGGCCAACCATCCATTGGACACCGTACTTCCACTCGCCCCTGGAATACCAACATGATGTTTTTGTCATTTGCCAAAGATGAAAACTCAGTGAAAAGTAAGTTTGTTTATGGAGCGCATGCCCTAAAAAAGAAAGAAAGAGCTGAAAAGTCTACCTATCTACTTAAAGGCAAGTACCTACCTACTACTGATAAGGTGGTTTTTGGTTTATTTTCAAGTTTTTTGAAAAAAAAAAAAAAGCTGTATGCTGTTGAAAACAAATGAAACGTTCGCATCGTTTGCACACAATAATTTACTAGACATGAAAATATAAATTATGTAGTTGCAGGTAATAAACATTCGAGTACCTACTGACATTTCCGTAGTTTGTATTGTAAATAGTCTATTCAGTTGATTGGTAGCAAGGACGAATTTATTGTACTTATGAGGCCACTAATTTGGCTGAATCTACTAAATGTAATCATTAATTTAACTATCGTTGAAAGAGAAAACGAGACCGTTTTTTTCTGATTTTGTCATTATTTTAACTTCTTGTGACTTATTAGAAAAAAATAATTTTGGTGCTGCTGATTCCTTAATCCCTCTTACCTAGTGTAAATATTCACATACACCGAATATAATGAAATACAAAAAAAGTCTCACTCAACTATTTTAAGACTGCCTCAGATGTCTAGTTTATTCATTTTTATTCATTTATTCATATAACAATTCGCATTGTGTTTGAATTTTGTAGTACATTAATTAATATTTTACAGCTAAAAACAATAAATTATGAATATCAAACAGTGTCGGTAAATTATGAATATCAAGTAGTGGTCGCACGGTTCGATTCCTAGGTCGAGGAAAATGGTAATGGGTTTATCCAATTGGGAATTTATCAGAACCTAGCAACCCTTTAGGTATTTGTGCCTGGTTGAGGGTAGAAGGCTCGCCTCTACCTATTACATGGGCGAAATGTAGGTACCAATGTGGGTGTGGGTGTAGGTCTGACAACCCCTGGGGGGTTACAGGCAAGATATTTATCTTTAAATATACTCACGCTTCCAATTCTCGGACTCCTTCCTTGAACCTCCTAGCAGCTGCGATTACAAGTCCCACAGTGATGTCTGCGACGGCATCGTCCAGCACCTGAGGTGTGTTGCCCAGGAGTATACCACGCTTCTTCACCTCTGGAATGTCGATGTGGTCGGTGCCTGAAGACATTGTCGACACCGCCTTTAGTTGAGGACCTAGGAATAGAGAAGTTTCTGGATAAGTTGGAATTTTACTGTTGAGTTATTTGGCTGTCTTTCCAAATGTAGAAAATGATGTCTAAGATCGGTAAAAAATAACGAAATGCTTTAATTATGATGCGAGGATCAGCAGTCGGGGGTGCGGCAACGGTCAAAGAATCTCCCGGGCCTCCGAATCATAATAGTAGTAGGAACAGTGGGGTTTGAGTCAGTAGGACTCCAACATAACTCTCCGTTCTCCCAAGACGGAGGGTATCCATAAGGATTACCCCACGGAAAAAAAGATGTCTGCCTAAACATTGCGAGTCTTTGGCCCACTTGTGTAGATAAACCTGCTGTTATTATTGCTGGTTTCGTTTACAAACTCACAATTTCTCAAACAAAAAGTAACTCGTAAGTATAAAATGGACTCTCTTTTTTCCTTTTATTTTATGCAGTCAGAACACACCTGCCAAGTCCAATATTTCTCTAGTGAGTTTGTGCTTCGTGTTCCATATTATGGCATCGTATCCACCGATGCTTTCCTTAATGTCTGGCAAACTCTGTGGCTCGTAGTCTAGGTGTAATAATACTACGGTTTTAACTCTGCAAACAACATTAATATTAGTAGGTGCATAAGAAATCATAGACCATCCTGAGTAAACCGGCGGAATCTAGAAGCAAAGTGATATCTAGAAACAAATTAAGTGACATCAATTAGAAAAGTAACATTTATTGCATTCGCCAATGTAAACTTAAGGTGGTAGGTTTATAAAGAATGTGATCATTGTGGACCAGGGCCGTGTTTTCTATTGGCCACTCTGGGCACTTGCCCAGCATTGCCCTGCAATCCATGAGGTCGTGAAGTTCCTGCCCACGTCGTAGCTAAGGGCTGTCAAAAGAAAACTTAACTTATCCCTGACGTAGTGCAAATATTTTCGAGTTCGCTTCGCTCGCTCTTGCATTCTATCATACATTCTCCATAGGGGCACTTTTGGAAATTCTCCATAAGGGCCCTAATATTCAAAAGTGCCCATGGAGCTTCAATAGGTTAAATACGGCCCTATGGACCCTGTCGGGCACAGCATAGTAAGTGAGAGGAAGAGGGCTTTAGTTTGACAAATTACTTGATAAACTGCAGAGGAAATATTTAATTTAATTATTTTATAAAACATTTTGGGAATTTGAGGAACGTAATTGCATAGGCAATAAGGGGACACTGTGCTTTTTTTATTGTTCTGTAAAAATTATACTCGTGGTTACTCACTTGTTTTTCAGTAACTGTAAACTAGCGGCTGGGAAAGTCTTTTGAATAATTAGAACTTTTTCTAGCGACATCTTCCGGATATTTTTTATCACTTTTAATTAATTTCGATCAAGTATTTCGCAGACTTCCTTTCTTAAATGCCTCAGACAGATGTATATATAGATTATCAAAATGCAATGTAAAGTTTGATACATTTATACTTCAATGCGGCTTTGTTTTGACAAATTGTCTTTATAGAGAATTCTCTTGTTACTGTATCGATAACAGATAAATAAATTACGACATATATTATGACGTTACGTCATAAATAATTATAGTACGTATACCAACGCTAGACTTGTACAAGACATGATGAATGATATTGATAATGAAAACGTTCAGTTTTGTAGTTGTAACCTTGACTTTATTAAAGGCGCCATCTAGTGTCGAGTAGTAAAAGCAGCGTACTTTAGAGAGAAAAAATAATTTTCAATAAATTATTAAGTATATATAGTTACTCACTTATTTTCCAATATGTTCAAACCGGCGACTGGGAAACTTTTGTTAACAATAAGAGCTCGGCCTAGCGACATTATAAGGCTATTTAAACACAACTAATGCACGAAAGACATAAAATAATACTACGAGTAGTGTACTAGGTACGAGTGCCGGTCACACTTAAATCATTAAACAAGCATGCATTATTTTTCATCGTTACTTACGTAACAATGACGAAATTAAAGCGCTATCTGATGTCGAATAGCAAAAGTTTGAAGGCACAACTGTCTTCTAAATGAACTCAATAGATGGCACCAGTTGTTTTATTTTCCAGGTGTTCCAGTAAAGTTTGTAAAGCTGCTCGTAGGATATTTTATTTAACTCACATTCTTGCCAATAACACAAATATAATATTTTTTATATGAGCATTATGAGGTAGTTCCTCTAGGATGCGAGTCTGTATCCAACAGCTAGTACAGCCAACAAAAGAGTTAGGTATAAAGATAAAAGTTAGGTTAAAATATTTTTGCTTGTAAACACCGGTTCACTAGTAAAAATATTTTTATCTTTCCACTACAAATATTTATCTGAATTAAAAACCTCATCTTAGGAGTGATGTACAAGATGTAACAACTCTTCACACTCACAAGTAGTTTTCAGTAACCTGCCTGTATAAGCCGACGTTCGCACGGACGTAATAAGATCGCGGCGGGATTTTATAGCGCACTGGATTTTCAACTCTCGGTGTTTAGCCCAGCAAACATGGGCTTACTCTTTTTATCTTTATCTAATTGTAGGTACTTACTACAATAATAAAAAAGGCTGTCTGTCGCGACTCGCCACGTTATTAATGTTTTGTATATATTTAGGAATATCGCCACTCGCGTGTGCGTTACTCCAGCCAGAAAAATTCGAAAATCGTCATCTAAGTGCAATAGATAATTAAATATATAGCTTCTGTAATTGGTATGTGGATTTTTTATTTGGTAAGCTGATAGTTTTTTTAAATGATTTGATAACGCAATAAAAGAATCCACAATAAATCCTCAATCCTAATCCTCAATTTTTCGTAATTGCACCTACCACTGCATCACCCTAAGGTTGACTGGTAGAAAATGGCCTGTGTACATTTCTGGTCTTGAAGTATTAAATAAATAAATAAATAATGCACCGTTTTGAAGTTATTTTAGTTAATAGAAATATGCTTTAATAGGTCCTAGAACTTCCAATAACGCTCCTAAGACTAACTTGAAACGTTATTATATAGGTAATTACTGCCTACTGAAGTTTCATTAGTATTCTATACCATTCTAGAAAACTCGGTTAATCGGTCGTCAAATAACTCAGCTGCACGCCGTGGCCGGAACAAATTGAAGTTTCATCATAACTTTTTAATTACGTATAAGATACTAATGAAACTTCAGTACCATTTATAGGCAATAATCATCTATATAATAACGTTTCAAGTTAGTTTTTGGAGCGTTTATTGGAAGTGCTAGGACGTATTAAAGCATATTTCTATTTACTAAAATAACTTCAAAACGGTGCATTATTGTGGATTCTTTAATTGCCTAACAAATTATAACAAATTAGCCAGATGTCCTGTACAAAAATTATAATCATCCGTTTAGTCTATTACGAGATGCAGCAATCGTGCAAACGTTACCGCAGCAGGATTTTAAATATCTTAGGAATCATAGCAAATATAAATTAAGTCGTAACATTTATTTCAAATTGATATCTAATTATTTATTTAACATTTATTTTAACATACCCGTTAGAAAACAAAAGATCTGGCTGTGGTAACGTTACTCCAGCCAGAATGGTTTTATCAAATATTTAAAAAAATATTAGCTTACCAAATTAAAAATCCGCTTACCAATTACAGAAGCTATATATTTAATTATCTATTGCACTTAGATGACGATTTTCGACATTTTCTGGCTGGGGTAAAGCACACATTGACATTGTTTTGTACATTTGTACGTATATCCTAATACATCCTAATGATCTATTAGGAACATTATATTTACCTACCCAGTAAAACTATGTATATTTTTATACTACACTAGCTGACCCTACTGACTGACGTTGTCCTGTCCAAACGCAGTAATTTATACAGAAAAGGACGTTCCCTTTTTCCAGAAATTAGAGATTTTCCGGGAAACTTTTCAAATTTTTCTTTCCATAAAAACCTGATTCGGACGAACATTTTAGAACAAAAAAATAGCCAAATGGGTGCAGCCGTTCTAAAGTGATGAGCTTGCTAACGAACAGCATTTCATTGTTAGTATAATTATGTACTTTAACTTTTATTGTAGTGCTTACCTACGAAAATAAAGGGTCGTGTGCACGGGATTTTGTTTTCAAAATGCTTAGATATGCGTTACCCCGATGGTACCTATAGAAGAAGATAGATTTCCGACTATGCTAACTGCTGGTTCATAGGCAAAAGAGGTTCTATTGCTAGCTCTACGTACCGAAAACCCGTACCCGAATTACGTAATACACGATCAATCACAATCTGAATCGTTTTGAAATAGATTGCTAATCCATTGCCTCATAAGTTCGTTAAAAAAATCTGCTCAACAACGTAAATAACGTAATGAATGTAGTTGAACTGTCAAAATGAAACAAATTAGTCATAACCGTTTACGAAAATGTGTTACGTAATTAGATAGCTGGATTACTTTCTATCCAAATCAATCTGATCGTTGACGACAAGTTGATGATGATAAATTTTTGTAAATTTATGGGAGCTTTTAAATATCAAGCACTTAATAATAGTACGTACACCATCCATGTAAGGTTTTGACACGATTATAAATTGATATAGTTTTATTTTGATGTTCAATGAAAACACGTACCATACATGTAAATAAGTTATTGTTATCGAACCGTTGTATACATTACTTAATAGCTACGTTACACGAACTGCAATTAGGTACAGGTAGCGGCTATACTAAGACGACCATAATTCGACGATACAATTACAATATTTTCAGAGAGTCGTTTTAATAAAACTACGAGGACGTGTTACAAGGGATTGTGCTGTTAGAATTATTATTGCGTTCGGCTACTTGCAAGCATCCTGACATGTGTGGTATTGTGATAGCAGATGTACAGAATATGTACTACGGAGCTGGCAGCCTGACAACGGGCGGGATAATATTTTGTACTGACAGATACGAAAATGCCATTGTCCCATCGTAAACTCCATGTAACTTCTCTTTAAGACCTTACCTCCATGATGTTAAATGTTACCTTCTTATTTATAAGGGATAAATTGTTGCTAGTTAGCAGAATTAACGCTTATGTACAGTAAGCGTTCAAAAGTGGATAGGCACGTTAAGAGTCGTTTTGCTGTGAACACGCGGTATAGTCCGTATATCTGTATGTGTAAATAACACGGCACAAACACCACAGAGAACGCTTTACACACTGTCGTCACGTACTCGCGAAACAAAAATATATCTCCGTCGCTTTTGTTAGACACGATAACACACACGCATCATGCGCGTGACATTGGCCAGTTTATGTCATTGCTAAAATTCAGAATTAATCTTATGTGTGCAGATAGCAGAAGGCTTTAAAGAGTTGGTCAGAGATTCGAGCTCGCTTAGGTTCTGATCTCGTAAAAAACAGTGCGGTTTTTTTCTTTTCGAAATTTATTATTTTTGTTTTCAAAAATAATATTTTTTTAATATTGCTGCCTTTTTTATTAATTTTGATATTGCAATAAAGGGTTTAGAATAAAAGATATGTGATAACAAAATTAAACAATATTTATTAGATATAGATCTCAAGAAACTTAGAAGCAATTTGTATTATTTTGACAATTATGAAATGTTTTAAATTTTAAATGGATTTTTTCGCCATAAATATTAAGCTTTGATCATGGTCGAAGTAATTAAGCAATAAATAAGAATATTAGACTACTCAAAATGTAAAAAAAAAAAAACTACTTACAAAATAGGTGATTTTAAGGTTAAATATGGGCAGTTTGTTTACATTAATTATTTTACATTTTATTTGGCTTTAATAAATATTGGTTGGTATTGAGGTTATAGCTTAAGTATTCATTTTCTTTACGAAAAGAAGATTGAAACTAAACCACAGATTTTAATTCTAAAATAATAATATTACTAAAATAATCTTAAACATTTTCGGTCAATTTGCAAGAAATACGACAAACACCATATTTCAATATGGTTTTTGTCGTATTTCTTACATACTTAAAAAAATCGTTACCACAAATTCATGCAATAATGAATGTGTTGTTTATTAAGTTAGAACGGTAAATATTTTAAGGTTAAAATATAGCAGTGTCCCTCTTGAAGTCTTAATATTATCGTGCGAAACTTAAACGTTCTTGTTTATGCCTTTCTGTCAAAAATGGTTTCCTAGCTGGTCTTCAGTGATGCAAGCCTTCAGAGTGCACGGAGAACAGTTCATAATACCGTGTTTAATAATTCAGCAAAATATCTCGTTGATATGCAACCATTTATTTCATATTTATTCACCATTTGACGTCGCTGCTTCTCGATAACAAGCCTCTTCCTAATATCTCTTAACCTTCACAGTATTTCTCTAGAACAAAGAATAACATCGTATTTATTACACATACTAATTATTTATCATTCACTAATCGAATTAAACCTCATAATAAATTTAAAAACTTTAAAGGCATCTTCTGTCTCAACAATACCTCTGTTCGATCAACAATACCTTTGATTAAGATTTATGTTTAGTCAAATATGAAATATATAAATGATAACACTCACACTTAGTCTGGTTTCATACGATATTTGTGTAAATTACATTCACTTTTACGCAGCGCAATAATATTTGATCTCCGTTCAATATTTATATTTGACTGCATTTTGAAAATAATAACCACAACACCGCTTTTACTTGTCACCAACAATAACCACGAACCAACAAAGTTCTATTAAATTAATACTCGTAATTAACGGCATCTGTCTACCCTACAGAAATCGAAATAATTTACTTAGTTTTCTGAGGTCTACCTGCTAAACTTTAATATTTATGTGAACAAGACGAATGAACCAAAAAAGAAATGATTATTGAACTAGTCTTTATTTAAAAAATAACAAAAACTACGAATAGTAATTATTAAAAAATGACGAGTTAACCGCACGTGAGATTCGAACCCTCTCGGCTCGCCATAATCGCATATACCAAAGCAGGTTATCCACTGCGCTAGCATGCTATATACAGTATTGTTCGAAATTATGAACTAGTATGAGTTGCAGACAAAGTAAGTATGTGTGTGTGTAACAACTTATAGAAGAAGGTCGTAAGTCAAACCGCAGCGTCAGTCTATTGGTTTGTGAGTTTGCCTATGGACTTTTGGTCGATACTGTACTTACGGTGTAAAAGGCAAAGTATGAAGATTTAATAGAGTTCCATTCTATGTCAATAGTCTTAAAATAAGTAAAGGTGTTGGGATCGCTAACTCTTTTTGCCCTTTATTGTGTACGCGAAAGTCTAATATAAAGCGTCATTTTTAGAATAAGGTCTATCGTAATCGTAATTTTACACTTTTTTTTGTTGTTTTAGTGGTTGTGTAGAAAGCCATAGTATGCACAGATGCATTTGTGTTAGTAATTCTAAAGGTGGCATTCGAGAACGATATTTATTACGGTTAAGATAGCTTTTAAGTCGATAATGTTTACCTTGATGCCTGCTAACACGGTTTTGAAGGTCTTAAATAACTGAGACAATGTAAATGCCTTCAGCATTAATAACAGGAGCTTATGTAGGTAGGAAGTATAGGTAGGTAGGTACTATGAAAAAACGAGCGGTCCTTAAAGTGGTTTTACACCGGCGAGGCGAGGCGTGGATGGGATGGGCGAGAATTGAAATTTGTATGGCAAAATTTCCAACCACGCCCTGCCCATCTTTGGTGTAAAAGGTCTAGATGCGCGAGGATGTGCGAGGCGAGAATTGAAATATTTGTTAGTGCAATATTGAATTTTATTGCTGGATGAATAGAGTATTTATTTCCTTTGTAAAACGGATATACAAATCTCGCACCGGCCATCGAGGACACGCACGGTCTCTCTCCATCAAGCGCTGACTCGCGATGTCTCGCGCTGGCACGCGCTGGCTCGCTCCGACCATCGCGAGACATCTCTGCATACTAAATTCTCGGCTGGCCGGCGCGCCAGACACGGCTGGCCGTGTGGCGCGTGATAGTGCGAGCCGGCGCGAAGTAGCGCTGGCCACTGCCAGACGGAGCGGTATAGCGCTGGACATCTTTCGGTGTAAAAAGGTATGCGTGATTTCAATTCTCGCCCATCCCATCCACGCCTTGCCTCGCTGGCATAAAACCACCTTACAGTAGTTGCATGTATGATTTGTAACATCCAACATCCCACCTTGGTAATAAGCAACATTAAGGTTATTAAGCATTGCAAGGGGTGGGGCCTCGTCAAGGTCGTTTCTGACAGCCGCGCACCGCACGCGCTCATTGAACAAATGAAGTAGCGCGCGCTTCCCCGGCTTCCTGTGACACACTTCCGTCCCTTTTCACGATATCACTCCCACAGATTTGATTATTTAGATTTTTTTAGTTTAAGCTTTTGATTTTGATAGCAGGAAAGCAAGAGGAAAGATGTTAGAAATAAAAAAAAAGTTCGTTGCAGGGCCATCTGGAACGTAAATTATCTCTTAATTAATGTTATTGCGCGTAAGCTCTTGTGATGTTTGAATGACTTGTCAACAGCCACAGCAGCAGCTTATGCACGCTTTACAATTTGTCACATATTTTTTAATGTTTTCCCTAAATAAAAAATAAATAAAAAATGTGCGAGAAACTGACCCTTATTGTCATATGACTGCCGAGCCTGGATTATTGTAGCATTACCTAAATATGTCGTTGATTTCTAAAAACTTGTTTCGTTGTCATTTGTTTTATTTACATTTTTGCTATTTAACAACACCTTCCATAAGAGATAATAATAATAATATTATTTGGCACACAGGTATACCTAGACCATGATCTCAGGATACTTTTTATGCCAGTAGTACGTTACTGTGGGATAATTTCGAACATCCACACGGGGAAAAACGCGGAGAAAATCTAGTAAAACCTACATAAACTCTTTGCTTTTTTAGCGATCCTTATTTAAAAATATAGGGAGTCAAACAGCTGAGTATCGATAAACTAGATTTTATGGGTTAACTTCAAACTTGGGCTGTCAATTTATAAAGATGGATCGAAGTACTGTCCTTCTCCATAGTTTTGGTAAATGAATATTCGTTTTAGGTCCTGCCCTTATAGGTACTATTTTTTGGTTATTGCGTCGAGGTGGTCCTGTTACCTACTTACATATAGATTTTATGAGTTAACTCTATGTCATTTGTATGTTTAAAACACCCTTTTTGAACGGTAGGTATTGTAGTTTATTTACCAAATCTTGGCATTTTAGACGGAGCTTTTTAGAATACCTGAACTTAGTAACCAAACAAAATGGTTTGGATAAAAAGGAGTCAAAAGCCGAATTAAATCTTATCTTCTACGTCTCTCGAAAAATACCATAAAGAAAAAGATAAACTGTAAAATAAAGTAAACAAATGAACATCTGGCAGCGAGCTCAACCTCAATATAATACGATAAAATTGAAAATGCTATTGTATCCCTACTTCCCAAATACGGACGGTCAACTCTATAATTTCCTCGAATTGTTTTCTGTATAACCCGGCCAGTTTTAAGAGGTAGCTAAATTCGGTGAATAGTTATGAAGACGAGGGTAGTTTAATTTCGTTGTATTATCCTAGGGTTGAGGTTCTATCGACCGTTGTTGGCGCCAAACTGGCGGCAGTGGCTTGAGGAAATGGTAAAGAGTATTTCCTCATTGAGTAATTCCTATATTTTTTCTGGTTTCCATGAAGATTGAGGTATGTTTGCCAATTTCAATAGAAGACGTTAAAAATAATATTGAGGGGATAAACTGTTTCTTAGTCTTTGGCTGTCAAAAATCTGACAAATATGGATCAAAACTATTCAACTTATAGAATCCAAGTAGGATTGATATTGCTACTCATTCAGCTACCCAAAGTGTGCCCTCAAGAAAAACGAGAGACTTAGGTTTTTTTTTATTATCACTACACTTAAATCGTTAAACCTACAAAAACAATTTATAAATCAATTATCTTGCTCACAGTGACGTCACAACCTTATGCCAAGATGACAACAAACGCAATTTCCGTTTTCCGAATAATTCCCGCGATCACCTGTCGCGTCACCGGCGCAAGGTGGCTGGCGCGTGCTTTCGCGACCCCTGGCCCTAAACAATAGCACCTGTGCCGTATCAGGTGTTAGAAAGAACTTGTTACCGTTTATGTCAGCCTGGTACTTTCGTTCTTTTACGCGTAACTTTTAATAAGTAATTTTATTTGATATTTTACGCGGATAGAGTGGAGTTTTAATAATAGTTTAATACCCCTTTTGACGTTGTTTTGTACATTATCCAAGTATATTTCAATTGAGTTAGGAATAGGGGGTAATTTTAATCAAATATTTCCTTATAAAATAGAATTTAGTGTCTATTCCATTGACATTTGTTTTAAACCCAAAGATTAGCTGGTATTGGTATACCAAATGTCTTATATGGTATTAACATCGCCTTAGCTATCACCATTGTGCACAAGAATAAATAAATCATACAGGGCCAAATCTAAATGAAGATGAAGGTGCAGAACAACAGAACAATTAAATTGGAAAAAAGTGTTAAATAGGTAAGCATCTAATTAGTTTTGACATAATGCCAAACTACCCAAATGTTAATTTACGATCATTAAGTCACATGAATCCAGTTTAATTTAGGTTTGCACATCTGCTAGTCAATTAAACTTCCCGAAAGTCATTATATTTATGGTTAACACGTCAAGTCAATAATTTCCAAAGAAATATAAATGTTGACGTTTCACCAAATAAAATTCTAGACAAATAGTCATAAGGGGAAAGGTCACGTATGGTTCTGCCAACAAATATTTTACTGTTTGTCAGCTGACGAATAAACTTTAACTGCCTGTTTTTAAGGTTTAAAATAAACTCAATAGTATTAACTTTAATATAAAGGTTTACCTAATGACACAAAATATTTAACTAAAAATTTACAGTTAACTATTTAGTATCAGTGGTAAGAAACTTCATTTTCAAATTTCGACTTTAAACCATAGATGTTTAATCTGGAATTCCGGGATAGAGTTGTTTATTTTTTTATTGTCAATTTTTGAGGCAAAAGGAACCCACATGTGCAGCCTGCTGTAAGTCGTTAGTTTTATTTTTTTATTGTCAGCTCCTTGGCAGACACAAATTCGTGTCAACACAAATTGACACAGATGTTCCAGTAAATTATTATGAATTTGAGGAAAAAACTTCTGACGGCAGCCCGAGAATTTATTGAAGATTACTACCGTATGTTTAATTTCTATTGCAGGTTCAGAAAAACGGAGCATTTTAGATTCCATTTGTATTATTACTGTCGTTTTATTTTGCGACCAACGAAGAATATCAAAGAGGTATTTTTATGAGCTTTTATGTGACACTGTTTTGAATGTCTGTAAAAAGTTTGCGTCGACGTTTGTTTTTAAGCAGTAATTAACGTAATTACTATCCGAGAGCGACCTTGGGAGATACCTGAATACGGTAGGCAGTTCTTATTAATATGCACTAAATTTGAGATAATTGTAATACACACAGCGTATTACAATTATCTCAAATTTAGTCAACACTTGTCAGTGCAGCAAGATACGCGATAAAGGCTCGGCAGGTGTATTGGATTCGCCAGACTGATGTTGTCACAACCGCATTACCACCTGAGGAGATAAAGAGACCTTGAAAGCCAAAAGCCAAGGTCAACCGCAGAAAAGTTTTTGTTGGGGAACAAATACGACAATATTATCCCTTAGATCTATCATCGGGTACACACGGCTACATATCAAGCTATACATTTCCAGTATAAGCTGACCTCTCATTGTACGGAAATCTTTTACAACAGCTTACACTTGAAATGTATAGCTTGATCATTTGTAGCCGTGTGTACAGTCAGGAAAATATATTCTTTAGCAGATTGACAAATTACGAAAAATCCATATTACTCATTGTTTAGCCATTTCATTTCATACGACGGATAACGAATGAGAGCTATCAATTTAATAAGTATCTACGAACTATTTAAGTTTAAGCAATTTGCTAAACAATAAATTTTCCTGACTGTACATTAAATTCGTGTGAGGTGTGGAACCGATAAACATGTGCAGTAGAAGGGTAGAGTAGGCTATCGACAGCGTCCGGCGCCCGACGACGTTTGTGCGGCAATAATACGCGCGTCTAATGTGCAAGACGCGGTGACCGACGTACGTGCGTGTCATAAGCGGGGACCGGGCGTCGTAGCGGAGCGAGCAGTGAACATATAATTATGTCTGATTTCCAATGAATAGTTTATTTATTTAACCATTTATGTACACACATATACAAAATAATCAAGAAGAAAAGAACAGAAAAATACGTACAAAGGAGACTACAGGAGGTGGCGGCTTATTCTAGAACTAAGCAAAGAATAGGACAATGGATTCCATTTTCATAGAAAAAATTCAATTTAGTATGCCTAAGATTTTTAAATTTTTTTTTTTTTTGGTGGGAAATTATCAAATAATTTCTCCCGCTCTGGGTGGAGCGGGAGGGGGTGTCAGACATACTGTCTAAAACTCACCCGTGTTCTTTCAGTTGAATGTGTGTTGCCAGGGGCCACGGTAACCCTTTCGGACTTTCCCGCGACCCAGGTAGGCATCGGCCCTAGCGGACCCCGACAGTTGTACTCAAATCTCTATAAGGCGCGCGTGGAACACAACGCGCCGTCGACCTGGGCCTAGTCCTTATTGGATGGTGAGCTACCCATTGCTCATCGTCTGCAAGCCCGCGCCTAAGGTGGCCGGGAATCGGCCTGCGCTTCCTGACCCGTATGCCTAAGCCTGGGCCTATTTATACTAAGCCTGAAAAATAAATACAAATTGCTTCTGTCTATTGTCTTGACCAATACCTTAATTGTGCGTCCGCTTTAATGAGTGAATTAAATAATATTATTTACTTTAATAAATTATTTTAAACTAATAACGTTAATATAAAAAATTAAATTCAATTTAAACCAATTTTGAATAGAAAAAAACTAAGGTTAATTTACATGAATGAGAAAAGAAGAATGCTTTGGATCTTTATCTGATCATGTAGGTCTTGAATTGTTGATGATTAATTCCCTAGTTGGTAACTAAGATAAACCTTTTATTTGAATACTTTTCTAAAGCAACGAAACGTGAATCTAATACAAACGGACGGGCGGTACAGAAGCAGTTGACAGCCCACGGCAAAAGTGACAGCGGAATTAAGAAAATGTTGAAAAAAATATGGACACTTTAGCCACAAAAAGAAGTATGCATTGACAAGAACTCATTTAATTACCCGCAACTTGTGTACTTTAATGCTGTATCAATGTGTACCTATAATAATTAAATACGCAATCTACACTATAATATTAATAAAAAAAGAGAAAAGTTTTGTATTTTTGTTTATAGTGAATAAATGAAAAGCTACTGGACTGATTTAAAAACTCTTTCACCATTGGAATCGGAATGCTATAATTATCAGTGGCTATCTAAACTAATATTACAAAGAGAAAAGATTTGATTTTTGTATGTTTGCTTTTTGTAATGAATAATCTCAAAAACTACTGGGCCGTTTTTAAACTTCTTTCACCAGTATAAAGCTATATTATCACTGAGTAACAATAGGCTATAATTTATAAAGATATCACGCGGGCGAAGCCGCTGACGGAAGCGAATGTATAATAAGTTTTGTGGCCATACATTGAAATACACATTATAGAACAAAGGATTTCTTGTCAATATAGGTAAACCTATACTTACATCTTTTTTAAAGCTGACTGTAGGTTTCTAATTATTTTTAATAATTTATTTCAGAATAAAACATTCCATACATTGTTGGTAAATTATTAATTAATTAATTATTATTTACAATTCCGCTATTTAATATTATATAAGGCACCTCCAGATCCGTGAACGATGTTCCAGTGCCTCGCAACCGGACTATCAACACTTCCCAAAAGGCAGTAAATGACGGTAGATGATGAACGTAGATCCACTGTAAATATAAGACTGATAATCATCAAGCAAAGGTTCTCTTGGAGGAAGGAGAGCAGTGGTGGCCCATTGGTAACGGCTGTGACTTACCAGTCGTATGTAGGTCGTGGGTTAGAACCCATGCAGGCACTTTCATTTAATTTATTTATTTAATAAGGCACCAAGTCCCAATATACTAATCACAAAAACATACAATTAATTAAATTCATTACATCAATAAAACAAAATACATTACATTACAATTCATTACATCATTAAATTAATAATATATGTGCATTAAAATTTAAATTCAAAATTCCATACAATCACAAAATAAATAATTAAAACTGAGTAGTAATTAAATTAAAATAAAAAAAAGTTATAACATTATCACTATCTAACAAAAACAAACCAAAATAACACAATCTCTATGGTCTGTTGGCACTGTGGATCGGACTGCTCCAATCCTCACTAACGACGCTCAACAGTTGATTAGTACAATTTCGAGAACGACTATGTGTAAATTATTTCATCACCACTAAACGGTGAAGGAAAACATCGACAGGAAACCGGCATGTCCTAGAAACAAAAATTCGAAGACATGTGACATCTACCAACCCGCACTGGGCCCACATGGTTATGGGCCACTCCCTCTCATAGAGGAGGCCTGTGTCCCAGTAGTGGGAACATTATAGGCTGATTATGCTAAAGGTTGATGATGTCAAAAGTTTGAATTGCAAGACAAAAACTTTAATTTTGACAGACTTCATCATAATATCGTGTGCATTTCATTTGAAAGACGCCATTAGCTGATCTTAATTCTTACTGTAAGTACCTACCATGAAGATTTTCTTTGCCCAATTTCTTAATCACCGCTTTCAGTGTAAGGCTTGCGCCACACCGAGCTTCGGAGGTGTATCTAGCGAGATGGAGTGGCGCGGGCGGCCGCGACGAGCCAATTTCACAGATTCGTCACCGATTAGCACGCGCCGGACACTGCGCTTCACGAGTAATGGCCACTGAATGTATAGCCATTACAGCCAGTTTTTGAGTTTCAGGAGTTATGCGTAATGTAATGTGTAGATGCGTACTTACCTACTTCAAATTAATATTAAAAGACATATTAAAAACTTGTTCATAATATGTCTTTTACTATTAATTTAATTATAATTATTTTATTAAATCAATTTCTTAAGAAGTACCTTTTTTGGAGTGCTTTGCGGTTATTAGGTAATTCCCCTATTGAGTTCATTTGCCTACTAAATTAATGGTTTACTTCTCTTTTTTTGAGGACAGGGTACATCAGAAGACTGCGATAGCCAAACTAGAACGTATATAAAACTCAAGCACCATTTCGCAAAGTCGTGACTACAGTAATGCGAAAAGGCGCCACGGCGGCGCCGCGCGCGCTTCAGCCGACAGAATGCACTTGTGACATGCGTCGTGTGGTGTGCAACTAGCCTAACGCACTCTTAAATAGCCGCTTGATTTATTTCAAACGATTGACGTTATGTAAAGACGCAGGTACCTACTGTATTTGTCGTCACTGATTAATTATTTTATTTCTTGAATTGTACTACGCGGTGGCTGCAGAATACTCCGCATATTGCCCTCCCGCTTTGTGATAGGGTTTTGCTTAGCAGTGTACTGGGATCATTTAGATGTACTATAAGGTTAAACTAGATAGACGTGTCTCCTAGTGTGAAGTAACTTCTTGTGAATGATGCTGATTATCCTTTTGAAATTAAGGGCCTGTTTCACCACCTACGATTATGTTGTCGTTAACTTACTTGGCAGATAATATCCTACAAATTCTGTTCCATTTTTTAAATCATTCGGTAAGTAGTGGCTACACTAGAGGGCCAGAGCCTATAAGATATTTCTCGACGGTATGTGAAGCTGCTAATCCATTGCTTCATAAGTAGGAAAAAAAAACAGTGTCGCTCCGGGAGTGCCGACAGAAGTGAAGACTAAAAAAAAATTTTTCCAATACCTTGCATAGAACATTGATCCGTAACAAAATATAAATAAAGAGCACAATCGCATTTACAAAAATTAGGTGTCTGTAACAGTGTCGCGAGTTAAATTGTTTTTTCCCATGTCAAAAATGCCCAACGCGCCTAATCTGCTCAACAACGTAAATAACGCAATGAATGTTGTTGAACTGTCAAATGAAAAAGATTAGTCTTAATCGTTTACGAAAATAAAATAAGTTACGCAATTAGGGTACAGATTATTGGTAAAAATCAAATGTGTTACTTCTGAAATCAAATTAATTAATTTATTATCTAAGTTTTACTAAATGAAATATAAGTAAACTAAAATTATGTACTAGGTATTTGTATAACTACTAATACCTACATACCTGAAATCAAAGAAACGACATTTAAAGTATTTTATTATACCTATTTCGATTCTCCTTCTGTTACATTATTCTAATGAGCAAATGTGTTAAATAAATATGGTACTGATTAATCACTAACGACACGAAAAAGATGAAAGAAGATCAGTAAAGGGAGGTAGGATCCACCTTGACCTTCTTGGTGTCAGTGGCAGCAGGTGCTGACAGGTTTCTAAGCCCCCATGAACATAAAAATATTAATTCATTTTACTTTCCATCTTTACGACTTTAAGGGACAGGACAGGGCTAACTTTTACAATTTGTTTTGAGCAGTGTTAAAAAAATATCGAGAAAAAAAAGATTAGTTGACATTTAAAATTCCTTGATTAACAGCTTATTTTTCTAAATGCCAATGATTACAAATTAATTTATCTCCGGTACATGCTATACTTTAATGCTATGAAATATTCGTCGACATTTTATTTTATAATTTATTTCGCGCCAAAAGAACGAATGAATGACAAATAGCTGGCTTTACAAGCCAAAATTAAAAAGATCTACGCAGACCGAACGCACCTTTTAGTTTTATCAATTTATAGGGGTCTGCAATAATTTCAGGTTGAATGATTTTTTTCATGTTTCGTGGTTCGCGAATCAAAGATTTATTTTGATCATTTTTGAAGTAAAAACTTCTTTAGGCGCGTTGGGCATTTTTGAGATGGGATTAAACCATTGATTTCGCGACATTGTGACGACACCAGCTTTTGACCATTATAAAGACATCAATGCGTTGATTACCGCGGTGCCAATTTTTTTTCAAGGTTTCACTTCAAAAATAGTGGCACTCCCGAAGTGCCACTATTTTTTTGTTATAATTATAACGGTCCCAGTGGTGAACGGTAGGTTATTAATATTTACTTCTGCTGGAAATTAATAATAAGATGATAAAATGATTTTATTTGGAGAGGACTCTATGACAACACATACATAACGTCACATCTGTAATCTCCGAAGGGTTAGGCAGAGGTGTACTCGTACCTTTAATTTAGTACATCCATATTCCGCCAGTTCTGTTTAAGTCCTAAGGTTTAGTCTCATCTAATAGGTGGTGAGACTCAAGTAGTTTTACGGAACCCTCTCGCAGGAAAAATAAAAAAAGAATAACAAACGAATGGTACAAGGTCACAAAAAATGGCGGAAGCGGGCAGCTGTATCGTGATACTGGCTGATATCTTTTACGCATAAAAAAAATAAAAAGTTACTCATTCATACATCGCCGCCATGATTATCGCGGAATTTGAATATTCAAAATACTGTGATAAGTGTCGCAATTTGTTCGGTAATGAATGGAATATTATATGTAGCTATTAAATTGGTATCAATAATTGTTGAATATAAACGTGAAATTCCACATTTCTCTTTATAAGTAGGTTTTTTTATAGTCGTGACAAATGGTTAATAAGCTGTCGGCTGGTACCTGTAGCATTTTTCTAAAATTGCGTGCAATTTCTCAATTTTGAATGATCATGTTGTATGAAATTTTTGTTTCTTACTTTTTCAAATTATACATATTAATTACTATCCTACAAAAATAAAACTGGGCACCTAACTAAGCATGTACAAGAGCAGATACACATTAATAACAGTCACAGTGTGTGTTCACCATATATATTTTTTTTTTGATAAAATGTAAATGTGAATTTCGCGTCCTTACATCTTTAGCTTCAATTTCTTTATTTTCTTCTGCGTATTATATAATCAATAAAAAAAAAAAACAGTGGCACTCCGGGATTGCCGACAGAAGTGAAAACTTGAAAAAAAATCTGCGCCGCGGTAATCAACGCGTTGATTTCTTTTTAACCGTCTTACGAATTTTCGATCAGGTCACGTGTCCTGACGCGAGTTTAACATTTTTTACCCATTACATAAAAAAAGTGCACAACGCCGCTAAAGAAGTTTTCACTTCAAAAATATTGCTTTGATTTATTTTCAAGTTAGGTACTGAAATTCTAAGGATATTTCTTAAAATAAATTCAAATACAGAATAGGCAGGTATTTACACATCACGTCACGTAGAGTGACTGCCGTGACTTGTTACCTTCTAAGTTGCCATAGCCTTTCTTCTGAAACCGTAGTAATAAACAGTTTAACAAAAGGTCTGTCTTACTTTTGGAATAACCTTAAATTAATTTGCCATGCGCCCACGCAATCTGCAACCTATCCTTCCATCTTTGTATCATTAAAAAAATCGATCGCTAATGCTTCCCTTAATTCGGTTTTTACGATCAGCTGTCTTTTCGCCTGACCACGTTCGGACAAGCACCTGCACAGATTTTTTAGCCAAATGATCTTTTGACGTTTTTTTTACCTTTTTCGTGAAACACTCGCCTTTGACACCTGGCCATACAGCCTAGCCGCCATTATCGAGAGAGCCCACCACCCGGCAGAAGAGCATGCGGCCTTTGTGGTGGGTAATTAAAAAAAGACAGAATGAATATTGATATACAACCTTTTTCGACGATTGTGGAGTAATTTTAAAGGCTCGAGCTCATGTAGACATTTCCTGAATTTATTTAATTAAGGACCAGATGTTTTTTTAAGTGCCGATGTATCGAAGGTGTAGGGCGGTTATATTGTTCACATATTTTCGAAGCTCCTTCTCAGTATGTTAGTGACACTCCCATAAATAGCACGAGCAATAAAAACTTGACTACGAGAATAAAATAGTACATTGTAGTTTTAAACAAATATACCGCGTCCATATATATTTTATTTAGAGTTATATGTGATAAAACACATAGGCAGAGAAGAATTACATTACTTACCCACTGACTTAATTCGACGTTATTTACGATTATTCTGCTTTAAGCGCGTTCCAAACGTCCAGTGGCTATTGTTTATCTTTTTTAGTTTCGCAGGTGACGAATTAACGGAAACATCGCGAATGACGTTTTTCTGTTGATAAAAAACTATCAATTCATCATATGATTATCACTTGGCGGGCCGAATTAACACATTTTGACTGACAGTGATCGATACCGTACTAGAGGAGCGCGTTTCACCGTCCGTCGTAAATTAAATGGAATCGTTACTTTAATTTTAATTACAAATATATTGTCACGTGACCTCAATATGTGGCAAATGTTCTTACAAGGTGCTTTCTTTAACAAAGGTAACATTACAAATGTATATTTGCTGTTGTGTTTAACTTTGCGAGTGTTGGCAATGCGGTGAACATATTTCTTGAGGTGCAATGGTATATTTGCGTTTGTTTAGGGGAGGGTTACACCTGACGGGGCCACCTGTAACTGAACGACAGTTGCGTCACACCTTTGGTAGTATTACATTTGTCTAAGGTCCCATTACAATAATAACGGGCATTAATAGGTCAGTCTTTTTGTCATGATGTGTATCGTGTAAATGGTACTTCCAGGTCGCTAATTATTGTCTGGTGAATTCTTGAAATATAATCAAATGTCAGTGAAAATTTTACAATTATTCCAGTTTCGTTATAATTTCTTGCGTATGTTGCATTATCTTCACGCCATCTAATGATTTTAGAATGAATAAAATGCAAGTTTTAAGTTCGGCTTTTTTTACTACTGTGGGTCTGGTTAGCACACGCAACTCCAACTTGATCCTTTGTTGTTGTCAATGTGATAATGACAAACGTGGATAAACTGCAATCAAATTTAATAGCTATGCCAATATTTGTTACGTTGATCTGAGAGTATCAATAAGGTGCAATGCAATGAATGAATGAATGAAAGAACGTTCAACTGTCAAAATGAATGTGATTGCTAACAAAACTGCTGGATGTGCGATGGCGAGTTGTTACCAGTAGGTATTACGGAAGTTGATGGAGCAATAATTGAAGTGAAAATTTCTTTAGGCGCATTGGGCATTTTTGAGATGGGACTAAATCATTGCTTTTGCGACACTGTGACGACACCAGCTTTTGACAATTAAAAAGACATCAACGCCTTGATTACCGCGGTGCGTAGAGTAAAAGACATCAACGCGTTGATTACCACGGTGCCGATTTTTTTTCAATTTTCACTTCTGACCCACTCCCGGAGTGCCACTTTTTCAATTCACTCATTTACTAATGTAGTCCTTTTATCTATTCCTAAGAATATATAATATGCTGTTTTTTGTTAAGGGTGGTTGTAAGCAAAATAATAGGCCTATAGCTTTACAGCTGCTTCATTACATCTCTATTTGCAATCATTACAAGTCCAGCTAATTAAATAAGAAAAACAGGGTGAAAAAAACGTATTTTCAACATCATTACAATTTTGAAATAATTATCTGATAACGAGATAACATTTTGCACAATATAAAAGTTCTTAGTAAACCTCCGAGAATACCAGTTTCTTAGAATAAAATTAAAATTAAATAAGCAGCGTCGAAATTAAAAAAGGAATTTATAAAAAAAACTGTTCCATTTTTGCATCTTAACGAGAATGCCAACGTCGAATTTATAATAAATCATTGGAAATAAAAAAGTGCTGGGCTATGGTTGGCTCTTTTGCCCTATTTCACCAGATCTTTATCTACCGACCTTGCAATCGCACATTGCGGCTAATTTAACGCGACATAGAGACAGTGCGTGCTCTAGCTAGGGTTGCCACACTGACCATTTTCCGGATTTTCCGACTTTTCCGGCTCTATCCGTGGTATTTCGATTTTAGGGTTCTAGAGCAACTTTTGAATGGTAAAGTTAAATCATGATAGGTTTAGTTGAAAATCTAGCTTTTAATTAGATTTATGTGGCGTCTATTCAGTAAAAATCTTACCGTGAAAACTTAGTGAAGTGAGCTTGAAGTGAGCTGTCATTTCACCTGATGCCACCATTTCACCATTTAAAAGATTTGTTTTTGAAGAGCTGGATATCACTTCCTTTTAGTTTTCCTATTAGGTACCATTTTTTATTTTACTGTACTTAAAACGGTTTTTGTGACTTGAAAAAACATGGAGATTTCTTTAAATATACTAGTTTATTGTTAAACCTTTCGGAATAAATTCTCTTAAACATGATGGTGAAAACTGCATCAAAATCTGTTGCGTAGTTTAGAAGAACAACGCGGACATACAGACAGGCACGAAAAGCGACTTTAATATAGGATAAATATAGATGGTATGATTTTTTAATGTCCTGGGTTCTGAAGGCAGTAGCGGCCCTATTCCTAGCGTGTGTCGTGGTACGCGCATCGATTTGGCAGTTGGTCGCACATGCCTCGCGCACCTTGCGCCAGCTGCATCAACTGACACACTTACACTAGACCTGTTTAGATATATAGGTTATAAAGAAAGTTATTCTATCCTAGAATCAATGGCGTTGCTAGCATAGCTCTTTAATGGCTCTAACAAGAAACACCGTACAATGGTCAGGCATTTTTTAAATTGCTCTCGTTGGTCGAGTTGAGTGGTTGCACGCTTGCAAAAAGTGCGTAATCGAGATTATTCGAGATTATGGTTTCGATTATAATAAGGTTGTGAAAAGTTTTAAATAGAAGAAATTCACAGTCTATACTAAATTGGCTTCAATTTTAATTAAACCAGTAACAAGGTGTCTTCATAAATATTTAACCAAACAGTGGAAAACTATCCAAGAAAACTACACACAAGTCAAAGGAGTTTTAGCAAAACCTAGAGTAACGCAAGCTTACTAATGCAAAAGTACAAATTTTTATCTATGACTGCTTTACTGTGTGGGAGCACCGCTTCTAATGAAAGGCAGAAAAGTGCACAACTCGGGAAACCCATCGCGATATTTTCATCCTGAAAACTTTACAAAACACGAAAGTTTTTATAAAACATTTGTTTTGTTTTTGTTTTTTTCATTATGACGCAGATATATGCCAGCGTGTGTGTGTTAGCTTGCGTGTTCTGTACTGACTGAGCTCACGCAACGCGTCGTTCGTCCAGCCAGTAATACGACTCGCCCATCAAGGAGCGCTGTCCCAAATTAGACGCATTATTAATTTACTATATATAAAATAAAAAGTATTTTAACAAAACACGTATACTAAAAGATCAAAAATAAAATTATCTTTAAAATAGTGAAGGTTTCAGAAACATACGCTTGACAGATTTTGCGTGATTATCAGTATTTTATCCGCGTTGGATATAATTTTACAAATTAACTTCTCTACGTAATATTTATAAACATACTCTAAAATATTCCTATAACAAGTTACTAAAAAAATACTCTAATTTAACATATACTTTTTCCAAATCATTAACACTACTCCTTTAGACGTGATCTTTAGTATAAAATCATCAAAAGTCGATTATCGTCGCCTTAAACGAAAGTGACCCTTTAAAATAAGAGATTGCTGTGTATATTGCAGCTGTACATTATGTCAAATTAAAAATACTGTTTGTCTGCATTAGTAAAATTTTTAGTAAAAGTCACCGGAAACGTGCTAATAGCTATAAATTAATAAAACTTTTTTTATCATAACGGGGAACTTGGCTTACATCTCACCTAAGTAAGGTAAGTGATAATCCGGCCGAAGGTTGAAGCAAGCTTCATCCGTAATCCTCAACCACAGAGGAACTGGCTATCTTACCTCCAACAGCCGAAAGACAACAATGCTGTTAACATTGTTGTTATGGCAACAGACTTAGATAAGATGGTGGTAGCTAGCCAGGCGGACTGTGATCAAGCCCTACCACCAATAAAACCAAGACCTCTGGGTCTAAGATAGGTGGTCTAACCGCTAGACCATAGAGGCGGTATTTTTCACTATTCATGTAGAATGAGACCTGTTGATTGTATTTCGTAATTCGGAAAGGTTATTTGATAAGAAGAAGTATCTTTGCTTCTGATTCGTCGTATTTATTTATTTATTCACAAGGCAACTACGGTAACAATCACACTATATGGCGTCATGGAGAATGCGATTGTCGCAACCCAGCGCTGGACACGCCACGATTTTGGCGATAAGTCCCCTTTTTGAGGAGTGACTAGAGAGGCGCCACGGCGTCCTTACCTTCCGCCTGACGCAGGTCTCCACCGGACACGATTGTTTTGGGAGGTTTCCGTTCAGGATAAGGTGGGAGGACCTCCCGCCCCTCGCGCCCTCATGCCCCTAACCGCCGCAGGAGACGCCCTGGGCGTCGGGAATCGCAGGCTGATTCTCAGCTACCGTAGGCGCGGGCTTGCGGACGGTGAGCAATGAGAAGCTCGCCGTCCGATAAGGACCAGGCCCGGGTCAACGGCGCGTTGTGTTCCACGCGCACCTCAAAGAGATGGCAGCAGAACTGACAGGGTCCAATAGGGCTAATGTCTGCCGGGATTGCGGGGAAGTCCGAAAGGGCCCGGCAACATGGCAACTGAAGGAACACGGGTGGGTTTTAGTCAGTAAGAGTCTGACATGCCGTCTCGCTCCGCCCAGAGCGGGAGAAGTTATTTGATGTCGTATGGCATTTTACTGTGGGGTCGGGCTGCTGACATTGAATCCATCTTTATTTCACAAAAGAGAGCTGTCAGAGCCATTTATAATCTACGTCGCCGCGAATCGCTCAGGAAACTATTTAAAAGGATTAATATTATGACGGTACCTTGCCAATTCATTTATGAAAATATTATGTACGTATGGAAAAATCCACATCTTTTTAATAAAATAAGTGATAGACATAATTTTAATACTAGAAATAAAGATAAACTAGATCAACCATTTTTCAGATTATCTAAAGTACATACATCTTTTATGGGGTACTGTGTTAAATGTTACAACAAAATACCTTGTGACATATTGCAATTAAATGAAAGAAAATTTAAAACTCATATTAAAAGTACACTTTGTAAACAAGCATATTACAAATTAGAGGATTATATCCAAGATAAGAGTGCTTGGAAACATGTTGGTCCTGCTCCATAGGACAATTTAGAATCAAGACAAAATCAAACAGATTGCTAATTTAATTGTAAAATTTATAATTTTGTGTTATATGACATTGATTTTAAATTCTGTGATTACTTCCTCACACACTGACTTATTAATTTTAAAAACATTAGGAAAAACGTCTACTTTTACAATGTTTGTAAATATGTGAGCACCATGTATCTATCACATAATTAAATTATCTGTCGTTGCTTCATTTTTAATTCTTTTTACGTATTTTGGTATAGTAATTTTATTCTAGGTGCATCGTCTTCACATATAATTATTTAACTAATGTACGTACTAATACAAACTATTGTAAAACATTTTAAAAGAGTAACGGTGGAGTTTCTTGCCCATTCTTCTCCATACGAAAACTACCTTTTGGAAGGGGCGACTAGAATCAATTATATTAGTCTGTAAATTTTGACGTTCAAAAGTGCCATACATGGGCCTATTTGAAATAAATGATTTGACTTGACTTGACTTGACTTGATAATTTCCCACACAAAAAAAGGGTCATTTAGGTAAAACAATGTCCCAGTGACAGTCTGGTGAAGTGGGTAATTTATCTTCTACCGGTATGCCGTTTTACTAGACTCTCCTCAAAAATATAGGCATGATTATCTCCGCCTTGACTTTTAGTATCCTCATATATTTTTTAGACATCTTTCAGTTATTCGTAAGGACTTCATCAAACCTAGTTATTTTGAGTACAAATTCCTCATAAACGAACTGGATATCCTTATTTAGTGTTTCAGGGTTGCCACTTCACGCCATTCCTCTGCCTGACATATGACAAATAGGCGGTCAATGATAATTTTCTGCCAATATGTCATTAATTCGCGGACGCGTTGGCTCTTTTTGCCAATCAGGCCATTTTTGGTGCGATGTCTTCTCAAATTGAGGCGGACAGTGGTCATAATAAATGGTGCTCAATATGGGAGAGTGAATGTGGCTCATTTTATTTTATATTTCTGTTTGTTCATTATTATATTTTATTCAACACTAAGTGTTTTGTTCTACGCTGCGTTTATTTAGCTGATCAATGATTTCTTTACAATCAACTCGGGTATTATTAACGTTATTATTGTGCATTTGAGGAAATGAGGATGGAGTATTCAATTTGCTGTTATTCCTGTAATATTCTGTCTCACTTTTATTGCCTTGTTTGTTGTGTAAAGGCTTCCTCCCGCAGACAGGCGCGACGCGACTCTTGTAAAATAATTTCTATGAAAATTTGTTGGAAATATTGTTCTACTAGAATCGCGTTGCACCGTCGCGTCGCGCTTTCTGCTCTAGCCTTTATGCACGATTATACTGTGATCAATCGTGGGGAATTAGATATAGTATCCTATATCTAAAGCTCATCCAAAAGCAAGATGTAAAGTGGTTTCGTTTAATGGAAATCAAAGTTACGCTATAAAAACATAAAGGAAAAAAAAAAACATTGTATAAAATACAGATTCTAACAAACAAGATTTGACGAAGGTTTTATCGTTACAAATTGTTTAGGGACCCTAAAAAGTAATTTGTAACGAACGAGAATGGCAGCCGTGTCAAAATATCAATGAATGCAACAACCAGTCATTTGGAACCTTCGAAGAAATACGATGCTTTGCAGTACACTGCGGCTTTAGTTCCGCGTACACTTCTGAAAATCAAACAAAATAATCAATGGACGATGTGTTTATCGTTAAACGCTGGCATTTTTATTGTGAGGGTGTTTCGAACACCTGATCGTGTAAACAGGTGCTGTGTCGGTGGATAGGGTATACAAGGGATAAAAATGTCGGCCGATTTGTCTGAGGATATGAATATTTATGTTCTTTATTTGTTGTTATTTATAAATCTTTGTGAGGGCTGTATTTAAACGTTGTTTTTTTCTATAAGGTGATCCGCTAGTTCTGAAGATTCTCTATAGGGCACCTATACAGGGTGAAATTGAATTCATGGGCATCCTCTTGAGGTGTCATTATACTTATTATTACGAACAACTTTCACTACGCGACAAACCCTGAAATTGCGACAAAAAATTCTGCTGCGCCTTTAATTTATATTGGCATAGCTTGTCAAAATGTAGGGAATAACTGATTTCTTTTTCATGATTTCAAGATTGGTCTCATAGTGAAAGTTGTTCATAATGATGAGTACAATGACCCTTAAGAGGATGCCCATGAATTCAATATCACCTTGTATATTATAAAATAAAATAAAATATTTTGTTGATAGAATAGAAATCATTACCACTTAATAATAAGAAGTAATAAATAGGTGACGTTACGAACCGAAATTTTGATTATTAACTTTGTGGTGTGTTATTTTATTAATTAGGATAGAATATAAGTTTTTATATGTTTGAACATATAAAAACTTATATATTATAATATATAGCAAACAAAACCTCTGTCCATTTTTACAAACTCGTATCCCAGGACATATTCCGCTCACAAACCTCATGTAAACCTACCTTCCTAACATTCGGTGGAGACGGTTGCACGGCATGTGCGTTTTATTTTTTTCACTAATTATTAATTCATTATACACCTCAATTATTAATTATATCGAAGTAATTTGAAGGCATGTTAACGTTAATTGCCTGTAAGTAGTGTAAGTTGTACATAATTTTGCATTATTAACGGTTTCAAGGCTTAAAAGAAGGTGAAGGAAAACATCGTGAGGAAACTGGCATGTCCTAAAAAGAAAAGTTCGAAAACATCTACCAACTTGGCTCGCGTGGTAGATTACAGCTCACTCCCTCTCGAAGAAAGGAGGTCCTGTGTCCCAGAAGGAACATTATAAGCTAATTATGCTAACGGAAAAGCGTTCGCACTTTTCGGCTTAATAATTTCTGACAGTTTATTTTCATTTAGAACAGCTTTTTTTTGGGGTTCCATACCCAAAGGGTAAAACGGGACCCTATTACTAAGCCTCCACTGTCCGTTCGTCTGTCTGTCCGTCTGTCACCAGGCTGTATCTCATGAACCGTGATAGTTAGACAGTTGAAATTTTCACAGAATATGTATTTCTGTTGCCGCTATAACAACAAATACTAAAAAACAGAATAAAATAGATATTTAACATGATTTTTTTTCCGTTTTTATAGATAATGGTACGGAACTTTTCGTGCGCGAGTTCGACTTGCACTTGGCCGGTTTATTTTTAATTCAAGTTTCTTCAAGTGACAACCCTATACTATTTCCTCTAATATCGTGAGAGCTATTCTTTTCGAAAGAATAGCAGTGCTATTCTTTCGAAAGTATACAGGGTGTATCAGAAAGGTGAGGTCAAATTTAAGAGTGTGGTAAAAACTATCGAACTGAACAACTTTCTCTATGGGACCAACAACGCAATCGCGAAAAAAATCTACTGTCCCATACATTAGGGTCAAGTAAGTATTGAAGTTTTGTATGGGGCAATTGATATTTTTTTCCAGATTATACCACACCCGTAAATTTTACTACACCTTGCAGAGTCTGACACGCCCTCCCGCTCCGCCCAGAGCGGGAGAAGTTATTTGATAATTTCCTACCCAAAAAAATTATAATTGTACAACCTGTAGATAGGCTTGCCAACTTTTTGTACAAGAAATAAAGTATTTATGGTCAAAGTGGGAAAATAAACAGTATTTCGGAAAAAAAAAACTTCTTTACAAAATAAAAACCAACCGACTTCCGAAAAAAAAAACACTACAAAATTAAAAAATAGGTAACTTTAATTTCGGAAGTCTTTCGTTTTGTATTTTCGTTTTTTGCCACCGACTTCCTTTTTATTTAGGTATAGCTTTGGATATCAGTGAAAACAGTATAATTCATATAATTTATTTTTGTTGCACAGTAAACAGTATTATCTAGTGAAAAACAGTATAATACTGTTTTTAACAGTATGGTTGGCAACCCTACCTGTAGATCAGTTCCAGAATAGATCTCACTCTGTTATGAGATTGAGAACAGAATTTTGACTTTGACGTTAACAAGCACAGATAGCATAATATTAATAACAGCAGCCTATTATTATATACGTCAAGGTCAATTCTCCAACTGCAAATGTAAGTTTGTAATCACAACTTTCTTTTAAAATGTATATTTATTTATTTATTTTCTCTATAAGGATAGTTTACATTTGTGAGAGACTGGTGCTTGTGAAAAATAAAACTAATAATTCACGATTTTCAGGCTTTTTCCTTTACTTGTGTTGTGAGACCTTGCTTGGTGCCAAATGTCATAATTCTAGGTCAACGGGAAGTACCCTGTAGGTTTTGATTTATTTGCGAGTATCAAAATTTGTCGCTTTAATGGCCGTATTTTTTTATTGCGTTGACTTGGAAGCTTGATTTTTTTAGAGCTCTAAGGGACCGCAGACATACGTATTTCATATTAATTTCAACTTGATACCTGCACGCGTTCCTGAGAAAAAGGGTTTTGACAGACTAACGGACGGACAACGAAGTGATTCTATAAGGGTTCAGTTTTTTCTTTTGAGGTACGGAACCCTAAAAACAAAATCTAAGACATAAAACATTAACAATTTGCAAGTACATGATATATTTGACAGGATTTCTATCCATCTACATACTAACACACAGTTATTATTTAATATACACAGTTTTGTAGATATACGGTCACCTGTCTACCACACGTGGCACGAAGAACCATTGCAGTCATAGGTGCTTGTATCAAGTACATGAAGAACAGAAGGGTCACACTGTACATGAGACAATTTTTTTTTTATAATGTTGCCCCACACTAGGAATTTCTCCTGTGTTGTGGGTGCGTTTACAAACATTTAAACTCACATACACAAACAGCCAGACGCGGAACAACTACTTGTAGGTCATACAAATATTTGTTCCGTGCGGGAATCGAATCCGCGACACGCAGCGCAGCAGTCAATCGCTTAACCATTGCGCCAACCGTGCCGTCAAAATGACGATGATCAACCAATGCTTTACATGATTCTAACCCCACTGCGATGAAATTTTTCGTCAATTTTTTTTTTTAAATCAGCTGTTCCATACATGTTGACCGCGTAGGAAAGAAATGGCTAATCCATTGCTTCATATATTTGAAATTTTCGTCTGCTCAACAACGTAAATAATACTATGAATGTTGTTGAATTGTCAAAGTAAACGTCATGCCACTGTTACGCAATTATCCCGCCGCTTCGTCAGGGACTATAAGAAATGGATCTTCTGTCCTCTTCTACCTGACACAGTATGAAGGGGAGAATGCAAGCAAAAAGTATCGATGATCATTATAATTACTTGAACAGTTATACCATATGTCTTGTTGGACCTACTGAGCTACGGCACGCGGTAAAAGGTGACATGTGACAATAATAACGGCAGGGGTGGATATTGTGGACAAGTTTCAAATCGAACGCATTAGAAATAAATTATTCAATAAAACATTGGGTAGGTATTTAGTGGTCAAAAATTATATTTGGCTGTGAGTTTTAATAGGCAAAGTGTGCCGTGCTGCTAAAACTTTTGAGTATTGCCTGATAGATGCGTGATGGGTGTATATATATATTTTTTTTTTAAATTCAAAATCAAAGGGCTTTGTCGCACATTCGATTATCCCTGTACCCTAATTGCATAACTTATTTGTTTCATTTTGATAGTTCAACAAAATTCATTGCGTTATTTACGTTGTTGAGCAGATTTTTTTCCAACTTACATATGAAGCAATGTATTATCAATCTGTTTCAAATCGAACAGATTGTGATTGATTGTGTATTACGCAATTAGGGTACTGGTTGGCTTATATGCAAAATTCTGGAATGGCAGATTAGAAGTCTCTGCGCTTTTTTAGAATTCCCTAATTTATTGATTTTGAGTACATACTAAGTATGTTTGGTTTTGGAGAGAAGTTTTAAAGCTTGATATGATTTGCGTCATGGCTATGAGCTGAATAGTTGTTACGCTTAACTGGAATACCTGACAGATATTAACCTGACAGACGTTGTTCTGTCCAATAAAAAACCCTTAGAAAAAAGGGAGGTTCAGTTTACCCGAGTTTGTAATTTCTCCGGGAAGCTTTTCAAATTTTTCTTTCCATATGAACCTACTTCGGACTATTACGAACATTTTAAAACAAACAATTGCCAAATCGGTCCAGCCGTTCTCAAGTGATGCGATTACCAACGAACAGCATTTTATTTTTAGGGTTCCGTAGTCAACAAGGAACCCTTATTGTTTCGCCATGTGCATCTGTCTTTCTGTCCGCGACTTACCTCAGACTCTAAGTACTAGAAAGCTGTAATTTGGCATGGGTATATTAATTAAGCCGACAAAGTGGTAATAAAATCATGAATTTTTTTTTTAATTGTAATTACGCACGCGTATAGCCGTGTGTAGTACCTCCTTTTTTTAGGGTAGGTATGTAAAGTAACACACAAATCTACATGTAAAGTGGGGATGTTTTTTTTCTCGTCTATCCCATGGTGTGGGGTGTCGTTAGAAAGGTCGTTTAAAAATATTGTGAGTGTGTGAAAACCATTTTTGGATTCAGGGATCCGCTTCCGAAATATTAAAAGCTTTAAAGTGCTAATTTTTGTCAGAGTCAAGTGTCCCGCCCCTTGCCAGCCGAATCGTTGGTTTTTAAAAAATATAATATGAAAAAATTCACGGCAGTAGTATATACAGGATTTTTTTTTAAACCTCTGCGCAAACAAACACGTGACTTTACTCATAATTACGAACAACTTTTACTATGAGACCTGAAATCGCAAAAAAAAAATCAGTTGTTCCCTACATTTTGACGAGTTATACGAACATAAATGTAGGGAACAGCTGATTTTATTTTCTTTAAAGCTCGAGAGCTTTAAAGAAAATAAAATCAGCAATCAGCAAATCAGCAACAATTCGAGAATTGTGGTTGAAATTGAAAGTGTATTACGCAATTATACACGCAACACACACACACACACATATTATGCTGAGCCTTTTGGCATTATAATCAGTTTCTGTTTTTATAGTTATAAGGTGTATTTTTCTGTTGTTATGCCATAAACGCTATTTTCTTTCTTTTCTTTCTTTGAATTAGGGCGCTGGCCCTATTACTTATTGTCATCTATAGAGAGATTTATGTGTGCACGACTGTAGGTACATGGTTACACCTTGTTCTTTTTTTTACCTTTTTCTGACCTTCCAATCGGTTAAGGGCCCAGTATAAAAGTAGATACTATTTGTTGAAGTCATATTAGCAATAGTTTCTCATCTGCTTCTTATGACAACCACCATAAAATGGAGAGAACTATTCTTAGAAAGGATCCATGGATATGGCAAAAATAAATAGGCAACATGTATTTAAGAAAAATAACGCATTATCATTCACAAGGATTTATGAGCCGAACTATTAAACGAATGCAATAAAACATGACAGACAATCGGCAAACATCGGCGATCTTCGTTAGTACTCGTGGCAGATGCGCGCGCGCCTCTTTGTGCCTTTGTTTAAATTATGTATAAATAATGGAGAGTTTATTAAAATGTTAATCAAACGCAATGTGGAACTATTCTCGAAGGGTATAAAAGTAAATTTCTTTTTCGCATCGATTGTACATGCGATAATTTCGTTTTCTTTTTGTGTGTTTTAAACGGCATTTGTTTTTAGCCATTTAGACGGTTGATGTAATAAATGGTTAAGCTGGGTGTCTATTTAAAAAAGGAGGATATTTGATTAACAGCCTGAACAAAAACTAGCATGTTTTAATGAGGCCTAACTATCACTAAAATTTTTTACTTCGAAACAATTATTGTTATAGCAATAAACTAAATGTATATTTTGAAGTGAAATCTTCTTAAGGCGCATTGGGCATTTTTGAAATGGGAAAAAATAATTGAACTCGCGACACCGTTACCGACACCTCATTATTGTAAACGCGATTATGCTCTTTATTTATATTATGTTACGGGTCATGTTATATGCAAGTATTTTTACTTTAAAGGTTTTGGCAATATTTTTAGGATTCTGTACCTTAAAAGGAAAAACGGAACCCTTATAGGATCACTCGTGTGTCTGTCTGTCCGTCTGTCACAACCAATTTGCTCCTAATTTAATATACCAATTAAGTTGAAATTTGGTACATATACGTGTTTTTGTGATTCAAACACGAATATGTGACGTAAATAAATGAATTTTGAATATAAGGGTCACTTTTGGGGGGTAAACAAGAAAAAAAAATGTTTAGCTAACAGTACTACGTGACATATCAATTGAAAGGGCTTGTTGCGAAGATCTTAAACATATTTTTAGATAATTTTAAAATAAATACTTTTAAAGATATTTACTTTTAAAATAAATAGTTTTAAAGATATTTAATTTTAAAATAAATAGTTTTAAAGATATTTAAGAAATTCGATGAAAATTTACCGTTCCCCCCCTTATCTCTGAAACTACTGGGCCAAAAATGTTAAAAAAATACATAATATGGCTATTTACTCATAGATTACAAGAAAACCTATAAAAAGTATATGGTCTTAAAATAACATGATAAATATCTAACTATTGTGCGTACAAAATTACATTTGCAGTTGGAATGTATGGGAGAACATTTATTTCAACTACAATGTTAAGTTTGTATTTGGGATAAATTCATCCCAACTACGAAATCCTTCATTGTACGCAGTCCGACGCACTTGGCCGGTTTTTTTCAAGTTTTCACTTCTGTCAGCACTGCCGGTGCCACTGTTTTTTTTTTATTTTAGCCTACTCTGTCCCACAAATGAGCAAAGGCCTCCAAGCATCTGTTCCAGAGCCACATTGATCCATTGCGGTACGCGTCTAGGTCATCTCGCCACCTCTTCCTGGGCCTGTCTTGGCGCCGCCGTCCATCCTCAGGTACCCACCGTGTGGAGATTGGAGCCCAGCGGTAACTATGCATGCGGCTGACATGACCTGCCCAGTCCCATTTTAGCATGGCAGCCTTTTTGCCTACGTCTGGGATCCCCGTTTTAGAGCGTAGCGTGGTGTTTCGTAAATCTGTAACAACATAATAATAGATACCTACTGTATAAAATTTCGCTTGTCCCAAAATTCCGAACAGGTAGTAAATCATAAAAAATATAAAAACAGTGGCACTCCGGGAGTGTCGACAGAAGTGAAAACTTAAAAAAAAATGGCACCGCTGTATTCAACGCGTTGATATCTTTTACTCCATGCACCGCGGCAAACAACGCGTTGATGTCTTTTACTCCACGCACTGAGGCAATCAACTCGTTGATGTCTTTTTAATGGTCAAAAGCTGGTGTCGTCACAGTGTCGCGCCTAAAGACTTCACTTCAAAAATAGTTCATAACTCCAGCTAGAGGGCGCCATATTCAATTGAATGTGACGTCACATAGCCTATAACCAGTGGACCATCAAGATGCTTCGAACGGTAACTTTATTTGTCAAATTATGATGAGTAGTTTAGAAATTATGAGGGAACAGATGAACACACATACATACCGGTCAAAATCATAACCCTCATTTTTGCTTCGCCATAGTCGGGTAAAAAATAAACAGTACATTTATCAATTTTATCTATCATAGACCTGGAAGCGTTCTATACTCCTATGACCTGCAGTAGACTGCCATAGAGTCAAAAATCATTCTCCTGCTCTTATCCCAATAAATAAAACAAATGTTACAATTTAATTTAAATAATATGTCAAGCCAATTGAATCCTCCGACTGCTTCGAAGGTGAATATATGTATAGGGCAATACTTAACAGGTGTGACACACCTGTTAACTATAGCTGTAGGTATAATAATTTCGTGCGTGATCTTAAAAAACGTAAGATCAGCGGTGCCGACGCAGGGTGGGGCCAAAGGAGGCTGTGGATACGACGGTCACTTATACAACATGTAAAAATAACCCTGTCCGATCCGTGAGGGTGTTGTTAGGTATCGTACTGAGAATCAATTTATGTGGTAATTTTCAGGAAAAAAAATGGTTGCATTTTTTTTTCAAGGGGGAATTTTTCCGGGTTATTACATGGGCCGTGGGCGGCTGTCGTTTAGCCGGTGTCTTCAAGTCATAGCTTATAAAACCCTGCTTATAAAGCCCCTGTTTAAAATTTGCTAATTTTTTAATTGATTTGGGGTAATTTTGGTACTAAAAATGTGATTTTTAAATAGTAATAACTTTTTTATTTTTAATAATACTTCGATTTTTTATTACTTTTAGATAATGTTATTGCAGTACCTGTCAGTTCGAACAGGGTTTTTTTTACAAAATGTTTAGTGCAATATTATAGGAATACATTGAATGTCTTATAGAATTCATGCATTTAAATAATGAAAGATTTGACGGAAGACAATAGAGAAGATAGATAGATTTTGTGAGGGATGATATGAATTAACGAAAAGCATTGTATGATACCGTAAAGGTTGACATGGAAAACCATACTGGCCGATCTTAAATAGCATGGGGCCCAGCCACAAGATGTTTTTGAAATACTTCATACAAATATGTCAATAAAACAATATAATATTTCAATAAAACAGTAATAGGGTTTTAGCCATCTTAACTAATATTATAAATGCGAAAGTGAGTTTGTTTGTTTGTTACGATTTTACGCTAAAACGGCTGAACGAATTTGCATGAAATTTGGCACATGTAACTGTATCGACCTATAGTTAAGCTATTTATATTCTTATAGATAGAATTAGAAGTTATCTTCTTTGGGGGTAATCCTAAAACAAATTCTTGCCTGACATGTCTCGATTGTGAGACAAAACTCAACGAACTAAGCCACTGAAGATAGATACAAATATTATGAATATAATAGCTTCCGCAGGCATAGCTAGTAGGTTAAAAATATCCCTATTCCAAATTTCATCAAAATCGGTTCAGCCGTTTAGCCGTGAAAGCGTTATAATTAAACATACAAAAATCAAATCTTTTCTCTTTATTATTTTTATATTAGTTTAGATACAGATTTACTAAACTAACGAAGGGGGAGGCCTCCCCCCTCGGGTTGAAGGTTATAGGCCCTAAGGTGTACCTTCGGGCCTATAACCTTCAATATTCCACAATTCGTTTTTTTTTTTTTACTTATCCTATAATGTCCTACTGCTGTGCAAAGACCTCCCCCAAGTCCTTCCAGGAAGTCTTTCCCCGCGATATTTCAAACCAGACCTCGTGGTACGCGTCCAGTTCTCTTGCCACCTTATTCTGGGTCGGCCTCGGCGGCACCGGCCATTTTCAGAAAGGTTTAACTCCAAAAAAACCTTCAGATGGGCAATAAATACGGAATGACAGCGGTAGAATCAATCGCTCACTGGCCTGCGCGGGCGCCTGCGTCCGTTCTAATTAGAGGGCGCGGGTTCGATCCCAAGCCAGGCCGTGTTATTATGTGTTTAGTGCACTTCTTATAATGTGGTCCTTGTTACAGACGATGTTTCTTGATGATTTGGTAAATGTTTGTGATTGGTCGTGTTCGAAGATTTTATGGGCAGGTGCGAATGTTGGAGTTGGGTTTAATTTGTATTTATTCGAAGCCTCTTAGCACAAAGAGTGTCTTAAAATTAAAAATCACTTGGTATTCGTCAACAAAATATCTACATCAATGTTTATTCATGCCGTTTATAATTTTTTCTCTATAAATACCTAATGATGAACTTTTATTATAATCGCAATGCGTATGACAGTTCATACACATAATTAAAATTCGCACAAAATGTTCCGATAAACTGCCTGTCAGTATAGTAACAGGAGTTAAAATATTGTTTAAATTCTACTCCCGCTCCATAAAACAACATAACAGTACCTATTATAGTACACCCACATTTCGCCAGTTATGTCTAAGTCCCACGTAATAGGGGGCGAGCCTATTGCCATCAACCGGGCACAAATCCAGACCATTATTATTATTTTACTCAATAATTAAGATTTTAAAAAGAATGAAGTATAATCAACTGCTGACTGTACCTACCATAATCGCAATAAGCTCGCCTCCTATTTCATGGGAGTTATGACATTAAAATCAGCTTAGCTTTTCCCAACTATGTTGGCGTCGGGAGCTGACCTCCACAACCCACTAGGTAATAATACTATACCTCTTTGGTAAGATTGGTTGTCAGACTTTCGGGCTTCTGACGACCCGTAACGACCAGTAACATGATAGATAGAACATTCTTTAATATGTCCACCATAAAAATTACACATATAAACGTAGAAATTACCCACCAAACACCCCTTTTAATTAACGACACCCCTTAGTAAAACTAGTTGTCAGAGTTTTGGGCTTCTGACTAACTTAAATGGCACGTCTGGCGAAATGTGCCATGTTGGATTATGAATCACCTCTGCCTGCTTCTTCAGACATTCTTATTGGTCAATTTCCTCATCTCCAAAGACTTCATGTTAAAGGAAATTACGGTAAAAAGCCGCTTCCTGTTGACAGGTTGAACGTAAAGGCCTGTTCCCACCGAGGCTGCGGTGATATTCTCACGACCGAGGGAACACCCACTCTTATGTACTACTGTTTGCCTTGACACTGTGTGGGGAGGGCAACGGTGAACATGGGACACGTATAAAATTATGAATATTGTGGTTTCGGATGGTGGTGGAATTCGTCATTTTTGCTAACGTGTTTAGTGTAGTATTTTTGCTTTATTTTTAATTTTATGAAACGCATACTTTTAAAGTAAAAAGCCTAGTTCAATGGCATTTCACAAAAGATTTAAAGCTAGCAATTCATCAGAAAGCCAATCATTTAGGGTATAAAATCTCTCTTATGAACCTGCCTCTAAAACATTAAAAATAATCACAGTTTTTTTTAGGAAAATGTACTTATACCACTTGTCTAACCGAGCGGGTTCCATAAAAGACTCGTCACTTAAAAATGTAGCAGTATACAACCCATTCTCAAATAGGATCTATTTCCCACTGTTTATGAGTGTTTTGATACATCGCACTTGATACTTGCTTCCTTCTAGATTTTAGAAGAAAACTCATTTTTTACCTAGAGAGCGCTTTGTTGTTTTTTTTTTAATTCTATTTACTCATTGTTATCAAATAAAGAACAGCGCGTGAAATAATTGATGAAAAGAGCAGATAAAAATAACAATGTAAGGTCTTTTATTTCGATTTAACTTATTTGTAATAACACCTATTTAAAAAAAATTAAACATTAATTATGACAAAACACAAAAATGTGCCCCACTCTAGTAACTATAGATAAAAGAAAACTTCTAGAAACGGAGCTAAAAACACCAATAAGAGTTACTTCGATTTTTCGTAGCAACTAGTTCTGGACTTCAAAGTGCTACGAACCGCAAGTATCAAAACGTTTGAACCGCATTGCGTGCGCCTACGCAAGTATCCGTATCTCTTGTATTGTTGTGTCAACGATGCCGTATTAAAGCGGCACGCAATGCGTGACCCGTGTTTTGAGAACCCCACTTATTTTAAAGCTTGTTAAATTTTTGAGCTAAGCAGAACGCCTCCCTCTTTAGATATTAGGAATCAACTTACGAAGTTATATTGTTTAGAGTTGATTTATCGACTAGTTTTGTAATAGAAGATTCTGTATAAAACAGTGAAAATAACATCTGCATTACCTACTTCTGGCATCAAAGGTATTTATTTATACGGTAAGTACCTAACTGATGAAAGATAGAGCCACCTCATATTGTAACAGGACTACCTACACAACAAATCTTCGGAATCCCACTAAAGCTAAAAAGTTAAAGTTCAAACCATTTTCGCCACTACAAATTTCAACCTTAAACCAACACTTTAAAGTACAAATTAAGAGAAGTTCAATACCACACAGAAATCCTGGGAAAATTTCGAGAGGTCAACTCGCCCAATATTTATTATTTACCCGGCCAAACAAAATAGGTGTCGATGTAGCCCATTCGTTTCATACAATGTTTGCTTAATAATGTTGGCTCAAATGTTTGACCAATTTGGTTAGGGTACTGTCAATAGGCCTGTAGGTGAAGGGACAGGGGTCATGCCTTGACTTAGGTACATACCTAGTAGTGTGGGAAGCCGTGTTTTGTATTGTGTGGCTGTCATTGGCTGTGTATCGGCGCTTGCGCCACGGTTGAGGATCTTTAAGCTTTTTGGTTAGCAAACAGGACGATGGGCCACCTGAGACCTGAAAGTGGATAGCTGATTCGGTGTACACTTGACCTTGAGGTGAAAGGTCTAAGTGGCAATTCCGGTATTTTTAAGAAAGTTTGCATTTTAATCTCACTGTCTTGCAGTCTGACTAAAATACTTCTAAGTAACCTAAATTTTTTGACATTGAATTTCGCTGAGATGTGATTTCGATTAGATTTTGATCGTTTTTAATTACTTACGAGAGTTGGCTTTCTGGCGTGCTTGCAAATGTTGTTATTTTACCAGCATATATTTCTATTTCAGTAATGCTGTTTGGTGGCAAAAAATTGCACTTAAATCACGGTAAATCTTAAGAACCATTGAGAATGAGGGCTTGTCCAAGACAGCAATTCAGGCTATATACCTAAGAAATGCTAAAGATGAGACACGATAGATATTTAATTAATCAATTTAATTTTTATTTAATTTAATTAATGATATTTAATTAATTAAATATCTATCGCAAATATCTACCGCAGGGGGTTACACTTACGCATAGATGCGTAAGTGTAACGCCCTGCGGTCCCCCTAAAGATCATGAAATTTAAAATAAAACCGTAAACTACTGTTTAAGGTTTTATTTGTGCGTCCGACACAATTGAAGTATCAGTGAGCTCTCGTTCATGATTGAGTCTTTAACAAAGACGTGTTCAAGTAATTTTGACATCCGCCGGCATTATAAGGAAGTAGTAAGAGAAAGATATGGATCGGTGCATGCGAGAATGCACCAACATTTTTTGACGAGATCCAGCTCACGGAGTGAAACTAGAATAATAACTATATATATTGTAGTGATATTTATTTTAGAAGTATGTAAGTACATTCTCATATTGTATGTTTATATTGAAATAGTGAATTGTTTTTTTTTTTTCCTCTTTGATTTATGTTTTTGTTTTATCTTCTACGGTTACACACGTTGTCTACATCTCGTTTTATATACTTTCCTGTCGCAGGTATGCTGGAAGAGATTTCTTTAGAAATAAGCATTGCCTTTGTACGTATTTTTCTGTTCCTTTCTTCTTGTCTGTTTATATGTGTGTACATAAATGGTTAAATAAATAAAGAAATAATTTTATTCCATGAATGCTTGATTAACTAAAATTAGGTATTATATACTTAAACAAAAGAATTTGCTAACAAAAATAAAGTGTAAATCTCTATTGAAAAATAGTCTAAGAATTTTGCTTTCCTTAAAGTAAAATTCTTAGACTATTTTATATTAGTTACAGAACTAGCTTATCTACTGCTTTAAGATGACCTAGCTAGAATTTCAATTAATCTTTTCTTAAAAGTGAGGCATAATTAAAATATAAAAGACGTCGGGAAGGATCACTAATCATTAGGTGTGAATAAACTCAAATAGACAATTAACATGGTCATCTGTAAGAGCCTGACTCATGGCGTTCCTGCTACAGAATCCTAGGTGACAAATATTACAAATACATGTTCATAAAATCCGATGTCTCCCTTCAATATAATGGGAACGTTGATGACTTGAAGCAGGAAGCGGCGATGGACATACAAACATTGTAATTAATGCTAATTGCTTGATGACTGCCCTACGATGTGATACGTTGCATTCATAGCACAGAGACATGGACAGTATTAAGACATCCATTTTTAGAGGAACCGAATGAATGTTAGTTATAATCATCAAAATTACGGTCTTAAATGTGCAAGATTGGATGTTTTGAAAATGGATAAATAAGTTTGTAAAAGATTCTTCTTCTTTTCGTGTGGTTAGTGACTAACCTGGTGTCAGAGTTTTAAAGCTGCCCATGGGCCTCTGACTTGACTTCACATGCCGTCGAGAAATATCTCTTACGCATGCCGGTTTCCTCACGATGTTTTCCATCACCGTTTTTTAAGCAAGTGATGATTGCACAATACGCAAATGAATCTGAAAAGTCAGAGGTGCGAGACTTGGCAGTCTAACGGTCACACCACTAGGCTATCTGCTCATGTAAAAGATGATTGACATACATTAATCATATTAAACGGAAGATAAGTAAACTGTAGATAAATTTAATCGTAATTAATTAAATATCCATCAGAGTTATTTAAGTATTTAAAGGTACCTCTACCTACCTAAGTATCCGTTAAGAGAATTTATTTTATTTTTTATTATTTTTTAAAAACGTTGCACCCACACTAGGAAATTCTCCTTTATTGTGGGTGCGTTTACAATTGACTTCATAACTCGATATAGGTCTTTATTTATTTATTTAAATATAACACAACATCAAGCCTATAATCACCCATATAGTACACCCACATTTCCCCAGTTATGTTCCTTATTGAAAAACCGAATAACACTTTGCCATACCTTTTTTTTTTTTGGGTGGGAAATCATCAAATAACTTCTCCCGCTCTGGGCGGAGCGGGAGGGCGTGTCAGACTCTTACTGACTAAAACCCACCCGTATTCTTTCGATTGCCCTGTTGCCGGGGGCCACGATCTCCCTTTCGGTTTTCTTCGCAACCCCGGCAGGCATCGGCCTTAGTGGACCCCTTCAATTCTGCTGACATCTCTTTGAGGCGCGCGTGGAACACAACGCGCCGTCGACCCGGGCCTGGTCCTTATCGGACGGTGAGCCACCCATTGCTCACCGTCCGCAAGCCCGCGCCTACGGTGGCCGGAAATCGCCTCGCGATTCCCGACGCCCTGGGCGTCTCCTCCTGCGGCGGTTAGGGGCGTGAGGGCGCGAAGTTTGCCTCTCCCTCATACGTTCCGTCTCCTTCGCGAGCATTACCGCTTCGCAGAAGGAGTTGACGGCCTCCCATTTCCTCTCGCTCCCTACCATGGCCTGTATCAGGGCCGACCGCGAGAGGTCACCGCCGCCGATCGCCTTCACGAGGACACGGCGATGCTCCGCCCAAGCTGGGCAGACCTCCACCGTATGCTCCACCGTGTCCTCCGGGCGATCCACACAATGTTGACACCCGGGCGTATCCTCCCGCCTTATCCTGTGCAGGAACCTCCCGAAACAGCCGTATCCGGTGAGGACCTGCGTCAGGCGGAAAGTGAGGACGCCGTGGCGCCTCTCCAGCCACTCCTCAAAGAGGGATCTTATCGCCGCAATTGTGGCGTGCCCAGCGCTGGGTTGCGACAATCGCACTCTCCATGACGCCATGAGATCCCGCCGGAGCTCTGTTCGCTGTGCCGCGATTTCTCGCGGCAGCGGAGTTAAGCCCCGGCGTTTCGCCTCCTCGCGCCACTCCCAGATGTGCGCGAGGACCTTTGCCTCCAGATCCCATGGCGGTAATCCGGCAAGGAGGCTCGCCGCCTCGCAGGAGACCGTGCGGTATCCTCGGGCCAGCCGGACTTTGCCATACCTGCAAGTCAAAACAAGGATAACTGGTTCAGCAGTAGCGCTTGCTTCAAGCTAGATATAAATTAATAAGTAACAAAATTATTATTTCTAATAATAAAATAAAAGCTGTGTGGCAGGTAATTAAAGAAGAAACTGGAAACATAAAACAGCGAGATCAGAATGAATTGACTTAAAAAATTGATAATGAAACCATTTCAGATAAGTTACATACAAACAAACAGACAAACATGCGCACAAAATAATTTTACCTCTTTATAATATTATATATTATAAAAATAAAGATTTTTGCAAAGCAAATTATTTGATTTGAAGGAGTTTTATTGTTAGGTAAGGATGAACAAAACGGGCCTGAGATTGATTGACTAACCGACAGACAACGCACAGGAACCACTGAAGATAAAAAACGTTAAGTTCCTAGGGTATCCCCGGAGCAGGGGGGCTCTACTCTCTAAATCCGTCAAAGAAGCTGGCTCTTGTCTGAAAGTAGAACGTGTAGATCCGTCATAACAAGTATAAAATAAAAATTTCGGACGGGTAAAAACACATCGGGAGTGACAAATCGTGTTGATATTCAGGCCTAATTTGGGTCCCGAACTAATTTATAAAATTCGTAATTGATACTTACGGTGTAGGAAACGCCGGTAACTTCGGCCGGAACTACGGACTTCATGATAAGTGAGTAAATATGAACGCAAATGAAATTACGACAAAGTATATTAAAAATATTTATTTTAATCAGCTCATCCGGTCGTAAACACCATTCAATCCACAGTTGTGTGCAGCAAATGTTTATAATTAGAAAATACATAATTTTCCATTTCCCACTCAATTACTAAAACCCTGAGAAAGAAATATTGCTTTATAAACTTTTTATTTCATGAGAATACGATATTCTAGCGCCAGATGATGTATTAAGTATAATGGTGTGAATTTCCAATCTTCATGAAAAGATTCTCATAGCACTTAATCAAAACTACCTTAGGTCAGAATTAACTAAAGATATTTAATTAATTCAGGCGTGACCTTGCAGAAATCCACTATAAAATACAATAGATGTAGATATATTTAGTAAACTATTTCGCATAACTAAAAACGACGACGATTTATATTTATTTTTTAATTAATATTATAAATGCGAAAGTGAGTTTGTTTGTTTGTTACGCTTTCACGCAAAAACGGCTGAACGGATTTAGATGAAGTTTGGCACTTGGGTAGACCATGACCTGGATAAGAACAAAGGATACATTTTATGCCGATATTCCCACGGGATTGAGATTTATGCGGGTGAAAACGCGAGGTGCAGTTAGTATTTTATACATAAAAAAATCCTTACGTCACCTTTTCACGCCTATAACTCTGAACCAATTATGAGATTTGACAGATAGGTAGCTTGACACCTAAGGAACCGATCTGGAGATCTTTGTATTAAAATGAAAATACTAGCTTCCGCCAGCGCCTTCGCCCGCGTGATATCTTTGTAAATTATAGCCTATGTTACTCAGTGATATTATAGCATTGTACTGGTGAAAGAATTTTTGAAATCGGTCCAGTAGTTTTTGAGTTTATTAATTACAAACAGAAATACAAAAAAATCAAATCTTTCCTCTTTATATTTATATAATATAATATTAATTTAGACAAAATACACGAAGGCGTGGCAGCCAACAGCTATAGTTATAAATAATTCAGAAGTTTAATTAAGTGCTTGATATGAATAGAATTGTGCGAAAATACAAGGTCAAACTAAATTAACTAGCAAAACTCCGCGGATGTGATGGGTATCGATATCTAAACAAGAAAAAATAAATTAATTTGCTGTTGTTTTTTTCGGGGTCATCGACCGCAGTTAGTGGCATCACTAGAAATATCTGTTTAAAAAATCAGCATATCTAAACACCGTCATATTATATTGTACTTAACGGACGTCATGAAAATTTGTCATTTTCACCACTATTGTCAAAAAACGCCCTGTATTTGCACAGCCGATACTGTGTGACCGTTCATCGCTTTCCTGGGAAAGCACAGGTTTATTAGCCACAAGAAATCCTTCCAAAAACAATACAGTAACAAAAGCAACATTTTGTTTGACAAACAGTCAGAATAAATATCGTGTTCTCAAAAAATAATGGGTTTTAAAGAAATAATGGGTTTTACCGTACTAATAATGACCGGACGAAAGTTCAAAAGGTCTTAACCAGGCGTTCGATTAACAACATCACTTTATGGCTATAAACCCGTGTATTGTGAGAAAGCACGACAAATGCTAATTTAGAAAAGATTAGCGATGTAGAAACTTTTTCTTCTTTTTTTGTGAAAAATCGGTTTTTAAACGATATTGTTATGTGCGGTTTCTATTTAGATTCGTCATTGAGATCATAACGGTACCCGGTGCTGTGGTTTTTCGGCATGATTAAAATAGGACTTACTGCCACGACTGCTAGGGTTAGCCCTTGATTAGGCTTGAGGAGGTCACGCTTCTTTATTTAAATCGTAAATAAAAAGTGCTAGAGTGTTCTTCCTGGAAAACTATGCCTGCTATCTAATTGCGTAACATATTTTCGTAAATGATTAAGACTAATCTGTTTCAATATGACAGTTCAGCAACATTCATTGCGTTATTTACGTTGTTGAACAGATTTTTTTTTCGAATTTATGTAGCAATGGATATTTAATAAAATCACGGTCAAAATGTATGGAACAGCAGATTTTTTTAAAAATAACCGACGAAAATTTTCAACGCTGGGGGGTTCAGAATCATGTACACGCACATCGACGCGAAATCTGTTACCATGGATTCACATGGTAACAGTTTTCGCGTCGATGTCCCTGCCACCCAGTATTGGCGCAGTAATTCGAAGCAATCTAGCAAACCTCTCACAATATTCTCACGTAAATCATAATAGGTAGTCATTCCTCGGCACCTTAGCATCTTGCGTACAATGATACGTTTCCAAACGAGATTAGTTCCCGTAGCAGCCGACAGATGTCTACACTGCAACAGATAAAGAATTGTTGTTGTCAGTTAACCCTTTGTAGAGCGCTGGTTTCGGTCACGGCTTAGGTACGGATAGCAAAACTGAAGGGTGGCCAGTTTTTCACAAGCTTTGACGAATAAAGAGATAAAGGTGTTGATTTTTAATGGGTCTTATCAATTAATTTGTAGTCGATAAATGGAACCTAAGTAGATTGATTCAAAATCAAAATTATAATATTTTATTTTACACTAGCTGACCCAACAGACGTTGTCCTGTCTTATCTATGTTTGCAGCACGCATTCTGTCAATCGCGCCAACTGTCAAACGACTGACAGTTATGTCAAAAGCACTAAGGTTACATTAGAAAAGTAATATGGTTGTTAAGTTTTCTTAAATTACGCGCAACTTTTTATTTTTTTTCTATCACAAAAACCTTCTCCTGATAATAACAAACACACAAAAAAAGAATTAGCAAAATCGGTCCAGCTGTTCACGGAATTGGGATTCAGTTTTATATATATATCGATAAGCCTACATGAGCACATATGAAACGTCAGAAGCTAGGTGCACGGTTCCAATTGGTCGTTTCCTATGGAGAAGAGCCGGCAAGAAACTCCTGGGTAATTGAAGTTAAACAAGTGGTATACCAATGACGTATGTATGAGCAGTATATTTTTTTGACGTGAAAACATCTTTTCGCAGTATAAGCTGATCTCGCATTGTATAGGATTTCCGTACAATGAGAGGTCAGCTTATACTGGAAATTGATAGCTTGATATGTAGCCGTGCGTACTAGTGGTAAGCTCATTAGTTCTGACCAACAAAAACATGTAAGATTTCAACCGCTATAACCACGGGACTTTTTGTACCACAAAAAGTTTCGCTAAAGCAGTTTATCTATTTGATTGGTATATTATGTATTTGACTTGGTAGGTACCTACTCATATAATCCTATAAGAAAAGAACACCTCTGTGACGCAGATTTAGAAAGCAAAAACGCTTTATTAAATATCACATTATTGACAAAACCAGAGATCTTAAAAGATTACTAAATGTTAGATGTCATGAACTACCTAACTAATCCTATGATATCGTCTACGTTGCTGACAATACCGAGGCGTGTCGGCTCACTGTGGGAATGTCTGCTCGTGAATCGCCCGTGGCTTATGAAAATTTGCATTTTTTTGCTGTCCATACCGACAGAATCGCTTAGATACAAGTCTAAGTTAAAAGCGATTTGATTTGAACATACGACCTATCATTTATGTCCTTCATATAGATTACGGGCAGTCCCATATTTCTATGGAACTACGCATACCATGGGTAGCCCAGTAAGAAGCAGCAGAAATTAATCTAAATTAACTATCCAAAACTATTTACAAAAATCTACAATTTTCCTTTGTGGGTGCGTTTCTGGCATCAAAAACGCTCAGACCACATAAAGCAGTAAACCGCAAATAAAGGTGGCGCCGCCGGCGCCTCTGTCACACACGTCTATAATTTATCGTCCATAATCCAACATTTTTCAACATTTATGAGTTTGGCATCATCGTCTCAAAATCTAATCTAATCTAATTTATTCTATGTAATTTAATTTATTTATTGTAATCAATTTAGCTTTTAATAATTTATTTTCATCTAAACTATGTTTGATTATGTGTTGTTTTCTATAAATAATGAGGCTTAAATTTGCAATGTAGATACTAATTATAAAGAGATAGTGTACTCATTGTTGAAGAGCCTAATAATCAATCAATCGTATGCGGCTCCATACGCCTGAATGCGGGAATCAAAGAAGCTAAATTTTCCGATCGTCAATTGTTTTTTCATGATTCCTAATGTTTATTTTTTGCAGATGGTGAATGAAAATCTATGAAATTGAATGCAAATGTCACCGGTAGTCAAGTTACTGACCATTAGCGACCATTTACATATTCCGAATCGCTGTCTGCTCATGTCTCGCACCGCTTAACTATCCCGCGGCAGTGGCCGTGCTCCGAAACCTTTCTTTTCTCCTCGACCACGCTTCTATATTCGCTAATTGCCCACAAAAACATCGCGTGCAACATTTTGACCTGTAACGGTTGGTGATCTACCGTTTGCGTTTTACTGCCCAGTTGTTCATGCACCTATTTAAATACTTTAATAATATTTGAAATATAAGTGTCTGTTATTTGTAGTAGCGGGAAAATGCGGTTTTGAGCGAGGAACAAGTCTGAGTTGAAGCATGTAAATGGAGTCACGAGTGATGAGCGAGCTGTTCCACTTCCCAAAAGACAAGGAGAAATATTCAGAGTTGATTAATGGGTATCCTTCATTCTTTGAACATGGGCACCAGAAAAAGCACGGTAGGTTAAATAAGGCGCAAAAATAAAACCAGGTGATTAACAATAGTTATAGATTATATATAGTTCTCCAGACCGTATTTCGGCCATGGCGGCCAGTGTAAGTATGCCAACGGAGACTAGCCTTCGGCGCGGGATATATTATAGTGCACAACCGTGTGTGCAGACATAGGTGTAGTCTCTCTTCCCTTACTCACATGGTCCGATGGGACAGCAATACGAAACGACCGGAGGGAGATCAGGCGCAGGACCAACAGCTTAACGTGCTTTCCTAGACACGGGGGTATCACACCGCCAACTTTCAAACTCCGGGCTGTTACGGAGAAATTCCTAATGGAAAACCCAATAATACTTTGCCCGACCCGGGAATCGAACCACACCAATGGGGCAGTAGTTACAGATTATCATGGTATGGACGAGGGATGTGGGAAGAATGATGAGCATCTGTTAAGAAAAGTGTTAGGTTTGATCATGAATGGCTAAAAGAAAACTGGCCGGCTAAATAAAAGACGGATGGATTGTGTGAAAAGTATGATTGATTATCTGTTAATGGAGGAAGGGAATAGTGAGATAATGGCTGATTATACAATGCCGCCCATGGGTATGTGCCCGCTCGTATTTTACTGAATATTCATGAAAAAATCTCGAAAATTAACTTTAAAAGGGTCGATCTTAATTGTTTTAATTTTCTTTAATTTTTTTTTTTGTTTTGTTTTATGGACTTACCTACACTTGTGTTTTTTAATAAATACAGTTTTTTTTAAAGTTCTACACCTCCATTATCTAAAAAATGTTAGTTAATTCGATAAAATAACTCATAAGCTTTTAGAAATTCTAAACAGAATCCAAATCGCGCCAATAACATCGGAGATATGGCAAACGCTACTTAAAAAAAAAAAAAATAGCATGAGAAATATTAAAGATAAAATAAATTTAATTACGATTATTTTTCAGGAATATTTAGAGAAATATTTATTTATTTAATACTTCAAGCACAGAAGTGAACATAGGCGGACTTAATGCCATCGGCATTTTCTACCAGTCAACCTTTGGGTGATGCAGAGACAAACACGGGTAGGTGCAATTACGAAAAATTGAGGATTAAAAAAATATTCAAATATCAAGTACACATATTCCTATTACAAACTATAAATATAATATATATGCCAAATTATATATAAATAAAAATAAGCACAATTAAATATACATAAATACAAATAAAATACGGGCAGTCACATGCCCATGGGCGACATTGTTTATGGAAGAAGAACATGAAGTGGGCTGACCTCAAATAAATTGGGATTAGGATGATGATCGGTTAGCTCTTCATAAAAATAAGTAAGATTTTTTTCACAAGATTTTTAATGTCTTGTTAAAAACGGACTAGACTGAATATGGTCAATTTCTAATTGGCGTCAAACATTTAACTTTTCATTTGCACCTTTTGCGCTTAATGGTACGCTTTCAAACTCCTAAACATACCCACAGGGTACAGTCATGCTGTAAATTAACTTTGGGAGAAATCAATATCGTAATAGCTAAAATATTGTCCAACGCAACCTGTAATCATTTGGTGCTAGTGACCTATCAGCGGTAACATCGCTGCGTCACTTATTTGCACAAACATTGCTGTGTTTCTTCCTGGTCCTTTGACGTACGGTGGTTTAGGGCCAGCGATGTATGCGTGTCATAGCGATGGAGTCATGTAATTTTCTTTTTCTTACTTAGTAAAGGGTACAGTACGTTTCTCGTTCGTGAGAAAACCCCTATGGCGACAAACGTGGTACATTATGAACTGTATAGTTAGTTTTTTTCTTAATTTTAGTACCGAATCGTCACGTATTACATGCGTGTGCGCACGTGGGTAAGAAAGGGCAGAGAAGGTAAGGAAAGGTCACAATTATAATGCTATAGGAAAAGTTTTAGTGTGTTCATTATTGTTTGAGAATAATCACTGCGTGGGTATGCGGTATTAGTTTGATAAGGCTTAACCAAATTCGTTTTATTTATTACTAATTAAAAATAAATTAAAATTTAGACGTCATCGGTCTAAACGATTGAATGCTGGTTATTAATTTGAAGTGATTTTAAAGACCCATAAGAAACAATGTACCTACCTACAGTTAAGATCATTACATCACTATAAAGTGAGAAAGAACGTAACTTACAAGTAACAATCTTAAGTTTGGAGCCATCGGTCATAGAGAAGTATCTCTCGCCCCGCCCCATGCACCGAGTTACGCGGCACGTCGTCATCAATCGATAGCACCCAATCGATTTAAAATCGATAAAGAATCGAAACAAAGTGATTTGTGTTTCCGCTACCGGTGTTCACTTGCTTATTACTCGGCTAGTGATGTGTGATTATAACATTTTGGTCAGTTTTCACCCCAGGCAGAGTTTGCCTATTCTGTAATTAAATATGTAATTGTAAGATTTATTGAATCATTAGCCTAGTTGTAATAACTATGGGTTTAAAAAGTTCTGTTATGGCCCGAAGTTACCTAAGTACTCAAGTTCTAAACCGCGTGTATCCTTAAAAATTTCTGATTTCTTTATATCAATCAATTTAACCATTCTTTGCAGTCCTCTGCGGAAACTTTTCATGATTGTTGTAAGCTGCGTCTAAGTTTGAAAACGCCTAAGAAGGCAAAATAAATCATGTTTCCGGACTGAAGTGAAGCAGATTCGATTCAATGACACTATCTAAAATGAAACATAGATTGTTTATTTTTATTTTAAACCTGATTCATGATGGGGAAAAGTCATGTCGTAGGTACATGACTAATTTCAATCATTCAAAATGAAGCCATAAAAGTCTGGCAGTGTCCAAGCTCTCTTGGAATGCTCGCGTGGTGTGCTGACCGCCTAGGGGCGTTCCCACCATCGCCCGTCCGCGCCGCTCTGCACCGCGCCGCATGCGCAGCTGAACGAAGACAAAGTAACGAAACTGTTTGCACGATGATACCTGAAGTGATTTTATTAGGTGGGAGTTTTGAGATGAGATTTGCCGATATGTGGAGTCTAAGTCACGCGATAATTTATGTGGAATGTGCTCTGAAAAATTCGACACGGCATTCATATCGACAAGCAAAAGGACTGTTCAGACCTAAGGAACGAGAGTGTTCCTTTGATTGAACTTGTCAATGGTTGCTAAAATAAATCAATTAAAATATGATTTTGTGGAGAATATTTTAGCCGCCTCATTCGTAAGTATTGTAGGTACTTAGGCAGCCGCAAGCGGCGGAATGCCCATAACTTCATAAGTTTCGTTATCATGTTCACTCAATCACTAAAATATCTTAGAATATATCCGAATAATAAACATATAACCATCAGAAATTTTTATAAATTTTCTTTGTTTTGACACAACATAAAAATGGCAGTGATCAGTATTATATTTACCTCATCAGTAGCATGTCAACCATAAAAACGGGTTTTCTATGGGTTTTGTCGACAGAAGAATAGACAAAATGACAGATTGTGGTTGTTTATCTGTCATTTTGTCTATTCCTCCGTCGACAAGACCCGTATCTATTGTGGTCATAGCGCGTAGGGGTCGTTTGTCACAATATTTTCTCTTTGCCAACTAAACACATTTAAGTATCTACTGTAAATCGGGTCCTGACACTTCATGATATATGATAATGATAATCAGAATCAGTACAAAGCAATTTTCTCGACACGATCCATTTAATTTGAACGCTTATTTAACTTGAGTGATCGAGTCTGGCTCTCTCTGAGGAACACCCAAGACATTGTAGTTATTAAGAAGAAAGTTCGTTATATCTTCATGGTGTGGTAATCGAAGATGGCGGACCTCATGGTTTTTTTTTAATGAGTTGAATACTAATATTGGATTTGGTATTATCCCTGCATTGGCAAAATTCAGGGTAATAATAATAGGTATAAATGTCGGTTAGTGCTTCACAGGCCTCTGCGAGTTAGCTTCGGCCCCTCGTACGCCTTCCAAAGTCCGGGACTCCGGGGTCCCGAGAAATGTCAGAGACAAAAAAAAAATTATTATTGAACAATATTACTCACATGTTTAAGTACGAGTTTAGGTACAGCCCCGGAAAAGCAAGCGAAAAGTTCCAAGGGAAGAATAAACTTTACGTAATCAGAAAAAAGTTCTGTTTAATTTGCTTTGCGGCATGGGTTTTTCGGTCATCATTATATCCTGAGGCATTTCCTATTGAATTAGGCCCCATTATTTCATCAACCTGACTTTCACTTTCAGAAGCATACGAGCTACCATCCAAAACCCTTCTTTTAAAACGGTCACTGGACAGGAGGTAGAGCTTTTGAAATCCTATTAATCTGTCAAGTTGACTCAATTATTGAGATCGGTTAGGTCCCCGAATAACAGGTGGCGACGCCTGCAGACAAAAGATATGGTAATGAAGAAACTCATAGTTACGGCATTTAGAACAGAGAATACGGGCTCTAAATGCAACAAGTGGGTTGACCTAACTTGTACCGTGCCGTATGTATGTGCGTAGCCGTGTGTTCCGGTGTTACACAATTTTTTAAGCGCTCTGTTGCGAAGGTTAGGTTATGTTATATATGCGTTGAAGAGTGTCCCTGTGGCCCCCGGTGCAAGTGTGCGAGGGAACACGAGTAGGTTTAAGTTATTAGAAGTCTGACAGACTCCTCCGTCTGCCCCAGGCTGGAGGACATCCATGAGGAATCAAATCCATCACGTAATCAACAAAAAATAGTTTATATATGCAGGCAAGTACAGGTAATACAGGTTTCGTCTTATGGTTACAGAAGAAGTAGATCATAACTTTAAAATAATAACGAACATATTTGGAAAAGGATGATGATGAGGTGATGAGGTAAATATCGTCAGGAAAGTTTTGAGTATGAATGTGGATTGCTGTACAAGTAGGGGAAGACCAAAGAAACGATGGATGGACTGTGTGAAAGATGATATGGATAGAAAGGGAGTGAGTACCGAGATGACGACTAATAGAAAAGTATACCACCAATAAATTGAGATAAAGGCAAGAGTATGATGATGATAGTGATATTGTTAAGACTTAAGAGAGATAACAAAATTGGTTCTTATAATTTCAACATGAATGATGTAACCAATATTTTATTTATTTATTTATTTAATACTTCAAGCACAGAAATGTACATATAGGCGGATTTAATGCCATAGACATTTTCTACCAGTCAACCTTTGGGTGATGCAGAGACAAATAGTGGTAGGTGCAATTACGAAAAATTGAGGATTAAAAAAATATTCAAATATCAAGATACACATATTATTATAAGAAACTATAAATATAATATATATGCTTAGTTATATATATAAAAATAATCACAATTAAATATACATAAATACATGAATATACTAAATCAAATAATAATTTCAAACAATATTATGATTTAAAAGAGTGTCCGTGGAGTTTCTTGCCCGTTCTTTTCCATAGGAACCTACTACGCTTCATCTTTCTGACTGACCGACCCCTTGCCAATTCAAGAGTACCTGTAATTGATTTATTTGAACTCAAACTCAAACTCAAAGCATTTATTTCAATTAAACCATTTACAGGCACTTTTGAATTGTCAAAGAGTCGGTCAATTAGTCAGAAAGTTGAAGCTAATTGCCCATTCCAAAACGTAGATCTCTATGGAGAAGAACGGGCAAGAAACTCCAAGGACACTCTTTTAAATATAGATATTACAAAATCCTGGGTACATCATTCTTGTTGCTTCTATATGTGAGAACAATGTACAAAAAATAATCAAAAGCAATTGAAAATATAAGATTATAAATAAGCCCTGGCAGATAAGAGATGACCAGTTTCAACTGACGGCGCCCGTTCACGAACATGACGCGTGGATCAGCACCATCCAGCTTAACCATTTTGTAGGGAACCGAATGATCCAACACACTCGCCACCATCAGCGAGACATTTAAGTGAGCATGACATATTCTCAACTGCCATGCTATTTCAAGTCAACATACATCTTAATAAGTTAATAAACGGCTCCATGGTCTCACATTTACAAAAATAAAAATGCTTCTAAATTATACAAAACTATAGTTTGCAATGTATCTAAAAAAATAAAAGAATTTAACCACCAAAAAGAAAGAAAATCATTACTTAATTGGAGCATTCAACAATTAAGTTGGTAAAACAAAAATGAACATTAAGTTCCTAATGTCAAAATATATTTTTTTTTTTAAAAGGGGAAGCAACTCTTCCAAATATTAAAATTTTAACTAGTGAGCCCAAGCGGCTGTGGAGCAGGACCAGCATTAAGCCAAGCATTTTTATCTACGATATAATCATCTAACTTATAATATGCTTGTCTACATAGTGTGCGTTTAATGCATGTTTTAAATTTCTTCTCATTTAGTTGAAGAATATCGAGTGGTATTTTATTATAACATTTTACACAGTACCCCATAAAAGAAGTGTGTACTTTAGACAATCTAAAACGTGGTTGATCTAATTTGTTCCTATTTCCAGTGTTAAAATTATGCCTGTCGCTTATCTTACTAAAAAGATGGAGATTTTTTCGAACATACATAATGTTCTCATATATATACTGACAAGGTACAGTCATGATGTTAATTTTCTTAAACAGTTCCCTTAGAGACTCGCGTCTGCGGAGGTTGTAGATGGCTCTGACGGCCCTCTTTTGCAGAATAAAGATAGAATCAATATCTGCAGCCCGTCCCCACAGCAAAATACCGTAAGACATGATGCTATGAAAGTAACTAAAATAGACCAGTCTCGCGGAATCTACGTCTGTTAGTTGGCGGATTTTCCAAACAGCGTAAGCGGCTGAACTTAGCCGCCCTGCAAGTGATGTTAAGTGAGGACCCCACTGTAGTTTAGAGTCAAGCGTTATCCCCAGGAAAACAGTCTTTTCGACGAATTCTAGTGTCTCCTTAAAATAAATGCTTGAAATAAATGCTTTGAGTTTGAGTTGAGTTTGCTCAAACACATGACTGTATAAAACACATGCATGTCTGTATAAAACCTAATCATATGAATACTTTCAATTCGAATTCAAAATAATTGAGAAAATCAAAATGACGATTATCTAAATACTGCATCGTCCATGAAGTTGTGTTGTAACCTCATTTGCCTTCAGTTGTGACTTGGGCCATAGTGTAAAGAAATTACTCAAGTTGGATTAGCGCTTTCTAAAATATCATTGAAATCTACAATAATCATCGAAATCCTAACAAATATTTCATTTCAATAACATTTTGATTACCTTCCTTTTGTTCGCAATAATGGCCCTCGACCATCTTGCTTTACAGAAGCCAATAAAAATAATACAAATGAAAAATAATATCTATTATTACTTTGATTGACTCTACAAATCTACATGAATAAAATTAATTAAAATTTTCTTAATTAAGTTTTCCATTCATCTTCGATTAAGCTATTGAACTTATTAAGTTTAACAAAAGAATGATTTCATTTGTAATAATATTATTCATGAATACAACACAAATGAATGTGATAGATTATTATCGATTCGTTGAGATGTGTTAGTTCATCGAAGACAGATTTTTTAAAGGTTTTAAGGCCACGGAATCTTTGCTAACAGAAATGATGGATTGAATAGCGATGATTCTAGTAATTTAGCACAGATCATCTCGTAGATAGAAGGTGTACTTATATACGGATTATACGGTACTGCTCATACCTAAGATAGGAATAAAAACTACGGGTTTAAACAATAATCTGCCGGAACGATTCAAGCTCGTTAATTAAATCACTCATATTCTGTAGATCAATTCCCATGGAGGTAGCAAGGTCAACGTACTGCAGGCATGTTGACTACTGACCGGCAGCCGACCTCCAATCATATCTAAAAAAGAATATTTCAATCCCAAGGATCTTCGCGTGCCGCCAAATGCTACCGATTACCAGATTCCTTGACACTGACCGATTATCAAGACCTACCTCGCCCCCCGCACAAGAGTGCAGACACAGACGCAGTTCTTAGTTGTGAAGACACAACTAAGAAGAAAGAAGGAGACATGGAAAATTTTCGAGAGGTCTACAAATATTGGTTGCACCATTTGAATTTTTGGGATAATCGTTCCGAATTTGTAGTTGGACTGTCTGGTGTCACTTACGGATTCCATTCTCACGAATGAAGTGAATGTAGTAGAAATTAGTCATTCGCTCCCAAAGTTGCGTATTGCGTTGAGCACGAATGGCTCGGGGCGTTGATCAGAATGCGTTCCTTTTTGAAAAATGGATGGTCGTGCATAATTCAGTAGGCTGCTATGTAATTTAGATTGTCTATTCTGCAGTTGCCGGGCAATTTTTCAGCTTGTTGGCTTGAATCAATCAAATTCGTAATATTTTACGGATGATTCTGAATTGATCATGGCCAGGAGGAAGTTATTATGCGATCACTTCTGAACAATCTCCTGTCTATATCTGTGTACTTTTGTGTCTATCACATAATTTGAGAAATTAAATACGACTTTTAGTAACGTCAGCAGGTAAGTGCCTAACGCGTGGCGTTGTGTTCCACGCGCGCTTCAAAGAGATGTCAGCAGAATAGACGGGGGCCGATGCCTGCCGGGGTTGCGAAGAAAACCGAAAGGGAGATCGTGGCCCCCGGCAACAGGGCAACTGAAGGAACACGGGTGGGTTTTAGTCAGTAAGAGTTTGACAAGTCGTCCCGCTCCGCCCAGAGCAGGAGCAGGGAGAACTTATTTAAAAATTTCCCACCCAAAAAAAAAAAAACTGAAACTACTGCGTTGATTCTGCGGATCACAAGTTATTACAAAAGCTTATCAGAAAATAATCTCGTGTGAAAGTGTTGAATCTAAATTCATATCGGTCGTGATATACGACGGTATAATTTGGCTGATTGCAGCCCAGCAGCCTATTGTTGTCTTCGAAACAATGAACATAGTGCAGACCATGATTTTTGTGAAATTCCGAACTGTTGATGCGTTAGAAAATAAAAAAAGTACGTAATCTTTTGATGTATGGGAAGTTGTTTAGAAGCTTTCTTTGTGGAGCTTGGAGAAAGATCTGTCATTATTAATGCGGATTGTAGTTTTTGAAAACCGGTGTGCGTGTATGAAGACGAGAACATTCAGAATAAATTAGGATAACATTTTCCAGTTCTTTAATGTGATATGTGTGTGTTTATGTATGTATGTGTGTATGCAGGGTTTATCTGTATGGGTATCGGTATGTGTCACCAGATTTTCTAACTACTCATACGTCAGGTTTTGGAGCCATTTGTCCGTGAGCGGTCTACACTCCCGTGAGATAAGTGGATAGATATTTAAAATCTTATTTACTCTATTGTACAAAACAGGGCCAAGGAAGTGATACTGCCGTTTCACCAACACAACATTGGCCGGCTCAGTCTGGCACACTCTGTCCGCCCTTCGTTTTTTTGAACTGTGATTGGGGTCAAAAGTGAGTTCCGAGTATTTGCGTAATACTTATAGTGCTTAAGAAAAATGCGTGCCTGACTGTGGGCACTTTACAGAAAGCATAGATTTCGATGGTAGGGAAAAGAATAGGTTTGTGTAATAATACACCAACCATCCATACAAAAGTAGGTCATACACAAACAAAACTATATATATGCAACCATAAAAGCAATTAGCAAAGGTGCCGTTTCGTGGTAATTCACCTTCGATTACTTTTAATACCACTGCAAAGTGCATAAAAGGTGCCGCTGTCAAAACATGAGCATTCACAGGTTTACAAACTCTTTTCTGTTTTTTTTTTCTTTTTGCAGGTGCGGAATGTAAAAAAAAAAGATTTTATGACGGCGCTTGAGTTTACCTGTTGGCGCTATGCGAGAGGCACTCAAGAAATAAAATTGTTTACGAAATAAAAATGCTGGTCTGTAGTATTTATTACGGCGCTAAGGATCTGTTCGGACCTACCACAGGATAATTAGTAATGGTGGTATGGTGCAAAGTTGCTATGTTGAAAAAGTTTTATTATTTTTTTATTGAAATCGAAAATAGAAGTTTTGTTAAATTAATTTCAGGGGTGACTATGAAAAGTGACTTGAATGAATTTGATCATTAGGATATCGAAAATTAGTCTGGGTTAATTTAAGTATTTGCAAATATTGCAAAGTAAAATTAAAATGATGTTGATGATTGCAAAGTAAAAGGATGATAAGTCCTATTAAACGAATGACACCCAACTTTTATTGGTTTCATCTTACATTACTATCAAGGCTGCAAACTATACCATTTTTTTTACACCTGTCAATTTCCGGCTCCACCCAATTCAAATGATGCGAAACTAATACGCGTTACTAGTAAACCGTTAGTAAGATTACATACTATTATACTTTTTTTTCAATTTCTTGAGCACAAATGCGTCACTCTGTGGGCTATTCGATTTAACCCGTCGGTCGGTGGTCCTGGCAAAATTGTTAATGATGTGTAAAGTTGCCATTGAAAAAATTAAATTAAATAGGTTGCGACTGCAGTTTGTTCATTAAAAATCTTTGATCGAAGATATTAAATGATTTAGGCGTTTCAGAAAACAGCTGTTGTTGTTCAATCACTTTACCTAGACGGGAAGGAAACAACTGGGTGTAGAGAAAAATAGTTATAGAGGATAAAAGTAGCTAGGCCTTATAGCTTCTCGACAGGTAGGGGTGTTTTGGCGTAATAGGTAGAAAAATAAATATACAGAGCATATCGAGGAACTAACTCGCCTGTTTGAATATTAAAAAAGACCCATCTGTGTGACAAAAATTAACTCACACTACTAAAACCGACTAAATTACAATTTGGAAAAATGCTTTTTCCCGATGCATAAAAAAGGAAACAAGACACAAACTCACAACAATATCGTTGTTTTTATTCATTGAGAATAAAAAAAATCTTATTGTTTTAAAACTCTGCCACAATACGTGTCAAGTGTCAATGGTTGGCCCAGTGTGAAGTCGAAAATCGACGGTAAATCAACAAAGCGCCGCGCGCCACTCTTGCGCGGATCTGCAGACTTCTACTACGACTGAACGTGCTTGGTACTTAACTGATTAATATAGGAGACGATTACGGTTTTGTTGATTTTTAATCTAGTGAGAGGAGTCTTTAAAAAAAAATTATAAAAAGCTCTGCCTAATGGTCAATTTAAATTAGTTTTTTTTTTTACAGTTTTTTTTTTAAAGAGTCCGGTTTTTGGGCCCCCCGTCTGGACTCTGTCCAGCCTTGTCATTTGTCCGGACTTTTCGACTTGAGGGTTTTTTTAATAAAATATAAAAACTTAAAGCACTTTTAAAAAAAGAAAAAAATAAAATAAAATGTCTGGAATTTTTTTGCAAATGTCTGGGTTTTTATCGGGACTTTCAAAATTTCGAAACGGTGACCCTACTCCCAATGCCTTCCTACGATAACACTTTTGAATAAACTTCTACTAGGTCTTATTACATAGTGGTAATGCCCAGATTACCTACGTTTTAATCGTAAACGTATGTATGTCTTGACGAAAATCATTTCAAATATGCAAACATTATCGACATATTTTCAAGTATCAAAACTGCTTGTCCTGCTCCAACCACGAGACGGTCAGTATGCAAGGCATAGGGGTGTCACACCTAAACAAACATCACGGCTCATTGTGTAACCGACAGGACTATAGGATTATGAGTTAGCCAAAAAACTTGAGCCGTTTGCCGGACCGAATTGTGAGGTTCTTAATGCACTTATGATTTTATTGTAAACTCTAATATCCGCAGACAGGACGGACGACGAGACGTTGCGACGCGATTCTGGTAGAAAAATTTCCTTGAAGTTACCATAGAAAATTTTCTAGCGGAGTTGCGTCTGCCTTAAAGCGATTTTGCGTGAAAATTTTTGCTGTAGATTCATAGATAGGTCTCCTTTTTTGTCAAATTTTAATGCATATGGATGGATAACACAATATAGTTCAGTGTATTGACCATTAAAATTAATCTCACCAATACGTACATTTAAATTGTTATCCGATTCCGGGTTTAGATACTATTATTTTCACGATTTAATACCTATGTAAATGGCGGAAATCAGAAATGCGCATTCGCGATAGCTGTAGATTAGTTTCGATCGATCGGTTTTTGTTATCCTTGCATAATTATCAAATCTTCCTGCAGAATCCTTCAACCAAGACGACATTAATTGGTGTGTTCATGAAAAGTGCTTTAAATATGAATTAAGAGACAACAAGGACTCATGATCTATACAGGGTGGCATGACTGGGACATCGACGCTCAACCTATTGCTATGGATTCAGTTCATTATTCTAAACCCCTTGTGTTGAAATTTTTCGACGGTTATAAAGAAAAAATGATGTTCCATACATATTGAACGCGTAAGTATACTAGGTAACTCACTTTGGTAGGAAAAAAGCAGTATTTTTTTTTTAACCGGCAAACTCAGATTGGTCCATAATCATGTACTGAATCCATAGTAACAGATTTTGCGTCAAGGTCACCATCCTGTATTTTAATGATCAATATGAGAACAATTTATAAGGTTTTTTTCTCAATAAAAATTATGTATAAAAGGAATTAGAACAAATTGGGGATCCCCCTACCGGACAGCCCTAGCTGGCAGGTAGGCGCCGCGCCGCGGCCATCGGCGTCACGTCGCAGTCGCATCTCGCAGTGCTATTGTTTTCAAAACGTGCGCGCTACCTGCGCTTCGTACGATTATACACTTTTTTATTTAGGTTTTTTTTATTTAGTGACTTATGAAGAATTGGCGTTATGATGCGACTGATTTTTGTTTTGGCTGCAGAAATAAAATTTGTTGTTTTTTTTCCTTTTGTTCGTGATTTCGTGGTCGCATGGTTCATTAAGATTTGAGAGTGAATGAAATGCTATGAAGATGAGTTTTAAGGAGGACGATTTTAATGCCTAGGACTTAAGTCCAAACATAAGAATGCTGCTGACTGAAATACTTACCTAGTCTATGCGCGGCTAAAATCGGAACTAGGCAGCATACGATTAGTTCCGATTGTCGTTTATGTAAGGTCAAATTAAGAATAGAATTATTTTATTAATTAATATTATAGTATAAAATTAAGCACACCAGCGGCACCAGTCACGCGCAGACTTATCTTGCGCGCTCCTTATGTACCTAACTAGCTGAATAAATAAAAATAATATTTTCCTACTTCCTATTTTCATCGCTTCTTGAATATGAAAATGCAAACAGTTCTTGAGGAAACCAAAAGGTATATTTTCATATACAAATAGAAATTACATAATTTTTCATTCATAACTGTTAATGTTATGAGTTGTTCAGAGCACATTTTTAGATAATGTTTTTGTTTAGGCCTTTTTCGTGCATTTGGCCTTTATTATTTATAGCACGTACGTATTTGTGTTTTAAAATACAGGAAATACTACAAGTGTTCAAATAATAATTGTTGTTAGTTTATTGCTCAAACAATTGTCGTGTAATTTGACTTAAATGGGTGCGCCAATACAATGTAAATATTCCGGATTTCATATGTTATATATTATATTACAGCTAAAGACTTGTGTGGATCTAAATTTAACATCAACCAGCCAGCTAATGTTAAATAACTCCTTGGTTAAAAATGAAGTAGCAAATGAAAATGGCTGAAAGGTGGGTTAGGTTAGGTTAGAACTGTGACCACACATGATAATTACAACGAACGAGCCGAGCGACCGAAGCGAGCGGAGCCGCGTTAGCGGCCGGCGAGTGCCAGGGTCTGTTGTTTAGGCACAAGATAAATGTAAAACACCACCCAAAACATTACATTCTTTTGTGCCTAAACGGACCCCGGATCGGTTTCGTTGAGTGGTCACAGTTCTAACCTAACCTACCTTTTAGCTATTTTCGTTTGCTACTTTATTTTTTGACAAGAGGTTACGGCTACACTTAAGGTTCCACTAGTCGACGGCTCAAACTCTTTGATGGAATAGCTAATATGCATGCTATTTAGTAAAGTTATTTTTGTATTTAGTTTCATTTATTTATTGTTTATTGAAGTGATAACTTCTTTAGGCGCGTTGGGCATTTTTGAGATGGGACAAAACCATTGATTTCGCGACACCGTGATGACACCACCTTTTGACCATTAAAAAGACATGCGTAGAGTAAAAGACATGAACGCGTTGATTACCGCGGTGCCGATTTTTTTTAAAGTTTTCACTTCTGTCGGCTCTCCCGGAGTGCCACTATTTTTTAATTATTTATTTATTTAGTGAAATAGATGATGATTTATAACGAAAACGAACGCGTAAAATTTTATGAACAGCCCTTTGGGCGTATAGATATTATGGAAAACTATTGGATGTATGTACTCAAAATAAAATGATTTGAACTTTTCAATAAATTATTTATCCCTGTACGGTTTCTATTTTGCGATATAAGTTATTTATTTCCGTCCAAAGAAGAGTTAAAATTAGTGTTGAAACATGGAAGTCTCGACGCTCATAACTTCCAAACCAATACTTTTTTCCCAATTCTGCTTCCATGCAGGGCTAATTGATATAATTTTTAGTTTTGAACGTACACCGTCAAACAGACGAGTAATTATTATACTACGTTTGTATGGAAGAAGGACCGATTACTGTACCCTTAAGTTTAGCCGGCAAAGATGAAATCATTTATCGAAAATGCACATTAAGTCGAACATTAGTCTCTCCTTAAAAATAAACTAAAGTTTTAAGTTCAAGTCAAAATTTCCAAAAATGTATGGAAATATAAAGACGCCTTTAAATTTTTGTCCACGATAACGTTATATATAACATACACATATTTCCATACATTTTATGGACGTCCATGATGTTATCGTCACGTTAGAAATTACAAAAGCGTACATTCGATCTACAGTTTCTGAAATCGCATGAAAAAAACGAACGCTCAACGACAAAATGTCCATTGCACATCAAGTAAGAACTGACATCCATTTCAAAACAATGTCGGACACAAACAGAGGGGATCAAGAGAGGAAATGATTAATTAGATGCGCAGCTTCCGCTATAAAAGTCGGTCGGTCAGCCTGCGCGTGCGCTAAACAACCGGGCAAACTTGAAACAATAGGTGCGTTCATGTTGCATGACTTGTACAGTCTGCAACAAAAGTCATTTGAAAAAAAGGTTTTTTTTTATTTTCATCAAAATATAAAAAATGTAAAATTTAAAAAATATTAACTGGTAGCTGGTAATATGAAAAGCTAAAAACTTTATCGAACCATTTCGTGTCCACTTTGATGATAATAAATGAAAAATTGACAGTGTTAATGGAATTTTGTTGCTGACCATACGTAGAGTGATCCTTGGTGATTTTTTGAAGATGTTAAGTTTTATGGCATATATTGTAAGGATATCCTCCAGGGATGGACACTCACTGTTGGTCAGTAAGGCCCCGTTTTCGTGGGAAGCAAATGATGCACAAGTAGGGGCGTAGTTACCGTGGTGGCGCTATCAATGATACGGGGCCCCTGAGCTACAGGGGCTCCTACATGTAAAATATAATGCAAAACCTGATAATTTTCATTCTTATTGATGAGAGGCCCGTAAAAACGCCCGTAATTAATGAATTACTTATGATATTTTACGTAATTTGTTTATGGTTTGCAAAGGCTTCAAGCTATTTTCAAGCTCTTGCATTCATTTAGTAAAACCACACAGTAAATCTAACTTATCCAAGTCAGGATGCTCCAAGTTTTGAGCCAATGAAAATTTAGACAATCCCGGTCGAGAACGCTCCAATTTTGAAAATGATGAAAACTTGACGTATCGGAATCCGCTCCAATTTTCTAGCTCCCTTCGCTCGCTTTTGCATTTTTCTAGAAAGGTCACAATGACAGTTTATTAACCTTCTGAATCAAGATGCAATTTTATTTATTTGAAAAAAAAAAAAACCCTTTTTTTGAGCTTCGCTGCAGTCGGGTAAAAAGTGGCCCGATATATTTTGATACAAGGCTCTTTTATCCCTCTAGCTGCGGCACTGTGCACAATACTTTTTCCTCAACATGTTTGGTGTTGTGCAACTTTTGTTTCCGATAAATATGATTTTTGATGATATGAGCTAACGAATTTCATCTGTGGCGGCTAATCTCAGCAGAGATATCGAGATATTATAGTGCTCAAGTGTGTGCGCAGACACATGTGCACTCTCTCTCTTCCCTCACTCACAAAGAGGGACGGAAATCCGACACGACCGGAGAGAGATCAATTGCAGGACCAACGGCTTAACGTGCTTTCCGAGGCACGGGGGTATCACACCGCCAACTTCCAAACTCCGGGCTGTTACTAAGAAATTCCTAATGGAAAAACCCAATAACACTGCCCGACCTGGGAATGAAACCCAGGATCCCACGCTCTGCACTCGCGCTGGCGACCACGAGTTAAACGAGTAGTCTTTGGTCAATGATCAATTAGGTTGTTAGTGGATTAATATAACTAAAGTAATTAAATATTTAGACAATCTATCTACCTTTAACTTTTAAAAGAATAACTTATATTAAAATATAACAGACACTCTGTCACGAAACCTAGCATAAATAATACCATACACCATTGCAAATATTTTCATAATTATAACGCAGTCAGCAAACCTATTAGAATCGTGAATAATGACATGACACAAATAAAAAGAAATGTCTAAAGGTACAATTCCGTAGCAGACCGCAGGCGGCAGCAGCGGGCGACGCCGACGTGTCGCCGACTGGTTTCTATCTATTTCTATGAAACCGACGTGTCGTTAGCTACAGATTTTTTTTTTTTTCTGTAGGCCATCTCATAGCTGACCTCTAAGGTCATGGCTATTTAACCGGTCAATCCTGTGGTTGCCTTAAGCTGCTACACTCAAAGCCTCCAGCCAGGGGCATACAAACTAAGCTAAAAAGCTAGGTGAACGCTCGCTAAGGGCACCCCCTGTGGGGTATGAGCCTCGGCTTAGGGCGTCACTGGAGGGAAGACATCAAAGATGGGACGGGCTGGTTAGCTACAGAAGGTATTTCATAGAAATATATAGAAACCAGTCGTCTCGCGGCGACACGTCGCTTGCTGCCGCCTGCGGTCGTTTACGGAATTGTACCTTTAAAAAAATAATTACCATGTCATTTAACGACGAAGTAGAAGCAAGTACCTACTTATACATTCAAATTGATTGATTGACTGATAGTATTGATCTATCACTGTCCAAATCTGTACAGCCGTTTAGATTGGACAAACATCACTAACAATGTTGAATTACGTCAATGTCTGTATTGATTTTTATTGAACGAGCCTGAAAGTCTGCCAATAAGTCTATCAGTCCCTCCGACTGTTTTTGAGCTGCATCCAACCTGATTTAATCAGGTAAATCTTAATTAATCAACTGTGTCCTAAAGCAAATGTTGAAAAGCATCACCTGTTTGACTCATAGGCAAAAGAAACAGTGTAAAGCCAACACGGACTCAGAGATAACTGTTCAGAAGAGGGTCAATCAAACCTCACCTCATTGCAGGAGTACCAACATCATAATTTTGTTAATTGGCAACACCAATACTGCGCGAAGCTTACGTAAGTGTGACAAGTAAGTTCCAAGAATACCTGGAACCCGATATTTTTGGACATAATCGCTATAATTAACAGTTTTGCGTATTTGTGATGGCCATACACAGATGGTAAACAAATACCGTCTTGGATTGTTGGTAATTCGTCTCCTAATTTAGCTAATAGATGTCTGTATTTCTTCGGAAGATTGTCAAGTCTTGAAATGACAGTAAACTTAATTTTCTCATGAGCTACGTTGAATTTTATTTTAAGGTAAGTACCTACTACCATTTTTTTTATTTGTAGGTGTATTTAAGTTTCGTAATCTTACGATAAAAATATCATTGCTGTTTATGCAAACAAACTTCGAACAATATGAAATTAAGCCATTTTTTATCATGTAATATGCGCCGAAGCCGAAGTAGTTGAAAAAAGTCTTGTGAAATATTTATTTTGATACACAAGATTTTCAACTGTAAATATAGGATTTCTCGCGCGTCCCCTTAAATGTTTTATATAAAACATCTGGAGGATATCACAATAATCACAATTTGGCATGCGTGTCTGTGGTCGCAATGTGTTATTGGATCACAGCTGGAAGTTACTGCCCACCCCCTTTGTGTAATCCCCTAGTCTACTAATATGACACCCAGGAAAATCCAGGGTGGTTCCGTTCATAATTAGAAACCCGTGCGAAAGACAAGCGGGACATAGAAATCCATTTTAAAAAAATCGTAAAAAAAAAACAAGATTTTGTTCGCCATAATATTGATTTGTCATAATAAAAAGTAGACCTTTAATTCAACCTAAGTCTTATTTTCTTTTGATAGTAATGAATATTATTTACTTATCATGATGGCAGGCTTTTGTGGCATTCATTCGAGTTTAATGGCCACCAGATATATAACATCTTGAGGCCTACTATTTAATTACTATATAAGGAAACTGTGAAAAGTCAGCTGAATGATTTACAATACGTTTGCATTCAGAAAAAATCAATAATTCATGGATGTATTTTATAGAGAATGTTACAGTCGTCTAGAATATTAAAATCTGACCAGATGCTGCTGAATACCTCTAATTGAATGTGCAGCCTTTTCCCTAAATGTCCCATGTAATAGGGGGCGAGCCTATTGCCATCAACCGGGTACAAATCCAAACTCCGGGCTGCTACTGAGAAATTTCAGATGGAAAATCCAATAACACTTTGCCCGACCCGAGAATCGAACCCAGGACCTCATACTCAGCGGTAGCGCTTTGCAACCTCTAAACCAACGAGGCAGTCCTAGTCGAGGTAATCTTTAATATAATATATATAATCTAACACTAAAAAATATATATTATGTACAAGTATATACGTAGTAGGGCAAAGAATCAGCATTGCTATACAATGTGGCAACGCTTTTTTTTTTGGGTGGGAAATCATCAAATAACTTCTCCCGCTCTGGGCGGAGCGGGAGAGCGTGTCAGACTGTTACTGACTAAAACCCACCCGTGTTCTTTCAGTTGCCATGTTGCCAGGAGCCACGGTATCCCTTTCGGACTTTCCCGCGACCCCGGCAGGCATCGGTCCTAGCGGACCTCGTCAGTTCTGCTGACATCTCTTTGAGGCGCGCTTGAAACACAACGTGCCGTCGACCCGGGCCTGGTCCTAATATGGCAACGCTGCCAGCCTTTTGGGCACTTTTCCTAATCACAGCGATGCGGACAAATTTGTCGATGCCCAAAGAGCTCTTCCCTGTATTTATTTTTTATTTTTCCTAGATCACTATTATAAAATTTTACGTCTATGCTCACATTGCTCACCCAATTATCACACGGTGCACCTTTAAACTGTGCCTCTTACTGTAAGTAATTGCTCCGACGCAAATTGATATTGTGTAAAAACCTCATACTTGTCACGTGTCGCGTCTCTGGCATTCGATGACACTGTTCCATTCCACGTTAGGGTTGTTAAAACATTGCCCGAGTCTTCTTACCTTCTAAAACAAAAGAAGCCATTCAACAATGTCCTATTATAAAACATTACGACATAATGACTTATTAAACGCCCTCCCGAAGTACGAAGTAAGACTTACAATAAAACATTTTGTAATATAAATTCAAGCTACAAATATTACCTCTTTTAAGCAATCTATGACGTCAATAAGAAAAGTTTCCTTATGACGCAAATCTTTCCTAATCAACTTGATACAACAACGATTTTGTTACAGGACTATTTAAAAATAAACGGTTATGTGATCGCTGACGCAAATACAGTTAGGGAAGGGACAATCCTTTCCAAAAATTTCGCAACCCTAAAATAAGAGCAACCCCTCTGTGTCACGGGCAGTCGTCGTTATGCGTACTACGTAATCCGCATTATATCCAAATAGCCTATAGCGTTCAGCTGCTAACGACACAGATGTCCCGCGCAAATTAATTGGAAATGTCAAGTGCACGAGACCCGACGCCATCTTGTCCCCCTCATTCTTTTTATTTTTTTGTCGCGCACGTGGCTTTATTGCGAGACAGCTGGGCGAGAGTGCGTTAACGCACTTGACGTTAGCAACAGTCGCGCAGGAATTATCCCACCAAAAATATTTTGGCAATTTCCGAACACCTCAAATAATAGGGTATACATTTGAAAATTATTGCCCTGTTAAATATTGAACTTAAAAGCCTTATACCCTAAGCCTTATAAGTACCTACGTATTGAAAGTTCACAAATATCTTGTAGATTCGCAAAAATTAAATGAATGAATTAAATGGGCGTTTAATTTCTTTTTAACACGATTATTAACACTGCAATGACATTTGACATTTACGCGGGAAGGTGCATTCGCGAGTTAGACTTGCGTTTGGTTAATGCAAAGATAATGGTCTGACCTATTTAATGGTATAATTAAATATCGCCGTCTGTTTCCGGCAATTAGATCGAAAGCGATCACTGTTGAATTCCTTTGTTACATAAAAAATATATTTTGCTCCTTCCGAACACCTTTACTCACGAATTTGAGCACCTGATGCGTTTCGTTCGCAGCTGATGATCCTAAGGCCACGATATTACAACACCTTGACTGTTCGTTACGGAATTTCTTCCCCTTAATTACATTTTATATGTTTTGGCCAGTTGTCTACGAATATCTGCGGTGTCTATATCAATTTTGTCGTTTTTATTGTGAGTTATGTAGCGATAGCACGCGACTCGAGTCTAGACATTTATAGGAACAAAGAAAACCGAAGAGCAGTTACATGTTTGGAGAGTGGAAACATTTAATAGAATAGCAATAAGCTGTTAGAAACGGAAATATTTTTCTTGTAACTTTTTAGGTTCTTCTTATTTCGTGACGATAACATTATCTCATTAGGATTATCTCAGACAAATGCAGTTCATTTTTTAACCAAAGTAGGCAGATATTGTAATGGTGGGTAGGTATAATCGTTTCAACAATTTGTTTAAAAATAATTGCAGTTTCAAAAAGCAAAACCGACTCTACTTTAATGCAACATAGTGTCTTTAGAAATAGGGCGGATAAGGACGACGAAGTAGTTAACAGTTACAACGTGTAAATCTATGGAAGATGGCGGGAAGAGCAGAACAAATTAAATGTTCCACATTATTAGCCCTGAAAAGAAAGAGCTGGAAGTCATGAAAGAAAGAAAGAAAGAAAATATTTCTATTTGGGTCACGCACAGGAAATACAACATTAAAACTAAGAAAATTATATATACAATAACAATTTCAGAAAAACATTTAAATAAAAATTTAAAAAAATATGTAAACAAAAAGAAGACCTGTACGAGGCCAAAAAGGCCCCTATCTCAGTATAATGCTACGAGATTTGAGAAAAAAAAAAAAACCAATATCGCAGCGCTGGTATTCTGATGGGGCCCGCTGTGATACCACGGACACACGATACACACATCATGGGGGGAGGCCTTTGCCCAGCAGTGGAATGATGCAGCTTGACAGTAACAGTTCTTACGTAAATAAATCTAGTATTTAGATTATGACGTAACATGTCGCCGCACTTTTCTATAGAAGTGTTCAAGCAAATATGCGGCCACATTAGTAACAAAGCACCTTGACGTAAGTGGACTAGGCTTATAATAGATCATACCATTACACATCCATACCATACGTGTGAATTTAATAGAAATTGGATGAGCAAGTTAATAATACATAAGTACAATTTATTGAAGAACAAACATAATCTCATGACGAATCATTGTTTTGCCGATCACAAACAGACGTCGTGTTGGGAAAATGCAAACAATCTCGTGTGAAGTGTACTTAATCAATATATTATTTCTAGCAACATCCAAAGATTTTGAATTCATATTCGTACATCGCCGCGGTAGACTGCGGTCATGTTGTATGTAGCGGATTGCGATTTAATTTATATTTAGGTCAGTTTTCAAATTACGCCTATAACACAACACTGAGATAGTCTCAGTTGTAGAAGCGAGAGAAGCGGGAGCGGGCAAGCGAAAAACTGTTTGCGCTAAATCGAAGGAGTAGTGAAATACGTCAAATTAACGGTGAGATACAGGAATAGACCTTACCCCAAAATTGTGACATTAACTTTTTACGTAAATAAATTCTATACGTAATTTAAAGAGAGAATCGGCATCGGCAATGTTACAGTTTGATCTGAAAATAACCTACAAGAAAACATATAAGGTATCTGAAATCCTAGCCGTTCGTATGCCGAAAGAGAGGTTTCTGTGCGCAAGTTTAGGGTTTGCAGTAAATTCACTATATTATGTCTTTTATATATACTTAATAAAAATCATAAATTTACTGACAGACAACGCAAAACCAGCAAAGTTTGCACAAACAAAAGTTTCTTATGGAAGATGAGCACTAAGGACAGATTTTGGAAAATACATCCCCTAAATAGGGGACGGAAGTTTGAATGATGGGAATTCCCACCGGGCACACGGCTTGTCTTTATACATATGCTTTTTAATATATATTTTTTTTTTACTTTGTTTGTTTTTAATGTTTTAATGAGTGTGTTTTAGTTTAGTTTGTGATTTCCTGTGCGAGTCTCAATAAATACTTTTTCTTTCTTTCAATGATACCCGCTCCGCTCACCACCATACTCTAACCGAGCAGTCCGTTGGCCCACGTTCTAAACAAGAAACAAACACGTTTGTTAGCTCCGTGTGATATCATCGCATTCAGCACCATATGCGGACGATTGTCGTGCCGATTGTAAACACTACCGTTCGTCTCCGTACGCACCTCACACCTGTATTGTGCAGCTAAACGATTGTGATGACAGGCATGTGTTGAGAGCTTAGATGCCATATGTATTTTCATTATTGTTAGTGGTTGATAGAATGCGTGGTAAAGTAAACAGATAAATATATATCGACAATAGGATAGAATACGGAGTAGGCAGTCATAATCGGTAGAATCGGAATGCATGTTATTATTGTCTCTTTTTACTGAAGATTGACGACCAACAAAGTGTCTACTGCTTTATAAATATGACATCGGCTCCTTGACGACCACGAACCTAATGAAATAAGCTCTAGATTTACAAAGAATTGGTGAGTCAGTGTGAATTTCACAAAATGAAACTGAACGTGATCAGCACATTTAAACCGCGCTCAAGAGTTGTCACTGTCAATGTTCCACAACAATGATGACACTGACAGTCCTACTTGAATGCGGATGAGATTTGTTGATCGCGTTTAGTTTCATCGGTAAAATTACGCCACAATGAAGCGCCGATTGACAGTAAAAAAAAAAATACAAAAAAAAATAACTATCGACTTCCAAAAATACACTACAAAGCGAAAAATAACTATAATTTCAGAAGTCGGGGGCAAAAAACGAAAATTCAAAACCAGACACCAAATTCAGAAATTAAAGTTATTTTTCGCTTTGTAGTGTTTTTTTTTTTTGGAAATCGGTTATTTTTTTAAGTTTTTTTTTTTCAGTTTTTAGTTGTGGTACCTACCCCACACAAATTCGAATACCACTTTCTGCTGTGTAAATAACAGTGACAGGAACTTATCATATCATACATAAACTAAGTGGGAAAAAAAAACGTATTATTGAACCCAACTCAAAACTATCCAAGCAAAGTTAATAAAATGTATATGGGACCGACCACCTTGAAAGCATACCCTTTCAAACGAAAGAAGAATTTTCAAAATCGTTCCATAATTGACGGAGAAATCGGTGGACATACATTATAAAAAATAAAAAAAAACAAACAAACGCTACGAACATATAACTTCCTCCTTTTTGGAAGTCGGTTAATAAAAGATAAATGGGCGACGAAAAGTAAATGATGGATGTGAAGATTTCTCTTTCAAATAAAGGAAAATCTGTAACAGTTCCACCGATGAATACTCGTACGTATATAATATCGAAACTACGTCAGGTAAGTAGAATTGTGTTACTGGGGTCACTAATCTTTTTTTATCAACCATGGAGTTTATTGTAATCGACTGACAACGTATAGTAGTATCATTATACTAAGTGTAACCAAAGAAGGTAGCAGACCATGGTTGAAAAAAGCAAGGGGCAGAGATGATAGACAAAAAAAGAAAAATAGGTTTATTTGTCACAGAGACGTGCATACATTAAAGACAAGTGTAAACGAGAAAAACAAAAAGTACATAATAAATCACGAGAAAAAGGTTAAAAAAAGAAAAGGAAAAAGGAATGAAAGGAGAAGGAAGGAGGAGGAGTTCGGGGAAAAGGTTTCAATTTAAAATATCTGCAGCAGATAGAAGATAGGATAGGAACATACTATCTACGATCACAAAACAAAACACAGCCTTTACATATATACTATTAAATGAGCAATGTTTGTCATATAGACACTGATGAGCAATATACAAAAGCCACTTGCAAAGTGACAAAAATATCTAAATATCTCCTAAACCACACAAGTTAGCTACATGAAGTAAAAACGAATCTTGAAAACTGTTTTATAGGTGTTTTTTTTCTGCTATTAAATACACTTGAATGTTGCTTGTTACTTCAAGAAGCTATCTGGCGTGATTTCGGAAATATTTTACGATAAGTTAGTGGCTTTTTTTATATTGCTCGTCAGTGTATATATGACAAATATTGCTCATTAAATAGTATATATGTAATGGCTGTGTATCACGTTCTCGAAAACGGCTCTAACGATTTCGATGAAAGTTGTAATATAGGGGTTAAAAATCGATCTAGCTAGATCTCATAATTGGGAATATTCGTTTTCTCTATTTTCACGCCTCGGGATTGTGATACAACGTTGGTATACCTGGACGATATGTTTATCTATTTTCACCCGAGCAGAGCTCGGTCGACCAGTACCCTAATTGCGTAACTTATTATCGTAAACGATTATGACAAATTAGTTTCATTTTGACAGTTCAACAACATTCATTGCGTTATTTACGTTGCTGAGCAGTTTTTTTTTTAAATTTACGAAGCACTGGATTAGTAATCTGTTTCAAATCGAAACAAATTGTAATTAATCGTGTATTACGCAATTAGGGTACAGGAACTGTCAATTAAACCATGTATTTTTATTGCTTTTGAATTGTCAAGAAGTCGGTAGTTGAGTTAGCCTTAAGCAAAGAATTAAAAAACTGTATCGATCAGACACAAATCTTATAATTAAAGATAAGCCATCATCGCCAGATTATGAATTGAAATCAGCATATAGTCAATGTATCAAGTCATATCTACATTGCAGTTTGAAACACATCTGGTCATGATGCGATTCGTGCGTCACCTGCTATTTATCTTGGCTGGTGTCGATCGGCCATCCAAACAGACTTCTCGTATTCATCCGTGAGATTTCCTCTCGTAGGTACTAATGCGTCAAATTGTAGGTCTTCGTCTGGCTGAGTTTAGAGAGTCTATCTTTTAACACTTTCGAGTCCATCCAGTTTTCATAGAGCTCATACGCCATGCTGCCATACATATTGCAAGTTGACTCCAGGAGGATCACCAGCATTACGTTTGCGCTAAAGTTAACCTTCGAGGAGTGTCACCGGCATTAGGTTTAAATCTTGTTAAAATATACAACTCATGTTATTTTCACAGTTTATAATGCCGAATTCGCTAAGAAAAACCGACATTTAAAATGAGTGGGCTCCGCGTGGGCTGGCGAAAAAGGTAATGGATTTTGCGGACCAGACGGCCAAGACACCGGCCAGTAGTAGTCCGTGGCCCGGTGTGCCCGGCGTGGCAGTTGCGACTTGCGACCAAGTGCGCGATTCGTATCGGTTTCTATAGTTCATCTGGTCGCTGCGACCACTACACTGGTCGTGGTCGTGATACTCTTCGCTGCCAGCAGTAACGTTTTCGTTCATTACCTTTATATTCACATAATCCGTATTTTTTTGTACACAGTTATATGATTTTACTTCGATATATGGTTTTCAAAAAGGTCGTAAAATTCAAACAAAACGTTACGAAAGAAAATAAGCCAGTTTATTGTATTAATAATATTGTATCTATAGTTAGAAATTACTCCACTGATAGTGGATTTATTCACTAGAAATGTATTTCTGGCGATCACATGCTACAATCAGATCGTAGATCTTTGATAGAGATTTTTTATTATTATTACGTTACTTAACTAAATAAAAGGTATGTATCTATATATTGCTTTTGTTAAAAACCTAATTAATTTAATGATCTGAGAAATATTTCAATGCGGTATTAAGTTCCTAAAGCCCCTAATACTTAGAAAACAAACCATTCAAGCGAGAGAAATGAGCACCCTTCCGTTTTTAAAGTATGCATGCGCGTGCAGGCCATAATAGATGCTACCCCTCCGACAGTCGGGTGAAGACTGACGCGTGGCCGTCACGTGACGCCCACGTGGCGCCATCTATTGTGTCTAGAACTTATTATTTCGTGTGGAGGGGAGGTGGCGTGGGCACTGTTGAAGTAGTGTGGTAAAGGGAACCAATACACGTTAGATATCCAATACATTCAATCAATAATAATCAGAGCTTTATAATCCTAAACTATAACTAATTATAAATGCGAAAGTTACTCTGTCTTTACCTAGAATAATTAATAGGCTAATTTTTTATTGTGAGTATTAAAAATAAAATACACTCAGTTGAAGCCGCGGGCAACATCTGGTAATTCATATAAATGGATTTTATTACTTAGGGAGCGTTTATTCTGTAAGTGGGTCACGTCGCAAATACATGTCAAATATTTCGCTGTTTTGATTAATTTGGCAATATTACTGTATATATATGATATATGAAATAAAGCTAACTAGTGAACTAAAATATTTATTATGAAACGCAATAATTGATATCGTATCACCGAATATTTAGTTAGATGTATAAAAAGTATTTGTTAACTTTCAGATGCCTTTTTTACAACTAAACCGTTTACAATATCAAATTCAGTGTTATAATAGCAATTCATTTTTAATATTCCAGTTCACTAGTTAGCGATATTTCATATTACTATACGGTAATATTGCCAAATTAAACAAAACAGGTAAATATTTGACAGCTATTTGCGACGTTGCCAACTTTTTGAATAAATCAGAAATTTCTAGTAGGTACATTACACGCAAGAATACTTATTTATAAATATGACACCTGCCTTTCAAATTTCAAAGTGCAATATATTGCTAATTAATACTAATCCAGTGCTATCTCCATTATCAATTTGATTATTGGGATAAAATTTTATGACATTATTAATATTAACTAGGTTCTGATAACAAAAACGGGGTCAAATCAGTTCTTAGTTTCAAAACAGCTGACGGCGAATTTGTGTTTTAAGTTCTGATGGGCGCACTATGAAGCTGTGGGAGATAATAGGAGGTAGATAGCAATGGGTGTGCTTCATAACTAGCTTTCCGATCAAAAGGTTCTCGAAGATACTTTAGCAAAATGTCCTACAAGCAAATGGTCTTAAGAGCAAATTAATGAAATTGGTACAGTCATACATATTATGGGGCCTTGTATAGGTTCTGTATTTTTTCAGGTTATATTTCGCGTGACTGCTGAGCGTTGGGCAGGAGTTGTGGTTCAGGTCGGGCATAGTGTTATACTTATTGGGCTCGCCCCCTTCAACATACGAATTAAACAAATTTGTAAATAGTGAGTATGGTTACTATACAATACATCTTTCTTGTCTTCAGGGAATACCGCCGTGATGTTTGTATATTTCTTAAAGTCAAAACAATCACTTATGTCTTTAGTTATTCTTTGTTCAATAACTATGCTGTCATAATTTTTTTTACCAACATCAAGGAATGAGCTCACTTATGAAATCCTCTCAGTAATATTTATGTGGACTTTGTTCCTGATTCAATGTTATCTTCAGCTAAAACTGATCTTTAGACTTTGCACTTGCAAATAGCGAAAACACCTGTTAATGATTGGTTATCATCATAATTTCCGGCATATCGATTGCGATTTGCGATAAAGAATTTTTCAGATATGCCGCCGATATGAACCGTTGGTATTATCATACTGTAGAAAATGTTGAGCTGTTTTATGAACGGCTCATCAACTCCGGTCATAGCAATCCACTCTTACTCATGGGTTTATAAATCATTGGTTTGCGATTACGACAGTCTTCGAAAACAACTGATATAAAACCGATTCTTTTGACATATTAACCGAACCCCTAGAAAAAACGCAGCCACTTTAAAACAACATTGGTATCAGAATGAAGAGCGTGCATTCTGAAAGTGGGCAACGTCACAAATAGATGTCAAATATGACTCTGTATTGCTGAGTTTGGCAATATTACTGTATGGAAATAATTAATAAAATATGACTAACTAGTGAACTAAAATATTGATTATGAAATGCAATAATTAATATCGTCACACCGAATAATGTAAAAAAGTATTTGAAAACTTTCCAAATTTTTACACCTAAAACGGTGACACCATCAAATTCAGTATTATACTTAATTGTAATTCATTATTTATTTCTAGTTCACTAGTTAGCGATATTTCCTATTTCCAAACAGTAATATTGGCAAATTAATCAAAACAGGTAAATGTTTGACAGCTATTTGTGACGTTGCCAACTTTTAGAATGAACGCTCTTAGGATGAATGGTTACAATTTGATATTTCCTATGCAAGAAGTACCTTCTTACACTGTAGAGGAAGTATCCTTACTCCACCAAAAAAAGACTAAAACAGTAAACCGCCCAAGACAATAAGCATCTATAAATAAACAGTGGATCGATATCCAAATAGACATATCGACCAGATGGCCGAGGATATCCTGTTGGAACAGATTGCCCGCGATAATTATAGTTTGTAAGTGGCGCGTGCGCGGGCAGACACTTGCGCGGGCGTCGGATTCGGTGCAGCGAGCCTTGTCACGCGATGCTTCTCTTTGTCCACAAATTGAGCAAACCCTATTTAGTAGTTTGGACAGTGGAAATAAAGACAAGAGAACTACTTAAATCGGCAAATTATTAACCAAACTACCGTTCATACAAAGAGATGAATTTCAAAAGCTCCTAAATTTACTTCTTCGTCTATAATAACCAAACTAAACAAACGAAATCGAAGTGTGCTTATAAACTCTGCTAGACCCATAGAGAGTGCAGTTATAATGTTTTTCAGGACTCACTTCACTTAAGAATTCTCAAAAATAAAATTTGCACTCTTTGGGTTTGGTTTATACTAATAGAACATTGGGTCTAGCTAGTACGAACCTATTTGAAAAAATTTAAAATACTCGTTTCGCATACTCTTAGTTTTAAGACTTTATTCATATCTATGAGAGATATTACTTGTACTTTTGCAAAAATCGCTAAAATTTAAACTAAAATGCTATAGGATAGTTGTAAATACGTTAGATTAAAAAAAAAAAAACGAATTTACGTTACGTTTACTGTGTTTGTGCTAGGGTCTCAGCTCGTTTGTTTTTTGGCCTTTTTAGGAGCTCGGATACTACAATATCCCTTGTCCCATCGGACTATGAGAGTGAGGGAAGAGAGAATACACCTGTGTCTACGCACACACTTGTGCACCATAATATGTCCCGCGCCGAAGGCTGGTCTCCGCTGAGATTGGTCGCCATGGCCCAAATTCGGTCTGGAGGACTTTTAATATCCTATGAGGTACTTTTTAGCTTTTTCCTTTTTTGTGCTATTTATATCCATAATATTTATGGTGTTCATAATAAATAGTATTTCTATCTATTTAGGGTGGTTAACTGATGATTGAAAAGTCTACTCAGTATGTCATTGTTTTGTGAGTCGTGTAATACTTTATTACTCTGTTTATTACAGTAAATACACGCAAAAAGGCCCAGTATATGTTGGCCGAGCGCTGGTGCTTTGGAAAATGGACTTATTTAAAAAAAAAAAAAATGTTTATTAGTTATTGCGACTTTGACATTTGTGAAGTACACAAATGTAAAATATACTTTGTAATATCATAGTGCGCTATATTCTACAAGAAGAAAATATCGTAGAAGTAGCGAATCTATCGCCAGAAATACCGAGAAGAGTAATGCAAATTGCTTTAAAACGCGCCCAAATGTGCGTCAATTTTGATATTATTTTTTCAAATGAAACTGAACAAAATTATAAGTCCGAATAAACAACATGAAATTTAACAATAACCAGAACGATTTTTATTATTTACAATAAAAGTTATAGTTTTAGGAAATTAGGTGATTACATGCGCCACCTAGTACATGAACAAACTCCATATAAATTCCGACGTTGCTGATATTTATAATTAATTAGAGCATTCATAAAGTCAGTTTTTGCGCAAAAACTACTAGGAAAGCAGGGCACAGACTAGCATCGGAAGCGATTCATTAGATACAAGTCGCTAGACATACGAATCTCTACAAAAACAGAACTGTCGGACGACAGTTCTGTTTTTGTAGAAAAAAAAACTGGAATCTTAAATAAAACAGGGTTAGACTGGACAGTCTAACCCTGTTTTATTTAAGATTCCAGTTTTTTTTTTTCGTAAAACTGATGGCAGAAATTCGTACATTTAATTGTAATGAAGGATATCGAGAAAATACCAACACAAATATACCCTACTATACACAAAAGCGGATGTTGCTTCTACATCTAATTAAGTATCTCTATTTGCAACAAAATAGGACTTTAATCACTACATATTATAAAACTAAGTCCCCCGCTGCGTCTGTCTGTCTAACCGTGATAAACTCAAAATTTACCGAACGGATTTTCATACGGTTTTCACCAATTAACTGAGTGATTCATGAGAAAGGTTTGATTCATTAAACTTTTGTGTAAATTCGAAAAATTTGGGTGCTGATCACTTCAAAATGTTTATTATTATTAATTAATAATTTATTTTCCAAGCCAACACCATGTGAAGTGCTTCCGAAGAATGACTACAGAGCTTAACATCAACATGAACCAATTTGGATCTTGCATGCGGCTTCCTGCGCCATTGAGGCATAGACAGATGTCGTCAACATTCGTGCAGTGATCATAATTTATGGGACGATGTCAATGCTAAACAGGCGTAATGACATCAATTACATTATAAATAAACACTTAATTTGTCATGTTATTGATAAAGTTGTGCTTAAACGTTTTACTCAAAACTCAAAGCATTTATTTCAAATAAACCAATTACAGGCACTTTTGAATTGTCAAGGGGTCGGTCGGTCAGAAAGATGAAGCTAGTTGCCCATTCCAAAGCGTAGTAGGTACCTATGGAGAAGAACGGGCAAAAAATTCCATGGACACTCTTTTAAATCACAATATGTTTATAAAATGTTGGTTACATCATTCATGTTAAAGTTATAAATGTGAGAACGATGCAGAACGATAAAATCGTCCGTAATAAAAAATAAAACAAATAAAACAATCCAAAAATAAAATTAAAATAAGTCATGGCAGCTAGAAGATGACCAGTCCCTACTGATAGCGCCCGTTCACGAACATGACGCATGGATTAGCAGCCATTCAGCTCAACCATTTTGAGCTGCGTACCATTTTACGCTAACGTAGGTACTAACTCTTGTTATAAATATTACCTACATACATATTGTGCTACTAAATGAGGTTTATAGCTCTCTAGCTTCTAGGTTCGAAATTTGGTTTTGCTATCGAGAACGTTAGTTTTCCTATTGTACATGTTGCGGTGACGCTGGCAATTGAGCGTGAAGACTGCAGAGGCGCAGAATTTTAAATGCTTTTTGCGATATGGTTGTGTAAAAACAGAAGGCAGGCAATTCGACTTCTACAAAACGTTGGTAACCCCTGCGTACATCAGGATGTCGGACTTCCGAAACAACTGCTACAGTTTACACGACAATGAGTGATGGCGCATCTATATTTATTTATTTTAAAATAAACGCTTTAACACGCGTAAATAAATCGGAGTTACCGTGTGTCAAGTTTTAGTTGAGGGGCTATAAAATATTGCCCCTGTATTCTGGGATATTTACGTAAAACTATGTATATAGAAATGTTACTGTCAAAAGCTCAATTGTAGAATAACTAGATAAATACAAATAATAGTGGAAATGATAAAACACCGTTAGTAAATAGGGCCAAGGAAAAAAACTTTTTGTTTAATTTATTAAGTTATAATTATAAAAATAATTTTAATAAACGCCTACCCTACAGGAATAAGTTTGTTCCTTGGAAAGTGTATAATTTCGTAAAATATTGCTCTTGTTTTCTACTAACACAAGCAATTCCTGCTTAAAAGGTGATCTCTAAATCATGTATGTAAAAGCACTTTGTAATTGAAACACATTTTTTTTTGCTACTGAGCTATTTCTTACTTATTATAGTCCGGTAAAGCTCGTATAAAAGTCACATTGTCAGCCGAGACCATTCATCGTAAAATTTGTACCATGTGCAACATTTGGTATGACGATTACTGACTGTGTTAGAAAGTTTAAACTCAAATTCAACCTAAATCATTTATTTAAAACTAGCTTCTGCTCGCGACATCGTCCGCGAGCCTATAGCCCAATTCTAGAGGGAGGTCTCTAGAATTGGGCTATGCAACGCAAAAAAAAAATATTTCAAATCCGACTGGTAGTTCCGGAGATGGTAATCTACATATAAACTTACAAACAAACAATTTTTTCTCTTTATAATATTATTATAGTATAGATAAAACAATTGCAGGCAATAAAAAATATTAAACGACAATCCTCGCCTCCGAAATAATTTTCCATCACTAAAAAATACGAACTTCCATACTTACAACCTTTCTTCCCCCTATATAACCTCTTTAGGAGATGAATTTTCAAAAATCCTGCCTCAGTACTCACTTTCGTTATAAACGAAACTCTTGCGCAAAATTTCTTGCTTCAAGAAAAAAAAAAAAAAAAAAAAACGATTCCATTCTGGTAGAAAAATTTCCACGAAGTGTTCATAGAAATTGTTCTAGGTGCTAGAGTTGCGTCGCGCATGTTTGCGGGAGGCTTCATGACGACCCGAACAAGTGTGTAGCAATCCTTACCGGTGTGTCAGTCACTCTAAAGGTGGCTTCCGACGCGTGCGCAATATCGCGCACGCACGCGCACCGGCCCGCACGACGCACCGTGGGAAGGGTTACGTGCGTGGTAGCGCAGACGCGTGCGTCGCGGTGCGTCGCGGTGCGTCCGAGTTTGGATACATTCCCTTTGAAGTTACCGACTCGCCGCGGATCAACCCGCACGGCCACGCACCATGGGAAGGGTACCGTGCGTGGTAGCGCAGACGCGTGCGCGGCGGTGCGCCCGATCCGCGGCGAGTCGGTAAACTTCAAAGGTGCGCGCGTACGCCCGGTTCCTATAAACTAAAACGAATCATTTTGCTTACCAATGGTAACGTTTTTATTGCCCAACTTGGCATATAAATATGTATGTAAATTCGTAAGCAAATTTTTAGACATGGCCGTTTTAGGATTTTTACGCAAACGGTTAAATATTTGATATCAGATTATGAAATCGTTTTCAAAAATCGTTTTTAGAAATCAATTTCTGGAGCGGCTCTGGCGCCTCTGGCTCGCAGTTTCGATCGTCTCTAGTAATATTATAATTCGGTTGTAAGTTCATCGATCAAAACTATCTAAACATAAACATATACTTGCTTACGCAATCTACTCTTGCCGTGGTTTTGTGAAATCGGTTTTTCTAGTTCGGATTATCGATACGATACAATTTTTGACTGAAATGGGATTTTAAATATGTTTAGTTTCGATATATTTGACGCATGTCTACTAATTTTACCTTTGATAGCTAGTTCCATAGTTTGCATAGTAGATGTAAAGCTATGAGGTCTTTGCTTCCGGTTAGTCCCCTATGCCCTAGTCCCTCTATGCTCGACCTAAGAAATACCTACTAAAAAGTATCGCTATGCACGCAATTCTTCGATTCTACGTAAACAATGGAAGGTATAGTTGGAAAGAAAAGTGTTAGGATTCAAGTAAAAAAAATTATAGCGATATTCGTTAAAGCGTAAGCGTCTGTGTAAGTTAAAATTTATTTTGTCTCGTTGTGACAGTCAAAAAGTCAAAGTGACAGACAAAGACTAACGAATTTCAGAGCAATTCTAAGTTAAGAAATTTTTATGATTAGAGCTGTACTTAATACTGGATCCACAAGATTTAACGAAGTCTGTAGACAGAAAACTAAAAAAATATAAAAGAGCGTAAATAAAAAGTCCGTTCTCAAAGTCAAATCACCTGTATTCATAATATTTCTTATGAATAACACAAATAAAATACAAATAAACAATAAATTAAAAAAAAAAACAAATAGATAATAATGAGATGTAAGTATTACTATTTAAATCACAGACTTTAATACGAATCCAATTATTAGTACTAATTTAAAATTAACATTTATTTCTCGATAATTAGGTTTTGGTCTCATTATTCTTTGCTTTATCAAAGAGAACCCTAATTACGTAAATTATTTTCTTAATCAATTATGACTAATTTGTTTCATTTTGACAGTTCAACAACATTCATGGCATTATTTACGTTGTTGAGCAGATTTTTTTCCAACTTATGAAGCAATTAATTAGCAATCTGTTTCAAATCGAAACAGATTGTAATTGATCGTGTATTACATAATTAGGGTACTGGTAATGATTCGCGGAAGGGCTCATTGTTATAGTCACCCTGAAAAAACCAGTTCGACACATGCATCTCATCAAGCGCAAAGCTTGACCCGTTTTATTATAATAAATTTTCTTTTTATCGTGTGGTCAGTGACTAACCACAATTTTTTGTCTATTTCAGTAGTTTTATCGTTTTCTGACAGCTACGTCATAAAAAATACTGGACTCGTTCTGTCAAATTTGATGTTTTGTCGACAAACCCTAACATGACACGTTAGTTATCTCGATTTTTGACAATTCAACACGAGATGATCAGCTTTTTTTCTATCATTTTGTCGTATTTAGTCGTCCTCGATTTTGGCGACGATAGATAAAAAGACAAAATTATGATACATAAAAACCTCGAAAATAAGATGGTAGATTCATAGTCGTACTTATTATAGGCATTTTTTTTTTTACCCTCGTAAACTGATGAAATATGGGTGTTCACCAGTGTAAGTTCCTTTCGGCGGCCGCGAGAGAAACTATGGTGGAGAGGAGCACTATTACGTAAATGAGTATTACTTTCAGTAATAACCAGTCACTTAACCAATTATGGTGATTAACTAAATCTAGGGATGATGGCTGCATGGCAATATCAAACCTTCGCAACATAATTACTAAAATCACCAGTTTATTTCCTAAGGGTGGTGATTAATAATTTTTATGGTTATAATAGCGGAATCAAGTCCAGCTACCAATTTATCTGAATGTCAGTCCTTTTGGTAAATGTGGTGATTAACAAAATTTGCAATGACTTAATGGTGATTATTACAATAATAAACTTCGATATGACAAATTATGATTGTCGGCCTATTTGTCATTTGTGGTGATTATCCCTAATTTTAATTTCCGCCATTTTGTAATTTTATTTCAGCATGCCAAAGAAATCATTTAATTTTAATCAAAAAGTTGGTTACACAAAAAACTAAACATAAATAATTAAAAGAGAGAATAGTTAAGAGAGAGAGAGACGTTTATTCAATAAAGTACGTATTAATCCATGCATAAAATGGAATGAATGAATGAAACGGAACTTTACGCCGATGTTAATATCTAAAAATAATTTGTTTAAATAATTTACAACATCGGTCTCTTGTCGCGCGATAAAGAAGTTTCAAAGTGCCTTTATCGAGTTTACTCGTCGTTTACGGTCATGTTAGGCATTAGAATGACGTCAGAATCGTAGACAAATTACGATAAAACGAGAAAAAGAGCGTTTTCGCGCTTGTCATGTTAGCCCTGCTCGTGTCAGACTTGGCTTCAAATGCCGTCGAGAAATATATCTCAGGTATGCCGGTTTCCTCACGAATATAATTAATGATGATTAAGAATAAGAAAACATAATATATTTACGTACTAGGTTTTCTTAATCACTGCCTACGAATATTATTTCGTGCATAGCGAAACTTTTTAGTAGGTATTTTACGAGTCGAGCATAGCAGGACGAGCATAGGGGAGTAACCGTTTGCTTCATTATTGGTAAAAATACAAACAAGTGGTGATGTATCAATTTTGGCATACTTTATTTTTTCGTCGAATTTGAAAAAAACTTTTATTTTTTAAAGGTATGCTTTCTAGTTGGTCCCGTTGTCATTTGGTCACAATCTGATGATGGGATCTTGGAGAATTCGGAGGAACTCTTCAAATATTATAGGCACACCTATAGCGATATGGGTATTTTAATAGTAAGTAACTCGTGGATTTGCTCTCTGAAAGCATTTAGTAAAGTGGAACTGATGGTGGAGGACACAGATGGCCAACGGAACTTCTCGATAATAAGTAGGTAATTGCTAGCTCACTAAAAAGCGAGAAAAAAAACATTTTTACAAAAAAAAAAAAACGACTTCCAAACTACAAAGTGAATAAATAACTTTAAAAGACGGTGGTAAAAACTAAAATACTGATCCAAAGACACCAACTTCCGAAATTAAAGTTATTTTTCATTTTGTAGTGTTTTTCGCGTTGGTTGTTTTTTTTTTTTGTAAAATAGTTTTTTACTATAGTTTCCTCTTTTATTAATGTATGTTAAACTTTATCATTCATTCATAAACTACTCATCGTAGAAGTGACTGCTTGTGCATTTTTTTTGTTACGTTTATAATAATAATATTTGTTTATATGTCTATTGTAAAAGAGCCCAAAATACTGGTTCTTCATTAAACTTCAACGAATTATAACGTTGCTAAATTGAAAAGTATGACTGTGACGTAGCATGACAACTGAAGTGACAGGTATTTTGGTTAGTCAGTTAACCAGACGCTTTTTACAGCTCTCTCGTCACGTGATTATTAGGGTTTCATACCCGAAGGTTACCAAACGGAACCCTATTACTAAGCCTCCGCGGGCTGTATCTCATGAACTGTAATAGGTAGACAGATGAAATTAACACAGGTTGTGTATTTGTATTCCCGCTATAACAGCAAATAATAAAAATTGAATAAACTTAAAACAAAACCGGCCAAATGCGTGTTGAACCACGTACTATGAAAGGTTCCATAGATGGGATGAATTTATCCCAAAAAGAAACTTATAGTTGAAAAACATGTTCTCCCATACATCGATATACGCCACGGTCATTTTTCAAACTGCAAATGTACATAAGTTTGTAATCGCAATTTTTTTAAATTATAAATTAACAATTTTCGGACATTTTCCTTTACTTGTGCTAAAACACCTTGCTTTTTGCCAAATTTCATTATTCTAGGTCAACGGGAAGTATCCTATAGGTTTTGATTTATTTGCGAGTATCAAAATCGCATAAATGGCCGTATTTTTCATCCTACTCACTGAGCGAAATTATTTTGCCATACTACAGCTCCATCGGTTAAAAAATATTTAGCAAATTTATCTCTTATGGTCTTAGCAGAAAGATTAGAAAGTAAGCAAGAAAATCGTTACATCCACGATAAAGCTGCGAATGTGTCATTTTCGCATAAAACTGTTTTTTGTCACAACCCGCTCCCAATCTGGTAATACATACCGTGGCAAAGTTTCAATCGTGTCTGTAATAGTTTACAAGATATCATAGTAGTAAATGTGCGAATTACAGATTTTACGAATTGCAGGTTTTCACGCCTGCATATTTTTAAAATAATTTTCCTATTTCGTTTTAACCATTTCATTGTTTACAGCCCTATTTGATTACCGGCAATCAATTTTATTCGAATCTTTTGGAGTTTTGAATTGTTCGGTTGACGTTAATTTTTCTTTCTTACGACTCATGTCATTATAGATTTTTTTTTAGAATGGACGTTATTTTTTAGACTATGAAAACACCGAAATTTATTTATCCAATGCTATATTGCTTTCATTTCATTGTTAATTATAAATGCGCTGACTGTGATTCGGTGATTTATGAACCCTGTGTAGTTAAAAGTTGTCGTGCTGTGAACTGGGTACGTATTCCTTCTTTCTCATGACACTGGCAGGTTCTTGAAATACTGGTGATAGCTCCTTGGTATTAGGACATCGTTACATAATTTTAGTAGATCTGTCTTTTTCACCTTCGGAGTAGGTAATCGGCCACTATAAACAGATTTAGTTATTATAATTGTACTTTCCCTTTCTTCACTTTTAATTTAAACTCAATGAAGCTTTCACTATTATAATCTTTTTTGATGAAAATGGATATTGGAATTTCTTTGCAATATTGCACACACAGAATCTTAAAACTTTGGAACATCATTTTCAGTAAGGGTTTGGGGCCATTTCTTTAGTGGTTTGCTTCTACTGCGAACTGAATGAAGTACTTTGTTACATGATTTTTGGAGAGTTTTTGTAATGAAAATGTCGATTGGAAACTTAAATAAGTTTGATTTATCTTTTTACAGTGGTGTTCAAAATATCCATACTATCCGGATATATTCGGATAGTTGTCTAGAAGTATCCGAAATATCCAGGTAGTCAAATGTGGCGGATAAATGCATGCCCTTATTAAAACTAATAAAATGATTAAAACAATATCAATTTCAGAAAACAATATCAAAATTTAAAAAATAATGTATTCAAAACAGTTGTTCTTCATGGTACATTCCTCATAGATATCAAGGAAGTATTTACTTTAGGATCATTTGGCCATGAGCCTGGATGCACTCCACCTTTATTTTCAGTATCAAAAGTAGCAGGGGGTGTATATATTCGTGGTGAATTTTTAGATCGCCTTAAAAAGTTGTGCAATAAACAACACTTCATAGCAATATTGGATACCTTCTTTGGTTCTAATAAAAATGGTTTATAAAAATGGTACCCGAAAAATATCCGACATAATGCCGAAAACGTTCTCAACTGTTCTCAGAGCACGAGAAGAACGATACTTAAAAATTCTTTTGTTCCCGTGGCGTAGAGACGGCTTCAACGTATTTTCAGTGAGAGCAAATGCACAATCTGCCACAAACACGTCGGGAAGTGGTTCCTCCTTGAAGGGCAAATTAGTTGATGCTGGAAAATCCAGTTCATTTCTGTTTTTTTTTTTTTTTTTACACATCTCTGTATTTCTATAAACACCGCCATCATTTATTCCACCTTGACATCCGCAATCCACAAATGTGAAGTTATAGTCAGCATTTACCAAAGCTAACAGAACAATGCTAAAAGTGGCTTCGAATCTCAAGGCTCACACAGACCGACACGCAGCGTGGGAAAAAGCTAGGTGTTTGATGAGTAGGTCGTCGGCCGTGTGGGCTGGTGCGCGTCCGTGCGCAATATCGCGCACCGTGGGAAGACCCGCGGTGCGCGGTGCGTGGTCATGCGCCGTGTGGGCCGGTGCGCGTGCGTGCGCAATATCGCGCACCGTGGGAAGCCACCTTGTACATGTTATGTACTGTACTGGAATTAACGACTACTTATGCGACTGCTATTTAGTGTAGCGAATGTAGAAGTGGTCAAAGTCTCCACGTCTAGAGTATTAGATTACCTTATTATGATAATACGATATCTTTTAACTTTTTTAATTACCAACCAAGGTTACGTTACGTTTTAACATTACCTACTTACGTTTTTTGATGTCATAAGCAGGTGCATATGTATAAAAGTAGATAAACACAAAACCAGTGATAAGTCGACTTTAAGGCCTACATCTGACTAAAACAATGATAATTGGTTCATTCAAATGTTTATCTGTTACTTGATCCCCAATTAACATTAATCAATTAGCAAAAACTTAATTAAATCGGACTTTAACATGTCTTTGGACACAAATGAAAAGATAAGAAGATTTGCGAGAGATAATCTTTTTAGTGAACTTATAAATATACCCATGGTCATTTAACCAACTTCAGAAAGGCGTATATTTTTTTAGTAATGAAATTTTCTTTTGAACATTTATAAAGATATAGGAATTACTTTGTCAACCTATACAGAAAAGTTAGAAAATATAAGATGTGAGAGCAAGCGAAGCGAGGTCGAAAATTTTAGCACCCCACCCCGGATAGGTAAGATTTTCTTTTGTACATAAATAGGAGTTACTATGTGGATTTACTTAGAAGTCTGAGAATAAAGAGAACGTTGAAGTTGCGAGCGCGAGCGAAGCGAGCTCGAAAATTTAGCACCCTCCCCCAGTGAGGTATAGTCAGGGAAAACACGAAAAGTTTAAGCTTTAATAGTTTAAAGAATATAAAAAAAAAAACAAAAAGCAGCCACCTGTTTTTTTTATGCTGTCTGTTAGGTGAACATATCAAAAGTTAATCCAATCAAAATTCAAATCATAGTGTAGTGCGACGAAGTCTTTGGGGACTTGTAACTTATTAAGGGTATTAGTCACTAACTAAGGGTATCATCTGTTAATGTAGGTGTCATATTCCGGTTCCAGGGGCGACAGTTAATGGCTGTATGTCACAGATGTGACAAAAGCATGTTAAACGTTTGAGAGCGGAAGTCAAGACACTTGCCGTGTGAGTTTTTTCTCATATATTTTACTTACTACATTATACTTCATATCGAAACAATAAATTATGATTGAAGATACCGTAAATAAAGCAATTAAGCGTTAGGTTCTGTTTTCAAAGAGCTGAAAATTTAGGCTCTTCGTACACGGCACTGTTCACTGGCGTAGAAAAAACGTGTCTGACAACAAGCTGCCAGAGTTGTAACAACACTGACGACCGTGCCTACATACGGCGAATAAACCGTAGCTCCGCCCAAGCCGGGCAGACCTCCACCCTATGCTCCACCGTGTCCTCCGGGCGATCCACACAATGGTGACACCCGGGCGTTTCCTCCCGCCTTATCCTGAACAGGAACGTCCCAAAACAACCGTGTCCGGTGAGAACCTGCGTCAGGCGGAAGGTGAGGACGCCGTGGCGCCTCTCTAGCCACTCCTTAAAGAGGGGAATTATTGCCGCAATTGTGGCGTGCCCAGCGCTGGGTTGCGACTATCGCACTCTCCATGACGCCATGAGATCCCGCCGGAGCTTTGTCCGCTGTGCCGTGATATCTCGTGGCAGCGGAGTTAAGCCCCGGCGTTTCGCCTCCTTGCGCCACTGCCAAATGTGCACGAGTGTACAAAGGGCCTAAGCTTTACTTTTCTTATTCTGGATAGCTCTCTTTAAGTTTTAATTTTCGATTTTGCAATAATGGTTATTATTACAACCACAAATCGAAAACTCATAAACAAATTAAACAGTAATTATGACACCGGAAATTATGAACAACAAAAAAGGCTGCTTAACACTGTGGTTACCAATACCGATAAAGTTAAACGTGGTACCAATTTGGTACTAATTAAACACGGCATCCGGCTCGTTGGCTGTCAAATCGTCGGAACCTAACGTTTTTGCTGCGCGTACGCAGAATGACGTGTTACACTTCAGTCGAATGATCTCTGTTGATTTTTGGTTAATAGTAAACCATTGATTTTGTATGGATAAGATTTTGATAAAGTCGTAGCTAATAAAATATAAGAACACTTTTAAAGTTCTTCAAAAAAGGGTAGGGAAATGGAGGGATGTTCCCAGCGTTGGGAAATAATTATAAGATGTGTTCAGGGTTTCACAGCGTACTTTTTGAAATATAATGTAGTTTTATAATGAAAATTGCTTTGCTACATCAGCTACATCTACACTAATAATTATAAAGGGAAAAGATTTGTATATTTTTGTTTGTTTGTAATTAATTAATTAACTCAAAAAATACTGGACCGATTTAAAAAATTCTCTATTCACCAGTAGAATGGTATATTATCAGTTTATCACTGAGTAACTCAGGTTATAATTTATAAAGATATGACTTGGGCGAAGCCTCTATCGGGAGCTAGTGTTAGATAAAATAACAAATAAAAAACATTAATTTCTAAATATCTATTTATCCCAATATTAAGCGTCTCCAACATTATTAATCCATACTAAGTCACCGGTAGCACCATTTTTGCACCGGAAATGCGAGTCGTTTCTCCATTCGCCAATGACATGTGTCTCGGTGTGCGCGCATGTGTCGGAGGCCGCCGAGAAATTGATGACGTCATTAGTCATGTGAAGTGGGAAGTTTTTACACCGGACCTCACAGGAGAGCTGGTTTCCGCAAATATTGCTTTGATGTGGTCAGTATGATTGCAATCAGCGCTCACTGTGGTTTGAACGGGTGTTCTTAAAAAAAAATAAAAAAAAAAAACAAAAAAAAATGGAGCTGTTTAGCAATTTTTGTCTATGCTTTTGCAAAATAAGTTAAGATAATCATTTATTTGGCCAAACATGAGTACAGTACATACATCACAAATTGTCATCATGCAAGAGATGTTAAAAGTAGAGGTAAATACAGATCATCACGTTTGCCTTTAACAATGGAATGCAAATATTAATAAAATAAAGTATGTAGAATGTAATGTCACTCCGGGTCTGATTATTATAAAATATCATAATAATATAGATCACTAAAAATAATAAATTTGTAAAACATGATCGAAAGGAAATAATATATTACCGATAATTGTTTTTAATTCCGTTTAAGGTCATATTCTATGGAGAGAAATGAATCACTTTTGATTCGAATTTCAAGCTCCCGAATCCGGAATTTCGAATCGATTTGGCAAAATGCACTCCGTCTGTTTGTATTTAAGTTTCTTACAATTGATATCTTTTGCCAATCTTTGATCTCAGTACTATCATATGATATTGTTTGCATTGGACTTTTCGTCAAATATGTAAAAAATATGCAAAGGTTAAATAAATTAAAGTATACGTATTTTTTAAGAAACTTATCAAACAATCTTTCGAAAATATAACAATACATAATAATACTATAACATTACGCATGTAATACCCGAAGGGTTCGGCAGAGGTGTACCTATTCCTATTGTAAATTTCTAAAATATTAGGTATGTGATAAAATCTAAAAATATTCTACGATCGATTGTTGTAGCTGAAATTTTCTCATCAGTACAAGTAATGATAATTAAATGTTACTTTTATTTCTTTGAAAATCAGAGATTCTTCAATTCCCCCTGAAACAACAAAAATACGTTCATTACCAAATTACAAATCATTTTTTACATCATCTTCAATACATATTGAAAGAAAAATAAATTCTTGTAAGTCTTTGTGTGTGACCGCGTTGTTCTCCTAAACCCCGCTACGGATTTTGATGCCGTATTTACCATCATTTAGAGAATTTATTCCGGTAACTTTATGATACATTCCTATTAAACTTACATATAATAGAGAAATCATTATGTTTTGTCAAGTCTTAAAACCGTGCGATGCAGGGGATTCCGTAAACCGACCCGCGGTTTACGGAATAAATTCCAACTTATAAAACAGGCTTATAAAAATACCCGCAACAATTATTTAATTGATACATAAGTATATTATTACCCGTGGGCTCAATTTTGATGTTAAAAAAGTTTAGTTAATCGGCTTTGGAATCACACCTTTTATGTAAAAAATTAAAATATCGTCCTTCACGCACTAGGAGGATGAGACGGTGTAGAACAAGGAAAGGGATAGAGCGGGCAACAGTACATAAAAGTTTAGTTTCATTTTTCTTTCAGTAACGTCAAAAAAATCATGGTGTGAAGTCCATATTATCACAGCGACTAGAATAAAATTATTTAAGAATAATATTCTAGCTAGTGCTTTATTAACAGATTATAATTTTCAAAAAGGTAAAGTTACACGACAGACTAAGGTTAACATAACAATGAGATCAGTTACTTATATTGTGAGCAGATATACTGACTGAGTTATAATAATTCAGCTTCTTTCGTGACAATCATGGGCAAAATTAAACTTGGTTATCGAAAGCTTTGGCAATTTTACTAAGTTATAGTTTCTGCCTTGCAGGAGTCTGGTGTGAAAAGTATTTAATGCCAGGTTTCGGGACTAACATCAGAGGTGTTATGGAGGCCGTTTCAAAGATACTTTATGAGGCTCTTTTCTTAAAAAGTGGATGAAACAAGAATGTATAATTATGATAATTAAATTCGTTTCTTTCTTTAAAAAGCCTGTCTTAATTCTACTTTGAACTGAATTTTCTACTCCAGATTTAGCCCAGGCAACACAGGCGAATTTTAACATGACATTTTTTTATGGCGCACTGTATTTTAAGCTCTCAGATTTTAAAGCCAGTGCGCAAAAAAATCGCTCGTGGTTACGAGAGCTTTATATTATTTAAAAAGTCCGGAGTCTTCTCTATTCTTTTCTTCGTCCTCCATTGAACAATAGCACAGGGCCGCATTGCTCGCAGGTGGGTGCACAAAAAAACGAAAGGATTCGCCGCAAGCGCAGGTGCGTTCTCAGGTGCCGCCGGGATTTAGGTTACAGCTTAGAATTAGTCCTTGTAAGTTGTATCCATTCTAATTTTAGCGACACCTTGTAAATTAAACCAAATGAATTTTATTGGAATGTAATTATTTAAATTAATTTGAAGTGTTTACGTGATTATATTTTTAGGGGCACTAAAAATCGCTGTATACTTAATTAGTTTAGCACAATTAGTTTTAATTCAAGGCAATTTTTTTTAAAATTTATAATTTATAAACAGGTTGGCCGTTCAGCCATTTGCGGCTTTAGCTAAAAATGAAAAGGTTTGCGAAATTGCAAATGAAAAATTAATTATTCTACAGGACAGGTTTCCATAGGTAAAGGCAAATCCTAATTCGAGTTAAGTTTGAAAACCTTAACTCGAATTAGGATTTGAAGAAGGTTTTTAAACTTAACACGCTTTAGATTTTGCAAATACCGTCATTATATTCCTGTGTGAAAATTCATCCCTACGACTTCTGACTGCAGAGTCAACACCAAAACTCCTTCACAATAAGTTGCAAAAACATCTTATAAATAATTCTTATCCAATTAAAATCTGAACAAAACAAAATACTGTAAAAACACAGATTTCACACAAAAGCCGGTTGCAGCGCCGGCGCACATCGCCCTGTCAAATAAGACAAGTGTACAGTCAGCGTCGGCGACAGGTAGCCCTTTGTTCTCGAACAATGCACAATCACAGACGGAACGTTTTTGTAACACACCTGATTACACCCCTGTCGGTATTAGGGCAACTCGTTGTTTTTATTTCATTTATTTTTGTGGTTTGTTTTTTTTTTTTGCACGTTGTTGTTTTTTTTTTTTTCAGTGTCCTTATTTAGATAGTACATAGCTGTACTAGTTCGCCTTAATCTAAGTCACAATTTATAAATCTGGAATTGCAGAATTGCAGTGCTTGGTTAGTACTTAGAGGCTTTCATAGTGCTTGTAAGATTTTAATTTACGATTATGGAGTTTAGTCAATTTTATTTTATTTAATTCCCAATGAAATTGTGAGCAACTAACTTTTCGGCAAGCAACTATAACTACTATAACCAGCTACAAGCTTGCTTTGTTCTCCAAAAATGACTCAAAAATTAATCATCTGTTGCTTAAATGAATCTTTGTTGCGAACAGTTCTTCCTAATTGGCCGATGAGCAAATACGGCAAAACGTTTAGCTCTATAATACAGCAATACAAAGATTTTTTGTAAAGACCCGTTAATTGGCGTCGTCGCGTCCCCATTACGCAGCCTCCGAGCCACTGATACGCCTTTGCGCACACAGAATGCACATCTGGGAGCAATGAAGGACTTGGAAATCTCGAAGAGAATTCGAACAAACCACAAATGTGGCCAATTTGAACCTTAAGTCAAAGGAAATAGAGCCGAATCGAAACAATTTCGGTCTCCAACACCCATTGCTGCGAACACCTGTTTCAACCACAGCATTTATTCATACCTTTGCTACAGAAAAATAAGTTTCAACTACTGCAAAATAAGGATGATTTTCTATTGTGTTACAGCGGACTTTGCATTCCTGTTTCGTAGGGATGTTCGCATAAATTATCGATGTTTCTCTCCGCGTGAGCGTTGAGGATATGTCTGTCCCTTTCCTTTGCTTGTTTTTGTTTCACCGCAGCTATGTAGAATGTGTGGACGTGAGACAAGTGCCGGCTCCGAGATCTGCCAGTCCTCATACATGTTTATGTCTGTACTTACGTGTTATTGATTATATACATTGTTGCATTTTATTTGATCACAAATTTTTTAATCAATGTTGGATGTGAATCTGGAATTATTAAATTTATTTCTAGGTCACTGAGAACGTCATACGAAATGTAACTTTAATTTTTAATCAATGAATTAAATAGTTCTTCGTAAGCAATTTGCTTAGAAATGAGTTACTGGTATCGGTCGGTTTGTTGAGTCAAATACCACTTGATCGACGCCGGGTCACGAGGCTAGTTCATAATACACGAGGTGTCGGCGGCCAGCCGGCGCCACGGCGGCAAACGCGGCGCCTACAATCCTGTCAGCCATATTACCATTTCCACCGACCCAAAAGAGACCTTAACACAGTCTTCACAAAGTTTAATGTCTTTTAACTTTTGTGGCATCAGCTGTGATTTCTTCGCTATTTGAATTCTCGCTCTACTACACTAAGAATAATGTTCGTTTTACATTAAACTCTTATTTGATATTGAATCCGTTCCTCGATTTTGAATTCCAAGCAACGACTAAAAGAAAGCAATTTTTTTAAGGAAGTGTTTTGTGTTTAGTGTTACATTAATTTAGTTTTATGCAATGATACCCAACTGTAGTGTTCGGAACACTTCAGTCTTCGGAGTACTACGGATGTCAGACATATTTGTCTTTTATGGAGATCAAATACCCGTGAGTACCGTGACTAATTGTCACTTGAGTAAACATATGGTTTAATACAAGTATTACAGGCCACATAGAGGTCAGTTATATTTGGCGCCACTTGTACACCTGGGCGCTAGTGCTCGTGTTTCACCAGTAAATCTCATTGAACAACGATCCGCGGCCGCAGTAAGGGCAAGTCAATTAAACTCAGCCTCGTTGATTGACAGGTCATTGAGTGAGACCACTTAGTTTTTTAACTTTTTCTCATACGTATGAACATGTTTTTTGCCCGAACACTCCAGTTTTATTACTAAGTAGATAATATTGATACTCAAAAATTGTATGACATGCCTGTTTATTTATTGTGGAAGGCGCGAACTCACGGCAAACAACATTTCATTCAACATCACACTCGGCAGGTCCAAGTTTTTCAAAGACCTCATCAAATACCCAAAAAAAATTAAGACGTTAAATAAAACGCGACGAGATTCACGCCGTTTCCTTACGGTCATGGCTAGGTGTCAAAAGCTTTACCTGACCGCTAACACCTACACAGACCAGCGCTATACTGGACCGATATTTACTATCTTAGCTGCATTATGTTTGTTCGGGAGTTATCCCTTCACACCTCCACACCGGGGCGGCTACTCAAATTATAATATAAACATTATGGGCCAAACTTTTAGGAATGACACGTATTGTTAATTAGCTCGCGCTTTCGGGAAATGAGATTATACTGAAAACAATAAAAACGGCAAAATTTATAAACTAAAATGAAGAGTGACATTACTCAGAATATTTTAATGATGCATTCGGCAATTGTGACGCTGATCAAAATGAATGCAATTCAAATTTGATGACGGTGGACTCCGACGGCAATGTTGAGACAATTATTTTCGATCCCTTATGACTTGAATTAATGTGGTAACCCCTGTTTGAGCCCATAAAAATTCACGACAAAACCTGTATAAACGGCTGGAGGCAAAACTTGGTTGTTTTGCGACTCGTTCCCAGAAACCGAGGAAACGTTCGAGCAAAAAGCCGACGGAACAGGATTTTGTATCGACATCGCCAAATCTGGACGCGTTAAGAAATGATAAAGAGGACGCCGCCACCGCAGCCCAGTGCAAACTGCACCACAACCGAAAACATCACAACAAGACTAAACAACGAGCACATACTTTATTACAAGAAGACATTTTGATATATTACTAACATTTTGGAGGAGATGGCTATCCAGAAGTTTTATGTCTGGATGTTATAATGATAGTAAAAAAAGTTACATCAGAGTGATCGAGCATAATTTCCTATGTTATCTTACCGAGCATCATTACACAGTGATGACTTGCATAATATCTTCATCTGGTAAGACTGCGCCGATGATAAATAATATATTATGTTTTATGCTGTGCCAGGCTATTTAGCATGCGACAGCTGGCTGCGAATAAAACGGTCAGTAATAGACCACGATTGTAATATCGATTATCCAATACGAATTTTGATGGGTGTCTTCAAAATGCGGCGTCTGTGCACGGTGCGAATAAGTGTACGTAAATGATGGTATAATGCGTATGCGTGCGTGAGTCACGGATGTTCACATGTGCATGTGGAAATAGCCTGTAAGTTTGTACAAATGTTGAGATACACGGCCGTATAGTGCGGTGTTGTGTGGCGATCTTCACGACAAGTCGCCGCCGACGGCCAGGGAATGCGACCGGCTGGCGCAACAGTGCGTACCGATGTATCGATATTTAATTAATTTTTGCTCTCTATTATTATTTTATCATAGGGACAAAGATCATGTTTTGAATATTTTCATTTCTTGAATTGACAGAATGCATTTAGAATGATAAGATTACATTTGGTGAAACAAAAACAAAACTGCATGTGGGGTTTGTGAAGTCGGTGGAGTTAATGCAGAATATTATGTTCAGACTTTGAAGATACTCAAAAACAAAATCCTATCTAATTCATTTAAAAGAGCATTGACAACCTGGGACAGCATTTCATATTGAAGAAGTATCGGATGATATATGTATGAGTCAAAAATGAAACCCATAAGTTCTCCCGATTTTGAGAAATGACTGCAATATTGAGATCAATAGTAACTATAGTGTAAAGAATTGTACAGCCGCCAAATCTGTGTAAACGAATCCAACGAGAGATCACGACGATGTGAAATCCTTAGAAAAATCGACGAGGTCCATTCGAAAAATATTTTGCCGTACGATAAAATGCTTCACATATCACACGGAGCGCATCTCTAAGGGCGAGACTGGGCTGGCGCCGTGCTTTTTTACCCCGGCTGACTCCGGCCAACTTTATACCACGCTTCGTTCGCCAGTCGAGCGCAACCAGTCCGACGGGAGGGATGTGCGCACCGTCACATTCAAACACTTCCGAACGTGCGCGTTCGTAACAAAAATGACAATATAGTGCTTTAGTTTTTTTTGTTACTTGAAACGAAACTGTGTCTTATAAAGTGCCAATAAGAGTTGCCTTTAAGTGTTCTCAACCGATGCAAAGGATTGTTTTACTGAAGTTTTGAATTGGATTTGACTTACGGATATAGAGATGTCGAGTTTCACGACTACAGGAGATGCGACGCAGGCTGCAGTTAAAGGTTTGTTTCTTTTCATTTGACCTAAGAGTACGACATTGACATATAATTATTTATTTTAAAATTTATCGATATTTTTGTAAATTAAGGTCACGCACTGGTTACATAAGTGTCCTTACAGCTGATGATGCTATACAGGGTGTTATTATTTGTAGTTAAGTGACAACTTAATGAGATGGCTATATTTAATTTTCTCCATGGGATGGGATATTAGAATAAAATATTCGTATATATAAACTTGTAGAGCAAAATCTTTGTTCATTTTAAGTGCAGCTCTACCATTTAACTTAAAAATTGTTTTATTTAGAGAAGATGGACAGATATTGAAGTTTTGCCAACACATGATCAGCACGAATAAAGACGGGTTTTTGCTCAATCATCTATAACAACTAAAATATCAAAAGAGGTTAGTTATATTTTTTGTAGAGCGATTTGGGCAAGATCAAGATTTGGGTAGATTTTAGTAACCTCTTTCTTATAAGCCTAAAAGTGCAGTATAAATATGGACAGTACGGAAGTGCTAAAATATAAAAGTATGGTATTTGATCAAACTGCAGTAATTCATAACTAGACCTCTTAAATACTATTACTTCTGCAGGAGATAATTATATCAATGGTAATTTTTCTAGATTTCGACAAAAAAGATATCAATCGATATCTGTGTCTGCTTTTTAATCGTCGTTCACTCCTGTTTTTTCCGAAGATATAATACATAATTTCAGATGCATAGGGTTGTCATATATATAACTCATACTTAATAGTTATATATAAGTATAATATAATCTAATAGGTAATAACTATAGTATGACATAATCGCACAATTTTAAAAGGTAATATTCCGGAAGTATAAGATCAATATTATTATTCAGAGCTTAAATTGTCATATTATTATGACCATAAATAGTAAATACTGCGAGATTTATATCGTAAGTGCTACAGTTCTCTTTATTTGTTTCGATAATGATAAGTTTGTTTAGTGCTGTTGTTTTGTTTTGAAAATCTTTATTCGCTTTTGTCTTTATTTGAAGGTCTTTTAGTTCTTGAAGTCTGTCTTCGTCTTACATGGATTGACTTTTTACAGTTTACATCTTAACTGCATACATAGCTCAATTAATTGTATAGTTATTTGCTTGCTAATGTTAAAGGAGTATCTATTTATGTAAGGATCGATGCAGGTGGCGTTCGCACGTAGTTTCTGCCTACCCCTATGGGAAAAAGGCTTGAGTTTATATATGTACTTGCTATTGTTAGTTTTTAACAATTAAGTTTTAGAAGTACGTTACCGCAAGTAAAGTAGAATTGAGGTGCTTACAGATATTTTTCTGTTTCTGAAGGTCTATCAGTGTTTTTTGTTGAGTTAGAAGAATTCTTGGTGTTAGGTATATTTTTTCCGTAAATTATTTATTCTTTGTTATAAGTAAGTGTTGTCCCAATGTAGGGCAAAGGCCTCCCTTCCCTCTTTAAGAAGGATTCCAGCTCATCCCGCCATCTCTTTGCGGTCATTGAAAACTTATAATTAGATATTGCCAATTTTAGTTTTGGCGATCCGGAATGTCTAGCTGTATACTTTATAGCATCGTTTTTGTCTTTACAAATGTTGAAATTGGCTTTGGCCGTTTTATCTACACTAATATTTTACAGAGAAAAGATTTGTTTTTTTTTTTTTTTGTAATGAATAAACTCAATAACTACAAGACCGAATTAAAAATTTCTTTTACTGGTAGAATTTTATATTATTCCTGAGTAACATAGGCTATAATTCATAAAAACATCACGTGGGAGAAGCCGCTGGCGGAAGCTAGTGTTAACTAAATAAAAAAAAAAACACTAATTCCTACAATCGGCAACTAAAACTCTCATCGTAAAATCTATCAATACTAATTATTAATATATTTCGACACAAAACAAACGGTTCACGGCACAAAAAACATGCACATGTTAAGGGTGAAAACCCTAACAAGTGACAACATTACAACTATCATCTTACCGTCGGGTTCTGCAAATTTAACTCTTATTGTAAAGATATAGGGGTCGTAGGAGAAATATGGACGTCTTCTATAAGGTTGTATGTTTGTACACATGTTGCTATACGGGGGTCGGGAGGTTCGAACAGACTGTTTTTTTAAGAATCGCCGATTCCCAATTCCCAACCCTATTACGACAAGTGTTATTAGTAGCATAGTTTAACATTTGTATTATTTGGGTTATAACTATTTGAGATAAATATTTATTGAGTTATAGTATTGGATGAAATATGACACTTCTTATCTTCAAGATTTAAAAGAAAATTGTTCGCGAAAAAGCAAAATAAATCGCATTTTTGGTCTCTCGATTTGTTGAGGCTTACTACTTAAAATTTTCATTTTATTTCAGCTAAGTAAATTTGGGTACATTACCAGTCGACAGCGACGCGGAGGAATTTTTCGACGCCATATTTTAGTTTAGTTTTAGTCTAATAGTTTTAGTTAGGTTAGGATATTATATTTTTTTAGTTTTGTCATACCCCTAACGTTAAAATTATATAAATAAAAATATCTTAAAGAAAAAAGTAAATTTTAAAATTAAGTATGATATCTACTTACCACATTTGACTTTTTACCCGAGTGCGGCGAATCCAAAAATGGAAGGTGGGACTTAAAAACAAAACTGGCGAAACGTCAGTGTAGGTACTATATGTACACTTCTGCCTTACCCTTCGGGGAATACAGGCGTGATGTTATGTGACGTTATATACGTTATATTTTACTATTTATTTGTTGATATAAATGCTTCCAATCTAACGTTGAACATTGCTTACGCAGCATGACATTACAACGTCAACTTTTTGGGTATTATGCGGAACAGTAATAAATACATAATGGTTCCACTTAATACCTAAATAAGAGATAAAATAAAGAAATTCTTCAAGATTCATGAAATTATGATACAGCTAACAAACACAGCAACACCACTTTACGAAAAACGTCACCATAACATAAAACTCTAATTTAATGTATCACTGCAATTTATTCTGTAAATAGGATATCGGAATCACTTAAACACAACAAATAAACCAAAAAAAGTGTTGGAGTCAACATGATTATTCTATCTGATTACCCCTGAGAAGAAATGGCAAAACTAGTCCATACATCGCAATCTTGGTCAGATCATGTGAGGAACATGTAGATTAGTTTCTGAAATGGTCTTTTGATCCTTTGAGGAAAGAACCACATAGATTTGACTCACTAAACGCATTTCAAAATGTAACACTCAATTACTAAAAAAGTGACGTCACATAAATAAAAAAAGTACAATCGAGCAATAAAGGGACTGTTTGTCGCCACATGACAAATGACGTCACATCGTTTGGAGACCAGATGTGGCACCCTATTACCAGATGTAGTTGTCTGCGTGACATATGTATCTCTATTGATTAGTATTAGTAAAGGGTGGGCAGTAAACACTGCTACTGTTATTGATGAAATTGTTAAATTAATGATGCAGATAATTGTATAGTTTATTTATTTGTGTTAGTACTACGGTTTAAGTTATTGTGAGTTTTTTTCTGATCTAGCAAACGTATCGAAGAGAAAATCCTACTTATAAATTTTTCCAATGCATGTTTGTAAAATCTAGAGATTTTTTTGATTTTTTTCTTGAATAATTTTTTGATTCTCTCAATCCTCACTAATATATTGAAATATTATTAAAATTTACCAGCAACTTTACAGTAGAACTTTGTTCTAGCTAACACTGCATTCATTTGTATTACATTAAGTTTTGTGTACTCTGATCCTTTTGTTTGTTAGGAAATTAACAGTTTTAGTAAACCCATTAGCAAGTAATTGTTAGCTCTATGATTAGGCTGGCCTAGTAGTTAAATTGGTAATGTGATACTAAGCTAATGCAAGGGTCATCAAAAGATGCAAAAATCCATTTGACAAGTAACTTAGGCTTGCAAATAATAATTTATTGGTAAGAAATTGTCCTATCATTTGGCTTATTGAACGCACGTGACGATATCGTTGACTGTATCGATTTCAAGTATTAACCAATTGTCTTAGAAATCGATACCTACCTTTCGTATCGACCGCTAGGATATCGGTTGTAGCGATCCACGTTATGATAATCTGATTATAAAGTGCTATCTCCTTGAACTTTACACTTCAGTACGTCTGCCCATACGATGGATAGGGAGAGATGTCAGTTGAACAAACTGATCAGGAACAGAACATTAGACTTATCTCATGTATATGAGAGTGCAAATGATCGTGCCAACTGAAAATAGTGACAAGAGCACTTATCTATTTTCAACGATATTATCGGTATGATGTGATAATAATATTACTATCTGCTTAGTACTGGGTTGGTGCGGTTGCCACGAGTTCTAAGTACTTTAAGTACGTTTTTTTGTTTATCACAATTTCTTGATAAGATTACTTTATTTTGTTTGGTGGAATAGCCAAAATACATTAGGTGGTTCCACTTATCCTTTTAGTCACTGAATTGAGGGAAAATAAATACATACCTACTGAATATTTTTTGTATGCAGTTTTCATAGTGTTCCCCCGGTTTATTGTTTTTTTTAATAGAATCTTTTTTTGTTGAACTGTCCAAGTTATACTATTTTACTGCAAGTATCTGAATAGGTCACGATCCTGCGCACATTAGCTAGTATCCGACTCTTTTCCTTCATCCATAGCATGGCTTCTTTCTAGTTTTAAATTAGTCTTACTAACTAGATTCCTTTATGTCATCTACATACACCACCATAAGGTTTGCACTTGAAAAATAATGCGATCGAAAATAGCAGAATAAAGCCCCATATATATTACAGTATAAGTAGCCTTAGCTGTCATGGTGATTTTCTTTGGCTAGAATTATTTTTGGAAAATAAATACTTTGCAAAAAAGTCGGCCGCAATTCCTGTTTTTTGCAAGGTTCCGTTTTGTTGCAGCCCAGAATTTTTACGACTAGCAATATTTTGAAACGCCGTTTATTCACGTGCTTGGGAGCACGTGCTTTCCCATACCGGATGCCTTACAGTTTGTTTGGGCAACAGCTAGTGTTGTAGATAAGGAATCGTAACGCATTGAGTTTGTACCTCAGTGTACTTGAAAACTGAAACCAATTGTTTATTGATTTGAGGTGTACAATTATACCGAATTCAACAATTTCCGGTGCCTACAATGTTTAGTAAAATTTTTCGAGGTTCGTCTTGCAGTTATAGGTATTGTACTAACCGAATGTTATCTATCGGTTCAGCTAACTAAGCTTACTTATCCGTAACTAAAACTTGATCGCTATCCCTGACCATACTTTTGAACCTTTCATGAGATTACACGTATTCATTTTATCAGCAAAACACGTTGTGTTAGGCTTCAATCATTCTTCTACAGCCATTTTATAAATTTAAATAATTTGTATTGTGATTGATGTGTAAACAGTATCTACTAGGTACAATACAATTCGTTTGCAATAAATGTTTCTTGAACAAACAATGATGAATGAATTAAGTAAAACAAATATTATGACGTAACGTATAATGGTAGAACGATAGTTACATGATTTTACACTTAACGGCTCCCACAGACAAGCGCGACGCAACAGTGCCACGCGACTCTAGTAGAACAATTGCTATGAAAACTTCACGGAAAAAAATTCTACTAGAATCTCGTCGCGCCTGTTTACGTGAGCCTTAAGATGGAATGTGGGGAATTAAAAATATGTTTGATTTCTTAAAGTCTATCCACACTAAAGAATTTAAATATGAATGAATGTTTGATCATGAAATTCTGTGATAAGCTGTCAAGTAAAACGATAATTAAGATGATAGAGCGTTAAGTACAACAGTGGGTAAGTTAGTGGAAAAACCAGTCCCTGTGAGTTATCCTAATTATTTGGTTAAAATAAAACAATTTATTGACCCGGATAACGATATTACGATAGGTACTAAAGTAACGAAATTTAGTAAAAAATGTTGGTTTAGATCTATTAAAAAAAAAAAAACAAAATCATTGCATTATTCACCCTGTAATTGGAAAAACCACGATTATTTACATTTGAAAATAATCAAGTACTTACGTCGTATTGTATAAGCATGTGTAATTAACTATACGTAAGTCCACGCAAGCCAGTGTCGTCGTTGAATTATCTTTTATTTTTTGTCACCACGCGAACGCGAGATGCTGAGGCAGAATGACGACATTTGGAATTCCCAAAACCGTGATATTAGGAATTCTTAGCATTTTGACGAAGAATCGTAAATGAGTGAATAACACAACCAAAAAGTCATCAAGGTTTTGAATATCTTGCATTTAGTGTCAGTTGTTAATAAATACAAATATTATGTTGCATTTTTTGATGGACAAGAGACATCATTAGCTCATATTGAATTCTATTTTTAGTAACAAATCTGGCATTCCATAATACCACCTTTTAAACAATTATCTGATACAAAAGACCATTATTTATTTTCTTACGCAACTTAACATCTGCAATGTTGACCTTGCAGCCTTGCAAACATATATTTTAAGTTCGACCCCATCTGTCAACTTGGTACACATAAGTACGTCCAATTGTCTTATATAGTCCTTTCAAACGTGGAACACTTTTTGACATCTGTTCTCTGGAAGCCAAATGTTTTATATTCAGCTATTACCAGATAACCGGCCAGTGGTAAAATGTGTTATGGATATACTTATACTTTTTTACGATGTATTATTTACAACGAGCTATGTTAAAAAAATATTTTTCCAGATGTTCCTTAATAATAAGTTGTTTAATATCGGGTGGTCATATTTTTGCATATAAAATACATTAATATTAAAGGGCTGACGTAGGGAAGCCAAAAATTCTTCGTAGAGGACAAAGAGAGGAAGCGAACGGGTGGGCAGAGACAAAAACAAAGCTCGGCCATACTTCCCTTGCGTTGCGGATATTAAAAAAAGTGACAAAAAATTGCCGTTTAGAAAGAAGACTTAGAAATATAATGTACTATAGTTTTAGAAATAGCAAGACGTTGATGACGTTAATGCTAATTTAATTAATTAATTTTTTTAACTACAGTTTTAGCCGCTGCGCTGGTGAAAACAAGACTTAAAATTTAAATTAAGTTAGTAATGTTCCTTCAGGCGCCACAAGGCTGAACGTTTAAAGGCCTTTGCACAAATGAAACTCGTAAAACACGCTCGCTACATGCGTGGGCGCAACCAAGATCTATAAATCGTATAGATTTCTTTAGCGCTTTCATATCGATGTTTCCGCAGGATACGGCTTTTTTATGGCGTTGTGTAAAATTGTTTGATAAGGACTTAGAGAGTTAGATTTTTTGCAACAGCTACCTACTCCGTTTCATATTGTGAAAAAATATAATGGGATGCGAATAAGAATTAGATGGACAAGAGCGAAAAAATAACTTATAAAATGTATAAAAGAATAGAATAGCGAAAGTTTCTTAAATTTCGAAACAAGTATTTCTAGTGGTTCCATAATTCTGTTATTTCAATTGGTTGCGCACGAGTCTCTCCTATTGGCGGATGGTTTGTTACGTTTAGTTAATGCTCTCGGGCGGCGATAAAAGCCACTCTTACGCAGCTTCACGCCTATCTGCTTTATAATTACTTGGGAATTAACTGAGTGAAGTAAAATGGTTTCGAAGTATTTTCATTTAATTTTAGATCAAGCTTATAAAAGCCGGGAGCTATTATGTCTAACGTAACAAGATACTCACTTAATTAACGAAAAGCGATGAAGTATTTCATGATCATTCTTTGTAATTAAGATCGAATAGGATTCAGAGATAGTTTCAAACCTATCGTTGCTTTCGAATGTATCTAAATTCGTTTTCTTAGGCTTATATGTCACTAAGATACTATGGTTGCGCTGCCAGCAAAATAGACACAGCTTTATGGTGGGTATCTCACCAGCAGGCGTCCGATCGGTTGAGCAACCAACTATACATTTTTCGGGAGTGCCTGCGACCATGGTTCCGCTGGTGTCCTAGTGAGATTATAGCCCCTTATCCTATTTCTCTTCTTCTATAGGTATCAGTTCCATCAGAGGATATCACTTCGGAACCAACAGCTTTACTAGTGACTCAATCAGATTTCATCAATTGCTTGGTTTTACAAACGACATAATTGATATAATGTCTAGTGAATGGTTATACGTACTATGGAAATATTTAAACCTACACCACACATTAACATTTTATACAGGAGGACTGAAGCCTGAATTACCTTTTAGGATTATCAGATCTCGTTGATTCCTTTTCTACCGCGTCGCTCGGTCTGATAAACGGGTGATGATAGCTGACAGAAACTTATCAAGTTGTCGGTAGAGTACCTAATTCATTTAATGTGATATCATTTCCGAAGATTGAAGTCGCAGGCGGAAGAAATAGAAACTGTGAAGAAAAATAATATTGAAATTAAATATAATTCAATTAATAGTTTTTACATATAATGAGAAGGAGGTATATTTTAGATTAAAAAAAAAGAAAAAAAAAACATGTGGGAAAGATTTCTTGGAGTTCGAAAAACATATCGATATCATTAGGATTGTCCTGTAATATAGCTGTTCGTCGTGGTACAAAAGCGGCTCCCCTGACATCATCTTTCACAGACTCAGTAGTACTACTAGTGTCTCTGTCATTAGAACCATAGTGTACCTATGCATTATAAGACAGCCGCCACGCAACCATCGATGTGACGCTCTGCTAGAGTGACTGTCACCAGCCAGTGTCACTCTTATCCGACCTCTTCGCTGATTCCAGTAACTACTCAACAAAACTAGAAGGCGCCACTTGTCCATGTGTCCGCAAACGTGATTTTTCCGGCGATTTTTGCTCGATCTTAATACGATACGGAACCCTTCTTACGCGAGTCCGACTTGCACTTGGCTTTTTTTTTTTAATCAGCAATAACAACTACAACGACTCGATAATACATAGGTAATCGCAGAAAAAGAAACTAAGAACTATGCCGATGTTTTTGTTTATAGATTATGTTTATCCAACGGGCGCGCGTCACCGCATTCCGCGAGCGCCAATCGGGACATTTGCATTAATTCGCTAACGAGAACCGACTGAATCTGAGATTACTTTAAGATAAATGGCTGCCTAATTTAGACGGCGCTTAGCAGTAACTTGTTTCTAAGCGACGAATCCGGGAGATGGCGCCTGTCATTATGCAAACCGATTACACCTACTGCTGAGTATGACGTAATTCGATATACCTACAGATAATGCTTTGTTTTTTATTCCGTGTTCGGTGTAAAGTGGCATTTCTTACATATCTGACGTATCGAACGGAACTTGTATAAAGCGAAGAATTTTGTACAAATTGAAATGCAAATGAAGCTATGCATTTAGTAGGTACAATTTTAGTAGACCTATGTCCCTGCAGAAGTGCAGACTGAAATATTTCATCTAAAGAATTTATCCAGATGTATTAAATTCAGAGCATCTGGATTTCTGGATGAATTTTTTTGATAATCTGCGAAATTGTCGTTTTATACGTGATTTATTTATCGTCAGTCAGGCGCCGATGCGAGGTCACGTATTGCGGAACGTTTTGCGTCGAATATGCACATTTAACGCCACTCAAACGTTGACTAATGTCATTGAATAAAATAAATAAGTAATGTGAAAAGTAAACGTATATACAAGAGTCTTCTACTACCGTCAATTAAGATTAAATAGAGGTAGTTACCAAATAAAAACAGTGGCACTGCGGGAATGCTGAAAGAAGTGAAAACTTGAAAAAAAAAATCGGCACCGCGGTAATCAACGTGTTGATGTCTTTTTAATAGTCATAAGCTGGTGTCATCACGGTGTTGCGAAATCAATGGTTTAGTCCCATTTCAAAAATGCCCAGCGCGCCTAAAGAAGTTGACACTTCAATAAACAATCATACAAGATACTGTAGAATCCTGAAGATCCCGTATTTATGCTAATAATATGTATCTACACTGGCTCATCACCACACGAAGCCTCTCGTGCAGGCACCGCTGCACTTTCAACCGTCTCCCGCCATTCGTGGTGATTTGACAGTTGACATTAGTGACAGCTACCTTACCACTGATGTGCATGAGATAGTGTTTACATATCTATTAAAAATATACACTACAGATACCGACCTATCACTTAATAAGAAACCTATTTCTATTAAATCAATGAATCACAGGAAAATATGAATTATTTTATTAAAAATTGTGATATCATTTCATTTCTTAAATATTCGTTTGCCGTCGGTGGTTATTAAATTTAAATGAACAAAAATGTGCACAAGGAAGTCATTGACTATGCATGCCTTTTAGTTGTCGCATGACGACAAGACATTTTGTAGGTACCCATTAGAATTAGAATATGAATCCTTATACAAAACAAAGGACCTTAGACTTACGTATTTGATATTAATTACAATTTGATACGTCCACGAGTTCCTGAGAAAAAGAGTCTTGACAGACAGACAGACGGAAAACGAAGTGGGTAGGATAAGGGTTCCGTTTTTTTCCTTTTGAGGTACGGAACCCTAAAAATAAAGAATAAGAGAGATACAGAGTTATTTTTTTTTCTCTCTCATGTAACGAAATGTGTCAAAACGTGACGCGTCCTTGAAATTTCACTTAATTCTCGTGCAATTATGGAAGCGCCGCCGCCGCCGCCGCGCCGCGCGCCGCACAGTGGAACGAATGTATGGAAGCGGTTGGACGTAGACATGTCCGAAAAATAAGAGTAAAATTATGACAAACTAATGATGCCATCTTATTCGATTACTTAATGCCTTCATAAATTGTGGTGATGAATTTCTTCATAACTCCCATATTTCGGGAGTAATTTGAGAAAATGTGAAATTTTACTATGAAAATGAGTGTATTGAGCTCTCTCCCTCCTGATTCCGGGCTTGTTTCAAGTAGCGGTCTCTAATATCGTAATGCTATTACTAAGAGCTATATTTAATACTAAGACACATAGTGCGCCAAATGTGCACTTTCTGGGATAAAAGGAAATGAAAATTTAAAAAAAAAAACGTTTTTTCCCCATTTGTATTTACTTTAAACCGCAGACAGACTTATTAAGAGGTCTATAAATATATTATATATATACAGAAATATATATTAACAAAAATATTCACAAGAACTGATGAGAGTATGACTTTTAAGTAAGTTGATAATAAATTACCTAGTTTCATTAAAAGTACAATAAATAATTAAGACGTAAGCTCTAATTTACTAAGTTACACATTTTAAAACAATAACATCATTTAATTATCTTCGTCATCATCATCATCATCAATTAATTCAAATTCAGAATCGATGTCCGCTAAATCATTTATGTTAACAAATTCGATATCACTTTTCTCAGAATCCGTAAGCTCATAAAATTCCTTAAAAGAAGATTTTTTTACAAACTTATTTCCTTTTGGACGGATACTTGTAACAAGTGGATCAGAAGACAGTAAAAGATTGTGCATAATATCTTCATTGCATGAGATACTGCTATGCTTTCGAGAATGCCCCTCTCTATATTTTCTAAAATCTTTATTTCTAGCCTCAGATGCCTCTTCGGATAGAAAACCAATGGGCACAATTGACATGTTCTGAACTATGTCTGGCCCATGCATTAAAATTTTATGAAGTGAAGAAGGCATATAATACCATGGGTATAACTCCACGTAAAGCTTAGCAGTATCAAAGCAGAACTCTCGGAATTTAGTTACGTTGATCTTCTCTCCTGATGAAATACACTGCAAGATCACACAGATTTTTCTTAAAAGCATAGCATCTATTCCGGTCAGTTCAGCAGATTTAGTGTAGTTTTCAAAAAATCTCCTTGCCGAGTTGCCATTGTTGGTGGATCCACTGCCTTGTTTCACAACATCGAGAAGTAAGCCCGTTTCTCTTCTTACAGCCTCTTGAACTCTTTTCTTCCTGTCATCAACTTGCCTTTTTGCTATATCACCCCTTACTTGCCATGATTTTATGTCTAATTTGTAGGAAATGTGTAATAAGCATTCCATTGAGCGAATCCAAGCGTGAAGGGTGCTTAAGCTATATTTATACATGTCCTCGTTTGCGTGTTTATCTTTGATTAACTCTAAATTATTCATTTCTTTAGGACAAGCCTTGCATATGTCACACACTGAAGCTGCTGTATTGGATATAATGGAATGAATTTTACCATCAATCATTGTCAACAGCAGTTGGTGTTTGACACTAATTCCATCAGTGATGGTGGATGGAGTTAAGGCTTCAATCTCTGCTTCGATTTCAGCCATCTCTCTCTGCACATTTTCTTTGGTTTCCTTTATAAACTTAAACAATATTGGCCGGCAAAATGAAGTGGAAGATGGTCGCTCGTTTTCCCAAATTGTTACACCTTTTGAGACGAGCCGCAGTGGTACAAGACTAATCATAAAATTACTAGCAAGATCGATTTGCTCATCTTCACTCGTCCTTTGATGATAAATGCTTTGGCTAGATGATCCGTCAAAACCCCATTTGCTGGTCAATACGAGCTGTTGATTGGGATCAACAGGGGTTTCTAACGACCTAATAAGTCTTCTTGAGGTTAAATCCATCAAGGCTTGTAATTTGATTTTTGCAGAGCTCTCTGTAACTGTGAGATCTTCTTTGGCCGGATAGCACTTAATTTTTTCTTTAACCAACATGTAGTAACTCGGGTATTGAAGAGCTCCTTCTTGAGTGTTGAAATCCCGAAGAGTGTTATAGCGCCATTTCGATAAGTTCATCGATACATAAAGAGCCAATGCCTTCAAAGGGGATATTTCCCGTACCTGAATTGATTTACCTTCAATGAAGGCTTTGATTTTTGAGGCCTCTTCTGGATTCTCCGTCAAGTATTTCATAACATAAGCTGTATCGCTTTGTCCTGCCTTTTGAAGCGCCCTTTCGGCCGAAAACATAATTTCAGCGCTGCTACTGCTGCATGAAAGACTATCTTCAGTGGTGCGTCTTCTTTTTTGCCGGTTACTAAGGTCCTCAAAAGATTTACGAGGACTAGGATGTGTACAAGTTGAAGCATCAGATTTAGCAGGAGAAATTATGGGCTCGATGACGTCACTTATATTTTCTGTAGAAGGTTCCATATTTTCATTCTGTAATTCCGGCCATTGAATTGCAGCCTGTAGCCAAATCTCATGTTTCTTCCGAAACTTATCTGTGCTTCTTCCAGACTGTGTCCATTTTGCATAAATGCGGTAGCAAAATCGACGACACCAGTCTTTTAAACTTGTTTCAGCACTTTCACATAACTGAACACAACTGTTATCTTTTAAAACACTGAACAAATAGTTAAAGTCGCGTAAATCTTTATGTGCGCGTGCGCATAAAGCAACGTGAATATCAAGATTTGTATTAAAATTTGGAAAATACATTGCGAGATTAGCTTGGATACAACGAGGTGTAAATCAACACTGATTTTAAAGTTACTAATAGTGACCTATTTATATAAAATCCAGGTATCCCAGGTATCCTTTGTTAAATATTGCAAGGTAATTAGTTATTGTGATAATTAGTAAATGATGCATGCTAAATTAGTGTATTAAGAGCCATTTAGTAATTAAATAATAGCAATGTTCTTATCAGTAATCATTAGTGCATCAGTTTTATATGTAAACCTTAAGTCCCTAATTATATATCCTAATTAGCTTATATCTTCTCTAATTGGCTGATCAGAAATGTTATTGTAATAAGGTAAACCTTTAGAAAAACGGTTTTAATCAACAAAATAAACAAAAAATTAAAAAATTGTGTTATAAAATAAACATCACTCTTTATCCCAGAAAGTGCACATTTGGCGCACTATGTGTCTTAGTATTAAATATAGCTCTTAGTATTAGCATTATGATATTAGAGACCGCTACTTGAAACAAGCCCGGAATCAGGAGGGAGAGAGCTCGATACACTCATTTTCATAGTAAAATTTCACATTTTCTCAAATTACTCCCGAAATATGGGAGTTATGAAGAAATTCATCACCACAAGTTATGAAGGCATTAAGTAATCGAATAAGATGGCATCATTAGTTTGGCATAATTTTACTCTTTTTTTTCGGACATGTCTACGTCCAACCGCTCCCATACATTCGTTCCACTGTGCGCCGCCTAGAAGTTTCATTGCACTATGTTACCTCACTGTTGCGTATTTTTTCCTTTTTTATTTATGGTTACAAAAAACATCTGCACCGTATCTTTAAGGAAGTTTATGCACATGCTAAGTATTATACTGAAAGCAAAACAAGTAAGTAGTAGGTAGGCAGTTATGAGATTAATGGCAGTTTTTAAAATCGTCACATTTGTTACATTAACATCGCATTAACCCCGCTGCCCGCATAAATAGGTTAGTACACACGGCTACACATCAAGCTATACATTTCCAGTATAAGCTGACCTCGCATTGTACGGAAATTCTATACAATGCAAGATCAGCATAATCACCCCAGAAAAATACCTAACACATACCTACATCTGCTTTAACCAAGGAGCATTTCGAGATAAAAAAATAAGTAATTTATCAAAACGTGTGTTTTAACATTTTATATCACAGCCGTAAAAAGTTGTTTTTGAAGTTTGAAAAATGACTTCGGTGCATATTTTTCACTCTAACTGTACCACGTTTGGTCCCCTCCAATGTATAACACTTTTTTATACCCAATTCTATGCGCAAGTCTAGGTTTTATTCAAATCCAGGCCATCGGCATTGTGAAACAAATGACTTCTGCCAAAATGTCACGGCGATGCAATTTTTCTAACACCAACCAGGTGGTTTTATCCATTATACATCGTACAGAAAATGACAAAAAAAAATGTTGCCAAGTTACTTTAAAATTGTAATATATTTTTTTACTGCTGCCTTCAACGCATCGTTATAGATTTTCTTATTTTTAAAACCAGTACATTTAAGTAAATAACAATTTAAATTATATGAAATCCAAACGGTATTCAAATTAAACGCAAGGGATTTTAAGTGATGAAGCGAGCCTAAATGTAACTTTTGAACTCAGATTTTTTTAAACAATATATTGATAAAACCACAGTAGCAATGCCTTAATAGTGTACTTATATTTAAAAACAACTGCACGGCAATTAATAATTTATTTATGAAAACGCATACAAATACAACTTGTAAAATAATTATGTTAGCATTCCTACGCTCACCTCGTAGCAAGCTTTTTAGAAAAAATCTCTAAATTAATTAATTAGATATATAATTATTAGGTAAGCAATGCACTCGTACCTAACATTTTATTAAATAAAAAATATAAGTTACAGTTACTTAACAAGATTTGCATGCAACTTTTCTTATAAATTCGTTAGGTTTTCTGTATTTAAAATCCATTGCAGCAACTAAGTGGGGTTCAAATACAGATCTATACTAAAAAAGTTCCGTGCTACTTTTTTATAGGCACGTGGCTACCAGGTGCGGTCCACAGACACAAATGTTGAGTCTACATTGAACAAAACAATGGGTATTTTGACTCCAGCGGACACTACAGCACAGTTGCAATGTTTGAACAGTTGGTAACAATGGTCCCACTATTTTTCAATACGAGGGGAGTTTGCCGGCGTTATAACATAATAATGCTGTAATACGGACGTTTGGTATCGGAAAAAAATTGTTTCAGTTGGCACGGCTGTTTCGCTTTATATTATTATATATATTAAAATAAGTAACCAACATTTTTATTTTTTTTCCTTCAAGTAATATGTATTTTTGTCTGCTATTAAGGAGGCTTTACCAGTCATTAACCTACCTAGTTGCAGGCACTTAACCAATGCTCAAAAGGCAACAAATACAAATAGTCTTGCAGTGAAAAAGGAGTGTATATCAATTTCAGGGAAATTCAGGCTACGTTTGTCATATTATTTGTTAGCGCTATACCTACCTACCTACCTAAAATACAAAACTGCCTAGAAGAGATCGCAGAAAGCGATAAGGCCGCCCATTGTATATTTTTATCCGACTTCCAAAAAAGAGGAGATTCTATGTTCTTAGCGTGTTTTTTTATTTATTTTTATGTGTTTCCACCGATTTATAAACAATATTTTAGTCAATTATAGACCGATTATAAACAATATTTTTTTGTTTGAAATGGTATGCTCTCGAGGTGGTTCCATATAAATTTTATTTAATTTGCTTGGGTAGTTTTTGAGGTAGCTTCGATAATAATATTTATTTAATCGACTTTGTATTTCTTGATGATGTCTGGCACTGTTTTTTACATAGCAAGTGATGATATACGTATTGGTGAGAGGTAGGTACCACCACTAAAAATTAAAAATTAAACTTTTTACAAAAAATAACAACCGACTTAAAAAAAAAAACACTACAAAGTAAAAATTAACTTTAATTTCGGAAGACGGTGGCAAAAACGAAAATTCAAAACCAAAGACACCAACTTCTGAAATAAAAGTTATTTTTCACTTTGTAGTATTTTTTATGGAACGGTTGTTTTTTCGTAAAAGTTTTGTCGTGTTTGATTTATTTTTGTTATGTATATTTGTGGTGTACAATAAAGAAAATATAAATAAAATTATGTAAGTAATAAAAATCATTATAACGGGGTACTTTATAATTGCATTAGTAATAATATTCTATTACGCTGAGTAGGACACGAGTAAATCGAAAGACGCATTTCAGATGTTCGGATCGATCGCACGAAATTTCTTAGAAGCGCAACCCCCGTGTGAATATGTAATCGAATCGCATACGGCGCCATGTCAACAGTAATGTGACTTATAGTTATTATTAGCTACTGTATTCGCGTTAAATAAGCTTTTTATAAAAATCAACACGAACAAAAAAACATCCACCTGTAGGCTCATCCTTCTAATACCTAGTGATGTAATGGGTGATTACCGGTTCGGGAGTTATTCAAATAATCGACTAAACAAGTCAGTACTTACAACCGATTATTTTTCAGGAGAATTTGACGGTTTAAATTCCGAGGACTTTGATAGAAATACGGGGTCAAATTAAATTTGCTACCTAGCGAAACTCTGCAGACGTGATGGGTATGGATAATAATCGATATCTAAACATGATCACAAAAATAAATAAATTTGATGCTTCGAATTAGATTGTTTCTTTTTTTGGGGTCATCAACCGCAGTTGATGTAGTCACTTGAAATATCAGTTGCGTATCTAATGATAATGATTGTGCCAAAGTAGGTGCTCCGTTTAACCCCTCTAAAATTTAAATTCACGGTATCCGCGGGAATAACGTCACCTTATACTATTGATATTTCAGTCATTCCCCGAAGTTAGGACCGATTACAAATGTATATAATATAGCATAGGTAATACATAATGTATTGTAATTAACTACTCATGGTTAAAGAAGCGGTATTATAGTACTTCATAGGTAACGGCGACTGAATGGCGCCAAGCGCCGCCGTCCAGGCGCGTCGCATACGTGACTAATGTAACGATCCCGCCGGGATTGCGGGATTCGATCCCGGGACTGGAACACCTCCCTAGTTAGATTGAAATTCAGAAACTGCTTATTCAACCTTCAGCTTTTGTGTCATTCTACTCTACTTTTCACTATCTCCGTCTAAAAATGGGTACCTAACAATAATGCAATGACAATTAAGTACGTAAACCTATGCCATTGGCAGCTCAAAATTACATCTCGTCTAAAAATATTGAGTAATTTATTAAAAATAAATAGTTTAGAAATCTAATGGATTAATCGTAGCACAGTATTGCACAGGCGTGCCCACGACGGCGCCATTCGTAATGTTTGTTCGGTGAAAGTCGTAACATCACGACTTCTCATACATTAAGCTCAGAACACCGTGCGAATGTGCGAGTGCGGACACGACAAATTAGTCTGATTTTTTATTAAGTGACCGCTCATCAGTTTCTCATTTCGTCCGGTATAGTCACGTAAACGAAATCCCCTGTAATTACTACATCGACAAATGTAGGCACATCACTATTTTGTGGTCTGATTTTATCGCATTGACTCGTGCATTACGCTGTACTTACAAAAAAAAAATGTGACTTTAAATTATGTTACAATTTACACTTCAAATACTTAAGATCTCTGAAGACGATCAAGTTAAATCTTTATTCTAGCCAGGCTATCAAAACGTTCACCTAATGTTGCTCTCGAATGTAATAAAAAAGTCTGCTCGTATTTGAAAAACAAGCTCTTCTTCTCCGGGCGCGTTTGGTTTCTGTGAAATTTGGCGCCAGATCGGTATCTAAACGCATGGTGGAGGTTTATCTGATGAGATCGACACCCATTCAAAGGCAAGAGGTCCTTGGGCGCGGCGCGGGCGCTTTGAGGGCGCCACAACTCTTCGTTTTAACACCGCGCTGTGAAGGGACGTAATGAGCTGCTCAGACCCTTACGGCCCAAAACCTTATTTTATTGTTCAACCTCAATGATATATTATCGGCGTCCCGAAAATTTACATGCGAGCTATTAATCACAATAAATTTGAATATTTATCGTTTGTTCAAGCAGTTCTCTGAATACGGCTTACGTAGCCAACTTACATCCGGCTAAATAAATAAAAATGAAAATGTTTATAGACGATAGCAAAGCTTAATTTGCGATCAACAAACTTTCAACCAAAATTTATCCAATCACGAAAATTTTACATTCGCATAAATATTCGTCGGCCCACCTTACTATTCATTTTTTATTAGAGAGACACAAAGAAATTCTCTATAACGATTAAAACCTCGATCAAACGTAGGCGGTGCTGTCTAAGTTCTATCCAATATTTTTTTATCGGTATAAAAACACCTGTAGTGTGAGAAGCTTCGTGAGCGCAACTTAGTCGAGTTACAACGTTTGTTTACAGTCGATTAGAATTGTAGCGTCTGTAATGCGTAAAGATAGGGTTTAGATTGGCGCGATTTTCTTGAATTGAAAGGTAAAATATTTTGTTAAGTTGGAACGCCTCTCCGGCGCCGCGGCCACCCGATTATGAGCAATAAACTAATTCCGGTAGCGCGACCATTAAGAATGTACGATTATACGTATTAGTAAGTATTCGCTTCACTAGCGCCTCCCGATGTAGGGGTGACGGATGTCATTACTATTGTATTTCCTAAAAAGTATACCTGTGACGTGACAAGAATTGACAGCTTTGATTGGCGCCAAATTAAACATTAAACTTCAGCTAATTTTAAAATATTCGAGGAGCTAATTTAGTATTTCCTTATTTTATAGGTATAATAAAATTGTTTTAATACGAGATATATTTAAGAATGACGGTTTTATAATAATCTAATTTAATTTTGTCAGCTTTTTAAAAGTCGAAGTTTTAAATAGTAGGTTCGTCTTAAATGACAATGTTTATTTTTAGTTTAAAATAGGTATCAATGTTGCTGATGGTTTTTTTAGTCAGGTAATTTAATATTTGATGGACTAACATTTTGATAAGTTACGGTAGCACCTACATACATACACCTTTCCTTAAAATTAGTAAACCAGCAAATAAAAATATTTATTTTAATATTTTCATGACAAAACATTTTCAATTTTTATTATTATTAGGTATTTGTGTAATTTCGTCAGCTAATAACTTATAGGTAAAAATATTTGGAAAAACCGTGATCAATAAAAAAATGTTAATCGTTTTTATGGATGTAAATACGAATATTTTAGTTTGGAATGCGGACCATGTAAAATAATATGATAAAATAACAATCGCTCCGCGCCTGCCCATATGGACTCAAACCTGTTTCATGTATGTAGTTAATATATACATGCATACCAACACAATATTCTTAGACACACAAGAGATTGTTCTCAGTGGAATCTATATGTAAAGACATGAAGATTTTTGTGTAATTATTACCTACATGTACATTACCTTGAAGGACTATTCCTTCAAGCGTGTGTGAGACTATTCTCAAGATGTCCCTCCAAAAATATTTCTGTGGAAAAGCACTTGAAATGACCAATTCCGAATTGGAAACTGGTAAGGGGAATTAAGACAGACCTACTTCTTCGCCGTTCAGATTAAAATTGTCGTAAGGTCCTCAAATATGTAGGTGATTTAACACTACATAATATTATAGAAGAAACTTCTACGGTTCCCATACAAAAGCATTTCTTTTTAAATTCCTGTCTTTCAAGACGGCAACATTTATCTTGTAATTTATCCGTGACTTCGGCCCTCATATGCAGCGGTGTGACTTGATGACGTCACGTGCGCAGGCGCCGGCGCCAACCGACTGGCTCGACTCACACAACCTTGTCCAATCCACATACGATTTTATTAGAAAAATTCGATATCCATTTATATCTATGGTAACGATTAAAAATTCAGTGATTTGGTATTTCCAATGAAAACCGATTGCTAACGCAAAAATAAAATTCTATTTCTGGTTAGATTCTGTAATTCTTTACAGCACATGTCAGGTATTCAAAGGAAATAAATGAAAAGCCCACTATTAATAAGTAAAAAATATTATAATAAATTGTTGAATGTGAAAGTGTACCTACTTACACTTACTAATTCAACATAAAGTACCTACATGATAACTGTGCAAAAAAATTGGTTCCCTAGGAGTTGGGGCAGTCAAAAATAGTAGATAGGTAAACTAACAATAACTTCTACACATTCCAAAATAAATAAGGACGTTATAATAATATTTTAGGATTATCAGGGGGCCGACCACCACCTCTTATAGCAGTATTAATAAAAATAAGAATGAAAAAATAGTATCTCGGCAACCGAGCTCTGCTCGATTGAAAATAGAGAAAACGAGTTTTCCCAGATATGAGACCTAGCTAGATCGATTTTTCGCCCCCGTAAACCCATATATTGCAACTTTCATCGAAATCGTTAAAGTCGTTTTCGAGAACGTGATTTCAAATATTGTTCATTTTTTAGTATAGGATAGAATTGTACTGAGTTAGAAGCTATCCTACTTGCTCAGTAGATAGATAGGTTGTTTTGATTAATTATTGTTTATTTATATTCAAAGTCAGCCATTAGATGGGCAACTGACGACTCAGTGAGACGTGTCTCCTCCCTCCGTCTCCGTATAATATGGGTAGGGCTATTAAATAAGCGAATTTGACCGTCTGCGTGTATTATGTATTGCATTATTTTAATACAAATATCCAGGTTGAAAGTAGATTATTCTTCTTCACTTTCCAGGCAACCTATCTGTCAAAGGACAGTGACCAAATCACTATGGGCAGTGGCACATTTGATTTTATACCGCGGCCATCGTTAAAACCTTAGTCGGTATTGGAAAAAAAACCTCACAAAAATGAATTGATAGACGATTTTTTTACAAATGCAGTCCGAGATGATATTAACTTTTCTTTACTACTCGGTTCAGAGTGATGTTATGTAATTAATAAACATTGATTGAAGGCGACGAAAAAAAAATTGCCATTTTGGGTCATTGGCTTTTCATAACGATCGGTTGAGTGATCTTGGTGTGTGTCCTTAGAGTTTCTTCCCGTGCTTCAACTTTCGGAATAACTGAACGACTCTTTGAAAATTCAAAAGTGCCTGTGGTTTAATTAAAATAAATGCTTTGAGTTTGTCAAAAACAAATAGACAAAGTTACTTTCGAAATTATAATATAACTAGCTGCACCCCGCGGTTTCACCGCATAAGTCTCGATCCCGTAGGAATATCGGGATAAAACGTATCATATCTCCTAATCCAGGTCATAATCTATCCATGTGCCAAATTTTATCCAAATCTGTTCAGCCGTTTTAGCGTGAAGGCGTAACAAACAAACTCACTTTCGCATTTATGATATTAGTTAGGAAGTATGCATTGATAGGCTTATCTTTAGCAGTGATTGAACTTTGTGTAATGATATTACCCGTCTAAGATTTGTATCTTCATCTTTATTATTATCACATCAAAGTTCACGTGTATTTCCAGTCTTACCAGCTGTGGTCAGAATTAATGTGTGGTCTAATGTAAACCACAAAAGTGTCAACACTTATCGCTTCATAGCTCTACGCTGTTTAAGGCCCAAGTCACATCGTAGCTCTATAACGAGTGTCGGCGCCGTTTGTGCGCCTGTTGGCTTCTTGTTGCGCGCGCGCAGCTTCCGCCGCGCTCATAACTTGCACTAATAGGTTACGTTCTAAAATAACCTTTTTGAATTACTTCCACTAAAATTATTGCGGCTGAAGTCTACGATATCGTTTAAAACTATGTGTGTCCTTAGGCCCACTTGCGCGTTCATGTGTTAGCTAAATAACTCGGGAGCTAACTCAGGTTTAATCCAAAGATAATTATTGGATTAAATCTCGAGTTAGCTGTTAACTCCGACTTAGCTGTTAACGCGCAAGTGGACCTTAGAGATACAAGGAAATCTAGTTTTAATAGCATTAATATTCTATTCTATCCCAGTTTTTTAAATCCAACTCCCTGACAAATTCAATTATTAAGCAAGGCTAACAGGCTATTTTCATTTGTTTCAGATCGTATATTAGAGCGAGATGCTGGCTTCGTGTCAGGCGGCGACGACGATGACTCGTGCTCGGGGCCAGCGCACTCGGACGACTCGGGCGTCCGGCTCGTGGAGACCGAGTCGCGGGTCAAGCGACCCCGCACGCCCACCCGGTCACAACCACCCAAGAAACGCATCCGGCTCAACTCCACAGAAGACCTCACGAGCCCCGAAAGTGACACATCAGCCAGCCCCTTCAGGCCCTGGTCTTTTACCGAGGAACCACAGAGAGAGCCCCTATCTTTAGTCAAGAAAGAGACTAACCCATTGAGGCAAAGGCGAAGGCCGTTGGAGCCCCCGCCTCCACCGATTCCCCCACCACCCGGACCACCCGGACCACCGAGGGTCCCTCCACACCCTGGAGTCGTAGAGCCTTACCAAGACAAATCAAAACCTAGGGAACAGAGGAACTACAAGAACATGACGAGAGAGAGGAGAATAGAAGCGAACGCGCGGGAAAGGACAAGAGTTCACACAATAAGCGCCGCCTTCGACACGCTGCGGCGGTCAGTTCCTGCGTACAGCCACAACCAGAAACTGTCCAAGCTATCGGTTCTACGAATAGCGTGCGCGTACATTGCGGCGCTGTCGGCAGCGATAGATCCCGAAGCTGACCTGTCGACGGCAGTGGATCAAGTGACGCATACGATACACACCGAAGGGAAGTTGAGAAAGAAGAAGGATGATGCGTGAAACGTTTAGAGCTGAAGGATCGAATTAACTTATTGTTAATTCGTAATCGGTTTCTGCATTGTTCATTCAACGTGGTAGGTCCTAATGTATTAGGATGATATTCAATTAAAATACTTAGACACATTTTTAATACCTTGGCTTCGGTTTCAATGTCTACTGTCAGATATAAGTACAGAAAAGAGGACCAGAATCTTAGAGGATTTATTATTAAAATTAGAAGTAAACGTCAGAGACCGATTATGGTTACCGCGTTTCAATTAAAACCGTCCTGCGAAGCCTTTTCTCTTTGCGCTAAGTTAGTACAAAAATGACAATAATACCTATTGGGAAAGGAAAATAATAACTTTGTATTATAATTAAATGTTTTTAAAAGACACTGTCTGTCAAATTTCTAAGGGTTAAGAGATAATACAGACTTTTAAGACGCGAGTGATGAAAGATCATTTTTTAGATTGTTAAAATTTGCCTAATAGCATAGATCTAAAAACATTCAGTAATTATTATTATGAATCTCAAACTGCCTAGCGTATTATGGTCGTTATCAATAAGTATTGAATTTCGACACTGATGGAAAAGCTTTCGGTAGGTACCTAATTCTAGATTATTCTTTTTAAACGTCGGATAATCTTTAAAATTATCATCATCATTTCATGGAACTTAAACATCCCTATCTTGTAAATAACTTCTTCAATTTCATTAAAATACTTACGCAGTCGATTCTCTAACGTCTTGAATTCGGTAGTTAACGTGGATACGACTTTTTCTCTATTATCGTTGGAAAATCGGCCCAGTACAAATTTCTATGTTCCTATTTCATCTTCGTTCATCTTTGACAGATCTCGGGTTTTAACGATTCCTACTAATATGTAATTAAATTTAAAAATAAAGACAGCTGGCATTATGGTGTATGATTGTCATGTTTCAAGTACAGTGCGTTCAAAAAAACAGTGGCACTCCGGGAGTGCCGACAGAAGTGAAAACTAAATACTTCCAAAACCTTTAAAGTAAAAATACTTGCATATAACATTAATCCGTAACGTAATATAAATAAAGAGCACAATCGCGTTTACAAAAATGAAGTGTCGGTAACGGTGTCGCGAGTTCAATTGCTTTTTTCCATCTCAAAAATGCTCAACGCGACTAAAGAAGTGTTCACTTCAAAAACTTGCTCCTGATGCGATTCGTAGCACTGAATTTTGCAGTCATGTGATTAATAGTAGTAAGTACTATTTTGTCAGTCGCCATTTTGTACTCTTAGTATTGAAAGTGACTGCTAAAGTCAATTATAGTGAAAGCACTTTCATCATTTCAGCCGAAATAAGTCCACTGCTGGACATAGGCCTCCCCCAAGCACTGCCAATCCGACCGATTCTGTGCTTTCCGCATCCAGCAGATTCCTGCGGCCATCACGAGGTCATCGGTCTATCTTGTGGAAGGCCTTTCAATGCTACGTCTTTCGGTACGCGGTCGCCACTCCAGAACCTTTCGGCCCATCGGCCATCCGTTCTGCGAGCAATGTGCCCTGCCCATTGCCTCTTAAGCACTTTATGTACCCAGTAACTAGGAAAACAACTGTTTAAAAATAATTATCTCATAGATAAGTATTCTGGGAAAATTAAATGTTTCATAATAATGTTTACCATTCCTCAGTCCAGTATTAAAATAAGTGCGAAAAAATATTTAGAAAAATGTGTAAAATCTATGTATTTATGGCTTTAATACGATATATTTATTACAATCGAGTCAGTAATTTAAGTGAGAACTGTATAATTTTTATTTAGTTTAAGAGAAATGTTGCATTTTGTAAATAGTAGTTTAAAAAATTTAATGTAAATACTTATTTAAGTAATGGTCGTAGTTGTTTTGTTTGTTTTACCTAAAATTTGTTAAGGCATAAGTCTACGTTCTGTGGATATTTATATTTTCTTCAACGGACATGTTTTACCAAATAGTATCTATGAGTAATAGACAAGTTTTTTCTTTCATAATTTGATTTGTCATCGAGTTCAACCTCTTTTTTTGTAAAAATGTTTCTTTTTTTTTTGTAGCGAAGTTAAATAAAATGCCTTGGTCGGTTGATCCTGTATAATATTGTGATACAATAATGATTGTAAATAAAGTAATTATAATATAAAAACATCACATTTGTTAAGTCTGACGTGAAAATTACCATCTCTTAAACAGATGTTTGTAAAATTAAGGACCTTGTTAAATTATATGACATTGTTTAAGTAGATACTTATAACCTTTCACCTATTCTGAAAGAAAATGTTCTGAATAATGGAAAAATCAAAAATACTTTCAAAAGCGGCTTATTCTTTTTATATCGGTAAAAAGAATCAACCGCATACGAAAGAATTTTTGGAATATTTTGGAAATTGAATGACATGAAAGGTAACAAAAAATATATACCTATTGTAGGTACACAGTTTCCGATGGTGCATTAATATTTGAAATATATAATTAGAGGTAAAGCAGAAAAATAAAAGAAGTGAAGTACACAATTAAATATTATGTTTCATTTTCCTACCTAAGCATCAGTGGCCCGTTGTAGGGAAAAGAATTCAACGCAGTAGTAAAAATATATCTAAGTAGGTATTAGTGAGCATGCCAGACTTTTTTGTACCACAAAATAGGTATTACTTACTTAGGCTCAGACCAAATAAAAAACCAAGACATGCCGCTGTCAACAGTGACGTGAAGCCAGTTTCGTTAACATGTGTGCACTTAGTGAGGTGTACTTTGATTGTAAATGTGTGCGTGCGAGCGTGTATGCACAGAACGGAGGTGTAGTTTTGCCACGCTTCACTGTATTGTTCGCAGCGATGTCGTGGTTTTTTATATGGTCTGAGTACCTACTTAGGTAGTTTTATTATACGACAACGTGTAAATAACGCAATTAATGCGGCTGAGCTGTCAAAGTGAAAGAAATTGCAATCAAATGTAATTTTTAAAATGTGTTTTACCCAATTACCTCGCTGGCTACTCGTCTGGGAAAATTAGTACAGAAATAACTGCCCTGCTAACCGCAAAGGCGGTATCTCTGAGATCCACCCTTTTAGTTTTTTTTTTATACCATTCAATAGCTTTAACAATTTCGCATCTAATGGTATAAGCAAAACGGCGCTATATAACTTAAAACATTTTAAAAAAATCACTAAGAAGTTTTTTATAAGTCCATTTTTCCGTAAATTACAATTTATTATACAAAAAGTAAATTTTCTCAAAACTTACTTCGGTTGAGATACCGCCTTTGGGCTTAGCAGGCAGTATATAGACGTTATAAATATTGATAAAGTCGTTCTAGAAAGAAGATAAGAAAAACAGAAAGCTAGAAAGAAGATAAGAAGAATTACATACGTAAATGCAACCACTCCACCCACACAAAAAAAAATCGCCGCGATTTTATCACATCCGTGCGTACGTCGGCTTAGTGCTACCACTGTACGCGTAGCATGGCCAAAATAGAAACGGGTTTTGTCGACGGAAGAATAGACAAAATCACAATCTGTCATTTTGTCTATTCTTCCGTCGACAAAACCCGTTTCTACAGTGGTCATACTACGCGTGCTGGTGTGCGGTTGACTGTATTATACCTACCTAACATAACATGACGTCTGTTTTCCCGAAAGGGATAAGCAGAGGTGTACCTACTAAAAAGGCCATACATAATAATGAGGGTTGATGTAGGCACGGCTCTACTCCATGTTGACTTTGAGGCACGTGTCTCGTTATCTCCCCCTACCAGGAATGATAATAGTCTTGTTGTACAACTGACAGATGCTTCAATAGCACCCTACTTCCTATTGCACATGGTATTGTTATAAAAAAAAATATCAATATGATAATAAGGTCTTCTGGCGAAATAACGACGGCACAATTGTTCAATCCGCGAGGTTAAGCCACACTTGCTGCGGCCATAGACAGGCCCGGACTTACGAGACTCGGGGCCAGGCTCTAGGCATTCCGACATTTGGGCCCCCTATTCCGAAGCCATTTATGCTTCATTCTTTGAATTGCGTTTTTCCAGTCATCATATAGGATGACTGGAAAAACGCTATTAGGCAATCAGGGTCGCTAGCTAATGAAGGGTAGGCCCTTCATTAGCGAGCGACCCTGATTTTCCAAATATGTTACAAGGGGCGCAGAACACAGCAACCTCGCTCTTCTAAAATACGAGTCTAGGTCCAGGTATTCGGCTAAAAAGTGCCAGTGACAGTGACAGATACCATCGGGGAAACTAGGTGGGTGGGGCCCTAGGCTGGCTGGGCCCCTAGGCCAGTGCCTTGTGTGCCTAGGCGTAAATCCGGGGCCGGCCATAGATAGTTCACTCCGAAACGTGACACTACGTGTACTTTTTAAAATAGCGAGACAATACCAGCCTATTATTGTCCCATTGCGGAGCAAAGGCCTCTTCTCACACAATGAAGGCACGAGCATTGATCACCACGCATCAAGACGGGTTGGCGACTGAAGAAAATACCTGTAATAGCCCGTAATTGGCCGACTCTACGGCTAAACAAAAACAGCTATTTCATCATCATCTTTCATATATAAGAGCAATGGTGGCCCAGTCGTAACGGCCCCGACTTACGAGTTGTTGGGCGCGGGTTCCAACTCAGGCAGGCGCTTTACTTTGTGTAAATAATTTAATTGGCTCTCAAAAAGTTGAAGGAAAACATCGTGAGGAAACCGGTATGTTCTAGAACCAAAAATTCGAAGACATGTGACATCTACCAGCTAGCAGTGGGCCCGCGCGGTTCAGAAGTTTAGTAGTTACAAGGGAACACAGAGACGTACATCATACAGGTCAAACACATAACCCTCCTTTTGGCTTTGTCGCAGTCGGGTAAAAAACAGTGTACCTATTCAATAATATTGGGCCAATTTAGGAAATTATTGTTAGTGTTATCGACTTTCGTTGCTGACCGTACGTACTCCTGTTACTTCCCATAGGTACTTAAGTATGTCTAATACCCTTGGCATTTATTTTCATGTTTCTGACTGACCGACCCCCTGACAATTCAAAAGTGCCTGTATTATGTTTTTTGAGTTTGCCCGTTTTCACTAACACTAGACGACACCTATTATAGCAGTTGGATTTTCAACTTTCGGCGCCTAGCCGAGCGTTTCGTTCACCAGCATAGCATGAGGATATCCACCTAGGGCATGCCCTACATTTTTTCAGGAACCACAGTCTTTATTATTTTTTACATGGAAGCTAGATAGAATAATATCGAAAACTATGAGTGTAACTTTACATTAATTTCTGACGTGTACTGCCATCTCGTGGCGAATACCAGCACTACTTACAAATATTTATGCCAGTACTACCGCTATTACCTCCTAGATGGCGCTAAACTCAAGGTTAGTTTATTTAAGCACTGGCAACTAAGAAAAAAACAATTTCAACAACTTCAAAATCATGGCGATTTCAACGCTACCAGGCGTATGAAGATAGTGTATACGTCGAGCAGTTTATTAATATTATAAATGACAAAATTAATAGAGAGAACTAACTGGCGCAATACTTAATTGAAAACAACATAAATAGACAAAGAGTTGCATTCATGCCATTAGATGGAAACAATAAGGATTTTAAGATTTCCAGATTTAAACTATAAAGAACTGATATTATTCAAATTAAGCAGCTATCATTTACGACCGGCCAGGTCCTATTGCCATGAACACGAGACCAAATGGTGTCTACTTGATAGAGCTCTATCGGCACCAAGGCTTAATAAACAATAAAATATTGATAAGACGACGAATTCAATTGCGACATCATAGCGCGACAATACTACAACTAAATTTTAATAAACCCAGCGAGACAAGGAAGACAAAGTGTTGAAGATTACTACTGCTCGTGTATACACGGCCGCCGTTCCGTCGGCGTCGAGAGCTGCGTGCATATTGCCAGTATAGTTTATTTTTTATCCTGGGCTAGGCACCAACAACAAATCGAAGCTTCTACGGTATTTTTTTATGAAATCACAGTATAAATTGATTACGCCGAATATATACCTAATGTGAAATATGATTATGTTTTTTTTATTCATTAAAAAATTAAAATTCAGGTTGGTGATTGGAGCCTCCTTTTAAGCAAAAAATGCCTGTATTAGGAGACTCTAAAATTCATAATTCCCACAACCCACATGAACCTAGTTTTTAAAATTATTTTGTCACAAGTCATACTTTACAAAAACAAAAAAAAATGTAATCCTGGCCAAACAACAAAAGAATAGGTACGTAAAAAGGACATTTTAAACTTGGAACAACATCTAAATTTTAATTCTTTTCTTTTGACAATTTAATATTTTAGCGGGAAAACTCAATTTATTGCTTTTTTATTAAATAAAAAGAAGAAAGTTTTTATCAGATTATAATTCTTTAACTTAATACTAGAGAACTAAGCAGTCCATTTGAGGCACCTCGTGTCTAAGTGTGTTCCTAAGCAGCGGACGCAGCAGTAACGTGCTCCACAAGGTATGCAAGTGTAGTTCGATGGAAAACCACACACAGCACAGAAATGTCGATCGGGGAATCTGAAAACACAAAAATATTATCATTTAAGAGATTTATTACAAACACACGTCTTAGACGTATCAAACAGTATATTATAGTACATAATCTAGGTGCCTCAATGAATATGATTGTAATTATTGAATTTTTATGATTGTCTTTTGTTTTACTTTTTCATTAGCTTAAAAAAATACTTGGGCTCACATACCAGACAGTAATTTTAAGTAACTATTTATTTTCTATTATAGTCAAAAGGATTATTTTATGACTTTTACATAGTCCGGAACGTACTGCGTGGCTATCGCCACGATTCTCTCGCCCGTGGAGATGGCGCCTAAGACTTAGTAGAATGTGCATTACTTACTTAGAAGGTGGAACTTGCGCAGACAGGTAGTTAGGCGGGTCAGGTCTAAAACTCGCATCTTCCTCAACTAACTGCGCGAATGTCTTCCGAAATCGCATCTTATAATACTCTGCACTCTTGGTCTTTTTTTTTCTTGTTGGCTTTTCATTGGAATCTGCGAATTTCGGCACCTTTTTCGACATAACCAGGTCAGCATGTGGGTCTTCATGGAAATTGTCTTGCTCGAGTGCCTCAACTGCTTTTCTAGCTCTACGTTTCCTTGCAGCATCATCAAGAACTTTTCTCCTCTCGGTGTCTCTATTACCTCTTAAACCCGAAGCCATTTTTATATTCCTTTGTCATGTACTGGTATGCTAAGTTGGTCCATCAAATCATCCACACGAGCTTGTAGTGTCTCCACTATATCTGCAGATATAAACAGATGTGTCTCGTCCAGGTCCTGAAGAATAAACTTCCTGCCAAGAGCTAACGTCTCGTCCAGGTGGAGAAGGAATTGTTTCATAGCCGGGTCACTGTAAGCAAAATGTCAAAAAAACGAGGTTTGAGTGCTGAAGAAAAGAAGATAAGGATGTTGGAGATATTTCATAATAGTAAAGATTTCTTTCAGTTGAAGGTGAATATATAATTTTATTACATTAGTAGTGTAGGTTATTGTTGTAGTTCAAGCATGCATCAATCATTGTAATTTAAACCTTAAATCAGTGTACATAGAACTCACATGATGAGTACTTGTAATTTGCTAGGGCTATTGTTATATATACTTCAACTGAATGAAACGAAATTTAAATCTTATATAAAACGCACACTATGCAGCCAAGCATATTATAATTTGGGGGATTACATCGCTGATATAAATGCTTGGCTAAACGCTGGTCCTGCTCCACAAGGGCGCATAAACTAATTGATTAGCATTTGGAAATACTGTTGGAGTTGCTGAAGATTTAGAAACTACTCATCTTTGCATTGTATAAATTCAATCCCTTTCAAATTGTATAATTTCATAACATGTGTGAGTACTATGTACCTACTTTAAGGCTACCATTTACTAGGTACGTCTTTCATTGACTTGAATGTGCCCTTGCGGCTGACAGTATGTCATGCCAGGGGGGAGACAGTTAGAACAAGCACAACTTTAGTAAAGAAAGAGTCGCCATCTACATTACTTAACGGAGAAACTATGATACCTAATAGTTTCATAATTATCGATAGATGTCTCTGTAATCACAACTTTAATGCAAAAGACAACTTTAATGAAACTCAAGTATTTATGTTCTCTAATTTAATGTCAAGTATTTTTCTAGAGAATATTTATGATATTTTTCATCAAAATTATCTCATTATTTTATTCCGGCTTTATCGATTATGGCAGCATTGTCACGGAAATTGTGTGACATCACTTCTGGCAACATCACACATTATGGTCGCCGTCGCCGCAACTTGCGTCCGCGCTTGTAAGCTCTGTAAAAATGCTTTGTGATAAAATTGTAACAATGACAATAAAGTATAAAAATGTTTTTTCTGTTTCATTTCATAAAGTAATGCGTGGACTATTATTATTTAGTTATTGTATTCAAATTTAATAAGGTAATTTCTTTAGTGTAGTTCGCGAAATTAAAATTTTCTTGTTTTTTTGCAAATAGCTGTGTTTGTGTCATAATTATGTTGATCAAAATGCTTGATTTATTGATTACTCGTTAACTGAATCACGATCATTTAAATAGATATCAATCATAACTGTTTTAATGATTGTAATTTAGTACATGTATCATTATTATCGTCGCGAATCGCATTTTGATCAACATAATATTATAACGTCAAACAGCGCTGCAATTTGCAAAAAAGTAGGAAAATTAAAATTTCGCGGCCTACGATGAAGGATCACCTATGCATACATACATAACTACATACATTCATTAGATACACACACACACACACATAAAAAGCCTTAGTTCCCGTTAAGATATGCAGATGGCGTCTCAAATCAGTATGCTTCGAAATGGCACAAGAGGGCTCTCTTGTCCCATATTATTATTATACTCTTTGATGTCATGCTCACTCTAATGTCTCGCTGACGGTGGCGTGTGTGTTGGATCATTTAGCTCCCTTCAAAATGGTTGAGCTGAATGGTGCTAATCCATGCGTCATGTTCGTGAACGGGCGCTGTCAGTAGGGACTGGTCATCTTCTAGCTGCCATGGCTTTTTTAATTTGATTTTTGAATTGTTTTATTTTTTAATACGGACGCTTTTATCGTTGTGCATCGTTCTCACATTTATAACTTTAACATGAATGATGTAACCAATATTTTGTAAACATATTGTGATTTAAAAGAGTGTCCATGGAGTTTCTTGCCCGTTCTTCTCCATAGGTACCTACTACGCTTTGGAATGGGCAACTAGCTTCATCTTTCTGACTGACCGACCCCTTGACAATTCAAAAGTGCCTGTAATTGGTTTATTTGAAATAAATGCTTTGAGTTTGAGTTGAGTTTGAGTTTGAGTTATGGTAGACTTAGCATACTTATAAATCTATCTGGACCTACTATACTTTTATATTATTATTATTATTATGACAAAACTAATCACAAATACACTAAAAACAGGAATTAGAGAAGATAGCACCGAAAGAGAAGGGTATCACAATGCAATCAGTCAAAGAAGTTGTCCAAAACCTAGTGGATGATCATCTTGTGGACTCTGAGAAAATTGGAACTTCTATATATTTCTGGTCATTTCCTAGGTAAGTAAATGATAGTTTTATACCATAACCTGTATTCTCAGGTTGGGTTTAGAGACGTGCCGCCTCGCTAGAAAGAATGTGAGGTTCTAGAACCCTCCAAACAATCGCACATTCTTCTCGGCAGGTTCAGGAAGACCCGTCCTGATCCCTCCTAAAGTATTTTTTTTTAACGTAAGTTTATTACTGTAGATAAATAATAAAGTATTTCTGTTATAAAACAGCAAAGCAAAGAATGCAAAGAAAAGAAAACTGTGTGAGTTACAAACTGAAATAGAGGAGTGCTCAAAGAAATTGAAAAGGAATGAAGATTTAATTGCAACTGAATCTGTATGTACTTAATTACTTCAGTGAAAATACTTTACAACTAACAACTACTCAGTAGTTTTTCTTACAATTGTTAAATAACATTCAAAATAATACAATATAATAGGGGTTTATTTATAAAAACGTTGCTTAAAGTTAAGTGACGTTCAAATGTCAAAATGTATGGTTAAATAGTCACCAATCATTACTTAACTTTAAGCAATGTTTATAAATAAACCCCTAAGTTGCTTCAATAAAGAGTTTTTTTTTAGAATTAATATTTATTAATAGGTATTTATTATTACCTACCAATATTTGCCTAGTATAAGTTTATTGTATTTTACTGTTTACCCATAGATTGGAAGAGAAAACTGTGAGGAAAGAACTCAAGTGCTGTCAATGTTAGAAAGTTTTGAGAAACAAGAAGAAAAACTTAAGAGGGATATGCAAAAATACAGAGACTCAGACCCTGAATACATAGCTCAATTGAAGACAGAGACTCAGGTACGTATCCATATTAAAATTCTTTGTAGTCACACATTAAAACAATGCATTCTTCCTTGTCTCGAAACTCTTAAAAGAACTTTTTGTGAAGGAGCTTGACTGAGGAATGACTACCACCAGAAATCTTTTATTTCTGAATTCTGTGTTCTGGTTTATAAGGTATTGTTATTGTATTGTGCCATTTATAAGTATAGGCACATGAGGCTACAATTTCAGCCGCCAAATTTTTTGCCGTCAAATAAAAAATAAAACACAATTTAAAAACAATTACACTATTATGCAATTGCTTTTGTTGACTACAATCCTATCTAAACTTTTTATTTACGTTGTTATGTAACATAAATTTTACATTGTGTGTGTGTAAAAAAAGAACAATGAGTCTGTTAACTAAGGATTGAGGTTATACCAGTGATTGCCGGGACATTTAATAATCTTAGTCACTCACCTAATAATGATTTCATTTTCATTATTATATCAAACAAACACTACATTATTTCAATAATATTAGAATATTCATGAAAAAACATTTTGTTTCTTGAAAAAATTATTGATATGTTTATTTTTATAATCAATATATCAATAGCAAAGTAAGACTTTTGTTTATGTCAAGACTCATACGGATACTGTGTCCCCTACACAGTATCCTTTTCTTATAATGGTATTGTGCTTATTTCTCTCTATCAGCTAAACCAATTACTTAAGATTGAAACTGAAATTAAAAACAATATTTCAGGATTTAAAAGAAGCAGTAAACAGATGGACAGAAAACATTTTTATAATGAAGTCTCATATAAAAAATACCTTTCAAACGGAAAACGATGTGATTGACCAAAGTTTCAACGTACCGGCAGACTTGGATTATATAGAAATATAAAAGAGTACCTACTTTAAATGATCATAACCTCTTTTAACATTCTATTAGGTTTAGTAAAGTTTAGTTTCATGACAAAGCGCTGGACAGAGGTATGTTTGCAATAATAAATTTAACGAAAAGAATTAAATATTTGATTTGTTTACACACCATTCGACGAGAACGCCTTTCATAACATTCACCATGGTTCATTTTAATCAAACAGCGACGGTTAGCCTTTATTAATAAAACTTGATAGAAGCTCGGATTTTTGGTATGCTGAATTTTAAAGCAATAATTCAATTCAATTTTGAATCAGGTCTCACAACAAACGTGCGAGGTATAAAATTATCAGTCAAAAAAGTCCACAGAGCAGAACAGAAATGATTGAATTCAGTCACAGATTTACATTGCTCATTGCATCACCACAGAGTACATTATTGCATTGTATTGACACTTGACAGAATGACAGCCTCTGCAGCAGTGTTGCCAACTCTAAATGTTCAAATTATCGAGTTCCCAGGTCGAAATTATCGTTTTTTGGACATAATTATCGTACAAAAGAAACATAAAAAAAAACGCCTAAAGAAGTTTTAACTAAAAAAAAATGACACTCTGGGTGCCACCGGCAGAAGTGATTTTTTATTGTGCAGGAAATAATGTATCGCGCGTTGATGTCTTTTTAAAGCTGGTGCCGGTAACAGTGTCGCGAATTCAATGGTTTAACATAACACATAACATCACACCTTGTTTCCCCGGAGGGTTGGGCAGAGGTGTCCCTGTAGCAGGCACACCCACATTTCGCCAGTCAATGGTTTAGTCCGATTTCAAAAATGCCCAACGCACCTATAAAAGTTTTTACTTACAAAAAAACGTAAAACGTTCAATCAAATTGCTATCAAAACACAATGCATAATTTTATACTATAGTCTAAGGGGAAGTATATGCCAGGTTTCACCACTCATGGTGCTAGCAGCATTAACCAAACCGTAAACATGTTATGTCATATTTTCCAGTTGATATTTTTGTTCGGGAGGGAAAGAGATACTTATTTGTTGATGTTGACTTAATTGACAAAAAAAAAATACGTTTTGTTAGTGTAACTTTTAATTTTTTTTTCAGCAAATCTTAAAATGATCGTACATTAGACATTCATTATCGTACATCGTACCATTGGCCAAATTATCGTATGCCCCCATAAATATCGTGTGGGTTGGCAGCACTGCTCTGCAGTATTGCGGCTGTTGCCAGCAACTAAGCTATTGGTGTGATAATAAATTGTTGGCAAAAAATATATAGAAAAAGGATACGTATTCTGTGGATTTCATAAATATTAAATGTGGGCGTGGTGTGTGCTTTTGATAGTATGAATTTTAATTTTTATAAAAAAAAAAACAATTTTTTGCTGGTAACTTCTTCAGAAGGATTAAAACTTATCCTAAAAGTTGGCAACGTCGCAAAAAGCTGTGAAATATTTACCTGTTTTGATTAATTTGGCAATATTACTGTATGGAAATAAGAAATGTGGCTAACTAGCGAACTAGAATATTGATTATGAAATGCAATAATTAATATCGTTACACCGAATATTCAGTCTTAGATGTAAAAAAAGTATTTAGAAACTTTCCAAATGCATTTTTTACACCTAAAACGGTTACAACATCAAATTCAGTGTTATAATTCCAATTAATTATTAATATTTTAGTTCACTAGTTAGCCACATTCCATATTTCCATACATTAATATTGCCAAATTAATCAAAATAGCGAAATATTTGACATCTATGTGCGACGTTGCCGACTTTCAGAATAAATGCTCTTAAAGGGATGCAAGAAGTGCTAAAAAGTATGGATATACATTTTATCGTATCGATATTTAAAAATAATTAAATAGATTTCGATAGGTATTTATATTTAAAAAAAAAACAAAAACAGAAAAAAAAAACATATTTCTTTAAAAAGTAAATTTAAATGAATAAAAATTCATTTAAATACCAAACTAGGAACATCATTTTCTAACGAAAAATCTTAATTTATTAAATAAAGTCTTCTTTTAACGGCTCTGAATACGGTTTTAGTCAGTGGCAACAACGGTGTTGCTATTGGAAATATATCGTATTTGATACGTTTTCGATGCTTGACATTTTTTATCGCTATATCGATGTGTCGAAATAATACATCAACACAAAAAAACGATATCGAACAAAAAATAATATCGATGTATCGACAAATCGATATTTTTCTCCAAGCCTAAAGGATTTTTTTTTCTATAGATATAAATATTAGTCAGGGTCTTACTAACTTTTTGTTTTTGAATCGTGAAGACGTGAAGTTGTCGACGTGATTGTTTGGCGTTGTGGGGACGCCAACAATTGCAATAATTGAAAGAAGTTTTTTTACTGTTCGAGGACTACAGGTCAGTGTTCTGTCTTTGGGCAATTTATTTTTACTTATGCATTTATTTGTGTAAGAGGTGAGAAAACAACCTAAATGAAAAAAAAAAACACTCAGTTAAATAAGTAGGTGAGTGCTTACCTAGGATAAAAATAGTTAAGTCGGCAGCAGTTAGGCCCTAGGTCCTGTGCTATTTAGTGTTCAAAAATCATCATAACGATTAAACTAAACCTTGCCTCTTGCTCCTTGATTGTCGTATGAGAAGAAACTGATGGTACAGTCAACAGCACGGCTTGAGATCGTAACACAATCATGTATTATTGTTCGCATTAAGTAAAAGATTATTTGCTACGATTCGGCGAGTCATTTTGAGAGAATTGTTTAACTTGACATTCGTACATTTTCTATTTCTTTTAAAAATAAATACCATTTGCAAATATGCCTAATTATATAAATAAGTTAGCCATTATTTTGTAAGTTCTTGATATAATGTAGAAATAGGAAAGGGCCTAGAATTGAATTTTGGGGCACGCCCGTCTTAACTAGAGACGGGGCGACGATTACGGGGTGACATCCTCAGAGGACGTCAATATTTACTTAGTGTTTCCCGTTTGTTAAACAGGAAAGTACAAGGCAAATTGTCTATTCATTTTGTAGTAGTGTTACTTATAGATCAGTGACAGTGTATTGTGGTCAACGAAGTCAAACGCTTTTGAAAGGTCACAGAAAATGCCAATTACTTTAGAGACTTCTCCAAGGTTTCCAGAATGTGACTAACCGCGACTTTCACTCCCGCGTTTAGTAAACGAACTATATTTTTTTTTCTGTGATGAAATCCTAATGGTTACCCTTCGCCTGGGGAGAACGGAGGGTTAAATCGGACTCCTACAGACTAAAACCAATTCCAATCTAACCTCCTTACCATTAATACTACAAAAACTAGCTATGTTGTGATTGCCCCAAAAAAAAGTGACAATATACAAATTAAAATAAATGATCAAATAATCCAAAGGAAAACTAAAGAGAAATATTTAGGTTTAATTTTAGATAACTACCTGAGTTGGAAGCCTCATATTGATAAAATCAGATGTAAACTCACTTACTGGAGCTCTTCATGATATAAAAAATGCCTTTCTCGGAAAGTTCGATACATAATTTATAATTCTTTAGTTAAACCACATATAGACTACCTAATAGAAATCTGGGGACCGTAACTAAATCCAACCTAGAAATATTACAAACAGCACAATATAGATTAATCAAAATATTATTTAATTTCAAATTTCGAACGTCAACTCAGAAAGTATATAGAGATACAAAAATAATAAACATTTCCCAAACATAAATGTACTATACCTGTATACTAATACGCAAAATATTACATAAAGATATTCATACAACACTAAAATTCACAAAAAAAAAACATCAAGTGCAAAAAATTAAACTACGAAACTTCAATTACTTAGTAACACGTCCTCCCAGAACAGTTAATTACGGGAAAAGAAATATTGAATTTGAAGGTGTTAACATGTACATGAAAATAAAAGAAGCGAAATGTATGTCTTGTTTAAAAAACCAACGTAAATCGTATATAATATATCAATAACAATAATAATATAAGAACACTAGCTAATTACGTTTGCTGCGATCAGGTGATCAAAAAAAAACCGAAATGATTTTAAATAAATTTAATTACTGAATTAATATTACAAAATTAAACCTATGAATGATGATTCTAGTTCGAAGTAGGACAGTAGAATAATCATTCTTACAATTTATTGAACAAACAACAACTTGCGAAATCGATTGACGTCATAGGTGCATCAGCGATTATAGAAATTAATAAAGTCGGCGCGGATGCAACATCAGCGATCTTCATATAGTAGCGCTATGTAATTAGCTTTAGCAAACAAACACAATAAACATAAAAGATCCTTATTTAGTCAGTACGCTGCCATGTATGCCACATCTAGTAATAACTTTAACTAGAAACTTTTACTGCCTGATGTAGGTTTGAATAAACCTACATCAGGCAGGTCGCTATTGTATTCATTGGGCCTTTAATCAATATTATATAAGTTATACACTAGATTTATTTTAGGCATAGTTTAATTTTTTTCCACATTTCTACTATTAATATGTAACTTTGTTATGATGTAACTTTTATGTAATTTATATGTGAACTTATGAATAAAAGATTGATTGATTGATTGATTGATTGACTTTAAATCCGTGTTTACTCGGTTGGTGATAAGTTCATATTTACTTTTTTTGTCACTGCCTTCCTATTTATTTTTATAAATTTTCTTTTAATTTAGTTTCTCAGTAAGTGAATAATTGATAATTCTTAATGAGGAACAATAAAGTTCTTAAACCATAAAACCCCACGATTCCCCCCCACGTTGGCCGCACCCCCAGCTTTTCGTGACACCAAACGTGCGACTATTTAATACCCAGTTTGACAGGCGAACAGAACTGGCGCAACTTCTGTTCAGATGGAATGTTGGTGAAATTTCCGAGCGTCTCAGTGGCCTTAAACTTATCTTCAATGGTTTTATGAACCGGTTTTGAACAACAGGTTTTGTGTTCCCAGTTTTTTGTAAGTAGTTTTCATACGTGGGTTTTTGACGGCACGGTTGGCGCAGTGGTAAGCGATTAACTGCTGCGCTGCGTGTCGCGGGTTCGACTCCCGTACGGAACAGATATTTGTATGACCTACAAGTAGCTGTTTGTGTATGTGAGTTTTAATGTTTATGAACGCATCCACAATACAGGAGAAAATCCTAGTGAGGGGTAACGATTTTTTTTTTAAAGAAAGAAAAATCAATAAGATGTAGAGTGTAGACGTCCGCCGCGCCGTCTGGTTTTCGGTTATAGGTACATAAATTTGGATGACTTCATCATACAATGTTTAGTCCTTCTTCAAGTCTGTTAAACATTTAATAAAGCTAAGGTACAGTAATAATTTGGTAGCTACATACCTATAAAATATGTCGGAGTTGCTAAATTGGATTCACTTATACTAGCTACCAGCTGCGTCCCGTGGTTTCACCCGCATAAGTCTCGATCCCGTAAGAATATCGGTATAAACAGTATCCTATGTTCTAGCCCAGGTCATGGTCTACCTATGTGCCAAATTTCATCCAAATCCGTTCAGCCGTTTTAGCGTGAAATCGTGATAAACAAACTCAATTTCGCATTTATAATATCAATATATTGTTATGATTATATTTTTGTTTGTTACCTCTGTGATTCACTCCGTGTGATGGCAAAAACAGGAAAGCCGAGTATTTTGCACCATTTTATGTCTTGTTGTTTACCTTGATCGTCGCTTGATCGCTTTCGGTCTAAACGTGTTAAATTTGACGTCGATTAGCAGAAAGGATTCAATCCACCAAAAATATTTTTTGAGTTATAGAGGTTTTAAGTTTAGATGTGAATTGCTGCAATGATGTTGTGTATGGAATATTTTTAAATATCGTCAAACATACTAATATTTTTATGAGTCAAGTTGTATTACATAGACTGACGTATTTTTCGAGCCATTGGAAAAAATGCGGGTTTGAGTCGTTTTTGCTAAATTGACTTTAACATTATGGAGTGTTTCTTTTAATTTTTCAAAACGGATCTAAGTAACAAACAATTATGAACATCTTCCACTGATTCGTTTCCTTTTAATGATTTTGCATAATGCAGAATGAACTTGCATAGAACATTGGTCCGTAATGTAGTATAAATAAAGAGCACAATCGAGTTTACAAAACTTTTAAAGTCTTGTTCTCGTAACTGTAATTATTTATAGTCATCATTTAGTTTTGTTGCTTATATATTATGTATTAGTAAGTATGCATGTATTTATGTATCTATTATTTAGGATATGTATATATCTGTCATCTATTCTAGTATATTGTATATTTATTATTTGCACCAACGACAGCCCCATTTTATGTCCAGGAAAATCACTGTCCATTCCAAGGTTGCCTGGAAGAGATCGCGGAAAGCGATAAGGCTGTTATTTTTTTTTTGTTATGTATTTTTGTGGTGGACAATAAAGTATACATAAATATAAATAAATAAAGTAAACATACTTGCATAGAACATTGATCCGTAACATAATATGAATAAAGAGCACCATCGTGTTTACAAAAATGAGGTGTCGTCGTGGTGTCGTAAAATCAATGGTTTAGTCCCATATCAAAAATGACCAACGCGCCTAAAGAACACTCATTAAAAAAAAAAAATTCTTCGGAGTTTCGTCAAAGTCAAAGTCAAAGTCAAATCATTTATTTCAAATAGGCCCATGTATGGCACTTTTGAACGTCAAAATTCACAAAATAATATAATCGATTCTAGTAGCCCCTTCCAAAAGGTAGTTTTCGTATGGAGAAGAATGGGCAAGAAACTCCACCGTCGTGGCCGCGGAAAGTTACTTCTTGTTTACCTGTCAAAATAACGGTGTCAATAAACCTTTTCATTAAGTTCCTATTTCGATCGAATTTTCTATTATGAGTTTCATGTAAATTAGTGAAAATAATTCTATTCCTGCCAGTCCCGAACTCATAAAACAGCTACAAATAATTTACTTTACGTACGGTCAGGGAAACAGATTGTTTAGCAGATAAACTCATCATCTGCCTAGTCTTATCCCACCTATTTTTTTTTTTTCAGTTTGCATATCTTTTTTATGAGTTCGTCAGATTAAAATGTAAAAAAACCCTTTATTCCATAATCTATTAAAATCTAAGAAAAGTTAACACGAGTACAATTAACTTTATTTCATTTACGACTGCTAGTCAGTCATTGATATTTATCGTAAAGGGAAACATTAAAATGTTTCAAAAAACCATCACGTCATTTGTAATTAATAGTCATATCTGGGCGAGCACGGCTTAACTTAGTTATGTGTTTCATATTTTCAAAACTTAACCTTGAACAGCATTATTCCTCACAAAGTAAATAATCTGTCAATAAACAAGCCGCCATTCCTAATCGTACCGATCGTACTAATTACTTTTCAAATCTTCTCTAAATAAGTAATTTCAACATGGTAAACTAGTAGTGTAGAAAAATGATGATGTGGATATATTTAGTAACCTGTTCCGCTTAGCTATTTCTAAAGAGTCTTGAAAAGACCCTTGAAGACACCTGACAGTGTTTCACCTCTCAACGAGGCATCCTCAGGATGACGATTAACTTGTCGTGAACTCGAACACGGCGTGTTGCCACACCAAGCACCGAGCGCAGACTGCTTCGGTGCTTGTATATCCACATCATCATTTTATAATGGATTTCCGCAAGGTCACGCCTCACAGTGTTATTATTGCCCCGAAAAACGGACATCCCCTTTTTATTAACTTATTCGATAGAACAGGTTATTTTTAAAGTAAGAGTAAAATACCCGTGTGGCAATTTTGTCCCAATATGGAGATATATTTTTTTTTCATTTTTTCTATGGTTTCCATAAAAACCATAGAAATCGCAATTACTTTAGATCCAATGCGTTTTTGTTATGTCATTGATCGCAATTAATTGATGCTTTATATTAAGTAAATTACTAAGCAAACGCTCAAATTTTATCGTTAACATGTTGTGAGTAACATTGAATTTTATATATTTTCGATTTTATTTTTTTATGGGCTTGTTTCATGTTATTTGGATTCAAAATCGAGACAAAATGTTGCTTTGGCACTAAGAAGCACCGATTCAAAATATCATATCCAAATCTTATGGTGTTTAGAACTTACAGGATTTTGAAATTTAGGCTCTAGGGTTGGCAGAAGTATTTTTTAAGATGTTTTTTTTTTATTGAATTTTTATGTTAAGTAATATTTAAAAACGTAAAATGTGTTTAAAATAAACAAAGGACATAATAACGTGGCCATGGTTATCTGAAAGAAGTTACACTATCATTGATTTTCACATTATTGTATAAATAAATAAAAAGTGAATTAAATTAAAATGAATAAACGGAATTATAATGCTAGTAATCCTACTAGTTTTATAATTGTACAATTTTTTTAGCCGTTTAGGTATTTGTTTAGATATTTGTAAGTTTACGACGCGCGACGTTAAATACGTTTGATGTACAACATACAATAAACGAATTAAACTTTGTTTATCCAATGAAGGGCAATTTGTGGTACGGGGAAGGGGTCCGCCCTCGTTAGGCTTTAGTCAAAACCCTGTACCTATACATATTGCCTGGAGAAACGGGGGTGAGGCACCATGGAGCCGCAAAAGACCCATGGCGCCACTTCGCCTCAACAGGACTTGACCCGACCTGTTGAGGGATGTCTGTCCGGGCTCCGACCGGCTGACTTATTGCGAGGAGGGCGTGAGGGCGCCAACCCTCATGTTGGTCCACGAGTGGCAGTTTATGAAGCTGTGGATAACGCCACAGCCGGTGCTCTTCAGCCTCCAGGAGTATCCGCAAATACACAAGGAGAATTCACCAGATTAGAAGCATTTAATTTACTGACGAAACTAGCCAAGGAAGAAGGTAGTAAATTCCGCCCTATTGACGTAGATTTGACCAAAAGAACTGTTGCTATTTTAAGAGCGCTGAATATGCCACTATCGTATACAGATAATAAAGAAGTCAAAATTGTGATTTCCAATTTTACTGCCAGATGTGAAAACCTGTACAAAAATGTAAATATTCCATGAAATTTTTCACCAAAAAACACCATAAATGGTTGAATGAAAACTTTAAAAGCGATTTTCCCAAAAATATTGTATCAGAAATGGAACAGGTCGATTTAGGTACTCTTCCAAATGTACCTAGACTTTTTGCTGAAAGTAGTTTACCTCACGATTCTGACTCCAATATTGAAACTTCTCAAGATTCCGCTACAATCTCCATTTCAGAGGCTATTCGTGCACCCGAATCTATTCTGGAACAAAATCTAACTACTCCGAAGCCTATTCCCAAGCCTGACGTTGTTTTTGAATCTGAGGTTATTCCCGAAACGAAGCCCCTTTCTGAACCTGAAACTATACTCAATACTACTGACCTTGTTTCCGAGTTTGAGGCTTACGAAACTGAGCCTTATTTTGAACTTGACTCTTTTCTTGAACCTAACCTTATTTCGGATTCTGAAACTATTTCCGAACTTGTGCCTATTTGCGAACCTAACCCTAATCCCGAACTTGACCTTATTTCAATATCTGAGCCTATTACCGAACTTGAACCTATTCCCGAACCTGGGTTTATTACAGAGCCAGAAGATATTATTGAATCTGAACTTATGCCTATATCTAAGCCTGGTCCCTGTTCAAAGTATAATATTCTGAGTGAAAGACAAAAGCGTAGATTACGAAGATCTCTTCAAGACTCCCTTGATATAGAGCAACAACCAAAACTAGTCAAAGTTTTTTCAAGTATCGTGGAAGCAGGTGGGCATAAATTACAGACGAGTGCATCAAAAAACCTTCAATTTGTGATTAACACTTGCCTAAAAAGTCCAACAAAGTCGACCAAGATAGCCACTCAAATACGGAACCATAAGCCTCACCCATATACCCCTGAAGAAGCATTAGCAATTTATATTGACAGAAAATTTACAGTTGAAACATATCACTTTCTTCAACAAGATTTAAAATCGAGGGGGTACCCCGCGTTTCCACCATATCAGCAAGTACATATAGCAAAAAAATTATGTTAGCCAACACCTCCAGTACAAGTGTCTGAAAGAGAGGCTTTTGTAACGTTGTATGGTCTGCTCGCCCACACTTTTTCAAGGCTCGTTATTTTATGTGAAGATGTTATTTCTTTACAATGTTCCCAAAGAAATACACAAACATTAAACTGTACTTTAGATGGATCTTGGGGATTTGACGGCAGCACAGGTCAATCATTTTATAAACAAAGCTTTTCCGAAGACCGAGAAGACGAAAACAGCCTGTTTGCCACCACATTTATTCCTTTACGAATAACTACAGATACCGGTCAGATTTTGTGGATGAACCCTACACCTCAGTCTTACAGATTTTGTCGCCCGTTACATATCCAGTACCGTAAAGAGAGTAAACATTTAATACTTGCTGAAAAAAAATGGGTAGAAGACCAAATAAAAGAAATAGACAGCATTTGTGTAAAATCATCAAAAAACCTTACATTAACAGCAAAAATTCAACTTTACTTGACCACTATAGACGGTAAAGTGCTCAATACAATCACTAACACTTCGTCACAACTAAGATGCCCATTTTGTAAGGCGACTTCCTCTCAATTTAATAAATTAGACATTGTGCTTTCTCAAGCCTCAGATGAATCGCTTATGAAGTAGTAATTAAGTCCTTTGCACGCGTGGATACGTGTCTTAGAATTCTTGCTTCATCTAGGATACAAGATGCAAGTAAAAAAATGGAGGATACCTCACAATTCCCTGGAGCATATCATTGTGGAAGAAACTAAAAAAAAGGTGCAACAAGAAGTAAGAGAAAAAATGGGGCTTCTGGTTGATGTGGTGCGGCCCAATGCAGGCACCACCAACGATGGTAATACTGCTCGCATAGCATTGTCTAACAAAAACCGTGGAACATTTGCAGAGATATTAAACATTCCTCAATGGCTTCTTGATGATTTATTTACAATATTAGTAGTTTTATCTTGTGGGCTACCACTTGATACCGAAAAATTTGGGGATTTTTGTATGTCACTGGCTATTAAGTACGTCCAAAATTTTGAATGGCATCCTATGACAGTCACCTTGCACAAAATTTTAGTCCATGGTAAAGATATCATGCGAAACTCTGCAATGCCTGTGGGTTTACTCTCAGAACAAGCGGGAGAAGCAAGAAACAAGTTTTGGAGGTCTGACAGAGAGCATCATACTCGAAAGTTTGATAGAGTTACAACCATGACTGATTTGTTTAACCGGGCACTACTCACTTCAGATCCATTCATTTCAAATGTCAGATTAAAGCAAAGGCAAGCAAAATTGAGAAAGATGCCATTACCACCTGCCGTTCTCCAGTTATTAAAACCGTACGAAATACCAAAGGAAGATGTTTCGGCCCAAGATAGCGACAGCTTAAGTGACGAAGAAGACGTTATGCAAAATCTTATAGAAGGGTGGAATGACGATAGCACTGAAGTTTTACCTACGGAAAATGATAATTAAAGAAGGTACTTAAGCAACTGAACTCTGTAAATATTTAGTATTTTACTTTAAAAATTTCAAGCTTTTCGACCAAGTGTTTCAGGCTGTGCGATAATAAGTAAAAAATGAACTTCGTCCCACCAAAAACATATATATAAAATAAGGGCCGAGTTCGGTACAAAGTACCTACACGATAATAAAATGGAAACCTAAATGAGTACCAAGTTCTAAGGAGGTAAAAGAGAGTTTATTAAGTTCCTTGCTACTGATTATGCAATTTGGCAAGTATTCAAAGTATTTGTTTGTTGAGAGTTTTGCTTTAAGGAAGGTAGGTTTAATAGTTTTAGGTGGTCTAAAGTAGCTCAAAATGGTTCGTGTAAGGTGTACTTCACCCTGTTTATCTCTGAACTTGGCTTGACATGCAATAAAGCATGAACAAATTATAAGTATGTAATTAACTTTTCAATACACTTCCTCGAAAACTGGTCCATAACGCACTACGATTAGGTATAACATGCAATGTATTTCACACGTGTGCGTTTTTTTCCATTTTCCCGCACGTGTGTGGGAATGAAAATTGCCACAGATAACTATACCTATACTTAGTTCAAATCATTGAGATAGAAAAAACATGGAGGCGCTGCGATATTCTATACATAAATTTGCTTATACAAAAATGGGTGAAATACGAACTAGAATGTGAAATATCGTGTTATTTCACTCTTTCTAATGTGGTAATCGTATTTGATAAAAGAGACAACAATATTTCAGTTGTTCCTCATAATGGCAACATTTTGTTGAGACGTAGTAACAGTTGTAGGTAAGTGCCATATCCGCCATAATATGCGACAAGTTCATGGTAGTTCTGCTGTCAAGTGGTTGTTTACTTTTTGTTTTATTGAGATTTGTGAGAAAATTACGTGGAGTTTTCCTTTTAAACTACATATGTACGTTGGAAAACACCAATTCAACATGCCTGTGTGTTGTATTGTGAAGTGTGGTGCAAGAAAGAAGGAAAATCAACCTCAATTATCTTTGCACAGGTTAGTAGCCGGTTTTCATGCAATAGTACATAAAGTAATAAACTTTCGATGAAAAAATTGCTAGGTGATCATTAAATACGGCTTAAATTTTAATATATGGGTTTATTTCCGTCCAACAGACCTTTTTATTATTTCATAATTTCATTCGTTTGTTTACAATGATATGTCATGGTGGAATAGTGTTGTACCGTTTCCGTAATAGTTTCTGATACTAGTTCCTTCGCTGCGCTGAAATGATATTGCTAGGTCCGGCCCGTGGTTTACAGCAAACTGTACTCTTTGGTTCATAGCACCGAGAGACCGTTTCGCAGAGTTTTATGTAGTGTATACGATTTTTTTGTTGAAGTTTTTAAGATGAACAATACTGTAGTACATACATTTTATGTAACTTTTATAATTTCCGCGGCTCACGCTAATAAAGATCCCAGTCCGCATGATTTTATCCGACATCTTCAACAATAATCGTCAAATTTCAGCCAATTTACACAAAACTTTAATTAATTATACACTAAAACCTTCCGCATGAATCACTCCGTCCATTAGTGAAAATTGATTGAAAATCCGTTTAGTAGTTTTTGAATTTTTCGCGTTCAGACAGACAGAAAAACAGACAGACGCGGCGGTGTACTTTGTTTTATAATATGTAAGGATGTGTATTATTCCGAATGTTCATTTATGATAAAATTGTTAAAAATTTAATTCACTAATGCCCGTTTTCACCGACAGCTAAGTGACACTTAAATGAATACCTAAATAAAACTGCACTGTTTTTCAACTCTCAGCGCTGAGTCTACCGTTGAAAATCCAACAGTGAACTTTTATTAGGGATTCATTTAAGTGTCACTTAGTGAAGGTGAAAACAGGCATAAGACTTGCATGCTCACTCGATACTAAATATTTGGCTTCGTTTAAACGTTCACTTGCCAAACATTAGGTTTGCGTTACAAATATTTGTGAAAACTTTATTTGCTAAGTAATAATTCTATAAATGAAATTATAACTATGCGGAAAATTGTTTGAGAAGTGATAAATTGTCAATACTCGTTTTTTTCTGTTACAACGGACTATTAGCTAATATTTTTTTAAATATGATTCAACCGTGATATCTAGTAAGATTCGTAATACTATTACGTACTAGTATCGATACTCGAAATAGTAACACCATGTTCCCTGAATGACACAACCCTAGCATTGGCAGCCATTTTATGCGACATTTTGAGTTGTAGGTATGCACCTTTTTTTTGTAGGTATTTCCAGTCCATACTTATTAAATGTCTATGGTTCAAATTGGTTCAATGCTTAATCTCAGGTGAATGTTTTTTTTTTTTAATTTTGGCAAAGCACTACGCGTCTTTACGGCATAAATATTTTGTGAAAATTCAAATTGTGTTTATAAATAGAATATCATAGATAAACATGATTATTAGAAACTATTAGTTACTTTAGTTGAGTTTAACAAATTAATATTTATTTGTGTACTGAATTCAAAAACATAAAATTAATCTATTTTTTATATTAGGCTGTTTAACGGCTTCATACCTTTGCCTCTCCTTCAAACTGGCGAATGCAAAGCTCGAAAAAAAAAAGAAAATTAAAATTATAGTTTCTTAATTCATGACAAAAATATTTTTCGTTATTTTATTTTATTTCTTCAAAAGTGTATTGAAAAACGTCGTTTGATACACGTGGACATTTGTTATTGCAGTTCTCGGCTCAAAAACATTCATTATAATTCCGCCTCGAATACAATAACAAACTTTCTCCACTTGTATCAAAATGTACTATTATTTGTATTTTTGTCCGATGTAAAAATAATAATAAGATTTAAGAATATTATTTGTAAAATTTTGTGGGAGTGGGCGTAAATATGTATATGTGTATTATTCTATGATATAAATAAAATTCAACATAAAATTAAAACCTATAAACAAAAATAATGTTTTTTGTGAAGTGATGACCCTAAAATCAAAATTATCAGAATAAAATTTAGAAGTGAATAACTCTTAAACACCGCGAGATTTGGATGCGTTTTTTTTTAAGTGATTGGTTGGGGTCTAAACATGATTTACAATAAATATTGAATCCAACTAAGCAAAGATACAACCATGATAAATCAAAATCTAAAAACACAAAAAAAAACATATTCCTTTACATCTGTACTAGTTAGTACCCTTTTGTATTTTTTTTCACATATCTTTAACATAGTATTATTACACATAATAAAGAAAGGGGTAAAATAATGCGTATTTTTTTTGTAATTAATTAATTTAGAAAAAGTAAAAAAAAAAAACAACATTTTTTTACTCGTGTTTGGTGTAAAATTGGCACACGGGTATTTTACTCTTACTTTCTAAATAATCTGTTCTATCGGATTAGTTAATAAAAAGGGGATGTCCGTTTTTCGGGGCAATAATAACGCTGTGCGCCTGAATAAATTAACTATCTTAGTAGTGTAGAAAACGTGTGATACTACACACGTGTTTTAATACCCCTCATTATGCAATAGTTTCATAAACTACTATTATACGTTATTTTGTTACAGAAAAAATGTTACAATATGACAATATTTTTAAATTAAGTGTTTGTAAAGTATGTCAATATAAACTCGTTTGAAGTTTACAATTCGAATTTTACGTTATGAGAGTAAATATTTTTTTTTTAATGCGAACAAACAATTAAAACCTAGAAATATGAGGTCTTTTAAACAGTTAACAATCTGTCAGAATTTTTTATTGACAGTGTAGCATCTTAGATCGGTGAGAGTACCTACGCATTAACTGTTTCAGTATTATGTAGATTGAGCACTTTAGACATATTTATTTTAGGTTAATTATTTTAGTTGTACTGCAGTTCAATGGTGGATAACGATAATAGTATGTGTGTTTACCATACGTAGCGTGGGTTTCAGCCGCCCGGGGTGCACGCAAAATTCACCCCTTAAGAATTCATAACACATCGGAAAGACTAGGTTTTCTTTTGACTATGCACACAGAAATAGGAGTTAAGTAATTGTTTTTTGAAGTTAAAGAAAGCTGCATACACTTTGGAGTGAAATTTCACGCCCCTAAAAAGTGCCACCCGGATTGGGCAAACCCAGCTTTGCTACGCCACTGTACATACCTACGTAACATCTAAGTGATTTATGAAAATTCTTCATACTTGTTTCAGAAACTTCAGTACAAATTGTATCTTTAAGAATATTGGAATGCAAAATAAGTACAATGATTCGGAAATTGAAGACAAGCTACTTAACAACAGTTTATTGTTTAGTAGTATTCGTAAAAATAAAACCGCAGAAGAAAAAATTAAGAAGATAATAAAATATTTAGATCGGGGGGCAGACATAAATGCAGCAGATGCTAACTACAAAAACAATACACCTTTGCATATTGCAGTGATGAAAGAAGAATCAGAAGTTGTCAGTTTTCTCTTGGAACGAGGAGCTCTCGTCAGCAATAAAAACAGTGACAATCAAACTGCCTTAGATATTGCTCGTCGATTAGATAAATCCACTTGTCAAAGAAAATACATTGTAACTATATTGGAGGCATTTGATAATAGTAAGTTAAAAAGTTCTGGTAGTCAGCACGACCTTGAGACTAACTTAACAAGGAAGAGTTATCCCAATAGCTCGGAAATATTAAAGGATCCAAAATACCTCCAACCTCTTGCATATAGTATAGAAAATCAAACCCAATCTCAGGATGTAAATAATGATAGTTCAGTGACGAATACAAGTGTGGACCAACTTATACCAAAACAGCAAGAATGTAGTAAGCAATTAAAAAAAATAAAAGGAAGTAAAATATTTCATTACCAAAAAAGAACCGGAACGTCGGGACTTAGTGGACAATTGTATGAAACTAAACTGTTGAGTCTGATTTTATTTAGAGCTTTATATGTGCAAGAGGTTAAAACTTTTTTAATAGCAACCAACGTTGAAAGCATGGGTGCTTTTGATGACATCATTTTTAGATTCTGTTCAAATAAAGGTGATAAACCAAAAATAATGTTTGTACAAGCCAAACATAGAGATAATCCTGCAAAAGACAAATTTACGGTCGAGGAAATTATGAAATTAAACGGAGACTTCAGTCTACATAAGTACTTAGAGAGTTACATGAAAATAAGTCAGATGTTCGTTCCTGAAAATAACGATGATATGTTTAGGGGCGAGTTTAAAAATATGGATTGTGAATTTATTATTTATACCTCTGCTTTTGAGAAATTTTCTAAAAAGAAATCCGTAGAACAAACTGAATGCCAACGTTTTATAAGCACAAGCAAAGGCAAGGTATTTCAGTTTGATTATGATGACCAAGATGTAGAACTTCTAGTGCAAACGGTAGCCAAATCACGTGCAGTGCTTTTAGCAAAACGATTATCAAAGTTTATTTTTAAGGATAATCATAGTAATATGATGATGGATGATTTAATAAAAACACATCATGTCTTTCTTGCGGCACACATTCTAGCCGTCGAAGTTAAAGACGGTGAATCACAAAATAATTTCCGTTACGCAAAATTCCGAGAATCATTTTTTTCAAGCAATGACAATTTGTTATTGGCATTTAAAGATACGATTTGTAAAGAAGTATTACTACTAAAGAAAAATATTTCCCCTGAAAAACTGGATGAGTTAGAGAGCTTCTTAATGTCATTGACTTTTAAAGTACCAGTCAATTTCGGCAATCTTAATTTTTGTTTTAGTGGCAGCGAGCAAAAAAAAGAAAAGAAACTTGAATACTTATGTTCAATATTTAAAAAACTTTTTGAGAACGCGAATGTCTCAGCAAATATTGTGATGAAAGTGGACGACAATATGGTTGGTCCGAATGAAATTTTACAAAGTACAGATTTAGAATCCTATAGACTGGGAGGTTTAGTTGGCAATCTACTAGTATTCGATAACGAAACTAAGACTTTAAAATTTAATTCTGATGTTGACACCTTATCGGAGGATAATTTGAAACTCTTTGAAAAATTAAAGAGCGATGTTTACATAGGAATAGATCTAAGCAAGTGCAAATTTGACATAAATGTACATGGCTTCCCCCGACTGTCTTTAATTCATGACGAATACGACAAAATTTTGATTAAAGACTTTTTGGCCAAACTTATTTTCTATACAAATCAAGCCACAGAAGACGAAGTAGAAAATATTTTAAAGAAAGAGATAGATAAGTACTTTGTTAGTAGTATACCAAGGCAAAGTGATGCGCACTTTAGAGTGAAAGAAGATGCAATTTTCTTAAAAGTACATGATCGTGTACAAAAGTGGTGGAAACAGCCAAACAACGTTCCGTACTTGACAGAATCTTGTGAATACTTCGTCGAAGCTGAACAAGATGTCCTGAATAGTCCATTATTGAGCATTCTTAATTTTACCTATACCAAAACTATAAAAAACGCGTTGCCTGCATTAAAATTCAAAGATACTGCACTCGAATTATTACATTTAGATGGTTTTTTTGCCGGGGCACAAAAAATCTTGAGTATAGTTACTGAAGAGAATGCACTTTCTAGTATCAAGTTAATCCAATATTTTGAAGAAAGGAGTTTTAACGATTACGCTTTTATTGATTTGGATTACGTTGGAGTTGGAAATTATTTTATTGATGTTAAGTCGGAGATAAAAGCGTCAAAAATAAATACTCTAATTATTGTTTGCAAAAGTCAAGATGTTCTTGCAGAAATAGTTTTGCTCATTAAATGTTTTGAAGGTAAAATAATCATTATTTATAATCGGGACTTAGCTAACCAGATCAATGGATTAGCGATTGAGGACATTGTCGAAAGAGTTGACAGTCAAACTGGCTTTAAAGATCTTGCAGATACAATGCGTACGATGTTGCTAGAAGAGAGACATATTGTGTTCCAAGGAAATGAAGTACCACTTGGCATTTTATTTGAAGACGAATCGTATCATCTTATAAATTCGAAAGTACTATACATGATTATCAACAATGAGAACATTACGATAAGCAATTTTTTTAATAATCCGGCTTATGATGAAATATTAGATTTTTATATAAATGAACAAGTCTGTCGTTACGTCACATTACATCCTAATTTTCGAGCAATCGATGAGTTAAATGTTTTGAAATATAACGAATTGGGAGATGATTTTACGCCTGATACCAGGGACATCGTTTTAATTACTGACAAGCAAGAAAAATTCGCAAAATTTATAAAAAAGCATGTAAACTGTAATGTGCATTGGTTTAGCTTTAGTGGTGACAAATATCTTGTCTGGCAAAAATCTCGAGGCAGTTTACTGAATATATTGAAACATATTCACAGAGGTTCACACGATTCATATACATTGCAACCCGTGACTTTAAAAGATTTAAGAGAAAAAGTAATTATAATAAGTGCTGAACCGGGCATGGGCAAATCTTCTTTACTCACTCATTTAGCAATTAATACGAAACTTAAGTACCCGGCGCTGTGGATTTCCAAAATCAATTTGCTAGAGAATACCAAGGAATTGAGAAGAATGAAAGAAAACAAAGTCAACATTGATTTAAAAGAAGCTGTGCAATATTTATTTCGAGTAATTGGATTCGAAGCTTATAAAAAAAGTAATGCAAATTTTGAGATCATAGTTGATCAAGTTTCTGTCATAGGTGATGACCTTAGTTTCAACAAAAACAATGTGGAATTAAATTTTACAGGATTAAACTTATTTGAAATAGAGTTATTTATTCATTGTTATAATAACGATCGGGTTGCTTTGTTATTCGATGGTTTTGATGAAATATGTCCAGATTTCGCGAATGAGTTTATGCAATTAGTAAATGTTCTTAAAAAGTCGAAAGTTGTGCATTTGTGGATAACTAGTCGTTTATATAATGTTCTTCATCAGTTAGAAAATACTTTGGAAACTTTCTCTTTTACAATACAACCCTTGTCGTATGCCAATCAGTTGGAATTTTTAGAGAAAATTTGGTTAAGTAAAGGATCAAATGTTAGGCTAGGTTACTTTCCATTCAATACAAAGTGGGGAATGCAAAATGCAGTTAAAGGATTTTTGACGGTTCTTTCAGCCGTGTTATGTGACACGAAGAATAAGTTTATCAGTATGCCGTTGCATTTGTATATGATATCGGAGATATTTCAAGATTCATTTCACAACTTTCCTCTTAACCCAGAAAGTATGGAACAATTTATAACCTCACAGAATACTATGAATATGGTAAATTTGAATCAGCTTTATGAGCGATTTGTTGATGTAAAATTTTTCAAGATCCGTTTTGGGGAAAAAAAGCCTCTTTTGTGTATTAATGACCCTGATATGAGGAAATTGATAGATAATGAGCGTACAGCATTTTATAATAGTCATAAATTAATTGCTGCTTATGTTACATTTGGCAAAACTGATGAAATTGAGTTATTTGATAGTCACGATATTGATGAAATACGTGATTTTGTTGAAAGGATAAAAGTAGGTGAGGAAAAAACAGGCATTATCGAACAAATCATTCACAATCAACCTAAGTTTGTTCATTACACATTTGCTGAATATTTCGCTACCGAGTTTCTTTGCGATAGATTAAAATCGTTCCATTGTAAAACTTCTCTATGGATGTATATTATAAACACGTTTCTTCAATCTGAAGAAGGGGGCTCTCGAAGATTTTTCAATGCTAAATTAGGAAACCATCCACTTATGTTGAATGAAATACATAATCCTGGTATAAACGAAATGTTTGAAAATTTGCTTATGGATCATATAACATTGTCCAAGTTGATATTTATGGCTATTGATGAGTTTTTGGAAAACAGTGCAATGTTTCTGCTGAAATGCTTAAAAACTGTGCTTAGTAAGAAAAATATTGACGATTTTATAAATGTGGTTAGTAAGAATTTCAAAGAAAGTTGTATTGTATGCATTGCTGCCGAGAGAAGTGCAAACAATGTTGTTGCCTTTATAATTAAGCTAATTAAAAATATTGACGTTAAAAGATTAAGTGACTTGTTCAGTTGCTCTGATCTTCCAAAATATAATCCTGTGTTAGTTGCATACGGAGCTGTTAAAGGTTTGCAACCTAATTTGGTGTTGTTAGATATTCTTTTGTCAGATTTACCTTCTCCTGCAATTGTGGAATTGTTTTGTATCCAGTTTGATAATAATAAAAATAGGTCAAAGAAATTAATACATTTGATATCGGCGTCCCTAGGCAATTCGAACTTTAAATGTTTTGATAAAGCTTTGGAAAAATTAAATAAGAGGCAACTCGTAACCATCTTTGGCGTCAGAGATTGTGAGAAGAAGCTAGCAGCTCATAGAGCAGCATCCCAACAGTCTTATATGTTTTTCGACAAATTAGATTCCCTTTTAGATAGAAGTGAATTCAAGGAAATTTGTATGGCTCGAGACAGATCCGGGTTAACACCAATTCATTATTTTAAATACACAGAAAAAGACTGCGAAAAACTAAAAAATCTTTTGGACAAAGTCTATGAGGGCAATACGAATGAAAAATTGACATTGAATCACTTCATTCAACAAAATCATTAGAAGTTAGTATTTTTTCTCAAATTAGGCTAAAGAGCAATATAAACAAAACCTTGGTACAGAACTACTAATATACATCTATGAATGATCTGGATTTAAAACATGAATGTACTATGGACACCTCTGCCTTTCGCTTCGGGAAATACAGGCGTGATATTATTTATGTGTCGCAGATGGATTGTCTAATCCGCTGTTTTACATATTGCTAGCCGTTTTTAATTCAACTCATTTCAAAATATTTCATTTCACAAAAACCTACATGGGCACTTTTGAAACGTCAGAAGCTAGGTGCACGGTTCTAATTGGTCGCTTCTTATAGAGAAGAGCTGGCAAGAAACTTTACGGTTACTCTTTTAAAAATAATTTGCTTTTACAATATTTTCAAATAACAATGATAGGTATGGGAGGACAGTGTAGGTCTTTCAACAAGTATCAGGTACTTAACATAATAGAAAATGGTCAAAAATCTACAGTCCACTAAGTCTACAGCGTTCGTACATTCACAAAATAGAAAAGAATTTATACAAAGAAAAAAAGATAATAAAAATAAAAATATATTTTAATTAAACGCAATTACATGATTGCTATTACAACTGTAACAAATCTGAATAATTATCATGTCCACAAAAACCACTAATAAAGATCAAATTAAATTGTAGGTCGTGTAATGAATGTCAAATAATAGGATGATTATGATACGGAAGAATGAAAAAAAAATAGACATGGTAGTTTGGGAGCAGTTAATAGAAACAGCTCCATTATGTCAAACAAATGAACGACGTTTAGCGATTTTCCATAACTGAACTTTAACATGTAGAATTGCATAAATGTTTTGCATTTATCAATGGAACGGGTCAATGATTAGAGGTTATGTAAAACAGCTTGAAATGAAACGATTGTAGATGTTAGTTTTTAATTTTGTCGCTCGTGTCTCTGTGTGTGATAACAACAATAATGGCTTCCTAAACCGAAATAAATAAAACGAGTAATATGAGTATGAGATGGCATAAAGTTATCAGAGTTTTATAAAAGTCAGTCCTAAAAATACAAAATAACAAGGTAACTGTGACCTACTTGGAAGAAGCGCTCGCCGGCCGCTGCCGCGGAACCGCTTGTTTCGCTCGCTCGGCTCGTGCGCGGTTGGTCACAGTTCTAATTTAACCTAAACCATTTGGTCAGGGTGCCGTAGCTTAGTTATTGCGACCGATTCGGTATTAAAAGCTCTGGCTGTGGCATTTTTCTATTTAAATTATAATTAGTTCCATTCATAGCTACAGCCTAAAGTATAATATTATTATGGTTTTATGATTGTAAGTAGTAGGTATTCTATTTTGTGTTTCAAGCCTGGTTTCTAAAAGAAGTGTGTCGATAATTTGTTAATTGTTTTGATTAATAAAACTTATGTTACCTATATCCTTTTTCCATTTACAATAGTTTGTGTATATTCTATTGGGGCAACGCTTGCCGCGGTTTTCTGAATGGGTGGCGATCCAATTTTATACCGAAGCCCCTCCGTCCTTCGGAAAGCACGTTAAGCCGTCGGTCCTGGCTGTTATTTGTAGAAATTTCACAGTTGGTACGGGTCGTCACAAGCCTGAAAGTTGGACAGTCTTTCCAAAGTGTAGATATCTAGTTACATAGTAGGTAGCTGGGTTGCGCAGGTCAGACAGGCAGTCGCTCCATATAAAGTACTGGCTGTGCATTCAGCTGCACTCGGTTAGGGTTGGCTTCCAGTCTAATATAAGGTAAAGTTTTTGCGGATTTTGAAATCCCCTGATGCGGTATTCATAGCGCGCTGGTATAGTGAAGGTGCGTTCCTTTCCTTTCTTTTAATGTTAGGGCGGAGAGGGCTTGGAAATATAAAATTATAATGATCAGCGCCCCAATTGCATAACACATTTTCTTTCACAATTAACTCTTTGCTTCATGTTTCAAAAACTTATCTGTTCGACAACGCACAGTGGGCTGAAAATCGGCTTTCATAGACATTCGATTTTTTTTTCGAATTGGTCAAATTTTTTGATTGGAATTGTTTAAAACAATCATGACCTTGAGGTATAATTGGTATGACGTCATAGAACATAGTGGAAGATAGACTTTTGATTTTTTTTCAAAATACTTGTATGGGAATTATCATAAAATCTTCAATATCTCAGCTATCGCATATTTGCGCAAAAGAATTCTTTCACACAAAAAATCTCCTATTTTTTTGCCAATTTTTGATATATTTCACTTTTATGGCAGAGGTGCGATGAAAAAGAAAAAAAATAAAAATAATTTTATTATTTTTATTTCTTCATTTATAACGATTATAAATGAATTTAATTACGCATTAGAATAATATAACAAAGAATATATAGCACAATAGTCTAGGCCATCGTGAGCCGCTTTTTTAGTCATTGATTTTTATACTACCTAGCAGAAAAACAGCATCTTATACGTAAAAAAACAATTCTTAAATTGTTGACAACAAATACTCGACTTTATCGGAAGCCTGACCCTTTTAGCCTATAACAATTACCGAGAATTATTGCTAATAGGTACCTACCTATTAACTAATAGGTAGGTGATCACTGATCACCTAATTTAAGTTTTATTATGACAATGAAGGGTTTTTAGGCTGATTACTAATCGTTCTCCAGAGGTAGAACTTACAGAATCACTGTGCCTAATGGGTTATTATCATTAGGGTATAATAACAGTTAAACATATAATATACAACTACAAATATGACTTACATTTAAATTTTAAATAGTTTTATATAAAAAAAAATAGAACAAAAATAGTACCTAAATCTAAATACATTCTAAAAATAAAATTTAATTGATTATTTACAGACATGCTCTAAATTAATACTAACAAAAGTAAAACTAATAAAAAGTTAGTAAATAAACAAAAACATCTTAACCTACTGTTAGTCACAATCACTACATTCTGATTCTGATTCAGATTCGGAATCTAATTGATTTATATCGCAAAATTCGACATCGGGTTCTTGCAGGTTATCCAAAAGATCCCGAGTTTCAGAGAAGAGAGCTTTCCTGTTCTTTACATCCATAATTGGTCTAACTGAAGAAATGAGAGGGTCTGAAGTGAGAAGAAGCATGTTTAGAATGTCTTCATTAGAACATTGTCTGCTCTTTTTTCTTGAATGATGACATCTAAATCTTCGAAAGTCCTTATTACGAGCCTCTGATGCTTCTTCTGAAAGACACCCAATTGGTACTACTGCATTACAAGCTATAATATCTGCCCCATGTACAAGTAACTTGTGCACAGTTGACGACATGTAATACCAGTTATAAAGTGCCAAATACCTCTCTGCTGTCTTTAGGCAGTACTCTTTAAATTTTTCAATATATATATTTTCTTCTGATGTAATAGCCTGTAAAATAACAGCAAATCTCCGAATCAAATTCTCATCCAGACCCGTAATGGCTGCGGTTTTTTCCGGAAATTCAAAAAATCTCCGTGCTGTATTTCCATCGTTGGTTGTTCCTGAGCCTTGTTTAACCACACCTATGATCAGGTTCAGTTCCCGCTTGAAACCGTCTTGGATTGTTTTTTTCCTTGCCTGCAGAATAGCTTTATCTTCTTCCCCTTTTGCCATCCATTTTTTAAGATCTTGTCTGTAAGAAATATTTAAAAGGCATTCCATGCAATTGATGCGTGCATGTAACGAAGACAGCCCAAATTCGTATAAATTCTCAGAAACAGGCCTTTTTAACACTTCCGTTAAATTGTTCATCTCTGAAGGTTTTGCCAAACATAAATAGCAAACTGAGCTGGCTTTGGCTTCAGAGATGTAAGTGCAGACCTTGCCATCGATCATGGTCATCTTAAGGTCATGGGTGACCTTGTTGCTGCCACTATCTGTCGGTCTCAACGCTTTTATTTCTTCTTTCATACTGTCTAAATGCTCATTGACAACCAGTTTGCTTTATTTCATGAAGCTAAATCGCACGGGACGACAAAATGATGAAGAACAGGGTTTCGGGTTTTTCCATATGGTGTCACTGCCATTGATTAGTTTCAATGGAACTAATGATGTCATGAAGACACTAGAATCATCATTTTCACTGTCCATTGTCTGTTTATATCTGCTCTGGCTAGACGCACCGTCAAATCCCCATTTCGATATTAATATTAACTGTTTCTGTTCTACGCACTCAGGTAAACTGTCGAAGATTCTTTTGACTGTTAAATCTAATAATCCTTGAAGAGAAATTTTTGCTGATGAATCCGTCACTGTTATTGTTTGTTTGGAAGGATAACATTGTAATTTCGCCTGTTGAACTTTGTAATAAGATGGATACAAATCTTTTACGCCTTCACGTATGGCTGTTTCTCTCAATGTTATATATTGCCACTTAGATAATTTTAAAGAGAGAAATATGCCAAGTGCCTTCTCGGGTGTGAAAACTTGCTTGGCCAACGATTGATGAATTAAATTATTGAACTTATCAGCAGCTCCTGGATTTGTCAACATGAATTCTAGTGCTGAAGCAATATTCTCCTTTCCTTCTTGTCTCATCTTTATGATAGCAGCATATGCTATCTCACTGGACTCACAATTTTCTTGATCTGTAATTCTCCTTCTTTTTTGTTTCTTTCCTAGATCTTGAAATGGTTTACGAGTTGGTGCCTTTCTTTTTGTCATTGTTCCAACTGATATTGCTGCTGATGTAGATGTGGAAGGTTGAGGAGATATGGCATTTACTTCAGAATCCACAATGCCTGAAGCAGCAGGTACTTTTATGCAACTAGGCCAATCAATATCAGTCTCAAGCCAGTTTTTGTGTTCCTTTAAGAAACACTCCAGTTTTCTGTTGGCTTGCTTCCATTTCCTTGTAATAGCTAGTGTAATCCTTCTGCAATATTCTTTTAATGTTAAATTATCTTCATCGGAGAGATTTAAGTTCAAACGAGAAACTACAGCATTATATAGTGCAAGGCTGTCACTGTACTTCCCCGAATTCTTCAAAATCATGAAGAAATCTAGGTAAGTAGATAAACTCTCCATTTTTTGCAAGCACAATTTCACTGTTAACACAAGGGGAAATCAATGTGAACTGAATAATTGTTCCCAATACTGCACTTTAAATACCTGTGAGATATCTGTACAGAACTAAATTAACCCTAATGATTATAACTCATTAGGCACCTGCACAGTGATTCTGTAAGTTCCTCTGGAGAACGATTAGTAATTAGCCTAAAAACCCTTCATTGTCATAATAAAACTTAAATTAGGTGATCAGTGATCACCTACCTATTAGTTAATAGGTAGGTACCTATTAGCAATAATTCTCGGTAATTGTTATAGGCTAAAAGGGTCAGGCTTCCGATAAAGTCGAGTATTTGTTGTCAACAATTTAAGAATTGTTTTTTTACGTATAAGATGCTGTTTTTCTGCTAGGTAGTATAAAAATCAATGACTAAAAAAGCGGCTCACGATGGCCTAGACTATTGTGCTATATATTCTTTGTTATATTATTCTAATGCGTAATTAAATTCATTTATAATCGTTATAAATGAAGAAATAAAAATAATAAAATTATTTTTATTTTTTTTCTTTTTCATCGCACCTCTGCCATAAAAGTGAAATATATCAAAAATTGGCAAAAATATAGGAGATTTTTTGTGTGAAAGAATTCTTTTGCGCAAATATGCGATAGCTGAGATATTGAAGATTTTATGATAATTCCCATACAAGTATTTTGAAAAAAAAACAAAAGTCTATCTTCCACTATGTTCTATGACGTCATACCAATTATACCTCAAGGTCATGATTGTTTTAAACAATTCCAATCAAAAAATTTGACCAATTCGAAAAAAAAATCGAATGTCTATGAAAGCCGATTTTCAGCCCACTGTGCAACGTAAACATCAATTTACTGGATTAAATTCTCTACATTATGGTGAAACCCACATCTAAATCCATTGCATAGTTTAAAAGAAAAACCCATTCTCTGATGTCCCACTTGCTGCGAGGCTCAGCCCAGGTATAGTATATGGTGTGGTGTGAGGTATTATTATTATTTTTAAATGTCTTTGAAATATCTGGAGACCCTGGGGTCCCGGACCTTTGGAAGAGGTACGAGAGGCCGAAGCCAACACGCAGAGGCCCCTTAGGCATTTTTAAGTGTTGAAGCACCAACCGGCGGTTATCCCTGTTCGCACTATGGGCACCCAAGGACAACCCCCGGTTGGTGTAGGACTATTGCAGGATATAGAAACAAAGATATTGGACTATGGGTTTGGGTGGCTAAAGTGGACTGGTTACCTGGAACTATGGAAGGACTATGGCCCCTGCCTGAACAATATTTTTTATAAAATACACAGGAAAATGCCAGGGGGTGACTTGCACACTCCATAATGGGCCCCCGAAAACGGTCGCTAGCTCAAAGTGTCGTAGCGACAAGGGTGCAACATGTCCTGAGGTGCTTATGAGGAGTGTAGAGGTATTCCACGGCTATCAGGACAATCTCGGAAGTACGGTCAAGATTCCTACCAGCATCTTACTGGAATATTTCATTCCTCCGTGCACGTTTGCTCTTGCAAATCTCCACTCAAGCCGACCAATTAAGGCAATAATGAGGTGGGAGCTCCGTTCCTCGTTAGTGTTCACTCCAGTCAGCCAATAAAGACAAGCTAGAGGTGAGGAACTAGACTTCTCCCGGGAGATAGGGTCCGTGGGATCGCTACTGCCCAACAGCTAGCCACATGCTGTCCTGCGGGTTTTTATATCTCTCTTGGTCTGGCTCCTCATCCCAGACCTGTTCCGCCAAAGTAAACTCTACCGGCACAGGCCTAGAGTTCGAAGCGCGCAAGCTCCACCATGACGTCAACGTAGAGATACGGCGATTATTATTAAAGTGCGACATGAGCGCAAGCTGATTTGCGCAAAGAGCAGGCGTACGAGGCTTAGCTGGGCTTCAGCCCACATTGCAACAGGTGCGACAGTCAAGGTGTTCGCGCAATGAAAAGAGCGTTCAATTCTGCCGGTAAGGAGAAGAAGACGCGTTTCGACCATGGACGAATTGAGGCCAAGTTGGCGTCCTAACCTTCGGGTATTAAGGAGTTCTGGGCCTTGTCCACATCTGTCGAAACGAACTTCTGCCGTCCTTCGTAGATGCTGAAACCCGATGAAACGCGGACCCGTACCGCGCAAGAGACAGCAAACCTATTTGGTTATATCTTTGTTGAAAATTCACGTCTTGATACGGCCTCTAACTTACCACCTAACATACCTGACTGTAGCTTCACAATGCCGGAGATATCAATCCACTTGAAAGAGGTCCTTACGGCCCTTTGCAGTCTGGAAGTGAATAAAGCTAGCGGTCCTGATGGAATACCCGCATGAGCCCTGAAAATCTGTGTTCCAGAGTCATCTCCTGTCTTGACGCGCTTGTGTTGCCTCTCTCTAAAAACCGGAGTGGTGCCGGAGTTTTGGGAGCTTACCAATATATGTACAGTCAGTGCCCAAAAAGGGTAACCGTGCCGACCCTGTCAGCTATTGACCATTCGCCGTAACTTCCATACCTACTATGTAAAGTGATGGAAAGGGTTGAGCAGAGGTGAAACAGCTACTCTTAGACACAGTTCATGGTGGAACTTGACCTTAAATCTCGTTTTTTTCGGTTCCGACTCCGAAAGGTCAGAACTTCCGATTAATTTGACACCTCCGACTCCGACTTAGGTTCCAATAATTTTGTATCGCAGTTTTACCAAAGGTCGAAAGTAAAATTGTCCTCTTTTAGAGTCACTGGATTTTATTTAAATTAAGTTTATTCAATTGCCGCATGTTATATTATCACTTCCCTACGTAGGTATTACTTAGGTATATTATGATTATATTATTATCGCTAATATTTGACTGATGAAAGACATTAATTAGTCTGATTGAGGTTGAATTATATTTCTATTGTTTCATTAAGACTTCCCTTAACACATCTTTCTTCTACTTCCACCTCCGACTTCGGTTCCGGTTGCCACTCCGACTCCGGTTCCAGCTCCGATCAATCAAATTTAAAACCTGTGACTCCGGCTCCGGTTCCGGTAAAATGACTCCCGTAACAGGATGTTTTAAATATCTCAAATTGTTTAATGTACAAACAGCGTTATTGTGTGAGGGTATCCCTCACACAATAACGCTGTTTCCTCTCAGGTTTTGAAATATTGTACTGCTATAACATTGAGCTGCTACCAACTATCATAACGGATATGTACTTTCAAAAAGTGCACGTCTTGATGTGCATTCAAAATCAGATAAAAGGTTATTACATTTTTGTGAAATTGTTGTAATTAATATTGCAAAATAAAAGAACATTAAGTTTGTAATGTCAAAAATAAAACAAAATTTCTGGGTATTGAACCTCAATCATTATCCGCTTCAAGCGATCATAAAATCTCCGAGATATAGACGAGTATAAACATTACTTAAATGTTCTTTTGTATCGTTGCTTGTCAATATACTCATTATATTATGAAAAGTAAACCGTCTATAGAAGTTTTGGGACCTTGTGGCTCATTAGGACAGACATTAATATGTGTGTATGAACCACAGAACAGATAAAAGAAGTATGAACGTAATGATATTCTTGTATTGAATTCTTCTTGTTGTATTTGAATTACCTTCTTCATATTATTGTTTCAGAAACTTCGGTTCATTTGTGTTAAGTATATTGAAATGCAAAATATAAATGATTTGGAACTTGAAGAAAAGCTACTCAACAACAGTTTACTGTTCAGTAGTATCCGTAAAAATAAAACCGTCGAAGACAAAATTATGAAGATGAAAAAATATTTAGATCGAGGGGCAGACATTAATGCAACAGATGCAAACTACAAAAACAATACACCGTTGCATGTCGCTGTGCTGAAGGAAGAACCGGAAGTTGTCAGCTTTCTCTTGGAACGAGGAGCTCTTGTTAGCAATAAAAATAGTGATAATCAAACGGCTTTAGATATAGCTCGTTTATCCACTTACAAAAACAAAAACCATAAAACTATATTGGAAGTATTTGAAGTATTTAATAATGTGAACATAATAAAACCTAATCAACGAGACGGGGACACTTCTTTAACAAGGAATAACACAGATATACTAGGGGATTCGAAAAACCTTGGCAGTTTAGTTGTATGTAATATTGACAATCAGTCTAACATAGATAATAGATCAATAAAGAATATAAAACAAGTACAGAGTAAGTCAAAACAGCAGAAACTTAGTAAACAATTTAAAAAAACAAAAGGGAATGAAACTCTGTATTATCAAAAAAGAACCGGAACGTCGGGACTTAGTGGACAATTGTATGAAACTAAACTGTTAAGTCTGATTTTATTTAGGGCTTTATATGTTCACAAGGTCAAACCATTCTCAATAGCAACGAACGTCAAAAGCATGGGAGCTTTTGATGACATTGTCTTTAAGTTCTATTCAAACAAAACTGATAAAGCAAAAATAATGTTTGTGCAAGCAAAACATAGAGATAATCCCGCAAAAGATAAATTTACAGTGGACGAAATTATGAAATTAAACGGAAACTTTAGTGTGCATAAGTATTTAGAGAGTTATATTAGAATTAGTCAGATGTTCTTCCCAGAGAATAACGATGATATGTTCAAGGGGGAGTTTAAAACTATGGACTGTGAATTTATTATTTATACCTCTGCCTGCGAGAAGTTTTCTAAAATGAAAGCCGTGAAACAAACTGAAGGAAAATGTTTTATAAACACAAGTAACGGCGCGGTATTTCAGTTTGATTATGATGACCAAGATGTAGAACTTTTAGCGCAAACTGTGGCCAAATCACGCGCAGTGCTTTTGGCAAAGCGATTATCAAAATTTATTTTCAATGATAATCACAATGATATGATGCAGGACGATTTGATAAAAATATATCATGTCTTTCTCGCACGGCATATTCTTGCAGTCCAATTTCAAGTCGGTGAATGGCATAATAATTTCTATTACGCTAAATTTCAAGAATCGTTTTTTGCAAGTAATGATATTTTTTTATTGGCATTTAAAGCCACGATTTTTAAAGAAGTATTAGTCATAAAAAAAATTATATCCTTTGAAAAACCTGACGAAGCAGAGAGACTCTTAATGTCGCTGACTTTTAAAGTACCAGTAAATTTTGGTAATCAAAATTTTTGTATTAGTGGGAGCCAGCAAAAAAAGGAAAATAAACTTAGGTGCTTGTGTTCAACATTTAAACTTCTTTTTGAGAACGCTAATGTCTCAGAAAATATTGTGATGAAAGTGGACGACAGCATGGTTGGTCTGAATGAAATTTTACAAAGTACAGATTTAGAATCAGATAAACTGGGAGGTTTAGTTGGCAACTTACTAGTATTCGATAACGTAACTAAGACCTTAAAATTTAATTCTAATGTTAGTTCCTTATCCGATGACAGTTTGAAACTCTTAGAAAGATTGAAAAGTGATGTTTTCATAGGAATAGATCTAAGCAAGTGCAGGTTTGACATAAAAGTACATCGCTTTCCCCGACTATCTTTGGTTCATGAAGAATACGACAAAAAATTAATCAAAGAATTTTTATGTAAACTTATATTTTACACAAATCAGGCAACAGAGGACGAAGTTGAAAAGATTTTAAAGGAAGAAATAGATAATTATTTCGTTGCTGGTATAGCAAGGCAAAGTGACGCGCTCTTTAGAGTAAAAGGCGATGCAATTTTCTTAAAAGTACACGATCGTATGCAAAAGTGGTGGAAACAGCCAAACACTGCTTCATACTTGACAGAATCTTGCGAATACTACTTGGAAGCTGAACAAGATATTCTAAATAGTCCGTTATTGAGCGTTCTTGATTTTACTTACACGGAAACAGTAAAGAACGCGTTGCCTTCATTAAAATTCAAAGATACTGCAATCGAATTACTTAACTTAGATGTTTTTTTTGCCGAAGCAGATAAAATCTTGAGCATTATTACTAAAGAGAATGCACTTTCTAGTATAAAATTAATACAGTATTTTAAAGAACGGAATTTTAACGATTATACTTTCATAGATTTGGATTATGTTGGAATTGGAAATTATTTTGTGGATGTAAAGGCAGAGATAAAAAAATCCAAAATTACCACTCTCATTATTGTTTGCAAAAGTAAAGATGTCATTGCAGAAATCCATTTGCTAATTAAACATTTTAAAGGAAAAGTAATTATTATCTCTAACCGGGATTTGGCTAACCAGATCAGTGGAATAGCTTCTGAGGACATTGTTGAAAGAGTTGACAGTCAAACTAGCTTTAAAGATTTAGCAGATAGAATGCGTACGATGTTGTTAGAAGAAAGAAATATTGTGTTCCAAGGAAAAGAAGTACCATTAGGCATTTTATTTGAAGACGAATCGTATCATCTTATAAATTCAAATGTATTGTACATGATTATAAACAATGAAACGACTGCGATAGGTAATTGTTTAAATAACCCATCTTATGATGAATTATTAGATTTTTATATTTCTGAACAAGTGTGCCGTTACATTACATTAGATCCTCACGTTCAAGTAATCGATAAGTTAAATGTTTTAAAATATAACGAATTGGGAGACAATTTTACGCCAGATACGAGGGACATTATTTTGATAACTGACAAAGCCGTAGAATTTGCAGAATTTATTAATATGCACGATAATTGTAATGTGCATTGGTTTTGCAGTGAGGAATGTCTTGTTTGGAAACAATCCCGAGGCAATTTACTAAATATATTGAAACACGTTCAAAGGGGTGCAAACAATGCATATACATTGCAACCCGTAACATTGAAAGATGTGAAGGAAAAAGTAGTTATAATAAGTGGTGAACCCGGTATGGGCAAATCTTCTTTTCTTACTCATTTAGCAATTAATACAAAACATGAAAACCCAGCATTGTGGATTTCAAAAATCAATTTACTGGAGAATACCAATGAATTAAGAAAAATAAAGAAAAATAAAATTAAGATTGACTTAAGAACAGCTGTGCAATTTTTGTTTAGAATCATTGGATTTGAAGTATTTAAAGAGAGAGAAGTTGATATCGGGATAATAATTGATCAAGTTTCAATCATAGGTGATGACATTAGTTTTAACAAAAACGATGTGGAACTGAAATTACCAGGATCAAATTTATTTGAGATAGAGTTTTTTGTTCATTGTTATAATAACAATCGGGTTGTCTTGCTATTCGATGGTTTTGATGAAATATGTCCTGATTTTGCGAATGAATTTTTACAATTAGTAAATATTCTAAAAACATCGAAGGTTGTGCATTTGTGGATAACTAGCCGTGTATACAATGTTCTTCATCAGTTAGAAAATACTTTGGAGACTTTCTCGTTTACAATCCAGCCTTTGACTTATGACAATCAGTTGGATTATTTAGAGAAAAATTGGTCTAGAAAATTAGGACCAAATAAACTAGATTACTATACTTTCAATAAACCGAAAATGCAAGATTTGATTAAAGTTTTTTTATGGGGTCTTTCAGATGTGTTGCACGACACAACAAATAAGTTTATTAGTATACCATTACATTTGTATATGATATCAGAGGTTTTTCAAGATTCATTTCACAATTTTCTACCCTTTTCAGAAAATTTTACCTCGAATGCAGGAGAACAGAGTACTATGACTGCAGTGAATTTGAATAAAATTTATGAGCGATTTGTAGATATAAAATTTTTTAAGATACGCTTTGGAGAAAAAAAGCCCCTATTGTGTATCGATGACCCCGACATGAGGAAATTGATAGATAACGAGCGTACAGCATTTTTTTATGTTCATAAAATAATTGCTGCTCATGTAATATTTGGTAAAACGGATGAAATACAATTATTTGATAATCACGATGTGAATGAAATACGCAATTTTTTCGATAGAATAAAAGTAGGAGAGGAAAAAACAGGCATTATAGAACAAATAATTCAGAACGAACCCAAGTTTGTTCATTACACATTTGCTGAATATTTTGCAACTGAGTTTCTTTGCGATAGATTAAAATCATTCCATTGTAGAATCTCTCCGTGGATGTTTTTAATTAACACGTTTCTTCAATCTGAAGAAGGGGGCTCTCGAAGGTTTTTTAATGCCAAACTAGAAAACCAACCACTCTTGTTTAATGAAATATATAACGCAGATTTAAACGAAATGTTTGAGACTTTGCTCTTGCAGCATAAAAAAATGGCTAAGGTGCTATTCATGGCTATCGATGACTCTTTGGAAAATACTGCGGTATTTCTATTGAAATGCATAAAAACCGTACTTAGTCAGAAAAATATCAACAATTTGATACAAGTGGTCACCAAGAGCTTCAATGAAAGTTGCATTATTTGCACTGCAGTTGAAAGAAGTGCAAAGAACTTTATTGCCTTTGTAATTGAGTTGATTAAAAATATAGATGTTAATAGATTAATCGACTTATTTAATTGCTCTGATCTTCCAAATTTTAATCCATTGGCGCTCGCCACAGGAGTTCGCTATAGTCTGTGTTGGAATGTAGAGTTGTTAAATGTACTTTTGTCAGATTTAATTCCTCCTGCACTAGTCGATTTGTTTTGTCAGCAAATTGAATATGAAAGTTTGAACACCATAGCTTCAAAGAAAATAATTCATATATTCATAAAGTCGTGGTTGCAAGGCGATGTAAACAACGAATGTTTTGATAAAACTTTTGAGAAATTAAATAAGGAACAATTGATGACCATTTTTTGTGCAAGAGATTCAGAGAACCAATTACCAGCTCATAGAGCGGCAGCAACACAACATTATTCGTTTTTCGAAAAACTTGAACATCTTTTAGATAGAAGTCAGTTTATAGAAGTTTGCATGACTGTTGATGATTCAGGGCTTACGCCAATACATTATTTTGAATACATTGATAAACACATAAAAAATCTTAAAATACTTCTTGACAAAATTAATGATGGCAATACGAATGAAAAATTGACATTGAATTATTTCATTGACAAAAAAGTTAAAAAATAGTATTTTTAACACACACTGTTTTAGTTTTCACCTTTAGTTAACAAGTAACCTCTAAACGATACGAGTGAAATGGATTCCAAACAGTCTTGTTATGTCAGTAAATCGCTTTGTACTTGCCTTCCGGTTCATAAAAGCAAAATAAAGTTTTCTCTTTGTTTTTCTGAATTATGATTTTTTATGGTTATGATTGTTAAGAACTAAAATATGGAATACTGTAACCTTATGGATAACTATAGTTTTGAGTCGTTTGGGGTCGAAACGCTCGGGTCATAGGGCTCGAGAGGGCGTCTCTTTTTTAAGGAAATTTCTCGCCGACTGGTCGACACTTCACGTGACCAGAGGGCTGGCTCGTTCTTCGGCCAAAGAATTAGCATTGCTTTTCAACGTGGCAATGCTGCCAGTCTTCTGGGCACGTTTTCGGATTACAGCGATGCGGACGAGTACTTGGACGAAGAGTCCTTTTGTTTTTGTATTTATTTGTATAGTGGTTAGTCATTTAATTTAGTGTTAGATTGTATATTGTAGGTACCTATATAAGATTTGTCATCTATTATTATAATAATAATATAAGCTCATTAATATGAAATATAAATTATAATGTAAGTAAATCTATATCTATGTATAAAATAGAACCTACTAAACAAAGTCGCTTTTTGTGTCCTCGATTTTGATGTGGTTTGGTCCATTATTTTAAGAATTTATTTCGGAAGGTATTTAGGTATACTACATAAACACTTAATGGAAATTTAGATCGTTTGACATGTCACTGTGCTGATATTCATAAGTGGGTACATTAATAATGTTGGTGGTGTTATAAAACGAACTATTAAATATGGCAGTAATTACTGGAGCTTGTTGTTTAATTCACTGTTACATGAGAGTTGACAAAACATGACTGGCGAATGAATGGAAAGATCCAGAAACGGGTAAACTGTAGTACCTGACAGTGTGCTTAAGGCAAGTGATTGCATTTTCAGTGGATAAGCCAGGCCGAAACTCGAACTGTGCATCGTGCAACCGCAAATGTTTCTCCAGCTGTACGTTCAGCACACTGTCAAAAACTTTAGCTACAACGGTTGCCAAAGAGATGGATCTATAATTCGACCCATCTGATGCGTCTCCAGTTTTCTTTTTAATTACTGGTACGACCACCGTTTTCATCATACAGTCGGGCAGGTGAGAGTGCGCGATACACAAGTTAAACAGTAATGCCAGAACCCTAGGTAAGTGGGAACCAGCATGCAGTAAATGCCCGATACTGAGACCATCGTGACCAGGTGATTTCCGTCTTTTCATATTTTTAAGAGCTACTCTTAATATCTTTCTTTAGCTGTGACAACTGTTGAGACTAGTCCTATATTTGGTTCTCAACATCGGTTACCAACTGCGCTGGCCCCAATAGCTACTGAACCATAAATTGTTCTTTAAATATTTCCGCTACTAAGTACGGTTCTGTAACTCTATCAACGCTCACACGCTCTGGGACACGCTCATTCTACTCGTACATTTCCAGAAACTACGGATGTCTGAATTGATGAGATGTGAGGCAAGTATATACATTTTAATTTCCTATTGGTAATTTTGACACCATTTCAGCCTGCCTTTAAAAACTTTCTGCGATTCTACCATGTCATCGAGAAGATAACCTGACGACGGTCTGCCGTACCAGTCTCAAATAGTGAACTTAGCCTACGCCTCCCTGTGGGCAATGCTCAGCTTGCAACACGTTAACGATACATCAGTTTTGTTTGAAGTGAGGAACTAACAGAATATTAATTGGGTGATTTTCTCAATCGTAATTTTTAGGCGGCGCGGCAGAAAATTATATCTTAAACCAAACGTATAATAAAGTTATTTTTTTTTTAATATAAAGTAGATGTACATATTATCTTGATCAGGCCGTAAATATTTTTGAAGAAAACAATTTAGTAGTTAGAAAAAATATATGTTACACACATCAAAAAACTCTAAGAAACATGTACGGTTTTGAACTATGGAACGATTTTTACTATTGTAATTGATGCATTAGTGACTAAAGCAAAAAAATCCTTAATTAAATTGTACATTTAATCACAATAATTAACAATATGTTTACCGTAACATACGTTCTATAAAATAAAGTTAAAACGAAATTAAACTTTTCATGTTTTCAACTTCACATTTTTTATTATTATTTGGTAATTCAATACAAAGTGTGTTTAAAACTTGTCGGCAACGATCTTTCATTGAATTGGTAAGATTGTTTATCTGATCCTGCGGCAATTGCTCCCAATAGAATTTTAACAAGTCTTTCAGTTGTTGGGTTTTCTAGAACACGTCTCTGGAGCTCATGTCCCATGCGTGTTCGATGGTATTGAGGTCTGGCGATGGTGCAAGCCACGGCAATACCAGAATGTTTTCAATTTTCAAGTACTCTCTGGTACTACGAGCTGTGTGCGAACGCGCATTGTCATGCATCAGCGTGAAATCTAAGCCAATACTTTGTGCAAATGGGTGAACATGAGGCACGAGGACATCTTCAATATAACTTTCAGCGTTCATATTGCCATCTACAAAAACGAGCTCAGTTCGTCTGTTCTTCATAATACCTGTTCCATTATTCGTAACGTCATAATGTAACATTATTCTAAGTTTGGTGGCGCGTCCACAATCTGTTTTTCTGGGAATTAGCACCGTTTAAACGAAACTACACTAGTTTAGTAGAAATGACAAATTTTATTTGAATTTAGTACAAGTATTTTTCTATCTGATGATATATATAGGTATTTCGTGCAACATTTTTTCCTAGAGAAAATCGAAAAGGGACTGTTCACGCGAAATTTTTAATTTTGAGCCTCTTAATAATTTCATTACTCCCAGTAATGAAATTATTAAGAGGCTCGTGTTAAGGGTGTGACTGGGATCGATGGTAAAACAACGCTTGTTGAGTAAAGGATTTATATTTTTAATGTAAGGTTGGACCACAAAATTCTTAGGTAAGGAAGCGTGCGCTGTCCATGGCGTTAGATATGACACTGCGTCATCGCAAATCAAAATAGCGGTTCAGGACTCGCCCTTTTACCCGCTCTGACCCCGCGCACTCCTTTTTACAACTTTTATAAATTTATAAGTTTGTTGCGTCGCTAACACGCCCCACCCCAGTGCTGCCTGAGCAGTACTCACCATCAACTGTCATTTGAGCAACACGCGTGACTGGTCTAGTCAACGTTCCTGATTTGGTCTTTAACCGAATCATTCTGACTCGGTCGTCTTTTCCAGGGATCACTTCTTGAATTATTCCCCGCAACTCACCAAGAGTTGCGGGGACTGTCAGGGTCCACTATGCGTACAAAGTCAACCACTTTTAAATTTTCATGTTCCTCTTGCCATTTCTTACGGGGTAGCAAGTCTGGCAGTACTTCCTTGACCCATCTGCGTCAGTACATGTCAGATAATCTTCGTAAAATTCGCCAATGTTTTCGCAGATATCCGTCTGAATCATCAAATTTTCCGATGTGAGGTAAGCTAAACAACGAGCTCAGCAAGAAATGATTAGGAGTTAGATAACGTTTCAGGATCATTTGAGTTCACAGGTACGTGAGTTAACGGCTGTCTGTTCACCCACAAAAATACAAAATAGTTTATTGTGACAAATAGAAAATTACATTACATTTAAACGTGTTTGGAGCCTCCTTTTAGGCAAACAATGCCTGTATTAGAAGGCTCTTTCACATCATTGTCGTACATATAAGGGTAACTATACAATCTAAGTACATTTTTCTGTATTTAGCTTTTTACTTAGATATCTTAAGACAATAAAAATCGTATAAGCAAAGTTGCAATTTCAATGATTACTAGTAAGATTAAAACTTATGAAGCTTATTCCCAAGTTTTAAGTTATTGTTTATTTAAATATATGTGATATATTTCGGCTACTCAACGTATTACAGGAGTGCCTCAGTTTCCTCATAGGTAAGTGGTTTTATCCTGTCTATTATACTTTTATAACAGTCGTGGTAACTTTTGTTATATACATTAACATGTTTGTTAATTTTCTTGTAGAGCTGAGTAGGTCGTTTATTGAATTGCTTGCATGCAAATCTAGTTTTAGTTTGGGGACAAGTAATTTTTTTCTCCTTTTAGGTTTTTCGATAACATGATATGGTAGGGTTTTATGTTTTTTAGTACGGTTTGGGTTACATACAGTTTTCTTAAAGAGAGTAAATCACTTATTTTGGTATAAGCTTGCAGTGGAGAATTTTTTATTTTTAAAATGCATTATTTTTATTAATGCATGCTGCGCTCGTACTATGTCTATAAATTTTGTTTTTGCTGCACCGCCCCAAATTGGAATACAATATAATAATAGTACAGGCTGGGCCAGTGCTACATATATTTTATTTAGGATGTTTCTGGGACGGTTCTTACAGCTCTCTATTAGTTGGAACAATATGTCTGAGGGTTTTAAAGATCCAACTGAGTTTCCTTATTCTCCCAGAAGAAATTTGCTCAAGTTGAGGGTACCAGGACAGTGCTTGATCCACCACAACTCCAAGATATTTAGTTGCAGCGACCTTCTCAAGGCACGGGCAATTACAGATTCTGATATAGAAGGCATGTCTCCACATATGTGTTCTTTTAATTAAAATCTTCCACAGGCTGTCTTCGGTTACTAATACTAAAGCATATGTAGTTTGTTTTATTAGAGTTCAGGGAAAGTAAGTTACTTTTTAGCCATTCAGCTACCCGAGCCATTCCTGCCTCTGCACTCAGTTTAATTTCGTGCCAGGATGAAAACAATAGATCATCGGCGTAGTTAAATACTTAAGCATTTTTTATTTCCATATTAAAAAGACAGGAGACAGTACAGGAGAAAGAGGGTAGGCCCTAAAACACTACCCTGTGGAACGCCGTACCTCGTCACTGGAGTGCTATCCTATTTTTACTCTTTTTTTCCTGTTGGAGAGGTAGTCTTTGAGTAAACTGAGTGCAGTCCCTCTTATTCCGGCTTTTTCCAGCTTGTGTACAAGGATTAGGACAGAGCCGGTGTTGAATGCTTTTTTGAGGTCTAGGAAAACAGACAAGCATCTGTTTCCTTTGTCAAGGTGCTCACCTACAAGAGAACTTAACGCAGTTACTGCATCTTCAGTGCATACACGTTGCATAAAGCCAAACTGTGAATTAGATAAAAGATTGAACTTTTTGAAATAATTAGTTACTTTGATATTAATACATTTTTCAAGCACTTTTGAAATCGACGGAAATAGGCCTGTAGTTGCTGACATCGTCACTGTCCCCTCTCTTGTAAACTGGGGTATAAACGGACTGTTTTAGTGGAGCCGGGAAGAGACCCTTTTGAAAACATAGATTAGCAAACATAGGTGAGCAATAATGGGAACAGCTTCCTTTCTTATGTATTTTAAGAATTTAGTCGAGACATTATCCCAACCAGGGGCACTGATAAATTTTAAATTCATCGGATTAGATTTCAAACCATTTACTTCAGTATCGTTTGTATCTAGTAGTACGAAGGTATTAAGTTGTGATCCCAATGTATTCATTTGGTTATTATGAATATTATTTAATTCAGGATCAATTTTTTGAGCAAGTTGTTTTCCAATATTAGCAAAATAATCATCAACGGTTTTTATATATTTTCAGAGTAATTTGTTGTTAATTAAAGATTGTGCAAGTAAATTTCTTTCATATTTTCTTTAATTTTTTTATTAGATTGTTACAGTAGTTCCATTTTTAATATTGCGTTATGACTTATGAGGGTCATTGCGATTTTGTTTTTGTAATTTATTTCGGTTTTTGATACAGCGATGGATGCCCAAGGTAATCCACGGCTTTATGATACGTTGACTGCTTGGAATATTTTATATATTAGTGTTTTAATTTACAACGTTGGTTAGCATATTAATAAAACTATCGATGAATAAATTTGGATCATTATAAAATAACAAGTCTCATAAATTCCTTTCCTGTAAATCTCTTAAAGCTTGTTCATAATTTAGAGCAGTGGTGTTTCTATTTATGATTTAAATATTTTTTAACTTTGTTATAAAGATAAATGTTGTATAGTGTGCAGGATAGCGATAGATGCCGAGAACCTTTTGTGTATTTTAAGCATGAAATGGTCAAGATAGCTTTGGACCCTAGTGGGTAAAGTAAGTTCAGGAAGTATACCGAAAAACGATAACATATTTAGGTAGTAAACTCTATTCTTGTGCTCTTGGGATGACTCGGTCTCTTTGTGTTTATTATTTATGTTTATTTATTTTGTGATGTTAATGTGTTTAACTGTGTGCTGTGTTTTGTGTGATGTTTTTCTGAAATTGTTATTGTTTTTATAATTTTCTTAGTTTTAATGTTGTATTTCCTGTGCGTATCCCAAATAAGAATATTTTCTTCTTTCTTTCTGAGGGAGTCAATTAAAGTCGGTATTTGAGTTAGAGGGAGATCGGTAGATACAATAAACAATATTGCCAATATGTCTAATTGCAGACAAGATGCTTGAACTAGCTGTATTTTCTCAACTTTAGGGCTTAAAGAGCTCTTAACATATACAACCATGCCGTCATTCTGGTTCAACTGACGAGTCGCCATAAATATGAGTGATAGTTGTTTATTTGCGGAATCGCTTTATTAGCATGCAATCTAAATACATTCCGTTAGGATCACAAAGTTGTCAAGATTACAGTAAATACTGCGTATGCTTTGAGCTATTATAGTGAGGTCACTTTTATTTACACAGATATGTTTATGGAGTTCTGTAGAGTCGCATTCCACCAGCAATTTCAATGCTATCTACGGAGACAGTATGTAGTGTATTATCCATTTATACTTATGTTAATTAGATAAGCGTCAAGATTAGGTAAGTATTTATTTCAATGTATTTTATTTACACAGTAAGTATCTATGTACTAAGATTTTAGAGTGTTTTTTGGGTGGGGCAGTATTTTTATTTTACTGGATTGTAAAACGTGTTCGTAGATGAGTAAAAGTGTGTTATGTATTTGTGTGTTATAGCTTCGTGTAGATACTTAGTGTATAAGTTTTAAAATAAATACATTTAAATATATTCAAGAAAATAGATGACAATTGGCCGTTCGCCCTTATCTCCGAAACTACCGAGCCTAAAATTTTGAAAAAAAAAATACAGATGGTTCTTTACTCATAGATTACAGGAAAACCTATAAGAAGTCCATAGTCTTAAAATAACATGGTAAATCTCTCAGTATTGTGCGTACAAACTTACATTTGCACTTGGAATGTATGGGAGAACATGTATTTCAACTACAATATTAAATTTGTGTATGGGATGAATTTATCCCAACTACAGAACCCTTTATTGTGCGTAGTCCGACACGCACTTGGCCGGGTTTTTATATTTTTGTTACTTTCTGATTTCAAAATCAGTGCTAGTTAGACATATCATGTAAAATGACGGGGACGGCAGGGATAGACCGCAGACGGTGCACATAAGGCAAAATGAACACTTTAGGCGGGCAAAAATCAAAGACATGAAATAATTGTGCACTTACACTTAGAAAAGTTTATGACCTATAAAGATTACTTTTGATACTTGAGAAGAATTTACAAGTACCTAAAATATGTTTATAGCTAGAAATAAAGTTGTATAGAAAATAAAATTTTGTATATTTTACTTAAAGTACATAATTATCAATTATTCATTAAATATGTTGTAAACAGATAAATAATAGTTAATTAATATCACTGTCTTCAAGATCATCCATTGTTTCTTCGACAGCATCATCCTTGTCTTCGATCGTTTTTCCAGCACCTTCTTCGGAAATGGTTTTCTCTTTTATTATGGCTCCTCCTCTTGGATGCAATGATAGAATTAAAAGCTATTAGCATACAGTACACATTGTCTGTATTTAGCGTTGCCATCTCTAAAAATCAGAAAATCGGACTTACCCGCTAAAAAGCCGGACTTTTGGGTACCACGGGTGGACGGACGCAACAAAAAAAGGATTTTTTACTAAAAGTTCAAATAAAACACATATTTTTTTATAAAAAAGCCAATTTTAATCGTACCAAAGAAAAATATGCAAATGAAAATGATAATAATGAACCAAAGCAAAATATGCAAATGAAAATGATAATAATCATTTTCATATTCATATTTTTCTTTGGTAGAATCGTGCTTTAAAAGCTTAACCTCCTTAATAATTTTATCATATATCATTTTGCAAGTTACATATGTTAAATTAAATTCCACAATTAACATTTCTGCAATAGTTTCCGATTTTATTAAGTTTCTTTGTTTTACCCATTGCTGGCCTATTAAAGATAATAAAAAGCGTAACAAAAGCCGGACGGGCCGGACGCAGTCAAATTGGCCTGGACAAGAGGTCAAAAAGCCTAACATTGTCCGGCTTTATCGGGACGGATGGCAACTCTATCGGTATTAGTGTGGATTCTGGAGGTTTTTCTAGCATGGAAAAGTCGTAAACCAACCTATGAAAAAAAGGGACTAGTGTCACAATGAGTTGGTTTGAGTTCTTAGAATTCACAGTACTAATAGTCAAAAAACGCACAAGTGTAAATATCTCAGACAGAAAGCGGAACATTTTTTTAAAGTCTAAGGAAATATTTATTTTTTTATGAAAAGTAAGAGTGGAATGAAATCGTTATTTATTACTAACTAGGGTTAAAAAAATAATTAAATTGTAATTTTGTTTTACAATAAACATACCTGGGACTCTACGTGTATAATGAGTACTTATTGAGATTTCTGCACGAGATGAACGAAAATAGCACATTATAATGCCTTTGGGCACAGATTACCAGATAATCACTCCATGTACTTACGCGCGCTAACTACCTACCGGCCGCCCCGGGCCGGAGACGAACCATTTCTCAGTGGGTTGCCGTTGATGGCTTTTTCAGTTTACCTGCTGATACAGAAATGCGAGTATCTAATTTATTTTACAACCGTTATTTAAATAGGTAAATTGTTTAAACTTGCATGTTTCGTGTTTTGTATTTTATTGGTAGGTACGTAATTACTTCTACCAAGTAATCTGTGCTTCTACTATGCGTCTGAGATAAGAATAGAAAGGTTAATGATCTCCATTTGTCAACTGCTATTTGAAAATTACGTTTAGCAAAAATCTACTTTGTGCAAATAAATTTTCAATAATATTTAGTATCGTTATTATATGCAAATCACATTAACGAGTAATGTGATTTTCATATGATTATTGTTTATTTAAAGGCGTGCAAGTGTTAGAAAAGCGTGCATGACGTGCACATGCTTAAATATTATAAATCATTTCATTTTATTTCATTAAGTGTACTACAAATACCTACTAACATCTTTACAGCCTTGGCAATTCACAATAATCATGCGGCAGCGCGCAGCTATAAAGCAAAACTCACTTTACGATTGTAAGGTTAGGTACATTTTCGTTCGCAGCGTCTAGCGACTCGAAGGTGTAGGTAGCAGTAGGTATTGAAAATTTTGTATGGAGTGATTTATCTGGTAATCTGTGCTTCGGGTTTCGTTTGCAAAATCTATCGGAGCCTCGGGCGCCGTTGCTATAAACATAAAAAAGGATATTTATGGCCAGCCGATGGAACAACTATCTGAATCAAAGAATACAAGACATTTTTGACTTTATTTTTAAGTAGAAAAATCGATTCTTGCTCGCCTAAAGTGATATTTTTGCCGTATTCTATGTGCGACGCCGGCGTCGCCGTGGACAATAAAAGTTTTGTTTCTGTGCTAGTGACGGTGCTTCGACGACGATGAGAGAGACGTCGACGTTTGAAGTCACCGTTCGATTGCAGCAACAGGCAGCACTGTCACCATCTACGAAAGTATTTTAGAAATATCTACATGGAAACCTAAGTTTATCTTGGACATTACTGACATTGTTGATGTTACACCTATTAGAACAATTACATTAAATAAATAAAGATAACAGTTAACAATGTGTATTTAATTACGTAGACGTACTTTTAGCATGTACATAAATATATTTAAGTAGTTAAAGTTATTGGAACCTCTTAAAACAATAGAATCTAATCACCTACAATTCAAATAAAAGCTACGACAGAGCTATCCCCAAGAAATAAAACACAAATTGTCCATAACTGCGAATATTACATATAAACGAGTAAAACGAGAACAAAAATAATAGCTTTATAAAAAACTTAGCTTTTTGTTAAATCAGAATATTTTACATGTTGCTAGATTTTTTTTAATAATATAAGATGAGAATTGTTAATTTAGTAAAATATTTTTCCTTATTTTATTTTTGTATTTAATAGCTAAATGTATTTGTGTATGTAAATGTATGTATGTATAGGTCTCCTACCTACTACTACCTAATAAAATGGAAGTAAAAGTAAAACACGATAATATAACATAATATCATATATATCATAATATCCCCGAAGGGTTAGACAGAGGTATACCTTTAAGTTCCATGTAATAGGGGGTGAGCCTATTGCCATCAACCGGGCTCAAATACTGGCTCCGGGCTGCTGTCAAATTCCAGATGGAAAAACCCAATAACACTTTGCCTGACCCGGGAATCGAACCCAGGACTTCATACTCAGCAGTACCGCTTGCGACCACTAGACCAACGAGGCAGTCACTACTCTACTATTTTCGTTTACTGTTTACACCTTAAACAAGGTGTAAAGACTAGTTATCAATAAAAACTAGTTATTTAAACGGGATGCAACGATATCGTATCGTGTGTATGTATTTTGGCCCTTTCATCCACTTTTCGCCAGTTATGTTTAAATCCTATGTATATGTATTATTATCAGCCAAAACAGTCGGTACCTACTCACATTATTTAGTGTCACAGCTCTCATCTCACACAGATACACTAACTTGATGTATCTTGCTCCTATATAGCTGTGGTATGATTCAGAGGCGTAAAATCTAAGTGTACTCAGCACCTAAAATGTGAATAGAAGATTTTAGTAAGTTGCCATTTAGGTAATTAGATAAAAGTTTTTATTTCGTCGAGGGGGTACAGAGTAAACCTCTACAATAATAGATGATAGTGTTTACCTGGAACTACTTAAGTAATTAATACACACTACTTTTATCACAATGCTTTTACTTGCCAAGTGTATTATCTATGTACTTGCCTTAGAGGTAGTACTTATGCCATCGCGGCGGGTAGGTACACAACACAGGTATGCACGGCTCCTGCTCATGGATGAGGTCACGACACACAGTTTTATCTAACCTATATGAGCCAAAAATTCGAGGTCCGGCATTTCGAAGGCTATGTCCTTTTTTCGAAGAGCTGCATATATGCAATGGTCTCCATAAACCGCGCATGCTCCAGAAAATTTTCATAAAGGGCTTAGTCTGCCGTTATTGCAATATTTCTTCAAAAAATCCGAAATATGATTTGCAAGATGTTGTTTCTACCTCATTTATTATGATTCTGATATTTGACCCATTGTGGCCCATTTTACGAATCTCCATACAAAACTGTCAAATAGATGAATTAGACTAATAAGAATTGCTAGCAGATAATAATATGAATTGTCAGTTTGTGACCATTTTACGATTTTTAAAATGAATCATAATATTATCATATTATGATTCTGCAAAAGTGGCCGTTTTAAACCCCCAGGTTATAAACTGTGTACTAAAGGACCATGCAAAAAATTGTATGGGCGCTGTCCCAACCCACCAACAGACTTGGGACTAGTTTCAGTATTATTATGAAGTCCGATAAAAAGACAAATAACAATATTTTATCCGTAAATAGATGGGATTATTAAATAAAAAATAAAAACATTTTATTTAAAAAAGGGTGTTTATTTTTTTAAATAACTATATTTTAGATGAACCATTATCATTTTGGGTATGAATAACAAAAACATGTAAGTGTATTATATAAGTATGTATATTTTGATAAAATGACAACATTTTAGGTAAGTATTTATCACAGTTTTTGATATTGTAATGTACATACATATTTATATCCAACTGTTATCCAGGTTTTAATAACTTGATAACTATTCGTCTATCATTATAGTAGATAGCATTTCTGCTGGCAGATTAAATTCGGTGTGACGACCTTTCCCCATATACCAAATAATTGAGACTATATGCGCACAACTTCCAATTGTACGCGCCCCTGTTAAGCATGTGCAGTACCACTGCTCAATGGCATTTCTGTCAGTTTCATTACGGTTTATTAATATGTAACTATAGTAAACGCGTGACCTAAGGTGTCTAGATTGTATGCGTCCTCTGATCAGCCATACATTACTTTGTCGAATGTTATATCTTGACAAGTCATGCAGTTGGTTATCTCGGAATAGTTCTATATAATATATTCCGTTCCGAAAATGTTCCGCACAATAAGATTTGGCTAGTTTAATGTGGTAGGTTCCCAAAGCAAATAATATGATGTCATCATCAGTCAACTGAGGAAAGTCTTCAAACTGTGGCATATTGGCATCCATGGTCACAAAGTTAACTCTTTGCCTATTAAGGTTTTTGCCTTCGACATAATTATGCAAGAGGTTCGGTTCATTCATATGAGTTCGGATTATTTGAAGGAACTCAGTCGCAAGCCTGTGGTCTGTAGCGACACGATAATCTGCGTTTATGAACGATGCTGCTATGCGGAAATCAGCAAACATATTTGGTAATGCTCGGTTAAAATATGTCTGTTTTAATAGTTTTGAATCTGTTTTTGAATTTCCCATTCACTACCTCTACAACCCATCTGCATACAGTCACTAGACGAGAGTCATTTGCTTGTGCTGTCGATAATTGGGTAGCGTTCCTATCCTTAGTTGGTGGCATGTAAGCTTCATATTCAAGGGATTCAATATCGGTAATACTGTCCCTGAATCCCCTGTCTAAAATAAAGACGTCCCCTCTGTGCAGTAACCAATGCAGCAGATTCTCTTCGTCATTCATTATTTTCTGCATTATAGTTGCATCTGATGTCGTTGCTGGGAATGGGCCCACTACATCTATGATGTATCCATCGCTGCTAATTAGAATGAATGGTTTTAATAAGTTACGGAACTTGCGGAGACTATAACTTTTCCTCTGGAACAAGAAATTCGTGCTTTTTTCGATGTACTTTGACGCAAAGTATCTTGTAACAAATGTCGCCTCCGTCTTAAAATTGATCTAGGGCACATCACACATCGCCGTCCTGTCTCCATAGTTGTAAAAATCACAGTCCAATAAACGTGCCACGGTAATCGAAAAGCAATCAAAGGGTCCAATAAACAAGCAGGGGTCAGTAATAGTCGCAAACAAGCCGATATCGCACAGATAAACAACGTGAACACAGCGGAACGTACAGACCATGACTGAGGTGCGCAGCGCAGGTTGTTAGCAGAGCAAGGGAGGAGGGTGCAGCGAGATAAGACCGTTTTGTTTTTTCTATGTGTCTCACGGCTGTTCTCTATCAATAGTTTTTTATAGTTAAATAGTGTTCCTGAAATTTTTTTTACAATTAACTGTACCGAAAAAAGTGAACAAGTTTTTTTTTTTGCACGTTATCCCCATTACTTACGGAGATGTCATCATAATATAAAATGATCATGCTACTATGATGTATTAAATGAGATACGTTTGAAATCTGTTGGTGGGTTGGGACGATTTTTTGCATGGTCCTTTTATCCACATCCGTTCAGTTTTTCTGTAAAAGAGTAACAAACATCCAGTAACAAACTTTCATTTTTATAATATTAGTAGGATATTATATAAATATGCTTTTTTTACTTGAGCTTACAAATATATAAAAAAGTCCTCCGCCGCGGTTGTCTGTCTGTTTTAACGCAATAAACTCAAAAACTACCGAACGGATTTTCAAAAGATTTTCACCAATGGATAGGGTGATTTATGCGGAAGGTTTTCGTGTATAATTAATTAAGATTTTGTGTAAAGTGGCTGCAATTTGACAATTATTGTTGAAGATGTCGGAAAAAAACATGACGACTGGAAGCTTTATTGGCGTGCGCCGCAGAAATAGTAAAAGTTACATAAAATTTATGTTCTACAGTATTGTTCATCTTAAAAAGTTCAACAAAATGTCTGCTATGGCATATGTCTATCTTCTAAGGATGACCCACAGTAACTATTATTTCTTTCAGAATTTGATGAAAATTTTATTGTTATTTCCGAAGCTTGTTTTGACTGGTATTAATCCTTATCCAACAAAACATGTTATTTAAATTGGGCATTTAATTCAGATTAAAATATGCCTTGACATCATATTATTTAAACGAATTGTTTATAAGATAACACAGTTTCAAAATTACGTGTAACTACATAACTATCGTCGACGGCAACGCGGGCGCAGCGGTATTAGGTACTGACCTTTCCTCGGCTATTAGGTATGTGATCCCGGTAGTACGTTCCCGTAGGATATTTTTCGACATCCACGCGGGTGAAGCCGCGGTCAAAAGCTAGTATACAATTAAATTCAAACAATAGTAAGTTATTAAAAACTGTAAATCATTTGTTTATTTTAAATATTTTAATTACACACTAGTATGTTATGTGAAACATACCTATATCAAAGAGTGACAAGTATTGACTAGACAAACATACTATAAAAACGAACGAGCCTTACAGTGTACATATGATGTGTAACATCTGACATCTCACCTTGGTAATAAGCAACATTATAGGGGCGGAGCCTCGTCAATGTCGTTTCTGACGGCCAACTCTAGCACGGCGCGCGCTCATTGGTCTAAACAAATAGCGCGCGCTTCCCCGGCTTCCTTTGACACACTTCCGTCCCTTTTCACGAAATCACTCCCACATATTTGATTATTTAGATTTCGATTTTAATTACAGGAAAGGGAGAAAAAAGATGTTACACATCAAAAATATATAGTTTTGGCACAGTTTCTGAAAATGTAATCATGGTCTGATCAGTTTTTCTGAAGAGATATGGTTGACTGAAATGATAAGAGCCAAACAAATCATCGAACGAGAGTTGAAATTGATTAGGTTTGACAGAGCAGCACCCCAATTTAACTATTACAATGTATGTAATGTACGGATACGAGGGCACGGCGCGGCTCCTCCTATGCGGTACACTCTGCCAGTGTATGCTGCGCCGTGTCCTCCCGACAGTGGTTGCAGTGATGGCACCGAGCATCCGGCTCCCTGTTTATGCGACACAGGTAGTTCCCGAAGCAGCCATGTCCCGTGAGCACCTGCGTCGCCCGAAATGACAGGGAACCGTGCCTCCTTCCGAGCCATTCGTCGAGCACTGTTCGGAGCGCGTCGACGGTAGCGAGGCCGGTGGTAGGGCGCAGAAGCCTGTCCCGCCATTCCGTCACCAGGACCTCGCGGAGCTGAGACCGCCGAAGCTCGATCTCACGCTGCATCGGTCCAGTCCCGCGTTCGCGCCTCCTCGCGCCACCGGTGCAAAGAAACGAGGGTTCTCGCTTCTAGGTCCCAGGGCGGGGATCCGGCCACCGTAGGCGCGGGCTTGCGGACGGTGAGCAATGGGTAGCTCACCGTCCGATAAGGACCAGGCCCGGGTCGACGGCGCGTTGTGTTCCACGCGCGCCTCAAAGAGATGTCAGCAGAATCGATGAGGTCCTCTAGGGCCGATGCCTGCCGGGGTTGCGAAGAAAACCGAAAGGGAGATCGTGGCCCCCGGCAACAGGGCAGCCGAAGGAACAAGGGTAGGTTTTAGTCAGTAAGAGTCTGACACGCCCTCCCGCGCCGCCCAGAGCGGGAGAAGTTATTTGATGATTATCCACCCAAAAAAAAGGGCGGGGATCCGGCCAGTGCACAAGCCGCCTCGTAGGAGATCGTGCGATACCCCCTGATCGCTCTGACGGCCATAGCCCTCTGCGGTTTTCGCAGTATTGCGATGCTGCCGGCCGTCAGGTCAGAAGCCCACACCGGGGCCCCGTACAGGGCCATATGCAAGTGCACCCAAGGACAACCCCCGGTTGGTTATGTTAATTTTTTACGTCATAAATATTCACAAAACATAGTGCGCACATTTTAGACAATATACTATCTGTAACCATACCTATGTTTAACAAAATAAATGATTGATTAATCCCATTTTATTTATCTTGAAAACTTGTTGTCTGATTTTAAAGTATCAAAGCAACGTGGTATGTCAAATATATATTACTCTTACATTTTCCGTAGGCGCACGATATTTAAATAAGTAGCTCTGTTTTTGTTTTCACTATGGAAGCATTTAAGCAGATAGTATTCAGTATGAAATGTTTTCAGATTTTCTGAACATTTACCTATTTTGTCTCGGAATGGAAAGCATCTTGAAATGTCTAGGGTCACGTATACAGGGTGACTTGTAATTAGACGTATTCCTTTTAGGACGTGATAGTGTGACCCATTTGCAACAAATAAGCACCCCATAAAGCCTAGGCGAAAATTCATGGGATTCGAGAATACCCAATTATTATAATGTTTTTTTTTTTTGAAAATTTCACAGAATTCGTCACTTAATATCACTTTTCTCTAAACTAATGACGATAATGCTAGCAAAGGTCGAATTTGGGAACTGTTGAAATATTAAAAAAATTGTGTGATAATCGAATGAATTAACTGGTTTATGCTATCCCACTACTTTCTAACCTCCCAGAAATCCATTACACGTTAGAAACCCAGGTCATTACGACCAAGTCACAAGCCGCTTTTGAGTTTTAACATGACTCACAGTGTACTCGCTGGCCACGGTTTAATTGTTTCTTAGTTGCGTGTATTTCAACGTACAGCGCATGTTTGCATGCACTCTAATATTTTTCAGAAAATTTTCTAGAATGCGTCATTAAATATAAATTCTTTAGAATATGATATTGAAGGGTCTTCATTGCAAAATTTGAAAGCTAATACATTGACAAAGCCTCTTACGTAAAAAAATAAAATAAATAATTGAGGACCCCATAATCGATGATGGCAAAAAAGATAGAATTGGCAATTGTTGAAATAATTTAATGCCTGAACCTGATTGCTGTTGGTTAGCCCTTACTCTTCTTCTAACTTCTGTCTAGGTAACTTGTGAAGTGAAACTAGTTCTTATGTGTTCTGCTGCATGATTTATTATTTCGCTTAGTGCTTCTACTGAAGGCACCGGTATCGACTATACAACACTTTTCATATGATTCCAAAAATAAAAATCTAGACGAGTAAGATCAGCTGACGTATGTCAAACTGTAAGAGTATTTAAGTGCGCTGTATATTTAAATACACGCAAACTACACGACGATTTAACAGTGACTAGCGAGTAGACCGTGAGGTTAAAAACTGAAAAGCCGCTCCATAACTTGTGACCTGGGTACATTGTGCAAAACTATTTTGTTTCCGAAAAGTGACCATAATATTCAAAGTTACGTCCGTGTTTGGGTCACATAAATTGATATGTGTTTCAAAATTGAACTTAATCGATCCATTAAACTCACATGAGTGATCCTATAAGGATTCCGTTTTTGTACTTTTGAGGTACGGAACTTTAAAAAAGGAACCTATCTATTGCGAAAGAACAATACGTTAATTTCGAAAGACAAAAGTATTTTTGGAGTAGTCTACTGACCTATGACGTCAGTCGACACTTTGCACACAATGTTAAGGCTATTGGTTACGTAATATTCTCCAAGCTATATGTTACAGCTAAAACGCGTTTTTAATTAGAACACGTTTTCACTAGTTAAATCTAGTTTTTACTGGATGAATTTGTTAAAACTAGAATTTACTAGTTATAACTTGAATTTACTGATATTAATGTTTTAATTTTAATTAAAACTAGTTTTAATATTGAACACTAGACATAACTAGTTTAGGTGCAGAAACTTGTTTGGGGGTAATGATTCAAGTGAACCAATAAAATGTTGATAGAGATTAAAATTAAATATTTCCACTAAATAATGTCTTACATAATACCACTGGTGTGGATGAAAATATGCCGATTGCAATTTTATTACTCGTAGAAGCGTATCCAGACATTTCTTCTAAAGATGTCGCTAGTGAAGTGGGTTTTTCACACTCCCTTATTTTGAAGACATGGAAGAAGTACGGATACTGCCATTACTGCCCCATTTTAAAAATCCACCGTGTATAGGTACTATTAATAGGCACTTAGTTAAAAACACAGCTGTAGGTAAAACAATCAACAAAAAATCCAGAAATCCTAAAGAGAGACTAAAGTTCCCCAAGAATACCTAACTTTTATCGCCATTTTAGGGTTTTGATCGGGTATTTCACAATTTAGTACTATCTAGTCAGACTAAGGAGATAAGTAACATCAAATAAATGCAAATTAAGCGTCTCGCTCGGACTTACTATAATTATAATAATTGGATTTATTTATAATAATGTTATAACGTAACCTATACCTCTGTGGGTCAGTCCGTGTGAGGAGAAAAACAGGAAAATCGAGCATTATTTATCATTTTATGTCTATTTTCCTTGACTTTGCGGCTATTGGTGTCACTGAAAATGTGTTTAAATCATACCTCAATTTAAATTGTAAGGAAAGATACCTCTAGTATAATCAGCCTATGACGTTCCCACTGCTGTGACTCTGGCCTCCTCCCTGTGAGAGACGTCGTAATTAAGGTTGTTGTATTTCACTCTAAAATACAAACAGTATTTTGTACTGTTCAATAAAAATAAAGTAAGTACCTAAGTATATGAATATACTATTTTCACTAATATACAGAGCTATATGTAAATTAAAAGTTTCATCTACTACGTATATTATCATGCGTGCAGGCAGACGGGTGGAGCGATGTTTTTTTTTTTTCGTTATTTGGTATTCCTGTTTTAACAATTGTTGATTGAGAAGCTCTTGTTGTAAAAAAATCAACTTCCTGAGTGAACATCTTGAGGTGGGCCGCTAGCCAAACTTGAAACTTTGAAAACCGATTAAATTCTGTGCTGTGAATAGGTGTCCATTTCGATTCATAAAATATGTAGTCACTACTTTAGAGTTAGTTCAGTTATTATGCAAAGTTTCATGATCTAATTTAAAGTTTTTTTTTTAAATACCAGCGGTTTATAGTTCGTTTTGGAGCTAACTTTGGAATATTTTTCGAAGATTTTTAAAGTGTAAGCTTCAAATTCAAACAGTAAGCGAAGATATTGGGTTCCTTGATTTAGGGATAAATACAAAATTATGACCACTTTTGGCTAATTTTCTGAATTCATGAAATTTCTAGCTAGGTCTAACCTGGAAAAAATCGTTTTCTTTATTTTCACAGCCTCGGAATGTAATAGAACGTTAGTATACCTGGGCGATATGTTTATCTATTTTCACCCGAGCGGAGCTCGGTCGACCAGCTACTGAAAGTATGATCTGAGCATTCATCTGTGTTTGAGCTCCGAACCGTCGGGTGTAAGCTCGTCACCGCCTCGTTTGGATCAATTGATCGGAGGTTCGCCGAGTGAAATGCCAAAATTCCCGTCCACATCATGCGTAACATGTTGGTGAGTTGTTAGCGTGTTTGTTACAAGTCCCGAACGCAGCTTTATTAAAGGCCGAGTAGAAGAAGTAGACGGTGGATTTAGAAGGATGTTTGGCTAGTTAAAGCAGAAGACCTCATTCAAGTAAGATATAACTTTTTGAGTAAAACTAGTTTATACGAGACTAGCGACCAGCCCTTGCTTCGCATGGTTTTTACAACTTGACATAACATCGAGATTACTTTATTAGGTATTATACCCACACTTATGTGTAGGACTAATAACTACCTGTTTATTTGCGAAGGGTATACCTTCCTGAATAAATAGGTACCTAGTAATGTAGGCAGGAACTGGGTCTGACTGCCCAGGGTGCGGAAGCCTTATTATTTTCATTCGAGGTTACAAATAAAATTAAACAACAGTAGGTTATTCAAAACTATAATTCAGGTTTATTTTAAATATTTTAATTACATAAATGTTATGTACAATCATTAGTATATAAAAGAGTGGCAAGTAATGACTAGAAAAACATATTGTAGAAAAATACAAGTTCTAACATGGTTTCTGAAAATGTAGTCATGGTCTGATCAACTTTTCTGCAGAGATATGGTTGACTGAAATGATAAGAGCCAAACAAATCATTGATTGAGGGCTGAAATTGATTAGGTTTGACAGATCAGCACCCCAATTGTATAATACAATTTTACAACCCGAAGGATTTTCAAGGCCATTTCTTATTCATTCCTTCATAAATATTTGAAAAATTCGTCTGCTCGACAACATAAATAACGCAATGAATGTTGTCGAATTGTCAAAACTAATGGCATTGTAATTGTTAGCATGTTACGCGATTGCCCCGCGGGGGCTTTGTTAAAATTTTAATAGCTGTAAGTTAGTGTGACAGTTTCGTGCAAGTGCTGTCCTGCAAGATAACATTTTGAAAGTTTTGTTTCGTAAAACAAGCAATAATAAAAGTTGGTGCGATTATTTGCAAAGTACAAGTCAGTTCCAGGAGCAAATCATCGTTTTCAACATTAGACCCACTGTGCGGGTAGGAAGCATACCAGCTGGTCGACTTAAATTGTAACTCATCATCATCACAGGGAGATATGCAATAATCATTTAGAATAGGTAATGTATAGTTGACAAGATAAAAATAAAACCTTCGTGTAAAAAACAACATATTAATAGTATTCTCTTCTTTGATTTAGTACCTATTGGTATAGGGTACAATGTTAGTTAGGTTAAATCTGACACTATTATTTACAAAATAAATTACACTGTAGGTACTTATAATTAGGTAATAATAATTGCTATTATAAACAGTTATTATAATTTATTTACAATGTACGGATATGTAATGTAATGTGCATGCATTTCCTTGCAAATTAAAACGATTTATTTTAATGAACACTGTATGCTATAGGTAGCACTGTTGCATGTCCTGTCACTGTCATGATTGTGTTTCAGTTGTTGTTTTTGTTTAGTAAATTAAACGATATAAATGTAACTATGCCACTTGGAGACTTAAAAAAGACCTATTAAAAGATGAGCTAAGAAAAAGAAAAGTGTATAACATTGGCAAAAGAGCACAGTTAATAAAACATTACTGTCTTTGTAATTTTTTTCTTTGCTGATGTTTCACCCATAGTTTTATTCTATAACCGACTAGGAATTCATATATATTTTCAGTCAACAGCTACGTAAAGGGGCATAAGTGTGTGTCAGAGACGTCGTTTGTGTATAAATAATGTATGGTCAGTGTCAGCTAGCTGACAAAATCCATCAACAATTGACAATGGCGATAAGGTAAGTCTGCTCGCGACTGGTGGTGTCGGCGTGCTTAATTCCATACTGTAATATTTAATTAAATCCATATTAATAATTAATCTTCTGTTAATTAATTAAATACGTCTATCTATACTTCATTTGACCTTACATAAAAGACAACACGGCGCACTACGGCGGCACTTAAGTATTAGTTCTGATTTCGGCCACGCGCAGACTTATATTGCGAGGCACTCTAGAATTATTTAGTGAATTAATATTAATACAATATTAATAATATTGAGATTAATTATTAATATAGATTTAATATTTTAAATATTACAGTATAGAATTAAGTACGCCTGGACCACCAGTCGCGCGCACGCTACCTTGAAAACTTGTTGTCTGACTTGTAAAGTATCAAAGCAACGTGGTACATCAAATATATATTGCTCTTACATTTTTCTTAGGCGTAGGCGTTTTTCCGTAGGCGTCTTACATGTTCTCTACGATATTTTTAAATAAGTAGCTCTGTGTTAATTTTCAGTATGAAAACATTTATTTAGATAGTATTCAGTATGAAAAGTTTTCGGATTTTTTGAACATTAACCTATTTTGTTGCGGAATCGAAAGTGCCTTGAAATGTACTACACACGACTACGTATTGCCAACATTACAAGATTTACAAGTGAACGTAATAAATATTGATTTAATACTTATTGTTTTCCTTCCGGTAGCTTAATATATTTAGAAGATGATTAAGGAACTGATTTCAAATGAAAGTGTTTATAAAAATTGTGCATTTACAAATATTTTTTAACATGAAACAAAGTAACAAAGAAACAATGTGTTAGAAAAATAAATTGTGTCTTAATAAATATAGAATTGTATTTCACCGTACCCTGATCGTAAGTTTTAATATAAACAGTGCACTAACGTTTGGTCAGTCGACCAAAGAGTTAAGTAAGTATTACATATAATGTAGAGACGACTTTTGTTGATTGTCGTAGCGTGCCACAAACCGTACCATCTTATTTCAAAATGATTTGAACGACGTTAATGCTGTGTATACCTACATTTTTCCGGCACCAATTTTTGTGCCAAAATATGACATCCACAGCCACCCATAACTTCCAAGTTTGCTAGGGTTTAAGTCACAGGTCTCATAGGTGTGTACGACTGATGCGCTCGGACACGGCTTCCACAACCAATTTAACAGATTCTACTTTTCTCCTGTATTCTTTAGGTCTAACCTTTACAAACAAAATAGGTTAACAGGAGCGAAAATTATCTACAGGCAGGAAGAAGCTTTCAGTGCTGCTAGCATCCTTGCCATCAAAATTAGTTTCTAGAAGTTTCACTCCGTTTTCGTTCTCACAACACTTGGGAAAAGGCGCTAAACAGTCTGTTTTATAGACAAACGATTTGCTATAGTTCTCTTTGGACCGCTCTTGGTTGTTGTTAGCCGTGGACCGGAGGCCACGACTCCTGCCTCAGAGCTTTGAGGAGCCATTGTTGAGCAGCCTGATGCTACTCTCACGTCCAACGCTGGTCCTGTAAATAGAGATTGTTGGTAAAGCAAAATACTTATGCTACATGAATGGTAAGCTGAGCCTATCGCAATCAGGATTTGGGTAAATTAGCCTTCTGCACTTGTGATCAACCTCGGACAAAAATACAATACAGGAGCTCTAATAACATCGCTATACTGTTATAAAACGATTTGTAAGTTTATCAAAACATAGTCGAGAGAGATAACTCATTTAGATGACTAGTGTCGGAATTATACAGGCTGTTAAAATACAGGCTGCTAAAATACAGGCTGCTAAAATACAGGCTGTTAAAATACAGGCTGTTAAAATACATAGTGTAAAAAATACGGTATTCAGCTGCATCCGGTTAGACTGGAAGCCGATCCCAACATAGTTGCGACAAGGCTAGGCAGATAGATAGTCGAGAGAGATAATATCATTCCGACGCTAGTCATCTAAATGAGTTATCTGCTATCTGCAACAAAACGCATGTGCGATAGCTCTGGTATTGGCAATATTCATAGACTGCGGAGACCATTTACCATCAGCAAAGTAATTGCGTAACACACTTACAATTTATCAACAATATTGCGTCAATTACGTTGTCAAACATAATATGAAGCAAAAATGAATTAGCGATTTCCTTCAAAATCCGTCGGATTGTGAGTGTGCTACTCAATTGGGATGCAGGTGGGCCCACCTATTTGATTGCTTTCCATTAATATAAAAACTTACGTTCTAGGCACCATGCTGATGTTAGTTTTCCTACTCGAGTGCAATCTTCTTGAGGTGGACAACGAGAGGGAACCTCGCGGACCATGCGTAGAGCTGCTGCGGCATAACAGGTACCTGGAAACATAGTCAGAATAATGAAGACCTTATTTAAAACTAATCACTTATCTACATGGTTCTCACATTATGGTCTGATTAAGATAGTGTCTGGATTTTAAAAGAGACCGTGACCTCTGAGTTTGTTTCGGTGTTTCTACTCAGACATCGAACTCATCTAGTTTTTAAAATATTATTTCAAACATTACACTTCAAATAATTACAGGCGGCTTATTGGTGACTCGCACGAAATTACTCGCCTTTAACAGGTGAATCGACATTCTTTAATAATAGAATTTTTTCTTGAGGAGATTCGCACGATGTCAATTTATTTGTGATCGAATCGACAAGTCTAGAAATAAGTATGAGGCAATTGGCACATTTTGATTTTTTATGCAGTAAAGTTAGTGTACTTTTTTCTTAACTTTATTGCATGAAATTTAAAATGTGACCTGGGTAATATGAATTTTATTTACGACCTCCAGGTGGGGGGTCAATTCCCGTAATTTTTAAGAAAATTCGAATTCTAATCGTATGTGCAATCTGTCAAAAATACAATCAATTTACCAAGATTTTGACAAGTTTGACAGATTGCGACTAGAATGTGAACATTTTATAGGTACGAGAATTGGCCTTCTAGCGGGCAAAGTCAAGAGCAAATGCCAGTGACTAATATCTTGTGATTTTGCAGGGGTCAACAGGCTTAATAAGCTACTGAAAGGTCTAACTAATATAATCAGTCAAGTTCCTCCCGCATTCTTCGCCTTGGCTTGCCACGATGTCGTCGTGCGTTTAATGGGACCCACTTGGTGGTTCTTTTAGCCTATTTCTCATCTGGCATGCGTCTCGACTCCTATCGAAAGGACTGGCCGATTGAAGGAGGCCTTTGCCTTCAGTTTTATTAGATATAAAAGTCCTAAAGCACATCGCTTGTTGTGCCACTTCTTTGTTCCAGCTGGCGGTCGTGGTATGGGCATGTAATGCAGAGGAATGGGGAAAATGTCACGAGGAATGTTTTGAGTATCAATATCGATGACTATAAGACTAAATAGAAGACTACGTTATTTTACACCGTCTCCAAAAAAAATGGCATATGGGCAAGAGAATGACTGTTACATTACTATACTACATACGTTTTGGATATTTCCAAAACGTATGTAGTATAGTATCTCAAAATCTTAAAATATTACTTTTTTAGTTTTAGCTTCCCTACTACATAACTAATGTGTAATAGTGCTTTTTTGTCACTGTAACACCCAAGATTCCAGTTATTTCTTTGACGAGTTGGGAACGGTCAAACTTCCGCGTTATGGCATTCAAATACCTCGAAAGATAGAGGTCAAACTATTAAAGAAAATGGGAGGAATTTAGGGTAGCGTGGATTTTTGAGGTACCTACTGTTTTATTTATTTGGTAGGTGGGCAAATGAAATGGAATGAAATGAAATGAAATGAAATTGTTTATTCTGTAACTAGGATATCGGAATCACTTTTACATGTCATATTAAAAAAATAAAAAATAAAAATAAGCTAGTTGAGTTAGGCGTTTCCTATCTGACTACTCTGAGAAGAAAGGCCGAAACAAACTCAGAGGTCACAGTCTCTTTTAAAGTCCAGACATAATCTTGGTCAGGCCATATGAGGACCATGTAGATTAGTGTCTGAAATGGTCTTTTGAGAAAGAACCACACAGATTTGAGTGAACCTGTCCAGTCAGTGCAAGCATTTGTCAGTAATCGTGGAGCTCAACTCAGAACTTAAGGAGCTCAACTCGACGAACAATACCAAAGAAAGGACATTTGGGTAGGCCGCATAAACTACTCAAACTGCCAGACCATAATTAAAACTAACTGAAAAATGAAAATAATAATGATATCCACATAGTCCTCACATTCACAGTAATTAATTAAAATAATATAATACTTTACAAAGTAATCATGTCATTTTGAATATAATTTTCAACAATGTCAATGTGTATATAAAACTGGTATATTTTCATGATTTTACAAAGTAATTAAACTGTTAAGTTTTATCACTAGGCTTAGCAGAGCGAGCAGTTCAATCCCATGCTTTTTTATCTTCTAAATAATCTGAAATTTTATAATACCCCTTTTTACAGAGTTTGGTTTTAATACAGATTTTAAATCTATTAATGGGTAAGTTTCGAATGTTAATGGGAAGTTTGTTGTAAAAGCGTATACATTGACCCATGAACGAGTTGCCTACTTTGTGGAGACGTGTGCGATGTACAGCAAGATTGTGTTTATTCCTGGTATTTAAACTATGAATATCGGACATTTTCTTAAAATTTGATATATTTTTGTGTACATACATTGGTTTTCAAAAATATATTGTGAGGCTACAGTCAGAATATTTATTTCTTTGAATTCTTCTCTAAGGGAATCTCTTGGACCTAGGTTGTATATGGCTCGAACAGCACTTTTCTGTAGAACAAAGATAGTATCAATGTTCGCACAGGTTCCCCAGAGAAGAATCCCATATGACATAAGACTATGAAAATAACTAAAATAAACAATTCTGGCTGTATCCACATCAGTTATCTGTCTAATTTTTTTAACAGCATAGGCGGCCGAACTTAGTCTTCCTGACAATTTTTCTATGTGTGGGCCCCATTGTAATTTACTGTCAATAGTGATTCCAAGAAAAACTGTCGACTCAACAGGGTCCAACTCTGTTCCATTTACTTGAACATTGGTAGATAGCTGCCTGACATTTGGCATTGAAAATTTAATGAGTTTAGTCTTTTTTTCGTTCAGTAGAAGATTATTTACACTAAACCAATGCACTACTTTAGAGAGTGCATCGTTAACTTGTTCAAAGTTGACTAACTGACGTTTGATTTAAAAATGAGCGAAGTGTCATCTGCGAATAATACTATCTTGTGATTATCCCTTATGTGATAAGGTAGATCATTTACATAAATTAGAAATAAGAAAGGCCCAAGAATTGAACCCTGCGGAACGCCCATGGTGACCGCCGATCCTGCAGATTTCTTGCCATTAACATCGACCCTCTGGATTCTGTTGTTCAGATAAGAAGTCAAAAGGTCAAGAGCCTTGTCCCTCATACCATAGTGGTACAGTTTCCTGGTGAGTGTATCATGATGTACGCAATCGAAAGCCTTAGACAAGTCGCAGAAAATGCCAAGAGCATCTTGCGACTCCTCCCAGGCCTCGAATATGCTCTTCAGTAATTCCACGCCCGCGTCTGTAGTTGAACGACCCTTTGTAAAACCAAACTGTTTCAGATGAAGTAGATTATATGCATTGAAATGTCCTAACATTTGTTTTAAAATTAATTTTTCAAAGATTTTGCTCAAAGTAGGTAATATTGAAATAGGGCGAAAATTAGTGGGATTAGTTGTGCTGCCAGATTTGAACAGTGGAATCACTTTGCTAAGTTTCATCAGATCAGGAAATACACCAGATGCAATACAAGAGTTAAAAACGACTGCTAAAAAGGGTGAAATTACATCAATTATTGAGGACACGGTATGTACTGATAATCCCCAAAGGTCAGCAGTTTTTTTAACATCAAGATTTTTAAAAGATTCTATAATGTCTTTAGCAGTAATAACTGTGAATTCAAAAAGTTTGTCACATTCTGGTACACATTCTATAAGTATTGAGTAAGTAGAAGTACAGGACGACGATGACAGAGTTTTGGTTGTTAAAATAGGAATATTAGTGAAGACATTTTCAAACTCAGTTGCTACCTCCACGTCTGCCTTAATATCTAAATCATTAATTTTTAGATGGAAGTCACGATTCCGTACTGTCGTTCTTCCCGTTTCTGAATTAATAATATTCCAAGTTGTTTTAATTTTATTTCCAGAAGATTTTATTTTATTTTTAATGTGTATGGCTTTTGCTGAGGAACAGGCTCTTTTAAAATTTTTTGAATATTTCTTAACAAATTCTTTAAAAGTTTCATCATAGTTATATGTTTTTTCATGATACAATTCAAATAACCTCTGCCTACTTTTGTAAGTACCTGGTGTTGCCCAATCACTGAATATAATGCGGTCACAAACAGGCAATGTTTTTTAGGTAAAAACCTTCCTAAACTCACTATTGATGAGGTTAAATAGTAAAGTGTAAGCTTGATCCGGGTCATTTTGATAAGGCAAACCGGGTAGTTTTTCCATTAAATTATTCTTAAATTGGCCTAAGCGACTTTTATTTACAGGAATAAAACTCACAAGTTTTCTTTGTGCTCTGACTGTTTTCTGAGGGAAAGTGACTAACTGGCCACAGTGATCAGAGTCTAACTCATTTATAATTAAATGGCTAGAAGGTCTTAAGTTTGTAAAAATATTGTCAATACAGGTAGCACTAGTGGCAGTTATTCTAGTCGGCTCAAAGAATATATTGTACAAATTACATGACTTTAATAAAGTTATAAATTTATTTACTACAGCAGATTTTTCCAGTATATTAATGTTGAAATCTCCACAGACTACAACTGTTTTATTACTGTTACAAGTCTTTAATAATACTTCTTCCATATATTTCTCAAAAATATCATATGAAGCACATGGGGGCCTGTACACGCTCATTACAATGAACTGCTCAAGCTCAATGCAAGCTATTTCAATAACTCGCTCAACAGAGAGGCTCACAATATCCTTACGTTCTTTAAATTTCATATTGTTACGATAGCATTAGGTACCTTTATGTCGGACCGAAAAAAGTTTTGAGTTAGGTACTAGTATTATTTACTAGCTGGTGCCCGTGGCTTCGATCGCGTGGATGTCGGAAATTATTCAACCGGAACGTACCTACTACTGCGATTAAAAGTATCAATCAGGTAACAAACAGACAGATGACAGTATGGACGTAGGTATTGATTTATTTATCTATAATTCATGATACCTACTAATAATGCTCTGTGGCGGTCTTATCGCTAATAGCAATGTCTACCAGAAAACCTTTCGATGTGTTGATTTTCCAGCCCGTCCCATCCTTGATGTTCTACCTCCGGTTGACGCCTTAAGCCAAGGTTCGTACCCCACAGGGGGTGCCCTTAGCGAGCGTTCACCTAGTTTTAATTAGCATAGTTGAATAACCCCTGGCTGGAGGTTTTAAGGCACCCACAGGAAAGCCCGGTTAAGTAGTCATGATCTATTGCGTACCTATTAAAGTGTTTCCTAAAGATGCCACTGGTGCAGTACAGCGCTATAGGATTGACGCAGCTGTTGAGGAACGACAGACAGAAGCCGATGATTCGCAGTGCGTGCCACCAGCCGTTGTAGTCTTCTTGCGCTGTTGGGCTAGAAAATAAACAAATAAAATCAAGTTAATTAAAGAGCTGTGTTTCATTGGTTTCATTGCTTGTAATAATCACTTTATTGGTCGCTGTCATTTTTCTAACTGTCGTAACGGCCAATGGCCTGATAGCCGAAAATCTCGACCAACATCTCTCGAGGCTCTGGATAGGCGATAGGATCAAGCCAGGGCCTGATTCAAAGGAAGCTCCGGGAGCCCTAACCACCAGTAGTTTGGACCATATGTCGGTCCCCTAGTCGGGAGAAAAAGGTGGTAATTGAACTTCGCCTCCGCTTCCGCAAATGCGAAACTTTCGCTTGAAATCGTACCACCCACTGCATCCGCATCCGTCTCCGCAAGTTTGACATGACATAGGACATGGGAGCAAAAACTGGAAACTTCGAGTTATATTTCCACCACATTAAAGGGTCGTCGCTTAGTTTTGGAGCAGAGTTTCTTTATGAGACCTTTATTATAACTTCGTTACGGAGATACGATTTCTTGCGGAAGTTCCGCATTTGCGGAGGTGGAGACGAGTTTCCGTAACAACCCTTGTAGAACAGAGTAGTGATAGAACGGGACGGTGGACGTGGTAAATAGCTATGTATATTTAAACTTTTTTTTAGTAATCAAAACTTGTTTTTTAGTGATAAAAATAAAGACTGGCCCTCAATATCTCCGTACCTTCGATATCTATTGTAAGCTATGAATATTAAAATAATCGCAATGGGTTGGGTATTGTCCGGGTGGGGTTTAGTGCAATAGTTTATAATATTGTAGCATGGCCATAGATTATGTGGTACTAGCATGGACAAGCGATGTTGGAATGTGGGGTGTGGGTTAATCTTATTATCGTAAGAAATACCGTTTACTCTGACTTTTATATGTATTATTATATTTTATTGTTTATTTTATTATTTTTTTAACTCTATTGGGATTTTATTTTGCTTCTGTAGGTGTGTCCGTGGTATCACAGCGGGCCCTATCAGAATACCAGCGCTGCGGTATTTGTATTTTTCAAATATCGTAGCATTATGCTGAGATAGGAGCCTTGTTGGCCTCGCACAGGTTTTTTTTGTTTACACAAATTTCTTTTTTTTAATTTTAATATGTTTTCTGAAATTGTTATTGTTTATAAAATTTTCTTAGTTTTAATGTTGTATTTCTTGTGCGTGTCCCAAATAAAATAAAATAAAAATTCTTTCTTCTTTGAATAGAAAAATCATAAAAAGAGTTCCGACTTAGTATTGGGGGTTTTCTTATATCCGCCATAGGTCATGGTAAAGTAAAAATCAAGTAATGGTTACAAAAAGGAATGTACCTTTTACGAAAGAACAAAACGTTCATTTTGAAGGACAAAAGTATCCTTGGAGTACTATACGGTCAGTGTATGACGTCAGTCGTCACATCACACACAATATGACGCCTATCGGTCACGTAACCGTCTCTGTTTCAAGCTATGCACGTGAGCATTCTAGTCCATTATGTGACTACTTGGGCAACCCTTAGTTTCTATGTACGTCATAGAATAAGGACGTATAGAAGCGAAATCCTCGCTCCGAACGCAGTCTAAATGTTAACAGTTTCGGGGCGTTTAAAATGTTCAACATAACACAGACAGTAAGGTTTCCTTCACAGTCTCGAGCGATGCGACTTGTGTCAAGCGACATGCACGCTCGTCACCTGTTTCCGTCCGTCGCTCTGCAAGTCACGTCGCAGTGACTCGTGGCATACTCTAAACAACTTCTTCCGTTTTTGTTTTCTCCGCAGTTGCTGTCGCTAGAGCATGTAGCTCGTGGCCACGGGGTTGACCATACACGCAACGGTCCCCCGGAAAGTTCCAAATAGGTTTGCCTGAACAGGTCGACCACATTTCGTAGCTTATATGGGTCGGTCCACTACCTATGCCGAGGAGGTTATCAGCTCACGCGCTGCACACTACACATATCTATTCCAATGTACGCTCCGGTAGACCGTAGAGTGTATGGTCGCCTTAAAGCACTCTGCACTCGATCATAATCACGTCCGTACTGCGGCGGCGCACGTACAGAGAAAAGTGCACTTTTCTCACGACACCACACTATAGGGAAAATTCATAGAAATAAAGTTTTCTGGTTCTATGGTATCGTGACATTCCTTGTTCTTATTGAACTACTACATATAAAATACACAGATATAATTATTTTATCTTAGATAGGATAAGGTTTATTAGAAGAATTGACGCCTGTATTATTCCGTAACATGCCCTACAATGCAAAGGAATCTGAAGCTTACCAGTAATAAAACCACATCATAAAGACATGGGAGGGTAGGAAGCACGCAGCAAATACTAGGACGAACGCCAACACTGTTACTGCAACCTTTCTTCTTGCTCGCATCTGAAAAAGTAAGCATTTGAATAAATACACAAATTAAAAATACACAAATTAAAAATACACAAATTAAAAATACACAAATTAAAAGTACACAAATTCGTTTAACAAGTAATATGCCATATTATAAAGGGGGCTTAACACTGCTCCTGCAAATTAAAACGATGATTTACATAATTAAATAGATCCATTAGAACCACTTCTTTTTCAATTCTCTTTTGTCAATCATCTAACGAGAACGTCAATCACTTTTGGCTTTTTAAAGCCCGATTTCATAAAACTATATTAATTAAATGCCATGTCTAAATATTTACGGATTTTTTCTTTTTACGGATTAAAACGGTATGATATAAATGCTTAAAAAACAGTTGGTCTATGACGATCACACACAGTTACATTGCGCCCAACGGATAGTGCTACAAGGATTTTTTGGCTCTAAAATGACATTGACAGGGGTATCCCCTTTTTTCTTTTTGTTGGGAAATTATCAAATAACTTCTCCCACTCTGGGCGGAGCGGGAGGGCGTGTCAGATTCTTACTGACTAAAACCAACCCGTGTTTCATCAGTTGCCTGTATGTTTCCAGGGGCCACAGTAACTCTTTCGAACAAACCCGGAACTCCGGCAGGTATCGGCCCTAGCGGACCTCTTCATTTGTGCTGACATCTCTTTGAGGCGTGCGTGGAACATAACGCGCCGTCAGTCCTTATTGGACGGCGAGCTAGTGCCCCTGTCAATGTCATTCAAGAGCCATTGTTGTTAAAGATTTTCATTGAATTAATATAAGGGTACTATATGTACAACATAAAATTTGTGAAATTGTATTAAAAAATCAAGATAGCGGGGTTAGTTTAGTTTTCGCCACGTGCGAAATGATCCTTGTACAGCTGTAGCTGTTCTTATTACGTGACGTCATAGAACAACTTCAGGTATTAAAAAAAGAAAATGTCATACCTGTCTCTGGGTGCCCTGCATTTCCCCTGGCACGTTCTGCGTGCTGAGGACCAGATGTCGTGCCATCAGGATGTAGAACAAAGCTATGACGGCCAAAGGCAAGGAGTAGTAGACCAGGAACCTCATCAGCACAATGCCTCGGGGATAACCTTCGCCCCACTCCACAGGATATGGGTAACATACTAGGAACTGGAAAAGATGTGAATTTGGTTAATGGTTATAAATGTCAAAATTTGTGATAATGTTTGTTTATTTGAATGTTTTCTCAATGGATTCGGATGGAAATGGCATTTATTTATCCGCTTACATAAAGTAAAAAGTTTCCCAAAGAGTTGTTGCTATGATAGAGGCCATTTTAGTAACAAAAGTAAAAGTAAAGTAAAAGTTTTAACAGGCTATCTATCACAGTTTAAAATGTAGAGCCGTGTGACAGACAGATGGACAGACACAGAAACGGTGAAGGCTTGGTCATGGTCCTGATAGTTATGGCTCCTTTTGGTTACAAAATTGAAAACACAATGTACCTGGCAGACCGCTTCAACGCTCATTTTACCAATAAAATTCTATTTAAAAAACTAACTTCAATTTCGGAAGTCGGTGTCTTTGGTTCCATATTTGCGTTTTTGTTACCGACTTCCGAAATTGAAGTTATTTTTCACATTTTTTTTAATTCGTTTTTTTTTGTGTCAAGTTTTTATTTTTCACTTTTTAGTTGTGATACTTACCCCACATAAATTCGAATACCACTACTAGCTATATGTAAATAACAGTGACAGGAACTATAACATCATCCATATGGACTAAGTGGGAAAAAATACGTATTTTTGAAGCTAACTCAAACTAACTAACTACCCAAGTAAAGTTAATAAAAAAAAAATGGAACCACCTCTGAAGTATGATCTACCAAACAAAAAAGAATCATGAAAATCAATTCATAATTGGCAGAGTAATCGCGAACAAACATACGGAAAAAAACATACAGTCGCTGGTCGAATTGAGATCCTCCTCCTTTTAGATGTCGTCTAACAAGATCTATTCCTATCACTCGAGAAACAAATCTAATATCTTTTTTGTCTAAGCATTTCATAACTCCCTACGGATGTTCCCTAATTTCCCATGTGAGTTGTGTGCCTTTTATTCCAGATGACTACCTACCACCTGAGATAAGTGCCTGCCTCGCTGGTCTAGTGGTAGCAAGCGCTACTGCTGAGCATGAGGTCCTGGGTTCGATTTCCGGGTTGGGCAAAGTGTTATTGGGTTTTTCTATCAGAAATTCTCAGTAGCAGCTCGGAGTCTGGATTTGTGCCCGGTTGATACAAATACAAATACAAAATTGTTTATTTCGATATTACACGTTGTACATACATTAAGCATATAGATGCCCTTTAGGCGTCCCCTTTTAAGCATATAGATGCCTGTGCCAGGAGGCGCCGCTCTTTTATATCTTGCTGTTAGTGTAACATGTTATTAAACAGAAGTTATTAAACAAAAATTAAAAGTAAAGTAAGTAAGTTAAAAGTAAATGAATTTGAATTTCTTATTTTTATTTAGTCTGTTAGTGTATGTGTATATGTGTGGGAGCGTGTGTGATTATGTGTATGTGTTTATGTGTATGTGTTTAAGTGTATGTGTTTATGTGTATGTGTATGTAAGTATGTGTGTGTGTGTGTGTGGTTGTTTTATACGGTTGATGGCAATAGGCTCGCCCCCTATTACATGGGACTTAAACATAACTGACGAAATGTGGGTGTGCCTGCTACAGGGACGTTTCTACCCAACCCTTCAGGGAAACAAGGCGTGATGTGATATGTGTGTGTAGTACCTACTGCTTCCGTCCTACCCTACTAATACTTGCACAAGAGAGTTGTTTCTATAGCATTAAGGAATTTATGGAATTTAAAAATTAATGTTAGGTTTATGTACTATTGAATGAAAATGAATAATTGAGTTTAGAATAATTGTAATAATATTAATTGTATGATAATAATTACATAAATAGACGTAAGTAAATAATTTGCACGCTTGCTTGCAGGCAGAAAGCAAAGATTTTTAGGACATAAGATCTTTCCTTGAATTTGTATGTATTTTCTAGCAAATAAACATTTTTGATTTGATTTGATTGGCAAGACTTTTAAGAGTTCGCTAATGAGATGATCGATTAACAAAGTGATGTGGACAGATACGGATTCTTATATAAAAATACCGACAGGTTAATTTCGGTTTTTAGAGTTCCGTACCTCAAAAGGAAAAAAAGTCAACCTTTATGGGATCACTCGTGTGTCTGTCAGCTACTTTGTTCCGAATCTATTCGGTACACATATGTATTTCTGTGACCCAAACACGGACGTGTATCGTAAATAAATGAATTTTGTATATGGGCACTTTTGGGGGGCAAATAAGTTTTGCAAACTGTACCATGTGACATATCAAATGAAAGGGACTGTTGCGACGATCTCAATTTAAAAAAAAAATTACAATATAATTGTTAAATATATTAAAGAAAATTGATAAAAAAAAAATCACTTAAAATTTTGAAAACAAAAAAATACAGAGAATGGTTCTTTACTCATAGATTACAGGAAAACATGTAAGAAGTCTATTATCTTAAAATACCATTCTAAATCTCTCAATACCGTGCGTAGAAACTTACATTTGTAGTTGGAATGTATGGGAGAACATGTTTTTCAACTACAATATTAAGTTTGCTCTTGGGATAAATTAATATAATATACTATTGTGCATACAGGGATAATCGTCGGTTGGTGCCTCATTTAATTTAAGACGTCTAACGGGCCTGCGAGTTGGCTTCGGCCCTTCGTACGCCTTCCAAAGGTCCGGGACCCTAGAGTCCCGAGAAATGTCAAAGATATAATCCCAACTACTGAACTCTTCACTGTGCTTGGTCTGACACGCAAGTACGTGTTTTTTTTTTTGTTGTTCTCGGCTTTATTTATTTAAACTTTTCACACTCAAAACGGTACAAAGGCGGACTTAATGCCTTAGGCATTCTCTACCAGTCAACCAAGGGTGGTAAAGAGATTGGATGGCAGATACTCTGTTTAAGAGGAACAAAGAAAAATTTATTAAAAATATATCATTAGAAAAATATAGGTAGGAACAACAGTACATAAATAGGTTATAACTTATAATACACATACATATTTAATGTAATATACATATATTTATTATATATATACATATATGCAAATTTAAGGGAGAGCGATGTTGAGATGTCTCTAATCTATTTGTTTTGAAAAAAACTGCAATTTCCGCTTAAATGCATACCGACTGGTGACCGTCCTGATATCAAGAGGATTCATTACGATTTTACAACCACTCTTCGGAACTGCGATAACTGATCATTTCGTGTGATGTAGTGAAAACCGCCATCACGCAATAGGGACGATGAGATTTATCATATTTTAAACAAAATAAAAAGTGTTTGTAAATAGTGAAACAATATTAAGAAAAGTTTTAAAAATAACTTCTAGACAAAAACGGCACTATCACACTATCAGAGAAGTGACGTCACGACTATGTAACTTCATATTAGCGTTATAAATTATCCGTACCGCGCGACAAGGACAGGAATAATGCCTTCCAAAAACTTTTAGCGTGTAGCTTCTCCATAATTCTTAATATTTCCATCGATTTTATTGATTTTTTCGGTTATCTCATTTTACTATGCCTTCTTTGAAATTATGTTATTAGTTCGAACATTTTTATTATTAGTTAATGAATAGGTATGCCTATTCAAAAACTGCTGTATGAAACCTAATAAACCGTCATTTCGGCAACTCATTAGCGGTCTCCTCTATCTTATCCAAAATATAAATCTGCCTAGCCTTTTCCCAACTATATTAGGGTCGGCTTCCAATCTAACCGGATGCAGCTGAATACCAGTGTTTTACACGAAGCGACTGCCTATCTGGCCACAACCCAGTAACTGGGTAAATACCTTGGTAAGACAGGTTGTTAGACTTTCGGGCTTCTGACGACTCGTAATGACTTCCAAAGATCCACGAATAGCAGCAGAAACCAACGGTTTAATATGCTTTCCGAGGCACGGAGAAGTCTCGGTATCTACCCATCCACGGACCAACCCCGGCAAGCGTAGCTTAAGATGAACTTAAGATGTAGCTTAGGATGAATCGATCCGTACGGCTGTTAGTTCTTACCCTCTTCCTCCTCTATCTCATCCATTAGTTTATTTTTCCGTGTATAGTGCAAAAAAAGATTTGGATTTTTTTCGGCACTTTCATACATAAGCGTAAGTGCCAACACATTGTGAACAACCAGTCGAGCCTTTTAGGACACCGACTGGTTAGTCACAATCGCATGTAAAGCACCATTCACTCTCCTTTCTACCTTTCCATCTCTTATAAACAGACTCCCCAAATAATATACAAACTAATTCACTTGCTCTACACTCTTATCATTTATTTCCACATCAGACATCACACACCGATACATCCTCTTCTCTTTCAAACACTGAGACCTTCGTCTTTCATATTTATATTAATCCCTTTCATCTTATATGCTTCATCCATCACAGTCACCATGTCTTGCAACTGTTCTGCTGACGCTGCAAGTAGAACTCTTCTTGGGTATATTTCTGAGTTATTTAAAGCTCAATCATGATCAATACTTTATACTTTATTTGCATTCCACAATGTGCACTTAGGTGGTAAGTTAAAATTATATGTGATCATTATGAACCCTGTCGGGCACAACAAAATAGTAGGAAAGAGAAAACTTTGAAAAAATAATAATAATATCATGTACGACTAATAAGGCAGGATAATGTAGACTACTTACACAATAATGTACATTCGGTAAAAATGATTAAATAATCTTCATTGCACTTACAAACAGTTACAAAATAATAAATTAAATTTAGTTATGAGTTTCTTTTTGATGTTGTTCGACGCAACAACAACACTGAGAGCAAAACCAATTTGGAAAAAAAATGGAAAATCTAAAAGTGCACGCCTCACGTAATGAGCGTCATAGATAATATAATACGCTCATAAGGCGTGCACTTTTTGATTTTCATCAATCTGGGTCAATTTGGCATCAATATGAGTAAAATATCTCACCTCGCAATCTGTACGTACTGTCAAAGACGGTTTGCTTTTTTGGTTGCTACACAACGGAAGAGGGTCGAAGTTGGAAATAGATATTTTTTTATTAATTATAATTAAACTATTTTGAATAAAAGAGCCATTTTCAATAACCCTATTAAAAACCCCCCCCCTAGCCGTGAGGCACACACTGTTGTTTTTAAATATTATTATTTATTTTATCTTTGTTATTTGTGTTTTGTGTTTCACGAACTGTGTTCAAATAAATGTTTTTCTTTCTTTCTTTCTTTCTTTCTATTGTAAATGGCTCTTTTGGAGGAACCCTCCTCCTATGGCAGAAAGAAAATTGACTCAATTAATAAAATTTCTCGCAAGCTATAATGTTTTCAGGTTTCATACATTGATTGACGGATTTTTCAAAATTATTTTGTTGTTTTTTCGTTTCTACTGCATTAAATAATTTTTCGAAAAGTACAGTATTAATTTCCAAAATTATCTATACAATGGTAGGTATATAAATTAAGTAGGTTCTGTGTAAAAACAAATTTTTCTTTGGCATAGCACTCGTCGTATTACGGGACTATAACGCCCCGATTACTATAAACCAATAAAGACACAATATCGAATATAGTTTTTTAGTAATTCGTGGTAAAGTATTGTAACTCGAGTTATAATCCAATTGAAGCCTAAACTAACCCTAACTGGGATTGGATGGCCTCGCAAAACTATTTAAATCCGGCGATTCATAATTTATTACTATAACTTCATGGAAAAGGTGGCGTATTATTCTAACTATGATAGTTAACATTTTTTGATTGGCAGAGTATAAAATATAGTGGCTTATGCTTAGCTATGAGAAGTGTTTGCCGTGTTCTACCGGGCTTAATAATATGTATACTAAGGTAAATGTAGGGCGGCCATCTTTGTCTACCCTAGGGAGACGTTATGTGATCGTTTTGCCGTGTGACGTGGGACCGCAGCATCGATATGGTATAAATATATCTCGTACTATAGATATATAGATACTTAGTTTAAAATTAAATTGTTAAAGTATTGTTTCATATTTTAATGATAAATGATAAATGATAAATGATTTTATTTCTGTAAATAGGTTTGTACAAACACTTTTACACGTCAATCATATTTTAAAAACTAGATGAGGTCGGCGTGTGTTTTTAACTGATGATGATCTCACCCGATGTGTGTAAGCTATTAAGTTATGGAAGAAGTAACATTATACATGTCGTCGTCCGATCGTAGAAATGGCCATATCGTGATCTGCCTGGCCATTTTACGATTTTCACGATACGATTTGACCATCTAATATTTACCATATCGTTCAACGCTCACCCTTCGACGATTTGCCTTGATGCTTGGGCGCATCGAACGAGACCCAGAAGAGACTTATGCTTAGTAGATAGGTAATCGCTCGTCGCCGCCGCGCCGGTCGCGCACTCGCTCCTCGTTCGTCGCCAACTCTTTTTTAGTTGCTTACTCTACTTCTCGTTAATCTGCACCGGAGAGACAGGTGCCTAAAGTAGAACGGGTTAGTTCTACGAGTTCAATGGCTCTAGCTGCTACAACCAGCGCTAATTTGCGAAATAGCGTGATTCGCTAAAATCACAGAAACTTGGAAGGATGCTAAAGTTGAGTTCGAGTTACACAGTTCAAAATTAGAACTGTTATTTTGTCGAACACTTTAAAAGCAAGTGTTGGGTTTGAAAAATGCATGGTTGTTGGTTTTCAGTGTTTTCGGACTGGGGCTAGAGGCTACTAGAGCAGGCTAAAAATGCGGCAAACAAGGTAACTACTATTGCGACGATTTACGATTCCATACCAACAGGACCGCCTACGCCCCTTGCTTGTCTGTCAAAAGTTTTAAATAATAATAATAACAATAACTGGTTTTAGCCCTCGGCTTCACCCGCGTGGGTGTTGGAAAATATCCCACGAGAATATATTATCGAGATCAAAAGGACCCTATGTGTTAATTTAGGTTATAAACTATCTGCGTGCCAAATTTTATCCAAATCGGATCAGCCGTTTTTGCGCCGGTACATACATTCAGACAAACTGACAAACACTCAAAAAACAATATTTTCGGCATCAGACTCATTCCTCGTTGCAATTGCTTTAAAAAATATATTTACAATGTACAGTTTTGACTTCGTTATTATTTTATTATATGTATAGAATATACAGGGTGTTTGGTGCATCGTGTGCCAAATTGTAATGGTCGACTGGGGGGGTCATCTGCTATCCTTTCAGACCCCTAAACACTTCTCCCTGTGGATTATTTTTCATCGACTTTTTATTGTTTTATTAAAAAAATACCCAAATTTTACATTCGAGTACAAATTAAAAAAAAAAGTGTAAGTCGTAGACTCTGAATTTTAATTTAATTTAGATGTGTATTATATTACAGTACTTTTAAATTCAAAATTAGTTACATTAGCCATGTAGTTTTTTTTTTTATTTACTCGCAAAGTTTCGGACTTCAATTAAAGCTGTCCATGTTACAGCTATTTATATGGCTATAAAAAAAAATACACAAGCGACCGGGATCTTCCAACTCCCTCAGAACTTCTCTAGTCTATTCTCTTGCTAGTGATGTGCCACATGCCATAAAAATCTTTTTACAACTTTGTGAATTCGCTAGAATTGTGAATCGAGTCACAAAATACTAAATTCCAAATTATGATTTAAAAAAATATTTTTGCTTAAATGATACCTCAAAAACTCATTAAATCTGTTATCTTAATCTTATAAGGTAAAATCTGTCTCATATCTCTCTTTTGGGGGGGGGTTACTAAAAATAAAAAATGATTGCATTTTTTTACACATTCTGCTCAAACTGTTGGCCGCTATTGCGGATGCAGGCCCGACATCTATTTCGTATTTCCATAGTTGTTGTACGAAGTCGTATTTCCTTTATTATATATATTATTTATTTTATTGAACGCCGTTTCAATGCGTTGAAGTAGTACTTCCCTAGTCGGAACCTCCGTGGCGTATACCAGCTCTTTGGCACGTCCCCAGACATAAAAGTCTAGCGGAGTTAGGTCTGGGGAACGTGCCGGCCATGCAATAAGGCTATCGTGACCAATCCACGCATTGGGGAACACATCGTCGAGATATTCCCTCACAGTCGAACGCCAATGCGCGGGACAGCCGTCATGCTGGAATACTTTGGGCACATTTTCATGCGGACGTCCGAGTCTAGACTAGTTAAGTTAGAAGGATTGGTGAATACCAGGAGGCCATGTCTGAGTGGGCTGTCGCAAGATAGCGAGTACCTATTAGTTATTAAGTTAAATATAGTTGAGTTAAAGCCCAGATTAGACTAATTTAGTACTTAATGTAATATGTGTGTGTGTTGGAGCAACTGGGTGAGTCTTTCATTATAATAATTATCCAAGGCTGGTAATATAATTAAAGTTCTTGTAACTAAAGACTTTCTCTTTGAAGACGTGTTGCTGAGGAGTTTGTTGTGCCACTTCTTCTCCCCAGTTCAAACACTAGGAAGTGGTGAAGGGTGGGCGCTTTGGAACTGTCTATAGACCTTCAGGAAAGTTGATCCACAACTCTATTAATTCATGATTCTTGAATTATGATTCTCTATTATCTAGTACCTAAATCTTGAATTCTGTATTTTTTGCCTCAGACCAATTAAAAGGGCTTTAAGAGAGATTATCTATTAGCTAGTAATTCTTGAATGTTGTATTTTTTTATCTCAGACCAATAAATCGGTCAGACTGACATGAACACGGGTTTTGCAGATATGCTTGTTGTGTAAAAGATGACCTTCCAGGGGTTTTGGGGACTGATAGGGACCAAGTCTCCTTAAGAGCACGATGCCGACGAATGTCGCTGGAACTAACCGCTCCGTTGCTAGAACAAGGACCGTCACACGGTTGCCGCAGGGAAAGCCGCTTCGTCACGTTTTATCAGTTTGAAAGAACTGCTAGGAACCATGTCTCTAAAAGAGCATGATGCCAACGCAATGCATCCACTGTCACTTATGGAAGAGTTGCTCTGAGTACTCCGAGTGCAGATGTGAGGTATCGTGTGAGTAATGACTGACCAAATACCTGTTACGATAACGTAAGGGTTACTCACAGGTTTATATAATAATATACTTTGCATCCCTATATTATTTATTAGCTTTCTAAAACCATATCCAATGTATTTTCATAACTATGAATTCTTGTCTTATTTACAATCTCATTCTATCATAATGGGAGAAGGTATCGGACTTCTTCTTATTTGGTAATTCTTTTTTTTAATTATATCGGTGGAAGAGTGTCCAGTCCGGAGATGAGTTCTACAGGGCCATACGGGTTGGAGTGCCGCCCTTTCCCTTAAGGGGGAAACCGACTTAAACACTAATAGTAACATAATTAGGAAAAACAATCATTCAGGTACGGTCACACTGGGTTTAAAAAAGTGGAACCCTGACTCTAGAGCTAGGTTAGACTTGTATGTGTTTTTCAGGAGTCAGTGACTTCTTCCAGCGAGAATTTTATGCAAAAAAGGTAATAAATTAAAAAAAAAGTTTAATAGAAAAAATATGTAGTTACCTGTGTAGTGGGATTGACGACGAAGGCTCGCACGTATGACCCGACATATGCTGGCGTGGCGAATAGTGCTGCCAGTATCCAGATGCCGATGGCAGTCGCCACTGTCAGCCGGGTAGCGCGCTTGCCCCCTCCTGAGGACAAGAAGAAAGAAGCATGTATTTAATCAAACCTCAAATTAGTTTCACTTTGCTTTCCTAAAAGTATTATTGAACACTACATATAATTTAATGATTGCACCTTTTTCTGGAAACCTCAAATAATACCTATTTGCTCGGGATGTTCTAGCTTAGTTACTGCGACTAATTCGGCTCGAGCGCGGTTGGTAATAGTCATAGATATAAGAAAGATTTCTATGGTCACAGTTCTAACCTTACGTAACCCATTTGGTTGGGGTACTCTAGTTTAGTTACTATTAGGGCTTTAAGAGGTTCATTAATTTTAAAAAGCGTAGATACATCATTAAGTTTTTGTTAATAAGTTTTTAAAGAATCTGTTAAATTTTTGCCAAGAAAAAAACTTAATTGATGGGGCATGGAAGGTTAATTGAAGTAAGTTTGCATGATCGTTCTGTAGGTTATCTTAATTCTAATAAGATACAGGCAGTTTATGTAGCCTTTCTGTTGGTATAGCTTGATTGTGTATTTGTATTGCTTTTTTGAATGGATGGTCATCGGTCCTACGGTTAATATGGCCGGCTCATTGCCTGGATATCTACTAGGTGCATAATTATTCGGAACGCACGTTAAAGCCTCGTGCAGACTAGCGCGACGCGACATTGGTAATTGTCCTACCGTAAAGTTATCTTAGAAATTGTTTTATTAGAGTCGCGTCGCGCTGATGCGTCGCACCAGTCTGCACGAGGCTTAAGCCGTTGGTCCTGCGCCTACTCTCTCTCCAGTCGTGTCAGATTGCCGTCCCATTCCCGTCGGACTATGAGAGTGAGGGAAGAGTAAGTGCACCTGTGTCTGTGCACCATAAAATTTGACGCATAGATGGCTAGTCTCCGTTGAGATTGGCTGCCATGACCGAAATTCGGTCTGGATGAATTCGGTATTACTTACATAATTATTATTTAAAGTACTTACCTACTTTACCATAACATTTTTTTGCGCAAAAGAATAATAGCTTTAGATTCATATTTAGGTCACTTAAGAAATACTACATAACATAACATCACGCCTTGTTTCCCCGAAGGGTTGGGCAGAGGTGTCCCTGTAGCAGGTTCACTCACATTTCGCCAGTTATGTTTAAGTCCCATGTAATAGGGGGCGAGCCTATTGCCATCAACCGGGCACAAATCTAGACTCCAGGCTGCTACTGAGAAATTTCAGATAGAAAAACCCAATAACACTTTGCCCGACCTGGGAATCGAACCCAGGACCTCATGCTCAGCAGTAGCGCTTGCGACCACTAGACCAATGAGAAATACTATACTTATTATTATTATATTGTTCGCTAGGTAGGTACTTCAAAGCACTAAAAAACTAGTCTATTCAGTATCCCGACATTCTGATGACGCTACGATTGTCGGGCATTACATCACTGTGGCATATACGTTTTCGGAATACGTGAGTAGGTACCATTTCCCTTTTCCTCAAAATGCTACGTTTTTCGCGACACCAGCACGGGAGGGTTATGTTTTCATCCATGACGTATGTTTGCGATAACATACAATGGGATTATCCGCATGATATTAATCTTAGTGTCTACGGATACAATAGATGCTAAGTATAATATGTATACGGGTAGATATTTAATGTAGGAATGATTAAATTTGAACGTGGTCAATTTCGTATTGGAACGTGGAAATAATAAACTATCTTTTTCTCTCTCACTAACAATTTTTCAATAATATAATCATTGTACTTCTGTTTTTTAGCAGCTGCGGCCGCCACATAACGGGAGCAATTACAGCCGGCTTCAAAACGGCGGTAAATTTTACAAAGCGGAGTCAAAAACGCTATCTTTAATTGGACGGCCGTCTTAGCGGCTGCGGCGGATTGTAAAAAAAGCTTAACATTATACCAAACGTTGACAAAGGCAATTTGACCTATGTGGAAGAGTAATCCTGGTTTGAGTACGATGTGGTCAATGTACACAATATAAAGTCCTCCAAAAAACGATGTAAGTACTTGTCTTACAATTACCAAACGCACTTTGAGTTAATACTGAAACACAACCATATTTACATTCCATAACACGCAACGTTTATCTATATATCTGTTAATGCACTAAGTATATCTATATAATAAGAATCACTAAACCGATGACCCTATACATGTTTTTTAACTAGGCTGAGAATCAGCACTTTTCGTACGTCAAAATTACATAAGACAGTTCCCCAAAAACGCCCACCCTTCACCTCTCCCAAGTGCGTTAGCTAGAAAGATGTGGCGCAACAAATTTCCCAGCAGCACAGCCGTATGTTCAGATAGAAAAACTTGATTCCATACAATTGTACAGATACCTATATCACTCAATGACTCTCCGGTGGACTACGTAGACGATTAAATTTACCTGGGCAAATTGTATCGTTTAACAAGAACAACAACATTGAAGAAATAGGCAAATCGCGACAACATGGAAAAAATACTAGTCATGTAAAGAAACCATGAAGTCAAACATCCATATTCAATGGAAAAGGAAAATTATGGATACCTGCCTTCTACCCTGCCTCACGTACGATTGCCAAACATAGAATTTCGACTCTGTAGCCATAAGAAAACTAACCTCTTGTCAAAGAGCGCTAGAAAGAAGTACTCTGAAACTAAAACTACTAGATGAGATCAAACATTCTGCTATAAGGAAAAAGACAAAAGTAACCGATGCCGTCTCCTTCGCTCAAAGCCTAAAGTGGAAATGGGGTGGATATGTTTCCAGATACAATGATGAAAGGTGGACTAAAACAGTCACAGCATGGAGAGGGCCCACCGGTTACAGGCGCAGAGGTAGACCAAAGACACGTTGGGAAGACGAGTAAGAGGCAGTTGCCGGTAAAAATTAGACTTTTACCGCATCAAATAGAGACGAAGGCTCTGGAGAAGGCCCTTACCCATAGAGGGGTTCATGCATCTTAATTTAAATGTTATTTATTTATTTAGAAATTTCAAATTATTTACTTCAAGTTATATATTTTTACGTATAATTTTTTGTGCTATTATTTATTGATTATTATAATATGAATTTTAATTAAATAAAATCTAAATTTATCAATCATTTTTTTTTAATGTAAAAATCTCATTCAATTGCATATTGTTATTATGTCACTATGTCAAATGAAGCGTTTGAAACTATAATAAACTATGTTCCATAATTATAATGCATGAAATTTAGCATTAGTAATCGTAATTTTAAATTACTTGCACTGTATTCAAAGATTGCATGAAATAAAGAGGCTTTTTCATTTGATTTTATTTATACAATCGTTTCCAAAAATAAAAATATTAAGAAACACAAAACATTTAATTATTTGCCATATTAAGTCAGCTAGCATATGCCAATATACGAACAAAAGCAATGAAAACCACACTCAAGCAGAAATAAATTATAAAAACCTTAACAGAACTTAATATCTAAATAAAAGCTTCCAGGCATAAAGGGCATGCCCGCTTAAATACGCAATGCTGGATTATGTTCATATAGCTGTAACTCGAAGTCACAAATGACAAACTACGACCAATCAATCTGCCTAGCCTTTTCGCAATTATGTTGGGATCGGCCTCCAGTCTAACCGGATGCAGCTGAATACAAGTTTTACGGTTTTTACATGGAACGACTGCCTATAACCTCCACAACCCAGTTACTGGGTAACATGCACATGCTACCCAATAACCGGGTTACTAACCCCTTGGTAAGACTGGTTGTCAGACTTTTGGGCTTCTGACGACCCGTAACGACTGTCAAAGATCCAAGAATGGCAGCCGCACCAACAGCTTAGTTTTCTTTTCGAGGCATGGCGTACGTCCTAGTAGGTATCCATGCATCCTAAAACTAAAAAGGAACTTCTGTAATCGACAGGTACCTATGTTATGTATTTCCCTTTACAATTTCGACTGTATTGTGAGGGAGTAATATTGCGATGTGAAAGCATGCGTCATTTCCCCGATATTTGAGTTGACATACGATATTACAAATATTATTGTACCAGTTCCAATATTAATGTTTACGTCATGTAATATGTGGTACAATACATTGACCTATGAGCCCCACTTAGGGAAATAACTTATCTTACTAATATATATATTTATATATATATCCTACTTAATACTACTATATAATTATATATTATACATAATCTTATAAACGCAAAAGCTTGTGAGGATGGATGGATGGATGTTTGTTACTCTTTCACGCAAAAACGACTGAACGGATTTGGATGAAATTTGGCACACAGATAGTTTATAACCTAGATTAACACATAGGATACTTTTTGTCGCGTGAAACCGCGGGGCGCTGCTAGTCTATAAACTAGCTGAGCCAACAGAGACGTCCTGTCCTTTCCATAATTCCTACAAAAATCGTATAGAAAAAATGACGTTACAAACATTTTTCGCCTCATTTGCCGTTCTCAAGTGATGCGTTTACCAACGGACACCATTTCAGTTATATTTAGAAAAATTTAAGTCGCTTTTCGTCTGTGTGAGCGCATTGTTCTTCTAAACAATGCAATGGATTTTGATACGGTTTTCGGTATCATTAAGAGAATTTATTCTGGAAGGTTCATTGAAACAATGTACGCCAAAAATCTAAATTTTTAAATGAAATTATTACCTGGTGGTATTTAAAATTTACCAAGGTTATGGTGCAAAAATACAGGCAGGAGTTTGCTACGTTTTTGTTTGTACACATTTCTTGCCTCTTCGAAAAGTCGCTCAGATTATACGGAGCTTCCAGTAAGCAATAAAAATATTTGTGCCAAAATACTGGGCAGCGCGGTGAAAATAACCGAAGTTCGGTCGAAGTTTTTAGTTTCACCGAATATTCGGTCGAAGTGTGTATTCAGTTCAGACCACGTTCGGCCCATCCCTAGATATTATGTTAGTTATTGAGTTAAACAAAAAGCGATCATGGACGTGGATACAAATGTAATTCGCAGCCCCTTGGTTTGTCTTGGCATGATAGTAAGGACTACCAACAAGAGCGCAATAAAAAAGTAGCCTGTCACAATTAACGATTGGCGTTATTATTGTCATTGTTTAGTGTTGCCATAAACCAGATGTAGCAAACAGTTGCCAGTAAATAACAGAGGTCGTAAATCAAGGAGAGTTATTTCTGTTAGGAGGCAGGTATAAGGAAAAATTTACTGGCATTTTACGTAGTTTATATACCCATAGTTCCCATGAAGAATTATGCTTTTATTTAGGTGTTCCCATGGAGGAAACATGTTGTTTTTGGAAGTCAGTTGATTTGCTTGTTTTATTCGTATTGTTGAATGATCGTACGAATTTCATAGGTCATACCATTGACCTACTGAACGTTTCTAAATACAATATAAGTACTTCATAGGTAAGGTCTGTTGTAAAAATAGCTAATGAGGATGTAAACAAATGGATCAGAAAACGTTTTTGTGGATGCCAATTATTATTTGTAGGGCCACTTACAAATTGAGTGTTTTGATTTGACTATGTATTTGAATATTTAAACCATAAATTATTGTATTTTAATTTGAAAATTGCGGGTGAATTTTTTGATGCCCTATTATTCATTCCCCTTCCCTTTTTTATAATTAGTATTATGAGCCTGTTGTGTCCTACTGCAGCCAGCCTTTTTCCTTTTTCAAATTCATGTACATATTATTATTAATATTTTAAGACTGTTTACTTATAATGTAAATATTATCTTATTTGAAAATGGAGGTAAATTTTATAACCTCAATTTTCGTCGATATTTTTTATTTTCAATTTAATAATGCTATTCAAACAATAATTGTTAGAAAAAGTGGTCAGATATCAATTTGAAACATTCTAAATACAGATCAATATATTACTGATTCCGTTTAGTGACTGATTGTGTAAGAATTTAACCTGAATAGGGTTTGTTTAGACTTTAATCAAATACTTCTGGAACAGACTGTACGTATCAAATAGGTTTCCTGCTGGGTGCAATTTATATCAGTAGGAGAAATGTTTGAAGGAATTACAGTCATTCGGAAATACTCGTGTCTAAATGTGTCCAATTTATCTTGATTGTCTATGGTGGAAGCATCGCGCGTATAATGCCTACAATATGTCTGATTTGGGCTGCTTGTCTATGAAAACGGAGAAGTGCGGAGCTGGAAAAACATTTATCCTAATATATAAAAAGAAAAGTCCTGATTTACTCACTCACCCACTGGCTGACTCATCAATGCACAGCCAAAATCTACCTACCTAGAAAGCCGACGTTTTGCACGGAAGTTCTCTTTATAATGTGGACAAGGAATATCCGGCTTTTTATTCTCACGGTGTAGGGTATCACGGGCAAAAGAAGTCGCTGGTACTTGCTAGTAACCAATAGAATTCTTCTGATAGCGGAGTGGATCATTATATGTATGTATTTTAACTGCCGAATATATGAAACTCTAAAAAACTGTGCCGACCGCCGTGTTATTACCATATTACATATTGTTATTACTTATTGCCATGTAAAATCATCAAAATATACCAGTTTTATGTACACATTGACATTGTTGAAAATTATATTCAAAATGACATGATTACTTTGTGAAGTATTATATTATTTTAATTTTATTTCTCTGCTAGTTTTAATCTTATTTATTAATTTATTTTCAATTATTTATTTCAATTAATTTACAAGTATTTATTTCAATTCATTTACAATTATTTATTTCAATTTTAATTAATTTTCAATTATTTATTTCAGATTATACTAATTTACATTCAATTATTTATTTCATATTACGTATACCTAATTGTATTAATTGATCTCGTCATTACTAACATAGTTTTAAGAGATTTTTTTTATATTTTTTTTTGTTTTATTTTATTAACAAAATATGGACAAAGATAGTCTGAATTAAATGATTTTTTTATTTTTATTATTTAATGATGGTCTGGTAGTTTGAGTAGTTTATGCGGCCTACCCAAATGTCCTTTCTTTGGTATTGTTCGTCGAGTTGAGCTCCCTAAGTTCTGAGTTGAGCTCCACGATTACTGACATGCAAAACATGAATGCTTGCATTGACGGGACAGGACAGGTCCACTCAAATCTGTGTGGTTCTTTCCTCAAAAGACCATTTCAGACACTAATCTAGAATTATGTCTAGACTTTAAAAGAGACTGCGACTCTGAGAAGAAAGGCCGAAACAAACTCCTCTGAGTTTGTTTCGGCCTTTCGGGGTCGGGCTGCTGACATTGAATCCATCTTTATTTTACAAAAGAGAGCTGTCAGAGCCATTTATAATCTACGTCGCCGCGAATCTCTCAGGAAACTATTTAAAAGGATTAATATTATGACGGTACCTTGCCAATTCATTTATGAAAATATTATGTATGTAAGGAAAAATCCACATATTTTTAATAAAATAAGTGATAGACATAATTTTAATACTAGAAATAAAGATAAAATAGATCAACCATTTTTCAGATTATCTAAAGTACATACATCTTTTATGGGGTACTGTGTTAAATGTTACAACAAAATACCTTGTGACATATTGCAATTAAATGAAAGAAAATTTAAAACTCAGATTAAAAGTACACTTTGTAAACAAGCATATTACAAATTAGAGGATTATATCCAAGATAAGAGTGCTTGGAAACATGCTGGTCCTGCTCCATAGGACAATTTAGAATCAAGACAAAATCAAACAGGTTGCTAATTTAATTGTTAAATTTATATTATAATTTTGTATTATATGACATTGATTTTACATTCTGTGATTACTTCCTCACACACTGACTTATTAATTTTAAAAACATTAGGAAAATCGTCTACTTTTACAATGTTTGTAAATATGTGAGCACCATGTATCTATCATATAATTAAATTATCTGTCGTTGCTTCATTTTTAATTCTTTTTACCTATTGTGGTATAGTAATTTTATTCTAGGTGCATCGTCTTCACATATAATTATTTAACTAATGTACGTACTAATACAAACTATTGTAAAACATTTTAAAAGAGTAACGGTGGAGTTTCTTGCCCATTCTTCTCCATACGAAAACTACCTTTTGGAAGGGGCGACTAGAATCAATTATATTATTCTGTAAATTTTGACGTTCAAAAGTGCCATACATGGGCCTATTTGAAATAAATGTTTTGACTTTGACTTTGACTTTGAAGAATAGTCAGATAGGAAACGCCAACCTCATCTAGCTTATTTTTAATATGACGTATAAAAGTGATTCCGATATCCTATTTACAGAATAAACAATTTCATTTCATTTCATTTCGTTGTTCTTTCGGCACGTTCTCGCGTCGCCTCGCTACACTTCGTTCACTGCTGGTCTACGCTATATGTTCCGTTCCAGTACACAAGGAGCCTTAGCTTCCCATTCTGCCAAATCATGTCCCAAAATATTGTACTGGATGCTATAATGTTATGTCATGATAAAAGTTTCAATCAGTTTACCTGTTGGTTGTACGTATAATTTAGCATAACGTGTAAAGTGCTGAGCCGAAATCGATGAAACATCATTTTTAACATTAATCAGGGCAATGCCTCTTATACAGAAAACTGAACTTACAGAATCTGAAATAACATCTCAAAATCTTTTCAAAAGTGTATTTGACTGTAACCTTGCCCTCGCAAACAATCTTAGACAGTCTATACGGGTCGTCAGAAGCCCGAAAGTCTGACAATCAGTCTTACCAAGGGGTGTCGTGTTACCCATTAAGTGTGTTGTGGAGGTCAGATAAGCAGTCGCTCCATGTAAAATTCTGGTATTCAGTTGCATTGCAAAAGGCTAGGCAGAAGGAAGGAAGGTGGTTAATGTGAGCGTGCTCCGAATCCTGAGCGTGCTCAGTCACAAACTGGACAGCCCCCTTCTGGGGCACTGGGTTCAAGCACAAGGGCGTGTGCCTGGGGCCCCAGTGGGCAGCAAATACTTAAATTAAATTAATTATTAACTAATAATAAGCTTAGTTTGTATGTCCTGGCTTTGAGTTTAGCAGCTTAAGGCAACCACAGGATTGACCGGATAAATAGTCATGTCCTCAGAGGTCAGCTATGAGGTGCCCAATCGAAAAAAAAAAATACTACTAATAGTTTGTAAGTCATTCTACTAACAACATTATGGGCCAAATGTGTCTGAAATAAAAAAGATTTTTTTTATTTTTATTTTATAATCCACAATCCACAGTCCCAATGAGGTTGTTTAAATAAATTAGTAGTTGTTTAAATTTTAACTGAGATTTCCTTTACAATTTATTTAAATAAATGAATATCGATATGTTTATATCTTCTAAATGTTCTGAGTAGTCCGACTAAGGTTTTAAAGTTGGAAAATCGGGAACAAACTAAAAGTGCTTTTTTTCTTTGGGTTTTTTGTGTTTATTGAAATTTGGACTGGACAACGTCTGTCAGGACACCTTTTATTTGATATAAATATATTTGAAATTTGGAGTTTCCGCACTATTGCGTTACTTCTGGTACCTACATGGAAAATTCAATTCAGCATTTGTAATCGTGAACTACTAGGTTTAATAATACTTACAATAGAAGTACAAAACTACAATTGAATGTTAATTCTGAGTTTGACAGAATCAATCGACTTGAAAAGCATTTTGTTGTGTTATTTTGACGTCATTCACATGTTGTCACAAAGCTCTTTGAAAAAGCTAAGTGTTTACGTAAGGAGTTCTCCTATTCATAAATGTGCGGGTCGGCGCGATTCGGCCCAGCTGGACAGCCGGGCGGTAAAATATGCCTACATTCGATTGTGCCGCCCGGCTTCTGCCCTATCATGCCGAGCCGAACATCGGTGTAGTTGAGTAGCACCCCTTAAGAGGGCGCCCAATGGTCCACTAGCGCCACTCCTTTAAAAAAATGTTATCTCGTGACTGAGAAGGAATTATGAATAACGGCTACTAAAGGCCCTCGGTAAGTGTGTCTAGAATTTTCTAATACCTTTTATAAAGTTTCATATTGAGACACGAAGCAACGAAATACGATCCAGAGGAACACTTTTCTTTAGAACGAATTTTGTTGCTTCGTGTCTCAATATGAAACTTTATAAAAGGTATTAGAAAATTCTAGACACACTTACCGAGGGTCCTTACTAGCCGTTATTCATAATTCTTTCTCAGTCACGAGATAATATTTTTTTAAAGGAGTGGCGCTAGTGGACCATAAGGCGCCCCCTTAAGACAAATGTTTTCGAAAATATTCCTTGCCTCAACCTAATCGTGAAATTATTTAGATGCAAATGCACCTATTCAAAGAAACTATAGGACAAGAGAGATGAAGCCTGTGATATTTCTGAACGTGCTTCTAAGAGTAATTGTAGGTGTCACTTACTTTCTATTTTAAGGTCCTTGGTACAAGGCACGGTTTCTTTTCGGTACGGCGTATAGCTTGTATCTTAGTTATTGCACGTTTTTTTGTTTACTTAATTTTGATAGTATGAGTGGTCTATAGCCTCTACAGGACACAGGCCTCCTCTCTTCGAGAGGGAGTGGGCTGTAACCTACGCGGGCCCATGGGGTCGCGGGCCTAGAGCGGGTTAGTAGGTGTCACATGTCTTCGACTTTGCTGACGTTTGCCATTCTATATATATTGTTTTATGTTATGGGTTTGGTTTCCACACTTAGTCCTTCAGGTGGACCATTGTGAGTGGGCCATGGTGGCCGTCGGTGGTTATTCCAACCACCCTACCTCCTAGAAGTTTTGTTCCGTTTGCCATTTTTTCAAAAGTCATGTCAGTCATGAATTATGGGACCAACTCTGAACGCAAAAGAAAACAGTTTTTACTTTCGTGGAGAAAACCCTAAGTGCGATTAATTTGATTATAGACTAATAACAAAGTAAAATAGCAGATTTAGGAATTATCAGTTAACCGAGGCCTCCGGTGCATGGACGATATTCATTCGTATACACAAATATGAGGTCCGGCGCCTGTGCGGCTTCGGCGGCGTGTACAGGAAGCCTAAAGGTTGGTCGTCCACTAAAATATAGTTTTGTTTATTTGCAAATAAAGGACAATGCTCAAAAAAAAAAACCCAGGCCCGACGCAAACCAAATGTAACTCAAATTGTAGGAAAATATTAGTAATTTAATACTGCATAGGCGGCATAATCGAAATCGATGGCTACGTGTTTGAAATTGCTATTCGAATTTTTACAAGGCTAATATTAATGTATTAGTAAAAGAAGAAATAAATTGTTACAGTTACGGCATAAAAGCGTGTAATATGACAAGTATTAAGTAGCCTTTTTACAAGAGATAATCATTAAATATTATGTCAGGTAGAAAATAAATAGGTATTTTAAAAAAGTACGCTTATTTTAGTATTCATTTAGTTGCATTTGCTTATAAGTTATTGATTTTCCAAGTCTAATACCACGTGATCCAAAATGATGCAGGATGATGGAACTGCTCCTGGTGCCTAGCCCATTCTAATAGTATAATACGCTCATGACATGGGCGCAAAAGCCCAAAGTTCTCCTCCCATAAATGCAGGAATAATAATTTCCGGATATGCCATTCCTGCCATCTTCTTTTTATTAAGAATGTATGTATAAACGTCTTGCTTGTTGGCAATTTTTAAGTGATACGTATCCACGGTGATTATAATTAAATCTTAATATGTTAGTCTTGGGAAGTCTGTAAATTTTTAACCACTTCAAAAAAAGGAGGAGGTTCTCAATTCAACTGGTTTTTTTTAAAATGTTTTTTCCTCAGAACTTTCGACTGGGTGAACCGATTTTGATGATAATTTTTTATTTGAAAGCTGGTACTTCCCGTGTGGTCCCATTTCAATTTGGTCTAGTTCTGATAATGGCATCCATGAAAAAACCATAAAAGTCTTAAATTTGCATTAAGTATGTGCGCGACAAATGGACGAATAACTCAATATCGCGCCAACCGATTTCAATGATTCTTTTTTTATAGTAGCTCATGCAATTTTTCTTGGAAAGCATCATTTGGTGAAGTGGAACTGATGATGAAGACCACAAATGGCCACCGGAATTACTCAATAATAAGTATTTCACGGGTTGCGATTCGATTACTTTAAAATATAGCTGCAATGTAATTTATGCTTGTCACAATGCATATGGAGAAATGGAGCTGATGGTTAAATACCAGGAGAACTCCTCAACGATTAACGTCCCTGTATCGCGAAAACCATTATTTTGTAAAAGGTGATGAGCAGTTGAGATTAGGCTCTTGTAACTTAGGTAAATTACAAACTAACCACTAAAAAGCGAGAAATACAAACTTTTACACAAAAAAAAAAACAACCGACTTCCAAAATACACTATAAAGTGAAAAACAACTTAAATTTCGGAAGTCGGTGGCAAATAACTAAAACCAAAGACACCGACTTCTTTTTTGGATCATCGGCTTGCATTCGTTTTGCCGTTTCAGCAACTCGAAGTCTTTCGTCATCTTAAGGCCATTGTCAACTTTCTGCCACCATTTTTAATGTAACTTGTAAATGTAAAAGGGGCTACTTTATATTTGTCATATTATACGTTTTTAAACCGCAACTTAACAATTTAATGCTCCTTTTACAAATACATAATATGACCCCTGTAAAAATTCGAATAGCAATTTCACACACTTAGCCATCGATTTCGATGATGCTCCTATGTAGTATTTAATTACTCATTTTTACCTACAATTTGAGTTTCATTTGGTTTGTGGCGGGCCTGAGTTTTTTTTCCATACATTATGAGCATTTTCCTTTTTATTGCATCCCTAATGACGATATTATTCCATCAATACTAATGACGAAATCGGTTATTACGGTATTACCATCTACATCAGTTTGCAAAATCAAGAGCCAAATAAGAACATTACGACCTCATAAATATAACTTCTCCAAAGTTTTGACTTTTTCTCATATTCTTTCTTTCAATAGGTTAGGAAACACCGAACTCATCTAGTTTTAAAACATAAGACCTTTTTAGAACTACTAACTACTGTAAAACTGTTTTTCGAATCAATTTACTGAAATATCATTTATCATAATGACTAACGATAACTATTGATATTCGTACATAAAAATGTAGTAAAAACTGGAAAGTTTTAGAGTTACAATTAATTTATGTAAGTTCTAAATCGTATCAACCTGCCTGCAACATCGAATGAGGCTAAATTTGGAAGCTTTATAAGACTTGCTAATTAATTCCTGAAGCATAGTAGAGTGACGTAAGCATGGAATAATAAGCTCAACTTATAACCCCAGTAGAACGTACGTTGAATATGTATGAATACCAAAGTATTAGGCTTTATTTACACTTGAGAAGTTTCCCGAGTGTTGAGGGCGAGAAAATAATAATATATTATTTAAATATGATGACAGAAATTTGCATCCATCAAGCGATTTTAGAAAACGAGTCACATGAGGTGATAATTGACTTCTTTTTACCCGAGAGCAGAAAGTACAGTTAAATTTAACACTTTATGTAAGTAGGAAGGGTAACGTAAAAAAAAGCTATACAAAGGTGAAGTTGTTGATTGTTACTTTAATCATAATAATTTAGTTACTAGGCACAATCGTCAGCACGCATTCGTGGAACTGTCCCCAATATAAATAAGTCCTTACGGAAGATTTTAGCACATAACAAGGAAATTCGGGCGTATTTCCAGTGTTATTTCATGTAGTTTCCTATCTAAGTATCTAGATAGGGTTCCTCGTTTTGAATACGTCGCAGTAGTATAAGATTGGAACTTGAATATTTCATGAGTAGGGTTAAACATTTAGATGTAGATAATGTATTAGATAATTCTTCTTCCTTCTTTTTACCCAGTGTCAGAGTTTTTATGCCGCCCATAGGGCTCTGACTTGGTTTCACATGTCGAGAAACATCCGGTGTATTGTTCGCAGTCTTGGTTTTTTTATTTGGTTTGAGCAATACGCCCATGAATCCGAAAAGTCAGAGGTGCGGGGGTTCAAACTCAAGATCTATGACTTGGCAGGCTTAAAATAATCCTTAAGGTTTCGTAAACCCTAGGTTTCCACATATAAACATCATCAACCTGGAATTGAAGGCCACCACGTCTTACCATAAGGGGTTGCAACAAGCATAGATCACGGTCACAGGGGATACGCTAAGATAAAACGCGGAGTTCAATTTTTTTTGTTTTTTTGCAATTTGCAGGTCAGTGTGATCAGGTTGTAAAATATGATTCGCGACCGAGACAAACATGGTATTTCGTTGAGAAATACATGCTTGGAAATACGAGCATTATATTGACATCCTTCTTCGAGATAAATCGAAAATGCTGTAGGTACTGGTCAAATACATGCAAGCGTTAGTATGAAAATCCATAACTGTTGTGTTAAGCGGCCGAATAAATTACAATGAAAACTCATAACTGTCGTGTAATTTAAAAATGGAAAGAACTTTTTACTTCAATACATGGCAACCAAGGAGGTAAATAATCAAAGATTTTATTTAAATTTCGATTTGGCTTGTATATACATCTGTTTAAACTAAAAAAAGAATGAACATGTTGGCGCGTGAAAAAATTTTGTTGTTCGTTGCATTTTGGAATTTATAATTAATTTACTAAGTTTGAATTTCCGATTACATAAGCCTTGGCCACAACCAGGTATTAATGGACTCACGTATGTTCCCACTCGTCCATCAAAGCCCCGTTGCAGGCCACGACAGTAATGTACTATTAACATAATTATAATCATTTTAAACAGTTAAGGTGGAACCTTCGACCATGCCCGCGAAATTCAAATTTTCTTATGTTTTTTTCATTTTGTAGGTCAGTCTCAGATCTCATGTTAATGATTGATTGATTGGCGGTCATAAAAGATGGCCTCCCTCCATTTCTTCCACATCTCACGGTTACCTAAATAACATATCAAATTATTTGCTGCTAAGAATGTCAATTTCGTGAATATATGACATTATACACCATCACTGAGAATTGTATTTACGATTTTAATTATTAACATTCTGAAAATATATATTTATTATTTTTACGACCGCAAATCTATAAATCATTAACATGAGATCTGAGACTGACCTAAAAAATACAAAATACGTAAGAAAATTTGAATTTCGCGGGCAGGGTCGGCGCATTCACCTTAAGAAAACTTGAATTTCAAGGGCTTACCTAGCATTTTTACCTCAAGATGTTTTGATAATCACTCCTCTGTATCGGAAGAGGCTTTAACACTGCAGTTATAGGCAGGTATGATTCAATTTTGAGTTGAAAATTAAACAAAATAAGTAAGTAGTCTCCGTTCGACGTTCAAAAATGATGCAAAATCTAAACAATCCAACGTAAGTATGCTATAAAAACGCAAATCTATGTGATCATTACGCGAACGGAAGGAAACTCGCTTGCTAATGTTGTTAGCAATAATCGTAAACTGCTTAAAATGTTTGAAAGTCCGAATTACGTGTCTAAACAAAATGTCATGAAGATTGATGAAAAATTCTCCGTTCTGCAGTGAATGAATATAATGGTACGATTTGTTTGTTTTTGTGCTCTCAGTGAAAATAGACATGCGAAAAGTTCAAACTGTGCTGTCATTCTTGAATGAGTAACGTAAAATACGATTTCGTAAATAAAGTATGTAGTTTCATTTATGATTTTTGTTATGAGTTTTATTTTTATTTTTTGTAATTTCCCTCTGTAGTAACGTAACACAAGAGTATGTAATTGTATGTATATAATTTATTTATTAAACCTTTATGCACTAGTATAAAAATACTGTACAAAGGCGGACTTAATGCCTGAGGCATTTTCTATCAGTCGACCTTAGGGTAATGCAAAGAAAAAATATGGCGGGTGCTTCTTAAGGATTGGATAGGTAACTTGAAAAGGAAAAAAAATACATACATATATACATTGTCACCGTGGCAAGATAGCTCTTGCCCGACTAGCAGTGATAGCCTAGTGGAGCGACCATCGGACTGTCAAGTCATAGGTCTCGAGTTCGAACCCAATTAAAGGCACGCACCTCTGACTTTTCGGATTCATGTGCGTATTGTATAATTATCACTTGCTTCAAAAACGATAAAGAAAAATATAGTGAGGAAACCGGCATGCCTGAGAGATATTTCTCGACGGCCAGTGAAGCCAAGTCAGACCCATGGGCGGCTTTAAAACTCTGACACCAGGTTAGTCCCTAACCACATGAAAAGGAGAAGAACCCTGACAAGACTCGTTTTCTCGTTTACCAAATTGTTATTTCTCCTGAAATATTGGTAGGAAACGAATCCAGTAAATCAGCGCTGGGATGTTTCTGCCAACTTTTATTTACTAACTGATAGAGAAATGAATTAATTTCATTAGGTCCATAATCGTTATTATCATTAAATTGTATTAAGTAGTTCAGTAAATAAAATGCTAGTCAAGTTTTCAGTCTAGAGGATTAATTTCTTTGGGCATGGCAGCATGACCTAGTCTCGACATGAAACCAATTTCTTGGAGACATCTTAGATGGGATTATAACTACTTTGTTTTAATATCGTAACTAGATGTCGTAAAATCAGCGGAAGTCTATTTACGTAGATATTGGCTGATCAATACTGGATAAAAAAAAAACAATTTTGCGAATCTAAAATTCAGTACAGTTATAATTGAAAGCTACACCAAAACTAAAGAGAAGGTTCTTAGAAAATTTAAGGAGAAGGGGGAGTATTTTCTATGGAAGTTCACAGTCCTCCCATCACCCTTTAATATTTGAATCATTTTGATTGAGGTAACTGCTAATTAGGAACACCTAATTAAAAAAAAAAAAATCAAAATGATACTGATGAAACACGGTAATGTGGTAGTACGGTATGTTTACCGTACTACCACATTACCGTGTTTATCAGATGTTAGGCTACACAACAGTTAAACATGTCATTTATGGATGGAGTTTCACGGAAGCCTGACAGCTGACAGTAGACAGTGTTTTTTTTTTGGGTAAGGCATCTAGCAGGTCAACCTAGGAGGTTATCGGCTGCTTAACTGGGCTATCCTATGGATGCCTTAATAAATGAAAGTCTCCAGCCCAAGCCAGCTAATAAGGGGGGGGCTTTATTAGCATATAGTCGCTTAGTTTTTCAGATTGTCGGGCACGGACCTCAGCTTAGATCGTCGCTAAGGGAGGGCAGCAAGGAACGGGTTGGATTGGATCGTGATTATTTGAGGACGAATTTACAGCTACAGGCTCAGAGACACGGGCTGACTCAAGCAAGGGTCGGGGAGACAAGCGTTGAAAAAGTGCCATAAGTTTTTGTAGTAAGACTGATAGGTACAACCTACCTATTGTTTCAAACTCAGCCCCTGAAGGGATTAATCGGGGTACGTAATAGTTAGTTTACTACAGCAGCGCTATAGCTCACAGAATAAGCAAGCTGAAGTGGCAATGGGGCCGCCATATTAGCCGTAGAACCGATGTGTTCTTCAGTGGAGACTGCGAGTCGGCAAATGTAAGGTAGGATGCCTTCAGGCTAGGTGGAGCGACGATGTTCGCAGGGTGGCTGGCAGCAGCTGGATGAGAGTTGCCGAGTGCCGAGCTGAATGGCGTACAATTGCAGAGGCCTATGTCCAGCAGTGGACTGCCGTAGGCTGATGATGATGGTAGTCCACTATGGTTTTTGTTTGTGAAGGAAGTCACAGCCAACAAATTATAACATAAGATCACGGCTGTATTTCCCCGAAGGGTTAGATTGAGGCGCACGTATTAGTACACCCACATTTCGCCATGTTTAAGTCCCATGTAATAGGGGGCATTGCCATAAATCGGGCACAAATCCAAACTCCGGGCTGCTACTGAGAAATTACAGATGGAAAACCCAACTCGGGATCGCACGCACAGTAGTACCACTTGTGACCACTAGACCAACGAGGCAGTTATTTCAACAATATTACACAATAGAGCAGTTATTTCACAATAACTGTCGTTATTTAGCCGTTATTTGTCTAATACTAAAATAAATGGAGTACAGTTAAATGTAACCCCAAAACAGTCAATAGTAAGTCTTAGGTAGACCAACTCCGTCATTATTTTCTTGGCACCGCAAACATTTGTTCAAGAATCCCGTTACAGGATTTATGAGTTTAGGAAAGTTTGCTCGTTCCCGATGTATCTCAAGTGGTTTGAAACTGCATGTCTGTGTTCACGAAACGACTTGTTTATTTCATCGGTACCTAATATTGGCGGAACACCGTATACTGTCGGTAAGGGAACAAGCAAAATATAATTAAAATATGAATAAAAGTGAGTCTTAGCAGGTCGGAAAAAGTATTGATGAACTCAAAAGATCCGATCGATTTTAACTAACTGCTATTTTAGTACAGAGCCTAGATTTGTGGTCATCCCTAATAGGTACATGGGATTAAAACATAACTGGTGAAATGTGGGTATACTAAGGTACCTACTGCTCTGCCTAAAGGTACTGACCTTCATGCTTATAAAAAAGCATGCTTGTAATTTTGCTTAGAACTAGCATGCTCTACAGCTGTTCACGTTTGTTAGCAATAAGCATGCTAGTTTAAAGCATACTCAATACTCAATACTCAATTCTTTATTGCGTTCCACAATGTAGGCTTAGGTGGTAAAACATTTATTGTAACAATAATGGACCCTGTCGGGCACTGCAAAAGAAAGAAATTTGGAGAGGACCTATCAAGAATCTTAAAATAACAATCGTTGGTATACAAATTGGTGCATTGATGTTGTTAAGTTAGTTCTCCAATTACATTTTAATTATTATTACAAAGTGCACCGTGCATGTCAGGAATAATGAACTAAACACAAGATTCTTATAATTTAACTTATTCTAATAACATGGCCATTGAATCAATAAAACATTAATTTTCAAGTTTCAAGGATTTGTCATGTAAATATTCGTTGACGCTGTAGTAACATTTTCTCAATAATAACTTTTTTAACTTATTTGTAAATAAATGGAGTTTTTTTTCTTTTTTTATTGATTCAGGTAACATATTGTAAATTTTTATTGACATAACCAGAGGACTTGTTGAGTGTATTTTTAAGCGGGATGATGATAGGTTGAGTCGTGTTTTGTGTCGGAGTGTGTATCTTGTTTGTATGTCTTCTCGCTTGGTGTAAAAGTCTTGGTGTTTGTGAGCGAATTTGCATATTTCAAGTATATATATACACGGCAGAGTTAAAATATTTAGTTTTATAAAATGGGGTTTGCAGCTATCTATCTGTTGTATATTTACTAGGATACGGATAAATTTCTTTTGGATGGTGAACAGTGTTAGTGCATCTGTACTGAATCCCCACATCATGATGCCGTAGCTTAGCCAGGCATGAGCATAGGCGTAGTATGCAACCAGGGCAGTCTGTAAGTTTGTGGTCTTTTTGGTTTCATGAAGAGCGTATATAAATTTTTAAGTTTTGATTTTATATTTTGTACGTGTGATTTCCAATTTATATTTTTATCTATGGTTATGCCTAATAATTTGAATTCATTGACTGTTTCTATAATATGATTATTAAAAGGAAAGGATACATCTAACGGATTTTTTTGGTGGGGATGGAAAGTTATCAGTTTAGTCTTTGAAAAGTTTATATCAAGGTTGTGTTCGTTCATCCAGGTTATTATTTTGCTGAGAATTTCATTTAGAGTAGCGTTTCGGTTTATGTTGTCATGACATTGGGTGAGGATGGAGATGTCGTCCGCAAATAAAACGCAAGGTCCGGTTTCTGCTATAAATTTTGGGAGATCATTTATGTATATGAGGAACAACAGACATCCAATAACACTTCCTTGTGGTATTGACGCGCTAATCGCCTTTCTGTCCGACCGGTACTTTTGAAGTTCGTTTATCGTGCTATTGAAGTACTCTATTTCTACTAGCTGTGCTCTATTTTCCAGATAAGATTTGAACCATTCATAGGCTTTACCTCGGATTCCTAATCGATATATTTTTTTAAATAAAATATCGTATTGTACTTTATCATAGGCTTTGGTCATGTCAAGCATTAACCCTACTGCGTATTTTTTATTATTTATTATGCTTAGAGCTTCCTGTATAAATTTATAGACTGCTAATGCCGTTGATCGATTTTTCCGAAGCCGTTTTGGCTTTCATCGAATATTTTGTATTTTTCGCAGAAAGTGTACACGCGATTGCACATCGCTTTCTCGAAAATCTTTGAAGCTGTAGGCAGTAACGCTATTGGACGGTAATTACTAGGCTCCGTTTTGTCATTTTTCTTATGTAAAGGTTTCACTAATGCTATTTTCAACTGATCAGGGAATACGCCATCTTCAAAAGATTGGTTTAACAATTTATAAAATGGTAGTGTAAGCTCATCAGCGCATTGTCTGAGTAAACAGGGGGGAAGTTCGTCTATGCCGTGACTTTTTTTATTTTTTAGTGTTTTTATCATAATATTTATTTCGTAAGGGTCTGCTGGTGTGAGGAACATTGTATTTTCAGTATGTGAAAGCACTGGTATACTTTTCGACTCATCGTTTGTACGTACTGAACTACCCTCACCGATGGATGCAAAAAAGTTGTTAAACATATTGGCTATTTCCTTAGGCTCCGAGGTTATTTTATTATTATTGGTTTGTAGATTTATGTTAAATTTGTCTTTTCTTATTGTTTTGTTGGTTCGCTCGTTTATTATATTCCACATTGTTTTGACTTTGTTATTGGACTTTTTTATTTTGTCAATGTATTGTAGCATACTCCTAAATAAGCGTGCTCGGCCTAAACTGAAGCTTTGAAAAAAAAAATACAAATAAAAAAAGTGGTTTCCTAAACTTATAAAGATATACTAGTGTCAGTTTTATCTTCTCCCCAACGCGACATAATTGTTTTTTTTTTTAGCAGGCGCGTCACATGCAGCTGTCGAGGACTGGATCAAATCGATAGTAGCATACCAGTTCAGACGCGCTGTTGAATTTTGAGCATACTCGAAATAAGCATGCTCATTACTAGCAATGTTTCGCCACACATATTATTGAGTAGCAATTGCTCAATAATAACATGCTTTCGTGCTAGTAATGAGCATGTTTGTCCGTACCTTAACCCTTCGGGGCAAACAGCTGTGATGTTATCCTATGTTTTAATACAAAAATAACAAACATAACATCACGCCTGTATTCCCCGAAGGGTTAGGTAGAGGGGTACGTTCGACAAGTTGTGTCGTGTGAGAAGAAATCAACAACCAGGATATATTTTTCTATTAAATAGCTTTTATACACAACAGTGGTATTTTATGCGCTCACGTAGTTGCGCCTAGTTATTTAATATGTGCAGTTTTTGCTGCAACTTGACTTATACAGGGTCAAATAAAATTTGTTAGCAAAACTGTGCAGACGTGATAGGTATATGCGACGCGATATGTAAACAAGTTAAAACAAAAATAAAATTTATTTGCTGTGTTTTTCTTTGGGGTCAACGACCGCTGGTAGTGAGTGAATACTTGAAGTATGAGTTGAGAAAATCAGTGATTTTTTTTATGGTAACGTGGTTAGATTTCAATTGCCATCAAAGAAAGAAAAATATTTATTTGGACACAATTCGTGAAAAACAAAACACAAATAACAAAGTGAAAATAATGTTTTAAAAACAATAGTGTGTGCCTCACGGCTGCGCCAAAAAGGCCACGGATTCACGTCTGTGAAGTTTACAGAAACAAAAACTGTTTTTTAAATTATTATTTTTAATTTTCGACTGCCTCGTTGGTCTAGTGGTCGCAAGCGCTACTGCTGAGCATGAGGTCCTGGGTTCGATTCCCGGGTCGGGCAAAGTGTTACTGGGTTTTTGTATCTGAAATTTCTCAGTAGCAGCCCGGAGTCTGGATTTGTGCCCGGTTGATGGCAATAGGCTCGCCACCTATTACATGGGACTTAAAACATAACTGGCGAAATGTGGGTGAACGTGCTACAGTGACACCTTTGCCCAACCCTTCGGGGAAACAAGGCGTGATGCTCTGTTTATGTGTATTTTTAATTTATTTTCAATACAACACCGGGCTTACCTAAAGTAAATAATCTGTACCATTTTTTTTTCTTGTATATGTATGTATATGTATATGTATTTGTACCTACTCACGTTCTCGAAATTGGCTCTAACGATTTCGATGAAAGTTCCAATATAGGGGTTTACGGAATCGAAAAATCGATTTAGCTAGGTCTCATATCTGGGAAAATAAGTTTTCTACGTATTTTCACCCGAGCAGAGCTCAGTTGCCCACATTTTAGAACAAGATAATGAATAATGACATGACATTATTGACATTAGAATAATGATCATGGCAGCATGGAATTAGTAAGTACCTACATTAATGGCAGTATGGAATTAGTAGGTACTATCCTATGCTATCAAATGAGCATTCTCTATAATCACCAGAGTAGAGCTCGGTCGCCCAGGTACTTAATAAAATACATGCTATTCAATTTAAATAAGGAAACATTATTTCGTTTTTTTATTTTTTATTGGGATATAACATGCAGACATATTTAATAAATTATAAAACCAAATATTGTAAAAAATCCTGGATGAGGTCCTGGGTTCGATTCCTGGGTCGGGCAAGGTGCTATTGGGTTTTTCCATCTGGATTTTTCCAGTAGCAGCCCGGAGTCTGGATTTGTGACCGGTTGATGGCAATAGGCTCGCCCCCTTTTACATGGGACTTAAACATTACAGGCGAAATGTGGGTGTATTATAGGTCCACTTCTGCCTAACCCTTCGGGAATTACAGGCGTGATGTTATGTATGTATTGTAAAAAATAAAAATTTCAACTGCAAAATAAAAAGGTTAACAATAATATTTTTAGCCTTTTGCTTAAACATAGTGTTTTTAATCATTAAGTACTGTGTGATGTTTACTGCGGAACCTATGGACCGTTTTCTAGTCGGGAAATAATAATAATAATCATTTATTACAAGTAACAAGACTCATAGTGTTAGTAACAATAATACTTATAAACTATGTTAGTAAAACAATCACAGAGACAAAAACCAGACATAAAAACATAAACAACGCAGATGATGACTACTGCAAGGTTACAGGCTCAGCCGAAACCTTGCAGCAGTGGTTTACAAAATCACAATCCAACCTACTTGCTATCATAGACAGGATGCTGTTGGCACCGCCCCGCACCCTACGGACCAAGGATGCACATCGCTTTCGCATCGTCGCGAAAAAGCAGTTTACGCGAGCTTCAGCAAACATCCCCGATGCGCTGCAGTATCGGGGCAACCCCATCAGCACCCTGAATGAATTATTATACTGGACGCGAAGGGCGCCGTATGATAAAGCCATTAAAGCCATTTTTTGTTTAGGAAAATCATTCACACAATCAACGGTTTATGAGTCGCAAATTTTCCGAAGCATTTAGCTTCGAAAAATGTTGACTGGACAATTAAAATCGATACGATATTTATAACGATAAACATTTCAATTTAATCTGGCCGTATATTCCCTTTATAAATACATACATTGAAACTTGGCCTCGGACAGCCACAATAAACAGAGCACTGCGCAAATATGTGGGCGCTCATAAAACTGAACAACTCGATTACTTAGAATAGATTCAATGCACTCGGAATTGAAATCGATATTCGGTATCAAGTCGGATTTCGGTATCCGTTCTCTACCCGGCGCGATATTCGGTTTAAGAATAATAAAATAAGATTTTTTAAGTGGTGTTGGTTTTCGATTAAAAAGATAGCGCGGTCAAGTACGAGTCTGACTCGCTTACTTACCTACTTCAATTTTATAGCTGTGAAGTGTAATTAATTTTATTCTGCTGCCTCCTGGTTGTTAAGGTTTTGTGTAATAATAATATAGAGTGCGGGCAAACCATTAATTTGGATTGGATAAAATTGAATATTACACCGAGCTTCAAATTCAAAATTAATTTTTCATTTAACTCAATGTGAATTCTTCCGTTTTGAAGTATTCGAATAATAATTCAATAAACGAAAGCACTGAAGTGATTCGAAAGCATTGAGTGATTTTATAAAATTTTTTTTTGTCTTGATAAGAGGTTGGCGTGGGTGTGAGTTCCTAGGTTCGATTTATGGTAAATTTTGAATTTCGTGAATTTTATGGCTGGTTCAAAAGGGTCAAACAAACTTCAAAGCATAGTTTCGAAATTAAATCTTGGACTGCCCAGTGCAGGCAAAAATTGAGAGGAAACCGTAAAGAAGCCTCGTAATAGTCTAAAATCACCAACACGCTAGCAAATACGCAAAAATCTTGGGGTGGACAAAAATTAAAAATGATTTCTCCAGGTTTACCGTAGAGGTGATATATGCTCAATACTCCTTGTATTGAGCATATATCACCTCTACGGTAAACTTGCAAATCTGCAGAAAATGCAATTTACAGGGGAGCGTTTTGAAAGCAATCAACAATGACATTTTATTTTTTGCAACAGGTATCTTTATACCTGTACTGCGGTACATTTGGTTTTCAAAATGGTATATTTTTGATGATTATGCTCAATGCAAATTCCTTCGTGTAGAAATCACTTTTAGTTTTTGTTTGTATTCGTTTTCTAAGTCTAAAAGTCTGTTTTTTTTATACAATAATTATTAATAAAATAGTAACAAAGTCAAAGCGTGGGAACGAGTCTGATGCCGAAAATATAGTTTTTAGAATTTTTGTCTATTTGTCTGGATATTTGTTCCGGATTGGTGCAAAAACGGTTAAACGGATTTGGATAAAATTTGGCATACAAGATAGGTTACAACCTGGATTAACACAGGGTACTTTTAATCGCGGTAGTACGTTCTAGTAGGATATTTTCCGACATCCACGCGGGAGAAGCCGCGGGCAAAAACTAGTTAAATTTAAAAGGGTTCTAGATTAATGGTCTAGGTGTAATGTATCTTAAGTTTATATTGTTTATGTCAACTGTCACTGTCAAGTATGGCGGGCTGTCACAGCTGATTTATTGTCATGGCTGTCCTCAATAAAGCGCGTTACCAGCTACACGTTGTTTCTCATCCTCGTCGCCACTGAGGTATTAGTGGCGACGAGGATGAGAAACAACGTATAAGTAAAACTATGTGTAGCTTGATATTTGACATCATCATCATCATTTCAGCCGAAAGACGTCCACTGCTAGACATGGCTTCCCCCCAAGCACCGCCACTTCGACCGGTTCTGTGTTAGTTGACATAAACAACATAAACTTACCATACGTTACACTTTCCTGTCTGAGATGAGCCTTTGGCCCTGCAGTGGGACACCAATAAAGTAAGTATTATACGCCGCGCGCGACTGCTAGTTACCGCGTGAGGTATGTTAGCGGTGAGACGGGGGAGGTAGACAAAGGCCAAGCTAACTCGGTTTGCCAATTTTGTCAATGACAAATGCAAGTCTCTCCGCTCACATGCCTCATCAGGCGGTGACTAGCAGTCGCGCGCGGACTATAAATTATCAAAGGTGAACAACCTTGACACCTCACCTTCAACGAAAAACAAGGTATTGCCATAATACAAAAATAGATTGCCGTATTAGCACAAACATTGAACAACGAAACGCAGAGTTTTGGTCTGACGCCAAAGAAAACAGACTGGCCAGTGTTTATTGACAGTTTAATTTCTTATTATACTCGATCAAAAAGAACATGCTTATTGATCTGTGTTCGTTGGTACGTCTGTTTTGAACATCTGGATCGGGGAACGGGAAATGCTGATGATGTAAAGAGTAATAATAGTATAATGTATAGTTCAAAAGAGCGTGGTACACTACCAAAAATTTTGAAAAAAATACAGAGAATGGTTCTTTACCCATAGATTACAGGAACCTATAAGAAGTCTATGGTCTTAAAATAACATGGTAAATCTCTCAATATTGTGCGTAAAAAATTACATTTGCGGTTGGAATGTATGGGAGAACATGTTTTTCAACCACAATGTTAAGTTTGTATTTGGGATAAACTCACATAAAAAAAAAAAAAATACCATTCAGTTGTACAAAAACACAATCTAAAAACTATGCAGCGTTAAAACTAAAAGAAAGAGTGTTTCGATGAACTCTGGCACCCAAAGCAAGCCTATAATTTGAACATATATCAGTAGTTTAGAACGAGCACAGTTCATTATTATTTAGATATTATACTTACTAGTAAATGCATATATGATGTGGCGTATTAAAGTACCTATGTGGTTATGTCAGTTTGTGTAAATATATGACTTTATTAACTTCATTAGGTTAAACGATTGATCCATGTAGTAAATCTTTAGTCTTATCGTAACTCAGTGACAATAGTCACTCTGTGACCTTGGACTCTTTTTTTTATATAAATAGTTGGACAGAATATAATAATGAGGCTGAGCAAGGGCCGTTCTACAACCCCGAGTTGAGCAAACTTAGAAGAATCTACGCTTTTTAGCAGCATTCGGCTTTTATACCACAGAGGGATGTTTGCGCAGAATAGTGCCAAGAACAAAGAGCTGTCTCACAGTAAGGACCCGGCATTCGGTGTAGAGAGCCGATGTGAGATATCTAAACGGCTTCGAGGTCATAAAATTGAGGACAGCTCTTTGTGCTCGTTCCAGAGGTAATAGGGTTGTCTTGGGAGTCCCACCCCACACTGTGATGCAGTAGTTTATTATGCTCTGACACAGGACTTAATAAACAGTTTTTATGATATGGTAGTCCTCGGAGTGTCTTACGAGTAGTTTAAAAAATAAATAAATATACACTTGCGGATTCGCGATATGAGATTGCTAAGCTAAGGTTTCCTGCTCAAAGAACTATCGACATAGACTCCGAGATACTTAATAGACTTGCACCTTGTGAGTTGTGGACAGCTGCATTTTGAAGAGGATAGACCGAGTGAGCAAGTATGAGCTCTAAGCACCATTGAATCCGGTGGAGGGAGGTTGGTGGAAAGTAAGGAGAGAGGTAAGTATACTGTTTTCTCAAGATTTAAGGTTAGGGTGTTATTTGATAGCCATTTCATCACTGAGTTTAGAGCAAGTTCCGCGTATTTACCTGTTTTAGGCCAATCAGTACCGTAAAGAAGCAAGGCCGTATCATCTGCGTATGTGTAAGTTGAACAGTTCGTTAGAGACATTTTGCATAAGTTATTAATATAAATTAGAAACAGGGTAGGCCCCAATAATGAGCCCTGAGGAACGCTGAAACTCAATGATTTGGTGGCACTAACAACGTCATTTATTTTGACGCATTGGCTTCTATCACACAGGTAATCCTGGAATTTTTTTAAGGTATGTCCACGAATGCCCGTAGTTTTCAGCTTAGAAAAGAGGTGACACAGTGTCAAATGCCTTGGAAAGATCAAGGAAAATAGCCAATCATTTCATTTTACTATTTAATTTTGATACCACCTGGTCCACCACGGCAGCAACAGCATTTTCTGTTGACCTGCCACCTCTAAAACCGTACTGGTTGTCAATTAAAATTTTGTAACGGAACCCTTCATTGTGCGTGGTCCGACACGCACTTGGCCGGTTTTATTTATTTCCTCACACAATGCACACTAAAACGTATGAGACTCGTGTTGACTTATACACTCGCTCGCTTTGCTCGCTCGTAAAAAAAAAAATCCACTCGTTGGAACTCATCTTACGCAAAATTACGCGATTCACCTACTTTCCGCAACTGTAGCATAAATAACTATTTTAGTCAGTATCCCTATTACAAGCAATGTTGAATTGTCAAGGGGTCGGTCGGTCACAAAGATCAAGCTAGTTACCCATTCCAAAGTGGAAATCAAAATATAGTTACTAAATATTGATTACATCCACAGTTTGGAATATCAGTAATTGAAAACTATCCTAAAGCAAATATCAGAAGTATCGTTAGTTCAACTTGACTACGAATATTAGGATTAGGAAACTAACTTACATTAAACTAACTATGGTTTGGTTTCCCGATAATATCTACCTACAAACTGTTTAGCTTAGCTATGGAATTTAGGTACGAGTTCATTTGGATAATATAGCCCGCACAGCGAATAAAAATCGCATGAAATATTTATCGCAATTCTGTAACACACGTTGTCTTGTGTATCTACACGCACTACCGATTTAAAATTCGCGTTCGGTGCAATGTCGTATACTGTATATAAGCGGCATGGATAAAAATCGCGCGAATAAAATTCGCAGTGCGTGCTAGGCTTCACTTTTTATAAGGTCCAAACAAAATACCTGGACAAACTTTAATAGTACACAGTCAGGTACTATGTTTTGTTCATGGATATCAATTACTTCTGCTATGGACCCAACTTGCTCGCATTGCAGTGGTTTTTTTAATTAAACATTTGAGTATTATTTTCGGGTTCCTTTTAGGTGCCCAATATCAGGCGTTTCATTTGTTTTCCTTTCATTACGCCATCAGATTGGTAGACAACAATGAAAAAACTCTTCCGAAAAACATATTTATACTTATACATTGGAGTAAGGCTCAATTCACACAAGGGTACCTTTTTTTTTTTTTTTTTTTTTGAGGGTGGGAAATCATCAAATAACTTCTCCCGCTCTGGGCGGAGCGGGAGGGCGTGTCAGACTCTTACTGACTAAAACCCACCCGTGTTCCTTCGGCTGCCCTGCTGCCGGGGGCCACGATCTCCCTCTCGGCCCTCTTCGCAACCCCGGCAGGCATCGGCCCTAGTGGACCCCTTCGAATCTGCTGACATCTCTTTGAGGCGCGCGTGGAACACAACGCGCCGTCGACCCGGGCCTGGTACTTATCGGACGGTGAGCCACCCATTGCTCACCGCCCGCAAGCCCGCGCCTACGGTGGCCGGAAATCGCCTCGCGATTCCCGACGCCCTGGGCGTCTCCTCCTGCGGCGGTTAGGGGCATGAGGGCGCGAAATTTGCCTCTCCCTCACGCGTTCCGCCTCCTCCTTCGCGAGCATTACCGCTTCGCAGAAGGAGGTGACGGCCTCCCATTTCCTCTCGCTCCGTACCATGGCCTGAACCAGGGCCGGACGCGAGAGATCACCGCCGCCGATCGCCTCCACGAGGACACGGCGATGCTCCGCCCAAGCTGGGCACACAAGGGTACCTAGGTATATAAAATGAATGAAAAATAAAAGACAGTCGCTTCTGCCTGGCTTTGAGTGTTACTACATTCAAAGCCAGGCAGGAGCGACTGGCTTTCCTTAAGCTACTGCTTAAGGCAGCCACAGGAAAGCCCGGTTAAATAGTCATGACCTCAGAGGTCAGCTATGAGATGCCATATCGAAAAAAAAAGACCCTCAGTCGGTGGCTGAAGTTGTTTTTTCATACATTTTGTACTGCACGCTCACAGTCGCCGGCCGACTTATACGCTTTGGTGTGAATGTGGCCTAAGACAGAAACATTAGTGTCTTTATTGTTTTTTACGAGTACTAATTGAGCTTTATGGCTGCACTTTTATGCCGCGGTACTAAACTTTCGTTTAAAATTGTTATTTTTATGTCGATCCAGGAATAAAACGTATGAAGTGAAACAGAGACTTCTATAACTAAACATCACGCTTATTCCCGAAGGTTTTAGTCAAAGGAGACCTCAGTGAATCAACGTTTCGTTTATGTAGGTAAAAAGGGGTGAGCCTAATTGTCGTCACAAATCCAGACTTCTTCGGCCTGCTATCGTATCGAACGGTCAGAAGTAGCATTTACGTCTTACGACCACTACCCTAACGATACAGCCAATATTAGGTGAAGACAGGGCAATCGTGGTCAGCGGGCAATGGTGGCACACAGCTAAGCCAATAAGAGTCCTTTGCGAGTGTGAAGTGTGTCAACTTTTCGCTCTTCACCGCCCGCGAATGACAGCCGCCTCTCACTCATTCCTCTTGACGCGTTCGTATATGTCGAGCGTCTTTTGTTTTCACGCAAACTTCATCTCATTTGACATCGTGTTAAATTATCAAGGTAAGTTATGAAATATTCCACGAAAGAAACCAGAAGAAATTGTATGGAAACCCATGTTTGGGGCAAAAAGATGTATTCTTCCATCATTGTGAGCATCATGACTGCCATTGCCCTCACGTGCGTACAATGGTGGTCAAAGCTATTTTTTGAAGTGAAAACTTTTTTAGGCGCGTTGGGCATTTTTGAGATGGGACTTAACCATTGATTTCGCGACACCATGACGACACCTCATTTTTGTAAACGCGATTGTACACTTTATTTATATTTCGTTACGGATCAATGTTCTATGCAAGTATTTTTACTTTAAAGTTTTACTTATCACTTTTTATTTTTTATTTTTATATTGTTATAGCTATTAGATGGTAACTCCAAAGATGATTATACTGATCTCAATGAATAGTCCTTTAATATACATCACAGCTGCATTAGGAAAATAACAAAGCAATTCTGCATGAATTGCTATGTTATTTTCCAAAAAGGCTGAACTGACCGCCATTATCCCCTTTACTGTGAGCTCGATATAAACTCGATACCAAGTAATCATTCGTTGTCAATGACAGACAGTATTTCTCTATCCGAGCGAATAAAGCAGAGATTAATCGAGTGCCAATCTTTGTGGCGAATATCTGAAATCTAGTATCTAGATCGTGGCTCCAATGTTTCATGCCCAAAAAGACAGGTTGACTTATGGCAATACTAGATTTCAAGATGGATCGAAATCGTGTTCCCTAAGGATTTATCCAGACATAACTTCAATCGATCTTGAAATCTAGTATCAGTCTCTGTAGACGGATAAGCAGTCAGTCCACGTAAAATACTGGTATTCAGCTGCATCCGGTTAAACTGGAAGCCGACCCCAACATAGTTGGGAAAAGGTTGGGCAGATGATGAAAGAGAGATAAATTATATTTCAAGAATAATAATAATAACCCCGCCGCCGTATCTCTACGTTGAAGTCGTGGTGGGGCTTGCACCACACACAGTAAACTTTACCGGCACAGACCTAGAGGAGGTAAACTTTACTTTGCCGAAACAGGTCTAGGTCAAGGAGCCAGACCAAGAGAGATATAGAAACCCGTAGAGCAGCAAGTGGCGAGCTGTTGGGCAGTAGCGACCCCGAGTGTTCCTCACCTCTGGCTTGCCTTTATTGGCCGGCTGGAGTGAACACTGACGAGGAACGGAGCTCCCTCCTCTTTCTTGCCTTAATTTGCCAGCTTGAGTGGAGATTCGCAAGAGCAAACGTGCTCGGAGGAAGGAAGTATTTCAATAAGATGCTGGTAGGGATCTTCACCGTACTTCCGGGATTGTCCTGAAAGCCGTGGAATACCTCTCCACTCCTAATAATCACCTCAGGACATGTTGCCCCTTGTCACTTCGACACGTTGTTGAGTGTGCAAGTCACCCCCTGGCATTTTATCGTTAAATCCAAGATTTGAGTCCTAAATTTAAACCAAGACAAATAAATATTCAATTTGAAAATTGAAAATTCAGGCTTCTAACTTTATCCGCAACGAAGTTACAGCGAAAATGTTCTGAATGGTTTCGAGAAAGACTGTGCCTTATTGACAACTGTGTCAAATCGCTTGATTGTGGTCCATAGACCCCATATGGCTGTTATCATTTAGATATGTTAATGTTCGACAGTAAAGCCAGAGAAATTAATTGACATGTAAATTGACACACTAACTTAATTTGTCGTGTTATAGCCATTTCATACAGTTGTGATTTGAATATACGGACAATTTAATTTGGTCGTCAATTTTTAACAATAGTTTCCTTGACTTTACATGCACACTGTGACAGTACGCACCTGTTCACTTGTTTCCGTATCCAGTGTCGCTAGTCCACACTACACAAACACTTTGACACGTATACAGATACGTCTTCACCACAACCAAAGGCCATGTGCACTCATGAAATGCAAAACCTAGGTATTTCAGATTTGAAGTCTCTTGGCGGTAAACTCCAGGACATTTGTCAGGTGTTGCTGTCAAGTGTTTACCTCTGAGAATATGGATTGCAGCACAAATGCATTGAGAGAATTTAGGTTATAGTAAAAGGGTTTTCCCTTTACATAAGTATATTTGAAATCGATACAAAACAACTTTGATTGGTTGCAAAAATAGACATGGCAAAGAGGCGCGACACCATTCTGGTAGAACAATTTCCATGAAATTTTCATATTAAATTGTTCTATTAGAGTCACGTCGCGCTTTCGCGTCGCATCTGTCTACGGGAGCCTTAAACGATCTCTGTGCTGGAAGAATACCTCCACTACGCTACTATGTTATGCAACGTGGACTATTCTTTAGTATAATTGAGAATAGTTGCACTACCATAGTAATGATTAGGTAAATAGTTGGTAAGATATAAAAAAATCCGTTTATGTAACGATCGATTTAAATCTATGGTCTGTTCGAAAAGTATCTAATGAAAATGTAAACAAAACATGTTCAGGTTAAATTCTTACGTAATCATAATCACTCACTAAAAGGAGTTTGTATTTAGAATCTATATTTAGACGGTTTCAACTTAACACTTTTTTCTTACAATTAATAATTATTGTTTGATTAAAATTATTAAATTGTAATTGAAAAGTCACCGGGCATAAAATTAATGTGATTTAAAATTAGAATTTCGGGTTTAAATATTCAAATAATTAATTTTTTTATTAGAATGAGAGAGCACTCAATCTGTAACTGGAGAACTACAAATTGGCATCCACAGGTACGTTTTCTGATCCATTTGTTTGTTTACATTTTCCTCAAATACTTTTGGAACCGACTAGAGTTACCTTCACCAGAACAACAGAAGGGATACCGTGGTCTAATTTTTAACCACAAGTCACATAAAACATTTTTGTATAAGTAAGATGATCCGTTATTTATTTACTTTTCCTCTGTCCGTCGCGGTTACAAACCACAGATTTTTTATTTTATTACGCCTCACAGCCTTGTTTAAATCACTTTTAATAGCATGTTAAAAGAAGCTAATAAAACGTTAGTTACTGAGAAACCATGTTATTGTTTCGGGCATTAGTAAATGTTTTGTGTTGCGAAATGTAAATTATTTTGCATACTATTGTATAGATTTTTTTTTCTAACTGAACAGACAGCTGTGCTGCTGGAGAGTTTGTTGCGCCACTTCTTCTTCCCAGCTAAAGGCACTAGGATGTGGTGAAGGGTGGGCGTTTTGGGGGACTGTCTTATGTAATTTTGACGTTCTAAAAGTGTTGATTCTCAGCCTAGTTTGAATAAATGACTTTTGAATTTGAATTTAAATTAATTTGGAGCAATTTCTATTTCGTTTTACTGAATTTTAGGACAGAGGACCGAGAATTGAGCAGTAATAGCTTATTGGTGTAACTGACGGTCTCGAGTTCGAACCCAAGCACTCTGACTTTTCGAATTCATGTGCATATTGTATAATTATCACTTGGTTCAAAAACGGTGAAGGAAAACATCGTGAAGATACAAGATACAAGATACAAGATATTTATTTTGTAAAACATGAGTGTAGAATTATACAGGTCTTAAAAATAATAAGAGGTAGCTACATGTTTTGCCAATCATGGCGTACAAAATTAGTCGCACTAAGACAACTATTACAAAAAGATAATTATAAAATCGTTAGTAATAAATTAAAACAATGACTTACAAAAAAATAATAAAAAAACATAGGATTAAATTAAAATGTCAACAATTTAAATTCAATTTAAGTAAAATACAGATTAGAAAAATAATAACACAGGTACACATTCCAAATTCTATTGCAGAAGATTATCATTTAAAAAGTCATCTACGCTGTAATAGCACTTTTCCAGTAAAAACCCTTGAACGGACTTTTTAAATTTGGTTAAAGGTAAACATTTAACAGCATCAGGTATTTTATTATAGATAATGGGTGCCCTACCAAAGAAGCTCTTTTTCAGTAAATCCCTAAAATGAAGAGAAGAAGAAAAGTGAAGAAACCGGCGTGTCTGAGAGATATTTCTCGGCGGCATGTGAAGCTAAGTTAGAGTACAATGGGCGGCATAAAAACTCTGACACCAGGTTAGTCACTAACCGCACGAAGAAGAAAGAAGTACAGAGGACAGCATGCCTGTGGTAACATTTTGACTTTAAAAGCTGGCCTATACGAAGTAGTACGAAGTTTCTGTGTAGATTATCTGGCCATGCTGAGGCTAAGAACACATGGAGCGGTTTTCAGCCGCGCCCACCGCGGTGGCGGGTGCAGCGGGACCCGCAAGCTATTGCGCAAGCTGCGGGAATAAACTGCGTCGGGAAACTATCTACATTTCCATGTACTACGTGTTCGTACGCGTGTTTGTGGTCCCGCCATCCACCGTGGCGAGCGCGGCGGGTGAAAATCGCCCCGTGAGTTCTTAGCCTGATACTGGTTTTGTGTCTACTGACGTGCGGTCTACCGTTACGAGCTATCTCAGGCCTCTAAAACATTTTTCGTATTGAGGTAACTGTCATGGCAGCGTGTCAAAATGCTTTGAGCTTTAGTGACTAATAGGTATTTTTCGTAACCAATATAAAGATAACTGCTTCGAAGCTGAGAATCACAAACATTCAGCGAATGGTTTCAAAGTTAAGTAAACAGATTTTGGGACAAAAATAAAAACAAAAAAAAGCATCTAAACTTTTATTGAGACATTGTTTTTTAAAACTCTAAGGAATTTTCTTCTTCAGGGTTGGCATAAAACAACCAAGTTGTTTTAAAACACGTATTTTAAACAGTGGTTTACACAGTTTGAAATAAAACAATGTTTTTTATTAAGCGTTTAAAATCACAGTATAAAACAAGTTTAAATATTGTATTACTTTAAGAAAAAAAAAAACATGGTTTTAAATCGCGAATGAATGGAAATAAATGAAAGTTTTATTTTTTTACGACCTGAAATACCTTGAAAATAAATTAAATAGGTTAGATAGTTTTATACACTTTGTCGCTGGTCAAAATGAAGTAATTCCTCGCAACTATTTTGGGGATTCCTTATTTGAATATAGTCCATCCTTCAAAATTCAAAATATTTTTTTCTCAATATTCAAAATATTTTTATTTCACATAGGCCTACATGGGCACTTATGATACGTCAGAAGCTAGGTGCACGGTTCCAATCGGTCGTTACCTATTTATACTTCGTCACTTGTCGTAAAGAGTTAATTCGCCGCAATAATTTTGGGGACTTACGTATACTTAAATATACTTTTGTTTAAAACATTTTGAACTGTTTTTTTTTTCCAACCGTTGTCTTCTTATCTAGTCGTGCGACCATTATTTTATTAAAATAAAAAATAAATATATAATTTAATTCAGACTATTTTTGTCCATATTTTGTTAGTACCTATTACATTCTCTTAAAACTATGTTAGTAACATAAAACAAACTTAAAACACACTCCCTATTGTGTATAATGTAGTTCCAATGTACACTGCCCCTATTATTCTTACCTACACTGTGTAGGTACTACAAGTCAGTTTTCACTTGAGAAATTATTCTGTTCAATATTTTAGAAGCATTAGTGTCTGATGCATGGCGATAGTGGCACCTTTTAGTGGGAGCAACAATAAAATAAATTCAGAAAATCCACTGCCTTTTGCGACTTACGATACAACTGTAGGGACTTCTTAGTTCCAATGCGGTCCAATGTCCAAACCAAAACGATCAGTCGCATGAATACGCGATCATTGCGTTCATTATCACTCATTTGCTCGAAAAACTGGACGTCCCCTTTGTCGGCGTGACGACGCATTCGGGTTCGCCGACCAAAATGAACGCGAAGTGCGCGTGTTCGCGCAACGAGAGCTTTTGTTTGGACACGGCCTTATGGTGCGCTTAGGCCGTTTTCACTTAGAAGACTTCTATTCAAAAGCAGCGGAAACCAGTTGGAGATGGAACTTCTGAACACCTATTTTGTGATCTGATCTTTTACATTCGCATTGATGGCCCGAACACCAAGTTTTATTTGAAAATATTAGGTTTATCTACTAAAGTTTAGAGTGGTTTGCGGTACTACTCTAGTTTATGATTTAAGCTAAATAGTTGTGTTCAGGTGCAAGTCGAACTCGCACATGGTGTTCCGTATATACCCTTTTTTGTTTGGTTTGGACTTTTATTTTCATTATCATCCCCGTTTTAACCCCTTTAACTGTGCGCTCTGTCAGTGAACGAATTCAAGAAGAAAAATCGTTTCAAACTTATTAGCTCCTGACTACAGCGCCTGCATAGTAGTAACAAAAGCATTTCGAAAATGATCGCTGCCAGACCGGATAGTCCCTTTTAGGGACACCGGGTGGGGACAGTCATACAGGTCTACATAAATAAATAAAAATTTGTGACAATTAACACAATATTATTTATTTAAGCAGTTTTGTTATTAACACCAAAATGCTAACAAAATTATGGACCTTAGTCTCAAATAAAGTTTTATTTAAATTTAAATTTTATTGCGGTTCTGAAGATCCGTCCTGAGACAGATAAACAGAGGCGTAAGCTTAGTAGTATGGCCACATTTATTTATTAACTATTACCAGTTACATTTGTTTTTAGAGGTGGAAATACAATACAAAAATTTAGTAACAAATTTCAATCTCGGAGACGACATTGAGACATAGGGTACAGAAAATCCTGAAAAGTAGGATAATAAATAGCAGAAAACATTGGTCAACAAAAAATGTATCTACAGATTAAAACCAAAAAGCCAAAAATACTGTCAGGCAGAATGAAAGTGCCCAAAAGCCTAGTAAAAATGAAAACATAAAAAAAATACTGGTTTGCATTTGATACAAACAAAAGTGAAATGCTCTTAATAAAATACGCATGTTTTTCTAAAAGTTTGCAGATTTTTGTTTTAACTTGAATGTGGTTTTCGTGTTTTTATGTGCGGTTAAAATTGACGAGACCCACACTACACAAATACATGATGGTTGGTACAAAGTAACGGTAAGGATAGTCCGACTGCCCCATTGATTCAGAGGTTGCAAGCGCGACTATTGAGCGTGGGGTCCTGGGTTCGATTCCCAGGCCGGGCAAAGTGTTATTGGGGTTTTCCATTAGGAATTTCTCAGTAACAGCCGTTAGTCCTGCGCCTGAGCTCTCTCCGGTCGTGTCGGATTGCCGTCCAATCGGATTATGAGAGTGAGAGAAGAGTGAGTGCACTATAATATCTCCCGCGTCGGTGGTTAGTCGCCGCTGACATTGGCCGCCATGGCCGAAATAATATAGGTCTGGAGGACTATTATGCAAACAGTCAACCAAACATCAGTAGTAACAATTTGATATAGACAGTGCCATTATGTCGTAGCAGTTAGAGCTATTGACCCTTGACAGTGCCATATGTCGTAGCAGTTAGAGCTATAGATAGTGCCATTATGTCGTAGAAGTTAGAGCTATTGACAGTGCCATTATGTCGTAGCATTTAGAGCTATTTTCGTAATGCAAGTGTTAGCATTGATGTGCGGTTGACAGTACAATAGGCCAATGGCCATAGACCTCTGCGAGACATAGGCTTCTTCCATGCTGCGCCACAACACCATGTCCTATGTCTTCCGTATCCAGTCTGTCCCCACATTTTAAGGTAGTCGGTCCATCCAGCTGGGGGCATCCCAAACTACGCTTGCCGATACGCGGTCTCCACTCCAGGAGTCGTCAGCTCCACCAACCATCGGTCCTTCGACAAACATAATGGCAAGCTCACTGCCATTTCAATTTGCTTACTCTGCACGCTATGTCGGTAACTCCGGTTTTTTTCCGAGCATAGCCCGCTTCATAGCGCAGTAAACATTATTTGTTGAAAATATGAAATTGTCGGTAAAACTGGTTAGCCTCTATAATGTTTACGGTTAAAATGCATTCAATTTAAACACAACAGCTGCACGATTACCACACAAATTACGTTGCATATCCCACACGTACCTACGTACAGTAGGCCTCACGCCAGTGGTAACACTTTGACCTTGTTGGCTTAGTGTAGTACCGAGTTTCTTTCAATAGAATGAGAGGCCAGCGGTTTTAATCAACTTCAAAATTGGAGGAGGTTCTATGGTCATCTGTATGATTTTTTTTAATGTACCTATGTTCATCTAGTTACTTGGTCTACGTGGGTGATGTTATAATAACTTCCTGTTTCTGTTATTTACATAGCAGGTATTCAAATTTGTTTAGCTACTTCCACAGCATTATGTCGTATGGCATTTTACTGTGGGGTCGGGCTGCTGACATTGAATCCATCTTTATTTTACAAAAGAGAGCTGTCAGAGCCATTTATAATCTACGTCGCCGCAAATCTCTCAGGAAACTATTTAAAAGGATTAATATTATGACGGTACCTTGCCAATTCATTTATGAAAATATTATGTTCGTAAGGAAAAATCCACATCTGTTTAATAAAATAAGTGATAGACATAATTTTAATACTAGAAATAAAGATAAACTAGATCAACCATTTTTCAGATTATCTAAAGTACATACATCTTTTATGGGGTACTGTGTTAAATGTTACAACAAAATACCTTGTGACATATTGCAATTAAATGAAAGAAAATTTAAAACTCGTATTAAAAGTACACTTTGTAAACAAGCATAATACAAATTAGAGGATTATATCCAAGATAAGAGTGCTTGGAAACATGCTTGTCCTGCTCCATAGGACAATTTAGAATCATGACAAAATCAAACAGGTTGCTAATTTAATTGTAACATTTATAATTTTGTGTTATATGACATTGATTTTAAATTCTGTGATTACTTCCTCACACACTGACTTATTAATTTTAAAAACATTAGGAAAATCGTCTACTTCTACAATGTTTGTAAATATGTGAGCACCATGTATCTATCACATAATTAAATTATCTGTCGTTGCTTCATTTTTAATTCTTTTTACCTATTGTGGTATAGTAATTTTATTCTAGGTGCATCGTCTTCACATATAATTATTTAACTAATGTACGTACTAATACAAATTATTGTAAAACATTTTAAATAACGGTGGAGTTTCTTGCCCATTCTTCTCCATACGAAAACTACCTTTTGGAAGGGGCGACTAGAATCAATTATATTAGTCTGTAAATTTTGACGTTCAAAAGTGCCATACATGGGCCTATTTGAAATAAATGATTTGACTTTGACTTTGTGTGTGGCAGGTACCATAACTAAAAAGTGAAAAAAAAAAGAAAATTCAAATAAAACACTATCAAAGTGAAAAATTATTTTAATTTCGGACGTCGGTGTCTTTTATTTTCGTTTGATGCTACCGAAACGAAATTAAAGTAATTTTTTTGAAATGAAAACGTCTTTAGGTGCGTAGTGCATTTTTGAGATGGGACTAAACCATTGATTTCGTGACACCGTGATGACACCAGCTTTTGACCATTAAAAAGACATCAACGCGTTGATTACTGTGGCGCCGATTTTTTTTCAAGTTTTCACTTCTTTCGGCACTCCCGGAGTGCCACAGTTTTTTTTTGTTACCACATACTTGCGGCCTACCGTACCTACCTACACAATACGTTTGTTTTTAGAAAATGTAGAGAAAAATTTGAACTATTTGTTCTACGAAGTAAACAAATTTAATAGTGCATGCACTATTTAATTGGTTCAGAAGCTGTACTTCCCTTATGTTCACTGGACTTGGAATGAGGTAGTTCCTGAAACCGCTAGGGTTTCAGGAACTACCTCATTCTGCTTCTGCTTCATGCTGGAATCTAGAATGCAGTGCACAATAATGTTAACAAATTGAAAAAGTGAGACATCATCTTTATTGCACTAGAGCTTTAGTGGAGCTGTGTATACAGCATGTATCAGAAAAGTGTGATTAAATTAAGAGGTGTGGTACATACCATCAAACTGAACAACTTTCTTTGTGGGACCAACATCGTAATCGCGAAAAAAATATCAGCGAACCCATATACCATAAATTTGGGTCGAGTATTGAAGTTTGGGAAATTTTAAGGCATAGATAAAATTTATTCATTTATAAATCATGAACCATAAATATGAACATTATTTATTATAATTTAGGAATTACTCTATTGGATTAGATTAAGGTGTAGCGGGGGTCGCTCTAGGGCCACCCCTGAGCTGCGAACATGTTTATTTTTATATGAGTTATATTAGGATTTATAATTTTAACTCCAAAGAACTTTGTGTTAATATTAACACAATATTCTTTGGAATTAAAATTATAATTTTATTATTTAATAATTATGAAGCATAATTTTATAAACGCATAATGATATCAATATGCGTTTATAAAATTATGCTTCATTATTATTATGCCAACAGTAATTATGGCAAAACATTATGGTTAAACATTTGTGCCTAATAATATTATGCGTAATGATCATTATTCAATTCAATTTCGTTATGCCACTGTAAATAATATCAATATATATTATGCTTATAATTAGTAAACCTTGAAGTTTTATCTGCGACAACTGATAATTTTTTCACACCCTTAAATTCAACCACAACTTTCTGATACATGCTATATTTTTTGGGTCAACGAATAACATATGAATAGATGGCCGATGGAGCCGAAGGGTTCTGAAGGGGTGACCCCGTACCGTAAGACGTAGCCTTGGAAGTACTCCCACATGGTGGACCGACGACCTTGGGAAAGCCGTCCAGCGGTGGACGTCTTTCGGCTGAAATGATGATGATGATGATGTTGAACAAGTAGGTGGTAGACGTTTTGTAATGTTTTAATTTTATGGTGCATCAAATACTTATAGTTTGATTATTCAATGACGATAGAGTAGTTGTGTTCCGAATTTCCGAAGGGAAGCTGGTAGGAATCGAGTTGTTCTGAGCCGTCGCCCCTGCAACTGTTATATAAAGCTTGTTATATAAAGCTTTTCACTCTGAACCCTGAATGACGCGCCCCACTACCGCATTACCGTGTGCATAAATGCGGTAGTGGGCCGCGTCATTTCAAACTGGACAAGTTTCAAACGTTCTTTTTTTAACAGGTAACTGACCTGTCCTAACTATTAACTACATAGTTGCAGCATAACGCAGTTCATTCAACTCACTTTAATGTTTTAATGGCATCAAACTTTCCGTCCAAGCAATAATGAGCTGTATTTTCAAAAATTATGGTTGGAATTCCCTCAAAAACATAAACGGTGCGTGCAAAACACCAGTTAACATTATTTTTCTTCCGCAACTCGTAAAAACGGAGTCGTTTATGAATTAAAAGTGATGATTGTTGGCTAAAATTACTGTTTATGCAGTCTATTATTTAGGTCAGAGGCGTGTCGATAAAACGTGTTTGATCTGGATCATGAAATATTTTTCCTTTTATGCAAATGTACCTTACGTTAACGATTTGTAGCTACAGTCACGCACGAACGTAAATACCACACTTACACAAGATTCAAAAGCAATTTTCTCCTAAAGTATTGGTAGGTATTTTGTGTTAGAAACATAGTATTTTCGAAAAAAAAAAATAAAAAAAAAACGAAATAGGCATTTTCTCAAAGTTGCTACTTTTATTTCACGAGAAAAACGCTTTTGTATTTTGCGTAACTGTAAGGTATTTATGCCCGTGACTGTAAGGTATTTGTGCTCGTATAATCGTATCTACTGTTAAAACGCTTGTGTCAAATAATACCAATCAATTATAAATCTGGTTGGTTTATTTTCATAAATTATGTTGATTTGTAATAGGTAACATTAGGTATTTTATACATTGTTACGTAGTATTTATTTATGTAGATTTGTAAATTTTAAACTAGTAATTTGAATTGAAATCAAAAGATTATTTCATTAGTAATTCAGTTGGTAACATTTTTGTTAATCTAGGACAATTTTATAATCTACTAGCTGCACCCCGCGGTTTCACCCGCATAAGTCTCGATCCCGTAAAAATATCGGGATAAAAAGTATCCTATGTCCTTCTCCGGGTCAAGGTCTATCCATATTCCAAATTTCATCCAAATCCGTTCAGCCGTTTTAGCGTGATGTCGTGACCAAGGGAAATAGGGATTCATTTTTATATATATAGATGAAAAGAAGATTATTTCGTATGTCGATTTTTAAATATTATCCTCATTGCTGAATTGTTGGAGATTCTCTGATTTATATCGAGTCATGGATAACTCATATTTGAATGGTTGAACTATTTCCTGTGTTATTAGACGGTTCATGAGATACAGCCTAGTGACAGACAGACAGCGGAGTCTTAGTAATAGGGTCCCGTTTTACTTTTTGGGTACGGAACCCTAAAAACGTCAAAAAAGTTGGATCTTAGATGTACAAAGGGAGATCGTGGCCCCCGGCAACAGGACAACCGAAGGAACACGGGTGGGTTTTAGTCAGTAAGAGTCTGACACGCCCTCCCGCTCCGCCCAGAGCGGGAGAAGTTATTTGAAAATTTCCCACCCAATAAAAAAAAAAGGTATGGTCCAGTGCCAAAAAATATCACAGTGAGGGTAAGAACAAGATAGTGACTTTCAGCTTCGTTAAGCTTCTTTTTACACCCGTTATAATTATATATTTTACCTAGGTTGGTATACCTACTGAATAAAATTCCTTTCAATCAGTGGGAATCTTAACAAAGACAGTGCAAAAAAATAGGGTAATAGAGCTATTTAATTTCATGACATCTGTCATGCTTGGCAGGTGTGAAAAGTTCCCTCTTCTAGAGCCAACCCACCCAGGGTTGGCTCTAGAAGAGGGAACTTTTCGGCGGTCAACAGCATAGACACAAAACTGTAGATACGCATTCAATTATGACCCGTGCTAAAATTCACCATGATTTAGGTGCTGCGCCCAGGATTGGGTCCAGATGAAGGCACTCCTGAATGGTCAACAGCATAGAGACAAAATTTAATATACGTATTTAATTATGAGTGTTTGTTCTAAAGTCCACCATGACCTGGCTGCTGCACCCTAGTTTGGCTCCAGATGAAGAAACTGCTCAGCGGTTAAGAGTACAGACACGAAATTTTATATACGCGTTTAATTAAAATAGTCCGTTCTTAATTTTACCATGATCTGGCTGCTGTAGCCAGGATTATCTTCAGACGAGGAAACTCCTCAACGGTCAACAGTACTGATACAGTATTTTATTTACGCATTCAATGATGATAGTCCATTGTAAGTGCACCATGACCTTAGTGTTGCACCCAGGGATCGCTCCAGACTAGGAAACTCCCAAACGGTTAACAACAGAGACAGTAAATTTTATAAACGCATTCATACACCATGACCTGCCTCTTAACCCAGGATTGGCTCCATACGAGAGATCTCTTCAGCGGTCAACAGCACAGGCACGATATTTTGTATACGCATTCAATTATGATAGTCCGTTCTTATAGCATGAAGGCTCTTTCAAACAGGCGCGACACGCGACGCGACACAAAGACACCGCTCGTCGCGCGACGAGCGGTGTCTTTGTGTCGCGTCGCGTGTCGCGTCTGTTTGACTTGGAAAGTGCAACTTGGTTGGGTTCACACCATGACTTGTGTAAATGCGTCTGGGTTCGTTGGATTTGTATTTACAAGTACCTTATATAGGTGGTGGTGTGGAATGTGATAGAACAGATATGTAAACAAATTATAATGCTAAAAAGTATAAAATAAAATTTAAGTAAAAACGTTTTTAAAACAAGCTTTTAATCAACTAAAAAGTACAAAATAAAACTTACGTAAAGATAGAACTTAAGAAAATTTTAAGGAAATATTAAAATTCTATGTTTACGTAAGTTTTATTTTGTACTTTTTAATTAATTAAAAGCTTGTTTTAAAAAAGGTTTTTACTAAAATTTGATTTATTTATTTTAATTTAAATTTTTCTTTGTTTAATCTTTTAATTACGGACGTTTCTAACGTGCAAGTCTTTCTACATTGTTCCCACATGTATAATTTCAAAACGAATGATGTAACCAACATTTTGTAACAATTTTTTTATTTAAAAGAGTGTCCGTGGAGTTTCTTGCCCGTTCTTCTCCAGAGGACCTACTACGCTTTGGAATGGACAACTAGCTTCATATTTCTGACTGACCGACTCCTTGAAAGTTCCTGTAAATGGTTTAATTGAAATAAATGTTTTGAGTTTGAGTTCGAAAAATTCGTCAACTTACCAACATAAATAATGTAACGAACGTTAGCCACGCCAACTGTCAATATGAAAGACATTGTGTTCAATTGTCATTTTATGTGTGGTACGCAGTTATCCCACCGTTTGGTAGCCTTTGAATTATAGGTGATAATAGAGCACATTAGGGTAATATCGGCTATCAAAGACCAAAATGTTCAAATGATTTGGCGAGTCGAATCATTAATTAGTCTGGTTAAATACTAGACGCATCTAACAAAGAGATTAAATGATCGTTTGATCATCTCATACATTATAGCTAACGACCTATCGATGTGCAAACTGTAACCATGAATTCAGCCCATGATTTCTTTGATAACCGTCGAAAAATTTCTAATTTAGGTTTAGCATAGAAATGTTTAGAAGGTTATAAAAAAAAAAACAAAAAAACGTGCGAGCCTTTTTTTTTATTTTGTTTTTTTTTTTTTTTGGGTGGGAAATCATTGCCGGGGGCCACGATCTCCCTTTCGGTTTTCTTCGCACCCCCAGCAGGAGCATTAACATCTGACATGGTAATAAGCAACATTAAGGTAATAAGCAGTGATCGGAGTAGGTAGATTGATTTGGGGTCAATGAACTGGCACGGATATATTAGTAGATATGGTTACTCCTCCGGGATTCCCGGATTTTGAAATTATTAAGATTTTTTTTAGGAATTTCAAATGTTGTAATGTGTAGAATAAAGAATACATCAATATAAATAAGAAAAGTTTAACCCTTTTGCTGTTATTGCATTGAATGCGAAAAAATATATTTTAAGAAGTATAAAAATATATCTTTATTTATTTATCCAAGAATAGTAACAAATACAAGCAGCAGATAATATACTTACAAGAAATAACTACTAAATTTGTCATATTATGTAAGATTCGAATGGACGCACAATAGTAAGATTCACTTTATTACTTGATAAATAAGAAAAAAACAATTTTAAATGTTTGTCCATTCTATAAATTTCTAATGTAGTAGTTTAAAAATCCTTACTTTTACAAAATTTGATGCAATCCCGTAAGTACCAAAATGAAATCCCGGAAAAAAAGGCTTATCCATATTATGATTTCTATGACTATTCATGATGCGAGTACGTAAAATCAATCTACCTTCTCTGATCACTGGTAACAACATGAAAGGGGCGGGGCCTCATCAATGTTCTTTCTGATGGTCAACTCTAGCACCGCGCGCGCTCATTGATCACATCAAATAGCGCACGCTTCCCCGGCTTCCTTCTACTTCCGTCTCTTTTCACGAAATCACTCCCACAGATTTTTAGGGTATATTTATTTTCTATGCACACATTGCAGGAAAGGGAGAGGAAAAATCTGATGTTTCATAGAAAAGTTCAATAGCTATGCGGCCAAAATGTATGGAACAGCAAATTTTTTTTTAATGGCCGACGAAAGCTTTCAACGCAAGGGTTCAGAATCATGTATTCCATGAATCCATGGTAACAGGTTGCGCGTCGATGTCCCTGCCACCCTATATACAGGTGAGACTGCTGGAGATCAAGACCACAGTATAAATATGGACAGTACAGAAACTACGTAGTAAACGTTTGAAACGGCAGACTCACACACAAGCTCATTAAATGCCCCAAGCGATTGTCGCGGTGCTATCAGTTGCGAGTGCCGTTTCGAGACGAGTGGTCGCCGCAATATTTTTAAAAATGGAGCGTAGGTTAGTGAGGAAACTATAATTATTTCAACAAATGTTTATAGTTTCTTCACTATCCATATGTATATTATGTCAAGACGGTGATGTGCTGTCAATTGACTTAGGTTTCCGGTTTTATGACCGTCATACATTACGTACAGTCATATAATAAATGTGTTATGCACCTTAAGGTTATCTTTTACATGTACCTCATTATTTTTCGACAGTTTTATCGACTGACCATATAACAACATATTGATTGAATATGACAGTACGAAAGACGACATGCACCCGCTATGTGAGAATGGAAGTTGATTGAAAATTGCTATTACAACTTTTTTTTTAAGAAATGTCAATTTTTGAATAATAACACAACATCGTACGTCATTTGACTGGCCATACTTGTTAAGTTTATATCAGTTTTTTGTAGGTTATTAAAAAAAAATCAGCTGTTCCATACATTTTGACCGCGTAGGTATTGCATTGCACCTTTCTATGAAAAAGCTGATTTAAAAAAAAAATCGACGAAAAGTTTCAACGCAGGGGGCATTCAGAATTATGTACTGAGTCCATGGTAACAGTTTTCACGTCGATGTTCCTGCCACCCTGTATATGTACAGATATAGAAACGCATTAGGTAGGGTACTGAGTTTGACTTATCTAGTTGTGAACCATCTCTCGAGTCAAGCTTGATTTAATGGCTGGTTAGGTATGTTGCAGTACGGGCGCTTAGAGTGGGGACTCTGTCCGCCCACTGAGTGACTTCAGGGTAGACGGCGCACAGTGGTCACGTGCTGCCTTGCACAGTTGCACAGATAGGTTTCGGGGAGACCCCTTTACAGTCTCCCCAGAGATGTGCCCTAACAGGCGCTGCATAGAGGGGGTTCCGGATTGGTCTTTTGAGAGTTAACGGTGCCCTTTCCATGTGCAGACGGTGACCACCGGGGTGGTTTTAGTGAGGTAAAAATGCCACACTCCCCGGTCTTATCCCCAAAGCCGGGCGCCTTTTGAAGGTAACCCCCCAAAACAAAAAAAAAAAGGTATGTTGCAGTAAGTCTGTGGCGGCATCTACATCGCCTCATGTACACTACGCATCACAATGACGTCACGCAAAATCCTGCATCTCGCAAGCAGGGTTTAAATACAACGTCCAGACAACAATCGTCGGGCAGTAGCCCTCCAGACACAACATTCGTCTGGTCGACGCGACCTAAGAGTTTATATAAATAACCCTCCTTTTTTGGCTTCGCCGCATTCGGGTAAAAAGAGGAGCAGCAGCATTTCCTCGAGTGATTAAACCATTACTCTAATTATATTACTCAGACGTAACTTCTTATTATTCATACTCAATTTCTTCAAGAGTTATTTTAATATCGGCTTTTTTGCAACAAGACGATTTTCAATCATTTTCTTTTTAGTAACAAGATAAGAAGCTTTAAAAAAATATTTGGAAAAACAATCGTTTTAATTTTATTTTTTATTTAATATTTCAAGTTTATTAGGTACTTCGTTGCTGTGAAAAGGGTATCAACTGGCAGACCGACAAAAAGTAATCCGAAATAGGTTTCGTTTGTATTCATTTGAGAGAACCAAGTTATAATTTAAATATAATTAAAATATAAGAACTAAGTTATAATAAATGTAATTAAATATAAGAACCAAGTTATAATTTAAAATGTAATTAAATATGTGTTATAATATCAGACCAGTTTTTTCTTTTAGTTATTTCAATTTATGCTTTTTGGTGTACATAATTACAAGGTGCAATTGAAATAACTGGAAACTTCATAAACTCATCATTATAAAAAAAAAAAAACATTTACTATGGGAACAAGCATAAACAGCGAATAAAAAAAATGTTTTTTTTTTTTACAACAGGCGCGACGCGACTCTAACGTAACAATTTCTAAGGAAATTTCACAGTAGTTAGCGGTGTCGCGTCGCGCCGGCTCAACTCGATAAAATGTAAGGAGCAGCCAATTTTTATTATAATATAGTTTGGTACGAAAACAGACTAAATAATAAAAAAATATTTTATTTTTTTTAATAATTTAATAAATCATTTGGATTTGCTGTTTAAAACATCTAAGCCAAAAACATCTGAGTTACTTCTAAACGTAGACATCTGTCTGTTTGATTAAAAACGTATAATAAAATCAGAGCACAATCCTCGAAATCTCTACTGAACATCTTTGCGAAAAGATCCCAACATATCATCTTTATTTGCCCGAGGCAGATCACAAAACATTAAGATGCCGTTGATATTTCAAGCAAAAAACTAAGATATACGTAGGAGTTTACAAAAACAAAAGTTAGGTACTCGGTTTTGTGACTAATCTTTTCGATTTCAAGTGGGTTTAGAGAAGAAATAGTTTTAAAACAATTGTGATTTTGTTTTATATTTGATAGTTGTTTTAAGTGATTAAGTTTGCTTCTTTAACCACATATTATAAAACAAAGTCTCCCCGCCGCGTCTGTCTATCTGAACGCGATAAACTCAAAAACTACCGAATGGATTTTCATATGGTTTTCATAAAGTTTAGGTGTATAATTATTATGGTTTTGTGTGAATTGGCTGAAATATGATGATGATTGTTGACGATGTCGGAAAAAATCAACTTTACTGACGTGCGCTCCGTGAACGAATAGAGATATATGAAAACTAGTTTATAATCTGGGTACTTTTAATCCCGGTAGTAGGTTCCCGTGGGCTATTTTCCGACACCCACGTGGGCAAAGGCGCGGGCAAAAGCTAGCATCTTTATATTTCGAATATATTCCGTCTCTTTTCTGTCAGAGCTGTAAGAATTTTGCTGTCAGTTTAGCCGCTGTCATAACATCTGTGGACAGTGGTGCCACCCAACAAAAATGAACAAAACAATGGCACAGTTTTCCAAACTTGAATAACAGCTAAGTTATTCCATTTAACAGGATTACAATAGATGTTGATGACTCGCACTAAATAATTAACTATAAGAACAATTCGTAACTCTATAACTTTCAATTTCCCATCTATTAAATTTTCTTGGCACAGTATGTCTCACAGATTTAGCCGGGCATCCCAACCTGTTGGATTCCTTACGGCTAAATCTTGTATCCGCTCGGTTAGTGATATCCCCCAGGCTAGTTTTAACGTTCCACAGAACCGTCAAGTGTTGAAATATTCATTTTTAATTTTACTAGAAAAGAACTTTATTGCATCGAGTTTTTATATAACATAACATCACGCCTGTATTCCCCGAAGGGTTAGGCAGAGGTGTACCTATAGTACACCCACATTTCGCCAGTTATGTTTAAGTCCCATGTAATAGGTGGCGAGCCTATTGCCATCGACCGGGCACACATCCAGACTCCGGGCTGCAACTGAGAAATTCCAGATGGAAAAACCCAATAACACTATGCTCGACCCGGGAATTGAACCCAGGACCTCATACTTAGCATTAGCGATTGCGACCACTAGACCAACGAGGCAGCCGAATTTTATGTTGTTTATAATATATTATAAATGTCGGAAATTACGGTACTGAGTTGACTAATCGGGACGCCAGCGCCGCTTAGCGGTGTTCGACAGAGTCTACAACATAACACTCGGACTGGCCACAGCTGAGCAGAGTTCATCGGTGGCAATCAAGCAGTGAACACGTTTAGCAACTGTCGCGCGTTCCGTGAGTTGTGTTGTGTATCTACAGTGTGTGAATTGTTGGTGTGATTAAATGTAATCGTAAATTATAATTAGATCTGAACTGCAAACGGTTTTTCTATTGCGCAATAACGAATACTACCCACAGAACGTCCACAGTATAAGTTAAAATATGGCTGTTAATAACGATAGAGACACCTACCCTTCTCCGCCAAATATACATTAATATATATATATATAATTTATATGTATAAATAATTTTTATACATATTATAAATTAAATTAGCTTTTTATGTCTGCCTGTGTGATCGCGTTGTTCTTCAAATGGATTTTAAAGCGGTTTTCACCAACATTTAGAAATTTTATTCCAGAAGGTTTTATTATTATCTGCCTAGCTTTTTTCCAATTATATTGGGGTTAGCTTCCAGTCTTACCGGATGCAGCTAAATACCAGTATGTTATATGGAGCGTCTGCTTATCTGATCCCAAGTAAGTACCTACTATTTGCATCAGTAACGTCTCGTTAATTAAAGACTCAGAAGGATAGTGATAGCCTAGTGGTGTGACCGTCGGCGTGCCAAGTCATAGGTCTCAAGTTCGAACCCAAGGCGCGCACCTCTGACTTTTCGGATTCATGTGCGTATTGTATAATTATCACTTGCTTCAAAAACGGTGAAGGAAAACAGCGTGAGGAAACCGGCATGCCTGAGAGATATTTCTCGACGGCATGTAAAGGCTTCTACAAACAGGCGCGACACGCGACGCGACATAAAGGTAAGTGGCGTCGCGCGACGAGCGGTGTCTTTGTGTCGCGTCGCGTGTCGCGCCTGTTTGTAGGAGCCTTAAAGCAAAGTCAGACGCCCATGGGCGGGTTTAAAAACTCTGACACCAGGATAGCCACTGTCCATACAAAAAAAAAGTAAAGTTTAAGACTACGAGGTGATGTATGAGCTATTGTGTGCCAGTCTGTGCAATAGACAGGTTCTGTTCCAGCTGAGCTATTTGTGACTAAAGAGCACATGGCTATTAGCCAGATCATGTTTAGTGCAACCAACGCATTCACCGCACCAGATTTTGTATCTGTTTTAAAATAAACTCCCTCGTTGGTCTAGTGGTCGCAAAGCGCTACTGCTGAGTATGAGGTCCTGGGTTCGATTCCTGGGTCGGGCAAGGTGTTATTGGATTTTCCATCTAGAATTTCTCAGTAGCACCCCGAAGTCTGGATTTGTGCCCGGTTGATGGCAATAGGCTCGCTCCCTATTACATGGGACTTAAACATAACTGGCGAAATGTGGGTGTACTATAGGTACACCTCTGCCTAACCCTTCGGGAAATACAGGCGTGATGTTATGTTTTAAAATAAATTACTGTAGAATTTTCCATTATATTGCGATCATTTACTAATTATCTACGTAATGAAAATTTTATAACCTTTCATTCTCTCAATGACAGATAACATATACCCTAAACTGCTAAGTCTTGAAGCATGATATCTTGCACAACATTTTCGAAATTTTCGAAGATGGACACTAAGGATTTTTTTTAAATTCATCGCCTGAAGGAGATTTTGATGGAAGTTCCTCAGTTTTGCCTATGAGATATCCCATCGGGCACTCGTGTAAATAAATAATAATTGTTTTTATTTCATAACAAGCTGCGTCCCGTGGTTTCACCGCATTAGTCAGTCTCGATCCCGTGGGATTATCGGGATAAAAAGTATCTTATGTCCTTACCCAGGTCATGGTCTACCCATGTGCCAAATTCCATCGAAATCCGTTTAGCCGTTTTAGCGTGAAAGCGTAACAAACGAACTCACTTTTGGATTTATAATCAATTAAAATATAATAAATATAAATATATAAATATCTTATATATTTATTATATACCGTTTATTCATTTAAAATCTTAAAATTTATATTTTTTAATATTTCTTAAAATAAAAGTATAAAAAAACATTTAAAAATATAAAAAATAGAGTTCCGCCGGTGTCGGGAGCAGGGTCCAATCTACCAACTATATACATAAGTTATTATATATATAGTTACGATAGTTAGGATTAGAAAGTTTTTATAGGATATGGTAAACTAGCACGAGTTAAGGAACCCCAACCTACCAATATTAGCTTTGTCAGACAATAAGTATTTACTAGATTATTATTTCCCAATTTCCCCACTGCGCGATCAGCATTTATAATTATCTAGGACATGCGTCAATCTGATCACGCTGTGCATGTACTACGTTAGCAATTAAGTTAGTATATAAGATCAATATTTTGTTAGATTTAATTAATTACTGTTTCGCTGTAACTCTGTCGGAATAAAGTTATTTTTAAATACTTCCGTTGTCGCTTACTTAATTGGCGCAGCCGGTAGGATCTCTGTAGTCAGTTTGCCGTGTATACAATTCTACGTGGAGTAGCCGACGTCCGTGTCTACGGTTTAGCAGAGATCGCCGAACAAATAAATTCATTAAGAAGCCACTTCGAGTTACGGAAGAGGACCAGCCACAGCAGTAATTCAGGGAGCATGGAGCTAGCTGCGGAATTGTGAGTAAATCTTTTCACCTTCCTCTCAGCTCTTCCATCTATATCCCAACCTTGTAATAGTCTATGTGTTTGTGTATTATTAGGGATTGGACAACGCCGTGATAATATTTGCATAGATTTTAATTGTACTAATATTTTAGAGTAGTGATAGTTTAGTAGCACATTAGTGTGATTTTTTTTTCTCCGCGTTTGTTTCTTTCATAACTTTTCACAATGGAAAACGTAACCCGTGTCCCACAGGAATTGGTTAACATCATACCAATATTCAGCGGCGACACTAGAATGTTGCCTTTATTTATAAAAAAATGTGAATACATTTTGTCTACGTTCTTAGGAACCGCAGCCCAAAATGAATATTTATTTCATGTAGTAACAAGTAGGTTATCAGGCGAAGCAGCCAGTTTGGTAGGCGAAAGAGAAGCTATAGGTACGTGGGACGAGCTGAAGAAGTTGTTAAACCAACACTTCGGTGATCCACGCACAGAGGATTGTTTAGCAATGGAGTTAGAATCGTGTAGAATAAATAAGGGTGAAAGTTATTTAGACTTTTGCCATAGAATACAGCGGATGAGAAGTATTTTATTTGCTAAAATATCAGAAACTATCATTGATGAATCTCTACGTAAGGCAAAGCAAATCATTTATAGTAACAGAGCAATGAATGCTTTCTTGTTTAATTTACCGCCATTTTTAGTTAGATTAGTTCGTTTGCGCGACGTCACAACGTTAGAGGATGCATTAAAAATAGTTTTAGAAGAACAAAACTTCCAGGCAGTCTATGAGTCGAAAACAAACGACAGACGTAATTTTAGCAGAAATAACAGACCCATTTGCCTAATAACCAAAATGCAATTGAATCTAATAATCAAAAGAAAGATTCACATAGCATATCAAGTACACATGTACCGAATAGTGCTACAAACAGCACATCTACACCGAACAATTCGCATCAGTCCAGACATTATAAACAACATAATAATATTCAAAGAAATCAAGACAATTTTAATCGTACAAACAACAATAATGCGTCACCGCAGTCAAGTAGGTCATTTGTTCCGATTGCACAACCGAACCAACAGTTCGCGGCACATGCACCGAGCACGCCGTCTTTTGCAGCGCAAGCATCTACGTCGGGTGCGAATACTGATGTCACCATGCGTACTGCAAGTTCGCGACGTGTTAATTACATAAATAATTCTAATAATAATGAACAGAGTTCAAGTTATTCGTACAATGAGTGCCAAGAATTTTCTCCTGAAGAACCCGGGGCGGGAAATTTTTTGCATAACGGCCTCTACCCTAGAGAACGAATAAAAATAAATTGTAATAAACGCTTAAATTTACCACATATAGTTATACCAGAATTAAAGGCAGTTTTTATGATAGATACGGGGAGTGTTAGATCATTTATAAGCCCGTATATAGCGAATAAATATTTTAAAAATTATTTACAGTATGAACCCTTCGAAGTTGTTAGCACTCACGCATCGAGTGTTCATGGTGAAACGGCTATTATTCCATTACCGGTTACCTTTGGAAGTCAAGAGTTCCATAAGTTTTATGTCTATAGTGTCGACGATAGGTATGATGGGTTAATAGGTAGCAATTTGCTGAAGCAATTACAGGCAAAGATTAATATGGAAAATCAGATATTACATTTAAAAAATACTGATATTCCTATCATATATTCACCGCCTATGAGAGAGATATATAATCTACCATCTCGTAGTGAACTTAGAGTAAGACTCCCAGTCAACTTACTGAACGGGGAAGCTGTGTTAGATTTTAAGCAATTTACGGAAGGGATTCGAATGCCCGCCGCATTAGTTACGTGTATTGAAGGCTATGCAACAACTGTTATTCAGAATTATAGCCATGAAAATAGAAAATTAGTAGTTACGGGACCTTTTCAAGTGGAACCATACATACAGGACCCATCTGTTAGTGTTAATTTCATAGATAATAATATAGAAGTGGACAGCTTGCTAACAAAGAATTTAGACAAATTACAGTTAGATCATATGAATTCAGAAGAACGAACGGTTATTGAGGGACTTTGTAAAGAATACAAAGATATATTTTATTGTGAAAATATTCCGTTAACCTTCACAAATCAGGTTAAACATAGAATAAGAACAAAAAATGAAGACCCAATAAACATTAAGGCACATAGATTGCCACCTATTCAAACAAAAGAGATCAGTAGTCAAGTCGAGAAAATGTTAAGGGATAACATTATCCAAGAATCTCATTCCCCCTGGAGTGCTCCCGTACATTTAGTGCCGAAAAAATTAGACGCGTCAGGCCAACAAAAATGGAGGATGGTAGTTGACTATAGACGGCTCAATGAAATCACAATTGATGATAAATACCCTTTGCCCAACATTAACGATTTATTTGACATGCTAGGTAATAGTACATACTTTACAACTCTCGATTTAGCTAGCGGGTACCATCAATTAGAGGTTCAGGAGAAAGATAGAGCTAAAACTGCGTTTAGCACACCTTCAGGTCATTATGAATTTAACAGAATGCCGTTTGGGTTAAAGACCGCACCCGCAACTTTTCAGCGAGCGATGGATAACGTCTTACGAGGCCTTCAAGGCTTACATTGCTTAATATATCTCGATGACGTCATTATTTTTTCTAAAAGCTTGCCTGAACATGTAGAAAAACTTAGAGCAGTTTTTGACCGCTTCCGTCAAACAAATTTAAAAGTTCAATTAGATAAGTCTCATTTTCTTAGAAAGGAAGTACTCTACCTAGGGCATACTATTACAAGTGAAGGTTTGAAACCAAATAATGATAAAATAGACGCTATTCTTAGGTATCCTATACCGGAAACGGTTACACAGATTAAAAGCTTTTTAGGACTAATCGGTTATTATAGGAAATTTATCAAAGATTTTGCCAAAATAACTAGACCATTAACAGCTTGTTTAAAGAAAGGTCGCAAAATTGTAATTAATGGGGAATATAAAGAATGTTTTGAGACATGTAAAAAGCTTTTAACAAATGCACCTTTGTTACAATTTCCTGACTTTAGTAAAACTTTTATTTTAACCACGGATGCATCCAATTTTGCGATCGGGGCTGTATTGTCACAAGGAACGATAGGCTCAGATAAGCCTGTAGCCTATGCTAGTAGAACCTTGAGCGACACAGAAGTAAAATATAGCACTATCGAGAAGGAACTTTTAGCCATAATATGGGCAGTTAAGCACTTTCGACCGTATTTGTATGGTAATAAGTTTACCATATTTACAGACCATAGACCATTAGCTTGGCTGTATTCATTGAAAGAGCCCAATAGTAAACTCACGCGATGGCGGTTAAGGTTAGAAGAATACGATTTCGAAATAAAATATAAGAAAGGCCCTCAAAACACGAATGCAGATGCTTTATCTAGGATTAAGATTAATGCAATTGACGACGATTTAGATTCAATATTCGTAAATATAGGAGATAGGCAGGAACGTATACAAAAAATTATAGAAAACGAATTGCAAGACCTCGAAACTCCAATAGAAACGATAGAACTTTCGGATTCTGATGATGGGGTCACTGCCAACTCAGTTTCAAATACAGAACAAAGAGCATGTGGTCGAACGTAAAGTATCATCAATGCAAAAAGCTTTTGATAAATTAGTAAATGACTCTGAAATAATAAATTCAAATATTAAAAACTTGGGTTTACATACCAATGAAATGGAAAAATTAGTTGAACATGAGTTCAGGTTTAACAAACTTTTCCAAATATTAAATACTATGTATCAAATTTTAAATAACTTTCGGACCTGTTACGAAAACATACAAGAGATTGAAACGGCAATAGCCTTTAGCAAACTGAATACATTGCACCAATCCATTATAAATAGTACAGAATTATATAATACGTTAGAAGTCATTGCTAAACATGCTAGAACAATATACCCAGTAAGCAAACATAATTTAATAAAATTAGAACGTAATATCATACTTAAATCATATATAAATAACAACAAGTTAGTTTTTGTTTTAGAAGTTCCCCTAATAAATAACGAAACATATAATTATTACAAGGTTATACCCATCCCTATATTCCATTCTCCAAATACCTTTACAATAATACCCAAATATCCTTACCTGATGGTGAATAGATTGAAATACATGCCCGTAGTAAGCCCATGTACTGAGATTGAAAATGGAAAATTTCTTTGCGCTGAAACTAATTTAGCCCAGTTTCCAACCGAGACCTGCATTGAACAAATAATGCTGATGAAGAACAACTACAAAAACTGCATACAGAACCATATTGAAATAGAAAAAACTAAGATACAGAAAATAACCGACAACCAATGGTTGGTTTACTCAGAGGAAAATCTCATCATCACCGAGAATTGCAATACAGAAATCCTGAAGTACACTATTCTTGGGACCTACATCGTGACACCTGGCCAACAATGCGAGACACAAATAGGCGAAGTCATCGTTGCCGCCACCACAGACACTACAGTTTCCAGTCTCCAGCTGCCATTGATCCAGATGCCAGACCTACAACAGGACATTCAGAGAAGATCAAAGAAAGTGGATTTAAGAAATGTGGACTTCAGTGATGTGAAAGAAGTGTTACAAAGTGCAAAATTTAGTGAAATAGACGATACGACACAAACAGTGACAATAGAAATTAGTATATGGACCATCTTAGAGTATGTGGTTATTGTAATAGCAATAGTTATCTTTATAATGTATAAATTTCAGTTCATAAACTTTTGTCGAAATTCTCCGAAACCGTCTGCGACACCTTCGGATAATTTCTCTCTTAGGGAGGGAGGAGTTAAGGAACCCCAACCTACCAATATTAGCTTTGTCAGACAATAAGTATTTACTAGATTATTATTTCCCAATTTCCCCACTGCGCGATCAGCATTTATAATTATCTAGGACATGCGTCAATCTGATCACGCTGTGCATGTACTACGTTAGCAATTAAGTTAGTATATAAGATCAATATTTTGTTAGATTTAATTAATTACTGTTTCGCTGTAACTCTGTCGGAATAAAGTTATTTTTAAATACTTCCGTTGTCGCTTACTTAATTCACGCGACCCATCTGATAGTGGTCGCCAATACCTATGGACATCTGCAACACCAAAGGCATCGCAGGTGAGGTGCGAAGGTGACTCTAGGACAAAGCGGAAATGTCTCAAGAGCCTCTAATTACTCTGACACCCGGAATACAGCAACAACCCTTAATTGGCGGCAGAATTAGATGGTTGCACTGCCCCGGATGTCTATAAAAATAATGTTTTACTACATTTATATTGCATACAAGTCAATTAATCATCGTATGTATTGTATTACATAGGTACACACGGCTACACGTCAAGCTATACAATTCTAGTTCATGCTGATCACGCAATGTATAAGATTTCCATACAATGCGAGGTCAGGTTACACTGGAAATGTATAGAAAGAAAGAAAGAAATAAAAAGTATTTATTGGGACCCGCACAGGACATCACAAGTTAAACTAAAACACAGTCATTAAAACATTAATAAAAAATTAAAAAACAAATTTAAAAAATAACAGAAAGTCCTGTACGAGGCCAAAAAGCTTCTATCTCAGCATATGCTGTGACATTAAAAAAAAAAATGTCGCTATAGCTTGGTGCTACTGCTGCTTTGGCTTAGGTTTGGGTTCTGGCTTAGCTTTGAATAAGCACATGTACGTGTCTTATCCTATACTATTAAACGAGCAATCTATGCTATTTACTATTTATACTATACTATAATATTATAAAGAGGTAAAATTTTTTAGTTGTATGTTTGTTTGTAAGTTTGTATGTAGGGGGTAATCTCTGGAACTGCCAGTTGGAATTGAAAAATTAGTTTTGCATTGGATAGCTCAATTGTTGTGGAAGTTTTATAGGCTCGTGGATGAAATCGCAGGCAGAAGCTAGTAGTTATATATAATTATATTTGTAATTTTTATATTTGTAATTTTTATATTTGTAATTTTTATATTTGTAATTTTTATATTTGTAATATTATGTTCTCGAAAACGGCTCTAACTACTATTGGAATATAGGGGTTTAGGGGCGAAAAATCGACCTAGCTAGGTCTCATTTTTGGCAAAACTCATTTTATCTATTTTCACATGAGCGGAGCTCGATGGAGCAGAGCTCGGTCGACCATGTATTATAGTTAAAATAGCAAAAGTATGTTTAAGAACACCAATAAAACAGAAAATACGCAAACTTTTGTGAAGGAGTTTATTATAAAACACCTAAAATAAAACTCATTGGTGACATGCCTATTTCAAGAATTTCTGTGTTTCAACCCCCTCTCACCCCTGAAACGTGATAACAGGAAAAAATACCTTCAGTTAATGTCACTTGTAAAAGTGACATAAAGAATTCAGAATTTTCATGCTGAAGACGAGATTTTAAAATTTGAAAAAGGTTTATTCTTACATACATTATTAAATTTTTAAACGCCCCAGGGAACTCCATAAATTCCTCATAGAATTGAATACATGAGAGGGGAACGTTTATAAAAGTTATTATTAGTTAGGAAATATTTTATAATAAAATAGTATTTTAATTTAAACTATTGCAATAATTTATAAAAAATATGCGGGAATCCATATATTAATTTGATAAAAACTGTGCCTACTTAGGCTGAAAAACGTAAATCGAAACATATTCAATTTCCAATTTTGAATCTGTTAATGTGATGTCTAAGAAGAGTCAAATAAATAAAATATCTTGAATTGCTAGTCTAATCGTGTTTATTTGAAATGCCATAATAGCATTTGAATCAGTGAACATTTTCGGAGAAACTATCAGAGATGAGCCTTTGAACCATTCATAGTGTTATTATTATTTATTTAATTCTCACAGTTATTTCAGCAAAAATGATTATTACATTTTCAGAATATGGTACAACTTTTTGTATTAGAATTTTCAGTAAAATTAACCTATTCAAAGCGTTTTTTGAACTTGAAAAGTTCGATGGCATGACATTCATGGCACCATTATAATTTGAAATATGAATTAGTGGTCAATTAAAAAAAAAATCACAGAATAGAGATTTAAAAATTGTCTTTATAATAGAAGCAGTTGGTGTACCTTTCATGTAGAATGTTGTTTGTCCTAACATTCCCAAGACCCTGGAAGAAATCGACACGTGTTTCACCGTGTCGATTTCTTCAAGGGTCTTTTCAAGACTCTTTAGAAATAGCTAAGCGGAAAAGGTTACTAAATATATCCACATCATCATTTTATTATGGATTTCCGCAAGGTCACGCCTGAATCAATTAACTATTTCTGATTTGTGCAATAACTTCAATCGGTTGGTTTAGCAGAAGCATGTTACTAATGGAAGTTACTCCTTCGACGTTTTTTTTTTTATATTTTTATTTCTTGTTTAGCGCTGGATGTTTTCCAGCTATCATTATACAGAACATGCCACTCGCTCGTAGTAGATAAAAAAAAAGTGGTGGCACTCCGGGATGCCGACAGAGGTAAAAACTTGAACAAGATCGCCTTGGTGGAAGAAAAAATACTTGTATAGAACATTGGTCCGTAACTATATGTAAATAAAGAGCACAATCGCGTGTACAAAAATGAGGCGTCGTCATGGTGTCGCGAAATCAATGGTTTAGTCCCATCTCAAAAATGCCCAACGCGCCTAAAGAAGTTTACACTTCAAAAAATCTGCTGGTCAGGAGTCGTCTCACTAAAGTACCTGACACCCGTCTGTAGGTACGTACTTTGCTCTCGACACTGAGGTCGAGATTGCTAAGTATTACTTCACACGTGTTTTGATTTAGCTTTATTTCTGTCACTTGTCTGGCAGGGAGGCTCTGTCCGCTGATCATTCACTTGTCATACAGGTGCTAGTGTTTACATACATACATTACGATCAGCTTTACTTAAAAATATATTTTTTATTGTAATTAGCTACATCATTAGTGTAACTGTCATCATGTACCCATGATTATTGTGTGCTAAATTTATGTTGTTAACAGTTAAAGAATATCTCATAAAACTTTTATAATTAAGTGTCTTAATTAGAAAGCTTATCCATATAGGTATAAATGTTAAAAAAGTAAAAGTAATTAACACTAAAACCCAACCTAGACAAAAACACCAACTAAAAAGGCATAAATAAGACATCGCTGACAGACAAATTAAAAATCTGGAGTCACACGTCGTGTTAGGGATAAATCGAACGAATTACGTGTGACTTCGGATTTTTAATTTGACTGTCTGTGATATCTTGTTTATGTTCACTATTAAAAATTCACGTTTTTAGTACAAAAATTACCCCAATTTGATTTTAAACTAGCCAATTTTCTACAGAGGTCAGAAGATATGATTTGTAGATACCAGATAAAATTCCCCATTAAAAATATGCGCCGGTTTTTTTTTTTCCTTAGTATTACCACATAAGAAGACTCTCATTATGATTCTTAACAACACCCTCACGAATCGGATAGGGTTTTTATTACACGCTGTATAGACACCGCATTGACACAAAAATGTCGAGCCTTCCGTCGATGTCGAATGCTAGTATAACCTTGCATAATGCAAAATTATCTTAAAACGCATAAAAGCAGTACGATTCTGTACAATATTGTTCTAACAAAACCACACCATTCATCGCTCCATTAGTATACAAACAATAAATCAATACCTCAAGCAATGCATCAACTGACGATGTGGTACGGCCAATATCAGTCATTGTGTAGAACCATTATGTTTTACTCGAAATTGGAAGCTTGCCCGATGAAATCCGTTGTGATTTGGTGCCAAACACTGTTCTATACAAACGTAAGATTCATTTGATGAATTGTGGATTATTTAAATGTGTGAGGTTGTGTCTATTTCTTGAATCTGCTGTTTAGATTTTGGGATTGCTGAAACAATGTATCAAATGTACGTAACAAGCTTAAAAATCATATTTTCTTAAAGAATGTGTGTTACATATTTCATTACGTAGTGTTTACTGTCAGCCCATACATATTTTTTATAAGCTTAAAAATAATCTTATCTTCTTATCTTATTCCAGCGTATGGCACTCGTGGGTTGCAGCTGAAAATCAGCGTCAGGTGGTACACTTTGTGCTGTCATCTGACAATATGCTGAGCTGAGGCCCTTTTGGCATTTACAATAATTGTTTTTTTTATAGTTATAAGGTGTATTGTCTGTGCCGTAATGCCAATAAATGCATATTTCTTTCTTTCTTTCTTTCTTTCTTTCTTTATAATCTTGGGCTGGGGGTTTTCTTGTTAATTCTGCAAATAATCGAACTCATAACTCGTTGCTTTTTATTGCTGTTATCCTACTATCGAATTCTACAGAGCACTTTACATATTGAAAGAGTTTAATCTCTCTGCTCGACAAAATTTTGACACGTGACACATCAGTTGACTCGACGGTGTGTTGCGAATTCAGTCATGAAATTCAGGAATTTACATCAACTTTCAGCATTCGAATTTATTAAGAAAAATATGTTACCGTGCCTATTTTATACAATAAGTTTGAGGCAAATATATTTAATTATATGTTGAGATCAGTCAAACCGCGTCAGTACACTGAGAAAGTTGTATAGAATAGGTATTAGTACACCTATCCAAAAGGTAGGTAATTTAAATTTGCTGAAAATATGCACATAAACAAACCACTCTCTTGTTGAAAATATGCAAAAGAGAAAAATATAGACAATATCATCCTCTCTGCATTTTTACTTTTACCATTTTTCATACATAAACTACAAAAAAAACACGATCAAATTACCTACGTTTGATAAAAATTAGTAAAAATTGTGTTGCGACGTGACACTTCCTAGTGCTAACCGCCTACCCAATTTTCTTATTTCGATTCAAAAGTTGCATTCAACCTAATCGATACTCGCAATAAAATCGTGTATGAAAAAAGTAGTACAAAGTGAATAAAAACTTCCGTGAATTATTTTATTTTTGATATTAATAATTTTATTAGTAAGTACATACACGTACAGTGTGGATAGGGAGTAACTTTTTAGGGTTCCATACGTAAGAATGCAAAAACGGAACCCTTCTAGGATCACTCGTGTGTCGGTCTGTCACACCTAATTTGCTCAGAATCTACTGGACCGATTAAGTTGAAATTTGGTACACATGAATTTCTGTGACTCAAATACGGAAATGTAGTAAATAAAAGTATTTTAAAGGACACTTTTGGGGGACAAATTAGACTATTAAAAAAAAAGTTTTGCAAACTATACCGTGTGACAAATCAAATGAAAGGACTGTTGTGAGAGTCTCAAATATTTATGTTAATTATCCTATATTATTTTTGGAAAGAAATTCTTTAACGTGACTTGCGGTAGGAGTAAACTGGCATAAATCGTCACGCGAAAAAGAGTTCATACTTGCGAGCTTGCGACTGTTTTCTTCTAATTTGATAGAGAGAGAGAGAGAAAGTGTGAATTTGGTTAAAATGTAAATCCAAGATGGCGACTGCGAACATTTTCAAATTTTTCGTTATGTGTGTCGTTTTCATAGCTTTCGAGGGCGTTTAAGCCGATAGTGACGTTAAAATGTAAATCCAAGATCGCGGCTGCGAAAATTTGTCCCCCCCGGACGCACAAGTTTTTTTAAAACATTTATTAGGAAATAGACCATTCCCCACTTATCTCTGAGGCGATTGAACCAATTTTTTATTTTTTTTTAAAACAGAAAATTGTAAGTTGATTATATATTCCTGGAAAACCTATAACACGTCTATGGTCATAAAATAACATGGTAAATCTCTCAATATAGTGCGTACAAGCTTAAGTTTGTTCTTGGGATAAATTATTGGAGGCTATAATATCATTTGATAATTTTTCGTCATGATTGTCATTTTCATGGTTTTCGGGGGATAGTACTGATATCGAATAAGATGAACATTCTGGATTTTAAAATGGTGGCTATTCCAAATAATAATAATATTGTAAATCAATTCTCATAGACATCAGTTTCATGCCCATTGTAAATTCAATACCCAAAAAAAAAACCTCTTAATTGTACGGATGTCATACAGTCATTTTATACGGAGACTGTTTACATTTTATCGATGAAATTTTGGAAACAGGTCTTAGCACCGCTAAACAGTGGTGTAATGAAATTACGATAAACATAATATTAGGGGTGGCATTCCCCATACATGTAACTGAGGGATGAATCTATGCACATAAAGCGTGTATTGTTGAATCTCATAACAAGTCAATCGTTTTTTGAGATACGGGTTATTTTCGGTTACAACCGCAGAATTAACTTTGTTTTTCATAGTTTTTTCGAGAAATACAATTCAATTTTACAGTCTAGAAACAAAAACTACCAAACTCATACAACTAACAAAAATATGGACGTCATTTAAAAATGTTTGCGGAATACTTACCCAATTTATAGAATAAATTTTTCATCATTCCCAAACAAAATTATGTTCATTTAATTAATTTTTTTAAGCCTATCCAAAAATGTATACTGGGCAAACTGTAGCAAACTATTACAAAGTATCAAAAATAAAAGCCACATTAAATAATTGTCCAATAAATTAAAATAATTTTGAACAGCGAGCGCATTCCGAATTTAAATTCAAATAAAGAAACAATCCAGCGCGAAATTGAATAAATGAGGTAATTAGGTACCTATCCCGGTCATATAGGTCCTGTCTGATTATTCGTTTCATATTATGTCCGAAAAACGATTAAAATCACATTACAAAATTATTACCATTATTATTTTAACAATGCTTATTGTATTTAATGCTTAAGACAATTTTATTTCACTTTCCAGGTATCGTAATTAATCGAGTCTATCACATTTAAAAAAAAAAACAATCGTTTGGCAGAATCGTTTTCGCACATTATTACAATAAAAAAAAACAATAATGGTTGGCGATTTTTAACACAAATTGAGTAGTGGTGATCAATATTACGTGTTATTGGACCTGTTTGTATATTATGTTAAGATCTGTGCATTTTCTAGTTGTTTATACTATTTTAATTAATATTCTTCACATTTTAAATCGTATCCATATGTGTATGTGTGATATTTATGAAAAGTAAAATGTAAACACGCACGATTGGCGCGAAATTTCGACTTTGGATATCAAAAAACTTCATTACCACTACTTAATTAACTTGAACAATGCATGAATTCGTCAAATAATTATATGATTATTATTTACTGCTCCTATGGTGGAGTTTGTATGTTCGAAATGCCCAATTTTTATGTTTCTTAGCCTCGACCTCGACAGTCATCAAAATGGCGATTATTGCATTTATAGACTTGAATTTTATAAAGGTAAATTAATAAACTTGCACGTTAAATATGAAAGATTTAATGGCATAAACATATGAGTTTTTTATCCAACTCTCTTAATTAACGCACATTCATAAGATTTAATGGGTAGCATCATAAATATTTACATAATCAATTTAGGGTGTCGTGTCGTATGTGGTAATTCTGGGGTCCAATTGGACCCTCTACCGACCCGGCGGAGGTTTGTGTGTTCAGGTCCAATCGGGGGCGCTTTCGAACTACTATGACAGCTGCAGAAACAGACAGACGCGTGATCCTATTATTCGAATTCCGGTTTATCAGTCGGATATACGGAACCCTAAAATGAAACATCTTTGAGATTGAGCGGTGCTTGATATGGTCGGCCATTAACCGGTCAAAACGACATTTGTCGGGTTACTTGGAGATCTGGCGCTCGGCGGCAAGGCAAAGCTTAATTTCGCATAATTTCGTTTCCCACGTTTAATATAATTTAGAAACGTCATCATTTGGGTTAGGTTAGGTTAGAACAGTGACCATTAACACGCGAAGGCGAGCGAGCGAAGCGAGCGTGCCGCGGCAGCGGCCGCCGAGCCCCAGATCCCCTTTCGTTTAACCAATCGTCGTTGAAGAGTGTTTTCGGTGAACCGTTACATCGGTGAAGGATTCATTCGGATTACCAACCGTCGATAAATAATATTTTCGGCGAAACGTTTCATCGGCCAGTTATTTTTTCGTTCAACTAACCGTCGGAGTAGAGTGTTATCGGAAAACCGTCCTTTCGGTGAGCGGTATTTCGGAATACCATACGTAGCTCGATTGAGTTATGGAGCTCGATAGCGATCGCTCCATGTAAAATATTAATAATACCCAGCCTGAGGGTAGGTAAACAAACTTGCGGTCTGATATTAACCCGTCTATTTTCTATATCAATTAACGATATAATGGATATTATCTGGTTACAAGCGGATATTTCACGTGATATTGTTACTAACGTCAGTTCTATTCAAAAAAACTGCTTTGTTCTGATGTATAATTTGATAAACGAATAATGTGTTGTGGATAAAGGGTTTCTACGAAAATGTGGAGAATTTTGGTTAAGGAAATGTTAAAAATAAGGCAAGTAACGTTGTGGCTTCATAACAGTACTTAGTCGAGTGATGCTAAATATTTCACAATTAGGAAGTTGCTGCTCACTTCACTTAAAACATGGAACATCACTAATTTTCTAATAATACTCAAGCATTTCGACAGCCACTTACTAAGTTAGTAGAAACTTTTCCTTAACCCTCTAAAGTGTAATCCACTTTGTGCTCCATATCTATACTACCGCATGCCTTTGCCCTACGGCCAGCTATCACTGAACGATACCTGCGGCTTTAAGAAGGGCAGTACAACCATCTACTGCCTGTACAAACAGGCTCCCTACATCTGCCACGTGCTGCCAATGATGATATCCTTCTTACTTATCCAAGTGTATGTGAGTGCTCATATCAATGTGACCTTACCTACGACCTAGCCATGTACTACCTACTATACATATATGTATAAAGCTAAATTGCTAGTTTTTTTTAATCCTCACTGCCTGCGCACCCTACTTGCAAAACCCTAGCCGTTACAGGCAATGCGGATAAAGATGTGATGTCCGAATTTAAATGCATGTTTCTATTTTTGGTTCTACATAAATTCGTTTGGTGTTAAGACAGTGGACACTCTTAACGCTCCCTACCGGTTTTTCGACTCACAAACACATCATAAATCCGTTTAGCTAATCGCCTTTCACTAATTCGTTCCCTTGTGACCGGGTCAGCAAATCATGTTATCTTTCTCACGGCTTATTCCACGTCTTTGTCCCACCTAACCCACGCATGATAAATACATACTGAACATTGAGGTGTTAGTAATCCAGTTTTCCAATCTGAAATTGAAAGTCTTGTGATCAAGGCTCGGAACCGGCTTAAAAATACCGGTGAAAATCTATTTGGGTTTTACTCCGAACTTTTCTTAAGAACTTGAACGTTTTAAGAACTTTATTTTAACCTAAATTAACCGGTTTAAACGACGAGCGGCATGTTGGTAAACGCGTTGCAGCTTGTGACTACTTGTGAGAATGCCATGCTAAATAAAATCTAAACAAAAATTAATATTGCTCTAAACCGTTTAATCCTAAAAAACCGTTATGTAAAGACTCCTCCAAAATCGGTAAGAAATACCGATTTCTACTTGCGATATCGAATGTAAAGGTTTTTGCGTCAAGTACATAATAACAGTTTGAAAATTTAACCGGTATCCGAGCCTTGCTTGTGATACACAACGAAGGTTAGGTCAGGTTAGTTTTTAAAATAAATCAAATATTTTAATTTACAATAAATGTTAACTAAAGTGCATGAAATGTTGAAAAACATTGTTTCGTATGATTTTGCGTCAATTTAAAACCAAATCGATGGTACCAGCAACTACTTCAGATTTTATATTAAAATTTAATGACATCGCGTCGGTTTGAATGTCTATATTATTAAGTTTTGACAACCATCAGGAATGAAACAAAAACGTTTTTATCAGTAGATACACATTATTGAAAATCGGTCTGTCGTCTGAAAGTAACACAGACAAGATGTCTGACCTTATTAAAGCACCATTGTTACTACACCATTTTACTAACAAAATTATGGACCTTAGTCTGAAATAAAGTATTATTTAATTTTAATTTTTACCTTTCTTTTAAGTCTGATTGTTTAATTTAAAAAATCGTCAACGTGCAAGCTACTAAAATGACGATTTCATTTATTGATAAATGTTTATTTATTTCTGTAAATAGAGTTAAAAAAACAGTTTTAGACGAAAAAATTTAATTATGTTTTAAAACTATTTCGGTGTTTCCTAACCGATTAAATTGGGAAGAAAGACCGAACTAACTCAGAGGCTAGCGTCTCTTTCAAAGTTCAGATATAGTCATGGTCAGACCATATGAGGACCATGCAGATTAGTGTCTGACATGTTCTTTTGAGGAAAGAACCACACAGATTAGAGATAGCAGGCATGAAAAAATGGTGAACATTTTGAAAGAAAACCAGTTTTATTTTTACAAACGAACAAGGAAACGTTGATTCTGACAAACAAATTATTCCGATGTTTATGTAAAATTTCCGCGAAAAATAAATAATGTTTTTTAGCCCTCTTTAGACAAAGCTCGGCCATTTATTTTTCTTGTCGCGTAAACAATTTTGGAGATTTTCGTTGACTTGAATTTGGAATGAGGAAGTCTTCGACTTTGATTAGAGATTGTTTCTTTTTTATGTCTGTGCATGATCTATGCTCAATCATTTTTTTTTTTAACGGAATGTAATAGTATAAATTAGAAGCTACACTTTTTTTAAATCGACTTCAAAAAAGGAGTAGGTTATATATGTTCGTATGTATGGTATTTCATCGATAATTTCGTCAATTATGAACCGATTTTGAAAATTCTTTTCATTTGGGGGAGGAAGTTTGCACGGTCATATATAAATTTTATAAAATTTCCTTGGCTAGTTTTTGAGGTAGCTTTGATAATACACACATCAAAAGTGTCTAGGGATCAACATATATTTTTGCAATAACTTTTCTCCTGATTGATATTAATTAAAATTTTCTTTAAGGATTCATCAAATAAAGTGTTTTCGTTTGTCACAGTAACGATAAACCAAGTCACCTTTGCATTAATAAAGAAACTTGCCATTTTCCTAATAAAGGGATTTTTGACATTTGAACCACTAACATTAAAGTTCGAAAAAAAGACTGAAATAACAGTTTTCTTTAAAATTTTATTGGGTAACTTAAACAATTAATAATCCGTGTTTCTACCGCGATCACTAACAATACAAGAACATCGGTTTGGCATACTCAAAATGAGTTCATCCAAATCACGCTGTGGAATGGCCGCCCATGTTCGTTGCAACAACAAAAAAAGGTCTTCTTGCGACTGGATACCCTCCATATTCGGCAGAGCTCTTCTCTGTAGCATATCCCATGCATGCTCAATCGGGTTCAAGTCTGGCGACTGAGCAGGCCAGAGCAGGACATTGATGTTAGCTGCGGCGAGAGTCTGTCTTACAACTCTTGCGGTGTGCGGTCGTGCATTATCATGCATTAACTGAAATAAGGGACCGATTTGCACTTGTAGAGGAACGATGACGTCAGATACAATCGTCTCAGCATAAATTTGAGCGTTGAGGTTGCCTCTGATCCAAATCAACTCAGTTCTTCCGCCGATCCAAATACCCGCCCGTACCATGATGGTTCCACCACTATAAGGATGGACTTCCTGGCAGGATTTTAATCGCTGTTGGCGTCCAGGGGTTCTCCAGTGTCGTATACGTCTTGTATCCGGTCTCATACCAAAACGAGACTCATCAGAAAAGCACACGAAACGCCATTGTTCTTCTGCCCAATTTCTGTGTTCAAGAGCCCATTGATATCGAATCCTACGATTGTGCATTGCTATAGGTGGTACCCGTAGCGGTCTTCGGGAATGAAGGTTCACTTCATGCAAGCGGTTTCTGACTGTTTGGTCGCTAATTAAGTTCCCTGAAGAGTGATGAAGCCTCACGGCTAACATCATGGCGGTTATTGTTGGAGCTCTTCGAGTTAAGATTTGAATGTATCGGTCTTGTCTCCGTGTGGTGCAGCGATACCGTCCTCCATGGCGCTCAGCCACGGTACCAGTGCTTCGGTAACGTGTCCAAAGTCGACTGATAACACTCTGACTTGTATTCAGAGCTAAAGCCACAGTACGTTGCCGGGAACCAGCTTCTATCATTCCCACGGCTCTGAGCATTTTTTCCCTGCTTAAATGACGTGGCCGCTCCATAATAACGTTGGTTTTAATCAGTAGTAGGGAAACAGTAGCACTAATAATGTCTTCAATGCGTTGTATGTTTTTATAGGGAAAATATTGACAGCTGATTTTCATCTTTTACTCGAATTTGATTAACAGTTCCTGTTTCAAATTATGAAATGCACCAAAAAGGATCCATATAAATTTATATAATCATAAATTTATTACAAAGCCACATCTCAATCTCAAGAAATCCGCATAAAAATGCTTGATCCCTAGACACTTTTGATGTGTGTATGTATTTAATCGACTTTGTGTATCTTGATGATGTTTGTCACTGTTGTTTACATAGCAAGTAGTGGTATATGAATTGGTGAGAGGTAGGTACCAAAACTACAAAGAAAAAAAAAACAATTTTACAAAAAAAAAACAGCCGTTTTCCAAAAAAAAAAAAACATTGCCAAGTAAAAAATAACTTTAATTTCGAAAGTTGGTGGCAAAATACGAGATCCAATTATACCGACTTTCGAAATTAAAGCTATTTTTCAAATAGTAGTGTTTTTTTGAACAACGGTTGTTTTAAACTTATTTGAAACTATTTAAAGGTTTTATTTTTGCATTGCGTTCATCAATTATCGTCATCTGTCTAGCTTTTATCAACTATGCTGGGGTCAGCTTCTAAAACACAGTTACTGGGTAACACGATACCCCTAACTGGTTGTCAGACTTTTTACATAGTGTAAAATCTTGATATTAAATACGTGGTTGTGAGTAAGTAATTGCTATTTCGACAATTAATAAAACAATCACGCAAGGTTGAAACAGAATAGCCGATCTAAGCGATAAAGTCGTAATATATTTTACATAACATAACATTGCGCCTGTAATCCCTGAAGGGTTAGGCAGAGGTGTACCTATAGTACACCCACATTTCGCCAGTTATATTTAAGTCCCATGTAATAGGGGGCGAGCCTATTGCCATCAACCGGGCACAAATCCAGACTCCGGGTTGCTACTGAGAAATTCCAGATGGAAAAACCCAATAACACTTTGCCCGACCCGGGAATCGAAACGAGGACCTCATACTCAGCGGTAGCGCTATGCGACCACTAGACCAACGAGGCAGTTCGATATATATTTACTTAGTTATATTTCTTTCTTTTCCAAATAAATATAAAATACAAGCATACCTACTTACACAAATTCTAAGGTGCCATCCCTAGTGGGGCAGAATTCAGAAATATTTTAGTCTGCACTGCAAAACTTTGACATTCCACTTTGCCCCACCAGTGAAGCTTGGTGGGGTAAAGTGGAATAATTCGTAAATTCAGCCGGTTGAAAAATACTCGCAGTAAATATTTAAATCGTGATATTATCAGTTTATCATTTAAGAACGTTACGGACCACTAATTTATTGAAGGTTCAGTACACACAGTCACCATTGTACAGCTATCCTAAAGAAAATCGGTTTTCTCTCGGGATACGAAAATCCGATTTCCATCTCGTAAATTATAGTAGGCGTTTCGCTTTCCTCGGTTTGCCTGGAAATTATATTAATTATATGTAAACGGATGCTGAAATCCTTCCTAGTGCGGTTTAATACCGATTATTAGTGAAGCGGAAGGGCCTGGAAACTAATCAGACATCCTTCAAATATGTATATATATTCGATAGAATGTTTGTTTGTTGTATAAGGTAATTAAAACTTAAGTATGCATGGTGAAATTGAATTCATGGGCATCTTCTAAAGGGGTCATTGTACTCATCATTATGAACAAATTTCACTAAGAGACCAAACCTGTAATCTCAAAAAAAAATCTGCTGTTTCCTACATTTTGACAAGATATGCGTCATAAATGTAGGGAACACCGATTTCAGGGTCGGTCCCGAAAGTTGTTCACAATGATGAGTAGGCGCGTTAGGCGCGTTGAGCATTTTTGAGATGGGACTAAACCATTGATTTCGCGACACCATGACGACACCCCATTTTTGTAAACGCGATAGTACTCTTTATTTATATTAAGTTACGGATCAATGTTCTATGCACGTATTTTTACTTTAAAGGTTTCGTTAACGCGATTATGCTTTTTATTTATATTAAGTTATGGAGCAATGTTATACGCAAGTGTTTTTACTTTAAAGGTTTCGGAAGTTTTTTTTTTTTTGTAAACACGATTGTGTTCTTTATTTAGATAAGGTTACGGACCAATGTTCTATACAAGTATTTTTCTTCCACCAAGGCGATCTTGTTCAAGTTTTCAATTCTGTCGGCACTCCCGGAGTGCCACCACTTATTTTTTTTTTGGCTGGGAAATTATCGGACTTCTTCGCAACCTGGCTATACACATTACGTAAAATTTTGTATAATAATTTAAATAAAAATACGAACATTAGAAAGAATTTTAATAACAACCTAGGTAGCAAAAAAATAACAAACGCAAATAAATAAAAAGGCAGATGGCAGACACAGCACTTAATACACGAAATAAATTATTATTCCGAGAACTCTCGGCTCTTTTCGATAAAGAACGAAATAAAACATATCAATCAAAAGTTGTAACTTGTTTAATCAATCATATTTATAGGTCTCACACCTGGCCTCTTAGTGACTGTCTATCGACATTCAATATGGACTTGTGGAGTTATAAGTGACTGTCTTTTTGAAGCCATATCTAAGTAGTTTAAAAGTAAAGCTATGGTTTCCTAGAATAGCAATGGCTGCCACATAGTGTCCGCAATTGGCCGGCAAATGACGTCACAGAAAAGTTGGCTAATTGGTGATTCGCACGAATTTACTCACTCGAAACGGGCATACTAATTCCATACTGTCATGTTATTATTTTAGGGTAGCCATCTTGTTCTAAACTTTGGGCGACCGAGCTCTGTTTGGGTGAAAATAGTGAAAACTCATTTATAAGTATAGGAAAGTTCATGTATAGTCCATATTAATTCCATGCTGCCATAATAGTAGGTACTTACTAATTCCATGCTATCATGTCATTTATTTATTTATTTATTCTAAGGTCTTGTTCTAAACTTTGGGCAACCGAGCTCTGCTTTGGTGAAAATACGGAGAAAATGAAATTTCCCAGATATGAGACCTAGCTAAATCGATTTTTCACCCCCATAAACCCCTATATGTATTGCAACTTTCATCGAAATCGTTAGAGCTGTTTTCGAGAACGTGATTACAAATATAAATAAATACAAATACTTGTTACAGTATTGATAATTTGTTCACTTCGCTGATTTGCTTGTTTTTTTTGGGAATCCCCCCCTTCCCAAAAAAAACAAGCAAATCAGCGAAGTATTAGCCTTATTCCCCCTAAGACTAACTAAAGTACGTTAAACTCTGTCGCCCCAGGATCTGAAAGGGTTTCAGTCAATCGCGACCACGCTTGTCAGCCCGATTCGTGACTGCTCGAGTATATATGTTATTTTATCTATAAAAATGTTATTATAAAATATAAATACTACTTAAACTACTATTTATTTTCTCGCATCCAATGGTAAAGATAAAAGATAAAGATAATTTTAAGTGTCTTAACATGCGTATACATGCAAATTAAGCATGCAGGATGTCACAATATTAATATTTCGTACGTAAATGTTTCACAAAAAAAATAAAAAATAATATAAAAAACTAAATTACAAAATAAAACTAAATTCTAAAGGCACTTTATTCCAAGTACACTACTATGTGTAATTCAAAAAGTCACTTATGTTATAATAACACTTTTCTGTTAATAAATCTTGCATCTTTTTTAAAACAAATTCAGCAGCTTCGCTTTATACGACGTACGGTAAAACGTAGAGTACACAACTCGTGAAAAAAAAAGTTTACTCGGTCCTTGAATCTCTCGCTCCGCTCTGAGAAGATCTAGAATCCTAAGCTGCTCTTGGGATCCAACTTAGTCCCTCGAATTAAATTCCCTTTTTTACACTTGTTGTATAATCTATTATTATTTATTTATAAGGTAGCTTCACAGCTGACGGTAAGTATAATTTTCAAATATCTTTGACACAACATTATTATTATTCTAAAAATAACGCCAATAACGGAATCCACAGAAAAAAATGTTGTTACAGGCAGGACGAAACTGCTCCCTATCCTCTTGATGTATTCTCCTCTTTTACGATATTCACGAGCATAAATTTCACTAGCTACTAGGTCACGACTTCGTCCGCGTGACAATATAGGTAAATAGGTAATATGGGCTGGTATCCGCAACTCCACGTCAAAGTGCGTATTTTGCATACAGGTGGGAAAATTGGTTATCCGATCCACCCCAGTTCCTCAAAGAAGGCCAGGAACGCCTTGGTGTCTCTGACAATTTCACGTAGGGTACCTGGGTTACCGAGGAACTTGGCCCTGTATGTGGCTTTCACCGGGCAGTTTAACAGCACATAAGCTGCTATCTCGTCTTCCTCCATACAGGCTTTGCACAGCGGACTGTCTGTGACTCCTATGACAAAGAGGCGGTTAAGAAATGGCCAGTTACAGCTGCAGTAACTGTACGCAGCTGCTCGCAGAACCTGTTTCGTGAGGCGGCCATCGATTGTAGGGAGTGCCTTCTTGGCCTGCCTGCACTCACCGTAGTCCACCCATAGTTTGTGATGTTGTTTCCTGGTTCTTTTCCTTACTAGAGTGCGTAGATAACCGAAGGGGATTGGCGCGATGGGTTCGGGCCCCACTGGTGCCATGCTCGACCCCCTTCTGGCAAGTTCGTCGGTTGCGTCGCTGCCCCGCGAACCGCTGTGTCCTTTGATCCATTGAATGCTTATATTATTGCGGCCACCCAGCTGGTTGAAGCGCTGATGACATTCGTATTTTAGCCCAGATTCAACAGTGTGACTATCCGCGTTATATTAAAATGTCTTGTTTTTACATAAAATACGTATATGCTATGACCCTTGGCAATACTTTAGCTGTGGAATCGGATCAATAATTCTGGATATTACCCGCTACATACAAACTTACATACGTCTTTATCTTCCTCTTTTCGTGTGGTTAGCGACTAACCTGGTGTCAGAGTTATAAAGCCGCCTATGAACCTCTGACTTGGCTTCACATGCCGTCGAGAAATATCTCTCAGGCATTTTCCCCACGATGTTTCCCTTCACCGTTTTTGAAGCAAGTGATAATTATACAATACGCACATGAATCCGAAAAGTCAGAGGTGAGCGCCGTGGGTTCGAACTCGAGACCTATGACTTGGCAGTCTGGCGGTCACACTACTAGGCTATCAGAAAGAAAGAAAGAAAGAAAGAAAATATTTTATTTGGGACACGCACAGGAAATACAAAACATAATAAAAAAGGATAGACATAAGAAAAAAGAAACAAACATTAACAAAAATAAAAAAGGAGCATTAGATTAAAAAAATACGACCTGTGCGAGGCCAAAGAGGCCCCTATCTCAGCATGATGCTGCGATATTTAAAAATAAATAAATACCGCAGCGCTGGTATTCTGATAGGGCCCGCTGTGATGCCACGGACATATCTACGGACCTATAAATCCCACTAGGGGATTACAATACGCAAAATAAATAAATAAAACAATAAGAATAATAATATAAAACAATAAAAAAGAAAAACAAAACTATTGTTCAATAAATTAGAATAGTCGACGCACACCCGACACGACGTTCCAACATCACTTGTCCACGATGTGGACTATTATAATATTTATAATCTATTGTGACAAGCGAAGGGACGCGCGTTGGAGTGTATAATCTATGGCATCGGCTGTCAATTTATCTGTGCAAAATATCTATGGAGTAAATAAAGAAAATAAATAATATTGATCAAAAAAATATACCACTGTTTACAAGAGGTATTAATACAAATTAAGCAGTGAGTGAATAATATAAAATAAGGCAAGAAAGTGGTGCAAATAAATAAAAATTATAAAGTATCGTTGATCACTGCTCTATACCTCTTTATTATAATTATTAGAATCCAGAAGTATTCATTGTTGGTTAGCACGTGAAACTCTTCTATTTAATTTAATTATTTTCAGAAGTGTATGCCGGGCGTAGTTTCAAAGGTTCACTCATAAAGTTTTCTCATTTATGAGGCTTTTAAAGCTTGTAAAACAGTTTATTTTATTTCCACATATAATATACATGAGCGGAGGGATACGAGCCCATTTTGCTTTTATATTAGAATTATATTTGGACTCTTGAATAATGTTGGTTTAGTTTAACTTCATAATAAGGTTGAATACCTAGGCGATTGAGTGAATGTGAAAGCGAGTTTTTTTTGTTTTGTTTGTTACGCTTTTACGCTAAAACGACTCAACGAATATGGATGAAATTTGGCACATGGGTAGACCATGGCCTAGATTAGGACATAGGATACTTTTTATCCCGATGTTCCCATGGGATCGAGACTTATGTGGGTGAAACCGCGGGGTGCAGTTAGTATCATAATTGCAAGCCCGAAAATTTCGCTTTTGTAAATAGAACTCCTAATGACCGTTATATTTTTCTCCGTCCGTTTAATTATATTTAAAGGAATATCCTATTTTGTATTGAACTAAAATACCCGCGAAACTTCGCAGTTTTTTTAATTTTTTTACTCATTTTCTTTAAGGCTAAGATAAGTCATGTCATGAGCTACCCGAATATCAAAAAATATTTGGCCTCGGTCTTATGAGGGAGGCGTGAAAATTGATTCGGTGTTACAATGCAATGTACAATAACGTTAGTTGAAAAATCGAAAAAGATTTTAAAATTAGAAAAACAGCCACTTTAACGAAAAATTATTCTCAAAAAAGAAACCAAGCGTTGTGTGGATGGTTGAATAGGAAAAAAACTATGCCAAAAAAGAGTAAGCGAAACTAGAAAAACAAAAGCTATTCTACGTATTTTTAGAGTGTAAACGAAGGTTTTCCTTTGGTCGGAATTGTTAATTTTTTGGAACTATGTTGTATTAACTACGCTTTTGATCATTTCCAATTCTCAAACTCAAACTCAAAGCATTTATTTCAAATAAACCAATTACAGGCACTTTTGAATTGTCAAAGGGTTCTCTATATTAAGGGAACGTACGACCAAGTACCTACGCGATATCGAAAATCTAGTGATACATACTTACAGTACGACACAACTTAGATGTAGCATTTTGAAAAGGAGATGGAAAACGAAATGCTAAAACGAAACGCCCAAATGTAATAAGTTGAGATATTATCTAAAAAATTAGTATATTTTTTATCTTAGAATAACAAAAATCAGCTCAATTCTCAATCTGGAAGCTGACAAATATGAGAAAGATAATTTTCGTAAGATTATCGATTAATTGAGTAATCGATTACACAATTACAAAAGAAAATCGTCGCACTAGGTAATTAATTTAAAGAAATTAAATGCACTATAATTTATATACAATATAGTGCATTTAAAAACATATTAATAAATAAAATATTAGTAAATTTCTGAAAAACCAATATAATAATAATAATCAATTTCAAATCGATTAAAATCAGTCTTATATTTTTAGCCTATGTCATGTATGAAAGCTGTCTGACATTGACACTAGACAGTTGTCAACTGCTCTTGGTTGCTCACTGGTTTTATGTTTTCTGATGCGTTTTGTGAGCTTTCCCGATAATTTTTCATTTTCAACGACCACTGCTTTGTCTTTTACGGATTCTGACCCTGCTTAACTTGTACGAAACTTGCTTTTACACTGGACACCGAGGATAGCTCACACGAATTGTTATTTTCGATTTTACAGCCGCCTTAATTTGGATTGGATATGTTGAAACTATGGATCACGAGGAACTGATAAGTTTAAATCTATCCATTCACACCATTTTCATCTCGTTACATTCAGGCCTAAGATTGTATGTAATGGTTTCCATCTCCTTTGCATTCATTGATTTCAATTTTACGTAGGTATTTGGTTATATTACTTTTCTCAAACATGCATGGAAATATTGTCATTACTTTCGAAAAAAGAACACGCGAAGTATCGAATTTACGGTCGAAGAAAATAAAATCCATTGCAGGAACGATTTTTGAATTTGGAACATTACAACGCTCGAGCAATGTTGAATGAAACGGCCTGCTGGGGTTATTAAATACTCTTTGATTGGATCTCTTTTATCATTCTTGGCATACCAAAGTAAGTCTCTTTGCTTAGTACAAATTGTGTTCACGTGGCTGTATAGCCATAAATGCCTTTCGGCACAGATGATAAATAGAAATTTGGCGGCAGAGCTGAAAATTCGTCTTGATTTGTTATTTACATACATAATAAAAATAGATTTAATAATCAAAATGAGTTCCAACGGTTCAGAGAGTGAAATGGAGATTGATTGTACTACACCAGATCAGAAGCTAAATTGGCAATGGAAAACCTACCCACTTGCAAACGTCATCAGAAGTTCAACAAACAAACATAAATGTACCGGGGAAATCAATAACATTTTCTTTTGGTAATTGCTCCAATATGACTAATGTAACTTTTAATATTAATTAAATGTAATGTATAATATAAAAAGTAGGTAGGTAGGTAGTAGCACTATATGCCTCGGCGGAAATGGCAATTGCCTGTCTCGTATTAGTGAAGTCCTCGCCTATGGCTTGGCCTTCAAACCCATACTGGACCTGTAATCGCCTATTTCACCGCATTTGCAATAATGTACTATTACAAGTTATTGCGTTTGCTTAAAGGTCCTTTTCACCTAAAGCAGTAATAAAGATTGGTGATTTTGAAAGCGTACTCAGTTCTGATCACGATCGGTTTTACGAATTTTGCCGATGCTACATTTAAGTTTTGTCGTACTGTACCTATGATTTAAATATGTCCTGGCATTTGTATTCCTTTCGTAATAATCTACCTAAGTATACAATCAAACACCACATACAGATCCACCCTGCATACATACTTATACACTTCACATAAGAGAACTGGAACATTTTAACCTAATTAATTTTTAATGTTTTAATAATATGTTTAAAAATAATAGTAATAAAATATTTAATAATATTTTAGTTCTATAGTTATTAAACCTACTTTTAGTTTAGATTATATTATGATTATGTTTTTTTTAATTTATTGCTTTTGTAAAATGTTATAAATGTTGGAACGCCGACGTCTCGGAGATGGGCTGCAACACAGTTTTTTAAACAGAAATAGCTCCAAAAAATAAAAAATAAAATAATTGTGAACCTGTTTCTATTCCAATAAAATATTTGATTTGATATGTGTGAAATGACTTTTTTTGTACGATTGATAGGTATCAAATGACCATTTATTTCTCTTTATTTTTTTTCTCCTTGTGGGTCAAAACCCGTATCATTTTTAACAAGCTGCACATTTAATGCTGCTCATAAAAGATAGGCTTTGAACCCAATACCCAATACGTAGAAGCTCATTGAGCTCCTGCTTTGTCGTCTTTTGAAAGACCAACTTTGCATTTCAGCAATTCGCTCGAATACCTATCAATACACTACCAGTGATGTTTTCATTTCAGACTTCACTTTGAACCATAAAAATGCACGATATATGTTGATATGAATCGAGATGATTTTTTATCCTGCGAATATATTAAACCCAATTTGTATGATTTTTCGTTGTTTGAACATGTTGAAGATTACGATGGATATATAAACATTTCATCCCCACGCCATCCACCTCTCGCCTCGCCTCGGTGAGAGTATAAAACCACCTTTAGTGTTTACATATTAAAGCCACCTAGCATGACAGGTTTTAAAATAAAAGTAAATCTTGACACTAAAATGTATAAAATAAATAACTAAAAAATAAAAAATAAAATACAACTGCTCTGCCAAAAAAAACGAACTAAAAAGTAATAAACAAGTTGTATTAGTACATCTGTATATACAAAGCGAAAGGTTATAGATCCGTTGTGTCGGAACACTTTTTAATCTAAGAGGTCCCCTGACTGCAATGACAATTCTATTTATCTGTTAAATCAGCGAGTAAATGAGTGAAACAAAAAAAAAAAACAAAATTTCAAAAATTCAGAATTCAAAAGTTATTTATTCAAACTAGGCTGAAAATCATCACTGTGCGAACGTCAAAATTACATAAGCCAGTCTCCCAAAACGCTCACCCTTCACCACTTCCAGAAAAAAATAAAAAAAAAATAAACGTAAACAGAACTAAATATCTAAATAAAGCCTCCAGGCATCAAGGGCGTGCCCGCTTACATAAAGCTATATAAAGCTGTAATTGGAAGTTATAAATTAATATAATAACAGTTCAAAGATCAGCCATTACCCCCTTCGCTATATTTGATGGAAGGAGGCAACCCGACCCCCAACGCTACCACAAGCAGTGACATCTAAGGGAGCATGACGAACTTGCTGCCGGTTGCTCAGGAAAAAAATAATATGATCAATTGTCGAGGTCGCTAGCTAACCACAAATTGCAATACACCTTGACCTTTTGCTTTGTATATACAGATTAACTAATACAACTTGTTTATTACTTTTTAGTTCGTTTTTTGGCAGGGCAATTGTGTTTTTAATTTTTATATTATGGTGTAAATAATAAACACAGTCTTCAGGTATTTTTCTCGAGAGATTTTTAAGTAAGTAGATTTTTTGTATGAACGTGTACGAAGCAAAAGGAGTAAAGATTTAAATAAAAAGGCGTGAGTTTATGCATGTGTGTACGCACATGTTCTGGAAACCTTTTATGCTAAGAGCAAGCATTAATACGAATAGCAAAAAAAAAATAGTGTTACGATAAAAATAAAAATAAACTTACGTTAGCAAAATTGCAGTAGACCACAACATTTCGCCCAATGAAAAAAATTTTAAACTAATTAATAATGATTGTATAATCATTACTTTTTATCATTGAAAAAAGTATGCTTGGATGGTTTGTTCATGTTTAGAGGGTGACTAAAAGGTGACTAACAAAAGATATTTACAAGGAAGATGAGTGGGAACGTCAAGAGGGTGCCCTAGGAGGACATAATAGTGACTTTATTGTTGATGTTCTCCAGAAATGTCAGATGCGTAGTACTCGCAACCAGTGTGACCAGATGTAAGACCGTAAACGAGGCAAGAGGAGTATGTAAGGATCGTAACAGTTAGCGTTCTGTAGTTTCTGCCTACCCGAACATGGGAACAAGGCGTGAGTTTATATTTACGCTTATGTGAATAATTTTGGTTGTTTAAAATAATTATAATTATTTAAAATAATTTAAAATATTATAGTTGTTTAAAATAATTATAGTGGTTCAAAATAATTATAGTTGTTTAAAATAATTATAGTTGCTTAAAATAATTATACTCGTTTAAAATAATTATAGTTGTTTAAAGTAATTATAGTTGTTTCAAATAATGATAGTTGTTTCAAATAATTAAAGTTTTCTTTAAATAATAATAGTTGTTTGAAATAATGGTTTTATCATATATTACATACTTTTACTCATATATCCATAATTCCATACCTTTCATGATTGTGAAGTTACGCAAACTTATTTTGTAAAGTTTTAGATGCAAAAAATGATTTCATCACGTCGTTGATTTTTAATTAATAGGACACATTTGAGAAAGGGTACCAAATTATCATTTCGATAAATCACTTATGTTGGCTGCTCCTATAAATAAAAGTCTCTTGATAAAAGCACCTTATAGTTACACTAACCTGTAGCATGCAGCTTCCTCAACGGATCCACGATCGCAAAGTACCGATCAGCAGACAGTGCCGTCAGTGTGAACACTGACACTCCGATACTGACGTCCTTCGCGGCTTCAGACACTCGACACACCGTTATTCCCCATGGCCAAGACTCCACCGTGTACACAATGGACGTGAATGGGACGCAAGTGATGATCACCAGGAGGTCAGCAAGCGCGAGGGAGAGGATGTATCTGAAAGAAATATTATAGATACAGTCACGCACATAAATACTCTATAATACTTACGCAAAATGGGCAATTTAAACATTTTTTTTTAAATCATGACGGGGAAGCCTTTGGCCTGCATCTCACCTGATGGTAAGTGACGATCGGCTAAAGATGAAAGCGAGCTTCATCCGGAATCCTTAACCACAGAGGAACTGGCTAGCTTACCTTTATCTGCCGAAACACAACAATGCTGTTAACATTGTTGTTATGGCGACAGATTTAGATAAGGTGGAGGTAGCTAGCCAGAAGGCTTAGAACAAGCCCTTCCACCAACCAAACCGAACAGAAAATTTTGCCCTAACTGAGAATCGCACCCGATTGAATTAGTTTGACTAACAGGTCATAATCTAACTGATGAAGCATAAGCATAATCAGCATATAATGTTCCCACGGCTGGGACACAGGCCTCCTCTTTGTTAGAAGGAGTGGGCCGTAATCAACCACGCGGACTCAGTGCGGGTTGGGCCCTGATGAACAGTAGTTACCTATCTATAAATTAATAACTTCGGCATCTATACTCTGGTGTCGAAGGGATTAAGTGAGTCATTGCCAACCTTAGAGACGAAGTTTGAATGCCAAAGGTGCTTATAGTTTCACCGGCAGCCATAAGTTGATAAGTCTTATTAAACTCGAACTTAATTAAAACAAAACTTAGTACGGTAAGACTGTCCGCAGAGTTTCTTGCCCGTTCTTCTCCATAGGAACCTACTACGCTTTAAAATTGGCAACTAGCTTCATCTTTCTCACTGACCGACCCTTTGACAATTCAAAACTGCCTGTAATTAGTTTAACTGAAATAAATAGTTTGAGTTTGAGTTTGAATAGGCCGCACGTCAGTCATTACGAAACCAGTGTCTGGCTAAGAACACACGGAGCGGTTTTTACCCGCGCCCGCTGCGGTGGCGGGACCGCAAACACTTGTAGGAATACGTAGTACATTGAAATGTAGATAGGGGACCGTTCAAGTATTACGTAAGCACTACAGGGGGGCGGAGGAGTCCATGCTTTGCTTATTTTTGATGACATGGGGGGTGAGGGGGTCTAGACGGTGATTACGTCAGCAGTAATTATTTACTTTTTTTACACATATGGCAACCCACACATTGTCTATGCTTGAAAACGAAACGAATATACTTCTATAATTATAACTGCTGCTCATGAATCAATAAAAAACAGAATACTTACATTAAAGGAAAATGCATAACCCAATGTTTACGTAAGCATGGGAGGGGGGGTAAGAGCTTTGATTACTTTTGCTGACAAGGGGAGGGGGGGGGGGTAAATAATTGTAATAAATCTACTTACTTGAATGGCCCCTAGTAACTTTCACGACGCGGTTTATGCCTGCAGCTTGCGCGATTGTTTACGACTGAAAACCGCTCCGTGAGTTGTTAGCCTAAATTGGCCTCTTTTCCATTGAAACTCGGTGAAAAAGTGGAACTGACGTGCAGCCTACTGTACTACTAATATCTATCAAAGGACACCTCTACTCCTAAAAATAGTAATTACGGGAAACTAAGGACTGAAGGCACTCGTAAAAGAGTGTATAAAATGTTCTAGGTACGCTGGCTCACAGAATCCGAATGAATTTATGTAAAAGACCCGAACGTAAGAGACTAACGAACGTTTTGATGCCCACAACAAACGTCAAACGTCATCCGGAACGAGAAAGCCGAACGCTTTTATTTGCTATATTCGGAACTTTTTACAACCACATAATTATGTTTTTTAAGCTCAAGCTTAACACACAAAGTGAGTGCGTGTCGGGCGCGGGTCGGGACGGGAGTACGACGGGCTTGTTTAAATTGAAATTCCTTGTAATATATGGATGTCAGCAAATGAAACGCGTGCGCGGGTCGGGCGCGGAGCGGGGCGGGAGCGGGAGCTGCGCACCCTTTCCGTTTGTTGACATCTATGTAATACAAGGAATTACAATATACACAAGCCTCCCGTCCCGACTCGCGCCCGACAAGCATCCGCTTTGTGTGGGAGTTGAGCATTAGCGCCATAAGCCATAAGTTCCTATGAAGCTTTATTGAAGGGAGCCAATTTATTCACTTTAACATAACATCACGCCCGTATTTCCCCGAAGGGTTAGGCAGAGGTGTATCTATAGTACCTACACCCACATTTTACCAGTTATGTTTTAGTCCTATGTAATAGGGGCGAGCTTATTGCCATCAATCGGGCACAAATCCAGACTCCGGGCTGCTACTTACTGAGAAATTTCAGATGGAAAACCCAATAAAATTTTGCCCAACCCGGGAATTGGACCCGGGACCTCATGCTCAGTGAATTGCGACACTATTAATTTTAAATCCTGGTTAAAATACACTTCGTTTCTTTTGCGTGACACTACGTCATGAATTGTCTGTAATAATTATGCCAAGAACCAATATAATAATTTAATTTTGGTGTCCGTATGCATTGAGGAGCCATGTCTCATATTTAAACCCTGGTACTACCAATATTTAGTAGTAAATTTGCCGATTTTGTAGGCCCGATTCTGGAATTTGTAGTAAAACCCTTAAAAAGTTATTATAGGTCGTTATATCTGGCTCCTCAATTTTGACGGTCTATAGAAAATATATGTCCGTAGCTACTTAAGCAGTTGATCAAATCGGATAAAAATAGCACCAATATTTAGTAGAATTTTGTACTAAATCGTGGCGTAATCCAACATCCTACACATTATGTATTTCAAAAGATATTAATAAAATAAATAATTACGTTGTTATTAATTCTCGACAATCCCGGTCTGACGAATGATACAAAATACAACTTCATTCGGTGAATGCGCTCTTTCAAATCATGTACCCCTTTATTTATGAACATTGCTTAAGGGTACACTAGTCGGTCATTCTTCCATACAAAGGTAGTATGGTAATTACTCGTCTGTTTGACGGTGTACGTTCAAAACTAAAAATTAAATCAATTTGCTTTGTCACTATCTAGCCCTGTATTGAAGTAGAGTTGGGAAAAAAAGTATTGGTTTGGAAGTTCGAGAGTGAGCGTCGAAACTTCCATATTTCAACACTAATTTTTAACTCATTTTTGGGCGTAAATAAATAACTTATGTAGTATGAAAATGGCAAAATAGAAACCATACAGGGATAGATAAATTACTGAAAAATCAAAATAATTTTATTTTTGGTAAATACATCCAGTAATTTTTCATGAAATTTTACGCGCTCGTTTTCGTTATATATCATCGTCTATTTGACTAAATAAATAAATAAAAACTGGATAAATAAATACAAAATAAATAAAACTAAATAAATAAATACAAAATAAATAAACCAAAATAAATAAATACAAAATAAATAAAATTAAATAAATAAATAACTTTACTAAATAACATGCATATTAGGTACGCCACTAACGAGTTCTAACCGTCGACTAGTGGAACCTTAAAGTTAAGAGAGTTTTAAGCCTCGTGCAGACAGGCGCGACACGCAAAAACAATTTCTAAGAAAACTTCACGGCAGAAATATTACTGGTGTCGCGTTACGCTAGTCTGCACGAGGCTTTAAACATCAAAAAATTTAGTTTAGCAGTCGCTAATCATTATTTACTTAACTTTAAACAACGTTTTGTATGTTTATTTGTTACGTTTTCACGCTAAATGGCTGAACGGATTTGGATAAAATGTGGCACATGGGTGTACCATGACCTGGATAAACTCATAGGCTACTTTTCATTCTGTATCGCAGATGAAGTCGCGGGCAACAGCTAAGTAGTAAATAAACCCCACTATGAGCATTTGAAAGTACCTGTAGCAAGTACTAAGCTGTTGTTTGAGCAGTCTATTAAAATGTTCCTGTATTGTTAATGCCATATACATTATTATAGACCTTTTTAAAGACTGTTAGGCTTTAGACCTTTTCCTGGTCGATATTTGTTTTACCTTGACAGCTCATTTCTAGTTAGAAGTTAATACATTTTATCCAGTAAAAGCTTATTGGAATGTCTGCATATTTGAGTTACTAATAGCAAACTTTAAGTTTTCAAGGACAATTTCCATTATTTTAATGACAGTCCCATCTATTTCATTAATAATATTGACGTAGGCTTTTTTTAAATTGATTTTATCATATCATTTTGATGTAATCAATACGTTCTAGCGAAATTGATGAAACAAAGTAATTTTGAGATTTTATAATGGGATTTTTTTGCTGATTTTGATTCCTATTTCAGGCATAAATGTGTCATGACTTGAGAGATGGTTGATACTTAACGATTTCAGATAGGACTCTGAAGAAGTCATTCTTAATTTAGAGAAATATTTATATTTTCTGTCTGTAAATTATTGATTAAAAACAAATGATCTAAAAAATCTTGAAAGTATACCCACAGAAGACAAAGAGGTGTTTGCAAATCTATACTTGTTTTTAAATCATTCCCTATTGGGGATTATGCATCAAGAATTCGCTTTTTTACACAGTACTATTTGTTTTATCACGACGAGACGTCAACCAATACAATGCCAATATAAGCTGACCTGTCATTTCAAATACAAAGGTATGAGAAACAGGTTATAAAATTCCTCATCCTCCATTGAAAAGGCAGGATCCTCCGACCAGACGGGTTTTGTGTCTGGTGGGCTACTGCCCGATGATTGATGTCGGGATGTTGTATTGTATTAAGTATGAGCGCAAGGTGCATTACGATGTAAGCAAGTTTGATACCAGTTCATAATTTTTCGGTTTCCCACGGATAGATTTATACGAGGTTATTAAGTAACACACTTACTATGGCAATGCCTTTTATTTTAACAGTTCAACAGCTTTCATAGCGATATTTACGTGGTTGCGCAGACGCATTGTTCGAACCTTAAGAAGAAATGGATTAGCAATTTCCTTCAAAATCTTTTGGATTGTGATTGAAAGTATTTTACGCCGACCCGTGCGGCTGTCATAACTAAGCCACGAGCTCCTTACTTAGCCTCGAGTTCCTTACTTAGTCACGAGCTCCTTACTTAGTCACGAGCTTCTTACTTAGCCACGAGCTCGTTACTCAGCCACGAGCTTCTTACTTAGCCACAAGCTCCTTACTTAGCCACGAGCTCCTAATGGGACAACAGTGGCATATAATAATAATAAATAATAGTCACTTACGTATTAGGGACATTCCTCATAGCTTTATGCCGCACGAACACGGCGACTAGAGTCCCGTTCCCTACCACCCCTATTACAAATATAAGGGCAAAGATCAGCGGGACTATGTAAGTCTCCGGACGCTCGTAGTAAGGCTGGTAACTCTCCGAATGATTCATCAGCATATCGTCGTATGTGTCGTTGTAATCTTCCATCGTGCATATTATCTGGAACAAGAGAAAAGGTATTAAAAAAAGGAATGGGAAATATATCTAACTACTAAGGATTCCGATATCCTATAATCCCAAAAAAAAACAATTTCATTTCATCAATCTGAACAACTTTTCCGTTCGATCAACGTCAATCGTCGTCCCATACATTTGAGTTGAGTAGGTACGTATTGAAGTTTTGTATGGTATGACTGATATTTTTTTCACGATTACAATGCTGGTCCCATAGATAAAGTTTTTCAGTTTTATAGTCTGTACCACAGCCTTAATTTTGATCACACCTTTCTAATACGCCCTATATATTGGGTTTACAATAAAGCGATTTTCGCAATTCAAGCATGTTGCTTCAAAAAAGGTCCGAACGGTCCTTTACATCTTGATCTGCGTAGGAGGAATACAATCACCGACAGTTTAGATACTTAAAAAGCACGTGCATGTCGTAGGCGTCCATTCAATTATAGTATTGAAAATAAATGTCACCCACTCAAGGACTTCATGGGTCTGGTACGCAACACATAAATGGCAACAAAACCAGTAAAAGCTAGCCTCTTCAATCTGCCTAGCCTTGCCCCAACTATGATGGGGTCAGCTTCCAGTCTAACCGACAGCAACTGAATACTAGTAATTTACATGGAGCGACTGCCTACCTGACTTTCACAACCCAGTTACTAGGCAACACGATACCCCTTGGTAAGACTATTTGTCAGACTTTCAGGTTTCTGTCCACCCGTAACGACTGTCAAAGATCTACGAATTACAGCCAGGACGCGTCTTCCGAGGCACACTAATTGTTGGTCACCCATCCACAAACCGACCGCAGCAAACGTAGCTTATCCTTCGACTAGCTCGTGCAGCTGTTATTATTTAGCCACAAGCCTCTTTATTCTATTGAAACGCCGTTAGTACGGCGTTTCAATAGAATAAAGAGGCTAAAAAAGGCCAAAGTTTTTATATTTTTATAAATGGCACATCTTAGTTGACCTCTTGAGAATCGTAACTACTTAACCGGACTGTCCTGTGGTTGCCTTAAGCTACTAACTTAAAGCCTCCAGCCAGGGCGTAATAGTTATTTATGCAACTGTTATGTAATAAGCGGTATTAAAACACGAGTGTGATAATAGTATCACATGAGTGTTTTAATGCCTAATTATGTACAGTTGCATACAAGACTTTTCTACTCCTATGATATGAAACCTCTATAAAAGGTTCTGAAACAATAGGGTGTTGTACAATATTGTTTTCTCGACTTTTCTGGTAATAATTGGTGAGAAATGTCTTTTGCTGCATTAAAAATATCAGTGGTGTGTTATCAAAGCTTGTATCACTCATTTTTGTAAACAACAACGTAATAATTTTTGCAATATTAATATCGAACATAAATGGCAGGATACGACGTGAATTCGAATAACCTATAAGTTTTTTAAATTACGGCACTGTGGAAGGGAAACGCGTGTGCATGACAATGTTATTTTTATGAAATTCGAGTTGCTTAATGAAATTTAGTACAACAATAAAACCCTCGTTTGGATGTTATGTTTACTATGACACTTGTTGTTTTAATGTTGGCAATAAGCTGTTTCAGAAACTTTTACAGAGGATTTATCGCATGGGTGTAGATAAAATAACTTAAATACTAGGCGAACACTCGCCCCTGTGGGGTACGAATCTCGGCTTAGGGCATCGCTGGGGGGAGGACAGCAACTTGGGACAGGCTGGATCAAACAAGGATAGTGATTATTATATTATTCGGGGGATTTAAAGCTACAGGCTCAGCATTGAAACGGGCTGGCGCATCGTTGTCGAGCAAGGGTCGGGGGGAGTACCTATTATTTACTCGAAAGGGGTAGCGATCCCGGAGTATCTTGGCTGCGATGTCGGAATGACGGATGTTTGTGTTTGTGCACTGTACTGGTGGCCCTACTGCTTTCTTGGAAGGGGTAACACTTTGACATTTTTTTTTTCAAAGTGTTACCACTAAGCCTCTTATACAAAGTATAAAGGAGCCGCCAAACAACGGAGCCGGCAGCACGTGCTGCTCGGCAAGAGCCTTGGCAAGGTCCGTAGCGCCGCCGGCACTGTGTATAGTAGGATTAACGTGCGATCGTCTATACCTTTTCACTTTAAGCCGTCAATCTGCTCTTTACGACGTGACAAAATATACACTGACTGCCCATTTTATTTGCACGTGTCACGTTTGCAACATTATTTTTCTATTTTTGTAAATATATTTTGATTGGCAAAGGTCTTTCTAAATAAGCAATAACTTTACGATTAGCTTTAATAATGTAATGTTTATCTTTTAAAATAAAAACAGAATATGGAAAATAAAGCGAAAAAGAAATGGATGTACCTAAAAAAATGCCTAAGTAGGTTCATACACCAAAATAATGAAAAAAAAAAGTAAAACATTATACTAACATCTTCACTTCACCTTACGTTAAAGTTACCAAGCTGGGAAGATTAAATCAATTTTATCGCGTACGTTTAGTAACTTATTTGCTTTAGGAACAACGAAAACGTGTATATCTATGATTTATTATCAATTATCGCGATGTAATGGAGTCTTCAGTCAGTCTATTGACTACCAACTTCTATTCTATTTTTTTTAAATAAATGGCAAGCTAAGCCGAGGTCCACTATTCTGCCAATGTCTAAAGTGCATTGGAAAAACAAGCAACTTAAATTGTCCGTAAAATCACAACTGTCAAAGAATAATAGTTGTGATTATGAAATAAGAATTTTAAAAAAGAAAGCAGTGTATCAGGTAAAGTGCCGCTAGTGGCATTCTATCACTATCGGTTGAAGTGCCGTCAGTTTGTGACATTATTTTAAAAAGACGCAAGGGGTTAACATAGTACGGTACAACAGGGAACATTGTACTTTATACCCCATCGCTTTTTTATGGTAGCAATCTTTTTTTGGATAGAGTACCCAGACCCTTTTTGTTGTTTATTTAAAAACCCCTAAGTGCGCAAAACTGGGAAAAAAATCGCCAGTTTCTTTCGTTTTTATAGTGGGAGTTTCAAGGTTGGGGAAGATCACTTAGCGGATTTAATTTGTTTGCAAGTAACAGTAGACGGAGCCCCGCCTGGCGGGGCTCCTATTTCTGAATGATTATAAAAAATAACCACGAAATGGGGTGGCACTAGTGAGCGAGCAAAGCGAGTAAACAAAGACCAACCCCTTTTTAGGCACAAGATATAAGTAATGTTTCGGGAATGTGGTGTTTTACATTCTCTTGTGCCTAAACGAACCCTGGCACTCGCCGGCCGCTGCTGCGGCAGCTCGTTCGTTGTGTGGTGACTGTTCTAACCTAACCTACTTATCAGCCATTTTCATTTGCTACTGTATTTTTAGCCAATGCGTTACGGCTACACTTAAGTTTAGCCGGTTAGAGATGAAAAAAATTAACACTAGCCTCTTCTCAAAAATAAACTCATCTTTTGTTAAAATTATCAAAAACAAATACGATCAATCAATATAAAGGGCAGCGAACTAACCTCAGCAATAAAATAACAAGTGACAGTGACAGTGACAATGACAATGCAATGCTTACGGCACTAGCTGGGCCGAGGCAGCACCACTATTATGCCGCAAATAGCGGCACTTTATCCAACAGGGATAGAGCTTTATACACTACCAAAAAAGAAAGGGGATTTTTTTTAATGAAATGGCTATTAAACGGAAAATTTACATAAGTTGTCATTTTTATAAACATTTGATTTATCTAATCGTATAAATAAATAAATTTAAATTAATTATTTTAACAATAGTTCAATAACAGTCCTTAAGGCGACGATAACCGACTTCTAAACGAGTAGTGATAAAATTTGGAAAAAATATATGTGAAATTAGAGCATTTTCTTAATAACTTTATATAGGCATATTTTATATTACATACAGGTTATATTACATATTGAAATTAATTTGTAAAGTTATGTCTAACGCGGATAAAAAACTGAGAATCACGCAAAATCTATCAAGCGTATTTTTCTGAAACCTTCACCAGTTTAAAGATAATTTAATTATTGATTTTTTAGTATACGTTTTTTATTAAAATACTTTTTGTTTTATGAATAATAAATTAATAATGCATCTAATTTGGTACAGCGCTCCTTAATGGGCGAGACCTATTACTAGCTGGACGTTCGACGCATTGCGTGAGCTTAGTACAGAACACGCAAGTTAACCACTCAAGGTCACTGTCATATATCTGCGTCTTAAATCTCACTTAGAACGCGCCTTTTGCGATCACAATGAGAAAGAAATCGTTAGTTTCAATATACCGTGACAATTATTTTAGGTACGTGTTCCATAAGCAGGCCAATTCTTTCCATAAAAAGTCACTTTTCATTATTTGCAGTCTTCATTATTACAAAAGTTGGCGCCGTTTGAGAGGCGAGGTCGCGGAGGGAGTAATCTACCCCAACAATAGAAGATCAACATCGGAACGACACCATAAAAGTTAAATTCTTCTGGGAATCGACTGATTTGTAATCGATTTGTATCGAATGACGTGGAGCATTAGTGACCAGTTTTCGAATCGTGATTTATTTGAATGCGTTTAGTAATTCGATCATAGAGAGAAGGCCTGTGTCCCACCAGTGGAAACGATAGGCTGATTATCCTAGCAAATCAAATTTGGAACGAAGTTTCTTATTGCAGTGTACCTTCACGATATTTTTGTTACGTCACAAATGTTACACCTTTTCGGTCTGGCTTTCGTTCGCCAAGTGTGCAAAAGTGAAAGGAAGATCGTTAAAACGACACCTCTCGACTATTTTTAATTTATATTGGTGATCTAGCGCTGGAATGCCTCTGGAATAATGTAAACCAGCACTGGAATGCACTGGAATATACCTACTCAGTCCAGTGACAGGATTCACAGTCTACTTTTCATTCCACATTTGTTCAACTACCAGTTTCATTCCACAGTGCTGGACTATGCAGTTTTAAAACAATTTTTGAACTTCTTCCTTGGAATTATTGTCACTACAGTGTTACCGTTTCAACAGCTTTTCAATGACTGGAATAATGTAGACGATATGATTTAGTCTAACACTGGACTGGATTGTCTCGCTGGATCACTGGACTAGAATAATGTGAATCGGGCATTAGCATGGTATTTTATAACCTGCATTAGAATGTTTTTCAATTCTAAACTACAAGGCTGATCAAAAAGTAATGATAATCGGTTCATATTTTCTATATTAATAATAAAACTGAAGAGATTTTTTGTATGTTTGAACGTGCTAATTTCTGGCACTACCAGTTGGATTTGAAAAAATCTTTTTTGCATTTGATAGTTCAATTCTTGAGGAAGACTACACGCTATTTAACATCACGCTAGGCGAAACTAAAAATAACTGATTATAATTACTTTTTGATCAGCCCTAGTAAAATATCAAAATGATTTTAGGTTGTAATGATAACTGATTAGAACACGGTGACTTCGTAGGAAACCATTTCAAAATAAAAAAGAAAATAGGTATTATAACGTAAGTAGCTTTAATTATAATAGTAATTCACAAAGGTTTATAGAGGACGTGTACTACTTATTTAATTATTACCTCAGTGGAAATTATTACTTTATCATTAAGAATCAAATTACTTTTAAAAAGGCTTTGAAGAGGTTGTTCCATCACAGCTTATTTATCCCAAAAACAAACTTAACATTGTACTTTAAAAACATGTTATCCCATACATTCCAAATGCAAATGTAAGTTTGTACGCACAATATTGAGAGATTGACTATGTTATTTTAAGACCATAGATTTCTTATAGGTTTTCTTGTAATCTGTGGGTCAAGAACGATTCTATATAGTTTTTCAAAGTTTTTGGCTCAGTAGGTAGTTTCGGAGATAAGTGGAGACAAATGGTCAATTTTCATCTATTTTTAAAAGAACTAGGTATTTACTTAAAAACAGAAATAATTAACATTCAATTTCATCAAAAACTGTTACGTTTTGGTTCGCAAACGAATAAAATAAAATTAAAAAGACAAAGAACATACATTTCGATACTGCCACTTAAAGGCTCTTACAAACAGGCGCGACACGCGACGCGATACAAAGGTACGTCGCGTCGCGCGACGAGCGGTGTCTTTGTGTCGCGTCGCGTGTCGCGCCTGTATGTAAGAGCCTTAACCCTTCAACATCCATGGTATTTCAATATCGCGCGAATTTTTTGTTCAACCGTCAAATTACTTCCGTTTACAAAGAAAATTTAACCATTAAGCGAAAGCACTGTCAACTCGTAAATTCGCAAATAAGTACCTAATTATAATTTTATAGGAACTCAAGAAGGTTGAGCAATTTCCAAGTGGCATTGTGTGTATATATGAAAAAGGAAAAGATCCTTCTTTCTTACTCAACTAGCTTCTGCTCGCGACTTCGTACGCGTGAAATTTCAACCCCCAAACCACCGCGTCGCTGCGCATCGCCCACCCGCATTAACACTTCGTTTTCACTTAACGTTATTTCTGACTGTTTTTCTTTTTAAATCATGAGGATCCTCAAGACTTGGGCTATTAAATGCAAAAAGAATTTTTCAAATCCGACTTGTAGTTCCAGAGATAAGGGCATTTAAAAAACAAAAAAAAAACAATCTGTTCAGCTTTATTTTATAAGTCAATTACGTTAATATTTATGTTTTCCTGTCAGATTTAATATTTCTTTAAGTGAAGGTAATTTATTTCGGGTGCTGGAGAAAATTGTTTTTATAAAAATATTCTTGAAATCGAAGAAAATGTTTACTGTTTTCGGTTTTTTTTCGGAGTTGTGTGAATGTGACTTTCAGAATATTATGACTTTTGCTTGGCTCGTGCTGTGATGGCTTCTTATTTTTATTTATTTACTAGCTGTGCCCCGCGGTTTCACCCGCATACGTCTTGAACTCCGTGGGAATACTGGGATAAAAAGTATTTTATGTCCTAACCAACGTCATGGTCTACCTACGTGCCAAATTTTATCAAAATCCGTTCAGCCGTTATAGCGTAAAAGCGTAACAAACACACTTTCGCATTTATTATATTAGTTAGGATGTTATACTAGCAACCCTCCCCTGCTTCGCACGGTTTGTAGAACTTGACAAAACATCGAGATTTTTTTATTTTATGTAAGTTTAGAAGAACAACGTGGTCACACAGACAGACACGAAACGCAACTTTACTTATTTTATATTATTTAATAATTTGTTTATTATATGTTTAGATGTTATTTTACCCTGATATAACCCTGTTAATAAAAACATTATTATAATCTTGTTGACTCCTTTTATTGCTGAGAGAGGTTTGTTTTTATAAATCTGCTAGAATTTGCGTAAGTGTTAAAAATACAAATGCTTTGTATTTTTAACACGTCAAATGCCATCTGAATATTTAACGAGCTCTTTGACATTCATAATTTGTCATTCCATGTCTCCTCAATGTCAATCACTTTATAAAGCTATGAAGACTTGAGCAGCATTTTAGGGTTAGGGATTTTTTCTAAAAGGTATGAAGGTAATGTCCTTGAGCCTGCATCAAGCACTTGTTAACTTGTCACGTTTAAAATGGACAGAAAATAAAAACTAAAATATCTTTCTAATACGTAAAGTATAATTTGAGAAAAAAACGATAAAATAAATTATTTAGTGTCAGTAAGTTCTGATTAAGCCAGTTATTAAGGACAGTGCAGTTTCCGCCTTTATTTTGACATCTTTCTACATACTTCTATAAACTAATAGCACTGTGTCATCAGAATATGCGTAGATCTCACAAGCTAGGATCGACATTCTACAAAGGTCGTCTATGTAAATTTGAAAGAGTGTGGGATCTAAAATGCTTCCTTGTGGTACACCGTACGACACAATTTCTTCGTCACTGTAATTGGATGTAATGTAACGTTTTTACGAATGTACAATAAATCAAAAGCTCAATTTAAAAAACATTTCCATGTAATGTAACATTCCTGCGAATGCTCGACGCTGCGTTCGACGTAATCCTTACGACGAGTGAGCATTTATTTATCTGTAGCATTTCTTACTACCTTGCGTTCCTTGTAACGACCTGCCTCCAGCCCTTGCACCTCACTATGCGTCACCCGCGCTCGTGCTTTTGCTCGATAAAATATTACACCAATATGCTCGTTGGTTTTTAAAATCAGGTTGTAACAAAACATCAAGCGTCGTGTTCGGAGTGCGGTTCGATAAAATTTAAAAACGGCGAATGCTCAGTTCTGTTACAAGTATTTACTTGTAACAGAACTGAGCATTCGCCGCTCTAGTCTATACTCACTTTTAATCGCTATTTGATATCTAATTGAAATAAACATCGATATTCTGTGGTACATTTAAAAATAGATTCGGATCTGATTCGTAGGTCTAAATGTTTTTTGTAGCATCGCTTGGTAGCGTTCGAGAATATCCAGCTTAACATAAATGTTTGAATAAACTGTATAATATAAGTAAGGTATACATAGGTAGTGTATATAACATTTAGGATGTGTTAACATCGTGTGGGCACAGAAAAATAAATAAACTGATCCCTTAAACTAAAAGCATTCAATTTGGTCTAAGTAGGTAACTCCTACACGGCCAATCTGAATGATTTTGAGCGATATTGCTAATCCATTGCTTCTTAAGTTCGAAAAATTGGTCAGCTCAACAACATTAATAACGCAATTAATGTTTTTGAACTATCAACATGAAAGCCATTGCTACTGTAAGTGTATTACGCAAAAACCCCTGCGAACCGGAGTATAATATTAGTTTTGTTCCGATTCTCAATAAGAGAAAGAAACTTAAACAAGGGCGTAGAGACTAGGGACCTACTTGTGAAAAAAGAGATGATTTTAATAATTTTTAACCACATAGTGCTCGGAGTAAAACAATAATATATATAATAACCTAAGCAATTTTACACATGTCAAAAATAGTACATTACTTCAGAGGGAAGAAAGTGACAGTTTCATACCGAGATTATGGCATTTGCGCCACGAGTTTGCGAGGGGCGCAAACCATTTGAGGTATGGAACTGTACTTTATCCTGAGGGATGTATAGTGCTTTTTATTACACCTACGAGGAAAATTATGGATATAAATGCATAGAAATGTTTATATTTAGTTAAAAGTACAATTATTAAAAGTGCAGCTATTATATGATGTTACATTTTGTCCGGGTATCTTGATATTTTGAGACATGTTTACATCTTGAGTTAGTTGAAGGCTGGAAGAAGCCACTTCTTCCGTGATTCCGCGCGTTTTATATACAAAAATAATTTCGTTTTTAATTTTCTGTATGCACCAAGGAGGTTGGTAACTGGTAAAAAAAAAAAACTGTATGTGGCCAGTAACAATTTACCTGAAATTTAATTAGTAGACAGTTAAAGTCTCTTGGCAGTATGACTGCAGACAAATGAAAAAAAAAAGAAAGACCGGGTATGTAATGGAATTTCATACATACTTCCCACCCTTGGGTCGGAAGGATTTTCATACAAACTTCCATACTTTGGGATGAAAGGATTTGAAGGGCGGGATAAAGGCGTTTCTTTCCTCTAATTGGTATAATTAGTATGTATTTTCAGAGCAAGTGTGATAAAAAGTACATTTTTACTGTTACAGAGAGACCTGCAAGAACACCACCCACATTTTTAATAAGTATTACTGGCACATAATGAACATGTAATGCTTATATTTTACAATGCGATTCAAGTAAGAATAGGAATAACCTTGCGCCATATTGTGACTTTTAAGCAAAACAGCACCTCGTTTACTAATATTGCAGCAAAGTCGGTAACATAAATAAAACAATTACAAAAAAAAATATATTTGGAATCCAAATGAAATACTTATTCGGATTCCAAATTAAATTTCTTCAGTTGACAGATTGAGGTCATTGATGTTCTTAGTTGCATCGCAATGTATACATTTTTCATTTCTAAAACTGTAAAAAGCAATTTTTATAATGGCAGAAATAAATTGCTTTTTTCTGCGTGGGCCAACCCTATAGTCGAGAGTGAAAAATCCCTGAGGGCCCAGGAGCTTACTACTTTAGTTCAGCCTGATTCATGCGTCTAGGGATTCTCTTGTTTTCTCAAGGTCTGTTGTTATCGCTCCTATAAATATACGTATGTAAAATATCGGAGTCTTCTCAATAAACTTTGTAGGGTTCACACTTTATCACAAAAATTCTTTATTATTCAATTTTTGGTTCATGGCTCACAAGCCCATGGCCCACCTGAATTATGGACATGCTGCAATACCAGAGAATAAATATATTGTGTGTCTTTTTGTCTGTGCAAAATAAAAGCAACTTCTTAAAAAAAAAAATATCCTTGACGGTGAAGCTTTTGGCCTGCATCTCATCTGATGGTAAGTGATGATCAGGCCAAAGGTGGAAGCGAGCTTCACCTGAAATCCGCAACCACAGAGGAACTGGCTACCTTATCTCTAGCTGTCGAAACACAACAATGCTGAAAAGATTGTTGTTATGGCGACATACTTTGATAAGTTGGTGGTAGGTAGCCAGGCGGACTTAGAACAAGAACCACCATCTAAACCGAGCAGAAAATTTAGCCCCATTAGGTATCGAACCTCTGGGTCTGAGACAGGTAGTCTTACCACTAGACCACAGAAGGGGATCTTTCTTTCCTTCTGAGGCGTTGCGAATGCTTTGCCATCCCAGAAACCATCCAGAAACTGAATGTATGCTCGATTGGCTAGCCCTCTATTTATTTAATGCAACTTCCATATAACAAGCGCAATGTGGATGTACTGTAACAACCGGGTACACTTTACGGAGAATAGGTAGGAGATGGACGATCTGATCATCTGAATTAGATCACTATAATTACTCTTCTAGACAACTTAAGGTTAAAAGATTACCACTAAAGGAATTCACGCAACCTTTTAGACGTATATTTTACAGTAGATGTAAATTATCAATTCTTGGAGAATTCTTTAGAAAAAATGCGCCAGTAAACTCTTGGGAAGCTTAAGGCAAAGATAGCGTGTTTTAAACAGTTTCTTTTCAAATTTATTTGGTTGTGTTGGGAGTTCAGCTTTGTCAAGTAATCCTTAAGGGTCATTTTGTGGCAGATGCGATTCATTTATCACCTTGTTTTCATGTTTGAAAGGCATTTATTTTAGCTTGATACTCGGAGACGTCACTTAAAAATAATCCATTATTCACTTTTATTATAACTACAATAAAACAAAGTCCTCCTGCAGCGTCTGTCTGTCTGAATGCGATAAACAAAAAACTGCCGAACGAATTTTTATAATGTTTTCACCAATGGACGGAGTGATTCATGAGGAAGGTTCAGAAGTATAATTCATTAAGGTTTTGTGTAAAGAGGCTGAAATATGATGATTGAAGATATCGGTGAAAATCATGCCAACTGGGAGGTGCGCCGCGTAAACCAATTGAGTTATATGAAAACAATGTATTTATGAATTAATATATTGTTTACCTAGATTGAGACATAGGGTACTTTTAATCCCGGTAATACGTTAGTGAGGAAATGTAACAGTATTTCTATAAATTTACCTCTGCCAAAGTATAATAAAGTAACAGTGTTACATCTCGGCAGTGACTTTTGAAATAATTATCTATGGCCGCTCGGTAAATAAACCTTCCGCGTCCGTGTGAAACTGCCGCGCATTCGAGACTATAGTGAGACATTAGGCACTAGACTATACTGAGATTTCGAAGCGTGTCATTTCGCCCGTTTTCTATGAAGACGTAATAGTAACTTATTTAAACAAAACAACACAAATAGTTTTAAAAATAAATTTAAAAAATATTGTTTAGAAATATGTTAAAGTTTATGCTACCTATAAATAATAATTAGTTTTAAGTACAAAGTTTATTGACTGTATAGAGACCCACCGACCCCACTACTACGGTTTTGTGGGGCTTAGTTTATTAATTATACTTACCATTTGTGAATATAGACAAATAAATAAATAATTATAATAATAACACCACAAAATATATGAATATCAAATAATGTTTTAGAGATATTACATTCGTTCGAAATTTTATTGAAATCTCGTTTCGTTAACGAACTGTTGAAAAACTTTTTGAAAGGGTTTTTCGTGAGTTGTTTTGTAGATGTTCCTTTTACCTAAATGCGGTTTCTGCTCGCAACGTGGTGCTTTTATTTATGTTATAAGTATCTATATTTATTTCAATAAAATACTGCGGTGACAATGCGTACGGTGGACAAAAACCAGTGCGCTCTATTAGGTCATAAATTCATCGTTCATTGCTTTTTAGACTAAGAATGCAACCAAACATAAAAATATCATATTCCAAAAGAATATGTTTTTCACTTTATTTTTTATTATTGTACCTACCAAACTTGTAGAGACATTCGCCGTCAAGTTACGAAAAACGTGTACGGAATAGATAATATACATATAGGTAGCAATTACTTTGTTTGGCTTCCATAATTTAGCTCAAAACGAGTGATCTACTTTCAAAGTATGACTATGAAAGAATACCTAAAAGATGGATGGGATGTGACTATAGATAAGATTTATAGAAGTCGTAAAATAATAATGACTAATAATTGCCATTTTGAGCTCCTGAAAAAAATATTATTGAACACTTTAATATAATGAATGCGCCTTTTCGTGAACTTCAAATACGTTCTATTTTGGGGTCCTAAAAATACCAAATAGCCAAGTAACTGCGACCAACTTGGATGTAGTGGTTGGTCATAGTTCTAACCCATTTGGTCGGAGTGCCCTAACTTAGTGCCTTGCGCGTGGTTGGTAACAGTTCTAACCTAACCTAACCCGTTTGATTGGGGTACTCCAGCTTAGTTACTGTGACAAGACTGTAGCGGTTACACTGCCATATACTAACTACGCAACATAGACATGACGTCACACAAATCCTGCATTGCGCAATTAGAGTTTACCGCGGAATCGACATATATACAAGATTCCGACTTCAACCGTCGGGCAGTTGGCCGCCAGATACAGCACCCGTCTGGTCGGAGGATCCTCCCTTTTCTATGGTGGATGAGTGAACTTTACACCCTGTTCCTCATACAATTTAAAGACCGACTACGACTAACTAGAGCAACTATGAGAAAAGGCCTGAAAGTTAAACATAAGTTCAATTATTAAAAGAAGTGTGCACCATTAGAAGTTAAAAAGTTTTTAGAGGTTCGTTAATTTTAAAAAGTGTTCATTATTTGAAGGTCAAAAAGTTTCTAGAGAATTCGTTAAATACTTCCATTTAGAATTGCAGAATTATCGTGTTTGTGAGAGACACAGTTTAAAGTGCTTAAGTCTCGTGCAGACTGGCTCGTTGCGATGGCGCGACGCAACACAAACAATTTCTAAGAAAACTTCATGATAGAATAATTACCGGTGTCACGCCGCACACTGGCGTCGTGTCAATCTGCACGAGGCTTTATTCTGTTGGTACCATTTCATAAATGTCAAGTCAGGAAAATTAATCGTTTTTTTTTTAATCGTTCGGGGGGGTCCAAATCTCTGTTGAGTCCACCATGAAGTACCTGGGATTGGTACTCGACAGCCGGTGGGACTTCGGCCCCCACTTTCGGCAACTGACGCCCAAGTTGATGGGCGCCGTGGGTGCGTTGTCGACGCTGCTTCCCAATCTGGGGGGCCCGAGCACCGCCTGTAGGCGGTTGTACTTGGGGATCGTGCGATCCATGGCCCTGTACGGGGCCCCGGTGTGGGCTTCTGACCTGACGGCCGGCAGCATCGCAATACTGCGAAAACCGCAGAGGGCGATGGCCGTCAGAGCTATCAGGGGGTATCGCACGATCTCCTATGAGGCGGCTTGTGCATTGGCCGGATCCCCGCCCTGGGACCTAGAAGCGAGGGCCCTCGCTTCACTGCACCGGTGGCGCGAGGAGGCGCGAACGCGAGGAGGTGGACCGATGCAGCGTGAGATCGAGCTTCGTCGGTCTCAGCTCCGCGAGGTCCTGGTGACGGAATGGCGGGACAGGCTTCTGCGCCCTACCGCCGGCCTCGCTACCGTCAACGCGATCCGACCAGTGCTCGACGAATGGCTCGGGAGGAAGCACGGTTCCCTGTCGTTTCGGGCGACGCAGGTGCTCTCGGGGCATGGTTGCTTCGGGAACTACCTGTGTCGCATAAACAGGGAGCCGGACGCTCGGTGCCATCACTGCACCCACTGTCGGGAGGACACGGCGCAGCATACACTGGCAGAGTGTGCCGCATGGGAGGAGCCGCGCCGTGCTCTCGTATCTGAAGTCGGAGCCGACCTGGCGCTGCCGGCTGTCGCTCGTTCGGTGGTCGGGAGTGCCGAGTCGTGGGATGCAGTGATCTCCTTCTGTGAAACTGTAGTTTCACAGAAGGAGGCTGCGGAAAGGGAGAGGGAGATCGAGACCACTCTCCTGATCCGTAGCAGGCGGACTGGGCGTCGGCGGAGGGCAGACAATGCCCTCTTCCAGCCCCCGTAAACGGATCCGGAGGGATGGCGGACTCGGGGACGTCCGTCACCCCCCATCCAGCAGCACCCGAGGTGGCGGCGCGTAGTGTTCCACGCGCGCCCCTATTTGACGTCGCGGGGGGAGTGTAACACCTCACTCCACTCGCGGGCATGAAGTGGTCCGCAAAAGCGGGCCGACACCAGTCGGGGATCATGGAAGGCGCACTAGATCCCATGATCCCCGGTCCAAGTGTGGGAAGGGAACACCGGGGTGGTTTTTAGTCAGTAGGAGTCTGACAGACCCCTTCGCCCGCCCCAGGGCGAAGGACATCCATGAGGATTTTCCACCCCGGAAAAAAAAAAAAAAAAAAAAAGGAAAATTAATCGTTAAGCGAATTCACTACCTACCAACTTAAATTGTCCGTATATTCAAATCACTACTGTCTTTCTTTGAGTTGTAGGACACTGCTATGACACGGTAAATTGACATAGGCTGTCAATTTTTTACAAATTATTTCCCTGACTGTACATAAATCGATAAATTTAAATAAACCCCAATGAATAATTTTAGTGTTCGTAAATCGTAATTAACTTCAATTTATTCCTTTAAATCAAATTCAACTTCAGACGCTTTGGCATGGGCATCAATCTAATTAATTAGGTACCCACAGCGGTACAGTTAATTAATAATTATAACTGAGAAGAAATAGTTCAAGAAATTCGACGTACTTCATAGGTCATAATTTGACGTAGTTACGGAACATAGTTTAAAAGAACATGGGCCTATTTGAAATAAATGATTTGACTTTGACTTTGCCAGGTTGGTTGGTCTAGGCGCGCTGCCTCTGTGTAAGTTAGAGTATAGAATATTTTATGGTTAAAGCATACTTGGCAACGGTATCGTGTCAGATCCAGGAGTAGATGGCAATGGGTATAGACGGAATTGGTTTATGTTGGCGCAGGAACGTGTTGAGTTGAAAAAGGAAACGGAGGCCTTTGCCCGGCTGACTGCCGGGCAAAGGCCTCCGTTTCCTTTTTCAACACTGGCTGATTTATTTAGTGAATACTTCGAAACACGGAGGGTTGCGTAGACCCCGGTGGCCGCGTCCTAACCGAAAGCGACTGTCGCGCGAGTACGGAATCGTCGCGCTCATTTTTACCTGAATCACAGATTAATACAGATGGTTCACTCCGCAAAATCATTTAAATAAAAAAGCGACTCTTGCTACGACACAATAAAGTGTAATTCAGATCGCTCAGCGCTAATTATCTTCAGTTATATTCACCTAGAAATTGCCTCTCTTTCTGTCGCGTAACATTTGTATCTTCTGATTACGTTATGCTCACTGAATGGCCCGATAGGTCGAGCCCGCCGTGTACTTGTAGCTTCATACCTAAAATGCGGAGTGCGCCTTCTGTACTATTCCGTGTCTGAATAATGACGTACATAACGCTACTGGATTGATCGCGCGATTATTTAATTATACGATCGCGTAATCGCGTATTTGCGCGACAGTAGCTTTCGGTTAGGACGCAGGGTGTTGTCGCGTTCATTTTGTTCGGTGAATCCGAACGCCTCGTATCGCCGACAGTGGGTGTCATCCGGTTTTCCGAATGAATGGTTTCTATGTATTTCTATGAAACCCACGGCGACGTGTCGCTAACTATGGAGTATTTTAAAGAAAGTCATAGAAACCAGTCGTGTTGTGGCGACACGTCGCCTGCTGCTGCCGCCTGCGGTCGACTACGGAACGGTACCTTTACATAACTTTTAAAACCAAAGCACCCATTAAAGGTATATTGGCCATAATATTAAAATAAACTCAATGGAAACGGCCGTGACTTATGAGTTCTAGGTCGTAGGTTCCAACCCAGGCATGCGCTTTACTTCGTTTTTTTTCATCACCAATTGTTCTCTAAAACGTTGAAGAAAAACATCGTGAGGAAACTGGCATGTTCTACAACCAAAAATTCTAAGACATGTGACATCTACCAACCCGCACTGGGCCCATTTCCGCTCACTGAGAGGAGGCCTGTGTCCCAGCAGTGGGAACATTATAGGCTGATTATGCTGATAACATTTAAATTCATTTTAATAAGTCTCGCATGACGTGATGAGTACCTACATTATTAATAACAAATGACTGGTTAATACGTGAAATGTCAAAACTTCCTGTTAAAAAGACTTTTGCCTTATGAAAACAATGATTATTAATATGTCTAGATAGAGTGTCGCGCTGTAAAAAGAACTAAAACAAACAAGCCAACTTTGTTATACTGGTGTGCGTGACAGCTACGTCTTATACTCGCGCCACGTCATGGCGTCATTGTGCTATAATTGTGCATTTAGCGGCCAACAGTTGGACGCTATTATTTTCGGCGAATTCATAGCTTTGACTGTCTAACTAGACATATTCATATCCTTGGTTTTAAAGTCAAAGTTGACAAAATGTTCCAATAAAAAACCACTACATACAACAATTATTTTTAATAAAAGAATAATCAGGAATATTCGATCCTATAAATAATCTGTTCTAAAAGCATTTCATGAAAATGTAAAGAAATGGACCAGAAAACGTAAACCTGTGGGGCATCCACAGGTTTACGTTTTCTGTTTCATTCCAAGTGCCACTTACAAATTGAGTGCTTGAATTTGATTATTAGAATGCTGAAATCCGAAATCCTAATTTTGAATTACCTTAAAGATGTTTTTTATTTGGCAATTTTATTGAGGTTAATTTTATAACCTCGATTTTTGTCGACGATTTTTCAATTACAATTTAATAATGTGAATCAAAAAAAAAAAATTGTTGTTTACTCTTTCATAACATACTTTTCGAACAAACCATACATTTCCTCTTCGTACAGCGCCATATTTTGACAAAATTCTACGTTTTAAAGATTGCAATCGTGCACTTATCCAAGTGACGTTCATTGTACAAATGTTTGGCACCTCGCCCACGTGAGAAGAGGCCGCCATTTTGAACCATGTTTTTGAATCGTGCTGGTCTGAAATTCAGCTTATTATTGAAGAAGGTCAATGCTGAAACTTAAAACTTTGATGAAAGTGTCAGAATGAAATAAAGTGGAAATTGTTTTAGTTTAGAGGCTTAGCTGAATATCCAAAAGTCTCAGTCGTTTACTGCTTCATACGAACGGGCAGATAGAAAACAGCGGGCACACAAAAAATGCCAATTGATCTTAACGCCTTCATAGGTTTGAAAAATTCGTCTGCTCAACAACGTAAATAACACAATGAACGTGGTTAATCTGCCAAGACTGTAGGCAATATAACATGTTAGCTAAAACGAAATTAGACATCTGCGAGTCTCTGTCAAAATATAAGAAATGTTTGTAGAATTATGTATATATTGCAGCCATCTGGTTGAATTAGCCGGCTAGTTGGACGCCTAGGCCGTTCATTAAACGCCGGCATCCAATTAAATAGCTGAAGGACAACTAGCCAAGTCATTGAGCGCAACGTTTAACCAGATGTTTGAATGCCATGTAGACTGGGTGAAATAGGTTAGGTTAGAACTGTGACCAAACCGCGCGCGAGCCGATCGAGTGAAGCGAGCGTAAGCGGCACCGCTCACTATTTCCAAGTCGCACGCAGATTCTTTTTCACTATTTGTATCACTTGGTTGAGACTTAGTCAGTCATCTTTAAAGGGCTTACTTTCAATACGCCAAGTTGTTAAATGTTGAATGATTCTAGTTCAGTTAATTATCCGCCTAGGCATCCAATTGGAATCCGGCGATTAATGAACGGCCTAGGTGTCCAACTAACTGGGTAATTTAACCAGATGGCTGCGACATAACTATACACTTCAAGTTTATGTAAGTATTCATGGTGAGATTTTTGCAGAATACACCGGATATATCCTCCAGGCATAACGAAGGTATCGCGAGGCGATTTCCGGCCACCGTAGGCGCGGGTTTGCGGGCGGTGAGCAATGGGTAGCTCACCGTCCGATAAGGACCAGGCCCGGGTCGACGGCGCGTTGTGTTCCACGCGCGCCTCAAAGAGATGTCAGCAGAATCGACGGGGTCCGCTAGGGCCAATGCCTGCCGGGGTTGCGAAGAAAACCGAGAGGGAGATCGTGGTCCCCGGCAACAGGGCAACGGAAGGAACACGGGTGGGTTTTAGTCAGTAAGAGTCTGACACGCTCTCCCGCTCCGCCCAGAGCGGGAGAAGTTATTTGATGATTTCCCACCCACAAAAAAAAAAAAGGCATAACGAAGGTCACGAATGGGCGCCGTCAGTAGGGACCGGTCATCTCTTAGCTGCCACGGTTTATTTTTGAATTATTGTTTGTTTTTGTTTGTTTGTTTTTATATTTTTATTACGGATGCTTTTAACATGCACGTCTTCCTACATTGTTTTCACATGTATAATTTCTTACATGAATGATGTAACCAATATTTTGATTTAAAAGAGTGTCCGTGGAGTTTCTTGCCCGTTCTTCTATGCTTTGGAATGGACAACTAGCTTCATCTTACTCACTGACCGACCCCTTGACAATTCAAATGTAGGCTGTAATTCCAAATAAACCAATTATTAGTTGAGTCAAAGTTATCATTTGACTGGCTGACTGGCTGTAAAATCTCTTGGGAAAATATTATCTCAAGTAGTTTGTGAGAAAAACTTCAACAGTCGAGAAATGCAAAATTGAGGTCTTGAATGTATTATTATATAAGTGCCCGCGTGCATATTTCCACTTACTTTTCCTCGTTGAAAATAGTATTCGTTGAATTTTTTTGCCACTTAACAAAGAAACTGGGACGTCCACAAAAATGAAACCACAAAGAGAAGCCATGTTTTGATGTTTTCATGAAATAGGTATGTTGATTTTACGACGAAGGAGAAGAAAAAACTAATGGCTTTTCGGGAATTTTCCCCGAAAACAGGAACGCCAAAGAAGGTTCATGTGTGTTTGTCATTGTAATTTGTACATGTTTGTTTCACTAGTACGTGTTTGTTTCACTTCAGGTAAATAATTAAATAAATTTTACCTTTAATTTCCTCGGGTTTTCCTTATGGATAATCTCTGACTACGGGGGAATGCAGAGAGGTATTTGGGGCTCTAACCTGATTTCTAAAAATACAATTAATGAATACTTACAAAAATCGCTTTCGATGGTAAAGCTCTACACAAGCTAAGGATTTTTATTTCTGCAGAATAAATAGGTACGTGTACAAAACCTGAGTTATGTCAAATAATATAAAATAATGATTGAATAGTGGTCAAGTGCGAATCGGACTCGCACACAAAGGGTTCGGTACAACCGTACAATATTTAAAACTACATTTTTTTCCACTTTTTTTTTCCACTATAGATGTTTCACACAAAAAAAAAATACGTTACTTATACGCAGGATATACAAGAAACTTGTTAATTTATTATTTTGAACCTTATTTTAATTTTATTATTTGTTGTAATGGCGGCGATATATACCTTCATAGACTACTCAACGGCATCAACTGTATATCACACTACTCTATATGGCAGTCAATAACAGAGCAAGGGATCAACGTTGAATATATAGAGCTCATTAACAAAATATACAAGAATAGCACAGCACGTGTGAAAACAGAAGTAGCGGGACCTCCATTTAGGATTGAACGAATTGTCAAACAGGACCCACTCTCCCCAAAGCTAGCCAGGACAATTTAGAGTATAGACCAAATCAAACTACATTGCTAATTTTATTGTATAATTAATTATTATAATATTGATTTTTCATTCTGTGATTACTTGAACTCACACACTGATTTATTAGTTTTATTTGTTAAAAATTTTTACTGCTCCTTTTTTTTGGCTGGGAAATTATCAAATAACTTCCCCCGCTCGGGGTGGAGCGGGAGGGCGTGTCAGACTCTTACTGACTAAAACCCACCCGTATTTCTTCAGTTGCCATGTTGCTGGGGGTCACGATCTCACCCTAAAAAGAAGGATAGGAAAACTATAATTATTTTAGGAAGAGGCAACCCATATAACGCGAGTCCGACTCGCACATAGCCGATCTTTTTATTCGTCTCCATCTTTTTCACTTTGTTAAATCATCCAGTGATTAAACCCACAGTCCTACAGTAATTATCATACTTCTCACCCACTACATTCGTCTTGAACACAGTTTAATAGTTTTCGACTCGTACGACTCGCGACTTTAAAACCCTCCGCAATCTTATTAACGAAAGTTTTCTTCATTCCTTGCGCAGTAACAAGTTGAAACAACTCGAGATTATCGCTATTAAAAAGCGGCATAATTACTTCAAGGCAAAGATTTAAATCGCTCGAATTGCCAATTAATTATCCACACAGTACCTACGATTGGTGTATCCTGTGTAGTCAGCTTTTCTACTTATTTTTTTACCTTTGCTGACTGAGTACCTACTCTTTTTTCCACGGCTAAGTTGGACACAGAAGAAGAAAAAACTTGGAATATCGTATCCGAGATAGAAGACTGACTTTTGCCAGCGCTGTGGTTTCGTCTCTGTGTCACAACATTATGCTGAGCGATGGCCGTTTTGCGTGGATGTGACGCGTATTTTTCCCCAACTTGTTCTTTTTTGTGCTCGTGATTTTTCTTCGGGTCATGTTTTACTGCAAATAAATGTAGGTATTCTCTTTCTTTCTTTTCTGTACTTTAAAAGTAACATAACTGTTAAGTATTTGCCTATCTGAATAATAAATCCAAGACTAGGAACTTAGATCCAACAAATTATAAAGTTTATTTAAAGTTTAAAACTATTAATATCCTTCGTTAAGTCGGGTTAGAATGAAGAAGTTAAAGGAAAAAGTTATTAACTTTGAATAAAGTGCAAAGTTGTATACGCAGATTTTCTAACTAAACTGGAACATCTATAGGTACTGCACTTTATGAGAAAAATCAAGTTTCAGAAACATTAAAAGTGATTTTTTTTATCTAAGAACTCTGCATTTAGTTTTACGTCGTGTAGTGTAGAAGCCAACGGCGCATTAATAATTATGATTTTCAAGAAAACAAAAATAAAACAAGCCGTAGCTTGTTCCCTTGCGCATACTTACATTTATTCTTGTGGTTACAGTATTCATTTCATCCTGCAATCCCATATCAAAACCCTGTATATACAGCATATACCAGAAATGTGTCGAAAAAATAATCAGCCATCCAATACATTTGGGTCGAGTTGGTAGTGAAGTTTTGTATGGGACAGTTGAATTTTTTTGCGTAATTATGATGTTGGTCCATGTAGATAGTGGTTCAGTTTACATAATTATGCTGTATAAAAACGATAAAAGTATCAAAATCATTACACAGAATAATATATAGGGTGAAATTGAATTCATGGGCATCCTCTTAAGGTTGTCATTATACTTATCATTACGAACAACTTTCACTACGCGACAAACCCTGAAATCGCGAAAAAAATCTGCTGCTCCTTTAATTTATGTTGGCATAGCTTGTCAAAATGTAGGGAACAGCTGATTTCTTTTTCACTATTTCAGGGTTGGTCTCATAGTGAAAGTTGTTCATAATGATGAGTACAATGGCCCCTTAAGAGGATGCCCATAAATTCAATATCACCCTGTATACAACAATTTCAATGCTCGAAATTAATTAGTCTACTCATTCTGGGAATTGTTTGCATGTTCAATAATTCGTGATTGAACGTAGTTCGTTGTTTGCTAATTTGAATATTCGGAATAAATTACATTGTTCAAATGTTCACATTGTGCAACCTAGTGGGTACATATCCGATCATCTTAGGTACTGGGTTAGTAATGTTATTTGAAATTTCTGATTCGATTCGTATGGTATTACGGCTTATTGGTGATTCACCAGAATTTAATCGCCCGAAACGGGAGAATCGATACTTTTAAATAATATAAATTCTCTTGAGGCTACAATACTGCCCTGCTAAGCACAAAGGCGGTATCTCAACCGGAGTAAGTTTTGAGAAAATTGACTTTTTGTGAATTGAAATTTAAGGAAATATGGAGATATAAAAAACTTCTAACTGGTTTTTTTTTAAATGTTTTAAGTTAGATAGCGCTATTTCTCTTATACCATTAGATGCGAAATTGTTAAAGCTATTGAATGGTATAAAAAATCTAAAAGGGTGGATCTCAGAGATACCGCCTTTGGGCTTAGCAGGGCAGAATACTACAATAAGCCGGTATTATTATTACCAGTTGTCAGCGCAGCGGAGGAATTTTTGGACGCCATGTTTTAGTTAATTAGTAGAGGGCTCGTGGCTAAGTAATAACTGCCGCACGGGTGGATCGAAGGTTAAGCTACGGTAGCCGCGGTCGGTTCTTGGATGGACCATCCACTACATATCGTGCCTCGAAAAGCACGTTAAGGCGTTAGTCCCGGCTGTCATTCATAGATCCAGTCTTACTAAAGGTGTCGTATTATCCAGTCACCGGGTTGTGAAGGTCAGACAGGCATTCGCTCCGTGTAAAATATGGTATTCAGCTGCATCTGGTTAAACTGGAAGCCTGCAGAATAATAGTTTTAGTTAAGTTAGGATATTAAATTCTTATTTTATTTATTATTTAAGTTCTGATTGAAAAATTCGAATAATATGAAAAGTTCTGTGTGTGTAGATAGGTAGGTACTACGCTTTTAACTGAGTTTCAGTAACCAGTCCCATGAAGTTTTAGAAAATTTTCTGCTTTTGTTGACCATCGTCCTAGTCACAATTACTATGGACCAAGCACGAACGCACGGAGTAAACTTAACGTGAAACCCACCGATTTTAAAACTGAATATTCTCGTCTCGCACATAATATTTATTTCGAAAGAAAAGAAAGAAATAAAAAACATTTATTTGCGGTAAAAATGACGCAAAAAAAAAGTTTGAAATACAAAAATGAGAAAAGGTTGGGTTACATGCGTCACATCCACGCAAATTTTGTCATTACGTTTTCAGACTTTATTCATATCTATAGTTGTTATGTAACTGTGCTTGCGTTACGTTTACGTCACGCATTCATGCTTGGGCCTTCGATTCAATCCGTGGAATGTCCTAATATTAACGTGCGTTTCTCAGTAAAAATTAGAAATTGTGTGTACTACCCCTTTAACTGAGTTTCAGTAACCAGCCCCATCAATTTTTATAAAAAGTGCTGCTTTTGCTGACCATCGTCCCAGTCCCACTTACTACTGTCCAAGCACGAACGAATAATGATAAAGTAACTAAATAGTAATATTAAATTCCAACAAATTTAATATTCTCGTCTCGCACGTCATATTTATTTAGTTTTCAAACTTTATTCATTATCTATGGGTGACACTTACTTGTAATATACAAGCTAAAATTTATAGAATGTACAAGTATATAATAAAAAAGGGGAAGAGCTCATTGAGCATCAAAAAGCTCGTCCGCATCGCTGTCAATGGCAAAAGTGCCCAAAAGGCTGGCAACATTGCCACGTTGAAAATAGACCAGCCCTCTAATCAGCCCTAAAATAGGTCACTTGAAGAGTCAACCAACTGCTTGGCTATGTCCCGAAATACAGTTATTGGACTTATCTCAAAAGTTCAAACCAAAATCCTACAGAATAGCTGTTATGCATAATGTATTATTAGCCTATAATATTCCCACTGCTGGGACACAGGCCAGAGGGGTCGAGAGGGAGTGGGCTGTAATCTACCACGTGGGTCCAGTACGAGTTGGTAGATGTAACATGTATTTGACATTTTTGGTTCTAGGACATGCCGGTTGCCTCGCGATGTTTTTCTTCACCGTTTTGAGAGCAGTGGTGAATAAAATATTTACAGAAATTAAAGCGTCTGTCTGGGTTCGAATTCACGACCTTACAACTTGTAAGTCGGGGCTGTTACCACTGGGCCACCACTGCTGCAGTAGAATAGTTGTACTCGTACCTACCTATTTGGCCTAGCCTTTTGGCCTCGTACAGGACTTTCTGTTATTATTATTTTTTTTTTATTTGTTTTTTTTTTTTTATAATGTTTTAATGAGTGTGTTTTAGTTTAATTTGTAATGTCCTGTGCGAGTCCCAATAAATACTTTTTCTTTCTTTCTTTCTTTATTTCGATAAAAAAATCGTAACACGATTTTTTTATTCACGCTCAGCCTCAGGGCCTCAGGGCCTCAGGTCACACATACTAGTTGGACAGTCGTGTATTTCTGTAAATAAGATTTACAGTATAATCTACTGCATTGACGCAAATTTCCTACATATGCTAGTGCAGTATATCAACGGGTGGTCTTCAACCTTTTGACCTTATACTTTTCAGTTCGTGCCGTGACCGTTGGGCCGCATATTATGCATATTTTAGGCCGTGACCTATTTATATTTTTGCAAACTATTTCACATTGTTATCAGATGTCGTAAGAAGATAGCTATTAAACAATTTGGCAATGGTGCTTGTCACCAACGCCTGCTACGGTTCGCTTGATTTGACTACTTGGCTCTTGCTTCTTGGCTCAGGCTACCTTGTGGTTATTGTTAGTCTAATTTAGTAGGTAATTTAATGATTATTGCTACTAACAAGAGTGTAAAAAGGTATCATATTGTTTAAAAACAATTTAGGGGTTTTTTTTTGTTAATAAGCATACTTAATTAACTACAGATTTCATGCATCGGCATCGGTTCTTGTACTTTTTTTTTTTCTTCATTCGACAGATAAATCGTGCAGATAAATGTATTTTCTTTCTAAAAACAGCTTTTCGTTATAAAATCTTAATTTCATGAAACTACGTGCGACACGAAGAGTTGGTCCCATCACCAGCCGTTTATTTAAATTACCTATGATTTTACAAAAGGGGGTCACGGTAGTGCCCCCGGCAAGTCAAGCAAAAACAAACAAACAAAGGCACAGCCGTACTTTCTCGAAGCCAGTTAAGACATTTTCGACCCCCCGTAACTTCATTATGGATATAATACTAGAAGTCTGGATTTTCAGTAACCAAGAGGCCGTAATAATAACTAGGTATGTTCCCAAATTACATTCAATTTGAACCTGTAGTTCCAGAACGATAAGTTCCTTCATTTTGTCACTGACACACTCACCGATCATCAAAATTCAATGACTTGGCAATAGCACGGCAACATAAATAAATAACAATAATATCGCTGTTCCCGGCAAATAAAATGGTAATGTGCTAAAGCGATAGTTTTAAGGTTCTTGCATATTCGATATTAAGAGGTCCGATTACACTTCGTCAATTTTTTTCATTAATTTTCTACGGTTATTTCAGAAGTTACAAGATTTTAAGGTGTATTGTAATGAATAATAAATAAATATCACTTTTTATATTTGAACAATTCCGCTATGTATATTAATTAAATAAGATTTTCACAAAAAAAAAAACTGTTTTTTATTTTTCCTGTAAAATTTGATTTTTACGATTACCATTTTATTCGCCGGGGACAGCGATATTATTTGCTATTTTAAATAGTTCTAATAGAACATAGCGCTAGCTTACACAAACATAAATAAAGCGCTCAGAGCGCTAATATTAGGTAGATTTTGTTGTATGTAAATTCTATTGCATACATCTTTTATGGGGTACTGTGTTAAATGTTACAACAAAATACCTTGTGACATATTGCAATTAAAAGAAAGAAAATTTAAAACTCATATTAAAAGTACACTTTGTAAACAAGCATATTACAAATTAGAGGATTATATCCAAGATAAGAGTGCTTGGAAACATGCTGGTCCTGCTCCATAATACAATTTAGAATCAAGACAAAATCAAACAGGTTGCTAATTTAATTGTAAAATTTATAATTTTGTGTTATATGACATTGATTTTAAATTCTGTGATTACTTCCTCACACACTGACTTATTAATTTTAAAAACATTAGGAAAATCGTCTACTTTTACAATGTTTGTAAATATGTGAGCACCATGTATCTATCACATAATTAAATTATCTGTCGTTGCTTCATTTTTAATTCTTTTTACCTATTGTGGTATAGTAATTTTATTCTAGGTGCATCGTCTTCACATATAATTATTTAACTAATGTACGTACTAATACAAACTATTGTAAAACATTTTAAAAGAGTAACGGTGGAGTTTCTTGCCCATTCTTCTCCATACGAAAACTACCTTTTGGAAGGGGCGACTAGAATCAATTATATTAGTCTGTAAATTTTGACGTTCAAAAGTGCCATACATGGGCCTATTTGAAATAAATGATTTGACTTTGACTTTGACTTTGATTGCCGTATGCGATGTAAACCAGGATTTATATAACTTATTTCCTACATGAACCGAAGCATACTAATTGGTCGGCACACATGCATATAAGGGCTGTTTCAATGAACCTCTCTTTCATCAAAACTTTCTCGGCATCCACGTCAATTATAATATGGTATATCTCTTGTATGACGGAACTGAGCTATTTTTATTAAAGGTAAATTATTTCTGTGCAGAGTTAGCCGATGTTCGCACGGGCGTAATTAAATCGCGGCGGGATTTTTTCGCGCACTGGATTGTCAACTCTTGGTGTTAAGCCAAATGTTGATAATCCAACGCGCTGGGACGAAAGTGCGTCCCAGCACGTTGGATTCTCAACACTCGGCGCTAAGCAGAGCGTTGAAAATCCAGTGCACGAAAAAAAATCGCCGCAATTTTATTACGTCCCTGCGAACGTCGGCTAACACTAGCTTCTATCCGTGACTTCGACCGCGTGAAATTTCGGTCCCCGACCCAGCGCGTCGCGTCGCATCGCCCGCTATTTATTATCAAGCTCAAGCGCATAATTTTATTAAAGTGTTATGTTAATTTTCGGACAGCGGTTATAGTCACTCACCCAGTTTTACTAAAGGATATCGTGTTACTCAGTAACTGGATTGTGGAGGTCAAGTATGCAGTCGCTTCGTATAAAATACTGGTATTCAGCTGCATAATCTGGTAAAGACTGGAAGCTGAACCCACCATAGTTGAGAAAAGGCTACATAGATGATGATGGTAATTGTCAAAACTCAGTGGTAACTGGTCCTCCCTCCCCTCCCTCCCTTCCCTCCCTGGAAACCATTGGCTGGAACGAGAACAAGCACAACTTGGAAAAGGCTTATGAACTTATCTGAGCTGACTAAAACCCAACTTAGGTAAAGTTGGGTTTTACCTATGTAAAACCCGACTTCAGTTCATTCATTCGTTCATTCGTGTACGGCAAATAGAATATCGGCTTTACCTCTCCTATGTGGATCGTACGGTAAGCAAAGCTGATTTGGTCTGTAAATCTACAAGTAGGTAGTAATGTTTGCATTAAAAGGTACCTTACTAGGGATTTAATTTACAGGATTAGTTGTCTGCGGGAGCCTTTTCGAGTAGGTAGTCTGTTAAGCTTCTTATTTGGAGCTCGACTGTCATTCGATTTACATAGGCTACTTTCAACACATCATGGTCAGTTCTAAATTTAGATCTATCTGATCTGATCATAATCTTTACCGTATGTTGATCTGTAACGTTCCCAAGGTCAACTGACTACGACGGCTGGGATGATAACTATTAAAAATAAAAATCGAAAGTAAATTATGTAGTTTGATCATTTGGTGTATAATTGGCTATATAATTCCGTAACACATTTTCGTAAATAATTAAGACTAATTTGTTTCATTTTGATAGTTCAACAACTCATTGCGTTATTTACGTTGTTGCGCAGATTTTTGAAGTGAAAACTTCTTTAGGCGCGTTGGGCATTTCTGAGATGGAAAAATACAATTGAACTCGCGACACCGCTAACAACACCTCATTTTTGTAAACACGATTGTGCTCTTTATTTAAATATATTACGTTACGGATCAATGTTCTATGCAAGTATTTTTGCTTTAAAGGTGTTTGAAGTATTTTTTTTTAGTTTTCACTTCTGTCGGCACTCCCGGACAGCCACTGTTTTTTTTCGAATATATGAAGGATAGCAATCTGTTTCAAAATGATTCAGATTGTGATTGATCTTGTATTACGCAATTAGGGTACTGATCAGATTCGTCTGTTCAGGTTTATTTCTCCGCATAATGGTAGCTTTTACAGTTAGTTACGGGTCGTCAGAAGCCCGAAAGTCTGGCAACCAGTTTTAACAAGAGGTATTGTGTTACCCAGTAACTGGCAATAGGCAATCGCTCCATGTAAAACACTGATATTCAGCAGCATCTGGTTAGACTGGAAGTCGACCCCAACATTGTTGGGAAAAGGCTGGGCAGATTGATATTGTAACTTTTATAATATTTACGAAAGACCTAGTACGAATGTGCGAAGTAAATGTAACACTAATTCAAACGATTGTTCTTCTTATTTTCGTGTGGGTAGTGACTAACCTGGTGTCAAAGTGTTATAGCCGCCCATGGGCCTCTGACTTGGCTTCACATGCTTTTGAGAAATATCTGTTAGGCATGGGGGTTTCCTAACAATGTTTTCCGTGGCCGTTTTTGAAGCAAGTGATAATTATACAATACGAACATGAATCAGAAAAGTGAAGAGATGCGTGTCTTGGGTTCGAACTCGAGTCCTATGATACCCTAGTGGTGCTTTGGCAGTCCGACGGTCACACCACTAGGCTATCACTGCTCTATAAACGATTGTTGAAACGAATATAGAACTATCCTATTGCATTTTTGTTTTAAATGCGGCAATCACAATTTAGTATCACCTAAAAATATTAATAAAGTCTTAAACTAAATAATGAGCGAAACTAGTATTTTTAATTTTTATGATCGATCGATTTTGTGCTAATCCTACTGTTTTCTGTCACACAGCAACACCAACCCTCCCTGAATCCATCAGATTGAAATTTTCGAAGTATGTCACAGAAATTGAGGTGATCTTAAGCAGGAAATTAGAAACGAAAATGATTGTAACTCGTAATTTGATATAATAGCAGGGCTGTAACCACGTAATCTCTGCGGCTGACTGTAAAAGCCAATTACTTTGGCAAACTGTTTAAGTAAATGCTATAATTTTGACACCTTTTCATCGTCATTATTAAGGCGACGATAACAGACTTTTAATAATTTTATACTGAAGATCACGTCTAAACGAGTAGTGATAATGATTTAGAAAAATATACAAATGTTAAATTAGCGCACTTTTTAACTAACTTAATTTGTGAATATTTTAGAATATGTTTATATTACATAGTGTAATTAACTTGTAAAGTTATGTTTAACGCGGATAATAAACTGAGAATCACGCAAAAACTATGAAGCTTATTCTCTGAAACCTTCACCATTTTAAAGATAATATAGTTATTAATCTTTAATATACGTATTTTATTAAAATACCTTTCATTTTATGTATAATAAATTAATAATGCATCTAATTACGGACAGCGCTCCTTGATGGGCGAGTTCTATTACTGGCTGGACGTACGGCGCATTGTGTGAGGTCAGCACAAAACACGCAAGTTAATCACTCAAGGCCACTGGCATATATCGGCGTCTTAATTTACTTGACTTTTGACTTAAGCATGGTGAAATGTGAGTGTATTATAAGTACACCTCTGCCTAATCAAACACCAAACATCCTCTTCCTTCTTCGTTCAGTCTATCTCTCTGTGGAATGCGCTCCCTCTGGAAATCAGGATGGCAACCAACCGATTATTAACCTTTAAAGTTAAAGTTCGCGAGCACATTCGTAAGAAGCTTGCAGTATCATCATAACGTTAATGTTTTCCCATTGTCTTATTTGATTTAGTATATTCATACATTTATGTATATTTAATTGTGTTTATGTTTATTTAGATAATTAGGCATATATATTATATTTATAGTTTGTAATAGGAATATGTGTATCTTGTTATTTAAATATTTTTTTAATCCTCAATTTTTCGTAATTGCACCTACGACTGTTTGTCTCTGCATCACCCAAAGGTTGACTGGTAGAAAATGTCTATGGCATTAAGTCCGCCTATGAACATTTCTGTGCTTGAAGTATTCAATACTTATATAAATAAATAAACATTATGAAATATAATATAATTAGGAATATACGAAATCAAATATAAATATGAATACATAAATAATAACATAATTTAATAATAATGAAAATACTTCTAAGAATTTAAATAATAAATTACATACCTACATTATTTTTATGCAATACATTTTTTGTTGTAGTCTGTATACACAAACCTAATAATATACAATATATAAATAATTATATACCCAATTACATATCTAATAATTTATATATTGAATTGCTACTTAGTTCTCTTCCTCTCTCAAACTAGGTGGAGCGACGATCTTCGCATGGTGGCTGGTGCAGCTGGATGAGAGTTGCCAAGAATCGAGCTGAATGACGTGCAACTGGAGATGCCTATGTCCAGCAGTGGACTACTTTAGGCTGATGATGATGATGAAAGTTCCATTTTGATTAAATGCGTGACGTTTTCAGAATATTAAAATGCAATTAATATTGCGTCAAGCGCATACGTGTACTGGTATTGAACACCATTATTGTCTTGGGCACTAGCTATTATAATGGGTACTTTTACCAAGGCTTGGGATATTACTCTCATAAAGGCAGTTGTGCCAGTACAAGAGAATAAATTCTACAGTTTTATTCGAGTACTCCTCAGTCGGATTTCCGTTGTGCCTCCTTCCTTTTACGCCACTATTTTCTGTCTCATGGAAGGCTCGGAAACGTTATTTAAAATAACGTTTTTTAAACGTTTCTAACAGTTCTCGTTTATTTATTTATATATATATATATACTTTATTGTACACCACAAAAATACATAACAAAAAATAAATCTAACACTACAAAATATACAATGGGCGGCCTTATCGCTTTCCGCGATCTCTTCCAGGCAACCTTGGAATCGACAGTGGACTCGTTCTTCTTTGTACAACATTTTTTTTGAATTAAAATGAAATGAAAACGTTTTCAAAAACCGGTTTACTCCTCAGGACGCAACCGCGTACGGGGCGTGCGCTGACAAGGATAAACTTGTTTATTTAAATTGTACCTTATCTTTAATGAATGACTACTTGCCGCTTACGTATTGATTAGGGTTATATTGCGAGTTTCTTATCGATCAACCCAAAAATGAAAAAAAAAAACCTTTAAAAACATTTGATTAACCGAGAACGATTTAAATTTTCTTCTTCTTCAAAACCGTTTTTATTTCTGTTCCATTCGAACTTAACCGAAACAAATTGTTTCTTACGTTTTTAAGACGAAACTGTTTCGAAAAATATACCGTTATCCGAGCCCTGGTCTCATGCCGTATAAGTTTTTTTATAAACAAAAAAGTCACGTAGGTTAGGTACTTATCTTATTTTACATTTTCGGACAGAAAAGACAAGAGACTGAAGTTTACCCGTTAACTAATTTGCATGATCTTTAACTTGTTTTTCTGAGGTTTCAGCTAAACTTGTTTGAAAGTTGCAGTTTAACCTCATTTGGGAGATCCATTTTTGTCACCCCATTTTTAACACAAAGTGGCGCTGAATCCGTAAGAACTTTAGCCCATTTCAAGATAATGGATCTTTAATGTTGTCTGTGAGCGAGCACTTATGAGAAAAACAACATGATAATAAATTTTATTGTGTCAGACAAATTTTTTAAATTTTAACACTCAAATTAAAGAAAATGTTAAGTTTATAATTTCATAACCCGTTATAAATTTATAAGGCTGTAAATGAGAATTTTAGATAACAACCAAATATTTTATTAAGTAGGTACTTAAGAATCTTGAAATTTTCGATGATTAAACGTGTTATAAGATATTTTATCTCAAATAAAAATATACGAGTAATGTTTTATCCTAGAAGGATAAAACATTCTTTATTTTTTATTAATTGGGCCAATTTTTCGCCAAATCTTTCTTGTTCTACAAATTGTTTGAGAGCAAATTATTTGCTCTTTTATTTATAGGACGACTCAATTTTGGTAAATCGTAATAACTTCCTAAATTAAATTGCTGAGCTCAACAATGCTTGTACTTCCGCACCGTTTGTTTGTTAAACACGTAAATAAACGATTTTTTTATATGGAGGAACTATTAAGGCTAAATGACCGTACACTGGTCCCAAACAGCAGCAAAATGATGAGATGGCGAACTTGACCATTTTCGAAAGATGGTCACAGATATAAATAGTGACGGTTTTCCTGCAGTGAGGCACTAGGCCTCTGCCATCCATAGCTATATACTGGGCATTATTCAGGTACAACTATTTTCTTAATGTTCTTTGGCAAACTTCGAGTTTCGTCAGTCGTCGGATTTCTATCAGTTGCCCTTTGCACTTGGTGCAGACCGGACGTTCTCAATCGACTTGGAAGTATATAGAATTGTTAATATTCTTTTAACTTTATGTAATTTATTTAAAAAATGGGAGGAAAGCTGCTAAAGTCGCAGGCACGAAAATAGTTTAACAGCTCTATATAGTTCACACCGAAATAAAAATAAAAAAAACAACAGTAAAGTAATTAGTTCTGAATTCAAATTATTACACACGATAAATCTAATTATTGATGGACATGGAAATTAGCATTCGTTTGTATTCGGAAATACGATGATTCTTGACGGACAGTCTTGTAAGCAATGATCGCATAGGAGTGACTTACGCCCGGTTTCTGGAACGAAAATCAACACAAAAGAAGTTAACTAACAAAATTTCAAATACTGTAAACTGTTACAAAAGGGCTGATAATGATTTTTTTTTTGTTCGTCAGGTAGGTTATTAAAAAATTACGGCGATACATTGAGTTAAAATGTTGCATGACGGCACGCCTCGGTACATTTTATACTGAGTTATGATATAACGAGTCCCCACTTCCCAACTTTAATGTGTTTTATCTAAGTATTTTTTTTATTAATATGATAAAGCAAAAAATACGTGTCTAATATTTTTTTATTATTTGACTGACGGACCTAATAGAATTTCTTTTTTTTACCTAGACATTTGGTTTTCTGACAATTGGTTGACTGAGTTATCTACAGCCAGTCGGATTACTTGACTTCAATTTAATTTTGACGCGTCCATATTTTCGTTCTAGAAACAGGGTGCTAATGTTATGGTTTCCTAAAAGAGTGGTGGCCGCTACATAGCGTCTGCACTATACCGGCGAATGACGTCACTAAAACGTTATTTATGAAAGTAAGTTAGTGTGTTTTCCTAGAGAGCATTTTTGACACCATCAATTCAAACCCCGCTGCCCAAAGATTTAAATTGCAAGATTTGCCCTCACCGTGCTTAGTCACGCACAAAAAAAATCATAGTGAATGAGCTAACACATTATTAAATAGCGTTTCCAAGTCACTGAGTCATTGTATGTCAGAAGTGTCAAAGCAAAAACAGAAACGCGACTGTTTTTTGACGCAGTAGAGCAAATCTAACGATTTAGATCTTTGCGACTGCTATGATTTTCATGACAGCCGTCACTGCTACCGTTATGATGTGGCCACCGCTCTACTAGGAAACCGTAGCTTAAGTCTTCAAGAGCCAGACAGTTCCCCAAAAGCAAAGATACTTATTGTGTAAAATGACACGACGTGTGACTGTCATAATTCTTTTGTCTTTGATCAATTTCTGGTAGGATCTGACACGGCAGGACACGAATATGTAATAAATACTCTGAAGATACGACAGCAATAAAATGACGACGTGACATAACGTAAAAGAACTGTCGTGTTTCAATTTGAAGGGTTTGGCAGACGTGATCCTTTGTTTCTTTTTCGACAGCCAAAATGCCGTTTATGTTAGCTATAACAGCCGCACGGGTGGATTGATTAGGTTAAACTACGCTCGCCGCGGTCGGTTCGTGGATGTGTGACTATCTTTAGAAAAGGAAAAGACATGTTGCTCCGACCCCAAATAAATTAGGATATGGGCAGGAACATAATGAATGAAATTAAAGTTTGTATCAATGTTGTCAGTTTTGCCGATGGGAAAACTCGTTGAAGCCCAACGGAATTACCCATCTTCAAAACTAATCACCCTTTTCATTATTTTGTGTCGTCGAAAGTAAACGGAATTCTCTGGTGACATCACTCAATCGTTGAGAAGACAACACGCAATTAACTGATGACTTTGACCGATCGTATGATCCAATAGTTTGTCTAATTATCGAAGTGTTTTCTTTAGATATATGTACTTTAGTAAGTTAGTTTCACTTCGTATTAAGTAATTGTTTGAGAATGGTGGTTGGTGTTAGATGGGTTTGTCCTATTACAGATAACCGTGTAAGTAAGTTCTAACCCATATATTACTTTTGAAACCTCTCCCTTTTTGTCTGATAAAAATACTGTGCTATGATTTGAAGATAACTTAGCCTCTTCTAAATCTACGCATGCCACATTTTTTAGTCCTCCATTTTGTTTAAATTACATTACTTTTTACCGTCTAATGTTTTTGAAACAATATAAATGACGCTGAAAGTAAAAAATACATCAATTTATATTTCTCGTTTTTTTTTGCTTTTTCATAGAACTGAGATGATGAATGTCTCTAAATGAGCTTGACACAAATGACCATAAAAAACTGGTCGCCGACTCTTGGAATAAGTTTTTGAAAACAAATCTCACGATTACTTATCACTAAACTAAGTTAATTAAATAAAGTAATTAAAACTTTCAGTAAGTTAATGCCAACTTAAATCTTTCTCTAAAGCGTTTTAAGCCATTTAGAACTAACTGTGTACAATTGTATATAGCCAATTAGTACTTTGGAGCATTTTGAAGTGATTCTTGTACTTACTTTATCATTGAGTACTGTTAAATTTTAACACAGGTATCCAGCGGAGTTATTAGGTATCACACTCAATATCAATCTGCCTAGCCTTTTCCCAACTATATTGGGGTCGGCTTCCAGTCTAACCGGATGCAGCTGAATACCAGTACTTTACATAGAGCGCCTGCCTATCTGACCACAATTCAGTAACTGGGTTATACGATATCCCTTAGTAAGACTGGTTGTCAGACTTTCGGGTTTCTGACGCACCGTAACGACTGTTAAAGATCCACGAATGACCGCCGGGATCAACGGCTTAACGTGCTGTCTGAGGTACGGAGGAGTCTCGGTATGTAAAGATGTTCACCCATCGACGGACCAACCCCAGCAAGCGTAGCTTAACCTGATGAATCGACCTGTGCGGCTGTTATTATTTAGCCACAAGCTCCTTAGCTCACGAGCGTTATTAGGTATCACACTAACAATTGCAATGCCTGTCATTTTGACAGTTCGACAACATTCATTGCGTTATGTACGTTGTCGAGCAGACGAATTTTTCAAACAAATGAAGCAATGCATTAGGAAATTTCTTTCAAAATCCTTCGGATTGTGAATGTGTGAAAGTACGTATATGTTACTCAATTGGGGTGCTGATTCTTAAAGCAGCATTGGTAATGTTACAGTGAACTTATTTCATTTCATGATTTCTTGATGTGTAACATATTTCATCTCGCTTTTCTGCAATCTGCACAAAAGTCAAAATCATTTGTTTTAAATAGGCTCTTATATGGCAATAAATAAATACTTTTGAACGTCAAAATTTACAAAAAAAAAGTGGAGGCACTCCAGGAGTGCCGACAGAAGTGAAAACTTGAACAAGATCGCCTTGGTGGAAGAAAAATATTTGTATAGAACATTGGTTCGTAACCTTATCTAAATAAAGACCAGACTTCCGAAACCTTTAAAGTAAAAATACTCGCATAGAGCATTGATCCATAATATTGTGTTAATAAAGAGCATAATCGCGTTTACAAATATAAGGTGAAGAAGTTTTCACTTAAATAATATAATTGATTCTAGTCGCCCCTTCAAAAAGGTAGTTTTCGTATGGAGAAGAATGGGCAAGAAACTCCACCGTTACTCTTTTAAAACAATAGTTTGTATAAGTACGTACATTAGTTAAATAATAATATGTGAAGACGATGCACCTAGAATAAAATTACTATACCACAATAGGTAAAAAGAATTAAAAATGAAGCAACGACAGAAAATTTAATTATGTGATAGATACATGGTGCTCACATATTATTTACAAGCATTGTAAAAGTAGACGATTTGCCTAAAATTTTATAATTAATAAGTCAATGTGTGAGGAAGTAATCACATCATGTAAAATCAATGTCATATATGACAAATAATAATTAATTTTGCAATGAAACTAGCAACCAGTTTGATTTTGTCTTGATTCTGAATTGTCCTATGGAGCAGGACCAGCATGTTCCCAAGCAATCTTATCTTGGATATAATCCTCTAATTTGTAATATGCTTATTTACAAAGTGTACTTTTAATATGAGTTTTGAATTTTCTTTCATTTCAAAGCAATATGGCACAAGGTATTTTGTTGTAACATTTAACACAGTACCCCATAAAAGATGTATGTACTTTAGATAATCTAAAAAATCGTTCATCCAGTTTAACTTTATTTCTAGTATTAAAATGATATCTATCACTTATTAAAAAGATGTGGATTTTTCCTTACATACATAATATTTTCATAAATGAATTGGCAAGGTACCGTCATGATATTAATCATTTTAAATAGTTCCCAGAGAGATTCGCTGCGACGTAGATTATAAATGGCTCTGACAGCTCTCTTTTGTAAAATAAAGATGGATTCAATGTCAGCAGCCCGACCCCACAGTAAAATGCCATATGACATGATACTGTGGAAGTAGCTAAAATAGACCAAACGCGCGGTTTCTAAATCTGTTAACTGTCTTATCTTTCTAACAGCATAAGCGGCTGAGCTTAGTAGCCCCGCAAGAGATGTTAAATCGTACCTCATTAGTTGACCTTTTTATTCCTGGTTTAGCGTGATTCCGAGGAAAATCGTTTGATTAATAAATTCTAGTTTATCTTCATTCAATATGATGCCACATTCGCTACTTTAACATTAGGTAATTTAAATCTAATGCATTTGTTTTATTTTATTTAGTACCAAATTATTTACCGTAAACCAATCTTGGACTTGCGGAATAGAGCTATTCACGTCGTCAAGATTTTGTGTCCGTCGGTTTATTTTAATGATTAATGTTGTGTCATCTGCAAATAACACCATCTTCGGTTGATTTTGAAGTAATTGGGGTAAATCTCTAATATAAACTAAAAGAGGAATGGACCCAAAATCGAACCTTGAGGAACACCCATTGCCATTGCAGACCCTAATAGGTTTACGCCTTTTATCTGAACTTTAATCTTTCAGGTATGATCTACGTAAACCAAGAGCTGTATTCCTAATCCCATAGTGCTCTAGTTTCAGCAGAAGTGTCTCATGGTCTACACAATCACAAACACCAAAATCTAAAAAAAAAACGAAATAAAGCCTAAAAACTGTAAAAATACAAAAAAATACTATTACAACTACTTATTTAACTTAGTTTAATAAAATAATTTACACATTTAATTAAAACTCTAACTAAAATAAATAAAAGCGAAGCAACATTACAAGAATTTCTTTATGTTGACTAGAACCGGTCTTCTAATGAGCAGCCCAATAGTGAGCAGCTCAGATTCAAAACATTACATGTGTGTGAGTACTTATTGATAGATGTTTACGGCTTAAAAAGTTACGTTCAAATTATTGTTCATGTGCCAGTATTGTGTGCTTAGTTATATAATATAAGCAAATACTGCAGGTACATGGATATATGTATGAATAATATATAATAAGTAAATACAAGTTATAATTAAGTGATTTAGGAGTGTTCTTATAGCGAATGTGAGTACCAGTACAAACCATTTCTGGTTTAATGGTACAAAACAAACATGAACATGTATCAAGACTGAATGCATGTAAAAAAAAAGAAAAAATCGAACGCCTTCGAGAGGTCGCAAAAGATTCCAGTGGCATCTTTAGCTTCTTCCCAGGCATTAAAAATGTTCATTATTAGGGTGACACCGGCGTCAGTGGTACCGTTTGGTGAAACCGTACATGAAAGATGGAATTTTTATTAAACTGATGTAACATTTGATTGAGCATCAACTTTTCAGACACTTTACTGAGAACTGGCAGAATTGACATAGACTTAAAATTGTTGGGTTCTTTAATCCCCGGATTTGAACAAAGGAATTAGTTAACTGTGTTTCATGAGATCCGGAAGGACTCCTTGGTCTACACTGGTGTTAAATATGTGAGATAAATAGGATGCAATGGTTTCGATAATAAATCTACGGAATTTTACAGACATTCCCCAGATCTTCTAGAGCACAGATTAGATAGCTCAATCGGTGTGGCTCGATTGACCAAGAAGTGCACGCGGTGCTAGAGTTAGCCGCCAGAAACGACCTTGAAGAGGCCCCGCCCCTTAATGTTGCTCATTACCAAGGTGAGATGTCAGATCTCACACATCATATGCGACTTATGTAAGACTCGCTCGTATTTTTGTATCTTAAGTTTTTTTAAGCTAAGAAATGATTTGTATCTGCTTACGTTACCTACATATTTACAAAAAGGAAAGACAAAGGAGAAAACCTCCAGAGAATCAATTAAAACCATAAATGAATAATATAATTATGTATGAAACAGGAATATAGTTATTTATGCAACTGCTGTATAATAAGGGGTATTAAAACACGAATGTGCTGTGTGAATGTATAAAAAACTCGGCTTCGCCACGTGCGATAATATATGAGTGTTTTAATATCTAATTATAAACAGTTGCATACAAGACTTTATCTACATCCATGATATGAATCCTCTATAAAAGGTTCTGAAACCATTGGATGTTTGTAATTCAAGATCAAGAATAAATAAAATTCAACGAAATTCAACACAAGTGCATGTATGTATGTTGCATGCACCAGTACATCACCGCGCATGCGCTGCAGCGGGTGAAGCTGTCCGCTGCTTCATCGTTCCATTGCAAAAGTTGATGGAAACAAGGAGTTGCATACATGACAATGTTCTTTTTTTGAAATTCGAGTTGCATAATGAAATTTAGTACAACATTTTATCACTCATTTGGATGATATAATGGTTACTATGACACTGGCTGTTTTAATGTTGGCAATAAGCTGACTGTTTCAGAAACTTTTATAGAGATTTTATAGCATGGGTGTAGACTAGTATATTATCTGTGGTGTAGATAAAAATATTTACAACACCTAAAGATAGTTTAAAATAAAAAGGACTACTTCCAATATTCTCAAACTACATACCCTTTTCAAATCTGTAACAAAACTTAAACACTTCAAATCTGATCGAAAATCTCAAAACGAAATTGCCGTTTAGCAGAACGTCGGCGGTAAAATTTTATGACGGTCAAGGGTTACTTTATAAGTTTTGTTATTCAAAAGATTATCTCCTACATTACACGCTTATAATGCTGTTCCTGGTCTGGTTGGGGAAACAAAAAGATATCGTTTCCCAATATAATGTTGGATTTGTTATCTGGCGGCACGGCAGTGTTCCCACCAAATCGAGCAAAAATAAACAAACAAAGGCACAGGAGAACCATCCTTTTACCGATTACAACGTTTCAACGTGTAGAAATTTATTCAGATTTCATACAAACATAATATGAATTTATGTTTCCTACATAATGCCACCTGCTACGTACTCTACATACTCTTTTTGCGTCGTTCGTTCATGTATCTGAAGGCTTAGTGTGAGTTTCTTTTAACCATCTCGACTTTACGCATCGAACGCGTTCAGCGCTTCGATTGGCCCTTCACCAGTGAAAGCCAGTGAAGGGCCAATCGGAGCGTTGAACGCGAGTTTGTAAAAGAAACTCATACTAGGCCCTCTGGTTACACACATACGCAAGCCAGTGGCAAGTACTACACACTTGACCTTTCTGAAGGTCACGATAATTTTTGTCCTTCTAGGACGTCCATTCCCAGTTTTTCCGGTGTTACCTTCAGTTAGCCGCCTTTCACTCATCCTCTCAATATAACCGTACCATCTAAGCATACTCTTTTCAATTTTGTCACTCTATTTAGATTTCATGTTTCACTGTAATCAAATCTTCTTCCTTTGCTTTCAAATTAATGATTGAATGGAACTTAAAACTGTAACGTTGTTATAACATCAATATGAGTAACTCTCTTCATCCTTGACACTTTATTTTTTACTACATTTTCATTATTATTGTTAAAAGTAGTGTTCGGACGCCTCCGACCACTCGGCAATCTTCGGTTGCTGTCGGGAGATGGATCTCTGACGACGACACGCGCGCGCATTCCATACTCACCAACATCGATAGTATTTTATTGTATATATTTTGGATTACATTCTTTTAATTTACAGTCCATTGCTTTTGAGTTAAGTCCTTAGTTAGGTCCCTAACAGTAGATATTTACAGTTTTCTTGGTCTTCCTTTTTCCTAAGAACAGAACTAATTCGTTTCTCACGCGCTCATAGGATTTATAAAACCGGCCAAGTACTATTCAGACTCGCCGACTACACACACGACACGAAGGGTTTCGTACCACCGTACAATATTTAACATTAGAGCAAAAAAAACACCGAAAAAAAACACGTTTCTTGAAAGGGTAATAATTTAATATTTAACTTTATTTCAAGTGTCTACCTATTACGGTTCAAAAGATACAGTTTGTACTTGTGACACAGTTGGACAGCGCTGGCATCCTTTGGGTACAGAGCCCTAACTACAGTTAACTGTTTTACATTCAACACCCTTCCCTCTATTTGTTATTTCGACGTCGTGCGATAGGTACCATATTGAAATTAGCGTTATTGTTATATCCAACATTTGTTTTTACTGTCTTAAGGAATATTTGACTATGGAAACTGGCTTATATCGCTGTACCCAAATCAAGGCCCGGGCAGACTAGCGCGACTTGTCGCACGTCGCGACACCGGTAATTGTTCTACCCTAAAGTTTTCTTAGAATTTGTTTTGTTAGAGTAGCGTCTCGCTGTCGCGTCGCGCCTGGCTGCACGAGGCTCTATGTTTTGTAATAATAATAATAACATTTTCAAGTGTAATTGGGTACGTAGTTATTTGTTATGTCTATTTCGTGCCAAAATTGGAATAAAAGAGCAATTCTGTGCGATTTTTTATTTTTCTCGTTGTCACTACGAATTTCTTTTCTGCTTGTTGACTTGGGTTCTTTTTTGACACAGGGAATCAATTAACTGTCTTCAAGGTTAGCTCAGAAAAAAAAAAAAAACAAGAAAAGACTATCACAATTACGAAGGTTTGTAAAAACTATCACGACTACTTTATGTTAGGTATATTTTAGAGAAGCCTCTACAAAAAGAAGAAGCAAAATTTTATGTCACCGAGCGTTCGAAACTAAGATAAATTCGTAACAGACTATCAAAATTCACTAAACATCGGTTTTTCAAACCTTTTACTGAAAAATTTCAAACTGAAACAATTCGGGGACAATTTTTACCGAAACTATTTTATAAAGGTCAGCGATGTCAGTTTCAACAGCATGAATTGACTTCAAACGAGGACACTTCAATGTGAATGTAGAAACTTGTCCCACAATAAAATGGACGAGATACAGAAGTTTGTTTGATTTGGGGCCACTTCGAACAACTCTACAAGAAATGTCATTTCCTTTTTCATTTTCGTGAATTGAATTTTTCGGAAATTGTTTCTTGTTATTTTTATTTCGGTTTCAAACTCAGTTTTGTTAAAGTGTGAATTTCATTTCGGCATGTATTTAATCGAACCATGTAATAATTCCCATTTTGCTCTCAATAAATATTATTATAATAATAATAAATATTATTGAACACTAATATGATGATTGCGCTTTTTATGATTTCAAATAATTCCCGTTTTGGAGTCCTAAAAATACTAAATATCCAAGTAACTGCGATCAACTTGAGCGTTCGCCGCCCGCTGGCCGCTATCGTGACACCGCTCTCTTCGCTCGCTCGGCTCGAGTGCGGTTTGTCACAATTCTAAACTAATCGAACATGTAAAATCGACTCTGATTACCCGAGGGCACACCCTAGCTTAGTGACTGTGATCAACTGTGAGAAAAGGCCTCAAAGTTATGAAATGGCTCAAGTATTAAAAAAGTGTGCATCATTAGAAGCTCAAAAAGGTTTAAAGGTTCATTAATTTTAAAAACTGTCCATCATTAGAAGGTCAATAAGTTTTTAGAGGATCAGTTAAATATTTCCCTTTCTCTTTTGGATATTTACACGTTCAATGCGTATGTTAGCGTCAACAACCAATCAAAACTGCGCCATGTGACAAGTTACCGGAATCCAACCAATCACAAACGTTTCCTTCTTTCGCACATCACGGTAATTGCTGTTTATGTGCGAAATGAAGTCATAGGATACAGTTTATTTGAGAAATGGGCGTAGGTCTTTATTATTATTCCTATTTTACTGCTTCCTTGGTCTAGTGATTGCAAGCCTGACTGAACGTGAGCTCCTGGGTTCGATTACCAGGTTGGGCAGTGATATTGGGTTTTTTGTTAAGAATTTTCCCAGCCCGGAGTCTGCATTTGTGCCCGGTTGATAGCAATAGGCTCACCCATTGTAGATTTGGCGGAATGTGGTTTTATTCTAGAACCTTGCCCAACCCTTCGAGTAATGTAGGCGTGATGTTATGTTTTGTATTTTAATTTAAAATGAGAAAGGAATTATGACATCGAAAATTACACCCACAAAAATACGAACAGAGGGGTAATTTCCCTATTTTTCGCATCTCATTTGCAATAAAAAATACAATAGTTTATCGACAAGTTTGAAAGATTGCGACTTGAATGTGAAATAAAGTTATTTAAAGCCGGCCCCAATATATAGCTAGGAAAAGGCAAAGCATAGATGTTGGTAGGGTTTAATAGAAATACTACCACATTACCAGTAATATAAAAAGAACCCTCTCACTTTTACCGCTCCCTTTCATAAATTGGGTTTATCGTTTAATAACGCCACATCATTTGACACAGGAACGGCCTCACGCCATACATTATGCATAGGATGCTCCTAAATTAACACCACCCAGTCACAGTTGAAATGACTTCCTTTTCGGGACATGCTATGTAGCGAAATTGTAGAAGTCATACTCGTTCTTGCTCCGGAAATGTTGCCAGGAAATGAAATGACATGCATTCTTGACACTTTTTAAGTAAGTACGTGACTTATATTTGAATACTACAAGACGCTTTATGAACACTTTTGAAAGAGCCCGGTTTCTGGAATGAAAATGAAATGCAATGAAATTAAATAGCTTATTCTGTCAATATGATATCGGAATCACTTTTGCACGTCTTAGTAAGAAAAAAAAATGTTAGATGGAGTCGAAATTTACTGACTATCTCTGAGAAGAAATGGCGAAATAAACTCAAAATCAACGACGTTTCAAAATTAAACTCGTATCAAGTTTTCAGTAAGCCAATCACAGCTGTCGATAGACATGCGTATAAAAACATGTTTGAAAATGTTTGTGTTGATTTTTGTTCTAGAAACAGGGTGATAAAGAGATGGGGTAATAAGAAGAAATTGTTATTGTATTGGACCCTCAGGGCGTCCTTTGTTTTTCCCGTGTAGTTGGCCCACAGGCTGCTTCTGTAGAAGGTCTGGCAGTAAGTCTTAAGCAACGTAATTTTTACCACAACACGCAAACCAGCATATTGCTCTCCTCACAGCAAGAGCTGCCGCTTGCGATAGATATCTTGTTGATGTTTAAGGTTATGTACTGCCCTAAGTATTTTGTTTGTTTACCCTTTTAAGGGGCTAGCCATTGAGGGTAATAATAGGCTCGTGTAACTGCTATTACCGGGGCCTTAAAGGTCGTGTAAAGCTTCTTCTTACCATTATAAACTAGACCGTGGCTAGTATCGTACCTTTTACAGCATGCCAAAAGCTCTACTATGGAGCCGGCAGTTGGACCCAGCAGCACTATATCATCCGCGTAACTGAGGTTATTGACGCAAAGGTTGTCAATCGAACATCTTATAGGTTTACTGCTGAGTTCAGTGATCAGAAGACCAATTCTCGTACTTAAAAAACGTTCACATTCAAGTCACAATCCGTCAAACTTGTCAAAAATGTTGGTAAATATATTATATTTGTGACAGATTGCGAATGTGATGCAAATGCGACCGTTCTTAAAACTACGGGAATTGGCCTCCAGCTTATTGACGTAAAGCTTGAAAAGCTTGGGCGAGGCCAGCCCCTCCTGCCTCAGCCCTCAATTCAACCTATACGCAGCAGAGAGTAAATTATTCCACTTTACATAGTTCATTTGATTACCATACCAGAATTAGAAGCACACGTATAATTTCAGCTGATACGCATGCTTCCACGAGTTTTTACCATTAAATGTCATAGGACACTGGATCGATTAGTTATAGGTGTCATTCACATTTTCAGAGATCGACTTGTTTTTCATCAGCGTGCTTTAGATTTTTTGTGAAGTGTAAACTTCTTTAGGCGCTTTGGGTATTTTGAGATGGGATTAAACCATTGATTTCGCGACAGCGTGATGACACCACCTTTTGACCATTAAAAAGACATCAACAAGTTGATTGTCGCGTTGCGTGGAGTAAAAGACATCAACGCGTTGATCGCCGTGGTGCCGATTTTTTTTCAAGTTTTCACTTTTGTCGGCATGCCACTGTTTTTTATGGAAACAGTTACGTATTCATCCGTTTCTAAGGAACGAGTCCCAATGCAAAGACAAGCGTTGAATGTCAAATGATGTTATATGTACTTCATTTCCGTGTTCAAGCGAATGTCATATAAAATCACGTCTGTAATCCCCGTAGGGTTAAGCAGAAGTGAATAGGATACCCATATTTCACCACAGGTACAAATTCAGACTACGGGCTGTTACTGAGAAATCCCTAAACCTAAAATATCTTCTTTTATTTATTATATAGTTCTGCCTGCGACTTCGTCCGCGAGCCTATAACCTTCCTCAAGAATTGGGCTATCCAATGCAAAAATATTTTTTCAAATCCGACTGATAGTTTCAGAGATTACCGTCTACATACAAACTTACAAACAAACACACAAACTAACAGATTTTACCTCTTTATAGTATTATAGTATAGTATAAATAGTAAATAGCATATATGTATATTGAAACGGTACATGTACTTGTACAACAGTAATAAATTAATTAACATAGAAACATAAACAGGAACCTAGATACTGATAACTGAAAATATAAAAATAATTTCTGAATGAACTTACTTATCCTTACTTGCTTAATATAAACAAGCATTCAGGGTAAAATCGGAAGTATCTTACGCAATTTAATACACTAGTTTATGTTATTGGTGGGTACTGACCAAGTCACAATAAACTGTTCAGAAGGGACCCGTTAATACTTAGTTAGGACGTTACGTCCCATATCGAGGGTCAAATATGGAACCCGAAAAAACTATTTCCTGCTAAAGAAATGTTTATTTTGTTCGGGATTTTTCTCAAAGCGTCAACGTTTGGGTTCGGATCGAAAGAAGCATGACATCCCTGGGGTGTAGTTTGGTGACTGAAATATCCCGTAAGAGAATAAATAGTATGACCAGACCTTAAGAGAGTTTGTTCTGAAAGTGGGCAACGTCGCAAATAGATGTCAAATATTTCGTTGTTTTGATTAATTTGGCAATGTTTCTGTATGGAAATATGAAATGTGGCTAACTAGTTCCCTAGGATATTAATAATGAATTGCAATTATAACACTGAATTTGATGTTGTAACAATTTTAGGTGTAAAAGGCATTTGGAAATTTTCCAAATACTTTTTTTTACATTTAAAACTAAATATTCAGTATTACGATATTAATTATTATTGCATTTCATAGTCAATATTTTAGTTCCGTAGTTAGGCACATTTTTAATTCCATACAGTAATATTGCAAAATTAATCAAAACAGGTAAATATTTGACAGCAATTTACGACGATACCAACTTTTAGGATAAACCCTCTGAAGGTTGCGTATTAAAATACTTACAATTTTTTTCAATTATATAAAGTAAATAAAATTACCTGTTGTTAGTACCGTAAGCATTCCGGGTTGCTACTGAATATTTTCTAGTAAAAAAACTCAGGAATTTGAGAACTCAGGCCCCACGATGAAGGCAAATTTCGCGCCCTCATGCCCCTAACCGCCGCAGGAGGAGACGCCCAGGGCGTCGGGAATCGCGAGGCGATTTCCGGCCACCGTAGGCGCGGGCTTGCGGACGGTGAGCAATGGGTGGCTCACCGTCCGATAAGGACCAGGCCCGGGTCGACGGCGCGTTGTGTTCCACGCGCGCCTCAAAGAGATGTCAGCAGATTCGAAGGGGTCCACTAGGGCCGATGCCTGCCGTGGTTGCGAAGAAAACCGAAAGGGAGATTGTGGCCCCCGGCAGGGCAACCGAAGGAACACGGGTGGGTTTTAGTCAGTAAGAGTCTGACACGCCCTCCCGCTCCGCCCAGAGCGGGAGAAGTTAGTTATTAAAAGTCCCCACGATGAAAAGTCGCACTTGTAACTGTTAGACGAAGCGTTCTAAATCTAAACTTAGGTACATGGAAAGGTCCATCAGGCCCATAATTCATTGTTAGGACTACGTACATTCATTTCATGACCAAAATTGACTAATGAAATTTCCATACGAAAAGCGGCCATATTTAATCGAGAATTACCCCATAAGCTTTGAACAATGAAAGTCCGTACATAATTATGAAGAAACAATGTGCCGAGTCCGATATGATGTCGGTATGCGATGTATTGTTTGATAAGGATTATGGTATTAAATTTTATATCTAACTGTGTCGAAAATGATATAAAAGAAGAGTCTGTTCATGTATATAAAAATATTTTAATTATTATAATATTAGTTAGCGACTCGCTTCAGCATCGCATGGTTTTTACAACTTGATAGAACATCGAGATTTCTTTATTATATAATATAACATCACGCCTGTATTTCCCCGAAGGGTTAGGCAGGGTTGTACCTGTAGCGGTTACATCGCCGCATACGAACTATGCATCAAAAATACATGATGTCACACTAATTCTGCATCTCGCAATTAGAGTTTATCGCGCGAATGACATATATAAGACTATCCGACATCAACCGTTAGGCAGTTGCCCGCCAGATACGACACCCGTCTGGTCGGAGGATCCTCCCTTTTCTATGGTAGATGAGTGAACTTTACACCCTGTTCTTCATGCCTCTAAATACCTTTAATTCACCCACATTTCGCCAGTTATGTATAAGTCCCATGTAATAGGGGGCGAGTCTATTGCTATCAATCGGGCACAAATCCAGACTCCGGGCTGCTACTGAGAAATTCCAAATGGAAAACAAAACAACACTTTGCCCGACTCGAATCAAACCTGGGACCTCATGCACAGCAGTAGCACTTACGACCATTGGACCAATGAGGCAGTCATCAGTCATTTCTATGTAAGTTTCATATCAATGTATCATACAAATAACCATCTGGAATAAATTCTGTAAAAGGTGATGAAGACGGCATCAAAGTTCGTTGCATAGTTTAGAAGAAAAACACAGTCACACAGACAAAAACGAAAAGGTGACTTTAATTTATAATGTGTATGTATCAGGCAGACACTGACAAAAGCTGGAATCAATGTCTTCAGACAGAAGCCGAACATTATAAATATGCCTTATAATCAGTTAATCTAAGATACCATTGAATATACAGTATAATGGCCAACGCACAACGGCGGATGGCGGGGCAGAGTATTTGGCGTACGTGGTAACAAGATACAGATTTTAAAACTCAGAGACAGACCACGGATCATCAAAAGGAATTTTTATCTTCCTTATTGCAAAGCGCAGGAGGATACCGCGGCGGGATGCGAAGACATGCGACGGTATGCACCGGAGTCTGCCAGCATACGATCGCGGGGGAGAATCAATGTAAGCAGGGGTACACTCCACATTTCCCCCATGGCATACCATGGCATGGCGTCGGATGCTTCTCGGTAAATCCTCCTCGATGCTGTCCCTCGTCGTCAACCGGTGTGCGGCCTTAAAGGAAACCTCAGTCTCAAGATGATTCAAAATTGGCGAAAATAAGAAAAGACATTACTGTTAACTTGTATAAAACGCGAAAAAATACGTCCATTTTACAAAATTCACTCACAAAAGTAATATCAAAGAACAAGTTTTCTGCTATGAATATTATGCAAGGGAACAATAAAATGGATTGAAGTATTGAGCCGCATTATGGAGCCGCAACAGAGGCTTAAGCTGCGGTACAATGAAATTGGCTTACATCCAAAAAGTTTGCATATGCACGTGCAACTGCGGTTGGTTAAGCCGAAAACGTCAGATTAGTTCGCGAAATAGATTTTTTGTAATTTTCATATCATTATCAGCTTGTATGTTGATCAAAATGTGATTCACGACCGTAACAAATGCTTTTTGTTAGCCTATATCGCTTTCCACTGCCTTCCCTTTTCCTTCCAAACTGATGTCTTGTGCGATCTCTGACCATGTTGGCCCTGCACAGTACGAAGTTACAATCATTAAAATCATCGATACAACTCTGTAAGTCCAAGTTGCCCTATTGAATGACTATTTCATGAAATCATGACGTTTGAGGCCAATTATTTCTCTTAAAAAAATTACAAACAAACGACGCCGACATCAGATTGTGTCCAAAATATAAAATAAAATAAAAAACTTTTTTCTAACGTTTTTCTAATCCTGTGATTGGCACAATTTTACCCCATTTTACTCATATACTTAGATTTTATTAGCAATAACCGCGTATAGACCCTCAAAGTAACGGCTCACTTTATTGTCTAAGCGTAAGGAGACATAAAAAACAATAATTATTTCCCTCCATATCATATATATCATATAACATTTTATATCGAAGCGCGACGTTTATTTTGTGTGAATAATGATTATGAGGTTGATGAGTAAAGATCAGACATGATAGTCTTTTGTTTTTGTACCTAAGACTGCGGTGGGCGCCACATAGCGTCCGCAATTAACCCGCGAATGATGTCACTAAAATGTTATTTGTGAAAGTACTAGCATCGCCCCTCGATTTCATTCCGTGGAAATATAGGGATAAAGTATCCTATGTGGTAAGTCAGGTATAAACTGTGTGCGAAATTTCATCAAAAAACAAACATCCATCCATCCATCCTCAGAAACTTTCACATTTATAATATTACTGGCAGCACCCCGCGGTTTTACCCGCATAAGTCTCGATCCCGTGGGAATATCTGGATAAAAGTATCCTATGTGTTAATCTAGATTATAAACTATCTGTGTGCCAAATTTCATCCAAATTCGTTCAGTAGTTTTTGCGTGAAAGAGTAACAAACATCCATCTATGCTCACAAACTTCCGCATTTATAATATTAGTAGGAAAGTAGGCTAGGATAGGATAAAGTAGGATGTAGGATTAGTAGAATTAAGTAGGATGTTGGTGTGTTGCCCTAAAGAGCGTTTTTTGACAATATAAAGGCAAACACCGCTGCCATCATTTTTGTGGCGGCCGTCACACAATTGTCCTTATGCGGCCGCCACCGCTCTTATAAGAAACCGTAGCATAAGGAATCAAACCAATTCGATTAAATGCAAACTACAACGTAATCGGTTAAGCGCATTTTATGAGTTGTGAAAACACTGACTGATTGTTAATTGATTCAGGCGTGACCTTGCGGAAATCCATTATAAAATGATGATGTGGATATATGTAGTAACCTGTTCCGCTTAGCTATTTCTAAAGAGTCTTAAAAAGACCCTAGAAGAAATCGACACGTGTTTCACCTCTCAACGAGGCTGACAGTCTGCGCTCGGTGCTTGGTGTGGCAACACGCCGTGTTCGAGTTCGCGACAAATCAATCGTCATCCTGAGGATGCCTCGTTGAGAGGTGAAACACGTGTCGATTTCTTCCAGGGTCTTTTTAAGACTCTTTAGAAATAGCTAAGCGGAACAGGTTACTAAATATATCCACATCATCATTTTTCATTGACTGATTCACAAAAGTTTCAAACTGAGAGCACCTTTCTATATCCATCAGGAATATCGCCTGCAAAGATTATCGGCTGTGTATATTAGAATCTGCCATAGATTGATAGGCAATGTTTCCGATCGTCTACAAGAATTTATCGCCTGTATCTAACATTAAATGTCCACTAAGCAAGACTTTCTATGTTATTTAGTGGTACTTATATTGACCCTTAGCCTATAAAAATAGTGTTTATTAGGTATTCAGACACCAATAATTGGACACACTTAAATATATCACAAAACGTAAATAAAAATGTGTCGAGGACATTGAGGCCAATACGCGTAGCACAGTGTGAGCTACGGCGTAGCTAGGCTCGTAGCATAGCGAGGTAAATCTTTCGGAAGGCTACGAGAATATTTTAAATAACTTCGAAATGGGGGAGATTGTGTTCCTATGCGTATTTTTTTAAGTGTTTTCCGATTTCTTTCTCTGAAATTTATTTTTTTGTTCAGTTATGGTTAGTTGTCAACAAAATCTGTGCTGTTTATCATCTTTACGTATAGTTTCATTATAGAGCGACGGTGAAAAGAAAATGACAGTTTTGATAAAACCTTTTAGAAATAATTATGGATATTTCTAAAAGGTATTTTATCAACACTGTCGTTTAAAGGAAGAGTGTTACCAATTCCCAGCAAGTCATTTAAGATGGAGGTATTCAATGCTTCCTTTGCTTTGAATTAACTGATCCGTTTATACAGGGTGACTGGGTAAACTTTAAAACATTAACTGTAAAAGTACAAAATGAAGGACTTCTGTCTTCGATTCTTGTTCAAAATATCTAAAAATAACCGAAATGTAACACTTTCATTATCATTTATTTTTCATTGGGATATCGGGATAAAAAAGTACCTTAATGTTCTAACTTAGGTAATGGTTTACCCATGTGCCAAATTTCATCTAAATTCATTCAGCCGTTTTAGCGCGAAAGCGTAACAAACAAATATATAAACATACAAAAAATCAAATATATTTTCTTTATAATATTAATTTAGACTAGTTTTAGATTAATATTAAAGTTACGCCGAGAGTTAAGCAGAGACGTAAAAACCGTGCGAAGTTGGAGCGGGTTGTTAATCATTTTATAATAAATCCCAAAAAAAGATTTGTCCCACACATGTGAGTCTTATTTTTATAATATTACACGCAGTACACTTTAAAAACTTTGTGGCAAGTTGGAGAATATCCAGTTTGCCCACAGAGTTGTTTAAATAATATTATTTAAACTACTACCATACAAGGTTTACCATTTTTGTGTTGATGTAAATAAAGTGTTCAATTAAGTAAGTTTGTTCATAAACTCCTAATAAGTACTACGATTGGGTTTGGAAGTAATATATATATATATATATATATATATAATTTTTTTAATACAGACCTCATTAGAAATAAATACTTAAATTAATATTTTTTTAGGAAATCAGTATTTGCCTTTATGTTGGCTCAAATTGTTAGGTATTGTTAATTATTATTTCAAGTTTTATGAAATTATTGTCTCTCTCTATCTCTCTGTTGCCTCTTAAAATACAAGCTTCCTAGTTTCAGAGATAGGGTTTTTATATATAGATTTTTGAAACGTTTTTATTTTTGTAAAAACAATTACGAATCACTAGCAGCACCGGTTTCACCCGCATAAGTCTTGATCCCGAAGGAATATCGGGATAAAAAGTATCCTATGTGTTAATCCAGGTTATAAACTATATGTGTGCCAAATTTCATCCAAATGTGTTCAGTAGGTTTTGCGTGAAAGAGTAACAAACATCCATCCATCTTCACAAACTTTCACATTTATAATATTAAGTACGATTATTATATTATTATTAAATATATTATATTATAATAGTAGGAAGTAGGATTTAGAATATCTACTACTGTGCTCAACCTGTCTGTATTACTTTGGATAAATAAAATCATTAAAGTTATTGTTTAATAAAACCAGAAAGAGTATTGATTCATACAACTAAATTATGGTGGCGTAAGTATAGGCTCGGACCCACTAAGTAAATAGTTCACATAGAAATCGTCTTTGTTTGTGCGTGACATATATATTATACGTACCTATACACACACACATAAACTCACTCCTTCTTATGTCAGTTTTTTTTTTTGTCTATAGCATCTCGCAGTTAACCACTAAGATCATGGCTGCTTAACCGGGCTTTCCTGTGCCTCCAGCCAGTGGCAAAAATCTATGCTAAATTAAAATTAGGCGAGCGCTCGATAAGGGCACCTTATGTAGGGTACGAACCTCGGCTTAGGGCGCTTCGGAGGGCAGCAAGATGGGACAGGCTGGATCAAGATTTAGATCATCATGATTATTATTCGGGGAATTTAAATCTACGTGCTCAGCTGCAACAACTGCCGGCAACTCGTTATCGAGCAAGGGTCAGGGGGAGTATGAGGCGGGGTCGGAATGAGTATGAGGCGGGGTCGGAATGAGTTGCAGATCACAATTTTTCGACAGTTTATAACCTAACGGATATAATACCGATATATGATAAGGTAAAGAAGTTCATAATTATACGGTGACGTAGTAATATATACCAACAATAAAGGATATTGAAACCCGCGGAATACAATCCCGCGAGTACGGTTGACTTAATCCACTATAATTGAATCTTAGTGTAACTTACTTAGAAATTAATTGAATTAGTTTCCTCATAGTTTCAACAATCTCTGTATGTCGGATAAGTCTGATAGTTCTGACATTAATGTGATACTGTTGACTTAGATTTATGCCCTTTATTGGTAAGGGTAGCGATTGATAAATAATTTATTAAGTATTTTATGAAATAAGCTGTTTAATACAATATTCGGTGAAGATTTGCAATAAAATTGTTACAATAAGATATAATTTACAGCATTTACAACTAATGCATTTTTGTATATTGGCTCTATTTTTATACGAAGGACTCAATCGCAGCTGAAGCTACGCTTGTCGCGATCGTTTCCTGGATGGGTGACCAATGTGACGATCCATTACATATTGAGACCCCTCCGTGTCTCGGAAACCGTTGATCCTGGCTGTCATTCGTAGATCTTAGACAGTCGTTACAGTTTACGTGTCGTGTAGTCAGAAGCCCATAAGTGCTACCTAGTAACTGGATTGTGGAGGGCAGATAGGCAATCGCTCCATGTAAAATACTGGTACTCAGTTGCATCCAGTTATACTGGAAGCGATCCCAACATAGATGGGAAAAGACTAGGCCGATTGATTGTTTGTATTTAAAATATTAACTAAGTACATAATTCCTTTCTAAAAGTACATATTTATCGTTTATTGATTTCAATATTTTGTTAGAGGTTGTTCATAAACGAAGTACTACAAGTTTATATGCGGGTATTATGATTGAAAATATTAATTGCATCTCAAGGGACGCTACAAATTGTCTATGGAACAATAACAAATATAACATAAAACTGACAGATTTTGCCACAGGAATCTTCTTTGTTAGCAAGTAATTTGTTCCAATTTCTTTTCTGATAGACAGAATTCAACGGCAGGATTGCAAAGAATGCAGTTTTTTATTAAAACAGAAAATTTGTTAACAGAATCTCTTTGTAGTAAGTAAGAATTTACTTTATTATAGAACCAGCTTCTGCCTGTGACTTCGTCCGTGTGATTTTTTTGTTTCAAAATAAAATATATATCATATGAAAACACTCGTAAATACCGTAGCTTCCTATTAGTAAAAGAATTTTACAAAATCGGAACATACGAACTCACAAATTTTACCACTTTATAATATTACATGAAGAAAGGAAAAATATTAATGTAAATATTAAAAAAAAATATTGTTCTTAAATTTTTAATTATTGAGAAATAGCAAAAAAAAAAAAAAAAATTGATGCTCATAATTATTAACTATATTTACATATACAACGGCAGGTTGGCTCAGTGACATTGGTCTACGGATTGTACTTTGTAGCCCAGCTCAACACAAAAAAAAAATGGTTCCAAATTTTGCAGTTTCAGTAAATCAGGACCTAGTGTTACAGTGTGTAATATAATATGTCTATAAAAGCGGGCCAACACTAAACACGAAACTCAAGTAGGTAGTGGTGAAACGCTTTTTAAATAAATAAAATTATGTGCGAAAATTCTGCGGACACAAAACTTTCTTAGTTACATAACATCCAAGCTAAAAGACAAAAATATTTAGTTTAAATTCTGCAAAAACTAAAACCTTTTTGCGGAATGAAAACGAAATATTTTTTAACAAAATGTTATTGTCGTCGGTTTTTAGGGTTCCGTACCTCAAAAGGAAAAAACGGACCCTTTAAAGAATCACTCGTGTGTCTGTCTGTCCGTCTGTTACAGCCAATTCACTCCGAATCTAATGGACCGATTAAGTTGAAATTTGGTACACATATTTATTTCTGTGACCCAAATACGAACGTGTAACGTGGATAAATTAATTTTGAATATAGGGGTCACTTTTGGGGGCGAACAGAAAAAAATAAAAGTTTCGCTAACAGTATCGTGTGACATATCAAATGAAAAGGCTTGTTGCGAGGATCTCAAACAATTTTTTTTAATAATTTAAAAATATTTAAGAAATTCCATGAAAATTGACCTTTATCTCCGAAACTTCTGGACCTAAAATTTTGAAAAAAATACATAGTATGGCTCTTTAATCATAGATTACAAGAAAACTTATAAGAAGTCTATGGTCTTAAAATAACTTGGTAAATCTCTCAATATTGTGCGTACAAACTTACATTTGCAGTTGGAATGTATGGGAGAAGATGTATTTCAACTACAATGTTAAGTTTGTATTTGGGATAAATTCATCCCGCACAATACTCCGTAGTATTGTGCGTAGTCCGCCACGCACTTGGCCGGTTTTTTTCTTTTTGACTACTACGGTGAATCTCTTGGCCTGCATCTCACCTGATGGTAAGTGATGATCAAGCTGAAGATGGAAGCATGCTTCACCCGGAATCTTCAACCAGAGAGGAACTGGCTATCTGCACAATAACGCCTGATTCGATAACTTAACATAGCATAATTCTATCGCTAGTTTTGTTCGAAATGGTAGGTAGATGTGGTAGATACACTCACATTTCGCTTGTAACAAAGAGCCTTTTGTCATTAACAGGAAAAAATCAACGAGCTACTGAGAATTTCCTAATGAAAAACCCAATAACACAGCTCGACTGCTCGATTGAGCCCAAGATAATGACCAACGCTGTTATCTTAGTAAATAGAACGTAAAAACATTAATTTCAAGCACATTTTTTGGGTGTCACAGTGCTACGCAATCAACCGTAAGTAAAACATTTCCTCTGCATTTATATCCGGTCGTAATCAGCACCCATAATGGTTGACTTTGGTTCAAGTCATAAGCGTCAGCGGGTGGTATTATTAAAATAAGATATTGTAAAAATCTGCGCTCGGTGCTTGGTGTGGCAACACGCTGTGTTCGAGTTCGCGACAAGCCAATCGTCATCCTGAGGATGCCTCGTTGAGAGGTGAAACACGTGTCGATTTCTTCCAGGGTCTTTTCAAGACTCTTTAGAAATAGCTAAGCGGAACAGGTTACTAAATATATCCACATCATCATTTTGTAAAAATCTGATTATTAGGTAAAAAGTCGACCTCGTTACTCATGACTGCCTCGTTGGTCTAGTGGTCGCAAAGTGCTACTGCTGCTTTTCCATTTGGAATTTGTCAGTAGCAGCCCGGAGTCTGGATTTGTGCCCGGTTGATGGCAATAGGCTCGCCCCTTATTACATGGGACTTAAATATAACTGTACACCTCTGCTAACCCTTCGGGGAATACAGGCGTGATGTTATGTTATGTTCAGTCTACCTCTTAATTTATTTATCACCCTAAGTTTGAATCACATTTGCCCGTCACAAAACGACAAAGTCGAGTTATCTATTTATTTAACTATGAAATGAAATGAAATGAAATGAAATGAAATTAAATGAAATGAAATGAAATTGTTTATTCTGTAAATAGGATATCGGAATCACTTTTACACGTCATATTAAAAAAAATAAAAATAAGCTAGTCAAACAAACTCAGAGGTCACAGTCTCTTTTAAAGTCCAGACATAATCTTGGTCAGGCCATATGAGGACCATGTAGATTAGTGTCTGAAATGGTCTTTTGAGGAAAGAACCACACAGATTTGAGTGAACCTGTCCAGTCAGTGCAAGCATTTGTCAGTAATCGTGGAGCTCAACTCAGAACTTAAGGAGCTCAACTCGACGAACAATACCAAAGAAAGGACATTTGGGTAGGCCGCATAAACTACTCAAACTGCCAGACCATAATTAAAGCTAACTGAAAAATGAAAATAATAATGATATCCACATAGTTCTCACATTCACAATAATTAATTAAAATAATATAATACTTTACAAAGTAATCATGTCATTTTGAATATAATTTTCAACAATGTCAATGTGTATATAAAACTGGTATATTTTCATGATTTTACAAAATAAAATGTTAAGTTTTATCACAAGGCTTAGCAGAGCGAGCAGTTCAATCCCATGCTTTTTATCTTCTAAATAATCTGAAATTTTATAATACCCTTTTTTACAAAGTTTGGTTTTAATCCAGATTTTAAATCTATTAATGGGTAAGTTTCGAATGTCAATGGGAAGTTTGTTGTAAAAGCGTATACATTGACCCATGAACGAGTTGCCTACTTTGTGGAGACGTGTGCGATGCACAGCAAGATTGTGTTTATGTACACACATAGTTGTATATGAACCACCAGTGGTGCATACCCTTTGTAAATTGTAAATGTACAAAGGGTACCACCGGTGATGGTGGTGGTAGTCGTGTGCTGTCTGTGTGACAGTTAGATAATTTTATCCTTAATGAAGCTTAAATTTATTGGAAATTGTTGTCAAAACTGGTAAGTAATTACGAGGTTCACTATACGTTGATTTGAAATAACGCGAAAAATACATTTGTTTTGTGTGATATCTTCTCTTACGATATCTTTGTATGATGATCTTTCACATAATCCTATGGTTTTAGCTGTTATGTCACTATTCACCCTTTCTTGCCATTTTCATAAAGATGGGAGAAGAAGGACCAACCCCAAATAAATTAAAAAAAGCTAGGATGAAGAGAGAGATTGCTTCGGGAGAGACAGAGAGAGAGAGAGACCATCGGGTAAATTCTTGAAAATAAAAGTCCAGCATTATCCAACTTTTAAATAATGTATTGAAATTGTGCGTGTTTGACGCCTATCTGAGGCAATGAGATTGACGTACACAATTCAAAAATATATTATCAAACAAAACTTTTAATGATTTATACACCTAAACCTCATGAATCAGTCGGTCCATTAGTGAAAACCGTACGTAAATCCGTTCCGTAGTTTTTGAGTTTATCGCGTTCAGACAGACAGATTCGGCGCGGTGGCATAGGTGCTTTCTTTTATAATATATAAGGTCTGCGTATACAATTATTTTAATTAAAAAAAAAAATCCTAGCTGTGCCTGTTTTTTGTGCACATAAATGAAAATAGTAGTCAACCACAAGGTATTTATTACAAAACTTAATGTTCTTGAGTGAATTCTACGTTTAAAGCCGTTTGACAACCGCTTATTTTTTTTTATTGCTTAATTTTAGGTAAAAATTGTAGCCTATTAAACCACGGAGATGAACCACATATAGTTATTCTGATTCAAAATACATTGCCCCGTAGCCAAGTGCTCAAACCACACACGGAGAAAACAAATGAAATCAGTTGTTTAGACTCCAAACAACAGATTTAATTTGTTGTCTCCGCACTCGCTGTCGCAAGACACGTGTGCAAGTAGCAAGCTCTAAACTTTAGAGCATGCCACGAGTCACAGCGACGTGACTTGCACGCGACGGACGGAAACAGGTGTCGCTAGACGCAAGCCGCGTCGCAAGTCACATCGCTCGAGGCCGTGACCGGGCCTTGATCTGTTTCTGCTACAGAAAACGATAAATATTCTTACCTACAGTTTGTAATTTAGCACAGACACTGCACTTAGACCGGTACACAAAAGTATAAGGTGTCTTCGTTATTCCTAGCTCCACTGATTAGCTCGTAGATCAATATCAACGGAAACTCGACACTTAGCTCGCCGTCACATAATCTGGTTTGCCAATTACTATCTAGAGAGCAAAAATACAGGGCTCTATTTCTAAAACTGTCTCCTACAGATAATAAGGTTGCCGGTAATGCCTACATTTTCGTGTTTCGATTACAGAATTGGTTATAAAGTTTGAAAGCAGTTAGATAGAAAGATAATGTTGGTTATTAATTAATTCAAAGTGGGTGTGAAGTTAGGTTAGGTATGTTGATATACCACTGTAGAGCATAAAACATTTTATAAGAATTACTATGGAGTTTCTTGCCCATTTTCCTCCACACGAAACTATCTTTTGAATGGAAAACTAGAATTATTATTCTATTTTCTTATAAATGTTTTCGTTTAAATGTGGCTTTTGATGGCCTACTTGAAATTAACGATTTGGTTTTGACTTTGAGCAAAAGCATCTTTTGAGAAGGAACGAACATTTAGCATTCCTGCGTGTTTTTGATTTCAATCTATTTAGTCTACGTGTTCTCCATGTTTTTGTTATAGTTTTTCTATGAAAGTGCTGCAAGATGAAAAAGGGGGTCAGATATATAAGTTTTCAAATGGAATATCATTATAATTTTCGTTGAAGATACTTCTTAACCTCAACCACAATAATGATGTTTATAGGCACATACTGCTATGAGACTAGAAATCAATACAGGGTGGCAAAAAAAAAAACAATATAATAGTTTTTTTTTACGAAAAATTTCAACGCCGAGGATTCAAAATCATGTACTGAATCCATGGTAACAGTTTTCGCGTCGATGTCCCTGCCACCCTGTAAAGTTAGTCGTTATACAAATTACTCATGAATTTAGATTAACGCGTGCTTTTCGTGCGTTTATAGAGGACAATGTGTTTGAATGTACCTATTACACGTCATTTGGACGTCAAATTCATGTAATACGTGTCATATAGACGTAAAAGCACGTTATTATGGCGTAAAACGCTTTATTGCTATCTGTATGTTGAATGCTTTATTCTTTCAAATATCAAAATCTGCAGCTTAGCCTTTTCCCCACTATTTTGGGGTCGGCTTCCAGTCTAACCAAATACAGCTGAATACCAGTATTTTACATGGAGCAACTGTTTATCTGAACTCCACAACCCAGTAGCTAACTGGGTAGTACGATACCCTTTGGTAAGACTTGTTGTCAAACTTTCTGGTTTCTGACGACACGGTAAAGACAAAGATCCACGAATGATAGCCGGGACTAACGGATTTACGTGCTTTTCGAGGCACGGAGAAGTCTCGGTATATAAAGATGGTCACCATTCACGGATCAACCCGAGCAAGCGTAGTTTAACCTGATGGATCGACCCGTGCGAAATAATAATAAACAATAAAATGAGGTTCGTGACAAGTGTTATTCAGTTCATCAACGTTAATAAGATTAGACGGAATAGAAGAAAATAAGGTTTCGTAAAAGAAATGGGTCTCGTTAAACAGACAAGGTTGCCGACCTTGTCAGTTTTTTTTAAGTCTATCTGACACTATTGCTAAATAATCCCGACCATCTGTCCGTCTGTATGTCACTGGTATAACAGCTGTTGTTCGAAGCAATTTCTCTATTAAATACCTTCTGCTCTTTTTCTTTTTCGCGTGGTTAGTGATTAACCTGGTGTCAGAGTTTTTTTGCCAGATTAGGGCCTCTAACTTGGCTTTATATGCCGTCGAGAAATATCTCTTAGGCATGCCGGTTTCCTCACTATGTTCACCGTTTTCGAAGCAAGTGATATTTATACAATACGCACATAAATCCGGTAAGTCAGAGGTGCGATGGCCTAATTTTACGAGTCAAACGAAACGTGTCGAATGAAAATTATCGGTCGTGTTTCGCTGTTGCGTCTAATTACGGTTTTCGCCGGATTTCGTTAAGAAGTCAGAGCTGAGAAAAATAGATACATTTAAAATTATATGCGTCACGAGAATCAGACAGAATCCGTCACAATGGGCGAGTTCAACTATGCCTTTTTACTGACCTGAACTATTTAAAAAAATTTAATCTTATTACTTAAACCTCATGCCATACCTGGCTGGGATGACAGCTCAATAGGCTTTGTGGAATCTCTCAATTAGAACCCACTGGCTTAGCACCATCGGTTCCATACAATAGGATTTAGTTCGTGAATATTAAAAAGTAGGCAGGGATAAAGAAAAATTCAGAACTTGCATTCTTCAACGAATGAAATCTATTTTATTCCGGAATATTATTGGATTTTGGTCACAAAGAAAAAGTTGTGAACTAGGAGATTATAAAAAATACGTGATCGCGTGGGATTACTCATTTTAATTTATTCAGATCATGTAGAACGATATTGTGGGCAGTAAAATGTTACGTTGTATTTTAATTTTGTACATGTTTTGACGTGACAAAGATTTATGCCGCACGTGTTTTCAAAATTAAATGAAATTCATGTACATAAATGTGGTTCTGTCAGATTTTTATACGGTCAGATAAAAATCTTAATAAATAATGTTTCATAATATAAAATCAATTCAGATTTCCCGGAAGGTGTAGGCATGCATGGTGTACTTGTTCACTCACATTTCGCCAGTTAATTAAAAGTCCCATGTTTTAGGGGATTATTGGTAACATTATTTCGCTAGAATCACAACGTTGACGTTAAAGTTGTCATGTTTATAATTGTTATATTTGTATTTATAATTCCTTATAATTTTGCTCCCGACACATTTAATTTTTTGTGAATTTGTGTGGACATTATGACTTATAACATCGCTAAATAAATAAATAATTATAAGAAATAGTATATATTATTTGTTACCAAAATGATAAACAACATTGTGTGCTTAAAAAGCCTTCCGCATATTAATAAAATTTTTGTTTTTCACGTAATTTAGAAGTGTCTTCTGGGATGGATTTATAAACATTTCAGGGGTCTACCCATGTCATACGCAGAAAACATCACAGAGTTGTATTTCTCTTAATCCAGGGAAACTGTGTGTTTACTTTTTAACTGACTTAAAAAGGGAGAAGGTTCTATGTTCGTCTGTGTGTATTTTCCATGTATGTTCATCGATTTCTCCGTGATAACTGCGCCGATTTACGTGATTCTTTGAAGCTTGCGCGGTGGTCCCATATTAATTTTATTGACTTTGATTGAGTTGTTTTTGTGTTAGATTCAATACTACCTTTATTTTCCACTAGTGTGTGTTGATGATATTTTATCTTTCTTTCTTTCTGTGTGGGGTAACCGCAATTAAACAGTGAAAAATTGCTACGAAATAAAAAAAAAACATTGCAGTCTGAAAAATAACTTGAATTTCGGAAGTCGGTGGCAAAAAAAGAAAATTGGAAGCGAGTTGTTTTTTTTCTGTAAATTAGTTGTTTTTCTTCCAGTGTATGACAAACATGTTTGTGTTTGTCAAGAGGAAGACGACGACATGTGACGCCAAGCCAGAGGTCCTTAGGCAGCTTTAAAACTCATTGTTAGCCACTAACCACACGAAAAGAAGAAGAAGGGGAAGATTTTGATCGGCTTGATTTTTGAAGGTGGTCAGTACTGTAGAGGCTATTTTATATTTTAGATAATTATGCTATTTTAATATAGAATTAAAGTCGTCAATTAGACTGATAAATGTATTAGTTATAATTACAAATTTTTGCATGCCAAACTAGAACGCGACATTACTTTTGTAACAACTTACCTGTATTCTATTCTATTAAAATAGAAGATATCCTATTCTACTTTATTAAAAAGACAATTTGTTTCATTGATTTTAATTGACACAACTCAATTCAAAGATTGTATCGTTTTGATCATTTCCATTTCCATTCGACTCATTCCATTTGTCGTTCATATTAATTGATTAACTTGATACAATCGACATTGTTTCTGTAATACGACGCTATAAACAAAGCTTCAAATATTTTTAAATTAGCAGGACGACAAATGATAGGTAAAACACAAAGCTTTTATTTTAATTAAACCGATTACTGACACTTTTGAATTGTCAGTCAGTCAGAAAGATGAAACAGCTGCCCACTTCAAAGTGTAGTATGTCTGTACCAATAGAGAAGAACGTTCAAGAAACTCCACGAACACAAAGTTTTAAATCAAAATATTGTTACAAAATATTGGTTGCATCATTGAAGTTGTAATTATAAATGTGAGAACGATATAGCCATACTGTTTTTACAAAAAACAGTGACACTCCGGGAGTGCCGACAGAAGTGAAAACTTGAAAAAAAAAAGTCGGCACCGCGGAAATCAACGCGTTGATGTCTTTTTAATGGTCATCACGGTGGCTGGTGTCATCATGGTGTTGCGAAATCAATGGTTTAGTCCCATCTCAAAAATGCCCAACGCGCCTATAGAAGCTTTCACTTCAAAAACAAAAAAAAAAAGTAAGCCATGCCAGCTAAGAGATGACCAGTCCCAACTGACGGTGCCCGTTCACGAATGCGACGCATGGATCAGAAACATTATGCTCAACCATTTTGAAGAGAACCGAATGATACATAATTACAACACATGAGCCACCATAAGCTTTTATATGTGTTGTAAACTTGTAACTAGAGGTTTACAGAGTTTGTTGGCTTAGATTTCAGATGTTTACATAAAAACTTTAACACATCTTTTAGATATTGTTTTTATAAGTATGCCTACGTTTTGTCTGCCTGCTTGATCTTTCTCCGGGTTCTAGCTACCGTTATATAAAATTCCATTTATAAAAGTGGTTTTGATGCGAAAAACAAATACATAGACAGAGACTTTTCCTAACTATGTTCGGGTCAGCTGCCAGTCTAACCAGCTGCAGCTGAATACTACCATTTAATATGGAGCGATTGCTTATCTGACCTAACCCGTGAGTCACTAGGTAATCCGATACCCCTTGGTAGACTGGTTGTCAAACTGTCGGGTTTCTAACTACCCGTAACGACTGTCAAAGATCTACAAATGACAGCCGGGACCAACTGCTTTGCGTGCTTTTGTATTCACATACAAAATATACTATACCAGCTGCGCCCCGCGGTTTCACCCGCATAAGTCTCGATCCCCTGGAAATATCGGAATAAAAAGTATCCTATGTCCTAACCCAGGTCATGGTCTACCCATGTGCCTAATTTCATACAAATCTATTTAGCCGTTTAAGCGTGAAAGCGAAACAAACAAACAAACTCGCTTTTGCATTTATAATATTAGTTAGGATTTGTATAGATGGATAAACAATCCGAACAATGAATGAAACAGACTATTCAAATATGAATGAAACAAAATGAAATGATTATTATTGAGAGTTTTATTTCAGCACTGATTGTTTATCTTTTCATAACATTGAGTGGAACAAAGGTCTCGTCCTATCTATTACGTCTGAATCATATTAATATTAGAAATAAAAAGATATTGTTTTAGTTAAATAAATAAGTACAAAGGAGATACTTGGAACAAATAAAATAAACGAGGTAATATTATACAAGTAACTTTTTCAATTCGTAAGTAGTACTTTCTGATTTCTTGGATATTATTGACATCGGGGAAGGAAACATCGTGAGGAAACTTTTTTTTGGGTTGGAAATTATAAAATAACAAATAACTTCTGCCGCTCTGGGCGGAGCGAGAGGGTGTGTCAGACTCTTACTGATTAAAATTCTGTTCTGTTCTGTTGTCCTTCAGTTGCCAGGGGCCACGGTATCCCTTTCGGACTTTCCCGCGACCCCGGCAGGCATCGGCCCCAACGGGCCCCGTCAGTTGTGCTGACATGACATCTCTTTGAGATGCACGTGGAACACAACGCGCCGTCGACGCCGGGAATCGGCCTCGGATTCCTGACGCCCAGGGCGTCTCCTGCGGTGGCTAGGGGCGTGAGGACGCAAACTTTGCCTCTCCCTCACGCCTTCTCCTGCGAGCATTACTGCTTCGCAGAAGGAGGTGACGGCTTCCCATGCTATTTCGCTCCGTACCATGGTTTGGACCAGGGCCGGACGCGGGAGAACGCCTCCACGAGGACATGGCGGTGCCCTGCCTAGGCCGGGCAGACTTCCACCGGATGCTCTGTAACCTCCGGGCGATCCATGCAATTGTGACACCCGGGCGTTTCGTCCCGCCTTATTCGGAATAGAAACGTCCCGAAACAACCGTATCCGGTGAGGACTTGCGTCAGGAGGAAGGTGAGGATGCCGTGGCGCTTCTCTAGCCACTCCTCAAAGAGCCCACTTATCGCCACAATTGTGGCGTGCCCAGCGCTGGGTTACAATCGCACTATCCATGACGCCATGAGATCCCGTCGAAGCTCTGACGCTGTGCCATGATTTCTCGCGGCAGCGGAGTTACGCCCCGGCGTTTCGCCTCCTCACGCCACTCCTACATGTGCGCGAGGACTTTTGCCTCCAGATCCCAAAATACAATTATTAATATTTTTCTCTTTAAATCCAGTGTGGGCGGCTTTTATGGCAAAATGTCCGGCTAAATATAAATCTGTGTCAGGCTTTTCTATTTATAGGCCATGGTAACCCTACATACAGAACCGTACCGATACGCAATAGAATTAAAACTTCTTAAAAAACAAAAATAAGAGATTTTAATTATTTTTTTTTAATTAGTGCATGTCGTACTTGACCACTAAGTTCATGGCTGCTTTACCGGGCTTTATTGTGGCTGCCTTAAGCTTCTATACTCAAAGCCTCCAGCCAGGGGCAAAAGCTATGTTAATTAAAACTAGGCGAGCGCTCGCTAAGGACACCCCCTGTGAGGTGCGAACCTCGGCTTAGGGCGTCGCTGGGGGGAGGACTGCAAGATGGGACAGGCTAGATCAGATTGAAATCATCATGATTATTATTCGGGGAATTTAAAGCTACGTGCTCAGCTGCAACAACAGGTGGCACCTCTTTTTCGAGTCGGGGGGAGTATCATTTACTTGGAGGCGCGGTCGCGGAGGACAGGTGGAGGAGGAACGATGGGTGTCGTCTGTATTTGTATACTGTACTGGTGGCATCGGGATCTGGCATCAGTCATCGGGTCATCTCAGAGAGAGAGAGAGAGAGAGAGAGATAGAGAGAGAGAGAGAGAGAGAGAGAGAGAGAGAGATATTCTCGTTCAATTATTGAAACGTCGCCTGAGAAGTTTCACTACAAAAATTCTTCATACATTATTCGTGACTACATTTTAGAAGGTATATATTTACTAATTAATAAATATACTGTTATCCTATAATGTTAAATATAGGAAGCGCCTCTTTCCAAGGAAATTAAGTTTTTGCTTTGCCGTTATAAAGCATTTCATAATAAATTGGAAGTTGCCTAGTAACGTTAAGCAATCGGGCATATGAAACATACAAGTTTGAGGATGTTTATAGTCGAGTGAACTTGGTTTGTTAAAATGGTTTTGATCATTGTATAACTATCTATGTAGCTGTCGAGTGTTTAATCGATCAAAATAATTGTGTTGATTATTTGATATCAAATACATTTCATACTTACATGCTTTTATGAATGCCTATGTCCTTTCTAGCTCATTTTCATACGTTGATAGGGTCTGCATGTTGGGTGCTGGAATTTGGTTTAGTCCCATCTCGGCACCTATGAATTTATTTATCATGCCCACGAAAAATTCCCATCTCAGCACCCTATCTTAAACTATTGTTAGGTACACATCGAAAAATGAAAATACAGAGTCTTTGTAGTGAGTAAATCAACTTGATAATATTTCTTAAAAGTTACAGTTTATAAAATAAGTTTAATTTTAAAATACTGGTGTATACCTAGTGGACAAAGAAAAATATATTTTTATAGGACTTGCACAGACAGGCGTTTGAATCACCTGCCCAATTGACAGCGGCTTCCCGTTTCCACATTTTATTTCACCGCGGGCAGCGTTTGGCAAACTGTCTGACTAAAGCCTCAACTATACTCGCAATAATATTGCCAATAGGTACATACGATATTGTCACCATGATTGCGTGTGTGTTGGCTACAAAAAGTATCTGATTAAACCACCTTATTAATTTTCTTCTGCCTTCCTTCAGTTTTTTATTTTAATTTATAACATTATGCCTGATTTTCCGGAACGGTTAGGCAAGATGTTATAGTAGTTCATGCGCTAACATTTGACTAGTTACGGTATACGGAATCGATATATTTGAAATACTATTCACTATATTATGACCTCCAGTATCAGTGCTATTCGAAATACCCTTTTCACTTGACGACACTCTTGTTCAAACAAGCTAAGTAATAAGTAAAATAGCACATAGGTAATACAGAAGGTCCACTCTATACACAGAGCAAAAACGCAGGCGCATTTAAACACACTTCATGTACAGCGGGTGCAAGTGCGCTCGCGAGTGGCATTAGTAAGACCCCGTTTTAGACCCGGACTTCACCGAAGCGGAGATGTCCGAAGCGGAGACGAGAAGAGAAGTTTTTCAGCTAGCTGGTGTTTCCACCGAAGCTGGATGGAGATACGTACTGACTAGACTGGAGCAGAGATGTGTGCTGGCTAGAGAAGATTTGATACGGCGCCGCTCACTGCAATCCGCTCACATCTCTTCTCATCTCCGCTGCGCACTGTCGTTGCCAGCTTGCGAGGCACAGCTCACATCTCCACTTCAATCGCGCCATATAAATATGATAACTTCTCCACTCAGTGGTCTCCACTGAAGCTGAGTGAAGACCAGACGTGTGAATAATGAAATTCTATTGGTTGCTTTAAACACATCTCCTCTCCTGTCATCTCTGCTTTGGTCGAGTCCGGGCCTTAGACCACCAGCGTTCCGACTTGACGGAGTAATTCGATTGAAGATAGAATGAGATCACTATACGTAAGTACGAATTAAATAGTTAGTGCGCCTGTTTATACTCGTTGTATGGAACTGATCTTCTGTACTGTGGTAAAAGCATGTAGGTAGTAGTACTTAGTTCGTATAGAGAATATCATTACTTTGACCCCACAGATACGTTCATGTGTCTTACATCGCCCTTTACACTTTTTATTTGTTTTGTTATGTTTTTTATCTGCTGTTTAATTATATTGTGTGCTTTATGGTCTGTTCTTAATAAACGTATTTTCTTTCTTTCTTTCTTTCACCGGGATTAGACGGCGTCAACGTTAAAATGTTTATTTAGTTCCAAATTGGCAAAATTTCGCTGAAAATTGTTACCAAGTCTGGGATAGGCAGTTATATTATTGACATAACTGTGTTTATTTTAGATTTGTCTGTCTGACTATTAGAAGGACTGTTTCTAGGGCGTAGGTTGAAATCGTGGTATTTACGGCTTTACCTAGATACTAAAGGTTCCGATTGAGTTCAATATTTTCAAACATTTAAATTTAAAACATCGTTCAGTTTCTGTTAATTGTTTGAAAATGATAGAGACAGGTGATGTTTTTAATAATATATGAAGTGTTAAACGCATTTAGTGATTTGTGGTACAAGTGGGAGTTACTACATTCCAGTAAAGAAAGAAAGAAAGAAAATATTTTATTTGGGACACGCACAGGAAATACAAAACATAATAAAAAAAAGAAACAAACATTAACAAAAATAAAAAAGAAGCATTCCGACTAACAAAAAAAAAATACGACCTGTGCGAGGCCAAAAAGGCTCCCATCTCAGCATGATGCTGCGATATTAAAAAATAAATAAATACCGCAGCGCTGGTAACAATACTTTAAAATAGGTAATAATACTTTTAAATATCTATCCTAACTAATATTATAAATGCAAAAGTGAGTTTATTTGTTTTTTACACTTCCACACATGAACAAAACTACAAACGTATACACGTACACAAAGTATACAGGGAAGTTTTATAAAAATGTGGCTCCTAGTTTATTACATCGTGGTGTCTTACGACTTCCACGCGAACGAAGTCGCGGGCAAAACTTAATAATGTGAATAAAATCCTCGAAGTTCTGACAAAACCCGTCAGTCAAAAATATGACAGATTAAAAACATTTCAATTTTGTTGGTGGTGGGTTTTTGTGTGCGTTTACAAACATTTAAAGTCACGTATACAAACAGCCAGACCCGGAACAACTACTTGTAGGTCATACAAATATTTGTTCCGGTCGGGAATCGAACCAGCGAAACGCAGCGCAGCAGTCAATCAACCGTGCCGTCAGATTAGTGACTACATTGTTATATTGGGTTCCCACCTGTAAAGAAAATTTAGTGATGTCGGATTTGTTCACTAGATGCTTTTCGATGCGGAACTTTGAATACGCTAAGGCCTGGCCCATTTTTGTTCAAAAGAAACTACAGTGCCTGCTACACGGTCGCCAACCGCGTCCCGACCGAGGTGACTTTAGTGGTATACAACCGTATAGATGGTGGTTTACGACAAAATTTCAAACAGGTTACTTGTATTCGTACAAGGACGTACGACCCTTGTACGGTTGGCGTACAAGGGTCGTACGCCAACAACCTTGTACGACCCTTGTACGGTTGGCGTACAAGGGTCGTACAAGGTAGGCAGGGTCAGAATCCATAAAAAAACAAAGCAATGATCGTTGAAAATGAAAAATAATCGAGAAAGCACTCAAAACGCATCGGAAAATAGATGTATAGTAGCAAAGACCGTTTTGTGTTTAGTGATGATGAAACCGTTCTACGTTTTAGGTTCAACTTCAAACAGTCTTCATTGCACAACCAGTCTTCCAAATACTTGGTGCAATTTTTTATTAAAAAAAAAAATTGTGGTTTTTTTATTTTCGTTTCATAAAATACAGTCGAATACAATGATTGAACTATCTACTCGTAAAACAGTCCTTCCAATAAAAAGTGAACTCTTCGTCAATGAAATACAGTCAATAATGTATTACCAGTTGTCAATGCTGTCGTTCGTGATGCGAAAAAACCATTTCATACATTTCAAATCGTTATAGTTGTAAGAAACTGCGCTCGACGAAAACGCAATTCTATTCTATGTTGAATAAGTTTCGTCCTTTAACCGTTTTCTGCAACCGTTTTCGTCGTCGGGAAAACTGTTTTGTCCGTCAAAAATGTCTAGTGTCAGTGTCAGTCAGCTCATGCCAGTACAGAACATGCACTGCCAGTAACATAGACTAGAAATATAAGACTGATTTTAATCGATATGAAATTTATAATCATTATATTGGTTTTTCAGTCATATTATTAGATCATATCTTATTACATTTAGGCCCACGGTTCCCCATCAACTTTTGCAAGGATTTTCAAATGTAGTTAATCCTTTCATACTAAGACTCTAAATTTCAAATTGAAAATTGGTCTTTGATATACATTTTACCTAATAATAGGGTTATAAAAAATATATAGCACAAAATAACGGAAATGTTTTCATTCAATCATGAATGAAAACGTTTCCACAACCTTCACTGACATTTGGGTATCGCAATGTAATAGAAAAACAAGATTTTATAAAAACAAATAAAATGTTTAAAGAAAAAAAAAAAAAATATTCTGTTAATAGGTACCTCACGAATATGAAGTTTCGCTAATTGATTAAAAAAGACCCTGCTTTGGAAAACATACCTTATAATATATGACTATAAGGCCAAAAAACACAACGTCACGATCCACTCCTGCCAATTTCGCGCAATCATTCCTACTTCAATATGGTTTTCCTTTATTTTTGTTCGTACATCCGTGATATCCGAATTTAATTAGGCCGCTATACAAAACCGCTGCCACCAATACCGTTTTGTCAAAGCCCCGTTCATATTTCAATTAGGACAAGTATTATTGGCGGTTTGTTTTAGGTATTAAGAACAAAATGATGGTGGGGAATTTATCCTTCCTAATTTTGTCTTAATACGTATTCATTAAATATCGCCCCTCTGTGCTTCGGGAAGCACGTTAAGCCGTTGGCCCTGGCTGTCATTCGTAGATCTTTGTCAGTCGTTACGGTTAGTTAGAAGCCCAAAAGTCTGACAACAGTAAGAGCCATTTTCCAAGTGCAAGTTACCCCTTATAAAATATGTGGTTGACTAAACCTACTCCCACATTTTGTCAGAGAACTAGCTAATTGCCTTGACCGGCCACAAATCCGCCAGCCTGGTCACCATCGGAAGTAACAAAATAACCTCCACGTGTAGCACTGCGGTGTGACAGCTGTATTAAATCCTCTAACAAGATTGTTTATAAAAAAGACTATAGCTTCTGCCCACCGTAGTTTCCCAATAGTGAAGGAATTTTCAGAATCGAACCAGTAGTTGTGTAGTTTACCCCTTACATCCAAACTTACAAATGTTACCTCTATGATATTCGTTTAAATAACTGAACCCGCAAATAAATGATTATGTCGTAGGTACATTTGATAGTTAAAGATGTCGTTAGGGCCCCGAAAAGCACTGTAGCTAAGAATTTTCACTACAATGACTAGGGCCCCCTTATATTTCTTTGTCATGGGTTGCGATATTCAAGGATACCCATCGTCCTTTTACCAATACTCCGTAAGCCGTATGGGATTATTGAATTGGGATTATGTAAGAAAGTTTTTTTCTATTTTTATTGTACGTAAGAGGAAAGAGAGTGGTACCTGTGACGAAAAAGTTGTGTTGAAATCGGCTGTTGTGGAATGAGCATGTATTGTGGACGAATGAAGAAAATGATGTGAGGAAAGTTTTGGGCATCAATCTGGATGGGGTAAGAGTATGGGAAAACCAAGGAAACGATGGATGAATTTTGTGAAAGATTATATGGCTAGAAAGGGGGTGACAGCTGAGATGAAGACTAATGGAGAAGTATGGACGGAAAACTCACGTTGCACCGACCACAAATAAATTGAGATAAGGGCAGGAATGATGATTCTTCCAGAATTAAATTTAAATAATATCAAAACCTAAGGACTACTTTCCTGTATAACCAGCTATCTATAAAGCAATGCACAGTGCAGCGTGTGCGCGTGTGCAGCGTGTGTTTGTGTGTGTAGTGTAAGCAGTGTGTGTGTGTGGGTGTGTGTGCGTGTGGGGGTGGGTGTGTGTGTGTATGTGCGCTATGTGATCATTATAATTTTATTTGAAGAATCCCTAGAAATTACTTAGCTGCATGAACCAATTGTTTAATAACTATCGTTAGTATTATTCACTGTACTTAAATCACTTTAAATCGTTAACTGATTAAGAAAATAGAATAAATTAAAGTAAAAATAAAACATAAATACCGCTGTAGGAAAACGTGGCCCACAAATTCCTGTGTCTAAAATAAAATCCAATCGCAATGGAACCGTAAAAACGCCAATAACTAGCTAATTTACGGTTCACTGCACCTACACTCAGTGCGTTTCTACTCCAATTAGCAACAATACAAATAGGTACCAACTCGAACATAGGTATACTCCTCATCTCGACTTGTTACTTAATACAACTTTGTATAACTTTCGCTTGAAACATCAAATAAATTTGTATTTTCATTAAGTCAGATAAAAATAAGTCGCACAATATTGCTCTCAAATTATACACAAACATGACGTTTATTTCAAATAACGTTTATAATATATGATTATTTTGTCTTAAGTAAGAAGAATGTCATCAAATACAGCTCCTTTTATCTTGTTGCTTATGTGTGCTCTTATGTAAGTAGGCAACATAATATAAATCTCCTAGCATACAAAGGTGGTTTCACTGAAAATTTGAATATCAGAAATGAAACAAAATTGTTTTATATGACATGCCTGGTACAGTCAGCCCAAAAATATGTATACACGGACAAGAACCTATTTTATTGTCAATAACCTTTGTTCCACAACATTGTATCCACCATATTGGTACAAAGCATAGTAGGTATACAATTTATTTTACCAAACCCATCTATACACCCTACGACCAAAATAATTTTCACAGTGATAGTTCCAGAACAAGGTAAACGAGACTGACAACGTCATACGACTTTTATCGAATGACACGTCATTAGCTTCGTTTAGTAGAACAAGAATTTTATTTTTGTCCTTTTCATTTCATGCATGACGTCACTGACGTGTCATTTGTTTCTGATTTAATTACAAATAGGTAAATTATGAATGTTCATTACGAATGTTGCTTAGGCTTTCTAAGTTGCTCACTCACCGGGTATTCGCGTGTAATCAACATTACATGATTTGATTGCATTGCGTTACAATACTGCGCCAGCTCGACGCACTGACTAAGGAACATTTGCTTTTATAACCACTCGAACTGTGAGCATTCCTACGTGAAACATCGATTCAGTTGTAATGCTCGGTTTTCCGCAGTGATAGATAGTAGGTAGTGACAGGTGCGCACTGTTATGCTCGCCTGGTCGTTTTTACTGATGAAAAACTCGAATCTGAATCTCGATCTCGATACTAAAGTGCTCCTGGTGAGTGACTATCAGATGTGATCATTGTCATAACATTAATAATAAATCAGCATGCCGCGGTAGAGTAAACGCCAAGTTTTTATGACATCGCATTTTCAACTAAATACTTATTTCTAACACCTCTCGAGGTTGAATTTTTGAATTGAATGATTACTGTATACATATTTGTAAGACATAAGTAGATTACCATGTTTTGGTCATAGGGTGTATAGATGTTTTGGGACAAAATTTTTCCATTGTTTTGGTAAAATAAATTGTATACTATGTTTTGTACGTGTACGGTGGATACCACAGAACATATAAAAGAGGTTAGAAGGGCCTTTTGGGCGGGGCACGCGCGCCGCAGTTATGAGCAAATGCTCAATATCAACCGAAATTTACTTTACCGGCCAGCAATCGCGCTCTTGTTTTGACAGCGTACGTAAGCTCCGCAAAAATATTAAATTATGCCGTCTTGCGCTATTATAACGTGTCGGAAAAGAAGTCAGGTGTGCACGAGAAGGGATTTCTTTCCACCGGTAAATCCAAAAACATTAAAATACTTGTGATATTTGTAATTTTAACATTAGCATTATGAAGTTTGTAGATAAAAACGATATAATCGCAAGCAGACGAATAGTAATACATTGCTTGCAATAGATGGGTACCATTTTGCACTACGTGAGCGATCGCGCAATGTATTACGTTCACTGCGAGAGTCCCGAGTACCGAACCAAAGGTTCAATTCCACGAAATCTAGGCATATCGATAGTGCTGTGCCAATTTGTAAACAATGTCGATAATTACTATGATACAATTGATTATTATCAATAGTACACTTTATAACTAAAATAATATTATTTATTACGACCAATATTATGAGGTTTTTGTATTTTTTTTGTATTTAAGTTTTATGTAATTTTTCAATTGAAACTGACATATTATGATGTATTTTTAAACGGTTTTCACCAATGGACGGAGTGATTTATGTGGAAGGTTTTTGTGTATAATCCATTAAAGTTTTGTGTAAATTGGTTAAAATTTGATGATTACTGTTGAAGATCTCGGAAAAAATCATGCCGACTGGGAGCTTTATTGGCGTGCGCCGCGGAAATCGTACAAGTTATATAGAATTTATGTTCTACAGGATCATCTTAAAAAGTTCAACAAAAAAATTGACAATGGCATATATCTATCTTCTAAGGCTGATCCACAGTAATCATTATTATCTTTCAGAATTTGATAAAAATTTCATTTTTATTTCCGAAGCCATTTTAACTAGTATTATATTAATCCCTATCCAATAAAATATGTTATTTAAATTGAACATTTATTTTAGATTAAAATATGCCTTAGCATCATATCATTTAAAAACAATTGTTTAAAAGATATCACAGATTCAAAATTACGCGTCACAGAATAATTATGGTTGACCGTAAAGCGGGCGCAGCGGTAGGAGTCAATGACCTTTTCCTCAGCTATTAGGTATGTAATCCCGGTAGTACGTTCTCGTGGGATATTTTTCGACATCCACGCGGGCGAAGCCGCGGGCAAAAGTTCGTACTAAAAACTAAATCCCACTGCAGCCAATTTCAATAAACCTGTATTTTTCATCCCACTACAAACCCCAAAGCAATTATGAATAGACCCGAGGACTCTTGTAAAAAAAAAAAAAAACATCGCGGAAAACTGGAAACCGCTTTATCAGTAAAAATATTTGATAGGCTTCTATCCGGATAAAACCGTGTAGTCATGTATTCAATGACTATTCTGTCCACCAGAAAGCCTCATTCGCGCTGTGGCAAAAATCACGATACATATATTTTTCCATTCGTACAGTCAGCCTCAAAAAGATGCATACACGGACAAGGAATCATTTTGTTGTCTACAATCATTGTTTCATAACATTGTATCCACCACAGAACATATAAAGGAGGTTAGAAAGGAAATAGTTTCGGATTTGCATCAGAACGCGTGTCGCCGTTTGTCTCCCACTCTTTAACTTCACTACAAGCAAGAGACCAATGCCTACGCGGATTACGCACACAAATAAACAACACGCACTTAGATCGTGAGTTTGCTATTGGTTTTCACACTAACGCAATCTCTGCGTTTGACGTACACTCATACACGCGTAAAAGCTCATGTATAGTAGGGCGACTAAACTGTCGATTATTGATATCGATAAAATTAATGTGATCTTGCTTCTTTCTTTACAAGTATTGTGGACTATGTGGACTTCTGTAATGCATGTTGTAAACATGTATTCATGCGAATATAGAAACAAATAAAAATACAAAACTGAATTTTAAAACCAATTTAATTATTAACATGGACTGATGACTTTTTTTTTAATGTGGTATAATCATCAAATGAGTCCTCGTCCTGAACGGGGCCCCCCTCTAGAGGGCCAAAGCCTGTCGGGGTCGCGGGACTTATGATTTACCGTGACCCCGGTACGTAAAGGCATGGGGTCTCAACTCGAACAAATTATAATTAGTCTTGAAAAAAAATCATAGATGGCAGTATAGGCAACAATTATGAAATTAACAATCACTAAAAACTGATAAACGTCTGAATTTGGCTGAAGTAAGATTAGTAAAAATTAAAACTTCCTTGTTTAATGCTGATTTATCCATTTAAACTCATAAATCACGTATTTCCAACAAAAATGATAAGTGAAACCTTTTACTTGAATTCGAACCCATAGAATGATAAAGTTAATCATGAGCTCTTTGCAATAGATGGCGTTTTACTCAATTTGACATCACATACTGTATAAACATTTAGTAGGAAAATCAAACAACATATTTTTATAATTTAGTACCTACTTTACAAAGAAATAAAGGAATTGAAAGAAATCTATTAACTTGTTTTTGGCAAATACCTACCTTCTTAATTATATTTTATTTTATTTTACCAATACCTTTCTAAAACTTTCTATAAAAAACCGGCGAAGTGCGAGTCGGACTCGCGGACGAAGGGTTCCGTATCTATACTAAAGTGACACAAAACTATATTTTAGTTTGACAGTACTAAGATGGCACCGAGTTATTAATTTAGTGAAAATGGCAATTTTGCTATTCTGAATTAGACGTTTTTCACCTAAAATTTTGATTGTCTAACTATAAATTTGACTATTTTTAATCGCGATTACAAAAGGTGTAGAATAAAATAAGTTGTCAGCAACATTGTAGATGTTGGTGTGAATTCTTCAGGTGCCAAAAATATTGTTTTTCTGTTCTTTTACTAATATCTCGAAAATGGTGTGTCCTATCGAAAAAATAATGAAAATTTCGACCCCCTCTATGAAAGCATTAAACTCAACATTTTGGTAATAATTTTTCATATTTTCTATACAAAAAGTGAAAAAAAAAAAACACGTCGAGGCTGCCCTGCCTGCGCGCATACGGCTCTAAAAAAATCACGGCTTAGGTTAGACGTGGAATCGCGATTGTCAAATTCGATTTTGGTTGTGTGAAAATTATTTTTAAATTTAGAGATTTTTTGCAGAATAGTTTAAGATTCTCATAGCCAAAAGCAAGGATTTTTTGTGATAGTTTAGTTAGTTTGTTCGGTGTACAAGAGAATCGGCACCATTAAGCTTTAAAAAGCTAACTTTTATTACAGTCAAGTGTCCCCCCCACTCTGCCAGCTAAATGGTTGGTTTATGTGATAAAAGTGCACAGGAGTATTTATAACGAAATTAAAAGGAAAACTCTCCTATCACAGCTAAGTAGGCTCTATAAGTTAACGAGTAATAATCAACCAACTGAAATTTGCGGTTTGCAAAAACATGTTCTTCCATACATTCTGTATGGAAGAACATGTTTTTCAACTACGAAGTTAAGTTTGTTCTTGGGATACCAACTTACCAATTACGGAACCCTTCATTACGCGTGGTCCAACACGTACTTGGCCGGTTCTATTTGATATTTTTAAAAACATTAAGTCGTCGTTCGCACGGACGCAATTAAACGCGGCGGGATTTTATCGCGCACTGGATTTTCAACTCTCGGTGTTAAACCGAGCGTTGAGAATCCAACGCGCTGGGACGCACTCTTGTCCCAGCGCGTTGAAAAAACACACTTGGATTTTCAACTCTCGGCATCTCGGCAAAGCGTTAAAAATCAAGTGCACGAAAAATAATCGCCGCAATTTTATTACATCAGTGCGAACGTGGGCTTACTGTCAAAATAAGTTCGGACGAAGAACGCGTGATTTCAGTTTTAGGGTATTAGCAATAGTTGGTTTGGTAACGAGGAGATGAAAATCTAGATTTAGCATTGAAATACAAAAAAAAAATACATAAAGAGGCATTCACTGCCGCGTGAAAATTGCTAGCTCAATCACAAAAATGAAACTATCCCGCCAACTCGAGATTGTTTGTTGTATTGTTATTATACTTGTCCTTGAACGTACCGTACGATGTGTGAATGCCATAAGTATCTAAGTCGACTTCTAGATGGCGTTATAAAACTACAGTCTCTGGCAATTTGGGAGTCGCTGATGCTGCCATCTGTTAAAAAAATGGAGGAAAAAAAATAGCCAGCGCAATAGCCAGACTTAGGGAGGTATCATTTCTTTGTATGGGATTGGGTATCTGTACTAGTATATTATCTGTGGTAAAGGGCTATTGAAGGACACTGTGGATTTTAGTCAGGGGCAGAGCGGGAGGGACTGTCAGACTCGTTCTGACAGACCCTCCCGCTCTGCCCTGGGTGGGAGGACTCATTCGATGATTTTACCACGTGAAAAAAAAGTAATCAAAGAAGTATAAAAAAAACGTAAGGAATAAGGCATAATTTTCAATTTCCTTCGTTTTCAACCAGAAGTTTTATAAAAATTAATATAAAAGATGATTTTGATGTCGACATTTTTAGACAAAAACTGATTAATTGACGAGACTAAAATAAAATGTTCTATAACATAAAATCAGTTTACTTCCTGAACAACACATAACGATATATTTTTGCGGATAAGCGCCTGATTTTAAGTTTTTTTTTTCCCTGACTTTGTTGTTATGTAATTATCATCATCGAAATGTTGCGAACAAATTGTGCTACAGGCTATTTAGTAGGGATCCAATCAATTCTACCAGTTGTCTCAATCCACAGTTTTCTTATATCTGGATCTGTTGGAAACCTAAAACATATTATGTTTGATAGTTTTAGAGTTTATCGCGTTCAGACTGATAGACAGACGCATCGGGGGACTTTGTTTTATTACATGTGAGGATAACTACTTTAGTAGTTAAATTTAGTTGTTCAAATGTTCACTTCTGCCTAACCCTTCGAGGAGTATAAGCGTGAGTATTATGTTAGCACGCAATACACCTAACCTGCACAAAAGCACGCTAGTAACTTGTTTGCTATTGTGACATTCTGTTAAATTAAACGAAGTTTTTGATAAATAACAGTATACAGAGCGATACACGTGAACTTACCAATTCAAGCCGAAGTTGAAGAGTAGCGAGCGAGATAGTACGTGTGCTATCTCGTTGGTCAAGAAAGAGTTAACTTATGACAATGACCATAGACTAGACAATAATATTCGTAATATAAACAAGGCTACACATTTACAAGTTATTAATCAAACACATTCACGAATCAATATCAATATAATTAAAAAATCAATAAGTTGTAACGGCACACTACTATGCAAGCTACTCGCAATTATGAATGCTAAAGATATTGTGCATTTACGGTTAAGTAGAAGTATTTTTCTTAGCTTAGAGCTTTTCACACAAGCACGTTTAGCATGACCACAATAGAAACGAGTTTTGTGTTGGAGTTTTCGAGTTATTGTGGTCATGATACCCGTGCTGGTAGTGTGTTGCGGAGAAGCGCGGACGACGTGCTTTATTTTTTTATCTCTTCGGGTAAGCCCTTGGCATGCATCTTATCTAATGGTGAATGATGATCAGGCCGAAGGTGGAAGCGAGCTTCACCCAGAATCATCAACCACAGAGGAACTGGCTATCTTACTTCTAACTGCCGAAGCACATAAATGCTGTTAACATTGTTGTTATGGCGACAGACGGTAGATAAGATGGTGGTTTTGTTCTCATAGGCGACGGCGACCGTTACTCGATTTTCCATTTGTTGTTTTACACACTCTCCGAATGCCGAGTACCCCGGGGAAACTTTATAAATCTCATTCATTTATTATGAGACTTCAATGACTAGTAAAAAAACCCATTAACAGAGAGTTTAATCTTATTGTTTATGTATTACAGCGAACTTGTCACATAAAAGTGAGCACTGCAGTCAAATACTCTATTGGTGTCATTACTGATAATCGGCTCGTAAAGTTGACATACTTATGATGTTGTTACTGTTTTCTGTAAACTTAGGCATTCTCTAATCTTAATAGACATGCAACTCCTAACTTGTGCTTCCCAAGTTTATACCTTAAAATATAATTACCTTAGAATTTTACACAATAGGAGTTCCCTAGGTATGTTGTGCATTAGTTTTGTAGGTACATCGTGCGGTTGGAATTATATTATTATCTACTTCAGCAAACGATGTGCAACGTTGTGGAAATACTGTGAAGGAAGAACATTTCAAAGTGTAGGAACCTTAGCTTTTGGGTAAATTTTATGTTCCAGTACACAAAGCCCTGAAATACCTATTTATGGCACCTATTTATATGTACAAAATTACTGCAGTGAATGGTTCGTACTGTCTTGTGAACGCTTAAAGGCTTCCGCGCCTGGGCGCGACGTGTGCAACGCGACGGTGCGACGCGACGGTGCGACGCAATTCTATCAGAACAATTTCCATGAAGTGGGAAATATTTAGCTGATCCTTTAAAAACTCATTGGGCTTCTAATGATGTACACTTTTTAAATAAATGAGCCTTTATATTTCTGGCCTTTTCTCATAGTTGGCAGTAACTAAGCTAAGCTGGAAATACACCGACCAAACGGGTTAGGTTAGAATTGTGATCAACCGCGCTACATCCAAGTTTGTCGCAATTAATTGGCTATTAGTATATTATTTAGGTCCTTATAAAAAAATTTGGATTATTAGAGGTTCACAAAAAGAGTTAATTTAATCATGAGTTATATTAGAATAATCAATTATATTTTTAGGAAATCAAAATGGGAATTATTTGAGGTTCTATTAAATACATAAAATTGCACTATTTTTCTACTTTTGGGGCTCGGGCTATTTCTATTTTGAAGCAATCAGAATTGTACTGGGCTACGCTTAGTACAGTAGGCCGCACATCTGTGGTAACATAACCAGTATAAGCTAGCCTCATAATCTACTGAAACTCCGTACTACGATAGGCCATTTCAAGGTCAAAGTGTCACAGATTAGGGGCGTTAGAAAATTCACTTCTTTAACGTGCCGCTACAATGGCGACATTAATTTAACACTCGGGTAGAGTTATCCAGCAATCATAAAAGTTATAATAAGATAAAATAATTCGTAAAATTTTTAAATTTCAAACGCTCGCCGACTTAGGGCTCCCTCTTTGCACGTGATTCGTTTTAAGGTACTGATAAACTTGAACATTTTTGTAAGAACATCAAGCATTCGCCGTTTTTAAATTCGTCGAACTGAACAACGAACAGAGCCAAGCATAGAGCCAAACATCGCAACATTTTTACGATCATTCTAGCGAATGCTCTAGTCAATGCTCGTCAAAAAATATTCTCCACGAAGATGTCAGATTTGAAGGTCGCGTGTGGATAGCACGGCTCGGCAAAAAGCTTGAAACAAATTTACTGCCCTTTCGCTAGAATGCTCGCTAGAATGCTCGCTAGAATGCTCGCTAAAACGTTCTCGTTTATTTTTCTGTAATGTAACTTTCTCTAGAATGCTCATTACAAGTGAATGCTCAAATTTATCAGCACATATAATTTCATTGATGGGATCTTATGATCCGTGACTCCGGCAAATGACCTCTGCACTACAGTTATTAATAGCAGTTTAATTACGCTGTACTAATTAGGTACAGGTTTCTCCAAGATGTTATTTTTAGAAAATTGTATATTAATTAATGAATATGTTTTATGAAATTTAAATATCTTCATAAAACGAAAACGCGAAACCGTATGCGTGTGTTAAATTAAGTTTGCCATTAAAGTGGCCCGCTGTATAAAAATATTATTTATTTTAATATATCCTGTTTGTCAAATCCAGCCATTTTAGAATGATTTTAAGAGAAATATCTAAACAAACAAAAAAAATATCTTAACTTTTCGTTTAGTGCAGATATTAGTACTTCAAAGTTTTTGTAGGTACTAATTAAGACAGCTCTAGCGATGTAATCGAAAGTTAATCAAAGGACCAATTTGTTTCAATTTTAACATCAGTTTGTTCCGTTAAATCTTATTTAGAAAATTAATACCAATACCTACAGGGGCTTGTAAATAAGTAATAACCGCCGCGCCGCACGGATCGATCGATCAGGTTAAGCTACGCTTGCTGCGGTTGGTTCGTGGATGGGTGACCATCTTTACATACCAAGACCCCCTTCGCGCCTCGGAAAGCACGTTAAGCCCAACGGCTCACGTACTTTCCGAGGCAACTGGGACCAAAGTGCCGGCTGTCATACGTGGATCTTTGACAGTCGTTACGGGTCGTCAGAAGCCCGAAAGTCTGTTAACCAGTTTTACCAAGTGGTATCGTATTAGCCAGTAACTGTGGGTTCTGGAGGTCAGAAAGGCAGTCGCTTGGGAAAAGTCTAGGCAGATTGAGTTCCTTTCGACATAGGCGGGTAATAAAATTATATAAAACAGAATAACAAAATGGAAAACCCGTATAACATTCTGTCTATGGTAGTAAGCAGGATAGATTTTGCGTTTATGAACCACCGCTGCAAGGTATCGGCTGGGCCTGTCACTTTGCAGCAGTGATGTCACAAATTGTTTCTTTGTTAATGTTTTACTAACATATTTTACTAACACTGTGAGTCTTGTTGCTTGAATTAAGTAAATGATTAAATAAATAACATCCTCATCATTATTGATCTATTTTACATGAAGTTACAGTATTTCAACACTTTTTGTTGTGAGCCCATTAGGTACGATCGAAGGTGTTAATGTCATTAATAATGTGTAAAATCAATAGATTGTCACCTTTGTAGTTCCATTAACTTCATATTTTTATTACGTTCTGTTTCGTTTTCGTAAAAGAAGTCGGTTGTTTTTTTTTGTAAAAGGTTTTTAATTTTTCACTTTTTACTGTAGTAGGTACACACAGCTTCATTACGTGGTTACCCCCTCAAGACATGTGCGTTCAAATCCGTCATAGGCCGAAGTTGGTTTTAGTATTTTGCAAAAACATTTTGTTATAATTTAATGTATTGTTTTAGTGAATAGGGTTAACATTTACAAAAGTTAGTCAACGTCTAAATAGACCGGAGTAGACTAATAGACTGGCTAGTTCATAAAACTGCCGGTATGAGTATGATGACGTTCGGTGATGCGATGATTCGAATCCAAGTCGAAACAATGAACTCTTTTGAAGTATTCTTTAGATTATTCGTAAAGTATTCAATGTAGTGGCAGTGTAACATTTTAAAACTTGAGGGGCTAGCACATACTGACGCTGTGTGTACATACTCCGCAGAAATTCGTGTACCTACCACTATTCTTACCTGATATGTGAATATTATATCATCATCAATATAAAAGACGTGGATTAAAAACATAGTACTGAAGCTAACTCATAAACTACTCCAGCAAAGTTAATTAAATATATATGGGACAAAAGCGAGAGCTTAATAAAAAAAAAGCCTTACAGTAGTCGCTACGATGTAACGTCTGTCATCTTGGCTGAGAGTACCAACCTCTTGGAAAATGGGTTGGTACGATCCGATGGCCAACTCTCACCGCGCGCACTCATTGGTCAATTCAAATAGCGCACGCTTCCTCGGCTTCCTGTTACACACTTCCGTCCCTTTTCACGAAATCATTCCCACAGACTGCAGGAAAGCGAGAGGAAAGCTGTTACACATCAAAAACACGTAAATCGATCCATTAATTACGGATAAATACATGAAAAAAAGCTCACAGATTGCATAACCTCTTCCTTTTTTTGAAGTCGGTTAAAAAGGCATTATGTGTATCTAAACCACGCACCAACTTACCTACCTATCGAACGGTAACGACCCCCAAAAATAAATAAAAATCAGTACCTAAATATTATTTGAGAAGGCATAAAATAATCTTGATTGAAGGCTTATTTCCAGGAGACTGCTCTCAAAGATAAAATTATCTAGAAATGCTATATTTACCGTGTCTAGACGAGAAACAACATGTCGATTCACAAAATCACCCTAATGGAGCTGTGAGCGTGAAATAAACAAGATATAAGATACAAATATAGACCAGGCAGTACTTTCTGTAATTTATTTCATCACCAATACTCTCAAAATGGCGAGGGAAAGCATCGAAGGAAACAGCATGTTCAAGAACCAAAAAATCCGATGACATGTGATAACTACCAACCCGCTCTGGGCCCGCGTGGTGATGGATTACGGCCCACTCCCTCTCACATAGAAGGCTTGTGATCAAGCAGTGGGAACATTATTGGCTGATTATAGCTTTCAATGCGGTTCTTGGATAGAATAGCGAATTAAAACGAAGGTAAATTATCTACCTTCACTTACTTTAATAACATTCATGCTACTTCATTAACATTTGATTAGCATCACCATATGTTTTTACAAGCTAAAGTATTCTTAGAACAAGTACAGCTACGTGAAACGGAACGCGGCAATCTTTTTATGTATAACACAAGGCCGTTGTCTGCGTGAAAAGGAATGGGGATTATGGCCGTTTAAACTGAGATTTGAATTCACTTATTCAACGTCGCGTTGTGCCCTTTTTGTTTCAACATTTAGCGGATATTTAAATAGTACTTTACTTACTTAGCTTTGCCGGAGTGAGTGGTTGTATGTTGGTGTAGATAGGTTTAGGTTTGTAGCTAATGTAGTCTGTAATAAATGGGCCCCACTGCGGAGTTTCTACTTCTCGATTAAAGAACGCATTCGTCAGTGGGCAACAGTGGTTACACTGTATGTTACCGATTCCAGGGAGCCTACCACCAGCTCATAAAGTAGTATTATTTTAATATTACTTCAGTGGGAGAAAGAGATGGAGCTATACAGGACGTATAGCTCCATTTCTTTCTCCTAAGTAATAGTTTTTCGTTACTACATGTTTTTAAATGAGAGTAGTAGTAGATAGTTTTCGTATGTTGTGTGTCGTGTTTGTCTATGCGAAAATTGTTTTTGGAAAAGGGAAAATACTTAAAAAATATTCAAATATTCTAGGTTGTTTGTATTTGTTTACCTTACTAAATCTGCATTAATCCTTCACTATCTTTCAGCTAATAATATAATCTCGTTATACTTTTAAGGAGGGTATTTGAACTCTCGCGTCCGGCCCTGGTTCAGGCCATGGTACGGAGCGAGAGGAAATGGGAGGCCGTCACCTCCTGCGAAGCGGTAATGCTCGCGAAGGAGGAGGCGGAACGCGTGAGGGAGTGGCAAATTTTGCGCCCTCACGCCCCTAACCGCCGCAGGAGGAGACGCCCAGGGCGTCGGGAATCGCGAGGCGATTTCCGGCCACCGTAGGCGCGGGCTTGCGGGCGGTGAGCAATGGGTGGCTCACTGTCCGATAAGGACCAGGCCCGGGTCGACGGCACGTTGTGTTCACGCGCGCCTCAAAGAGATGTTAGCAGAATTGAAGGGGTCCACTAGGGCCGATGCCTGCCGGGGTTGCGAAGAAAACCGAAAGGGAGATCGTGGCCCCCGGCGACAGGGCAACCGAAGGAACACGGGTGGGTTTTAGTCAGTAAGAGTTTGACACGCCCTCCCGCTCCGCCCAGAGCGGGAGAAGTTATTTGATGATTTCCCATCCTCAAAAAAAAAAAAGGAGGGTATTTGAAATGAAGTTCACTAGGTGGCAGCACTGAGACGTCAGGTCCGGGCACCTGTTAAGTGTCAAGCGCCTATATTTTCTTTAGTTGTGACTGAATAATGAACATACAAAGGAAACGAATGATGAACGTTATCATATCGATGCTGGAAATTTCGAATGTCGTAAGGGACAGGAATATAATGTCCCTTACGACATCTGGTTTTGGGACGGTGGAAATTTGAAATGTCGTAAGGAACATTATATTCCCTGTCCCTTACGTCATTAGAAATTTCCAGCATCGATATGGTTACATTCATTTTCGAAATGGAAAACCTCTCGTCAAAGTAACGTCATCTGGTGGCGTGAATTTTCTTGAATAACCCGCATTGACGCCCATTCGCCATATGTGTCGTGGGATTTCGAGAGCGTTATACCAGCTTTTGAAACCTTATGGCATCAATTCTGAAGTATCTAGCGCCAGAAGCCAAACTAAGCCTAATGTAAGGCTTATAAAAAGCCTGCTTAGATATTTAAAGCTTTATTTGCTTCAAGCGTCAGGCACTAGATTGTTACCTTTATCTCTGAAGTAGGCAATGTGTAGCTGAATCTTTCAGTGTTGAAGGTTTTAACATATATTATTATTTAGGTACCTACCTACATTATCTATAATCCCAACATAAACTTTTACCTATTTCAATTTGAGAGAAGCTTGCGTCTGAGTAATAATAACAGCTACACGGTTTAATGAAATGAAATGAAATGAAATTGTTTATTCTGTAAATAGGATATCGGAATCACTTTTAAACGCCATATTAAAAAAAAAAAAAAAAAAAAATAAGCTAGTTGAGTTCGACGTTTCCAATCTGACTACTCTGGGAAGAAAGGCCGAAACAAATCAACAATCCATCAGGTTAAGTTACGCTTGCGGCGGTCGATCCGTAGATGCGGATCATTACATAGCAAGACTGCTCCGTGCCTCGGAAAGCACGTTAAAATCCGTTGCTGGTCCCGGCTGTCATTCTTGGACCCTTGACAGTCGTTGCGGGTCGGCAGGAGCTCGAAAGTTTGACAACTAGTCTTTATCTGTTGGTATATCGGTGTGTGCTAGCTGACATATGGCAAATAATAAAACTTAATGTTGTGTGTTGCGTAATGTAAATTATTTTGCATAAGCACTATATTGTATAGAATCAAGTTTTTCTAACTGAACAGACAGTTGTGCTGCTGGAGAGTTTGTTGCTTCTTCCCAGCTAAAGCACTAGGAAGTGGTGAAGGGCGGACGTTTTTGGGGGACTATCTTATGTAATTTTGACGTTCGAAAAGTGCTGCTGATTCTCAGCCTACATTGAATAAATGAATTGAATTTAGATTTTTTTTTTAATTTTACCAAGGGTTATCGTATTAGTCGGTAATTGAATTGTGGAGGTTAGATAGGCAGTCGCTCCATTTTGACTGACTGGGCGCCGACCCCAACATAGTTGGGACAAGTCTAGGCAAATTGGTTTTCAGAAGTTTTTACCAATTCTGATGTGTTACATCTTTCCTCTCGCTTTTCTGCAATCAAAATCTAAATCTAAATAAGCTAATCTGTGGGAGTGATTTCATGAAAAGGGACGGAAATGGGTTACAGGAAGCCGGGGAAGCACGCGCTATTTGATTTGATCAATGAGCGTGCGCGGTGCTAGAGTGTCAGAAACGACCTTGACGAGGCCGCGCCCCTTTAATGTTGCTAATTACTTTAATGTTGCTTAATACCAAGGTGAGATGTCAGATGTTACACATCATGTTCAACAGTTTTTTTCATGAAAATCTAGCTTAAAATGTCAAACTCTAATGTTATAAAAGCCCGAAAGTTGACTTTTGAAATATAATTGTTACTAATAACATTATTTAAATAATATCATAATTTGTTTCAGGTTACATGTTTATTCCTTCTAAATTACGCGATGCAAATTCGCGTTCTTACACCTGCAATGCTTTTTAAATAACCTATACCTAATATGACACGGCAAGCTGAAATTACGTCACGTCAAATCAGCAGGTGTGTTGCTAAGCTTTCACTTACAAACGTTAATGTAATTACTAAATAAAAGCACACGGTTTCGCACTGCGCAACAGTGTAAAAATATATATTATAAGCGTAACATTCGGTGTAAACGGGCATTAAATTTATAGGTGAATGCTAAACGAAGGTTTAAAGAAGATTTACAAAGAGTTCCTTCAATTTGAAGCTCGGCCTCAATTAGAGACTAACTAGTATCTAATGATTCCCTAGAGTCTATTGTGAATGGAACGCTAGCCTTTTCACAGAAGAACTGGGAAGTCTCCTAAATCCCTCCTTTGTTTACGAATGTAACAACTATGCGGAGGAGGTAAACTTTTTGGTGCCCTTTGTGCTTCAAAATAAATTTGCAAAGTTATTTGTTGTATGCTAACTGCGAAATGGATACTTAGAAACCAAGACATAACGCTGTCAACATTGACGTGAGGCCGGTTTCGTAAATATGTGTGCACTTAGTGAGGTGTAGTTTGATTGTAAACGGTTGTAAATGTGTGCGTGTGAGCGTGTATGCACAGAGCGGAGGTGTAGTTTTGCCATGCTTCACTGTATTTTTCGTAGCGATGTCTTGGTTTTTTATTTGGTCTGAGGTTTTGACTTACGGTCGCCCAAGATATTGGTCTATCAGTTTTGACAATATTTTCTAGCAAATAATATAATCTCTATTCACGGATCGTTTCCATGACTAAAAGGTCTATCGTTAGGTCGTAGAAATTTTGCACGAACTGACCTATTTTTTGTTAGGAGTAATAAAAGGTACCACATTCATAGTTACATCTAGTCTTTGGTACAGAAGAGGCATACTATAGCACCTTTACAAAATAAAATAATGATTGATTGTATGAAGGTGTTAAAAATGATGATGTCTCCCAGAACACATTATAACAGCATGGGCTATAATGGCTAGGAAAATATACCTGAATGTATGACCTTTATTGTGCCGATAATATTCAAAGAAAGACGGACCATGTTTAGGAATGGACAATACTGAAATGAATTCCGTATTTCAACCTGACAATGCCTTCCTCTTCAAAATTAATTTTACAATGTTTCTACCATAGAGGGTTAGGTAGAGGTGTACCTGTAGTACACCCACATTTCGCCAGTTATGTTTAAGTCCCATGTACTAGGGGACGAGCCTATTGCCATCAACCTCTGCCTAATCCTTCGGGGAATACAGGCATGATGTTATGTGTCTACCATAGAGAACGGAATCACCGCGCCGCAGCGTCAAGAAACGGCAGTACCTAGGTACTAATGAAATTCCTGGCGCCGAAAGTATGTCATGGACCGCCGTTCAAAGCCGTCAGTTCCTATACGTCATTAGTGTCTTAGTGCAAGTAAACGGTGACACGCATGGTTTGTATGGAAAGTGTTGCCAATGCCACCTCTAGCAGCGACCACGTCTGTGGTTTCTTTCTACAGTTCGTTTCTCTCTGCGTAAGTATCAAATATAATGCAGCAAAAATATTCTGTAGATTAATGTTTACTTTGAACCTCATTTTGTGACTGCACTCAAATAACAGTTCTGCCGACGAGAGAATGAGTTCTTGACAACTGTCAGTTTCATATTTCATTTGAACCTTATAGTTATTAGAAATTTTCCAACTGAAAGGTGTCAGGAACGCATTCTCTCGACAAAACTGAACGCGATCACACACATCTAAACTCTCGATTTGACACGTCTGCCCACCAAACCTGATGACGGGCTAATAACTTCATAAAGACGTCATCGTCACTTCGAAATTCGAATGTTGTCGAAGTGTAAATCCAATCCTAGGGAAAATTTCGCCTTTGAAACTGAACGCGTTCAGTACATCTAAACCGAGTTCAAGGGCTGTCAGTGTCATTATTGTTAAGGAAAAAAAAACAACCCACTTCCAAAAAAAAAAAACACTACAAAGTGAAAAATAACTTTAATTTCGGAAGTCAGTGTCTTTGGTTTTGAATTTTCATTTTTTGCCACCAACTTCCGAATTTAAAGTTATTTTTACTTTGTAGTGTTTTTTTGAAAGACAATTTTTTTTTTTTTTTTTTTTTTTAATTTTTCACTTTTTAATTGTGGTACCTACCCCACACAAATTCGAATACCACTTACTACCGCCTACTCGAAAACTATTTAAACAAAGCTAATAAAATGTATACGGGACCGACCTCGCCGTCGAGGTCCTTTGCGATCGCGTCCGCGCCCCCGAGTAAATGATACTCCTCCCCGACCCTTGCTCGATAACGAGGTGCCAGCAGTGGTTTCAGCTGAGCACGTAGCTTTAAATTCCCCGATTAATAATAATGATCAAAACTTTGATCCAGCCCGTCCCATCTTTAATGTCCTCCCTCCGGTGACGCCCTAAGCCGAGGCTCGTACCCCACAGGGGGTGCCCTTAGTAAGCGTTCACCTAGCTTTTTAGCTTAGTTTTGTATGCCCCTGGCTGGAGGCTTTGAGTGTAGCAGCTTAAGGCAACCACAGGATTGACCGGTTAAGTAGTCATGACCTCAGAGGTCAGCTACGAGATGCCCAACAGAAAAAAAAAAAAAAAAAAAAAAAATGTATACGGGTCGAGAGCATACTCTTACAAACGAAAAATAATTTTCAAAATCGGTCAACAATTGACGGAGAAATCGGTGGACATACATAAAAATTAAATTTTAAAAACACATACAAACGCTACGAACATATTATAACCTCCTTCTTTTTGGAAGTCGGTCAAAAATTGACACTGACATGGCGAAGTCTGCCCCTAGAAAAAGAACTCATTTGTTTTTAAATTGAATTAACTCTTCAACAAAATTGGAATTTCGAAGTGACAATGAGGACTGTTTTTGTAAAATTATTAGCTATTCATCAAGTTTGGTAGACGCATACGCAACTTACGCGTTCTTCCCATGGGAGTAGTAGACAGAACTACAGAACGCCACCTGCTACGATCCATACATACTCCTTTTGCTTCATTTACGTTCATACATCTGGTCAAACACGCACGCCGGTGATGAGTACTAAGTACCTGACCTTTCTGAAGACATCACCAATAAGGTCACTATTATTGGCTTCTAGGGCGTCACTCCCAGCAGGTAAATAACGTCGCTAATAACTGGTTGTTAGATGTGTGTGGTGTTTCCATGTGTTATTTGACATGATGGATCAACAACATACATGACACGATAATAAATCTTCTTTTTTATCGAAAGCAATTTGAAGGGCGCAATGAATTTTTTTACGAAAATAATCAGTATACCTAAACAAATATACCTACCGAAATAGACTGTTTACATTTTATTGCTACTAAAGTTTGTACACTTCATAAATCAAGCGATTAATGTTGTTTTGAAACTGTGACGGACCTATCAATGATATCATCCACCATTTTGTTTTACTGTGACACAGATTAAAAAATTGTTATTAAAATACATGCAATTCAATTTTAAATTAGGAAATATTATTTAGATTTAAAAAAGAAAACGAACAATACCATGCAAACATAAATTATGAAACCATAATGTCAAAAAAATCAAAACCAAAATAAACGCAAGTAAACATAAAAAAAAAATATGAACACAATATAACCCATAGACAAATAATGACACATGTCAGTTTTAAGAGAATAGGACTCTAAATCATTTAACGAGTAGAGACATCTTTCCAACAGGAATGCCGTGAGCATTGCCTTGAATGAGCCTGTGTACAGTATGCTTAATAACTCAAGCGGTAATTTATTAAATATTTTAACTGCTTCATACTGTGGACTATGTTTAACTACTACTATTCCAAAAGCCGATGTTGTTTCCAAAACATTTTCTTCGCATTTCCAGTTGTCGGTATGCTATCTCTCTTGCACGGTGCTTGCGGTCTCTTTCTATTTGCGTATTGAGACTTCAACTCATTTAGTAGCCAAAGCAGGGTAATCAAAGCGTTATTTCGATTTAAAAAAATGGCCTATCTACAGACGTGGTTGAAGGCACCAAGCTACACAGCTGCCACCCAATTATTCTATTTGATACGTAGGCATCAAATATTTTTTCCTCAAATATGCACTTTATTCTTCATGCGCTAAGTTCTAAATGAGATTGTCAATATCTAGTAAAGCTGAGGTGCTTGACAAAGCCACGTTTCAATGACGCGCCCTAGTTACGCTACTGTTGTGTACAGTGACCGCAATCGGATTCCGTGTTATATCCTATTCATCGGTTAATTAACGAATGTCTATCACATTAGCAGGCACATATAAATTTATACGACAAGACATTGATATCTACTTGAACCGTAAAAGGAATTTCACACGTCTTCATTACGTTCATTCTAGACATACCTATGTTGTTTAGACAAATTATGATGATACGTACAGTAGGTACTTCCATCGATTTTTTTTTTAAATTTTTAATTGGTATAAATTACTCTACAATTTTAAATTCATGAATATAAATTAAAATTATAATAGATAAGTTGTGTCCCAATGGTAACGGCTCCGACTTACTAGTTGTAGGTCATAGGTTCGAACCCTGAGAGGCGCTTTACGTTGTGTAAATTATTTCATCACCACCGCTCTCAAAGCGGTAAAGAAAAACATTGCGAGGAAACCGATACCGTAGTATCAAAAATTGGAAGAAATTTAATATCTACTAAACCGCAGTGGGCCCGCGTCGTAGATTACGGCCCACTCCCTTTCATAGAGAGGTCTGTGTCCCAGCAATGGTAACGTTATGATTTATGTAACTAATTAAAATTAATTCTATATGGTGTAAAGCTCAACGGATCTTACTAATTAAAATCCTATAGTAAGTAATTATCAGCTTTGAGGAGTTTTGAGGAGCTCGTGGCTAAGTAATAACAGCCGCACTGGTTGATCCATCAGGTTAAGTTACACTGGATGGGTGACCATCTTTACATATCAAAACTCCTATGTGCCTCGGAAACCACGTTAAATGTTGGTCTCGGCTGTCATTTGTGGATCTTTGACAGTCTGACAACCAGTCCTACCAAGGGATATTTTATTACCCGGTTACTGGGTTGTGGAGGTCAGATAGGCAGTCGCTCCATATAAAATACTGATAGGCAGCTGCCAACTCCAACAAGGAAAAGGCTAGGTAGATTATAGTAATTAACAGCTTTATTGTCAGATAAAAATTCAGCATTTTAATAAAAGCTCAAACTACAAAAGAATAAAAAAACCCAAGGATATTAAAATTCTAAAAGCGACCGTAATTCATAGAAACGATTTAAAAACCCGTGAAAGGACGTAGAAGGTACTTTCAGAACACTTTAAATCTCTTCCAGAACTCATTACTTCGTCAACCCAATTTCACAGAGGCGTTGAAGTGAAAGAGGACTCCATTTTTTTTCTTTAAAGTCCTAAGTCTTTGATTAGTAGGTTCGGCTTTTTCCTATGAAGTATAGCATCTAGAGGTCCGAAATTAAATAATAATGATGGCTTAAATTGTATTCCCATAATTTATATTCGGTGTATATTTAAGACGACCTTGGCATAGTAGCAAATATGGAATATCTATGCAAAAGTAGTATTTGCGTGACACTCGAACATACATTCAGATAGACAAAATTTCTAATTCTATTTTCAGCGTAAGAACCGTTCTCAGACCTCGTAGAGTTTTAATTCCAGTATGCTTTTAATAAGGGAGCTTGTGGATAAGTCAGGTTAAGCTACGCTTGCCGCGGTTGTTCCGTGACCTTCTTTACATACCAAGACCCCTCCGTGCCTTAGAAAGCACGTTAAGCCTTTGTTCCCGGCTGTCATTTGTAGATCTTTGACAGTCGTTACCGGTAGTTAGAAGCCCAAAAGTCTGACAACCAGTCTGACCAGGGGGTATCGTGCTTTAGTGGGTTGTGGAAGTCAGATAGGCAGTCGCTCCATGTAAAATACTGGTATTCAGCTGCATCTGGTTAGATTGGAAGCCGACAAATTCTAATAAAAAATGTTAGTTAATCCGATAAAATAACTCATAATCTTTTGAAATAATAAACAGAATCCAAATCGAGCCAGTATAATCGGAGATATGACAAAAAATTTAAAGCAAGTTCACAAACGATACTTAAAAAAAAAAAAAAATTGAATAACATGAAATATATTAAAGATAGACACCAAGTTAATTTTCGAAAAAAATTCATGAATATTATGAAAAATACAGGCGGTCACATGCCCATGGGCCACATTGTATATAAACAAAGACGGGTTTTAAAAATAAAATAGAAAATACATTAATACACAACATATATCTTGAAAGATTTCGCTACGTATAATGTTTCTTTCATGGGAAAATATTATTCCATACATCAAGTTTTTTACATTATGCAAAGCTTGGGTCGGGTTCGCAGTGAATAAATTTTACTTCCTACTGACTTTAATGTACCGTGTAAATATATTATGATTTAAAATAATGGTAGTGACGATAAAAGTTTGTACGATTTACCGATGCCCGAATCCTATAAATTTACTAACCGTTCCTCTTCTTAGTGTGTCCATGGCAAAAATCAAGATGTAGATATATGTCAGAGACCTTGAGTGGTTAGTTTGCGTGTTCTGTACTGAGCTCAAGCAACGCATCGTACGTCCAGCCAGTAACAGGACTCGCCCATCAAGGAGCGCTGTCCCAAAATAGACGCATTATTTATTTATTTTACACAAAACAAATGTAATCAAACACGTATATTAAAAGATCAATAATTAAATTATCTTTAAAATGATGAAGGTTTCAGAAAAATACGCTTGATAGATTTTGCGTGATTCTCAGATTTTTATCCGCGTTACACATAATTTCACTATGTAATGCACATAGTTTAAAATATTCCTGTATTAAGTTATTAAAAAATGGTCTGATTTAACATATATTTTTTCCAAATCATTAGCAGTACTCGTTTAGATGTGGGTATAAAATCATTAAAAGTCGGTTATAGTCACCTAAAGTTAAATTTCCTGTTTCGCCCAAAACTCAGCAACACTAACAAAGTCAAAGTCAAATAATTTATTTCAAATAGGCCCATGTATGGCACTTTTGAATGTCAAAATTTACAAAATAATATAATTGATTCTAGTCGCCCCTTCCAAAAGGTAGTTTTCGTATGGAGAAAAATGGGCAAGAAACTCCACCGTTACTCTTTTAAAATGTTTTACAATAGTTTGTATAAGTACGTACATTAGTTAAATAATTATACGTGAAGACGATGCACCTAGAATAAAATTACTATACCACAATAGGTAAAAATAATTAAAAATGAAGCAACGACAGATAATTTAATTTTGTGATAGATACACCATTCGCTGACGCAGAAATAAGGTCCTCACGTGTACAGGTGACATGCGGAACAATATGAAAGATGAGCCATGGTCTGCGGGGAGACGCCGCATACATTAACGATCGGAATTATCCAAGAAAACCCAGAGATTGGAGATTGTCTTTCCTGCGGCCGACCTAAGCGCGGAGTCCGTTTTTGTTATAAAGTTTTCTAAGTCGGCCACGGCAACGTGTGTCCAGGTGAAAGGCTCTCTGATGGCTAATCATGTATTTTGAACTGACCTCGTATCTCCGCAATTTAAGTGTAGGGTCGTTCCCTTAACAACCATTTACAGGTGTCCTTTAGAATTTTTCTGTTTTTAGCTTTGTTCTTTCGAGATATAAAACAATTTATTTACCAAAACAGTTTGGTGGCAATCGTGTGTACGCCAACATTGTTTTAGAATAATAGCTGCTGGGGAGTTTGTTGCACCAATTACCTATTCTTTTCTAAACATTTGGAAGTTGTTGAAGGCGTTTTGGGGGATACCGTTTTTAACGTTTGTCAGTACTGATTCTCAGATGTTTGGTAGACTGACTAAGGATTGCTTTGACGCAGGCATCTATGGTTTGTGAGTAAGTACCTGTAACCATTTCTGTTAGCCCTCATAAGGGGGATTTTTCTGCGCGCGCTGTATGTTTTACGCAGTGCAGGCTGAGGTTTAGCGTGAGTTGAAAATGCAACGGTATATTTTTTGACGCTCTGGGATACGCTCTGTTGGATTCGTTGAAAAAGTAGTGCGCGAAAAAAATCGTCGCGTAGAAAATTGCCCGGGCTTATTGGACATCGAAAACATTGTTCACAACTACTATTAAAATCAACATTTGCTAGAGTGACAGGCACTCTTAATAAATCAAACATGTTATTAATCTTGTAGGTTGCATACAAAAGCTTAGAAATAACTTCCATTAAGAATACATTAGCTCGCATGTAAAGTTATCATGACCTATTTTCTTATATTACATTTTGCATGCGAATTTAATTAATTTTCTTTCATAGCTTTATTTCATCCCTCGTAATGTATAATGCTATACTATTAAACGAGCAATATTTGTACCTTATCACGTTCTCAAAAACAACTGTAACAATTTCGATGAAAGTTGTAATATAGGGGTTTACGGGGGCGAAAAATCGATCTAGCTAGGTCTCATATCTGGGAAAAAAATTTTCTCTGTATTTTCACCCGAGCAGAGCTCGGTCGCCCAAAGTTTAGAACAAGATAATGAATAATGACATGACATTATTGAAATTAGAATAATGATCATGGCAGCATGGAATTAGTACGTACCTACTATCATGGTAGTATGGAATTAGTAAGTGCTATCCTATACTATTAAATGAGCATTCTCTATTTTAACCAGAGCAGAGCTCGGTCGCTCAGGTAAAGAAAGAAAGAAAGAAAGAAAAAAAGAAAAACGTTTATTTGCGGTAAACATGACGCAAAAAAAAGTTTTAAATACATAAATGAGAAAAAGTTGGGGAAGCATGCGTCACATCTACGCAAATCGGCTATCGCTCAGCATTATGCTACGACCCTATGCAAGACAGAGCCCCAGCGCTGGTTTACAGCGACAGCCGGCGCCGACGTAATGACGTCGACCGGTGCAGCAAACAAATATTTAGACGGTGTACCAGTACAGCGTACTTAAAGAAAAATAATTTATTAAAATTAAAATGTGATTCAATATATTAAATAGATGTAAAAAACAAAAATAAATAGACATACTTTACCTATTTTAAGTTACGAGAATATCATCCTCAAAAAAGTTTTACGTTTTACATATTGGTAGGTACTAAATTTAAATAACCATTTTCGGATTTTCCTCTGTACTTGACTTTGCTTCTCGTTACACTTCACGCTGCTTGGCTAACGGGAAGTACCAAATTGGTTTTGGTTTATTTGCGATTATCAAAATATGCGGCATAACAAAATGGCCGTATTTTTTATATTGCGAACTTGACTTGGAAGTTTGATTTTCGTTACAGATTCAAGGAACCGTAGATATAAGGCTAAGTGCGCACTACGAATTTAACCGTTGCGGATAGTAATCACCAATCTGTGAACTAACTAACCACTAACTAGAGTCCGCACACTGCGAAAAGGAATCGTGTGCGAGTGCGCGTAGGAATTATTTTCGTTTACGATTTTATTTCGCAGTTTAATAATCACAATGATCAAAATTCGTAGTGCGCGCTACGTTTTTGATACCTATTTCAACTTGATGTCTCCACGCGTTCCTGAGAAAATGGGTCTTGACAGACAACGAAGTCATCCTTTATGGGTTTCAATTTTTCATTTTAAGGTACGGAATTCTAAAACAGGTTTATTATTCGACTGTTACCTTTTCATGCCATAACGGGTGAACAGATTTAAATAAAAGGCATACGGATAGGCCATGACCTGGGTTAGGACATATGATACTCTGAATCCCGGTAGTACGTTCCTATGGGATATTTTTCGACCTTTACGCGGGCGAAGCCGCGCGCAAAAGTTAGTTTTTTTAAATAAAAATGTGGCTGTTATTTTAGAATATTGTGGTGCCTTACGACTTCCACACGAACGAAGTCACGGGCAGAAACTAGTGTATAATAAAGTTGCTGTCATAAGGTATTCTTTTTAATATTGCTACGTTAACCCTCTTATACATACAACTTGATTGACACTTCTTCACAGTCTTTATTTTGTTCCTGTCCTTTTCTCTCTCTAATTAATGAAGAGAGATAGACCGATACGATACGATTAAAGTTTATAAAACTTTTCAATTTATTTGAATAGATGAAATTTGAAATACGAACACTAACATTCCGTTAGTTAAAATTAAGGTTCAAAATCACTCTCCTTTTAGTGGGGGTGCGGGGCAGCAGGGATATAAAACATTTTGATAGTTTTAGTCATATATATTTTAGTTGGCTATTCTTGAATATGAATATACAAAAAAAGGGATTAAATAATATTGATAGTTACCTAATAAATGCATGTGCCACTGTCTATCTGCCTATATTGCTACACTTTTATTGCAAAATCGCTGAACCGATTTATTTTTTTGTGGTTCCGAGATAGCTTAAATGCAAAGGAACCATATAGTATATTGTTATACGAGGGGCTAAAATAATTCTATCGAGGCAGTTTTACTCCCGAGCTTTAGCGAGGGGAGTAAATAGAAACCGAGTGAGATTGGATTTTAGCGCCTTGTGTCACGATTGCGAAATAATAAAATAATCCAATACATAGTAAATAGATTATTTTATTTAAAAAAAAAAAATACAATTTGTTCAGTCTGAATTTTTAAGGAAACTTTTTATCCAGGAATGCGGTAGAAAAAACGTGTGCGGTCGGGAACGAAGTTCTTTCTCACGTATGATTTAAAATAAAAATATATTTTTTTTTTTGCAGCCGCCATCGTGGATTTACATTTTGATCTCACTATCGGATTTAGCATCCTCGAAAACTATCAAAAAGACACCCGTGACGAAAAATTTGAAAATTTTCGCAGCAGCCATCTTGAATTTGCATTTTGATCAAATTCACACTTTTAGTGAACTTCAAGAACTTCGTGCCAAAAAGCTAGTTTTACATAAGAATAAAGACTTTTTCGTTTTTGTAGGCTCGTTTGTTACAAACAAAAATTACTTTTTCCCCTAGAGCAAGAAATGCTATTTTTTCCCTGCTCTGGTACGCTACAATGACGGACTTTTTGAACAAGAAGAGTGAAAAAAATCTTTCTTTATAGGGGTAGATCAAATAAAAGTTTGCATAGGAAAATCCGCTATCCATGTCGACAAATTTGCAGCTATAGAACATCTTTTTCGTGGTAAAATTCCCCGCACGTTTTCCCCACTCAGATAATTATGACACTTTCAAACATGCGATGCAGTGGAATTACACGCGCGAATTGTTGCTCGCCTCCACGTTCCGACATCAAAACGTCTAATGAGCTGTCACTTTATTTACATATGCTTGCTTAACATGAAACCTCAGCGAACATAACATATCACAATGTATGTCTATTATTATTTACTTGAACACGTGTATCTGTCACCCTTAAATGAGCGTGTCATGTTTCCGTTTGAACGCTGACATAGGTATGTTGGTACTTATACAGGAGTAAACAACCTGAGGTCGTGTGCAGAACTTGTGCTACAGTTGTGTCCTCTCCTATTCATGATTTTTAGTCTACTAGAATTTGCCTGCGGCTTCGCCTCACAGTAGGCTAAAAATTGACAAAAATCTCGCACGGACACAAATTTAACTGTAACCCATTAATTTTTGTTTAGAACTACTCAGGATAACCTACTTTAACAGTGAAACTGCGACCAGACTGTAAAATAAAAAATAAATTACTTGGCACTATGTTAACAGCAACAAGCACCTCAGCTTAGAGGTTTTGGGGTAGTGGGTTGACAGTTTGAAGGTTTCAGTTTTGGAATATGTGGGTTTAAAACTTGTGTAATTGTGGTTTTGCACTTTTTGGGTAATTAAGCTTAGGTGGCTGTTGCTGTTAACATAGTGCCAAGTAAAATATTTTTTATTTCACAGTCTGGTCGTAGTTCCACTCTTAAAGTAGGTTATCCTGAGTATTTCAAAACGAAAATTAATGGGTTACAGTTAAATTAGTGTCCGTGCGAGATTTTTGTCCATTCTTACCCATTGTGCGCCTGTGCTGCGGTCGGAAATGATCTTACGGGAACGTATCATCAAGTCAAACATCGAAATCTTAGATCAGACAAACAGAAAGAGTTACATTCAAATTTATATTATTAGTATGGATGCATTCACGGGTTATGATTCTTTTAAAGAAACAACCTTCTAACTGATACACAGCAACACTGCTTGGTGTCGAAAGGTATGGTGGAAGTGCTTCCACAGAAGATCTCCTTCGCGAAAAGCTCTTACAAAAAAAAAAAAATAGAAATACATATTCGGTACAGGGTATAGAGGGTGGCAGGAACTTCGACGCAAAAACTGTTACCACGGATTCAATACATGACTCTGAACCCTCATGCGTTGAAATTTTTCACCAGTTATTAAAAAAAAAAAAAAAATGTGTCATAGAAAAGTGCAATACCTACGCGGTCAAAATGTATGGAACAGCAGTTTTTTTTTTTTAATAACCTGTGAAAAATATCAACGCAGAGGAGTTCAGAATCATGTACTGAATCCATGGTAACAGTTTTCGCGTCAATATCCCTGCCACCCTGTATATCATATGTATCCAACCTTGCCATAGGGTAACTCAGTTACTGGGTAATACGATAGTATGAGTTGTGGAGGTCAGATACGAAGTCACTCCAAGTAAAATACTGGTATTAAGCTGCACCCGATTAGACTGGAAGCCGACCCCAACATAGTTGGGAAACGCTAGGCATACTTGGTACTAAGTGAAGTTCAGTCCAGATATTCAAACTTAATTTAACCAGCATGCTTATCAAAGAGATAGAATTATTTTTTAGTAATGCAGTGCAGGAGTGGTCTTTGTTTTGGGGTCGAGGACATTTCGTCGAGCTCGGGGTATCAAATTAGCTACCACAGGGAAAATGTAAAAAAAAGTAATTATTTTTTATCACTCCAGGACCACTCGACTGAGCAGAAAGTAACAAAACCAGTTTCCTTATTAGCCAGTAACCAACAAACAAATGTCTTCTTATTTTTTTAGTCATCTGTTCTAACTTATTTCTATAAATCGAGCTTTAACCTCCTGCATGGTCTTCCGTAACTCCAAATGGCTGCCTCCACACCATAATATGTCCCATCTTAATTTCATGGAAAAAAAATGCCAGATAATTATTTAGCTGAAGATTCTTGCGCATATACTACAAATTAATTAGTTACAGCCCGATGCAAACTTCATGGCAGCTCGGAACATGAGGCGAGGCACTGCGCAGTAATAAATTTACATGGCAGCGGGGGGTGAGGGGTGGGGTACTGCGCAGCGAGTAGCTCACTTCAGAGCCGCCATAAAGTTTGACGCGTACTATAACTGGGTTAAAAATAAACCTCACCCGACTATAATGCAATAATCTTTCGGCTCACTTAGAGCGAACTGATTAATTTAATCAAGTTCAGTAGTAATTGCCACGTTGGAATATTAACCTCGGCAATCTAATTAATTAAAGACTGCAGTAGATAATGCATTTACGTAATTACCATTACCAGGATTTATGACGATATTGCGCGGTGAAATTACGATATACGCGTACGAGTTGTCATGTAGAGAGTGAGTGCTCTTTATTTTCGAAGTGTTACACATTGACAATTTTGTAATAATTTTTGAGAGTTTTATTTATATCAGTCAGGGGTTTAATTGTTTGCTTCTAAAACGGTTCGGAGCTTGGCAAAACCGATTGTAACTTTTTCAAATTGTTGATTGACCACTGACTAAGGTATACGACCGAAGAAAATACTGATATGAGGGCAAAGACCTGCTTCATAATTTCATTGATGAGAAGCAGAAACAGTTTTAGGTCGTTACTTACGCAAAGAATAATTAATGAGAAGAAATCTGAGTCGCACGAACCCGAGATGTAAACTTAATGTAAATTACGATCAATGTTTTATCGAAAATACATACACAATGCATATATCGTCATTGACATCTCAAAATGGCTAATTGACACTTCCCGTGACCCAAGGGCTGGTTTTTACAATACATACAAGGGCAAGTTTAATTGTAAAAATTATAATTTTGTGTTATATGATATTGATTTTACATTCTGTGATTACTTCCTCACACACTGACTTTTTAATTTAAAAAATTAGGAAAATCGTCTACTTTTACAATTTTTGTAAATATGTGAGCACCATGTATCTATCACATAATTTAATTATCTATCATTGCTTCATTTTTAATTCTTTTTACCTATCGTGGCATAGTAATTTTATTCTAGGTGCATCGTCTTCACATATTATTATTTAACTAATGTACGCACTTATACAAACTATTGTTTTAAAAGAGTAACGGTGGAGTTTCTTGCCCATTCTTCTCCATACGAAAACTACCTTTTGGAAGGGGCGACTAGAATCAATTATATTATTTTTTAAATTTTGACGTTTAAAAGTGCCATACATGGGCCTATTTGAAATAAATTATTTGACTATGAATTTGACTTTTACCTTGGCCAGAAGCTAAGCATTGCCATACAACGCTGTCCGTCTGTCTGTCAGCGGGCGGCTCATGAACCCTAATAAGTAGAGTATAGTAAATAGTAGTTAAAATTTTCACAGATTGTGTATTTCTATTGCCACTAAAATAACAAATAATAAAAATAAAATAAAGTTAAAAATTAAAGGGGGTCCCCATATAATTAACGTGTTTTTTATAACAGTATTTAATAAATATTTGTAGTGTTTAATATTGTACGGTGGTATGGGAACCCTTCGTGTACGAGTCTGACTCGCACTGGACTGGTTTATTATTTTCGGCCAAAGTTGTGTAGCTACCTAAGTATATAAATAGCCATCTTTAAATTTCCCCAAAAGTTTTTAGAGCCCAAGAATACCAGAAAAAAATCCTAACATATTTTTCAAGCGACAATACAGAAAAACTTTCGAAACACCTTTGTTGAGTTCGTAAGGAAAACTTTTTCAAAGCTAAAAGTTAGTTTGACATTGAGAAATAAATGTAGAAAAACTATTTTAGTTTTAGCATTTGATTTAGTAAAAGTGAAAATCGTTTATGAATTACGAATGTTGAACATTCAAATTTGTATATTGAAATAGCGTGGGTCCAAACTAGACAAACTGTATCTTGGGCAACATTATATATGTTTATATAAAACTTATTATTAAATTATAAATATATTTCGTAATTTATATTTCTCTTCTTTGCTGAATTCTAGCTGAACTAGCTAACTTTATTTACCAGGACTTCAGTATTATTAGTGTTAAGGAGATAACGCAGCCGTTGCGTAATTAAGTAACAAAAAATTATTATTAATTATTTTATTATTTATATATATTTAGGTATATTATATTATATATATTGTTTTAATAGGTATATATTTGTCCTTATATTTAAATAAATATTTATTCCACAATTTTCGATATTGCACCTACGACTGCTCATCTCTGCATTCCCCAAAGGTTGCCTGGTAGAAAATGCCTATGGCATTTAGTCCGCCTATGAGAATTTATGTGCTTAAAGTATTAAATAAATAAATAAATAATAATAATTTTCAATACATATTAAACATTCAAATTGTATAATATCGCCATCGTCACACGAGCCGTCTACCGCGAGCTAAACTAAGTTAGTTTACAGTTAGTTTAGTTTAGTTTGCCAGTTTTTCATACATGTGGAGCGCACGTGTCCAGCTCAATAGAACTTAGTGCAAACTAAGTTAGTTTAGGTGGCGGTGGACGGCTCGCTTTATTCTCTAGCCCTAATCCAAATTTATTTGGGTTTGATATAGCACGACGTCTTTTTTCATATTTATCTATTAGTAGTCACCTCCTTTCTAGCCATGTCATCTTTCACGCAGTCCATACATCGTTATTTTGGTCTTTCTTTACTCTTATACACGTCCACATTCAAGCTCAAACTTTTCCCACGATATTTTCCTCGTTCCTCCGCATCACATGCCCATACCATGACAACTGATTTCCACACAACTTTTCAGCCACCGGTGCCACCTTCAGACTTCCTTTCATGTACTAATTTCTTATTCTATCCATTCGCGTAACACCACACATCCCTCTTAGCATCCTCATCTTAGCTGCATAAAATTGCCTTTCGCTCATCCCTTTTGTGGTCCACCCTTCTGATTCTGGATACAAAACTGCAGGCCCAACTATTCGTTGTGTAAATTTTCTCCTTATGTTTAAGGGAGAAAATGTGTAATATGTACACTTTGCATAATAAGACCTGAAGGCCAATTTCCTTAATTAAAAACTGTTATCTCAGTGGCAATCTTTGTCAAAACTTTGTAAAAAAATATGAAAATTGGACAGATTGACAGTGAGATAAAATGGTGAACGTTCTTAAAAATACGGGAATTCGCCTCTGACGAAGATATTTTTAACAAAAAGGTACTAAATTGGTAAGATTTAATAGTTATTTATGCAACTGTTGTATAATAAGGCGTATTATAACACGAATGTGGGTTTGATAATAGTATCACAGGAGTGTTTTAGTCCGCTAGGGCCGATGCCTGCCGGGGTTGCGAAGAAAACCGAAAGGGAGATCGTGGCCCCCGGCAACAGGGCAACCGAAGGAACACGGGTGGGTTTTAGTCAGTAAGAGTCTGACACGCCCTCCCGCTCCGCCCAAAGCGGGAGGAGTTATTGTTTTAATACCTATTTATGTACAGTTGCATACCTACAAGACTTTATCTACACCCATGATTTGAATCCTCTATAAAAGGCTCTGAAACCTTGGGTATTTGTAATTCAAGATCAAGAATTAAAAAAACTTCACGAAATTCAGCACAAGCGTACGTATGAGTGTCGCCTGCAGCAGACATCCCCGCACATGCGTGCAGCGGGTGCTGCTGTCCCTCGCTTCAACTTTCCATTACAAAAATTTATGGAAACAAGGAGTTGCTTAAATGACAATGTTCTTTTTTTTAATTCGAGTTGCGTAATGAAATTTAGTACAACATTATAACACTCATTTGGATGATATTATGGTTACTATGACACTGGTTGTTTTAATGTTGTCAATAAGGTAACTGTTTCAGAAACTTTTATAGAGGTTTTATAGCAGGAGTGTAGATAAAACCATTTATAACATTAGTACTTAATACTTACTTACTTCTCATTGCTTAAAAAAATCATAACAATTTATGATCTTTTATATATTTATATAAAAGATCATAAATTGTTATGATTTTAGTCTTACTTTCAAAGTTTTTATATTTTTCCGAGATACCAGACAAAGCCTCTTAATAAGAGCTTTTAAGTAAAATCATCTAGTACTTTTTTTAAAGATGTCTGAAGTCTTGTTTGCAGGCTCTAAGAGGTTAATAAGTTCATTTTAGTTCTTAACTGAGTTCGCAGAACGTTAATGTTTAGAAAGTGTAAAGTATAATAGTGTGCTATTTTTCTTGCTGGTAGACTATCCCAAAATTGTTTCAAGTGTAGACTTTTTTATTTTGATATTTTTTCGTAATTCACAGTATTATTATTAATTCTCTTAAATCCAACACTACCAAAAATGGTTCACTAATAGAGCGAAATACAATTTTTAATTAATAACAATATTTTGTGTTTGAAATTCTGGAGGATGCATAAAAAATACTGTTGGGGCTCCCACAGTCAGGTGCAACGCGACTCTAGTTAGAACAATTTCTATATAAACTTCATGGTAATTGTTTTACCAGATTTGCGTCCCGCCGTCGCATCGCACCTGTCTGGGAACCTTTACATGTGTCACACAGCGTCCTTTACATTTGACTTTGCATCACTGTCAAAATTACAGTGATCTTTATTCCCGTCTCAATATGGTTGCTGTTGGATTGCTGCCAGTGACTAAGTAGTGACAATTAATGAGCCAATGATCATTACTGTCGTCACTATAAGGTTGTTTTTGGGTTGTTACTATCTGAGGGTTGATATTATTGTTAAGAGTCTGTAAGCCCACATACGCACAGGTGCTTTTTTATCAGGAAGTTTTTAACAGTGCACCAAGCGCAACCAGCGTTGAGAATCCAATAGAGTGCATCGCTAGTGTGTTGAAAAAGTGCACAGTTGGATTTACAACTCACGCTGCTAAGCCGAGCATTGGAAATCTAGTGCGCGGCAAGAAATGTCGGGTTGAAAAGAGCGCCTACACGCGTAGCATGACCACCGTAGAAACGGGTTTTGTCGACGGAAGAATAGACAAAATGACTGATAAACAATCACAATCTGTCATTTTGTCTATTTTTACGTCGCGTGCTGTGCGATCGTAGGCTAACACTGTGCGCTGTTTTGAAAAGTTTTTTGCGTTCATCATAAACAAGGTAGTAAGTAAAGTTTTAATCACATTTACTAATTTTGGGTCGATCTAAACAATGGAAAAAACACTCTTCAATAAATTAATTCTTCTTTTTTACCACTAATATTCGTTGTTGTTCCGAAAAAAAAAAAAACGAGGACATCCGAATGTCACACGTTAGAACCTATCTGCTCAACACAAAGGAATTAATTTAACAAAAGCAGAAGCAAATAGCGGTTCTAATTGGAATAGAAATTGACGAACACAAGTAAATTACTAACATTACGACGAATTATATACGGTGGGCCGCAAGTCTGTAGTATCAAAACTAGTATAAACAGGCCTTTTATCCCATAATTGTATATATTTATATATATATATATATATATATTTGTATATATGTATTTGTATTCACGTTCTCGAAAACGGCTATAACGATTTGATTTCGATGAAAGTTGCAATATAGGGGTTTACGGAGGCGAAATATCGATCTAGCTAGGTCTCTGGGAAAATTCGTTTTCTCTATTTTCACAGACTCGGGAATGTGATAAAATGTTGGTATACCTGGACAATATCTTTATCTATTTTCACCCGAGCAGAACTCGGTCGACCAGGTACCTATAGAAGCTCCGTACTACGATAGACCAGCTCAAAATTAAAGTGTCACCACAGCATTGACGTGCGGCCTACACAACAGTCATTTAAGTCGTTGACATCGTTTTTTGAGAGGAAAACTTTTTTAACCGCGTTGGGTATTTTGGACCATTGATTTTGCGACACTGTGATGACACCTCATTTTTGTAAAGGCGATTGTGCCCTTTTTTATATTGCGTTACGGATTAATTAATGTTCTATGCAAGTATTTTTACTTTAAAGGTTTTGTAAACGCGATTGTGCTCTTTATTTATATTTCGTTACGGATCAATGTTCTGTACAAGTATTTTTCTTCCACCAAGGCGATCTTGTTCAAGTTTTAACTTCTGTCGGCATTCCCGAAGTGCCACCCCTTTTTTTTTAAATTATCCCTGTTTTTTGAGCATGAAAAACAAGTGGTAGTCACAAGGTATATTTTTGGAGGTAATAGAAAGAAAATACGTTTATTTTGAAAACCTTGGTCTGCCCTTTGTTTAGACAAGTTCCGTATTTTTAGAAACGTTCGCATTCCCATCCCTTGATAAATATCTCTAATTTACAAGTTTGTAGTGTGTATATTTGACAAGTTTTTGGCAATTATCATCGCTGAGGTGAGATTTCGACTATTTTATCAAAGTTTTTAATTACAGGAACTGGCCTTCTCATTGTTACATCGATATCCTACCGACTAAAACCCCACACGGTGTTCTATGTACTATCCAAACGGCCGGACTGAGCTGTCTTCTTTCATTTCAAAAGAATTTGTTCTAAAGATTACCTACTGGTATCTCTTTAGAAATGAATTTTCGTTCAGGATCATTTTACTCATACAAAAACAGAACATCGTTGCAAATTCACAATGATAAATAATGCAATTAATAATGTAATGAAACGGAAGCAATATGGTCGCAATCCTGACAAACATGTGCCAACCCATCAGTTTCACAAAGGCGCGTGAATTATCTGAATTTAGGCCAAATTCAACATCCGTCAGAGATACTATCTACATGCGGTCCATCACTAACTACATTTGTGTCGCTCGTCTGGCCACATCGCTTGGATGCATGCTCTACTAAGTCAGGCCTCACTGAATTGTAAGGCAATTTTGGGATATCCACAGCTTAGGTTGGTAGCATCTAGCACAAAGAGTAGAAAGTAGTAGATAAATATTATTTGTCGCTGTTAAGTAAAACAATATTTGCTTTATATTCATATTTTTGAAGTGAAAACTTCTTTAGCAACCGGCGCACACTGGTCCCAAATGATAAAAAAGGGGACATTAAGAAATTTTTGACAAAAGGTCAACCGATTCAGCTTATTTTTTTTTTTGTAGACAGCTGATGCAATTACAAATCACTTTTGTACATTGAGTTTTTGCCAAAAAAGCCGTATTTTCAGAGAAAAAAAATATTGAAATATTTTTTGTATGAAAGAAATCCTAATTTTGTCTTTATCTTCCAAGATTCAAACGTATTCAAAATAAAACTTAAAGCAGCTTGTAGAGATGCTAATTGCTCACTACTTTGTCATAGACACTCTTCTGCGATTTTGTGCTCCTTTTGAGTTACAGGCACTTTAAATATTTTTTGTATGAAAAAATCCTAATTTTCTCTTTATCTTCCAAGATTCAAACGTATTCAAAATAAAACTTAGCGCAGCTTGTAGAGGGGCTAATTTCTCACTACTTTGTCATAGACACTCAACTGCGATTTTGTGCTCCTTTTGAGTTACATGCACTTTAAATATTTTTTCCTAATAAGTCATATGAAATGTAAAATACAACTTTTTATTTGACTACCCCAACAGTGGGTAGTCTTTGTTTACAAATGTAATACTTTGCTAGGGCTGTCGTCAACATAATATGAATAAATAAATAAATAAAACAAACACAAAAAATAAAACAAAGCGCATTTTTTTTCAGTACCTGTAAACTTAATAACTAAAGTAAACTATTATTTTACAAATTTAAATAAACTAGAACATAAATTAATTTTAAGCGCATTTTTTCTCAGTACCTATAAACTTAATAACTTAAATAAACTAGATTACAAACTTACAAACTTAAATAAACTAACATGAACGTGCGTATGTTACAATGTGAATTATGCTAGCGGATCTTGTGGGGGATTATTCTCAATGTCGACGTATACTTCTTCCTCATCAGCATCTTCTAAATCGAGTTCATTGGGTGAAACGTCATCCTTTAGAAGATTTTCGGCTTCTTCAAACCTCTGCTGCTTTTGAATTTTGGTGAACTTCGGTCTTATGTTCGTAATGTACGGATCGGAGCTGATAAGTAACTGGTGTAAAATATCTTCATTTGTTTGCATTCTGCCTATCTTTCTAGTATGCTTTTCTCTGATTGAACGAAAATCTTTGTTTTTTGCTTCTGAGGCTTCTTCGGACATCATACCAATTGGAATAAAAGAAAAATGCTGGCAAATATCTGCACCATGCACTAAAAGTTTATGTACACTCGAAGGCATGTAATACCACGAGTACTCGCTGACATAAAGTTCTGCTGTTTCTCTGCAATAAATTCTAAATTTTTCAATATCTACATTTCTCCCAGAAGATATTGCCTGCAAAATTACAGCAAATCTCTTAATCAAATTAGCATTAACTCCTGTTATCTCAGCTGACCTTTCGTAATCATTGAAAAACCGTCGAGCTGTATTGCCATCGTTTGTTGTCCCAAAGCCTTGTTTGACGATATCAATAATTAAGCCAGTTACAACAAAAAACTCATGCTGCGTTAACTCTTTTCTTGATTTTCGGAGCAGTTTGTCCTCACCCCGAGCCGCCCATTTTTTGAAATCTAAGTTGTAAGATATGTGCAAAATACATTCCATGCATCGCAACCACATGTGAAGTGAAGATAAACCATATTTGTACATATCATGGTTTTCTGGTTTGTTAAAAACGAGGTTCAAGTTGTTCATATCTTTCGGATTTGTTAAGCAAATGTTGCAATTGGCTGCAGACTGTGTCTGTGAAAGTGCCGTGCATACTTTGCCGTCGATCATCGTCATATGCAATTCATGAAATACTTCAAATTCGCCATCAAATAACTTTGTTGGTAGAAGGTTCTGAATTTCTTCTTGTAATGTTGCTTCTACTTGCTGAATATATTCTTTTGTTTCTTGTTTGAATTCGAACATAATTGGTCTGCAATAGTTTGTTGAAGAAGGGCGCGGATTTTCCCATACTATCACATCGTTGTCACTCATAAGGCGAAGTGGCACAAAACTAACCATAAATACAGAAGATTCTGAAAATATGTCACCAGTTGGTTTTTGTTTGTAACAACTTTGTGAAGAAGCTCCGTCACAGCCCCATTTACTAACTAGCTTCAAAACACCACCATTAATATTTGAACCAGTCACTTTCAAAATCTTCTCGGCAGTTAAATCTAGAACTGCCTGTAACTTAATTTTAGCTCCTGACTCCGATATCACAATATCTTCTTTTGCTGGATAGCATTCTTTCTTCTTCAACAGTAACTTCTGGTAAGATGGAAAAGCCGCTGTGCCATTTGTACTTAAAATGGACCTCAAAGTTAGATATTGCCATTTTGATAAACTCAATGCTGTGGCAAGAGCTAAGGTGTCTTCCTCGGAAATCGATTTATCAGAAGCTTTATATAAAAAGTCACTTACTTCTTGCACCTTTTCTGGCTTATTTGAGAGGCACTTAATAACTTTAGAACAAACAGTGCGCCCGTTTTCATTAAGTTTAGCAATAAGAGCATAGAACAGCTCTTCTTCGGAATGCTCCAAAAGAGACAAAGAACGTCTTTTCTTCTGCTTATTTGTTAAATCTTTAAATGGTCGTTTATTTCTAGTTCTGGGAGTATTTGTGGTAGCTTCTGATGTAGATGCACCCGCTTCCTCTTCGTACGATAAATTATGCTCTTCTACGTCTACTGAAATGTCCTCTATGGTATATTCTGGATCAAACAACATAGGAAAATTCACAGAAGTTAAAGTTGGCCACAAAATTTTAGACTCCAACCACTCCTTGTTTTTAACACCAAATCTTTCGTTTCTACCTGAATTGTCCCATCTTCTAGCTAGGTTTGACGTATAATTTTGGCAAAACTTTTTGATAATACTGAGCTCTTCGTTTGGAATTTCACTTGAAATACGATTTATAATGGTTTGACACAGTAAATCACTATTTTTAAGGCACCCACTATTACTCAAAAAAGAAAAAATGTCTAAATTAGTCACAAATGTAGTCATTTTGATACAAAAATGTTACAGGCAAATAAATAAAAGTTACAATGTGGTGATAGTTGATAAAAAAATGTGTTGTTTTTACGAGCACAAGACGCGTAATGAACAAAAACGGGTTCCGCTTGCCCTTATACTATTGATATATGACTCATTACCCAACTATCCCGTTACTTAATGGGGTAGTTAGATAATGGCTCATTACCTAACTACCTCATTACTTAATGGGGTAGTTAGATAATGAGCCAAATATTCTTGCAATTTGGATGAGTCACGAGAAAATAAAATATACTAAGATGTGCTCCTACATAAATACCGCAAAACTACAAAGGGAATTTTTAATTGCAATTTATATACCTATTCATCATTCAGCGTTTTCGACGCGTTCGACTAGATGACCAAATAGAGCCGAAATCGTCACTTATAGGGTAATTAAGCAATGACTCTATACAAAAAAAAATTTACATACGAGTCACACAATAACTTACCTGTACATAAACATGTCTGAACACGTTTTGAGATTTCCTTGTTTGTTTATTTGATACTGATAATTTCATATATTTGTAAGAGTTACTCTACAAGCTGCGCTAAGTTTTATTTTGAATACGTTTGAATCTTGGAAGATAAAGACAAAATTAGAATTTTTTTATACAAAAAATATTTAAAGTGCCTGTAACTCAAAAGGAGCACAAAATCGCAGAAGAGTGTCTATGACAAAGTAGTGAGCAATTAGCATCTCTACAAGCTGCTTTAAGTTTTATTTTGAATACGTTTGAATCTTGGAAGATAAAGACAAAATTAGGATTTTTTCATACAAAAAATATTTAAAGTGCATGTAACTCAAAAGGAGCACAAAATCGCAGAAGAGTGTCTATGACAAAGTGGTGAGCAATTAGCTCTTCTACAAGCTGCGCTAAGTTTTATTTTGAATACGTTTGAATCTTGGAAGATAAAGAGAAAATTAGGATTTTTTCATACAAAAAATATTTAAAGTGCCTGTAACTCAAAAGGAGCACAAAATCGCAGAAGAGTGTCTTTGACAAAGTGGTGAGCAATTAGCACCTCTACAAGCTGCGCTAAGTTTTATTTTGAATACGTTTGAATCTTGGAAGATAAAGACAAAATTAGGATTTCTTTCATACAAAAAATATTTCAATATTTTTTTTCTCTGAAAATACGGCTTATTTGGCAAAAACTCAATCTATAAAAGTGATTTGTAATTGCATCAGCTGTCTACAAAAAAAAAATCAGCCGAATCCGTTGACCTTCTGTCAAAAATTTCTTAATGTCCACTTTTTTATCATTCGGGACCAGTGTGCGGCGTTGTGCATTTTTTTTTTGTAATGGGTAAAAAATGTTAAACTCGCGTCAGGACACGTGACCTGATCGAAAATTCGTAAGACGGTTAAAAAGACATCAACGCGTTGATTACCGCGGTGCCGATTTTTTTTCAAGTTTTCACTTCTGTCGGCACTCCCGGAGTGCCACTGTTTTTTTTTTATATTTTACAATGAATTTCACATGACGTTTTCTATCCTTATATTTGAATCATCAAGTGTCCAAGGAGCTAAAAACAAGAAGGCTGGATATATTATTATCAATCCTTCGATTTTAGCAAAAAATAAAAATTATTTATAAACCTAATATAACTTTTTTTAAATTGAGAAAGAAATTCAGTGGTCATCAGATTTAATAGAGGGATCTCACGTGAAACGTATTGTTCTTACTCCAGTGCCACGCTTAGGAAGTCCTGACAGTTCATAATCACATCAGCTGCAAGCAGTCTGCTGGTTTTAGGGCTCCCAAGAATCGCCACAATGATCAGAATCGCCACAGCCCGCAGGACAGATAGATGTAAACATTATGTCATATTAGATAACTTTTAAATAACTTTTTTAAATGTTTTTTTTTTCTTGATTAGAAGTCTGTTTCTGAAAAATAATTAATTTTAAGAAGAAGATTATAATTTTGTGGAAGGAAGTAATCGTAATTAAATAGAAATTTCGTAATTAATTGTTTTAATTGAATTATGTCCGTAATTCAATGTTTACTTATTATAATTTGAAATTATCAAAAGCGAAAGCTGACTTAATGAAAACTCCGACATTACGTGTAATGTTGGGTGTGTTAAATGCCCTTAGAAGTAAATAGGTTAAGAGTAGGAACAAGTTTGGTTTATAAATTTTCAGACACGTTTTGTTTTTCTCATAAATATGTATGAAACATGATATTATTTTTGTCTGACTGCCTCGTTGATCTAGTGGTTGCAAGTCCTCGTTTCGATTCCCGGGTTAGGCAAAGTGTTATTGGGTTTTTTCATCAGGAATTTCTCAGTTGCAGCCCGGACTCTGGATTTATGAAATTATACAAAATTGGACAGGACAACGCTGCCGTCATAAGGAGAAAAGACGTATCTGACATTTTTTTCGAAATAGAGTTATATACATATTCGGAATCAGCAAAAAAGACGATTCCGAATATGTATATAACTCTATTTCGAAAAAAAAAATGTCAGATACGTCTTTTCTCCTTATGACGGCAGAACGTGTGTCGGATCAGCAAGTACCTTATATACCTAAGTAGTTGTTCTAAGTTTACCCACAAAAACAAATGAGCGAGCATCGTTCTGTACTAGGCAGACATGAACACAAAAGGTCAAACGATGCTGACTGCCGGATGCCTCACAAAGATTTGTATTAGAGGTATCCTTTGTTAACTCATTGTGGAGCTAACAAAAGACTAACAGTCGTACAATCGAGAACAGTGTAGCTTGTTAACAAAATGAACTCGTCTCTGACTGGAGAAGTTTCGAATGGATTTAGCCTGGTTTGTGTGCGTTTATACATATGCAGCTGTTTCTTTTAGAAATTGGTCTTTTATTCAGAGCTTTTAGCTACGGTATCTGAGTAGAGAGAAATGAGACTATAGTGTTTTACAATAAAATCTCACATCAGAGGTTCAAGTCTGCTATTTTAGAATTACGTTAGCAGTCTTGGACCCAGACCTAATTTGTGATAATCATTTAAATATTGGTTACTGCAGTGCATTTTGTGGTGGCTGTAAATAGTGATGAAAATATAATAAATTAAATCCCAAAAAACCCAATTTCTAAAAATTGCTGTAATTTTTCATTAAAATGTTTGGTTTTCGTTTGTTGTTTGGTCAGCAAACACAAAACACATAGTTTGACAGCGTATTTGAATTGATTTATCGATCGGTAACCGAAAACTGGAGCTATTAATTTGAGATATAGTGAATAACTGACACGGAGACATAATTAAGTAATTTACATCACTTATTGATGGACTGTGTTCGATATAACTTAGTCTAATAGAAATTATGGAATGAAGGATGAAGGTCTTGAGGTTGAATCGACTTGATATTAGCACATTCCATAAAACTTTGTCACAACCAAATTGTGTTGATGTGAAGAGTCTGTTCAGGTGCATGGCCCAAATGTAGTATCCGTATCGTGGAAGCTACCCTCACTTTCTTTTTCTAGACGAGTTTTATACCGGTTCGCCGATCAAAAATGTTCCTAGTTCATCTTGTATCGACAGTAAGAAAATCACAAATTAATCGTAACCTGTAGGTATTTATACTTATAGGCAGAAATCTTCAGATCTTACACAAAAATGTCTACACTACCTTTGCGTTTGACACGTCCTTTGTACGACAAGAAAAAAAAAAAAAACGTGTCGAGAATTGGTAGCGATCGGCGATCATTGACCCACCTATTTATTTTGAGAATAAATTCTTCAGTATAACTGCGACAGAAAAATGCAAATAGAGCTGCTTGTTTTATTAACTTTATAGGGGTCCAGACACTATTAGACTGATATCTATCACTATCAATAATGAAATTAATATTACTGTCATTCCTTCTAATAAAGACGTAAAACTATTAAAATAGTTAGATCACATCAATATTCCAACCACCACACTGTTAGTAGTAATGACATTACTTGAATGTAATTTCATTATTATTGATAGTGTCTGATCCCCTAAAGAGAGCGGCGCGCAAATATTTTGTAACACAAAAATAATGTTTTTTATTTTGACCTTCAGCTGGCCTAGCGTATTAGGGGGTAACAATTTTCAAAAAAAAAAAAATAATAAGAGGCCAGCATATACTGGTTTTGGGACGAATGATGTACGGCCTGAATAAGGTTGCCAACCCTACGAAATAATATAGTATCCAGCTATATTAGAGACCTAAATACTATATTTAATAAATATATATATATAGGTCGGTAGTAGGCGAAACTAATATATTTTCATTTAAATACAAAACGGCGAAATACCGCAATAGGGCAAGTGTATAAGTATAATTTATTTTTCCAATTATACAACTATTTAATAATTATGGTGATACACTATAAATGACACATGTTTTTATGAACAGATTTTGAATTATGTGTCTGAACTAGATATAAAATATCTGAATTTCAGACATCAGCGCTCTCCCCTGTTGTAGGCGATACTTAGAAAATAACTTTGTTTGACCTCTATCGTCTCAAAAACACAACATTTTTGATTAAAAAGTAAAACAAAAATACAAAAAAAAAGTGTGGCACTCCGGGAGTGCCCACAGAAGTGAAAACTTGAACAAGATCGCCTTAGTAGAGGAAAAATACTTGTATAGAACATTGTTCCGTAACCTCATCTAAATAAAGAGCAAAATCGCGTTAACAAAAAAAAAACTTCCGAAACGTTAAAGTAAAATACTTGCATTGAACATTGATCCGTAACGTAACATAAATAAAGAGCACAATCGCGTTTACAAAAATGAGGTGTCATCACATTGTCGCGAAATAAATGGTTTAGTCCATCTCCAAAATGCCCAACGCTCCTAAAGAAGTTTTCACTTCAATAAAAAGAAGTGACAAAATGTAGGGAAATAATCTTAAAATAATAAGTTTTGTAGTGATGGCCTCCGGTGAGTAGAGTGTAAATGAGTGGACGTGTGTAGGAGGTAGGAGGGTGTGTAGGAGGTATTGTTAAAAGCTACTTTACGTAGACAACAGGTTTTCGGTCTCATTGTAGTTTAGCTTGCAAATGTAGTCTACTACCGTAGATTTACATTTGTTCCTATTTAAGGGTGTATTTTTACAAGCTTATTTATTCTCTCATACAAAAAGAGCCTAGGTAATAATACTACTTGCGAGCGTATGGGTGTTTATAGGACGGTAGATCATTGTATATACCGTAGACCTTACGTCTACGCTTAGAAAAATACGAGGACTTTGTACTAGCTTGATATCTCAAGACTGCGTGCTGGTTCGTCATGAGCTCGGCGACCGTGAGGACTACACAAGACTGGTCAAAAGGTATGCTAGGAACAGGTAGGGGTGGAAAGTGCTGACTTTGAGTACTGCTCCTTGTGCAACTTCTAAAAGTTTGAGTATAGTTTTAGTGTTAATCTCATAAAAGCTAAATTGTATTTTGTAACCCTTATTTAAAGTGTAATAATTATTAGTTATGAGACATTTTATAAAAAATAAATAACCGTTAATAAAGGCTCAAAAAACGTTTGAAATATACCTGCCATTTTAATTTTTTTTCGTTGTCTACTATATTTTTCAGGCAATAGTTTCGAAAATATATTTTTTAAAATTTATTATCACTAACAAATAGTTGTTAGCGTTAATCAATTTAAAAAAATATATAATAAATAATAGTATTACAGGTACAAACTATTATATTTGATATAAAAAAGTTGGCAACTCTAGGATATATATTGAACCTACCTAGATATTGATATTGATTATATATAGATATTGTATATAGATATATATAGATATTGAATTACATATAGCATACTGTAAATAATCCCGGCTTAAATTTGACAATGAAAGAACTGCGTAATTAAATGTGCCATTGTAAAGGATTAAAAATATATTATCACTCCGTGCAGTGAAATATTTTCAGCTTTCCGAATACATTCGACGAGGGGTCTTTACCACAGAAGCGGTCTAATTGAATTAGGGATGTTCCATATCATCCACCTTTTATTTGTTTCAGAATTAAACAACCTCACTCAAAGACGCCATATTTACCCATTCACGGTTGTCCAGTGCAATAAGAATTTACCTCTGTCGAAGTTTTTAGTCAATACTTAAATTAAATGGGTCAATTTGGTTTTCATTTCAAACAAAAGGTGATGGTGAAAGGTGAACTTTGATTGAAAGCGTGTTTTTATTGAGCTTCAGGGATTTGCATAGACGAGCATAGCGATAGTACGAGTGTCTGTCATAACTAGTGCCTAAGCACTAGTTATAACTAATGCCTAAGCACTAGTTATAACTAATGCCTAAGCACTAGTTAAAACAGGCGCTCGCGGCGTGCGTCATGTACGCTGCGTTTTGGGCGTTCAATGAAATTTTATGAAATTCTATGTTACGAATTAAAAAAAAAAAAAAAACACTTGCACGGTATCAAATTCATGCTAATTACCTACTTTTGTGATTGGTTCAAACTGAAAGTCAAAGCATTTACGCAAATAAACAATTTACAAGCACTTTTTAATTGGCAAAAGAGTCGGTCATTCAGAAAGTTGAAGCTCATGAAGCCCATTACAAAGCGTAGTAGGTTTCTAGGAGAGTTTCCATTATTGTTGAATTTATTTAAATTTGAGAAAGATGTAAAACTGTCGGGTAAAAGAGTACAAATAAAAAACATAAAAACAATTCAAATTAAAATAAGCCATGGCAGCTTAAACATGACCAGTCCCAACTGACGGAGTTCGTTCACGAACATAACGCCTGCATGACGGATCAGGACAATTATTCAGCTCAACCATTTTGAAGGGAACTCATTAATGATCCAACACACGCGCCACCATTAGCGAGATATTTGAGGAGCATCACATAGGTACTCACAACCGCCAGAGCACATTCAATGGAATTAATATTAACAGCCAATTGAATCACTTGACATTAGATTCAGGAACAGATTAAATTCAATAAGCTTTTAACTGCGAATTAATCTCATGAATACACCCTTGGGATTTGGATAGCCTGTTCAATTTCTCATCCAAATCAAGGAAACCGACATGGGCTATGTCAGTTCTATGAAGGCTTTTATGTATGATATTTAGGTAAACAAACTCACGCCTTCCCGTGGGGTAGGCAGAAACTACAGAACGCCATCTGCTACGATCCTTACATACTCCTTTTGCTTCTTTTACGTTCATAAAATGGTCATACATGCACGTCGGTTGGGAGTACCAACTAAAAGAAAGAAAAGGAAGAAAATACATTTATTTAGCACAGACTAAAAGGCACACGACAGTATTATTCTACAACTAAAAAATAAATAAAAAATAGGAAACATAAAAAGTGTAAACGCAACTGACCTTTCGGAAGAACATCACTAATAAGGTCACTAATGTGCTTCTAGGGCGTTCCCTTCTAACAGGTAAACATCGTCGCTAATAACTAATTGTTAGATACAATCGCATTGATCGATGTTTGACAATTTCCATGTGTTATTTGACAAGATGTATCAACCGGTTGCAAAATACAACACACCTGACCTTTCTGAAGAACATTACCAATATGGTTACTAAAATTATAGTAGTCCCTTCCCGGCACTTCTACTCATATTTGCCTTGTAAATACCTTTTGTTAGTCGCCGTTAATTTATCCTCTCACCATGACCAAATCATAATTATTTAAAATGAATAATTATTGAAACACAGAAAAGGTGGCCTTCGGCAACATTAATTGAATAGGTCTATGATTTATTGACACTCTAATTGACCATGATGTAAATATACAGCTAATTAACACAGCTGATGAGTTGTGTTTTGCCAAAATGAACCAACCCACATCAACATTATTTTCTTTCATTTTAGGGGATAATGACTAAAAATATTTTTTTGTCCGTCAGATAGATTATAAAAAATATGATCAAGCAAAAAATACGTATCTAATATTTTTTTACTCATTGACGGACAATTTTTTTTGACCCTGAGTGCCTATTGTAATTATCTTAGATAGGTCAATCAATTTGCTTGCCTGTTCCTAATTATGTAGGGGTCAACCGGATGCAGCTGGATATCATAATTTTACATGAAAAAAAATATATATATATACTGTTGGACTCACGTAGATTTTAAGCTAGTATTTAAGCATAATAATTGAGTAAATAAAACCTGTAAACAAATGAAAAGGTCAAACAAAGGCACGGACCACCAAGTCTGTGGACTAATTGTGAGGCAGGAGTGTGGTTTTAGCCGATAAGAGTCCGGTACTGCTCAGACTGGCTCATCTGTGAGGCAGCCTGGGCGTCCATGAGGATTTCCAAAAAAAAAGACCAATGGCTTAACGTGATTTCCGAGGCACGGAGGGGTCTACTGACAAATCGACTGCAGCAAGTGAAACTTAACCTTCGATCGATCCGTGCGGTTGTTATTATTTAGCCACGAGCCCCTTCTTAATTAATGACTGATGAATATATAATACTTTTCTCAATACTGATACAACCTATAATTACTGAGTCACTTTAACCTGATTGCATTTTAGTATTAATCAATGTTTGTGAGGAACTTTGGTTCCTGAGATATAAGTACAGTATAACTATATGTCCCTCTGCAAAACTTCGTGTTTTGTCAGTCATCGGATTTCTATCAGTTGCCCTTTGCACTTGGTGTAGACCGGGCGCTCTCAATCGACTTGGAAGTATTTAGAGTTGCTAATACTATTTTAACTTAATCTAATTTATTTAAAAAATGGGAGGAAAGCTGCTAAAGTCGCAGGCACGAAAATAGTTTTATAGCTCTATATAGTTCACACGGAAATCAAAACAAAACATTAATAAAGTATTTATTTCTGAATTCAAATAATTATGCACGATAAATCTAATAATTTATGGACATGGAAATTAGCATTCGTTTGTATTCGGAAATGCGATGATCCCCGAGTGACATTAAGAAAATAGTCAGACTGTATAATTTACTTAGTTCAAGAGCCAGTTGTTCTACTTGATTTTGACCGCCACTTGTACAAATAAATTTATTTATTAACTTAGACAACAATGATCCACAATCATGTTTAGTGTATGACTAACGTTATGTGTTTCTCATTGTACAATAAAATTTTAACTAATTAATTTTATTTTTACTGATTGTGTGTTGGTTCATTTTGGCAGAACTAAGTCCTTAATTTTATAAAAGCTCTATAAGCAGCTTATAGAATCCCTTATTTAATGTAAAATAAAAATATTAAGCAAGGAAGGGTAGTTCCGACAAAAATATAATCCAAATCAAAAGTAGAAGTTTGTTAGAAAAGTAATCAGGTGCGAAAAAGATAAAGAGAGACTGACAGAGGTCCTGAAATGCTGTTTTTGCTGAAACGTATTATAAGAAAGAAAGTCCTATATAATAGAGAACGAGCCTATTGCCATCAACCAGGCACAAATCCAGACTCCAACTACTACGCGTCTGCGGAGTTTTGCTAGCTAATTTATTTTGAACCTGTAGGTATAATAAATATTAGTATGTTTCGTTATTTACAAATTGATTGCCACTTAATACAAAATAGCCTGTAGTTTAGGTAAGTAGCACCATCTACATGAATTAATTAATTACCCTCATTTTCGATGGCAGAATAAAGGGATACCCATACCCAATTGATTAACCTAGTTATCTGTACATCGAATTATTTTTCCAATTCAGACGAGAGGAAAACCAAACATTTCTTCCTATACAATGTTCCTTAATCGAATAAAGATGGAGAATGTTCTATGTAATCTACACCCTTCTGATAAATGCTATTAACCCTAGTGCCACAGTATAGAAAATACAGAAGGTCGACTCCGTTCAACGTGCGAAAACAGGCACACGCACCCAAAGGCTCTTAGTACTATAGTCGACCTCATAGTCAGTATCTTTGAAAAAAACTCCCAATAAATTGAAACTTAGGTTAGGCTTTCACTTAGGCTCAAACAGAAAGCATTTCAATAAAACAAATTACAGGCATTTTTGAATTGTCAAAGGATTCGGTCAATCAGAAAGATGAAGCTAGTTACTCATTCCAAAACGTAAACGACATTTTAAATCAATGTGTCATTGATATGAACAAAAGTTGATCTTGACGTTTTATGACGTACAAGTTTAATGACATTCAACCGGTGCTAAAGTAATTACGAAACGCATAAACTTACGTTGATCTCGTTCTATCTCGCTTGAATGCCAGTTCGCGAGCGCGATGTTTTTTTTTGTGAATGGCGTCTCGTAGGTCAACCTAGGAGGTGGTCGTCTGGTAAACCCGACTATCAAGTGGAAGCATTAATAAATTAAGGTCTCCAGGCAGGGCATAGAATTTATAAACTAAGCGACTACGCTACTACGCTACGCTAAAGGCACCTCTTGTGGGGTATGGACCTCGACTTAGGGCGTTGCTGGGGGACAGGCTAGTTCTGATCGTGACCACGAGTACGCTTGCACTAACTGTAGTATATATGTAGATTTACGTACATTACATTCGCATTGACACGCTTCACGTACACATACACACGAGCGTGTCAATGTGTGCGTGTGTTTTCGCTCACTGTATGGAGCTAAACCTGTCTAAGTTGTGCCTCTGTCATCCTATCCTACCCAATAACTGGAATTCGTAGACCTTTATAAGAGGAGTCGTGTCTTTGTGTGTCTTTTATTAGTCAAATCCATTTATAATGTGGTTTCTGGGTAGGTTGTACCTATCTTACGTAGGAAAACTTATTTACTTACGTTAATAAATTTATTTAACTTTACGGAGGCGAGTCGCGCGTGCGTGTTGGAAAAGTTTTAGGTTTTATGTAAAAAAAAAACACAAGTACGTGTCGGACTACGCACAATGAAGGGTTTCGTAGTCAAGATTAATTTATTTATCTCAAGTACAAACTTAACGTTGTAGTTGAAAAACAATTTCTCCCATACATTCCAACTGCAAATGTAAGTTTGTACGCACAATATTGAGAGATTTACCATGCTATTTTAAGACCATAGACTTCTTATAGGTTTTCCTGTAATCTATGAGTAAAGAGCCATAATTTGCATTTTTTTTTAATTTTAGGTCCAGTAGTTTCGGAGATTAGGGGGGAATAGTCAATTTTCATCAAATTTGTTAAATATCTTTAAAAGTATTTATTTACAAAATTATATAAAACATATGCTTAAGATCTTCGCAATAAGTCCTTTCATTTGATATGTCACATAGTACTGTTAACTAAACTTTTTTTTTTTTTTTTCTTGTTTGCTCCCCAAACGTTACCCCTATATTCAAAATTCATTTATTTACGTTACACGTTCGGGTAATAGAAGTACATATGTATAACAAATTTCAACTTAATCGGTCCATTAGATTCGGAGCAAATTGGCTGTGACAGACGAACAGACAGACAGACACACGACTGATCCTATAAGGGTTCCGTTTTTCCATTTTGAGGTACGGAACTCTAGAAATGGGGTAAAGAATATGGATCCGTGTAGGTACATCAGGAAAGTAGATATTTATCATAATTTACCTATAGGTTGTAGGTGCTTACGGTCTCAAACATCGTGACCAGACTTTGTATAGAGGCCCATTTTACAATAGGCTTCGCGTCAGATGCAACACTGCCATCAAGTTTTTCTAACTGAACCGACAGTTGTGTTGCTGCGGAGTTTGTTCCGCCACTTGAAGGAACCTAACTAATTGTGAATTATAAATGATGCACATGGAACTTGGAATAAACAGTATAATCGCAACAATACATATTAAAGGTACACACGGCTACACATCAAGCAATACAACTCCAGTATAAGCTCACCTCGCACTGTAAAGAAATCCTATACAATGCGAGATCAGCATAAACTGGAATTGTATTGCTTGATGTGTAGCCGTGTGTACAGAGCAAAAGACACAAAGAAGCAATGTCAATATGACAACAGCAGACATTGCCAGATGACAGCTATTGGCTTCATAATTGGTTCAAATTAAAATTAATTCATTAATTAATTTTGTGAATATAGGGTATAAAATTATACAGATGTTATAACTAAATATCGGTCCATACTACGTCCCGCCAGAAGGCATACAAAATTGTTTCGGTGGATAGATAATCAAATGTCACTTTAACAAAATGTGTCATGATTACATGTCGCGATTTCATGCCAAACACTAATAGTTAATAATAATAATAAAATGTCAATAAATTAAGACGGCACATAAACAAGTAGGTAGGTATTTAGTCAAATTCTCGTCTAAAATAATAAATTAATAAAAAATGTCAATATAGAATAATTATTAGAATATTACCTTATGGGGGCAACTTTCAGCAATAAAAAAATCTCTGATAAAAACTTAGTCACACTGTTAGTAGTACGCCTTATCCTTTAAAAAAATTATTGGTTGCGTTCCATTTCAACACCACTTCTTTTTCCCAGCGAAAACACTAAAAAGAGTAGGAAATGGTGACTGCTTGCTGTCATGTAATTTTTATGTTCAAAAAGTGCTAATTGTCAGCCAATTTTGAATAAATGACTTTTGATTTTTTCATTTTGAGTAGGTATAAGCTGGTCTCTTATTTCATTGAAAGCTCGTACTACGCTAGATTAGCCCTAAGCGTTACCACCGACATGTGGTTGACTGTACACATGGCTACACACCAAGCTATACAATTCCAGTTTATGCTCATCTGGCATTGTAAAGAAATTCTATAAATGCGAGATCAGCATAAACTGGAAATGTATAGCTTGATGTGTAGCCGTGTGTAGAAGTTACCAATATTTAAAAAAAAAAAACCTGCTTTCTTCTTTATCCACACTATAAGATAGTTAAGACAATTATACAAAAAACTGACATAAAAAAAACCGACATCCAAAAAAATCCTTCTCCTTCATCCTTTGGTTTTGAATTTTCGTTTTTTATCGTTTTAAGTTTTAAGTTATGGTATATACCATTACCTGCTATGTAAATAACAGTGACAGGAAGTTATTACAAACCATCCTGGGAAAATATGTATTATTGAAGGTTACTAAAATTCATGTATATGGAAACAATGCGCAATCTTCCTCTACCAAATGAAAAAATAATGTTCAAAATCGGTCCTCAGTTGACGACAATATCGATGAACATACATTTAAAAAAAAAACATACAGACGAACATAGAACTTCCTCCTTTTTGGAAAGGAAATCTGTTAAAAAGTACAGTGAATATAAAAAAAATGTGTTCAGTAGAACCTACCAATGTTTTTGGAAAAATTGCTTCACAAATTAATGTTTATTACGTAACATAAATGAATCACAAACATTTAATTAAGTTTACAACGTAATCAACTCACGACACCTCAAAGTAATAAGTTCAATAAGCTTGTAGAAACCCTCGTAACAAGTACACAAAAAGGTCTAGAAATTATTTCGACCTTTTTTTAATAAATGTATCAAGTCTTTTTGAGGTTTGAATGGCGTTAAAAGGCCTGTCAAGTATTGTGACGAGAAAATCCTAAAATAGAGTTTTAAACTGGAAAATAGTGACCTATATTTCCCAAAAATATTGATATGAAAAACCACGAGGATTTTGACAAAAAGGTAAAACCTATCGAAAAATAAACAGGGTTGTCAAGGCGACTAACTCGAGATACGTCGCTTATAATTATAAATTTTTTCAAGCTGATTTGTGCCCGTTTGATGGCAAAAGCTCGCCCAATGTCACATAGGATTTAAACATAACTGGCGATATGTGGGCGCACTTCTGCCTAACTCTTCGGGAAATACAAAGAGTAAAGTATGCATTTAAGCGGAAATAGCAGAGTTTTTTTCAAAACAAATACTCTATTTGAGACAAAACTCTACTCTATTTGAACAAATACTCTTTTCTTTTTCTATTTTTTTTATTTCTCTTTATTTGAGTCATCTTAACATCTCTCTCCCTTAAATTTGTATATATATAATAAATATATGTATATTACATTAAATATGTATGAGTATTATAAGTTATAACCTATTTATATACTGTTGTTCCTACCTATATTTTTCTAATGATATATTTTAAATAATTTTTTCTTTGTTCCTCTTAAACAGAGCACCTGCCATCCAATCTCTTCACCACCCTTGGTTGACTGGTAGAGAATGCCTAAGGCATTAAGTCCGCCTTTGTACCGTTTGAGTGTGAAAAGTTTAAATAAATACATAAATGAAGAGTAAAATTAAGTATTCTGCCACCGTAAGGAAAAAAGACGTTTCTAAGAAGAATAATTACTAAGCATCAAAGTTTGTATTCATTCTAATTAGTTCACGCCCCTAACCGTTGCAGGAGACGACCTGAGCGTCGGGAATCGCAGGCCAGTTTCCGGCCACCGTAGGCGCGGGCTTGCGGACGATGAGCAATGGGTAGCTCGCCGTCCGATAAGGACCAGGCTCGGTTCGATAGTGCGTTGTGTTCCACGCGCGCCTCAAAGCGATGTTAGTAGAACTGACGGGGTCCGCTAGGGCCGATGCCTGCTGGGCTTGTGAAGTCCGAAAGGGATGTCGTGGCCCCCGGCAACATGGGAACTGTAGGAACACGGGTGGGTTTTAGTCAGTAAGAGTCTGACCAGAGCGAGAGAAGTTATTTGATCAAAAAAAAAAAAAATGGTACAGTGTTTCCAACCGTCTTCCCCGCTTCACCCCGCACACCTAACAATACTAAGTTGAAAAGACACTACTACGACTTGAGTCCGGCAATTTTTGGTAATACTAAAATGAAAAGTTACATCTACGCAGAACTGTCTTTTTTTCTTATGAACATGCAGTAATGCCTTTTCATTTTTGATTAAGTATACGTTTTAGAAATAAATAAGACTCTTCTATTTAAATACGCCTTTTCAACGTATTATAAATCAAAAATGTTTTTCCTACTTGCTAAATATTATGATTTATAGCAGATGCGTCTTATTTAATAGTAAGAATTATTCGGTTTTCGTTAAGTTGACGCCAATGTAAAAATACTGGTGGATGCGTCTTTTTTGCTGATTCCGAATATGTATATAACTCTATTTAGAAAAAAATCAGATACTTCTTTTTTCCTTATGACAGCTTTACAGAGCAATGTTATAACCCGAATGTCTCGAGATAGACGGCAGTGTCTCCTTTGGGACAAATAGGCGATATAGTACCTACACTTCCTTACTTCTTGACATTGACATTTATGCGACAATACGACATACACTCATTATAAACTAATTACCTTCAAGTAGATATCATAGATGATTGTTACATTTTCTGAGAATACGTCAGCAACTAGAAGCAATTCTGTCATCAGCGCATGCACTAATTACGGTAGAAATACTATATTATTTGTAGGAGCACAGCTGTCCAATGGATTGCCGGACGATATAAAAGAGTGCGATAACGTGAATACTTTTAAAAATAAGCTTAAGAAACATGTACGTACATTATAACTTCTAATACTCTGGAGGAAATTGTATTGTATTATCATACGTATTACATTGTATCTCATTATAAGCGGACTGTAAGTTCTTATGAGAATAAATTTCTTTAAACCGAATTCTTGTAGGGCCAATTATTTTGCCCGCAGGTCACTAACCTAACACAGGCCCGGGTCGACGGTGCGTTGTGTAAGAGTCTGACACGCCCTCCCGCTCCGCCCAGAGCAGGAGAAGTTATTTGATCATTTTCCACCCAAAAAAAAGGTCACTAACGACAATTTTATCGACATTGCCATGTCACGGATTTTGTGTGTTGTCAATAACTTGGTGAACTAAGTGTAGCTAATAATATTTTCTTGGTAGTTACTTGAAAAATATGTTGTTTTCTTTTAGAGAACATCTTTGCAGCTATTTTTTTTTTAAATATTTATAACTAAAGGTATTCTTAGAAACACTAAAGACTTTATTTCTTATTATTTAAATTTTAGTGTATAGTAAATTTGTAAAAATAGCAATTGCGTTTAAAAATTATAAAAAGGGTTAGGTGTGAGGTATATTTTTAAACCTACAATAAAACTTTTTTCACTCGCACTTTAGAAAACCTCAAAATAGGGCCTAGGTAACTTTTAGGGCTAGCAGGCACCACCAGAAGAGCAGCCGGGCGTCGAAGAGCGCTTAACGATCTCCGGCCATCATAAGGAGGCTGCTAGCGGCAAGCAAAATTGGGGATGTATCGTCGCTCGAGCAGTAAGGCCCAAAGAGGTGCCATGCAGTATTACATGCGGGCCTTTAATGGGAGGACGTGTGACCGTGAGATCGGCCCCACTTGGTAATGGAGCCTATAAGACATGGTGGGCTGATACCAGTCAGGGGTGCGGCGAATATAAAAGTATCTCCCGGACCCCTGACTCATGGTGCTAGAAGGAACATTGGGGTTTTAGTCGGTAGGAGTCGGACCCGGAGTAACCCTCCGTTCTTCCCAGACAGAAAACAAAAGTGACAGCAGGCACAAAAGACTTTTAATTGACCGATCAAACTATGAGCCGGATAAAAGTGTCTAGTTCACGTTGAGTAGTTATAACGTAACCATATCCTAATCGGCTTACAATATTCCTACCACTGTGACACTGTGATACAAACAGGAACACTGTTCGTGTTCCTGTCTATGAGGTGTGGGCCGTAATCCACCACGCGGGCCCTGAGTGTGAGTAATGTTTGTTCACATTTGAGTTTTTTTCTAAAGTATCAAGACATGCCGTCCGCTCTTTAATTAATCATAGCAGAGGCTTAAATTATTGTTAATTGTCTCTCCGTGTGGTTGATATCACTTTCATACATCACATATAGGTTTAATTTATTCCTGGAAGTTTCTCACACTAATTGCTTTTGAAATATACCATACCTGTACATTATTTACTTAAAGGCTCATTAACACGAGGAGAAATTCTCGCCTCAAATAGACGGTTATCGATAAAGAGTAACTCATGTAAATAGTTGGTATGTACGATATGACACATGTATACCGCTTACCTTTGAAAATTGGAAGCAGTTTAAACAAAAAATCCTATTTAGATTTTTTGAATCACAGTTCAAAAAATTGCCCGTTTATAGAGGTAGGCGAGTTTGTTTCTCGCTTGTGTGCGATAGTAAACACATGAATGCCATAATCGCCTGACGAGTCTCGCCTACGAGACTCACAAGCATAAATTGAATATTCCTCGCCTCTCGACGGGCGAGAAACTTTCCTCATGTAAATGGGCCTTTACTGACAATTAGATAAGCTCTTAATAATTTAATTGAACGGCTCTCGTGCTAAGATAATTTTGAACGTGTGTAATTGTACCCGAGTACACGTAGATCCGTTTAAACCTACTTGTTTACATGTAATTAGGTAATTTTAGATATTTAGAAAGGAACCCAAAAAAGGGTTGTTGTTAATTCGGTGGAATGTAGCAACAAACGTATGTTGTAGGTAGAAAAGTAAATAAAGTAGAAATCGAATTATCCGTACTCAAAAGATATTTAGGATACGGACAAATATAACTACAGCTATAAATGCAAAGAATATTTTTATAGGTTTAAATAAATAGTAGATTGTTTGCCAAGGGAGTAAACAACTATTTTAAAGGCGAGAGTGTTTCTTTGAATCCAGGGCGGACCGAAGGATTCTAGAGTAGAATCCTGAGCACAGCGAGGGATTCAAAGTATGTATGTCTTGAGCTTAAATAGTGTTGCTCGCGAGGTGGATATTCTACTTTTTATCACCCTCTATGAGAAAATAATCTGTTTGATCTCTTTGTGATTGGAACTTTTACTAACAATATCCACATTCTAAATTCAAATCACCTTTAGTCCCTAGGGATTAAATAGCTATTTTTGTCTCTGTTTACGAAGAACAAACTAGCACTTTCTGAAGAGATATTGATAAAGATTATATTAGATTTCTGATAAAAATAAAAAATAAAACAATATGGATAAATATTTTTTGACTTACTTAATTCAACCAATCTTAATGTCTCCACCGCAAGTTGCTAACCTGAAACAAAATTGATTTATATTAATTCAATAAACGTAATAATACTTTTTATCTGTTAGTTTTTTTGTGGAGCTTGGAGCGATCCAACGTTATGGTTTTATTTGGCTTTTAGATAGCATTTACATGGCTGTGTGGGTTGAAAATTGAGATAGGCAAAGTGAAAGATGTTCTAGGCCGCAATCACATTTAAGGAAATAGGAAGACTTAAGCACTATTTAAACGATGCAAGTTTATTGCCTGGCATACAATAAAATTTAAGCAAAATATTATGAATTTCGTCGTCAAAGCACTGTTTAGACAGTGCAACTTTTATCGTTGCTATAACGTATATCATGCCACGGGCAATTAAGTTGTACCATGTAAATCAGGGTTTAGATACTGCGGTGTCAACTACAACGCAGATGGCCTAGACAAAATCCCTTTTCTGTAAGCGTTAACGCCAACGGAAAGATCAAATTGTATGGAGTTGACATTACAGTAACAGCTGCTAAATTGGTAGATAAAGTCATTATTCCTCATGCGGAAAGGGACGTCGAAGTGAGCGTGACGTATAGACGCCAAAAATATTCATCAAAATGGTAGACAAGTGCCACTTTTGGCAAACACAAACGCTATTTTGGCGTTTCCGCAACACATTACATTAGCGCCCGCTCGAACCCTGACGCTAACAGTGATAAATAGTAAACAGTGTGTGTGTGTTTTTATTTCAAATTAACCAATTAAAATGCATAGTTTGAGATTATTATGGGCAGCTCATAATTAAGAAGCATTGCAAAGACGTGAAATAAAACTAAATCGTCCAGTTTGTGGCCTTGAAAGATCACCATGGCTAAAAATAGTATTCATGGTAAAATTAATGTACATATGTATAAATGTACAATAAAAATAGGAGCTAGTAAATATGAATTTTGGTTCGCATTCTAACACCTTGCCTATTCAATAAGTATTTAAGGTATGAATTCGAGTTTATCTGTAGAAGAATAACAAATGTAATAAGTACAATCTTAAAAGCGTACCATTGTGAGGTCTTTGTTTATATTACGCATTCCATTATCTCAAGTACCTACTTCCAAAACTAGTTAAAATGAGAATTAAATTAGAAATAAGTAACAAAATAGCGAGATGTCTTTATTTCTATGGAAGGTGGGTAGGCCTTTAGTGTGGGACGCAACGTGTGTCGATACTCTAGCGCCATCCCATCTTCCTGGCTCAGCGTGCTGTGCTGGCGCTGCCGCTACGGCTGCGGAAAACCTCAAGCGGCGAAAGTAAAATAACCTTAAAGGTCACTATATTTTCGAGCCGTTTGGGGTTGAAACCCTAGGGCCGTGGGGTCCGAGTGCTCACGGTCTGTTCAATGAAATCTCCAAACGACTGGTTGACACTTCCCGTGACCCAAGGGCTGGCTTTTACCTTGGCCAGCGGCTAAGCATTGCCATACAACGTGGCAATGCCGCCAGTCTCTTGGGTACATTACCAGTCGACAGCTAGCGGAGGAATTTTTCGACGCCATATTTTAGTTTAATTTTAGTTTAGTTTTAGTTAGGTTAGGATATTATTATAGTTTTGTCATAACTTAAGTAAATAATAAATAGTAAATAAATTAATAGCACTTAACATGGGCTTCCATAATTTCTATATCTAATCAAACTAAATTGCTCGGGAGTACTCGGGACTCACACGTAGTCTAGATTTTATCTTAAATATAAATAAAATCTATAAATTTCGCATCTCATTAAAAACTGTAATTTTTTTAAACGTTATTTAGGTATATACATGTTTATCAAAGATACTAACTACCTTAATCACAGTTCTTTAATTTTAATAATTATTTAAAGCTTATTATTATTTATCTACTTTATTCTTATTAAAAAAAAAACACTTTATTTACTGTCAACTCATATCACACATTTGAATTGTTAGCGCGCTATTGCGTTTGACACATAATTTGACAACTGCTTCACATTATCCCATAGACTAAATAGAGAGTGTCTCGTGCGACGCTGCGGTATAGACGTATCGCGATCCATGTGTATCTTCTCTACCATTTTTCTCACGCTCTCGTCAATTACTTAGCGTAAAAGGAATAAGCGTGAGCGAAAAACGCTTGGATTTTGTCTATCACCCGGTCGAGAGCACCCATCTTCGGACAAATTCGCCCAGCTTCGTCGATTAGAGTACTCAATTAATCGAATTCGGAAAGTCTACACCAGCTTCATCGACCAGTGCTCCATCCAGTTGCAAAAGTTCTGTAAAAATAAAGTGTCGGGTGAACTCATTCGGTTAACCGAATGCAAAACGACCAGCTTAGCTACGTAATTACGCCATTAAGATGAAATTACATTGATAAATGTGAAAACAAAAACCTTTGAAAATGACCCATAATATAAATTCATTTATTCAAGTACATTCAAGTGAAAAAATAAATCGTTTGTGTTCTAATCATTTACGACTACTAAACCCGAGATTGATAGTTTCACTGAAAAAGGTTGCCATATCAAAAATCTCGCCAAGTGCGAGTCGGACTCGCACACGAAGGGTTTTGTAACATCGTACAATTATTTATTGTTTTTTTATGGGGCCTTTAATTTTTAACTTTATTTTTATTATTTGCTGTTATAGCGGTAATAGAAGTTAACAATTTGTGAAAATTTCAACTGTCTACATATAACGTTTCATGAAATAAAGCTCTCTGACAGACAGATGGATTTACGCGGGAGCTTGCGCTGTGGCCACATCACCACGTCACGACGTCATTAACGTGAAACTAAAAAGAGTGAAACTTATAGAGTTTCCCGTTAACGTCGTCGTGACGTGGTGATGTGGACAAGCCCTTAGTTTAGCCTTTAGAACGGAACCCTTTTGGTTCCGTTTGGCACCCTTCGGATATGGAACCCTAAAATGGTCTATTCAAGGCTTGGTCTTGACAAGAGCAAGAGTAATAGCACTAAACCTATTTCAGTTTTAGTGCCTCCCTATAATAAATATTTATTCAGTTATTCAATTGTTCAGATAAGATAGTAGAAGGCACTCAATTGATTGCGCTGGAGTGTTTGTTAGTGGTTGGATATCAATCTGGATAGTTTTGCAAATGTGTGGCTCACACCGGTGTTGAGTGGTTTTAATAGTAATCGAATATTGGTCACTTAGGCTTTAGTTTTATATTGTTTCATTCAGAAAGCTTTTTATATAACGCGTTTCTAAGGGTACAACTTTATCCTACTACTAAGGTCTACTAATGGTTCTCATTAGAAGGTAGGAACTCATACAAAAGCCAACGGCGAGGGCTGTGCTTGGAGTTTCCCTACGTGATCGAATCAGAAATGAAGAGATCCGTAGGAGAATCAAGGTAACAGACATAGCCCGAAGAATAGCCATACTCAAGTGGCAGTGGGCAGGGCACATTGCTCGCAGAACAGATGGCCGATGCCGCGATGGGGTCAAAATGTTCCGGAGTGGCGATCGCGTACCGTAGACGTAGTGAGGAAAGCCTCCAACTAGGTGGACCGATGACCTGGTGAAAGCCACAGGAATCCGCTGGATGTAAGAAGCACAGAATCGGTCGAACTGGTGGTGCTTGGGAGAGGCCTATGTCCAGCAGTGGATGTCTTTCGGCTGAAATGATGATGAATAAAGTCTGTTAGTTGATTTGTCCTTCTTATAAGCAGCAATGGATCGACGTGATTTGTTTTGCATAGAGGTAGTTTAGATGGAAGAGTGACATACAATTTTTATTTTGGAAAATTTCCCCACCTACGCAAGTCTGCGGACAAATTTCTATTTTAAATTTAGAGCTGATTTTTATCGAACTTTCTCATAGTTTTCCAAGTCTTCATTATCTTATCTGTCAGGAACGTTGCAGAAATCATAATTACGCCAAAACTTACTTTGTTGGCTGACAGGTTGAAGGGGTTGACATTGTTTTTCGAGAGTATGTATTATGGTTACTTCTTTGGCACGGTCTGTAGCCTAAACGGCTTGATGGATTTTATTACTAAAGAACTTCTACTAATACCTTCTATTCTGAGCGTAGTTTAAAACAGGCAAACGGTTTAGCGTAGTCAGTATGGAATTACACGCTCATTTGCCACGCAAGGGCGGGCTTAGAAACGAGATTTAGTACTAAAGTAAGTAGGTATTAACGAAACCGTTCGTCTAAGTATCGCTTGAAGTTTGAGAAGTGCTCATCGGCTTAGGTACATGCTCAGCGACTGGGAAATTACTCTCAAGGGTAATGGGTAGGTACATAATTGCGCCGGCTCGTTCTACACAGTAACCTTTTTCATTTTTATTTTTGTTTCAATATCAAGTCAAACAAACCTTTTTTTGGTTTTAAAGTTGGTAAAAGTTTCTTATTTATTTAAGGTCTATCTATTCATACATGTTTTAATTACTTTTTTCTAGATAATCCTAACTAATATTGAAAATGCGAAAGTGAGTTTGTATGTTTGTTACGCTTTCACGCTAGACTGGTTGAACGGATTTGGAGGAAATTTGGCATATGGGTAGACTATGACCTGGAAAAATGACATAGGCTAATTTTCATTCTGAATCGCAGACGAAGTCACGGGCAACACCTAGCATTTACATAATTTAAAAACTTACAGATTTAAAAATAATAATATGTCCTTACAAGATTATAGAAAAAGAAGGGGCAAATAATCGTAGGCGTCAAAAAATTCGTCAGCATTGCTGTCAACAGGAAAAGTGCCCAAAAGCTGGCAGCATTGCCAACTTGTATGGCAATGCAGTTTTTTTATTCTCTGATTCATACAGGTAATCTCTTAAGGGTGCATTTTACTCATCAATGTTCTTTTGAAGAGATATGCGAACATAAATGTAGGAAACAGCTGTTTTTTTGTTTACGTAAAATACTTGTGAAAAGACTAGTCTTTGACTGATATTTATTAAGGTTTTTAACTCTATTTAGTTGAGTTATCTGCATCCTGATTTGAAAGGGAATAACATAGCCAACCAACAGATCGAATCCAGTAAATTATACGTAATTTAACCCATGTTTATATTTAATACCCCTCTTAAAAGCTCTCCAGACCGCAGAACCCAACAAACCGCGGATAAAGTGCTAACACATGCAGCGGGTACAGTGCATTCATATTTTTTGGCACATTTAGATGGAAGCATCCGTTTTGAAGGATCCGTTTTGGATGGATCCGTTTTTATTTTTAGTAGTAGAACTCTTTGAAAAGGAGCTCGTCCGGATACAGTACACTCGGGAACAAAAGTCGATTAAAACGGTAATTTTTACATAACTAAATTGATACAAAATGATTCGAAGCATTGCTTTTTTATCAGTAGGTACTAATTTTTTTAATAAATATTTGCTCATTAATAAAAATTTAAAATTCTGAAGTGTAAATAGTTAGTTGTGCAATTTACTATCGTATACAGAATCTATCAGAAAGTTGAGGTCATATAATATAAGGGTGTGTACCCTTACCTTTTTTTTGTATGTGAAATTATCAAATAACTTCTCCCGCTCTGGGCGGAACGGGAGGGCGTGTCAGACTCTTACTGACTAAAACCCACCCGTGCTCCTTCAGTTGCCATGTTGCCGGGGCCACGATCTCCCTTTCGGACTTCTTCGCAACCCTCATCGGCATCGGCCCTAGCGGGAACCACAGTTCAGATCATCAAACTAAACAACTTAGACATTTGCGTCGAGTAAGTATCGTAGTTTCGTACGGAACAGTTGATAATTGTTTTGCGATTACGATGTTGGTCCATGGAAAAAATTATTCAGTTTTATGCTCTGACCACACTTTTCTAATACAGGCTGTATAAGGATTACCTGTTAATAAAAAAAAGCATTTGATTTGTAGCCTTAAAATAGAAAAAGTGTTAATCGACTTCTGTTGCTGACCATACAACCAGCATATTTATTTCGACTATTTCTGTAATTTACATATTTGAAATTAATTTCCTGTTTGAAGGCATGAGTGCTAGCTTGTATAATTATAGACACACGAGACATTTCAGCTTTGTTTCTAGGATGGTACCACACTAACAATGGATCTAGAATTACAGATGACAGGCTTTGCGGTGACCACTTATTTACATTAGGTATTAGATGGGACTTAGAACATAGATCAGATGGGCTGCCTTCTCGATGCCAATCGCCCATCTGATCTATGTTAAGAAATGTGTATGTGTGTGTTAGATAAGATAAGATAAGATAATCATTTATTTACAAAAACATGAATACAACACAAGTTGTCAGCATGCAAAAGATGTTAAAAGTAGAGATTAAAACAGATCGTCACGTTTGCCTTAAATGATGGAATGCAAATATGATTTGAATAAGGCATCATGTCACTACGAGTCTAATTATTTAAAAATGTCATGATAATATAGATCTTTAATAATAATAAATTAGTAAAACATAGTCAAAATTTCTCATCTAAAAACTTATTTAAATTATAATACGCTTTATCTGCCAAAAAATGTATAACTTTCTTTTTGAACGCTACCTCACTTAATATTTGTTGACTTCATTATTATCATCATTTTACCCGGAAGACCTCCACTGCTGGACAAAGGCCTACTTACCCAATCTTCGCCTCATCGACCGGTTCTGGGCTCATGCATCCAGTGAATTCTCATGGCCTTTACAGGATCACCGGTCCACCTTGTGGGAGGTATTCTAACGCTGTGCCTTCTGGTACGCGAACGCTACTCCAGTGAGCAATGTGCCCTGACCACTGAAACTTAAATTTGGCAATTCTTCGGACTATGTCGGAGAACTAAGATATAGTTCTCCTGCGGATATCTTCATTTCAGATTCGTATTCCATTATCACCTTTTGTGTTCCATTATTCTAAAATATTTCCATTGTTAGACATAAACACAGCATTGTCACCCAATCTTTTAGCGAAACGTTTCTCTTTACGACGAACATCAAATGAAAACTCAAATTAAAGCACGAAATGTAATAAATTTTATTACTTACTGTTACTGTTGTAATTGTATAATTACGAATTACTATAATCTTTTAGTAGGAAATTACAATTTACTTTGTTATGAGCAACATTATTTATCTATTCACAAGGCAGACAACAGGTAGCAATCACTGTATATCACTAGGTTCACTTGGGGTTCATTTATCAAAATTTAATTTAATTGCGGTTAGTGGAATAGCTTAGTTGCCGTTCAGTCAAGTGCAATTGAAAACAGTGCTCTGAGTGAAATACCTCGATCAAAATTAAATGTAGGGAAGAACAGATTTTTTTTACGCTTTCAACTGCAACTTAAGGAACACGGGTGGGTTTTAGTCAGTAAGAGTCTGACACGCCCTCCCGCTCCGTCCAGAGCGGGAGAAGTTATTTGATAATTTCCCACACAAAAAAAGGGCTGTTTCTATGATTTTTTTTTTGTAACTATGAGTACGATATTATCGGATTTTTCAATTACACCTTATATAAATAAATTATTTATAGAAACATTTCTATGTAACTAGTACTTTGTATTATTATCATTTTATGTTACACGCTAATCAGTTTACTTGTAGACAACAAAAGCCCTTGCCTCTGACAAGTAAAATAATAGGTATTCTGGATAAATATATCTACCTATTTTATGTACGTACAGTAGGTAGCTTCTTTGTGAGTATTTCGTTAATGAGAGGTCGTATTAACTTGCTTTCAAAGTAGTTCAGAAAACATCCCAAAATTCCAAGAATCTTTGATTTGATTAACCTTTATAAGTAAGTGGTTTCGGATTAGAAAAACCTTTGTTGTTGAAGAAAACATGTTTGAAATCCAAATAAATTGCTGTAAGTAGAAATAATGGTCTGTGAAGTTGCAAATAAAGTAGAGTTCAGTTTGAAAGAATATACTATTTTATTTTTGTTTAATGAGGCATATTAAATAAAAGGTATACAGATAATAGTAAATAAAGACAAAAGAAATCAAAAACTATTTATTTAGGTTACTCATGTAAGGATGATTTATCAATAACCAGATAACGTATTACCTTTTTTTTTGGGTGGGAAATTATCAAATAAATTCTCCCGCTCCGCCCAGAGCGGGAGAATTTATTTGATAATTTCCCAGAGCGTGTCAGACTCTTACTGACTAAAACCCACCCGTGTTCCTTCATTTGCCTATATTGCCAGGGGCCACGGTAACCCTTTCGGACAATAACCGCAACCCCGGCAGGGATAACTTGTTACCTGAAGAATAAATATAAAAGGCGGTTTAACATAATTATCTAAATCTAATCTAAACTAATTTTATAAAGAGAAAAGCTTTGAATTTTTGTGTGTTTGTAATTATTAAACTCAAAAACTACTGGACCGATTTAAAAAATTCTTTCTTTAGTTGAATACTATATTATCTCTACCACTGAGCAACATAGGCTATCTATATATAAAAATGAATCCCTATTTCCCTTAGTCACGACATCACGCGTAAACGGCTGGACCGATTTCGCTAATTCTTTTTTTTTGCGTTTGTCAGGAGAAGGTTCTTATGAAATAAAAAATTAAGAAAGTTGATTGCACCCGTGTGAAGCATGGGCGGGTCGGAAGCTAGTTATTTCAGCAAAAGCTTACAAACCGCCATTTTTATTCCTCAGATAATAGTCAACTGACAACTGAAAAATCAGCCCTTACTTCAAATAATAATACCTACATAAGTTACTTGATACGTCATGTATTTTTTATATATCGTCGCTCCGCATCCAATAACTCGAATTTGACATTTTATGTAGTTTGTTTTCTCTTTTACTCTTACACACGTTATCGACATCTCTTTAACTACTTTTCTATCGCAGGTATGCTGGAAGTGGGCACACCACAATTGCGGCGATAAATGTCTTTTAGCAGTGGCTAGAGAGGCGCCGCGGCGTCCTCACCTTCTGCCTGACGCAGGTCCTCACCGGGCACGGTTGTTTCGAGAGGTTCCTGTTCCGGATAAGGCGGGAGGAATAGGCCGGGTGTCAATATTGTGTGGATCGCCCGGAGGACACGGTGGAGGGCTGCCCGTTTTGGGCGGAACACCGACGTGTCCTCGTGGAGGCGGTCGGCGGCGGTGATCTCTTGCGATCGGCCCTGGTCCAGGCCATGGTACGGAGTGAGAGGACATGAGAGGCCTTCACCTCCCCCTGCGAAGCAGTAATGCTCGTGAAGGAGGAAAACCGCGTGAGGGAGAGGCAAATTTCGCGCCCTCACGCCCTTAACCAGCGCAGGAGACGCCCTGGGCGTCGAAAGTCGCAGGCCGCTTACCGGCCACCGTAGGTGCGGGCTTGCGGACGATGAACAATGGGTAGCTCGCCGTCCGATAGGTAAGGGCCAGGCCGGGATCGACGACGCGTTGTGTTCCACGCGCGCCTCAAAGAGATGACAGCAGAACTGATGGGGTCTGCTAGGGCCGATGACTGCTGCGATCGCGGGAAAGTCCGAAAGGGATACCGCGGCCCCTGGCAACATACAGGCAACTGAAGGAACACGGGTGGGTTTTAGTCAGTAGGAGTCTGACACGACCTCCCGCTCCGCCCAATGTAGGAGAAGTTATTTGATAAGTTCCCACCAAAGAAAAAAAAAATTGGTATGCTGGAAGAGATTTCTTTATAAATGAGCATCACTTTTGTACGTATTTTTCTGTTCCTTTCTTATTTTAAATAAATAAAACAAAATCATAAACAACAAGAAAAAAAAAGTTGGCACAGCGCTAATCAACGCGTTAATGTCTTTTACTCCACGCACCGCGGTAATCAACGCGTTGATGTCTTATTAATGGTCAAAAGCTGGTGTCATCACCGTGTCGACAAGGGTTTAGTCCCATCTCAAAAATTCCCAACGCGCCTAAAGAAGTTTTCACTTTAAAAAATCTAGAAACAATTTGGCCATCTCCTTGCACTAAAAAAATAGCGATTTTCACTGCGACTACAAATCAATATTTGTAGACGGCACGACATTACGGGTAGCAGAAAGATATTGGTTTTACGACAACGTTTACTTCATTTCAACCTCCGTCTTAGCTCTCTTTGATTAATTTAGTGCCCTGTCTCCCTTCACAAATATCAAAGTCAAAGTCAAAGTCAAATCATTTATTTCAAATAGGCCCATGTATGGCACTTTTGAACGTCAAAATTTACAGAATAATATAATTGATTCTAGTCGCCCCTTCCAAAAGGTAGTTTTCGTATGGAGAAGAATGGGCAAGAAACTCCACCGTTACTCTTTTAAAATGTTTTACAATAGTTTGTATAAGTACGTACATTACTTAAATAATTATATGTGAAGACGATGCACCTAGAATAAAATTACTGTACCACATAGGTAAAAAGAATTAAAAATTAAGCAACGACAGATAATTTAATTATATGATAGATACATGGTGCTCACATATTTACAAACATTGTAAAAGTTGACGATTTTCCTAATGTTTTTAAAATTAATAAGTCAGGGTGTGAGGAAGCTTGGGCGGAGCATCGCCGTGTCCTCGTGGAGGCGTAGGCGGCGGTGATCTCTCGCGTCCGGCCCTGGTTCAGGCCATGGTACGGAGCGAGAGGAAATGGGAGGCCGTCACCTCCTTCTGCGAAGCGGTAATGCTCGCGAAGGAGGAGGCGGAACGCGTGAGGGAGAGGCAAATTTCGCGCCCTCATGCCCCTAACCGCCGCAGGAGGAGACGCCCAGGGCGTCGGGAATCGCGAGGCGATTTCCGGCCACCGTAAGCGCGGGCTTGCGGACGGTGAGCAATGGGTTGCTCACCGTCCGATAAGGACCAGGCCCGGGTCGACGGCGCGTTGTGTTCCACGCGCGCCTCAAAGAGATGTCAGCAGATTCGAAGGGGTCCACTAGGGCCGATGCCTGCCGGGGTTGCGAAGAAAACCGAAAGGGAGATCGTGACCCCCGGCAACAGGGCAGCCGAAGGAACACGGGTGGGTTTTAGTCAGTAAGAGTCTGACACGCCCTCCCGCTCCGCCCAGAGCGGGAGAAGTTATTTGATGATTTCCCACCCTCAAAAAAAAAAAAAAAAAAAAAGGGTGTGAGGAAGTAATCACAGAATGTAAAATCAATGTCATATAACACAAAATTATAAATTTTACAATTAAATTAGCAACCTGTTTGATTTTGTCTTGATTCTAAATTGTCCTATGGAGCAGGAGCAGCATGTTTCCAAGCACTCTTATCTTGGATATAATCCTCTAATTTGTAATATGCTTGTTTACAAAGTGTACTTTTAATCTGAGTTTTAAATTTTCTTTCATTTAATTGCAATATGTCACAAGGTATTTTGTTGTAACATTTAACACAGTACCCCATAAAAGATGTATGTACTTTAGATAATCTGAAAAATGGTTGATCTAGTTTATCTTTATTTCTAGTATTAAAATTATGTCTATCACTTATTTTATTAAAAAGATGTGGATTTTTCCTTACGTACATAATCTATACTAATATTATAAAGAGGAAACCTTTGTATTTTTGTATTTTTGTATGTTTGTATTGAATAGGCTCAAAAACTACTGGACCGATTTCAATATTTTTTTACCATTACTTAGAGGGATTCTTCCGAATCCGTATAGGCTATATTTTATCGCGGAAAATAGATATGATTTTTCGTGGTAGTGAAAATTGTGGAGTAAGGCGTCGAAAAAACTGCCGTACGTTAACGATTCTCGCGAACGCTGCCTAAATGGTTAGACATTTATATTTTAGCCATTATCACATATAATGCCTATATGTGATAATGGCTTAAATATAAATGTTTGGTTTATACTATCGCGGACTTTTTTGTAGGCATTATTGAGTTCTACAACTTTTCTATAGAAGTCAACCATACATCTCTAACCATTTAGGTAGCGTTCGCGAGAATCGTTAACGTACGGCAGTTTTTTCGACGCCTTACTCCACAATTTTCACTACCACGAAAAATCCTATCTATTTTCCGGGATAAAATATAGCCTATACGGATTCGGAAGACTCCCTCTAAGTAATGGTAAAAGAAATTTTGAAATCGGTCCAGTAGTTTTCGAGCCTATTCAATACAAACATACAAAAATACAAAGGTTTCCTCTTTATAATATTAGTATAGATATGCGTAAAGTTTGTTCACTGTACTTAGGTACAAACAAACTGACACAAACGCGGACAAACGGACACTTAAATTTTATCTAAATAAAATTCCGTTTCCGTGTCTGTTTGTCCGCTCGCACGCGCGCGTTATAAGCGGCGATGACGGTGACCTTACTATTTTAAGGGTCCTTACCAATAAAGCTACGGTTTCCTAAAAGAGCGGTGGGGCAGGCCGCTGGCCGCCAAATAACGTCCGCCAAATAACGGGCACCAAATAACGGCCGCCACGCAACAGCCGCCAAATAATGGGCGCTTAATAACGGCCGCTACATACCGGGCGCCAAATAACGGCCGCCACATAACGGCGGCCACATAACGGCCGCTACAGTTACCGTAGTTACCGTCACTCTACGGCCGCAAAAACGGGCGCAAATAACGTTGTCATAAAACCGGAAAAGTGCATTCTTTGCATGGAAATATTGTACGGTGACCACACCGCAAGAAAATAAAAGTGCGAGTGCACTTTTCCGGTTTTATGACAATCGTTACTGCGGCCGTTACTTGGCGGCCGTTATGTAGTGGCCATAATTTGACGGCCAATGTGTGGCGGCCGTTATGTAGCGGCCGTTATGTGGCGGCCGTAATATGGCGGCCGTTATGTGGCGGCTGTTATGTGGCGGCCGTTATAGGGCGGCCGTAATATGGCGGCCGTAATATGGTAGCGATTATGTAGCGGCCGCTATGTGGCGGCCGTAATATGACGGCCGTTATGAGGCGGCAGTAATATGGCAGCCGTTATGCACTTTCCGGTTTTATGACAACCGTTACTGCGATTGTTATTTGGCGGCCGTTGTGTGGTGGCCGTTATTTGGCGGCAGTTATGTAGCAGCCGTTTTATGGCAGCCGTTATGTGGTGGCCGTAATATGGCGGCCGTAATATGGCGCCGTAATGTAGCAACCGTTATGTGGCGGCCGTAATATGGCGGCCGTTATGTGGCGGCCGTAATATGGCGGCCGTAATATGGCGGCCGTTATGTGGCGGCCGTTATATGGCGGCCGTTATGTGGCGGCCGTAATGTGGCGGCCGTAATATGGCAGCCGTAATATGGCGGCCGTAATATGGTGGCCGTAATATAGCGGCCGTAAGATGGTGGCCGTAATATGGCGGCCCTTATGTGGCGGCCGTAATATGGCGGCCGTAATGTAGCAGCCGTTATGCACTTTTCCGGTTTTATGACAACCGTTACTGCGGCCGTTATTTGGCGGCTGTTATGTGGCGGCTGTTATGTGGCGGCAGTAATATGGCGGCCGTAATATGGCAGCCGTAATGTAGCAGCCGTTATGCACTTTCCGATTTTATGACAACCGCTACTACGACTGTTATTTGGTGGCCGTTGTGTGGTGGCCGTTATGTGGCGGCCGTTATGTAGCAGCCGTTTTATGGCGGCCGTTATGTGGTGGCCGTAATATGGTGGCCGTAATATGGCGCCGTAATGTAGCAGCCGTTTGTGGCGGCCGTAATATGGCGGCCGTTATGTGGCGGCCGTAATATGGTGGCCGTTATGTGGCGGCCGTAATATGGCGGCCGTTATGTGGCGGCCGTAATATGGCGGCCGTAATATGGCGGCCGTAATATGGCGGCCGTAATATGGCGGCCGTAATATAGCGGCCGTAAGATGGCGGCCGTAATATAGCGGCCGTAAGATGGCAACCGTAATATAGCGACCGTAATATGGCGGCCGTAATATATCGGCCGTAAGATGGTGGCCGTAATATGGCGGCCGTAATATGGCGGCTGTTATGTGGCGGCCGTAATATGGCGGCCGTAATATAGCGGCCGTAAGATGGCGGCCGTAATATAGCGGCCGTAAGATGGCGGCCGTAATATAGCGGCCGTAATATAGCGACCGTAAGATGGCGGCCGTAATATGGCGGCCGTAAGATGGCGGCCGTAATATAGCGGCCGTAATATAGCGGCCGTAAGATGGCGGCCGTAATATGGCGGCCGTTATGTGGCGGCCGTAATGTGGCGGCCGTAATGTGGCGACCGTAATATGGCGGCCGTAATATGGCGGCCGTAATATGGCGGCCGTAATATGGCGGCCGTAATATGGCGGCCGTAATATGGCGGCCGTAATATAGCGGCCGTAAGATGGCGGCCGTAATATGGCGGCCGTAATATGGCGGCCGTAATATAGCGGCCGTAATATGGCGGCCGTTATGTGGCGGCCGTAATATAGCGGCCGTAATATGGCGGCCGTAATATAGCGGCCGTAATATAGCGGCCGTAAGATGGCGGCCGTAATATGGCGGCCGTAATATAGCGGCCGTAAGATGGCGGCCGTAATATAGCGGCCGTAAGATGGTGGCCGTAATATGGCGGCCGTAATATGGCGGCCGTAATATAGCGGCCGTAATATGGCGGCCGTTATGTGGCGGCCGTAATATAGCGGCCGTAATATGGCGGCCGTTATATGGCGGCCGTAATATGGCGGCCGTAATATAGCGGCCGTAATATAGCGGCCGTAATATAGCGAACGTAATATAGCGGCCGTAAGATGGCGGCCGTAATATGGCGGCCGTTATGTGGCGGCCGTAATATAGCGGCCGTAAGATGGCGGCCGTAATATAGCGGCCGTAAGATGGCGGCCGTAATATGGCGGCCGTAATATGGCGGCCGTAATATAGCGGCCGTAATATGGCGGCCGTTATGTGGCGGCCGTAATATAGCGGCCGTAAGATGGCGGCCGTAATATAGCGGCCGTAAGATGGCGGCCGTAATATGGCGGCCGTAATATGGCGGCCGTAATATAGCGGCCGTAAGATGGCGGCCGTAATATAGCGGCCGTAAGATGGCGGCCCTAATATAGCGGCCGTAATATAGCGGCCGTAAGATGGCGGCCGTAATATGGCGTCCGTTACACACGACGCTATAAAATCAAAATGGCGCCAGCGGCGGCAAGCGAGGCGCAGGTTTCGCGCGCTTTTGAAATCAAATGGCTGACAAAATGGTTGATGCGGCCCTATTGAGAATGTTATTACAGTGGCGCCGCGTCAACCATAATGGTAGCCACCATTATTTATTTATTTATTTTACTATTATAATATGTAAAATGTAACGAAAATAGTGTCATGAGACGTTCCTCACATTCCGTGGACGTATTTTCCAAAAAAAAAAAATCAGTTAGGTCATTTGTTAGTACGGCATTATATGTGTTATAACCACTTTTTCATAGAATAAAAGTAATTAAAATTATACTAAAATATGGCGTCGAAAAATTCCTCCGCGTCGCTGTCGACTGGTAATGTACCCAAGAGACTGGCCGCATTGCCACGTTGTATGTACTCACCGAGGCTATGGATGCCTGGAGACTCGCTTGCCCGAATTCAGATCCGCCCGACAATCCATTTTCCCAAAGACGGTGGGATGAGCCGCTCTGCAGAGTAGTACAGAACAATTTACTTGAGACGTCTGTTACTACTGCGGAGCGTGCGCGCCTGCTGGCTGTGGGTAAGTGGGAGTCGGGCCTGTGGCTTCATGCACTACCGTCGTCGAACTTAGGCACTTTGTTCGACGACACTACCTTCCGCATTGCTGCTTCCCTGCGTCTAGGAGCTCCTTGTTGTTCTCCTCATCGCTGTCACTGTGGTGAAGTTGTCAACAGCCTCGGACACCACGGCCTGTCTTGCAGCCGAAGTGCGGGTCGCTTAGCACGGCATGCAAACATTAATGACATCATCCGTCGAGCTCTTGTCACCGTCGGCGTTCCAGCTGTATTAGAACCCAATGGTTTGGCACGCGACGATGGCAAGAGACCGGACGGCATGTCTTTATTTCCATGGAAGGTGGGTAGGCCTTTAGTGTGGGACGCAACGTGTGTCGATACTCTAGCGCCATCCCATCTTCCTGGCTCAGCGTGCTGTGCTGGCGCTGCCGCTGCGGCTGCGGAAAACCTCAAGCGGCGAAAGTATAATAACCTTATAGGTCACTATATTTTCGAGCCGTTTGGGGTTGAAACCCTAGGGCCGTGGGGTCCGAGTGCTCACGGTCTGTTCAATGAAATCTCCAAACGACTGGTTGACACTTCCCGTGACCCAAGGGCTGGTTTTTACCTTGGCCAGCGGCTAAGCATTGCCATACAACGTGGCAATGCGGCCAGTCTCTTGGGTACATTACCAGTCGACAGCGACGCGGAGGAATTTTTCGACGCCATATTTTAGTTTAATTTTAGTTTAGTTTTAGTCTAATACTTTTAGTTAGGTTAGGATATTATATTTTCTTAAATAAATTAAAATTATTAGCCTATGTTTATTGATCATATTATCGTCAAATACTAATCCTTATCCAAATAAACTATTTATTGAGCAAGATTGTTTCAATAGCTATAAATTACTTTTTATTTTATTCTAATCGAACAATCCATTCAAAAGATATTACGAATTTAAAATTGTAATTGGTATTAAAATGAATGATGGTGTCGCACGACTCGCACGGCGAAACCGCAGGGGAGGGGGCTCCACATCTATGAAGCAGGTTGCCGCGCGGCTCACTCGCCACTCGCGCGGTCGGCTCTCTACGCAGCGGACGCGGCCATATCGAGTAAATTTACTGAATTAATGCACTTATTAAAATTGATTTCGGAACTATTTAGATACTCATTAGCAAAAGTTCTTTTCAAAAATACTTATAATAATTTCATTCAATATTTCTTAAATATATTCTTAAATAATTCGAATTATTTTCGAAAAACTGGTATTTATTTTCGTCCACCCGTGCGAAGCCGGGGCGGGTCGCTAGTATTTTCATAAATGAATTGGCAAGGTACCGTCATAATATTAATCCTTTTAAATAGTTTCCTGAGAGATTCGCGGCGACGTAGATTATAAATGGCTCTGACAGCTCTCTTTTGTAAAATAAAGATGGATTCAATGTCAGCAGCCCGACCCCACAGTAAAATGCCATACGACATAATGCTGTGGAAGTAGCTAAAATAGACCAATCGCGCGGTTTCTACCTCTGTTAACTGTCTTATCTTTCTAACAGCATAAGCGGCCGAGCTTAGCCGCCCCGCAAGAGATGTTATAAGAGGTCCCCATTGTAATTTCTCGTCTAGCGTGATTCCTAGGAAAACCGTTTGATTAATAAATTCCAGTTTTTCCCCATTCAATATGATGTCACATTCGCTACTTCTAACATTAGGTAATTTAAATCTAATGCATTTGGTTTTTGTTTTATTTAGTACCAAATTGTTTACCGTAAACCAATCTTGGACTTGCAGAATAGAGCTATTCAAGTCTTCAAGATTTTGTGACCGTCGGTTTATTTTAAAGATTAATGATGTGTCATCTGCAAATAACACCATCTTCGGTTGATTTTGAAATAATTGGGGTAAATCATTAATGTAAACTAAAAAGAGGAATGGACCCAATATCGAACCTTGAGGAACGCCCATTGCCATTTCAGACCCTAATGAGTTTACGCCGTTTACCTGAACTTTAACCTTTCTATCTTTCAGGTATGATCTAAGTAGATCAAGAGCTGTATTCCTAATCCCATAGTGCTCTAGTTTCAGCAGAAGTGTCTCATGGTCTACACAATCGAACGCCTTCGAGAGGTCGCAAAAGATTCCAATGGAATCTTGTGCTTCTTCCCAGGCATTAAAAATGTTCTTTATTAGAGTGACACCGGCGTCAGTGGTACAACGCCCTTTGGTGCAACCGTACTGTTGTTCATGAAAGATGGAATTTTTATTAAAGTGAGGTAACATTTGATTGAGCATCAACTTTTCAAACACCTTACTGAGCACTGGTAGAATTGATACAGGCCTATAATTGTTGGGTTCTTTACTATCACCAGATTTGAACAATGGAACTACTTTACTGTGTTTCATGAGATCCGGAAAGACTCCTTGGTCTATACTGGTGTTAAATATTTAAGCTAAAAAGGGCGCAATGGTTTCGATTATAGATCTACAGACATTCCCCAGAGATCTTCTGTTGATTTAATTTTAAGATCTTTAAAAGCTTTTATAACAGCCTGGGGGTTTGTATGCTGAAACCTAAACTCCAAAGGGCAAGCCTTCACATTCTGTCTAAGTAAGGCAGCAGAAAGCGCGGGTGAGGAATTTAAAGCTTGAGTAGTTTTAAGGAGAATATTAGCAAAAAAGGATTCAAATACTCGAGCTATTTCTATATCTGAGTTAATGGGGCCATGTGAAGTCTCTAAATTAAATTCAGTATTTCGCTGTTTTTCCTACCTGTTTCATTATTTATTATTTGCCAGGTAGTTTTTATTTTATCATCAGCTGATTTTATTTTATTGCTAATATAAAGAGCTTTGGCTATTTTGCACACACTTTTAAAAGTTTTTGAATATTTTGCAACATACTTATGAAAGCTTGTATTATTCATATGTTGCTTTAGGCCATAAAGTTCAAATAGTTTTTCCCTGCTTTTATGAATACCTGGAGTCGCCCAATCACTAAATAAGAACTTTGTGTAAATACTTTTAGTCTTTAGTGGAAAAGTGTCATTAAATTGCGTGTTTAATAGTGAAAAGAACTTGGCGTAGAACTCATTTGGGTCATCTATATTATTAAAACTCTGAACACATAATTTATTGGCCAAAGAATTATTTAATTTCTCTAAACTTTTACATGTAATTGGCCTAAACCTTATTTGAATTTTTTGTAAAGGTATGTAGGAGCAAAATGTTACTGTTTGTTCACTGTGATCTGATGGCAACTTGTTTACAATTTGTTTGTGTAGGTAATCACAGTTACAAAAAATATTATCTATAAAAGTGGCAGAAGAAGCTGTCATTCGGGTTGGTTCAATAAAAACATTTGACAAATCAAATGACCTAAAAAGACTTAATAATCTGACAGTGTTCGAGTTATTTTCTAATAAGTTAATATTAAAATCACCACATATGATTATTGACTTACTACTAGTACTTAGTTTTTTTAATACATCTTCCATTACAGAATCAAACACAGATAGATTCTTGTAACTTGGAGGTCTGTATACGCAATTGTCCTGTGTTCTTTCGATTTTATAGAATTTTTAATCAATATTAATGATCCGCCATGTATCATACATTTTCGACTGAAATGGCTAACTACACAATAATTTTCATAATTAATTGACATCACTTGATGATCTTTTAACCAATGCTCTGTTAAACAAATTACATCAAACTTGGTATTTTCTAAAAACAATTCTATTTCCAGTAATTTGGAAGAGCAACCTTGGATATTTTGATTAAATAATTTTAAAGTATGTTGCACTCCCTTTGGTTTAACATTATGAATTATATTGCCAGAAGATACCATTTTATTATTCTCTAATAATAATTGGTTAATTGAAGGGGTAACTTCTGTTGTCTTACTGCTTAGTTTAAAGAATTATCCGGAGTGACCTCCACAACTACAACAGAAGAATCTAAAATGCCCGTATGAGTTCCAGCAGGAAAGGAATACCCTATCTGACTGGTAGTGGCCTCCAAGTATGTTGTTATTGTAGGTGGATCCTCCTTCGTACATGGTAAAACATAATTATTCACTATGCTGTTAGTATAACTAGACAACATAGATTCGTCACTAATACTAAACTTTGTTATATTATCTATAACCTCATTAATATTATATGCTATCAACATAGCAATAAAATTTCTACATTCCCAAGACAGAGATAAAGTTCTCTGAGTTAACTTAAAACCACTAACAAACTGGTTAGTGTCAAAATACAATAATTTGTCACTATGACAACATGTCAGCCTGTGAATAGTATTATTCAACTTACATCTTCTCCTCATATCTTTTAGACCTACCTTAATGGTTTTAATTGGTGTTTGTAGTTTATGATCCAAGTGTATATATAATATTTTTGCTTAATATATTATTAAGTCTTCATCTGCCTAGCGTTTTTCCAACTATGTTGGGGTCGGCGTCCAATATAACCGGACGCCTATCTGACCTCTACAATCTAGTTACTAGGTAACACGGTATCAAAGGTAAGACTGGTTGTCAGACTTTTGGGCTTCTAACTACCCGTAATGACTATCAAATATATACAAATGACAGCCGGGACCAACGGCATAACGTGCTTTCCGAGGCACGGAGGGATCTTGGTATATAAAGATGGTCACTTATCCACGTAACAACCGCGGCAAGCGTAGCTTAACCTGATCGATCGACCCGTGCGGCTGTTATTACTTAGCCACAAGCCCGTCTATTGGTATGTTATTAAGTGCGTAACATATAGGGATTGAAGTTTTGATTGCCTTGTTAGATTTGCTTGCTTTGGTGGGCTGACTTCGACCTATAACACGCAAGCGCAGCACATTAAACTGTTGGTCTCGGCTATCATTATTAAATCTTTGACAGTCGTTTCGGGTCGGTTATGGGGGTCGGTTGAGGAGGTCGGATAGGCAGTTGCTCTATGTTAAAATAGCAACATTCAGCTGCATCCAATTAGACTGGAAGCTGACTCCAACCTTGTTGGGAAAAGGCTAGGCAGATTGTTTTTTTTTTTATAACTGTGTAGCTATCAACAACTGAGCGAAATAATCGCCTTCCACTCCAGTACTATTACTTACTCTTAACTTAAATAAACCTGATTACATAGTGCATCTTCGTGAAACGTGTTTCTTTATACTAACAGAACTTACAAATCTTCACGACAGATTGGTGCACGGAGTTAGCTACTACAACCCGTACATACATAGTAACATATGACTGGAATTTCACTAATTGAATCTTTATAAACTGCAGGTTGACGCGTCTGTGTTGTGCACTGCCACTGGTAACTATAAACGCTCTTTGCAAGTTATCGTTTAAGCTTGAATTTGGTTTTCTTTTCATAGTTAAGTACTCATTCTAATTTTGTTAGCCCATTAGTTTAATTACACGTTTTAAGAAGATACTGAATATTGGTTAAGAGTGAACGTCTAAAAAATATATCTTAAGGATCTTGAACTCTATGTGTATAATCAATTTACGTTATTGCACCTACCACTGCACCACCAAAAGGTTGACTGGTAGATAATGTCTATGACATTAATCTGCCTCTGTACATTTGTTTGCTTAAAGTATAATTCAATAAATAAATTAATATATGTTGGGGTCGGCTTCCAGTCTAACCGGATGCAACTGAATATCAGTATTTTACATGGAGCGACTGCCTATCTGAACTCCACAACCCAGTAACTGCGTAATACGATACCCCTTGGTAAGACTGGTTGTCAGACTTTCGGGCTTCTAACGACCTGTAACTACTGTCAAAGATCCACGAATGATAGCCGGGACCAAGAGCTTAACTTGCTTTCCGAGGCACGGAGGAGTTTTGGTATAAAGATGGTCACCCATCCCCGGACCAACCCCGGCAAGCGTAACTTGAACTGATGGAGCGACCCGTACGGCTTTTAATACTTAGCCACGAGCTTCTCAACAGCTACACAGTTATAAGTTCACAATATTTCAATTTGTTAGTATAATTTTATTATGAAGCGCATCGTTGGCATAGAGTAGGTTACAAAGTAAACAGAAAAATGTATATACGGCGATGAAACCTTACAATGTAGTAAGTACCTTATTCTGTGATTAAGTGGCAGTGGGTAAACTACTTACGAACATCAAAGTGCTGTCATGTCCGTTTAATTTAAGGGTCCAGGAAGCGCAATCCGATCTATTTATGAAGCACCGCCATGCTTTTATAAGCTTTTTCATAATATTACCTATTTTATTTTTTTAAATATTAATTAAATATAAGTAAATCCGTCTATCCGTCTGTCTGTCTGTTACCTTTTCACGCCTATTTTCAATTATTTATTTCAATTCATTTACAATTATTTATTTCAATTTTAATTCATTTTCAATTATTTATTTCAAATTATATTAATTTACATTCAATTGTTTATTTCATATTATGTTACTTAATTGTATTAATTGATCTCGTCATTACTAACATAGTTTTAAAAGAATGTAATTGGTAATAACAAAATATGGACAACAATAGTCTAAAATAAATGAATTTTGTTTTATATTTTATTTTTTAAACGGCTTAACGGATTTGAATGACCTGGACATAGGATACTATTTATCCCGTAAGTATACGATCTCTTGGAATAACTTTCTGACCTCCATATGGGCGAAGCGACAGGCAAAAGGTAGTTTATGTTAAATTTTTATGGTTAAACACCGTGTGGGCTCTACCTCCTACCGATCTCTATGAGGATATTTATTTATTGAAGTGAAAACTTCTTTAGGCGCGTTGGGCATTTTTGAGGTGAGACTAAACCATTGATTTCGCGACACCTTGACGACACCTTATTTTTGTAAACGCGATTGTTCTCTTTATTTTTTTTTAGGTTACGGATCAACGTTCTATGCAAGTATTTTTACTTTAAAAGTTTTGTTAACGCGGTTGTGCTCTTTATTTATACTGCGTTATGGATCAATGTTCTATGCAAGTATTTTATTTACTTTAAAGGTTTCGGAGGTTTTTTTTTTTTGTCAGCGCTATTGTTCTCTTTATTTAGAAAAGGTTACGGACCAATGTTCTTTTTAAATCGGTATCGTGTGGTATTGAAAGGGTCTATCTTCCTTAGGGTTTCGTCACAAAATCTTCTAATTTTTCGTTCCGAAATCGTTTCCGATATTATATTGGAGAAAACGACGTGACTGTCACGTTACTTTCAGCATTTCGTATTGTGCAGGAATTCTCATCCAAAATCGGATTTGCTCTCGACTTCGGCAATCGGTAACAATGTTACAGCATCTGTCATCTGCGAAGGATTCAAACAATCTGATTGTCAAATGTCGCCTTTGCTTGGCGGATGTTGATCTCACTGATTGGTTAATTTTGAAGCTGTTCTTGCAAACTTTGGCTTCAATTTGTAGGGCAAATGACATATTTTTTTACAATACTTATTATTTATTAGTAAATATACAATTCCCAAAGTCTCATTTATTCCAACTTGTTTCGTCCACTATTTTTCAAACTTAGTTTATTGTACAAAAACGCAGGAATTTATGGTTTTTAACCCGTTGATAAATAATCATTTTTAAAAAAGTACGCGCGAAAAGTATCTTTTGAAATAATCCCTAAGACTTCTTAACCATACACAATATAAAAAGGGAAGACAATATACTTTAAGAGAATTTAGAAAGCTAAGATTTTCACATAAAAAGTACTCTATGGAAAACTCAAAGGAGTTTTCACACAAATATTCTCCTTTGTAATAAAACCTTACGACACTCCTCAGTAAGTAATCCAAATTACTTTCTACCAGTCACCTACATAAATTCACCTTTTCAGGCGAAAAGAAAATTATACTCAACTTACATTAATTTACATGGTGTAGGTACAATTAATTGTTGGGTGAATCGGTGCTCTCCTAGCTAGATCTCTGAGTAATCTGTATTTAGGAGAGACAGTTTCGACTCCCAATTTGAGTATCACAAAAAAATCATGTTTTTAACTTACTTTGATTTATACCAGGAAACTAATCAAACCTATTCTTAATAAGGTAGGAAATTGCGAAAGTTATACTCTAGGCTCAATTAAAGTCGAGAAATAACATACGAATAGAGTAACTTGTTACTTGTAATAACATCGTTCACCCTAAGGTAATAAGCAGACGGGCTACAATTTGTTGCTGACATTTTGTTTTATCGTGATTGGCGCTATAGCAGTATACGGTATGAGGTACTACAAAGAACCGATAGCCAGATGAAGCAAGCTATGCTTAAAAATTTCACCGTGACAGCTAAGGTGAAATAAGCTGTAAATAGTGTCAGGTGGAATGACAGCTTATTTCACCAAAATTTTCATGGTGAAATTTTTACAGAATAGAACGTCAGATGTCATTCACATCTCATGTTAGCTGTTTTGATTGTTTTTACCTCCTTAGTGATTGACTTATTATTATGCCATCTGCCAAACCTAGGTTTGTCGTTATTAGCAATAAACCTTTTGACAAGACACACATTGTAGCAACTTTTAAATGGCACACATTCAGCTATTCAGCACTGAACAATTAAAATATTTGTGTAGTTTAGACTGTAATAATAATAAATTCATTATGATTATAAACAGTACTTAGATAAAATTACATAAATATTTTTAGTTGGCAGTGGAAATGATTACAGTTTGACGAGAAATTGCCCGTAAAATGCCGCGAGACGATTGCCAGAAGCAACAAAAAGTCGCTCGTCTACAGTCTCTTTTACTCAGAGCTTGTTGTAACAGTCGTTAATTAAAAGTTTTCTGTTTTTCATCCGCAGTCCTTCACTTAGCGTAGTCGTAACATCATTGTTATTTATTATTTTTGGTACCTGATGAGATTAAATACAGTTTTTTGGCTTAATTTACGGTGCGGTTCGCATTGACAGTTTTTTTGTGAGAATTTTAATCACAGTTCAGTGTCGAGCATTATAAAGTTATACTTTAATACTAATTTTAATTTGTATTAATAGCTTTAGGCTTTTTTGCCCGGGGTTTCATCCGCGTCGAGGTCGGAAATTATACCTCGGGAACGTGCTATTGGGATAAAAAGTACCTATTCTGTGTCCTAACCCAGATCATGGTCTACCTGTGTACGAAATTTTAGTACCTTTGTGTGTAGGTAGTTTGGTCCCTGTTGAATGCCATCCTTTAATTAATTAAGCCTTTAATTTTCACTAGCCACTAATTTTCAATTTTTACTACCTACTAATTAAATGTGTAAATATGATATTATTACAAAACATCAGTTCCTTGTATTTTCTATATAAGGCTTGTTTAAATATAATTTATTAATTTAATATCGTTTATGTAAAACGCCACATTACACATAAACACGTAACATTCCAACATGTTACAATTTACAATTGTATGAACATTAATGCTGTGATTAACATAACAGAACCTTGTTTTCCTGAAGGGATGGGCACAGGTGTACCCATAGTACACTTACATTTAATTAGTTGACTAAATTATCGACACCCAATCGCATCACTCGATTTGCGTTTAACTTTGACGCGTCGATAATTTTCGGTCCAGAAATTGGGCGTATATTTAATACATAGCATAATCGTAACGTTGGAAAACCTCCCACTAGATGGACCGATGACCTTGTGATGGCCGCAGGAATCCACTGGATGCGGGAAGCACAGAATCGGTCAAAGTGGCGGTGCTTGGGGGAGGCCGATGTCCAGCAGTGGACGTCTTTCAGCTGAAATGATGATGATGATGATGATGATGATAGCATAATCTGCTTATAATGTTTTTACTGCTGAGATACAGGCCTCCTCTTTGTGATAGGGTCTGGGTCGTAATCCACCACGTGGGCCCAGTGCGGGTTGGTGGATGTCACATGTCTTCGAATATTTGGTTCTAGGACATGCCGGTTTCCTCACGATGTTTTCTTTCACTGTTTTGAGAGCAGTGGTGATGAAATAAATTACACAAAGTAAAGTGCTTGCTTTGAGAACGCATAACCTATAGGTACAACTCATAAGTAGAGTGCGTAGAGTATGTGGCAGCGCCAACAGCATCCTTAGCATGATCGCTAGTCGGCTGGACTGTGGTTACATCAATCATTGCTGCGCCATTTGTCATGGAATGGCGCAGTAGTGATTGAGTTAACTTTCTTTTATATGTTTTGTTGTGGGTAGTTTTAAATATTACTAACACTAGTCTATAAGAACATTGTTACTAACACAATGGACAAATGGTCTGAAATAAAGTATTTAATTTAATTTTAATAAGTCCAGGCCGGTACCACTGTTCTTATTGTTCTAAATAAATGTGGAAACAAAAATACTAGGTATACATTTCTGTTATCAAAATGCATGAAAATACAAAACTATGACGCAGAGCAATCCGATTGAAATATATATGAAGGTTGCAGAAGTTGGGATGTAGGACCACTACAAGTAAAACATCGCGTGAACTTATTAAATCTGGATCGGACGTTCTTAACGTTTTCTGAGGTCTATTTCCAGCAATGGAAGTCTCCCAGATAATTCTAACTTAATATTATAAATGCGAGATCGAGTTTGTTTGTTTGTTACGTTTTCACCCTAAAACGGCTAAACGGATTTGGATTAAATTTGGCACATAGGTAGACTTTGACCTGTAAAAGGACATAGGCTACTTTTCATCCTGAATTGCAGATGGAGTCACGGGAAACAGCTAGTAACACGATAAAAAAATATAACAATGAGAAACATGACATTCGTTTTACATTGAGTGGTTTAGATTCGAATCTCACTTCTGAACTGAAAAAAAATGGAGTAGTTATTTCCCCTTAATAATTGAAAATTGAAATATCAGTGCTTATGCTATATACTTTGAAATTTACTGTTAATAGTGGATTTCGAAATAATATATAAAATGGAGAAATAACTATTCTTTAGTAAATGTTTTAGCACAGATTTTTTTTATTTATTTTTTTATTTAAAAATAATTTTTATATATAATTAAGAGACCGTTTATATTTATATTGTACTACATGCCAAAACTCACGAGCCACAATCAATATTCAAGTATACGTAATTTTAGGTATACGATGCGATTTGCAGCTGTATGTGGTCGCTCCACCTTACAAAAGATCGATAACCCAATATAGGATGCCAGAATGATTTATTATATTGCAATAAAAAATACCTAATTTTGGAACCACTGATACAGTATCAGTTGCGTTGGACAGTATCTGCGTATCTTGATCGATACCGTAATATTGTTTGTACAGTTTGGCCTGTTTTTTTTTAGTTGATTTTGCATCCTGTGTACCGATAAATCGAGGACAGCATGAATCAATTTCTGTTTTACATTAAAATATTATACCGGAAAATTAATAATCAAACGCAATTTATTTTGTTTTAATTATATTAAGTGTGTATAGTTGGTTAATTCACGAACGCACGTCAGTCGAAATGATGTTCATTCATTGTTTGTGGTAGAAAGTCAGTTTTTATTTTATGCTATACTATTAAAGGAGCAATATTTTAATAATAAATGATTTTATTTCTGTAAGTAGGTTTGTAAAAACACTTTTACATGTCAATCATATATATAACATTAGATAATATTTTTCAAATTATTATTTAGGGTCATTGTCCATTATCATGCATTAATATAATTAATTCACTAAGTCCAGTAATCATTAAATTATCATCGCATATGATATTTTTTTAATTTCAATTGATGATTTTCAATAGTTAATGCCCCCCCTCTAACGAACACTACCAAACATGGGTGCGGAATGTGGAATAGGTGGGTGCTATTCGCATGGGTGATCTTCAAATTGGTTAACTAAACGAAATGTCTCATCAAATGAAAACAAATAAAACACGTTTAATTGATTTCAAATTCGGTTCAAAACCTTCGTGGTATAATTTTTTTTTTTTTTTTTTTCTGTTGGGCATCTCGTAGCTGACCTCTGAGGTCATGACTACTTAACCGGTCAATCCTGTGGTTGCCTTAAGCTGCTACACTCAAAGCCTCCAGCCAGGGGCATACAAAACTAAGCTAAAAAGCTAGGTGAACGCTCGCTAAGGGCACCCCCTGTGGGGTACGAGCCTCGGCTTAGGGCGTCACCGGAGGGAGGACATCAAAGATGGGACGGGCTGGATCAAGGTTTTGATCATTATTATTAATCGGGGAATTTAAAGCTACGTGCACAGCCGAAACCACTGCTGGCACCTCGTTATCGAGCAAGGGTCGGGGAGGAGTATCATTTACTCGGGGGCGCGGACGCGATCGCAAAGGACCTCGACGGCGAGGTCGGAATGACGGGAGGCGTCTGTATTTGTGTAGAGTGCTAGTGGCCCTAATGCTCTCCTGGAGGAGGGTTATGGGGTCATCTGGGTCGGTGAGAATGTGCCTAGGACGGCGGGTACGGCTTATCCTACTTGGGACATAACTGGCGGCCTCGACAACCAGAGGGTTGCGATGTTTGACCGCGGAATCGAAGTAACGCTTTGCAAGGCGTTTTAGAAATTGGTGGATCGTGGGAATTCTAAGGTCGAGATGGAGACTCTCGTTCCTAACATACCAGGGGGAGCCTGTGGCCCTACGGAGGAATCGGTTTTGGAGCGTTTGCAACCTATGGATATGATGGGGTTTTGCATGAGCAAAGACGGCACCCGCATAAGTCATGATGGGACGAATACACGCTGTGTAGATTCGCAATTTGCACTTAAGTGACATCTTGCTGCGTGCGTTTAGGACGGAATGGAGCCTACCGAGAGCGAAAGCGGCTCGCGAACGAACCTTCTTTATGTGCTCAGCGAAAGTGAGATGGTGGTCGAGGAAAACACCTAGGTATTTGGCTCGCTTCTCCCAAGGGATCTGCTTACCGAACATAGTGAGAGGTCGGGGGAGGGGGTCTCTAAGCCTTGTGCGCGGTTTCGAGAAGAGAACCGCTTGGCTTTTTTCGGGATTGACTTCTATGCGCCACTTTCGAAACCAGGCAGCGAGTCGATTGACTGCGCCTTGGAGAGTGTGGGTGATATTGTCGGGGTATCTAGACCTAAAGTAGATGGCCGTATCGTCTGCGAACAGAGCGAAGTGCGCCCTTCTACCTGGGTTTGGAATATCGCTAGTAAATAGCGTGAACATGAGGGGAGCTAGCACGGAGCCCTGAGGGACTCCTGCACGAATGGGGCGGGGAGAGGAAAGTGCTCCTTCAATGCGATAGCGGAATACGCGGTTCGATAAATAGTCCCGTAAGATGAGTACGAGACGATCCGGCACACCGAGTTGGTACAGCTTGTATAATAAGCCGTTGTGCCAGACTTTATCGAATGCTTTCGCAATGTCGAAGAATACTGCACCCGTCAGAGAGCCGCGTTGGAAACCATCGCTTATGAACTCAATGATGCGGTGGGCCTGATGCACGCTAGAGTGCTCAGTTCGAAAGCCGAACTGTTCGTTGGGGATGAGGCCCTTGGTCTCGGCGAAGTTTCTGAGACGCTTGTAAATAAGCCTCTCATAGATTTTTCCGAGAACCTTGAGCAAACTGATGGGACGGTAGCTAGAGGGCTCGGTACTGGGTTTACCGGGCTTTCTGATACCTATGACGGTGGCTTCTTTCCACGACTGGGGAAAGAAGTTGTTGCTTAAGGCACCATTGAAGATGGTAGTCAAAAGCATTATCAGGTGGGCAGGGAATAATTGGATCACCCTATTGGTGAGTCCATCTGAAACGGGAGCTTTACGAGCTTTAAGACCTTTGATAATGTCATGCACTTCGTCTGGAGCAACGGGAGGCAGTGGACAATCAGGGTCATCGACAGGAGGGAGAGAGGCTCTACGTTCGACTTCAGCGTCGACCTTTAGGAGGTGAGCTTGGTCTACTGGCAGGGAGCTGGGTGAGCATTGGGCCTCGAGGGTGTCGGCCAGGCATTCTGCCTTTTCAACGTCCTCAAAGGCTATGGTCTTGTCGGGACGGGTCAGGGGGGGCATGGAGGAAGATTGAGGGGATCTGAGTTTCCTCTGAAGTTCCCAAAATGCCAGATGGTTGGGCTCTAGTTCGCCGAGCATCTTGTCCCAGCCCGCGTCACGCAGCTCCTGTATGCGTGTCTTTACAGATCTCTGTAAATAGCGCATATAGGCTTTGTTTGCGGGGCAGGGGAAGCTGCTGTAGGCACGGACGGCCGCGTTCTTCTCAGTCAGTAATGCACGCACATCGTCCGGCAAGCTCCAGTGACGGTCGTCCGTCACTGGAACCTCCCTTGAACATTCGTTCAGGACGGTTTGTACGTGATTAGTGAGTGAGTCGATCGCGGACGTCGTGTCTGCGATAGAGTTGAAAAGGTCGGGAATAGAGTCTAACTGAGGGGACGTGTTGGATTTCAGCTGGGTGCTTACTTTCTTCCAGTCCGTGATCCTCTTAGTGATAGGGGGAGTGTTGGGGTCGCGGAGACCTATGCGGGGGTCTAATCTCATGACTACCGGACGGTGATCAGAGTCGAGCTCATTTACAGTTTCTATTGAGTCTAGTCTTAGGCTGACGTTCTTAAGGAGCGCCACATCTAAGATATCAGGGGCGTGATTTACGTTAACCGGAAAGTGAGTGGGAGTCATCGGAGCGATGACGTCAAAGGTCAGGGAGTGGGAGAGGTCGAACAAGTGTCGGCCTCTTGTGGTGGTTACCGAACTATTCCAGGAGGGATGTTTGGCATTGAAATCGCCCGGTAAAATGAGCGAGTTACTCATAGTGAGTAGAATCGAGAGGTCATCAGAGAGGAGTTGGAAATTCTCCGAAGTATTAGCGGGGGGGAGATAGACCGACACGAGAGTGATCGGCTCGTGGCCTGACATGCCTAGGCGGCAGGCCGAAACTTCTAATCGTGAGAGGGGAGGAGGGTCAATTGGGATGCAGTGAAGCTGCTTTTTGTAGTAAATCAGGGTACCTCCTCTATGGCATCGTGACCTATCGTTGCGAACTATCCGGTAGTTAGCTATTGATGGGTTACGATTGCAAGGTTTTAGAAAAGTCTCTTGGACTAAGAGAACATCTATTTGATGATCGCGGAGGAACGCCGCTATCTCTTCGCGTTGATTTTTAATGCCGTTTGCATTGAAGTAGCCTATTATTAGGGATCGCGGTTTGAACCTAGCTAAGACCGTATTATCCATAATGGGGTTTAGTAGCGAGGGAGGTTAGGGCTTGCGTAATATCGGGGTACGCATTGTAGATGGCCTGGATCTGGAGGAGATTACCATGAGCCGCAAGGATTTCGTTGGCCATTGTCTTTGCGCGAGGGGAGACGAAGGCCAAGAAGGTTGATGTGATGACGTTGAACGAGTCAACGGAGGCGTTGGGGCTAACCACAGGAGTGGTTTGAGGGGGGCGCGTAGCTTTAGGAGCGGGCGTGGGTTTCGCGGGGGGCGCGGCGGGCGCCGGGGGCGCAGAGGGCGCAGGGGGCACAGAGGGCGCAGGGGGCGCGGGTGGCGCGGCGGCGCGAATACGGGGATCCATAAGGCGGGGGAGGGGAGCGGGGGGAGGGGGAGGGAAATTTGAAAATTGAGAGGGCACCATGGCAGGAAAAGACTGCTGGTGGTGGAGGTAACTCCACGGACTAGGCCTCTGAGGGCTTAGACGTTGGGGCAAATGGGATGAGGGAATCCTATAAGAGGAGGGAGCTTCCCTTTGCTGGCGGGCGTCGAAACGCTTGGCCAGTTTGGGAGAAGAGGCCTTAGGGGCTTTGGGGCAACCACGGTAGTTGGCCGTGTGGCCTTGTTTGCCGCATAGAACGCAGCTGGGAAGGTCAGTGCAAAGGGTACGATCCTTTGGACGGGGACAGTCTGAAGTGCCATGCTCACCCAGGCACTTGACGCATCTGGGTGTGGCATGGCAGTTCCTCTGAGAGTGACCGTATAGTTGGCAGCGGTGGCATTGACCGACAATGCCACTCTTATGGGGTTTCTCAATTTCGAACCCTGTGAGATTGCACAGGGAACGAATTTGGAATATCGGGTGGTGGCCCTCGACGGGCGGGCAGATTACGAGTATCATGTCGTAAGATTCACCGCGTCTAGAGCGGTGCATACGATGGACCTCGTCAACGGGGACTTTTTGCGACTGAAGGTCGCTGAGGATCTCGGCGGGGAGGATTTCGCGTGGGATTCGCTTAATCACGACGCGGATTTGCTTTTCCTCTGGGAGTGAGTAGGTGTGGTATGACACACCTCTCATTCTCATAAGACGGGTTAGGTCCCTAAAGTCGCGCGACGTAGGGACGGAGACTTTGATACCCTGCTGGGTATTTCGGGCGCTAGAAAAATTGATTTTGTGTTCGGCACACCATTTCGAGATGTCCGTCCACTTTCCCTTGTCCTGAATGAACAAGGGTGGCGGGAGAGGGATCTTTTTTGCGTTAGGCGCGGGGGTATCCTTCGCGGAGGATGACGCAATCGGGCGGGTAGTGGAGGGGGAAGCTACTGTAGCGCAGCTTACGGATGACGTAATCGGACGGGAGGTGGTGGGGGAAGCTACTATAGCGCAAGTCGCGGGGTAGCGGGAGAGATTTTACAGGACGGTACTAATGGTGCGGGCGACGAGGGAGCAAAGTCTAAGTCCTCAAGCGCAACGACCTTGCTGGCCTGGGACGAGCTCTGCTTCTTGTTCTTCCTCTTCTTGCCCTTTCCTTGGACGGTTGTGAAACCGTCGTCGGATTGGGAGGAGGATGAGGAAGAAGAAGAAGCAGCGGACTCCGCTTCGTCGTCGTCCGAACCATAGGGGTACGGGGTAGTGGGCTGCTTTGAGGAAGCGGCGCTGATGGGAGCGTCAGTGTCCATAGACTCTGACGGACTAGGGGGTCTAGATGGCTCTGTAGCCGGGGGGGTTTCTAGTGCGTGGTTTGTAGTTAGCGATGCTGTTGTCAGAGGGACAGGACTGAGATTCAGACTCAGCTTGGAGCCTGGCGAACCGAGCTCCATATTTCGTCTTCAGGGCGGGCTCTTCTTCGAGTACACCCTGGAAGAACTTGATAAAGAGCGCTAGGCACTTTACCGGGTCCTTCATATTGACGGGGGAAAAGAGAGACTACGCGTGAATATTTCCTAACTTCCTACAATCCTAACTCCCCGGTGGGTATGCCGGGGATGTGTAATCCCTCCCTGTCGGGTGTAGACAGGGAGGATGAGTGCCTATGGGTGAGCCCTAAGCTTGCTTTGGCCTGTTGCCTATCTTATTGTGCAACGGGGTCCTATCTAGTCTAGTGTGAAGGGTATCGATATACCCGACCACGCTAGGTGAGTCGCTGTGGAGGCAAAACTGTCACCAGTGCCGACTAGGACCCCCCAAGGCCGAACACTGGGACCCGGCCAATTGACTGCCTAACCCTGAAGGGGATCGGCGGGTGTGATTGGGTCAACACCCCCTCGGTTTCGTTGGCACCGTAAGGTATCCACCGAGGACCACGAAACTGTGGTTTTGCCCGGAAGGGGCCAAAATTGCCTCGACGAACGTTTTGAACGACAATCTTAAAGAAAGTCGATATTTTGTGTCTTGAAAAAGACCCCAATTAATAGTAGTGATGGTAGTCGGGTGACTACGGAGACGACTCGGGAACCACCAAGGAACGCTTGAGCCGGAAAATCGGGAACTCTTGTACACAGCAGCGCAGCGCAACACGACCGTCCGCCACCGGTGCCGGGCGCAGAGTGCGTGGTAGAATATAATGAGTATTTCTTATAAGCTATATGGATAACCCTACGTTCTAACCGAAAGCGATCGTCATGCGGTGAATATATACGGTGAACTGGAACGCGTGGTTGCTGACAGAACCCTGCCTTTCGATTTTCCGACCAAAAAATTACAAAATATGAACGCGACGATCGCATATTAACGCGACGATCGCTTTTGGTTAGGACGCGGTCTAATATTATATCTATCAATGTTTACGATTTTACTCGCACATGTATTTCAGTTTGCTTTATTTATAAAAACCGCTGTGTTTCACAGAATTTATAATGAATCGAGGGTGCATTTTCTTACTATAAAAATGAAAATATTAATTTACGTAGCTCTAGCCAGCACAGTATAAAATAATTTTATTAGGAGACTGGGCCACTGAAAATGTTTGCTAGAAATTTATCTTCACATTTTCAGTAACGAATTTTGAGGTAGGTAGGTACTATATTATGGTCTAAAATTCGTAGAGAAATGACCTTCACCCATCTGTTTAATGAATGAAAAGTATTTTATATCAAATTTAGTAGGTATGTTAAATATATATCGCGAGTGGGTTGGCAAAAAAATTCCTTGGCAGGCTATGATTAATAAAAAAAGTTTTTTTAATTGTACTCATTCGTTTTAGTAACAAATATTTATCTTAAAAAGCACTATCTATTTATATATAGCTTATGGCTTGGGCGCCAAGAACATTCCTAAACTTAGGTGGCCATGGTAGTCACCTACTTATGTCATTAACTCTGAATTGACTAACCATTGGCAAAAGTCGAGTTAGTAGCAAAGGTTCTCCTTGAAAAGTTCTATCAATTGGTCAATTACCTTGCAATATTAAAAAAAAAAGTTATTTTTGAATTTTTTATAATCGTACAGTGGCCAGGAAATTTTTAATCACTAATGATATATTTTCCAACATACTAAATTTGATTTAAAATACTTTTCATCCATTAAACAGATGTGTGAAGGTCGTTCCTCTGCGGATCCCCTACTACTAGTAGGTATGCCATAAATGAGTCCGGTTTCATCTTGTAAAGGTTTTTTGAAGGTGATTTTCGACTGAAAAGTGAGGAAAGGAATGTTATACGTAATTATATTGTTTTACTACGTCTCCTACTTCTACGAGGTCACAGCTACAGATTAAATAATAATAACATAACATCACGCCTGTATTCTCCGAAGGGTTAGGCAGAGGTGTACCTATAGTACTCCCACATTTCGCCAGTTATGTTTAAGTCCCATGTAATAGGTGGCGAGCCTATTGCCATCAACCGGGCACAAATCCAGACTCCGGGCTGCTACTGAGAAATTTCAGATGGAAAAACCCAATAACACCTCGCCCGACCCGGGATTCGAACCCAGGACCTCATATTCAGCAGTAGCGCTTTGCGACCACTAATCCAACGAGGCAGTCAAAATCTAATGTCTTCCTCGTTGGTCTAATGGTCGCAAGCGGTACTGCTGAGCATGAAGTCCTGGATTCGATTCTCGGATCGGGCTAAGTGTTATTGATTTTTTCCATCTGGAATTTCTCAGTAGCAGTAGCGGAGGTTAGGTTTGTGCCCGGTTGATGGCTATAGGCTCGCCTCCCATTACATTGGAGTTAAATATAACTGGCAAAGTGTGTCTTTTCTATAAGTACACCTCTGCTTAACCCTTCGGGGAATACAGGCGTGATGTTATGTCGCTATGTAATTCCCTGGTCACTCATCCAAGTATTGACCGCGGCAAGTGTTACTTAACCTCACGGTAATTCAAAGGAACGACCCTATCAACCTAACTGCTCTCATAACGTCTTTTAATGTTGATAGATTATATTTTTGCTGTTTTATAACATCTGTTTTAGACACGTGTCTGTTTTGAATCATGAAATGTTTATAATCTCCGAATTTTTAGTCATTCAGGTAAATATTTGAGAATCTGTTTCGTTTTAAACGTTTTTAGAGCCTATTTCAAAGTAGACTGTTATAGCATTTCGACGTGTGTAATTGGTAGCGTAATGCCATAAAACGCTATTTTTCATTCTGATCTTTTTTTGTGATCTTCCTGTGCGTGTTCCGATAAATACTAATTCTCTTTCCTTTCGTATCGGCACGAATTACTGAGAATAACTCAATATTATCATTTAGCCGAAAGACGTCCACTTCTGGAGGATATACCTTTCCAAAAATAATCGCCACAACGACCTAGAGACGCATCCTTTCCAGCTGAAAAAAAAAGCCGTGGCACTCCGGGAGTGCCGATAGAAGTGAAAACTTGATAAAAAGCTGTTTTTGACTCGACAGTTTCGGTAAATTCCGTCACAGTGTTAGTGTTTCGAATTCAATGGTTTGGTCCCATCTCAAAAATGCCCAACGCACCACTACGATACAAAAGCTGTCAAACACTAACAATGACACAGATTTAAGCCTGGTGCAGGCAGGTGCGACGCGTCAACGATAATAATTGTTCTACCGCGAAATTTTCGTAGAAATAATTTTGCTAAAGTTGCGTCACGCACGTCTGCACGAGGCTTTATACAGATGTTTCATTCCGCAAAATGAAGAGCGTCTTTTGCTATGACATAATAAAGTCAAAGTCAAAGTCAAAGTATTTTATTTGTTGAACATAGGTAGTATGGTACATGGTATAAAATTTGCGTTGTAGCACTATGTTTTGCCGTGCAAGGCGTACATATAAAAAAGTACGATATAATTCAGGTCGTACAGCGCTAATTACCAACAGTTACATTCACCTAGAAGTTGCCTCTCTTTCTATCGCGTAACTTTATATCTTCTGACTAGAGCCCGCCGCCTACTTGTAGCTCTATACCTAAGATGCGAAAATGCGGAGTGCGCCTTCTGTACTATTCTGTGACAATTGTAGACTAAAGATGAACGTCCACTGGTAGGTCCACTGGTCCACATTATTATTATTGAGTAGTTCCGGTGGTCATCTGTGTCCGTCATCATCAGTTCCACTTTATCAAATGGTGCTTTTCGGAAGCAAATGCACGAGTTACTATAAAAAATACTAAAATCGTTATAGGTGTTCCTATAATATTTGAAGAGTTTCCTCGATTTCTCCAAGATTCCATCATCAGATCGTAACCAAATGGCAATGAGATCAATTAAAAAGTATACCCTTTCAAACAAAAAAATCGGTTCAGCATCAGTCTTCGAGTAATCGGGGAAAATACAATAAAAAAAAGTTCCCGATGTATTGAGAACCTCTTCCTTTTTTTAAGTCTGTTAAAAACAGATTTTCCAAACTCACACCTCCTGTAAAACACTGTGGCGCCATCTATAACGCCACATGCGAACTAAAAACACACGTATACGTATCTCACTGACGTCACGCCAAAATCCTGCATCGCGCAATAAGAGTTTACTGCGCGACGAGTATAAAACGTCCCGACATCAGTCGTCGAGCAGTCACACTCTGCGCCTGGCATCGGACGCGGACGGACGTGCTGCGCTGCTGATTGTGGTTCCCGATAGTGACTCAAGCGATCCTGTTCCTGAGTCATCGTTTCGTCGCGTACTGCGACGCTCTTCATAGTCGATTATTATTAATCGACTATCGTCGACCAATTAATCGGAGTCTTTTTCAAGATACGATTAATTATCTGTTTCTTTATCAGAGTATCGTCAACTGACTCTTCAAGTCATTTTGCCCCTTCAGGGAAAAACCACAGTTTCGTGGTCCTCGGTGGAAACCATACGGTGCCAACGAAACCGAGGGGGTGTTGACCCAATCACACCCGCCGAGCCCCTTCAGGGTTAGGCAGTCAATTGGCCGGGTCCCAGTGTTCGGCCTTGGGGGGTCTCCTAGTCGGCATTGGTGACAGTTTTCCTTTCACAGCTACTCACCTAGTGTCGGTCGGGTGTGTCTACACCCGGCGCACTAGACTGGTCAGGACCCCGTTGCACAATAAGATAGGCAACGGGCAAAAGCAAGCTTAGGGCTCACCATTAGGCATACAACCTCCCTGTCTATACCCGACAGGGAGGGTTTACACATCCCCGGTAGTCCGCCCGGGGAATTAGGTTGTTAGGATTTTAATTAGGGAAAATTAGGTCCCAATTTTAATTAATCATAATGGAGGCCGTACAGAGTGACATTCAGTCACTCCGTAACGACCTCATTTCCCTCAGGAGTGAAAACTCCAAGTTATTAGATCTTCTCAATAGAGTCCTTAAAAAGGACCCGACCCTTATCAATGAGTTCGGTAACGAACTCGAAGGTCTCGCTGCTTCACAGCAGACCATAACTAGGTCCCAATCCATCGCTGACTTCAGCGATGTAATCGAGGCTCAATTTAGTCCCTGTCCCTCCGACAGCATGGACATAGTAGAAGTCGCGACCGCCGTAGCCCGCGCCCCGACCCCCCATCCATTTTATACCCCCGACTCAGAGGCCCTAGCCTCTGCTCATTCTTCTTCCTCTTCCCACTCGGATGACGAAGGCTTCACGCCAGTCACCGGGAAAGGGAACAAGAGGAAGAAGAAGAAGCAGAGCTCGTCCCAAGCGAGCAAAGTAGTCGTCATCGACGACTCAATCATAGTCGCCCCTCAGGCAACCCCCACCGTCACTCCCGCCGCTACTTGCATCCCCGTAGCTTCCCCCTCCACCGCCCCCCGCTCGATTGCGTCATCCTCGCAGAATGACGCACCGCGATCCGCGCAAAACTCCGGCCCTAAAAAGGTCGCGCCGCCACCCCCTGTCTTCATCCAAGACAAGGACAAGTGGACGGCAGTATCAAAGTGGTGTGTAGACCTTAAAATAGGCTACACTAGCGCCCGTTCCACCCAACAGGGTATTAAAGTACTCGTCCCTACGTCGAAAGACTACAGGGACTTAACCAGGGTCCTGAGAGAGAGAGGTGTGTCATTCCACACCTACTCCCTCCCAGAAGAAAAACAGATTAGGGTCGTCATTAAGAAGATCCCTAAAGAGATTCCCTCCTCGGATATCCTTGCCGACCTTCAGTCGCAGAACATCCCCGTGGATGAAGTGCACCGTATGCACCGCTCGCGTGGCAGGGAAGCATACGACATGGTCATCGTCGTGTGCTCCCCTACCGAGGGGCATCACCCCATTTTCAATGTCAAGACGATATGTCAATTAGTGGGCTTCTCCATAGAGAAGCCTTGGAAAAACAGCGTCATAGGGCAATGTCACCGTTGCCAACTTTACGGCCATAGTCAGAAGCATTGCCATGCGAAACCCAGGTGCGTCAAGTGCCTGGGAGACCATGGCACGGCAGACTGCACTCGACCAAAGGATCACAACTTGTGCGCCACCCCGCCAAGTTGCGTGCTGTGCGGCCTCGAAGGCCACACGGCTAATTACCGCGGATGTCCAAAAGCCCCTAAGGCTAACACAGCAAAGCTGTCTAAGCGTCTAGACGCTAGGCAGCAACGTCAACAGGTACAACAACCTTTCCCCTCAGCCCAGATGCCTCAGAGGCTTAGCCCTCAGAGACCTAGCCCGTGGTCTCAACTCAACTACAACCACCAGCAGACCTTCCCGGCTCTGGTTACCCCGCGCCCCCCTCCCCCTCACACCCCGCTATACTCCCTAATGGACCCGCGAGTCCGCCCTCCTCCTCCCCCCGGCTTCCCTGCTCCCCATGCGCCTACACAGCGTAGCGCTCCCCCCGCGACCTCCGCTAAACCCAACGTAAACCCGGTTACCCCGCGTCCCGTTCCCACTCCCGTGGCTAACAAAAATAACATTTACTCGGACCCCGCTAAAAATGCATTCAGCATAATTAGTTCCACCTTCATGACCTTCTGTACCCCCAGGGCTCAACAAATGGCCCTAGACATTGTAGAAGCCAGGAAATCAGGTTGCTTCGAGCAAATCCAGAATGTATTCCTGGCATACGAGGATATCACCTCCGCCCTCACATCCTTCACTAGACCCTCATAATGTATAACGCCTCTTATGAAAGGTTTAAACCCCGATCCCTAAAGATAGGAACTTTCAATGCCAATGGCTTATTTAATCAGAAAGATGAAATCGCGGAATTTCCCCGCGATCATCAGTTAGATCTTCTCCTCATACAGGAAACTTTCCTAAAGCCCCATAAACGAAACCCCTCCATTGCTAACTATCGTTTAATTCGAAATGATAGGACGCGCTGTCACGCGGGTGGCACTCTCATTTACTATAAAAAGGATCTGTATTGCATCCCTATGGACCCTCCACCTCTCTCCCGACTAGAAGTATCAGTCTGTCGCCTAGGCATGACTGGTCACTCGCCGATCACTCTAGTGTCGGTCTATATCCCTCCCATCCCAGCTCAGGCCTCAGAAAACTACCAACTTATTTCTGATGACCTACAGCTACTTTTCGGCATGAGCGACTCTGTCATTATGGCAGGGGACTTCAACGCCAAACATCCTTCTTGGAACAGTAATATCACTAACCCCAGGGGCCGACACTTGTTCGACCTCTCTTCCATTCTTAACTTCGACATCATCGCTCCGATGAATCCCACGTACTATCCCCATATGTTAAATTACACCCCTGACGTCCTTGACATAACGCTCCTTAAGAACGTTAACTTACCACTTGACTCGATAGAAACGGTGCACGAGCTTACCTCTGACCACCGCCCAGTAATCTTCCATCTTGTATCCCGCATAGGTCCCTCTGACCCTAACCACCCTCTCCCCACTAGAAAGGTGACGGACTGGAAGAAAGTAAGCGAAAAGCTGAAATCCAACACGTCCCCCTTACTAGACTCTATTCCGGACCAGTTTGACTCAGTCGCTAACACGACAGCTGCGATCGACTCACTCACGGAGCACGTGCAAACCGTCCTGAGCGATTGCTCAAGGGAGGTTCCGGCAACAGATCCCTGTTACCTGAAACTCCCGGACGATGCGCGCGCCCTGCTGACTGAGAAGAACGCAGCTGTCCGTGCCTACAGCAGCTTTCCCTGTGCCGCTAACAAAGCCCACATGCGCTACTTACAGAGAACTGTGAGGACACGTATGGCGGAGCTGCGTGAAACGGGCTGGGACAAGATGCTGAGCGACCTTGAGCCTACCCACCTTGCCTTCTGGGAACTCCAGAGAAAACTTAGATCCCCTCACTCAGGCCATATGCCCCCCTTAGTCCGCCCGGACAAAACATTAGCCTTCGATGACATCGACAAAGCCGAGTGCCTAGCCGACAGTCTTGAAGCCCAATGCTCTCCCAGTACCCTACCAGTAGACAAAGCTCACCTCGATGAGGTCGACGCCGAAGTCGAACGTAGAGCCTCTATCCCTCCCATTGAAGACCCTGATTTTCCCCTGCCCCCCATCGAACCAGATGAGGTACATGAGATTATCAAAGGTCTGAAAAATCGTAAAGCCCCCGGCTCAGACGGACTCACCAATAGGGTGGTCCAACTATTCCCAGCCCATCTAATCATGCTTTTGACCACCATCTTCAATGGTGCGTTAAGCAACAACATTTTTCCCCAGACGTGGAAAGAGGCCACTGTCATAGGTATCCCTAAACCCGGAAAACCCAAAAACGAGCCATCCAGTTATAGGCCCATCAGTCTGCTCAAGGTTCTAGGCAAGATCTATGAGAGGCTTATTTATAAGCGTCTCAGAGACTATGCAGAGACCAAGGGCCTCATCCCCAACGAACAGTTCGGCTTTCGAACTCAGCACTCTAGCGTGCATCAGGTCCATCGTATTGTCGAGCTAATCAGCGGTGCTCTCACCCATGGCCGACAAACGAGCGTAGTATTCTTCGACATAGCAAAGGCGTTTGACAAAGTCTGGCACAACGGCTTAATTTATAAGCTTTACAAACTCGGTGTGCCGGATCGTCTCGTGCTCATCTTACGAGACTATTTGTCGAATCGCACCTTTCGCTTCCGCATCGAAGGAGCCCTTTCCTCCCCCCGCCCCATAAGGGCAGGAGTCCCTCAGGGCTCAGTATTAGCCCCCCTCATTTTCACGCTATTCACCAGCGACATCCCCAAACACAGATCGACGCAGTTGGCTCTGTTCGCAGACGATACAGCGATCATCTGTAAGGGAAATTCAGCTACGATGCTGCTAAACCTCCAAAGGGCTGTCAATAACCTTGGCGCCTGGTTTAGAAAATGGCGAATAGAAGTAAATCCCGACAAAAGTCAAGCGGTTAGCTTTTCTAAACCGAGAACTAGACCCCCCCCTTTCCCCCGACCTATCACCATGTTCGGCAAACCAATCCCTTGGGCTAGGCGCGCCAAATACCTAGGTGTTATCCTAGATCATCATCTCTCCTTTTCTGAGCACATAAAGACGGTTCGTTCGCGAGCCGCTTTCGCTCTAGGTAGACTCCACTTCGTTCTAAATGCACGCAGCAAATTGTCACTTAAGTGCAAACTGCGCATCTATACATCATGTATCCGACCCATTATGACCTATGCGGGTGCAGTATTCGCCCACGCCAAGTCCCATTCCATCCATAGGTTGCAAGCTTTGCAGAACCGTTTCCTCCGTAAAGCCACGGGAGCTCCCTTCTATGTCAGAAACGAGATCCTCCATCTCGACTGTAGAATCCCTACGATTCACCAATTCCTAAAACGCATGTCCAAGCGTTACTTTGACTCCGCTCCTAAACATCGCAACCCCTTGGTTGTCGAAGCAGCCAACTATGTCCCTTCCCGAATTAGTCAGATCCGCCGCCCGAGGCATGTCCTTTCCGACCCTGATGATCCCATCTCTCTCCTCCAAGAGCAGAATAGGGCCACCAGCACAATACACAAGAACAGACGCCTCCCGTCATTCCGACCTCGCCGCCGAGGTCCTTTGCGACCGCGACCGTGTCCCTGATTAAATTATACTCCTCCCCGACCCTTGCTCGAAAACGAGGTGCCAGCAAGTTGTTGCCGCTGAGCACGTAGCTTTAAACTACCCCGCATAATAATCATGATTTAAACCAATTTTGATCCAGCCTGTCCCTTCTTGCTGTCCTCCCCTCAGCGACGCCCTAAGCCGAGGCTCGTACCCCACAGGGGGTGCCCTTAGCGAGCGTTCGCCTAGTTTTAATTTAGTTTAGTTTTTTGCCCCTGGCTGGAGGCTTTGAGTGTAGCAGCTTAAGGCACCCACAGGAAAGTCCGGTTAAGCAGCCAAGACCTTAGTGGTCAAAACTGCGAGATGCCCGTTTCAAAAAAAAAAAAAAAAATCGTCGAGCAGTTGCCTTCGAGACATGATACCCATCTGATTGGAGGATCCCCCATTTTATATAAAGGATGAGTGAACTTTACACCCTGTTACTTCTATAACCAGCGGTAGTTGACTCCCGAAAATACATCAAATCTTTTAAATTTTTCTTGTCGTGTTTATATATATCAACTCAGGATGGATGAAATGGCGACAGGTCACTGGAACAACTTACGACCCACGGATGCCCCTCAAAGGGGAAAATCTACAAGTCCGTGAAAAGGTCTATCACACTGTATGGATCGGAATGCTGGGTCGTGAAAAAGACGAATGAAAAAAGATTGCATGTAGCGGAGATGAGAATGTTGAGATGGATGTGTGGAGTGATGAAAATGGATAAAGTAAGAAATGAGTATTTAAGGGGAAGTTTAAGAGTGGCGCCAGTGACAGAAAACTTGAAAGGAAATCGTTTGGCCTGGTATGGGTATGTGATGAGGAGAGAAGAAACGCATGTTACTAAAAGAGTAATGAATATAAATGTTGATGGATAGAGCGGAAGAGGAAGGCCAAAGAAAAGATGGAAGGATTGTATGAGGAATGATATGAAAGAGAAGGGAGTGAACGGTAGCGGGACGTTGACAGGGGAGAGTGGAAAAAGAAAACGTGTTTCGCCGACCTTAAGTAACACCTGGTAGCAATAGGTTCATCATTTCAACCACTTATTTATATATTAACTGTGAAAATTGTCTTTACTTCAACTCATTATCCTACACGAATGTATGCCTAAACCTTCCGGAAGAACCAGGCTACCCACTAGTGACAACCCCATCAAAATCTGTTTGTTGATACATCCGTAGGCAGACAGATAAATGCGCTAGGGGGACTTAGTTTAGTAGGTAGGTATGTGGTGATTGATAAATCCTGCCTAAACTACGTTATCTAGTTTAGGCACTGAGTAACCAAGGACATAAAAGATATTGAAATAAAACAACAAAAATACGATTTATTTATTTATTCCTCATTCTGTGATTCTTACAAGAATATTATCTAAATATGAAGCCGGAGCTAATAATGTGTTCTGGTGTCTCGCCCACCCCAGATACCAAATCACTGTCATAACATGACAACAACAGCCTAGAGTTCTGTTCCCCACAATACAGCTGCAGTAATAAGACAGTATATCATCTAAAGGATTATTAATTGTTGATTGGCTTTCATATAAAATGTACACGTAGTATATTCTTTGGGTAATATGCCTTGATCTGATTCGGCCTCTTAAAAGTTGAGGTCTTGATCCACCTAAATGTATTACTCTTTCAAGATCCGGGCACACTTCGATATCATAAGTACCATTTGCTCTAATATGCTCTCCATAGTATGACCGGGCTTGTTTAACCTGATATGGTCCTAGTGCCATCAATAATAATTGGTTATGCTCCAATATTGGAAAATTCTCCAATTGGGGCAGGTTGCCATCCACTCTTAAAAACATTGATCTTTGCCTATTTAAATTATTTTCTCTTACAAAGGTTCCTAAATGATTAGGCTGATCCGTAAACCGTGCCACTCTTTCTATTATTTCAGCAGAGTTTGGACCATCCGCTATTGCAATGTGATATTTATTAATTAAAGCTGCAGCTATTTTAAAATCTTCCATCAGGTGGGGTGAAGCTAGATTGAAAAATCGTTGCCGAAATAATTTAAAATCGCGTTTGAAGCGTCCGTTGACTACTTCTACTACCCACCTGCATAATGTTACTTTCCTGCTTTTATTTGCTTGTTCACTTGTTAATTGTGTTTGACCAGGGCCCAGTGAATCAGGTTTATGAATTTGAAAGCCTAAACTTTCTAATAGTGGTATAGCATCCCTGAACCCCCTATCTAAAATAAAAACATCATTACGCTGAAAGAGCTGTCGATATGGACTGTCTTCTGCTTGAAACAAATGATTCATAATCTCGGCATCAGTTTGAGTAGCAGCATATGGTCCAACAACATCAATAATATGCCCATCACATGAAACAATCATAAATGGTTTGACTAAATTGTCATATTTATGCAGGCTGTAAGTTTTCTTCTGGAACAGATAATTTGAACTTTTTTGTAAATATATATACGTGCCATCAAATATGGCAATGGCAGGTCTATTTGCATTACCAAAAAGAGCATTTGGTATGCTCAAATTCCTGTTTACAATATCTATATGGGTCATATGATTTGGGCCTATATAGTTGGGTACTAAATATTGCGTTAAACACTCTCTAATTTTTTTTAGTATGGCTGTTAAGGTGGGACGTGATACTGTAAAAAGTGTTGCAAGTCGTCTGTCAGATTCACCTGTTCTTAATTTTGCTAAATAAATAGCCAAAGCGTTCTTAAGCCTTTTGAAAGTGAGGGCAGGCAAAGTATTAAATAAGTTCAGAAAATTGGCAATCGTTAAACCTGTCCAATAGTGACATATCACATTCTGCATTTCAGCAACATTTTCAAAATTAAATGTTGGTTGGTCAGATTTTGCTATAGATATTATATCTTCAATTTGATTTGCAGTGAAATTCGAGTATATATTGTTATTTTGAAGCAACAAGTGCCAAACATCCAAATTAAAATGTGTCTCACAAACCCTAGAATTGCGGGGAATATAAAAATTATGTTTTGCAATAAGCATTTTTTTTATAAATGCAGGAACCACATGTAACTGTTGTTCAAAGATACAACCATTAAACACACAGTGTCTGGAGGTGTTTGCAGCCCGTTTATAATTTGGCAGGTTTAATTCCGGTTCTGATACAGGTCTAGGTGCTGGTTCAGGCAGTGGTTCAGGTTCAGGTCCAGGTTGTGGTTCAGGCAGATTTATCATATTTTGATCTTGATTTGTCTGCCTTAGATGTCTCATCCAACAGGTATGACACGCATAATTCATAGCCTAAAAAAAGTTAATTTAGGGTATTCATGGTGTCATCATAATACTAAATATCTAAGAAGAACTGAATGTCTACCTACATTAGAAGCAAGCAAAGGGATTAAATAAAAGAATAAAAAATGAACAGTTATTGAACAATATTACCTATAAAGATTGATTAAAGATCTTTTTATTTACCTGATGGAAAGCTGGATGTGACGTTGGTAAATTCTGCAACATAGAATTGTTTCTTTCCACTGCATGGCGTTGTACACTTCTCACAGAACGGCCACAAGTTATGCACACCATTGTATGGCCAAATAAACGAACATCGCCAGTTGCTCCTGAATTCAGCAGTTCATAACAAGGATGACAAATGTTGGCATCCCTTGGAACCTAGAACAAACTTAATTACCTTAGTACCCACATGAATTAACTATAATACCTACACATTTGAATATTATGACATTATAGACAACCAGTCTGATGAGTCTTTCTGATCTATTGCCATTGAGTTCAATGGGTATTATGAGACATGGTAAACAACGTCACATTAGTTCGATGTTTCTTATAGGTAGTTAGTTAGTAGTTCTAGAATCATTCTAGCTGTAGATGACTTACCTCAATTGTTAACCATCGTGCTAGAATGTTGAGTAGGACAGCAGGCAATGAAGATGCGATATGCCGCCGCAGTCTTTGCGTTGCCACACCGCAGTTTATGCATCGCATGATGAATGATTGCAAGTCCGTGTCGAGTAGCGAGAGGTCAGCAGATAGGCGAGCACACACAATAAGTCCAATAAACAAGCGAGGGTCAATGAAAATCCAAAATAAAATAACACAACGAACAAGAAAACGGCAGAGCGTTGAAACGGCGTCTGTTCTGTTGTCTGTTGTTGTATGTATCATATGTATGACATCCATCAGACCATAGATAATACACTAGCATCTGATCTGACGTTTGTTTTTTCCTAAAGAAGGGTTGAACTTCAAGTGTAACAGAATCGATAAAATAATCGAATAGGTTGAAAGAAAAAAATAGAATTAGTTTTTATCGACCACTATTCAGTTTATATTTTTCGACACAAAATAGGTAGTAAGATTAAACGAAGAAGCACAGTCCGAAGCTTTCAGTTATTTTTATTTGATTTTGGTTAGAATAAAGTGGAATTGAGTAAAGTAGATTGTCACTTTAAAACCCTGTGAAAACATAATAACAAGCAACTATACAGGACACCGAATTGAACGCCTTAGTTTCAGAAAAACCTGTTATCAAAAATCGATTTAAGTACCTGCAGTTTCGATTTGACATTCTGCAAAAGCGATAAGACCCCTCCCTAGCTTGCAGTTAGTGTTATTTCCGCTTGTAAATCAAAAAAGCAAATAATATACTTTTTTTATGTTTAACATTCACGAAAGTTCTAGGAAATTATTAAACACTAAATAATTCATGAATGATTTTTTTAATATTACGAGTTAATGTGAGATTCCTATACATGCTGGGGGCAGTCATTTAGCCATGTCCTTTAAAACAATAATTTATGGTGTTTTGTTGGTTCTGGGAAATGTATCATTACTACAAAAGTGCTTCTATAATAGTGGGTACCATGATTTATGAGTATTGGCACTTATTAAATCTCATTTAAGTCTCACGGAAAATCATTTGTAACTTTACAACCTTACTGTAAAAAAATGTACTACCAAAAAATTACCTTATATAAAAAAAAAAACTTGCCTAATGACTACTATTTAAATCAATGCTAATGACAATTAAAACGAGTGTAACACATAGCTGTTTGTAGCTAAATTATTTTTTATGTAAATTTTTTCATAGCAAGGTCTAAATTAACGTAAATCAGAGGATAGTCAAAAACTAACTAAAAACCTGTCTATTCTAATTGCTTATTTGTTAAAAAATTGGAATTGTCTTAAAAAAAAAAATATATATATTCAAATAGTCATAACTTTTAAGGACATCAAGTTAGGGCTCTGCCACCGAGATATTTTTTACTGTAAATAATCCCAACTATGATCCTGTTACGGTTGATCCACGATTTTTTACCCAGCCTGTAATACCAATATTATTTTGTTTGTTTGTAAGTTTGTATGTAGGGGGTAATATCCGGAATTACCAGTCGAACTAAAAAAAAAAATTGCATTGGATAGCCCAATTCTTGAGGTAGGTTGTGGGCTCGCTAACGAAGCTTGTCTATAATAATATTATAACTGCTGAAATGTGGGTGTACTATAGGTACACTTCTGTTTATACCTTCGAGGAATACAGTTACGTGATGTTAATATTATAAAGAGGTATTTGTGAGTGTGAAACTAGGAGGAAATCTTTGGAAATACTAATCTGTTTATACGATTCTTTCACTAATGGGAACCTACAATATTGCTACAGTATTGCAGAGTGTCATAGAATATATTTTATGTTAATTTTACGCGGGAGAAGTCACGGGCAAAAACTCCATCCTATATTATTATTTTTTATAATTTTCTAGGTAGGGCATCTCGTACTTGACCTCTGAGATCATGACTACTTAACCGGGCTTTCCTGAGGATGCCTTAAGCTACTACACTTAAAACCTCCAGCCAGGGGTTATTCAACTATGCTAATTAAAACTAGGTGAACGCTCGCCATGGGCACCTGTGGGGTACGAACCTCGGCTTAGGGCGTCAACCGAGGGAGGACATCAAGGATGGGACGGGCTGGATCAAAGTTTAGATCATGATTATTAGTCAGGGAATTTAAAGCTACGTGCTCAGCTGCAACAACTGCTGGCACCTCGTTATCGAGCAAGGGTCGGGGGGAGTATCATTTACTCGGGGGCGCGGTCGCGTTCGCAAAGGACCTCGGTGGCGAGGTCGAAATGACGGGAGTCGTCTGTTTTTGTTTACTGTGCTGGTTTCCGTACTGCTCTCCTGGAGGAGGGTAATAGGGTCGTCTGGGCCGATAAGGATCTTATGGATGTGACAAGGTCTTGCTTGTGCAAAAACAGCACCTGCATAGGTCATGATTAGGCGAATGCACGTTGTATAAATACGCAATTTGCACAGTAGTGACAATTTGCTACGTGCATTTAGGATAGAGTGAAGCCTTCCAAGAGCCCATGCGGCTCGTGCGCGGGCTTGGGTTATGTGCTCTTTAAAGGAGATATGGTAATCAAGGACTACGCGTACTTGGCTCGCTTCTCCAAGGGATAGGCTTGCCTAGCATGGTGATGGGTCGGGGGAGCCTATACTATTAAATGAACAATATTTGTAAATAATATATATATTTGTAATCAAGTCTCGAAAACGGCTTTAACGATTTCGATGAAAGTTGCATTAATATAGGGGTTTGCGGGGGCGAAAAATCGATCTAACTAAGTCTCATTTCAGGCAAAATACGTTTCCTCTATTTTCACCCGAGCGGAGCTCGATAGACAAAAAAAAAACAAAATCCTATTGTTGTGAATCAATTTAGAATTTTACGTATGTATACGTGTACGGCTATCAATTTGACTGTTAAAGAGCAAAAGAAATTATTTAACGCAAATAACCTATGATCACGTGATCATGTTTTGACACTAGTTTAAAAAAAAACTGTCTAACCTTTTCCGAACTATTTTATCAGTATTTAATATAGAGTGACTGTCTATCTGACCTACACAACTCAGTTACTGGGTAACACGATACCCCTTGGTAATACTGGTTGTCACAATTTTTGATCTCTGACTACCCGTAACGACTGTCAAAGATCTACGAATGACAGCCGGGGCCAACAGCTTAACGTACTTTCTAAGGCACGGAGGGGTTCGATACGTCATGGATGGTCACCTATCCACGAACCGTTTCAATCCGATTTCAATGAAAATATCAAAGCTTACAATGATAACATATACAGGCTGGCAGGGACGTACGAACTGTTACCATGGATTCAGTACATGATGTTGAAGACAAGGAAATTTGGCAATAATTCCTTCTGCACATGTGGCTTTCCTGGTATCTCATTAACGGCATAATTATGTAAGAGTCTATTAACTGCTCCCAAATTACCATATTTATTTTTATCTTATTTTTTTTTTTTTTACCTTCGTCCTTGACATATTCATTCAATTATTTGACATTATATACCTACGAGTTCATTTCAACTCTTTATTAGTGGCTTTTTTGCACATGATAATTATTCAGATTTATTACAGTTGTAATAGCAATAATGTAATTGCGTTTAATTAAAAGAGGTTCTTATTTTTATTAATTTACTAGCTGCCCGGCCCGGCTTCGCACGGGTAGCATTAAGAACTTATTTACGGCGCACCTAACTACCTACCCTACCTACCCTACTTACCCTACCTACCCTACCTACCTACTCTACCTACCTACCCTACCCTACCTACCTACCCTTCCTACCTACCCTACCTACCCTACCTACCTACCCACCCTACCTACCTACCCTACCTATCTACCCTACCTACCTACCCTACCTACCTACCCTACCTACCTACCCTACCTACCTACCCTACCTACCTACCCTACCTACCTACCCTACCTACCTACCCTACCTACCTACCCTACCTACCTACCCTACCTACCTACCCTACCTACCCTACCTACCTACCCTACCTACCTACCCTACCTACCTACCCTACTTACCTACCCTACCTACCTACCTACCCTACCTACCTACCCTACCCTACCTACCCTACCTACCCTACCTACCTTACTTACCCTACCTTACTTACCCTACCTATCCTACCTACCTACCCTACCCGAGACCTTTCCAACGAATGCAAAACCGTGGAAATCGGTTCGTGCGTTCTGGAGTTATAGCGTCAGGAAGGAAAACCCGACTTATTTTTATATAGTAGATATATCTTTTGTATAGATTCTTTTCTATTTTGTGAATGTGAGAACACTGTAGGCTTAGTGGACTGTAGATTTGTTGACCATTTTCTATTTTCTTAAGGACCTGGTACTTATTGAAATATCTACACTGTCCTCCCATACCTAGTCATACTGTTATTTGAAAAAATTGTAAAAGCCAATTATTTTTAAAAGAGTAACCGTGGAGTTTCTTGCCGGCTCTTCTCCATAGGAAACGACCAATTGGAACCGTGCACCTAGCTTCTGACGTTTCATAAGTGCCCATGTAGGTCTATGTGAAATAAAAATATTTTGATTTGATTTGATTTTATTTGAACCTCCCTGCGTTGAAATTTTGCGTCGGTTAATAAAGAGGTTAATAACCTTTTCCATAGATTTTGACCGCGTAGGTATTGCACTTTTCTATGAAACAGCAGGTTCTTTTTTGGATAACCGAATAAAAATTTCTACGCTAAGGGTATAGAATGGATGGCGAGCAATGGGTAGCTCGCCGTCCGATAAGGATTAGGCCCGGGTCGACGGCGCTTTGTGTTCCACACGCGTCTCAAAGAGATTCCAGCACATTTGACGGGGTCCGCTAGGGCCGTTGCTTGCCAGGATCGTGGGAAAGTCCGACAGGAATACCGTGGTCCCTGGCAACACACAGGCAACTGAAGGTACACGGGTGGGTTTTAGTCAGTAAAGCCTGACACGCCCTCCCACTCCACCCAGAGCGGGAGAAGTTATTTGATAATTATTTATTTTATTTTCCACACAAAAAAAGGGGTATAGAATCATGTGCTGAATTCATGGTTACAGTTTACGCGTCGATGTATGCTACCCAGTAAACTTAAGTGAAAAAGTAAAAATAATAAAAAAAACTGTACTTAATTATTCTTTCTTCTCAAAATGGACTTCAATATTGGAGCCGTAAAGACCTACTTTTGATAGGTATAACAAGACTTTGTGACATCCTTTCTTAACTATCAAAATGTCGATGAAATTGTTGAAACTTATTAATAAATCACTGTAGAAATGACTCGGATGTTTAATTACAGTTCCTATGGAACTTAGCTTTTAATAAACTTGTAAGGAGACTGTGAGAAACTATTTTAATAAGTAACGTTGTTCTGTTACCCAGGGAACAGGGGGGGAGGGGGTACAAGGGGTGACATGTTACTGAGTAACTAGGTTGTGGAGTTCAATTTAATTGTATACTACAGGCAAATGACTTGCACCCAAAGGCTCCCACAGACAAGCGCGACGTGACTCTGGTGGAACAATTTCTATGAAAACTTTACGGAAATTGTTCTACCGGTGTCGCTTGACGCCTGTCTGCGAGAGCTTTAAATGGGGCTTAAGTGTGCATAAAATAGCCTTACATAAAATATGTAGCTACGTCCAATCCACCCTAGCACAGATTCATACAGATGGTTCACGCTTTTTATGTATAAAGTTACAAGTACGCGGCCGGCTCGACTTGTCGGGCCAATTCAGTGAGAGTAACATATTAGTGTAAGTGTGTAGGTAATTAGCGCTGTGCGACCTGAATAGCACTTTATTGTGTCGTAGCAAGCTGTCGCTGTTTATTTTAATGGTCAGCCATGCTACCACTTTCCGGACTGGCTAATATTTCTACCACGACATGGACCATGAGATTCCCTCTCATAGAGAGGAGCCGTGGAGTGTGAACGTTAAAGACTAATCTAATAGTTCCGTAAAAACTACAACAATAATAACTTAGTTACTGTACAGATATGTTCTTAATATCCCTCGGCAAACCTCGTGTTTCGTCAGTCGTCGGATGTCTATCAGTTGCCCTTTGCACTTGGTGTAGACCGGACGCTCACAATTGACTTGGAATTATATAGAGTTGTTAATACTCTTTTAACTTAATGTAATTTATTTAAAAAATGGGACGAAAGCCTCTAAAGTCGTAGGCACGAAAATAGTTTTACAGCTCTATAAATTTCACACGGAAATCAAAACAAAACAACAATAACGTACTTAGTTCTGAATTCAAATTATTATACATGATAAATCTAATAATTAATGGACATGGAAAGTAGCATTCGTTTGTATTCGGAAATCCGATGATACCCGAGGGACATTAAAAGAAAATAGACTGTAGGTGTAGATCTTCTGTAGAATACTCTTTATTATGTACACCTCAGACCAAATAAAAAACCAAAACATATCGCTGTCAACAGTGACGTGAGGCTGGTTTCGTAAACATGTGTGCACTTAGTGAGGTGTAGTTTGATTGTAACAGGTAAATGTGTGCGTGTGAGCGTTTATGCTGGTGGAGTTTTGTTTTGCTTCACTGTTTTATTCGCAGCGCTGTCTTGGTGTTTTTATTTGGTCTGAGATATACACCATAAAAATTACAGAAAACTGGGTGACACAATGGTCGGTCTTATCGCTAAAAGCGATCTCTTTTATAAAGACAACCTTTGGAAGAAATACAGAGTACAGAGTATTAGTTAGGAAGGTTAGGAGTTTATCGAGCGAGACCAAAATTTTCTTTTGCTTCTTTACCAATATTGCTGAATAGTTTTAATAGTCTAACAAAAATAACTTTAGAAACTTCTGAAACTACTTACCTATCGTTTACGGGAAAAAATTGTCTCAAGATTTTCGAAGGCCCAGTTAGGCATTTCTAAAACTTACGATTGGTTTGCGTAACGATCCGTTATTAGAATTAAGTTACCAGGCGTAAGAAAGTTATTGGTATTAGTGCCCGATCCCGCGGCTCGACTAGACAACTAGCTTCCTGTTCAGAATTTCGATTAGTAGTAGAGAAGTGAGAAGTTGTGTAGTTTGTTAGAAGATAGTTTGATTAAGACGTGAATCGAAGTTAGATTGGATGCAGCGTAGTTATGTTTTTTCATGAACTTAAAAAAATTGTTTATGTATTCATTCATATTAATTATTTATTAATAATTATTAATAAACTTTTTTAAAGTCAATAATAATAATAATAACCCCACCGCTGTATGTCTACGTTGACGTTGTGGTGGGGACCATGACGTCAACGTCGTCACGACGGAGTGATTCATGGGGAAGGTTTTGATTAAGGTTTTGTGTAAATTGTCTGAAATATGACGATTATAGTCGAACATGTCATCAGAACATCAAATTTATGTTCTACAAGATTGGAACCTTAAAAAGTTCAACAAAAAAAAATGGAATAGCATATGACTATCTTCTAAGGATGACCCACAGTAACCATTCTTATCTTTCAGAATTTTATAAAAATTTCACCCGCTATGTCCGAAGCTATTTTGACTGATATTATATCAATCCTTATCCAATAAAATATGTTATGTAAATTGGACATTCAATTTAGATTATGACAATCCTTTACATCTTATCATATAAATTAATACTTTAAAAGATAACACAGATTCAAAATTAAGCGTAACAAAGTAATTTTGGTTGACGGCAACGCGGGCGCAGCGGTAGGACTCAATGACCTTTTCCTCGGCTATTAGGTATGAAATCCCGATAGTACGTTCCCGTGGGATATTTTCGAAGCCGCGGGCAAAAGATAGTTACTTATAAATAAGAACTGGATTATGTTTATAAAATGATCTATAATATTATAAAAAGCCTTACGGAGCGACTTAGTCTTGTTGACGAAGCTCCTAAAATAAAGATAGACGGAAAGAAGGAAACCAAGGGAAAAATAGGCGGGCTATGGGAAGTGACAATGGAGTGAATGATAACATGGCAGCTGGCAGGATAGATTGGAAGATGAAAATATTTATGAAATAGCGGAAGATGACAGGTAGACGAATAAGTTTGACATTAAAACAGGCATATCTGATGATAAGTGCTCCTACCTAGTAGGTAGTAGTACTCTATGCTTTAATATTTTTCCTAGGTATCAAGAAAAACTGGGCCACTAGTAAATATTAACAAAATATAGAAAAATATATGTCTTAGCGCTATTGTCAATGGTGTCGGGAAAATCCCACCAAAAATATTTTATGCAAAGTTGATTGCCAAGACTTACATAACGCTTTCACTGTTAAAAAGCCCCTAACTCTACAAGATGAAAAAACCCAATAACACTGTGCCTGACCTGGGAACGAACCCAGGACCTCATGCTCAGCAGTAGCGCTTGCAACCACCGACCAGTATCCTAATTGCGTAATACACGATCAATCACAATTTTGATTCGATTTTAAACAGATTGCAAATCCATTGCTTCATAAGTTGGAAAAAAAAATCTACTCAACAACGTAAATAACGCAAAGAATGTTGTTGAACTGTCAAAATGAAACAAATTTGTCATAATCATTTACGAATATACAATACCTACGTTTTTTAATAACATTTGACGTTTGTAGATAATACAGTCATTCGAAAACACCTATCTCTATGAATCCTTTCATTAATGAGAAGCCTGGGGCCAAAAAATATACCGTGTATATATATAATAACTCTTTCATCACAGATAACTTATATTCTTTAATAAACATCAACATTCCCTGGTAGATAATAAAAGAGATGACGCACAAAGAATATTCGTTACGTGTTCAGAATTCATTCATTTCGTTCATTCATTTGACTGTTTATAATAATCACATGATTTATTCAGCGAAATAAACCTAAAATACAGTTTATGCTCCATGTTGTTTAAGTTCATTTATCCTGCAAGTCGTTTTGTGATTACGACTTGTGAATTTTATAACTTACCATCTCGATTGTAAAACCCGAAGGCTCAATTTACTTTGCCGTGGAACGGAATCGAAGTGATTTTTTTTGTAAACAGCAAAATTAATTTTATTTATTTTATTGAATTTATTCATCAAACATAGTTAATAAAAATCTTAACTTAAGAACAATGCCCCGTAAAACCGTTTTCACGGTTTGTCTGTGGGAACAGAACAAACGAAATTACAAATATGATTTATTAGTGCAGGTACTTAATTTCCACTTATTGCACATATAAATTAACAAACAATAATAAGTATTTTATCTACGTATGGAAAGTGAATAAAGAAATATATTTTCTCAAACATGCATGGAAATATTGTCATTATTTTCGAAAAAAGAACACGCGAAGTATCGAATTTACGGTCAAAGAAAATCAAATCCATTCCAGTAGCATTTTTTGAATTTGGAACATTACAACGCTCCAGCAATCTTGTATGAAACGGCCTGCTGGGGTTATTAAATACTCTTTGATTAGATCTCTTTTATCATTCTTGGCATACCAAAGTAAGTCTCTTTGCTTAGTACAAATAGGGTTCACGTGGCTGTATAGCCATAAATGCGTTTGCCTTTCGGCACAGATAATAAATAAAAAATTGGCGGCAAATCTGAAAATTCGTCTTGATTTGTTATTTACATCTATAATAAATTAAATTAAATGTATAATATAAAAAGTATGTTTTATTTCCCTGCATTCTTTTGAGAAAAGCACTATATATGCCTCGGTGGAAATGGCAATTGCCTGTCTCGTATTAGTGAAGTCCTCGCCTATACTCGACCTGCAATTGCCTATTTCATGGCCTTTGCAATAATATACTATTCTTACATCAAAAGACTTTATATCTTATTAAAATTACCTAATCACTTATTTGCTCTCCTTCAACAATCTGCAAACCACTTTCCTAAGAACATAGCTTACAAACTCCTGAAAAAGAACTGCTTAAGCAATTTGGCTTTACCTTTTATTTCCTGGCTTCTTATCTAAGTAGGCAGTTGGTTGAGAAGATATAGTTCTCTTTTATCAAGCGTTCGGTCGCAAAAATAATTCCTTATTCTAGGCACATCAAATTTACCTGCTGATACAAACCTAGTTGTGTGGTTAGCGGTAACTAGCGAGTGACGCTCCCAGCTGCCATGACTGTTAAGCAAAAGTACGTATTTATGTTTTAACCTGATACTTATTATATCTTTATTTAAAAAATCGAATTTGTTGTGCTCCTAATTTTTGTAATTTACGTTTGAATGTGAGACCATAGCAGTCGCGGGCGTAACTTATTATAGGGTCAATTAATTGTGGATAAAGGCACTTAAGGAGTATTGGTACTTTAAAACTTAGATGGTAGAATTTACCAAGCAATATTCTAAGCTTATTACACAAGTGCTCAATGTGGTTTGACCACGAAAAGTTCTCGTCGCCCTTTACTCCGAGATATGTTACACATTTATCGTGTACAATTAGTTAGTTACCGTTACCATAGTTTTTATTTGTTATTATTTAAATCCTACGAAAAAACCTTGTACCTGCCACTAAAGTTGAGCATTCACGGTCAGTACAAAAAAAAAAAAACAAAATTTGATCGTGAGTGTCGATTCTTCAATCCATGTTTTGGCGCGACGTAAAACCACGAAAATTTCGCGCGCGCCGTAATCCACAGCCTCACGCCGTTTGGCGTCGCGTCACGCGGCCAATGAGTGTGCAACCCACATCCGTTATGCATTCAGTATGTTCAAAGCCGTGCAGGGAGACAGATGTCAAAATGTCCCAACGCAAAAAAGCACCGCATTTATTGAAAAATACAGGGAATTAGAGTGTTTATGGCAATTAACAAATAAAGATTTAAAAAATCACAAAAGTCGAATTCTTTTGAGAGAAAGATAACTTCTAGTCATCGTCGGCCATACAATAATCTACCATCAGTTGAGATAGTTGTCAAACGTATGCCTATCAATAATAATAAAAACAAACCATAGAAAATTAAGCACTAATTAAAAAAAAAAACGGCCAAGTGCGTATCGGACCACGCACAATGAAGGGTTCCGTAGTTGGAATGAATTTATCCCAAAAACAAACTTAACTTAGTAGTTGAAAAACATGTTCTCCCGTACATCGATATACGTCACGGTCAATTCTGCAAATATAAGTTTATAATCAGAATTACAAAAAAAAAAGTGTAATAAACTTATAACTTACAATTTTCGGACTTTTTCCTCACTTATGCTGTGAGACCTTGCTTCGTACCAAATTTTATAATTTTAGGTCAAGAGGAAGTACCCTGTAGGTTTCGATTTATTTGCGAGTATCAAAATATGTCGCTGAAATGGCCATATTTTTTTACTGCGTTGACTGAGAAGCTTATTTTTTTTATAGCTCCAAGGGACCACAGACCTACGTATTGTTATTAATTTCAACTTGATACCTCCTCGCGTCCCTGAGAAAAAGGGTCTTGACAGACAACGAAGTGATCCTATAAATAATCCGTTTTTTTTCTTTTGAGGTACGGAACCCTAAAATTATCAAATATCAATTATCTTTGCCCGACCAACGGGGTAAATGCATAACACACAGTTGCAATGGCTCATTTTGACAGTTCAACAACATTCATTGCGTTATTTACGTTGTTGAGCAGACTAATTTTTCGAACATATGAAGCAATGGATTAAAAATAACCTTCAAAATGATTTAGATTGTGATTGAAAGTGTGTTACGCAATTCAGGGGCGCTTAGGTAACATTCGCGCTTGTAACCGCCAAATTAAAGATCGTTTCTCCAAGAATGTTACTCTATAAAAAAAATCCATCCAAAACTTTCAGTTATAAATGAACTTTCAGACTTTTCTTCGAAAGACAAAATGAGTAATGTCTGATTGTTTGGCATTCAGTTTGTTATGGATAAAAATTTCTGAAGCAATTAGATCGATTTCGGTAAAACATTTCGTAGTATTTATAAAATTCGATGACCTTGAAATCAGTCGTCGGTGGAACCAAAAATAGATTTAATTAGCTTTTTGTAATTGTCTGAAGTTTATATTTTCATGAATGAAAATTCATTTTATTTTTAGAACACTCGTTAATTACGAACTTGTTTATCAGAAAAGATCCTTGTGAATGAGCTTGTTCTGGGAAGTACAACCAGAGTATGAGAAGTACCGGAGTCACGCCTTGTTTGTTCCAGTTTGGAGATTAGGTATGTTTGGTTGCTGTTCTACCGAAAACGGTATTTTTTCGGCCAAAAACCGCAAATGACCAGATAACGGATATTTATGCGAAAATTTCCAAAAAGCGAAAACGACAGTCGGTCGGTCTCTAATTTACAGACACTTGAGATATTTTAGCTTTTTCTCTGGCTTACTCTTAGATAGCAGTGTAACAACTCGTAATTTGGCCCGATACCAATGGGGTACAAAAATTTGAAGACATGTGACATCCACCAAACAGCACTGGGGCCGCATGGTGGATTATGGCCCACTCCCTCTCACAGAGAGGCCTGTGTCCCAGCATTGGGAACATTATAGGCTGATTATGCTATAATTATGATATGATTATGCTATGATTATTATATGATTATGCTATGATTATGATATGATTATGATATGATTATTATATGATTATGCTATGATTATGATATGATTATGATATGATTATGCTATGATTATGATATGATTATGATATGATTATGCTATGATTATGATATGGTTATGCTATGTTTATGCTCTGGCTTACCACCAGCTAGCCTGCGATGCCTCTAGTATTCAAACTGTTCAAAGTTCTAGTGTCCAAAGGCTGTAGTGACCACTTATCACCAAGTTGACCACAAGCTCATTTACAACCAATAAAATAAAAAAATCGGACAAGAGCGAGTCGGACTCGCGCACCGACTGTTCCGTAGCATTTTAAATTTTCATCGGCGAGGCCTATATTTGTCAGAGAATTTTAACACTGCACACTACGGTGTAGAATATTGTAGTTTCAGGTGAGCGCTGTCTCTTGACCGCTAGTGGAACTAATGTAATTTTTGTTGATGATTTCTGAAAAAGTGTGCTATTTATTTAGACATCGTTTTATTTTTCCTGTAATCTTATATAAACTTCTATCACATAGAATAATTTCAGACTTTTCTCTATGCAAATTTCGGAGTAAGGGGGAATGGTACTTTTTTTTCATTTTTCGTCATAAGTCAAAAACAAGGAAGCCCAAAAAAAAAAGAGAATATGCAAATAGCGCTCTTTCATATGATACCCCACATGCCTAGTAGTAAAAATCTTTCTTATTTGCAAAATGGTTGGGCAAACGTCATTTAAAACTATTCCAAATTTCAAGTTGATAGCATTAGTAGTTCTTGAGATATCCCAGCTGTGACAGATAGACGGACAGACGCAGTCGCACCATAAAGGCTCTTTCAAACAGGCGCGACACGCGACGCGACACAAAGGTATGTCGCGTCGCGCGACGAGCGGTGTCTTTGTGTCGCGTCGCGTGTCGCGCCTGTTTGAAAGAGCCTTAAGGGTTCCTCTTTACCAGTTTGGCATGGAACCCTAAAGATAATTCTTTTAACAGAAAAGGCAAACATACTAATATTTTGCCTTCTAGCATCAACTATTATATTTTTTCTAATCCAAAAATGTTGATAAGTAAACACAATTTTATTAATTAGGCACTACAAACACTACATGGTTTGTCTAAATTGAAAACCGCATGTATTTGTGGCTTTAAAGCGGACGTTACATCACATCGAGTGTGTAGGGATGTAATTATAAAGCTCTATCAAATAGCGATACTACTACTATTAATTACCAAGTGTTCAATAATTATAGCGGGATCATAATTTAATTAAATATGCTGCATATCTAATTACCTAAATGAAATTATGATTATATTGTTTAATTACGTGCATATCAAATGCACGTAAATAAACACGTTAATTGAATATAATTATTATGTGTTTATTTAGGTATCAGACCCTAGGGGCTTGTCGCTAAGTAATAACAGCCGCACGGTTCGATCGATCAGGTTAAGCTACGCTTGTCGCGGTTGGTCGGTGGATGGGTGACCATTAACATAGACCGTGCCTCGGAAAGTACGTTAAGCCGTTGGTCCCGACTGTTATTCGTAGATCTTTGACAGTCGTTATGGGTAGTTAGAAGCCCAAAAGTCTGACAACCAGTCTTACCAAAGGGTATCGTGTTTCGTAGTAACGAGGTTGTGAAGGTCAGATAGGCAGTCGCTCCATGTAAAAGAGTGGTATTCAGCTGCATCCGGTTAAACTGGAAGCGACTCCAACATAGTTGGGAAAAAGCTGGGCAGATGATGATTTAGGTATCAGACCAACTTTTTTTTTTTGGGTCGGAAATTATCAAATAACTTCTACCGCCGCGTGGAGCGGCAAGGCGTGTCAGACTCTTACTGACTAAAACCCACCCGTGTTCCTTCAGTTGCCATGTTGCCGGGGGCCACGATCTCCCTTTCGGACTTCTTCGCAACCCCGGATCAGACCACTGGAACTGGGTATGTGATGCGGAGGAATGATGAAAATTTTGTAAAGTTTTGAGTATGAATGTGGATGGCTATAAGAGTAGGGGAAGACCAAAGAAACAATGGATGGACTGTGTGAAAGATGATGATGTAAAAAACATATTGCGATGACTTCAAATAAATTGGGATAAGACCAGTAAAACCATGATACAGGACCCACTTACCAAAGAGCAAGCTTAATTTAAATTATGATGGATTTCCGTTATCAATTTTTAATGAAAACAGATAGACACAGACTAATAATCATTCATCATCAAAAAAATGGAACAGAAACGAAATAATAATGATGGTAAAACATATCAAAGCTGCAGACGGTTTATTTTACGGCTGAGAAAAAATATAGCCTCACGGCAAAATTCCAGGACTGCTTCTGACGATGTTGCTATAGAAATAAATACACATATTTTATTATTATACATTATCTTTTGTTTTAGGAAGTTACTGGAATTCAATTACCGTAACAGATTTTTTTTTAAGAATGTGTAAGATTTGACATTCCCTTGATTAATTTCATGAAATACTTTCTTTCATGTTATGAATCTAGTTATTTTCTGATATCCGGTGAATAAGAAATTTCCATTCTATCATATAAGGATCCTTTTGTACCATAATGGCTAACAATGGCCCACACAATTGTTACCTCTACGTATAAGCAGTATGGACACTTGTGACATCAAAGCACTTCCGATTGTTGCTAAAAACAATGCCGAGTTGGTTTAGTCATAATTTCAGCTCTTCAACTCAAGTGAGAACTTAGCAATATTATTTGGTGGCAGAAAAATAAATTTGGTGGTAAGTAGTAGTAGGTACTTCCAGGAGTCAAGGAGCTGTTTTTCCCACTTACTTATTTATATATAAGCTCTTATAAACCCAGTATATATGTGTTTCTCTGTTTTAATACTTACCTCGATGAGACCGACCACCTCCACAACCACGGGGTTATTATAGACATCAGATTACGGACGGGTGACCCAGTAACTATAGGTACTGGTAACAGGATACCCATTTTTGGCAAGACTAGTTGTCAGATTTTCGGGCTTCAAACTATCCGTAACGACTGATGTAAAACAAGTATACCTCGTCTTTTTTTATAGAGCTTGAGAGTAACGGAACGGCGCTCGTGACACAGAAAACTTTCAAGACATCTGAAGATCCATTCTCGTAAGTACTTAAAAAACGTTTACGTTCAAGTCACAATCTATCAAATTTGCCAAAAATATGAGTAAATTGATTGTATTTTTGACAGATTGCGAATGCGATTAGAATACCAACGTTCTTAAAAATTACGGGAATTGCCCGTCTGAGGTACAGTATTTTTATCTCATGAAGCGACGCGTACTTTACTTGTGGTAACCAAGTGTAAAAACACGCTGTGAATATGTCCGTGATGACGAGTAGCGTCAGCACATAACATACACACGCACACACCTTCACACACACTTCCGACTTCGCGATTGTCTCGAACGGTAACGAGAGCTCCTGCGCTTACACACACATTTGCAGTGCGTTTGTACACACATTTGCAGTGCGTTTGTACACTTGGTAACCACAAGTAAAGTGCGCGTCGCTTCGTGAGATAAAAAAAATTATATACGAGCTAAGTTATGCCGTCATAAACTTCAGTAGCTTGTAGAAGCATCCAATTTAAATTTGATCATATTTAACTGCATAACATAGTGGTTGTATTCCCCAAAAAGATGGGCAGAGGGCGATGTATAGTGCATTTCGCCAGTTATAATTTAAATTCCGTAACTATAAAAGTAGGGGGAGCCATTAACGTTGACAAATACAAACTCCGGTGTGCTACATGGTATAACACTTTTCCTAACCCTTTGATAAAACGTTAGCAGTCGGGTTGTCGACCCTTTGAGAAAGATAGTACAAATAGAGGTCAGAATTCAACAAATAACAAGCCCGACAACATAATGAATCCTACAAAATCTTCTGCTGAACATACAACTTACAATGACACGATTGTTTGCCACAGTTCGCAAAAATCTGACTGTAAGGTCGATATTTCTGTGACACATTCACATAAATATAAATTCATTAGCCACTAATCCCTCCCACGTGCAAAACAAAATACAATAAATATTTTACCGGTCGATTGATTTATATTCACCGGAATCCGCCACTTATGATAACTGAGGTTATAACAAAGTTGCTATGCATACAACTGGATTGGGAAACAGATTGGCAATCGTTTTTATTTCGACAATTCCACTATACCCAGTGCGTTGATCTAGTTTTCTAGAAAACGATTAATATAACAAATAGTACAAAAGATATTGTTGAATTGGGACTGTACGATTGTTATACGAGGGGCTAAAATAACCCATTCTATCGAGGTAAATTTACTCCCGAGCTTTAGTGAATTAGAGCATTAGTGAAATCGAGTTATAATGAGTTTTAGCGCCGTGTGTTACACTTTACTTTTCACTACGATTGCGAGAAAATAATATAGTCCAATACAACTTCCATGGGATAATTTTCGACTTCCCCGCGAGCGAAGCCGCGGGAAAAAGCTAGTTTTACATAAGAATAAAGACTTTTTCACTCCTCTTACTCAAAAAGTCCGTCATTGTAGCGTACCAGAGCGGTGAAAAAACAGCATATCTTGCTCTAGGGGAAAAAGTTACGCTACAATGACGGACTTTTTGGGCGAGAGGAGTGAAAAAGCTTTATTTATAGCGAAAAGCAAAGAGGAATATTATTTTATGTCTCTCAGGCAAAAGTAAATAGTTGATAGACTAATTAGGTGCAAGATCTGTAAAGATAATAATTGTAAGAGGTAAAAAAAATACATCGCATTAAAAAGGCACATAGAATAGACCTTGCTCAGTACCCTAATAGGGTACGGGCTAACGACAAAGGATACTTTTTATCCCGGTTTTCCGACATCCACGCGGCTGGACCCGCGGGCAAAGCTAGTAAAGAAATTAATCTAAAACTTTAGTTTGGAAAATGTTCGGAAAACCTATGGGCGTATAGGTAATATTTCATTGGTTTATGTAACAAGAGGTTTAAGCTTTGAACAGACTATAGATATCTGGATTACTAGATTATTTTGTGTCTATCAATTGTAAATTCACTGTTCCGTTGGGATATTAAAATGTAAATAAGATTATGTCTACGATACTTATTTCTAGGTTGTATTTTGTAAAATATATGAATAATACGATTTATTTACGTAACTCTAGATGTAAATTCAATTTTTGAAACCTATCAACTTCAACGAAAATATAAGGTTTGTGTGGGTATTTTTTACTTTTTAGGGTTCCGTACTAAAATGGTAAAAAGGAACCCTTATGGTGCGACTCAGTCTATCTGTCCGTGTGTCCGTCACAGCTGAATATCTCAAACTACTTATGCTATCAATTTGGAATTGTTTTAAATGACGTTTGCGCAACTATTTTGCAATTAAGAAATAACAGTTTTTTTTTTGCAACAGGGTCTTAAAGGGGGTCTTAAAAATTCAAAGTGGGGCTACTAGGGTATGTGGATTATCATATGAAAGAGCAGGATTTGCACATTCCCAAATTTTTTTTAGGCCGCATAGTTTTCGACTTTTGACGAAAAATATTTAAAAAAATACCGTTCCCCTTATCTCCGAAGTTTGCATAGAGATAAATCTGAAATTATTCTATGTGATAGAAGTTTCTGTAAAGATCACAGGAAAAATAAAACGATGTCTCTAAATAGCATGCTTTTTCGGAATTCATCAACTTAAATTACATTAGTTCCAATATCGGTCAAGAGATGGCGCTAACCTAAAACTGCAATATTCTACACGGCAGTGTGGAGTGTTACAATTTTCTGACGAATAAAGGCCTCGCTGATGAAAATTTGAAATGGTAGGGAATCGTCGGTGCGCGAGTTTGACTCACTCTTGACTGGTTGTTGTCCTTAGGTATAGGTACTTCGCGTTTCCATCACGTTGATTTAGAAGGATAAGCTCACGGTTTAGTTTGTAACTTTACTAGTATGGGTGAAGACCTGATGAATTTTTTTGGAGATAGAGAATGGAAACTCCTCATATCACTCACTTTTCTTAATAACCAAATCAAATAAAAAAAAAAAAAGAATCCAAATTTTTTGAAGGCCTGCAGATTACAAGCTAGAATACAACATAGGACGTAAATGGCGTGATTTTAATATAAAAACATCGCCATTCATTGTCATTTTAATCAAAGTTTGCCAATAAAATATTTAAATAAGAAAGTTCGTCTCAAATAAACAAATACAGAAATATTATTATGTTTCACATTATGCTTTGAATGTTCGCTTTATTCTCTACTAGCTTCTGTCCACGACTTCGTCCACGAGCCTATGGGCTATGCACTGCAAAAAGATTTTTTTAAATCCGACTGGTAGTTCCAGAGATTACTACTCCCTACATACAAACTTACAAACAAACTTTTACCTCTTTATAATATTAGTATAAATAAAGATCTTATTTAAAATGGGACAGTAAAATCATGCTCGGACGAGCAGCGCATTCACATTACCAGCTATTTGAACTGGAAATATCTTGATTCCCTGTTGGAAACTTTTGCTGGATCGAAGCACGGTGCAGCTGCATAAGTTTTTAAAAGTTTAAATTGTTTGCTATCAGATCTGTTCAATCAAGGCAATGCTTTGTCATACAAACTTAATATTGTAGTTGAAATACATGTTCTCCCATACATTCCAACTGCAAATGTCAGTTTGTACGCACAATATTGAGAGATTTATACGTTATGTTATGTTATTTTAAGACTATAGAATTCTTATAGGTTTTCCTATAATCTATGAAAAAAGAGCCATATTATGTATTTTTTACAAAATTTTACGTCCAGTAGTTTCGGAAATAAAGGGGGGATGGTCAATTTTTATCGAATTTCTTAAATATCTCTAAATATTGATTTTAAAATATTATATAAAAAATACGTCTAAGATTCTCGCAAAAAGACCTTTCATTTGATATATCACACAGTACCGTCAGCAATTTTTTTTTAAATTTTTTGTTAGTTACATTCGGAGCAATTTGGCTGTGACAGACGGACAGACAGACACACGAGTGATCCTATAAGGGTTCCGTTTTTCCTTTTGAGATACGGAACCCTAAAAAGTGCGAAAAAATAGGGTTTTTGACACGTCTTGTACAATTCCAAAAAGGCAATCAGTATTACATCTGGTAGATACGAATACAGGTACTATAGAATAAGGGCTTTTTCAATTTAAGCATTTGATGCAGGACTGCGCCGGCGCCGCGAGCGGGAGTACGATGCCAGTACTACTCCACAACCTAAAAATCTTAAGTCGGGGCCGTTGCCACTGCTGCCATGAATAAACGTAAGTAACCTTAGTGTCATATTTCAAAAAATATGTTCTGGTTTACCAAATTTTGTTTCAGTGCTGAAAGTGGAATAGATTAGGTGCCGTTCACCCAACTGTGGTTGAAATCGGTGCTCTAAGTGGAATACCTCATTTAAATTATACACGTGGCATAAGCTTTCACCTCTCTCTTTATGTGTACACGTAAGCTCGATTATTATTTGCCCTGTTTTCTTTGATCAACTCTCCTAGTTAAACGAGCTTGTTAATTAGCGTGGGAGTTCGTAACTGATGAGCGGTTTTGATTAAGAAAAAGATACTGTATTAAAAATAGAATATAATCCATGGCTTAATTATCTAGAAAGGCGAAAGAAGCCTTCAATTTGTTTTCCTTTGATATCGAATTGATGGCCAACACCTGAGGGACATAATAAAAGGCTTTAATTAAAGCCAATTAGTTCACTCTTTTCAGTGATTTTTTTCCAATATCTTTACACGTGTACTGGCTGCTTCAGTAACCACGAATTGCAATAACAAACCTTCACATAATGCTGTCCTCTGTACATAATTATGATGCGGAGGAATGTGGAAAATGTCGTAAGGAAAGTTTCTGTGTTGGGAAGTGGAAAACCAAAGAAATTATACATGAGCTGTGTGAAAGATTATGTGGCTGAAGAACTTATAATAGAGTATAATGAAAAAAAGAAGATAGTAGGTATATGCTGCGACGTATCCAAATAAATTGTAATAAGGGCGAGAGAATGATAATGTCTTTACATGATAATTATCATTATCATTATCAAATAAAAATCTGTCCCAGGTGGTAAAATTATCTTACATGCTAATGTTATCATTATTTTTAACCGACTGTTATAGAGCCGCAAAATCACATACCTATTATTAAGGAGACACTTAATACTTATAATATAACGTCATTTTTAGGGTTCCGTAGTCAACAGGGAACCCTTATAATAGTTTCGCCATATCCGTCTGTCTGTCTGTCCGCGGCTTAGTTCAGAGAATATTAGTACCTACTAGAAAGCTGTAATTAACATTATTTATCACGCCAAAAAAGTGGTAAAACAAAATCAGGAAAAGAAAATATTGTAGGTCTAACCTCCCCTACACCTAAAGTAGTTGGAAAGGTCGTGCAAAATATTGTGGGTGTGTGAATACTATTTTTAGATTCAAGGATCCGTTTGCGAAATAGTGCTTTGTTAGAGTCAAGTTTCCCCTACCCCTTGTTTTTTTTTTTTAGATATGTGAAACCTTCAGGGCAGTAGTATATATTATATCGAAGTTAAAGGAAAAACTATCTCAGCTACGTAAGGTTTATAGTTTCACGAGTAATAATTGACCAGCTTGCATTTGCAGGTACGAATGTATGGGAGAACATGTTTTTCAACTACAATGTTAGGTTTGTTCTTGAGATAAATTCGTCCCATCTACGGAACCCTTCATTGTGTGTATTCCGACACGCACATGGCTGGTTTGTTTTTAAAAAGCTATATTTCACTATTGATCTGCGTTTATAATTAGTAGGCGGAGTGATAATAATAATTGAATTAAATTAAATAAGCGCAGTGTGCAATAAGCATAAAAAAAATAAAACAGATTTCGCCAAGAAAATAAGCGCAGTAACTCCAAAATTACTGCTGTTATTGCTTATAATACTGGATTTAGTCATGAAGACCCTACTAAGCATAGATATTGCTTTTGTTTTAGAATAGTTGTATTAAACTTATAGATGATTGGGTTAGTTCTTATGAAAGAATGCATAATCAGATATCAGTAAATTCAAACATATTTGCAAAACTTCAAATTATTACCTAAAAAAACGAAATAAAAACAACGAGGTCAAAAGACATTCTCAAACTAAAATCATCTGCCTTGCCTTTTCTCAACTACGTTAGGGTCGATCTCTTATCTGCCAGGGCTTGTTTTTAATCTTATATTTTACATTGTTCTCTCTTAAAGAAGCAGCTAGAATAATGTACCCAGGATTTTGTAATTTCTTCAATTTAAAAGAGTGTCCTTCAATTTAAAAGAGTGTCCTTGGAGTTTCTTGCCTGTTCTTTTCCATAGAGATCTACGTTTTGGAATTGGCAACTAGCTTCGACTTTCGGACTAACTAAATACGGACTCTTTGACAATCCACAAGTGCCTATAAATGGTTTCATTGAAATAAATGCATTGAGTTTTTTGAGTTTTGAGTCAGCTTCCAGTCTAACTGGATTCAGTTAAACACTAGTATTTTACATGGAGAGACTGCCTATCTGACCTCCATAACCCAGTGACGAGTTAACATGATACCCAGATTACCCTTGGTAAGACTGGCTGTCAGACTTTCGGGTTTCTGACTACCCGTAACGACTGTCAAAGATGGATAATTGACAGCCCGGAGGTGTACTATCGTTCACCCATATTTCACCTATAATCATTCTCAAATCAATTTATTAATTGTTGGTATTATATAATAACACACACATAACATCACGCCTTGTTTCCCCGAAGGATTGGGCAGAGGTGTCCTTGTAGCAGGTACACCCACATTTCGCCAGTTATGTTTTAAGTCCCATGTAATAGGGGGCGAGCCTATTGCCATCAACCGGGCACAAATCCAGACTCCGGGCTGCGACTGAGAAATTTCAGATAGAAAAACCCAATAACACTTTGCCCGACCCGGGGATCGAACCCAGGACCTCATGCTCAGCAGTAGCGCTTGCGACCACTAGACCAACGAGGCAGTTATATAATAACATCAATTGGAAACAAAGATTTGAGTATGATTACATTCGTATCGCTAATAGTATTCGTAATTGAAAACAATATACTTAATCTAGAGCAATTTAGATCACGGTAACCTCAGAAATCTCAGGCGATAAATCGTGTGTACGTGGGTCTTCAGGCGTGCGAAATTAGTTAAGGGGATTGTCCTTCGGGGATGGATTATCCCCTGGCGTCAGCAGATCTTACCCCTAATTGATACCTGAAAGGGATTCCACACCTGTTACATGTTTAGCTTCTGTATAATACCTTTTTGGAAGTTCAAATAATTTCGTCTTACTCGTATATACACTCTTTTGCAAAAAAAAAACGGGTACCTAAGGAAATTTACGTTCTAAGGTCGATTTGAGTTAATTAAATGAAATTTATTTCTTTGACGTAGTCTATATATACTTATAATCGTGTAAGTTAATGCGCGTGAAGTGTATTGGGGCAATTAAAAGAAAAAAAAACGATGGATTCTTTAAAATCGATGTACATACCCAAACAATAAGAAGTGGTCGGCAATAAAGACAAGATTTTTTTTTACTTTTTTAAATTAAATAAAGTTACAAATGTAAGAACCTAATAACGAGTGTGACCTCCTCTTGCCAAAATCACAGCTTGAATCCTTCTGGGCATGCTTTCCACGATGTTTTTAATAACGTTTTGAGGAATACGTTCCCACTCTTCTGCAATGACTCTTTTTAGCTCCCTGATGTTTTGTGGAGCAGGTTGCACTGATCTTACCAGTCTCTTTAGAACATCCCAGACATGCTCAATTGGATTGAGGTCAGGACTTCGAGCTGGCCAATCTAAACGACGGATCCCAACTTCTTGCATGTACGCTTCCACGTCGCCAGAACGGTGCGGGCGAGCATTGTCGTCCATAAAAATGGAATCTTCCCCAAGTGCAGTCAATGTGGGTTGTGCATATGGAATTAGGACTTCCATTATGTACCGGTGTTCATTTAATGTTCCATTTTCTATGAAAACTAACTCCGTACGCTCCGTCGAATTAATTGCTGCCCAAAACATAACGGAGCCTCCGCCATAAGGAGTGATTTCTTCGAAACACACTTCCGCATAGCGTTCCCGTGGTCTTAGCAGCACTCGCCGGCGTCGGTCCTCTCCACACAAAGAGATTCTAGCTTCATCAGAAAACAATGCTTTATTCCAGACCTCCAGAGTCCATGAAGCACAGTTCCGAGCAAACTGAAGTCGAGCAACACGGTGCTCACGGAGTAATTTAGGGCCCCGAGCTGGGCGGTAACTCCTGATATTGGCAGCCAAAAGCCTCCTCCTGACCGTCCACAAGCTAACTTTTACTCCTCTTACTTCTTCAAGGCTCTTCTTCAGGTCCACACTTGACGCCTTACGATTCCGCAACGCCTGACTTACCAAAAAGCGGTCATCTCTTGGTTCTGTGCATCGTTTTCTTCCCGAACCGGGTCTTCTTTTGACCGAACCGGTCTCTTGATACCGTTGCCAAGTCCTTTGGACAGTTGAACGACTCACATTTAGCCGCTGAGACACGTAAGTTTGCGAACAAGCTTCTTCAAGTAGGGCTATAATTTTACCGGCCCTTATCGCTTTATCACTCATATCAAAAAGTGGTATTTGATGTAAAAAGAAAGATTAAATTGTTTAATTTGCAGAAAATATCCAAAAAGTTTTAAAATATCGTAATCAGTTAAAAATCGTTTCAGCAATTCGTGCCATTAGTAAAGCAATTTTAGAATAATCCACAATAATCATTATTTTTCTTTTATTAATTTCAAATTTGGAACGTAAAGAATCATGCCAGGATGCTTCAAATAACATGCCAATACATCGTCAAATTAATAAAACCTATATCTTGTTCTTCTTCATTGAAGTAGAGAAAAAAAATCTAAAGTGCCCGTTTTTTTTGCAAAAGAGTTTATATTATATATAAATATTGCACTACACGACAACAAACAAACATTTCCCAAACAATAAACTTATTTTTATTTAATCTCGATCCCGTCGGAATATCGGGACAAAGAGTATTCTATGTCCTAACCCAAGTCATTGTTTACCCGTATGCCAAATTTCGTCCAAATCCGTTCAGCCCTTTTAGCGCGAAAGCGTAACATACAAACATACAAAAAGTCTAAACTTTGTTCTTTACGATATTGATGATGATGATTGATGATGATTTCGATTAGTGTAGAACCATAGATAATATAGAGCGAAGCAATATGATATGGCTGGAAGGGGGAAGATTAGCGAGATGACCACTAATTAGAGAAGTATAGAAGAAAAAGATAGAAACTGCGTTGACCTCAAATAAATTTTGATAAGGGAAAGAGAATGATTTATGTTGATAGAGCAAAGCAAGTAAAAAAAGCTCGACAGTGAAACATTTTTTTAATTTCGTAAACATTTCTATGAATAAACCTTTATACATAAACATACATAACATCACGCCTTGTTTCCTCGAAGGGTTGGGCAGAGGTGTCCCGGTAGCAGGCACACCCACATTTCGCCAGTTATGTTTTAAGTCCCATGTAATAGGGGGCGAGCCTATTGCCATCAACCGGGCACAAATCCAGACTCCGAGCTGCTACTGAGAAATTTCAGATAGAAAAACCCAATAACACTTTGCCCGACCCGGGAATCGAACCCAGGACCTCATGCTCAGCAGTAGCGCTTGCGACCACTAGGCCAACGAGGCAGTCCTTTACAATGAACCTTTATAATTAAGAAAAAAACAAGAAATCGGCAGTATTCTCAAGAACAGGAGTGCTAAAAGTCAAGAGTGTTATAAGACTAACTTCATAATCTAAACCTGACGAGGCATTCAAATGTCAACGTCAAAGGGTTAATTTATTTCATAAGTATTTAATTAAATAAATGTGGGTTTTAGAACAGCAGAGCACAAAAATATCTGTATGATTTCAGCGAGTAGAATAAATTTATCATGAATTCCGAAATTAACAAGTTCATAAACAAAATGGATGCCAAATCAAAGGAAGCATTCAAAGTAACTTTATAATTACTTAGAATTTGTGAAATCAACACGGACGCTTTAGACTTATTTGTGTAGATATAACTTAGCTTAATATAAATTAAGTACTTCAAGAAACTACAGTAGTTGTTTCAGTAAGCTTGGAAGCTTGTGAAACTTGTTTTATAAAATTCAATGTTCTTACTTTTGTGTTCCAAATTGATGATAGTTCACGTAACCTTACAATATGCAACTCATTACAGTACCACTACTCTAGAAAAACGGTGAAGGAAAACATCGTGAGGAATCGCTATTCCAAAAATAAAATGTTTACAGTCATAATCATAATCATTTATTTGCAATAGGTAAGTATTAGTACAGTGTTGGTCTTATAATCAGTAATAAGTTCCTCATACAAAGTCAGATATTTGACATGCAAAACATTACAATGTATTCAATGCTAGAGTATAATATTTATGTCCAATGGCATGCTTTAAGTGTTTCTATTGTTCATTAATTTTACAAGTATATAGAGTTGTTAACACTCTTTTAACTTAATGAAACTTAATTTATAAATGGGAGAAAAGCTGCTAAAGTCACAGGCACGAAAAAGGGTTTTACAGCCTTATATAGTTTACACGGAAATCAAAACAAAACAACAATAAAGTACTTCATTCTGAATTCAAATTATTATACACGAAAAATCTAATAATTAATTGATGGACATGGAAATTAGCATTCGTTTGTATTCGGAAATCCGATGATACCCGAGGGACATTAAGATGATAGAAATACTGTAATAGGTTATGTTTTGTTATTTACATTATTTGGCCCATAAAGGTAAAGAAAAACTGTTTCAACGTACGCAACGTGTGCAACGCATTATGCTGGACTCTTAATAACATACAAAATAACATCACGACTGTTTTTCTCGAAGGGATAAGCAAAGGTGACCCATAGTACACCCAATAACACTTTGCCCGACCTTGGAATATAACCCAGGCCTCGTGCCCAGCATTAAGTAGCACTTAATTTTATATTATTATTTTTGTTTCTATTTTTTCTTAATATTATACAAAATACTATGCATAAGAAACACGCTTATTGCATATTGCGTTGTATGCTATAAAGCTAAAATTGTATCATGAAAATGTAGAATGACTTTTTCGGACAAGTGTACAAAACGGGAGCTCCTTGCTACAATCGCTCGCCGCGTGAAACATGGGACTGTCACCAACGAAAAAGTCGCCCTTTTTAGGTCAGACATGGCATGTCCCAAACAATCAGAGCAGTAACACAGACACAAAATCAGTTGTCAATTATACAGAAAACACTCATTTTTTGTTTAAGTTTGAAAATGACGGTTTTCTAACTTGTCTAATAGAACAGATAATTACTCCACAGCTTTTGCGCTATAATGAATCTTGTTTAATATCTTTAGTTCAAGCAATATTTATCATAATTTTATGTTTATCTGCACGTTCAGAAATCAATAAATATATGAAAATGACGAATCATCGAACTTGTATAAGTTGGCTGAGAGCAATCCTACAACTTTTGTGTCATATTAACTATTGTTCCAAATGATTAGTACTAACCGGTAACATTTTTTTTTGGTAACCTTTCAGGAAAGTCCCAAAAATGTATGGAGCCTGAATGATCTACTTTCATAATGTACTTTTGACTTAAGTAAGTATTTTTAACACATGCAATCTTTGCTTTGAACTAGATGAAGTGCGAATAGAGAAGCCTATTCAAGAATCGGACTATAAGCTGATGATGATAAACATGATGATCATCACATCGATACAGATACGGTAATATCGAAATCGCATAGCCACTATGTCTGGCAACGGCTAGGTATACAATACGTCTCACATTTAGGTTCGTTTCCCGCACGAAATCAATATTTGTATTGTTTCGAGACATGTGTTTGCAATTACAATCATTAAACAGGATGAATTCCCGGAGGCTGCCTTTCTCTTGTAACGGGGGTTTAGTACCTAACAGTAGCGTTCGGAAAAAATTGTCAGCAAAACATAATCAAACGATTCTTGTTAAAGAATCGCTCTGTTTGTTTTCTTTTATCAAAATACTGATTTAAATAAAAAATAGTTTGTGTTTACAAAATGTTTTTCGACGTGCTCTTAACCACTTAACATAATATGTAGAGATATCTGTGGAAGTCCACGTTCGCACAGACGTTGGATTCTCAACGCTCGGCTTAACAACGAGAGTTGAAAATCTAGTGCGCGATAAAATCCCGCCGCGATTTTCTTACGTCCGTGGGAACGTCGGATAAGTAATAACGGGCGTTATTTTACAGTATGCGGCAGTCATTTATCCTCACCACAAAGATCCGAGCAAGTCCTGTGCTGCCCAAATCCAGCGCATTTCCGCAACCTTTACGAAATCGTATAACCACCTGTTGGAGGTCTCTCGGTGCAAAAAAACTAATACCCATGGTCCGAGAGACTACTGAAAGTAACATCACAGCACTTGTATTTCAGAACGTCACAGCACTTGTATTTCAGAACGTCACAGCACTTGTATTTCAGAACGTCACAGCACTTGCATTTCAGAACGTCACAGCACTTGCATTTCAGAACGTCACAGCACTTGTATTTCAGAACGTCACAGCACTTGCATTTCAGAACGTCACAGTACTTGTATTTCAATGCCGGGCCGTAAACGATGCAAACAATCAGAATATACTTAGTTAATAAGGCGTTAGTAATACCGGTATCAGACCCATAACTTTTTGTTCATTTTTGCCTTTCATTCAATATCTTTGACTCGAAGTGCAACGTCTGCACGTACGCATAATCAGCCTATAATGTTCCCATTGTTGGGCCACAGGCCTCCTCTGTGAGAGGGAGTGGGCCGTACCACCACGCGGCACAGTGAATCGAAAAAAGGCTCTTGAAGATATAGGAGCTTAAATTTTAAAGTGTCGGTTCTAGGTATCGAGATTTTGTGCAATAAAAAACTGAAATAATCATGTATGTCAAAAAATCATAAATAAATAGTTACAACATCGTGTGTAAGGATATTATGGTTATTGTTTCGGTTCCGAAGATATAAGCAGTAGCTACATACATTTTTTTTTAATAAAAAAATATAAGTTGCCACTTTGCAGGATACAATCTGGTTGAGATTGTATCCTATGATATATTAAGCATGATATTGGCTATTATAAGCCATTTCAAGCAAAAAAACAGACACTATAACTGTGACACTATATCTTCGAGAACTTTTTTTGACCCAATGTTCGTGGGCCCAATGCAGGTCAATAGATGTCATATGTCTTCGAACTGTTGATTCACCGACACCGTTGAGTGACTGTTTTGAGAGCAGTGGTAATGAAATAATTTACACAAAGTGAAGCGTCTGTCACGGTTCGAATCTACGACGTACAACTCGTAAAGGCTCTTTCAAACAGGCGCGACACGCGACGCGACACAAAGACACCGCTCGTCGCGCGACGAGCGGTGTCTTTGTGTCGCGTCGCGTGTCGCGCCTGTTTGAAAGAGCCTTAAGTCGCGGCCACCACTGCTCTCTCTCTCACTCACTTTGCACACAAAATTAATAAAAATAAAAAAATGTGTTAATTATGTGAACCAATCTATGTTCAATTTTAGTACTCAGCCGGCATCTTTCACTCGCCTACGGATATATAATATGAATTCATTAGTGAACCAATCCAACAATGTTCAACTTTCGGCACTCGGCATATTTCACGCGCCTACAAAATGACCGAAAAATTTTATGGAACGAAATGATCGTTCCTTTCCATTGATGTTCAATGTAAACTAGAGCAGACATCCCAAACAAAATCTTTGCACATCATTTTGTTATCCGGGATAACAAACGTCTGTCTACTACCTGAATACGCATACACTGTGATTGTCACATTTGACATCCACGGTGACGCCATTTTGTTTGTAATAGATTCCCTAGTTTAAATTGAACCTCAATGTTCATTTCTATACAGTTTTTTCGTTGTCGTGTGAACGTGGAATGAAACAAAAATTTACCTTTACTCGAGTGAATGGTTCGTGTCTGATCGGCTTGAACGACGAAATCAATCACAATCTAGTCAACAACGGAATGCGTTGTCGACTAGCGTCGTGTAGGTACGCACCACCACTGAAATACTAGCTAGTACTGTGACATTCTGGGTTCTCATCCGTGATTTGAGATTGTCTGGTAACTTTTGAGTGGTGTCGTGGTCGACGGGCCGTTTTTTTTTTTTCTTTGTGTGGAAAATTATCAAATAACTTTTCCCGCTCTGGGTGGAGTGGGAGGGCGGTTCCTTCGGTTGGCCTGTTGCCGGGGGCCACGATCCCCCTTTCGGTTTTCTTCGCACCCCCGGCATTGAGATTTGAGATTGTATGGAAACTTTTAAGTGGTGTCGTGGTCGACGGGCCTAAGAGATTGCACCTCTCTGCGAAATCACACCTCAGTGCGATATCAGAACTCGATTCTCGGTATCGGTATTAGATACAATAGATTACTGACCGCAGATAAAAGCGGATCTGTATTATCTGAGCAATCATAGTAAGCTGTTAAGACGTCGCGAACTTGCGACCTTATCGGATAATGTTTCGATATCAAATCTGTTTTAGTGCTGTGTAGTGTATCGAGATTCCACTTTAGATTTATCGATTGTTTTGTGCACTTTGCGGTTCTATATTGAGATAAAATTGAGTATTTGAGATAATAATCATTGTTTTGTCAATATCCTCCTGTCTCGCTTCGTTGGTCTAGTGCTTAGCGTGAGGTCCAGGATTTCCCGGGTCGGGCAAATAATTGGAATTTCTCAATAATAGCCCGGAGTCTGAATTTGTACCCGGTTGATGGCCATAGGACCGACCCCTATTACATGGGACTTAAAATATAACTGGCGAAATGTGGGTGTATTAATAGGTACACCTCTGAGTAACCCTTGGGGAATACAGCGCTGATAATATTTTATTATGTTATTATAAATAACTAGCTTCCGTCAGCGTCTTCGCCCACGTCATACCTTTTTAAATTATAGCCTATGTTACTTAGTGATAATATAGCATTCTACCGGTGAAAGAATTTTTTAAATCGGTCCATTCGTTTTTGAGTTAATTCATTACAAACTAATATACAAAAAAAAAACAAACTTTTTAAAATACAAACTTGCAAAACAAAATTTAAACTAGCGACATTTTTTAAAGTTGGCATAACTGTTTTATTACTTCATAAGTCCACTGCACATTTCAACTTTATCCTTAAAGTATTCTAGGGTTGCATTAAAATATCTACGAGTAGTGATACCCAATTATACACGACGTCGTCGGGGGAAACAGCTTCTGTAGCATGTTACTGACCGTCTAATTTTTATTTTTTTATTTATGGTTTATACCTAAGTTAAAGTTCCTAATAGTTTTAAATATTAAATATTTTTTATTATATAAAAACAATTATGGGGCCGAAAGGTTCTAGAGTGGCGACCGCGTACCGAAAAACGTAGCGTTGGAAGACGACGCGGCTCGGTTACGCAGCAAAAGAAAAAAGAGAGAAAGAAAGAAAATACGTTTATTTGCCATAAACATGACGCAAAGAAAGAACATAAAACAAAGAAGTAGAAGTGGGGGGAAAATATGCGCCACATCCACGCAAAATGGCTATCGCTCAGCATAATGCTGAGTCCCAAGCAGCAGCAGCCCAGCAGCATGCATGCACAGACAACGTGTCGTCCACATCATAGAAAAAAGTTAACACTGTACCTATGCCATTTTGCCGTCTTAACGTTTCAGATTTCTTGTGAAACGAGCAATTATTTATTCATTAATATTCACTATTATTCATTCATGATTTATCATTTAATAATAAATGATTAATTATATTTATTTTTGCAAATTGGTTCAAAAAATACTTAAACACGCCAAAAATTATTTATGTTTTACAACTAGATGAGGTTGCAAATGCAAATTGTACTTTTGGGCAAGTAAGATTAAAACATTTAACATAGTAATTACTGAAAAACTTTAAAACGATCGTCAATTTTTTATAGATACCTTATAAACTCAAAGTTCTCACATAGGAAAATAAAATAGATATCAAAATAATAATGATGATAGATGATTGATGAGCACCGAAATACGCAGGAAAGATTTTTGGCATTCAAACGTGCTAAAGTGATCTTTGAATCTCTGGCATTATTAAATGATATATATTCGTTTTCCGGCAATCGGAAAAGTACGAAGATCGTTTGAGTTTCAATTTATATTTCAATCAAAAAACACCAAAAATCAATTTGCCCAGCTTTTCCCAACGATGTTGGGGTCAGCTTCCAATCTAATCGGACGTAAGTAGCTGAATACATCTGACCTCTACAACCCAGTAACTGGGTAACACAATACCCCTTGGTAAGACTGGTTGCCAGACTTGGGCTTCTGACTATCCGTAACGACTGTCAAACATCTACGAATGACAGCCGGGACCAACGGCTTAACATGCTGTCCGCGGCACGTGTCAATAATGCGTGGCGTGTAATGGATAGCCACCCATCCACGAACCGACCGCAGCAAGCGTAGCTTAATCTTCGATCGACTAGTGCAGCTGTTGTGATTTAGCCACAAGCCACTCACTGACACACCAGAAATAAGTTAAATTCCTTGCCTAAAAATATCCGACTTGACTCTTTTGTTTACATTACATTTAGCACTCTTAGCAGGAAACGTAGTAATCGATTCACTCACAATTTAAAACCTGTTTTCGACGCATCAATCTACACGCAAATGTCTTAGTTTGTTTACTTAAAAAGTAATAGTCACTCCATCACTGGTAAGTACGGATCTTAAGCTGTGTACACACTTCGAGCGAACATAGCGAGCATTGACATCGATCGCGAATGTTTGCCGGAAATTTGGTGAATATTTTCATTTTGTTTATTTTCGACATTTGTGTACTAACACGCCGCATTCAAAAGTAAACGAAAATGCGTAAGGGAAATTCAGTGTGAGTTTTTATGATGTGCACATATTGAAATGAGGGAATCTGTGCTTAATTTTATCGACGGTTTTTTTTTCTCGTATTAGTTACTGTTTTGTGTCCGGTTGAAGCAATAGGACTTAAACATACGTAACCGGCAAAATGTGTCTGTACCTATTAAGTATAGGAACAACTCTGTGTAACCCTTTGGGGATTACAGGCGTGATGTTATGTTTTTCCAAAGGTAATCCTTGTTAGGGAGACCGGCTTAAAAATGTGTTCGAAAAATTTGTCTACCTAATTTCAATGTTTGGAAAAGGTAGGCTTAAAGGAATCGTGTTGTTAAGGCCTTTTATAGGCTAAAAGTAACACCCTGGAAAATGGAAATCCATCTGAAAAACAAACATCGGTTGAGAAAATTTGAATCGTTTCAATTGGAGGCCAGTAATGAGTTCTATACAAATCGTCTAACCATCATGTTTGTTATCGATCTCCAGTACCCTAATTACGTAATCGATCGATTACGATCAATCACAATCTGTTTTGCAATAACAATAGATTGCTAATCCATTGCTTTATAAGTTGAAAAAAAAAACCTGCTTAACAACGTAAATAACGCAATGAATGTTGTTGAACTGTCAAAATGAAACAAATTTGTTATAATCGTTTACTAAAATAACGTGACCCACCTCCCTCTCCCTCTAGTTTTCACGTAGTAATTCATAAATATAATTTTACATATTTTTTTGCCGACAGAAAGTTAAAAAAGAATATTAGGCTCATATTTGTCTTTATTAATACAGCGCTCGTCGCGTGACTCCAAGAGTGCGTATCTATGTAAAACACTTATGTAAAAACATATTGTAACAAGAACTTAACACACAAAAACAAATGTCTTTTTTATTTTATTCAAATTTATTTTGTATCTCTATCATCCTCAACGAACGTTGACGAGAGTTACGAACTCTCGTCAACTTGCTTGAAGACGTCAGTGCATTACAAACTGTCAGTTTTCAATCAGCTGACGGCATATGTACGTCAGTGTTGCCACCTGTGAGTTTAAAAAGCGCTAAACGCTGTGTGCCATATTTAAATATAGCTCGAAAAAGTACAAGATGTTCCTAAAGGATATTGACTACGTGACAAAAACTTGAGCGCCTCCACCCCCACCCTGTGATCAAGCGTGTTATTTTGAAGGCTCGCCTCCCTCCAGAATGGGTCACGTAGTATGGGTACGTTCCCTAAGTTACGCAATTAGGGCACTGTTCTCCACATGCGAACAACGCTGTTCAGTCGACAGCCTCATTCAAATTAATTCGAATCATTGCAATTTAATTTAATTCAAAATTAAATGAGTTTTATAGAAAGTTAGTAGCTTGTCAAACGCACTGTTCTATGCGAACATAGTAAATGTATCTATATAGTGTGTACCTGGCTTTACATGGCAAAGTAATTTTTGGATAGAAAGCTTAAAAATGATAAAGAATATTATTTTCAAGATGCACTTTATGTAATTTTGTTAAGAGGTTGCCGTTTTAAAATAAACGCAAAACCTCAATCTGCGATTATGAGAAAAATTAATTGCTTGAAGAAAAACGGGTACCATGTAAGTTTAGGAGAGAAAAAGGAATTATCTTTTATATTCTTTTTAAATGGATTAAAAAAAAATAGTAATCAGGTACATCCGGTTAGACTGGAAGCCGACCTTTTGGGAAAAGGCTAGGCAGATTGATTTATCTTTAAACAGTTCCTGTACAACAGTTTCAGGAATAACATTATGATCGGCCCTATTAGAGTATTTATTTTTTAAATATCGCAGCTTCTTATTTTCGTTTGGTTAGTGACTATCCTGATACCAGGCCCGGGTCGACGGCGCGTTGTGTTCCACGCGCGCCTCAAAGAGATGTCAGCAGATTCGAAGGGGTCCAATAGGGCCGATGCCTGCCGGGGTTGCGAAGAAAACCGAAAGGGAGATCGTGGCCCCCGGCAACAGGGCAGCCGAAGGAACACGGGTGGGTTTTAGTCAGTAAGAGTCTGACACGCCCTCCCGCTCCGCCCAGAGCGGGAGAAGTTATTTGATGATATCCCACCCTCAAAAAAAAAAAAAAAAAAGTGACTATCCTGATGTCTGAGTTTTAAGGCCACCCATAGGGCTCTGACTTGGCTTCACATGCCGTCGAGAAATATCTCGGTTTCCTCACGATGTTTTCCTTCACCGTTTTTGAAGCAAGTAATACAATACGCACATTAATCCGAAAAAGTACGTACCTTGGGTTCGAACTCGAGACCTATGACTTAGCAGTCCGACGGTCACACCTGACATAGGAGAGCCCTTTTGGCCTCAGGACTTCTTTTCATTTTCATTATTTTGTTAGTTTCAAATGTTCCTCTTTAGGGTTCCGTACCCGAAGTGTCCCGAACGGAACCCTATTACTAAGCCTTCACTGTCCGTCCATCCGTCTGTCTGTCAGCGGGTTGTATCTCATGAATCGTAATAGTTTGACAGTTTCAATTTTCACACCTTATGTATTTCTATTGCCGCTATAACAAAACGATACAAGAAACGTGTTTTTTTCGGGTTTTTTTGCTAAATATTATAAAGTGGCACCGAACCCTTCGCGTGCAGTTGTTTTTTTTTGCATGTATGGATGCTATACTATTGCGGGTTAATGGGAATGTCTTTCGTTAATTAGCATACTGTATATATACCTATTAGGCTTCCTAGCTTCTCAAAATAAACTGATTATCTGGTAACTTATTGAGGTTTCTGTGAAGATACTACCTACGTTTTCCTAAAATTTACGTACTTTAGTACCTACATTAAATAGACAGGTATTTTTGCCCTTTATTACATGTGACTTACACAAAACTGGCGACATCTGGGTGTACCATAAGTACACCTCTGCCTAACCCTTTTGAGCGTACAAGCGTTATTTTTGCATGTGCGTGTATACTTGTTTATTTCGAACTAGCACGGCCTCTTAAGCACTTCAACTTTATTGCACCAATTAATGTAGCATTTTTGTTGACTCTTTCAATTTGTATTTATAGATATGGTTTTCCCAGTTCATTAGGGTTCGCTATGTCTTTGATGACGTCATTTTCAATTCAGACGTACTCAGGCGTTCGCGTTCGTAGTGTAAGTGCAAAAGAACTTGGGGCCAAATCTGCTAATTAACAAACGTGGCAATGGTTTTGCCATTATGAGTTTCTAACAGGTTTGCCATACAAAATCTGTCAAAAACATTTTTACAAAAAGAAATAATAAAAAAATGCGATGTATGTTATCGATATAATCGCTGTCCCCAGCGAATAAAATCGTAATCGTAAAAACTAAATTTTACTGGAAAAATAAAAACCAGTTTTTTGTAAATATCATACATAGCGGTATTGTTTAAATACCAAAATAAATTTGTTTTTTTACATTCATTACAATACACCTTAAAATCTCGTAACTTCTGAAATAACCGTAGGAAATGAATGAAAAAAAAATTACCAAGTGTAATTGGACCTCTAAATATCGATAAATTAATTTATTTAAAGTTTAAATTATATATTTAGTTAAAGTTAAAGTTATTAAAATTTATTTAATGTTAACTACGTAACAGCGCATTACCCTTTTATTCGCCAGGGACGGCGAAATTATATCAATACTGAAAATATGTATGATATTTTGAATATTTTGTTTAAAAATTCACTAGAATTGTATTATGGATATTGCAGTTTACCTACTCAGAATTTTACACTAATATGAAACATTTTCAATAATATTACAATACTACGGTAAGTGTTTTTCAATGGAATTATGTTTGAATGATAAGATTCGATATGTGGGAATGAATATTTAAGAGCTTTATTGAATTCCATAATATATATTTTTTTAAATTGATCTGCATTGAGTTTTTATTTTCACAGTAGCATTGCAACGTTTTTAGCTAATTAGTAGAATTAGACCCCTGATTACTTAATTGGACAAAAGTCCATTTGATTCTGTCTTTCGACGGAGAACCCAAAAAATTGGGTGGAGTGACAATGCTTGAGTAGGTAACTTACGTCTTGCGTAGGTACCCTGGGAAGATCACTTTGCTAAAAACGAAATTAGAGTAATAATACCAGCCTATATATTGTCCCACTGCTGGGCAAACGCCTCTTCTCATACAGAGAAGGCACGATCATTGATCACCACGATTGCTCAAGACGGGTTGGCGATTTCACTCACCGAAAGGGAGATCGTGGCCCCCGGCAACAGGGCAACGGAAGGAACACGGGTGGGTTTTAGTCAGTAAGAGTCTGACACGCTCTCCCGCTCCGCCCAGAGCGGGAGAAGTTATTTGATGATTTCCCACCCACAAAAAAAAAAAAAAAGGTTTCCTCACGATGCTTTTCCTTCATTGATGTCAGTAATTTCCAAGATAAATTCAGAAATAAGAGTAACTTTATTCATAGTAAAATACCGGAATGTATTAATGAACGTCGTAAAAACATTAAAAACAGTTTCAAAGCTAATCTTTCTCTACCACATTTTAATATTCATTTGCAGAAAGTCTTTGTTACAACGTTTGTTTAAACATTGTTAAGAATACTTTATGAAAAATCTGTTCACTTTTGTTCAACACACATTTTCAGCATTATTTTCGTTAGCTTCGAGTCTTAGATAAAGTTGGAAACCTGCTTTTAGGTAACTTTACTCGGAACAGTTTTCCAGTCTGTGGGGGTAAAACTGAAATATAATAACATCACGCCTTGTTTCCCCGAAGGGTTGGGCAGAGGTGTCTTTGTAGCAGGTTCACCCACATTTCGCCAGTTATGTTTTTTAAGTCCCATGTAATAGGGGGCGAGCCTATTGCCATCAACCGGGCACAAGTCCAAACTCCAGGCTGTTACTGAGAAATTTCAGATAGAAAAACCCAATAACACTTTGCCCAACCTGGGAATCGAACCCAGGACCTCATGCTCAGCAGTAGCGCTTGCGACCACTAGACCAACGAGGCAAAACTGAAATATTTTTTTACAAAAAGAAATAATTTAAAATGTTAATAAATGGGTATAATTCTATCGATACTGAAATTAAGTATGATATTTTAATAATTTTGTTTAAAAACTCACTAAAGTTGTATTATTGAAATTGTAGTTTACCTACTCGAATTTTACACTACCTATTATCATTTTTTTAGTAACGAAATAATGCTACGGTAAGTGTTTTTCATTGGACTTATGTTTGAATGATAAGATTCGATAAGTGAAAATGAATTATATTTAAGAGCTTTATTGACTTCCGTAACTAAAAAAAACAAAAGTATTGGTAGGTAAGTATAATTAAATTTTTACTTAATTCAGTAATTATACCTTTTATACCTAATGGTTACAGGTTTTTATTGAAAGCTTGCATTTTCTTTGAAATGAAACAGTAAAGGTACATTTCCGTAGCCAACTGCAAGCAGCAGCAGGCGGCGGTGACGTATCACCGCGATACTTTGGTTGCTATAGTATTTCTATGAAATCGAATCGAATTCCTATGAAGTCACCTGCTGCTGCTCTTGCAGTCGGCTACGGAATTATACCTCTACTGTTTCACTTCAAAGAAAATGTAAGCTTTCAAGTTTAATAATGAATAAAATTGTCAAACTCCATTGGTGGCAGTAACCATCGGTCAGTGGGTTGTCTTAAGGGCAGAGTTGTAAGAGTTGAAGTATACGCTTAGGGGCAAAATAATCCCCACATCCAACCAGTTGGACCGTCATCCTCAACCTTTTTTTACCAACATTCTACATTTAAAAATGTTTATCATTTGAAAAAGTCGAGCGTAGAATATTTTCCAGTTCAGTTGATGAAAACTCATTCATAGTTAATTTACATTCACTCAACTGTAATGACGAAGTTTCTTTTGATATTAATGAAAAGCAAAACTTATTGATTACTTACTTTAGAATTGCTGAAGTTTTTGATCACTTACACTGACACACACAGGTTTAGGAACTAAAAAGACACTTAAATTTTGTTAATTATTGTACTCTATGTTGATAATCATAATTAGTAACACATATAATAGACTTGTATTGATCACGGAAAAGTTTATTTAAATACGGGAAAAGTCGATTCAATTTTCCTTGAAAAACCAACTTTCAAACACTGAAGAAAACTGAAAATTCAAACTTCGTCAAAGATATATGTTGACAGTCACTTTTAAATGAAAATAAAAATTCTACACTGAACGTCAAGTATATTCTAACACAGTAACAGAAAAAAAAACTTGACGAAACAACTTTGTTAGGAGGAACACTTTCAAATTTCGAATACCGTGTTCTTCGCGTGAACTTTACACGGCGACGCGCGGTCGGTCCGACCACCGCGGTCGCTCGAAATCGACTGTACAGCGTGTCCTATAGTTCGCAGCGAGCGAAGAGCTTTGCAGCTACTTACACGCTATGAAAGCACACTCCATGTTCCAGAAAATATTTTAAAACTCTTTCATGAAATGTAGGTTTGTTTTCAATAGGTTACAAAATTGAAACTGGTCGCGTATTCAAAGAAAATATGAATAGAAAATAAGCGAATAAAAATGGAAATTTTTGTTTTACTGGAACCGTAATGCTGCTTACAAAATATTTAATAGTAAGTAGCTTACTTTAATAGTAAGTGCATAGAACATATAAGTTACTAGTTATTATTTTGTAAGTTTGGTTACCTGTAATTGAGTTTGCATTACATGATAATGTATAGATAAGATATTTTTTTTTTCTGTACATACCGTTTTCATTTTTAAATATTTTTATAAAAAATCATAAAAAAAATATAAAATTCAAAATATAAAAAATAGTGGCCCATCGGCATCAGGAACAGGGTCCTAGATGCCGGCGGTCAAGGCTCTAGAGAGAGGAACCTCCTCACTATCCGTGCCGTGTCTAGGAGTACTGCTTTCTGAATCAGGCCCTTGATCTAGCCGCGCAATGAGAGCCTCCTGAGGTGTTGATCGAGGCTCTTCGCTATCAGGCCATTAACCGTAACGATTATCGGTACAATGATTGCAGAGTCCACATCCCACATGTCGACAACCGACAATAATAAGAATAAGATTATTTTTCTTTCTTTTTATTCAAAATTAATCATGAAAGTATATAGTGATAGAGTAGATAACAATGCATTCGAGTATGTAAGGAAATCTTTAGATATCCATGATCTATGTGGTAAAGTTTTTATGACATAATTTATCTACAAAAGAGAAAAGATTTGTACTTTTGTTTGTACTTAATAAACTCAAAAACTACTGGAACGATTTGAAAAAATCTTTCAAAAGTAGAATGCTATATTATCATTGAGTAACATAGTCTATAATGTATAAAGATACTCGTAGCACCCCGCGGTTTCGCCCGCATAAGTCTCGATCCCGTGGGAATATCAGAATAAAAAGTATCCTATGTGTTAATCCAGGTTATAAACTAACTAACCTAACTAAACTATGTACCAAATTTTATCCAAATCCGTTCAGCCGTTTTTGCGTGAAAAAGTAACAAACATCCATCCGATATCCTCACAAACTTTCACATTTATAATATTATAAAATATAAAGGAAAATTATTTATAAAATAAAATTAAATAAAAAATGAAATAAAATAAATGAATATTATTAATATGTTATGATTTTAAGTAGGATAGGATCACGTGAGCGAGCCGCTGGCCGAACTTAGTTTATTTGTACAAAGGCATCTGTGCGCTAATCTAATTTTATTACAAGTAATCCAGCTACTATGAAAAAATGGAAGATTAATAATAGATAAACCTACTTTAAAAATGTAATTTTAACAGAAGGTTTATGTTCAGCTAAAATTGCATTGTTAAATTGCATCGCCATGTCCTCGTGGAGGCGATCGGCGGCGGTGATCTTTCGCGTCCGGCCCTGGTTCAGGCCATGGTACGGAGCGAGAGGAAATAGTAGGCCGTCACCTCCATCCAGTAATGCTCGCGAAGGAGGAGGCGGAACGCGTGAGGGTGAGGCAAATTTCATGCCCTCACGCCCCTAATCGCCGCAGGAGGAGACGCCCTGGGCGTTGGGAATCGCAGGCTGATTTCCGGCCACACCGTAGGCGCGGGCTTGCGGACGGTGAGCAATGGGTAGCTCGCCGTCCGATAAGGACCAGGCCCGGGTCGACGGCGCGTTATGTTCCACGCGCGCCTCAAAGCGATGTCAGCAGAATTGACGGGGTCCGCTAGGGCCGATGCCTGCCGGGGTTGCGAAGAAGTCCGAAAGGGAGATAGTGGCCCCCGGCAACATGGCAACTGAAGGAACACGGGTGGGTTTTAGTCAGTAAAAGTCTGACACGCCCTCCCGCTCCGCTCAGAGCGGGAGAAGTTATTTGATAATTTCCCACCCAAAAAAAAAGGCTTATGTTCAACTAGGGATGTGTACAAGGTCCACAAGCTGAAAGGTGAAACACAGACCGACTATTTGTACGTACGATCAATTCCGTGACCTACAGTCTGCGAGGCGAATATATATTACTATGTTGTACAAACTTTTTGCGCATCATTTAATTTTATGTTAGTTCATTTTATTAGACATGAAAAGGCGCTGCGGATCGTTTGTCATCTGCTTAAGTTCTTAAATGATGATTAATTGACACACCTATATGTTTAAGTACTGTTTAACTAACTACCATACATGCTTTATCTATTAAATATTTGCATGCCATTACTACATGGCACTGGCACTGGACTGGCTTTGCAAATGAAATGAAATTGTTTACGGAATAAACAATTTCATTTTATTTCATTTGCACAGATTTTTGTAATATCTTTTGTATACACGGCTACACATCAAGCCATACATTTCCAGTTTATGCTGATCTCGTATTATATATGATTTCTGTACAATCCGAAGTCAGCTTATACTGGAAATGTATAGCTTGATGTGTAGCCGTGTGTAGCAGGATACCACATTATATGCAAATAAACTATTTTTATTTAAAATCAAAATCTTTTTTTTTTTCACATAGACCTTCATGGGCACTTGAAATGTCAGAAGCTCACGGTTCCAATTGGTCGTTTCCTATGAAGAAGAGCTGGCAAGAATCTCCGGTTACTCTTTTAAAAATAAATGGTCTCTACAATGTTTTCAAATTACGGTGTTAATAGGTATGAGAGGACAGTGTAGGCCTGTCAACAAGTACCAGGTAGTTAACAAAATAGAAAATGGTCTATAAATTGACAGTCTGTTAAGCTTACAACGTATTCACATTCACAGAATATAAAAGAATCTTGATAAATAAAAAAAAAAACAGTGGCACTCCGGGAGGAGTGCCATCTTGAACAACATCGCTTCGGTGGAAGAAAAATACTTGTATAGAACATTGGTCCGTAACTTAATATAAATAAAGAGCACAATCGCGTTGACAAAACCTTTAAAGTAAAAATACTTAAACAGAGCATTGATTTGTAACGTAATATAAATAAAAAGCACAATCCCGTTTACAAAAAAGGTGTCATCACAGTGTCGCGAAATCAATGGTTTAGTCCCATCTCAAAAATACCCAACGCGCTTAAACAAGTTTTTTTTTTTAATATAAAAAAAACCAATTTAAACCAAATCCTCCAATTGCCAATTTCATTTGATAATATATCTTTTTTGCATCATAGGTAAAGTGATTGCAAGAGTAACTGCAAGAGTAACTGCTGAGCGTTGGCACCTGGGTTCAATCCCCGAATCGCGAAGTGTTATTGGGGTATTCAGTAGCAGCCTGGAGTGGAAATAGGTTCGCCCCTTTAGCATGAAATTATAATATAGTTGACGAGGATATAGTAAGAAATTGCGTCGCAGATTTTCTGTCATGTAGTCAGGAACATGAACATAATTTATAAAAAAACTTACAGACCACTCCCTCTCATAGCGTCGAAGCCTGTGTCCCAGCAGTGGGAACATTATAGGCTAATTATGCTTTTTATGCTTTTATAAAAAAACACTATTTGTTTGTAAAACTTTTTCAAGTTATTGCTAGCACTTGCGCGAAGGTTTCAGGCATTAAAAAAAAAGTGGCACTCCGAGAGAAGTGAACACTTGAAAAAAAAATTGGCACAATGGTAATCAAAACGTTGATGTCTTTTACTCCACGCACCGCGGTAATCAACGCGTTGATGTCTTTTTAATGGTCAAAAGCTGGTGTCATCACGGTGTCGCGAAATCAATGGTTTAGTCCCATCTCAAAAATGCCCAACGCGCCTAAAGAAGTCTTCAAAAAACACGCGGCAGAAGTCGCGAGCAGAAGCTAATTGTTTATAAAATTGACTACCTACCAACTTAAATTGTTCGTTTATTCGTTTTACTACTGTCATTATTTGACACTGTATGAAATGGCTATAACACGACAAATTACGTAGGATGTCAGTTTGCTTAACAATTTAATTTCCCTGACTAAAATTATGATGATTAATCAACGTAAAACAAATGTTTACGTAACAATCTCAAATGTATTGTTCAGGCAATATTTTTCAGCGACATTTTCCTTGTTAACCAAACCCAATCTTATAATCTTATCGAGTCGTTAGATCATGCATATAGATTTGTTTTTTTTTTTTCCGGTTGCCAGTTTTAGATCTCCCCCGTGACCTTGACCCAGATGCTGTCTCGATGTTGTAAAGAGGTGAAGGGTAGCGTAGTAGGCATCAGACGAATGTAAACAAAACTACTATTCTGACTTCAACTCTTCATTAGTTGCTTTTGCGGACATTTTGTTCACTCAGATTTGTCACAGTTGTAATAACAATCATGTCATTTGGTTTAAATAGTTTTTGAAGCGAACATTTCTTTAGGCGCGGTTGGGCATTTTTGAGATGGGAAAAAACAATTGAACTCGCGACACCGTTACCGACACCTCATTTTTGTAAACGCGATGGTGCTCTTTATTTATATCATGTTAAGCATCAATGTTCTATGTAAGTATTTTTACTTTAGGTTTTGAAAGTTTTTTTTTGAATTGTTCAGGTTTTCACTTCTGTCGGCACTCCCGGAGTGCCACTGTTTTTCTTTTATATTTTATTTTTCTTTATTTTAGATTCTCTTTTATTTTGCTAATTTGAGAACGTTGTAGGCTTTGTACACTCATAGATGTTTCCATTCGTTTGCCATTTCCTATTTTGTTAGGTACCATCGCGGAAGCCCATAACTAACCACTTTTAAAACAAAATCCCGTGCACACGATGACCACATCTGTTAGCGTCCCGGTTCTATAGTAACCGAGTACTGCAAGCAAGAATCGTCCTTACGGTGATTAGTTATAGATTTCCACGGTGGTACCTACCTGGTAGTTTTTGACAGGCCTACACTGTCCTCCCATACCTTTTGAAAACATTGTAAAAGCCAATTATTTCTATAAGAGTAGTAACCGTGAATTTTCTTGTTGGCTCTTCTTCATAGGAAACGACCAATTGGAACCGTGTACCAAACTTTTGCCGTTTCATAAGTGCCGATGTAGGTGAAATATGTGAAATAAAAGACTTTGATTTTGAAAAATAAAAGAGGTACGGTTGATGCAGTGAATGAACGATTAGATTCAGTAGTAGTAGCTATGCGTCGCAGTATGATAACGACCTTTTTTTTTTTTTTGGGTTGGAAATTATCAAATAACTTCTCCCGCTCTTCGTGTCAGACTCTTACTGACTAAAACCCACCCGTGTTCCTTCAGTTGCCCTGTTGCCGGGAGCCACGATCTCCCTTTCGGTTTTCTTCGCACATCGGCCCTAGCGGACCCCGTCAATTCTGCTGACATCTCTTTGAGTACGATAAACCTGAGGCATTTTTAAAAAATAGATCGAAAATAATCTTGAAGAATTTGTATAGGAAATGACGTGTCTGTTAACAACGGTATATGAGCAATGTATTTTTTTTTTCAGACTACCATTCCCGTATAAATATATATTTGTTATGTCACGTAGAACGGTGCTGTAAATACGTTAGTATACCTATATAATATAATATAATATTGATTTCTCAAAGGATTCTAGGCTGATTGATTTTATAGGAGAATCTTGAAAATTGGTAACACAAAGATTTCATCAATTTTGCTCGAGCAATCGTTCGGAATAGCGGACTCGGTCAAACTATATTGTAAAACATCATCTTTTACTACACTCATCATCTGCTTCGCCTTTTCCCAAGTTTGTTGGGGTCGTCTTTATTTTTTTATTTTTTTGATATTTTGTTTCCACCGACTTTTGAAACTATTTATTGGCAAATATTAGCTTTTCAGTTATTTAGTTTTTTTTATCTTTCGTATCGAGTTTGGACAAGCCTAGTATTTATTGGGTTTATCGAAAACGTGTAAGTAACCTACTTATCTAATAAGCGTTGGTCCCATAGGTTTAATAAATATTCGTGAGAGTTACATTTTGCCCTTTTCAAGAAAAAAATATATTTTACTAGTTCGATATTTAGAGTACCAGCGTATAATTGACCCACTGCAGGGTGAAGACCTCTTTTCATACAGAGAAGGCACGAGCATTGATCACCATGCTTGCTCAAGACGGGTTGGCAATTTCAGACTTATGTATATGTCGTAGTAAGGTGGTTATAGCTGTTATATACCGTAATATAGCTATATACGTTACGTAACCAAATACGCGCGAGCCGAGCAAGCGAAGCGAGCGGTGCCGCAGCAGCTGTCGGCGAGCGCTACGTCAAAATTGGTTGCAGTAACAAAATTAGGGCACTCCGACAGCTATGAATCGCTGTCATATAACTATATTACGGTATATATCCCTAGGAATATAACTATATCCATCTTACTGCGACATAAACTAATATAATAAAGAAGAAGAAGAGTTTGTTTTTTTTTTGTTTGAACGCGGCGATCTTGGAAACTATCAGTCGGATGTGAAAAATTATTTATGCATTTGATAGCCCAGTTCTTGAGGATTTAACATCATGCTGCGACTTTTAGGAGCCGAGCATAAAGGAAACAATTTTCCTTTTTTCTTTCTTTTTCAGATACAATGCTAAGCGAAAGCGAAATTATAGCGCGGGTGGGTGATGTGTCGAAATATTAAGATTATATGATCATAAATATTCATTTTATATATAGGGGTGGACAGGGTGTTGGAATTTGCAGGAGAAAATATGAAATTTACGCTAAAAAAGTCGCGGGGAAGTGCTAGTTTTCTAGGTTCAGTAAGTCCAAGTTTCCTCACGATGTCAATAATGTCCAAGATAAACCCGGAAAGTACAAAGTCACACATTTGATATTTATTTTGTGTTGCTGCTTCTTTTATAAATTGTGTTGTTTGTATTGAAATTTTGATTGATTCGTTGGTGAGATAAATTGAGGTTCAGTTTATAAAACAAGTTTATTGTAGAGTAATTTACAGGTATAGCAAATAACAATTTCGTAAAATTTCAAACAAAATGGTATAACTATTAAAGAAAAGTATAAACAGTTAGCACATGAACGGCTTTAACTCTTGGAAAGAACTTTAGTAAAAGAAACTCAGTAACGACGTTTGACACTAATTTTAATAATTTTTATTTATTTTTAATTATATCTCAGTTCTAAGAAACTGCGACTGTTTCTACTCGATTTAGAAACATTTAAACGGAGAAATAAAACAAAATTGCTGACGAGTCTTGTTCATAAAGTGTGAAGCCATTAAATAAAAAGAGAGAAACCGAAATGGTTTATTGATACTTAAATGATCCTTATTTTCCTTGTAAGTGAGGTACTTAGGTACCTTCTAAGCCGTGCTTTTCTTCATTATCAGAGATGAAAATAATAACCCATAACTCATTTTTAACTATAAATTGCCCGAGCGAGCGAAGCGCGCTCGCTTCATTCGCTCGGTCAATTTATAGTTTCAAGCGTCTCCGCTTCAAGTTTTGCAAAATTTGCTTTCGTGTGTCACTTAGTACTCCTCTAAAGGCCGTATTTTACAACCGATCTGAATGAAACTTCGTATACAGGTTTTACGACTTTATAGTTTTTTTTTTGTCATCGGGGATTTTTTATTGGAAGGGTACTTCCCCCAAAAAGGGGCAAAAAGTGTTATCTCCGCCTTATGAGATCCGATTTCGATGGTTCTTTCTTATTTGAAAGGTAGTAACTTTAAGTTGGTCTTAAAAATGGTATTACAAAAAAAGTATGTTAATTGTTGCAAAAAAGTTTGTGCTCGAGAGATCTACTGTTCGCAGAAGTACTAGTTATACACAGTTTCGTTTGTTTTACCCATAGGTATTACTTAACGTTAATTAGGCTTGCTACATCAGCCAATAAGTTCACGAGAGTGTTGTTGGTAGGTGTATACTTGCTTTTAAACTACTTAGGTAATAAATGCGGTTGGAACGAAGGTCCGTACGCGATACTTGCATGCAAACACACTCGTATTATAATAGAAAGAGACAGAGAGAGAGAGAGAAAATCATAACGGTTACGCGAGGGGGCATAACGCTTTTTCCTTACGTGACGATTTCTACCAGTCAATTTCTACCGCAAGCCGTGTTATGGGGGATGTGCTAAAGTAGCCCGCGAATATAAAATTTTCTTAGGGTTTTGGGAGGTTCCTGTTCAGGATAAGGCAAAATTAGGGGTGTCCTTAGCGAGCGTTCACCTAGTTTTAATTAGCATAGTTGAATAACCCCTGGCTGGAGGTTTTAAGTGTAGTAGCTTAAGGCACCCACAGGATAGCCCGGTTAAGTAGTCATGATCTCAGAGCTCAACTACGAGATACCCTACCTAAAAAAAAGCACGTCATAAAACGACAGGTCTATAAGGTCTATTTGGTTATGAAACAGATAGTTTCAATCAAATGGCAATTTACCCGGAATTGGCAAATGCGGTACTTAAAGCAAACGAAGTTGACTATAAGTTATAGAACCTACGTTCGTTGTTAGGCTCACTTTATTTTGCCGCAGAACGGAATGGAAGCGAATTTTTGTCAAGAAATTGGGTCAAAGCATAATGAACTTTTTTGCAATTGTGTAACATGTTAATTGAGCCTTAGTTATCTTGCCTTACATTGCTGGATATAGGTAGGCCTTGTTTTAGTTGTTTTAATTTGAGCACAGATAAATACTGGTACACATTTAGGTATGAAGCTATAAGTACGCGGTGGGCTCGATTTGTTGGTCCAATTCAGTGAGTGTAATGTAATCAGAAGATCTAAGACGACGTTCGCACGAACATATTTTTTTTTTTCAACTCTGTGCGCGCCGAGCGTTGAGAATCCAACGCGCTGGGACGTACTCTCATTCCAAGCGCGTTGAAAAAACACACTGTTAAATTTTCAACTCTTGGCTCTAAACACAGCGTTGAAAATCTAGTGTACGAAAACAAATCGCCGCGATTTTATTACATGCGAACGAGGGCTAAGAATTACGCAATAGAAAGAGAGGCAACTTTTAGGTGAATTTATTTGTAGGTAATTAATTAGTGATGTGCGACCTGAATTGCACTTTATTGTGCCGTGGCAAGAGTCGCTTTTTATTTAAATCATTTTGTGGAGTTTCCCATCTGTGTTAATCTGTGTTTTTAGCCTAAAATCAACAGAAAAAAGGCTATCAATAATGATAGTGATTATGAATGCGTTCCCGATATTAATTTAGCTGGCACTCAATCATTACTACCATATTATAATCTCCGTTACACGTGTCTCATGGCTATATGTACTGATAAATCTCAAATCTCAAATTCTTTATTGCGTACCATAATGTATATAGTTGGTAGGGAAGCAATTATATTAAAAATATTAGTCACAATTATGGACCCTATCGGGCACAGCATAGGTCAAGTAGGAGAGAGGAGGAAGAGCACTGGTCATTTAATGTGACAAACTGTATTATTAGTTGAGTAGTTAGTAAGTTATATATTTATTAATACAGAATTCAATTTAAGAATTATAATTATTGTTTTATAAATTATATACGTTTATTTATTTAGTAACATAAGGAATAATAAATATTAATTACGCAATAAATAAAACATAATAATAACTAAATAAAACAATAATTAATAATTAATATGAATAATTTTTAAAATAAATGGTTATTCCATTTATTTTAAAAATTATTCATATTAATTATTAATATGAATAATTTTAATATGAATAATTACACTATTTACGCTGTAGCATGGTGCGGGTGACAGTTGCCCGTATGACGTTGACATTTGTCAGTACCACGTAGGGATGTGAGGTTATGCAATTCATTTTTATCGCTAACGATACTCGCAGCGTGAATCTAGTTCTCTTTAATATTGTTATGAAAATTAGTGTATTATTCAGTTGTGCAGTGTAACTACGTGTGTGCTACGTGTATAAACTTGTCAATATAAATGTTTTATGGCTACATAATTATCTTTGTACTTATATAAAATAATCAAAATCGGGTTTATGTTTTTTTTTTCGTGACAACATTTTTGCTCTATGGTGCATCGGCGCGGCGGCCATGTTGTTTACCCGTGCGATGCTGTGAGTGCGAGTACGAGTGCAAGCGCGTTATATTGTGACTTAATGTGACACGTATTACGATTTCATTGTTTGTTTTCATTTTTGTTAAATTGTTATTTGTTATAAGTTTGTTGAGTTTGTTGTTATTACCATGCCTAAGCATACAAAAAAAACTGTTTTGGGTAGTCAGGCCAGGGAGCTTGTTGTTCGCCTCCGAGACTACTTTGAAAGAGAACAACAAAATAATGGACCGTTGTTACCATTGAATCATATTGTAGAACGAGTAGCCGAAGCTCTTGATATTGGCCGCAATACTGTTTCGCGTATAACACGTGAGAAAATTGGCCAAGATGGGATGTTTGAAAATAAATTATCGACACCCAACAAAAAGCGGACCAAGGTGAAGCCAATCACAGATTTGGATGATTTTGCTAAGGTTGCTATTAGAAATCATATTTATGATTATTATAGAAGAATGGAGCTACCCACATTGCTCAAGCTTCTAAAATCATTAAAAGAAGCTGACTTGTTCAAAGGAGGTATTACTTCGCTACGGCAAGTTATAAAAGATATTGGCTTTGTTTACAAAAAAGTTAACAAAAGAAAGATTATTATGGATAGGACTGACATTGCCCTAGCAAGATGTAGATTTTTAAGGAAGGCCAAAAACATAAGTGATTGGAGCAAAGTTGTCTTTTTGGATGAAACGTGGCTAAACGCCAACCACACAGTGGGTAAAAGTTGGACCGACGATACGGCACAATCGTGTACCAAAGTGCCGGAAGGCAAAGGCGAACGCCTTATTATTTGTCACGCAGGTACAGCAAGTGGATTCGTCCCTGATTGTTTGCTGGCTTTTAAGTCAAAAAAAACTACGGAGTATCATGAGGAGATGAATTACGAAAAATTTAAAGATTGGTTCATAGGTCTATTAAACAATTTAAAAGAGCCTATGACCATAATAATGGACAACGCACCCTACCATTCGGTGCAAGTTAATAAACCCCCAAACCAATCCAACCGCAAAAGCGAGTTGGTGAAGTGGCTGAGTGAAAACGGAGTTACAGCAGATATAAAAATGTTAAAGACGGAGCTTATTGCCTTAGTCCGACGCCATAAGCCACCAACTCCTACCTATGCTCTGGACGAGATGGCAAAAGAAAAAGGCCACCAGGTCCTTCGACTACCACCCTACCATTGCCAGTATAACGCTATTGAGCTGATTTGGGCCCAAATAAAAGGTATGCTTTTAATTTCAATTCCCATTTTGAAGCTTTATAAAAAAATCAGCTTTCCGATCGTAGCATGTACCTAGTTTAAAAACATTACCAGATACTAGATTAGGCTGATTGATGATTATTTGAATACTTTTTTTTATAAGTTCGTTTATTTTTAGGTTACGCCGCAAGAAATAATACTTCGCCGCCATTTACGGCAAATAAGATGTTGGCCCTATTACAAGAGGCCATCAACAATGTTCAACCTGAAGACTGGTCGAAGACCAGTCTTCAGGTTGAACAAAAAGGGACATTATGTCAAATAAAACAAAAAGGGACATTATGTCTGATTGGGATCGTGACATACATATTGACAACATAATTGAGTCATCGTTAATAATATCCGTCACAGATTCAGATGATGAATTGAGTGACAATTCAGATGTTCCTGACTCTGATATGAGTTAGACGAATAACATGTTTTTTTTTTTAGCAACCTTTTAAGCAACCTTACCCTATAAATGTTCTGTTGTATAATTAGACCTTTTAAAAATAAAAATTGACCTACGCACAATATACGTTTTTTATTATAAAAAATATCGACTATCCATCGTAGCAGTACATCCCATCACTAAATACGTCTATGGCGTTACGTTATACGCATAACACTTTGCTTAATTTTTCATTCAATTTGATTTTATTTCTTGATTAGAACATTCTGGTTGGGTTTAATTTAATTTACTACAGTTATTAATTATTTAATATATTACGAATGTGGTACAACTGAAATATTAAGTCATAAATTGTAAATCGCGGCAACTTTCAAGAGTGAAACGAAATGTTACTGAAACTGTCACCCGCACCATGCTACAGCGCAAATAGTGTAATATGAATATTTTTTAAAATAAATGGTTATTCCATTTATTTTAAAAATTATTCATATTAATTATTAATTATTGTTTTATTTAGTTATTATTATGTTTTATTTATTGCGTAATTAATATTTATTATTCCTAAGGTAAGTTATTTATTGAAAGCTTCATATTTTTTTTATTATTTATTATTATATATTTTGCGTATTATGAGTATTTGTAGATACAAATGGGTACCTAGTTTTGAAGTTACTTATAATTTATCATTTAAGTATTCGCTTATACTATAGTAGGATTTGCTTACAAGAAAAAGTTTCAATTTATTGGTAAAGATATTATATTTATTTAAATTCTTTATTATTTCGGGTAACTTATTATAAATTTTTATGGACATGACAAAGGTACTATTGCAGTGCATTTTTAGTCGCGATTTTGGTAAGTTTAGTCTATTTTTATGTCTTAAAATAATTTTTGTTTGTATGTCCTCATCTCTTTTTGTAAAGAATTCTGGGTACTTACCTCACTATTTACTAAGATTCTAGTTAGTTTTTTTTGTAGGGTAAATAGCGTGGGCGCATCAGTGCTGTTGCCCCATAAGATGACACCGTATTTGAGCCATGCGTACGCGTAGGCATAGTACTAGTGCAGTTTTAAGGTCTGTGGTTTTTTTGATCTCGCGGAGGGCGTATGAAAATTTAGATACTTTTGCTCTTACTTTCTGAATGTGTGACTTCCAATTTATATGTGTATTCAATGTTTAGGCCTAGTAGTGTGAATTTATCAACTACTTCTAATTTATTATTTTTAAAGCTAAAGTTTATACCTACTTATTGGTATTTTTTGGCAAGGGTGGAATTAAATAATTTTAGTTTTGTTGAAGTTAATTTCGAGGTTCTGTTCAGCCATCCAATTTGTTGTAGAATCTAGTATGGAATTTAGTTTATCATTTAGATTGATGTTATTCTCGCATGAGGTAAGTATAGATATGTCATCCGCAAACAGGACACATGGCTCATTTATATTATTAGGAAGGTCGTTTACGTAAACAAGAAATAAGAAACACCCTATTACGCTTCCTTGCGGGATTGAGGCGGTTATTTGTTTACCGTCGGATCTGATTAATTCTATTTCATTTTTGTTGTTGTTATAATATTCGATTTCAACCATTTGTTCCCTATGTTTTAAATAAGATACAAACCAGTCATAGCATTTGCCGCGGAGTCCTATACTATATAGTTTATTGAATAGTATTTCAAATTGAACTTTATCATATGCTTTAGTCATATCAAGTAGAAGTCCTACTGCGTACTTTTTATCACAAATTTATATCAAATAATTATTAAATAATCTCCCATCTTCTATGTATTTTTTGTTTCCGCAAGGGGACTCTGTAACCTGAACTTATAGGGGCTCCGATTAATTAAATTGCACTATATTTTAATTACACTGTGTAGGATAAGTAACGCGCAGGTTTTGCTCACGCGCTAAACATTGAGGTTTATGGGCCGTCAATATTATTGCGTGAAAATAATGGATCGTTTGAGCTCAGACCAAATAAAAAACCAAGACATAGCGCTGTCAATTAGTAATGTCAATTAATGCGATTTCGCATAAATTTCATTAGCATTTGAATTATTGAGTCTTAGCATACTAATTGCTATTGCTGTGCTATTTGCTAATATGACGACAATTGATAACAATGAAATATGTGAATTTTGTTAATATGCGAATTAAAAGCGCGTTCGCCTTAGGATGTCTCCTAGTGTGCATTTAGTTTACTCGCCGATAATGTTTTATTTAGTCTAGTACACTTGCATATTTAATGTGATTAAGATCGATCACATAATTAAATATATTAAAGTATATAAAGTACGAAGCCATAAATTCAATTTGCACTTTACAGAATTTCGCAACTACATTCCATTTGCTAAATGCTAAATGAGCATTCACATGCTAAAAATGAATGCGAATGCTAATTAATCCATCACTACTGTCAACAGTGACGTGAGGCCGGATTCATAAACAGCACTGTGCACTGAGCGACGTGTAGTTCGATTGTAAATGGATGTAAATGTGTGCGTGTGAGCGCGTATGCACAGAGCGAGGGTGTAGTTTTAGCATGCTTCACTGTATTTTTTGCAGCGCTATGTCTTGGTTTTTTATTTGGCCTGAGTGTTTAATAAATATTTAAATATTTAATAAATCATCAATTATCATTCTCCTGCCCTATTTCCAATTTATTTGTGGTCATCACAACATGTCTTTCCTACCATAATTCTCTAATAATCATCATTTAGCTCCCTTCAAAATGGTTGAGCTGAATGGTGCTAATCCATTCGTCATGCTCGTGAACGGGTGCCGTCAGAGGGGACTGGTCTTCTCTCAGCTGCCATGGCTTATTTTAATTTTTTAAATTGTTCTTAGTTTTATCTTTTTATTACAAACGCTTCTAACGTGCACGTCTTTTTACATTGTTTTCACATGTATAATTACAACATGAATGATATATTTAAAAGAATATCCGTGGAGTTTCTTGCCCGTTCTTCTCCAAAGGTACCTACTGCCTATTATGCTTTGGAATGGGCAACTAGCTGTATTTTTCTGACTGACCGACTCCTTGCTGTAAATGGTATAATTGAAATAAATGGTTTGAGATTGATCTCGGTAATCAATCCCTTTCCAACCATATCATCTTTCACACAATTTTGATTTCGTAAGGCTGATTCAATCATATTATTATAATCACCAACCCACTCTTCAATTTAAAACAAGATAACTCAACATGTTTTATTATTATCAACTAGCTTTTCCTCGTAGCGTTGCCCACGTGGATGTCGGAAATTATTCTACGGGAATGTACTACCGGACTTAAAAGTATTCTGTTATTAATAGAATCCGTAGTTGATTTATTGTAGAAAGATATTGCTCAGATTTTTCCTGTGTTCTTTTTTCACCTTGCAACAATGTGCAGTAACAGACTCAAAATAATTCACGATATTCATAAGAACCTCAGTGCGGTGCAGATTGAGCAGTCAAGCCGTAGAAATACAAATAACAGGAGAAGTGGTTTGGGGGCGTGTCTTGTCCGCGCATCATGATCATAACGCTCATATCATAGAAAAATGGCCGTCTCCGCTAACTAGTGCGTTTTCGACCGCGATCGTGACAACATTTAAGAATGCCGTGTTGTTCAGTGGTTTCTTGTATAAAAATCGAGGCCAAACTAGAAACTTTATAAATCATAGAACCACTTATCATATATCAACACAAGTATTTTACTATATTTGTGTGGAAAATCATGAAAAACGACAAATCGTAAAATATTTCTTGCCTTTACTACGTTATTTTTATTCTCATAGTTCACAGCGACTGTACTATTTTTGCAGTAAATACATTGCTTCTTGTCCACTACCTAAATATGTCGCTAAGTCACTGGACAAGCAATGTAAAAATTACAAAACGATACTTTATTTATGCGGTTGCATCGCGTAGTACGGCCGCTGTATCTTGCGACGAGTTAGTGATGTACTTGTGCAGATCCACTAACGTAGGCTATCGACAAAGATGTCGATTGTCGTATGAATTTATATTACTATTAAAGTTTATTCTTCAATTTGTCAACCGTTACCGCCTGGTTGGAAGAACGATGTGAAAAGTGTTTTATAGATTTTTATTTATATTAGATTTTCTCATAATGTTGAAATTTTTTTAGTTACATTTTGTTTTTTAATCTACATGTTATTTATTTATATCATCTTAACATAACTGTGTATCGATTTTTATTTTGTATATCAATATAATTTTTTCAGGAACGCCCAAAATTTTTAATACATAAATGGGAAAATCGGTAAATTTCCGATTTAGTAAATCACTAACGTATATCCCTACATATTATCAAACAAAGTCCCCCGCCGCGTCTGTCTGTCTGTCTGAACGCGATAAACTCAAAAACTACCGAACGGATTTGCAAACGGTTTTCACCAATGGACGGAGTGATTCTTGCGCAAGGTATTAGTGTATAATTCATTAAGGTTTTGTGTAAATTGGCTGAAATATGACGATTATTGTCGAAGATGTTGGAAAAGATCATGCCGACTGGGAGCTTTACTATCGCATATCGTGCGCCGCGTAAACCGTTACATATACATCAAATTTATGTTCATCGTAAATGCACGCTGTATTTGATGGGATAAGGTTTCTAATTGATTGTGTAGTACGTTCTGATTTATGAATTGCAAGAGTGAGCGCAACCTCCTATCTATTGGGTTTACTGATCTGCATGTGTAGTTGTGGCTATTAGTGGCGAGGTAGTTGAGACATTGGGTTCGATACCTTTTCAACTAGCGGGCATATCTCCTTCTTTCTTATATCTATGAGTCAGGCCAACAAACGCGATCAGGTACACACGGCTACACATCAAGCTATACATTTCCAGTTTATGCTAATCTCGCATTGTATAGGATTTCCATACAATGCGAGGTCAGCTTATTTTGGAACAGTATAGCTTGATGTGTAGCCGTCTGTATGTGATTAACTGACGCCCGACCTTTCAAGCCGCGATTATAAACTTTGCCTCGCGGTATTTTGCATAAGTCCGTTTTCTAGACAGAATTCAGTAAACAAATTACTTTTTTAAGTTAACTTCACTTGAAACAGTAATTTCTTCACTGAATTCTTAACTTCACTTAACTTAGTTAAGCATAAAAAAGCAATACCTTAGCATATTTAATTATTCAGGGTTTTAAATTAAAGATTATAAAAAAAAAAATCTTGGTCGACTAGCAATGCTTAAAGGACGAAACCTGCACCCCAATTGCGTAACATACACTTTCTTTCACAGTCCGAAGGCTTTTGAAGGAAATTCCTAATCCATTGCTTAATACGTTTAAAATTCGTCAACTGGACAATGTAAATATCGCAATGAATCTTGTTTAATTGTTAAAGTGAAAGACATTGCCATTGTAAGTGTGTTAAGCAATTTCCTGGCAAAAAAAAGACATTCAAACAAATAAGCATCGTTGAAGCAATAAGTAGGTAATATATTAGAGCTCCTAAATTGCCTAGCACGGTGTAGTCGCAAGCTCAATAATACGCTTGAACGCTCCAATGGTGCAGCGCTCAAAAATTACGACCACACCTAGATGCCACTCACTATGTTGCTAGCGTTTCAAATAGAAAAAATGTATCAGGAAAGTAAATAAAAAACATAGAATTCCAACGGTATATTTTCGTATATTGAAGCTGTCCATTCCTTAGGGAAAAAATGTTTGTGATACGCTCGCTGACTCAACACATTATTCATCATTTAGTGAAACCACGCGTAAAATATTTTTTTACCGAAATCTACTAACTTCACTAGGTAGTTATTACGGGGAAGTACCTCAAAATTCATACTACTTTGTTTAGCCGAAGATAAGAGAATCAGGAAATATAAGAATTTTTTGGAGATATAATAAATCTAGCAAGGCTACGGTTTACGATAAGGCGTAGAACGAGGCGATGGCGACGTGCAAAAAACAAAAGAGACGACCTCGATTGCTTTTTTGAAGTGAAAACTTCTTTAGGTGCGTTGGGCATTTTCGAGATGGGACTAAACCATTGATTTCGTGACACCGTGATGACACCACCTTTTGACCATAAAACAGATAGTTGATTGCCGCGGTGCGTGGAGTCATTGATTACCGTGGTGCCGATTTTTTTTCATGTTTTCACTTCTGTCGGCACTCTCGGAGTACCACTGTGTTTTTAATTATATTTATTTTCAGGCGACACAGGTCCACAGATAAATACCTTTTCTCAAAAAGGCTTGGAAATTCGAGCATTATTTTGACAATCTTCTTCGAGGTAAATCGAAATGCTGTCCAGGTCCTATATCGTCTGTCTGTCTATATTTCATAGGGCTAAGGGCTGTATCTTTTTGTTGACCAAATGGCCAAGTGGCCAAGTGTAGTTAACTCAACCACTATTCTTCTTATAGGGAATTTGAAAAATTTGGCTAGCACTGGTCACCAAATTTTACCTGTAGCAGTGAGTGGCTGCCAGCAGTTGTGACTTGTGACCACCATTTGGTCGTAGATACTCACACCACCGTGCTTCAGCCATGTTTGATGCCCTAAAACCTTAGCTCTCGTACGTAAGGCCCACTTTTTGACGCGGCCATTTTCTATTGCGCTCAGGATTTTTAACGCACTGTTTAGCGCCAAGATTTAAAAAGCAGGGCGCTTTTTTAACACGCTGGGATGCGCTCTGTTGGATTCTCAATGCTCGGCTCAGTACCGAGAGTTAAAAATCCAGTGCACAATAAAAATAAAAAATCGTCGCATCAAAAAATGGCCTGCGTGAAAAAAGATTAACAGGGAACTTTTTTCATTCATAACACGTATCGTCCCACAATAGGAGGCCTCTTATTGTATAACGATTATCTTTTCCTACATCTTTGCTTGACTGCAAGAAGCTTTAAACTACGTTTTATTTTTCACAGTTATATTGGTTGGATATAGCTGGTTCATAGCAGCTGATATTATGTGCAACCTTCTCTATTACATATATCAGAATTTTAAAGTTTTGGACAATGCGCTAAATTTTCGGGTGCAAACCATAATAATGAACATAAAATTGCTTCAGGTTTGCTTATTGCAGTCGACGCTTTATTGACATTTCCTTAAAATGTCAATAAAGCGTAACGAAACATTTTAGAGCGTGTACGTTATTGACAGGATTTCGTTTGAAAATTCAATATTTTATAGTGACTTTAGCTGTACTTATTATATTCAGGTTCTTTACGACTTGTTCTTCACGACTAAAAGATGTTATCTAAAATCTGATGAATAGTTTGGTACTATGGTGGAACACACCTATGTAAATACAAACATATATTAGTACAAAATCCTGTCCGATCCGTGAGGATGTTGCTAGGTATCGTACTGAGAGTCTATTTATGTGATAATTTCAGGAAAATTGAAAAAAAAAATCTTCTTCGTTTTTTTTCAATGAGAAGTTTTATCTGATTACACGGGGCACGGGCGTTTGTCATTTAGCGGATGTCTACAAGTCATAACCGTTGTTTGACCCTTATTGAAAATTTGGTCATCTTTATAGAATTTGGGGTAATTTTGGTACAAAAAATGCGATTTTTAAAAATCAAAAATCAAAAAATCAAATCATTTATTTTGCAAACATGGGTAAAAGATACATAGATGTTTCATAATTACTAAGTTCTCCACATTTTACCGTCCAATGGGCATGCAAATAGTGTACATACAGTTTCAGTTTAACATACCTGAGAACATAATACAATTAAAAAAGAAAATGTCAAACATAAATAAAGATAAAAAAGTAATAAAAAAAAATGTCAAACTGAGTAAAAGTATGTCAAACGTAATAATATTAAGTCAATCAGAGCAATAATATATAATAATAATTATGTCAATCAGCAAGTGAATCATCACTAAATACCAGTAACTTTTATATTTTCAATAATAATTCGATTTTTATTACTTTTAGGTATTATTGCATTGCATATGTTATTGCATTACCTTTGAGCCCCTTTCGGATCAGACAGGTTTTTTTAAATACATTGTTATGTTTTTAGCAGTCTGCTAAAAACATAACCATTCGTTTTGCCTTTGCTGTAGTCGGGTAAAAATGGAACTGCTAATGCCGCAATGATTTGGAAATATAATGAACCTCTTTTATTGCAGAAATAATAAAAATAAAGAGGTTTTTTTTTTGACGATCACTTTTTTTAAACGAGCTCAATCACGTTCATTGAAGCGATTGCTTTTTCTCGTCAGTTACTGTTGGTTATATAAAAACCTTTATTAAGATCTTCTAAAGCCAGCATTTCATTGGATTAATTGGAGAATAAGGAGAAAAGTTTTAATTCAATTTTATTCAAAAGAGGTGCCGGCAGCTATTAATTTCTAATGACTGTGATGTTCTTTTTCTGAAAACCCATTACAACTCTGTCTGTTTCGTTATCTGCACAATATTTTCTTTTCTTTTTTATGAATTTCATGAAATTTGGCAAATAAATAACAAAACCAATTTACAAAATGAAAAAAAGAAGATTTGTTATTTTAACGATTTTTTCGGGTTTCGTACTTCAAAAGGAAAAAACGTAACTCTTATAGATTCACTTCGTTATCTATCCGTTCGTTCATCTGTCTGTCTGTCAAGGCCCTTTTTCTCAGGAACGCGTTGAGGTTCCAAGTTGAAATTAATGTCAAATACGTAGGTTTACAGTCCCTTGAAGTTCTAAAAAAATTAATGTTCTAAACCAACGCAATAAAAAAATACGGCCATACAATAAGTGACATTATTTTCATACTCACAAATAAATCAAAACCTTTATGGTACTTCCCTTAATCCTAAACCTACCTTTTTTTTTGGATGGAAAATTATCAAATAACTTCTCCCGCTCTGGGCGTGTCAGATTCTTACTGACTAAAACCCACCCGTGTTCCTTCAGTTGCTATGTTGCCGAGGGCTACGATTTTCCTTTCGGACTTCTTCGCAACCCCGGCAGTCTGATACCTAAATCATCATTTCCCTACCCTAAAACTAGAATCATGTTTGGCAAGAAGCAAGGTCTCACAGCACAAGTAAAGGTAAAGGTTCGAAAACAGGTAATTTGTAGTTTTATCACTTTTTTTTGCGATTTCAATCTTACTTTTGCAGTTGGAGAATTGACTGTGATGTATTGTATATCGGTGTACGAGAGAAAATTTTATCAACTACAAAGTTAAGTTTGTTCTTAGGATAAATTCATTCCAACTACGGAACCCTTCATTGTTCGTGGTTCGATTCGCACTAGGCCGGGTTTTTTATTTTTATTATTTTTTTAATCGGAATTTTGCTTATTCCGACATATAAAATCTTTTTAATACTGTAAATCCCCTGACAGAAAAAGTAAAGTAGGTAGTTCATGTTATGAAGACGTTCAATGAGAAAGTACTTACAAGAAACATGATAGGATAAAAGGTTAAAGTGCATTTGTCGAAGGAAATAAGAAAAGAAAGGTGCACAATGTCGCAATTTCATTTCAACGACAATCAATGTCAATAACTTTTTTTTGGGCTTCGTACCTCAAAACGGAACCCTTATAGGATCACTCGTTTGTCTGTCGGTCTGTCTGTCTGTCATAGCCAATTTGCTCCGAATCTAATGGACTGACTAAGTTGAAATTTGGTACACATGTGTATTTCTGTGACCCATACACGGAAGTGTAACGTAAATAAATGAATTATGAATACGGTCACTTTTAGGCGGTAAAAAAGAAAATAAAAAAAAAGCTTTCCCCCCTTAAGGTTAAACTAGTCGCGGGCTCGAACTCACTAGTGGGCATGGCCGAAAAGCACGCTGCCTCACCTGGCATCGTGTCCGACAGAGATAGTGTTAGTGATGAGCAATTAGACGCTGGTCTACATGCACAACGTCTAGTTCGCACGCACACAAACACCGTTCCGAACTATTTTAGTAAAACGAGCGCGTAAAAAAGTACGAAAAGTCCTTTGGAAAATCGAGTTTTATGAAAAAACCACTGCATAAATCAATTACAAATAAAGTTTATTGAACTCTTCGATAATTAAGCTTTGTCGGTGCCGACTTTGTTTTGGAGATTTTACACTTCTTTTATTGCTTATTTACCCCCAAAGTTGCGTTAAAATTTGCAAGAAAAAGGAATCTTTGTGGGCTCCTAACTTTTTAACGGCTCATTATTTTACTATTCTGTTTCCGCACAGACAAAATTAATAATGAAACAAAACGATATCATGTTTAACTTTGGAACAGATAGAGGTATATACAGGGTGCCAGGGACATCGACGGGCTAACTGTAACCGTGAATTCATTCAGCACATGATTCTAAACAATTGACAGAATTTTTTGGTCGGTTTTCAAAAAAAAAAACTGCTTTCTGTTTCACAGAAAAGTGCATTATGATAAAACAAAAAAAAAATGTTGCCTATCATTTTGACCGTGTAAGGTTAAAATGAATGTTTTTTTTAATAACCGATGAATATTTTCAATACAGAGAGGTTCAGAATCATGTACTGAATCCATGGTAACAGGTTGTGCGTCGATGTTCCTGCCATCCTGTATAAACGTCTCATAAGCTGAGGTTATCCGACAGACTGGAGTAGGACAGGAAGATGAAAAAGAAAGAAAATAAGAAAAAGTTTTTATTAGGGATTCGCACTGGAAGAACACAGCCTAAATAAATTAAAACACAAACAATTAATCTGCCAAGCCTTTTCCCAACTATGTTGGGGTCGGCTTCCACTCTAAACGGATGCAGCTGAATAGCACTATTTTAAATAGAGCTACAGCCTATCTGACCTCCACAACCCAGTAACTAGGTAATACGATATACCGCTTGGTAAGACTGGGTGTCAGACTTTCGGGCTACTGACAACCCGTAACGACTATCAAAGATCCACGAATGACAACCGGGACCAACGGCTTAACGTGCTTTCCGAGGCATTTAGGAGTCTAGGAATCAATGGACCAACCCTGGCAAGCGTAGCTTAACCTGATGGATCGACTCGTGCAACTGTTATTACTTAGCCATGAGCTCAAAAAGCAAAAAATAAAATAGATCAACGAGAGGCAGGTAATTTGAAACTACCACGGAATGCAGCAGTTCTGTGCGTGGCTCACATGAGGTACGAAGATGGTTTTAATCTTGTAATATCGCGCAACAAAGACAGTTTATTGTATATATTATAAGTCATCTGGTTTCTTCGTGACAATGGTGCCAAAGAGTAAAATAGCCAGGTGAAGCTTTTTGTGTGCAGATATTCTCAGTATTTATAAAAAAAAATGGAGTGATGTTGATATAAAAAAAAAAAACGCAAATATTCTATAAGCTAGATGATCTACAAACAACCTCCTCGAGTATACAGCCATAGACAAACCAATTCCAGACAACAGAGAAATTCGAAAAACAGTTTTCTTGTCCATTGACTCCAGCATTCATTTCCCAACGCTTGGCTATGGATCAAACTCCGTAATAAAAATCTTTAGCAGTTTTGTTTTTCTCGATTTTTGTATTTTTTTCTTCAAGACATGCCTCTGTTAATGTACGCGATCAAGCTAAAATTCTTCTTTGCTGTTGTATCGGATATAAGCAGATTATTTAATTGGAAAATGTTTTATTTTTTAAATTACAAGCATTTGAATAGCTTTTGCTAGATTTGGGTTTGATTTGGCCAAATAATCGATCAAAAAAGACAAAAAAAAAGATCAAAGAAGATTGATTGATTGATTTTCAATTTGAGATCGATTAAGGTTCGTTTAGACACTTTTTATAATGTATATCCATACGTACACTCTACCTACTATCTTTCTTTTTCTGTGTCCGACAGGGTCCACGATTGTTAGTATATTTATAGTCAGGATGTATTTATTTTTCTGGATTGGCGCAAAAATGGCTGAACAGATTTTGTTGAAAGGACATTATTTGACGTCCATACATCGTTCGCCTAAAAACCAACAGAGATATGAGTTTACTTTCTGTGTTCTAAATAATGCATATAATCGATTGGATCTTAATTAAAATCACGGACACTGCTGAGAATTGTAAAAAATCTAAAACAATTTCGGATTTTGGGGTTATAATTAGGCCAATAAGAGACATACAGAGACAGACTTAGCGTTTATTTGTGAAAATACATTGAATTTTATCTTCAAATTTACTTATAGTATATAAATATGTAATGAGACGTCATTACATATTTATGTACTATTAGTGTAGTCAGAGCCATTTTTACTTATTACTAATTTATTGTAGTTAGTAGATAATATAATATAAAAATGTACTCTGAGTGACAAAATTGACACTGTCATTACGATCATATGTCGAAGTGTCATCTGTCAATTCATCGACTGTCAGGTTCGATGATACTCGTTTCACGCAGCGCTTTCAATTGCTTTATTCTGTTTGAAACCTTATTCATAGATCAAGCGCTGAGAGTGCCTATTCAAAACGTCAAATTGAAACAAAAAATAATGGCGCGGGGAATAAGAACGAAGTGGATTACTTTTTATTTATTTTTTTGAAAATAAGAGTGTCTGTTCTACGGTAATAAGTGTGATGTAAATAAAAAAAAAAAAAAAAAAACTAGTAATTATTGTAAAGTTTTCATACTTGTTGATTCATAGGCCATTTTTAACAATGTCTTTTGGCATACAGATAGTTCATAACTGGATTAACACAGATACTTTTAATCCCGGTAGTACGTACCCGTGGGATATTTTCCGACATCCACGGGGACAAAGCTGCGGGCAAAAGCTAGTACCAAATATAATTAATTTAGAAATTAAGATCGATACAAGCAAGTAATTGTAGGGCTTTCTGTTTACTTTTAACGTCAAGTATACAAAAAACAATGCAATTCTTTTTGGATTATTGTAAGTTCCAGTTGCCATACGAACAATAAAGTGAAGCTTGCCAAAACTACACCTCTACTATGTGTATACTCGCTTACACGCACACATTTACAATCAAACTACACCTCACTAAGTCCCCACATGTCTCCGATACCGGCCTACTGTTGACAGCGCTCTGTTTTGGTTTTTTATTTGGTCTATGGTTTCAGATTGCAAAGTAGAGAATTATGCTAAGCTACAGATGAAATGGCAAATAAATCCGAAGTCTGGAGTCGGATTTGTGCCCAGTTGATGGCAAAAGTCTCGCCCCCATTACATGGGACTTAAACATAACAGGCAAAATGTGGGTGTACCTATTATAGGTACACCTTTGCTTAATCCTTCGGAGATTACAGGTACGATTTTATGTTACATAATTATGTTATGTAGATAAAGCGAAATGGTATTGGGTTCGCCTTATGTATCATCAACGTGCTTAAAATTAATTATAATTAAGCACATGAAAATGATTTCGTTATAAGTAAGCTCTTGTGCAAAATTCAACATTTCTACGTAAATATACCTCTTACAATTTACCAACCTATTATCCCACGGTATTTTTAGGGTTCCGTACCTCAAAAGGAAAAAAAACGGAACCCTTATCACTCACTCATGTTTCTGTCTGTCCGTTTGTCACAGCCAATTTGCTCCGAATCTAATGGATCGATTAAGTTGAAATTTTGTACACATATGTATTTCTGTAATCCAAACATGGACGTGTAACGTAAATTAATGAATTTTGAATTTGGGGTCACTTATTCCGCCAAATAAGAAAAAAAATATATATATATTTGCGAACTATACCATGTGACATATCAAATGAAAGGGCTTATTGCAAGGATCTCAAATGCATTTTTTTTAATAATTTTAAAATAAATTATTTAAAACATATCTTATCTACGAAACTAGGTACTGATCCTAAAATTGTTCTGTTTATAGATTACAGTAAAAACCTATAAGAAGTATGGTCTTAAAATAACATGGTAAATCTCTCAATATTGTGCGTACAAACTTACGTTTGCAGTTGGAATGTATGCGGGAACATGTTTTTCAACGACAATGTTAAGTTTGTTCTTGGGATAAATTCATCCCAACTACGGAACCCTTCATTGTGCGTGGTCCGACACCAAGGGTTATCGCGTTACCTGGGTTGTGAAGGTCAGAGATGCAGTTGCTCCATGTAAAATACTGGTGTTCAGCTGCATCCAGTTAGACTGAAAGCTGAGTCCAACATCGTTGGGAAAAGGTTTGGCAGATTGATGTTCTCATGTTCGGACATCAGCTATTATATCTTATAAATCCCAAACTGGGGTGAATCTCTCGTTAAAGCCAGTCTTAAGCTGAGTTATCTTTCCGAAACTTTTCCGCTTGCTATGGTATTATGAAAGCCTGTAATAAAATATCTCCAGTGAGAGGTAAGTTCAAACTTGGTAAAAAGTTAGCAAACTAATATCTTATTATGTTATTAATCCGGCTTTCAAACAATAACAAACTGGCCGGCAACAGAATTTTGAAAGTTATTTACTACAGATAACAAAATTCAAAATTGTTTCCGAATAGAAACAGTTGCTTGCTAGAACCCAAAAACCCGGTTAATATTTGGTGGCCATACACGCTAGGGTTTGCATGATGGTATTAACTTTATAAGCTTAAAACCAGAAACCCGTGTATGTTATAAAACTGTACAGTTATCGGTGCATGTTGGACATGCAACCAAATAAATATTAAAATAGATATTTTTTTGCCGCTCGGTTATGTTTGCGCGCATGCATAGCCGAGCGTGTGTGGCGCCCGCACGTGCTTGCATGCACAGTTCTCAATTTTCTCTGGATTAACGAAGTGATCAAAGATAAAAATTTCAAATAAAGTTATTCAACCATACGTAAATAGTGTTTGTAATCTTTTGGTGAATATCTCGATATGTGAGAGAACTGCTTTCTTTCCAAAAGCCAGGCTTTACATCACTCAGTGCGATGTCTTCTTATTTTCCTTTAGTTTATTGCAAATATTAATCGAAGTACAGCAATCACATAATGTCCTACGAAACATCTTGACGTATCAGAAACCTGTGCATGCAAACTCTGACGTATTTTATGAAACTCGGTTATGCTCGGTTATGCTCGGGTTATGCGTGTAAGGTGATAACCATCATGCAAACCCCAACGTGTATGGCCACAATAACAAAACATCACTCCTTGTTACCCCGAAGGGATGGGCAGAAGTGTACCAATAGTACACCATTTCACCAGTTTTATTTAACTCCCATGTAATAGGGGGCGAGCCTATTACCATCTACCGAACACAGTTCTAGACTCCGGGTTGCTACTGAGAAATTCTAGATAGAAAACCTGATAGCACTCTACCCGCCTATTCAAATAGCTAACAAATACTACTATGAAATATGATCATTTTTAAGTATTCCTAGAGAAATAACACAAAAGAAACAACATTTTCTTGGCACAACTTGATATCAACAACGTTATGTAAAAAGTTGTTACAAAGTTACTTTCATTACAAACGATAGATTTCCTTACAAGAGACATTTAAAGTAAAATATATTTTAGTCTCTATACTCTGGTGATTTTGTGATGGTTTTTATGGCACATAGAAACGCACTAGGCAGATTATATCGTCATCACTTGTCCGACCTGGGAATCGAACCCAGGACGTCATGCTCTATCGCCGTGTTCTCGTGGAGGCGATCGGCGGCGGTGATCTCTCGCGTCAGGCGTTGGTTCAGGCCATGGTATGAAGCGAGAGGAAATGGGAGGCCGTCACCTCCTTCTGCGAAGCGGTAATGCTCGCAAAGGAGGAGGCGAAACGCGTGAGGGAGAGGCAAATTTCACACCCTCACGCCCCTAACCGCCGCAGAAGGAGACTCCCAGGGCGTCGGGAATCGCAGGCCGATTTCCGGCCACCGTAGGCGCGGGCTTGCGGATATGAGCAATGGGTAGCTCACCGTCCGATAAGGACCAGCCCCGGGACGACGGCGCGTTGTGTTCCACGCGCGCCTCAAAGAGATGTCAGCAGAATTGACGAGGTCCGTTAGGGCCGATACCTGCCGGGGGTGCGAAGAAAACCGAAAGGGAGATCGTGGCCCCCGGCAACAGGGCAACCGAAGGAACATGGGTGGGTTTTAGTCAGTAAGAGTCTCACACACCCTTCTGCTCCGCCCAGAGCGGGCGAAGATATATGATAATAACCCACTCAAAAAAAAAGGAAGTCATGCTCAGCAGTAGCGCTTGCAACCACTAGACCAATGAGGCAATGGAGTCGTCCATAGATTAATATCGTCAGCGTCACTTAACACACTTAAGATTAGGTACTATTTCAGGCGAAACTAAGCGGCTTTTAATGTTTTTATACTGAAGATCACATCTAAACGAGTAGTGTTAATGATTTGGAAAAAATATACGTTAAAGTAGAGCATTTTCATAATAACTTTATCTGTAAATATTTTAGATTATATTTATATTACATAGTGTAAGTAATTAATTTGTAAAGTTATGTCTAAAGGCTCTTTCAAACAGGCGCGACACGCGACGCGACACAAAGACACCGCTTGTCGCGCGACGAGCGGTGTCTTTGTGTCGCGTCGCGTGTCGCGCCTGTTTGAAAGAGCCTTAACGCGGATGACAACCTGAAACCTGAAATCACGCAAAAACTATTTTTCTGAAACCATAATTTTAAAGATATTTTAAATATATATTTTTTAGTATACTCGTTTTAATACAATAACTTTTGTTTTACGAATAATAAATTAATAATACGTCTAATTTGGGATAGCGCTCCTTGATGCGCGATTCCTATTACTGGTTGGACGTACAACGCGGTGCGTGAGCTCAACGCAGAACACGTAAGCTATCTACTCAAGGTCGCTGGCATATATCGGTGTCTTTTTTTTTGTTAAACTATTTTGTCTCACTGCTGGGCCAAGGTCTCCCCCATACTTTTCCAGTTTTCCTTATGTGGTGCTTTCTCCGGCGTCTTAAGATAATTTATTTAAGAACGTTTTAATTCCAGCCTTACCTACCTTTTTCTTCAAATATAGCTGCGTGAATATAGTGATGTTTGACAGAGAGTCTAAAAAATACTATTTCTTCTGTAAGTACTAAATTCTTGACATCTACAGACATTGACTCAACATTTACAGACACATAATAATTTTCAAAAAGTTGGTCATTAAGTCAGATACTTGACTTCTGTTAACATATGTCAACAATCTCTTTGAAAAAATGGATCAACCTGTTCAAGTGGACGCTGTCTACACAGACTTTCAGAAGGCTTTTGACAAGGTGGATCATGTACTGCTTCTGGAGAAGATTGCATATAATGAAATACGTGGTAACCTACTTAGATGGTTTGTCTCATATGTTTTTAATAGGGTACAAATAGTGGCGGTTAATGGTTATGAATCTGACCCTATAGTTGTCACCTCTGGCGTTCCACAGGGATCTATTTTAGGCCCGTTGCTCTTTATTATATTTATCAACGATATTGAAAGTTGTTTCATCAACTCAAATTTCATAATGTACGCTGATGACATAAAAATATATAGATCTTGCAAAGATATACAGGATTGCATGCTTCTTCAAGAGGACCTTGTTAGATTATATACATACTGTAACAAAAATAAACTCTTTATCAGTCTACCCAAATGTCATGCCATCTCATTTACTAAGAAGAAAAATAAAATTAATTTTAATTATTCCATTAATAATGCTGGCTTGGATAAAGTTTATTCCGTTCGTGACTTGGGTGTTACACTGGATGCCAGTTTGCACTTCGATAAGCACGTCGATAACATAATAAATAAGGCGTACCAGATGTATGGTTTCGTCATGAGATCTTCACGTGACTTTGTGCGACCCTCTACGTTCCTACTGCTTTATAAGACTCTGGTAAGATCACAGCTAGAGTACGCCGTTCCAATCTGGAACCCCTTCTACGACAAATACGGCTCTAGTATTTAAATAGTACAGAAGAAGTTCCTGCGATCGATGAATTATAAGTGTTTCTAGTCAAAAATTCCATATGTGCAGTTATTGAAACGGTATGGAGTTCCAGATCTGGGGTCTAGGCGGTTATTACTTGATGTCATAACCCTGCACGGTATATGTAATAACAAATTTGACTGTATCGAACTTACAAGTAAGTTGTGTTACAAGGTGCCCCGCAATGTTATTTTAAGGGGGGTGCGCGTGCCTCAACTGTTCCACACGGATATATGCCGGACTAATGCTGGGGAACGAACACCTCTTCGCCGTCTTGTTGATGCATACAACTCGCGTTTCATGGACCTTGATATATTTTATCTATCAAAGCAAGTATTTAAGAAAATGGCTCTGGATATTTTGTCCGCAGAGTAAATTAGTAACATTAGGCAATTTCAGCGCTAATATGACAACGATTCTTTTGTTTTGTTTATCGCTTTATATTATCACTTCTTTTATCACTTCTTTTAACTTTTAGTTAATTCGTGGACAATGGTGTGGGTTGCATGTTTGACAATTCCTAGCTTAAATAATTTTCTGTATTTTTTAACATGTAACTGTTTTTTGTCCCTAATAAATAAATAAATAAATAAATTGAAGTTGTACTTTCCAAAGCGCAGATTCGAGAAGAACGGCAAATCATTATCATCATTTCAGTCGAAAGACGTCCATTGCTGGATATAAGCTACCCCCAAAGCGTTGCCATATCGAATGGTACGGTAGATTCGCTATAGCACTATTATTTAAGACAATAAATAAAAGCAATAAAACAGGCTCCTAAACTATAAAAAAAACTATTAACACGAATGAAAGGTCCATAAAAGTTAATCTGAAGGGACGCGCCTACACCCAATTTTATTGCTCTAAAATGTTTTATTTCTTACTATACTTGAACCCGTGACATGTAGAAATCAAATAACCTATTATACAGATTTTAAGAGGAAGAATCCTTATTCGTGGGACGTTTCGAAACCCTGGTAATTTTCAAGTGCAGTTTCACGGACCGATCCAACTTGGCCCTTGATGTACTCCCCCAGCGACGCGCTAAAATTTTTTATTAAATAAATATATTACCATTCAGTTGTACAAAAACACAATCTAAAAATAAGATTTAACTTGTGTTTAGGGTGCCAGCGTCCTCGCCTTAATTTGAACATATGTCAGTAGTTTAGAACGAGCACAGTTTATTATTATTTAGATAACTACTTACTAGAAAATGCATATATGATGTGGCGTCTTAAAGTACCTATGTATGTGTATGTATTGAAAAAGAGATAAATATGGTGAAAACTTGTGTTTTTATGTCAGTCTATTTAAAGATAATTAAATGACTTTATTAACTACATTAGGTTAAGCGGTTGATGCATGCAGTAAATGTTCAGTGTTATCGTAATTCAGTGTCAATAGTCACTCTGTGACCTTGGTCTTACATCCATTTAGGCACATGGGAGCAGTGGTGCCTAGCTTATTTATTTTATTATATAAATGGTTGGACAGAATATAATAATGAAGCTGAGCAAGGGCCGTTCTACAACCCCGAGTTAAGCCGAGGTCCGTACCCCACAGAGAGTGCCCTAACTTGTAGTCGCTTAGTTAATTAGTTTTATGCCCTGGCTGGAGGCCTTAATTCATTAAGACACCCACAGGATAGTCCGGTTTAGCAACCGACAGCCTCCTAAGTAGAACTCGAGATGCCATTCCCAATTTTTTTTTATTAAAACAAGTGCAGTGTCCTGAATGATTAACTTAACAAAAAATATTTTTACAATGAACTCTACCTTTGCTGTTGAAACCTGCCTTTATTAGTTTTCTTAACTCTTTAATTATGTTCTATATTTTTCTTTCCTTCCACTTCAGGAGTAGGTAACTTTAGGCTAATGCCCGTCGGAACAATTTCACTACATCCCTTATCACGAAGAAGGCAAAAATACGGAGCTACAGATTCCCTTAATCTTAATCGATTTTTACAACCTGTGCTATGTTCCGATTTTACGATTTATGGTAACGAGAAACCCCGATATTTTGTAATAAAAGCTGTATTTATTATTATTAATATCTTTCCCTGATGTGTAATAAAATGGGATTGGGTAGAGCTCTGTTAGATATATTATTAGCTACTCCATCGTTGATGACGTCACACATCGCCTGCTGTTTTTAACGAGAAGACATTTCCTGAATCAAGCTATTTCGGGAACTACTATAGGTAACAATATTCAAGAGTCTGCTATCAGCAAAAGAGTATAGGACTTTTGTTAGGGTGTTTCAATCCCAAGACAATCAATAATTGATCAACAATTTAATGACTTATATTAATATCTACTAGTTATAGCTAAGTTAGGTCACCAATATAGAACTTTTGTTTGGGTGTGTAGTTGAAATTATATGTTCATTAGAAGAAAGAAAGAAAGAAAGAAAAAACGTTTATTTGCGGTAAACATGACGCAAAAAAAAAAAGTTTTAAATACATAAAAAAGTTTTAAAAAAAGTTGGGGAAGCATGCGTCACATCCACGCAAATCGGCTATCGCTCAGCATTATGCTACGACCCTATGCAAGACAGAGCCCCAGCGCTGGTTTTCAGCGACAGCCGGCGCCAACGTAATGACGTCGACCGGTGCAGCAAACAAATATTTAGACGGTGTACCAGTCCAGCGTACTTAAAGAAAAATAATTTATTAAAATTAAATTGTGATTCAATATATTAAATAGATGTAAAAAACAAAAAGAAATATACATACATTTTTTTAAGTTACGAGAATATCATCCTCAAAAAGGTTTTACGTTTCATATATTGGCAACATTTCGTCGCGTCTTATTTGGCGTGCACCCAACATGTACTAAATTGTGATGTAAGAAATTACAAAATGGCCAATGATGTAATATCACATAATATGTTGTGTTATTATTATGCAAAAGTTACGTATCAGTGTTTTTGTTAAATGCGTTTGTGAGGGATTGTGAAATGAGATGGACCCAATAAAAGACAAAACCTTGGTAAACTGGAGGGTGACCCGATATGCCATTAAGTCTAACACAATGAATTTAATGACGAAATTACTAAACACGGTTCATAAATATTAATAAGAGTAGGTATAATATAAAGTAACGTGAGTTGACGCAGGACGCAGTTAGTGACTGCTTGCGTGTCATATAATAGTATTCGAACTATCTCTGACTGACTGACTGACTGACTTAACCGTGCTTAGTACCTCGTCATTAAACTCATTGTGTTATACTTAATGAACATTTAATGTCAACTACACACCCTAACAAAAGTTCTATATTGATGACCTAACTTAGCTATAACAAGTTGATATTAATGTAAGTCATTAAATTGAAAGAAAGAAAAAGTATTTATTGAGACTCGCACAGGAAATCACAAATTAAACTAAAACACACTCATTAAAACATTAATAAAAAAAAAACAGAAAGTCCTGTACGAGGCCAAAAGGCTCCTATCTCAGCAAATGCTGCGACATTTAAAAAAAAATGTTGCAACGCTGGTATTCTGATAGGGCCCGCAGTGATGTCACGGATAGATAGATACAGAAATAAATATTAAATTGTTGATCAATTATTGATTGTCTTGGGATAGCGACAGGATTTAGTGAACTTCTTCGGATGGCCGTGATGTTTCCATTATTTATTCAGCCATTGGAATTTAAATTGTTCCGCATGCCATTTCAACTACCATAGAGTCTATAACACACCCTAACAAAGGTTCCATAAGAGTTCTTACCCTTTGTAGCAGTTCTAAACAAACAGAATGACGTCTAAACACGAAAGGCAAGATCTAATCAAAATCTCTAGACTAATATCCAGCCTTAATTGTAGATAATTTTCCTGTAGCCACAAAAGAAAACCATAGAGATTTTAATTTACGATTTTTTCAAGAATAAGGAGTTGTAATATTGTGTATTTTGTACGGTGATATAAATGTTGTTAATGCTACCATACATGGTCAGTTCTAACTTCTGTTGCGTCTGACCTCACCAAAATCTGTAGCTACCGTGTGCGGCTGATACAGCCTCAAGATTCATGCACCTACGAACGGGTGCAGCGATAACATACTATTATTATAAGATAAGAAAATTGTTGAAAAAATGGTTGCATTCAATATGTCAGACCAAACTGGCGCAGGTTAGGTCAGAAAAATCTATCCATGTATGGCAGCCTTTAGCACTGAATATAATCTTAACATCTAGAAAAATATTTAGACGGAAATGTAGGCCATTTCCGTAACCCGTTGGAAAAGCAAATAATCATTAGGTTTAGGGGTAATGCCGCAAGCGAATGTTCCAAATGTATGTTTGTTAACAGTGTTACTGGAAGTGAGCCAGGAGCCGAGTTAGGGAAAAACGAAAGACCTTGTACGTGCAATAAAAAAAAAAACTAATAACATTTCCTGAGATAAAAGATTCGAAAGAGGCATAGTAGTTTTTACATACATATAGGTAGATGTGAGTGGAAACACCGGGAGGGGACGTTAGATTCTAGGACGTCCCTCCCAAATTGTCTAGGGACATATATATTGTAGTAGTGACCTTATTGGTGATGTTCTTCAGAAAGGAACTACTACGTGCTGGTAAACAGCGTGCATGTATGACCAGATGTATGAACATAAAATAAGCAAAAGGAGTATGTAAGGCTCTTTGCAGGTGGCCGTCTGTAGTTTCTGCCTACCCGTATGGGAAGAAACCGTAATGTTATGTATCGTTTAAATATAAAATATTAACTACCGGCTCTGTAAAATATTTCTATACTAATACTAATATATTATTAGTATTAATATTACTAATAATATTATAAAGAGGTAAAATTTGTTTGTTTTTAAATTTGTATACGTAACTTTCACGAAATTTCACGCCGAAAAGCTAAAGAAAGAAAGAAAAGAAAGAAGAAAAAAAAATACATTTATTTAGCACAGACCAAAAACACACAATATAATTAACAGCAGATAAAAAATAAAAAAATAAAATCGAATAAAAAGTGTTAAGTGCGATGTAATAAATTAGCAGGGGAAGGTGCCTCACGGCTGTGCCAAAAAGGCCACGCAAAGCTATTCGTTTATAAGTTCACTATACCCAGGCAATCCCATAAAGAACATTTGCAACAAAACTATACAACAATACCATAAATAAATATAATACCAGGTATATTAACCGTAACAAAACTACAGTTTAACACGACAGGCCTGGTCTAATCTAGGCCGATATCCAGCCACGATTGTAGACCATTTGCCCTTCACATACAAACCAACACTTATTTTTAGACCTAAGAGAAATGCGGGTTATAAATAATGTAGAGGAATCTCTAGTACAGTCAGCAAATACACCGTTTTTTTAACAGACTTCAAAAAGAAGGAGGTTCTCAAATTGACCGACTGTTTTTATCCAATTACTCAGCCAATCATGCTACAGAGGTGGTCCCATATAAATTTAATTAATTTTTCTTGAGTAGTTTTTGAGTTAGCTTCAATTATCCATACTTTTCCCACTCAGCTTATCTGGACGATGATATGATAAGTTCTTGTCACTGTTATTTACATAGCAAGTATTGGTATTTGATTTGTGAGGGGTACCACAACTGGGCACGCCACAATTGCGGCGATAAGACCCCTCTTTGAGGAGTGGCTAGAGAGGCGCTACGGCGTCCTCACCTTCCACCTGACGCAGGTCCTCACCGGACACGGCTGTTTCGGGAGGTTCCTGCACAGGATAAGGCGGGAGGAAACGCCCGGGTGTCATCATTGTGTGGATCGCCCGGAGGACACGGTGGAGCATACGGTGGAGGTCTGCCCAGCTTGGGCGGAGCATCGCCGTGTCCTCGTGGAGGCGATCGGCGGCGGTGATCTCTCGCGTCCGGCCCTGGTTCAGGCCATGGTACGGAGCGAGAGGAAATGGGAGGCCGTCACCTCCTTCTGCGAAGCGGTAATGCTCGCGAAGGAGGAGGCGGAACGCGTGAGGGAGAGGCAAATTTCGCGCCCTCACGCCCCTAACCGCCGCAGGAGGAGACGCCCAGGGCGTCGGGAGTCGCAAGCCGATTTCCGGCCACCGTAGGCGCGGGCTTGCGGACTGTGAGCAATGGGTAGCTCACCGTGTTCCATATTATGCATAGCATATGCATTAGCATAATTGACGGGGTCCGCTAGGGCCGATGCCTGCCGGGGTTGCGAAGAAAACCGAAAGGGAGATCGTGGCCCCCGGCAACAGGGCAACCGAAGGAACACGGGTGGGTTTTAGTCAGTAAGAGTCTGACACGCCCTCCCGCTCCGCCCAGAGCGGGAGAAGTTATTTGATGATTTCCCACCCAAAAAAAAAAAAAAAAAGGGTATCACAACCAAAAAGAGAAAAACAAAAACATTGACAAAAAAAAAAAACAACCGACTTCCAAAAAAAAAAAAACACTACAAAATAAAACGAAAATTCAAAAGCAACTTCCGAAATTTTAGTTATTTTTCACTTTGTAGTTTTTGGAAGTCGCTTGTTTTTTTTTTTTGTAATTAAAAATAATATTACTTACTAAGCTTAAGCCACCATCTCTCCGTACTTAGGTCTGACTGTCTGTCATAGGGTTAAATCTTTTTAACCGTAGAAAGTTTAAAAATAAAAAGAGTGCCACTCGAATTTGGCAGAGTTTTTAAATAGGTAATACAATCATTTATCTAAAAGTTTCGAGTATGAACGTGGATGGCTATAAGAGTAGGGGAAAACCAAAGAAACGATGTATGGACTGTGTTAAAGATGTCACTCGGGATGATGTAAGGATTCTAACAATACCCCATACATCCAAATCTGTTCAGGCATTTAAGAGTTATGGTGAAACAAAGAAACTCACATACATACATACACGGACCCTGAAAACATTACACTATTTTTTGGGCAGTCGTGTAAAAATAACAGTTTCCTAACTGACCGTACCTTAAGGGTCCATGGAAGGTCCTTGCAAGATAGATCTTTGTCTTAAAGATATCGGTTCGGGCATTGTTTGAATTGCTGTCGCGCTAAATTTAATACGGGTCGATGTGTGGGTTGTGTTAATATACTATAACTACTTATACAACATCTAAACAAACCCTGTCCGATCCGTGAGGGTGTTGTTAGGTATCGTACTGAGTCTATTTATGGGTATTTTTTTTGGAAAAAAAAGAAAAAATAATTCGCCACATTTTTTTTTTTCAATGGGCAATTTTGCCAGGTTACTAACTACATGGAGCGCGGGCGGCCACCGTTTAGCGGGTGTCTACAAGTCATAACTTATGACCACTGTTGAAAATTTTCTAATTTTAATGGATTTGAGGTAATATTGGTACTAAAAATGAGAATTTGAAATAGCAATAACTTTTTTATTTTTAGTAAAAATAATGTAAAAAAAAACTTTTTGGAAATGTTATTGCAGTACCTATGTGCCCCTTTCGGATCGGACAGGGTTTTTGTACATATGGTAATATTTTACAGAAACTGGAGCGCCGCATGGTAAGATCTTCACTACTTCTTCTTCTTTGTTCCTTCAATACTGAGGCTATCGACCACATACAACACGTCTCCAAGCTATGTGGTCTTCTGCAGTGTGGACCGCTCGGTATAAATATTATATGATATTATGTACAATTGGATTTATCAAATAATTATTATGTACCACAATCTATAACTAATCTCAATTAATGTTAAGAACATAAATAATTAAAACTCCTTGATTGTTACTAATTTTTTTTTAAGCATTAATTTTCTACTTTTTTCGGTGTCCTACAGGGTTCATAATGTTACCTTAGCTTTAAGCCATTGTAACACCTTTATATTTACATTATGGAATGCAAATAAAGATATGAATATGACTATGGTAAATGCTGCCTCCAACAGCCTTCTTGATTGCGTCTGACCATATTGCCAGTGGTCTGCGTCCGCCTTAAATGTTCTACCCTAATTTTATATTTTTATGTCACACAAAGTAGGATCAGTGTAAGGTCCGAAGTATAAAATGAACTGTAAAGATTATCCATGCGTAGGTTTAAAACGCCGTTCCCCGAAATCCTCGCGCCTTCAAATGGACGTTAAGTTAAGCTAAATGATAAATGATTTTATTTCTATAAATAGGTTTGTACAAACACTTTTACACGTCAATCATATTTTAAAAACTAGATGAGGTCGGCGTTTCCTATCTGACTACTCTGAGAAGAAAGGCCGAAACAAACTCAGAGGTCACAGTCTCTTTTAAAGTCCAGACATAATCTTGGTCAGATCATGTGAAGACCATGTAGATTGGTGTCTGGAGTGGTCTTTTGAGGAAAGCATCACGCAGATTGAGAGGGCCTGTCCAGTCAGTGCACGCATTTGTCAGTTATCGTGCAGCTCAACTCAGAATTAAGGAGCTCAACGATTCGACGAACAATACCTAAGAAAGGACATTTGGGTAGGCCGCATAAATTACTCAAAACTGTCAGACTATAATTAGAACTAAGTGAGAAAAAATTAAAAACAAAAAGAAAAAGGAATGACCCACATAGTCTTCACATTCACAATAATTTAAATAATATAATACTTTAAAAGTATATAAAATTCATTAATGTCAATGTGTATATAAAAACCAGGAAATAATCTTGGCTCATTTGTTACTTAAATAATGGCATGTGTAAACTTGTATATCGCCATCCCTGGCGAATAAAATGGTAATGCACTATTATGATAGTTTTAACTTTATTGCATATTCGACATTTAAAGCTCTGATTACACTTGGTCATTTTTTTTCAGATATCGCCATCCCTGGCGAATGAAATGGTAATGTGCTATTACGATAGTTTTAACTTTATTGCGTATTCGACATTTCAAGGCCCGATTACACTTTGTCAATTTTTTTCAGATATCGCCATCCCTGGCGAATAAAATGGTAATGCACTATTACGATAGTTTTGAACTTTATTGCATATTCGACATTTAGAGCTCTGATTACACTTGGTCAATTTTTTTCAGATATACATATAAAAATTGATACACACAAAGTAGGATCAGTGTAAGGTCCGAAGTATAAAATGAACTGTAAAGATTATCCATGCGTAGATTTAACGCCGTTCCCCGAAATCCTCGCGCCTTCAAATGGACGTTAAGTTAAGCTCATTTGTTACTTAAATAATGGCATGTGTAAACTTGTATATCGCCATCCCTGGCGAATAAAATGGTAATGCACTATTACGATAGTTTTAACTTTATTGCATATTCGACATTTAGAGCTCCGATTATACTTGGTTATTTTTTTTCAGATATCGCCATCCCTGGCGAATAAAATGGTAATATGCTATTACGATAGTTTTCACTTTATTGCATATTCGACATTTAGAGGTCTGATTGCACTTTCTAATTATTTTTTTCAGATTTATGTTTATTGATACGCTTGCCATGCGTAGCAAATAAGTTCGATTTTGTATCAGAGTGCACGCAGCGTCTCGTCGCGTTTCGTCTAGGTGTGAATTGATCATAGGCATGCGGAATTTAAGTTGCGTAAATTCCGCTATTGTGGACGTAGGTCGGTTTGGTACTCTTCATGAGTTATTCAAATAAGGCGTATTATTTAATCATGTTTATAGTGCAGTAGCAATTATTCCCTAAAAATCACTTCGAAATTCGACCGTGGGGTGAATCACCGATAATTTTTTTTAAAACAATGAGTTTGCTTTCGAACTGTGTGTCACTTGACTGAGATTCGAAGTGAAGTTACAGAATAACCAACACTACTCGATATTACATTGTTTTTTTTTTAATAATAATCAGCGGCTTCTTCTCTGGAATCACTGTATCTCCAGACGTGGATGTTTTTTTTAAATAAGTAGGTAGAAGAATAGGCAATACTGGCCTATTTTTCTCGCCAAATTACCGAGCGAGATTTCAATTGGCTAATCTCGACTCTAGAGTTAGGACGCGAGATCTCGAGCTGCCAATCTCGACTCGAAATTACATTCCCGGTGTCCTATCACCCACCGTTTAAACCTCAAACCTCCATAACTCATACGAATGAAGTCAACAATTCTCCATTCATACAAAAATTTAATGTAATTTGAATACAACGCTGTAAACTACGGCTGGGTTGGTAACTTAGAGTCTTTCATTATATTCCTCGCTAAATTGTTCCTTGAAGAATGTGCAATTTGGTGAAATGAAAAATATTGAATTGAATAGGTATTTCATTATAAAGCATGGAGTATGTAGTTCTTGTGAAAATTGTATTAATTAAATTTGAATAATAGTAAAGTGAATTCTATTGTTAATAAAAAAATTACACTGAATAATTTGTGCAGAATTTAAGAAGGCAGAGTTCCAAAACCCTAAAAAAATGCTTAAGAATCACTGAGTTGTAAATACTTTAAGTACCTACTTATACCTACTTAATTTCGTTTTATCATAACCAAAAATATGCGAGCCTTAAGGCTCCTACAAACAGGCGCGACACGGGACGCGACACAAGGCTACGTCGCGTCGCGCGACGAGCGGTGTCTTTGTATCGCGTCGCGTGTCGCGCCTGTTTGTAGGAGCCTTAAACCTGTTAGGATGTAAAGATCTAAGGCAATGAAACTTAGTTTATTACAACCTTTTTCTCATCCATGGGAATAAAAGTAATAAAAACTAAAACCAAACTATGATAAAAACACCAAATAAAAAGGCATAAACAAGACATCACCGACAGACAAACTAAAAATCCGGAGTCACACGTCGTGTTAGGGAGGACAAATCGAATAGATTACGTGTGGCTCTAGATTTTTAGCTTGTCTGTCTGTCAGTCAAAATCGTAACCCTCCTTTATGCTTCGCCGTAGTCAGGTAAAAAATAAAGTGACAAAAGCTGATAAGGCTAAGCATAGGTAAGAACAATCTTTAGACTTTTCTTAAGACAGTTCAGACTCGAGTCAGGAAAACAATGTTAGCACATACAACAGAGCAGTATATAATAATTCAAGTTGTCAATCATTTACTTCCTTTTCTTCTCGTATCAATGACTCTTTTTTTTTTCCTAACGAATAGGTACATACGTAACGGTTTGCTTCATTTAACTCTTGCAGGGTGCAACCACGAAGACTCGAACTTAATAATTTACTAAATATTTAAGAAAAAACTGTTCTGACTTCGGCAGACAAAACCCAAGTGTGTGCTGTCTTATATCGTTGGTTTAAAGGTAAAACTCACTAAGTGATTTTTGGTAACAATCACTTTTTTTCATTTTCGTCACTAATTCGGCATAATCTTTCATAGGAAAAACTCATTAACTTTACTGATTACTAAACTTTTTGAGTTATCGAGTTATAAAAATTTAGTAATCAGTACGGTTAATGAGTTTTTTCTATGAAAGATTACGAAAATGAAAAAAAGTGATTTTTACCAAAAATGCCAATTAATGAGTTTTACCTTTAAACCAACGATATTTTACAGATATTCAAACGGTTTAACAAGCGTTATAAAAATAAATAAAATCATACGTAGGTACTGACGCAATAAAAACTTTATGATAATTACACAAAAATTAAATGTTGTAAAATTGACACAACATCCGTGTTTCGTAGATATCAACTAATTAACGTTAAATTGTACTTAAACCAATAAATTAAAATTATTACTGGCATTGAATACTCGTAGTTTTTGCTTAATCAGGGACGAAACTAAACGCAGAATCATTTTCAAAGAAATAGTATTTTTTTTAACCTCTTTTGACCTTAGCTTTCTATTGTTCTTTGTGCATTGCCTTCTCTGACTAATCTCCCATAAACGCTTCTCATCATTATCGGTTGTCACACCAGCGTTTCCTAGGCCTGCCTCGCTGTCGACCCGTTTTCTGGCACCCACTGCGTGACGACTCTGGCTCATCTGTATCTATGTATCCTGTATAAAATCAATCTGCCTAACCTTTTCCCAACTATATTGGAGTCGGCTTCCAGTCTAACTGGATGCAACAGAATACCAGTATTTTACATAGAGCGACGGCCTATCTGACCTCCACAACCCAGTAACTTGTTATGCTATCGTATAACGAAAAGTCTGACAACCAAGTAAGGTCTCCCCTTGGTTGGGCACGCCACAATTGCGGCGATAAGACCCCTCTTTGAGGAGTGGCTAGAGAGGCGCCACGGCGTCCTCACCTTCCGCCTGACGCAGGTCCTCACCGGACACGGCTGTTTCGGGAGGTTCCTGCACAGGATAAGGCGGGAGGAAACGCCCGGGTGTCACCATTGTGTGGATCGCCCGGAGGACACGGTGGAGCATACGGTGGAGGTCTGCCCAGCTTGGGCGGAGCATCGCCGTGTCCTCGTGGAGGCGATCGGCGGCGGTGATCTCTCGCGTCCGGCCCTGGTTCAGGCCATGGTACGGAGCGAGAGGAAATGGGAGGCCGTCACCTCCTTCTGCGAAGCGGTAATGCTCGCAAAGGAGGAGGCGGAACGCGTGAGGGAGAGGCAAATTTCGCGCCCTCACGCCCCTAACCGCCGCAGGAGGAGACGCCCAGTGCGTCGGGAATCGCGAGGCGATTTCCGGCCACCGTAGGCGCGGGCTTGCGGGCGGTGAGCAATGGGTGGCTCACCGTCCGATAAGGACCAGGCCCGGGTCGACGGCGCGTTGTGTTCCACGCGCGCCTCAAAGAGATGTCAGCAGAATTGAAGGGGTCCACTAGGGCCGATGCCTGCCGGGGTTGCGAAGAAAACCGAAAGGGAGATCGTGACCCCCGGCGACAGGGCAACCGAAGGAACACGGGTGAGTTTTAGTCAGTAAGAGTCTGACACGCCCTCCCGCTCCGCCCAGAGCGGGAGAAGTTATTTGATGATTTCCCACCCTCAAAAAAAAAAAAAAAGGTTTCCCCTTGGTAAGACTGGTAGTCAGACTTTCGAGCTTCTGACGACCCGTAACGACTGTCAAAGATCCACGAATGACAGCCGGGACCAACAGCTTAACTTGCTTTCTGAGGCACGGAAGACCAACCCCGGCAAGCGTAGCTTAACCGGATGAATAGAGCCGTGTGGCTGTTATTACTTAGCCACGAGCTTCTCTGCTTATTTATGCATTCAGTAAAACAGAATGCCCCATCATCGATTTCTGTTTTGGAGTGTGTCTTGGTAATACGTATTCGGTCGAAGAAAACCCAATACGCTTCGCTCCATCGCCCTTTGGCAAACCTTGAGTTTGAATAGCAGAGTTAAGAAAATTGCGAGAATGGATCCGGAGTCCGTTGTGGAGAATCTTTCAATGTTTTGACTATGATGAGTTATTACTTATCAGCTGACTGCAGCTAGGTTTTACCATTCAACGATTGTTACACGTCATGGCTGCTAGTCACAGTATTTAACAGTTGCATATAATATTCTATTCTGTAGACAACCGAAGCTTCTGCATTCAGAAAGTAAGCACCTACCTGTGCAGTAACGAGTAGGTACAGAAGTGGTCAAAATACCGTCATTAGCTGCCATTTTGGTCGAATTCCCTCGAACTATGTGGTTTTTCCTGTTATTTTCGTTGTTCCAGCCTTTGATCACTACAATGAGTGTTTTTGTTTCTCAGAACGAACCTAAAATAAAACCAAAAACAGAACAAATACAATACGTGTACATGTATTGTATTTGTATGAATAAAAAAATCAGCGACGTTTGAGATATTTTTATTGCTTGCGGAACGACCATTATTCCTAAAAGTATTTGTTGCAAAAATTTTCATTCAACTCAATGTTGATATTATCGTCGAGAACACGTTTACACCATAAGTGTATTTGCCAAGTTGGGTGTTACTCCACTTTTGTGCCAAAAACATTCTGCATTAAAGCCTCGTGTTCATTACATTAGCTAGTCCCATTGTTTAATTGCGTATGAGACGCATGAATTTGAATCCATATTTTCAAGTTAAAAGCAAATATTTAAAAATTACATTACGCCTATATAACTAATTAAAAAATTTAGCAGTAACAGTATAGACCAGCGAGGTTATAATTGCGTATCACACTAACCTTAGCAATGGTTTTCATTTTGACAGTTTTACAACATTCATTGCGTTATTTACGTTGCTGAGCAGACAAATTTTTTGAACATTTGAAGCAATGGATCAGCAATATCCTTCAAAAGTGTGTTATACGCATGTGCAAGTGCTGGGGTTCGAACCAAGACCCTACGCTTAGCAGTCGTTGCAAATTCTTACTAATTTATTAGCTAGACCAAGTAGGCAGTAAGAAAAGCTACATTTTAATTCTTACACATTTAAGTAATGACTTTTCAAAAGTCACTCATACATGCTAAAATGTCCTGGATATAGTTGTGCATGTACATTTTTAAAGATGAAAAAAAAAAATGTTACAAATGTCAGTACATACCCAAGTTACTGACGTAACTTGCAGATTAAGCAAGCTGAAGTGGCAGTGGGAATGTTTATCGAGGGACCGATGGCCGGTGGACCAGACGAGCTCTACGGTAGAGATCGCGTTTCGGTAGACGTAGTGTGGGACGCCACCCAGCTAGATGAATCGACGACCTTAACTGGGTAAGGTCGATACTGAAGGCGGAGGACAAGGTGTTGGCTGTGTGGATAGGCTGAGTTGATTGATTGATTGAACCGTACATGCACATGCAAACATGAAACATGTATGGGAGAAACTTGTTCATTTATTCTATGTGTTCAAAAACCGTCATGTCAAAATCAAAATCAAAAGTCATTTATTCAAACTAAGCTGACAATTATCACTTTTCGAACGTTAAAATTAATTACATAAGACAGGTCCCTCAAAACGCCGCCCTTCACAACTTCCTAGAGCTTTAGCTGGGAAGAAGAAGTGGCGCAACAAACTCCTCAGCAGCACATCTGTCTGTTCAGTTAGAAAAACTTGATTCTATACAATAGTATGCAAAATAATTTACATTACGCAACACAAAACATTAAATTAAATTAATTGCCATATTTCAGCTAGCACACGCCAATATACCAACAAAAAACATTGAAAATAAAAAAATAAAAAACGTTAACAGAACTTAATAGTTAAATCCCCGAATAAAAGCTTCCAGGCATTAAGGGCGTGCCCGGTTACGTGTATAACATAGAGCCTGTACCTACCTTACCTGCTTATAATAGCTGGCTTTTCAAAAATAAAAAAACTATGCAAAGGATTTCCCGGGCAAGTTTTCCAAACGATGTCTAATTAGCGTTTACAAATGACATACAAAAGTTTCATGAAACAACAGAAAAACTTTTATTACGACTTTTTTTCATACTTTCACCTACTTTTTTTCTTTTCATGAAAACTTTTCCACACAACTTTGTTCAAATTGTCATTAGTTGCCATTTTGAGAATTGGGCATTCTGCGCCTAAATCATTTTATCGGGTATACGCAGTGATCATGGTAGTATTTTGATATACATTGGCTTCTAATACCTAAATATTCTGACGCACGCTCGCTTAGTAATTCTGGATACTATGCGATATTAGGATAAAGATATTTTTTTTAAGGAAAATACAATTTAAACACAAATAAGTAAGGAAGCTGAAGCAAATCGCGTTTATAATATACAGGGTCAAATAAAATTAGCTAGCTAAACTTCGCAGAAGTGATGGGTGTCGATATTTTAACATCTATACTAATATACTTATACAAAGATACTACTAATAATAATATTATAAAAAGGTAAAAGTTTGTTTCGAAGTCGTATTCGAAAAATTATATTTTTCCTTCCTCAAGAATTGGACTATCCAAGTCCAATTCTTGAGGAAGGTTAAAGGCTATGTAATATCACGCTATGACCCTAGAGAGCAGAGCAAAACTAAAAAAGTCTGAAAGAACGCGAAGAGAAAACGAAGTAATTGCGCGGGCGGGCGATGAGATGTGACGCAGTAAGTCGGGGGACAAAATTTCACGTGGACGAAGACGGGGGCAGAAGCTTATAGATAAAATAAAAAGTTTTGATTTTTTTTAGGGCCTATAGTCATTCAATATGTTTAAAAAGAATTACCAATTTGAACTCAAGTCCTAAATTTCATCAGTCAATGCAATTTAAATTGAATTTAGCTCGTTGACAAAAATAATACGTCTCTTTCAAGTCGAAATGAATTAAGTTATTTTGGAAATATTTACTTTTCTCAGTACCAATCTAATTATCTTCGCAGGACACTCAATTCGATAAGACAGTGAATTATTTATTTTCTGATTGGCATTGGATTTGATTGTGAAAAGCTTTTGAAACTCAGTCGCATGACATTATAGGTACATTTTGAGATCGAACGAAATTGAACAATCGAATCACGGCGGTAATACGGGTATTAAAAATAAACAAAATAAATATAAAAAAGCCTTTATTCTACCATAAATACATAGAAAAATTTAAACACAACAATTAAACAACAATTTAAGCTTATTATTTGATCTAAACACATTGATTAGTTTATTAATGTTGACATTTCAATATCATTAATATTATTGTTTATTATTTGAGTTAAATTCATATTTATAATTGTATTTATTATTCGTAGGTGCTTTTAAGCAAAATAAAGTATAAAAATGGGGTATTACCGTCGAGTAAATGGTTACACGGTGCAAGTTTATTGTCTGTGGAATATCATAAAATTGAAACGACAATTGACTGGAACCGTTTAAATTATAATAATTGTACGTTACAGGCAAGTTAGTTGCCGTTCAAAACTGGTGTGACTCCCAAGCAGCGCAAATACTATATACTTATGGTACGGTATCTACAGTTTTGAGTCGTTTGGGGTTGAAAGTTTGAAACACTCGGGTCATGGGGCCCGAGTGCGCGTTTTTCTCGCCGAGTGGTCGACACTCCACGTGACTAGAGGGTTCGCTCGTTCTTTGTCCAAACAATTAGCATTCCAGCCATTCAACGTGGCAATGCTGCCAGTCTTCTGGGCAAGTTTTCAGATGTTAGCGATGCGGACGAGTATTTCGACGCCTAAGGCCCGTATTATAGAACCTTACTCAAGACTCCAGTATTACCTAAAATTAGTTTCAACCAATAAAAAGGCTTTAGAAGAGTTTTAAGTAATGGTCGAGTTTTGAGTGAGGTTCTGTATATGGGCCTAAGTGTCCTTTAGTTTTGTATTAATTTGTATATATAATATAACACGTCTAACTAGACGTGTTATATTATATAGTATAAGCATTTTAATCTACATGAAATAAAAACCAAAAAAACTGTTAATTTACTTATCTAGGTGTCAACGACACATTTTAAAGAATTTTTCTTAATATTTATTTAATTTCGTATTCGACTTAATCAAAATTCGGCAAGGTGTCGAAATGAAACAAGAGATAAAGCTATTCATAACTCCGCAAATAATTAAGACCCTCGGCAATAAACAAATTACAATTGAAAAGCTGGCAATAAATCTTATAGCTTAGTGATAATTAACTTCAACTTAAATTAATTATGTTTTTGGAAACAAAAGTTTTGTTTGTTTACTATTCATAATTATTTATTATGTTTACCTTTATGGAAGTATATATACAAGTAAGAAACAGTATTATAGAAGGTATATAAATTAAAATATTATTTAAAAAAAAAACCTTTGGTAATGGTAAACTTTGCTTGCGCGATGAAGGATTTTGTTTGACGTCAGTGTAATGCGTACTTGCGTAGTTCGCATGTGACGTTTTAGAAGCTGGCACAAGGCTTAGATGGTACCAATAAAATAACCACACCCCTTAATCGTACTAAAGAATCTTTTTTAAAAAAACGTAAACCTCACTAAGGTAAAAGCTGATAGTTTATTTAATAAACTAGCTTCTGCCCGCGACTTCGTACGCGGATCCTGTTGCTTATGACAGCGACAACGGGGTCGTCAAAATCGAAGATCTGAAACGTCTGATGTAGAATTCTAAGGCCCGGGGACGGGAAAACAACGGGATGAGTGAGACGATTGGAGTCGTTCCGGATCTTTCATTTTTGTATGTCAACAGGAAATGCCCATCAGACTAAACAACTTTTGCTAAGACGTCACTCCTTAATATGTTATAGTGTCGCTGGGCTTTGTAGTTCCACAACAGGTGTTCCAGATCTTCAAATTTTTTCTCACAGCAGAAAATGCTCTTCACGTGGAATATTTTTTGCTATGGCACCATTTTTATATCTCTTATATCTGTTCATTTTCCAAAATAAATTATGTATAATATAGGCACTCCGTTCTTTATCAACCCAAGAAAGGTCGCCATGCCCTACGGCGATATCTTGAGACACATCCGATTCTTCAGATGATATCGACATTCTGTTCAGAGAATGTCGAAGGCGATCAGAATTCAAACGTTCGTTGCGCTCTTCTTCTGTCTCTTCATGCCGTACTCCAGCAATTCTTTCTCTCTCACTTTCTAACTGATTATGAATATTTTGTTGTGTGCGTGTTCGGGACAATGTATGATAATCTCGATCAGCAGTTAGTCGCGCATCACATTCATCACTCGTTTCAAAAGACCTGCTAGTAGATGTGCGAATTCGCTGAGAACTCAAGCGTGATTCTGTATCGGTAAACGTCTCCGACTCGCGAGACAATGCGTGACGTTCACGATCAGCGGACAGTCGCGCATTATGTTCCGCACTTGTCTCTAGAGACCTAGCAGCAGATGCGTAGATACGCTGAGAACTCAAGCGCAATTCTCTATCAGTGAACGTCTCCGACTCGCGAGACAATGCGTGACGTTCACGATCAGCGGACAGTCGCGCATCATGTTCCGCACTTGTCTCTTGAGACCTGGATGTAGATGCATAAATACGCTGAGAACGCAAGCGAGCTTCGCGATCCAAAGAGGTTTCTACGGAGCGAGTTGCAGCCTGATGTTCTCGAACAGCATCAAGTCTATCCTGACGCTCTTCGGTAGATTCTTAGGATCTTATGATCCTCAATCTTTTAGCTCCTTTGGAACGTTGGGAAAGATTTGACCTCTTTCTAGTCATGGTTATAGTTTTATTCTGAAGATACCTGATCAATTAAAATCTAAATGACTGCTCCCCTGCGTTACCGGGTAGGCTACCGTGTCACGAAGATAAATGGAAAAGGAAATTAAACATTCAAATAACATAAGCCCGAAGGCATATTTACTCGATAAAATAAAATAATAAATGGGAGTTTTAGCCAGTAGAGTCAAATTTTCAATGATTCATAGAATTTTCATCGAAAATCAGTCTTAAACTGTTACCGCCTTCACCGCGTGGAGGTACTCCCAGCTTATGTTATTTTATAATTATACAGTGAAATTAGTGATAGCTTTGATTTCCACATCAGGGGTTCCAGATCTACAATCTTTATACGTCAACATAGAGTGCTCATCAAGCTGAACAACTCTTGCTAAGACGTCATTCCTATATATGTTATAGTGTAGCTGGGCTCTTGGAGTTCCACATCAGCTGTTCCAGATCTTCAAATTTTATACGACAACAGAAAGTGCTCATCAGGCTGAACAACTCTTGCTAAGACGTCATTCCTATATATGTTATAGTGTAGCTGGGCTGTTGGAGTTCCACATCAGCTGTTCCAGATCTTCAAATTTTATACGACAACAGAGAGTGCTCATCAGGCTGAACAACTCTTGCTAAGACGTCATTCCTATATTTGTTATAGTGTAGCTGGGCTCTTGGAGTTCCACATCAGCTGTTTCAGATCTTCAAATTTATTCTCTTAGCAGAAAATGCTCATCACGTGAAACAATTTTTGCTATGGTACCATTTTTGTATCTCTTATAGTTTAGCTGGTCTGTTGCGGTTCTGCATCAGGTGTTCAAGTTTCCAAGATAAATTATAGCCTATATGTTGCCCAGACTTAATATGTATACAACAAAAAGAAAATCATTCAAATCCGTTCAGTAGTTCCGAAGATTAGCGTGTACAAACAAACAGACAAACAGACATACAGACAAACAGACAGATTTTTTTTTTTTGGTTTCGTGCTCTATTACTGTTTCTAAACCCCCCTCAATTATTTTTTTTTTAATATATTCAATGTACAGACACAGTTTTTTTACTGTTTTATTATATGTATATAGATATAGATATAGATGAAGATTCAGAGTTAGTCATTCAATTTAAATTACTCTAAAGACTACAGCAGTTTCCTAAAGGGAGTACGACTTGCGCATACTTACTCTACTTAGTGCTATTTTTAACCGACTTCAAAAAAAGGAGGAGGTTCTCAGTTCGTCGGATTTTTTTTTTTAATGTATGTTCCCCGATTACTCGAAGACTGCTGAACCGATTTGAAATTTTTTTTTTTTTTGTTGGATATGATATCCCTCCAAGTTGGTCCCATGGTCACGATCTGATGATGGGATTTAGGAGAAATCGAGGGAACTCTTCAAATATTATAGGCACACCTATAGCGATTTGGGTATTTTTTATAGTAACTCGTGCATTTGCTATCGAAAAGTACCATTTGGTAAAATGGAACTCATGAATTACAAAGCAACCCACTAAAAAGTGAAAAAAAATATTTTCGCCAAAAATACAACCGACTTCCAAACTACAAAGTGAAAAATAACTTTAATTTCGGAAGTTGGTGTCTTTGGATCAGTTTTTAAGTTTTTTGGAACCGACTTCCGAAATTAAAGTTATTTTTCACTTTGTAGTTTGGAAGTCGGTTGTATTTTTGGTGATTTTTTTTTTTATTTTGTGAAAATATTTTTTGTTTATTTTAATTCGATCTTGAGTGAGCTCAAGTGACTGCATACAATTTGAAAGTGAACTGTTTTGTTTTAAAAGCAAATCACAACTCTCTGATCGAATTTCGAATTGATATTTCGAAAAACAACATGCAGTGTCCATGATTATGATCAATGTTAATGATTACGTAAAGGTACAGTGAGGGTTTCTTTTTTAAGCTCACCGGGGAAGCTATTGGCCTGCATCTCATCTGATGGTAAGTGATGATCAGGCCAAAGGTGGAAGTGAGTTTCACCCGGAATCTCAACCACAGAGGAACTGGCTATGTTACCTCTAACTGCAGCAACACAACAATTCTGTCAACATTGTTGTTGTGGCGACAGACTTAGATAAGATGGTGGTCGCTAGCCAGGCGGACTTAGAACAAGCCCTACCACGAACCAAACCGAGCAGAAAATTTTGCCCCCACTGGGAATCAAACCTCTAGGTCTAAGACAGGTGGTCTAACCACAGAGGCGGTAAGATGAGTAAGCAATGTGATACCTTACATCAATTTGCCGTGATGTGGCAATTTCAAACAACTGTGAAAGAATGCCAGATGTGTTTTGAAAATACGTATAGTTTAAGTTGTTAGTCAATTTGCTTAACAATTATAAATACAATAACAACAATATATATTTCCCTGACGGTCATCATCATCCGCCTGACCTTTTCCCAACTATGTTGGCGTCGGCTTTGCAGTCTAACGGAATGCAGCTGAATTATCAGTATTACACATGGAGCGACTGTCCTCCTCAACCCAGTTACTGGGTAATACGATATTAAAGATACTTTACCTACTGTATTATGTTTAATTTAAAATAATGTTTTATTTGTGAAACACTGTGATATAGTTGAAACAAAATAGAATAGAATGATAAAGTATAGTCATGCCGCGGTTTGTGGTTACAGTGGTATCACTCCAATTAATATTTACAAAAATATATTCAAATTGTTTGTTAGTAACTTGAGTAGGTAGGTACAACAAAAAACCGGCCAAGTTCGTCTCGGACCCCGTAAAATGAAGGGTTCCGTAGTTGAGATGAATTTATCCCAAGAAAAAACCTAACTTTGTAATAATTGAGAAACATGTTCTCCCATACATCGATATACGTCACGGCCAATCTTCCAACTGCAAATGTAAGTTTTTAATGGTTTAAAAAAATAAAATTATTTAACCATTTATGTACACACATACTATATAAACAGACAGGACAGACATTGTGTGATTAAACTACAAATTATCAATTTTCGGACTTTTTCCTTTGTTTGTGCTGTGAGGGTTCCGTACCTCCAACAGAAAAAACGAAACCCTTATTTTTCCCTTGTTCATTTGTGTGTCCGTCTGTCTGTCTGTCTGTCTATACAGCCAATTTGTTCCGAATCTAATGAACCGATCAAGTTGTTTGGTAAATGAATAAATTTTGAATATAGGGGTCACAATATTGGTAGGAAAACAAAAAAAAAAAAAAAAATTGCTGACAGTGCTTTGTGACATATCAAATGAAAATGCTTGTTGCGAGAATCTTAAAAACATGTTCATTGTTCATTTGTTCATTTAATTTTAAAATAAATACTTTTAGATATTATAAGATATTTTAGAAATTCGATGAAAATTGACCATTATCTCCGAAATTACTGGACCAAAAATTAAAAAAAAAAAGTAGTATGGTTCTTTACTCATAGATTACAGGAAAACCTATAAAAAGTCTATGGTCTTCAAATAACATGGTAAATCTCTCAACATTGTGCGTACAAACTTACATTTACAATTGGAATGTATGGGAGAACATGTTTTTTAACAATAATTATTAGGCTAACTTCTCAAATGTAAAACAACATGACTGATTAAATTATCTTTAAAAATAAACATTAGGTATTTTAAAGAATACAGAACTAGGTAGGAACAGCATAATTAAAAGATTACAGTTTTTTTTTTGTTTGTTTTGTTGTCACTTTTTGCCTGACTGTACAAATGGCACTGAATTGGTAGTAAAACATCTGGTATTATTCTTCGGGTCGAGTCTAAGTAGGCCGAGCGGGTCGAGTGGGCGCGGATCTGTTATATCGGCCGTATTGTAATTAAAAGGATTTAATTGGTCTCGCACAAAATGTCTCCTGTAATCCCTGTCTACGTTTTATTTATTATCTTAGGCCACGATAATCTACGATGTTCTTTTTAGGGTTCCGTACCCAAAGGGTAAGATCTTTTTACTAAGACTCCGCTGTCCGTCCGTCTGTCTGTCTGTCCATCTGTCACCAGGCTGTATCTCGTGAACTATGATAGACAGTTGAAATTTTCGCAGATGATGTATTTCTGATGCCGCTATAACAACAAAAACTAAAAAAAAAGAATAAAATAAATATTTAAGGGGCTCCCATACAACAAACGTGTTTTTTTTTTGCTTGTTTTTATAAATAATGGTACGGAACTCTTCGTGCGCGAGTTCGACTCACACTTGATCGGTTTTTTCTTTCTTCTCGATCTTTTATATTTCTTTTTATTTTTCTATGATTGTGCAATTCTAATTAGTATATTTTCTGCTTGTGCGAGTTCCAATAAATACGTTCTTTTTCTTTTTAGGGTTCCGTACCTCAAAAGGAAAAAAATCGAAATGCTTATAGGGTCACTCGTCTGTCTGTGGAGGTGTCAGACTCTTACTGAATAAAACCCACCCGTGTTCCTTCGGTTGCCCTGTTGCCGGGGGCCACGATCTCCCTTTCGGTTTTCTTCGCAACCCCGGCAGGCATCGGCCCTAGCGGAACCCTTGAATTCTGCTGACATCTCTTTGAGGCGCGCGTGAAACAACGCGCTGTGACTGTCCCTCTGTCACAGCCAATTTGCTCCGAATCTAATATTTTTGTGACTTGGGATACGGACGTTTAACGTAAATCAATGAAATGAATTTTCAATACGAGGAGCCCCATATTCAAAATTCATTACTTTTGGGGGGCAAATAAGAACATTAAAAAGAAAAGTTTTGCTAAGTGTGTCACATATCAAATGAAGGGGCTTGTTGCGGAGATCTAAAATATATTTTTTACATAATTTTAAAATAAATACCTTTAAAGATATTTAAGAAAATGTATGAAAACTGACCATTCCCCCTTATCTCCGAAACCTATTTTTTTTAGAGAATGGCTCTTTACTCATAGATTACAGAAAAACCTATAAGAAGTCTATGGTCTTAAAATAACATTGTGAATCTCTCAATACAAACTTATATTTACAGTTGGAATGTATGGGAGAACATGTTTTTCAACACAATGTTAAGTTTGTTCTTGAGGTAAATTCATCCCAGCTACCGAACCCTTCATTGTGCGTGGTCTGACACGCACTTGTTTTCTTTATCTTGACTTTATCTAAATTAAGACCAAATTCTGATCTAAGCCGATCAGCTACAGTATTAATTTCAGAAGCTAAGCTTCTTCATAAAATATAGTTGTTCTATCTCTTTGTAAGGAGAACACAGTGAGTGTAGAAAGTAAGGTAATAACTCAACGTCGTGTTACGATTAATGTACCCAAGTGTGTTCTTTGATATACGGGGCGTCCTAGCCATAGGCACCTGTCCTACCGCCAGCGATTAGCAAGAAGCGAGTAGCATAGCATAATCAGCCTAATGCTCCCGCTGGGACATAGACCGCCTCTCTTCGAGACGGAATGGGCTGTAATCTACCACGCGGGCCCAGTACGGGTTGGTAGATGTCACTTGTATTCGAATTTTTAGTTCTAGGACATGCCGGTTTCCTCACGATGTTTTCCTTCACCGTTTTGAGAGCAGTGGTGATGAAATTATTTACACAAAGTAATGCGCCCACTATTTTTTTTACCTGGTTTTGAACCAAAGACCTACAGCTCGTTTGTTGGGGCCGTTTTTCTCGTAGATGGTGTGAAAAGTAGAGTAATAATTCACCTCGGGGATAAAGGTACCTTCGTCTTGGGTGAGCTTGAATCCCTCGTTGCACTCAGGATTCTTGTATTAACTCCCGAGTCGACTCCGTCCTCGCCTATGTCTATGCGAGACAGAGCCCCAGCGCTGGTAGCTAGTGGCTAGTACTTGCCAGCGGTGTGAACAGTCAGCAATTAACTACTACTATACATATCTCTTTCACTTACACGGAACCTGCAATCTTTTGTACGTTTCTTGAGCGAGATAATTTTTGATAGCTATTCGTTTCCTCATCGACGGCGGCGGCGGTGAGACAGGTGCCTTAGGAACAGCGAATAAAAGTGAGAATGGATCGGTTGGTTTAAGATATTGACAGTGGAACAGAGAATAATTTTGTCCGCTATCAATTATCTTGGTCAACTACTGAAGGTGGATTTCACCAATGAAACTGAACGCAATCAGCACATCTTACCGCGTTTAGCAGCTATCAGCTCTTGAACGCATGTGTAATTGGTCCGCTAGGACCGATGCCTGCCGAGGGTGCGAAGAAAACCGAAAGGGAGATCGTGGCCCCTGGCAACAGGGCAACTCAAGAAACGCGGGTGGGGTTTAGTCGTTAGAGTCTAACACGCCCTCCCGCTCCGCCCAGAGCGGGAGAAGTTATTTGATAATTCCCCAACCAAAAAAAAAGGTGTAATTGACAATGAGTCGTAAGCAGCAGTGCTACCATCCATCCAGATTTTTCCAGACATATCCGGTTTTTTGGTCCCTCGTCCGGAATATCTACGGCCTTGTCACTAGTCAGGAATTTTCAAATTTTTTTTCAATGAAAACTTCTTTAGGCGCTTTCCGCATTTTTGAGATGGGACTAAACCATTTATTTCGCTACACTAACGCAATTTTCTGACACCGTGGAGTAAAAGACATCAACGCGTTGATTACCGCGGTGCCAGTTTTTGTTTCAAGTTTTCACTTCTGTCGACACACCCGGAGTGCCACTGTTAATTAAATATATAAATAAAACATGTCATCAGTCATCTATATGTATAGTTAAAGAATTATTTCTTTTTTATATAAAGAGTTCATTGAGTAGGTTCAGTACCTACTCATTGAGCAACGGAGAGGGACACGGACACCGCCACGGACATTTTACTTAAAAATAATTCTGTTTTCAGTAAACAGAGTGATTCAAAAGTAAAATATCCGAGTTTCTGCCAATTTTTCTTGCTTGTATTTTGTCAGTACTTTTCAAATTTTGAAAAGCCAATCGTAAGCAGCTGTTTTTAAAACAAAAGCTAGACGCGGTGCTAATGTCCATGTCGTTGCATCAAATGGAAAAAGAACTTAAAAAAATTAGTTTCACAATTTTCCGCCGGACGTCAGTGGTGGCGTGGACATAGGTGCGTGCGTTCCGGTCAATGTCGAAAACGACGCGTTGTTTTACCGGTATTTTTCAGGTTTCATACTTTTATCCATATTTAAAAACGAGACATTAAACCTCACTTTCCTCATTATTTTCTTTTTCTTTCTTTAATTAAAAACCAGGGAATTTACAAGTTGTCTAGCAGGTTCAATTAACTTTTCAAAAGATAATATCTTCTTCCCAACACACGAGACCCTGTTCTCATTAATTATTTAGATTACTAAAATGTTTCTCTTGAATATTTGCATAAGGTTATAAACATAGAGCTCTCCAGAGGAACTTTATATATTATATAACCTTTAAAAAGTTTTACTAATTCCTTAACGACTCCCAATGGCTAGTTTAGCAATGCTTTCGACAATTTCAACGTTTTATAAAAGTAGATATTTAACTGACCCTCTAAAAACTGACTGACCTTCTAATGATGCAGACTTTTTTTAAAAATAATTGTTCCTTTTTAGCAAAGAATTTCCTTACTTAACAAGGAACCCATATAGTTTCGATACGTCTGTCTGTCTGTCTGTCTGTCCGCGGCTTAGCTCAGAGACTAAGAAGTAATAGAAAGCAGTAATTTGGCATTTACATATTAATCACGCCAACAAACTAGTAACATAAAATGATGAAAAAAAAAAAAACTACCGAGTGCGTGTTGGACCACGCACTCTGAAGGGTTCCGTAGTTGGGATAAATTTATCCCAAGAACAAACTTAACATTGTACTTGAAAAACATGTTCTCCCTTAAGGAATGTAAGGAAGAACATGGGTCGACTGCGCGTTGTATTCCACACGCGCCTCAAAGAGATGTTAACAGAACTGACGGGGTCCGATAGGGCCGATGCTTGTCGGGACTGTTGTCTAAAAGGGTTACTGTGGCCCCTGGCAATATAGGCAACTGAAGAACCACGGGTGAGTTTTATTCAGTAAGAGTCTGACACAACCTTCCGCTCCGCCCAAAGCGGGAGAAGTTATTTGATAATTTCTCAAACAAAAAAAATAATAATAAAACGGGGTACACTTGACTTTCACAAAAATTTGTAGTTTAAAGTTTCATATTTCGTAAACGGAACTTTGAATCCAAAAGTGCTTTTCACACACTTCCAATATTTTTAAACAACGTTTTCAACGACACCCCACACCACGGAATAGACGAGAAAAAAACATCCCCACTTTACATGGGGAGGTAATTAAAAAAAACATGATTTTATTTTACCACGTCGGCGTGGTATCGTACCGATGCCCAATTACAACTTTCTAGTACTAAGAGTCTCTGAGCTAAGGCCACGAACAGACAGACAGAAGAACGGACATGGCAAAACTACAAGGGTTCCTTGTTGACTACGGAACCCTTAACCCTAAAAAGGCAGAAAAGGGTGAAAACCTTTGTTTTATATTACAGGTCGTGCTATTAAAGATGAGACTTGACCGCGCCTCCCGCCGCTCTTTCCCCCGCCCCGATGACGCCCCAGCGGGGACCTCATACCGCTAAAGAGACCCTTAAATCGTCTACTGCGCAAGTCAAACCACGTGGTGCGTCAAGTCTCATCTTTAATGGCACGACCTGTACTTTGGCGAAACATCGGCAAATGTCGAAGACATTCGAGAATCGAGAATCGGAAATTAGACAAGAAATATACGGTGCTTTTTTTGTACAAAAATCACTTGGAAAGCGAACTCGCTTATTTAGATTAAGGCGGATTTTTATATCACCTCCGTTCGAACGTTGAAGTGATTTTCAAAAAGAGAATGGCACAATGGCTGCGTCCTATTTATTAATGATCGTAGTAAGAATTCGTGATCGGTCGCGTGCAAAAATGTCACTTTTTGTTCGGAAAACCGGAAAGCGCCCTCTGTCGGTGTGACCACGCGTTCAGGTCACCGAACAAGTTCGAACGATCGTGTATACGTGCGACGCTCGCTTTTAAATAGGACGTGCGGTACGAGTGACTGTTTTGTTTTTATAATTTATTTATTTTCTGATTAACATATACAGGGTGGCAGGGACATCGACGCGAAAACTGTTACCGTGGATTCAGTACCTAATTCTGAAGCTAAAAAAATCTGCTGTTCCATAGATTTTGACCGTGTATGTATTGCACTTTTTTATGAAACAGCAGATTTTTTTTTTTAATAGCCGACGAAAAATTTTATCACAGGGGGCTTTCAGAATTCTGTACTTAATCCATGGTAACAGTTTTTGCGTCGATGTCCCTGCCACCGATACCTACTAAATTGAGGCTTATATAATATTTTTTAGCAAGCAGAATTATCATCCTCATTCTAATAGCCTTACTGTACATAGGTTAGCTAGATCTTGCCTCATGGGCAAAACATGCTCACTAAGATTAGGTACCGCTAGAATAGACTGCCCTCCGGCATCGAAGATTTAATTACTGCGACAGAGCGACTAGTTAGGGATGCATAGCAACTAAAATCAGCTCCAAACGCATTCTAATACTCGTTTTCACTTATACTTGCCGAATACTCGTTTTCATTAATACTAGTCTAAAGCGCGCTGTTGAGTTTTCAACGCTCGGCTTAGGGCCGAAAAATGAAAACCCAGCGCGGTTTTATTTAGGTATTCATTTAGGTGTCGCTTAGTGTTAGAGAAAATGTTGTGTCTGGTGGGCAACTGCTCGACGATTGATGTTGGGACGTTGTATATATGCTAGTCGCGCGGTAAAGGGCTTCAGTTTTGGGGCGTAAGATACATCCTATACTGTTAGGGTTGAATCGTACTGCGGTCGATACTATACATATATCTACAATATCGGATACCCTAAAAATTATGATATTGATTATAAAAGTACTCCGAAACTCCAAGCATAGCCCTATCCAATCGCCCTTTGGTGCCACTGGTCAAAGACTTTCATCTTAAGACACGAGACGTCGTATGTAGGACGAGAAGATATTGCGTAGTATTGTAATATATGTCGGCATAATGTAATTTATTTTATATTGTCTGATCGCAAGAGCGGCTTGAAAATGTCAAAGGTTTTTCTGTAACAAATTCTTCTTCATATTTTTTTTTTTTTATAAATAATTGGCTGTGTTTCGTAAAGCTCCAAATAAGCCTTTTCGAATATAACCCCAACTAAGTATAAAGCAATGTAATAAAATAACATGATAATCTATTTATTTGTTTATTTGCTCAATATTAAAGAAAAAACATTCGTATGATCCGTTTGATAAGGTGAGGGCAGGCATGTTTTATTGCTATGCCCAAATATTTATAAAAACATATTATTTGCTATGAGTTTTTTTCCTTATTATTTTTATAATACTATCGGCAATAAGTACCAAACTCAATTCACATTTGACAAGTTTGTGACATTGATAATAAAATAGGGATGTTAACCAAAAAAATATTGTTTCGTCCGTCTTGTAAGTTTTTTTTTTTTACATTAACAATATATTACGCCGATACATTGAGTTAAAATGTGCTATAGTATGTAGATTTTAAACTTGCTTGTGACGTAGCAACCCCCACTCCCCAACTTTAATGTGTTTTATTCAAGTCATTTTTTATTAATATGATAAGGCAAAAAGTACGTGTCTAGTATTTTTTTATTATCGGACTAACGGACTAAATAGAATTTATTTTTTTGACCCAAGCATCATCCCTATTATCAAACGTTGATTGCTACAATAGCAACTTACAGTATTATGGCATTCAAATTTATATACTTTGAATTTGAACTTCACAATCATTCGAACTGCAATAAAATTTTCCGACATATGTTGGTACCTACCTAATTAGGCGATATTATTTATCATAACAATATTAGGCAATTATTACGTCATCTTGACCAATGTGTCCCATTACCATTACCTACATCGTTAGCCAAGAAACACGTGTTTTCTTTTAGACATTCTCCTTTTCAGAAATACAGTATGTATAATGTTCTGAGACTCACCTTTATTTGAAAGGAATTCCGTAAAAATCACGATGTGACGACAATCATGCCCATAAATTGCTCCCATTTCTTCATGCCGAAAAAGTAAAAGATTCTTTTACTTCCTCGGTACGAGAAAAAGTTGCTGTTTATCTACCTGAAAAAATCTAAATTACGTGACAGAAATTCGGCGTGTTTTCGGTTATGACAAGCGATACAGCTGCCAAAATTACGCGACCGAAATTCGACGTAGTCACGGTATGCTTTTTAAATAACCAGCAACATATCGGGCCGAAAATTGCGTCGCGTAATTTGCGTTATAGTAGAAATACCCACCAGTCGAAAATAACGGCGCGTAATTCGGCGCAGGTTAAACGCTCGGAATCCATCGGTTGCTATGATGCATCATTTACCGAACGGAATCTTTAAAATACTGTATTGCCCCACCTGCTCTAAAGGGCCATCCATAAATGACGACACAGTTTAAGTGGAGGGAAGAGGTCCACAAAGTGTGACATCATGTGACAAGGAGAGGGACGAACAATTCATGTATAAGTGGCAATCTAAAGTATTAAATCTATTGTAACGAAAACCTTTATATAAACATTTATTATAAAGTTTAATTATACTTAATTGCAAAACATGTGACATCACTCGTCCATACGGGATCACCTGATTACCCAAATATGACCACTTTTGATTAGGACTTGGGATGACCCAAAAAGACGGAATCTGTGTGACGTAATTTATGGATGGCCCACAATTAGGACAAACTCAGTATTAAACCGTAGGTACTCGAAAATTACCTGTAGCCTACCTCTATTACGGCCTTTGATTCCCGAATTTCGCAGCGCAATAATTTCAATGGTTTCTAATGTTTCGCCCGAAATCAAACGCGGTATTTCATTTCGACATTTATGAAGTTGATTAATTTGCAAACTTTACCAAAAGAGTCGTCGTTTTGTTGACATTGTGTTTTTGTAAAATGTACTTCATTCATTTACATTTGAATACTAATATTATATGTTTATATTTATAAATTCTTGACTAACACTGCTCTCAAAACGGTGAAGGGAAACATCGTGAGGAAACCGGCATCTCCTTAGTATCAAAAATCGAAGACATGTGACATCCAACAACCAGCACTCGGGCCCCGTGGTGGATTACAACTCGCTCCCAATCATAGAATCATAGAATCATAGAACTGAGGGTCAGGAGGGATCTCGCACTCATCTCGTACATATTCAAAGTACTTAGAGGAAGGGTTCCGGATCGGTACGTGTGGCGACGACGTCAGCCCCGGCTGCTGGCAGAGCCGCGCGCTCGTACCAATCTTTTAAGTGAGGCGCCACTGACGCGTGCACTCCGCACTCGATCTCAACCTCATAGCTAATGATTCGGAGCTATTCTATTGTTCTTTGAGTGAGTTCACAAAGAATGCATTATTTTTTAATAAGTTACAAAATTTAACTATAATTATAAGTTAATAATAAGTTAGGATAAGATTAAGATATGTACGCTATCGCAATAGGTTACCCTGTAATGATAGATGTAAGTTGGAAATAAATAATTTGAAAAATAAAAATAATAAAAACTTAAATGCAAACTGGGCAAGTCCTATCTGCTTATATCCATGCAGACTAATTGGGTAGATTTTTTAACATGACATTTTTACGTCGCTTTTATAGTTCGTTCATACAACAGGAATATAAATAAATCTCTTTTTGTTTATACGTAAAGTTTACTTTTCAACACAACCACAATCATATCCTTTTCGCTTAGACTTTTGAACTATGTTAGGGTTGCTCCACAGAGCATGGAATCGTCGCACCGGCAACGTCTGAAGACGGCAGTACTCATCAAATTCGTAGCTCCGAAAGTGCTTTGAGCGCAAAACTACTTTCACAGACCACCTTGATAGCTGTCAGTTTCCATAGTTACGTCATTTGTGTCTAAGTGCTAGTAAACTATGAAACGCTTAGGTTGTATGGTAAGTGTTGACAATGCCGCTTCTAGCAGTGGAAAACGAGGCGTCTCCGTGCGGCTTATTGGTGGATTCGCGCGAATTTATACTCCTAGAGCCGGCGAATCGACACTTTTAAATAATATTATATTTTCTGTAGGCGATTCGCACGAAGTTAATTTATTTGTGAACGAATCGACAACTCCAGAAATACGTGTTAGGCAATTGGCACATTTTGAATTTTATGCAGTAAAGTTAGAACTTCATTGCATTTCATATAAATCAAAATATTAAAAAGTGTTGATTCACCGGTTTCGAGCGAGTAAATTCGTGCGAATCAACCAATAAAGCCTCCGTGCTCTATACGTTGCTCTTTAGTTTAACCGCTTTAACCAAATGGCCGAATACCTATTTCTATTTCATAGCATCACCTGGTTACTGCTGCCCACATTCTGTGGCTATCGATATTCCTAAATTAGACCTTATTACCTAATAGTTTTCAACTCATGCAAATTATTCTCACTGGGATGTTCAACGAGGCATGTTAGGGGTCGTGCAAAGAATGGTTACTCATCTAAGGAACCCGATATGAATTCCAATCAACCAGTACCCTAATTACGTAACTTATTTTCGTAAACGATTTTGACTAATTCGTTTTATTTTGACAGTTCAACAACATTCATTGCGTTATTTACGTTGTTGAGCAGATTTTTTTTTCCAACTTATAAAGCAATGGATTAGCAATTTGTCTCAAATCGAAACATATTGTTATTTATCGTGTATTACGCGGGTCAAATTTTAAATGACCCGTTTATTGTCTGTCGTTTATTAAGCTGTCATTTAATTGCACTTGTTAGTATGTTATGATGGATTCTAGATAATTTTCAACAACTTTCTTTTGGCCTACGCAATGGAAACTTTGTACTTATACTTGTTTCGTTCCAGTGACAATACAACAATTGGTAGAGATTACTTAATAGCAGCCAGAATTGTCTAGGGAACAGTTACAAGTTGGTATTGTCTTAAATATAAGTTCTTAATGGTGTGCGAGCAAACAAAATGAAATCATGTGATGAACAATTTAATATTTGAGGATAATTATTATTATCTTAGCATTTGTGAGAGACTTTCCATCCGTTTAAACCGACCCATTTTAAATATTTAACAAAGACAAAGCGTAAATAATTTGTAGTGTTTTCACATAACCCACATTTTAAGTATATGCATAAGTTAAGCCACAAATTGAAGGACTTCATTTAATATGTAGGTACACATACGTGTTAGAATATGAAGGACCCCAATATGACTTAGGGTCTAGGCATAAATTGTGGGAAATAACTAAAATTTCGTCGTTACATAATTAATATGTTTACCTACATTGTTTAAAGAAAGGTAGTTCTCGAAAACTTGAATAGATCCTGCTGCTGTTCTTGGTTGCCTGGAAGAGATCGCGGAAAGCGATAAGGCCGCCCATTGTATATTTTGTAGTGTTTGATTTATTTTTTGTTATGTATTTTTGTGGTGTACAATAAAGTATATATAAATAAATAATAAATAAATAGATTACAGCTTCGTTAAAATTACATTCAAATGGATTGAGTTCTTAGACCTCACACTGGGATTCCTTGTGATGTGAGATTGGGCTCTCTCGTTCCGTCACCAATTTTATTTAAATAAAGCTGGCCAAGTCCGTGTCGGACCATGCACAATCTTAAGTATGTAGTTGAAAATCTGTGTACGGAATGTATGGGAGGACATGTTTTTGCAACTGCAAATATAAGTTGGTCGATTATTACTCGTTAACTTGTAGAGCCTACTTAGTTGTGATAGTTTTCCTTTTAATTTCGTTATATAAACTACTGCCGTGATTTTTATCACATATCCAAAACCAACCGTTTAGCTGGCAGGGGGGAGATACTTCCTGTCGGGGGTGCGAAGAAAACCGAAAGGGAGATCGTGGCCCCCGGCAACAGGGCAACCGAAGGAACACGGGTGGGTTTTAGTCAGTAAGAGTCTGACACGCTCTCCCGCTCCGCCCAGAGCGGGTGAAGTTATTTGATAATTTTCCACCCAAAAAAAAAGGCTGGCAACGTTGCCACGTTGGATGGCAATGCTGATTCTTTGGCCTAAGAATTGGCCAGCCCTCGTCACGTAGTTACGTGAAGAGTCGACCAACCGCTTGGCGATGTCTCGAAACACTCGGACCCCACGGCTCTAGTGTTTCAACCCCACACGACTCAAAAATATAGCTACCAGCAAGGTTGTTATATTTGCGCCATTTTTAAAACTTGAATTAGGTAAAAATAAGTGTGCATGCATGGTGTGATTTGTGTCAGTTGTGTTAGTATTGTAAAAGAGTGTCTGTATGTTATACGTATGCTAGTGACTGTATCATATATTTGTGAATTGCAATGTGTGTAGTTTATACTTTAAACTTACAAACTTTCTGTCATGTCGTATTCCAACGTAAAAAGACTTTTGCTACCGTCACTCTACATTATTTTTTTTGTACTAGTTTTGGTATTTCGTGTTAAACTGCCAAATAACAATTGGAGAAGTTTCCTTGATTAAAATATAATGATAATGGACACATAGTTAACTCAAAGCTTATTTCATCAAAATTCTTTCTGAGGCTTTTAGTGCACAAAACCAATTAGTCTAAGATTTCACGTCAGTAATCCCCGAAGGGGTAGGCAGAGGGAGGAGGACCTACAGTACACCCGCATTTCGCCAGTTATGTTTAAGTCCCATGTAATAGGGGGCGAGCTTATTGCCGTCAACCAGGTACGAATCCATGACAGTAATGTCCAAGATAAACTCAGAAAATACATATGAATTGAAAAGTCTCATTGGTACTTGCTCAAATTTCACCTCGTGCATGCGAAGCGAGGTCTTAAACCACTGGGCCAACACAACACACGAACTATTTAATTAAAAATCGTTTTGATCAGTAAATACTGCGACGAACAGCGACCCTTTAGTACACTCGAAGTTCGACAGTTATGTTTAAGTTCCATTTAATACGGCGAGCCTATTGCCATAAACTGGATACAAATACAGACTCCGAGCTGGTACTGAGAACTTACAGATGGAAAAACCCAGAAATAATTTGTCCGACCTGGAAATCGAACCCATGACCTCTTGCTCAGCAGTAGCGCTTGCGACCACTACACCAATGAGAACGACAGTAAAAAAAAAAAACTGGTCACACAAAACAAAAACTGGTCACACAAAAAAAAAACTGGTCACACAAAAAAAAAACTGGTCACACAAAAAATAAACTTAATGTACACTTGGTTAAAACGCACGTAGGTACACGAAAATAGATTAATGTTACATCATCAAAATGAATAGAAACACGTCCTCTTAACCGATTACGCAGCATCAAAAGAAAAGGTTATAAATTTCCTCCTTTGTGTCGAGAATGCCAATCTGCTGAATCGTTTATGACAAATATGAAATCGTTTCATCTCAACAGGGATTCATAATAAGCTTTTATGTATGAAGGTGGTTCTTGCTTAACCTAATAATAAATTAAGGATCGCTGGAATTGATCGAAATAGTTTCATTGCATTGTAGAAAATTCTGCAGAGCGGTTTTGAAGGGAAATTCTTATCATAACGTAAACGTTAGAAACAGTTTCAGACCAAATAAAAAACCAAGACAGCGCTGCGAACAATACAGTGAAGCATGCCAAAACTACACCTCCGCTCTGTACATAGACTCTCACACGCATTCATTTACAATTATTTTATTTATTTAATTAAGGTTCACCAACAGTTGTTACAGATAATAAACAGATAGGAACATATGGGTAATAGTGTCTTAAATCTAACTGCACAACCAATTACAGGCAAACACCGCATGCATAATCTTTGTGCCTATAACTTTAATGACTTAATGTACTTAAATTCTAGATAGTAACATTAAAAACTATTACACTACACCTCACTAGGTGCACACATGTTTACGAGACCGACTTCATTTCGGTGTTGACAGCGCTGTCTTGGTTTTTATTTGGTCGAGATTTTAGTAAACAGAAATATGACGTGCCCTTCCTAAACCTAATTTCGTTAAACCCATTTTTAAAAACGATTTCCTAAAATCATTTACTTTATTTTATTTTGTTTTGTGTCTGTTTATTTTATTTAGTGTGTGTGCTATGTTTATAAGAATTTTCGTTACTTATGTTTTTGGTTTGTTAGTTAATTCAATTCAATTCAATTCAATTTAATTCAATTCATTTTAATTCAATTCAATTGATCTCAATTCAAGTTAATCTTAAGTACTTATATAAGATTAATGATATTATGGCTCTAATTGCATTGTTATCCATCTTTATATCGATTACTATTGTATAGTGAGATCTAATTAAAATGCTGTGCTTACCTATAATTTAGATGCATGCAATTCTATTTTATTAGTTAATGATGTGTACTTTGAATGTCCTTGTGTGTATTTAGTTGGTTTGCCTAAAAAAAAAATAAAAAAAAAATAAAAAAAATAAAAAATAAATAAATAAATCATTATCTTAGTGAGCATCATAATCTAGTGTGTTTTAAAAATTGTGGCGAGTTAATTTTTTTGTCGTTTTCAGTTGAAGGCGATAATAGGCCTGTGTCCAATTTTTTTTTGTCCGTAAAGTAGATTAATAAAATATATTGGACACGTATTTTTTCTTTTTTGACGTAATCAAAATATTATGGGTTACATTGAGTTAAAATATGGCATGACGTCACGCCTTGCTAGATTTTATATACTGAGTTGTGTCGTAGCGAGCCCCCACTCCCCAACTGTAATGCGTGTTTTCTAAGTTAGTTTTGACTAATATGATAGATAAAGCAAAAAATACGTGTCTAATATTTTTTTATTATATGAAAGACGGACTAAATAGAATTTCTTTTTTTTTTTACTTAGGCAACTACCGTATTATCCATAACATCTGAGAAATATCACCAATTCATTTTTAAAACCCTGTGTCGGGTTTGCAATCTCTACAAAAATGTAAAAATTATTTTGATGAAATTATGTGTGCTCCTCTACTTGGTTGCTCTCACAACTCTCGCTAGAGCTACTCTCACTTTTTCTTTCTCACTTTCATTATGTGTGTAATCCCATCTTTATTCCCTAGTACTTCCTACTGCAACATTAAACACTCTAGTAAACTGCCAATGAAATTGAAGTGTCACCGAGCGTAAAACACAACTTATCAAGTGATTTATTACACAAGTAGCAAGCTCGGTATCACGATACGAAACGGAACGTCATTGATCACTATGTGAATCAAGAGTTCTCGGGGCAAAGTGATGTTTGCTATCAAATTCATTGAAGGATACGATATTGTTACCGTCTACGACAGGGGCTCCCAACCTTATAACATACGTGCCCCCTAATTTTCTTTTATAATCATTACACCCCTGAGTTACTTTGTGGACCTATGTAGAAAAGCATAAAAATGTAAAGCAAGCGAATGTGAGTTCGAAAATGTTTGCACCCCCTTGAATAGGTTACATTTTCTTTTGATCATTCAAACAGAAATAAAAGTTAATTTGTCGAGTTTTAAAGAAAACCTCAAAAATTATGAGAATGCATAATGTAAGAGCGAGCTATGCAAGCTCGAAAAATGTTGTACAATTTCGGATTACAGCACATAAGTATTTCAACGAGAAACTTTTCTAATACGAAGAACTTAAAATTTTGTAAATCGATACTTTATCATTGGAGCCACCGCGCTTTCCTATTGGTCATTCTACGCCCCCCGAGGGGGGCGCGCCCCACCGGTTGGGAATCCCTACGTATGTCCGTGAGATTTTCGCATGGTCAGAGTTTTGTATAGATGTATAGTGGTTTTGTCTCTGGAACATTGTCCATATGTGTGATTTATCTTTGTAAAAGCACTGTTGATATCTAAATGAGAAATCGCAAAGCAGATTTGGGTGAGTCAGGCCTTAGCCCATTTTCACACACAAACGGTTCCGGATAAGGACACAGTTACGCCTCGGCGGCCTTGTATATTACCGAGTATTGAATTTTTCAGAGACACACGGATTCGGCACGGCGCGATGGTCATTATGTGACATCCAACTGAACGCAAGGGCACCGGCAACCGTGTATGAGTGAAAGCTCCAGCCGTGCGAACGGAATCCGGGTATGTGTACACACAGATTCCGTGTGTGTGTATAAACGGATTCCGTTCACACGGCTGTTAGACCTCATAACCGCCCTTTTCACATGAAAAGGGTTTTATAATTGTGCTATGGGTTATTAGTGCGGATCAGGCTAGTACCGTGGACTAAACAAATAAATGCAAGATCTTCAGATTAAAATTCATACCTGCTCCAGCTCCAATAACACCACCTGCTCTTGTTTAAAAATCAATAAAGTATCCAGTACTAAATACCTTGGTGTTATACTTGATCAAAGGCTATCGTGGCATCTGCACCTAGAACTATTAATGAACAGAGTTAGGAAATTAATTTGGACGTTCAAATCTCTTCGCCACGTGACCACTAAGGATCTTATCCAGCAAATTTATGTCTCCCTGGGTCAGTCAATACTGACGTACTGTTTGCCAATTTGGGGCGGAGCATCTAAAACAAAATTTTTGGAGCTAGAAAGGGCACAGAGAGCTTTACTGAAAGTCATGTTCTTTAAACCGATAAGATTCCCCACGGAAAGTTTATACTCTACCTCAAACCTTTTGTCAGTTAGGAAACTCTATATCCTGCAGATCGTATTAAAAAAACACAAATCTCTTCCCTTCATTACTTCCAAGACCCAGTCTAGGAGGAAAAATAAAGTAGCTGAAGATTGTCCAGTGAAGACTACATTTGCTACCAGGCAATTTATTAAACAATCTTCCCGTATATATAACGCTCTCAATGAACAGTGTGCCATCTACTCTATGACATACCACGACTGCAAAAAAACACTAACTGAATGGCTCAAGAGTAAAAGTTATGAAGAAACTGAAGATATCCTACGCAAGATCACATAACTAAGAAACACATATAATTTGTACACATATACACACCACACCCACACACCCTCGCGCTACACATACCACATATTCCATACACATGCCCATCCACTACATCCCGACACCTACACAAACACACAAACGAACCCACACACATACACACACTCACAAACATATTCTACACCCAGTGCGCTCCCATAATATTAATAAGTCTTAAATTAATCTTTTTGCTTTTTGCTTATTTCTCACACATCTGTAGAATGATTGTAAACTGGAGGAGCGGAACCACCTAATACAAGCAAATCTTTGCTTAAAAGGTGACTCCAAACCTAACATAGTTATATATAACCTTAAGTGAAGAAATAAACATTTTTTTTTTTTTTTTATAAATAGAAAACCTAATATTATTATATTTTAACTGTTGCAAAATTATTCTCAGTTCTTCAATAGAAAGGGCCATATACTTTTATTGCCATAGATAAGCCCGCTATGGTGTTGTTGTCTCATAAAATGATATAATAAAAGCTGATTGCTTAGAGATAACAATGATAAATTGTCTTTGATCAAAGAAATAAAATAAAAAATAAAAACAAGCAAAATATTAAAACATATATTATTAATTTAAACTTTTGTATTTTCTCGTCGTAGATTATTGTTCCGGTTCCGAAAGGTTGGAACTTCTGATTAATTTTACAACTCCGATTCCGACTTCGGTTCCGATAATTTTGAATCGGAGTTATACCGAAATTCGAAATGCAGCGATGCACGTAACTAGAGCGCGTACAAACAAGTTTTAACTCGTCGCCAGTGTAATTTTAGTTTATTTTAACCACGCTCGCGCTTGAAGTCACAGTTTATTGTTTGTGGATGTTATCGCTAATATTTGTCTGATTAAAGAGACTGAATTATATTTGAATTGTTTAATTATGCCATCCCATAACACATCTTTCTTCTACTTCCACCTTCGACTCCGGTTCTGGTTCCGATTCCGGTTCCGATCAATCAAATTTAAAACCTCCGATTCCGGTAAAACGACTTCTGTAACATCCCTGGTATGTTCCCCGATAACTCGAAGACGGCTAAACCCAATTGATTTTTTTTTTTCGTTTGAAAGGGTATACTGTCTAGTTGGTCCCATTGTCATTTGGTCATGATCTGATGATGGAATCATCGGGAAAAGCAATATTTTGTAAAAGGTGATGAGCAGTTGACATTAGGCTATTGTAACTTAGATAAATTACGAACCAACCCACAAAAAGTGAAAAAAAAAAACTTTTTTACAAAAACTACAACCAACTTACAAACTACAAAATGAAAATAACTTTATTTTCGGAATTCGGTGTCTTTGGATAAATATTTTAGTTTTTTTTTTTAATTCTAGTATCTTTAAAAGTAACAAAACTTCTCAAGACACATTCGTCATTTATATCCATTAAGAAAATGTAGTCTCATACATTCACAAATAATGAAATATAAACCATCATAAGCCTTTTATAACTCTTTTATATTTCCTTTGGGACCTGATAATAATGCTACATTTAATCTCTACCTCTTTAATATCATTTCTTTGATTTTAATTCCCATGGGTAGGCAGAAGCTACAGAACGCCGCCAGCTACGATCCTTACATACTCCTTTTGCCTCGTTTACGTTCATACATCTGGTCATACACGCACGCCAGTTGCGAGTATTACGCACCTGACCTTTCTGAAGAACATTACCAATAAAGTCCGTATCCATATGTCCCTAGAGCGTTCCTCCTGGCATTTCCACTCACTTATAAATTAAAACTAGTATCCGCTTAATTACGTTATAGTATGTCCATAATAAAGAAAAAAATAAATTCTTATTTTGAAATTATTTCAAATTCCGCATTCCTAATTCAAACACACTCTTAGGTACAAGCTTTTAACTTATTATAGTTCTTCCGAAAGGAGCTTACACTTTTTTAAATTTCTATCTTGTAGCACTTTCATTACGAATCTACAATTTAAAACAAGGGTTATTGTAGCGTGTCTACGTTAAAGCGATAGGTCATAGACGAATGACAAATATTTGGGAATGAATGCTAAATAAAGACAGATAGAACTATTGACCCCTCATTTCTCAGTTAGACTTAAGGGCCAGAGGCAGACATGCTATAAGTATTTAGAACTATTTTATTGTGAAGGTTTTAATTAAACGAGAATTCTCGTAAAAGTAAAACTGAACTTTGAACAAACCGGCAACTTTAGAGGGTCATGTGAAATGATACATTTCGTATTTATAATAAACTAGCTTTTGCCCGCGGCTTCAACTGCGTGGATGTCGGAAAATATCCCACGGGAACGTACTACCGATACCAGGATTACATACCTAAAAGCCGATGAAAAGGTAATTGACTCGTACCGCTGCGCCCGTGTTACGGTCAACCCTAATTATTATGTCACGCGTGATTTTGAATCTGTGATATCTTTTAAACTATTAATTTTAATGAAATGATATCGAGGCATATTTTAAACTAAATTAAATGCTCAATTTAAGTAACATAGTTTATTGGATAAGGATTAATATAATACCGGTCAAAATAGCTTCGGAAATAACAATGAAATTTCTATCAAATTTTGAAAGATAAAAATGTTTATTGTGGGTCATCCTTAGAAGATAGACATATGCCATTCGGGACTTTTTGTTGAACTTTTTACGATAAATAATACTGTAGAATTTGAATTTTACGTAACTTTTACCCTTGCCGCGGCGCACGCTAAAAAGAATTAAAAAAAAGTTCCCAGTTGGCATGATTTTTTCCGGCATCTTCAACAATAATCGTCAAACTTCAGCCAATTTAAACAAAAAAATAATGAATTATAGACAAAACCTTTCGCGTGAATCACTCCGTCCATTGGTGAAAACTGCTTGAAAATCCGTTCAGTAGTTTTTGAGTTTATCGCGTTCAGACAGACAGACGCGGCGGGAGACTTTGTTTTATAATATGTAAGGATTACATAATAGGCCTGTAGGGTACAGATGTTTTTCTTTTGAGGTTATTTATAATCTCAATTCTCGTCGATGATTATTCAATTAGGTACAATTTAATGACGTTTTTTTTTTGCTGTCCACTTTGTCCCACTCCTGGGTAAATAATCTTATTGAAACAATAAATTGTTGTAAAAATTAATGAGATATAAAGTTGACACCTACTTAAAAGCTAAAATTAATGTGTCACTTTATTCCCTTTATTGAATAAGAATTGAACCCTGAACTGGGTTTGTTTACAATTTCATCTGATACTTTTCGAACAGACGTCTGTGCTACTGACGTGAGCCTTGTCATAGCTGTCATTGACACGAAAGAATTTTCAATTTTCCAATTAATGACTTTTTGAGCTTAAAACAAATGCCGCGCGACGGTTTAGAATTCAAAAATTGGATATTGGTCAAAAACAAATTACAGGTAGATAAGAACATCTTTTTACAAGCAATTGGTACTCACGACTGAGCTAAACCCAGACCAAATTTCGGCCATGGTGGCAAATCTCAGCGACCAACGCGTGAGATAGTGCACAATAGTGTGTGCGCAGACACTGGTGTCCTTCACTCTCATATTTCAATGAGACGGCAATCCAACACGACCAGAGAGAGATCAGGGGCAGGACCAACGGCTTTACGCGCTTTCCGAGGCACAGGGGCATCACACCGCCAACTTTAAAACTCCGGGCCGGAGAAATTCCTAACTGAAAAACCCAGTAACTCTTTGCCACTTACGTTTACTGCTCTATCCAATTATTGTTTAAATTCTTTACAATATCTAGCACTGTTTACACGTTACAATAATAAAGAGGTAGTTACACGAGCTTAGTTGTAAAGTTGAGTGTTGAGTTGAGCATCAAAGAGAAGAGTGAGATGTTGCTGTCAGCCGCAAGACGAGTTTGTTCCTGTAGAGTTCCGTACACGTTTTGTTTAACAAGTTTTGTACATTCAAGAATATTGTGTTTCCTTTGTTTCCTCATTATCAGTCCGTAGATTTGTTGTGAGATACAAATTCTGTTTACTGTCGAATATTTAATACTAGCTTTTGTCAAAGTCAAAGTCAAATCATTTATTTCAAATAGGCCCAAGTATGGCACTTTTGTCCGCGGCTTTGCCTGCGTCGATGTCATGAAATATCCCACGGGAACGTACTTCCGGTATTCAGAGTACTCCATGTGGTAATCCAGGTTATAAATTGTCTGTGTGCCAAATTTCATCCAATTCCGTTCGACAGTTTTTGCGTCAATCCAGAGACACAAACAAAATCTATAAGCTATATTTTAGATATCAGACTCGTTTTCACACCTCGCAGCATTTTTTATTTTTTTAGCATTCTGTAATAATGTATTAATGTACAGTTTGACTTTGTTACAATTTTATTATAAATGTATAGATATAGATTTGTATAATTTGTATCACCTACCTACGATTGTACCAACACACTAGGTGTCTCTAGTATTAACTTATTGTCTTTAGTACAGAAGACAATTTTATCTTTTTGCCACAGCCCAAACTTTTTCTTGTACTACTTTCATTATCATCTTTTCAGCCGAAAGATGTCCTCTGCCGGATATAGGCGTCCCCCAAGCGTCACTACATCGACCGGTTCCATGCTTCTTGCATCCAGCGGATTCCTGCAGCCTTCACAAGGTCATTGGTGTACGTTGTGGGAGCCCTTCCAACGCTACGTGTTCCGGTTCGCAGTCGCCACTCCAGAATCCCTATCAGCCACCTTTTCTGCGTACAATGTGCCCTACCCACTGCCAGTTAAGTTTGACTATTCTTCGGGCTATACCAGTTACCTTGGTTCTCCTGTAAATCTCTTCATTTCTGATTCGATCACGTTGGGAAACGACGCATAGCCCTCTCCATTGCCCTTTGGGTGACTTTTAGCCTTCTAATAAGGCCCATTAGAGCGACCACGTTTTAGTGCCATAAGTCATCACTGTCATGACGCACTGGTCAAAGACTTTCGTCTTGAGACACTGCGGTATGTTGGACGAGAAGATATTGCGTAGCTTCTCGAGCGCTACGCCTTTCGGTACGGAACGGTCCTTCTACTACTTTACTGAACCCAAAAAAAAACAAAATAACATAAACTACTGTTAACTACTACTTACTAAGATAATAAAATAAAAATAAAACACGAACGTGCAACGTTTACCTCTCTATGTTTATTTACGTTGAAAGAACTTTGATCGAGATTGTTTCGATCGAGCCATGTGATGCTCATAAAATTTTCATTGTTTTGTTCTATAAGCGTTTTGGTTTGAGGCCACTGAGTCAATCAGGGGTTAAAAGTTTTATAGCACCTACCAATAATAGTGTCGAATAATATATTTTAAAGTAGGTATGATAGTAGGTACTGTGGACCGCAAATCAGTGTTAATAAAACTATTAGTATAAGCTAGCCTTTTATTGCATTGAAACTCTGTACTACCACATAATACATTAGGTAGTACAAGTACCGGAGGAGACGCCCTGGGCGTCGGGAATCGCGAGCCAATTTCCAACCACCGCAGGCGCGGGCTTGCGGACGGTGAGCAATGGGTAGGTCGCCGACCGATAAGGACCAGGCCCGGGTCGACGGCGACGGCGCGTTGTGTTCCACGCGCGCCCTCAAAGAGATGTCAGCAGAATTGACGGGGTCCGCTGGGGCCGATGCCTGCCGGGGTTGCGAAGAAAACCGAGAAAGGGAGATCGTGGCCCCCGGCAACTGGGTAACTGAAGGAACACAGGTAGGTTTTAGTCAGTAAGAGTATGACACGCCCTCCTGCTTTGCCCAGAGCGAGAGAAGTTATTTGATAATTTCCCACCCAAAAAAAGGTAGTACAAGTACATAAGAATAGAGAGGAGTTCGTGGCTAAGTAATAAGAGCCGCACGGTTCAATCCATCTGGTTAAGCTACGCTTGCCGAGGTTGGTCAATCGATGGGTAACCATCTTAACATTTCGAGACTCCTCCGTGCCTCGGTAAGCACGTTAAGCTGTTGGTCCCGGCTGTCATTTGTGGATCTTTGACAGTCGTTAAGGGTAGTTAGAAGCCCAAAAGTCTGACAACCAGTCTTACCAAGGAGTATTGTATTACACAGTTACTGGGTTGTGGAGGTCAGATAGGCAGTCACTCCATGTAAAATACGGTATGTAGCTGCATCCGGTTAGACTGAAAGCCGACCCCAACATAGTTTTAGGCAGATTGAAGTACATAAGAATCATTTAAATAAATAGCGACTCTTGCCATGACACAATAAAGTGCAATTCAGTTCGTACAGCGCTAAATTACCTACAGTTATATTCACCTAGAAGTTGCCTCTCTTTCTATCGCGTACATCTTTTAACTTTTGTCCTTACGCTCACTAAATTGGGGCGACAAGTCGAGCCCGCCGCGTAATTGTAGCTTCACACGTAAAATGCTGAGTACGCCTGGCCTGGTCTACACTAAGCCAGCTCATGGTCGAAGTGTTGCACTGGCTTGCGGTCTACTGTACCAAAACATGAATCTAAAACAACTTTTCCGTGAGATCGAGTCTGAAATATTAAAAAAATATACAACATAACTGTTTCATACAAAAATCTAAATAAAGCTAAACACCAATTTTAACTTGATTGACTGGTAGAGAATGCCTAAGGCATTAAGTCCGCCTTTGTACCGTTTTGAGTGTGAAAAGTTTAAATAAATAAATACATTTTCGTTTCAATAGTTTTGATTTGGTCCTAAGGCAAAAGTTAGTTCTAGCCAAAATTATTGCCAGACGTTAAGTATATACGTTTAGGTAGTATATACACTTGCATAAGTCTAAAGCATCTGTAATCACCTATTTTAATGTGTACTAGATGCGCTCCCCGGTTTCACCCGCATAAGTCTCGATCCTGTAAGAATATTGGTATAAAAATTATCTTTTGTCCTAGCCCAGGTCATGATCTATCCATGTGCCAAATTTCATCCAAATCCGTTAAGCCGTTTTTACGTGACAGCGTAATCCTGCAGCTGCATCTGCGTCTATCCTGACGAAGCTTCGCACAGTGATACGATACACGCCAATGTGACCAACCATTATCGGATATCGTCACGATAGTTCGGGCTGCGTAGCACTTATCGCCCGGGTACATAAAAGAGTTTTACCGCGCTAACGCTAATGTGAGCACCGTATTAGCGCGATAACTTTTTAGCGAGCACAAAATACGAAACTTGGGCACACATTGCTTCGTCACGATAGACGCAGAAAAACCAAATCTAAATTAGTTTAGATCCGAATTGACAGTGTCATAACACATAACATCACGCCTGTTTTCCCCGAAGGCTAAGGCACAGTTGTACTTATTGTACTCCCACATTTCACCAGTTATATTTAGATCCATTGTAACCAGGGACAAATCCAGCTTCCGGGCTGCTATTGAGAATTTCCAGATGAATAATATAGGTAGTAATATCATTAAATAATTCTAAGTATTCACTTATGTACATTAATTTCTATTTCACGCTCCACCGAGGCCTGTCATAAAGCTAAACATACCATATTCTCCCATTTTCCGCTGATATTTTCCATCTCACTTCTCGAGAAGTTCTCTTCATCATTTCCCCAGGGGATAGTGTAGCGTTGCCGTTATAGTAACTTGTAGGTGTTCCCACACGGGGACAGCGCCATTTTACTGTCATGGCTAAACATTAGAGCCTTCTAATCCTTGCGTTGGAAATTACATTAATATTTGTTAATTTTTATTTTATTTAGAATTCATGTACAGTAGCGGTCTACATAAAGGCTAATTTTCATATAAAATTAATTTCACAAATAACGAAAAAAAAAAACAAAAAAAAGGTGTGGAAGAAAAACTTGCTAATAGTAATTATGTACTTACCCAATCATCGGGATTTTTGATGGAACAGTTAAAAACAACGGCACATTGAAACGTTATATTTAACATATATGAAGAAAAATAAGGATTGGGGGTTTGATGAGAGCTAGTACTTTTATGACGTTTATCTACACCCATGTTATAAATAGGTATAATTATTGCCAACATTAAAACAAACAGTGTCAAAGTAACCATAATATCATCCAAACGAGTGTTATAATGATGTACTAAATTTCATTACGCAACTCCTTTGCTTTTTCGATCCCTTCCTTACTCCTCAAACAGCCACATTCTCACTACTCAATTCGTGGTGCCTTTATGAATTAAAAAAAAACCGGCCAAGTGTATGTCGAACCACGCACAATGAAGGGTTCCGTAGTTGGGATGAATTTATCCCAAAAACAAACATAACTTTGTAGTTGAAAAACATGATCTCCCATACGGAATGTATAGGAAAACATGTTTTTTTACCTGCAAATTTAAGTTGGTTGATTATTACTCGTTAACTTGTAGAGCCTCCTTAGTTGTCATAGTTTTCCTTTTAATTTCGTTATGTAAACTACTGCCGTGATATGTTTCACACATCCAAAACCTTGATAACCACCAAAACTTTAAAGCTTAATATTTCGCAAACGGATCCCTAAATCCAAAAATGGTTTTCACACACTCACAGTGTTTTTGAAGGACCTTTCCAACGATACTCCACACTACGGTATAGAAAAAAAAACCATCACCACTTTACGTGTAGGGGTATGTATCAAAATTTTTTTGTATCGTAATTTTATTTTACCACTTTGTCGGCGTGATATTCACATCAAATTACAGCTTTATAGTACTAAGAGTCTTCGAGCTAGACCGCAGACAGGCAGACAGACAGACAGTCGGACATGGCGAAACTATAAAGGTTCCTTGTTTACTGCGGAACCCTAAAAATAACATTGTCATGCACGCGCGTTTCAATTAAAGAAAAAATATTAAGTGGTGAATATAAATATTCCGAGTACATCAGGATCAGCCAACATTCAACAAGGAGCAAATTATTCAAGTGCATTTCAATAATTGTACGATCCAAAATATAAATAATTATTACAATAAATAATTATAATATTACGTACACATTTGCTTTGCATTGGATACTCAGCAATTAAACTTTCCATGAATTTAAATAGAGTTCTTACAACACTGTACAACAGCCAATGGTTTTAGAACAAAAATTAAAAATCGGTAAATTAAAATTGAATTAAATTAAACTTTATTTCAGAAAGTTCATAATTTTGTTAGTATAATGGTGTTAGTAACAATGGTGCTTAAATAAGTAGGTTAGTATTGTTATTTTTTTACAAATTTTTATTTGCGCAGACCTATGACTGTCCGCACCCAGTGTCCCTGAAAGGGACAGTCCAGTCTGGCAGCGATCATTTTTAGAATGCTGTTGTCACTACCCAACAGCATCCTAAAAGCATTATTACATTGAACACGCAGGACGTTGTATGCTCAGCCCGTGTATGATACCCATGACAGGCCACTCGTGTAAAAGGATTGACAGAACGCCTTAAAAACGGTTACTTTGACGTCTGTAGTACAACGAGCGAACCTGCGGGCAAGCTCTTGCTTGCTTGCTCCTCACAGACACCGCCCTGCGCTCTCTCACTATATCTACGTCATCTCTTAGGTCGATTGTGATAATGTGGCCAAGGTACCTAAAACTGCCAAAATTTGTTTTATTATTAGGTTTTATAATTAGGTATTAAAACACTCATGTAATACTATTATCACATTCATGTTTTAGTACCCCTTATTATACAACAGTTGCATAAATAACTATTAAAGTACTGAAAACTCATGATTTTGCATAATTACGTTTGTTTTCTACACCGTCAATATAATTATTATATGCTGCCCGCGGCTTCGTCCACGAGTACCCTAATTCTTTTTCTAAAATAAAAGTTACCTAAGTTACTCCTACTCATCAGCTATCTGCCAGTGAAACTCCTGTCAAAATCAGTCCAGCCGTTTCGGAGATTAGCCGGAACAAATAGATAGACAGACAAAAAAGAAAAAGATTTTTTTGTTATAAGTACCGTATAAACTTTGATATGCATTTAGTATAAAGCTGTTATTTTGATGTTAAAAACAGACACTGCAATTTTATTTATTTGTAATGTAATGACCTCCCACAAGGTGGACCGATGATCTGGTGAAGGCAGCAGGAAGTCGGTGGACGGGAGAAGCATAGATCCGGTCGAAGTGGCGGTGCTTGGGGGCGACCAATGTCCAGCAGTGGACGTCTTTCAGCTGAAATGATGATGTATATAGATAGTAGGTACAGATTTAATTTAATAGGTATATATACGTAAATTACCAAAACTCCCACCTAGACTAATATTGTTAAACAATAAACATTATACTTACTTACAATAACAACTTTATCAATATACCAATTACAAAGTTAGCTGCTAAGCTCATAAAGGAACCTATTAACTTGCCTCAGGCTAGACCTTTTAATACTTGTTTTGAAGGTTGTTTTGGTGTACCTAACAGACAATGAACATTAGATAGGTTCCTATTTCTGCTTTGTGCCTACTGCTATTTTTAACCGACTTCCAAAAAAAATACCACAAAGCAAAAAATAACTTTAATTTCGGAAGTCGGTAGCAAACAACGAAAATATAAAACCAAAGACACCGACTTCCGAAATTAAAATTATTTTTTTGCTTTGTAGTGTGTTTTTTGGAAAGCTCACATCGATTCGAACCTCTGTCAAGTACTAACCACATACGATTCTCAAGCGAACTCATTAGTTTTAAATGTTAATTAATCGAGGATTTAAACGTTGCCTTCGTTCGAATTTCGAAATCATGTGGGAATAACACTCATATTTTGATCCATAGGTACATAGATAGGTCCAGCCAGTCTTTGTTGGATTTTGAAATAAAATTATACGAGTACAAACACCGAGTTAACATATCCAGGATTTTCTTCAAGAGTGTTCTTAAGGCGACGATAACCGACTTTTAATGATTTTATACTGAAGATCACGTCTAAACGAGTAATGTTAATGATTTTGAAAAAAAAAAGGTAAATAAGAGCTTTTTTTCCAAAAGTCCCGAATGTTACACAGTCTTAGACGTAGGATATAAATGAATATAAAGGGTTACTGGTAATCGTGCCGGGGTTGCGAAGATGTCCGAAAGGAAGATCGTGGCCCCCGGCAATATGGCAACTGAAGGAACACGGGTGGGTTTTAGTCAGTAAGAGTCTGACACGCCCTCCCGCTCCGCCTAGAGCGGGAGAAGTTATTTATTAATTTCACACCGAAAAAAAAAAGTGTTACTGGCAATTCGACGTATATCCGGCAGAAGCTAATAGGAAGTCTCAAAAGCAACAATTTATCTCCTCATATGTATGGCCGAAGTTAAGTAATTTTCGAGATATATGAATTTTAAGAGTTTTTTTTTAATTTTACCAGGATTTGACATTAAATTCTAAATTTATAAAAAAGTACTGCTAGTATTGCCTCCAATCAAACTTAATTTTGTATCTGATACTTTAACTAACCTAATACAATCATTAAAATTACTAAATTAATACAAAAATTCAATTTATGAGCTATTACAAAAATAATTCTTAGGTTACAAAAAATGTTGACTAGCTTAAAAAAATACTATGCTTATCATCATACAAATAGCTATATGTGACAATCCGCGGCTAAAGGTACCTTGTGGTCGATATGGAGTTATGCATACGTTAGTAATCTGCGATTAATACGCTGTAGATATCAAAAAAGATCAACCTCCTACGATGTTTTGTTACGGAGATATAATTTTTTTTTTTAAATTATATTCGAAATTGTGCAATTTCGAGAAACAGACATTTTAAGTTCAGTCACCTCGAACACTATGTTGCCGTTGTAAGTTACATAGTGGCACATAACAGGGAAATAAATTTCAGATCTTATGCTTTGCGAAAAAGCAATTAAAAAAAAAACTATATTTCTTGCAAAATTTACAAAACATTCAATATCTTCGAAACTATAAACGTCCATAAGGTACCTTTAGCCGCGGATCGTCACATATAAACATGCTAATTTCTTAGGCTATCCAAAAAAGTATCAAAGTCAATGTAAAAATACGAAATTCATAACACTAATGTAACAACAATTAGGGTCATCTTTTTTAGTTTGATGTTGTCAGCAATGCGGCAGCTTATTTTATCCTTATTTTGAATAGAATTTTCAATGTAGCCCTCTGCTACTACATCAGATTTCCAGCCACCGTGTCTTTTAATCTGGGTCATATCTGCTCCTAAATCCGCCAATAGAGTAGCCGATGTTCTCCTGAAACAATGGCCCGTGTAGAGCTCGGCATTAGTCAATTTCAGGTATTTCACTATTTGTTTCGGCATGCTGCTGATCTTATTATTTCCGATGACTTGCCTGGTGCACTTGCCATTATTATAAGCTACGAAAAATCTGTTAGTGTATATTATTATATTAGAGGGGAGTAGAGCTTGGTACTTTTCGATAATTCTTACGTATATATTATCTGTGGTATTGTCCAGGGACTACGAATGACGCTATTTCTTTGATTTTGTATCTGGCGAATTTACCAGCAACAAATCTGAATGTTTTTCGATATCTTCGATTTTAATGTTTACGAGTTTATTTCCACGACAAGCGCCATTCACTCGAAAAATCAATGCCACCTGTAACAAAAATAGGTAGGTAGGTTAGTATTTAAGTAGGAAGGTAACTTACGTAACATATTATTTTTTATGTATAAAGGCGCGGGCGCACGCGACGAGCGGTTTCTTTGTGTCGCGTCGCGTGTCGCGCCTGTTTGTAGCAGCCTTTACATGTTATAAATTATTTTTATTAATAACACATAAACCTTACGAAGGTTTACAATAATAATTATTATTTAACTTAGAACCGAAACATTACATCAGTAGATCGCACACAAGCGATCGATTCATGAGCGGGTAGCTAGTACCTATACTTACCTATAGTAAGTATGTAGTATTTTAGTTACTAAAAATTGAATCAATAGGTAGGTACTTACTTTTGTGACAAAGAAGCTGTGGTCAGGGGCTTCATTAAAAATGTTTCCACATTTTGAGCTGTGAAAAATTTTGAATGCTTAGGGCGATGTCCTTCTGATTTCCTTTTAAAAATTCCAGTAATTTGGTGTATGTGTTAATTTGTATATTATTTTTGACCCTTATTGTTAACCTGAGCAGCGAATAGATGCACCATAGGCTACTTGGCTTCTTTGTACATGATAAATGCTGGAAATAGACTAAAAGCACTGATTCAGATACAGAATTGACGCCCTTTTTAATTTTCCATTTGTAAAAATCGTCGTAGGCTTTCATGTACGATTCCTTGGACTTTTCTGGGAGTAGATTGTTGGCAATGCCAACGGTTTCGGATTTAATGCACTCCGTAGTCAAATCACTATCGTCACTCGACATTTTTGTGAGAAATTGTAGTAAGTAATTTGTTGTAGTAAGTAATTTGTTGTATAACAAAGCAAAGCAATTTTCAGTATTCCCGCCTCTTTTTAATTTGTGTTCTATTTTTCTTTTATTTATATTCTAGGTACTCGTGGTGGCCAGTTCGATTTTAGAACAATTTATGTTTTAGTACAGATCTTAATGGTGAATGCATGGAATTAGTATGTACCTACTACCTATCGTAAATGTTCGTATGCAATTTCTACTTTATGTTCCAAATTCAAATCACACTAAGGGTCTTTCAAACAGGCGTGACACGCGACGCAGCCTTTAATGATCAGCGGGTCATAATGAAATTCAGTACAATATTAATGCCTTGCTAGACCTCAGGTCTTAAATGACTTAGTTTAGGTTACGTTTGCATGACATATAATTTGACATTTTCGAGGAGGTGGTGTGATAGTACAGTATTATTTCAAAGGCCGTGAAATAGGCAATTGTAGGTCGAGTATGAGTTCACTAATACGAGACAGGCAATTGCCATTTCCGCGAGTCCCATTACTAGCTCAACGTACGACGCGTTGCGTGAGCTTAGTACAGAACACACAAGCTAACTACTTAAGGTCACTGGCATATATCTGCGTCTAAAGCAATCGGAAAAACTCGTTGAAAATCTTAAAAAACAATGGCCTTCGTGTAATTAAACGCTGAATTGAATGAATACAAAAGTACTACTATGTCATCATCATCCTCTTACTATAATATAATAATATAAATGTGATAATTTATATGTTTGAATGTTTGTTAGTCAATGTCACAAAAACAGCTAAACGGATTTGGATGAAATTTAACACACAGGTAGTTTATAACTTGGATTAACACAGGATACTTTTTATATTAATAGTAGGTATATAGTAAGTTCCCGTGGGATAATTTCCGACATTCACAAGCCGGCCGAAGCCAAGGACAAAAGCTAGGTATAATTAAATTTATTGCTCATCATGTACGGCTTTAAGCGCACTTTTATCAAAAGCTCTCCAAATCAAATTCACACACATTAAGCTGCTCCTTAAATATTATTTGATCAATCTGTTACAAGTTACAGACACTTTCATATGTTTGAATTTGCATAGCAAAACTATGTGTCAATATAATTCTGAAGAGTTTATTTTACGTATTTATTTTGAACTCAACATGTCCTTAGCGATGTGTAAAAGATTAGAATAAAATGCTTTGTAACATTATTAAATAATTTATTTTTCAAAAGCTTAACTGAAGGCAAATAGGCTACTGTGAGAGCATCATACTTTACGACCAATATTTAGAACAATATACTGTGGACAACGTTGTCTTCTCCCATTCGTTAAACCCCTCTAACTAAATCCCAAACAGAAACTTTCCCAATTCTGTGAGCTTTGTATCAATAACTATCCTCCTCTGTGAACGATTAAATTACCAATTAACGGCATCGCTTCCCGATAATGAAATTAATAATAAACCTTGTTGCAGACTTGTAAGTGCGCCAGCAGGGCGAAGCAGTGACTCGGATTCAGAGGCGTTGGAATAAAAGATGCTCACGATTCTACTGTTTTTTAATGAGTCCTTTTGAATAACAATCTTCACGTTTATATATGGTACATTTTTCAGAGAAGTGGTGCCATCTAACCGCAGAGACACGAGCTAATTAGACTGTCGCCTAACTGTTACAATGTGTATTTGTCTAAATCAGCGATCGAACTATCTTCGCTGTTGTCTGCAGTAGTGTCGTTCGGTGGTCACAGATGGCGCTGCTTTAACATACTGGCCCCCTTTGAGAGCCATAGCTCTCAACCTTGGCTGCCTTGTCTTCCTTTTCTGGCGACGATGATGAGACCGGAAGAGGGCAGATCTTCGAAAACGCCCTCTCGACGACGCCAGCTGCTGTCTTGATGCGAGCAACTCTGGCAACATTGTCTCGTCCCGGATATGTCAGCAGGATTCGCCCTAACCGCCATTTGAGGGGCGGTAAATTGTCCTCTTTGATGAGCACCAAGGAACCGGGAGTGAGTGCACCCTGGTTTTCCTTCCATTTGATACGTCTCTGGAGCTCGGGGATGTAGTCCTTGGCCCAGCGCTTCCAAAAGTGCTGCCTGAGCTGCTCGACACGTAGGTAGCGTGATAAAGCGTGTGAAGGCTTCGCCGTGATGTCTGCGCCTGCAGGAGCCGTCAGGGGCCGGCCGATGAGGAAGTGACCTGGCGTCAGGGGCGCAAGGTCGTCAGGATCTACGGACATTGGGTGCAGAGGACGGGAGTTCAGGACGGCCTCTATTTGTACTAAAACCGTGCTGAACTCTTCATATGTTAAATGAGCCTTCCCTATCACGCGTGTTATATGGTGCTTACAGGATTTGACTCCTGCTTCCCACAAACCGCCAAAGTGAGGTGCGTAGGGAGGTATAAATTTAAATTCTATTTGATTATTTGAAGTGTAATCAGTAATACTTTGACAGCTGTTTTGTAAAAAATCAGAAAATTCCTTTGCTGCACCTACAAAGTTTCTACCATTATCAGAATAAATTAGGGTAGGTTTCCCTCTACGGGAAATAAATCTTTTTAAAGCTAGGATATAACTTTCAGATGACAGTGACGTCACAAGTTCCAAGTGTAATGCTCGGGTTGATAAACAAACAAATAAACATAGGTAGCATTTCTCTAATCTAGAACCTCTGCCCTTTTTGTTCAAAACAAACATAGGCCCTGCGTAATCAACACCACATTTAATAAATGGAAAACCTGATTCGAAACGTTCACTGGGTAGATTACCCATTATAGGTTGAATGGACTTTGCCCTCATTCGACAACATCTGATACACTGATGCACAACCTTCTTAGCTAGATTCCTACCACCTATTATCCACCACATTTGTCTTATATGTGATAACAAAAGCTGTGGACCGGCATGCAGCATATCATGATGGTTATGCCTAAATAAAAGTATAGTGAACGGATGTTTACTACACAACAGAATAGGATGTTTTTGATCGAAAGGTAAGTCTGAATTGCATAACCTACCCCCCACTCTCATTAAACTATTTTCATCCAAAAAAATATTTAATGAACATAGTTTACTAGATGATTTAATTTTATGTTTATTGATTAAGGCACTATATTCACTTGGAAAAGCTTCTAGTTGCGCAATTCTAGATAAAAACATAAGTGACTTATTTAATTCCGCGACTGATAACGCGCCCGTGCTACGTTCCGAATTATGTTTTGCACGTAGATTGTTTACAAATCGGAACACGTATGCATAGACACGTTGTATTTTTATAAATGAAGAATATCGATTGAAATTAATTATACTGTTATTAGGATTATTATTAAGCATACAAACAGTATTTGATTTAATTTCTGGCAAGTTATCACAAAGTGGAACATCACATTGTTGATCCCAGTTGGCAACCGCATTCAATAAAAAATCTGGTCCGTGCCACCACAGATTTGAACTACCGAGTTCAGCCAGAGAAATACCACGTGATAACAAGTCCGCAGGATTGGACTTGCCATCAACATGACACCAAATTCCTTTACCGGCCATCAGGTCATTTATTTCTATTATTCGGTTTTGGACGAAAACCTTTAAGGAATGCGGTGACATCTTTAACCAACCTAAGACTATGGTGGAATCAGTCCACATTATGATCCTGTCAAAATTAATGTGCATAGATTTTACTATTTTAGATTGTAATCTAGCACCTATTAGCGCACCGCACAATTCCAAACGTGGAATTGTAACCGGTTTGAGTGGAGCGACGCGAGTCTTAGAACATAACAGCCTGACTGTTACGTCATCATTACTATTTACCGAACGTATGAATGCGCATGCACCGTAGGCCGTTTGACTAGCGTCAGTGAATACGTGTAATTCAATACGATCTGGGGAATTTCCTATCACGTGACGAGGAATCCGAAGTTTATGTAAATCGATTAATGAATGAACAAATTTATGCCAGCATAACAAAACATCTGGTGGTAATGAGTCATCCCAACTTGTTTTGCATAGCCAGAGTTTTTGCAATAGCGCCTTTGCTACTATTACAATAGGGCTTAATAAACCTAATGGGTCGTAAATTTGAGACACTACTGATAAGATAAAACGTTTAGTTATTTTAGATGTCTCAGATTTAATTTTTGTAGTGAAATGAAGTTGATCACTATAGTTTAACCAGCCTAATCCTAACGTTTTATTAGATTGGTTCTCGTCTAACATTAATTCTTTAGAACTTTCACTCTGCATGGAATCTGATGCCACTTCAGGTGAATTAAAAACCCACTTACGCAGCGGAAAACAACCAGAGTCGAACTCATCAGAAACCTGTTTACAATGGTGAGATAAATGCGATTTATTGTCGTCGCCCATTAATAAATCGTCGACGTACATGTTTTCTAATATTATTCTTGAGATTTCAGGATCTTTAGAATCTAGTGCCAGCTGACGCACACAACGTATACTTAAGTAGGGCGCGGAGGCGGTTCCGTAGGTAACGGTGTTAAGGCGATACACACCGAGCGGATCTGAATTATTCTCACGCCACAAGACTAACTGTAAGTTACGTTGATCGTCATGTATGGAAATCTGCCGAAACATTTTCTCTATATCGGCACATGCAACATACCGATATTGCCTGAATCTCATAAGAATAACCATCAAATCATTTTGAAGAGGTGGACCTGTCCATTGGATATCATTGAGAGATTTACCGGACGACGTTTTTTGGCTCGCATTGAAGACCACCCTTAATTTGGTCGTAGTGCTGTGCTCACGGAAGACTCCATGATGAGGCAGAAAGTAACACGGCATGGGGTAATCCTCAACACGAGTCATATGTCCAAGTCTCTCGTACTCTCGCATAAAATCAACATACATTGACCTATAATGCGGTTGACGTTGTAATTTACTTTCCAAGGACATAAATCTATTTTTAGCTACATGGTAGCTATCACCAAGAGTATTTGGTGACTCCTTAAGCGGTATTCTAACCGAGAAACGACCGTTGTCGTCTCGCTTAGTAGTATCATTGAATAATTGTTCACATAAACGATCTTCAGAACAAAGCGATTTTACAACTGGCGAAATTTCTTCAATTTCCCAAAACCTTTTTAACTGATCGTTTACTTCTAATTCGGAAGTTTGGCCGAAATTACACTGCACCTGATTTATGCGCAAGCTCTCAGTGTGTACCGGACCTGAAACTATCCATCCTAGCTTCGTATTATTCAAATACGGACCACTAGGTAAACGAATTTTACCTTCAAGTAAAAGATCCCAAAAATAGTTTGCACCAATTAAAATATCTATTTGAGAAGGTGTGCAAAACAAAGGATCAGCGAGCTCAATATTTTCGGGTATATTTAACTTACTCACTAATCTAGAAGCGGGTAGTGTGGAAGTTATTTGCGGTATGGCCAAACAATGCATGCGTATTGTATGATTATTTTTTAAAGAACGTAATTTTATATAACAAGTTTCGTTCGTTTTTGTAACTGTTTGACCTATACCACTGATTTTATAAGTGGACTGTAATGTTTTGGCGCGAAGTTTTTTACAAAATGAACTTGATATGAGGCAGTGCTGGCTACCGCTGTCCAGTAAAGCACGAGCTCTGATATACTGTGTATTATCATCTGCAGCAATTTCTACTACAGCGGTAGACAGCAAAACCGGTTCTAAAGTGGTGTGTATTATACTAGAGTGCAAGCTAGCTGAAGAATTATGATCTGCGGGTTGCGACTGAGGATCAGAGGCAGCATGAGATACGGCGGAAACTGTGTCTCCATTGTTGAGAACCTCATGCAACAACGAGTTGTGTTTTTCATTACACTGCCTACAAGGTCCGAAAAAACAGTCTTTACTAGAATGACCCACCCGTAAACAGTTTAAGCACAGATTTTTACCCTCGACTAGGTTTAGTTTATCTTGCGGGGATAAACTTAAGAACTGACTACAAGCATAAACGGGATGCCTACCCTCACACTTAACACATACACGCTTAGATCTATTCTTGTTATTATTATTCAAAGACTGATTACTTTGAGTAGACACAAAAGTTTGAATCTTTGATGTCTGTTTTCTATTGTTATCTTGAGATACCTTGCCATTTGAATTATTGGAATGATTTGCTTTGACCAAGTCTAAGACTTCAGCTTTTTCCTTTAGAAAGGTAATCAATGTGTCAAATGTTATCGATTCGTTAGTAGTTTTAATAAAATTAATCTTGTATTGCTGCCAGTCCTTATCTATGGCTGCATCAAACTTAGACACAATGATATAGATTAGCAAAGTATCCCAATACTCAATAGGTTCCCCTAACGTTTTTAAAGCGCGTAGATTTCTAAAAATCGAATCAACCATTTTACGAATATAAGGTGCTGATTCTTTTGTAAGGGGTTGTACCGAAAAAATAGATCTAACATGATTATGTACTAGCAAATTTTTATTATCATACCTACCCTCGATCAGATCCCAAGCTATTTTGTAATTACTGGCAGAAAATTCTAGAGATTTAATTACCTGAAGGGCATTACCGGTAAGTGCAGATCTTAAATAATGAAATCTCTGTATATCATCTAGCTCTTCAGAGTTGTGAATCATTGACAAGTATGTATCTCTGAATTCTAGCCAGTTTTCATAAGATCCATCGAATGAGGGCAACGATATAGTGGGCAATTTAACCAGTAACTTGTTTCTGCAGTTATGAGAATTATCACTACTAGTATAACTAACTTTTTGATTTTCTGACAGACACTCAACAGTAGACATGGCACTGTAATATGAATTTTCAAACATTTCACGTTCTAACAACTGTTTATCATATTCCTTTTCATCCACTAATTCCTCAATAGCATATTGAACAGTATTAAAGTTTTGTAATAAGTTAGCTGCCGACAGCTGACGTAGCTTTAACTCGTTTATTTGTTTGGCAGTTAACTTTAAATCGGAATTTGAAAGGGAATCTACACTTTTTACAAACAGCGTCAAACTACCCTTAATAGGACCCCGTTTTCTCACTAATTCCTTAAACGCCTCACTCATATTGACGATTTATGGGAAGAAAGAGTACTCACGGTTATCCTGCAACCACTGTGGTGAATAATGCGCACCACACCCGCTGTTCCTATAAGATATAAGGCGATTTTAGTACAAATAGGACAGAAGGGGGTATGTGGGGTAAGGATTTGGAAAGGTCTTACGCCCCTGAGTGAAGCCGATCTTCCTCGCCGGCCGCTAGTGGACGTCTTCTTGTTCGCACGTCCTTGGTCGCTGGTGATCGCTTTAGATGTGGCTCGTAGGACCAAATGTTGCAGACTTGTAAGTGCGCCAGCAGGGCGAAGCAGTGACTCGGATTCAGAGGCGTTGGAATAAAAGATGCTCACGATTCTACTGTTTTTTAATGAGTCCTTTTGAATAACAATCTTCACGTTTATATATGGTACATTTTTCAGAGAAGTGGTGCCATCTAACCGCAGAGACACGAGCTAATTAGACTGTCGCCTAACTGTTACAATGTGTATTTGTCTAAATCAGCGATCGAACTATCTTCGCTGTTGTCTGCAGTAGTGTCGTTCGGTGGTCACAGATGGCGCTGCTTTAACAAACCTAAATACATTTTTAATGGAACTCCACCCAACGCGTTTAATGTTTCCTATAAACACGATACTCGATTATAATGAAACCACTGTTATAAATAGGCTTTTAAGTGAAACAATAATTTTATCGCCGGGTGGATGATCTGTTTGTAACCTTTCCTTTTGTACCTGTCAGCGCTAATTAAAATTTTGACACCTAAAATTGGCCTCGACTACTTTTATGATCTAGTTTTGCTAAGTCTTTTGCCCGTTTGCGTCATATGGTTTTTATGTAGCATTTTATTTGATCATAATTATAAATGTGAATAGGAGCATATTGTAGATGGCAATTTAATTAGAGTCAGTCCAGTTTGTCTACGTGTTTCGCACCTTCAGTGGTGTCCGCAACAGGAAACACTGGACACGATATTAAGTGCCCCATTGTTTTTGGAAGACCACCATATTTACCTTCACTCCACGGCGAAGTTACCTGGAGCAAGTTTTCCTTAGTTTGGCCTACCTGGGTCTGGAGTCTATTCTAGACTTCTAGGTAAGCCAAGGCTCGGTATTTCCAGGTGAGAGAATTTCAGCAGGAGGAACGAATGGGTTGGGAAGGGTTGCACTATTTTGCCACAGCTTTAGCATGTCTTTAGACCGTTCGCCAGAAAGTGGAAGGACACATAGCATTAAAGGGCTTCTCAACCATGAGACACAGTGTGTCTGATAAGATGTGACGTAGACGATGCGTTTTTATTTCTTGCGCAACAAAATGGAAATGCCTTGTTTCAGATCGAAACAAAAGCACAACGAACTTCGAAAAAGAACATGACTATTATCGACTTTGAACAAAACTGAGGTCTATTTGCTGATCATCGAGACAAGGTAGAGGTTTTCAACTTGAGATTTCAAATTGAAACTGTTTATGTCATTCTTAGTTTATTTTCATTGTTAATTATCACAGAGCGATTAATAAATTGACACGGTTAATGACTTTCTTCTTCATGATAGTCTCGTTCTTCAATACCGAGGCTCATAAACCACAGCAGCAAGTAAAGTTATTTAGGAAAAATATTCTAAATATCTCATAAAACGACGATCTTCAAATGGAACAAATCGACTCGCGTTTATTAGAATATCAGGAATTCATAGAGGTGAGATGTTTCGCAGTAAAAACCGCTAACTTGATTCAAGAATGTCACAAATTTGCTCGAAACTCGAGTGCCTTCAAAACCGCTCAATTCCCCCTTGTCGAGTTTGAGCGAATTCTCGCAGCTAAATTATCAATCACACGACTGACAATTTCCGTTCGACGTGTACATGGTAATTTGGTTTGTAGTTGTCCTACAGTTTCTTCCAGAAATATCTTATGAAAATGTCAGCTAATGGATCTGAAAATAATAATAATAAATAACTGAAAGGCCGAAAGCCTCGAGCAACATCTCTCGAGGCTCTCGTTAGGCGGTTGGATCAAGCGCCTGATTCAGAAAGCAGTACTCCTCGATACGGCTCGCATCGTGAGGAGGTTCTTGTCTCTGCAGCCCTAACCACCAGTAGCTTGGACCCTGCTCCGGACACCGACGGAACTCTATTTTTTATATTTTTTAAATGTTTTTTAATACTTTTATTTTAAGAAATATTTAAAAAAGTAAATGTTAAGATTTCAAATGAATAAACGAAATAATAAATAAAATAAATAAATCATTTATTTGGACCAAACACTTGTTAACATTTTATAAACATCCCAAACTGCGTGACAGTTTGTCGGCAGGATTAGCGCTCGTTTTAAAACATTTGGTAATTAATCTAATTAAATAAAGGACGGGAAGAAATGTAACTGTGGATACCAATTTGTAGTGCCACTTATAAATTGACTGCTTTAATTTCACTACTTATTTGAATACTTAAACTTGAAATTTAAATTTTAAACGTACATGTCATTCGATTGGCAATTATTGAGGTTAATTTCATCATCTCAATTTTTGTCGATAATTTTCAATTACAATTTAATAATGTTATTCAGATAATAATTGATGGTAAAAATGGTGAGATATACAGTTGAAACCTTCTTGTTATAATGTATGAGTGTGTTACTAATTCCCTTTAGTGAGTGATTGCGTAAGTATTAAACCTGAACTTAAAGTTTCCGATAAAAGTGTAAACAAACCATTTGTTTACACTTTCATCGGATACTTTTGAAACAGACTATATGTGGGGGACGTGAATGGATCTATGATAGTACTCTAGTAATATAACATTAAAGACATTAATCAGCCTTTTTTTTTTTGGGTGGGAAATTATCAAATAACTTCTCCCGCTCGCTCTGGGCGGAGCGGGAGGGCGTTTCAGACTCTTACTGACTAAAACCCACCCGTGATCCTTCGGTTGCCCTGTTGCCGGGGGCCACGATCTCCCTTTCGGTTTTCTTCGCACCCCCGGATATTAATCAGCCTTGACTTTGCTTGAGGTGAAACTTAGGATCACCAATGTATCTATCTATCTACCTATTAGGTCAAGAGTATTCTGATGAGATCGAGAATCGAATGACTTATCTATTTCTATAAGGTACAATAATATTTTAATTACTAGCTTGCACCCGTAACTTTGGCCGCGTGGATATCAGAAATTATCTTATCCCACGGGAACTTACTACCGGGATAAAAAATATCCTATATGTTAATCCTGATTATAAACTATACCTGTGTGCCAAATTTCATCCAAATCCGTTGAATTGTTTTTGCGTGATTAAGTAAAAAACACACGAACATACAAACTTTCACATTTATAATATTAGTAGGATATTGCAGCGTTCCGGAACAGTAATCCAGAAAAATACCATTTTGCTCAACACTTAATAGATACAGGTCATTCGTTAAATAATAATAACACTTTCGAAATTTTACACACATGTGATAAAGGTTTCAGAATGTCAGTACTAGAGAGCTTAGAAATAGTGAAAAATAATACAGGAAACGTTACACTGTTGAACGAATCAAATACGAGTATGCCAAGGTCACCTTTACTGCGATTGTTCGCCCCTTATCGCGCTGATAACGGTCCGAGCCGAGGTGGGGCGAGCAGTATATAAGTGGGTTGGACGAGCGATAAAGCCGTGTTCGACTTCACGACAAGTTAATCGTCATCCTGACGATTAACTTTAGACGACTCTTTAGAAATAGCTAAGCGGAACAGGTTACTAAATACATCCACATCATCATTTTATTAGTAGGATAGTAGGATTGTGAATGTGAGGACTATGCGAGTATTTTTTTTTTTCAATGTTAGTTTTAATGATGGTTTGGCAGTTGTGAGGACTTTATGCAGCCTACCCAAATGCCCCTTTCTTCGGTATTGTTCGTCGAATCGTTGAGCTCCTTATGTTCTGAGTTGAGCTGCACGATAATTGACAAATGCGTGCACTGACTGGACGGGTCCACTCAATCTGTATGGTTCTTTCTTCAAAAGACCATCATTTCAAACACTAATATGCGTGGTCTTCACATGATCTGACCAAGATTATGACCTGTCTGGACTTTAAAAGAGAGTGTGACCTCTGACTTTATTGCGGTCTTTCTTCTTAGAGTAACTAGATAGAAACGCCGACCCCATCATCATCAGTTTTTTAAATGTGATTGACGTGTAAAAGAGTTTGTACAAAGCTACTTACAGAAATAAAATCATTAAACATGTATATATCTACATATTATAAATTATTATAATCGCGTTTCGTGTCTGTCTGAATGACTGCGTTGTTCTTCTAAATTACGCAACGGATTTTGATGTGATTTTTATCATCATTTTGAAAATTTATTCCGGAAGGTTTATTCAAATTCAAATTCTTTATTTCAGACATGAGTCCATAATATTAGTATCAACAAAATAACTTAATTACTAGTGTTAGTAATAAGGAGATAATACTTCAAATATCAACTGGTATGAATTCTTACTCAGTGGCGCAGCAGAGGGGAGTTCCACCGATCTGAGAACACCTTCAGGAGACCGTTGGTGGTGGCGCGTAGACGGCCGGCTATGGAGGCGGTCCTTTTTCTTATTATGACGTAAAAATCGTCTGTGCGCGTCTCCGCAAACATTGTGAACGCACTACAACAGTCTCCTAAACGCGTTAATATATTGGACACGCAGATCGCTGTATGTCCTCTGCGTAAAACGGGTCCAAAGACTGCACGTGTAGAAAGACTGACAGAAAGCTTTGAAATAAAATTATGTGAATAAAACATTAATATTTAACTTACATTTTAATAAAGAGATCTGCATGTTTTGTCATGACGTAAATAAAAACCGTGCAAAGCAGAGACGGATAGCTAGTGAACAATATAATCATTTATCCTGGTGTTAACTATTCTATTGGTTTATCGAACCAAGATGGCGATGGCGCAACACAGCGCTGCTCCAAGTCAAATTCATAATGCAATAAAGATGAGTCCCGTTATTGCGTGCCAAATCCCGGCTTTCGTTCTCGTTGACGATATATAAGTAATAACCCATCTGCGAGAGAAATCACGTTACATTAAGCTACGACCTAATTAATTATGCCTATTACCTGCTCCAACGTTAATCCTTTAAATACTTGTCACTTGTTAGATATGGGTCAACTTAATGTCCATTTTAACCCCCATCTGGCCCAATAGGTTAAAAATATCAAACTCAATGGGGTGCGTCAAAAGAGCTTTTTCAATTCACGACAATAATTTGCGCTAGGTATACAGTATAAGATAGTAAAGTGAAATAAATCGTTTTTATTTTGGATCATAACAAATTGACATAAATTACTTATTTTTTTTGCAGTTTTCGTTTACTGTGTGAAATAATGTAAAGTAAAACGTTCTGTCGGCAAACCGTTCATCGGAGAAACGAATGTCGGAGAACTGTTTCAGAATTAGAAAATTTGGGTCTTTTAAAAATTTCTGAATAGAATTACAAATATTGCGGCCGGCATGGTGGCTGTACATAACGAATTTGCTGCGTTTTAACTAAGTTAAAGATTTTAGAAAAATGCAAAAATTGGGGCTTAATCAAAACTTGTATAAATCCGAGCTGGCCAGTTGAATAATCTTATATTATTGTATGCAAAGAGAGACATTTTAATATTTTGACAGAATTCAATTCAATACATGAATTGAATTCTGAAAAGGAATCCGCATAATCTAAGCGTGATCAAAGTTGGTTTCATCTCCATATTTCCTTATAATTTGAGGCATTGTTTTTGTGTAAGGCCTGAGGCTACGAGGATCTTTGAATGTCTCAAATTACATTATGTTGATCTTGTTGATTTCTCGTTAGCAAGGAAAATTAGACCTATCTGCTTCAGAGATGTTATTCAAACCTTTTTAACAGACTTCCAAAAGGAGGACGTTCTCAATTCGACTTTTTTGTGTGTTTGTTAGCGGATTACTCAGCCAATTATGAATTGATTTTGGTGATTCTTTTTTTTGCTTAGTAGGTCATACGTCACAGGTGGTCTCATATAAATTTTATTACCTTTCTTTCGGCAATTTTTGAGTTAGTTTCATAATATGTATTTTTTCCCACTTAGTATGTGGATGATATGGTAAGTTCCTGTCACTGTTATTTACATTTGTATGGGGTAGGTACCGCAACTAAAAATTGAAAAATAAAAACTTTTTACAAAAAAAGAAACAACCGACTTCTAAAAAAAAAATTACTACAAAGTGAAAAAGAACTTCTTTTCTAAAGTCGGTGGCAAAAAACGACCGAAGACAAAACCAAAGACACTTATTTTTCACTTTGTAGTGTTTTTTTTTTTTTTCTTTCTATCAATATATTACTTTAAATCAATACATAGTAATATTATTCAGACACGCACAGGAAATACAAAACAGTAATGAAAAAAAAAACAAACATTAACAAAAATAAAAAAGGAGCATTATAAACTAATAAACACCCATTCCACTCCCCACTCCCCCCACCCCTCCCCCTCCCTCTCCCTCCGCTCCTTCCATCTTTTACGAGCCCGTGCGTCCTCCTTCTAGTTTTGCCGAAACCTATCCAGCTCGTCCCGCCATTTCCTACGTGGTCTGCCGTGACTCCGCCTCACTGTGTCAGGGCACCAGTTCTGTTCTATTTGGGCCCACAGTTTGTCCGGTATGCGGCAGACATGTCCTAGCTAATCCCATTTAAGTTTAGCAGCCTTTTGAGCCACATCTGCTATTTTTGTTTTGGAGCTCATGGACATGTGTATTCTTCTCGTCTTAACGTATGGTGCACAGAATAATTGGTCTTTGACTAACATCCAGAAATCCAAACTCAAGTTCTGCTAACGAGCAATGGAGCGCAGTATACTAGGCGTTAAATTAACAGATCGTCTTCAAATACATGTTACGTATCTACATTTTTTTTGTCTTTTATTTTAAATTTAAAGTGTGTGTAAGCGTCATAGTGTGTCCAGTCATTAAAAATGGGCTAACATTATTTTTTGTGTTTTTTGAACGACAAAGACTTCACCGCGTTCTTATTATTTTTAACTCCCAGTAAAGGCTCGTGCGGACCAACGGGATATCGCGGGCGCTACAAGGGTCGCGCTGCCTGTAGCGCCCGCGATATCGCGCCAGTTTACATGAGCCTTAATGCTACTTGTCATTTTACGAATTCCTCTTTCCTCAAAAGAAAAATTCTCACAGCGACATGTAAGGAATTTTAACAATATCATGAATAATAAACATTAAGAACACAACATATACACATGAATGATGGTTTTAAGTTATTTTCGCTAGGTAAAAAGACCAAAAAGCGCTAGCACTAAAGACAATATTTGCTTATATCTAACACTAGGAGGTAGCAACTGTTCCAATAAAATCTATGCTACCAATACTTTCAACTCAATAATCTTCTGTTAACAACTTGAAAATTGTCAAGTTAATTTAGTTCATGTCGACAATCGTCACAATTTAATTTCCTCCCTCAGTTTTGACCTGAATTCACTGACCTTATTCAGGAAATCCTAGACGGATACAAGGTATAATTTTAACTAACTCAAAAGTGTTAGTGTCAATGAAGCCTTTAGGATAATTATATTGCAGTGGGAACAGGCGAGATTAATTTTATTATAAGTATGAAGACAATATTAAACTTTGTTATGAAGATTTATTATCTCGTTTATTAAATAAATATGCAGATAATTTTCTTTAATATTTAAATATAAAAACATTTAAAAATATTAAAAAAATACTAGCCCAGCGGTATCGGGCTTTTTTATCTCACTTCCTATCTCCATATACATAATTTTCTTTAATATTTAAATATACATATTATTTATTGACTGCCTCGTTGGTCAAGTGGTCGCAAGCGCTACTGCTGAGTATGAGGTCCTGGGTTGGATTCCCGGGTCGGGCAAAGTGTTATTGGTTTTTCCATCTGGAATTTCTCAGTAGCGGCCCGGCGTCTGGATTAATGCCCTGTTGATGGCAATAGGCTCGCCCCCTATTACATGGGACTTAAACATAACTAGCGAAATGTGGGTGTACTATAGGTACACCTCTACCTAACCCTTCGGGGATTACAGGCGTGATGTTACATTATGTTTTTACATATAATTTTTTTATTAAAAAATACTAGCCCACCGGTATCGCGTATAGAGTCATTAAGATTGTTATTACCTATGGCATAAGCTATTTATTTATCGTATAAGATACTCTTTTCTCTCCTTTACTTTCTTTATCTCATTCTCTGTATACATATCCATCATTTTCCACTGTCTCTCTTAACTGTCTCTTTAAATATCTACATATAGAAATAAACATCTTTTCATTTCATTTCTCTTTCACCCTCTTATTTGTCTTTTATGTAAAAAAACGATTGGAAAGGATAAGTTTCTTGCGAAAACTAAATATATAATCATGGATTAAGCTTCATATTTAATTGCGTTAAAAAAATATCGGTTAGCCGTAGAATGCTAACATCGCTCTTAAACCCCTTACTGCAAACAGATTTTAAATATTTGTCTAAATCTCACGAACGGATAAACCAATATTATGTTACAACCCACAATTCTCATGAAACATTATTTTGAATGTAGCACCTCCCAAAATATTTTAAGTATTAGTTATGTAAATACGCTTGATGGGGCTTCAGTGGTCTTCAATGAAACTTCCGTATCGAGGTATGGTTGTTTAATTTTGGATAAACTGTATTTTACATTAAATATTTGTGGAGCGTACAAGTTCGTGATGATGGTGAAAATTTCGACTAAAATAATAATTTGTGACGGTATAAGCAAAATAAAATCCATACGGTGCCTGGCCAGTTAGAATAGCAAACACGACACACGCGCACACACACTGAAAGTCTTCAATTAATATGCAGGCGTAAACATCCTCCCCCCGTTGAAATTCAGAGGTTTCAACCCTTAAGTAGCTCCTCTTCGGTCGGTAACGGGCAGATGCGAACAAGAGCACGCCGTATAGTTCCTCTTTGCGTATTGATGTCGGCTACTCGTGCAACCCCATCCAGTCCTGGGAAGAGCCGGGTAATGCGTCCAAGTCTCCAACAAAGTGGTGGGATGCCATCTTCTTTAAGTAGGACCATGTCCCCAATTTTTACTGCGTCGGCGTTGGTCTTCCATTTACGGCGAAGTTGTAATTCGGCGATGTATTCGCATTGCCAGCGCCGCCAAAAATGTTGGTATATTTGCTGCAGCCTGGCGTAACGCTGCAAGCTGGTTGAGTGGTAATCCTCCAAAGCAGGTTCAGGTAGCGCGGTAAGAGCCCGGCCAATGAGAAAATGCCCAGGAGTAAGGCAATGGAAATCATCAGGAGAGGCGGATAAAGGAGAGAGAGGTCTACTATTTAACACAGCTTCTACCTGAGCGAAAAGAGTTTGAAGTTCCTCAAAACTTAAATGAGAATTACCCATTACTCGCCTAATATGAAATTTTGCCGAACGGATACCGGCCTCAAAAATGCCGCCAAAATGAGGAGCGTAAGCTGGTGAAAAGTAAAACTTAATGCCTTCCGAACATGCAAAATCAGATAGATCGGTTTGGTAAATCTTAAAAAAATCATTCATTTCTTTAGCTCCTGCGACAAAGTTGCGTCCATTGTCGCAGAATACCTCCGCTGGTCTGCCTCTACGTGACACAAACCTTCGGAATGTCATAATGAAAGCGTCCTTTGATAGATCGCTCACAGCTTCGAGGTGAGAAATTTTATATCGAAGGCATATGAAAAAACAAAGATAGCACTTGACTAACGAAGCACCGCGTCCCTTTCTGTTTACAATAAGGAATGGGCCAGCGAAATCAATTCCCACGGTGTTAAATGGAAAGTTTGGCGTGACACGTTGTGAGGGCAAATGTCCCATTATTGGCGCAATAGTCTTGCCCTGCAATCGTCTGCACCTGGAGCAATTATGAAAAATGCGTCTAGCTAAATTTCTGCCGTTAATCGGCCAAACGTATTCCCTAACAACGGCCAACAATAGTTGTGGACCAGCATGCAATCCGCGTTTATGTTCGTACTCGAAGATCAATTTGGTAAAATGATGCGAAGCATGCAGGAGAACAGGGTGTTTTTTATTATAGTTATAATCAGATGAGTCTAGTCGACCACCAACTCGAATGACCTTGTCGTCACTTAAAAATGGAGTCAATGATAAAATATTTGATTTAGAACTTAAGGTCTTATTGTTGCATAGTAAATTATACTCACAGAAAAATGATTCTTGCTGTGCGAGACGACACAAATAAAGAAAAGAATTATTTAATTCATCAACAGTCAGATTGCCAAGAATTTTATCTTGATTAGTTTTTAAATTATTAATAAATCTTAGCACGTAAGCGAAAGATCGTTTTATTTTAGTTAAGCTAGAAAAATCTTTAAAGTTAATTATAGGTTCATTTTGAGTAGCAACATGGGTGGTAGTACAATTAGGTTTAGTTTCCGGTAAGTCATTAGTATTAATTTTATTAGGTTTTAAGATAGGCCAATCACTTTCAGGCTCGGTGAGGAATGGCGGGCCTGACCACCATAGCTGGGTACTGCCGAGCTTATCTGGACCGATTCCTCTAGATATGAGGTCTGCAGGATTGACAGATGTGGGCACATAGCGCCACGAGGAGGCGTCTGTTAGCTCACAGATCTCCGAAATCCTATTAGCTACAAACGTTTTCAAATTTATAAAACTAATGTGGAGCCAGGCTAGCACTACTGACGAATCGCACCAGTGTACTTGATGCTGAACTTCATATCGCAGTGACTTCTTGACAGCCTTGCATAACCTTGCTGCCAGTAGGGCAGTGCACAATTCTAGACGAGGGATAGTTGTACCTTTAATCGGAGCTACTTTGGACTTAGAACAAAGCAAATTGACTGTTACCTCATTCGCGGCATTAACCGAACGTAAATAAATGCAAGCTCCGTATGCATGTTGGGACGAATCACTGAATGAATGTAATTCCACAGATGCGGGTTCATTACAGAGCACACGCCGTGGAACTTCTAGAGCTAATAGAGAAGGTAAAAACTGCATAAAATTGTTCCAGTCCCTTTGAACTTCATGTGGGACTGGAGAGTCCCAAGTCAAATTATGCAGCCACAGTTGTTGTAACAAAATTTTCATTTTTATTACACATGGACTAATCAGTCCTAAGGGATCAAAGATCTTAAAAAGAGACGATAGAAAAGATCTTTTGGTTAAATTATTGTTAGAGGAAAGTGGGCATTTGATAGGGAAATGTAACTGATCGGTTGATGGGTTCCATCCCATGCCTAGTGTACTAGTTGACTCGCTTAATAAAAGATTATCATCAGTTTGATTATTTGGATCGAACAATGATGGTAAATTAGTCTTAAACTTACGAAGATTAAAGCATCCCTTCTTCAATTCTTCAGTTACTGATTGGTGAATATAACGTAGAGTATCCTCAGTTTCAGAACCAGTAATGAGATCGTCCACAAAGAAATCATGTTGAATTATATTCTTAACCATAGGATCAGAAGATTCTTCACCAATCTGCCACAGACACCGAGTGCTTAAGTAGCTGGAACTTGCCATTCCGTAAGTCACAGTACCCAGCTGAAGAGTTTTGATGGGCAAAGACTCATCCTCTCTCCACAAAATAAGTTGAAGATTGCGGTCCTCCTCATGGACACGAATTTGACGGTACATTTTCTCGACGTCACCCGTGAGGAGGAACTTATGTTGTCGAGCTCTTATTAAGATGGAGAACAGTGAGTCCTGCATATGAGGCCCGACCATGAGGATGTCATTGACAGACTGGCCTGATGAAGTAGGAGCCGAGCCGTCGAATACGACTCTAATTTTCGTAGATTCACTGCTGTCTTTGAAGACAGCGTGATGGCAGAGGAAGTAAGATGTAGAAGGTATATGTACAGAGGACTCTGAAAGGTCACCTAAGTCTGCGTACTCACGCATAAATTCCACGTATTGTGATTTCACATGTGGTTGTTTGCGAAATCGCCTTTCTAGATTAACAAGCGTTTTTTAGCCAGTGAATAAGATTCACCAAGACAATCAGGTGTATCTATTAAGGGTAAACTAACTGAGAATCTACCGGTTCCCAAACGAAGAGTGTGCGTTAAAAAAATTTGTTTCGCATGCCTTCTCGCTATGACTCATATGTGGTTTAGTTTGGGGAACATTTTCTAAGTCCCAGAATTTTGTCAATTCTTGATGTATTTTGTCAACAGATGACACACAAGAAACGACTGAATGATTAGAATCTATATTATTATCAATTTCCTTAAATTTATTGTTTGTGGGTAAATTAAAATACATAGGACCTGAAACCAACCAACCGAATTGAGAACTTCTCAATACAGGTGAATTAAGGCCGAGAGAGAGTTGATCGCGGCCAATAATGTCCCAGAAAATATCGGCACCGATGACAACATCAACAGGTGCTGGTTGGTGGAACTGAGGGTCTGCTAAAAAGTAATCACTTGGAATATTAAGTTTTTTAAAGTCAACGGGTGTCCTTGGTATATCACCGGTCAACACAGGCAATACCAGAAAAGACGAAGTGACGGTGAAGTGCTTCATCAAAGATTTCAACTGAACCACGCAAGTTTCTGTAGCCTGAGTGGTGGTTTTTTTTCCTGGTGGTGTGGTTTTGTGGTGGTTTTTTTTTTGGATATTGACATGCAAAGTGGTAGTCGGTTCTAAAAGTAGTTTTGTTTTAAGAGATTGAGTGATAAATGATGACTGACTACCGCAATCCAAAAGAGCACGAACCTTCTGTGTGTGATTATTCGTAGGATTAGCTACCTCAATATAAGCAGTAGACAATAGAACTTGATGGTTACTTTGATTTGAAAAATTAACGATAGTGTCATCAGTGAGATCGGGTGAAATGGTGACAACACTGGAAATATTTTTGTTACTAGATTGTTTATGCAAGAGTCTATTGTGCCTTGTATTGCACATGCGACACGGATGCATGCGACAATTGCGTGCAGAATGGCCAGATCGTAAACAGCTGTGACAAAGCTTCAATCTGCCTACTTTACTGATACGGTCATCCACACTCTTAGCCAAAAAAGTGGGACAATCATAAAGGCGATGATTACCATTACAAACGCCGCACGATATTTCAGAAATATTATTGTCTTCACTATTAGAAATGTATGACTGATGAGATTTTGTTTTATTGTTAGAATCTATAGGCCTTGACGTTGTCTGAGTCTTAAGTTTAGAGTATGGATGGCTGCTATTGATTGACTCAAGTACATCAGCGCGATCAATAAGAAACTTGAAAAAGTGTTGCAAATTTGGTATATTAGTATCCAACGTGCCACGGTATTCTTCCCACTTGGCTTTAGTGTGGCTGTCAAGTTTGGGGCTCATTATGTGAATGAGTAAAATATCCCAGTCACGTGAACCTAGACCAAGACTAGTCAAAGCACGTAAGTTTTTATTAATATGATCCACAAGGAATCGTAATGATTTATCAGACTCACTTGTAATTGGTTTTATGTATAATAATGAATTTATATGATGAGTTATTAATTGTCGTGCATTGTTATATCTGTCACACAATAATTTCCAAGCACACGCATAATTTGCGCTGGATACCTCTAAATTAGCAATAATGCGCGCTGCATCGCCAGTCAAGTATGAAATAAGATAATGGAATTTGTGAATGGGAGCGACGCGGTCGTTATTGTGTACTATGGATAGGAATGTGTCACGAAACCCAAGCCAACGAAAGCAAGATCCGTCGAATTTAGCAACTTGAATTTGAGGTAATTTAAAACCTATATCGTGATGATCATGATTACATGGACCTGTAGGTATCTGAGTAGAATTTAAATCCTTATAATTACTTTCATCATGACGATTTGAGTTATGTTTTTGTGTAACACTTTGAGCAATTGCAATGTTGGATATAAATAGTTGTTCGATAGTATCACGTTCATCAATATCATTAGATAAATTGTCAGAGTTTAATACTTCTATCTGATTTTGCAAGTCATCAAAACGGTTGTATATAGATTCAAATTTGTTTAGTTTTAAGGTTAACTCCGCTAACTCAATGTGAGTAAGCGATTCTTTAGAGGTAACATTTGATAAAAAGTTTCTAAATTTAGTGATTTGACCTTTTATGGAACTACGTTTCACTAAAAGATCCTGTAATTCTCGAGGATTTTTTGTGCTAGATTCACCTCCATAATCCTTTCCCATTGTGAACTCAAACCTTGCCAATATTGTAAATGTTAAATCGGATTGCAATAAATAATTTGATTCCAAGTAGGTTTGATTATGGAAGTATACAGACACAAACTAGGTGATGATAATGAATAAAACTAAAAACTTAGCTCACGCTCCTCGCCTAACGTCACCTGAGGCCGGCCCGGCGCGCAGCTGTGGGTAGGGCTCCGCTCCGATCACACGGTGACACGGTCGGCGGCCCGAAGTTGCGTTACACGGAGATACCGGCCTGGAATGTTCGGCGAGTTGGGTGAAATATATGCTTATAGTAACAACTATAAGTCTGTTGGGAAACACGGTTAAAACGATGATAATATCATAAAAAAATAGACTATTATTTTATTCAATTTGATAGTAAAAACGTTTACCAATAGATAATGGAATTTACTTTAATGAGCTGCGTATGGTGTAGGTATTGATGTTATTATTTTAAGATACTACAATGACTACAAACACCAATGCACTCATAGTAGAAGCTATTCTAAATAGGTATTGGATAGATTTATTTAGGGTAAGGGTATAAAAGATAAGGGTGAGTAGGTAGCAGGGAATTCACAAGGAATAATGGGCACTTAGCTGCATTGGCCGAGGCTGCGGTGCGATACTGAATGCTGATCGTTAACCGGCGGTGGCTGCAATGGCTGGTACACCTCCAGAGAACCCAGGTATGATGGTTGATTTAGAAGAAAAGTAGCTGCGGCGCAATGACTGCACCGGCAGCGCGTGGTCACAATGATCGAACTTGATTTTCGCCAAAATTGCAGGTTTTGTCGTAGGTCGCCAGATGATGGGGCTTCAGTGGTCTTCAATGAAACTCCCGTATCGAGGTATGGTTGTTTAATTTTGGATAAACTGTATTTTACATTAAATATTTGTGGAGCGTACAAGTTCGTGATGATGGTGAAAATTTCGACTAAAATAATAATTTGTGACGATATAAGCAAAATAAAATCCATACGGTGCCTGGCCAGTTAGAATAGCAAACACGACACACGCGCACACACACTGAAAGTCTTCAATTAATATGCAGGCGTAAACAACGCTTATTATGTGCTGACTGACTCTCAACTCATTAGCTTGGTTCTAAATAAAGGTACTAAATGACTCATGTATATAAACCACTTTTTAGGGTTAGGGCTATTTATGCCGCATTTTTTGATACTCGCAAATAAATAAAAACCTTTATGTTACGTCCCATTTACCCAGAATCATGAATTTGGCAGGAATCAAGGTACAGTACAAGTAAAGGAAAAATACGAAAATTATAATTAGCAGTTAAGAATATCGCAATAAAAAAAATATTTTTGCGATTACAAATTTATGTTTGCAGTTGGTAAATTGACCGTGACGTATATCGATGTATGGGGTACCTATATTCCGGATTGAAATCCGGAATTGGAAATTCATAGGCCGTGTCACATAAATAAAGCCACGAGCAGCTGGGCACAGCTGTGAGATGGAACCCTTTTTATTTTATTTTTTTGGTGGAAAATTATCAATTAACTTCTCCCGCTCTGGGCGAAGCGGGAGGGCGTGTCAGACTCTTACTTACAAAAACCCACCCATGTTCCTTCAGTTGCCATGTAGCCGGGGGCCACGATATTCCTTTTGGACTTCTTCGCAACCCTTGCAGTCATCGGCCCTAGCGGACCCCGTCAGTTTTGCTGACATCTCTTTGAGGCGCGCGTGGAACACAACGCGCCGTCAACCTGGTCCTTATCAGACGGTAAGCTACCCATTGCTCACCGTTCGCAGTGAGACGGAACCCTCAGGGCGGGTTTTTCATCATCACACCAACAATGAAACTGTGAGTGAAAAGTATAATTAGGTAAGATTGCATTTAATTTTCTATGAAAGTATTTAATAAATCAGAGTTGATCTCATGGTACAAATTCATACACTGCTTCCCTCTCTGAAATCTCTTTCTCCTAAAGTTAGTCTAAAATGATAATATAAAGAGAAAATATTTGATTTTTTACATGTTAGTTTGTAATGAGTAAACTCAAAAACTACTGAACCGATTTAAAAAATTCTTTCAGCAATAAAATACTATGTTATCACTGAGTCGCATACGCTATAATTTATAAAGATATCACGCGGTCGAAGCCGCTGGCGGAAGCTAGTATCTAATAACATTGTACTACTCAACACGTTCTCGTCTTTAAAGAGGTTGCTTAGGCTATGATTTCTTAGAATAGCGGTGGCCGCCCCATAACGGCTCCTAGAACTGCTGTCATGAAAATTATGGTAGTGGGGTTAGGCCTTTTTTTTTTTGAGGGTGGGAAATCATCAAATAACTTCTCCCGCTCTGGGCGGAGCGGGAGGGCGTGTCAGACTCTTACTGACTAAAACCCACCCGTGTTCCTTCGGTTGCCCTGTCGCCGGGGGCCACGATCTCCCTTTCGGTTTTCTTCGCAACCCCGGCAGGCATCGGCCCTAGTGGACCCCTTCAATTCTACTGACATCTCTTTGAGGCGCGCGTGAAACACAACGCGTTGTCGACCCGGGCCTGGTCCTTATCGGACGGTGAGCCACCCATTGCTCACCGCCCGCAAGCCCGCGCCTACGGTGGCCGGAAATCGCCTCGCGATCCCCGACGCCCTGGGCGTCTCCTCCTGCGGCGGTTAGGGGCGTGAGGGCGCGAAATTTGCCTCTCCCTCACGCGTTCCGCCTCCTCCTTCGCGAGCATTACCGCTTCCCAGAAGGAGGTGACGGCCTCCCATTTCCCCTCGCTCCGTACCATGGCCTGAACCGGGACATGGCCAGGGCCGGACGCGAGAGATCACCGCCGCCGATCGCCTCCACGAGGACACGGCGATGCTCTGCAGTGGGGTTAGTTCTGAATTCCTCTTACGCTGATGTCGGTCGCGTACGTCGGTCGCGCGTGCGTATATACAATGTGTTCTATATAGCAACATACTGCGACGCTGACGTCAGCAGCGCGTAAAGAAAGAAAGAAAAGAAGAAAGAAAGAAAATATGTTTATTTAGAACAGACCATAAAGCACACAATATAATTAAACGGCAGATAAAAAACATAACAAAACAAATAAAAGTGTAAAGGGCGATGTAAGACATTAGCATGGATGTGTGCCTCACGGCTGCGCCAAAAAGGCCCAGTTCAGCAAAATTGCCAGACAACTATGTGCCCAACGCTGGTTTTCAACTGGACCTGAGAGTGTAATGTAACGGATGTAAATCAGTTTTATGATGTAACGTGTGTATGTATACTTATCTAAAATAGATTTGTGTCTCATAAAAAATATACCAAGTGAATATGTAGGTACTTACATAAATAGTGTGATTGTGCTTAACATTGCAAAACAATACAAACAAAGACTGAAAAATAAATGAGTAAATGAGACGGACGCATGATAGACCAGTGTTAAACATGTAAATAAAGATATCCTTTGAAACGAGTCAGAACAAAAAAACAGCGTACTTACATACGTTGCGTACGCGACCGACATCAGCGTAACAGCAATTCAGGCTTCGACTTTAGAATAGAATAGAATCTTTATTTGCTTTTACGTTTTTACGTTATCAAAAAATGCTCTCTAGGAAAACACACCAACTTACTTCCATAACGTTAATAACGTTTTAGTGACGTCATTCGCCGGTAAATTGCGGACGCTATGTGGCGGTCACTGGAAAACCGTAGTTTTAATCCTAGTAAGCAGGAGGAACGAGGCAATACCGAATAAAGATGGCTTGAAAACAAAACTCTTTGGCTAAACCCTCATTGTTAAAAGTTTCTTCAGTTAAGCCAAAAGTAAACGATATCGCTATAATCCCTAATAATATTGTAATCTATACATATTATAAATTAAACTACGCAACGCATTTTAATGCGGTTTTCACTCTCATTAGGAGAATTTAATCCGTAAAGTTTAGCTATGTGTATCATAATTAGCCTATGACGTTCCCACTGCTGGGACACAGGCCTCCTCTCTGTGAGAGAGAGTGGGCTCTAATCCACCACGCGGGCCCAGTGTAGGTTGGTAGATGTTACATGTCTTTGAATTTTTGATTCTAGGACAGGCCGGTCTTCGCACGAGGTTTTCCTTCACCGTTTTGAGAGCAGTGGTGCTGAAATAATTTACACAAAGTAAAGCGTGTCTGTGTCGGTGCTGTTATAATGGGCGATGTCCTTTAGGGGGTCACACAGACAGACAAGAACAGCAACTTCAATTTACAATTATGTATACAATACACTAAACCTTCTGGAATAATATGCTACAGGTAAAGTAGAGATTTTACGGAGGTTGTTAAACCAGAACCGGAGCCGGAGTCGGAGGTTTTAAATTTGATTGATCGGAGTCGGTACCGGAGTCAGTTGAAGTCGGAAGCGGAGGCGGAGGTAGAAAAAATATGTTCCATATAACACTTATTTTTGGCTTCATATTGAAATTAACTTATCACAATAATTAGACTACATAATACACCGCTCTTATCTTAATTTAACAAAATAACGTGACGCGTCTGACATACACAAAACAATAAACTGAGACTTTGAGCGCCAGCGTGTATAAAAATTACTTGGGCGAAAGGTTAACAGTTGTTTGTACGCAGTCTAGTCACCTGGATCGTTGCGTTTCGATCTTCGGTATTATAACTCCGATTCAATTTAATCGAAGCCGAAATCGGAGTCGGAGGTGTAATATTAATCGTAGTACTGACCTTTCGGAGTCGGAATCGAAGCTCCACAACATCTCTGCTCTCAATGGTAATCAAACTGCTTCAAAATCAACTGTGTAGTTTTAAAAGATCTAACCCCTTGGCCATGATATCACCGCTCACGCGACCTGCGTCTTGCGTCTGCGACCGCGGCGAGAACAAATGTTAGAAGTTATTTACATAGACATGAAAAGTCACTTTGATAGTTGTGCGACGTATTTACAGAACCAGTTTATAATAGTAAGTAAACAAAGCGAATGAATAGTGCTCCTCGACTAGTAAAACAGAGATTTGTACAGGGTGCTTCGTAGAAGGACCGACACATTTTTTTGAGGGTTTGGGGATGTCATTTGCTAGCACAAAATTGTTTTATTTCACATTTTTATAATGAAATTTTTCGTACCATAACACAATTTTGGAAGCACACAACCAATTGTACATAATGTAATCGGAGATAACAAGAAAAAATGTTGCGTTCTATATACAACCACTAACCAAAAAGTTGTGACGACATTCCGGGTGCTGAAAAAGAATCACAATTATCTGTTATTATCTCAATTACCTACCGTGATGACTTAGGTTTTATGAGTGAAAACTAAGATGTGATGGTCCACAACCCCAAGAGAATTGTGTCGGTCCTTCTACCAAACATGCTGTATAAGCACCAGATGAAACATCGTACCTATTAATTAGATTGGTTGAGAGACTTGTTCCCACTCTAGTCTCTTAGCAATGTCAAGAACCGTTGTAGAAAATAAAGTACTCAAAACTAAATAAGGGCCACTTGTTATTCTACCTATACTATTAAACGAGCAATATTTGTATACATATTTATTTGTTCGTATATAGATTCTACTCACTTTCTCGAAATCGGCTCTAACAATTTCGACGAAAGTTGCAATATAGGGGTCTATGGGGGTGAAAAATCGATCTAGCTAGGTCTCATATTTAAAATTAGTTTTCTCCGTATTTTCACCCGAGCAGAGCTCGGTCGCCCAAAGTTTAGATCAAGATAATGAATAATGACATAACATTATTGACATTAGAATAATGATCATGGCACCATGGAATTAGTCAGTACCTACTATCATGACAGTATGGAATTAGTAGGTACTATCCTATAAAATTAAATGAGCATTCTCTATTTTCACCAGAGCACAGCTCGGTCACCCAGGCACTTATTATTAACAGCTTTTATTCAAACTGCAATGTTTGTTAGTTTGTTCAGGGCGAATTTGGCAAGCTGAATTAAAACCACTTCCTCTTATCCTACGGAGTTCACATTCTACATATGTATAAAGTAATTGTTATATTACTATAATAATAATTAATATTTAATAATTATAATGCTTTGTAATTCTGCTTACCGGTTATAATTTTTTTTTTCTAAATTTGTGTTCTTTGTGACTTGTAACATCGCCTTGGATGAGTCTGTAAAGGTGTTATAATTGTGATTTAAATAAATATATTATAATAAATAAATGTTGGTTCAAAGACAATGCATTTTTATGATACGTATGACCTCATTGGCCACCCAGGATGGGCTCTAGACAAGGAAACTCCTCAACGGTCAACAGTACGGTACAGTACACGACATTTTGTATACGCTTTAATTATGATAGTCCGTTCTAAAGTCTATCATGATCTGACTGCTGCTGCACCCAGGATTGGCTCCAGACGAGGGAACTCTTCAACGGTCAACAGTACAAACACGAAATTTTATATAAAGAAAGAAAGAAAAAGTATTTTTTGTGACTTGCACTGGAAATCACAAATTAAAATAAAACACACTCAATAAAAACATAAATAAAAAAACAAACTCCTCCACTGTCAACAGTGCAATATATACTAGACAGTGTTCAGAGTCTGATGATGGAGCCGGAAGATGTCCATAGGAACTTCTCAAAAACACGAGACAGAACCATCGAGTTTGGACTCGTTGGCTTTGTCTTGAAAAGTATATTAGCTCAAAGTAGTATCCAGGGTCTGATGATAGAGCCGAAAGGAAATCATAGGACCTCCTCAACCAAACATATTGGTATCATCGTATTTTCGTTCGTTGGTTTTATTTTGCCAACTACCAGTGTGAATCATGATAATGTGCACATATTTAAATGAGGGAATCTGTGCTTAATTTTATCGACGGAAAAAATATTTAAAAAAACATATTTAAAAAAATATTTTTTATGGAATTAAAAAAAAAATTAGCGAAAAGGTGTAACTTTTAAACTAAATGATCTATCGCGATGAAACAAACTCCATAATGATTGGAAGTAATTAAGCGTCCTCATAAAATGAAAATTGTGGAAAGAAAATACCCTCAATTGAAAATAAACATGTCTTTTTTTGCAAAAATCTGTTTTTTTTTTTACAATTATCGTAAAATTTTTCAATAAGAAGAGAAACTAATTATTTTTTTCTATTCAAATATTTTTAAATATTTTTTCCATCGATAAAATTAAGCATAGATTCCCTCATTTCGATATGTGCACATTATAAAGACACACTGTATATAGCCCAAGGTGTAGGTTTGTTTAAAAACGATATTTTTAACTATATTGCTGAGCATGAGGTCCTGGCCTATCTGAAATTTCTCAGTAGCAGCCTGGAGTTTGGATTTGTGCCGAGTTTATGGCAATACGCTCGCCCCCTATTACATGGAACTTAAAACATAACTGGCGAAATGTGGGTGAACCTGCTATAGGGACACCTCTGCCTAACCCTTCGGGAAAACAAGGCGTAATGTTATGTTATTTTATGTGTGAACGATATAAACTGGTTAAATATAATATTTACGGATTTGCATAACCTCCTTAATCAATACAAATTGCCAAGCTTCTCAAGAGCCTTTTATTCCAAGCATTACTGTGTCTCAAAAAAAGATTAAGTTGATATCTGAGTCTGTGTGCGTTAGCACAATGGCAACTGCCTTGTAAAGCTTTAAAAAAAAACAGGGATCTTTTTTACCCGACTGTCCCTGAAGGAGAGTAATGATTTTCCTGTTCTAAAGCGTCACTAAAATAAATGTACAAAAGATTTACACTTCCACGAATTTGCGCATCCTATTTTGCAAATTACAAGCTTGATATTTTAAAACCTTTTGCAGTAATGGAAAGAAAACAGAAAGAAATAAAAAGTATTTTTTATTGAGACTCGCACAGGAAACATTAATTAAAAATTAAAAAACAAAGTGAAATTAAAAAAATTGCAGAAAGTCCTAAATGAGGCCAAAAGGGTTCCTATCTCAGCATATGCCACGAAATTAAAAAAAAAAAAAAAAATGGAGTTTACTAAAAACAGCAATGTTTGAGTCACCCTAAGTTTTGCATTACACACCTTTACTTAATTTGATTACTATTTCTATTGAATCTCCTGCGATCAGCTATAACCAAAAGAGGCATATTCTTAAAAAGTTGAAGTTAAAACTTAGCTATTCATCCAGATCATCAGAAAAAAGCGATATCAATATGAGAGAAATATCGGTTACTGGCGAAAAAAATTAAAATGCTTAGAGAAAAAAAACCTAGCCACAAAAAAATAATATCGGATAGAAACAGTTATAACGTGTTTAGTCGGCTCCTGAAAAAATAGAGGCCAGTCAAAACCCTTTTATGATGTGAGGATGCCTCGTTGGTCTAGTGGTCGCAAGTGCTACTGCTGAGCATGAGGTCCTGGGTTCGATTCCCGGGTCGGGCAATATGTTATTGGGTTTTCCTATCTGAAATTTCTCAGTAGCAGCCCGGAGTCTGGATTTGTGCCCGGTTGATGGCAATAGGCTCGCTCCCTATTATATGGGACTTAAAACATAACTGGCGAAATGTGGGTGAACCCACACACAGGGACACCTCTGCCCAACCCTTCAGGGAAACAAGGCGGGATGTTATGTAATGATGCAAAAATTAATAGAATGTAGCCAAATATGGTATTTTCTTATCGATATCTCTAATAATGTTATCGCTGTAAAAGAGCTGCAACCTAAAAATTAAGAAGGTTGTATATGGAAAGGATATTTGATCCAGCCCGTCCCTTGCTGCCCTCCCCCAGCGACGCCCTAAGCCGAGGTCCGTATCCCACAGGAGGTGCCCTTACCGTGTAGTCGCTTAGTTTATAAGTTTTATGCCCTAGCTGTCTCAAATGAAGGCCTCCACATTTATTTATTTATTTATTTAAACTTTTCACACTCAAACGGTACAAAGGCGGACTTAATGCCTTAGGCATTCTCTACCAGTCAACCAAGGGTGGTGAAGAGATTGGATGGCAGATGCTCTGTTTAAGAGGAACAAAGAAAAAATTATTAAAAATATATCATTAGAAAAATATAGGTAGGAACAACAGAACATAAATAGGTTATAACTTATAATACACATACATATTTAATGTAATATACGTATATAAATTTAAGGGAGAGAGATGTTGAGATAACTCTATTAATTTATGAAGGTATCCACAGCATGGCCCGGTTAAGCAGCCTCCTAGGTTGATCTGGAGAAACCATTCACAAAAAAAAATATAATACGGAAAGGATATGATCCCAAACCCGAGGATAATGTAATTCCTTTATTCTGTCACACATTCATTGCGTATTTGAACCCTTTTTTCCGCATCTTATAAAATAATATAGAAAAGTCGTATGGTTCCAGATAAAAATATTCACTTGTGTGATTTAAAAAGCGTGGAACATTATTTGGTTTTCTGTGCGGATCTCTAATGCGGGATCAAATTGACGGATCGTCGGACTTTCAAAAATAAATTGAATTTTCGCCTTTCGTCGTCTCGTTATCATAAGATGCGGCCTACTCTTATTTACATTTTGAGGAAGCAGAAGCGGAAGCATAATTTATATAATATATCATTGTGTTTGCAAAGAGATACAGTGCGTGCCACTAAAGATGAGACTTGACACACCACGTGATTTGACTTGCGCAGTAGACGATTTATGGGACTCTTTAGCGGTATGAAGTCTGCGCCGGGGCGTCATCGGGGCGGCGGAAGGAGCGGCGGGAGGCGCGGTCAAGTCTCATCTTTCGTGGCGCGTATTGTACTTGATTTAACAACCGATGAATTTATAATTTTGTAACATAAAAGTAAACATCATATTGTAGGTATATTTTTGCTAAATGTCTATCATATCCTATCCATCTATACTAATTGAAGAGTTTGTTTGTTTGAAGACGCTAATCTCTGGAACTACCAGACAAATTTGTTTTTTTTTTTTTTGTGTGGCAAATTATAGGCTACTTAACATCACGCTACTTTTAGGAGCAGAACAAAAAGAAAAAAAGTCAGAAAGAACGTCGGCGATGCGATGCGATGTGATGGAGTTGGAGGCTGAGGGCGTCCGCCATTTCACGCAGGTAAAGTCACTGTGAGAAGCTGTTCCTATAAAAACCGTTTTTCCTTCAAAATCAGATATTAAGGTTCCACTAGTCGACGCTCGAACTCGTTAGTGACTTGGTTAGCCAAGTCACTAACGAGCGGTGCATAGTAGTATGCATGCTATTTAGTCAAGTTATTTATTTATTTAGTTTTATTTATTTTGTATTTATTTATCAACTTTTTTATTTATTTAGTAAAATAGACGATAATTTATAACGAAAACGAGTGCGAAAATTTCATGAACAGACTTTGGGCGTATAGATATTATGGACAAACTACTGAATGTATCTACTCAAAATAAAATTAGTTGATCTTTTGGAAAAATCGCTGTATGGTTTGTATTTTGCTATTTTCATACTACATTAGGTATTTATTTACGCCCAAAAGTGAGTAAAAATTTGTGTTGGAATATGGGAGTTTCAGCGCTCAAAACTTCTAAACCAATCTTTTTTTCCCAATTCTGCTTCCATATAGGGTTAGATAATGACAAGATGAATTGACATAATTTTTAGTTTTGAACGTACTCCGTCATACAGACGAGTATCACCATACTACATTTGTATGGAAGAATGACCGATTAATGTACCCTTAAGCCATGTTTTAAAAAAGATTATCTCAAAATATATACCGGAAAATATTCCCTCTCTATCCTTCTACGAATTATATATCATTCTGTTTTCTCATTGGCAATTCAAAAGGAATACCCGTTCACTACAATCATTTCATGGCTCGTTAGGCATCGTCGCTCAATATAATGATCCTGTGTCGAATACTTAATAGAATATAGTATGTAGGTTAAGTTATTACATAACGTCACGCTTTGTTTCACCGAAGGGTTGAGCAGAGGTGTAGCTATTATTAGGTACACCCACATTTCGCCAGCTATGTTAAATTCCGATGTAAAGGTATTATTCCGTAGCGGACCGTAGGAGGCAACTGCAGGCGAGGTGGCTCCGCGCCAGGACTGGTTTCTATGAATTTCTATACCTTCCGTAGCCTAGCAACACGTCGCTTTCCTATAAATACATAAGAATACATGGAATGCAGTTTAAAGTCTGGTTAAGCAGCCAAGACCTTAGTGGTCAAAACTGCGAGTTGCCATAGTAAAAAAAAGCAATGCAGTCGTGTCGCGGCGACACGTCATCTCCAGTTGCCATCTGCGGTCGGTTACAGAAGTGCACCTTAATAATGGGCAAGCCTTATATAAATGCAAAGGCTTCGAAAAGGGGCGGCGGTTTCGTCAACGCCGTTAGCAAACTTGACTGTTTTGACATTTCGGGCTCACCAATTGAGGGGTAATGTTGTTACATTACCCCTACCTTGCCGATCTTAAATAAGACATATTCATTCATTAAGAGAGATATTTCTTTAAAAAAAAAATTATAAGCGAGCTTATTTCACATCGCTCCCGCCATAATCCGCTCATCCAATAAGGGTCCAGCTTCTAGCTGGAATGTTCTAGAAGCCGTGTGAAAACCAGATGTCTCGCATCTTTTTTGACAAGAGTCGTCTGACATCCGTCAGCTGGGCAGCGCACCAAGTTGTAATTTACGAAACATTTCGAATTAGTAAAAGGCAATATGAACTTAGAATGCAAGAGCGAGCGAAGCGAGCTCGGGACTTGTGGCACTCCGACTCGGATAGGTTAGGTTCGAAGGGAATGACGGGGGCTCAAGTGAGCAAGCAAAGCGGGCGCACGAGCCCCGTCATTTCCTTCGTGTTAGGTTCCTTTAAACCCTGCAGACGTAAATAAGAGCTCCGAAATGCGGGTCTCCGTCAACTACACAAAAATTCAAAAAAGAAAAAAAAAAATTGACCATACTTATTTTTTTTTTTCACAATTTTGTCTTGACCTTGGAGACGTTTGCCATTGACCTGGAAAATGTCTCCTGTGAATTGGTAGGGCTCTCCTCCCTTCCACCTCCCTCTACATTTCATGTATCAACCATTTTATATGAGAATTAATTAAAATTAAAAATCGATAAAAAAGACTATGTACCTATCTCCGGCGGGGGAGGAGTCCGTGGGACACTTTCCCCGTCGCCCGCCTCCCCCACTAGACTCCTGCTATCGAGGCGGCACGTTTCTAAACTTTAACCTTTTGCTTTGTTGTTTAGGGGGAAATACTATCCAAAAGCTGTTGATATAACATGTTTCTTTTTAATTCTGTAAAATACACAAAATACACACAACAGATTTTTTTTGTACATGCATAAATATTTTTCGTCATCCTGCAAATGTTATTTAGCCGCAACAAATCCTCCACAGTTAAGGTACCATTCCGTAGCCGACCGCAGGCGGCAGCAGCAAGCGACGCCAACGTGTCATCGCGACACGTCTATTTTCTATGTATTTCTATGAAACCGACGTGTCGCTAGCTACGGAAGGTATTTCCACCTGCTGCAGCCGCCTGCGGTCGGCTACGAAATGTCTTTAATATTATTTTCGACTAGCTACTGCCCACGACTTCGTCTACGTGAAATTTTGGCCCTCGACCCACCGCGTCACATCCCGTCGACCGTCCGCTCTATTTCGCTTACCGTTCTTTCTGACGTTTTTCTTTTTGCTCGGTTCCTAAGGGTCCATGGGATATTACATAGCCTATAACCTTGTTCAAGAGTTGGGGTTTCCAATGTAAAAATAATTTTTCAAATCCGTTTGGTAGTTCCGCAAATTATAACCCCCTTCATACAAACTTACAAACAATATTAGTTAATTGATTCAGGCGTGACCTTGCGGAAATCCATTATAAAATACAATAGACGTGGATATTATGATTTATTATTATTATTATGATATATATATATATATTTTTTTTTGCGTCATGTTTACCGCAAATAAACGTTTTTTCTTTCTTTCTTTCTTTCTTTATATATTTAGTAACTTTTCCACTTAGCCATTGGTGTGGCAACTCTTCTTTCTTTCTTTCCGTGTTCGAGTTCGTGAAAAGTCAATCGTCATCTTGAGAATGGCTCGTTGAGAGGTGAAACACGTGTCGATTTCTTTCAGGGTTTTTTTATGGCTCTTTAGCTAAGAGAAAAAGTTACTAAATATATCCACGTCTATTGTACTCTTTAATATTATATTATAAAGTTTTCTTTTTTTACGTAAACCAATATAAATGTAACAAGCTAAAGTATCTTCATCACTCAAATTCGACGACATTATTTCGCGACGGCCGCGGCACAAGCGGCTCTGCATAATTTATTACCGACATGTGCGTATGTGCGGGCGACGCGATATGTTTTCAACATCCGAGCATGCTGAGGTCGTACCGCTGCTGCGCCGATAAATCAGAAAAGGGCGAAACAATTATACAAAATCAAACCATATTAAGCTGTACAGACCTGAGTCAAGGCTGTCTTTAAGCAAATTCATCATTCTCATCATTCTCTAGGCCCTATTCCCAATTTATTTGGGGTCGATGCAACATTTTTCTTCCAACGGTACTTGTCTATTTAGTCGTCATCTCGATAATCAGATTATCGCTATGAAAACTAAGATAGCGCGTCACATAGACCAAAACCAACTGAAAAACCTGTTTTGATTACTGATTTCGACACAAGACTGTTATGTATGGGTCGACAAACCTGTTTTTATTCTGATGTGCGCACTGTTTTAACCATACAAAACAACATAAATTGATCGATGTGTCCATAAAATTTATGTTACCCCATAGCGTTTAACCGACAAGAAAGATTTTGACGAATGGGGTATCGGTTGATAAGCTTTAGCGGGCGTGTCATAGCCTATATTAACCGAAATCGGGGACTTTGGGTTCCCCTATCGTGTAGACACACGAAAAGTGACTTTAATTCAAGAACACCGTGGTAACGCGGACGCGTTACCACGGTGTTCTTGTCAAACTCAAACTCAAAGCATTTATTTCAAAAAACCAATTACAGGTACTTTTGAATTGTCAAGGGGTCGGCATGTCAGAAAGATGAAGCTAGTTGCCCATTCCAAAACGTAGTAGGTACCTATGGAGAAGAACGGGCAAGAAACTCCACGGACACTATTTTAAATCAAAATATTGTTACAAAATATTGGTAGGTAACATCATTCATGTTGAAATTATACATGTGAGAACAATGATTCAAAAATTAAAATAAATTAACATAAACCGTGGCAGCTAAGAGATGACCAGTCCCTCCTGACGGCGCCCGTTCACGAACATGAAGCATGGATCATCACCATTTAGCTCAACTATTTTAAAGGGAACTTAATGATCCAACACCCACGCCACTATCAGCGAGACATTTGAGTGAGCATGACATACTCTCAGCCGCCAGGGCACATTCAAGTCAATGCAAGACGTACCCAGTAAATGGTAGCTTTATGGAATATGTACATGGTCAGTGGTCACAGTGCTGACACATGTGATATGCAATTATATAATACAATGAGATTGAATTTATACAAAGCAAAGATATTTTTTTACAATTTTCAGCAGCTGCAACAATACTTACAAATGCTAATCAATTAGTTTATGCGCCCTTGTGGAGCTGGACCAGCGCTGAGCCAAGCATTTTTATCAACGATGTATATCTCCCAACTTATAATATGCTTGGCAGCATAGTGTGCGGTTTATACCAGATTTAAATTTCATTTCGTTCAGTTGGAGTATGTGGGGAGGCATTTTATTTATTATAACAATATCTCATGAAGGATGAGTCTACTTTAGTCTGAAACTCGGCTGAACTAATTCTTCCCTATTTCTAGTCCCATAATTGTGTCTATCACCTCTTTTACTGAAAAGACTTTGATGTTTCCTTACGTACATGATGTTTTTATAGATATATTGACAAGGTACCGTCATGATGGTAATATCTTTAAACAATTCCCTTAAAGAATCGCGTCTGCGGCCATTATTGCTCTGATGGCTCTCTTCTGCAGAATAAAAATAGACTCGATATCTGCAGCCCGTCTCCCCACAGTAAAATACCGTAAGACATGATACTATGAAAGTAACTAAAATAGACTAGCCTCGCGGTATCTACATCAGTGAATTGAAGGATGTTTCTAACAGCATATGCTGCTGAACTTAGCCGTCCTGCAAGAAATGTTAAATAAGGACCCCATTGCAGGCTTAACTCGAGTGTGATCCCCAAGAAAACAGTTTTATTGACGAATTCTAGTTTCGTCTTATTCAATAACTATGCAATGGATTTTGATGCGGTTTCCACCATCATAGATTTTTTGCTTTGTTGATGTGTATAAAATATATTAATATTAAACTTACATTTAACAAAGAAAATAAGATGTTTTAACAAGTGGTACAAACCGTCTGAAGCAGGAGCTGTTCACTAGTACTCAAATAAAATAAAGAATTGTAAACAGCTTTTAGGGTGCATTTCCACTGAAACGGAGACGAGTGGAGCAGAGCGGAGACCTGCAGAAATCTACCAATCACAATGGTTGAAATCCTCATTGGGTCTCTCGTCTCGTCTGTGATTGGGCGATTCCTGCACGTCTCCGTTCAGCTCTGCTCGGCTCTGCTTCAGCAGAAACACACCCTTAATGTTAAATAAGTTGACAAGCAAACCAACGGCTTTCATTATCGTGTATCATTAGTAGTACCTGGTCCACCGAGCTCTGCTCGGGTGAAAATAGAAACAAACATATCATCCAGGTAATCCAACGTGTCATCACATTCCCGAAGATGTAAAAATAGAGAAAACAAATTTTACCAGATATGAAACCTAGCTAGATCGATTTTCGCCCCCGAAAACCCTATATTGCAACTTTCATCGAAATCGTTAGAGCCGATTTCGAGAACATATCGTGAGTAGAAATCTATATATGAGCAAAAAAATATATATACATACAAATATTGCTCGTTTAATAGTATAGGATGTATTGAAGACACTTTTTGGGGTTTTCAGAAGACTTTGAAAAGTCTTATGTGCTTGTAATTTTACAGGCCTTCAATCCAAAATATACCGTACCTAATGCCGATTTTTCGCTGAAAATACTTTATAATAAAACCTTTCTAAAGGGCTAAAAATAAAAACAAACTGTATTTATACCGCTTAAAATACTAAATGTAATGCTACGGTATAAAAACTGAATATTCTAGTGTTGCCAATTTGAATAACAAAACCGACTCAATCGTGGCAACACTGAAGGTTTAAAATGTAATCTTTTGGCACAAGCTCTTGCATTTCAAATAGGATAGGGCACAGTTGTAAGTATTAAAAGAAAAATATTACAGAAGGTAAAAATCTTTTTTCTCTTTTCTATTTTCCATGCTTTGCCTGAGATTCTTTCATTACCACGATTATCATTTTTATCCAACAGAATATTTAGAGGGGCTCGTGGCTAAATGATAACAGCCGCACGGGTCGATCTTCAAGGTTAAGCGACGCTTGCCGAGGTCGGTCTGTAGATGGGTGACCATCCATTACATATCGATCCCTCCGTGCATCATGTCATGTCATTCGAAGATCTTTGATAGTCGTTACCGTTAGTCACAAGCCCAAAAGTCTGACAACCAATCTTTCTATGGGGTATTTATTGTATTACCCAGTTACTGGGTAATACAATAAATACCCCATAGAAAGATTACAGTTATATTACAGTTATACAGTTGGGAAAAGGCTCGGCAGATTGATTGGGATGTTTAGAATTGCATTAAATGACAGTAACTTAGTTGTGCTCATACAATAAAATACTTAAAATTCCACCACATGAACGCAATAGCCGACTCAAAATGCGAGATATTTATCAAAATTATGGTATAAGCATAGAATAATTAGCCTATTTTCCCAGTGCTGGGACACAGGCATCCTCTCTTCGAGAAATGAGATGATATGATGTTAGATGTCACAGGCTTTGAATTTTTGGTTCTAGGACATGCCGGTTTCCTCACGATGTTTTCTTTTACCGTTTCGTGAGCAGTGGAGATAAAATTATTTACACAAAATAAAGTGCCTGTCGGGGTTCGAACCTACGACCTACAACTCGGTAAGTCGCAGCCGTTACCATTGGGCCACTGCTTGCTGAAATAATGATATGATTGTCACATTTTTACGACAGGTGCTGTTCAATGCAGGACTGAAACTATAAAACAACTCACAAAATTTTGGGAATGTCACCGGTCACCTGTCTATTTTATTAATAGGCCACTGGGGTCACGTTAAGCAACGGTCTCTTTAAAAAAGGCCTACTACCATATGAAAATATCGAGATCTTGACCCTTCTGTAATGCCTTATTTTCGTAGACTTAGACTTATTAACATTCCTTATTTTAATTTAATTTTAGTAAAATGAGAGGAAAGTAATTTCAGATGTTAGTGCTCTTGTTAATTAAGTACTTTGAGTAGTCATGACTGGATACCTAGTAGTGAGCTGTTCCATGTTTTTATACAACAAAAATGTCCAGTGCGTTGTCATAAGAATATTGTACAGTAATGTTTTATTACCACACTGCACTGGGTCAGTGTCAGCTTTGTTCGATTCCACCGGGCCCGAATAATAATACCAGATATTCGCAGTCACTCGTTTCGGGTAATAACAGAGTAACTCAACGTCATAACATCATATTTGAGGCGAATTAACTGATCCTCTATAAACTTTAGCGCTTTTAATGATGCACATTTTTTAAAATAATTGAGCCTTTTTTTAACTTTTTTATCTTTTCTCACAGCGCGCGAGCTGAGTGAGCGAGCGGTGCCAGGACAGCGGCCGGCGAGCGCTACACCCAAGTTGGTCGCAGTTACTCGGCTGTTTAGTATTTTTAGGACCCCAGAATAGGAATTATATTTGAGGTTCACTACGAAACGCGCAATAATTGTAATTATTAAAGTATCCAATAATTTTTTTTAAACGGAAAATGGGAATTATTAGGGGTTAGATTAAATACATATCATATTTGAGGCCTCGGTTTCAAATCAAAATCAAATCAGTTTATTGCAAACATGTTAAACAGAGGTTGGAATAAGATTATAAGTTTCAAAAATGCACGTAAGGGCACTGCAAAAAAAATTAAATTAAAAAAATTACGTTTAATTACATTACAATAACAACATTTTTCATCAATACAAAAGTAAAACATGGTTCAAATCAATAGAATAGTTTTTTTTTTTGTGTGCAACTGTAAATACGAAAAGTTGATTTTGAGAAAATGAGCAAATTCATTTTTTCATATTTTTCGAGGATTATTCCAAAACTTGTGTTTAGAAAGTATAATTACCTTTAAATTTATACCAAATACTATTTGGTATAAATTTAAAGGTAATTTTATGAGTTATCAAGACCAGTATTTTATATATGTATATATGTACAGTTTACATGATGAATTATGTTTTGCCGTAATAGTCGTCAGTAGCGAATGGAGAAATTGTTAAGACAATACACTGTATTTTAGAGTTACAGTATATTTACTTGATAAAACAGGGCCTAGATATGTATGATAGGTAAGTATAGTCAGATTTTTATTAGATGGGAGAAAATAAAAATATAATTATATATTATAAAAGTATTTTTGGTAATAGCTGCATGCACAGTGTCTACAGCCATGAACGTATGACTACTCAAAATACTCCAGCGTTACTGTTTCAATTTCTGCCATCTTAACATTGATTAATCGTACTAAAGCTGAGATAAGGACTTAGCTCTTGTTCTGTGCGTTGCAAGGAAAAAGTAAACATATTTCTGATCACGACAGTAATTTCTTAGAAAAAAAGCATATGTTGTAGCCACATTGCATGCTTTCCTGCCACTTTCACCTTCATGCCAAAGAATACATACCGCTTGTTTTCTCCTGGTGGAATTGTTAGTAATGGCATTTGTATCGCGTTTTGCATGTCGACTGCGTAAAGCGACTCCTTTCCTCCAGTCTTTTCCCATTTTTCTTCCACCAATTTCAAGTCTCTTCTCGAGTTCCTTTCATTCTCTAAATGGTCAGCCAAATTAATACAGTCCTCACAATTACAAGGAATTAGCATTGACTTATGCGCCATTTCATGAATGTTATGAAGAGCTACATTGCACGAAGATCCGTGTAATGTAGCTAGCAGGCACTAAAAATAAAAGCAAAACAAAGTTTAATGCATCTTGTTATTTTACACAATTACTTGGAAGAAAGGAAATGTGTAAGAGAATAAGGATATCAAATGAACCCTCTCTCTACTACTACGATAAAAGGCCGCAATCGGTGCGGTGCGATTTATTTTGTAGCATAAGGGGATGTATGTCGCTCCTCGAATTGCGAAATATAATAGTAACAGGTAAATTAAGATTTAATTTTAGTTCTGTTGTCCATTGTAGACATGCGTCGCAGCTGAGATCCGAAGAGAGAGCATAGAACTGACAAAAATCGCTAAGAATTTTATTCGCAATGCCTGTTAATTGAAATTACGTAAACTGAACATAAACAAAAGTCATACCGAAAACCACGTCCACATGATACTGTGTCTTGTTAGCGTGTCGCTAATGCGTGTCGTCATGTGTAGACGCTAAATTTTTCCTACGATGCTCGTATCAAAATCTCCCCGCTTCTCATATCTTTCAACTCATGATTAAAAACACATCTACGTACGCCGTATGCAAGGAAGTACAAATTAATGAGCGGAGGAGCGTGCCCGTGCAATGATCGCGGAAAAAGTGTACGTCCAAACTTGTCTAGATCGTGTATCGGCATTGCGTATCCCTTTGATGATCGGGGAAAAACCGCCTGGAGATGGATCGCGGTGTATCATGTATCAAATAGCATAGAGGTATTATGAATTCGAGACAAAGTATCAAAATGCGTCCATACTGCCGATCATGATACGACATGTATCAGATACAGGATGTATCAAGCTACGGCGTGTAACATGATTGCGTATCATTTTGCGTCCACACTAGCGAAAATTATACACGTCAATGTTACGCGTCGGTGACCTGATACACTAAAATTATACAAGTGTTAAACCACCTTAAGGTGACTCATGGCATGCTCTAAATTACTTCTTTAATTTGTTTTATCCACAATCGCTGTCGGAAGACGCGTGTCGCTTTAGCATGTAGCTCGTGGCCACGGGGTAGATATTTAAACAAGAATTATAAATAAGCCTGCAACACGATGTGTCGTAAAGATACGGTAGAAGGAAGGTAATAAAGTTAGTTTAAAATAAATTGTTGTAGACTACTTCCTTCGATGGCCGTAATTGGACATTATGAGTTGGTACATGCACGTAGAGTGAAATGAATAGACAGTATTACAATGTGGTCTTTAAAAGTGCGCTCACTAGATAGTACAGTCAGCGACATTATTTATTAAGCAAAGACCCTAAGTCAATTTGTAGTGTTTATAGAGGAAAAGAGTGTAAAGTTCACTCGTCCTCCTATAGAAAAGGGAGGATCCTCCGACCAGACGGGTGTTGTGTCTGGTGGGTAAATGCCCGACGATTGATGTCGGGACATTGTATATATGCTAGTCGCGCGGTAAACTCTGCTTGCGCGATGCAGGATTTTTTTGCGTGATGCATAGTCAATGACACGTCAGTGAATTAGATTTCGTTGGCCCAAAACTTCGCCACTTCCTCGACATGGTTGACGGTAACGCAGAGATCACTATGGCTTGATATAGCCAATCCATACAACTGACAAATAATTACAGCTATGTTTTGAATATACGGACAATTGAAGTTGTCAGTCAATTGGTTAACAATTTAATTTATCTGATTTAACATAACAGATTCGGACCCAAAATATTTTTTTCTTTTTTACGATAAATTGGAAACCTCCCTTGATTTCACATTAAAATTAACAAAATACTGCCTCGTTGGTCTAGTGGTCGCAAGCGCTACTGCTGAGCATAAGGTCCTGGGTTCGATTCCCAGGTTGGGAAAAGTGTTATTGGGTTTTTCTATCTGAAATTTCTCAGTAGCAGCCTGGAGTCTGGATTTGTGCCCGGTTGATGGCAATAGACTCGCCTCCTATTACATGGGACTTAAAACATAAAATGGCGAAATGTGGGTGAACCTGCTACAGGGACACCTCTGGCCAACCCTTTGAGGAAACAAGGCGTGATGTCATGTAACTAACAAAATATTACGAGGTAAAACTGTACTTGTCCATTTTTAATGTATTAGCTTATTTCATAACGATTCCAACGACATAAGTTTTATATACAGCTCTCATACAAAACTTTAGAGATATCGTCATATTAATCTCAAGTGGTCCCATGGGATATCGGGTTACGGGACCACCCAGAAGTTGCGCACCAGGGAATGCGCTAATTCGCGAAAATAGACCAGCGGAGGGGACACTGGACATTTGACAAAAAAAAAAAAAACAAAAATTGGAGACGTCTCAAGCGATTTTGAACAATTTGCGCTGCACCAACTTTCACCTTGACATGCTCAAACAGTCATTGTACGATACCAATTTTGTCCATAGTTAAAACAGTTTTTCAGCGGATTTTTGCTAACTTATTCCATAAGATGTCTGTCTCAAGACACTCTTGACTCAGATCTTACCAAAGCTTTCAAAGGTCTCGGTTCCGGCAAGTAATTGGCTATCCTGTCGCCAAAGAGTCGTAAATGGTGACTTAAGGATTATGGCATGAGAATGGGTAGCAGCGTCCTTGTTTTGGCAACTAACAGTTATATTTTACTACAGTCAGAGATACTTACGGGGACTGGTTGGTGAAACGTGATGATTATGGAAATATGCCCTGCAACTTATTGCTTAGTATAAGGTTGTTACAAAAAAAGTTAGACACAACAACGAATATGTACCTACTCGTTAGAATTAAGGTTTCCGTAGACAAGCGCGACGCGACTCCAGTAGAACAAATTCCATGAAGTTTTCATAGAAATTGTTCCACCAAAGTCATATCGCGCCTGCTGCGAGAGCCTTTACATTTTCGTGAAAACATGACAATTGAGGCTATTTACAATTTAGTAGGTATTTATGATTTTAATGATAATAATTTGTTAAATTAATAGTTTGTTAGGGGCGCACCTAACTTTTATTAATAAACAACCTGATACTGAGGTGTAAAATAACAAACATTGGCAGGAGTTCGCCCACTATTTATCAATTTAACCACCCATTTTCACCTCCTACGCGACTTATTCCTGCAAACTTTATATTTTTAGTCGGAATTTAGGCAATAGAGATCCTAACTTTATTCTTAATAAAATATCAACCATGAAGTTAGTAACATAAATAAAACTAGTGTTCTATTTATGTTTCTGTGATCAGGAGGCGTAATTAAATACGTTCAAAATTTTGTCGCAATCTCATCTCAGCGACAATCAACGTCAAAAACTTGTCGAAAATCTATGAAAAAAAAAAGGTGTATACTTATGACCACGGGATGGAAGTGAAAACTTACGACTGGAGCCGAGTGTACGCGAATCAGCGCCACTGACAGACTGGAGCCGAGTCAAGCCGAGCAAAATATTATACGAGTATAACATTATAAATGGCAAAGTGAGTTTGTTTGTTTTTTACACTAAAACGGCCAAAGGAGCCGAGTCAAGCCGAGCAAAATATTATACGAGTATAATATTATAAATGCCAAAGTGAGTTTGTTTGTTTTTTACGCTAAAACGGCCAAACGGATTTAGATGAAATTCGCACATGGATAGACCATGACCTGGGCTAAGACATAGGCTACTTTTATCCTGGATCGCACACGAAGTCGCGGGCAACAGCTAGTAATTAGTAAGTTTAGACTGCACTTATTCAGCGTCACCGACCCAAGCGTGATGGTTCAGTTTCGTTCAATTTTCATAAAGAGCACAAAGGCCTAAAGAAGTTTTCACTTCAATTAGAGGTAGTTTTGACAGATTAAGACTGAGATAGTGAGATTATAATGCGAAAGTTATCAAGACTACGGGAATTGCCCTCAGATGTGTTTTTGGGAAGTCCGGATCGCTTTTTCCTATCGATTTGAGGATATTGTGGAACCATTAAATTTTAATAATCTCTAAGAGATGTAAGCAGAATTGACGGGGTCCACTATGCCTGCCGGGGTTGCGAAGAAAACCGAAAGGGAGATTGCGGCCCCCGGTAACAGGGCAACCGAAGGAACACGGGTGGGTTTTGGTCAGTAAGAAAGTCTAACACGCCCTCCCGCTCCGCCCAGAGTGGGAGAAGTTATTTAATAATTTTCCAACCAAAAAAAAGGGGTACAAAACAAAGTCAAGACTGCAAATTACATAATGATGAAATATTTTTCACTACATCCGAACATGAACATGGTTTATCATAGTTATAATGTTGTAGACAAACAAAAAACGAGATTAAAACCTCAAAAAAACATATTATCTCATTTTGGTGTCACTCTGCAACTCGGCGCCAAGTGTGCTTGAACGTGAGCTTAGAACAAAATATATGAAAATTGTCGGCCGCAGCCCGTCGCGTCGCCGTTGCGTCTAGCCGCAGAATTGTTCGCATGCCGAAGAGTGTTCGCCATGTTTGAAGTAAATTTACCCGAAGTTTGCTCTTGAAGGGGAAGCTCTAAACTTCTTGAGCCACGAAGTTCTATTAGTGCAGTCTAAACTTATTGATTATTACGTACTGTATTAATTAATAAGCAAATGCTAGACGGGATTGAGTTAATAGTTCAATAATTTGTGTTCCTAATGTGGGTGCATCAATAACTATACAATAACTCTTACAAAACAATTTCTAACAAAACTTCACACTAGAACAATTAGGTACCGATGTCACGTCACTCCTGTCTGCACGAGGCTTAATACGTCTTGAAGAAAAAATAGGTTTCCTTTAAATTCTGTAAGTATTTGATTTTGACACTAAAATCAACAAAAACGGGATATATATGTTGCTTTGATGTAAAAGTTTTCAAACTGACTAATTTCTCAAACATTTGAAGGAATTTTAGAATTCGTGGCTAAGTAATAACAGCCACACGGGTCGATCCATCAGGTTAAGCTACGCTTGCCGGGGTTGGTCCGTGAATGGGTGAACATCTTTACATACCGAGGCCCCCGTGCCTCGGAAAGCACGTTAAGCCGTTGCGTTGGTCCCGGCTGTCATTCGTGGATCTTCGACAGTCATTACGGTCGTCAGAAGCCCGAAAGTCTGACAACCAGTCTCACTAAGGGGCATCGTATGACCCAGTTAATGGATTGTTGAGGTTAGATAGGCAGTCGATCTATGTAAAATACTGGTATTCAGCTACATCTGGTTAGACTGGAAGCCGAACCCAACATAGTTGGGAAAAGGGTAGGCAGATTGTTTTTTTTTTGAAGCAGTAGATTTTGTTGCATTTATAGAAAATTTCAAATAGTATATTTTTTGCAGTTTTAATAAATTTTTTTAGGTAAAATAAGATTAGTAGTCGCGGTAGAGATTTTTGTGAAGTTGCTCGGAGGGCAGTAACCTACCATTTTGATATAAGTGCATACGTAAATCATATAGTTATCCAAAATGGATGCAATTTTGTGGTAATGATTGATGTTATTTTTTGTTTTATCTTAGATATTATCAATACCCACCACATAAGTGGAGTTTTGCTAGCTAATTAATTAATCTGACCCTGTATTTCGTAAGAATACAAAAGAAGATACAGAAAAGGAGAGTACAGCACAGATTCTCTGCAGACGACTGTTCTCCTGGTTGTTAATAAGTAACTTAAAGTCGGTAAAATAACTTAAAATCCATAAATTAAGTTACTTGTTCTCTTCTTAGTAAGCGTAGACGTGAGCATGAAAACTCTTAGCAGCTTGCTCTAAGTTCTTAAGTTATGATAAGTTAGCGAAGATAGTTTAATGTTTGACGTGAAACTAAAGGCAGTTTGTTAAACTGGTTTAGTCCCACCTCGGCACCTGCCCATCTCGGCACCCATGATTTTTTTTTATCATGCCCACGAAAAATCCCCATCTCGGCACCCTGTCTTAAACCATTGTTAGGTACTCATCGAAAAATGGAAACACAGTATCTTTGTAGTGAGTAAATCATTCTGATTATTTATTAAATCCAAAGATATTTTAATTTTAAAATACACTAGTATTGTGGATAAAGTAAAACATATTTCTAAGGGACCACAAACAAGCCCTTGAATCGCTCTAATTAGAGGCTCCATTATCTCTGCCTTGGCAGTAACTTGGGAAATCTTAAAATATATGCAAAAATCAACGGTTCATATAAATAAATCATTTTAAAATCTTTACAGCAATTTAAGTAAAAACATATCACAAAACAACAGTTATATGTATAATAAGCATCTTAATCAGTGTAACAAAACCAGTATAATCGGGACGTATACAAATATGGGCGCCCATACTTTGAAGGCGTTCATGCTCGTACTAAATGATACGCTTGATTACGCGTTCACTGTACATTAATGTTTAGTTTTATAATATCACATAAATCAGAATTATATATGGGAAGGTGCCGAGATGGGACTAAACCGAAAAACTATTAAAGCCTAGGTACTTAACATAAAGACTAAAAAAAAACTTCTTCGCAGGCGATACTGACTTAGAATTTATTAAAGGGCCAGGCATTATTATTAGCGGACCAGACACTATCAACAAATCAGCGCTGTGCTGTGGGCTCCCCATAGCACTGCATCATGCTGAGTGGAAGCCTTCTTGTCACAGCCATGTCGTGCAGCTGCCGACTAATTTCTGTTTTATGCTCGTGATTTATTATGTACTTTTTGTTGTTTTCATTAACTCTTGTCTTTGATGTATGCACGTGTCTCTGTGACAAATAAACCTATTTTTCTTTCTTTCTTTTTTTCTTTCTATCAGTTACCCTGGGGCCGCATCTGCTTCTATCAAAGCAATGCATGCCGAAATTTCGTATGTTTTGCTCGCTAAAAAGCTATCGCGTTAATGCAGCAGTCACATGAGCGGCTTCATAATTTTAACAAATTATCGTACAATAATCTAAGATGGCTCTCCATTATTTCGACAGAGATGATGTCTGGCTTCTACGCAGTCTGGAAACAACAGTCGAAATGACCAACGCTAGTCCGACCACGCGCCACGCTATTATCCCAGGTAATGTGCAACGCAGTGTGCAACGCAAAGTGTTACGCAGCCCGAACTATCACAACGATAACCGATAACGGTTGGTCACATCTGCGTGAATCGTACCACTATGCGAAGCTTCGTCACGATAGACGCAGATACGGCCCCAGCATTATAATGACATCAATATTACTGTCATTCCTTTTAATATTGACATTAAAATATTTAGATCTCATCATCTTTCCAATCACCACACTGTCAGTAGTAATGACATTACTTGAATGTAGTGTCATAATTACTGATAGTGTCTGGTCCGCTATTGAGTTTTTGAAAAACTGAAAACGTGAAAACTTTACTTGGACTAAACCATTGATTTCGCGACACCGTGATGACACCACCTTTTAACCATTAAAAAGACATCAACGCGTTGATTGCCGCGGTGCGTGGAATAAAAGACATCAACGCGTTGATTACCGCGTACCCGATTTTTTTTTTTCAAGTTTTCGCTTCTGTCGGCACTCCCGGAGTGCCACTGTTTTTTTTTAATATTCCATAAGGACGCGTTTTTATGTATCTTTTTATAAGGAATTACTCAGTAACAGCCTGGAGATTATGATGGCATTAGGTGCGCTCCTTACATAAGACATAATATCAAAGCTGGTCTTTGTATATGATATGAATAACACACAAGACCAGCTTTGTTAACTTGTCTATTTTTCAAAAAGGTTTTTTATTCTAAGTTTTTGTTTTATGATAATATGATAATTTAGGGATCAAGGGAATAAGAGAGATTGTGTTATTCGGCTTTATTCCCGTCAAAAAAGATTTATTTAAAGCTGAAAGTTCTTATTTTCAGACATCTTGACTGACGAATTAGAAACAAATGAAACGGAATTAAATGAAACAGAGCGTGGTGTATCATTGCCTAAGAGCTTGTGCATACGAAAGATTTCGCTGCATTGGCGGTCATTCGGGCGCTGCGGCGCCGCGCCGCAAAGCGAGTAAATTGTCATCTATCAAATATCTGTGTTTGACAATGCACAAACAACAAAGCGGTGTCACTCCGGCGTCGCAACACGTACGCCCCCCCCCCCCCCCCCCTTCGTCTCGCGGGCTGCAAATCCGGTGTACGTGCGGTACGACGCCGGAACGCATCGCGTGGCACACCATGGCTATTTATATGTAGGACGCCGCAGCAACTCCGATGCCGCGCGGCGACGTCGCGTCGCCGCTGCAACGCATCATGTGCACAGCCTCTAACTCTCAGGATCTTTGGGGAATACAGACGGATAACAACTAAGTACGACAGTTTTATTTTCATTTTTTATTGTGTCTGCGCAATTTTTTCAGTCAGCTACAAAAAAGTTTGTAATGCACAATGCAGTCTGACTTTCAATTGATTCGCAATCTTTTAGGGAGTGAAAATACTCTTAAAAATGATAAACAACTTTTCCCGTGCGTCCCTAGTAATATTGAAATCTAAACCTACTCAGGCAATTCAGAAAAATAGAAATAAACACTGCCTAGCCTTTTGCCTTTTTTGTCGGCTTCCAGTCAACGGATGCAGTTGAATTGGTACCAGTACTTTACATGGAGCGAAAAACTACATAAAATATTTCAAACCTAAAGCAATAATAACAGTATAAAATATTGCAAAATTAAAATAAATGATAGATAAAGTTAGTTCATTCCAATGCCACAAATTCATATTAAGTACCATTTAAGTATTTTATTATTGTAATAAAAACACTTAACGTACTAAAATGGCACTTTCCACGCTCCATGCATCTATGTTACTCGTATGCGGCTTTACAACGTTCCAGCCATAAAACTTAACTTTTCCAGTTAAAATATAATTTGAACTAACGACTCGTGGTATTAGCAGCCAATATTTTTTAATTTTCACACTTTTGCACGTTGTTTCTCAATATTTTGAAAAAGATGTGCGGAAAATGAGTTACTAATAATTATCATCTGCCTAGCCTTTTTCCAACTATGTTGGGGTCAGCTTCCAGTGTAACAGTATACAGCTGGATACCAATATTTTGTAAGGGGCGACTGCCAATCTGACCTTCACAACCCGGTTACTAGATAATACGATACCCTTTGGTAAGACTGGTTGTCAGACTTTCGGGCTTCTGACGACAAGAGGGTTAAAAAGGGTATGAAAGTTTGTACACATACATAAACTCACGCCTACTTCCCATGGGGGTAGACAGAAAATATAGAACACACCTGCTACGATCCTTACATCCCAGCAGAAGAGTTCCCGATGAAATCCTATCGAGCGCACGGTTTGTAATATAATAAATCATTAAGATACAGGAATGCAATGGTTTCTTTTTATATTCTTGGTTCAGGAAATTCATTATTAACATTGAATATACGATATGATATGGAGCAAAATAATAATTATGTCTATTATTTCTAGCGCTGCCTATTGTATTGTTTGCTTTAATAAGATGTCATTTGTCTAGAAATCCGTTTGTGTCAGTTGGCAAAATATGTATATTATGATAACTGTAAAGTATCAAATCAAATTGTAAAAATATAAATCTTTGTTGTAAAATAAGGTCTAAGTTTTGTTAAATATTGATTATTAAAGTATTATATTTTTCTTGATTTTTTAATTCTTTATAAATATTACTAAGACAAAATAGAAAATTACTTTTTATTAAAAAATATATAATGCATGACAAAAAGCACAATGCGTGCCTTTTTTTTTTTTTGAGGGTGGGAAATCATCAAATAACTTCTCCCGCTCTGGGTGGAGCGGGAGGGCGTGTCAGACTCTTACTGACTAAAACCCACCTGTGTTCCTTCGGTTGCCCTGTTGCCGGGGGCCACGATCTCCCTTTCGGTTTTCTTCGCAACCCCGGCAGGCATCGGCCCTAGTGGACCCCTTCAAATCTGCTGACATCACTTTGAGGCGCGCGTGGAACACAACGCGCCGTCGACCCGGGCCTGGTCCTTATCGGACGGTGAGCCACCCATTGCTCACCGTCCGCAAGCCCGCGCCTACGGTGGCCAGGATTTGAACGTCCAATCTTACGCACGGCACCGCTTGCCGTGCGTAAGATTGGAATCTTGAAACGTCCGGTCTATTTAGACGTTGAATAACTTTTCGTAAACGTTAAGCTTATTCACTAAAACAATACGTTAATTATATTAAAATGTTTTAGCAAATTACTAAAACCGACTTGGGGCATATCACGCATTTGAAAGCTTATGTCTTTTGGGGGGGTAACCACTTAATGGAGCTGTGTGTACCATCGCATTTTTATTATCAAAGTGAAACAATTTTTGTAAATCGTACAAAGTAAAAAGATATTTACGTAGCTATCTAAAATTCCTGTCATCAATATATTGTGAAGGTAACTAGGTAAGTAACTAATTTTATAATAAAGATCTTTTCACTGTCCAACAATGTCGTACTTAATTTAATAGAATACCATTTATCTATGATAAATTGTTATTAATTTCTTAGTTTTATCCTAGACGTATAAAACGTTGAGAATCGTGGTTGTAGCAATGGGGGGTGTAGTTGTTACCCTGTTATTAAAAAACATAAAAGGACGTAAGCGACACGAAATAAATAGATACAGAAGACCAGCTCCATACAACTAGCGACAATAGCCGCACACATACATAGACTCGCAGGTACAGTCCGCGCGCGACTTCTAGTCACCGCCTGAGATATGTGAGCGATGACGGGGGAGGTAGACAAAGCCCAAGCTAATTCAGTCTGCTAATTTTGTCAATAGTGCCCTCTCCCATCTCACCGCTTACATATCTTGTCCGGTGACTAGCAGTCGCGCGTGGACTTTACGTAAGGAGACCTCAAACTATGGTCTGTTCAAAAATTATCTGATGAAATGTAAACAAATGGATCAGAGATTGTATAGAGTGTAGAATTGATTTGTGTTTTTTTTTTTTTAATTTTTGACAGTTGACGGTTTTGTAACCTCATTTTCGTCGATGATTTTTCAATTGCTATTTAATAATGTAATTCAAACAATAATTCGTTCATAAAGTTGAAACCTTATAAATACAGATGAATGTGTTACTAATTCATTTTACTGAGTGATTGCGTCAGATTTTAACCTGAACAGTATTTGTTTACACTTTCATCTGATAGTTTTAGAACAGACATTATGACAAGCGGATGTCAGTCGCGAGTGCGCGTGTCTATGTGAGTGTACGTTTTTGCTCGTTTCTTAAAGCCGACCTTCTGTACCTTTCCTATTCTGTGTAAGCGTCATAGTTTAATTAAATAGCTTTAATATTGCAGGGAATTATGATGTTATTGTTGTTTACGCGCTTCCTTTGTGTTGATGAAAAGGTTTTGTATAGTTTATTAATTTAAAAAAAAACTTTTGGTTTTTAATTATAACCGTCCAAGTGTGAGTCTGACTCGCACACTAAGGCCTGAATTCCTCTTACGCTGATGTCGGTCGCGTACGGTTGGTCGCGTACGCAACGTACGTGCGTACGCGCCGCTGGCGTCAGCGTCGCAGTATGATGCTATATAGAACACATTGTATATATATCCACGCAAAATGGTTCTATGAAAAAGGCATTACAATACAGTTGAGTCAATGCGCACTACGCAAACCTATCATGCAAATTCAATCTCTCTAGGGTCGGTATAGAGATTCAAGTCACAAAACCTTCAGACATGAGTCTAAAATTTTTGTATGTTGATAGCTATTCCTGCTTTAACAGACTATTTTAAAGATATGAGATTTGTATTTGGAAGGCATTCAAGACACAGGAGAAATCCTAGTATAGGGCAAAGATTTATTTAACATAACACATTCCCGAAGGGTTAGTTAGAAGTGTACCTACAGGCACCCACATTTCGCCAGTTATGTTAAAGTCCCATGTAGTAGGGAGCGAGCCTATTGCCATCAACCGGGAACAAATCCAGACTTTGGGCTGCTACTGAGCAAGATCAGATGGAAAAAAAAAAAATAAAGGTTAAATGTGAGTAGGACTCGCGCAAGAAAATTTTCATGCCACCAAAATAGTTGGGTATAATTTACTTTCTCTTTGGTTGAACTATCGTAACCATTTCTCGAATATTTTTAACCCACTTCAAAAAAAGGAGGAGGTTCTCAGTTCGTCGGATTTTTTAAATTGTATATGTTCCCTGATTACTCAAAGACGGCTGGACCGATTAGATTTTTTTTTGTAGGGGTATACTTTCAAGTTGGTCCCATTGTCATTTGATCACGATCTAATGATGGGATCTTGGAAAAATCGAGGGAACTCTTCAAATATGGGCACATCTATAGCGATTTAAGTACTTTTGATGAGCAGTTGACATTAGGCTATTGTAACTTAGATAAATTACAAACCAACCCACTAAAAACTATATAAAAAAACTTTTTTACAAAAAATACAACCGACTTCCAAACTACAAAGTGAAAAATAACTTTAATTTCGGAAGTCGGTGTCAAAAAACTAACATACTGATCTAAAGACACCGACTTCCGAAATTAAAGATATTTTTCACTTTGTAGTTTGGAAGTCGGTTGTATTTTTTGTAAAAAAGTTTTTTTAGCAATGAAGATCAACAGTTTGGAAACAAGAACGATCGTCCAATTATCCTCATCCGGTGTCTGAAATAAAAAGATTTTTATTTTATTTAATGCAGCCCGCGAAATTCTTTACGTTATTTGCAAAGAAGTTTAAAATTTCGCGGGTGTCACCGTAAGTAATGCCAAAGTAGAGTTTGTCATGTTCGCAAGTTCGACGGGCTTTTAAAGCTTGAATTCCTCTTACGCTGATGTCGGTCACGTACGTCGGTCGCGCGTGAGTATATACAATGTGTTCTATATAGCACCATACTACGACGCTGACGCCAGCGGCACGTACGCACGTACATACGTTGCGTACGCGACCGACATCAGCGTAAGAGGAATTCAAGCTTTAAAAGCCCGTCGAACTTGCGAACATGACAAACTCTACTTTGGCATTACTCTCCTCTCTACTACCGCCATCGCTCTCCTCTATCTTTCTATGTCCCCATCGTCTTTCAAATCCTTGGTGACCGCATGGCCGAGGCATTTAAACTCTCTCACTCTTCGAAGAGCAACAGCGTTAAGTAGCACAGGCCACATCCCATTCCATTAAAGGAATCACCTTAGAACGAAAGCCCTAGAGTAGCCCGCGAAAATCAATATTAGGCTGTATGTTGTTGAAAATATGAATTGCGACCGTAATAAATCATGAATAGTTATTTATGCAACTGTTGTATAATAAGGGGTATTAAAACGCGAATGTGTGTTTATCACATGAGTGTTTTAATACCTAATTATATACAGTTGTATACAAGACTTTATCTTCACCCATGATATGAATCCTCAATAAAAGGTTCTGAAGCCATTGGATGTTAGTAATTCATGATCAAGAATTAAAAAAACCTACGAAATTCAGTACAACTGAACGTATGATTGTCGCCTGCACCAGTCTTTAGATTAGTATTTTAGTTTTTTGACACCGACTTCCGAAATTAAAGTAATTTTTCACTTTGTAGTTTGGAAGTCGGTTGTATTTTTTTTTTCAGATTTAAGAGAGTTGGTTTGTAATTTATCTCAGTTACAATAGCCTTATGTCAACTGCTCCTCAAAAATACCCAAATCGCTATAGATGTGCCTATAATATTTGAAGAGTTCCCTCGATTTCTCCAAGATCCCATAATCAGATCGTGATCAAATGATAATGGAAAAATGGAAAGGATAACCTTTCAAACAAAAAAAAAACAAAAAATCAAGTCTGCCCAGCCGTCTTTGAGTAATCAGGGAATATACATTTTTTTTTAAATCCGACGGACTGAGAACCTCCTCCTTTTTTTGAAGTGGGTTAAAAATATTCGAGAAATTGTTACGATAGTTCAACCAAAGAGAAGGTAAATTATACCTAATTATTTTGGTGGCATGAAACTTTTCTTGCGCGAGTCCTACTCACATTTAACCTTTATTTTTATTTTTCCATCTGATCTTGCTCAGTAGCAGCCCAAAGTCTGGATTTGTGCCCGGTTGATGGCAATAGGCTCGCCCCCTACTACATGGGAATTCAACATAACTGGCGAAATGTGGGTGTCTGTAGGTACACTTCTGACTAACCTTTCGGGAAAACAAAGTGTTATGTGTTATGTTAAATAAATCTTTGTCCTATACTAGGATTTCTCCTGTGTCTTGGATGCCTTCCAAATACAAATCTCATATCTTTAAAATAGTCTGTTAAAGCAGGAATAGCTATCAACATACAAAAATTTTAGACTCATGTCTGAAGGTTTTGCGACTCGAATCTCTATACTGACCCTAGAGAGATTGAATTTGCATGATACGTTTGCGTAGTGCCCATTTGCTCAACTATGCCAAACATTGCAAGGCCTCTTTCATAGAACAATTTTGCGTGGATCTGTCAAACGACACCGATACGGGAAGCACGACAGTGGTCGAAGTGGCGGTGCTTGGGGGAGGGAGGCTTATCTTTCGGTTGAAATAATAAGGCCACATTTGGATGATAACCTGCTATTTAGAACTTTCCCTACACTCCATCCGTCCCGGTTGTCACAAGAATTTCGACAGAAAAGACTAAAACGATCTTTTGGCGCTTGAATGACATTGACAGGGGGGCGTTGTTGGTAAGCATTTGTGAAATTGTCGTAGAAATTGTATTGACAAAACAAGATGGCGGTGTTATTTCCGATTTTAGCCACGCGCCAATAGAACCGTGTAGCGTTGTAAGATCACGGTAGGCATGGCAGCATTACCTCCTCACTGTTTGGTGTTTCTTTTTAAAGAGCCAAAAATAAATTGGTTATTTCTAACCAGCATAGCAACAAAGATTACATAGTAATAGTGCTTACTAGGTAAGTATACTAATATCATGCACATTATAATAATAATCGAGCAGTATTAGTTGTGCTAAAGAGAGGTTTACTTAGGATATTGACTCCATCTTATGAACTAGGCGAGGCCTGCATCTCAGACGATACCACTCAGCCAACAATTTCGTTATATTATAACCTAAAATCACTGTGTGCTACTGATTAAAATTTATTAATAAAGAATGTAAGTAGTGAATAAAAATGTGAGTGTGTCCGTGAGTATGTGTATGTGTGTGTGTATGTGCTTGTGTATGTGTGTGTGTGTGTAGTGTGTAATTAATATGTTTATGTTTGTGAAAACAAAAGATATTCGGTACTTAGGTAGTCTAGTTGTAATAACCATCTTTTCACTGATAGCATCATGTTTGCTTAATATATTAAGTTGATTATTAATTTTGTTATAAAATATACTGCTTGTTACATAATAATGTTTTCGGGCAATGATGATGTGAAGAATTATGACAAACTAGTTTCTGTTTACGTTTGGCAGTATCAGGAGGTGGAACTGATCGATGCTTCTTCAAGATGGATTCAAGCACAAAGATCTGTCAGACCGTAAGCACATTGCAGTCAGAATACAGTTGTGAAGCCGAGTATCGAAATGGCTTTCGGGTCATCACTTTAAGGACAGCTCTCTGTGCCCGTTCCAATGCGAGTAATCGTGTTTTTGCAGCACTGATGCAATACTGAATAACAGATTGACATAGTGTAATGTAAATTTTTGTGAGAAGTTCAATTGACGCAGAATCTCTAAGGAGTTTTAAACATGTAAAACATACTCTTTAACCTTGTTTTTAGTTTATTTAGTTGTTTGTTCCATCGCAATTGGTCATCAATTTCTACTTCAAGGTACCTGACTGTAGTAGACCGAGTAATTGTTGGACAATTACTATTTTATGTTCTGTCTAAACAAGTATGAGCAACCCCGGCAGGCATCGGCCCTATCGGACCCCGTCAGTTCTGCTGCCTTTGCCTCTCCCTCACGCGTTCCGCCTCCTCCTTCGCGAGCATTACTGCTTCGCAGAAGGAGGTGACGGCTTTCCATGTCCTCTCGCTCCGTACCATGGCCTGGATCAGGGCCGGATGCGAGAGATCACCGCCGCCGATCATCTCCATGAGGATACGATGATGCTCCGCACAAGTCGGGCAGACCTCCACCGTATGCTCCACTGTGTCCTCCGGGCGTTACACACAATGGTGACACCCGGGCGTTTCCTTCCGCCTTATGCTGAAAAGGAACCTCCCGAAGCAACCGTGCCCGGTGAGGAACTGCGTCAAGCGGAAGGTGAGGACGCCGTGGCGCCTCTCTAGCTACTCCTCAGCGGGGACTTATCGCCGCGATTGTGGCGTGCCCAGCGCTGGGTTGTGACAATCGCACTCTCCATGATGTCATGAGATCCCGCCGGAGCTTTGTCCGCTGTGCCGTGATTTTTCGCGGCAGCGGAGTTAAGCCCCGGCGTTACGCCTCCTCGCGCCACTCCCAAATATGCGCAATGACCTTTGCCTCCAGATCCCATGGCAGTAATCCGGCAAGGAGGCTCGCCGCCTCGCAGGAGACCATGCGATATCCTCGGGCCAGCCGGATGGCCATGGCCCTTTGGGACGCGTTCAACTGGCGGGCTGGCCGCCGTCTAACAGAACGCGCCTACACCGGTGCCCCGTAGAAGGCCATGGACCGCACGACCCTCGCATAGAGCCTCAGGCAGGAGACGTTTGGACCCCCTAGATTGGGCAGGAGAAGTAATTTTTCCTTACTTAGGTCGGAATCAATTTTGAATAATTGAGTTTTGCTGCTTAGATAATAGAAATAACACTCTGCCCGGCTTGGGAAACGATCCAAGATCAAATGTTGTAGAAGCGCTACTGCCTGTGGTCCTACTTCGATCACTAGGCAAAAAGGTCATAATTTACATAATAATGATTATCCTGAATTCTCTTGGAAAACAGAATTATAGCCTAATCTTGATGTAAATAATTAATGTTGACCTAAAGAGAGGAAATTTACAAGTTAAAAGCACAGAGTAAATAAGATTTAAATTAAATACAGAACGCTTCAGATTTCTTCAGTTTTAATGGATGTTACCAAGAAATTGCTCTGATTTTATCCGTCTTTGCTTTAGCTTAGAATAACTTTGAAGTAAATAAAGTTAGAGTTACAGCTACACGTGTAAGTACGTTTTCATGGGTAATAGGCGTTACTTACCCGTGGTCCCTGCCGTAGTCCCTGAAAGGGACCACGGGTATTTTTTTTACCACATCGAAGGGATTTTAATTCGGCAGCATTATACAATGCTGCCGAATTGAAATAGTAGTCTCTGGAAGGTACCGTCCTAAGTAACTAAGTCATGTCATAATACAGTCAAAAGCATTACTCATAAATAATTTTCTAATACATTTTGTTAGGAGCAGATTTTGAATGATATTTCTAGCTGTCGTTGACATAAATCTTTACAAAAAGTACTATATTTGCATGAATTCACGATAGTATTTAAATTTTTGGAAAAATAATCATCAAAAAACCAAAATGTATTTAGTGTTAATGATTGAAATATACGTACTATCGTGAATTCATGCAAGCCTAGTACTTTTTATTAGATTACTGCTCAGATCGGTCTTGATAATTACCTACTTTTCCAGAAGATTTTCCAAAAATTTAAATAGTATCGTGAATTCATACAAGCCTAGTACTTTTTGTAAGAATTTATCAAACTCAAACTCAAAGCATTTATTTCAATTAACCCATTTACAGGCACTTTTGAACAGTCAAAGAGTCTGTCAGTTAATCAGAAAGTTGAAGCTAATTGCCCATTCCAAAACGTAGATCTCTATGGAGAAGAACGGGCAAGAAACTCCAAGGACACTCTTTTAAATATAGATATTACAAAATCCTGGGTACATTATTCTTGTTGCTTCTATATGTGAGAACAATGTACAAAAAATAATCAAAGGCAATGAAAATATAAGATTAAAAATATCTTTATGGCAACGACAGCTAGAGATATCATCAAAAAAATCGTTCCTTACAAAATGTATGAGAAAATAATGTATGAGTAATGCCTTTAACTGTATTATGACTTCGTTACAATTTTAATTCGGCAGCATTGTATTTTTCTGAGGAACGGTACCTTGCATCTACCATTTTATTTCGGCAGCATTGTATAACTCGGAGGGAAAGTACCTTGCAGGGACTATCATTTTAATTCGGTCGCATTGTACTTCTCGGAGAGACCACGGGTAAAAAAAATACCCATGGTCCCTTCCAGGGACTACGGCAGGAACCATGGGTAAGGAACGGAAATAGAAACTTATTTACATAAAAACAGTAACTACCCTAATTGTTTTATAAAGGTACTCGGAATGATAATCCCTTTAATTTTTACAATACAACAAAATCCAGAAGGCTGTGTCCTTTTAGAGGTATGAGGAGTAAAGTGTAAAGTTCACTCATCCTTTATCGAAAATGGAGGATCCTCCGGCCACACGGGTGTCATGTCTGATGCGTAGTTCGCATGTGGCAATGCAGATGCCGCCACATCCTAATAGATATAACCCAAGTAACACAAATTTACTGCATAAAAGCTTTGGAGCCAATCCGATTATTCCCTAAGGTGCTAAGACCCAAGTGCTAGAGCGTGCTCTGCAGGCCTAATGCAACAACTCTAGCACCGTTTTGGGCACAATTTTATGCAGCTCACAGTTCCATATCAACTGCACAACAGTGGCACAAAAGTTCCTTAAGAGTTGCAACGAATGATTAACGCCTTACTAACGCTCTTATGCCGCTACTTTTGTGAACGCAAATGAACGAATGAATGTACTTTATGATATTCCAGTTCAGTATTTTGAACGTAGTCGTAAAATAAAATGGTAAATGTCAAGCGTTTTTATTCTATAAAACATCAGCGCCATCATTAAAATATTTTTGTAAAGTTTAAATTGCATGCATTACTATTTCGTTATATGTCAGTGCCTTTTTTTTTTTTTTTTGGGTGGGCTATCATCAAATAACTTCTCCCGCTCTGGGCGGAGCGGGAGGGCGTGTCAGACTCTTACTGACTAAAACCCACCCGTGTTCCTTCGGTTGCCCTGTTGCCGGGGGCCACGATCTCCCTTTGTACATCTGCCTAAGAACGCTTCCAAGTTTACTATGCATATTGAAGACATTTTTTCGAGTAACTTTGAAGCGCTTATAGGATAACATCAAAATGTGAAAAGGTATGTCATATATTTTTCTAATGAAATAATGTTTTTTTTATATAATATGTATTGAAAGTGTGCTATCTGCAATATGTCGTTTGTATATGTGTTTATTTTTTTCGCTGAAATTTGGGTAATCTCTAAATCTTGCAAGTTAAAAGAAAAATAAAACTTTGAAAACATGGCGTCCATCCAGTGCAGCTTAAGCCCGCAAGTCTCACCTCAAAACTTCTATTATGCGGGTTAAAGTGCCTATTTTAACTCTTCTAAATCTCCAAGTGATTTTTATTTCTTTAACGCAGTTGGAATAGTAAAAAGGGCTACAATTTTGCCCTTTTTGCAGGCATAAGTACTAATGTGATGTGTTTTCAGGCTTATGATGTGTTTTATGTTTCGTTTGGTTTGGAGATCCGTAACGTATGATGAAGAAATTAAATCCCTCATTCGAATAAGTAACATCTAACTCTTAATATCTGAAAATCCTACTTCCTGCTAATATGGATGGGTAGATGTTTGTAAATCAATCACTCAAAAACTACAGAACGGATTTTGATATTTGGTACTGATTTTGATACTGGAAATAGACAGGACACTTTTTATTCCGGGAAAACTTCCACGTGGGTGAAACCGTGTGACGCAGCTAGTTTAATACACCTACGTTATTACTAGCAGCTTGATTCTTAGGTATTTATTGTTTTCTGTTCATTTTTATGATGAAGTGATATGATGCACTTTTATAGGGTATAAATTATATATAATAAGATCTACTCGTAAATAAGAGTGACGGACCAACATACCAAAGATTAGGACTCCCTGTATCCTTTTACTATTAAAATCGTTGATAATTGTAAGCCTTGTTAGAGTAGTTCGCAAAATGGTGTAAGTTTCTTTTTTGTGGGGGCTTTCGTATGGTATCGGGTTATAAAGAGTGTTTGTGCGGAGAAACACAAATGGTTAGTATAAAATAGATTACAGTGTTATAACAGTCGTTTTTTTGCAGGTTACAGTTGTTTCTGCTCTAACAATGCAAAATTCTGAAACTGTTTACTTGTATGCTGCCGATGGAGCAGTATACTTGAATACAGATTATCGCCGACAATGGCTGCAGTTACAGAAAATGTATCGCAACTGATCCAAAATTCAGTAAGTACCGCGAAAATTGCAAATAATCAAAACGTGATATTCGCTAATCACCCATATTTATGAGATTTGACTTATCATTTCGGCTTTTTTCCGCTGAATTCCTAAAAATACACTGGAATTATGTGTAAGAAAAAATAAAATAGTGTATATGATTTAATTGATTGATTATTTTGATTTATTTATGAATTATAAAAAATAAATAAATTGTTTAGATGAAATAAAAAAGTGACTAAATAAAATTTACCGTATGATTTCACGAGCCTTATGTAATATACTACCAGTCACCTCTTATCAATAACGGAGTGATCAGCATTATTAGTTGAATAAAATGTACCTGCGAAACCCCACCCGTATTTATAAAACTTGACTTATCAGTTGAGCTTCTGTAAAATATGGTTACGCAGAGACGGCGACCAAAAAGCGATTCGATTCAGGCTTTTTAACGGTGCAGGTTTACTCTATTATACTACTCAAGGGGGAGCATTGCTCCCATTTCTAAAGTTCAAAGTATTTTTTAGTAATATTTATTGCCTTTCTGAAAACTAAGTCTGTATAAGAGCTCTATTACCCGAACTTTAAGGAGAATAACAGTGGTTATTTCAACTCTTATACACTGCTTTAATTAGGGTACAATTAACTCTTTTATGCAATTAAGCGGCGGTCAACAGTTACAAAAGAATCCCGTAAGCAGCTTTTAGTGACCAAATGCCCTTTATAACTCTCTTCTACTGACGTAAATAATAAATGGGCTCTAGAATAAACTATTAGAAAGGCGAGGGTAGTATTTGGCTTCATTACTGCCACTCTTAGTTACTTTTGTAGCTACGGACGTTATCGGACGCAAATATACAACTTAAAACTGCTCCTGAACTCTTAACCCGCTATTATACAACTTAAAGTTATAAAATATGCTGCAATTTCCACCAGTGTGTTGGTTGTGAAGCGACCGATGTGCGAATACGCGATCATTTATTACATTTGTTCTGAAGACCGGAAGGTGCCTTGTGTCGGTGTGCCAAGACGTTCGGATTAGCCATACAAAATGAACGCGAAGTTCGCGTATTTACACGACGATATTAGTACACGGCGTTGGAATGTGCTACAACAAAGGAATGGAATTCCCTACCGGTATGTTTTGTTTGCCGCTTATTTCCGCTTCCACCTCGGATGACCTAAATAATGCTACTGATGCCACAACCAACGTGGCCACCTACTGGGCTCATATGATATAAAATAACAAAAAAAAAACAACGAAAAAGACTTACCATCGACAAGAAAAGAAGAAGAACCTACAACTTTCCTAATTTCTGTAGGCTTCGTTTCACCCTGTAAACATTTATGTGGAAATGTGAATAAAAATATCTGCATTTCCACAGACATGTTTAAAAAATTCCAGGAGAAATGTGGGGGCGTAGCGTAGCAAGACATTTCATAAAAATAAATAAGATAAGCTTAGCAACCAGCTAATCTGCTCATCATTTACAAAATATCGTTACATACACAGATCGTAAACCAAGGTGATAAAACAATGTGCAAACTCGCTCATAACTTTTTAACACCGGATTTCTGAAAGGTTTGAAACCTGACAGGCGCTTTACTTTGTCTAAATAATTTCTACACCACTGCTCTCAAAACGCTTCGATACCACTAGTACCATTAAGACGCAGATGCAGACGCCAGTGACCTTGAGTGGTTAGCTTGCGTGTTTTACTGAGTTCACGCAACGCGTCAAACGTCTAGCCAGTCTATAGGACTCGCCCATCAAGGAGCGCTGTCCCAAATGACACGTATTATTAATTTATTATACATAAAACAAAAGATACTTTAATACAAAAACGTATACTAAAAGATCAATATTTAAATTATCTTTAAAATAGTGAAGGTTTCAGAAAAAATCGTTTGATAGATTTTGCGTGATTCTCAGTTTTTTATCCGCGTTAGACACAACTTTACAAATTAATTTCACTATGTAATATTAACATAATCCAAAATATAGCTTTATTAAAATATTAAAAAAATGCTTTTATTTAACATATATTTTTTTCCAAATTATTAACACTATTCTTTTAGACGTCATCTTCAGTATAAATCATTAAAAGTTGGTTATCGTCGCCTTAACGGTTCCATTATGGAACTACTGTTTTATTTTTAAATCACTAATTCCATTGTAAAAGAATTTGAAAATAATGGAACTACTGTTGATTTTGTTTTCACTAACTAGTTCTACATTATTATTTTAGGCACTTGTGACATTTTTTTTAAATTATTTTTTTTTAATTATTCTTCGTCATCATCATTGCCATCGTCATGACTTTGGCTTTTTTGGATTTGGCAAAAATAAATGTTTGCTAATTCTATTCGATCACTATCACTACATACCTATTGTAATACAAAGTAAAGGTAGAAAAAAAAAGATTTTATTGAATAAAATTATCTCTATCTCCAGTGTTTTTACACCCTTGAAAATTTCACAAGTGCCTAAAATAATAATGTGAAACTAGTTATAACAAAATCAACAGTAAGTAGTTGCATTATTTTCAAATTCTTTTATAATGGAACTAGTGATTTAAAAAAACATCAGTAGTTCTATCGTGGAATTAATGGTACTAGTGGCAACGAAGCCCCGCAATTGGCCCGCGTGGTGGATTACGGCCCACTCCCTCTCACAGAGGCATGTGTCCCAGCAGTGGGAACATTATATAGGCTGATTATGCAATCAACCAAAAGCAGTCTTACCAAGAGGTATCGTATTGTTCAGTTACTGGGTTTATGAGGTCAGATAGGCGTTCGCTCCATGTAAAATACTAGTAGTCAGCTGCATCCGGTAAACCTGGAAACCAATCAAAGTCAAAGTCAAAGTCTAATCATTTATTTCAATGGGCCCATGTATGGCACATTTGAACGTCAAAATTTACAAAATAATATAATAATAATAATAATAAAATTTATTTCGGAATTGCTTCCATAACTTGTTAGTAACAATGTTCTTAGCCTACGTTAGTAATAACAATGAAAATGAAAACAAAACAAAACAACGAAAATATCTCAGGCACTTGCTTTCGCGTGTAGGCCTATACAGTGCGCTATTAGTACAGAGTCCCATCGGCCTGCGCACGCGGCCAGGATGGCGTTGGGGCTGCCGCGCACCCGCACCATTAAAGACGCACTTCGCTTGCGTATGACGGCGTGAAAGCCGTCCACGCGCGCCTCTGCCAACATGCCACTGGCGCTACAGTACCGCGGCAGCCCCATCAGCACCCTGAACGCATTATTGTATTGCACACGCAGAGCGTTGTATGTCCTCTGCGTGTATTTGGTCCACAAACTTCATGTGTAAAAGGTCTGGCAGAAAGCTCTAAACAGTGTGACCTTCACTTGTTCAGTACACCGTGCGAATCTGCGCGCCAACATGTTACAGCGAACAGACAACGCCCTGCGTTCCCTCTCCACATCCATATCATCTAATTGATTCTAGTCGCTCCTTCCAAAAGGTAGTTTTCGTATGGAGTATGGAGTATGGAGTTATTCTTTTAAAATGTTTTACAATAGTTTGTATAAGTACGTACATTAGTTAAATAATTATATGTGAAGACGATGCACCTAGAATAAAATTACTATACCACAATAGGTAAAAAGAATTAAAAATGAAGCAACGACAGATAATTTAATTATGTGATAGATACATGGTGCTCACATATGTATTTACAAACATTGTAAAAGTAGACGATTTTCCAAATTTTTTAAAATTAATAAGTCTCAACATAGTTGGGAAAAGGCTAAGCAGATGATGATGAGTTTGTTTTTTTGTTGAGACTTTTAGAAAGCAGATACTGGTCGTTCTCGTATCGTGTGTACTAAAATATTTTTTCTCTGTTGTTTGTTTGTGGTTCATTCGTACCAAAAAATCGTTATTCAACACATGAGATACAAATTGTACTTTATAACCATTTAATTACGTATGATAATTAATTGCGATTGTGACTGCCTCGTCGATCTAGTGGTTGGAAGCGCTACTGCTGAGCATGCGGTTCTGGGTTCGATTCCCAGGTCAGGCAAAGTTTTATTAGGTTTTCCATCTGGCATTTCAATAACAGCTCATAGTCTGGATTTGTGCCCGTTTGATGGCAATCGGCTGGCCTCCTATTATGTGACACTTAAACATAACTGATGAAATGTGGGTTTACTACACATGGCTACATATCAAGCTATACATTTCCAGTTTATGCTGATCTCGCATCGTATAGAATTTCCGTACAATTTGAGGCCAGCTTATACTGGAACTGTATAGATGGATGTGCAGCCGTGTGTACCTACACCTCTGCCTGTTCCTTTGGGGATTACCGATGTGAAATTATGTAATGTTTTGTTAAATTGCGATTCAATAAATTATCTGGTAAAACGCGGGATTTAAATAGACGAAGCACTCATTATTTGTCCCAACAGTTATCACAAAACAATACAATACAAAAATTATTTAAAAATAATATAAAATAAAAACCATCAATAAACAAACTTTTTCATCAACGTAAAAAAGACGTTCACATTTTTCACGGTATCTACAGAAATAAATAGTAGATTGTTTGCCTACACAAACAACTATTTTAAAGGCAAGAGTGTTTCTTTGAATCCAGAGCGCAGCGAGGGATTCAAAGTACGTCACTCGAGCGTAAAATAGTGTTGCTCCCGAGGTGGATACTCTACTTTTTATCACCCTCTATGAGAAAATAAGTAAGTGCAAGCTATGAATAAAAATGATACGTATGTTTATTTATTTCATTCTCACTACTTGAGGAAGATAAGATTTTTTTTAAAAACGTAAAATCCGAATTTTAGTAAACAATTTTGAACGAAATTCATTTCGCGTTTGTTATTTTTTTACTTTTTACAAACTTTTTTATTATTTTTTTATTTGGCTCGCGCATAGTTTACCATTCAGCCTAGTACCTGTTCATACAATGTTCGTTCATTGATCGCTTTGGTGATTGGAACTTTTACTGACAATATCCACATTCCAAATTCAAATTACTTTTGGTCCCTAGGGATTAAAGAACTATTTTGGTACCTATTTACGAATAATAAAGTAGCTCTTTTTGAATAGATGTGATAAAAAAGAATTGAAAGCGTTATTCGCAAAATTTCCCTAGCGAATAGGTGATTAGAAGTTACCAGAGAGTCATATAAGCTGCAAATAGCTTCATTAAAACTATACGTGGTAGTCGAAAGTTAAAATTATACATACATTCATACATAAACTCACGCTGTGTTCCCATGGCGGTAGGCAGAAACTGCAGAACGCCACCTGCTACGATCCATACACACTCTTTGGCTTCGTTTACGTTCATACATTTGGCCAAAAAAGTTGATACAAAAACTGCTTTGATAGCTTACTATGGTTTGATCGCCTCGGTCTTGAGGTTTGAAATCATTTTTTGGGGTAACTGTAGCCTAAAAGATAAGGTGTTTAAAGCACAGAAACGCTGTGTAAGAGCGATGTGCGGTCTTAAACCCACTGATAGTTGCAAGCCTTTGTTTAAATCTCTAAAAATTCTTCCCTTTCCGTCATTATTTGTTATGGAAATGGCAATTTTTGTGAAAAGAAATGTGAAGTTATTCACTAAAGTTTCGGACACCAGAAAAGGCCCCATGAGAAGCCAATATAAAAACCTTATAAACGTCGGTAGCTATAAAACTGCACTATTAAGAAAAAGTGTCAATTGTATGGGACCAATTATATTTAATAAATTACCGGAATATTTAAAAAAATGACTTCAAAATTTCAAACGTAAAAGATTTTCTAAATGACCGATTATTTTAAACCTTGAAATTATGTGACTTAAATAAATTGTATTTTGACATTTTATCGTTTTTTGACATTTTATTTGTATTTTTACATTTTAATTGTATTTTGACATTTTGATCTTACTTTGACTATTATTGTGGAGGACAGAGGACTAATCAAGTAGCAATGAAAAAAAAACACACGAACACTACTACAAGATTTATTGTCGGTATATCCACAGGTTTTAGCTATTACAGCTATTATTTCAAATATTATTACAATCACTGGTTTCGGGCAAGGATGGCTACAGTTCACAATTCTATCTAAACGCGGTTAAAATTTACGAGACTAGTGCACTCTTTCGTGTCTGGAAGCGAACAGGGCCAGTACAATCGAAATGTGGGCAGAAAAGAACTCGTTTACAATCAACTTCCGGTTCCAGAAACTTCTAGAACATTCAAGTAATCTCTACAGTGCTGCCTCGTAGTGTCGAGAGGCGACTACTACAACATTCATTCATAATATTACAATGCTCATTCATAAAACAGCGCCTCCAGTGTCGAGTAGCGAGCATTCATTCATAATATTACAATACTCATTCATAAAACAGCGCCTCCAGTGTCGAGTAGCGAGCATTAAATCGATATTTTCGCGTAAACTATTCATCTAATTCACTGCTTCCGCTACACGACAACAGAGGACGCTACTTGTGTATCAGTCACATTTCTCCCGCCGTGTACATACAATGTACATAATTTATATCACTAGTGACTGGTACACACTTCACAATATTAACAATTGAATGCAATTCACAATTCAATGAATTATAAGATAACAATATAGTACACATACATAATTATAAAGTTAAGGGTAGTCACTCCAGAATCCTTGCTCTGCTATATATTAGATCAAATTGAAATAAAAACAAACTCCTCCTGGTAGCAGAATCCTGGAGTGACGCCAAGAAAAGAGACATGACCTACAAAATATGCGAAATACATAATTATAAAGTTAAGGGTAGTCACTCCAAAATCCTCGCTCTGCTATATATTAGATCAAATTGAAATAAAAACAAACTCCTCCTGGTAGCAGAATCCTGGAGTGACGCCAAGAAAAGAGACATAACCTACAAAATATGCGAAATACATAATTTCAGAACTTGTCTACTTTAAACCAGTGTTTACGATACAATGCATGATGACAACTAAGTTTCTACTGGTATAACGACGAGACGCTTAACAGGACGCCGCATTACACCGCTCTTGGTTTTGACGTCAACGACTCTCACGACACCATCTGCTCCCGGATACATGCGTTCGACTCTCCCTTTTGGCCAGATGTTTCTTGGTAAGTTTGGGTCCACTACGACAACCAAATCGCCCACCTTGACCGTGTCACCGTGTCCATACGGCTCCCGCCGGTTTTGAAGCGTAGGCAGTACTTCGCGTACCCATCGTTGCCAAAACAAGTCCGCTAGTCGTTGTGACGCTCTCCAATGTGAATGACGTAGTTCATCCGGCCTTGTGAAAATCCCTGGCAACGGAACTTTAGAGGGCGCGCCGAGCAGAAAATGGTTAGGCGTCAAAGCTTCTTCGTCGTCTGGGTTAACCGATACATGGGTCAAGGGTCGGGAATTGACCGTGTGTTCTACCTCTGTCAGAAGTGTGTGAAGCACGTCTTCATACGGATGCCGATCGATAAGTGTAGCATTTAATGAGGCCTTTACCGTGCGCACTAACCTTTCCCATGCTCCGCCCATGAACGGCGCTCCTGGTGGAATGTAGCGCCAGTCGATGTGACGTACCTCTGCCTCGTGTTGAAGTGATTCTAGGGCAGCCTTACGGAGCTCAGCATCTGCCCCGTGGAAATTGGTGCCGTTATCACTCCAAATGACTTCAGGGCATCCTCGGCGTGCCATCATACGCCTCAACGCAAGTATGGCGGCATCCGTTGATAGCGAGGCGGCAACTTCTAAATGGACAGCACGCGTAGTTAGGCATGTGAACAATGCCACATAGCGCTTCTCGTGATGTCTCGCTACTGTGACGGAGAGTGGCCCAAAGTAGTCCAGTCCTGTGTGTGTGAACGGACGTTGATGGTGTGCCAGTCGACAGGGTGGTAAGTCGCCTGTCAGTGGCTCTGGCGGTACGGCTCGACGTAGTCTACAGGGTTGGCAGAGCCTGATTACTGCACGGACGGACGGCCTTAAACGTAAAATCCAATAGCGTTTTCGTATTTCGTTCACGACGCATTCCACGCCGCTGTGGTGTAACTTTCGATGGATCCAGTCTATGTACAAGCGGCAGTAACGGTGATCGCCATCTAGTACTGCCGGTGACTGTGTTTCTCGTGATATTTCAGCTGCTGCTGTGATGCGCGAGCGTATTCTTATTATGTTGTGTTCGTCGACTGTCAGAGATAACCGCTTCAACCGGCTGTCAGCTAGTACCGTTCTCCCGCCGGTGAGAAGACGCAATTCATTTGCGAAACTTTCTTCTTGTATAGCACGTGTCCACAGGAGCTCGGCCCGACGTGTGTACTGTGTGCCAAGGGGTATGTAGGCCGTCGGTGTTACGCTGAGGTTGCGGCTCTGCAGTCCGGATCGCTTTCTCGTACCCTCCCGTTGTTTCACCGTCCAGTTCGGGTCGTCTACACTAACGCCTTTATTGCGTTTACGGGTGGCTGTCGTGGTGCGAACTCGAAGTCGGTCGATGAATTGAAGAACGCGGGCCGTGGCCCGGATGAGCCGTAGCCAGGAAGAGAAACGTGTGACGTCAGGTAGCGCCTCCGTTAAGGTCGACTGTTCGTGAGAAGCAGCAATGGTGACACGCTCCTCACCCGTGTCGATGTAGGGGTATGAGTCTGTTTCCTGCGGCCAGGCGTTTTCGCTGTCATAGAGAAATGAAGGGCCGACATACCAGCGGTGGCTTGCTGTGAAGTGAGTCGGTGTATCGCGAGTCGAGTCGTCGGCGACATTGTGAGCGGTGGGGACCCAGCGCCATTCACTCCGCTCGGTGGTTTCTTCTAGTTCCGCTACTCGGTGCGCGACGAACGGTTTGAAAGCGCGTGCGCCGGCGCGCAGCCACGCTAGCACAGTGCGCGAGTCGGACCAGAAGACTCGACGGTCGGCGCGACGATCATGCTCTTCTTCCACGCAGCGTGCTAGTCGCCCGCCGAGCACAGCAGCCTGTAATTCAAGTCTAGGTATAGATGTGACCTTGAGGGGCGCAACGCGCCCTTTCGCTGCCACGAGCGAGACATTCACTTGCCCTATGCCGTTCACCGAACGCCAATATGCTGCTGCGGCATAGGCTCGTTCGCTCGCGTCCACGAATACATGCAATTCTACTCTAATCGAGTCATTATAACCAAGGTGACAACGTGGGACATGAACGCCTTTCAGTATTTGTAGAGCAATCAACCAGTCGCGCCATTTACGTTCTAGACTTTTTGGTAGGCGCTCGTCCCAACCGATTTTTAAACGCCAAGCGTCTTGCAATATGCACTTCGCTTGTGTCGTAAACGGCGCGGCTAGTCCCAGCGGGTCATATAAAGACATTGTCGTTTTTAATAACTGACGTTTCGTAACCTGCTTGCTCAAATAAGAAGGGTCTACTTTCCTGAAGTTGAATCCTAAAGTGTCATTCTGGTGTCGCCAGATAAGACCGAGAATTTTCTCCTCCTTGTTGAGCACAGTGTCCTTCACCACGGGCTCGGTCGCGAGACCAGCGACAGCGGCCGGCTCGTTGGACGCCCACTTCTGCAACACGAAGTTACCTCGCCGGTGTACCGCGTCGACTGCTTTAGACACTCGGTTCGCTTCTTCTGCGTTGTCGAAGCTCTGTAAAAAATCATCCATATAATGATTCCGAACTATAGAGTTCACTGCCTCGGGGTAGTCAGCCTCATGAACATGTGCATTATGATTTTTAACGTAAATTGCAGTGCTCGGGGAAGAGGTCGCACCAAACAATACCGCTTTCATTCTATATTCAATGGGCGTTAAAGTCGTATCGTCGCGCCACAGAAAACGAAGTGCGTCTCTATCTTGCACTCTTACCGTTATGCGTAGAAACATATCTTTTATGTCTGCTGAAACGGCGACAGGTTTTTGTCTGAATCGCATTAAAACGCCAAGGAGTGATTGTAGGAGATCAGGGCCTGTCAGAAGATAATCATTGAGGCACACTCCATGCGTGCGTGCCGCTGCGTCATGCACAATTCTGACCTTACCCTGTTTAGATGGATTTATCACTGGAAAATGTGGTAAGTACCACTTGTACCTACTAGATGACATTGGCGGTGCTAGTTCTGCATACCCATTTGATATCAGCGCTTTCATCTGCTCTGAATATTTTTGTTTCAGAGTTTGGTCTTTGCGTAAACGGGATTCGGTGCCTTCCAGTCGACTGAGCGCGGAGGCATAGTTGTCTGGAAAACACCTATCTTCATTTTTCCATAATAAGCCCGTCTCGTAACCACCTTCAGGCAGAGCGCGTGTAGTGTCCTCTAGTATTTTCAATGCTCTCACCTCTGGGTCTGCTTGGGGGCGACGTGGCTGCACTCCTAATGATTCCAGGCTAAAATGTTCTTGTATGAGCTTTTCAATAGATTCATCTGTACTTACATGACCGCAGCGTTCTCCGATCTGTGGTAATACATGTAGTTTTGTCAGGCTGCAGATTTTACCATGTAAAATCCAGCCAAGTGGTGTGCGTGACGCTACTGGTTGATCCTTTGTACCTACTCGCGCTTCAGAGGCGAGCAGGAGTGCCCAGTTGTCCTGGCCTATCAAGACAGTTGGTACGCCAGCGTCATATGCTAGCTGCTCGACTATAGGTGTCAGGTGTTCGAAGCCTGCTAGGTCATTTGTGCGTATCGACTGACTTGATAATTCAAGTCTGTCGATGGTTCTGGCTTCGATGTCAATGCCTTCGGTTGTGTATTTTCCTCGAATATTTACCTTGACCCGTTGTGAGTTTGTGGCGTCAATGCGCGCGCCTGCTACGGCCTCGATGTAAAATGGCTCATTTGGACCTTCTGCACCTATCCGCTGCGCGACGTTAGTAGTAAGTAGAGTTATTGTCGATCCGTCATCCAACAAAGCAAATGTGTCTACTTTACCGTTTGGTCCCGATAGTGTCACTGGCACTACTTTCAGCAAAACTTGATTGTACTTGCGCGGCGTGCTTGTGTTATTGATGACGGCGTGCAGCGCGATGTCACCGCATGGCGTTGAGTCGTCCCGTGATGCTGCATGCCCGGTCGCTGTGACACGAGGACGCTCTTCTGGGTCGTTTGCGGTGCACCTTCCCCGGCTACTGTCACTGTGCAGTAGCCTGTGATGATAATGCTCGCAGTCTTGCACTTCACACTGCTTGCTTTTGCATCTATGTTTCCACGTCCGTCGGTTCAGGCACCTGAAACATAATTTATTTTTACGTGCAGTTTCCCATCTATCAGCTATTGACATTTTCTTAAAGTTAGAACAGATGGCCACGCTACTACAATTACCGTTGCATATCACACACGGTGTTTTATGAGTCTCTACTATTTTGAACATCTTGTGAGCCGGTCGTCGTGAACGGTCTCGTTTAAGTTCCACCTCTGCCGAGGCGTGACGTGCATTGAGATCGGCCTCTCTATCGAGAAATTTTCCCAACACTAATAAGCCAGGCTCTGCTTCACCTGCAGCCATCTCATAATCATACCACCGGCTTCTTAGCGTAACTGACAACTTTTCTGAAATTGCGGAAATCATCTCCGGACTATATAAATATTCTGTTCTATTCAGAGCTTGCACCGCGGCAATGGCGTTTGTGACCTTCGATGCAAACACACATATATCTGTGGGGTTATCTGCAACTTTAGGTAACTGGCGTAATTTATTTAATTCGTAAGTTATTAATGCGTTGGGTCGTCCAAATCGAGATTCTAACCTTTGCATAATTTGCGCGGCCGAGGATCCTAATAATAGGCATTTAACTGCCTCTAACGCTGTCCCTCTCAAGGATTTTCTGAGACGGGCCAAATTCCCTGCCTCTGTGTGAGTTGACGCAGACTCATTAAACGCTGCTTTAAAATGCAGCCATTCGCCAGGATGGCCACTAAAGATAGGTAAATCAAATTCATACCTGCTGGCAGCGGGTTTGCCCCGCGCTACCTCTAACAATGCCTGAGTCAATCCTTGCAGCAGGCTCCCCTCGTCGTTACGTTGCAGCAAGGGGGGTGGCGCGTCGTTTGGCGTTATGGGTTGTGACTGCGGCGGACAGATGTGGTTGCGGTGCTCACTAAGTGTGTCCGCGGCGTCCGTCTGACGTTTCGATGTCGCAGTCGAGCTTCCCTCCAATAATTCTTCGTCTGCTGATTCTGCTTCCAAGAGCGCTAACCTAGCAGCGGCGAGTTCAAATCTCGCTCGCGCCAACGCCTTCCTGTCGGTTTTCGTCTCGCCTAGTGGTTGTCTGTGTGGAGGTGTCGTCGCCCCAGGGCTGTGAGGTTGGGCCTGGTCCGACTCTGTGACGGAATAGTTGGGCGGGTCTGTTGGTCCCACCGCTTTCGCCAATTCCGTGGAGACGGACTCGTCCCCTTCCGTGGCCGCTGTGACGAGTTCATGCCTACCGCGTGTCTTCACCATGTCGACGGTATTGCATACACCACACTACCACTTTCGCGTAAGATTAGATCAAAGCTATACCTGCCCGAATCCGGCTACTGAAGGACCAATGTGGAGGACAGAGGACTAATCAAGTAGCAATGAAAAAAAAACACACGAACACTACTACAAGATTTATTGTCGGTATATCCACAGGTTTTAGCTATTACAGCTATGATTTCAAATATTATTACAATCACTGGTTTCGGGCAAGGATGGCTACAGTTCACAATTCTATCTAAACGCGGTTAAAACTTACGAGACTAGTGCACTCTTTCGTGTCTGGAAGCGAACAGGGCCAGTACAATCGAAATGTGGGCGGAAAAGAACTCGTTTACAATCAACTTCCGGTTCCAGAAACTTCTAGAACATTCAAGTAATCTCTACAGTGCTGCCTCGTAGTGTCGAGAGGCGACTACTACAACATTCATTCATAATATTACAATGCTCATTCATAAAACAGCGCCTCCAGTGTCGAGTAGCGAGCATTCATTCATAATATTACAATACTCATTCATAAAACAGCGCCTCCAGTGTCGAGTAGCGAGCATTAAATCGATATTTTCGCGTAAACTATTCATCTAATTCACTGCTTCCGCTACACGACAACAGAGGACGCTACTTGTGTATCAGTCACAATTATGTATATATTAATTGCATTTTGACTGAATTGTATTTAATTGTTTTGATTGAACTGTTAATTTTATCTGATAATTGTGTTTAATGTTCTTATTTTTTTTTAAAGCGTCGTATTCATTTATTTAAATTTAGCATGTCGAATCTTGGGCAGAATGTATGGCTCAACTTAAATTTTTCACGACCTTATTTGTATACCTGCATTCTAGCAAATAAACAATTTGATTTGATTTGATTCATACATGCACGCTGGTTGCGAGTATTTCACACCTGACCTTTCTGATTCTGAATAAGGTCATTATTATGACCTCCTAGGGCGAGTCCTCCCGGCGTTTTTATGTTAATCACCTTTCATTCATCCTCTCAACATGATCAAACCATCTAATCATACTCCCATAGTTATAATAATTATCCTATACTATTATTTGTATATATATAAATATAAGTATATATATATATTTGAACTCACGTTCTCGAAATCGACTCTAACGATTTCGATGAAAGTTGCAATATAGGGGTTTACGGGGGCAAAAAATGGATCTAGCTAGGTCTCATACCTGGGAAAATTCGTTTTCTCCGTATTTTCACCCGAGCAGAGCTCGGTCGCCCAAAGTTTAGACCAAGATATTGAATAACGAAAATGAAATTGGAATAATGACATGGCAGCATGGAATAAGTAGGTACTATACATGGTTTAGTATGAACTTTCCTATACTATTAAATACGTATTCTCTATTTAAACCAGAGCAGAGCTCGGTCGCTCAGGTCATGTTAAATATGCAGGCGAAAATATGCCTGTTTTTATTTTCTAATATGATTTGTTAGCTAAAGGTCAGTGACAAAATGTGTGTATATTAAGTCAATCTCGTAAGTGTTTTATCACTTTTAATTAAAACTTCGCTAACGTTAAAACTCTCAACTGTCGCATAGAAAAATATAACTTTATTTTTTTATGACGCGCAACTGCCTTTTAACCTCTGGGTCATATAGAAATTACGAAGCCGACTTTGCAAATGAATGTCGAAAGTTTATTACTACTGTCATCCACAAAAAAATAGTCTATACTTTTATACAGGGTGGCAGCTGGGACATCGCCGCGCTGCCTGTTACTATGAATTGAGGCCATGAGAGCCACAGTGGCCTAACTGTAATTTCAATTAAAATGAGTATTGTAAACTGATTTTAATTGAAAAACTGCTCTAAACGGTAAAAGTCATAGCGCCACAGTGGCCTACAAATTAGTTCACCTTTTTTTTTCATAGATGGCATTAGAATTACCATCTTAGCCTATCAGAAATTTAAAAGTTTGGTAACGCTATACTGGCCTAAGTGAAAAACTATTAGGCCACTCTGGCTCTCATGACCTCAATTCAGTTCATGATTTTGAAACCCCCTGCGTTGAAATATATCGTTGGTTATTTTTTTAAATACTAGGGGGGGTTCAGAATCATGTGCTGAATTTATGGTTACAGTTCGCGCGGTCCCGGGTACTTAATACTTAATTACTAGAATATGGAAATAATTGATTATGGAAATATAATACTGGAAAAAAAAATGCTTTATTACAAGTTTATTTTTAAATTATGCCTGTCTCGCCTATCTACTCCAATATGCCAAATTGCCAACACCGTTTTCCGCTTTTTTTTTCCGAATTTAGTGCCGGCAGCCAATTCAACAACCCCAACCAACCAACAACTTGTTTTAACATAAAATATAGGGAGTGCCTCCGTTGCCGGCGCCGGCTCCCGAATTGGTTGCCGGCGCCGGCAACGGAGACACTCCCTATATTTATGTTAAAACAAGTTTCACGCGGAAGAAGCTGTGGGCAGGATCTAGTTATTACTGGAAACTGGAACCTAAAACAGGTTTTGCTTCAGAAATCAGATGAAGGCTAGCTTCATCTTTTACCCTTCGAGATATAAGTAAATAAAATAAACCTGGGATCTACTTTTCACATTATAATTTAGGTCTAAAACCCGCGATTTGCGAATTAGGAGCATGCCGCAAAAATGTAGGTAGACTTTGATTTTTTGGGTTCAGTACCTCAAAAGAAAAAACGGAATCTTTATAGGATAATTGTCAGTCTGTCAAGCCCCATTTTCTCAGGAATGCGCAAAGGTATCTAGCTGCAATTAATAAATTAATATCAAATACATAGATCTATATTCCCTTGGAGCTCTAAAAAAATTATATTTTGATACTCGCAAATAAATCAAAACCTACAGGGAGGGTACTTCCCGTTGAGCCATAATCATGGCAGGAAGCAAGGTCTCACAGCAGAAGTAAAGGAAATGGTTGGAAAATTTATAATATGTAGTTTTATCACATACAAAAATATTTTTGCGATTACAAACTTACATTTGCAGTTGGAGAATTGACCGTGACGTAAATCGATGTATTATTAGTATACGTATGGAGAACATGTTTCGCAACTTCTAAGTTAAATTTGTTTTTGGGATAAATTCATCCCAACTACGGAACCCTTCATTGTGCGTAGTCCGATACGCACTTGCCGGTTTTTTTTTCATAATAATGTACACAGGTGTGATCGAAAAAGATCCTTTTTGTTATTCGAAAAGTTTTTCAAATATTGCTTTACTTTTAATGTTTTTAGGGTTCCATACCCAAAAGGTGCCAACGGGTCCTAACTAAGGCTCCGCTGTCGATTCGTCCGTCTATGACAGGGCTATATCTTTTGAACGATAATAGGTAGACACTTTAAATTCTCACAGAGTGTATCTATGGCCGTTATAACAACAAATAATGAATGTTACAATAAAATACTTCAACTCAATGAAACATAATTTAAATCTTATATAAAACGCACACTATGCAGCCAAGCATATTATAAGTTGGGGGATTACATCGCTGATAAAAATGCTTGGCTAAACGCTGGTCCTGCTCCACAAGGGCGCATAAACAAATTGATTAGCATTTGAAAATACTGTTGGAGTTGCTGAAGATTTAAAAAACTATCTTTTCATTGCATAATTGCATAACATACTATAAAGCTATCATTTACTAGATAGGGGATGTGGGTCTAAAACGGGTACCCTGCCTAAAGCATGTAGGCTTTTACATTTGCGCGCCGTAAGTAAAATTGCAAATGTGTGAGTGCAATGTGGTGTCTCGAGCATCAAACAATCATATACAGTCGGCTCGCTACAGTGATACAAGCGCTTTCAAGGTAAGATAAAAAAATGTTATTTGCTATTTTTACTAAAAAAATATTAGTTTGTAATAGTTGTGTTTACTTAAAAAATGGTGATTGTTCTCAAAAGTTTTACACTAGGATTTTGCTGTATTGTGCTATTTTATTATATATTCGAAAACTTGTGGCTACCTGTATTTTAATTTTAAGGTTATGTATTGTAAAAACTAAAACGTGCACTTGGGCAAAACGGGTAGGGGTAAATCGGGTAAAAGAATAATAAAGAAAACGGAGCCGAATACCCATGTTTGGTTTGTTCCAAGTTATACTCATACCCATCTATAAACGACTGGGTCAAATAAAGACTCCCGAGGCGTGCACAACATATTCTAGTAGATGTTCCTATTACTGTGACGGCTGTCAGGAATAACTTTAATTTTATAGTTAATAACTGAGACGTTAAAGTTGATTTATGATGATCCAAGAAAATACAATAAGTTTATTAATGAAGACTGCAATGAAAATGAATATTATTGTAGAATTAGTTATCTAACAAAATTTCGCTGTAATGTGGATTGATGTCGATTATTACACCCTACCCATTTTGCTCAAACCCCGTACCCGTTTTAGGCACCTCGTGAGGGGAAAACGGGTAGTCCGAAGAGATTTTTTTTTTGTTCGAATTATAAAGAAAATGGTTAATTTAGATCTTAGTTCTTAATTTAGATTATTTATTAATTAAATTGATACAATTACCTAATTAATATAACCAACTACTTGGCCGCTTTTTATTTCTATTTTAAGGCAAAAATCCTAAGCAATAAAAAGCACTTACAGTTTCCCAAAACGGTAAAATCGCCATCACGTGTTGAAAAATCAGAAATCTCAAGTTTTTCGTCCAAAATTGAATATACGATCGACTGAACTAATCGTTTAGGAATTACCAACTGAACGTGTTCCAGAGTTTTATTTTTATCGAGTCTGCAAATTTGATGCAATGGAGTTTCCAAAAGTCAATTTGGAATATTCGGAACGCGGTAGTAAAAACGATCCAGGAATTCTTCAAAATGCCGATGGTATAGCTCGTGATTGCCATATGGTGGCATGCGGGATTCTGGCCTAAAATCCGAAACCAATTAAGAAATTGTGAATATTTTTTAATGAAAACGTCACGCTCGGGTCGGTAACGCTGAATTGGGTATACTCGGTTCCGGTCGGTCGGTGACGCAAAATCGCGTATACTTGGCGCTGAATCGCGTATAATCGAGTCCAGTCATAAGGCAGTTGTCCAACCGCCTGCGATTAATTAACGAGTAACGAGTAGAGCTACCAACTGAAATCGAGTTGGTGAGAAGTGAGCAGCGAGTATGTAGTTTTTTCGCTGAGCTATCAACGAATGTCCGAGTGCGACGGGCGATTGCTCGCACCACTCGTTCGGGGCGAAATTACCGTTGTTTAGTCTCTCGGCGTGGCTTCTGACTGCCAAGCGAGCATCGCTGAGCAAGTATTGCTGAGCGAGTATTATCTTTGATAGCTCTTGTCGCTCCAACTATTGGAGCGATTCATCGCCGGCGGTGTGAACAGTCAGCGATCAACTATTAATATATGCATCTCTTTTGTTTACACGGAATGTATATCTATTTAACGTTTTTTGAGCGAGAAAATAGCCGATAGTTAGTCTCTTCCTCGCCGGCGAAGGGACCACTGCCTTAGTTTTCACACACTAAGCTTAAAAAAAGCGTAACAAAATATAAATTGCCACATACTTAGATTAAAATAGCGACAAACCGACACTCATTATAAATTCCACGTCATGATATTCCGATATCAAAATATCAATTTAACATTTACACCTTTAAACCCAAATAACGTCTGAATAAACGTTTAATCAATTATGCCTATCTTCTGAAACAACATTAATTCATTACGCGTCTGTTTGTATTTAATTGAAAACAGACAAATGAATATCTTGTTTTCTTTAGTACAAAATCTATTCAGTAAGTTGAACAGTACCATGGTGTGAATGAGAACATATAAGGCTCTTTTCACTGGTTCAAACTGCCGGATAAGTACCGGACCGGCAGTGTATGTACTTACAGTATTTCTATATTCGTAATGTCCCTCGGCAAACTTCGTGTTTCATCAGTCGTCGGATTTCTATCAGTTGCCCTTTGCACTTGATGCAAACCGGACGCTCTCAATTGACTTGGAAGTATAGAGTTGTTAATACTATTTTAAATTAATGTAATCTATATATATAAAAATGAATCCCTATTTCCCTTGGTCACGACATCACGCTAAAACGGCTGAACGGATTTGGATGAAATTTGGGATATGGATAGACCTTGACCCGGAAAAGGACATAGGATACTTTTTATCCCGATATTTTTACGGGATCGAGACTTATGCGGGTGAAACCGCGGGGCGCAGCTAGTTAATTTTAAAAATGGGAGGAAAGGTACTAAAGTCACAGGCACGACAGATATGAAAATAGTTTTACAGCTCTATATAGTTCACACGGAAATAAAAACAAAACAATAATAAATTACTTAGTTCTGAATTCAAATTATTATACACGATAAATCTAATAATTGATGGACATGGAAATTTGCATTCGTTTGTTTTCAGAAATGCGATAATTCCCGAGGAACTTTAAGAACATAGAAATACTGTAGTAGGTATACTGCATAGTAACTTGGTGGTCAATCTAGGTTTACATAAAACCTCATACTAGTCATGCTTTTGCTAATTAATTTTATATATCGACGGGTCCTATGTATACTGGTGCAACCCGCAGAATGACAAAAACTGTTTTTTTGCATCAAACGCCTTAAAATAACATATTTTGTATCCTATAAATGTATTATAAAATATTAATTATTTTTGCACTTGCACTAGTATACGTAGGACCCGTCGATATATGTTTTGACCTTTCTTGTATATTATGATGTACATTTTGACGAAATCAGAAATAGCAGGATCGAACGTTGAAATGTAGTGGCGCGTGGTTACGATCAGTAGTGTATAGGATCAAGATTGATCGAGTAATGGGTAAGTTTAAAACTATTTGACAGCGTTCACACCTACCGGCAAACACCCGATTTACCCATAGATACCTAATTCCGCTGCCGGATAGGTACGACGGCGACGCACAAGCAATCCGGTAGCCTAAACGTTTGAAAAAAGCCTTAAAAGAAAATAATTTCATTTATAGGAATTGAGTGACATCTCAATGCATTTTCTTGCTCAATGTGTCTTGAAAATGTATTTGGAGACGTTTTGAGCGATGCTTTGGATAATGAACGTCGGATCCGGTCATTAGTACGGACACGAAACGAATCGCATGCGCGCTACTGGCGACATCTCGTGATCTACCCACACCTAAAGCGCACTTCTAGAAAGAAAGAAAGAAAAAGTATTTATTGGGACTCGCATAGGAAATCACAAATTAAACTAAAACATACTCATTAAAACATTAATAAAAATAAATAACAGAAAGTCCTGTACGAGGCCAAAAGGCTCCTATCTCAGCATATGCTACGAAATTTAAAAAAAAATGTCGCAGCGCTGGTATTCTGATAGGGCCCGCAGTGATGTCACGGATAGATACTTCTTCTACAGAGTCGTGATGTTTTAAGGCCACGGCGAGGAGGATTCAGTCTCTGATCGCATCGTAGTTAAGACGTCGCGGAGATGTACTGGATTCGTTATGCTCAGTTATTGTGTTAATTGTAATGTATGATTATTGTGTTAGTTTGTGATTTAAACAAACGCCGTGTATCGTACCCAGTGTGTGTAATGCTAGTGCGATTCATTTGATAGTAAATTATAATGTGATCAGAACTGCAAACGGTTTTTCTATTGCGCATTAAACAACACTACCCACTGTGCGCCCACAGTTGTTAAAATATCACTAAAAATAACGAAAGAGTCGCATACCTGTCTCCGACAAATGGAAATAATATTGAGTTTCATGTAACAACGATGAACGGGAAAATGATGCCGTGTAGTTTAGAAATTTATTGTAGGTGGCTTTATGTCACAGTAGGACGTTGCAGGGAATTTGAAAGTATGAAATGCAATGTTGCCTAGTTCTTTCTCCTAATTTGCTAAAGCCGCGTACGGACAGAATGATTTTCCACGTTCTCTGCCTCAGGTCCATACAGGGTTGCCAACTTTTTTTATTTCAAATATAGTATTATCCAAGTCATTGCCTGCAAAAATATAGTAGATGGCGAAAAAATAAAATATTGTGGATACGTTTCTTGTTTGTTTACATTTTTTAAATCCTTTAAATGAATGTTTTTGCTGCTATGAAGCTATTTTAACAGGTTTTTTTTAAGTGTCTCATATCTATTTTTATAGGTACTCTAAATTAAGGTTACAAAATACCATTAATTCAGCTTTTATGAGATGAATACTGGCCTTATTGCGATCATCTCGCCATTTTTTATGGAAATAAAAATAGTAGTAGTTTTGCGCACCATATTTTTTCTTTAGAAATATAGTATTTAGGCCTCTTATATAGCAGGATACTATACTATATAGTAGGGTTGGCAACCCTAGGTCCATAGATCCTGAGGCATTGAACGGGGACAAGCCGGCTGGCCGGCGCGGGCTCACTACGAGTAACTGTCACTGCGCCGAATTTGAGTGGCAATTTGGCAGTTCTTTGATCCTGTGTACATACAGCCTTCGCGGTTCATGTCTTGCGGTGTCTGGACGTGACTTTAGGGAATTCGAAATACCCTTCCCCAGATAGTTAAGTAGAAAGATTTTCACACGAAAAAAGGGATAAGTAGCTTTATCCGAAAACCACTTGTGCTCAAATAAATGACAGGCTATCTGTGACGTCAATTCTCGATTACGATCCGAAGTAAGGCCTGAAAAAAGAGATACCTGAGAGCTATAAAAGTAAAATAGGCTTGATTTTTTGCTAAGAAATGGGGCTAGAAGGGATTATAGGATTATTTGTGGGAGTACTCGTTGCTTTAGATTTTTGGAGGCTCGCACGATTTGGCTTGGAATGTTACGGTATATAAAAACCGGCCAGGTGCGTGTTATCCCACGCACAATGATGGATTCCGTAGTTGGAATGAATTTATCACAAAAAAAAAACTTAACATTGTAGTTGAAAAACATATTCTCCCATACATCGATATACGTCACGGTCAATTCTTCAACTGCAAATGTAAGTTTGTGATCGCAAAAAAAAATGTGTTAGTTATTTCACTGTTCAGTATTTATTAAATGATCCATTTTATTATTTTTTACGACTCATTTTTGTTTACTTTACTGCTAAGTTTTAACTGCCGAACTTGTTAATAAATATGCATTTTGTAATTTTTAACTTACCAAAACTACTATAAACAACTGCCGCTTTAAATCACTGCCTTTCGAAAATTATTGTTTCAGTACTTACATAAGTTATGTACACAAATAGCTTTCACATTCATTTTAAATGAAATTAATTGATGTTCGGGTTCATATAATCAAAAATCATCATTCTAATAAACCACTTAAAATGCGTATATTACTCGATTCACTTTTGTTTTTCAATTTGGATGAAGCAATGAGAATCAATTTTGATTAAATCACTGTAATCTGAGTTTTTTTAAAGACACATTCAAGTAAATATCTTGAGAGTATGCTTAGATGATTTAGGTCATGTTGAGAGGATGAATGAAAGACGACTAACAAAAGGGGTACACGGCAGAGGTGAGTGGAAATGCCGGAAGGGGACGCTTTAGAAGGATATAGTGACCTTATTGGTGATGTTCTTCAGAAAGGTCAAGTGCGCAGTACTCGCAACCGGCATGCGTGTATGACTCAGATGTATGAACGTAATCGAAGTAAAAGGAAGAGGCAGGTATGTAAGGATCGCAGCAGATGGCGTTGTGTAGTATCTGCCTCCCTGCGTGGTAACTGCGTAACACGCTTACAATTGCAATGCCTTTCACTTTGACGGTTCAAGAACATTCATTGCATTATTTACGCTGTCGAGCGGACGAATTTCTCAAACCTTTGAAGCATTGAATAAGGAATTTCTTTCAAAATCCTTCTTATTGTGAAAGAAATTTTGTGTTATGCAAAAAGAAATTGTGTTAGTATATATGTATCTTACCAAGTAATGTGAATGGCTGTTTTAATATTCATTTTTTAATCAAATTCGATTTATTAAATGATAAGAGAGGTACCGTGTATGATGATTTTCAAGTCGAAAAAATCATGACGCCGACCACGAGCCTATAACCTTCCTCAAGAATTGGGCTATCCAATGCAAAGAATTTTTCAAATCCGACTGGTAGTTCCGGAGCTTACCCTCTACATACAAACAAACTTTACCTCTTTATTTTTAATTAATAATAATAAAAAAAAATATAATTATAAAACAAAGTCCCCCACCGCGTCTATCTGTCCGAATGCGATGAACTCAAAAAACTACAGAACGGATTTTCAAACGGTTTTCACCAATGGCCGAATTCATTACATTTTTGTGTAAATTGGCTGTTTGACAATATTGTTGAAGATGTCGGAAAAAATCATGCCAACTGGGAGCTTAATTGGCGTGCACCGCGGAAATCGTAAAAGTTACATAAAATTTAAGTTCTACATTATTGTTCATCTTAAAAAGTTCAACAAAAAAGTCCGCGATGGCATATGTCTATTTTCTAAGGATGACCCACAATAACCATTTTCATCTTTGAGAATTTGCATTGTTATTTCCGAAGCAATTACGTATTTTTTGAATAAGGATACCGGTCAAAATATGACCGGTATCCTTATTCAAAAAACTACGTTACTTAAATTGAGCATTTAATTTATATTAAAATATGCCTTGCCATCATTTCATTTAAATGAATGGTTTAAAAGATATCACAGATTCAAAATTACGCGTATCAAAATAATTATGGTTGATGGCAACGCGGGCACGTCGATAGGAGTCAATGACGTTTTCCTCGGCTATTAGGTATGTAATTTCGGTATCGGTAGTACGTTCCCGTGGGATATTTTCCGACATCCACGCGGGCAAAGCCACGGGCAAAAGCTAGTTAGTTAATATAATATATACTCTCTATTTAATCTGATAAAATTGGTCCAATGTAAAAACTTATCAACTAAGGGTTAGTAATATTTAAATAGAGTAGGTATAAGGAGTTTCATACCCGTTCTTCTAAATATTAACCGACTACGCTTTGGAATGGGCAACTAGCTTCATCTTTATGATTAACCGACCCCTTGACAATTCAAAAGTGCCTGTAATTGATTTAATTGAAATAAATGCTTTGATTTGAGTTAGGTTTGAGTTGAATATTATGATAGGGTTGTAGAATATTTTTCTATTAGTTTTTCACATAAGGAACTGATTGAAAGTAGGTGACTTTTCTAACTGCCGTCTATAACTTTTAGAGGTATGAGGAACAGGGTGTAAAGTTCACTCATCCTCTAGGTATAGCAGCGATTTCTAAAGTGGGTTTCGCGGAATCCAAAGGTTCCGTAGAAAAGTCACAAGGGTTCTGCGAATCCGAACTTTAAAATAATTCAATTCAAATATAATAATGCTGAAGAGTTTGTTTATTTTATTGGTTTGTTTGTTGTTTGAACGCGTAAATCTCTGAAATTACTAGTCGGATGTGATAATTTATTTTTGCATTAAATAGCCCATTTCTTGAGGAAGATTATAGGCTATTTTACATCACGCTACGGCCCAAAGGAGCCGAGCAAAAAGAAGAAAAAAACAAAAAGAACGATAAGCGAAAATAAAGTAATAGCGCGGGTGGAAAATGTGATAGTTATTTTAGTATATTGTGGTGTCTTATGACTTCCACGCGAACAAAGTCGCGGCCACAAGCATATTAATTGAAACAGTGAAAAAATTAATTCTATAGGAAAAAAAAAATCTGCAAAAAAATTCTTCTTCGTAATTAACTATATTTGTTATTAGAACTATTGTGTGAAAAGTACATTGCAACAACAAGAGCAAAAAAATGCTGTAAAACATCTTATAAAGGATTAGTTTTGCATCAATTTATGGTACTACAAGTTTATTCCACGAGGGTTCCATAAAATGAAAGGGGTTTGTCGAGGGTTCCGTATCCTTAAAAGTATAGGAACCGCTGCTCTATAGAAAGATCCTACGTTATCGAGCCAATAACATTGGATTGGTTTTTCTATCTGAAATTTCTCAGTAGCAGCTCGGAGTCTGGATTTGTGCCCGGTTGATGGCAATAGGCTCGCCCCCTATTACATGGGACTTAAACATAACTGGCGAAATGTGGGTGTGCCTGCTACAGGGCACCTCTGCCCAACCCTTCGGGGAAATAAGGCGTGATGTTATGTTATGTTTTTGTATTCAGAAAAATACGGGTCATATGCCCATGGGCGGCATTGTATACTCGTCGCGCGGTAAACTCTGCTTGCGCGATGCAGGTTTTGTGTGACGTCAGGTCTTTGATGCGTAGTTCGCATGTGGCGGTGTACATGCCGCCACAAACTAGTAAGTAGGTGTAGCGTTAAAGTGGCTGAGATACATTAGTTATATTTACAATTAAGTATAAAGGCTCTTTAAAACAGCTGACTAAAGGCACTTTCAAACAGGCGCGACACGCGACGCGACACAAAGACACCGCTCGTCGCGCGACGAGCGGTGTCTTTGTGTCGCGTCAGCTTAGCACTAATAAAAATGACTTCCAGACAGCCAAGTGATTTATAGGAAAAAGGTGAATTAAAAGTAGGACTTGTTAAGTAACAGTTATTTTTTATATTGTATTAATGAATCTAATTTGGTATATTTTATTTTATTTTTTTATTTTACTAGTTGCGCCTCGTGGTTTTGTCCGCATAAGTCTCGATTCCGTAGGAATATCTGGATAAAAAGTATATTTTGTCTTAAACCGGGGTCATAGTCTACTTATGTGCCAAATTTCATCAGAATCCATTCAGCCGTTTTAGCGTGAAAGTGTAACAAACAAACAATAAAACAAACTCACTTTCGAATTTTTAATATCAGTTAGAACTAATCTTTTATATAGATTCTCTTCTATTTTGTGAATGTGAGAATATACAACATTCTCACATTGGCTTCGACTTGAAGTTTGTTGCGCTACCGGAGGAGAATCCTCCAATTTATTATAAACAGATGGGGTACACAAACCGTGGGTTTATACACATGTTTTGGGTCACGGAGCCACCAAAGTCAGTCATTTTGAATAGAAAAGAGACAGAATCCTCCAATTTATTCACAAACTTTATTTAGCGTTGAGTAAATATGTCCCACAACGTTGTTTATGTTCGTGATTTTATTTTAGTTGATGCCTATTGTTTGGCCCGGCCTGATTAAAGCAGGTTTACATTGGTTACGTTATTTCAATTTAAAAAAAATCAAAATCAAGATAATGTTAACTTACATAAACTTACATGGCATGGGCAGTTATAAAACGTCAGAAGCTAGGTGTGCGGTTCCAATTGGTCGTATCTCTGAAATGAAATAATATTAATAGGTATTTCATTTACAAAATACTCTTTATTGAGTTTTGATGCCGCTCTCAGTAAAGAGAGTTGATTTTACAATTTTTTTTACAAAAAAACGTTTAATGTCTTTTTTTTGTAAAATGATAAAATAAAACATGAGGAACTTCCAAAAAAAAAGTGGTATTCCGGGAGTGCCGACAGAAGTGAAAACTTGAACAAGATCGTCTTGGTGGAAGGAAAAAAACCTCGCATAGAAGATTGATCCGTAACGTAATATAAATAAAGAGCACAATCGCGTTTACAAAAATGTGGCGTCGTCATGGTGTCGCGAAATCAATGGTTTAGTCCCATCTCAAAAATGCCCAACGCGCCTAAAGAAGTTTTCACCTCAAAAATATTTGAATGAGTTAGATATAGATTTGTCTTTAATCCATTAATATTTAACGTTATGGCCAGCGCGGCACTCACCAGGCGGCACGGGCGCGCAGCGGCGCGACATGGCTTGGCAAACGGTTTACAAGCGGAAATTATTTTGAATATTATTTTCACACCACTCAAATTTCGTTGATATCGTGGAGACTTGAATATACCACGGGATGTTTTGGTGTGGCACACAGAAGGCATCGGCCTTCTGTATGTCGATGCATACTGCGCCATACAAATTTCAATACTTTGCCGTACCATGCCGCGTCTTCGAGCCTAGCGCCGGTTTGAACCTATGCCACTTTATTGAATTCATTTAAACATACATACTTATACAAATAAATCAAATTGAAGTGTCTGTTTGTAATGTCAAAATAACAGCTTTTCACTGAATGCAAATATATACGGTATAACATTTTTTATTTCTTTGTCTGTCTGTCTGTTTGTTCCAGTTAATCTCCGAAACGGCTGGACCAATTCGGACGGGTCTTTCACTAGCAGATAGCTGATGCTATAAGGAGTTACTTAGGCTACTTTTATTTTAGAAAAATATTTAGGGTCCTCGAGGGCGATGATTTGATAAGAAAATGGAGGGTTGATGATAAGAAAACCCCATTCTTATCTGGTTCAATAAACGGAAGTAAAGTATCTACCCAAAATCAGGAAGCTGTAATAATAAAAGTAAAGTTGTAAGAAAAAGCTTCCCAACTTTGAAGGAAGAAGGAAATTGTAGAGCAAAAGTTATAAATCAGAAGTGAAATGAACTCGATTAAGATTTTCTGGGAGATTCTGTATTTACATATTAAAGTATATATTTAAACGTTGTTATTTCCACTTAAACAAATATAATTTTTATATCAGTGTAAATTAAGTAGATTTTAGAATGACAAGGCATTTGAAAGAGTCATTAAACAAAAACTGGCCAAGAGCGTGTCGGACCACGCACAATGAAGGGTTTCGTAGTTGGGATGAATTTATCCAAAAAACAAACTTAACTTTGTAGTTGAAAAACATGTTCTCCCATACGGAATATATAGGAAAATATGTTTTTGCAACTGCAAATATAAGCTGGTCGATTATTACTCGTTACCTTGTAGAGCCTACTTAACTCTGATAGTTTTCCTTTTAATTTCGTTATATTACCTACTGCCGTGATTTTTTTTTTTTTTTTCACACATCCAAAACCAACCATTCGCCTTGCAGGGGGGACACACTTTCCGGCCCGGACGTGCTTCGCGCCAGGTGTACTGGTGGTCGCAGGAGTTAGAGACCCTGCGCAGGGCGTGCGTTACTGCGCGACGCCGGTACGCCAGGCACCGCAGGCTCCGTACCCGCCCTCCGGATACGGAAGCCATTCAGGCGGAGCTGTACGAGGGGTACAGAGCGGCGAAGACCGCCCTCCAAGCGGAGATCCTGCGGGCCAGGGTAGTGGCCCGTGAGGAGTTGCTGGAGACTCTAAACAGGGACCCGTGGGGACGCCCATACAAGGTGGTGCGGGAGAAACTCCGCCCATGGGCTCCCCCGCTGACGCAGAGTCTCCGGCCCCAGCTTGTGGGGGACGTGGTGAGCGCTCTGTTCCCCCCAAGAGGGGAACACGCTCCCCCGCCCATGGCTCCGCCTACTGCGGTGCCCGATGCGGACCACACCGCCGACGACGACGACGATGCTCCGGAGGTGACCGAGGTAGAAATAAGAGTGGCGGTACGCAAGATGAATGCGAAAAATACCGCCCCAGGACCCGACGGCATACCTGGAAAAGCCTGGGTCCTGGCCTTGGGGGCTCTCGGGCCTCGACTAAGGGGGCTCCTAAGCGCATGCATGGAGAGGGGCCAGTTCCCACTTCGTTGGAAGACGGGGAAACTGGTCCTCATCAGGAAGCCGGGGCGCCCAGCGGACTCTCCGTCCGCTTATCGGCCCATCGTGCTGCTCGACGAGGTGGGCAAGCTCTTTGAAAGAGTCATTGCAGACCGCCTCGTCGAGCGGCTGGTGCGGGTGGGACCGGATCTGGCGGAGAGCCAGTTTGGCTTCCGCAAGGGGCGCTCTACGGTGGACGCCATCATGCGCGTGCGGGCCCTCACGACGGGGGATGCTGTGGCCCGGGGTGGGGTCGTCTTGGCGGTGTCTCTAGACATCGCCAATGCCTTCAACACCCTGCCCTGGAGTTGCATCAGGGAGGCACTCCGGTATCACCGGATGCCGACCTACCTCTGTCGTGTGGTCGAGGCCTATTTGACGGACAGGGCCGTCATCTACCCCGGTCACCAAGGAGAGTGGAACCGGCGAGAGATGTCGTGCGGTGTCCCACAGGGATCGGTCCTGGGGCCGCATCTGTGGGACATCGGATACGACTGGGTGCTGCGCGCCGACCTCCCTAGCGGCGTCAGCGTCGTCTGCTACGCTGACGACACGTTGGTCCTGGCACAGGGGGGGTCGTACCAGGCGGCGGCCGAACTAGCGACACGCGGGGTTGCGACAATCGTCGACAGGATCCGGCAGCTGGGACTCGAGGTGGCCCTGCACAAGTCCGAGGCCATGGGTTTTCATGGACCTCGGAATGCGCCACCGTCGGGTTCCCAGGTAATGGCGGGAGGGGTTCACATCGGCGTCGAGTCGACGATGAAGTATCTGGGACTTGTCCTCGACAGCCGGTGGAACTTCGTCGAACACTTCCGACGTTTGGCTCCTAGACTGGAGCGGGCCGGGGCTGCGTTGAAGCGGCTCCTGCCCAATCTAGGGGATCCAAACGCCTCCTGCCGGAGGCTCTACGCGGGGGTCGTGCGGTCCATGGCCCTTTACGGGGCACCGGTGTGGGCGCGTTCACTAAGGCTGCGGCCAGCCCGCCGGTTGAACGCGTCCCAGAGGGTCATGGCCATCCGGCTGGCCCGAGGATACCGCACGGTCTCCTGCGAGGCGGCGAGCCTCCTTGCCGGATTACCGCCGTGGGATCTGGAGGCAAAGGTCCTCGCGCACATTTGGGAGTGGCGCGAGGAGGCGAAACGCCGGGGCTTAACTCCGCTGCCGCGAGAAATCGCGGCACAGCGGACAGAGCTCCGGCGGGATCTCATGGCGTCATGGAGAGTGCGATTGTCGCAACCCAGCGCTGGGCACGCCACAATTGCGGCGATAAGACCCCTCTTTGAGGAGTGGCTAGAGAGGCGCCACGGCGTCCTCACCTTCCGCCTGACGCAGGTCCTCACCGGACACGGCAGTTTCGGGAGGTTCCTGTACAGGATAAGGCGGGAGGAAACGCCCGGGTGTCACCATTGTGTGGATCGCCCGGAGGATACGGTGGAGCATACGGTGGAGGTCTGCCCAGCTTGGGCGGAGCATCGCCGTGTCCTCGTGGAGGCGATCGGCGGCGGTGATCTCTCGCGTCCGGCCCTGGTTCAGGCCATGGTACGGAGCGAGAGGAAATGGGAGGCCGTCACCTCCTTCTGCGAAGCGGTAATGCTCGCGAAGGAGGAGGCGGAACGCGTGAGGGAGAGGCAAATTTCGCGCCCTCATGCCCCTAACCGCCGCAGGAGGAGACGCCCAGGGCGTCGGGAATCGCGAGGCGATTTCCGGCCACCGTAGGCGCGGGCTTGCGGGCGGTGAGCAATGGGTGGCTCACCGTCCGATAAGGACCAGGCCCGGGTCGACGGCGCGTTGTGTTCCACGCGCGCCTCAAAGAGATGTCAGCAGATTCGAAGGGGTCCACTAGGGCCGATGCCTGCCGGGGTTGCGAAGAAAACCGAAAGGGAGATCGTGGCCCCCGGCAACAGGGCAGCCGAAGGAACACGGGTGGGTTTTAGTCAGTAAGAGTCTGACACGCCCTCCCGCTCCGCCCAGAGCGGGAGAAGTTATTTGATGATTTCCCACCCTCAAAAAAAAAAAAAAAAAAAAAAAAAAAAAAAAGGGGGGACACACTTGACTCTAACAATAATTAGCACTTTAAAGCTTAATATTTCGCAAACGGATCCCTGAATCCGAAAATAGTTTTTATACATTCTTAATGTTTTTGAAGGACCTGTCCAACGATAGCCCACATAATGGGATAGAAAAAAAAAACATCACAACTTTATGTACACTGAAAAAAAAAAACAAATTTTATTTTACTAATTTGTCGGCTTGATTAATATGTATACCGATACTATTACAGCTTTCTTTTCGGACAGACAGATAGACGGACATGACGAAATTATAAGGGTTCCTTGTCTACTACGGAACCCTAAAAATTGGTGGACCGATGGTCTAACCACTAGACCATAGAGGCGGTTAATCTATTCGAATAGCAGCCGCATCAATAAAATTGATAGTCTGTTTCTTTCTATGACACATGAGTAAAATATTCAATAATATAGTAATGGCATTTTAGCATGGCAATAGCGGTTATTGACCCCCTACATTTTCTCCTCAAACTGAAATAACGTCCGACGTCCTGAATCAATATCTATCGTGATCTTCAACATGTTCCAAAAACGAAAAATATCTCTCTATATCAATAAATCTCTTATATAAAAACGAAAAATATCTCTGTATATCTTTATCTTGCTGAAAACAAACATATCGACGAAAAATCCACATCTCAACCACCCGATCGAATTGACATAATCCAAGGAGTAAATATGTATTAGATTTGTACAATTTACACATAACATGACGGCTGTAATCCCCGAAGGGTTATGCAGAGGAATATCTATAGTACACCCACGTTTCGTCACATATGTTTATGTCCCATGAAATAGGGGGCGAGCCTATTGCCTTCAATCGGTCACAAAATCCAGACCCCGAGCTGCGAGTGAGACTGTTGATGGAAAAACCCACATGACTTTGCCCGAACCCGGAATTGAACCTAGGACCGCCAGTAGCACTTGCAACCACTAGACCAACAACGCAGTACAATTTAGACACGTCATAATCATATAGTTTCATCGCTCCAAACCAATTTCCGTCGTAAAAATAAAATCAGTTCACAGTCCCGAAGTACCATTTTACCGAGATGTTCAGTAACGACCAGCACATTCAGTCACTTAGGGCAATTTCGACGGATCATAAAATGGTTAAGTACATTAATATTGATTTGAGGAACCCCTTCAAAACATAAGGTTGAACCTGGTCAGTTCATTTGTAAGTTATTCATTTCTATCAGATTCAATCTACCTAGCCTTTTCCCAACTATATATGGGCCTGCTTCAAGTCTAACCAGATGCAGCTGAATACCACTATTTTACATGGAGTGACAGTTTATCTGACCAACCACTGGGTTACCCAGTAAGTGTACTGGGTAACAATTACCCTTGATAAGACTGGTTGTCAGGGTTTAGGGCTACTGACTACTATACAACTTATAATTATGTAAATAGGAATAACGAGAATTATCTACTTCACAATAATTACAGAATATTACCCATTACGTTACAAATTACAATTACTTCCCAAGAACAGTTCACCACTTCTTCATGTTTTTATTACAACATTTTATACTCAAGACGTACTATCTCGAAATTGCGATTCCTCGCTTGAACTAACCGAATGCCAATTTTTCGGTCGATTCACATCCCTTATCACCGAAAGCCGAAATTCACACGTTTATGAAAGTAGCTATAATTATTATATTCGGGATGTTTTTGTTTTCGACATGAATTTATGAAACGTTTATTGCTAGAGATAAATTGTTCTTATTTTCTAATGGTAGTTGTTTATTGTCATATTCATTTTAGTGAGGTTTTCAATTCACTGTGGATTGTAGAGTATTACGATTAAAATCAATTGGTCTATTAAACAGATTTAAAATAGAAATCTAGTAGAATATACTTAGTTCGTTCAATTTATCACGCCACAAAAGATTTCTTCTCCAAATAAATCCAAAAAAAAAAATTTAATTCAGTCAAAATCTGTTTTTTTTTTAATACATACATTCATAGACTCACGCTTTCTCCTCATGGGGGTAGGGAGAAACTGCTACCAACCTCTACGATCCCTTCATACTCCTTTTGCTTCGTTTCCATTCATTCATTTGATCGCATACGATCAAATGTAAACGAATTCATACGCATTTCCAATATCATTTCCATTCATACGCACGCCGGTTGCGAGTCCTATGCACCTAACTTTCTGAAGAACATCACCAATAAGGTGACTATATGTCCTTCTAGAGCATTCCATACTGATGTTTCTACTCACATCTTTTTTTTTTTTGGTTGGGAAATCGTCAAATAACTTCTCCTGCTCTGGGCAGAGCGTGTCAGACTCTTACTGACTAAAACCCAACCGTGTTCCTTCGGTTGCCCTGTTGCCGGGGGCCACGATCTCCCTTTCGGTTTTCTTCGCAACCCCGGCAGGCATCGGCCCTAGCGGACACCTTCAATTCTGCTGACATGTCTTTGAGGCGCGCGTGGAACACAACGTGCCGTCGACCCAAGTCTGGTCCTTATCGGACGGTGAGCTACCCATTGCTTACCGTCCGCAAGCCCGCGCCTACGGTGGGCGGAAATCGCTTCTACTCACATCTGCCTTGTAAATTTATACATAATTTTTTTATACGGAAAACGTTGTCTATCAAAACAATATTATGTTAATGCCCGTTTTCTGACGCTCGAGGGCGAATCAGCCAACCGAAATCAAATGAATAAATATAAATTATCTTTCACAAGAAATAAGCTGTAAGTACGTGAGAGCTGAAAATGGCGGGGTTTTGAGAAAATGAGGATGATTATCTCTTAGGCACCTGCCCCACTACCGGCGATTACCGAGAAGCAAGACGACCTAGCAACAAAAAAACCGGTCAAGAGCAAGTCGGACTCGTGCACCGAGGGTTCCGTACCTACCCATTATACCGCCATAATAAAATAAAATTGGTATCATTTTTATTGGTAAAAAGATATGGGCAAATTTAGATTGTCGCTAAAACTTGTAAATACCAAAATTTTACTTAATTTTCAAGCTTCTTTTTATTTTTCGGAATTTTCCCTTTATTTGTGCTGTAAGACCTTGCTTTTTGCCAAATTTCGTGATTCTAGGTCAACGGAAACTACCATATAGGTTTTCGATCCAAAACCTATAGGGTAGTTCCAGTTAGTTGACCTAGAATTGTCAATTGACTGTATTGTGTATCTCTTTGCTTATACGGGACCGACAATGTACGTTTCTTGAGCGAAAATCATTGATAGTTTAGTCGGTTCCTCATTGACGCGGCGCGGCGGTGGGACAGGTGCTTTACCTCGAGTTGTTGTCATTTTGAGACCCGTGTTCGTGTCATGAATTTTCAAGGGTAAGACGGAAGCTTAAATACACACAAACGTCGTTGATTATTTTGTGGGATCACTGGAAAGTTTTAAGTAAGTATTTATAAGAGAAGGAAGGATGAATGGACTGTGTGGGAAGTCATCATCTCCCCAGTTTTTTCCCAACTATGTTGGGGTCGGCTTCCGGATGCAGCTGAATACCAGTATTTTACATGCAGCGACTGCCTATCCGACCTCCACAACCTAGTAACTGGGTAATACGACACCCCTTGGTAAGACTGGTTGTCTGACTTTCGGGCTTCTGACAAGCCGTAACGACTGTCAAAGATCAACGAATAACAGCCGTGACTAACGGTTTAACGTGCTTGCCGAGGCACGGAGCAGTCTCGGTATGTAAAGATTGTCACCCATCCACGAACCAACTCCAGCAAGCGTAGCTTAACCTGGCGGATCGGCCCGTGCGGCTGTTATTGGAAGAAAAACACATGTTATGCCGACCCCAAATAAATTGGAATAAGGGAAGGAGAATAATGACTTATTATTTCAACATCTACATTCCTACTTCCTGCTAGATATAATAAGGGGTTGTTAGGGGTTAATTTTAAGCAATGCTGGCGCTAGCGCTTATTCTACGGCGTTAAATAAACAGTGAGAATGAGTATGTTACAGGTAACTTTTATTTATTTATTTAAACTTTTCACATTCAAAAAGGTACAGACGCGGACTTTAATGCCTTAGGATTTCTTTACCAGTCAACCAAGGGTGGTGAAGTGATTGGATGGCAGGTGCTTTGTTTGAGAGGAACAAAGAAAAAATATTAAAAATGTATAATTAGAAAAAAAAAATAGGTAGGAACAACAGTACATAAATAGGTTATCATACACATAAATATTTAATGTAATATACATATATGTTTTATATATATATATACAAATTCAAGGGAGAGAGATGTTGTGATGACTCTACTCTATTTATTTTGTAAAAAACTCTACAATCTCTTTTATTTTTATTTTTTTTTAATTTTCGACATAGTCACCTTTTAGTGTAATACACTTGGAATAACTTTTTTCTAAACTTAAAATTCCCTTCCTAAAGAACATTTCCTCTTGAGCACCTAAAAATTCCTGTACTGCAGCGACTACTGCTTCATCATCTTCAAATTTCTGTCCTCTCAAATAGTCCTTCAACCTCGAAAGTACATAGAAATCACTAGGGGCAAGGTCAGGTGAATATGAAGGATGCTCAAGTATTTCAAAGCCAGCATTTCGAATTGCAGCCGTCGCAACAGCGGACTTGTAGGCGGGGGCGTTATCTTGATGAAACAAGACAATCTTTGTAAGTTTGCCTCGCTGTTTCTCGCGGATTCCGTTCATGTAAGATACTATGCACACTACCTGTTGAAATCTTTGTTTCTTCAGCAATAAAACGAACCGTGACACGACGATCTGCTAAAAAAATTGTTTCGACTTTGTAACCATTTCTTCGGTCACTGTTGTCACAGGGCGTCCCAAGCCAGGGTCATCTATAGTGGATGTTCTTCGAAATTCGGTGCACCAACGTGCAACAGTGGAATACGTAAAAAAAATAAATCTTGACTGACTTGTTCCGTCGTAAAATTTTTCAAGCACAGATAATAACCGCGCGTACTTCAATTTTTTTCCGTTTTAGCCAAGAGTCTACAACCTACCGCAAACAAATGACTTCTATTATTTAAAAACATTTTTTTTTTTTAAGTATATAGCAGATATTTCAGCGTTACCAGCCAGTATTTACTTTTAATACTTCCAAAGAGTTTGTATCTCATTCTCATTATCAATCGAACGCCCCTAATATGTAAATAAGTGAATAGTCTTCTACTCTTACACACGTTGTCTATATCTCTTTAACTACTTTTCTGTCGCAGGTATGCTTGAAGAGATTTCTTTAGAAATAAGCATCACCTTTGTACGTATTTTTCTGTTCCTTTCTTCTTGTCTTTTTATATGTGTGTACATAAACTGTTAAATAAAATATTAAATAATAACGTTTTTCGGGCGCACCGAGCTTTAATCGCTAATGAATGGGATAGAGCGGGATAAAGATTAGGCGGTTCGCGCGCTAATTTAGTTATTTTCTTCGTATTTATCATATTAGACAAAATATACACTAATAAAACAATGATATTCACAAAATGAACACCAGAAATAAGGAATAATTACGAGCTCCATTTCACCGGCTTCTTAAGGTTCATAACTAATTTGTTGGGGTTGGTAAAACCTTTTACAACAAGCTCTTCTTTGCAAAATTTTACTTTCAATACGTTTAAAGCTAAAGTAAAATCCAACTATTGTTCAAATGCATACTATTCTATCAACAACTACTAGTTAAACGATAAGAATAGTTAGTTGGTCGCTGTGATTAACTCAAGACAATGATTACCTATGTTCTTTCTCTAGAACTAGCTTACCTTACTGACAGGACTGGCTTAACTTACTGACAGGATATAATTATGAGTTCATATTGTTGATTTTATTTGCATTTATTATTTATCTACACTCGAGAGCAATGAATCCGGGTCACTTAAAGAATCCTAAAAATCTCGGAAACTAAAAATGCTAGGTTAATGCAATAAATTGTATTTAATAGACAATGTAATACTCCTTAAATGAAGGTATTAAAACTTCTTAGTTATTGTAAAGTTATATCATAAAAAAATCAAATTTGAAAAAGGGCCACTTTCGAAGATGGAACTACGAAATTACAGCATTTGGTTTTGCATTTGTTTGTAATCTGTCATTTATGTGGGTACATAAACCATGTTGATAGTGCTCTATATTCATTATTCAAGCTGAAATTATGTCGCTTACGCCTGAAGAATGCACCAGAATACTTACAATGCTGGAAACCGGCCGGAGTCAGCGCGATACAGCCAGGACTGTCGGTGTGTCGCTGTCAACAGTACAAAGAGTTCTCCGACGTTACGAAGAAACTGGTTCTAACCTACGCAGACCAGGAACGGGCAGAACCAGGTGTACCACAGCACGAGAAGACCTATACTTGGTGAACACCATGCTTCGAAATCGCTTTCTCACAGGAACTGAACTCACAAATCAGTTTCGACGCCTCGGAGGAAGTAACCCAAGTGCATGGACAGTAAGACGTCGGCTTGCTGAATCTAACTTAAAACCCCTTAGACCTGCAAACGGCCCTAAACTGGAGCGTGGGCATCGTATTTCAAGACTAAGATATGCCCAGAGCCACGTAAATTGGAGTATTGAAGATTGGTCAAAAGTTATGTTCTCCGACGAATCAAAATTTATGCTCTACAAGCACGATGGAAGACAGAGTGTATCGAAGACCAGGGGAAAGATTCAAGCAAGCATGCATCGAAGAAAAAGTAGCCTACGGTGGTGGGTCTGTACTTGTGTGGGCCGGAATTTCTTCTGAAAGTCGCACAGAGCTGGTGATCATAGAAAACGGCTCTTTAACTAGCGTAAGATATGTGGAAAAAATCCTCAATGATCACGTTGGTCCATTTATGGTCAATTTAGGTGAGGATGCTATATTTATGCATGACAATGCCCGACCTCATACAGGTAGGATTGTGAATGACTACCTTCAAGAGATGAACATTACTAGTATGGAGTGGCCAGCGCGCAGCCCGGATATCAACCCGATCGAGCATGCTTGAGACGAGCTAGGCAGATGCGTAAAACAACGAAACCCTCCCCCAATCACGCTTCGTGAGCTCAAAATTGCTCTCACAGAGGAATGGGAGAATATTCCCCAAAATCGTATAAGGAACTTGGTGTACAGCATGCCAAACCGCGTAAACGCAGTAATGGAAGCACGAGGAGGCAATACGAAGTATTAAAATTCAAGAAAATCGTAATAAAGTTCAAAAATTTCATGTTTCCTATTTTTGTTTTAAGGAGAGATCAGCAGTTTTTTTCTTTATGTAATTTTGTGTTAATTAAATGTATGGTGACTCATATTTTTTTTACTTTCATTTAAGGAGTATTACATTGTCTATTAAATACAATTTATTGCATTAACCTATCATTTTTAGTTTCCGAGATTTTTAACATTCTTTAAGTGACCCGGATTCATTGCTCTCGAGTGTATATCTACTCATTTCTATTCAATACAATTTACCTACTCATTACAATGTTTTTTTATGAGTTGTTTTGTGATATGTGGTAGCTAGCGATTTTGGCAATTGGTCATAATTATTCTTGCCTGAGGAACTCGTAGCAAGTTCGTCATGCTCCCCATTAATAGTTCTATTACACTTTTTACGCTAATTCATGATTTTTGGCGTTGTAATTTTCAGCAACAGTAAGATATTTTAATTATTTGATTATGAATTCGTGTAATTTACTATAAATATTTTACGATCTCAGTTTACAAGAAAATCCGTCGGCGATGGAACTTTGACGCTCAAATTCACATTGTCCCATTCAATTCTAATAAAAGCTAAAATTACTAAAAGATAAGTTGAATGTTTTACTTGTTTATTGGACTTCTAGAATTTCTTTAAATTCATTGAGTTTTCATCGAAAAAATCATAAAGAAAAGTAATAAATGTCTTGATTCATCAGCGTCCATTATATTCCAAATAAACAACATTTTATCAAATAAACTAATATGATGTTAAATTTCTATCTTCAATGAATACGTTTAATTAGTTTTCGTTTCTCAATATTACAAGACAAAACTACAATAAATTAAATTAAAGTATTATATATTCCGGGTCAATTCAGCAAATCATTTGAAAAGAATGTGTAACTTCAACTTACAAGAAAGAGAATGGCACTATCGTTATTCATAATCAAATAATGAAAATATGTTACTGTTGCTGAAAATTACAATGTCAAAAACCATAAATTTCCATGAAAAAATGGAATGGGACTCTTAAGGTGCCATTCCACCAGTGTGCGGAACAGTGAAGCACTGTGCCGAACCCAACAAAATTACAATTGAAAGTCTGGATTTACACGTTTAATTTTTTTAGATGGAAGGGCGTTCAAGAGCAAACAAAGCGCAGAGAACATTTTCTTGCACAAATATGCTGCACACACATTTACAAAAGTGACGCATAGTTTTGTCGGTGTGGACAGACAAACAACATCTACAGCTCAAGTCCACGCACTGCTAGGATACTGCACAAAATGTTTGTCAATAAATGTGCTGAACACTATTTTAGTGGAACGGCACCTTGATGTCACTGTTTGCGGTAGCATCGGGGGTTGAGACGGGTTGCCTCCTTCTCTCAAATATGGCGATGGGGATAGTAGCTGATCTTTGCGTTATGCTTATGAATGGGTGCTACTTGTGGTAACTGGTAATCTTGCTGACCATAGTTTTGTTATTAGTAATTAACTGTTAATTTGTTTTTACTTCGATGGTCCTGGTTTATTATGTCTTCGAGTTACAGCTTTAATAGCTATATGTAAGCGGGCACGCCCTTTATGCCTGGAGGCTTTTATTCGGGCATTATGTTCTATTTACGTTTTTAGTGTTTTGCTTGAGTAATAGATTTCGATGTTTTTGTATGTATATTACCGTGTGCTAGTTAACATTTAGTAAATAATTTAATTTACAGTTTTGTGTTCCGTAATGTAAATCATTTTGCATACTATCGTATAGAATCAAGTTTTTCTAACTGAAAAGACAGCTGTGCCACTGAAGAGTTTGTCGCGCCACTTCTTCCCAGCTAAAGGCTCTTTCAAAAGAGCCTTAAAGCACTAGGAAGTGGTGAAGGGCGGGCTTTTTGAAATAAATAAAATGTCCGCTTAATAAAAACACAACGGTCATTTTTTAACAGTTGTATTAAATAGTTACAGAAAGGCAAACTGACGTAGGTTGTCAATTTGCTAAACAATCAATTTTCCTGTAATTTAACTAACATAGAGACAGCCCGTTTAGTGTACTTTAGTTATTTTCATAGTGTAATGACGTACGGTATTCTGTTGTGGGGAAATGCCGCCGACATTAAAACTATCTTTGTTTTGCAGAAAAGAGCTGTTCGATCAATTTATAAATCAAGTCCGAGACACTCTCTCAGAGATAAATTTAAGGAGATAAATGTAATGACTGTGCCTTCTCAGTATATTTTTGATAATCTTCTACATACCCATAAAAACATAAAATTGTTTAAAAAATACAGTGATATCCATAACATAAATACTAGGAACAAACACAAATTTGTTGTACCTACAACAAGGCTCAAGAAAATAGGCTCCTTTAGATGTCAATGTATACGCTTTTATGATAAACTTCCAAGCCACGTACAAGATCTAAGCCTTAATAAATTCAAATCATTTACTAAACGCAAGTTGTGCCAGAAGGCTTTTTATGCCGTTAAAGATTACATTGAGGACAAAAAGGCATGGGATTGAGCTGCTCCAATTTTATTTATTTTTTTATGTTTTACTTTCGGAACTTTGTTTTTTTTTTTTGCTAACTTTAAAATTATATACACAATGACATGAATATTTACTTTGTGAAGTATAATATTTTTTTTATTTTTTTTTTGTTTTAATTATTGTGAATGTGAGGACTATGTGGGTCATATATATATATATATATATTTATTTATTTTTCTCAGTTACTGTTAATGATAATCTGGCAGTTGTGAGTAGTTTATGCGACCTACCCAAATGTCCTTTCTTTGGTATTGTTCGTCGAATCATTGAGCTCCTTTTAAGTTCTGAGTTGAGCTACACGATTACTGACAAATGCGTGCATGGAATGGACATGTCTACTCACATCTGTATGGTTCTTTCCTCAAAAGACCATTTCAGACACAAATCTACATGGTCCTCAAATGAAATGCTCTGACCAAGATTATTTTCTGCTTTTTATATACACATTGACATTAATGAATTTTATATACTTTTAAAGTATTATATTATTTAAATTATTGTGAATGTGAAGACTATGTGGGTCATTCCTTTTTCTTTTTGTTTTTAATTTTTTCTCACTTAGTTCTAATTATAGTCTGACAGTTTGAGTAATTTATGCGGCCTACCCAAATGTCCTTTGTTTGGTATTGTTCGTCGAATCGTTGAGCTCCTTAATTCTGAGTTGAGCTGCACGATAACTGACAAATGCGTGCACTGACTGGACAGGCCCTCTTAATCTGTGTGATGCTTTCCTCAAAAGACCACTTCAGACACCAATCTACATGGTCTTCACATGATCTGACCAAGATTATGTCTTTTTTTTTTTTTTTTGAGGGTGGGAAATCATCAAATAACTTCTCCCGCTCTGGGCGGAGCGGGAGGGCGTGTCAGACTCTTACTGACTAAAACCCACCCGTGTTTCTTCGGTTGCCCTGTCGCCGGGGGCCACGATCTCCCTTTCGGTTTTCTTCGCAACCCCGGCAGACCAAGATTATGTCTGGACTTTAAAAGAGACTGTGACCTCTGAGTTTGTTTCGGTCTTTCTTCTCAGAGTAGTCAGATAGGAAACGCCGACCTCATCTAGTTTTTAAAATATGATTGACGTGTACAAGTGTTTGTACAAACCTATTAACAGAAATAAAATCATTTATGATTTATTTATCATTTATCCTGACTTTACAAATCAAGATATAAAAAAATAAACGTAACATATTCTTATTAATAAATGTACCGTCAAACCTGGCAACTTTGCCAAAGGTTGTTTAATTTGCCATATACCGCCTTACGAGGCAAAATAAATTGTCACGTCAAAACTGTATTTTTTTAACGTTTGTTATGCCCTTAAAATCAAATTTTAATATTTGATTGGCAACATTTTATTGTATATGACAACCCAGCTCTTATAGAACTGTAATTTTTTGGCGGTTACTTTTTCCCGCGCTAACTGTGAGTGACTTTGTGCTCCGAAACTTTAATGAAAATAAGTGGGATATACCTTGTGTAGATAATTCAAACTTTAATACCACGTTCTTAATAATATTCTTTTATTAAAATCATGATAATTACGTATCTTTAACCAATTAAACCTAAGAAATCACTGTTGGCAAATATACCAACCCAATGCAAAAATATGGCAACGTCGACGTTACTAAACGTCGACGTTGCCATATTTTTTTAGAGGCTAGCTTATCACAAGAAAGAAACTAAAATCCTGTTATTTAGTTTTGTTTCCTACTTACCTACCCCTGATTTTATTGATGCAATCCTGACAGCAATATCTATTTATTTTGAAAAAATCGAAACAAGGCGGGTGAATTTGCCACATTTTGGAAATTCAATTGCCAGTGTAAAATATTATACAACTGTAGTATATTTTTACTGTGACTAAGCATGCGGCAATGATGACTGTGATTTTTTATGGTAACTCTTTTTTTTCCTAAATTTTGGGATGGCAATCTTACCACAAGTGATAGTTGACTTTGCCATACAAGATTTTTGGATTAAAACATCATTATAGAATGAGAAAACAATAGATATAAGATTGTGTTTCAATATTGCATAAAATTGACTACATATCTCATTGATTGCTTTTTATAACATCATAGATATTTTTTAAGAAAAACCTTTTCAAACTTTTTTACCCACCGTAAAATGGCAAAGTTGCCAGGTTTCACGGTACCGTCAAGTTGGCGGTCCGGAATTACAGATATACCGCGATAAAATGGATCGTGGGAAACATTTCCCATTCAAGGGACATTTGGAATCCGTTGACCCTTTTGCAACACCGTATCGGGTCAGATAAAATTAAATTAACGTTCTGGGAATAATTCTGAACAAATTCAAGCTTTCATCATTTTAAATGTAACCTCTACGTATATATTTTTTGCGATAAAAATGGTTGAAGTTTTATAAATAAAAAAAGTGCCTCTGTCTGTCCACATAATGTGATTTACTTGAAAAAAAAATATTGTATCGTAAATCAATTTCCTTAATCCAAAGTTGTTTATTATTTCTTAACTTGAATAATATTCATCTTATTTTATATTCGTACTTATGTATCTATTGATACTAAGAATCGAACGTGTAAAACAATTTTATTTCATACACGATTTTGCCGATGAAACTTTAATTATATGTATAATAATTGTGTTCTTTAATAATCTATCTTTGTAGATAATTATGATATGTGCAAGACGATTTAAAAGCTTGAAAATGTAGTCCCAGGTTTTGTTCGACGTCCTAATCAATTGTCCCACTGCTGGGAAACGACCTCCTCTGGCACAAACAAGGATAGAATGATGACAGTTTTGCTGACCGCGTTACCCTTGTAACTGACTTGTGGAGGTCAGATAGACAGTCCCTTTCGTCGATACTTAATTTTATATTACCGGATGCAGCTAAATACCAGTGTATTCAGATGCATCCGGTTAGATTGTAAATTGACCTCAACATAGCTAGGCACATTGTTTTTGCTCGCTGCGTATCGGTGAATTGAAATTAAATTAAATTGTTTATTTATAAATAGGATATCAGAATCACTTTTACACGTCATATTAAAAAAAAAAAAAAAAATAAGCTAGATGAGTTCGGCGTTTCCTATCTGACTACTCTGGGAAGAAAGGCCGGAACAAACTCAGAGGTCGCAGTCACTTTTATAGTCCAGACATAATCTTGGTCAGGCCATATGAGCACCATGTAGATTAGTGTCTGAAATGGTCTGGTATTGGTAAAATCGAAAACATTGTTTCCTCACAATGTTTTCTTTGGCTGTATTGGAATAACTGGCGGATAACCACCTAACCCTTCCTGGAAGATACTGTGACCTACATACAGTCAACCTCACATCAGTCGTATTAATTTAACATTGACAGCAGCGGTAAAGGAAGTTTTCGTAGTACAAGTGTTATCACTAATGTACGATTGCCTGTACAAATAACTTTGAACACCAGCATTGAGGTACCCCCATCACTCTTCTTCCTGAACCAGACCGCTTCAAACCCTAATCTAGATAATCCTCATAATGGCTTAACCAAGATTATGTCTGGACTTTAAAAGAGATTTTGACCCCTGAATTTGTTTCGCTCGTTCTTCCCAGGGGTAGTCAGATAGGAAATGTCGATTCCATCTAGCTTGCTCTTGTGAAAACTTCTTAGGGCACGTTGGGAATTTTTGAGATGGGAAAAACAATTGAACTCGCGACACTGTTACCGACACCAGCTTTAGACCATCAAAAAGATATCAACGCGCGATACATTTTCTTTGAGATTAATGAGATTCCAAACATTGAGACATGACAACGACATGATTGACATTTCCCTTTTTTTACCGAATTCAAAAAAGAAGAGTATTTTCTGCATATTAAAATTGTTCAAGTTTTCACTTCTGTCAGCACTCCCGGAGTGCCACTGTTTTTTTTTATGTCGTGTAAAAGTGATTCGGATATCCTATTTACCACAAAACAGTAAAAACAGTTATTAACAGATTAAACGATTTCATTTCATTTCTCCTTTTTTCCATACACCCCTTTGTTACAAGTAGATCAATTCCGAAGCTAGGCATGGTTTCGGAATTCGGAACTCTATATCATCTCAACCCTTTGTGACAATTCGATCAATTCAGAAGTCGGGCATGGTTTCGTAATTCGGAGCTCCAAATCATCTCAATCAATGCCAAAACATCAAAGCTTTGTGCTTCACCGATGCTAATGTAAACTTATGCGCAGTACCGTTACTAATAAGGGAAGCGGAACCCGCATACATTATAGTTAATCACCGTCTATCGCAACGACGTCGCTCAACGTGGCTCACAAGTGGGTCACATACTTTAAGCTTATCTGATTTATAATGCTGTACTGTGGAAGCTTTTACAATATGATAAATTGTTGTGATGTTCAAGATGATGCTCGTGGCTAAGTAATAGCAACTGCACGGGTCATTTAAGGAAAAATTAAAAGGAATTTGAAAAAAAGCCTGAGTATTTTTTTTCTCCTTGTATTAATACAAATAACCATCGAAGTTTTTATGCTACGAAAATACGGTAAAATTAGAGATAACTTCGTGACGTTTTATTTTTTTTGCGAGAAAAGTTTTATTATTTTGTGTTTCTGTTCCGCAAAAAGTTTGAAAATATCATGTAGTAAGTAACTCATAATATAGGTACGTAATTATTAGTACCTGGTCGACCAGGCTCTGCTTATGTGAAAAAAGATAAGCATGTCGTCCAAGTAGATCAACGTTGTATCACATTCTCGAGACTGTGAAAATAGAGAAAACGAATTTTCCCAGATATGAAACCTAGCTAGATCGATTTTCACCCCCGTAAACCCCTATATTGCAACTTTCATGGAAATCGTTAGAGCCCTTTTCTAAAACGTGATTACAAATATATTATTTATATATATATACATATAAAAAATAATATAAATATATATAAATATTACTCGATTAATAGTATAGGACACTGCAGACCCACCGTACCCCTGGCCGAACCTCTGGTGGTACGGTGGGTATTTTAAAGTTAAACGATACCACTGTACGAAGTGACCTTTGTGCTGTGCTGATACCAGGCGGACAGGAAATTATAAACACTTATCTCGCTTATGTTACTGACTAAGTTTTTCAAAGGGTTCGTGACAGTCGACAATTCATCACATCACAAAAATATACCTAAGTCTTACCAATTTTATGAAAAATCAAATTAAAGATAGGTCATTTTAGTTACTTCCCCCTCTTAAGCTAAGCTTGCCAATGTTGATCCGAGGATGGTGGTGACCATCCATTGCATAAAGAGACTCCTCTGTAGTCCCGGCGGTCATTCGTAGATCTTTACATAGTCATTACGGTTAGTCAGAAGCCCGTAAAGCTTGCCAAAGGTGTCGAGCGAGTGTGAGCTTGCCCAGTAACTGGGTTGTAGAGGTTATTATGAAGTCACTCCTTATAAAATACTGGTATTGAGCTGCATTCGGTTACACAGAAAGCCGACCCCAACTTACTTTGAAAAGCTGGGCAGATGACGATGAAAAAAGAGAAAATGAGGAGGTTCGTCTGTATGTATTTTTTACGTTGTAGTGTTTTTTTTTTTTTTGTTTTACAACCGTACTTGTGATCTTTAAAGTAGGAAATTAAGGGTAGAAAAGGCACTGACGCTTTGATCCGAGATTCACCTTAATGTATCCGTAGTGAAATTTTAGCTTAGTTTGTTTTCGATTTACTTGACTGAATTTAATAGGATGGGTCATGGTTTTACTCTAATTGTCTTGCTAAGGGGTATCGTGTTACCCACAGGTGTTACCCAATAACTTGGTTGTGGAGGTTAGATAGGCAGTCGATCCTTATAATATACTGGTATTCAGCTGCATCCGGTGAAACTGGTCGATTCCCAACGTAGTTGGGAAAAGACTAGGCAGGTTGATTGATTGGGTAAGTACTGTCTTAATTACTTTAAGTTGACAGTTGTTTGTTCTGTCGCAGAACGTAGAAGCTAAGTTTGAATGCATTAGCAATCTTTCAGATTCCCAATTTTATTGTAGAACTACCTCTGAAAAATCTAAAAAGAAGCAAAAGTAAATCGCTTGGTATATAACGCGAGTATAAAAACTCTTAGATCCATGATTACAAAATCTATTATCAAAGTCTTCTGTCTAAGCCTTGAAATTTGAAAGCATGTTCTATGTGCTCCACGAGCTGATCGCCCTTTTATTACCGGACTACCAGACGTTCTGCAGGGTATCACCCGCACTTTGTTCATATTCCGACTAGTCTAGTTAATATTTAGACTCAGTGCTTCTCTAAATCGTTACACTAACCTTTGATTTTAGTACAACATTATTTAAATTGTAACAGTGTAAACAATTGTTGGTTGGCAATAAAAATAAAAATAAATAATAATACACAAGTATTGAAGGCTCTCGCGGAAAAGCGTGACACGATGACGGTGCGGCGCGATTTTGGTAGGTAGAACAATTTCCACGATGTTTTCATAGAAATTTCTCTACTAAAGTCGAGTCGCGCCTGTCTGCGTTAGAGCCTTAAAGCCCCAAGATAATTATATTGATGCTTTTTCACAGAATTCCCACACGTACATTACATACGTCAATTGGAGACTAAACACAGGAATTACGTACAGAGTTTCATGTCCACCGAATTTCAATAATATCTCACAGCATAATACACATAACACAATACGTATAGACCACAGATTCAGACCAGAGACAATGATCTATTATCAAGTACTGCCCACTGATTTGGAACGCGCAAACCGACGCTTCCGGCGAGAGATAAGATAATTCAGAGATGATTAACAGACTGTTTCGATAATTTTGGTACATAATAATACTAAGTAGAAGGTCGCCTATTTGTCAATGACGGCTTATATAGTGACAGGGAGAAAAGGTTAAAAGGAATATTAATAAAATGCAATAGATGTGGATATATTTAGTAACCTGTTCCGCTTAGCTATTTCAATAGGATAACAATTGACTTGTCGCGAACTCGAACACGGCGTGGTGCCACACCAAGCACTGAGCGCAGACTGGTGCGGCAACACGCCGTGTTCGAGTTCGCGACAAGTCAATCGTCATCCTGAGGATGCCTCGTTGAGAGGTGAAACACGTGTCGATTTCTTTCAGGGTCTTTTTAAGACTCTTTAGAAATAGCTAAGCGGAACAGGTTACTAAATATATTCACATCTATTGCATTTTATAATAGATTTCCGCAAGGTCACGCCTGAATCAATTCACTATCTTGGAACATTAATATTTTAAACAAGATAACGTAAGATAGTATCTAAACCTAGATTAATAAATAACTAAAGTAACCTAACGGACAACAATCGAAGTGCAGCCGATAAAAAATAAATTAGAACCGAATCCAACCGAGACGCTACCGGTGCGACAGAAGTGTCCACTAAATCTACAAATGAATTAAGCGCGCGACTTTGGAAGTATGGACTAAACTATTCTATGGCCTCTAAAGATTAAAGAACAAAAAAAAAACATAAAAAATACGAGACTACAAGATAAAACCATACTTAGTTATGTATGTACACACGGCTACACATCAAGCTATACATTTCCAGTTTATTTTCTTTGATTCGTTTGGTTGATTTCCGTACAATGCGAGGTCAGTTTATACTGGAAATGTATAGCTTGATGTGTAGTCGTGTGTACCTTATAAATACACTAGCGGACGTCACGCAGTTCCACCCGCGTAGTTCCCGTTCCCGTGGGAGTACGGGGATAAAATATAGCCTATGTTACTCGCTGATAATGTAGCTATCCATTGCTGAAAGATTTTTTCAAATCGGTCCAGTAGTTTTTAAGTTTATTCGTTATACAAAAATACTATATATATAGATGAATGTACGATATACCTTACATTACCAATTCCGAGGTTAGGCAATAAATGGGTATTTACTAAATACATCTCTTAAATCATCAGCTCGACTTCACTGATAGTCAAGCTAGTATTATATTATCTGTGGTCAAGTTTAGAGCCAAAACAATTTATGATAATATTTGCTTTTTCTATTGTCCGATTGTTGCTGAGCGAGTCAAGTGAGCTGAGTCAAGAAGCGCTAAAAAGGACAAAACCTGCTTTATGGCCACCATCCTACAAGGTTCTAGAATTCGAAGCACCTCATTTCGTTGCCATTATTAACTACAAGAACTTGAAGGCCACGTGCGGAAAACCCCGCGCCACCACTAAAACTTTTATAAAGCTTCGATATTATTTTCCTTAAATAAATAAAAGTTTAAGATAAAATACGTATTTTCAAATTAATTGAACGTAAATTTCGATGTAACATAATCCTTTCAACATTTTTACGAGACTAGAAGTGTTGTTTTCTTAGGCTGAAGACACACAGGAGCTTTGCTTATTGTCACGGTTTGTGGGTAGCTTGTGAATGCAATTTAGAGTCGAGATTGGCGAACACTTGTAGAGATCTCGCGTGCTAAGTCTGGTGTCGAGCGGCCATTCGAAATCTCGCCCGGTAATCAAGCGAGATCTCGTGAAATAATGATAACAAAGGAAATTTTTGAGTTTTTTTGTTACAATAACTCTTTAATTTACTTAATTAAAATGAAAAATACACCTACTTAGGATAATCGTGTTATATTTTGTAAATAAAAAATAATAATCGTATTTCGAAACAAAAAAATCAATGTTTTAGAGTAATAATATAGATCCGCACTATGTATACTTACTTATCGCAAAAAAATTGCATCATGCACACTATAAATCCCAAATGGAAAATAGCTTTTCAAGAAGCATAATGTGCTACGACGCACATGCTCAGTTTCGAGATCTCGAACGATAATTTTTTTCCCACGATGAATAAATCTCGAAAACTGGTTCGAGATCTCGCTCTAGATCGAGATTGGATTCCTCAAGCTCGAACCGTGTAGTTTGGATTGTAGGTGATTTGCATATATGTATGCATCCTGCATGTTGTTGACACGCTGCCGATGTGCGATTCACCTGTAAATTATTCATGCAGCGTGGTATTAGTGTGGCCATTGCAGTAATAAAACCATTGGTTGGTTTGCTAGGAACGTATTCCCAAGCACGTAGCGTATATCTAAGGTAGTTCATTCACGATCGACGTAAAACCATTAGTTATGATTTGCAAAGTATTTATTGCTTCTGTAATGATTGCTAATATATTATCAAATTCATGGAAATCAATTTAGTTTATGTATATGAAATTTATAGCAATGAGATAACAGTTACATTGCAATGACTTACTAATGGTATTGCGTCATTCAAAAACCGGGAATGTACTCAAGCCAGTAAATACCAAGCGAAGCACCCACCTGTGTGACCGTGGCCTAAGCGACCGACCGCCTCACTATTTATTGTGCTACGGTACTAATTTTATTAAAACATTAAGGCAACACGCCGTGAAAGATACGATGTTTTTTTTAAATACCGGTTTTGTTGTTTAGCAAAATACTTCTAAAAGAGAACACCGAAAGTATTTTGTTCCGAAGGTATAAAATTAATTAAAAATAATTTAAAAGTTTCTTTAGGTTTATGAAATTCCTGGCATAACGAGATCTTCTACGTCTTCAATCAATATAAATTTCGAAACACGAAAGCCTAAATTCTGTGTCCTCTGCAGCTCTGCACCAAATACTGATGAACTATCTTTCTCCCAGAAACATTTTCAATTTATTTTCTGAAGGTGCGCCAAGACTTCTATTTGAAACGTCGCGTCGACGGAGGTAATCCCAATGTAATTCGTTTCTTTTGCCAAAAAATATATATTTGTGCTTCAATAAAGAAAATAATTTGATGTAAAATTTATGAGGATAACTTTTGTTATTGTTTCTCATGATTAGAGAGATTTTTGTGCTGCTCGGGGTTTTTATTCTATTTTATTTGTGACTGAGATTCGACCCTTTCATTTTATTCAATTGTTGGCTTTTTGCAAGAATCAAAGGATTCTCGGCAATTATTGGTTAGTACTGTAAAAGGTAAACATTAATACTGACCTACCCGATTCAAGTTAAAAGCCACAAGGTGATACTGAAACGTCACTATTCTTAGCAGCAGATAGTCTAGCGCAAAGATTTGAATCGTTAGATTCGCCCTAACACGACGTTTTAACATCACTGACACGCACAATGTAATCTAAGGGTTGTATGAGCTCAATCTTCTCAGAATTGCCAGTTTTCCCTCGACATAAGGCAAATCAAAATCCATCAATCTAACGATTTAAATCTTTGCTCTAGCGCAGTTCCAAAGTCTTGTAGAGTCTTGACCATCACAATTTTTAAAGATTACGAATTAATTCAATCTTCCGTGCAACCCAAATTATCCTTCTCTGAAACCTTTGTTTACAGCGGTTATCGCTCCGTGTAAATGATCGTCGTACTTATTAACATAATTAGGTATATCAGCTGACTAATTGCGTGTAAGCGGCTTGATTAATTACTCCCTTGCGAAATAATGAGACTGTAAGGAACAACACAAAAGGCCGTTTGCATAATCTTGCTTTAACAGAGACCTTAAAAATGGCGCTAACGGGTCGTCAATTTGTCACGACGAACAAAAAGGTCGGTCCAGAAAGGTTTTATCGAGTGCTTCCTGTAAACGTTGCTTGATATGAATCTAACGAAGGTCCGAAAAATGGATTCGTTAGCTATAGTCAAGATCATAACCCTCCTTTAGCTTCCGTTGGTATAAAAAGGTATTTGCTTTTTGTATGACACAACATTCATAAATAAAACTGCCGGGGTTGCAAAGAAGTCCGACAGGGATGTCGTGACCGCCGGCAACATGGAAACTGAAGGAACACGGGTGGGTTTTAGTCAGTAAGAGTCTGAAACGCCCTCCGAGAAGTTATTTGATAATTTCCCACCCAAAAAAAAAGTGTACCTATCTATTTGATAGCTATGTAAACACTATATCATGCACGTCAGTGAGGTCGTTTCACTAATGTCAACTGTCAGTTCACCACGAATGGCGGGAAATAGTTGAAAGTGAGGCGGTGCCTGCACGGGAGGTTTGGTGTGGTGATGAGCCAGTGTAGTGATACAATCAGCTTAAATAAGGGATTAACAGGATTCTACACCTACGTTCCCAGTAAAAGCTGACCTGGCATTGTGTTTTCTTTCCGTACCTACATTGAGAGGTCAGTATATCGTGAAAATTTATAAAATATCGCGCTTATGTACAGTATTCCGAACGTTAGTGGTAACAAAACCAGTATAAGCTGGCCGCTTATTTTATTGAAACTCGGCTACACGCTACACTAGGCCAGCTCAAAGCGAATATTACCACTGATGTGCATGTGCATTTAAACGCTCGTTTCTGAAATTTGGTATAACTAACCCGAAGTGGGAAGGTAAAAACAAGTTGCTGGAACAGATTGGATGAGGAAGGCAGAGGACAGGGTTTTCTGGCGCAGCCTGGGAGAGGCCTATGTCCAGCAGTGGACTGCGATAGGCTGAGATGATTGATTGAAAAAGCACACAAGTTATAAAAGTAAAAAAAAAATGGTGGCACTCCGGGAGTGCCGACCGAAGTGAAAATTTGAACAAGATCGCCTTGGTGGAAAAAAATACTTGTATAGAACATTGGTTCGTAATTTTATCTAAATAAAGAGCACAATCGCGTCTACAAAAAAAAAAAAAATACTTCCGTAACCTTCAAAGTAAAAATACTTGCATAGAACATTGATCCGTAACGTAACATGAATAAAGAGCACAATCGCGTTTACAAAAATTAGGTGTCGTCACAGTGTCGCGAAATCAATGGTTTAGTCCCATCTCAAAAATGCCCAACTCGCCTAAAGAAGTTTTCACTTCAAAAATTAAATACACGAAAAGCGACTTTAATTTATAAAGTAAGATTTATATATTTTCAGTTATTAAAATTATAAAATTATTTGAATAAAAAAAATGGTTTAAACAAAATGAACCTCTGACTCCTGCGCTAGGTAAAAACACCTGTGTTACAGGGGTCAGTGTCTTCTCCCAATCAGTAAGTTCTAGAATTACGCAATAACATCATTTGAATTTACTAGACAAACAAAAAAAAAATGAAATGGCAAAATAGTAGTCACATTCATTCATTAAAATATTTATTAAATTTATTATTCAAATAAGTTAGATGAACGCAACCGCTGCTTAATGGCAAAGCTGCCATTCAAGTGACAATGCTAAGTGGCAGGTTGTTACCACTCAGATTTTGAAAGACTTTGAAATGAGCGTGATATTTCAAATAAAGTCTGTCAGAAATTTTTGCGTGTCGACGCTCATATTTTTTCCAACCACTTCCACTTTCTTTCACTTTCTTTTTTCCAATGTTTTTCTTTCTTTCTTTCTTTTCTTTCTTTACGTTGCACCCTGGATTTTTACTAAAGTTAACGGTTACCCTCACTTTTTTTTTTAAGCCCGAGTAGATAGAACTCAATCGGAGCTCAGTTCAGAACCAAAGTACTATAAGCTAAGTGGTCCGTTCAATTTCGTAATAGACTGTCAAAATGGAACTTAGGTGATGCTGGTCAAAAAGGCTTATTCTAGAAAACCAAAAAAAAAAATGCGACCTCGATACATTTTCCAGTATTTGAACTCATTAGGACAAAAGCCATGCTAATTACGAACAAATCTAGCAGCTCGACAAACACATTTCAACTTCCAAGTTCGAGTCACAAAACAAACGCACAACGCAGGCATTACCCTAATACAACAAGGGGTTGCCCTAAAAAGTTAGACAAATATGGCACACCCCACATTAAGTGAAGGCAAACATTTTTAAGGCCGCGCATTCAAATTCTTTTCAGGTTTTTATTCTTTGAACTTTGACGTGACAACGCTGTAACCGATTCGTGGTAAGAATTGAAGGTTGAAAATTTTTAGTAAGAATTTTTTTAGGTAAACTTCGGCAGAAATCTAAAGAGCAACTGTTTTGAAACACAAATTTATGTCTACTCGACTCTGGTGGACACGCTATCTTAAGCACCTGTCCTGTCCGACGGCGATTAACGAGAATCGACTGGATGCTGAAATGAACCTTTTTGACGCAGCCGTAAAGCATACACTATTGTTGTCATTTTATTTTATTTTCACTTTTTCTTTTTGTTATTTATATCTTGTGTTTCACGAATTGTGTCCAAATAAATGCTTTTCTTTCTTTCTTTTCTTTCTTTAGTAGAGTTAGCAACTAAAAACGAACTGGTGAGTGCGCGATGGCTGACTCACTGGTATGCGTAATGTATAAAGCGTGGGTCTATCAGCGAATGTTCTGCTCGCCAAGCGAACGTCGTTGAGCGAATACTCTCTTTGATAGCTCTGGTCGCTGCGACAAACGAGTACTTGATGTCGCGGGGCGGGTGTGAACATTCAGCAATCAACTATTAATTATATAGCGGTGCCGATTCTCTTGTACACCGAACTAAACTATCACTAAAATTCCTTACTTTTCACTATGAAAATCTTAAAATGAAAATCTTTCTATTCTGCAAATGAAATCCTCTAAATTTAAAAATAATTTTGACATAACTAAATCGAATTTGACAATCGCGATTCCACGTGGTAGATACTCGTTTACTCGACCCCGTGAGTTTTTTTTAGAGTCGGAGGCACGCAGGGGCGGCAGCCTCGCCGTGTTTTATATGGAATTTTTCACTTTTTGTATGGAAAAAAAAAAATACCAACGTGTAGAGTATTGGCGGGTTTTATAGAGGGGGTCAAATTTTCATTATTTTTGCGATAGGACACACCATTATCGAGATATAAGCAAAAGAAAAAAAAAAAAGATACAATAGGTACTGTCTTTGCACCTAAAGTTGAGGTGTTGGTGTGAATTTGAAGTTCATGACATCCAATTTCATTCCACACGTTTTTAATTGCGATTAGAAATAGTCAGATTTAGTTGGACAATCAAAATTTTAGGTGAAAAACGTCAAATTCTGAATAGCAATATTGCCATTTTCACTAAATTAATATTTCAGTGCCATCTTAGTGCTGTCAAACTAAAATATGGTTGTTTGGTGTCACTTTAGTCTATTTCGGAATGGGAAATCGTCATTTGATAGGAATAAACTAAATTTTGGTGATTTTAGTCTAGTTTAGAGGGATTTGTGATAAGAGAATTGGTACCAATGTGTTGCAAAAACCCTATCCGATCCGAAAAAGGCACATGGGTACTGCAATAACATGACAAAAAAAAATATTACAAATTAAAAAAGTTATTGCTATTAAAAGTTCACGTTTTTGTACCAAAATTATCATAATTCCATTAAAAATAGGTATATTTTCAACAGTGGAAGACCACTCAATTAACATCTTCATTAACTTAAGAAGTTACGACTTTTAGACACCCGCTAAATGACGGCCCCCGCACCCCATGTCTTACTTAACGCGGTAAAATTCCCCATTAAAAAAATGCAGCGATTTTTTATTTCCTGAAAATTACCACATACGTATATATTGACTCTCATTACGATTATTAACAACAGCCTCACGGATCAGACAAGGTTTTTGTTACACGCTGTATCTTTTACTTACACGGGACTTACAATCTTTTGTTCGTCACTTGAGTGAGAAAATCTTTGATAGTTAGTCGCCTCCTCGTCAGCGGTGGGACAGGTGCCTATGAAAACTTATTTCATAAGTCCTTGCGATGACATTAATAAACAAAATGACATTGAATTTCTCCAATGTCATATTTCATTTCAAAATTGGAAGGACGTTAATTGCATCCATTACTTGGCGCTTAACTTATACAGGGTGGCTGAAACTAACGCCAAAAATACATAAAGTTTGCATATGTTATGGAATATTGGATAAGACACATTTTCGGAGAATTAATTTTAAAAAAATTGAGAAATGAGTGCTATGTCTAGTTGCTAATTAAGTGATTACTATTTCTAACATTAACCTACAAAAAAGTGATTTAGGAGTTATGAGGGAACAGATGAAATAACTACATACATACATAACCTGTTAAAATCATAACATTCATAACCCTCCTTTGGCTTGGCCGTAGTAGGGTAAAAATAAAATGTGCTCTGGTTGGGTTTTGTAACACTTTAATATTTCGCTCCTGCAAAGCGACTTTTAAGAAATCTACAATAGCTGAGAAATGGGATAATCTTTAAAAGTTTTGCTTTAAAAAAAAAGTAATTAGTTGGAAGATCTGTCACAGGTAAAATAAATAAAATAGGTAAGTACTTTTATCTAATTTGGTTTGCGTTCATTTATCTCACCCCACAGTTTTGGTGTCATTACAACACAATTTCCTTTCTACAGCTCGTGACGTCATAACGTATGACAGAGACAAAAGACACAACGTATCTATTTTAACGTGGGTTTAAAAACAAAGGTTATTTTGTGGTCAAGAAATTGATTCAGCTTATAAAATGTGCCCACAAATTATTTTTTGAACCGCAAAATAAGTTTGTGTGATGAGTTTTTCTAAAGAAAAAAGGTAATTGTTTACAAACGGAATTTTTACAACGAAATTTAAAAAGAGCTTAGGAACGAGGCAGACGTTTAATACCTAGATCTTCTATAAAGTCTCTTTCAAACAGGCGCGACACGCGACGCGACACAAAGATACCGCTCGTCGCGCGACGAGCGGTGTTTTTGTGTCGCGTCGCGTGTCGCGCCTGTTTGAAAGAGCCTTTACACAGTGATTTTTTTGTTGTCTCAGAGAAATAATAATAGAAGACATTAAAATAACCAAACATTAAACTACCAATTCATTGTAAACGTTGACCTTTTTCTATTTTGTTAAGTACCCGGTACTTATTGAAATACCTACACTGTCCTCCCATATCTAGTAACCACAGAAATCTTTCTTATATCTATGCAAGTAACATTGTTATTTGAAAATATTGAAAAGCCAATTATTTTTAAAAGAGTAACCGTGGAGTTTCTTGCCGGCTCTTCTCCATAGGAAACGACCAATTGGTACCATGCACCTAGTTTCTGCCGTTTCATAAGTGCCCATGTAAGTTTAATTGTGAAATAAAATATTTTGATTTTGAACGGATACTTTTAGAAATTTACTAAATAATGGCAGGAAAATAATAATAAGAAAAACACAAACTCCCCTGCGAAATACTTAGATATGAGAACACCTTTTAATTTGATGAAAAAAATCCCCTCCTCACTCAACCAACTTCTATTCCTACGCCTTCACTGTGCACGCGGTGCTGTTGGCGTTGTGGAATTCACTTGTATTAGGGACTGTCAAACTGTTGAAGCATTTAAACGAAGAGTGAAAGAACACTATCTTTCCACTTTGTCATAGTTGCATTGTTATTTTAAATCACATTATAATTATATATATTGTAGTGATATTTATTTTAGAAGTATGTATGTTGTTTGTGTGTTGTGTGTGTGTGTGTGTAAGTGTATATATTCTCATATTGTATGTTTATATTTAAATAGTGAATTGTTTTTTTTCTTCTTCTTTGATTTATGTTTTTGTTTTCTCTTCTACGGTTACACATTACACATATAGATTAACAAAATTTACACACCTCGTATAGATAAAATACAGTGTACCTACTTAATTGAATATTTTGTCACATCCCATAACCTGTAAGTAAATTAGTGAATTTGAGATTTCTGTATTGTCCTAACCTAAAAAGGTGAAATAAAACACCTTCCATTTATTAAAAACCGGTGCCGACCTTCAATTTTACTGTTTTTACCCGACTGCTCCAGAAGGAGGGGTCATGTTTTTCGAGAGTATGTATATATGTATGTCTATTTCTTTGGACCGCTTTGTATCCTAAACGGCTTGATGGATTTTAAACTTAAGAGGTGTCGTTAGATTCGTTTTAATTGTGGTGTGAGTGGCATTAGCTATAAAATATTTATAATTATATTACATCAGGAAATACAAAAAATTGAAGGGGATAATTTTTTAAAATAAATTACAACAATATTGGTATCTAATAAAGCTAGTAAGTAATAAGTCAAATCCAAATATATATATTATTAATAAAACAAATAATAAAAAAAAACCGATACCAAAAACACATAACTGAAAATAGAAAAACAAACATAGACCTTTGTTTTATAAGCTATTGCAGGCAACAAACCAATAATCTGAACTGTGGTGTAACTTTTGTTTATCTCCGCCTACAATACTTTACAAAAACAAAGTTCAATGCTTGTTTTTCTCTATTCAGTTATGTGTTTTAGCAGTTGAGTTTTTTTAAAGCGTACTCTTAACGTACTTGGAAATGTATTTTTCATATGCTTGTTTGTGGGTTCAAGTAAAATTGGACAACACGACGTCTATCGTCAGCTTAAACCGTAATACCCTTAATACCGTAATGCCCCTTTAAGCACAAAATCATGAATGTCCTACACATTGTTCCTTTGGGTACAATAAGGCAGTTACAATACAATACGAGAAATATATAACGAAGTCATATTTGTAATTACCCAACGGATTACCGTTAGGTAATTGTAATTATAAAAATACGGGTAGTATTTAATGTAGGAAATTAATTGCCTTTTTTAAAAATGTTACTTTAATTTAAGTAAAGATTAGCAACTGCTTAAGGACCGACCCTTAAGCGGTCGCTATTTTTTTGAATAACAATCGTCTACAAGGTTTATCCCCAATTCCATGTTTTCATTGACATGTGAAGCTCTTCAGCTAACCAGACGTTTTTTTTTCGTGGCTACTATTTTAAGTTTTCTCTATAAACTTATCCAAATCCCATAAAGCCTAGTGCAGACTGGCGCGACGCGACCGTTCTACCGTGAAACGTTCACGAGGTTTAAACGGGGCTTGACACGATTTCCAGTAACTGACCCTTAAATATCTGACGTTTAAACTTCTTTACTTTAAGCAAGGTTTATAAATAAGGGGGTTAATGTACGGTCAGCGATCAAAGTCGACAACACTGCTAAGTCTACACGACATCATTTAAATTGACACAAAATTATTCGCTACATTCAATTCCTGCATTTATAAAATATTTATAAATAGCAAAGAGTTATTTAAATATGCAATATTCTTTAATTTTACTTTTGTTCTGGTTTTAAGAAAAAAAATTGCTCAATCGTTAGAAACACAAAGTGAAGTGTTAATCGACTTTTGGTGCTGACTGGATTGGTTGCAAAGGAATTTAAATTCAAAGTGTAAATAGCCAGATTTATACAAAGCACATGCGGGCTGTAAATACCGTTTTGAGAGTTATTTTTTACATCTTTTAAAAACTTTTCTCGCATATTGCATTAAGCAATGGCCCAGAGGTTAAGGTGCCCGCTCTTCAAGCACAAGGATGCGGGTTAGAATCGAATATTAGGTCCTTTCTTTTTCAATATCTTAATTTTCTACGAGTTGCAGGTCGTAGGTTCGAATCCTGCCAGGCGCTTTACTTTGTGTAAATTATTTCATGACCACTACTCTCAAAATGGTCAAGGAAAACATCGTGAGGAAATGGGCATGTCCTAGAACCAAAAATTCGAAGACATGTAACATCTACCAACCCGCACTGGGCCCGCTGATTATGCTTATGCTTATTTTTAAAAGTTATGGCTTTTAAACAGCCAAATGAAACAACCCGATAAAATTCCCTATTGGAAAAATAAAGGGGTTCTTTTTTTCCCGAAATATTTCCACATAAATATGCTCTCAGTACAATACCTAACAACACCCTCACGGATCGGACAGATTTTTTTCACATTTTGTACTGTCCCACTGCTGATCAAAGCCCTCCCCCAAATCCTTCCAGGAATTCCAGGCATCCTTTTCCAGAACCACCTCGGTACAACCCTAGCAGTACGCGTCTTGGTCGCCTCTCCACCTCTTCCTGGGCCGGCCTCGGCGGCGCCGTCCATTCTTAGGCACCCACCGTTTGAAGACTGTTGTCCAGGGGTCACTGTGCATGCAAGAAAACAAATATAGGAAGGGTCACGTCAGGTCGTGACTAGGGAATGCAGAACCGGTACTGTTTTAAAGAACCGGGATTTTCGGGACCTTCTGGCTAAAGAACCGGGATTCCCGGTACTTTCGATACTTTTTTAAGATAGTAGAGTTGAAAGTGTTAAAATGGAGAAAGTAAGAGAAAAACGAAATTACAGGACAAAATAAAAAAAATAAAATTCAAATCAAATAAAACGTTTTATTTCTTGTTTAATAGACATAGAAGTAGTCTTATTTAGTAAAATTTTAATGCTAAATAAGCATATTCTACCAGCAACATTTTCTTAACATTAAAACATTTTTGTACTTAATCCTACTTTATAACAGGAACATTTATTAAAAAACAGTTTCAATAAACCCTTAAATTCTTTAAGCCAACATGACTTATTACAATTCTGCATATCCAAATTATTATTTAAAATTTATGTAATATCTATAAAAAAATTAAAAGGAACAGTGGAGTTTTAGCGTAGCATTATGATGAATGAATGAATTAATTAATGCACCAACCCCAGCGTGGTTTAAGCAGACTCGATAAATCGATTAAACCCCAAGATTTGCACTAGCCTCTGGACCCTCATGCTTCATGGGGCTACCAGGCCATTGCATATCAAGGAGTAGACCAGGAGCGCGGTAATGGTAGGGAAGACGTGCCCTCAGGATATAGAAGGATTTGGGTAGTGGAGAGATGGGTGATATTTATCTATGGATGGGCATCTTTTTACGACGTGGCCGCCAGGCCAGTTCAGGTCCAGCTTCACCGGTACGCCTGCTCTTTGTTTTCAATGTTTTCGTCTGAGGTCTAATCTGTTTCAGGATTCTTGTAAATCTTGCTAGTAGTCTACTTAATCTTATATCAGTCTTCAACTGTGTCCATTTAAAAAAATATTTTCTTGTCGAAGTAGGTCGAGTCCTGTTTTAGCTTTTCATTTCATGTATAAATAGGTCGGCCGACTTTCTTGGATTTGGCCTTGTACTACATGTAACAGGTGTGGTTTGCGGAGCCTGTGAACATGTGCCAGATAGCACATCCTGTGGTTCTTGATGCGATGGTTACGGTTATTTCGTCTAAAATTTGATGCATTTTTATTTGTCTTGGTTAATTCCTAGCGTGGTTAATCAAGTCTATCATAATAACTGCGAGAAGACCTTTAATGATTGCCGATAATTTGAAACCAGAGAGACGGGTGACATTTGTATCTTTTCCCGAAAGTACCGAAAGAACCGGGATTAGGTTTTCAAAATCCCGGTTCGTATACCTACGCCAATTTCCGGGATTTCCCGGTACTTTCAGTTCCGGGATTTCCCGGGACTATTCACTAGTCGTGACCCTTCCTATTTTTGTTTCTACATAAGTACCTATCTAGGTACATACATGACATAATAGCATCGGTAAACGTCCCTTTCCAGCGTCAGGCACTAGTTGTCAGGCATTATGCTGAACTGGGCCTATTTGTCGCAGCCGTGATGCCTCACGGCACAATACTGTTTTAGGCTTTCTATGTTTTTTGTTTTTTTGTTTTTGATTTGTGTGTCAAATAAATTTATTTTCTTCCCTTTTCTGACTCTCTGATCTTGAAACTCACGACGATATTTTGAATGCACTGAATCAATGAATAGAAAATGATTACGTATCTATCTATCATAAATTTCTAAAACGTTTACAGTAACTATTTTCTCAAAAAAATAATAATATTGGAATAAGTTTTTATTTTAAGATAAATGGTTGCAGTCGATAAAAAAACTGAAACGTTCGTAAAATAATTTCAAGAAAATAATATACAGTGGCACCTATTAGGAAAAAAATAAAATTTAAGGTAGCCGCACATTGGGTATAATTATTGTAACCACCCAGAAAAGGACACGTTCTTCGTCAAGTCGTGATAGGAGAGAAAATCCAAAAAAAAAACAGTACATACAAAAATATCGATTTTTGTGCTTGAAAACCACTTGATTCTTGTTTCTTAATAATATAACCCGCCAGCACTCGCGCCTCAAGAAATTACATCAGCACTCGCGTGTAGAGCATTTTGCTCACGTTTATGAATGTCAATAAATGCAAATTTTACCAAAAAATATTAATAAAAAAATATTTTATTAAATAAAATACATATTATTTATTCTAAAAAATATATATTCAAAAAGTTAATAATATTAATCTTTTTTATTTTAATTAACAATCATAGGAACTAATTTGCCAGTCTTGTAAGGCAGTCTGACGAAAAAAATTGAACAAAAAAAAACTAAAAAAATAAAACTTAACTAAGTATAAATAACTAATCTTCGTCATATACGCGAGCTTTACACATATCACATAGTGTACGACTATGCTCGGTACACAAAAATTTTTGGCAGTAAATGCAGCTCTTTTTGGTCTTGCGATTTTTGCGTCTTGGGCAAACCGCGCTTACACCACTTGGTTTTTCTTCTTCTGGTAACTCAGATTCTGGTACAAAACGTTTCATCACTTGCTGAAGAGGATATGAAATATTTTGGAAGGTGCTTCTTCTTTGGATATGTGGCTGTGTTAGTTGAAGAGCTAGTTGTTTCAAGTAGTCTCTGCGCGTGATGATTATACCCGTATTTTCTTTGTAAATGATTTGACTATTGATTCCGGCTATGTTTAGGATCGTGAAAAATAATCTCAGCGGCCATCTACATGCCACTCTTGCCACAGAATACTCTTCTTTTAGTCGATCCACAACATCAACACGTTTTATTATATTTACGTTTTATTATAAAAGGTGATAATTTCGGGTTTCGCGGTAGTTCCAGTAGTTGGATCGATTCGGTCGTCGTTATGAAGTGTACTTATCATAAGAACATTTTTTTATTCTTTTTGTTTGGTACGTAAGACACCAGAACCTTGCTCTTATGAAAACCAAAGATACTACTAGGTTTTGGTCTTTGTTTGATGTCAAGGAAAAATGGTGGAATTTCCCTTTTATTCTTCCTGAGTGTACCAACGATAGTAGTCCGTGCAGCCAGTAATTCATCGGCCAATGGAATCGATGTAAAATAATTGTCAGCCGTAATATTTCTGCCTATATTCAAAATATCTTGTGATAAACGTTTCAAAACTGCAGATGCAGTATTATCATATTTGTGTGGACCGTTCGGTTGCTTTCCCGGGTAAATTTCTAAGTTACTTGTATAAAAAGTCTTTGAATCACACAAAGCATATACTTTTATACCATACTTAGCTGGTTTGTTTGCTATATACATGCGGAATTTGCATCGTCTTCGTAACGATTCCAGCATTTCATCTATAGTCACATTCTCTCCTACTTGGTAATTGGCTCGACACTTTGCGATAAAAGATTCGAATAATTCACGAATTGGAGCAATATTGTCATACTTTGACCTTTCGGAGCGGGAGTTTATGTCATCGAACCTTATAGCTCTCATCAACAAAAGGAACCTATTGCGACTTATAGCAGCTCTAAAAATATCAGGTGCCGTGCCATCTTTGTCCCACATCTCTTTCAAATTTAAGTGATTCATCTTTTTTATACCAGCCATGTACAAAATACCAATAAAGGCTTTTAGTTTTACAATATCCATCTCTTTGCAATCTCTCTCCTTGGTCCTTGATTTTACTGATGTGGATATTTGTAAAGCGAACTATATCAGTCAGCATGTCTTCACTCACAAAGAGGAGAAAACAATCCATTATAGTGTTAGCATTTTTAGCCACTGGTTTTACCCCTGGTTGTTTTTCGACAATGTTGTGAGCTCTCACATTGGAACGAAGTGGATTATAGTTCCATTTTGTACACCCATCTTTGCCTACGTAACACAGCTGATTGTCCGGTGAAATTGAAGAAACTTCACCTTCTACTTCTGATGACGATTGTTCGGTGTTAGTGGAATGATGACTGTGTTCACTGCCTCGATCGCTTTCAATATCATCGGCTCTAAAAGACGGGTCCTCTATGTCTTCCGAATCTTCCTCCATCAACCATGCCAAAACATGTTCATCCCTTCGATCACGATCCATCTATAATAGAAATACATAAATGATAACTATTTTAGTAATGTAAAATCATAAAATTACATAAAAGTAGCAGTAAAACTGTCGCTAAGATGAAAAAAAAAAGTCATGAGTAAAAAAAAGTACTTACGTCGATACCCGCGCGATGAGCAAAACGCCGCCTGATGGTACACGGCGCAACAAACCACCTCGTCCGAGTGACTGGCGCACACTGGCGAGAAGTGAACTGCATACAGGGGTGGGGGACGGAACGAAACTCGGCTACCAAATGAACGATGTACGTACGAATAATTTTGACAAAATGGCGCGTGTTTTAAATTTACTGTGAGTAAAATGCTCATAGCGCGAGTGCTCGCGGGTTAATTCTTAATATATTAATAATAATTTATATTATGACATGTTCCTACTACTGATATAGGCCCAAACCTTCGTTATTAAGACGATAGAAAATTCAGCGTGTCGGTATAAGTAGCCAATTCTTACCAACGTGTATCGTGTTACTCATTAACTGGGTTGTACATACCTATTTGATGGATCAGGAATTTTTGTGCGTTGTCATCATATTCATGTCTATCTGCGCCTTGCGGTTTCACCCTCATAAGTTTCGATCCCGTGGGAATATCGGGAGAATAAGTGTCGTAACCCAGGTCATGGTGTACCCTTTTTTTTTTGAGGGTGGGAAATCATCAAATAACTTCTCCCGCTCTGGGCGGAGCGGGGGGGCGTGTCAGACTCGTACTGACTAAAACCCACCCGTGTTCCTTCGGTTGCCCTGTTGCCGGGGGCCACGATCTCCCTTTCGGTTTTCTTCACAACCCCGGCAGGCATCGGCCCTAGTGGACCCCTTCAAATCTGCTGACATCTCTTTAAGGCGCGCGTGGAACACAACGCGCCGTCGACCCGGGCCTGGTCCTTATCGGACGGTGAGCCACCCATTGCTCACCGCCCGCAAGCCCGCGCCTACGGTGGCCGGAAATCGCCCCGCGATTCCCGACGCCCTGGGCGTCTCCTCCTGCGGCGGTTAGGGGCGTGAGGGCGCGAAATTTGCCTTTCCCTCACGCGTTCCGCCTCCTCCTTCGCGAGCATTACAGCTTCGCAGAAGGAGGTGACGGCCTCCCATTTCCTCTCGCTCCGTACCATGGCCTGAACCAGAGCCGGACGCGAGAGATCACCGCCGCCGATCGCCTCCACGAGGACACGGCGATGCTCCGCCCAAGCTGGGCAGACCTCCACCGTATGCTCCACCGTATCCTCCGTCATGGTCTACCCTAGTGCCAAATTTCATTCAAATCCGTTCAGCCGTTTTACCGTGAAAGCGTAACAAACAAACTCACTTTCGCATTTATAATATTATCATAGTTTGGATAGTCAGGATTAATTTAAACTATGACTGAATTTAAAAAAAAAAACAAGCCCGTACTGCGGTAAATTCATTAGCTCTTAAAATAATTTTATTGTTCAAGTAAAATATTTAAACTTGGACTAATGTAATTTAAGTACTTGTAAATATATCTAGATGATGGAATTCAATATACGTGTCTGTTTTAAACATTTAAATAGACGACCTATATAAACGTTAAGGCTCGTGCAAACTGGCGCGATATCGCAGGCGCTACAGGCAGCGCCACCCTTGTAGCGCCCGCGATTATCGCGCTGGTCTGCACGAGCCTTTAAAAGCTTGAGACGAAGTTATGGTGAATTGTTTTTTTTCTTGTTTGTACAGTTTTTTACGACTTGACAAAACAACGAGTTTTCTTTATTGTATTATGTAAGTGTACTATCAATGTATTAGACAAATCCCCTCCCCATGGGAATAAGGCGTTAATATAATGTATGTTCGTGTATGTGGACAAATAAACCCTCCCGAATAAATAGGTACCCTTAGGGCGCTAGGGTTGCAAAATTACTTAGTTTTACCCTGGTAAAATACGGGTATTTTACGGTCATTTACATAAATTACGGTAAAATTACCCGCTTCTTATGAAGTTTTAAATTTTAATTTGTTTTAAATCCTGCGCGCGTAAAGTATCAAAATCATTATGCAATGTTGCCGATTAGTATACCTTTATATTATATATTAGTATTACCTTTCATAATATGATTAAGTATTTGTTTTTCCTGTTTTTTTTTTGACACTGAAAATGAAGAATCTTCAGAAAAAAAAAAAAACATTTCTTTTGTTGTAATTTTTTTGCCCATATTTTTGATTATGAGTGAGAACTGATTAATTATTTTGCATAAAACATTTAAGTCCTGAAACTTAACTTTTAATTTTTGATGTCCTCTGCTCTGCCTCTGCACATAGATGATATTATTATAATCCATGACATGGTGTGATTGAATTCTTGACTTGAGAATTAAGTTTTAGAAATATTTAGTACGCATGAGTCGCACGAGCCCAGTTATCCGTTTTTTTTTTTTTTTTTATGTTCCAGTACTGCTTGTATCTCTGGCTTTTATTCAAATCCATTTATACGTTAATAGTGAAGTAGTGACATACTCATATTTGAAGTGAGTATGTTTGTGTGTATCATACACACAAACATACTCACTTCCGTATTTGTAGTTTTATAGTGGGTATGACTGTATGAGTACGTTTAATACGTTTTTTACCGAAAATTACCGTAAATTACGTAAAATATATTTTTTTACCGTATAGTACCAGGGTAATTTTACTGTTTTACATCCCCCGGCGCTCACTTGGTGAGCCGCAGCGCAGCTCGGTTGTCACTGCCAAACAAATACCGACCTTGCTTTAGTTGAAATAAAGTTAAGAATAAATTTACTTCTAGTAGCTCGAGAGCGTATTTAAACGAAAAAAGGGCGTCCCAGGTTATTTATTTTCGACTTTGTTTTAAGAAGAGGCTCCCTAAATTGTATGTTAATTTGCATTAATATACTGAAAAAGTTACGCATGCAATCAAAATGGAACTTTAAGACATGATTTATTGGATCTTTTTCTTTCCATATTTAAGACAGTGGAACATTTTAACTCGTTTCATTTTTTTATTCGAAAATTGTTTTTTTTAAAGATTATTTAAATGAAATGAAGATTAGTCGGCTTTTATGTCTAAAATAAGTATTCACAGTAAGAAAATATAGTTTACTATCCAGCCACAAGAATTTTTTTCTTTAGATCAATTATTGCTTTAGTTACAAACGAAATAAGAATTGAGACTTAAGCCACTTAGTGCCGTGTTCGAACACGATCAAAGAGCGCACGCGATATTCAACTTTATTACTTTTGTGTTAGTGTTTAGCACATAGTGGAGTGGCGGGGTGCATGGGGGCGGAGCTTGCGTGGAAATTGTCTTTAGATTACCTGGTCTTAATTCTGTTTTGAAGCAGATGGCAATTTTGAAATCATTAGCATCCACAATGTCAGGTTCTGTTTTTGTAAGGTAACTGGCAAGAAAGTAGCAATAATTATAATCTTATTATAACTAGCCTGTATTGTCCCTTTTCCACACAATTCTGTCTTTTCCTAGGGCCAGTCCTTTCGGTTGGAATTGAGCTCGTCCCGCCATCTTCGCCTTGGCCTGCCACAATGTCGTCGTGCGTTTAAGAGCGTATATTCTAAAAGTGGGTAACGTCGCAAATAGATGTCAAATAATAATAATAATAAGTTTATTTACCAAAAAAGTTACAGAATTGTACACAAGTAGATATAACTAGTGGGTAGACTTATTCTAAGCATTACAGTGTGTTGCTAAAATTTCTGCACATAATCTTATGTAACCCTGCCTCTTAAACTAGGCTAACCTGTATTTTAAGAGACAGTGTCTAGCTTATAAATTCACCAATTTTATACAACAGTGGACAGTGTCGATCTACTGTTTAAACTTGACAGCAGTAATAGTGGTGCGTGTACGAGTAACATGTGGAGGGGATGTGTAGTGGTGTGATGTGTTACGTGCTTGTTGTGGGTTTGTATGTGTGAGTGAATATAGGGTGAATGTGTGTGGATGAATGTGTGAATATGTTTGTGAGTGTGCGTTTTTTTTTTCATTTAGCGAAATGTTTCGCAGCTTTGATTAATTTGGCAATATTACTGTATGGAAATATGAAATGTGGCTAGCTAGCAAACTAGAATATTAATGATGAATTTGCAATAGTATAAAACTGAATTTGATGTTATAACCGTTTTAGGTGTGAAAAAGGTTTTTGGAAAGTTTCAAAATACTTTTTTTCAATCAATATTTTAGTTCACTAGTTAGCCACATTTCATATTTCCATACAGTAATATTGCCAAATTAAACAAATCAGGTAAATATTTGACAACTATTTGCGATGTTGCCAACTTTTTGAATAAGCGTTCCTAATGGGGATAATCAAGACAAAAATGTTAAGTAATTGCAAATGCATTTGAACCAAGTTAAGTGAAACTTTCAGTATGGCATAACTTTTTTACTACCTACGTTTGTTTCCTTTCCACGTCAATCGATAGGACTAGGTAGAGTCAACCTAGTAAATGTTTTACCAATTCCCAGTAAATTGACACTTCAATAAGGTTGAAACTATCCAACCGTCACATTGGTCTTAAGGCAAAAATTCACCTTGACGTTTTATGATCTGCAAAAGACATTTTAATCCTTAGGTTATTAGTACAGCAATTGTGAGGTCGATTACACCAAAACAGAGCGGGTATCGGTACCTAGAAATACTTTAAAAAAAACATGATTTAGAAAAATAGTTGCTATTTTTTCGAAGCTATATCTACACACAAAATAGTTCAATCTACCCAACATTCTTTAAATAAAAGTCTTGCGTATTTTTCCTTTTTTTGAAATAAAGTTGTTTTTTTTTCCAGCTTTGATGGCGTCGGCTTCCAATAAAATCGGATGCAGCTGAATACCAGTACTTTACATGGAGGGACTGTTATCTGACATCCACAACCCAGTTACTGCCTTACTGGGTAACACGATACCCCTTGGTAAGACTGGTTGTCAGACTTTTGGGCTTCTGATTACCCGTAACTGTCAAACATCTACAAATGGCAGCCCAGACGTCGGTTTAACACATTCAATGCCAAATGAATAATTGTAAGATGCATCTCTGTATTTACAGTTTTTGGCAATGTATGTACTACTGTGGCCATACATTTTAAGTGTTTTAATTATTTGTAATTAAGTATTATATGTAAGTTTTGATAATATTTTTAGCGGAACTTTATTTATTTAATAAAAAAAAGCAATTTCACGGCGCCGTGTACTTGGCATACGGAGCTATGAACGGCCAAACACACGGCGCTGTGTATTTGTCTTTTTTACATTATGTGATGTTTTAATTGAGTTTTTTTTTTGTATTAAATAATTTATATTAAAGGATAGTACAAATAAAACAAAGTAAACAAATCATCATAAGTGTAATCTGGAGACATTGGACGGTTAAATGTCTCCTCGGGTTTTGAAATCTTCTGACGACTCGATGACTCAAATCTGTCCATACGTCTGTGTTTGATACGACGCCTAGAATCAAAAATACTATCGCAACTATCGTCGCTACATCATCACATTGAGAGAATTCAGCTTCCACACTTGAGCACTCAAAGTCATTGAGACTACTGTCGGCACTATAAGTACGGCTTCGTTTAACCCGAGAACCCGAAGTTGATTCGCTACCAGAACGTTTAGAGGGACCTGGCTTGTCAGTAATTTTACTATAAAAAGTGTATTTTTCAAACGACTATAATTTACAAAATAATAGTGCGAACCGTAATCCAACACTTGATTTTAAAAGATCGTTTCTTTACGCGCGTGGCCATGAGCGTTACATTCGTCGCAACGGCAGGAGCGGTACTGATGCATAGAAAAAACACTATCGCAAACCACGGCGCCGTGTACTCGGCAATATACATCTCCACGGCGCCGTGTAGTTGGTATTGTGTTAACGTGTTTTCCGAAGCACAGAGGGTCTTGATATGTAAGTAATGGCCTTTTAAACTTCGATCGACCCATGCAGCTGTTATTATTTAGCAACAAGACAGCATAAGATAGTAAAAAAGAAAAAAAAAACTCATTTACAAAATGAAATTTTAATCTATGTCGGTCGCAAAACAAAATATTATTGCCCCTTGAAACATTTTTCATGACAAAGAAAACTGCTTCATCATTCGTTTGTAATACGCGATGAAAAATTGTGGTTTTGAACTAAGATCTTTACAGAATAAAGTGATTATGATATAGTTTGTTTAAACCACATACATTCTAGATGATTATAATTATAGCTAGCGAAAGCATTGTCATGTATGGAATATCAAGTCATGCTAGTAGAGTTTAGCTTTGGGTGGGACACACGGCTACATATCCTCGAACATAGCGCATTCATTTGGGCTCCTCATGAGGCGAAATACAGTGTTATGTTGGAACGTATCCAAAATAAGTTCATGCGACACTTGTATTACAAGCTGTATGGGGTATATCCATTATACCCATTGATGTACCCTACACTATTTGTTCTGGGTATGGTAGGGTATAACACTCTAAGAGTACGACGGGAGTTTTCGCTCGTAGCGTATGTAGTGAAACTGCTACGTGGCGTGGCGCATAACCCGGGAGTGCTGCGACACCTACAACTGTACGTGCCCGACCGGTACGTGTGGAGGCGGCAACGCCCGCCCCTGCTCGCTGTGCCTGCAGTCAGGACCAACCTACTGGCGAGAACTCCTCTTACTAGAGCCATACGCGTGGTAAATGAGGTTCACGGGAGGGTTGATGTATTGTGGTGCAACTTGAGTGAATTTGCAAAAGTTACACTATATGTAATAAGTTATTTAGATTAACATATTTTTTAACTAGGTATAAGGTGTAGATTTAGGATTTAGTTAGTAAGGCCACTCTATCGCATTGGATCATAGATCTGTAATGATAGGGTAGGTAAGATTGTTGTAAATAAATAAATAAATAAATAAATATCAAGCTGAACATTTCTAATATAAGCTGATTTCGCATCGTATAGGATTTCCGTACAATGAGAGGTCAGCTTATGCTGGAATTGTGTAGCTTGATATGTAGCCGTGTGTACATAGGTCGCACGTCATCGGTAGTAACACTTTGACCTTGAGCTGGCCTAGTGCTGTACGGAGTTTCAATAAAGGTCGAGAACTCAAACTCATAGCATTTATTTCAATTGAACCATTTACAGGCACTTTTAAATGGTCAAGGAATCGGTCAGCCAGAAATATGAAGCTAGTTGGAGAAGAACGGGCAAGAAACTCCAAGGACACTCTTTTAAATAAAAAGTTGTTATGAAATATTGCTAACATCATTCATGTTGAAATTATACATGTGAGAATAATGTAGAAAGACGTGCACGTTAAAAGCGTCCGTAATAAAAAGATAAAACAAAGAACAACTCAAAAATTTAAATAAATTAAAAATAAGCCATGGCAACTAAGAGATGACCAGTCCCAACTGACGGCGCCCGTTCACGAACATGACGCATGGACTCAGAAACGAGCGAATGCACATTCTATATCCCCACTCTACCAAATTCTTTTTGTGTTAACAAGGACCGAGTATTCTTTCATCTAGCCATATTAAAATGATAATAATATCAAACGCACCTTTAGAGGCTTTGTTTTGTTACGACTGATGTGCGGCCTAAAATCGTATGAGTATACTCCAGTCATGCGTCGGAGCTGAGACGCATCATACTTTTTTATATGTAAACTTCACAGACGTGATTGGTATCAATATCTAAACACGATAAAATGTATTTTTTAACTCATACTTCAAGTAACAATATTACCGGTTGTCGTTGACCCCTAAAAAAACATTAAATAATTTTTATTTTATCGAGTTTAGATATCGATCCGCCCCATCAGCCCCTGGACAAGAAACTACATGAAGACCACGACCGCTCTGTCAAGAGTGCTATGAAAAAGAAGAGGAAAACCCATTAGGTCTGCAGAGTTTCGCTAGTTAATTTAATTTGACCCTGTATTTATAGCAAACTGTTGACCCAAATAGTTATTTATGTAAGTAACATTAAAAGTAGCCATTAGCTTCATGGCTTTATTCCAAGCATCGCTTTGACCACGTTTTTGGAAGAACCGTGCGCGATTGGGCGACACGTGTCTCAAATTGAACACGAGTTTGAAAAGTGACTTAGCTTAACAAACCCGTGCGCGTTTTGCTGCCTCCTATTAAACAATGGAATGAAAATACGCAGTCGGTAGACGTATGGATCTACCGTATAACGTAACATCACGCCTGTAATCCCCGAAGGAATAATCCAATGTGTGTCCACACATTGAGCGGCAATCGTGCGCGGCTGCTACGCACAAACATTTTTAAGAAACATTCGTCACTAATTAATTTTGGGACGTATTTCTGCGGACACATTAAAGGCCAGGCAGATTGATATTGCCTACTGAAGTGCGCGGCGTGTCTCGGATTTGCCGAGCAGTACTGCAGCGCAACATTCGTCGGTTTGGTCCTAACTAGAGTGCGGCAGAAATGTGTCCTGAATGTGTCAGAAATGTGTGTGCCGCGCTCGGGCTGCTCAATGTTTGGGCACACCTATAGAGGTTTACCCACATGTACACCCACATTTCACCAGTTATGTTTAAGTCCCATGTAATAGTGGGCGAGCCTATTGCCATCAACCGGGCACAGATACAGATTCCGGGCTGCTACTGAGAGATCTATCATCATTCTCCTGCTCTGAAGGTGGTTTTGTACTGGTGAGGCGAGGTGTGGATGGGATAGGCGAGAATTAAAATCACGGTTACCTTTTTACACCGAAACACCAGCGCTATATCGCGCCGTCTCGCGATGGCCAGCGCTGCTTCGCGCCGGCTCGCGATGTCTCGCGCCATGGAGCGACTGCCTATCTGACCTCCACAACCCAGTAACAGGGTAATACGATACCCCTTGGTAAGACTGGTTGTTAGACTTTTGGGCTTCTGACGACTCATAATGGCTGTCAAAGATCCACAAATGCCGAGACCAACAGCTTAACGTGCTTTCTGAGGCACAGAAGAGTCTCGGTATGTAAAGATGGTAATCCATTCACGGACCAACCCCGGCAAGCGTAGCTTAACCTGATAGATCGACCCGTGCGACTGTCATTATTTAGCCACGACCTCCTCGACCAACGAGGCTTTAATATTACATAAATAATTAATTACAGCCTATTACTTAGTCAATTAATCTCTAAAATACGTTCTGTCACACCACTTACACGCAAAAAGTAATTTTATCTGAATTGACAAGATTAATATTCCACAGATACTAAAATTTCCATTCCAAAATTTTTATTAAACTTTTAATTACCTTCGGGGTCGATTAACGCATTCAATCTATGACAGGAAGGGTCAAACCAATTAACTTTTTACCTTCAAAATGAAGGAAGCAAAAAATTGGTTGGAGACAAAAATTTGATTGTGTAAGCATCCTTACGAAATACAATAATCTAACAGTATTTAAATAGCTTGATGAGAACATTTTAATTTTAAAATCTAAAGAGTAGCTGAAATAGGATTTCATCTACTGAAAAGCTGAAAATTGTAAAAGCTAAATAAATAATTGAATAATTTGAAAGAGCACTAGCTATAATACTTTTATTTTTACTTGAAGTACGTTCAAGAAGTTTTATTCCATTGTGAACTGTGCCAGTTTATATAGCACTACAATAGTTACACGTAGTAAGGTAATGCCTGTTCCAAAAATGCCTTATAAAATGTAAACAAGGATTTGTTTACATTTTATAAGATACTTTTTTCAGGTCAAATTCTTACGCAATCACTCACTAAAAGGAAAGTAATAATACAGTTATCTGTATTTAAAAGGTTTCACTTTATAATTCACCACTTTTCCCAGCAAATACTGTTTGAATAACATTATTAAATTCTTATTGAAAAATCATGAATCGATGAAAGTAGAAGTTTTAAATTAACCTCAATTGTCCAATGAAAAGGTGATTTAATATTATAGAATTTCGGGTTTATGTATTCAAATAATCTAATCAAAGCACTCAATTTGTAAGTGGCAAAGTGGCAACGTTTGAGAGTGGTACGTTTTCTGATCGATCTGTTTACATTTTTACCAGATACTTTTGAAATAGACGTTTTTACCTCCTGCCAGCGATACACTAGTTCCAGTACATTTAGCTTTTTTACAGGGTTTTAATACTGCTTTTAATACTATTTTATCGTACTTTTGTTCATCCTTACACAACTTCTATTCTGCGTTCGTAATTTAGTTTCCAAACATGGAAACAAATATATGTTTTTGGTGAAATAACTTTAACACCGACTCATAAAGTTCAGTTTTCGCTAAAGATGAGGTTTTCAATAGTAGGTACACACGGCTACACATCAGGCTATACATTTCCAGTTTTTTTGCTAGGATTTCCGTATAATGCAAGGTCAGCTTATACTGGAAATATACAGCTTGATGTGTAGCCGTGTGTACTAGTCAAATCAACTTATGTAGTTTTAACGCATATAAAGTTGATATTCATTAATTGACAGTATGTGACTTTTGTTTATGTATGTTTTAGTCATAGATGTATTATTAAAACTAGCGTATATCTATGGTTTTAGTAAGTTGTGAAGTGCCATATCAATAAATAAATAATTGGAAACAAAGATTTGACTTTCTTTGCTCAACGTTTCCTACAATGATTTTACAACTGCTAAAGTCTACAGTCCAAAAAATCGCTAAACACCGCGTTCTGACATCGCTATCCATCATCGTAAAATTAAAAAGTTGGGGCCAAAGTGTCAACGTTAAATTAAAACCTAAACGGACGTCAATCAAGTAGGAAGCACCGGATTTTCATAATATTGTTGTTTTTGCGTTTCGGACGGCAACATTGTTTCATACTGAGTTAACTAATTGAAATATTCTGACAAATGACAAATGGTTTTGTATTTTACGTAGTTTTTAGGGCTCCGTACCTCAAAAGGAAAAAACGGAACGCTTATAGGATCACTCGTGTGTCTGTCTGTCTATCCGTCTGTCACAGGCAATTTTATTCCAAATGTAATGGACCGATTAATTTGAAATTAGGTACACATATCAATTTCTATGACCCAAACACGGACGTGTAACGAAAACAAATGAATTTTGAATATAGGGGTCACTTACCGGGACCAAATTGAAAATAAAAGAATCGTTTTGCAAACTTTACCGTGTGACATATCAAATGCAAGGGCTTGTTTTGAGGGTCAGAATTTTTCATGATTTTAAAATAAAAACTTTTAAAGATATTTAAGAAAATAGACGAAAATTGAACTTATCTCCGTTACAAATATGCCTAAAATTTTGAAAAAATACAAAAATAGTTCTATACTTACAAATTATAGAAAAACCTTTATGAAGTCTGTGGTCGTAAAATAACATGGTAAATCTCCCAATAATGTGCGTACAAAGTAACATTTGCAGTTGGAATGAATGGAAGAACATGTTTTTCAGCTGCAATGTTAAGTTTGTCCTTGGGATTAATTCATCCCAACTACGAAACGTGCGTGGTCCGACACACTCTTGGTTGGTTTTTAGGAGCAACTGCCTCATTGGACTACTTGTCGCAAGCGCTACTGCTGATTCTGAGGTTCTGGGTTCGATCCCCGGGATGAGCAAAGTGTTATTAGGTTTTTTCCTTCTGGACTTCTCTGTAGCAGTCCGGAGTCTGGATTTGTGCCCGGTTAATGGCAATAGGCTCGCCCCCTAATAAATCCTTACTTCCTAACTAATATTATAAATGTGTGAGTTTTTTTTTACGCTTCACGCTAAAACGGCTTAACGGATTTGGATGAAATATGGCTCATGGGTAGACCATGACCTGGATTAGGACATAAGATTCTTATTATCCCGATATTCCAACGGGATCGACCAAGCGGGAGAAGTTATTTGATAATTTACCATACAAAAAAAGGGAGCTGACGCCACCGTCTTCATTTAATACCAATAAGTGTACTTACTGCTACGAAATAAAGGCGGCGCCAAATTGTTTTCAAAGTATAAATGTTATTAGTAACGTGCATTTGATAGTAATCGACTCAGTAACAGCTACATAATTAGGTATCATCATCATTTTCTTAGCTTTTTCGGCTTCCAGTCTAACGGGATACAGCTTAAACCGGTATTTTACATGAAACGACTACCTATCTGTCCTCCACAACTCAGTTACTCGGTAACACAGTACCCCTTGGTAACACTGGTTGTAGACTGAATATATTTTTCGTTTTGACGTCAATCCTAATCCTAACTATTATAAATGTGAAAGTGAGTTTGTTCATTTGTTTGTTTGTTACGCTTTCTCGCTAAAACGGAAGAAGAAATTTGGCAAATGGGTAGATCATGACTTAGGATACTTTTCATCCCGATATTCTCACGGGATCGAAACTTATGCGAGTGAAACCGCTGGGCGCTGCTTGTTCAATAAAACTTCAACGACACTATTATTTCAGACTCTGATTAAACAAATCTCCTTCTTCTTATATCCTGTCCCAATCTTTGCTATCTCAATAATATTATTACAAATATCGGATCGGCAAAGTAATTTCATCTAGCGGTGAGGTCTTAATACGGGAGCTTTAATGTTATTAACCAATATAATAAAATGCTAGTAGACCGTCCAAGGAATTTAATTTGCATAAGTCCGGACGAGTGTATATGTTACCGCTAATGTGCGGTAATCAGTTAGAGTGCAAATTAACTTGTTAATCTGAAGACTATTTGGTCGAGTCCGTTAAAGTAGAGAAACAGTTTCAGTTCTTACAATAACTAGTTAATCTGTAGTAATCTGCAGACTAACAACTAAGCATACGGTTAAGTTAATAAAACAGGTTCTTTGCTTGAATAAAACATTCGAATTCATTGTAATTATTTATTTAAATGTCATGACGTTTGTCTTGTCCATGTTCATTTTAAGACCCACTCTTTCGGTAGCTGTGTGTTTTGTATTACTAACATTAGTTATAACTAATGTTAGTAGTTCGAATAACAAAGATGGATTATATTGTTGTCCGAAACTGAATAAATAAATAAAAAATCACTGAGGTCCTCCATAGTCTCAGCCATGGACCATTATGTCGTCGGCAAACCAAAGGTGTACTCGCCATTGATGTTGATTCCTAACCTTTTTCAGTCCAGAACCTTGAAGACTTCTTCCAGTGCAGCGGTGAACAGTTTCGGAGAGATAACGTTTCCCTGTTTCACACCTCGCTGCAGAAAGATAGGTTTTGAGGTCTGGTCCTGGATTCGGATTAACATAGTGGCGTTTTTGTACAGACACTTCAGCACCTCCATGTACCGGTAGTCGATCTGACATCATTGAAGAGACTGCAGTACAGCCCATCTCTCGATCAAATTAATGGCTTTCTCGTAGTCCACAAACGCTAAGCAGAGAAGCAGGTTATACTATTCGGTCTTTTGTATTTATAACCTGCCGTATGTGGTCTATGGTGATAAAGCCTTTACGGAATCCGACTTGATCGGGTGGCTAGAAGTCATAAAACCTGCGCGCGAGACGATTCGTGATGACTCTTGAAAACAGCTTGTAGACATGGCTCAGAAAGGAGATGGGCCTAGAATTAATAAGAGGGGATTCTTCAAGAAAAGTTTCACCACACCTCGAGTATGACGGAATCAATCAGCTTCTGGAGGTCTTTAAAAACGGGTTTTCCGCCGGCCTTTACGAATTCGGCCGTAATTCTGTCATCACCCGGCGTGTTATTGTTTTTGAGCTGCTGCAACACCCACCCTCATGAAGATTGGAGACGCTACACTTGAAGTTGTCGACGAGTATGTTTACTTAGGATAAACTGTCCAGCTAGGTAGGTCCGACTTCGAGAAAGAGGTCAATCGACTCGGCTGGGCAGCGTTCAGGAAGCTACGCAATATCTTCTTGTCTCACACACCGCAGTGTCTCGAGACGAAAGTCTTTGACCAGTGCATATTGCCAGTGATGACTTATGGCACTGAAACGTGGTCGCTCATATTGGGCCTTATTAGAAGGCTAAAAGTCACCCAAAGCGCAATAGACAGGGCTATGCTTGAAGTTTCCTTGATAGAATCAGAAATTAAGAGATCCGCAGGAAAACCAGGATAACCGACATAGCCCGAAGAATTGCCAAGTAAAATTTCACACTTCAACAGATCGTTCCCAGTCATTTGCAGATTACCTAGTTAATGCGCATATTAACGTATTCCGTACTCTAACGGTAACATATATACCTGTTTGACCTTATTCGAATCCTTGAAGAGATTCCGATTACTTTTTCGAATTTGGACCAGATTATTAAATTAATCTATATGAATAATAAAGCTGAAGAGTTTGTTTTTTTTTTGTTGTTTTTTTTTTTTAAAGTAAACAGAACGCTAAACGAAAACAAAGTAAAGCCGACGTTTGCACGGACGTAATAAAATCGCGGCAATTTCTTTTTCGTGCAAGTGTGTTTTTTCAACGCTCTGGGATAAGAGTGCGTCCCACCGCATTGGATTCTCAACGCTCGGCTTAATACCGAGAGTTGAAAATCCAGTGCGCGATAATATTCCGCCGTGATTTTATTACGTCCGTGCTTAACCTGGTGTCAGAGTTTTAAAGTCACCTATCGGCCTCTAACTTGGCTTCACTTGCCGTCGAGAAATAACTTTAAGGCATGCCATGGTTTTCTCATGATGTTTTCCTTCACCGTTTTTGAAGTAAGTGATAATTATACAATATGCATATGAATCCGAAAAGTTTTGGGTTCGTACTCGAAACGTATGACTTCGCAGTCCGACGGTTACACCACTAGGCTATCATGGCAGCATGGAATTAGTATGAACTATCCTATACCTGCTATTAAATGAGCATTCCCTATTTTCACCCGAGCAGAGCTTGACCGATAAAATACTTATAATTAAGCTGCTTCGCAAGGGTGCAATCTTTATCGATATGTCAAAACACCGAGATTTCTTTATTATTTTTAAGTTTTAAATATTAATGTATTATCCACATAATTATAACCTTCCGGAATAAAATCTCTAAATTATATTGGAGACCGCATTTAAATTCATTGTGTAATTAGGAAGAACGTTGTGTAGTTGTGGAGCTCGTGGCTAAGTAATAGGTACCTAACAGCTGCACGGGTCGATCCATCAGGTTAAGCTACGCTTGCCGGGGTTGGTCCGTGGATGGGTGACCATCTTTACATACCGAGACTCCTCCGTGCGTCGGAAAGCACGTTAAGCCGTTGGTCCCGATCATTTGTGGATCTATGACAGTTGTTACGGGTAGTTAGAAGCCCAAAAGTCTGACAACCAGTCTTATCAAAGGGTATCGTGTTACCTAGTAACTAGGTTGTGGAGGTCAGATAGGCAGTCGCTCTATGTAAAATACTGGTATTCAGCTGCATCCAGTTAGACTGGAAGCCGACCACAACATAGTTGGGAAAAGGCTCGGCAGATGATGATAAGGTATAGATACTTGTAAAAAGAGAAACGTTCTCTAGTAGTAGTAGAATAAGCACTTATTTTTCTTCATTTTCGTGTGGTTAGTGACTAACCTGGTGTCAGAATTTTTGTGCCGCCCATGGACCTCTGACTTGGACAATAAGCACTATAATGTTCAAACAAAGTTGAAAAGCTGCAATCATCACTTTTAGCAGAAAGATTGGTGATAATGATAAGCGAGCACTTAAAAATAACTTGATTGAGTCTCCTTCAAATGTGATTAATTCCTACAAGAGCGGTGGCCGCCACATAACGGCCGAAGTGACGACCATCGTGAAAATGATGGCACCGGAGTTCGATTTTACGGTGTTAAAAAACGCTCTCTATGAAAACACACCAACTCATACTTTCATGAATATCGTTTCAGTGACGTCATTAGCCGGTAAATTGCGGACGCTATGTGGCGGTCACCGTAGTCTTAGGAAACCCTAGACTTAGAAAGAAAAATGAACTTAACGTAAGTATATCATTTTGAGTCGAGTTTGGAATGAAAAATTTTAAAGTAACTTTATTCACAGCCTCAATTATTAATACAAAGCCGAAAAGTTATTCTTTTCCTCAGACTAACAGACATAAGAAAACATACCCCAGTTTTCATATTCCTTTAACATACATTCTCGAAGACTCAAAGCTGTAATATCAGCAAAAACCGAGGGAGAGATAAATAAATGGAAACGACATTCGATAGGTTTATTCAGTTCGGTAAATATTGAGATATATCAGTAAATATAGCGAACGTAAGCGATTACTTACTTATATAGACGACGAATAGGATAGAATAAAAATATAGCCGTGACGTATGAATGTTCTATAAGGCGGCTCAACTAAAGTATGCATTGTAGATACACGTAACATAACATAGCGTCAGTAATCCCCGAAGGGTTAGACAGAGGTGTACCTATAGAATACCCACATTTCGCCAGTTATGTTTAAGATGCAGATATATGCCAGTGAGCTTGTGTGTTCTGCACTGAGCTCACGCAACGCGTCGGACGTCCAGCCAGTAATAGAACTCGCCCATCAAGGAGCGCTGTCTCAAATTAGACGCATTATTAATTTATTATACATAAAACAAAACGTATTTTAGTAAAACACGTATACTAAAAGAACAATAATTAAATTATTTTTAAAATGGTGAAGTTTTCATAAAAATACGCATGATTGATTTTGCGTGATTGTCAGTTTTTTATTCGCGTTGAACATAATTTTATAAATTAATTTCATTATATAATTTTAAACATAATCTAAAATATGCCTATTTTGAGTTATTAAGATTTTTTTTTTAAATCATTAACACTACTCGTTTAGACCTGATCAAATCATTAAAATCATTAAAAGTCGGTTATCATCGCCTTAATAGGGGGCGAAACTATTACCATCAACCGGTTACAAATTCAGACTCCGAGCTGCCACTGCGAAATTCCAGATGGAAACATCTAATAACACAGCGTGACCCGGAAATCGAACCAAGGACCGCATGCTCAGCAATAAGCACTTGCGACCACTAGACCAAGGACGCAGTAAATTTGGGTTATATTTTGGGTCAACCGTAAGAAAGGGTTTCTGATTAAAAAAAAATACCAAAAATACAACCGACTTCCAAACTACAAAGTGAAATACAACTTTGATTTCGGAAGTGTGTCTTTCTATACTGATCAGTATTTAAGTTTTTGCCACCGACTTCCGAAATTAAAGTTATTTTTCACTTTGTAGCTTGGAAGTCGGTTGTATTTTTGGTAAAAAAAAAATCACTTTTTAGTGGGTTGGTTTGTAATTCATTAGTTCCACTTTACCAAATGGTGCTTTTCGAGAGCAAATGCGCGAGTTACTATAAAAAATACCCAAATCGCTATAGGTGTGTCTATAATATTTGAATAGTTCCCTCGATTTCTCTAAGATTCCATCATCAGATCGTGACCAAATGACAATGGGACCAACTTAGAAGTATACCCTTTCAAACAAAAAAAGATTTTTTCAAATCGGTTCAGCCGTCTTCGAGTAATCGGGGGACATACATAAAAAATAAAAATATTCCGACGAAGTGTGAAGCCCAAAGTTCCAGATTTAACGGTTTTTGTTTTGAACCCTCTACAAAATTAATCAGATCTACAATATGTAAAAAAAACGTTGTCCGATCCGAAAGGAGCACATAGCTAATGCAATAACATTACCAAAAAGTTTTTTTTTTTTTAATATTTACGAAAATAAAAAGTTATTGCTACTTGAAATTCACATTTTTAGTACAATTTTTACCCCAAATTCATTAAAAATTAGAAAACTTTCAACAGGGATCATAAGTTATGACTTGTAGGCACCTGCCCGCGCCCCATGCAATAACCCGGTAAAAGTCCCTATGGAAAAAAATGTGGTGGATTTTTTTTCTTCTTTCATCTTGAAAATTACCACATAAATAGACTCTCAATACGATACCTAACAACACCCTCACGGATCGGACAGATTTTTTTTTACATATTTAAAACTGAGTTTCTGTTTCCCAGCTTATAAAGGAGGTGACAGAAAAGGGCTGTAATGGCGAGCTTATTTACTTTCTTTACATAACAAACTAAACCACGTTATTTTCTTATAATACTCAAGAACTTGTTAAACAAAGTGCGGTTCACACCTAACTTCATTAATTTTAATTACCACTTAATACTTCTTGCTGGTATTCTATAACAACTATTAATTAGTTAAGAACTTATAAAGCTGAACCTAATACTCTAAATAGAACAATCTTTTCATTTCACTCTCCCAAAATAATAGCCATAAAATTTTGGTCCTTATACTTCTGAAATAAAGTCGGTTCTGCATGGTAGATGAGTTCTGTAACAGCAAATAAAGTTGATATTGTGAAGTTTGTTGAGGTGTACGCACGCTACAGAACAAATATAAAAAGTTTAGTAGAAATAAAATCAGTACCAAAGTTATACATTCGTTTTCAGGCATCTCTTAAGCCCATCGTCTACCTAAAAAATAATGAAAAAAGACATTTATTTGCGGTAAACATGACGCAAAAAAGAGCTTAAACACAAAATGGGAAGCATGCGCCACATCCACGCAAATCGGCTATCGCTCAGCATTATACTGCGACCCTATGCAAGACAGAGCCCCAGCGCTGGTTTTCAGCGACGGCCGGCGCCGACGTAATATCGTCGACCGGTGCAGCAAACAAATATTAAGACGCTGCTGCGCTGTACCAATACAGCGTACTTAAAGAAAAATAATTTATTGTAGGTAATTAAAAAATATATTAATATAACTACTATTATTTATATGTTATTATTAATTATTATATTTTTACATTTGTAAATCTCGGGAGTATGTAACCCGGTCTTTGGAAAGGCGTACGAGTTTATTATTAATTGTTTTAAATAAATAAATAAAATGTGATACAATATACTAAATAAATATAAAAAATAAATAGACATACTTTATTCTTTATTGCGAGAATATCATCCTCAAAAAATAACATAACATAACATCACGCCTTGTTTCCCCGAAGGGTTGGGCAGAGATGTCCCTGTAGCAGGTTCACCCACATTTCGCCAGTTATGTTTTAAGTTAATAGGGGGCGAGCCTATTGCCATCAACCGGGCACAAATCCAGACTCCAGGCTGTTACTGAGAAATTTCAGATAGAAAAACCCAATAACACTTTGCCCGACCTGGGAATCGAACCCAGGACCTCATGCTCAGCAGTAGCGCTTGCGACCACTAGACCAACGAGGCAAAAAATGTTTTACGTTTATATAGTGGCAACATCTAATCAAAAGTAAAGTGTTACAAACTGAAATCATGAATGAGCAGCCAGAATGTCACAGGTTATGCGTTCTGACACCTGTCAGTTTTATATTAACGAATATGTGTTTTGCGAATTTGATCCTTATTACTATTAGAAATTGGGCAACCGACAGGTGTCGGAAACGCATTCTCTAGTCGCGACGACCGGACTGTAGCGGTGTAATTCGCATGCCCTTTTTGTTAAACCTAGACTAATAATCATGTTTTTGCCAAAGGTCAAATGCTTTTTTAATTTTTTGCCGGAGGCGCTATGGCCTTAAATAGCAACACAGTGGGTCCCAAACAGGAGCAAACGGCAACGCGACAGGCCCAGGAGATGGCGGGACAAACTCGACTTTTCAATAAGGATTGGCAACAAATAGCAGTAGATAGGGATAAGTGTTAGGAGGGATGGGAGACTTTGGCCCTGCAATGGGATCCAAACCGCTCATCATAATAAAAAACAGAGGCACTCCGGGAGTGCTGACAGAAGTGAAAACTCAATTTTTATTTTGCAGAAGATAATGTATCGCGCGTTGATGTCTTTTTAATGGTCAAAAGCTGGTGTCGGTAACAGTGTTGCGAAATTAATGGTTTAGTCCCATGTCGAAAATACTCAACGCGCCTAAAGAAATTTTCACTTAAAAAAATTGTCAGCATATTAATCGGCACATGACCACTTTATTTTGGCGTCTGCCGTCTTGATATAAAATAACAGAAAATAATACAATAGTTCTGTTATTTTTGCTACATTAAAGTTGTTTATTTGGCTACATTATAAATTTGCCTATTTTCTTACACTTCGGGCCCTTCATGACCATATCCATAATTAAAATAGATAAGGGGAGGCTCCCTAAATTGTTTGTTCATTTTGCATTAATATTCTGAAAATGTCACGCATACAATCAAAATGGACCTTTAGTATATTTATGATTTATTGGTTCTTTTTCTTTCCATATTATATCATGTTATCATGTTATATATATTGTCGGAGTTCGGAGATAGGTACATGGCCCTCGTTATTATCAGCGATATTTTAACTACTTTGGGCGTACTGTGGGCAGTGTTGGTTAATGCGCAATAGAAAAACCGTTTGCAATTCAGATCACATTACTTATAATTTACTATCAATTAATCACAGTAGCAATACACACACTGGGTGTGATACACGACGTTTATTAAAATCACAAATTACAATTAACACAATAACTGAGCATAACGAATCGAGTACAGTTCCGCGACGTCTTAACTCCGATGCGATCAGAGAATTAATCCTCCTCGCCGTGGCCTTAAAACATCACGACTCTGTAGAAGCGCGCTTTAGGTGTGTGTAAATAACATGATGTCGCTAGTGGCGCGCTTGCGATTCGTCGTGACTTGTCGTGAACTAGAACACGGCGTATTGCCACACCAAGCACCGAGCGCAGACTCACAACAAGTCAATCGCCATCCTGAGGATGCCTCGTTGAGAGGTAAAACACGTGTCGATTTCTTTCAGGGTCTTTTTAAGACTCTTTAGAAATAACTAAGCAGAACAGGTTACTAAATATATCCACTTCAATTGCATTTTATAATGGATTTCCGCAAGGTCACGCCTGAATAAATTAACTAACTAGTTTTAGTACTTACATCATCATCCAGAGAAAACATCACAAACTATACATTAATACGTCACAGTGGCATGTAGGCGTATCCAATGTCCCAGTATGGGGCTGTCCCACCTAATAATGGGGTTTTCTGTTATTTAAAAAAAAAAAACTATATAAAAGGCCAGACTAAGACTGTCTTGTCATTTTACCAATAACAATAAACTAAGTAAGTCAAAAACGTCATACTATCTATGACAACTCCAAACGGTTAACAGAAATGTAATGATTTTTAAATGAAATTGTTTGAATTGTTTGTTTAAGCTTGAGTCTAGTGAGCTGTTATCTGTCATGTAACCCTTAATGTTGAAATATTATTTATTCATCTGTTTATTCAGTAGTTAGGTCTACACCGGACGATCCAGTGCGCTCCGAACGGCCGTGGCAGGTGCGCGATTTAAATGCGTGATTGGTGTGGATGAGCTCCATGATCGTGGATCGTCGAACACCGATCCAAATTTGGATCAATGATGTGTACTCAGCTATTAAGACGTTGACTTTTTGACAGTTTTTAGGGTTCCGTATATATCATTTTAAAATAAACACTTTTAAAGATATTTAAGAAATTCGAATAAAATTGACCATTTTCCCCCTTATCTCCGAAACTACTGGACCTAAAATTTTGAAAAAAATACAAAGTACGGCTCTTTCCTCATATATTACTGGAAAACCTATAAGAAGTCTATGGTCTAAAAATAGCATAGTAAATCTCTCAATGTTGCGCGTACAAACTTACATTTGCAGTTGGAATTTATGGGAGAATATGTTTTTCAACTACAATGTTAAGTTTGTTCTTGGGATAAATAAATTCATCTCAACTACGAAACCCTTCATTGTGCGTAGTCCGACACGTACTTGGCCGGTTTATTTGTGACTAGTTTCTGCTTGCGACTTCGTCCGTGAGCCTATAAACTTCTTCAAGAATTGGGCTATCCAATGCAAAATAGTACATTACTTCAGAGGGAAGAAAGTGACAGTTCCATACCGAGATTATGGCATTTGCGCCACGAGCTTGCGAGGGGCGCAAACCATTTGAGGTATGGAACTGTACTTTATCCTGAGGGATGTATAGTGCTTTTTATTACACCTACGAGGAAAATTATGGACATAAATGCATAGAAATGTTTATATTTAGTTAAAAGTACAATTATTAAAAGTGCAGCTATTATAAGATGTTACATTTTGTCCGGGTATTTATATACATAAATAATTTCGTTTTTAATTTTCTGTATGCACCAAGGAGGTTGGTAACTGGTAAAAAAAAAACTGTATGTGGCCAGTAACAATTTACTTGAAATTTAATTAGTAGACAGTTAAAGTCTCTTGGCAGTATGGCTGCTGACAAATTAAAAAAAAAAGAAAAACCGGGTATGTTATGGAATTTCATACATACTTCCCACCCTTGGGTCGGAAGGATTTTCATACAAACTTCCATACCTTGGGATGAAAGGATTTGAAGGGCGGGATAAAGGCGTTTCTTCCCTCTAATTGGTATAATTAGTATGTATTTTCAGAGCAGGTGTGATAAAAAGAATTTTTCAAATCTGACTGGGACTTCCGGAGATTACCCCGTGCATACAAACTTACAAACAAACAAATAACAATACCTACAATTTGAGTTACATATGGTTTGCGCCGGGCATATTAGTATAAATATGTATTCTGCGCAGTCAGGCGCCATCTTGAGAACTATTTATTCAGCCTCTAGTGTGACTATACTTATTGTACAGTTAGGGAAACGAATTGTTGACAGGTTACTTGTAATTACAAGCTTATTTCTCTCTTACGGTTCCGTATCTCAATAAAGTCCTCTTATATTTAAGAGTCCCGTATTTTCCTTTTTATATTATGATTACTTTGTTATCCGTCTGTCGAGACCCGTTTTATCAGGAAATAGTAAGGGTAGGGGAGCGACTGCTTCGTTGATAGTGTCGCAGCAGCTACTACGGAGCATGAGGTCCTGCAGATCCCGGGTCGGACAGTGTTATTGGATTTTTCCATCTGGAATTTCTCAGTAGCAGCCCGGAGTCTGGATTTGTAGCCGTTTGAAGTCAATAGGCTCTAACCCTATTCCATGGGACTTAAACATAGCTGACGAAATGTGGGTGAACTATTAGGTGCACCTCTGCCTAACCCTTCGGGGAATATAGGCGTGATGTTATGTAGTAGAGGTATCAATCAAGTATTATACACCTGACTTTGTTTTAAGACAAACCTTATGTCTATTTTTATCAAAAGTCCTACAAAATCGGCATAGGCGATATTCGAGTCCTAAGGGGATAATTAATAAAAGATATCGCTTACAACAACAATTAATAACAAGAAAAACAATAAATTAATTAAATTGGTGGATATTTAGCAGATATTAGGTAAAATCAGCAAATTGGGATAAAGTTTTGGTACTTACACCTTATTATTCCTTAACGTGGCTTGCGGTAGGAATTGACTGGTAGAAATCATCACGTAAGGAAAATGCGTTATGTTCCCACCATGCGACTTTCTCTCCCTCTCTTTCCATTTCAACATCAGATCAATCAATCTGCCTACCCTTTTTCCACCTATCTTGGGGTCAGCTTCGAGACTAACCGGATGCAGCTGAATTCCAGTATTTTATATAGAGCAACTGAACCCAAAACCCAGTAACTGGGTAACTCGTTACCCCTTGGTAAGACTGGTTGCAAACTTTTGGGCTTCTGCCTATCCGTAACGACAGTCATAAATCTACGAATGACCCACATTTCACAAATTACATTTAAGAAAATATAAATGACAGGCTTTCGTAATGAAAAACCTCAAAACCCCTTCATCCGACCTGAGGAGAACAACAAAACAACTCATTTTTACCCGATTCAATCTTTTTTCAAAACGTTCTCGTCAACCTTTTCTAAATACACTCGTACTTCAAAACATTACCCTCCTTTTTGGGGTCACCGCATTCGGGTAAAAATAAAGGAGCTCTCAACGATCGGCGAAGCCACTGATGAAGTTCACCTACGGTCATTGTTATAAGCGTCGCTCGACTGAACTCCCTACATAATATTCAAGAAAGAATAATTTGATGTCCTTACGAACAGACAAGAAATATGAATAGTTACCGCCCCTCTTAATGATAAGTGACATTCCTTTGTTCCATTTGCTGATAAAGTGAGCTTCTGGTTTTTCCGTATTTTCCTGACATCTCAGAAAATAACAAATGAAAGTTGAACGAGACGAGTTGAACGTTGTTGTTTGAAGTTGAAGTGGAGTTGAGGTTTACGCGATAGAGAACAATTTACATGAAGTGAAGTTTCCATAGAAATTCTTCTACTAGAGTCGCGTCCCGCCTGTCTTGGAGCCTTTATGAATGATCGTGAACGATTCTTGACTAGATAAAATTGTAATACAAATACCTACTTATTTGGGAAATCGCATGTACAAGATTTTCGTAACAAAGATATAGAAACAAAAAGGTTGCACAGTCGTAAATTTTGAAAAGAAACCTTTAAAATAACCCTTGTTATATTGGAGTTCGTATTTAAATTGTAAACTTTCTTTAGATTCGAACCTAATCATGATCCCTATTTTATTTTTACATCAAATGTTGGAAAAATGTTTCGAATTAAAAGATAATTTAATTAATTTTCAATTTAATGGACAGAGGTTGTGATCAGAAAGTTCGGATTAATTTGAACGATTATGGATCAAGATTTAGACTTTAGACCGATTAGGGTCAACTATTTTGGTTTAAGCTGATAAGTTTTTAATTTATATTTTCATTTTTCATTTTTATAATTAATCTTACTTTTGACAGCGGCTTCGCCCGCGTGGATGTCGAAAAATATCCCACGGGAACGTACTACTGGGCAGTACCGGGATTACATACCTAAAAGTCCAGGAAAAGGTTATTGACTCCTACCGCTGCGCTCCAACTATAATTATTTTCCTACGCGTAATTTTAAATCTGTGATATCTTTTAAAACATTCATTTAAATGATATGATGTCTATCATATTTTAATCTACATTAAATGCCCAATTTAAATAACATATTTTATTGGATAAGGATTAATATGATACCGGTCAATAGAGCTTCGGAAATAACTATGAAATTTTTATCAAATTCTGAAAGACAAAAATGGTTGTTGTGGGTCATACATAATGCCATCGCGGATTTTTTTGTTTGAACTTTTTAAGATGAACAATACTGTAGAACATAAATTTCATGTAAATTTTACGATTTTCGCGGCGCACGCCAATAAATCTCCCAGTCGGCGTGATTTTTTCCGGCAACTTCAACAATAATCGTAATATATTTATTTGTTTTATAATATGTAAGGATAAGACTCGGGTCACGCTGTTTTATATTATTTTCCAGCAGCTACCCGCGACCTCGTCCAGGTGGAATTTCTTGTTTTTAAATAAAATATATGCTATGACACTTGGCTATACTTACCTACTATTACTGAAAGAATTTTCGAAATTCGATAAGTAGTTCCGAAGAACCAAAATCTCCACAATCTACGGATTATTATAGGTACCTACTTACAAAGCGCTTTCGATAATCTTTTAATTGTTTTTTTTTTCAAGTGAAAACTTCTTGAGGCGCATTGGGCATTTTTGAAATGGGACTAAACCATTGATTTCGCGACACCGTGATGACACCAGCTTTTGACCATTAAAACGATATCAACGCGTTGATAGCCGGGGTGCCGATTTTTTTTCAAATTTTCACTTCTGTCGGCACTCCCGGAATGCTACTGTTTTTTTTAAACAGCTTTTCTCTACATTTATGTTCGCATAGCTTGTCAAAATTTACAGCAGATTTATTTTTTCGCGATTTCAGGGTTGGTTCAATAGTGAAAGTTGTTCATAATGATGAGAACAATAACACCAGAGGATGACCATGAATTAAATTTCACCCTGTATCTAGATAGATACCTTTAAATGAGCAATTCTTGTATATTTGTACCTAATCTGAATCTCGGAAACGGCTTCAACGATTTACATGAAATTTAGTATACAGGGGGTTTCGGGATGGGCACGCCGCAATTGCGGCGATAAGTCCCCTCTTTGAAGAGTGACTAGAGAGGCGCCACTGCGTCCTCACCTTCCGCCTGACGCAGGTCCTCAACGGACACGGTTTTTTCGGGAGGTTCCTGTTTAGGATTAGGCGGGAGGAAATGCCTAGGTGTCACCATGGAGTGCCCGGAGGACACGGTGGAGCATACGGTGGAGGTCTGCCCAGCTTGGGCGAAGCATCGCCATGTCCTCGTGGAGGCGAACGGCGGCGATGATCTCTCGCGTCCGGCCCTGGTTCAGGCCATGGTACGGAGTGAGAGGGCATGGGAGGCCGTCACCTCCTTCTACAAAGAGGCCTTCTAGTGAGGCAAATTTCGCGCCCTCACGCCCCTCACCGCCGTAGGAGGAGACGCTCTGGGCGTCAAGAATCGCAGGCCTATTTCCGGCCACCTTAGGCGCGGACGGTGAGCAATGGGTAACTCGCCGTCCGATAAGGACCTATTTGATAATTTCTCACCGAAAAAAAAGGGGGCGATAAAACGATCTAGCTAGGATTCATTTTTATAAAACGTCGTTAAAAAAAAAAACATCCATATATTAATAAATAAACTAACGAACAAGTTAAGAATGTTAACTTTTGTGTGAAACAACAGATGAAGTGGATGCATTCGAAACGTACAAGGTTTGACCTCAAAAAAATTCGTCGCAAGACCTTCTTTTGTCCCTGTCATCTCATATGTCAGTAGCAACGTACGCTATGCAAGAGAATTTTTTTAGACACTACATATTATAAGACAAAGTCCCCGTCGCCGCATCTGTCTGTCTGTACGCGACAGCAAATTGACAGATTGATAATAGGCCTGTGTCCTAGGTAAAAAAAAAGAATTTCTATTCAGTCCGTCTTTCAAATAATAAAAATATATTAGACACGTATTTTGTGCTTTATCATATTAATAAAAAATAACTTAAAAAAATATGTATTAAAGTTGGGGAATGGGGTCTCGCTACGTCACAACGCAGTATAAAATCTAGCAAGGCGTGACGTCATGCCACATTTTAACTCAATATATCACCGTATTCTTTTGATTAGGTTAAAAAAAAATATGTGTAAAATATTTTTTAATAATCTACAAGACAGACAAAAAAAAAATTGGACACAGGCCTATTGCATTAATCAGAAAGATCAGATTGTTGAAGATGTCGGAAAAAGTGGCTCTATTAGTTTACTGGCGTGCGCCACGTAAACTAATAGAGAACAATGGATATTTTCCGACATCCACGCGGGTGAAGCCGCGAGCAAAAGCTAGTAAATAATAATTAATTTGTTTGATAAAAGATACCTAAAAAAAGTTTTTAGTTATAATTATAAATAAAATATAGTAATTGTATAACTAACTTCTGACACAGCTTCTGAGTTTATTCAAGTACCTACCCTGCCCAATTTTGCTGCAGACAGACACAATGTAATTCAAGCAGCCATTCGTTCCTTCATCGTGTAAATTCATCAAGCTGAAAACTCTGAAGATTTCGTGAAAATAATTTATCACGATTAACTTTTCCTAAAGTTCTCTTCTATTTTATTTGTTCTGGCATAATGATATTACAAGAAAAGTAATTATGAATAACGTGATGGTGTAATTCTTGATAACAATATCATACACTAAAAATGTTGAAAGGAAAATCTAAAAACTTTCTGAACACAGTAGGTAGGTATGGTCTGTTTCAAAAGTATCTGATGAATACGTAAACAAACCCTGTTCAAGTTGAATTCTTACGCAATCACTCACGAAAGGGAATAAGTAACACTTAATGTGCTTAAAAGGTTTCAACCATAAATCTCACTTCTTCCAACAATTATTGTTTGAACAATTATCGACGAAAAAGTAATTTCTAAATTGAACCTCAATTTTCAAAGTCAAAGTCAAATCATTTATTTCGAATAATCCTTTGTATGGCACTTTTGAACGTCAAAATAATTCATTCTAATAATATGTTTTTTTAGTCGCCCCTTCCAAAAGGTAGTTTTCGTATGGAGAAGAATGTGCAAGAAACTCCACCGTTACTCTTTTAAAATGTTTTACAATATTTTGTGTAGGTACATTAGTTAATTGTCAAATGATATATTATTTATTAATGTGATTTAAAATTAGAATTTCGGCAAATAATCAAATAAAAGCACTGGATTTGTAAGTGGCACTAAGTGCAATCCACAGGCACGTTAGGCGTTTTCCGATCCATTTGTTTATATTTTCATTAGATAGTTTAGGAACATACTATTAGACAGTCAAGATTAGGAACAAAGTTCGTTTAAGTATTTTTTTGACCTTTATGTAGTTAATTTATGTTTAACCACGTTCTACATTCACAACCATTCGACAGGCTTGCGAATCGAAAATGACACATTTTCGGTTACCGAGTCCCCGACGGCAAAAAGTTGTCGAAGAAGAGCGGTTGTCTACACAGATAAAGATATCTGTGGTCGTCTATTTGGTTTCAACTGTCAAAATTTTCAGGTTTCAGATTTATGAACATCGTTTAGTAGAGGAGCTTGTGGCTAAGTAATAACAGCCGCAAGGATCAATTCATCACGTTAATGTACGCTTGCCGGGGTTGGTCCGTGGTGGGTGACCATCTTTACATACCAAGACACCTCCGTGCCTCGGAAAGCACGTTAAGCCGTTGGTCTTGGCTACCATTCGTGAATGGATTGGCAGTCGTTACGTCAGAAGCCAGAAATTCTGACAACCAGTCTTACCAAATGGAGTCGTGTTACCTAATAACTAGGTTGTGGAGGTCAGATAGGCAGTCAGTCCATGTATCATACTGGTTTATTGTACATGTATTATTCAGTTGCATTCGGTTAGACTGGAAGCCGACCCCAACATAGTTGGGAAAAAAAGGCTAGACAGATGATAGATGATTAGAGCAATCTCTAGTCTTAAAAAAAGGAAATAAAAAAATTCCATAACCACCTCAACCCGACTTACCTACCTACAGGATCAAAAATTCAAGTTATGGTACTAAATCGTTTTAAAATATTTTACCTCACTTAGAAAATGACGCAATAAATAATATAGAAATATGAAACTTACTCCAGAAATATTTATTACAACAATACACACACGAACACACCAACACACACGAACACACACACACAAACCACACGACCACATACGAACTACGCATCATAGACATGACGTCACACAAATCCTACATCACGCAATTAGAGTTTACCGAGCGATCGACATATCGACGTCCCCGGGGAATAAACCGGTAATCGCAAAAATCAAATTTTACAGGAAAAATTATTTAGTGTTTTTGGGTAATATCTTTTCAACAAAAGGCAATTATGACAACATTGTTATATGACGGAAAAACAAATTTTTACATGAAAAATTTATAGTATTAAGTGTAACTATTACTTATACACAGAATAAGTTATTCACCAAAATACGTATTACCGAAAATGGTTTCATAAAATTTTTAGGGTATGGATATCTTACGATCCTGACATATCAATATTATTCCAGTAATGTTTACTTACCGAATTATTCTTGTAAATTTCTTAAAAATCATAGGCATAATATTGCTTTACTGGATTATTAAACGTGTTTTTATCATTACAGAGAGAGATTGTAATGGTCAGTTACTGACTTATTCTGGTAAAATTTTAAATAAACATAAAAGGGAAAGTAGTGTAACCCGTATTTTATAGAAAAATTTTGGTAGTCATATTATCGTAATCATTGAAAACCGATTATGTAAAATAAATTTGTCGTCGGTATCTTCGAGGGAATAATAAAAGAAAACTCACAAAATTTATTAAAATTAGTATAACGTTTATTGGGAACAAAGTTCTCATAGAGATCACAAATTACAATCAGTAAAAGTATAAAAAGTAGGCAAGTAAAAACATTAATAACTAATCGGTATTATCATTATTATCATTTTCATCATCATTATCATCGCGATCATCACTATTTTCTACAGAAATTAAAGATTCATAAAATGCGTGGTAATACCGTGGAATCGCTCCACTATTGCACAAAGACAGTAAATCTGTATGCAACGGCTTGCTTATAGGAAGAGGTTGATGATAAGCTCGTGCCAATACAGTATCTTCTATCAAAGCATCTGTCTATGGTTTTCACCCACGTCGTTTGGTTTGAAATGAATTTGAAATATTTAATTCAGAATACGCCTCATCAAAATCATATTTAATGAAAACCTTGTCCTGTTGGGATGATGATACATGAATTTCCATTACATCAGACCAGCGTATCGTATTCCCATCTATATCGCGACGCCAATTCAAAGGATTTACCAATTTTTTAATGTCTAAAATATCTGTTTGCTCCAATTCTTTCATAGTATATTTTTCTCCCGAGACTTTGGAGTTTAGAATTATATTATATATTTGATCAGGTGTGTAAATAGACTTATTTCTCATGTTCCTTTCAATACAAGCATGCATCGAGTCTCCCTCATTCTGGCTATGGCCAGTCTCGAAAAATCTGTGCGTTATAGACAAATTTAAAGTTTTTGCTGCATACGCATATAAGGCAAAAATGAACCTGTTCTTATTTTGGCCATAACAACCATCCGAATAAAAATATAACTTGCTAACACCTCGCTCCTGTTCACTCTTCAAGAATTGCAACAAACAACTCCCAATTTCTATGCAGCCTCGTTTTGCGATTTGGTAATGCCACACGTAGCAATACCCTTTTTTACGTAGAGCGTCAAAAATAGTAAAATTGTACACAGGGTACTTGCGTTTATAATGGAAAATACCTACAACAGATTTTGGAATACTTAACACTTTTTGCAGGTCGAAGATAGCAATCGTGCTATCGTTTTTGTCAATTGTAATTTTTTCTTCATGTTTAATTTGCCGAATTCTCTCTTTTCTATTTAAATGACGTTTATGGCTTTCTTCTAAAGACTTTTTCTCTGATGGACTGGCTTGCTCATATACAAAACATGTAGAACATTGGTCTTTTTTTGGCTTAAAAAATGAGAAGTTAAATTTTGTGTTAAAAATGGTTTCATATTGACGTTTTGTCGCCATCGTAACTTCAACATAATTTTGCTGCGGAAACCACTCTGTGTACTTAACGTAACCATTTTGCTAAAATATTTTACAGTAATATTACTTTACCGAAATGTAGCCACAGAATTTAATTTGTAATAATGTATTTCGTTATTTTTCTAGTAAACAAAAAATGGAAAATTTCCAAAGAACAAAAGTGTTGTAAGGAAAACCGTTGGAAATTACCGTAGAAAAATATTGAAAAAAAAATTCATCGGTGTATCCCGACCCATAGATACCGTAAATCGTATAACAGTAAAAAGTCAGTAATAGTATAATACAGGTTTATTCCTTGGGGGCGTCGATATATATAAGATTCCGACTTCAACCGTCGGGCAACCATTCCGACCCTGATGATCCCATTACACTCCTCCAAGAGCAGAATAGGGCCACCAGCACAATACACAAAACCAGACGCCTCCCGTCATTCCGACCTCGCCACCGAGGTCCTTTGCGACCGCGACCGTGTCCCTGAGTAAATGATACTCCTCCCCGACCCTTGCTCGAAAACGAGGTGCCAGCAAGTTGTTGCCGCTGAGCACGTAGCTTTAAACTACCCCGCTTAATAATCATAATTTAAGCCAAATTTTGATCCAGCCTGTCCCTTCTTGCTGTCCTCCCCTCAGCGACGCCCTAAGCCGAGGCTCGTACCCCGCAGGGGGTGCCCTTAGCGAGCGTTCGCCTAGTTTTAATTTAGTTTAATATTTTGCCCCTGGCTGGAGGCTTTGAGTGTAGCAGCTTAAGGCACCCACAGGAAAGTCCGGTTAAGCAGCCAAGACCTTTGTGGTCAAAACTGCGAGATGCCATGTTTAAAAAAAAAAGAAAAACCGTCGGGCAGTTACCCGCCAGACACGACACCTATCTGGTCCGAAGATCATCCCTTTTCTATGGTGGATGAGTGAACTTTACACCCTGTTCCTCATACCACTAAATTTGTCACTCCAATTCAATCTTGTTTCAAGATGTAGGCTCCCAAAACTTTGATACTTTAAACGGCAAATGTTCTTCTCGTATCAGTCTATGAACATTATCCTAGTTGATTTATGTATAGCTGTACCCTCAACTTGTGAGTCATTTGTTGTCATAAAACCCACGAAACTTTCGGAAATGAAATATACTTCCGCATTCCTATGTGTTCACACGTCCATAAAAAATGAGTTAAATTGATTACATTGTAGGAATAAGTTTTCCGTGGAACAGCAGTCATTGGTACAAAAACCTGGATAAGCTGGCGTTTTCTTTTGAAATTCCGTACTATGGTACTACGCTAGGCCAGCTCAAGGTCAAAGTCAAGGTCACCAACTTGCAGTCGACTCTAATCAGCTTAAAAGATAAAAATTCCAAGCGACTTTAAAAAAAATTAACATACATATATGCGTAAAATTTCGTTTGCATACCTACTCTTTAGTAAAACCAGACATGTATTGTGATACGGAAATATAATGTGCAGTCCGACCTGCACTTGGCCTGTTGTTTCAACAAAATTATGATAACAGTACCCTAATTGCGGAATACTCGATCAATCACAATCTGCATCATTTTCAAGGATATCGATAAACTATTGCTTCTTATGTTCGAAAAATTTGTCTGGTCAACACAACACAACATAAATAACGCAATGAATGTTGTTGAACTGTCAAAATGAAACAAATTTGTCATAATCGTTTACGAAAATAAGTTACGCAATTAGACTACTGATCTTCACATAAGACAATTTGATTGATAATTCAAGTAATATTGTCAGCAAACCAGCATCCTAATGGCGTAACACACGATCAATCACAATCTGTTTCATTTAGCGCCAAAACAAAAATGAATTAGCCTTACCAAGTTCAAAATTAACTATGTTCCATTCAGGACCTTTAGCCATGTGCGTGAAAATATATATTAAGCTTCCAAATTCAATTAAGGACATTAGAGTACGGAAATAAATTTAAAAACAGTCTCCAAAATACCTTATATTAAATCGTATTACACTTTAAAAGAATTCTTTGACAATAAGTAAATCTTGACATTGAAATTCATACCTGTACACAATACACACAGCACCGTTACGTTGTTTCATGATCATTATTGTCATCGCTATTTGTTTTAATTTAATTTTTTATCTTATTTTAATTTATGAATGGAAATGATGACCAATTAATTGTTCTTACCCTATCCTATATTATATCACGACAGTAACTTATTTATATTATATTTAAATAACAAATGATGGACACAGCTTATTTTTTTTTCTTTAGATAGGGCATCCCGTAGCTGATCTCTGAGATCATGACTACTTTTAACCGGGCTTTCCTGTGGGTGCCTTAAGCTACTACACTTAAAACCTCCAGCCAGGGGTTATTCAACTATGCTAATTAAAACTAGGTGAACGCTCGCTAAGGGCACCCCGTGTGGGGTACGAACCTTGGCTTAGGGCGTCAAGCGGAGGGAGGATATCAAGGATGGGACGGGATGGATGGACACAGTGGGTTTAATATTGTGACACTGTAACACATTAAACTTTTATATTGCTGTGCCCAAGCAGGGTTCATGTATGAAACCTATATATACTTGTAACAACTTGTAAACTATATGAAAGCAATAAATGATGATTGTGACTAAGAAGTTTTTACTTTAAAAAGTATAAACGCGGCTAGAACAATGACTGTCGGGAAGACTAACGGTGGAGTTTCTTGCCCATTCTTCTACATATGAAAACTACCTTCTGGAAGGGGCGATTAGAATCAATTCTATTATTTTGTAAATTTTGACGTTCAAAAGTGCTTTACAGCTGGGGCCTATTTGAAATAAATGATTTGACTTTAACTTTAATTGTGAGATTAAAAAAATAAAAAAAAGCATTTTCGGTCTAGCCACAAAATTGAATTTAACTTTATGAAATTATGACTGTTTGTGAACTTTAGAAACATATTTTTTTTTTAAATATTTTCATTGTGTTTACCAACCTTTTGTGTTTTCAGCTTTTTTACCTGACGAGACACGTAGGTACCTAATTCAGAAATTATTTAAAGAATCATGTTCATGAATAATTTCACTGGCATGCATAGAGCAGAAATAGATGGACGGACGAACTTTATGTACATGCATAATTAGGATCGCACGTCGGGAAAATAACGCTAGGGCAACTCAAGGTCAAAGTGTAACACTTTGTCCTTGACCTTGCGTATTTTTTTTAATTATAAACCTGTGTTGTCCCACTGCAGGGCAAAGGCCGCCCTTCCCTCTTTTCGCTTTTCTCGGTCTACTGCGATTGCGGGCTAATCCTTTAAGAAGTAATCCAGCTCATCCCGCCATCTCTTTCTGGGCCTGGCGCGTAATCGTTTCCTGCTATTTGGGATCCACTGAATGGTGGTTTTTCCGTATTGCTGCTCTGAGATGCGACAGATGTGGCCAGCCCAGTTCCACTTTAGTCCAGCAGCTGTGCGGTCAGCGTTCGCTATTTGTGTTTTGGAACAAAGTATAGAATTCCTAATGCAGTCTGTGAGATTGACAGCTAGTATGCTTCGTTCCATAGCCCGTTGGCAGCCTCCAAGTGCAGACTTTTGACGCTTTGATGAGTATGTAGTTTTAAGTGCCTGCTACACGATTGCCAACTGCGTCCCCGAGAGAGGTGACCCTGGTCGTCGACCGGCAGAGCTGTTTGAAATTTGATCGTAAACCACCATCTACACGGTTGTAAACCACCAAGGTCACCTCTGTCGGAACGCGGTTGGCGACCGTGTAGCAGGTAGATATTTTAATAGAATGTGAAGCCAGCTTATGTTGCCACTTACGTGCGGCCTACTGTATCTATATTTTTAAACTCATAAAAGTCATTTACCTGGGTCTTCTCTTCTCTTCTTTTTCGTATGGTCAGTGTCTAACCTGGTGTCAGAGTTTTTATGCCGCCCATGGTCCTTTGACTTGAATGAAATACCTGTCAGGCATGTTTCTTCACGATGTTTTCCTTCACCGTTTTTGAAGCAAGTGATAATTATACAATACGCACATGAATCCAAAAAACCAGAAGTGCGTGCCTTGGGTTCGAAATCGAGAGCTATGACTTAGCAGTCCGACGGTCACACCATGAAGGCTCTTACAAACAGGCGCGACCCGCGACGCGACACAAAGGTACGTCGTGTCGCGCGACGAGCGGTGTCTTTGTGTCGCGTCGCGTGTCGCGCCTGTTTGTAAAAGCCTTTAGGCTATGCTGCTAACTTATTATTATTTTACTGGGAATTACCTTTACTTTACGACATAAATAAAAGTTGTCTTTTTTTTTCACTTTTTGTTGCGAAATCTAAAGCAAATTAGTATTCCTTAAGAACCTTTGGCATCACAAGCCTTTTTTGTTAATATTACGGATCTGGGGTCACAAAGGTATTGTCAAAGGACAAAATATCAAATGAAAACCTTACCTTAACAAAATATTTTCCCTATATAATGCTTTTCATTTCACAGAAGGATGTTTAATACAAAGATATTTCGAGAGTTTCTTTAGGGGTCACTAGGAAAAATATTTGTAAATGATAAAATAAAATAACATTGACGGCCAGCGGTGGCGGAAGTGGTTTTACGGTCTGAACGTTTTGTAGGGAAATTTGTTCTGAAGAAAGGGTTCAGGGTCTCCTATACCATACCTAACTTTTTGTCAAACATTGGCCATTTAACAAAAAATGTGAAGCAAGTCTATTGGTGGAGCTAAACACTTCTTCGTTCTGTCGATGGGATGACAGTTTAAATTTAACTGGCCCAAAACTTTGCCATTCCACGGATGGCGTCTGTGGCAGCGCAGAATTTACTATGGCTGAATTTTTTGGGGCATCTGAACCCCAAAAAATTCAGAGGGCACGATTGAAGGTTGGACATCGTTTGCGCCACAACTACCATCGCGGATACTGTCGGGGAACCACTTTTGATCCTTATTACTAAGAATATAAGGGTGAAAAGTGGTTCACCGCAAATATCCGCGATTGTACCTTCGAGCTAGATACTTTCCAATCTTCATCGATATAATTATAGCAGAATGAGTTTCATATATTTCTTTAAAGCTAAATCTGAAACATTGAGCTATTTTAAAGAATTCAAGTTGATGGTAGAAAAATAAACAAAACAAGAAAATCTAAAATAAAACGATAAAAAAATCTAATCTAAATCTTGATAATTGGACAATTGCGGGTCTGAGTAGGTACTGTAGCAAAGACTAAGATTTCTTGAAAAATGACGGCATAGGACACCAGAGAAACAGCCAACATTTACAACCGTACAATATGTAACGATATTTATTTTTTTATGTTTGCAAGACGATTGTATGTATTGCCATTATTAAGATCAAGCAAAAACGCCGAAGAAAAAACACGTTTCTTGTATGTAAAATATTAAAAATAAAATGAAGTAAAAAAATTAAAGGGCTATAAGTACCTATTATTGAAGCTAACTCGAAAACTTTCCAAGCAAAGTTAATAAAAAAATTATGGAACCACCTCGAGAGCATACTCCTTCAAACAAAAAAATAATTTTCAAAATCAATTCGCAATTTTTGGATAAATCGGTGAACTTACATTACAAAAAAAAAAAAAAAACTCGCACGGACATTGAACTTTCTCCTTTTTGGAAGTCCCTTAAAAAATAATAAAAGCATTATAGTGCTTTATCGTTTCAAAGTCAAATCCAAGCGCTTTCAATTAAAACCTACTACTTCTAATGTCTTAATCTTAATTGATTAAAATCGTTATTCGATTCGCGTTTGCACTTGACGTTTCTAAGATAAGGGTTCAATTGTCTCCAAGATAGTCTTGTCAAGAAAACTAGAGGTATTCGAAAAAGCAACTTAACTCTATTGAAATAAAGTTCAACATTGGTCTAGTATCGAGCGACACTTAATAAAATTGAAGTTCGATTATCGGAATAGTTGGAAAATTGAAGTGTAATGGGATCCGGTGTAAACAGTACTTTGGTAGCATTAGAATTCAAAGCTTGGAATAAGTGATAATTAAGTTCAAGTTTTAGTTTTGGACTTTTTATTCCAATCTTTGGTTGTGGCCCGGGGACAACCAGAAGGGTCAGAAAAAAATAATAAAGTGAATAAATTGAAACCAATATTTATAGTACGCACGGCTACACATCAAGCTATTCATTTCCAGTATAAACTAACCTCGCATTGTACGGAAACCCTATACAATGCGAGATCAGCATAAACTGGATTTTTATTGCTTGATGTGTAGCCGTGTGTACAAACGGGACCCAAATTGTGTAACACACTTTCTAACACAGTCCGAAGGATTTTTATAATCCATGCTCGACAACGTCAATAAGACAGCGTCCTAACCAAAAGCGACCGTCGCGTAAACTCGCGACTATAGCTTTCATTATGTTCGGCGAACCCATACGCGTGGTTGCGCCGACAGAGGGCGCCTTTCGGTTTTACGAAGGCCGCGTCCTGCCCAACCCGATAGTCGCGCGCAATATGATTGTTGCGTTCATTTTGTTCGACGAACGCAACGACGCGCGTTTTGCGCGCAATCGTCGCGTCTAAAGAGCACACCTTCCTGGTTTCCGAACAAATGAGTGACATATTATTTCACGCGACGATTGCGTATTCGCGCGAAGGATCTTTTTGGTGAATATTGTTGAACACACAGTGAATAATGTTGAACTGTCAAAATGTAGTATGTCTGCACGTTTGTGTTTCTGATTCGTTTGAAGGTATCATTCGCAGCATGCCTTGTACAAGAAAAGTGACGCGTGTATGACTTTGAATCAACACTAAAATGGAATGATAACATGGGAAAAGTTCTACGAAATTAAGTTATTATTCTTCCATTTCTAGAATTAAGTACAATTCAGTTATTCCATGAGCCTTATGTTAATTAAAATTGGGAAGTTTTAATAAATAGCTTTAGTTCTTTGAAGTAGCGAGTAATTACTTTTACACTCCAACTTTTTTTCAATTCTTTTTTTTTTTTTTGTTTACCGAAAAGAATCCTCGTAATTCTTACTTTTGTCACAGAGGATTTCGGGCTTTTGTAAACTTATGGTGTTGAGTTGAGATGGTACTTTAAAGTACCTGCAGTGAAGTAGTTGTAGGTGCGCGGAGCGCAAGAGGTTTGCGAACATAGTGGATACCCGCCTTAATAACCTTATGCCTACAAGCTGGGCAGGTCATACCTATTCGCGCCTTTATGGGAGGACGTCCGGTCGTGGGATCAGCCGCACTTGGTGATGGGGCCCGCTGGGCATAGCGGGGTGATACCAGTCGGGGGTGCAGTAAACGTACAAGTGTGTCCAAAGCCCCCGACATATGGTAGGAGAAGGAACAGTGGGGTTTTATTCGGTAGGAGTGCGAAATATTCTACCGTTTTCACCAGAGGAAGGGTATCCATTTCCTACGGAAAAAAGGTCATATCTACCAATTAGCTGTAACTGTTCAGAAGTTATAAATACCTACTGAAATAATGTCCCTTTCATTTCAATTTACAGTCTTGTTGACAAGGAAGTTTTGTAGTCTTCGTTAAGACACACAGTCAAGTTGTAGTACCCAAATAATCATTTGGAACAAAGTTGAATTTATACACGAACACGGAAGAAACTTTATAGCTTTTGTTAATTAATCTTATTAAGAATAATTTAACTTTGGGCCAAAAGTTCCATTTGCCAAGAGTACCTACCTACCTACTAGCCGACCAAGATAATTTGGCAATTATTGTCAGTAGTAACGCTATCTATTCGATTTATTACCTTGACGTCGTGTCCCGCCACGTCGAGTCGCCTAGACGTCGAGTCCCACCACGTCGAGTCACCGCCACGTCTACTTTTTTTTGTATGATATTTATTACAACGATTAAAAATTTCTGCCTGGTGCCGCCATTTCGAATGTGACGAAAGGTACAGTCAATGAAGTAATTTTTTTTTAAGTTGTTTTGATTGTCAAAATACTCGACGACGAAACGACGGAACTCGACGTCAATGTAATAAATCCGAATCTGGGGCTGCAGTCTCGACATAGATAGCGATCAATCGAATTCGGTCTCAAAGTCCCAAAGGGCTCCCTAGACGGTCAAAATTACGTGATATTTTCGTGTCTTACAAGCAATTTCGACCGTCTAGGTACTCCTTTAGGACTTTGCGACCAAATTCAGTCGTAAAGCGGCCGCTATCTATGTCGAGACTGCAGCCCCGAACGCGATCGGCACATGTAAACCGCGTTTAAGACCTGTCAGTGTCATTATTGTTGTGGAATATTAACACTGACATTTCTTGAATGCGGTTTAGATGTGCTGATCACATTCAGTTTAATTGGTGAAATTCACCCTTAGTCGGAACGCGGGACCAAAGGCGTTAAGTAGGCAGGCGGGCTGTTGTATCTATCGCACCAACTTGTCTAATTTGGTCGGTTAATAATGATTAAAATTTACATTTTCTCGACTATTGTCTATTGGTGGCAAACGCCATTTTGCCGGACAAACTCTGCAGTTATGAAGTTGTATGAAGGTACCTAACCTAATTCTATGTCAAACATTTATCTTTAAAAATAAAAACTTTTTACAACCGACTTCCAAAAAAACACTACAAAGTGAAAAATAACTTTAATTTCGGAAGTCGGTGTCTTTGGTTTTAAATGTTCGTTTTTTGCCACCGACTTCCGAAATTAAAGTTATTTTTCACTTCATAGTGTTTTTTTTTTTGAAGTACGTTGTTTTTTTTTTTGTAAAAATTTTTTTTTTTTTTTTAATACAAAAAACACATTGAAAAATAACATTGAGGTTTCAGTGGTTTCTTTTAATTTGTTAATAATATTATTTTTCACTTTTAGTTGCGTTCTACGCAGTACTCGTACCTATCCCACACAAATTCCAATACCTGCTATGAAAATAACAGTGACATGAAATTATCATCATATCATCCACAAAGACTAAGTTGGAAAAATACGTATTATTGAAGCTAACTCAAAAACTACCCAAGCAAAGTTAATAAAATTTATATGGGACCACCTCTGAAGTAGGTATGACCTACCAAACAAAAAAAAAGAGTCATCAAAATAAATTCACACAATTGGCGGAGTAATCGCGTAACAAACACACACAAAAAAACGATATCCCTTGGTAAGACTGGTTGTCATATGTACTTTCAGGCTTCTCTCGTCCTTTCCGAGGCACAGAGGAGTCTCGGTATGTGAAGATGAATTCTGTGTCTGTATAATTAATGTATGCAATCTGCCTTTCCATCCACTGACCAACCCCGGCAAAACACGAGAAGTATATCTAATATCATCAACCTTTTCAGGGATATGGCATGGCTGTTATTTTCTTTGCAATCTTTACAAAATCGCAATGAAACACAACGGGTTGCTTATCACGTAGGTACCCACTAGTTATTCGCATGAAGACTAACGAAAATAGATTGCCTTCGTGTTAAGGTGGGAGTACTAATAGTCAGTCGTATAAGGCACCTGTCCCACCATCCGCTGGTGAATAACCTGAAGCGAGTAGAGCTGGCAACGAGCAATTACTTGCTGGTATGCGTATGTACCAAGTGAGAATTTTTCAGTGTTCAACCCGCCAAGCGAGTGTTGCTGAGCGAGTATTTTCTTAGATAGCTGTTGTAGCTGCGTCAAATGAATACTTGCCGGCAGCAGCGGTGTTAATAGTCAGCGATCAACTATTACTATACTAATATAAGTATGAATCTCTTTTACTTACACGGGACCTAATATTTTGTACGTTTCTTGAGCGTGAACATCGTTGATATAGTTTGACCGAGACCGCTGTACTGCAACTTAGTAATGCGTGGTAAGGCGGGGGCAGCGTTGACGAATGAGCGGCCTGCACTGCCCCCCGTCTCGCCATACACATACCTAAGGCGTGTTAGAGAGGTATCGGTTAAACTATAGCTAGTCGCTTCCTCGACGGCGGTGGGACAAGTGCCTAACTGCTGGTTTTGCAAACAAAGCTTTGTTTTTAAAAGGTAGCGATAGAGATTTCTTGCAGTAGGTAAACCTACACATAATTATTTGTTTATTATTCTCTTAATTGCACACCCACATGAAATTATACAATAAATATTCTTATCGCTTTACGGGGTTTTTAATTATTAATTTAAATGTTACATACAAATGTAGGTCATGTTAAAATATAAACTAAAACTTTTAATAATAATTTAAACACAAATAGCAAAATTAACAAACAAAGTAACACCTAGTTGTAAAAATATGAACCAAAATTTAATTATTCATGCTTATCTAATTATATCATCCATCTTCTCACAAAATCTTAAATATTCATGATACATATCTAATCATCTCCTGGCAAACTCCGATGTTGATGTCAGAAGAGCATTGAGTATAGTGAGGGCCCAAACGAGGGGCGAGTTACACTCGTGATACTGTGCGTGCTGACGGTACGGCCAGTAGCCAGTGACTTCGGACTTCGCGGCCTGAGTTGTTGTTCTAGACACAAGAGGAAAAACACAACTGCCCTGCCAAAAAACGAACTAAAAAGTAATAAACAAGTTGTATTAGTTAATCTGTATATACAAAGCGAAAGGTCACTCATTTACTCGCTGACTAAACAGATCATTAAAATTGTCATTGCAGTCGGGGGATCTCTTAGATTAAAAAGTGTTCCACACAAGGACACAACGGTCCCCTGACTGCAATAACAATTTTGGCACTAAAGGTAGTTTTGTACATTCACGGCGAGGCGAGGCGAGGCGTGGATGGCGTGGGGATGAAATGTTTGTTTTGTTTTGCATATGGGTATATAATTATGTATACCTATTTAAAATTTATGCCAATAAAATCAACAGTTTTGGAATGTGCTTATCAAGGCTTTCAATTGGATTCCCATATTGTTATAAATGAATCAATTATTTTATTTACATATTTGAATATGGAGCCATACTGCCGCCATTTTTTTTTCAAAAATTACATAGCCTATGCCACTCGGGATGATGTAAGCAAGCGTAGCTTAACCTGATCGATCGACCCGTGCGGCTTTTTAGCCACGAGCTCTTCCAACAGCGCTACCAGTTCCTGGCAATCGGGCTCACATGCGCTGTAAAGCAAGTATTTTTTTTTGCAATCTATAAGGTTCTAAAATAGAGACACGCACGGATTACGACGGGTCGCAAATGAACTTTAAAATTCACAGTCAGTATATCTAGTCATCATCCTTCCAGCCTTTTCGCAACTACATATTTTGGCATTGGCCTCGAGTCTGAACAGATGGGACCAAATATTAGTAGGTACACACGACTACATTTATCAAGCTGTACATTTCCAGTATAAACTGACCTCTCATTGTGCAGAAATTCGATAAAATGCGAAATCAGCATAAACTGGAATTGTATAGCGTCATATGTAGCCGTGTGTACCTATTTTACACGGCGGCGCAAAAAAACAGACGTCACTAGGAAACATTATTTTAAATTCAAATGCCCCATGTTCATTTATTTATGTCCTAGTCAAGTCCAACCAATTTATATTTTAAAGTTGTCTTTTTAATTCAAACTGGATATGATATTGTTTAAGATTCATCTTCATCAACATCATCATTTCAGCCGAAAGACGTCCTCTGCTGGACCACCCTCAAACACCGCCACTTGGATCGGTTCTGTGCTTTCCGCATCCAGCGGATTCCTGCGGCCTTCACAAGGTCATCGGTCTACCTTGTGGAAGGCCTTCCAATGCTACGTCTTCCGATATGCGGTCGCCGCTCCAGAACCTTTCAGCCCCATCGGCCATCTGTTCTGCGAGCAATGTGCCCTGCCCACTGCACTAAAGTTTAAAATTGAGATTGAATTAATATAAATGTTATTTGTAGTTCTGGTTGCATTTTCGGTAAGTCAAATGTCATGATTTTATGTAAAAGTCATCCAATGGAACAAACTTAGAAAGATGTATTATGATTACAATTATGTAAATACATGGGCACCGGGAGCGGGGTGCAGGGGGCGACCTTGCACCTCCCTGGCTTCTAAATAAAATAGATATATGTGTAAAAACATTCATAACTAAAGAAATATCCGAAAACCCCTACACAATAATTCCCTACTAATGTGTTAGGGGTTTTTGGCAACTTAACCTATTTGAGGCGAGATCCCAACATTATTGGCGGGGTGCTAACATTATTGAGCTTGCTTCGCTCGCTCTTTCATCCTACTCTATCATAAATTATTAAGCTCTTTTGTATAAATCGACACTGTTAGTCCTCTTTTTGTATGAATAGACAAAATATCCCATTCGAGGCGAGATGCAAAAATTATCGAGCTCTCTTCGCTCGCTCTTGAATCCTATATTCTCTTATTCGTTAAGCTTTTCTACAGTCGACAAAGTTACTCCTTGTATGAATAGACGAATGATAACCTAACATACCCGAGGTGAACTGGAAAAATGATGGAGCTCGCTTCGTAGAGCTGAAGATGCATCCTCCTGAAAATAAACCTGCCGGCGCCCATGTGTAAAAGGTACGTAATATTTGTTAGGGTCGCGAATCATATTTTGAACAATATACAACCTAATACTATCCTGTAAATTTCAAACAAGAATTTCGAAGAAGTAAGAAGGTTTTAAGGATCAGCTATAAAATTAATCTAAACACTCTTTGGGACTTTCAATGGCTATTTTAATGAAATGTTGTAACGGTATTGTCTGTTTCGTTCATAAAAAGATTAAACATTATTTGTTCAATAATTCTTAAGGCGCGGGCCACACAGAAGGGACGTGAGACGAGGTCGGGACGTAGACACGGCACGGACGAGATGCGGATGCCAAGTTTCAAATTATATAGAAGAGACGAGGCGCACACACGGACGGGACGAAAACGCTTCATACTGTCATGTCTTTGACACTTCATTTCGAGGGCAGCAGCGGTGGCGGCGGTTATGACATTTATATCTTGAGTTCGACGATTACCCCACGCCGTCTCCGCACTACGCTACGACCGCGCCGTGTCCGCGTCTTGTCCTTTCTGTGTGTTTTGTGCCAGATCGCGATAATAAATTTTGTATAAAGAATAATGAAGATACGTGTAAGGGACGCCGTGTCTGCGTCCCGTCCTCGTTTGATGACTCTTTTGTGTGGCTCGCGCCACATGTGACATGGCGAAAGCGGGTTGATATCGATAAGGTGATAAAAAAAAATGATTGAGTCACAAGGCCATTGCCATTGCCATTGGTCATTGCCTTTGTACGTATTTTTCTGTTCCTTTCTTCTTGTCTGTTTATATGTGTGTGCATAAATGGTTAAATAAATAAATAAATAAGGACCAAGATTATGAACACCGTGGCAGGGGAAGGGTTTACTCACAAATACTGGATTAAAATAAAAATAGAATGCGGAAAATAATGGTGCGCCTATCAGATTCATATTTTACTGTGTTAACCCTTCAAAAGTAACGGCGCTTTAGAACCTTTTTTAATTAACTAACTTTTCTTCAAATTAATATTTTATCTAACAAAATGTACCTAGTTGGTTAAGAGTTTTCAAGTTCCGTATTAATTAGCAACATTCGTTATTTTTTATCTCTTACTCAGTTCCTATGAAAAAAGCTACTGGAAAATCTGCCAAGTGCGAGTTGGATTCGCGCTGTCAGGATTCCGTATTGTTACGTGAGTTTGATGGAGCGTAAACCTTTAAACCAGTTTTTGTGTTTAAACTTTATTCGACTGAATTAAAGATAATACAAAAACTGAATTTAGAACCGAGTCTAAGATGTCAATTTTGTAATAAGAACTTTACTGTGATCGGAATAAAGTGACAAATACAATAAATGACTCGAAGATAAAGGACTCGCTGGTACTCGTTTTGAATGAGACGGCCACCTACACAGTCTTATTCCAAAACGAAGTCTTACTTAGTAAAGCTTTATGCGCTTTATTATTAACTTGATCCCTATAACAATAGGTACACAATAGCTAAACAGGGTCAAATTAAATTATCTAGCGAAACTCCAAAATCATTTCAAATAATACTTGTTTTTTTTTTTTTTTCAGAGTTTAATGTTATTGTTGCTACCAAAGTGAGATGTCAGATGTTACACATCTTATTATTTGACAACTGTAAGGCTCGCTCGGTTTTTTTTTTATAAACTGATAGTTATTTCAAGTGACTACTCTACCTGCGGTTGATGACCCCGAAAAAAAATTTCTTTTTAATTTTATCATGTTTAGATATCGATACCTACCCATCACGTCTGTGGAGTGACTGGAGTTTCACTAGCTAATTTATTTTGACCCTGTATAAGCGTTTGAGTAATCGGCCGACATTATAAATAGGTAGATATACCTACGTAGATAATTACCTAATAAAAAAATCAAAACGTCTTTTGAAATACATCAAGTTGTAAACCCCACGAACCTGCACGTAGAACATTATTTTTTTGAACGATGATGTTACAAAAACTAATGAATTTTATATTACCCAGACCGCAGATTAATACAGATGTTATACACTGCAAAATCATATAAATAAAAAGTGACTCTTGCTACGACACAATAAAGTGCAATTTAGGTCGAACAGCGCTAATTACCTACAGTTATAATCACCTAGAAGTCGCTTCTCTTTCTGAAACGTAACTCTTAGATCTTCTGATTATGTCACACTCACTGAATCGGCCCAACAAGTCGAGCCCGCCGCGTACTTGTAGCTTCATAATTATTAAAATTTGGAATGAACTATCTGCATTAATCTGTGCCCAGACTTTAACTCGATTGTGAGGTAAAAATTACATTTTTAATAATGCTCATTTTGCATTCATAATTGAAGGCTCTTTCAAACAGGCGCGACACGCGACGCGACACAAAGACACCGCTCGTCGCCCGACGCGGCGTACCTTTGTGTCGCGTCGCGAGTCGCGCAGTGGGCTGAAAATCGGCTTTCATAGACATTCGATTTTTTTTTCGAATTGGTCAAATTTTTTGATTGGAATTGTTTAAAACAATCATGACCTTGAGGTATAATTGGTATGACGTCATAGAACATAGTGGAAGATAGACTTTTGATTTTTTTTCAAAATACTTGTATGGGAATTATCATAAAATCTTCAATATCTCAGCTATCGCATATTTGCGCAAAAGAATTCTTTCACACAAAAAATCTCCTATTTTTTTGCCAATTTTTGATATATTTCACTTTTATGGCAGAGGTGCGATGAAAAAGAAAAAAAATAAAAATAATTTTATTATTTTTATTTCTTCATTTATAACGATTATAAATGAATTTAATTACGCATTAGAATAATATAACAAAGAATATATAGCACAATAGTCTAGGCCATCGTGAGCCGCTTTTTTAGTCATTGATTTTTATACTACCTAGCAGAAAAACAGCATCTTATACGTAAAAAAACAATTCTTAAATTGTTGACAACAAATACTCGACTTTATCGGAAGCCTGACCCTTTTAGCCTATAACAATTACCGAGAATTATTGCTAATAGGTACCTACCTATTAACTAATAGGTAGGTGATCACTGATCACCTAATTTAAGTTTTATTATGACAATGAAGGGTTTTTAGGCTAATTACTAATCGTTCTCCAGAGGAACTTACAGAATCACTGTGCAGGTGCCTAATGAGTTATAATCATTAGGGTTAATTTAGTTCTGTACAGATATCTCACAGGTATTTAAAGTGCAGTATTGGGAACAATTATTCAGTTCACATTGATTTCCCCTTGTGTTAACAGTGAAATTGTGCTTGCAAAAAATGGAGAGTTTATCTACTTACCTAGATTTCTTCATGATTTTGAAGAATTCGGGGAAGTACAGTGACAGCCTTGCACTATATAATGCTGTAGTTTCTCGTTTGAACTTAAATCTCTCCGATGAAGATAATTTAACATTAAAAGAATATTGCAGAAGGATTACACTAGCTATTACAAGGAAATGGAAGCAAGCCAACAGAAAACTGGAGTGTTTCTTAAAGGAACACAAAAACTGGCTTGAGACTGATATTGATTGGCCTAGTTGCATAAAAGTACCTGCTGCTTCAGGCATTGTGGATTCTGAAGTAAATGCCATATCTCCTCAACCTTCCACATCTACATCAGCAGCAATATCAGTTGGAACAATGACAAAAAGAAAGGCACCAACTCGTAAACCATTTCAAGATCTAGGAAAGAAACAAAAAAGAAGGAGAATTACAGATCAAGAAAATTGTGAGTCCAGTGAGATAGCATATGCTGCTATCATAAAGATGAGACAAGAAGGAAAGGAGAATATTGCTTCAGCACTAGAATTCATGTTGACAAATCCAGGAGCTGCTGATAAGTTCAATAATTTAATTCATCAATCGTTGGCCAAGCAAGTTTTCACACCCGAGAAGGCACTTGGCATATTTCTCTCTTTAAAATTATCTAAGTGGCAATATATAACATTGAGAGAAACAGCCATACGTGAAGGCGTAAAAGATTTGTATCCATCTTATTACAAAGTTCAACAGGCGAAATTACAATGTTATCCTTCCAAACAAACAATAACAGTGACGGATTCATCAGCAAAAATTTCTCTTCAAGGATTATTAGATTTAACAGTCAAAAGAATCTTCGACAGTTTACCTGAGTGCGTAGAACAGAAACAGTTAATATTAATATCGAAATGGGGATTTGACGGTGCGTCTAGCCAGAGCAGATATAAACAGACAATGGACAGTGAAAATGATGATTCTAGTGTCTTCATGACATCATTAGTTCCATTGAAACTAATCAATGGCAGTGACACCATATGGAAAAACCCGAAACCCTGTTCTTCATCATTTTGTCGTCCCGTGCGATTTAGCTTCATGAAAGAAAGCAAACTGGTTGTCAATGAGCATTTAGACAGTATGAAAGAAGAAATAAAAGCGTTGAGACCGACAGATAGTGGCAGCAACAAGGTCACCCATGACCTTAAGATGACCATGATCGATGGCAAGGTCTGCACTTACATCTCTGAAGCCAAAGCCAGCTCAGTTTGCTATTTATGTTTGGCAAAACCTTCAGAGATGAACAATTTAACGGAAGTGTTAAAAAGGCCTGTTTCTGAGAATTTATACGAATTTGGGCTGTCTTCGTTACATGCACGCATCAATTGCATGGAATGCCTTTTAAATATTTCTTACAGACAAGATCTTAAAAAATGGATGGCAAAAGGGGAAGAAGATAAAGCTATTCTGCAGGCAAGGAAAAAAACAATCCAAGACGGTTTCAAGCGGGAACTGAACCTGATCATAGGTGTGGTTAAACAAGGCTCAGGAACAACCAACGATGGAAATACAGCACGGAGATTTTTTGAATTTCCGGAAAAAACCGCAGCCATTACGGGTCTGGATGAGAATTTGATTCGGAGATTTGCTGTTATTTTACAGGCTATTACATCAGAAGAAAATATATATAATAAAACTTAAATCTTATCTTAAGTCATAATAAAACTTAAATTAGGTGATCAGTGATCACCTACCTATTAGTTAATAGGTAGGTACCTATTAGCAATAATTCTCGGTAATTGTTATAGGCTAAAAGGGTCAGGCTTCCGATAAAGTCGAGTATTTGTTGTCAACAATTTAAGAATTGTTTTTTTACGTATAAGATGCTGTTTTTCTGCTAGGTAGTATAAAAATCAATGACTAAAAAAGCGGCTCACGATGGCCTAGACTATTGTGCTATATATTCTTTGTTATATTATTCTAATGCGTAATTAAATTCATTTATAATCGTTATAAATGAAGAAATAAAAATAATAAAATTATTTTTATTTTTTTTTCTTTTTCATCGCACCTCTGCCATAAAAGTGAAATATATCAAAAATTGGCAAAAAAATAGGAGATTTTTTGTGTGAAAGAATTCTTTTGCGCAAATATGCGATAGCTGAGATATTGAAGATTTTATGATAATTCCCATACAAGTATTTTGAAAAAAAATCAAAAGTCTATCTTCCACTATGTTCTATGACGTCATACCAATTATACCTCAAGGTCATGATTGTTTTAAACAATTCCAATCAAAAAATTTGACCAATTCGAAAAAAAAATCGAATGTCTATGAAAGCCGATTTTCAGCCCACTGTGCGCCTGTTTGTAGGAGCCTTAATTGTATACTTACCTAAATTTAATATTGTGAAAGTAGGTATTGACTGATCCTAAACAAATAATACAAGCAGTGCTAGTCAAAGCATTAATTGATAGACGAGGTTTATACTTTGGCTGCGTTCAGAGTAACGCTGTAATCGATTTTAGCGTGCTAACACTCGTACCAAATAAGCGTGATCGCGATAACGATGGCCTGTGAATCGTCACAGATGACGCCATGACATGCGCCATCTTGCAATAACACCGACCATGCCCTAAATTAATATCAAACTCAAACTCAAACTCAAAGCATTTATTTCAATTAAACCATTTACAGGCACTTTTGAATTGTCAAAGAGTCGGTCAGTTAGTCAGAAAGTTGAAGCTAATTGCCCATTCCAAAACGTAGATCTCTATGGAGAAGAACGGGCAAGAAACTCCAAGGACACTCTTTTAAATATAGATATTACAAAATCCTGGGTACATCATTCTTGTTGCTTCTATATGTGAGAACAATGTACAAAAAATAATCAAAAGCAATTGAAAATATAAGATTAAAAATAAGCCCTGGCAGATAAGAGATGACCAGTTTCAACTGACGGCGCCCGTTCACGAACATGACGCGTGGATCAGCACCATCCAGCTCAACCATTTTGTAGGGAACCGAATGATCCAACACACTCGCCACCATCAGCGAGACATTTAAGTGAGCATGACATATTCTCAACTGCCATGCTATTTCAAGTCAACATACATCTTAATAAGTTAATAAACGGCTCCATGGTCTTACATTTACAAAAATAAAAATGCTTCTAAATTATACAAAACTATAGTTTGCAATGTATCTAAAAAAATAAAAGAATTTAACCACCAAAAAGAAAGAAAATCATTACTTAATTGGAGCATTCAACAATTAAGTTGGTAAAACAAAAATGAACATTAAGTTCCTAATGTCAAAATATATTGTTTTTTTTTTTTAAAGGGGAAGCAACTCTTCCAAATATTAAAATTTTAACTAGTGAGCCCAAGCGGCTGTGGAGCAGGACCAGCATTAAGCCAAGCATTTTTATCTACGATATAATCATCTAACTTATAATATGCTTGTCTACATAGTGTGCGTTTAATGCATGTTTTAAATTTCTTCTCATTTAGTTGAAGAATATCGAGTGGTATTTTATCATAACATTTTACACAGTACCCCATAAAAGAAGTGTGTACTTTAGACAATCTAAAACGTGGAGTATCTCCGTGAGCGCTGTCAAAAATGACAATTATGCTGTTTAGTATTGATTTGCATCCTAACTAAACTAACGTGGCCTTTTGGAAATTGTGCTTCTAGCTTCAGTCGCCTCCTAACCAAAGAAGAAGGAGAAGAAATTTGTGGTGTATACTCAAAGAAATACTGTAATCCAACAATCTTGTGCAAGTTTTGGGGTTATGACGTTGAGCGACCACTGTGAGCAGTGTGGGCGCATTCACGAGCGTTCCGAATTGTTGACAGCTCTGAGGTGTCATAATCGTGATATCTAAATAGGAACGCGAAGTATCGATGTGAGCACTGTGAACGATTAAGGCGTAATTCGGAATGTGCCCTTTAATTTATTCCAAACAAATATTGAAGTAAACAACTAGGTATAGTTGGTGATGATAAATTGGTTTGTGTACCTTTAGAAATTGAAATAGATTAGACTAGTGCAAAAACCGTCCAAGCTGGGAAAATCATTAACTATTTCGTGCTCGTGAAAGACAGTAGAACCTCTGCGGTGATTATTCGAGAAAATTAATATAATTACGCCAAAAAACAAAATATTGGGACAAAGTGGTAGATATACATTATATCGTTAAAAAAATATTTGGACTAGAATCATTAGCCTGCACGCTTAGCATATACAACTATAAAATCCGTAGAAAACCCGTTTCTATGGTCGTCATGCAACGCGTGTAGGAAGAAAACAGAGGGATACGTTAGTATGGAATGAACACGAACGACCACATGACCGCGTTTCCTTCTGATGCTTCAAACCTTTGTCCAACTTTAATATTGTTCCGCTGTTTTAGCTGTCTTTGAGAAGGACTACTTTTTTAAATTTACAATGTTAACGAATGTATTCTTTTTGTCTTTGAATTCATCTAAACATACGTAGCTAGCTAGTATTATTTTTAAACTGAAAACAGCTAAATCGATCACTTTTCACGCGGAACAGAACGGATATCACTCGAATACTTTTGTAGTAGTCACCAAAAAATAAGGAAATTAACACAAAATATATCTACATAACATCACGCTTGTAATTCCCGAAGGATAAAGCAGAAGTGTATCTATAGTAGAAGAAAATAATACAAAAAAAACGAATCCAATGGAAAATAACACTTCGTTTTTCGAGCAAGATTGATGATAGCAAGATCCAAAGAGAAACAAACTTGTGAACCACCATTGTTTATCTCTGGCTCGTTTCCGATACATTTCGTTTATCACTATTCCAGCCCCTAGAACTTTGACGTCATGGGTGAAAAAGACAGAAATAGGATCATGGAAAAGAAAGAACAGGATACGTAGTATTTTAACATTGATCATTTTATGCTTACGTTTTATGTTCTTTGTATGATAGTTTGTGTGAATTTAGGTGCTATTAAATATAAGATTAGTGTAAATTACGATTTCACGAATCAGAGTAATGCGGTCTAGCATCCCAATTACGTAAATACCTAACACACCTTCAATGACAATCCGAATTATCAAAATAGAAGACATACTGTGTTCTGAAATGTTTGATCTCCAGTCCAAACACAGAGAGAGACGCTGCTTTTATAGGTTTTTGTTAGGTTATGCTAATGACTCAAAACCTTTTTTTTTGGGTGGGAAATTATCAAATAACTTTTCCCGCTCTGGGCAGAGAGGGCGTTTCAGACTCTTACTGACTAAAACCCACCCGTGTTCGTTCAGACCCCGTTATTCTGCTGACATCTCTTTGAGGCGCGCGTGAAACACAAAGCGCCGTCGACTCGGGCCTGGTCGGCCTTATCGGACGGCGAGCTATCCATTCCTCACCATCAGCAAGCCCGCGCCTACGGTAGCCGGGAATCGGCCTGCGACTCCCGACGCACAGGGCGTCTCCTACAGCTGTTAGGGGCGCGAAATTTTCCTCTCCCTCACGCGTTCTACCTCCTCCTTCGCGAGAATTACTGCTTCGCAGAAGAAGGTGACGGCCTCCCATGCCGTCTCGCTCCGTACCGTGGCCTGTTCCAGGGCCGGACGCGAAAGATCACCGCCGCCTATCGTCTCCACGAGAACACGGCGACGCCCGCCCAATCCGGGTAGACCTCCACCGTATGCTCCACCGTGTCCGGTGCCGGGCGATTCACAAGTGGTGACACCCGGGCGTTTCCTTCCGCCTTATCCTGAACAAGAACCTTCCAAAATAACCATGTCCGGCGAGGACCTGCATCAGACGGGAGGTGAGGACGCCGTGGCGCCTCTCTAGCCACTTGTCAAAGAGGGGACTTATCGCTGCAATTGTGGCGTGCCCAATGATGCAATGCTTAAAAGAGGACTGTGATTTTAGCAGGCTATTTATGTATGTTTATCTGTTCCCTCATCATAACTCCTAAACTAGGTAGGTCGTGTAGTTCCGCGGCTCTAAGTCGTCACATAAAATCAAACATGGCGGCTTATAGCAGAATGACGTTAAGTGGTACTAAAAAAAAAACTATTTAATAATTCGTGTTTGGTATCTAATGAAAGGTCTTAAGGACTACTTTTTGAAAATATCTAGGTATCTGTAATTATAAATATCTAAACCCCATATATGAATAAAACATTTATATTTCATTCTGACAGTTCTCAATAACACTAAAAACACTTCTAAAATATTATATAGGCTGTAAAATCAGAGGTGTCCAATTCCATTTGCTCCCTACCTTCAATTATGCCTAACCCCAAACAAACCGAATTAAAAAAAATCAAACAAAGAAATAAAACCCAACTACAACAAAAATGAAAATCAAAAATGTATGAACAATACCTACGGGGTAACAAAATAACATCGACTTTCGGGCTTATTCCGATCCGATCCTACAATCCGATCCCACTTTGTGGGATTTGTTAGAATGTGACTAAAATTAACATTTGGTTCAGATCCCGAGGTCCATGAGGCGCCGCAAGGCATGAACAACACATCGTGTGGCCTCACTTTTAGAATGTTGTAAAAGTAGTATTTCTTTTTATTTAATTTTACTATATTTTATTCCTATGTTGTTATTCTGTACTCTTAATTTTCATTTTCATCTATCCTTTCACAGAATCATTTCGTATTAGGATTAGTTCGGAATAAAATATTAATTTTATCCATGTTCCTAACGAATGGGATCGGATTGTGGGATCCGATCGGAATAAGTCGATTTTAGTTTATCCGGAGTCACATAATAGTCAGAAGTAAAAAAAAAAAACAGTGGCACTCCGGGAGTGCCGACCGAAGTGAAAACTTGAACAAGGTCGCCTTGCTGGAACAAAAATACTTGTATAGAACATTGGTCCGTAATCTTATCTAAATTAAGAGCACAATCGCGTTTACAAAACCTTTAAATTAAAAATACTTGCATAGAACATTGATCCGTAACGTAATATAAATAAAGCACTCGCGTTTACAAAAATGAGGTGTCGTCACAGTGTGGCAAAATCAATGGTTTAGTCCCATCTCAAAAATGCCCAAAGCGCTTACAGAAGTTTTCACTTCAAAAATAAAAATGAATGAATGATCTGTACGAATGACATATGTAGTAATGACGTTCAATCAGCTTGTAGACATAACTCAATAGTTGAAACCATCATCATTCTCCAACCCTCATCCCAATTTATTTGTGGTCGGCGCGACATATCTTTTTCATCCATACTTCTTTATTAGTCGTCATCTCGGTAGTCACTCCCTTTCTAGCCATATCATCTTTCACACAGTCCATTCATCGTTTCTTTCATACTCAAAACTTTTCTTACGACATTTTCCTCATTTCTCCACATCACATGCATGACAACCGATTTCCGCACAACTTTTCAGTCACCGATGCCGCTTTCAGACTTCCTCTTATGTACTTATTTCTAATTCTATCCATTCGTGTAACACCACACGAATCTCTCTTAGCATTCTCATCACAGCTGCATGCAATTTGGCTTTAATTCATTCCCTTTGTGGCCCAACATTCTAATCCATTCACGACAGCAGGTCTAACCATTGTTTTATATATAATATTTACATCGTTTTGTTTGAGTAATACCAAAAATAAAACGGAAAATAATTTTATTCAATGATACAGTTGAACGGTTCAATTCCAGGTAACTTTTCATGCAAAGCGGATCATTATCCTTTATATTTCAAAAAATACGGGCCGGGTTTCCTGAGAATGTATCAGAAATATAAATGATACGGCACATTAATAACCATTTTTGTTCATGTCGGGTCAATTAGGGACATCGGATATTAAATTACCGAAATGTATTATTTTATTCGTAAGTTTTTTGAGAAAATAAAATTCAGTACCTGTCATGAATTTTGATTGTGTTTCCCAGTACAGAATACTGCTAATAAATTAATTGTTTGTATTCCTAAGGGAGATTATTTGGGAAAGGGCAATGATCGAAATTGCCATGCTAAAACGCGACGACTATAGTGACACCCTCTTGCAAATTCGTAGCTTTTGGGGGCATCATTCTGACAGTTTAAGGGATAACGTCAAAAGCATAGACACCAGCGATTTAGTGCTACAAATTTATCCAAAAACGTAAGAAACTAACGAAACCACTATAAAAACCGACTAAATGCGTTTACCTGTGCGCCCTACCAGAAACCCACCCCTGCCCAGTCTAAAATAAAAAAAATCCCTTGCCCCTTGCCTGAAATAAAAGAAAATGTGAAAATTTGATCATTGTAAAAGTACGACCTCCTTGTTAATAAAATTCTCTAACTTTTAAACGAATGAGAATATCCCAGTGATTTATACCTCCAAAGAATCTCTATGATTCGGGCAGGTTTTTCTAGCACATGGTAAAGTTTCGCTAGTATAACTTTTTCCCATGAAAATCTCTCGACATTTTTGCCAAACCGAAGCATTGCAGTACTTAAATGTTTTTTTTTTTTTTAAACACAAGTCTTCTCGCTGCATAAAAGTATTACCACAAGAAAGGCCCACTCCACTACAACCTGCTGATATATTTTTTTAATAGTTTTTATCTTCGAGCACTATGCCAAGTCATTGAAAAAAAAAAACAAAAATTGGTCATAATTTTTGAACGATAAAAATTTGCAGCGACATTCTCAGGGTTAAAAAGTTTTTAAATGACCTTGCACGTCCCTATTCGATTTGATCCATATTTCCAGGGACAGCCTGTATAGTAGGAAGTAGGATATACGCTTGCGAAATCATTGACAAAGGCCTAAGTAGAAGTAACATAACTTTACATGCAAAGCGGATCATTATCCTTTATCTTTCAAAAAAATACGGTCCGGGTTTCCTGAGAATGTATCTATGTATAAGAGATGATTTGTTTTTAACTGGTTTTTTATTTGGACTGAATTAACTAGGTAGGTACGTACTATTCAGTTTTTCTTATCACTAATTTTTACATCAAAGTTTGTGCGTGTTGTCTCGCTACCATAATATTTGAATCTATTCAGGTCTAGAATAATTTGGACTGTCGCCAATTCTGACTGAATGAGGCCGATATTGGCAATATCTCTTTAGTCAATCTTTACTTATCTTTTACGATATCTTTCACGTTTTTTGTATAAGCGAAACTGATTGTATAAATTGTTTGAATGGTCTTCAATAGAAGTCTCAAAGTATTTCTATTCGGACAACCCGATTTTGTAACGTCAGCCCTTCAATTGCGTGGGAACTGACATTTAAAAATTCCTAATAAATAGATAGGACAAAGCGAACATCACCAAAATCATCAAGATCATAATCATCTACTTGGTAGTGCCTGCATGTCACACCTTGCTCAGTTTAGTTACTTCTATGTTCTTCTATGCCCTCCATGGCACCTACACTTACCGTGTCACATGTCCCGTATTTCAGGCACAAATTTATCCTTGTCCCGTAATTTTATGATTCAATGGTATTTAATAATAAAAATACCTATTGGAAAGTCAGAATTTGTTTGTATTTATTTATATATACTTTATCGTACACCACAAAAATACATAACAAAAAATAAGGCGGCCTTATCGCTTTCCGCGATCTCTTCCAGGCAACCTTGGAATGGACAGTGATTTGCCTGGAGATAAAATGGGGCTGTCGTTGGTGCAAATAATAAGTATACAATATACTAGAATAGATACACAGATATATACATATCCTAAATAATAGATACATAAATACATACATACTAACTAAATATATAAGCAACAAAAATAAATCAAAACTATAGATAATTACAGTTACGAGAACAAGATCACAACGATAAGTAATGTTCCTTTACGAGTCTCTTAAATACATTTAACGTTTGTATATGTTATTTAGTTGATTAATGTTCTTATCCAAATAATTAACAAATTGTTGATTTATGATTGTTTCAAGGGTAATTCTTAAAGAAAATCAAAGTTTGTATTTATACGTTATTTGGTTGATTATTGAATTCATATTTGAGGCCTATAAAATCAAAAGCAGCTAAATCCAAGTCTGTCAAATATTCAGGAAGCTACAAAAACGGATATTTTTGTCTTGCTTTTGATTCTCATTGGTTGGCATATAGCTGTGTTTGATGCCAATATTCGTTTTTGAACTGAATTTGCTAGGGAGGTCCCTAGCAAATTCAGTTCTGCATTGCTCATCTGCACAGAACTGCATTTGTAGTCAAATGAGTACACCAAAGCGTGTCCAAATAACTAAATTTGATACCGCCATAGTTAATTCATTTGATGAGGATTTTAAGGCGTTTAGCTGCCTTTGATTTTATAGGCCTCATTTTCCTTTCCAGATACTTAATATAAAAATTGTTGTGCTTTTAAATAAGTTTTTTTTTTTTAACCTTTCTTTAAAAAAATGCAATGGTATAAGTTATTTAATTGATAAGGCCAAATTTTAGTAACTAATAAAAAAAAAAAATGTTGATTTTTAATAAAAAAATGGATTGCCCCGTATTTTAACCTCGAATCCCGTATTTTCAAAGCAGTTGTACAGTAAAACCGGAAATCAGATCTGTACCCTAATTACGTAACTTATTTTCGTAAACAATTTTGCCTAATTCGATTCATTTTGACAGTACAACAACATTCATTGCGTTATTTACGTTGTTGAGCAGATTTTTTTTCCAACTTATGAAGCAATGGATTAGCAATTTGTTTCAAATCGAAACAGATTGTGATTGTGTTGTACTACGCAATTAGGGTACTGGTCACTCTACCTACACTGCTATTACAGCATGGCTGTCAGCGAGCTGTATCTCATGAACCGTAATAGGTAGACAGTTGACAATTTCACAGATTATGTATATCTATTGCCGCTATAACAATGAATAATAAAAATTAAATGAAGTTAAAAATTAAAGGATCCTCCATACATACAATAAACTTTTTTGAGGAATAAAAATTCTAACCCTGGCATGCGGGGAGTCATTGTCTAGAGCTCACCTATTAGAGAACAATTAGTATATTTTTTTAAAACCATAAAACTTGTCAGTTTTAGACCATTTTTGTACGAGCTCTATCTCAACAACTAAACAAGTTAGGAATTTGAAACTTCTGTATAGCATGTACCATATACTGTTTAAAATCATCAAATACTAAAACCTCGATTCATAAGGTATTTTATTTAAATATGGGTGATTTTCTGCAACTGCAAAAAAATAACTTTGTAATTAATTCATAGTATCATTATGAATTACAAATTAACATAGCGATTTTTTAAAAATATGAGTGATTTTCTGCAACTGCAAGAAAATAACTTTGTAATTCATAGTATCATTATGAAATACAAATTAACATAGCGATTTTTTAAATTTAAGATGAAAAAATAATAATATTCTTAGTTTAGTATTTTCATTAATATTAGCTAAATATTGTACGGTGGTGGCACAAAACCCTGCGTGTGCGAGTTCAACTCGCATTTTGCCGTTTTTTTAACAGTCGTTCAACAATAAGTACCTAAGTAGGTACTTAAGTACTCTTTTATATCATGATAAGTAAATAACCCTGAATTTTCATTCAGAACCTTTTATTCGATGAGTTTCTTGAAAATAAAATATGTGAACAGATAAAGGTTTCCAAAGAATTAGGTTCAAAAAGAGTTTAATAAAAGGTCTATATCACTTTAATAGCTTTTTTGTACGTCGGTTCAGTGATAATGGTCTAACACATTACAATTTTGACTTCGTGACGATGTGTTTAAGTGTTCAAATTTTTCTTTGAGCCGAAGTTAAGTGAAGAACATTAACAAAAATTACTTGCTCACTTTATTTTTATCCATCATTTATTTTTAAAGAAAAAAATATGAAATCATTAGTTTAGCGAGCAGACTTTTTAGCCGACTGCGGCGAAGCCAAGAAACGAGGGTTATGTGTTTGCCGTGTATGTATGTATGTCCGTCCCTGTTCCCTCGGTAAAACTAACATCGCACCCCGCATTACGTAGTTTAGGGTAATTAGGTACATGCCGAAGATGCTCGCAATTGCGGTCGTTCGATATCGTGATACCGTGTCGATGCTTGCTACTTATTTCTACATGGATAGCGAATGGCGGTACCATTATAGAAGCCAAAAAGCCCGGCTTGCCCTAATAAAATCATAACTCACAAGAACAAACCTAAGCCTATCAATAAAAATTAAATTTAAAAAAGCAGTCAATTAACTCGAACTCAACCATACATGTCATAGAAATAATCAAATTTCGAAATCCCCGCTTTTTCTGCCGCTGGGCTAGCTTGCCAGATCTACGCACTCATTGAACTCATTCATTCATTTAGTAATCATATGAATAAACTTTAAATTCCGCGCACTTTGTTGCCAAACCTACGCGTCAATACAATACATTAAAATGCGCCATCTCGCTCACACTCGTTGGCTTCTTTCTTATCAGGCTTGCCTTACCATTCTTTGTCACGCAGTTTTCGCGTACAAATTGCTATAGAAACGTTTACATTTTGTTGATATATTGTAAGTACTTCTACGCAAACTTCTATGAAATCAAAAGCCCGGCACATGAGTACTTTTTATTTTGAGATGAGAGGCATTAAGTTCGCGCAAACGGCGCAAATAAATGCACTATCCACTTTATTGACCAGCGTGAAGTGAGTTGCAAGTCCGCGCGACGCAACGACGAATACGAATTATTTGTTATTGTTTATGTTTTGAAATTAATATTTTGAGAATAGTATTTTATTTTCCAAGTAATTCTTTATACTTCATAATTAATTAGTTTTATTGTTTAAAACGATGTGATAGTTATTGCGGCGTTGTCATTCCGCGCTTCTGTAAGTGATTATAGTGTTATTATATCAACAAAATGGGAATTCGGAAATTGTGTTCGAAAAAGTATATATTGAGCATTGAGTTAAATGTACTATGAGCTTTCTGACAATAAGCGCCATCTATATTAATGAATGCGCGTAATCACACCGCTTAGCCGAACCTTTTACCATAATTCTTAATCGCTTGTCACATACAAAATTTTTCAAACAAAAGCCACTAGATACCTACTTACCCCCCACATTATCAATTTGTTGTTCTATTGCCGTACGCATAATATTTACTTAAAGTTTTGAGTTTTAAATTTAATGTCGATTGAAAATGTTAACATGAGATGTTAACTAAATAAAATTTTATAATTTATCATGACAATAGCCGACTCTAAATCTTTATTTCAAAACACCTTGTTTTGTGATCTCAATGAGACGTAATATATAGTAAGATGGTTTGTTTTTCAGTGGTTTAACAAAACTACAAATGCCATAAAATAACACTAGTCATGTGCATTCAGTGCGCCAGCTACCTATACATATTAAGTTTGTGTAATAAGCAATCATTTATCTAAGTGAATGCCTGTTTTAATCTATTCTTCGACTAATAAAAATATTTGTTTTTATTTCCGAGAAATAGGTAAGTGCAGTAATTTGAGGTTGGTTTCGGTGAAGTAAATAGTTACTGACAATTACTTACGTACCTACTAATACCTGAAATAATATGTAGACCTCTTCGCATTTTAAAGGTTTTCTAACCAAAATTATAATGTTGTACCATGAAAACAACATATGAAAATCAGTCAATCCTTCACTTGGCTGTTTTTTTTTTTATTGTAAAAATTCTGGCGGGTTGCCCTAATTTTGACCCCTCGGCACGCCACTGATAGCGATGCGAACACGTCTGTTCAGTCGCACCTGTAAGCTTAGTTGCTCAGTGGTATGTTTCTGCTGTACTCTATCTACTCTAGAACATGTTTATTGTCTCTTGACAGTGACAGTACCGATGAATTCATGTCACCAAGTGGAAAATGGTAGGTACTTGCTAGTGGTCTAATCGGCAGCATAATTCACACCTGAATCTTTATTGCCCGCCAGAGACGACACCCGTCTGGTCAGAGAATTCTCCTTTTTTGTGGTTGATGAGTGAATTTTACACCCTATACCTCATGCCCCTTTTTTTTTGGGTTGGGAAATTATCAAATAACTTCTCCCGCTCTGGGCGGAGCGGGAGGGCATGTCAGACTCTAACTGACTAAAACCCACCCGTGTTCCTTCGGTTGCCCTGTTGACGGGGGCCACGATCTCCCTTTCGGTTTTATTCGCACCCCCGGCAGGCATCAGCCCTAACAGACCCCGTCAATTCTGATGACATCTCTTTGAGGCATTCCTCATGTCCCTAAAAATCAAATGAGGCAGAAGCTGAGTCAATAACATAACCTTTTTGCACAATTGCACGGAGTTTGCCAAAGCAGAATATACATGTAGTATACCTATGTGTAGTAATTATATTAATTATATTTTGTTCAACAAATACTGCCGAATTGAATGTGTTTACCTGAACCACAGATAATATAATAGTACGGAGAGATACCCAATCCCATACCTACAAATAAATGACACCGGCTATTTTTCTTCCTCCGTTTTTTCAACAGATGGCAGCATCAGCGACTCACTAATTGCCAGAGACTGTAATTTTATAACGCCATCTAGAAGTCGACTTAGCTACTTGTTGTTGAACTGTCAAAATGAAACAAATTTGTCATAATCGCTTACGAAAATAAGTTTCGCAAATAGGGTACTGTTTTGAACTAACGGAATATCTCATACTAAAATTAGGTAGGTACTCAGAACAAAACTACAACTACTTACCTACCGAAAAATGATGTGTTAAAATAAATGGTTTGTTTGTTAAATTATATTAACCAATAGACTCTAAACTCCGCTTCAAGATCTCCGTTCCTACACTACTTAATATTAACCAATAGGATCGCGATCTTGAAGCGGACTTTAGAGTCTATTGGTTAATTTTGGCACATTTCTCCGCTCCGCTGCCTCGCTCGGCTCCATTGGACAGGCAGCTTTAAAACGTAGTGTAAATATTTACCTATGTAGTTAACTAAAATAGTAAGTTTTTTGCTTGTCATAAGTTCGCATATCGTTAAGTACCAACCAAAAAAAAAAAAAAAAATACCTACCTTAGTATCGCAATTTCCGCTCAAAACCCCAAGTTACCGACATCTTTGAACTATAAATTAATGTCAAGTGCTGAGATAATCGGCATACAAAACATTACAAAGAGATTCTCCAACAAACTCTGATTTCCGTACATAAGGAAGATCGTGTTTCATTCCGTGACATCATTCCGAAAACGGCATTAAAATCGGCAACGATTTTACGAAATCAATTTGGCAACGAGTTAAAGAAGAACAAAAAGAAATCGGAAAAAACAGTTTTGTTTCTTTTTGTCTTTATGCCAAGATCATTTGTCGCAGGCTTCATGGTTTTGTAGATTTTTATTTATGTTTTATTTTTCTGAATCTGCGTTAAATAACAGCCAGGGAAATTGGCATTTAGAGCTTTGAGTCGGTTTTTAAGTAGTATCCGACAGAAATACGATTTTCAGTCGAACGGAACTTAAACCGTAACCGAATCTTCGGCTCCTTCTAGTTTCGGCCGAAACTGAAACCAAAGCTTAAAACTTAGCTAATTAAATGACATTATTTTCTGTTTTTTTTTTTTTTACCACCGTGCCTGCGATATAATATATTTCTCGACGGCATGTGAAGTCAATTCAGAGGCACATGGGCGGCTTTAAAACTCTGACACCAGGTAGGTCTCTAATAACACGAAAAGAAGACGAAGATTTTCTGAAACCTGGCGTTTTTTCGTTGATTTGCTAGAAATAATTTGATTTGCAATCATCAGATTTCATTAATCCAAAGAAAAAAAAAACAGTGGCACTCCAGGAGTGCCAACAGACGTAAGACGTTCCAAAAAAAAATCGGCACCGCGGTAATCAACGCGTTGATGTCTTTTTAATGGTCTGAAGCTGGTGTCATCACGGTGGCGCGATATCATTGGTTTAGTCCCATCTTAAAAATGCCCCTAAAGAAGTTTTCACTTAAAAAATCGCGATTTTGTGGGAAATACTGTAAAAAAGGATTAAAAAATGAGCCCTAAATTAGCAGATATGCTACTGTTAGAGCTTTTGCGATTAGCGATTTGGTAATTTTTCAGATACCTACTCGTTTCAACTCATAACATCGCATTAGCAATCAGCGATTTAATCGCTTTTCGGAAGCTCGATATACATAGCTTTATATCTCCGCCAAACATTCAGCATCGTTAGAAAATGCAATTTTTAAACCGTACTCAAACGGAACGAGTCTCCAAAAAGCGATGCAGCGTCGAAGTAAGCGCTGAAACGTATGCTTTTGCTATTGTGACCGAACGCACAGTCGCTAAGATGCATGTCTGCTGTTGCCCTTGGAGCTTTTATCAGTCTTCCAGAAAGCAAATATTTCCCTACTCGCTGATACTAAAAGTAGCATATCTGCTAAATACATAAATGTCTTTTTTTTACAAGTAAACACTTATTTTTTTTGGGTTTTGTACAAAAAGGGTGAAAACGGGACCCCATTACCTATCTACGAGTCGTTCGAATTCTACCAAAACCGACACCTCACTACACACCGCCCGCCCGCTACTACTGCCGCTCTCCTACTACTCGTTATATATATTTACTAACGCCATACGCGGGCCGAAGATTCGGCCACTTTTTAGCCAAAGTCAAAGTCAAATAATTTATTTCAAATACATGGGCCCATGTATGGCACTTTTGAACGTCAACATTTACAAAATAATATAATTGATTCTAGTCGCCCCTTCCAAAAGGTAGTTTTCGTATGGAGAAGAATGGGCAAGAAACTCCATCGTTACTCTTTTAAAATGTTTTACAATCGTTTTTTTAAGTACGTACATTAGTTAAATAATTATATGTGAAGACGATGCACCTAGAATAATATTACTTTAATTCTTTTTACAGTCACTAGTTTTAAGCCATTGACATTTGAAAAAAAAAAGGCTTGTAAAAGGGCGGATTTTTGATCTAAGACCTACCTATATTTCAAAGTAGGTTATTAACCTTTTATTTATAAACAATAATTATTAATTGTATGTCGGTGACGTTTGAATTTTGCCACAAAACGAGTAAAAAGAGCCTCATTGAAGGGTGATAGTTTTGAAACGAGAAAATTAACGCCAACAGACATATGGGAAATAGCGTTTTCAACACCAAAAGTGGAACAGCATAGGTATACCTAACTATATTAGGTATTTTTGACGTGGCGAATATATTTTTAGGGTTCCGTACCTCAAAAGAAAAAAACGGAATCCTTATAGGATCACTTCGTTGTCCGTCTGTCCGTCTGTCTGTCTGTCAAAACCCCTTTTCTCAGAAACGCATGGAGGTAACAAGTTGAAATTAATATCAATTACTTGGTCTACGGTCCCATAGAGCTCTTAAAAATCAAGCTTCTAAGTCAATGCAATAAAAATTCAACCAATTATGCGGCATTTTGATACTCGCAAATAAATCTGACTTCCCGTTGACCTATAATCACCACAAGTGAAGAGAAAAGTCCGAAAATCGTTAATTTGTACTAACTAATAATATCGATAAGGAAGAACATTGTTTCAACTAAGTAGGTACATAGTTAAGTTTGTCCTTCAGTCCGAGGTACAAATGTTGTAGTTATACATTTCGCGAAAAATCGAGAATCGATTCCCGTTGTCGACGAATGTATTTATTTATTAACGAAAATCTTACCTACAACTACTATTACAGATCTGCGATCCAATGCGATAGAGGGCTGCTATATCCTTAATCTAGATTCTATAAAATTACATACTATATCCTAAATCTTAACCTACATCTAAATAACATAATTAATAATATATAATGTAACTTTTGCGAATTCACTCAAGTTGCACCACAATACATCAACCCTCTCGTGAACCTTGTTCACCACTCGCATGGCTCTAGTGAGAGGAGTTCTCGCCAGTAGGTTGGTTCTGGTTGCAGGCACAGCAAGCAGGGGCGGGCGTCACCGCCTCCACACGTACCGGTCTGGCACGCAAAGTTCCAGGTGCCGCAGCACTCCCGGTCTATGCGCCCCGCCACGCAGTACTAGCTTCACTATATACGCTGCGAGTGCAAAGTCCCGTCGCACCTTTAACGCGTTGTACCCTACCATACACAGTACAAACAGTGTAAGGACTTGGAATCGAATGACAGCTAACTTCACATAAGTTTTCACGATGAGATTTTTATAGAATCGGCGCGGCGCGGGCGCGGCGTACTTATACTAGGTAGATACAAGTAGGTAGATAGGTTTTGTAGGTAAATAGGTTCTGTATGTAAATAAGTTTTGTAGGTAAATAGGTTTTGTAGGTAAATAAGTTTTGTTGGTAAATAGGTTTTGTAGGAAGATAGGTTTTGTAGGTAAATAAGTTTTGCGGGTAAATAAGTTTTGTAGGTAAATAGGTTTTGTAGGTAAATAAGTTTTGTAGGTTAATAGGTTTTGCAGGTAAAAATGGCGATGTGAATTTTATTATAATGCCCACGCATTGTCTTTTCCAGGCAAGGAATAATGAAAAATACTTACATAATTCATTTTTAAGGAAACAGGAAAAATAATTATCTTTTCTTACATTAAAACAGAAGCAAAATAAAGAAATTATTTTTTATGAGCAGCAATCACGAAGTTGGCTAATTGGGTTCCGTACCAAAGGGTGTCAACAAAAAGAACGCAATTGTCAAAAGTACACCGTTGTTTTGACCCCCGCGCGCTGGTTTCTAAGGTCGTAAATACACGATGTCAGTAGGTAATTTGCACAAAAGTTGGTTACTGGGCGAGTAGCTTGCATGTCATTGTGTCATTTACTAATCAGAAGTTGTAGAGGTACAATGGTATGCAAATGCAAGCTACTTGTTGCATACCTTTTTTTTTTGGGTGGGAAATTATCAAATAACTTCGCCCGCTCTGGGCGGAGCGGGAGGGCGTGTCAGACTCTTACTGACTAAAACCCACCCGAGTTCCTTCAATTGCCTTGTTGCCGGGGACCACGATCTCCCTTTCGGTTTTCTTCGCACCCCCGGCAGGTATCGGCCCTAGCGGACCCCGTCAATTCTGCTGACATCTCTTTGAGGCGGGCGTGGAACACAACGCGCCGTCAACCTGCTTTTGTGCAAATTAATATTTACTAACATTGGCATGTGTATTTCGTAGCTCTTTAGTATTGAATTGCGGCAGTGGGCAGAATACATGGCCGATTTGGCCAAAAAGTTCTGGAGTAGCGACCGCGTACCTAAAGATATAGCGTTGGAATTGGAAGGCCTTTTTTTCTTGCGGTGTGGAAAATCCTCATGGATGCCCTACGCCCTGAACCGTGGGGCGGGTGAACGTGACTGTCAGACTCTTACTGACTATAAACCACCCCAGTGTTCCCTTCCCACACTATGACCGGTGATTTTGGGAACGTGTGCGCCGTCTTCGATCCCCGGCTTGTGTCGGTCCGCCTTTGCGGGCCACTTCAGCCCCGCGGAGGAAGTGAAGTGTAAGCCCAGGTCCGCTCAATCAATTTTTTTTCGCACATGTAAATTTCAACGCTCTACTTAGCGCCAGTGTGTGCGCCAGAGTTGAAAATCCTACAGTGTGTTTATTCGATGCGCTAGAATGTACTCTGTTGGTTTCTCAACGCTTAGCTCAACACCGAGAGATGAAAATCCAGGGCGCGGTAAAATCACGCCGGGATATTTTTACGTCCTTGCGAACGTGGGCTAAGACTCCCCCCGCGACGTTTAATCGCCGCCGACTCGGGTCCTGCTGAATGGCAGGCGGCGGACGTCCTTCCGGACCGATTAGCGTTGGAAGGCCTTCCACGATGGTGCCGAAAGGTTCTGGAGCGGCGACCGCGTACCGGAAGACGTATCATTGGAAGGCCTCCCACAAGATGGACCGATGACCTTGTGAAGACCGCAGAAATCCCCTGGATGCGAGAAGCACAGAAGCAAGTCGAAGTAGCGACACTTGGGGCCTATGTCCAGCAGTGGACGTCTTTCGGCTGAAATGATGAGCATTGAAAAGTGAACTTCTATATTGCATGACCTATAGACTCACAGCACAGAATTGTGCAACATTTCTGGTGAAGGTAGTATAATGCGACGTCCATACCATCATCGACTAGGTAGAGAACAGTCAGTTTATCTTGAAAAAGTTACTGTACGCAACACAATTTAAAGATCACATTTCAATGTGAGTGATTCAACTTGAACCCAGTTGATCAGTGGTGTCGGTTGAGTTATTGTGTGATCCATCAATAAGAAACCACTTCACAACAAAAATACAACATTACCTGATACATAAAAAAAATTGCCAATGTACGATAACAATCGTTAAAATGATGGAAAATAATAAAAATTATAGGGTACCCGAGACGAAAATTATTTGCAAGACGGAAATGAATGAGGTAAACGAAGGAGGGGAGATAATCTAATAACTTTTAGTTATACGAGGCCAAAGCTTATTAAAGATAATGTTTTTTTTGTTGCGATAAATTACCTAGATAATCCTTATGGCTCTTATTGAAATAACAATGAGTTAGGTATTGATTTCGGTTAACGGCAGGTACCTAAATTGATTTATTTTTGGTAATTTTTGTTCACTGTTCTGGGTGGCATCCCATCGACGCGAAAACTGTTACCATGGATTCAGTACATGATTCTGAAAAACTCTGCGTGAAATTATTCGTCGGTTATTTTTTTTTAAAGTCTGCTGTTTCATAGAAAAGTGCAATACCTACGCGGTCAAAATTTATGGAACAACAGATTTTTTTTAAATAACGGATGAAAAATTTCAACGCAGGGGCTTTCAGAATCATGTACTGAATCCATGGTAACAGTTTTCGCGTCAATGTCCCTGCCACCCTGTATAGTAAGTACCTATTACCACTGCCAACCATAGCAAGGATATTAATCATAAATACTTATACGAAAATACAAGGTCAATTAAATTTACTGTTTTATCATTATTAGCTAGGTACAGCTTCTACCCGCGACTTCTTCCGCGTGAAATTTCTTGTTTCTACATAAAACATAATCCTATGATACTCGGCAATACTGTAGCTTCCCATTAGTGAAAGAAATTTCGGAATCGGATCAGCAGTTCCGGAGATTACCTCCTACATACAAACTTACATTTTTTCCATCTACCTTTATGTATCATAAGTACCTACTTACTAGCTTCTGCCGACTTCGTCCGCTTGAAATTTCTTGTATACCGACTTCAAAAAAAGGAGGAGGTTCTCAGTTCGTCGGTTTTTTTTTATGTACCTAGGATGTTCCCCGATTAGTCGAACTGATTTGAATAATTCTTTTTTTTTGTTTGAAAGGGAAAAACTATACTTCCAAGTTGGTTCCATTGCCATTTGGTTACGATCTGATGATGGGATCTTGGAGAAATCGAAGGAACTCTTCAAATATTATAGGCACACCCATTGCGATTTGGGTATTTTTTATAGTAACTCGTGCATTTGCTCTAAAAAGCACCATTTGGTAAAATGAAACTGATGAATTACAAACCAACCCACTAAAAAGTGAAAAAAAAAAACCTAAATAATACTTATCCAAAGACACCGACTTCCGAAATTAAAATTATTTTTCCCTTTGTAGTTTGGAAATCGAAAGTATTTTTTTAATTTTTTTTTACAAATAAATATATCCTATATCTGTGCCTCGTAAGTAACGAGGCACAGACCTCCCCGACCCTTGCTCGATAACGAGGTGCCAGCAGTGGTTGCAGCTGTGCACGTAGCTTTAAATTCCCCGACTAATAATAATGATCAAAACTTTGATCCAGCCCGTCCCATCTTTGATGTCCTCCCGCCGGTGACGCCCTAAGCCGAGGCTCGTACCCCACAGGGGGTGCCCTTAGCGAGCGTTCACCTAGCTTTTTAGCTTAGTTTTTAAATTATGCCCCTGGCTGGAGGCTTTGAGTGTAGCAGCTTAAGGCAACCACAGGATTGACCGGTTAAGTAGTCATGACCTCAGAGGTCAGCTACGAAATGCCCAACAGGAAAAAAAAGAAATACCTCGTTACTTCGTTTTCACTTAGCGTTCTTTTGACTTTTTTTTCTTTTTGCACAGCTCCTAAGGCTGGACTCACACACCCTGAATTCCTCTCTGTATTCAGAATCGGAATTGAAATGATTAATTAAGAATGAATTGCATACAATGTAATTATGCTCCACACACACTCAGATTTTTCTGATTATAATTTTCTCTAAATTGTATGCAATTCCGGGCTTTCTTAATAATATCAATTCCGACTCTGAATTCAGAGAGGAATTCAAAATGTGAGACCAGCCAATGGTCGTAGAGTATAGTTAAAATAGCCTATAAACTACCTACTGTTAGTTCCAGGGATTAGTGTGTTCAAACAAACAAAATGAACTTTATTATATTATCAGAAGTACCTCAGCTGCCGGCGCCGCGCGCCGTGTCCCGAATTGGCTGCCAACGCCGGTTGTTAAATTGGCTACCGACGCTGATTTTGGAAAAAAAAAAGCGAAAATGGGGTTGGCTATTTAGCATTATTATGGAGTAGATAGGCGGAGTACCCCGCCAAGCCATTCCATATTTCCATAGTCAACAGTTTCCATATTCCAGTAGTTCTGCATCATGTTGAGTGGAAACCTTCTTGTCACAGTCATGTCGTGCAGCTGCCGACTAATTTCTGTTTTACGCTCGTGATTTATTAGGTATGTACTTTTTGTTGTTTTCGTTTACTCTTGTCTTTTATGTATGCACGTGTCTCTGTGACAAATAAACCTATTTTTCTTTCTTTCTTTCAGTAATCAAGTACAACCCGGAACCACTATTTCAACATTTAACTCATCTTTGGGCATAAATAAATAACTTATGTAGTATGAAAATGGCAAAATAGAAACTGTACTGGGATAGATAATTTATTTGAAGTTCAAGTAATTTTATTTTGAGTAGATACATCCAGTTGTTTCGTTAAAAATCATCGTCTATTTCACGAAATAAATAAATAAAAAATACATAATTAAATACTAAATAAATAAATCACTAAATAGCATGCATATTAGCCACTCCACCAACGAGTTCGATCCGACGACTAGTGGGACCTTAACATCAAAATTTGCGGTCATTGAACCAAAATAGCACTAGGTACCTATTCCGATCAATGATTTTTTTTTTTTTTTACTCTAGGCCATCTCGCATTTGACCTATGAGGTCATGCCTGCTTAACGGACTTTCCTGTGGGTGCCTTAAGCTTTTAAACTTAAAGCCTCCAGCCAGGGGTTTTATAATACATAGGTTCTACATTTATGTAAAAGTCAAAACATTTATTTCAAATAGGCCCATGTATGGCACTTTTGAACGTCAAAATTTACAGAATAATATAATTGATTCTAGTCGCCCCTTCCAAAAGGTAGTTTTCGTATGGAAAAGAATGGGCAAGAAACTCCACCGTTACTCTTTTAAAATGTAGGATGTTAATTAGGAACGCATTATAATTTTAAGAAATAAGAAAACATGAATGCAGCTATGAGTGAATGAGAGAGTATGTGTGGGAGATAGAGGAAAGAAAGAAAAAAAGATGGCGAGCGAGCTATGACATTATGACGTATAAACAATTAAAAGAAGTTTTAAAATAATTAAAGAAGTAATTCAAGTTAAGAAGATTTTATTTCGGTCCATCACCAGTCCCTACATTTATTTTCTTTATTTAAGCAATTAACAGCGATCAAGCTTGCGGCTAAGTAATAACAGCCGCACGGATCGATCGATCAGGTTAAGCTACGCTTGCCGCGGTGGATCCGTGGATAGGTGACTATTACATACAGAGAGGCACGGAGGGGGTGCCTCGGAGAGCACGTTAAGCCGTTGCACGGTGGGCTGAAAATCGGCTTTCATAGACTTAGGGATTTCAATTTGCAAGTGCTTGTTTTTATGCTGGATATCGCTTCTATTAGTCATTACTATGTACAAAAATGACACCCGAGTTCATTCTGCCCAAAAACGAAGGAAATATAATTTTTTTACGAAAAATTTGTATGAAGCTAGTATGAAAAATCGAATTATCTCCTAAACGGCATGTTTAACCGTAATATCCTTGGAGGTGGTCATAGTGCTAATTATTTATGATTTTTTGGTTGCCGATTTGACGAAAAATTTAATGCCGTTTTTTTTTTCAAATCGTCGAAATATTTTTATTTATTTTTACATGTAAAACGATCCCTTTTAGTGTCCAAGTTAAAAAGTTCGATATGTTATTAACCGAAATATTAAGAACACACAAAACAAGAAAAATTAAATTAAAAAAATGCTGTTTTTTGACACATTTTTATTAATTTAAATAAAAAAAGATTATCAAACTCTTATTTAAGTAACATATTAAGTTATATTTTATACAAAATAATTTAATTTAAGGAATTAATACTAAGTATTTGTAAAATAAATTAAAAAAAAAGACAAAATATAGTTAAATATTACAAAAAAAAAAACCAAACACTCAAATACAAATTTACAAATATGTACATATATAATTTTTTTTACAAATTTTCCTTATCACTCTCGTTGTCAGACTCCAATTCTGAGTCAGCATCCAGATTGGATATATCCAAAAACTCGAACTCAGTTTCCTGAAATTGAATTAAGTCGAGAGTTTCAACAAAAAAGCTCTGCTTTTCCTTGGCATCTAACTTAGGCCTTTGTGCACTTAGCAAAGGATCCGAAGAAACAACAAGCATATTTAAAATGTCTTGATTGGAATCCTGCCTGCTTCTTTTCCGCGAATGATTTTCTCGAAACCTCCTAAAATCTTTGTTTCGAGACTCTGAGGCTTCTTCCGAGAGAGTCCCAATCGGCACAATATTATTTTGCTCGATTATGTCAGCCCCATGGATTAATAATTTATGAACGGTTGACGACATGTAGTACCAGTCGTATAATAATACGTACTTTTCTGCTGTTTTGCGGGCATAATCTCTAAATTTTATTATATCGACCTGCTCTCCAGATGTAGTTGCTTGTAAAATTACAGCAAATCTTTTGATGAAGTCTTCATCCAAACCGGTTATAGCTGCGGTTTTATTAGGAAACTCAAAGAATTTTCTTGCAGTATTCCCGTCATTGGTGGTTCCCGAGCCTTGTTTTACTATATCAATCAACAGATTGAGCTCATCTTTGAATTTATTTTGAATTATTTTCTTCCTTGTCTGTAGCATTTCTTTGTGCTCATCACTTCTCGCTGCCCACCGTTTGAAGTCGAGCCTGTATGTTTGATGTGTATAGTTTGATAATCTTTTTTTATTTAAATTAATAAAAATGTGTCAAAAAACAGCATTTTTTTTTTAATTTTTCTTGTTTTGTGTGTTCTTAATATTTGGGTTAATAACATATCGAACTTTTTAACTTGGACACTAAAAGGGATCGTTTTACATGTAAAAATAAATAAAAATATTTTGACGATTTTAAAAATAAAAACGACATTAAATTTTTCGTCAAATCGGCAACCAAAAAATCATAAATAATTAGCACTATGACCACCTCCAAGGATATTACGGTTAAACATGCCGTTTAGGAGATAATTCGATTTTTCATACTAGCTTCATACAAATTTTTCCTAAAAAAAATATATTTCCTTCGTTTTTGGGCAGAATGAACTCGGGTGTCATTTTTGTACATAGTAATGACTAATAGAAGCGATATCCAGCATAAAAACAAGCACTTGCAAATTGAAATCCCTAAGTCTATGAAAGCCGATTTTCAGCCCACCGTGCGTTGGTCCCGGCGGTCCTTCGTGGATCTTTGACAGTCGTTACGGGTCGTCAGAAGCCCGAAAGTCCGACAACCAATCTTATCAAGCGGTATCGTATATTATACCCAGTAACTGTATTGTGCAGGTCAGATAGGCAGTCGCTCCATGTAAACTACTAGTATTTAACCGCTTCCGGTTAGACTGGAATCCGACCCCAACATAGTTGGGAAAAGGCTAGGCAGATGATGATGATATTATTATTATTAAATTAGATTAGTATCTTATTAATTATTATGTTGAAAACCGCTACGTCAAGTGTCTAAATAATTATATTTAAAAACTTTCTTGCTTCAGGCTGCCTATCCCACCAAGCTAAGTGAGCTAAGCGATGAAGCTAAGCTACAAAACTATGTATGTATTTCCACCAGAGCTAAGTGGTCTAGCGGATTGGATAATATTTGCGCGTACCTTAAAATACTTATGCTCTGATTCGCTTTATTGAGTGATAGCGGCAGAATTTAACCTGCAAAGGTTTTTTTACACTTTTTACATCAAATACTTATGGGACAGCCATTAGCTTCGTTGAACTCACTACCGCTAGTGTTGAGCCAAGCTTTGTTATGAAAATCAAACGATCCTGCCGATCGATATCACACACATCCATTGCTGCGAAGCTTAGGACATCTCTTTTGAAACATTTTATTTTTCAGCCATTTTAAAGGTACAGATATTTATAAAAACAGCCTTAAGTTTAAAACAAGTATTAAGAATAAATATAATTAACCATTAATGACTAATATTAAATTAATTAGCACCAAAGCATAGGTATGAAGTGGCTGTCGTACATAATCATGGTAGGTACCTATAGGTTGATATCTATTTGCTATGATTTGAAACATATTTATAAATAAGACACGGATTAACAAGCACTTATACAGAAAACGGGCAACGTCGCAAATAGCTGTCAAATATTTCGCTGTTTTGATTAATTTGGCAATATTACTGTATGAAAAAGGTATGAAGTGGCTGTCGTACATAATCATGGTAGGTACCTATAGGTTGATATCTATTTGCTATGATTTGAAACATATTTATAAATAAGACACGGATTAACAAGCACTTATACAGATAACGGGCAACGTCGCAAATAGCTGTCAAATATTTCGCTGTTTTGATTAATTTGGCAATATTACTGTATGGAAATAAGAAATATGCCTAACTATTGAACTAAAATATTGATTGAAGAATTGATTCTAGTCGCCCCTTCCAAAAGGTAGTTTTCGTATGGAGAAGGATGGGCAAGAAACTCCACCATTAGTCTTTTAAAATGTTTCATAATATTTTGTATACATTAATTATATAATTATATTTGAAGACGATGCACCTAGAGTGAAATTACTATACTACAATAGGTAAAAAGTATGTAAAATGAAGCAATGACAGATAAACTAATTATGTGATGGATACATGGTGCTCACATATTTATAAACATTGTAGAAGTATACAATATTTCAAAAAATTTAACAAGTAATACTAATAAGTCAGTGTGAGTAAAAGTAATAACAGAATGTCAAAACAATGTCATAAGAAAAAAAAAAAATTAAATTAGCAACCAGTTAGATTTTGCAACCAAACACATTGTAATTAATATACTATTTTTACATTTCAAGCTTTTTAGTTGCTATAGATCCAAAAAGAACTTATTGATAAAAGTGAGTAAGCTCTTTGATTGCACCGATTGTGTCAACTAAATTATATGCAAGTGTTCAAACTGGTTCGGAAAGTCACATGACTTCCTAATATTGAAACAATCGACGCGCGCAGTCGCGACCCACATCCTGCTAGCTCGCTCACTTCAGTTTCAGCAAAGCTTGATTATCATAGAAAATAATATCATGTCACTAATCTAGATATAATTTATATGTAGTCCACCTTTCACTTATGATATCTTCAGTATGTGTAATAGAAGCCAGATAATGACTAGTATTTGAAACCACATTTAATCATTCAGAACCGCCATTGCCATTTCCTTAGATATACTATCCGACATACAGTTCTGTTTCTCAACATCTTGATCGTCACTTGACCACCAGCTCTCATCATCATCTTGAATAAAACACAGGAACAAATCATCTTCATATGTTGGAAAATAATACTCTGGTTGATCCCACTTTTCCTTACACAAAACCCAATGATTTGTTTCTTTTAAATGTTTCTCTAGATTTTTTGAGTCATCAAACTTTGTTTCGCATGACATACATTGCTTCATGTGTATTTGACGACGTATGTAGTTCACAATTTTGACTTTGCGATAGTAGTCCATTCCTTCCGTAGTCTTTAAGAATGAGAAATCATGTTGATGTTCCATGTGTTCTAGAACTCCGTCATAATCTTTTTCTGTATGTTCACATAATAGGCAGGTAATTAGTAAACCATTCTCCTCAGTCCAGTCTGACCATTCCGGATCACTGTCTACATTAGAGTCATTTTCAAACTCCAAAGATTTTTTTGTATATTGATTTTTGTTAAGTCTGTAATGTTGTTTGTGCTGTTGCTTATCACCAACATAATTAACTAGAAAGTATTTGTCATACTCCTTGTTCTCCGGATTGATCCTCTTGTGTCCCTTTTTACGCATATGCTCTTTGAGTATTGTCCGATCTTTGAAGTTTCCTTCGCAAAAAATGCATTGTAGTTTCTCCAGTTTTGTTGCAATTGTGTTTATTAATTCGTCAATGAATATTAAGTTATCTGGTTTAGCAATATGAAAGTTGTGTTTTTCGTACAAGTGATTGAGGTAGTTGGCTCTGGTAGTTGTGGATATGTTTCGGCAGAACAGACATTCTCTCACATAGTTTTTATCTTCTCGTTCAAACTGGTGTCTTTCTAACAGCTTCTCTAGTCTTGTTTGCTGCAGATTAGCACGGAGCTCTTTATCTTCTGGATGAATGTCACTGAGTAAGTAATACTCCTCATTTTTAGACTTTGTACCATCAGGTTTTGAGTCAAGAAGCATTGTGGTGCAGAAGAATCCCAGGTTATGATCTGTAATTTAAAAACATAAATTTTTATTAGTTAAATTTATAACATGTACCAATATAAGATATTTGATTTGATTGAAAATATCAAAATCATTAAATCTACTTACAACCCCGAAACTGACATAACTGACTGATGTAAAAGTGTTCCATATATAAAACTTTTTGGGGGTGCCCATTTATTCCATTGCAGGCTTAGCGTGGCCAGACTAAAAATTTAAAATGTAAAAATTTAAAATATTTATAAAATGTCGGTACAGATCGCGGCACATAAGTTGAACCAAAATGGCGGTCGTCCGCGCAGGTATAATTATGAATAAACTTCGATTGAGACCCGAAAATGTGTTACAGATCGCGGCACGTAAGTTGAGCTATGACCTTGAATGCGCCAGAAACACATTTTCGGGTCTCAGTCGAAGTATAACCATAATTATAGCTGCACGGACGACCGCCATTTTGGTTCAACTTATGTGCCGCGATCTGTACCTGAAGATATTTGATTAAATTTTTCATCTACTACAGGGTAATTTAATGTAACTTGTGTTGGTCCAGTGGAATAACATGCTTTAACATAACATAAAATAACATCACACCTGTAATCTCAGCAGAGGTGTCGCTATAGTAATATTGGTGTAGGTACACCAACATTTTGTCAGTTATGTTTAAGTCCAATGTAATAGATGGCAATCCTATTACCATCAACCGGGCACAAATCTAGACTCGGAGCTTTAGTGCACATACATTTTTTAACAAGCTTCAGTTTGTTATGCAAGATGTACATATATTTATGTGAAGTTTAATCTAAAATTCTAGGAAAAAGTCCAGAAGTATAACAGGGATTCTTGCAATATACCAGAAAGTCACATCTTATTTTCAATAAAGTTAGGTAAGTCACAGATTACCTTGTACTCATAGCCTTATTTTTTTTTTAATAACCAAACTATTGACCAAGAATCTCAGTGGAGCATAATCTAGGTAAAATGGAATTATTTTTTAAAACTAATTATACCAGTCTCACCTGCTATTATAATACTTACTGGGCAATTGAGGACAATGAATTCATTATTATGTTTAAGACAAACATAGTACCCACTGAGGTTCAATGTAAACTAGAGAAGCTATAACAAACAAAAAATGTGTCCCTGCTGATGTCAAATGTGACATGACAATCGTGGTGTATTATGACACACTATTCAGGAGTAATAGACTAATACATTTCGTTATTCTGTACAACAAAATGTTGTGCAACTTTTTTATTTGCAGTGTCTGGTGCAGTGAACCTCTATGCTTATGCCTCTTGTCTTGTTGACAAATAAACTTCGGTCAGTGGGTTGTCTTATCGCTTTTGGAGAATAAAAGGTGTGTTATGAAAGGTGATGACTAAGTTTATGTAGTATCTCGAACAACTAACCTTTAAATCTCAATCGCCAATACCGCATGTATTCCTTCAAATCTGCGATTTGGTTTACGTCAGCTATGACAAGACGGTGCTCCATAAACAAATGAGTTAGTAACTGCTTCTCATCAGCCGGTAAAGTGTAATTTTCTTTGCACAAAACACAAGAACATTCGAACAACTCGTCGCTCTTGAAAATGGAAGGATTTTCGATCTTCTGGTGAAGTGTTAGCGGGCCAAAAAACTCTTTTTCTTTCACTGACATTGTGGCAGTAGTTTCAAATAGTATTATTTTCTTCTCAGTGACCCTGAGCGATCTTTAATAAAATTACTATTGACACACACAGCAGCTGAAACCGAAACGTATCGGTAATTATTATGTTTGACAGTAAAGTAATTGACAGTTTACCATGACTAATGTTGCCATCCACTGATTTTGGATTTCCCCTAACTACTTGCGAATATTGAACAGAGTCTGGCCACGCTAAGTTTGCATAAGTAAAAAAACGGTGGAATTTGAAAATCTATAGACGCCAACACCATCCTGTTCTACGAAAAAAAAATTAATACTTTGTTTGCCTTTTTGTTTTGACAGGTTATTTTGTTTATAATCTGATTTATTCATGGGGCCTTACTGTGAAGTGTTATGGGCATTATTGTTCCGCTCCATCTCTCTCTCACACTGGAACAATGATGGCTTTAACACGTTGTAGTACGGCCCCTTGTAAAGAACAGTCACTTTAATACAGTTTTCATCGTATGGTATGGAGGTAGAACGTTGGTACACATAATCTATTATGCAAAAATCAAAAGGCAAAATATCAAAATCTTTAGATCTACTTACAACCCCGAAACTGACATAACTGACTGATGTAAAAGTATATCATATATAAAACCTTTTGGAGTTGCCCATTTATTCCATTGCAGACTTAGCGTGGCCAGACTCTAAATAATATAAATAAAACACCAATTGAAATTAATCATATATAAGAAACAACGACCTTCATCAGCAACAGCTTTGAAAAAGATATTTTTTTAAAGATTCAAATTCATAGCTGGTTTATGTTTTGTTCGCAAAATCATACTTAAATTCCATTTGTAAGATTCTCACTATTCAAGATTTCTTAGTTCCTAAAATACTTGCGAAATTGCGAAAGCAATTTCAACTTTCCTATGAACAATAATGTTTACTTGAAGTTCCCTAAACTTTTAAAAACTTCTACACAGATGTTAGAATAACTAATGGTGGAAGCACGGCGTTTCTATTAATTGTCATTGCACTATTGCAGCGAGCGATGATGACAGTCAAAGTCAAGTAACACTTCTATGGCTGCGTTCCGAGTTACGTTGTAATCGATTTAAGCGTACTGTCACCCGTGTACCGATTTAGCGTGAGCGCGATAACGATGTCCCTTGATTCGTCATGATATACGCCATCTTCCGATAACGCTGACCAAATTAATATCAACGTGAGCGCTGTCAAACATTACAGTTCATGACAGTTGTGCTGTTTTGTTTTGAGTCACTTATAACTATAGCTTGGCAAAAAAGAGTCTGAAAAAAATGAGGGCGCCACTATCACACTTAGGTGACTTCGAATGGAAAATGTGTAAAACAATTTAGACAAATTGTTAAAAACGCTGCTTGTTTTTTTTTTAGGTAGGTCATCTCGTAGTTGACTTCTGAGAACATGACTACTTAACCGGGCTTTCCTGTGGGTGCCTTAAGCTACTTCACTTAAAACCTCCAGCCAGGGGTTATTCAACTATGCTAATTAAAACTAAGCGAACGGTCGCTAAGGGCACCCCCTGTGGGGTACGTACCTTGGCTTAGGGCGTCAACCGGAGGACATCAAGGACGGGACGGGTTGGAACGTTGCTTGTGGGTCACTCAAAAGCTACTAGTACTTGTCGGCAAAGTAGTGCTATCATCATGAGACTGCATTACTTGTAAAATATTTAGTTCCAAATGCCACCACGTCAGACTCTTTTATGTCGACCTTTAGTTAATAACGGGGCATTGTCGAAATTGTGGTTCTTGCTACCGTCGCCACCTACCCAAAGAAGAAGAAGAAATTTGTGGTATGGTATTTTCTTATACAAAGAAACATGATATGATAAAAGTTTTGACGTTGAGCGAGCAATGTGCGCGCATCAGCACATTCACGAGCGCTTAGCTGTCATTATCGTGTTATCTAAATCGGAACACAAATTATTGATGTGAGAGCTGTGACTGTGACCGATTATGGCTTAATTCGGAAAGCGGCCTATGAAAATCTGGGTCAATATTTGATTTTTTTTCTTATTATCATTTTATAAAAGGACTGTTGTAGAAAGTAAAAAATACTGGTATTAGTACTAAAATACTATACATCTAAAATTCTACATAGTCACTGGAAAGGAGAAAATGCTAAAGCGCCATTTGGGCCAAAATTTGTTAAGCAACAGGGCAACCGAAGGAACACGGGTGGGCTTTAGTTAGTAAGAGTCTGACATGCCGGAGAGAGACATGGAGGAGTTATTTGATAATTCCCCACCCAAAAAAAGGGCCAAATTAGTTATATATATAAATCGATGGATTCGATTTTTTTTTCTGCGTCGATCTGTTTAGGTTTCAAGACAATCTGAGCCATTTTTTGGCGCTTTAGCATTTTTTTAAATGTAGGGATATCCCTGTCCCAGATTTCAAGATCTAAAGTGATGGTTTTCCGATGTGTTTTGAACAAACGTCGCTTTATCAACACATTTTTAGGACAGTGGCCCTTTAGAATGTTTTTCCTTTCAACATTCTCTTCACAACACTAAGCATTTTTTTTCTTTTTTTGTAATTTGGATGACATTGATTACATTACTTAGCATTTTTTTTTAAATTTTGTCGTTAGCTATTATTCATTATTGTTGTTTTTAACTGTTTGGCGCTTTAGCAAAACTGTTCGCATTAGATTTAAGTATAGTTGGCGCTTTAACATTTTTTTTTTTGTATTTTTTATTTTAAATTTCAAAGTGTTAGTTAAAATAATATTGTGTTAATTATGTAATAACATTAGTATTAGAAAAAAAGGAAGGCATTTTTCTTAAGGTAAGTATAAATTGTTTTAGCGATATATTATGTTCCAAATTATGACCACTGTAGTTGCCTGGGTTGAACAATGCATAATAATAATAGCCTATGTCCATCTATAATAATGTAACTTTCAAATGGTAAATAATTTTTGTAATAGTTGCAGTAGTTCCAGAGAATACCCTCCGCATAATATACACAAACTCACTAAAGTCGCACTAGATGACTCACAGAATGAGGTCAAGCTATTATTACGAACAAATCGTCTGGTTATTGAAAAAACATGATAAATGCATTTTTTACGAAATGGAGTTAAAAATGCAGTTATAAATATAATTTTTTAAGCGCTATCTACTGGTAAAACCGAATAAAAGCAATGACTGCAGAGTTAATGAGTTTGTAAAAGTGATATCTACTCAGACTTGGAAAAAAATATACCAGTATAAAGGCAGTTTGCAGGAGCCTTAACATACTAAATAATATTGTTACTTGTAAACAACAGATACGGTTAGAGCTTTTTACATTTTAATAGTAAAATGGTAAAAAATATTCTGAGAAAAGGTCATAAACGCATTTATTCCATTTTACCAGTTAAATACTTCTACTTGGTTTGCTAATTTCTTTACAGCAAAAACGAAATAAATATAATTAATGTTTTTAAACCAGTCAGAACGAGAGCGATCGAGCACCGTTGTCACCTTGTGTTACTCCCATTGTGCTCGAAAAACTAAGAAATTCTGGCACATGTTTCTTTTTTTTGTAAAATGTACATTTTTTAGGTATCTTTGTTCCATTTTTGTCAATAAAACAAAATTTTTTAATAGGTATAACACCATAGGTTGCGAAGATACCTACAGCTGGTCAAAGGTGGGTATTTTTTTTCTAAAAAAGCTCCATTGCTGGCGCCGGCTCCCAAAAATAACCCCATTGGGAACCGCCATGACATTACTGCTGGCAGCCGAGATTAAAAACCTCGGCTCGGTGACACATTACATACTCTGTGGCCGGCATCGCCAGCTCCCATAATGGACACCGGCGGCGCGGCGTTTATGAAAACCCTTCCAGTATTCATAACTCCTACTAACTAGCCCTAACTAAAGTATTTTTTTCTATATATTCTAGTCGTTTTTAGCACTCGCTGGCCGCTGCCACGGCACCGCTCGCTTCGCTCGCTCGGCTCGTACGTAGCGGGTCACAGTTCTAACCTAACCTAACCTTTTCTGCGAGTAAAAATATTTAACCTTATCTAATTAGTTCGGTTCCGGGAACTTACTAATTGATTACTGGAATATGGAAATCATTGATTATGGAAATATAATACTCGAAAAAATAATGCTTTCCTACATATTTTTTTTAATTATGCCTACTGCTCCATTAGGTATGCCAAATTGCCAACCCGTCTTGCGCTTTTTTTTTCCAAACTCAGCGCCGGCAGCCAGTTCAGAAACCGGCGCTGGCAGTCAATATGGGAGCTGGTGCCGGTAGCGGTGGCACTCCCAAATTAATTTATTTTTATTTAATTGATCACTTTTGACCGAACTACACCGAAGACATCCCGGACGTCAGCTTGTACGAGATTAAGATGGCTCTGAAGCAGCTCAAAAACAATAAGGCACAAAGTGATGATGGAATTATGGCCGAACTCCAAAATGCCGGCGGAAAACCCGTTCTTAAGGCCCCTCCAGAAGCTGTTTGATTTCGTCATACTCGGGGGATAAACGCCACAAGAATGGAACAGATGTGTTGTGATACTTATAGATCTTTCTTTAAGAAGGGCGACAATGCCCTCCTTAAGAATTATAGACCCATCTCACTTCTGAGTCACGTCTATAAGCTGTTTTCAAGAATCATCACGAACCGTCTCCCACGCATGTTTGATGACTTCCAGCCTCCCGAACAAGCGGAATTCCGTAAAAGCGTTAGCACCGCAGACCATATACATACGCTGCGGCAGGTTATTCAGAAGACAGAAAAGTAAAACCTGCCTCTTTGCTTAGCGTTTGTGGACTATGAGAAAGCTTTTGATTCTATCGAGACACGGGCTGTACTGCAGTCTCTTCAACGGTGCAGAAATGTCTTTACAAAAACGCCACTATGTCAGTCCCCCTCTAGGACCAGACCTCGAAACCTATCTTCCTGCAGTGAGGTGAACATGGAGACGTTATCTCTCCGATACTGTTCACCGCTGCACTGGAGGATGTCTTCACGATTCTGGACTGGAAAGGGCTAGGCATCAACATCAACGGCAAGTACATCACTAACCTTTAGTTTGCCGACGACATAGTTGTCATGGCGGAGACATTTTGACATGACCGTTGTCTTGTCCATGTTCATTTTAAGACCCGCTCTTTTGAAAGCTCTACTGAGGTCATCGAGCATTGAACTGAGGTCCTCCATAGTCTCCGCCATGACAACTATGTTGTGCAAACCGAAGGTTAGTGAGTGCACACGCTCTTAATGTCATGGAATAAAATACAAAATCATAAAACAGGTTTTCTAGATTAATTTGATTCCTTAACCTTAATATAATCAAATAAATTAAACACATTACGTTCGTGGCACTCAAAATTAAGTAAATCTAGCCAACCGTCTAGTTTTCAAAACCTCTTACATTTATCTAAATCTGCGGCTGAATTAGTAAATCTTAATATAAATATTCTAACATTCCCCACATCTTCGTAAATTGCAACCAAAAAGCAGTTTTTGGCTAAAGAACTCTGAGATAAAACTATTTCTAGTACCTCGTCACTATATTTTGTGTATAAAGTTTTGTGAAACCAGACTTTTTCAACAAGTTTATCGTTCATAAACCGACGGATTACACTTTTATTTTCAGCTTAAAAAAAAAAAACATTTAATAAGTATTATCATGAATTAAAAAGTACAGGAACCAGATTTTAAAATATCGAAAATGAAATCCGTCGCAAAATATTTGCTAAAAGTTAAGTGTACAAACTTGGGACGACTACCGATTGCATACTCGATAATATCCGCTTTCTCCTTTCCCAGTTTTACGTTTCCCATTAAATTATAAATGTCTACAATGTCATTTTCTGAAAACAATTTTAGGACTACCCTTTCGTCGAAAAGTGTGTATGCACTGATTAGCGTGTGACCATGCATAAAATCTGGTTACCTATCATAAGTTCGAAAAATATTTGACTGAATTTCATTTCACCTAAAACTTTCAACTATTATCGTTTCGTTTTTTTTTTTACTTCATCGAAGTCACGTCTGCCACTGTATCAGTTGACCTATTATCAATTCGATTTTTTTTCGTTACTCCGACGTTTCATTTGGTCGAAAAACTTTTTACCGAAGTTCACTCGAGAACTAATATCAGTCCCCAAGAACGCCCGCTCCATAAAGCACATCACTCTAGGGCGAGTATTGAGCCTCTCTGAAGCATATTAGTTTGACGATGAGTACTCTAGCCTCACCGATACGACGCTCAATCCTGCACTGCCAAGCTGGTACAACTGGTTTTGGTGGTGGAGCTCTATCACTGTTGGGAAATTTAACACGACATGCCGCTTAGGGTGACTTATGTATAAAGAAAAAAAAGTTTAGATTTTATACGGGCACAGTTACGATAAGGTTCTATTAAATGAGTGTAAATAGATTATGAAGTTTCATTGCTATCGGAATCAATCTTCTGCCTCCGCAGTGACATGGGATTGTCAACCAATATGGTAAAAAAGGCGTAAGAACATGACATACAAAGTTACACTAATGAACACTATTTATAAATAAACTAGTTTATAAATAAAACTTTTAAATTAATAGTTATTAAAGGTCAAGCCATTTTTAAAACAAAATAATAGAGAATAATACTATGATATTTATTAAAGTGAAGGGTTTAGTTAGTGGCGAAATTTTTTTTGCTGTGAATTTCGGCCTTGCTTGTCTCGATTCTATTTGGGCTTTGATGAAGCTTTCTGTCATCGTTTTATTGCATACAGTGGCTGAAACTTCAGTTATAGCTTTAACTACTCTTTCTACTGCTTGTGTATGAGACGGAAGGCGTAACAAATCCATCCATTTCTTTTTCACCTTTTTGCTGAATAAACAATCAGAGATTTTCTTCGGTTATAGATTTTAATAACGGTGGTTCAGTGATATTTTTTTTTCCAATTCAAGAGGTCATAATATGTTGATGCATTAAAGCTCATACAGACCAACGCGATATCGTGGGCGCGACAGGCAGCGCAACCCTTGTCGTGCCCGTGATATCGTTCTGGTCTGCACGAGCCTTTAAAGTTTATCTTTGGTAACTGAAACAGACGCAATTTCTTTGGAGTTTCGATGTTGCTTTTAAAATTCGATGGTCCATTCGGACGGTATTGGCAACGAGCTACACGCTCAAGCGACACGCGTCTTGCAACAGCGACTGCGGAGAAAGCAAAATGAAAGAAATTCTATAGAGCATGACTCAAATCACCACGACGGACGTGACGTGACTCGCGCGTGGCGTTTGTACAAGTCGCGTCGCAACTTAATCTGTGTCGCAACTAAGCCGCGTCGCTCGAGGCCATGAACCTAAGCGGAGGCGATTGAGTTGTGGGGTATTTAACAGAGAGCAACTGCCTATCTAAACTCCACCACCCTGCAGTTACTATCACTAACGGCTTTCATGGATCTATTTTTTTTTCCGAAACATAGAGGTGTCTTGGTATGAAATGGATGGCCCTGTCCTCCTAACCAAAGCGACCGTCGTACGACCGTCTGTCGTATTCATTATGATCGGCGAACGCGTCGTCGCGCCGGCACGTATTTCGGATTTCCGAAAAAATGTCTGACCGCGTAATCACGCGACCGATCGCTTTGGTTAGGACACGGGGCCCCAAAAATGGAAAGGATAAAGAAAAAAATTCTCAGTCATTATTAATATTTATTTAATTTGTAGATTATAAACAATATTTTTTTAGCAACTATTTACATAAAAAATAATAGGAACATACAGATTTCGTATAAATTAATAGTAGCACAATTACTGTTTAAAAATGTCGCCTTAATGTTAAAATTTATTTCATGTTTTTACTTTTAGCTGTTGTAAGTAAGAAACTGAAGAACATTAGGTATGTACAAAATAGTCCAAATCAGATTAAACAATAATATCTAACATATAATGTAATTTTGAATTTAAACTTTTATCACCGCTCATTTCGTAGTAATGTGTCACCGTCACATCGCCGAATGCCGTCAATGCTGATAACAACGTAGAGTGCGATCTTTCGGTACGTGGCGAAAGAACTAACATTGAGGCTGGCTATCCACTGGAGTGGAGAGGAGAGGAGCGGGGCGGAGCGGGGCGGAGCTGTGCCAATATTAACCAATGGAATTGCATAAAATCTCCACTCCGCTTCAGTGGACAGGGATTTGCGAACTAGTTTAAAAATTCATACAAAACCGGGACGCGGAGCGTAAAAGCAGAGCGAGGAAGCGGAGCGGAGAAGCAGATAGGGGAAGCGGAAAAAACTGCGGGGTATTGCAGCTTGCACAAATTACTCGTTGCGTTAACTCGGCCTAGCTCCACAGTCCGCAACTCCGCTCCGCACTACCTCGCTCCACATCAACGGACAGGCAGCCAAAAATGTACTGGATTTCACAAAGTTTTGACATATCCCCACTAAGAACAACGCAGGCATTACATTCACAAAGATGTTCGTTGGACAATACTTGAAAAACACCGATTCCTTAATAGTTAAAATGTTAGGAAAAACGGTCTATGGTTGCAATACTTACCTATTTGTAAATATGTGAGCACCACGTTACTATGAACATAGTGAATTAGTATACATGTATTTGCTTAATTTTAAATACTTTGTCCCTGTTGTAGTTTAGTAATTTTATTCCTGGTAGATAAATACAAATATCATATTCACATATAATGATTTATAGTTAATGTATGCAAAATATTTAAATGTTTTATTGTCTTAGCTTCATTTTTATATTATATTTTTTACCTGCTGTAGTTTAGTAATTTTATTTCGGGTACCTAGGTACTCAAATACAAATATCGTATTCAAGTTTTATAATGATAGAAAATGTATGCCAAAATATGATAGAGCAGTAGTAACAGCCCTGACTTATGAGTTGTAGGTCGTGGGCTCGAACCCAGGCAGATGCTTTACTTTGTGTAAATAATTTTATCACCACTGCTCTCAAAACGGTGAAGGAAAGCAGCGTGAGAAAACCGGCACGCCTAGAACCAAAAATTCGAAAACATTTGATATCTACCAAACCGCACTGGGCCCGCGTGGTAGATTACGGCCCACTTCCTCGCGAAGAGAGCAGGCCTGTGTTCCAGTAATTGGAACATTATAAGCTGATTATGCTATGCCAAAAAAATTTAAAACCTTTAAAAAAGAGTAACTATGAAGTTTATTGTCCATAATCGTTCTTCTCCATACGCAACTAGGTACCCTTTTTCTTCTTTTGACATTCAAAAGTACCTTTTAAATGCGTAATTGAAATAAATGATTTGACTTTGAATACTCACAGAACTTATTGGCGATGTCCTAATAATGTGCAAATACGCGACCACTCGCGGTGATCGCGTATTCGTTCGCACAAATATTGTTTGTACGAAAATGATTGTGAACAAATCGCGTAAGTGTTTATAAGGCCTTGTCCTAATAGAAAGGAGTCGTCGCGCGAATACGCAATCGACCCGATCGATTACCTGTATGTTTAAGGTGGGTATGAAGATGACGTACGATTGCGATCAATCAAGTTGCGTTTGTACGTCATAATCGCGTAATTCGCGTAACCACTTTTTTCCTTTTTTTATTTGTTATTCAACTAGTCCTGACACTTATAAAAACCGTCATAAAGTAATCGCAAAATTGAGAGCACAATTATTAAACATTAAACTAAAACAATATAAATGCCACAATAACGATATTACACATACACTTAAAGTACAATTGAAGACTTTATTTCAAAAACCACCTTTGTCGAAAATTTCATGATAAGAGGTAGTTACGCCACCAAAGTTAAATATGAAGTCGTGAAGAAGTATTTTTACTCTACTGTAAAACTAACTAATTAGAATAAGGTGGTTTTTAAATAATGTCTTCAATTATTATAGTTATTTATGCAACTGTTGTATAATAAGGGGTATTAAAATACGACATGAGTGTTTTAATACCTAATTATGTACAGATGCATACAAGGCTTTATCTACACCCATGATATGAATCCTCTATAAAAGGTTCTGAAACCATACTTAGGTGTTGTACAATATTATTTTCTCGACTTTTCTGTTAATAATTGGTTAGAATGTCCTTTGCTGCATTAGAAATATCTGGTGGTGTGTTTTCAAAGCTTGTGTCACTCATTTTTGTTGAACAAAAATGGCGGGATACGACGTGATATCGAATAACCTATAAGTTTTTTTTTTTTCATTACGGCGCTGTAGTAGTGAAACGTGCGTGCATGACAATGTACTATTTCAGAAACCTTTATAGAGGTTTTATAGCATGGGTGTAGATAAAATAATTATTATTGACCTAATTGATCTAATTTAAGTACCCACTACATAAAATATTATACTGTAATTACTTATAATATAAATATGTACAGTTTTTTTTAATCTTTGTTTTTTGCATAGTACTGCGAACTTTAGATGAGCAGACTCGGAATAACAGTCCGTTTCATCTGGCAGTTCAATAATATTCATTGAGTTATTTTTGCTATCAAGCAAATGAATTTTTCAAACGTATTAAGCAATGGTTTTTTGTAGCGTCAAAATAAAAACGGAGTCACACCTTAAGGGTACAGTTTTACAATAGTGGAAACTGAGCAATCTGTAGCTACAATATTCGGTCTTAAAAATAATCGCATAAGTATACCGAAGCGGTAGACGGTAATATGCGATAATAACGACTTTCTTCATTCGCATTTGAATGTTAATGTACACTATAAGTCCTTAACCAAAGTGATCATCGAGTGCGAGCTGGAGTGATTATTTTTTTAATTTAATTTAATTTATTAGGGACAACAAACAGTTACAAAAAGTCGTTATATTACAGTCTAAAAATCGTATAACCCACATTATTGTCCACGAAGTAACATCGGCGCACATCGGGTTATGAGCGCGATAATCGAGAAATCGCGCGACCAATCGCTTTACTTAGGACACGAGGCGAGGGAGTATCACGCATAACTGTGACACATATTTATGATTATCTTTTAGAATGGTATGATTTATTTCAGCTTGGGCAGTTTTTCGTATTACAAATGCAAGTTGATTCAGAAACGATGCGTTCTAGAAGGCTGTATACAAGCTTTTTAAAACACACATTATCCGAATGCGTCGCAGTATGCTTTCCAGGTTGGAAAAGATTAAGTACCAGACTACGTAAAGCATTCAGAACAAGCGAGAATATAAATACTAATTTTAAAACCATAATAGTAAAACACTCGTATTCTTTTAATCTACTAATACTGTTACCAAATGTATTTTTGTTACGCAGGAAGTATGTATTCAAGCGTTCCAACCACTTTTTTTTTAGATTTGTAATATCACCATTGAATCGATTCCATTAGTAATTTTAATCCAACTGCGAAGGATGTTGTAACAAAAACATTTCAAGAGTTATCATGCACTCTTAAACTACGTCAATATTTTTGTTCAAAGTTCCACAAAGATACTTTAAACAGAAATATTGGCGTGTAGTGCAACAATTTCTGTCAATCTGACCTGTCCATAGTATGGTCATGGACTCATTATCGGGCCCAACTGAAACTTCTATCCGGAATACATTCTCTCTTGCGTAACAAAAAGGGACATCGTAATTAATCCTCTTTGCAAGACATCTTGGTGTCCACATACAGAGTGTTGTATGGCACTGAGTAACCTTTATTCGAAGCGATCACTTGAATGGCGTACTTTCTCCCAGCCTTTAACCCTCCAATTTTCTGCATAATAACTCTGGCCCTGAAATAAAAAATCAATTTTTAACCAATACTTCTGTGACATTTTCGTTTTTCAATCCACATTAAATACCTATAGTTAACTTACTATGATCGTATTGTCTAGAAATCTAGTTAATTATATAGAAGAGAACATATTTTTTAATTAATTTAAATGTTGTTTGTGTTTTGTTTTCAATTATACGGTTAAATTTATGGCTATAGTTTGACTGACAGCTGTTAGGCCGTTCAAAAGGAGCGATCGTCGTGTGAATGCGCGATCGACGCGTTCAATTTTTTCAACGAACCCGAACGAGTCGTCGTCGTCTGACAGAGGGCGCGTTCGGGTTTTCCGAACATATTTCGAGCGTATTCGCGTGAATGTACTGAGACTCGAAAATAGATTTGGAATTGATTTCGTTTCAAGGATCGCCTTGTCTGCAAATTCGTATCAAATAATTAATTTTCTTGTCCAGATTTAGGGGCTGATAATGACACTATGATGATAATTATATTCATGAACATTCTTCACTCAACAGTTCTATTGATCCAGCAAAGCCAAGTAAAGTTAGGGAAACAGATTGTTTGGCAAATTGGCTTCACAACTGCCGTTCCTTATCAGTAGTAAGAAAGTTTTTACACGGCACCTAGTGTGTCAATCTGCTTAACAATACGTATCCCTGATTTTCTTTAAAATTATATATGTAGGTATATAAAGCCTCGTGCAGAATAGCGCGACGCGACGTCAGGATGGCGCGGCGCGACATGACGGCGCGATGCGACACCAGTTATTATTATACCATGACGTTTTCTTAGAAATTGTATCGTTCGAATCGCGTCGCGCCGTCGTTGCGTCGCGCTAATCTAAACGAGGCTTAATTCAAGAGCAGTGGTTGCCCAGTGCTAGCGGCTGCGACTTACCGAGTCGAGGTCGTGGGTCCGAACCCAAGCAGGCGCGTTACGTTGTGTAAATTAAATAATTTACCATTCAAAATGCATCACCACTTCTCTCAAAACGGTGAAGGAAAACATCCTGAGGAAACCAACAAGACTTGGAACCAAAAATGCAAAGACATATGTGACATCTGCCAACCCGCGCTGGGCCCGCGAGGTGAATTATGGCACACTCCCTCTCACAGCGTGTGTCACAGCAGTGGGAACATTACAGGCTGATTATGCTATGTTAAGCTATATTGTATATAAAAAGTACTTACGTGTTTTGGGCATGGTTAACGCATTGACCTTTAACACCTTTCCGTGCAGACCAGCAACCGTATGCTTCTCCACTCATAGTTTCACGAGCCAGGATACAATATCTGAAGAAAAAAATCGAGATACCAATGAAAAATCTTTATCTGATGCTTGACTGCCTTTCCGGTTTAGAAGCCACCCTGCGACTGCTAAGCTTAGGACTCTGGGTTCGATTCATACGTCGAGCAAAGTTTTAAGGCTTTTTCTGTCAGGATTTTTTTCCGCCCTAGTACTAACTACATAACATAACATCACGTACCTAGAATTGGTTTGCTTTTGGTTTTTGTATTGTAATGTAATGCTAATTTATCGTTTGTTATATTATTATGTTTAATTTATTTAATATTGTGTATGAGACATTGTTACTTGAATAGTAAATAAATGTATAATAAAAATAATCCCATGTATTATTTTTTACTATTCATTTATTTACACTTAAATATATAACTGGTGAAATGTGGGTGGTCTCTCTCTCCAATCCTTCATAACATAACATTATGTCTGTGTACCCCACAGACATAATGTTATGTTATGAATTTCTCAGTAAGGCCGCCTGTCCACTGGAGTGGAGCGAGGCAGCGGAGCGGAGAAATGTGCCAATACTAACCAATACGAGCGGAGTTTAAATTGGGTTTGTAACGTTTGAAATAATAACAAAAGTTCTAATGATCATACGACCTAATTTCATTTAATATACTTTTTTTTTGTATCACGATAGAATGATATAATGAATTATTGATATAATTTGATTAAACCTAATTTTATATGGTACCAATGAACATTTTGTATGATGCATATTTTAATTAATATTTAATTAATATAATATTCAGTTACTATATTATTCAAAATCTATAAGTAACGTTTAATATAATTTAAAACGTCATTTGGGTTAGGTTAGGTTAGAACAGTGACCATCAATGCGCGAAGGCGAGCGTGCCGCGACAGCGGCCGCCGAGCGCTAGATCCCCTCTATTGTTAGTGAATCATTTGGGTCAGATGAGGTTATAACAGTGTGATGTTTCCTGATATTTACTTATTCATTACAGAATTTGTTGCCATCAACCGGGCACAAATTGAAAATCCGGACTGCTATTGAGAAATTTCTGATGAAAAAAGCCCAATAACACTATTCCCGATCTGGGAATCTAACCTCTACACCAAGGAAGCAGTGCGGTCGAGATGTTTAAATCTTTGACGAATCTGAAGCTCAAAATAAAGAGACAAAACACTCAAACTGTTTTCTTCTCTGTCTTTTGCGTAACATGTTAATGTACTTATTAGTCAACTCATGACATTATGATAAATGACAGACCCACACCTAGAATCAATGCTTGGAATGGTTTCTGTCATTGGCCTTTCATTAATGGAGTGTACACAAAGATTTAAACCGTTCGATTCGCTCTACCACGTCCAAAAAGGGTCCCATTTCTGTATCATTGACTCTGACATTTAATTAGTATTGCCTAGCTCATCCATACTGAAAACCGTAGCTATTGTTCCATGCGGGATGTGTGAGCTCATTCATCTCTATGTAAACACTTTTTCGCCAAAATACTGTAAGACCACATTTCGGTATTCACCCCCCTTCCAGCCATATAATCTTTTACACAGTCTATCCATCGCTTCTTTGGTCTTCTCCTACTCTTAAGATGAGACCATATCTAAGAATAAAAATCTTTGGGTTTCGATCAGCGATCTCTTACCTGATGACGTCGGTAGCGTTATGAGTGGCTGGCAAGAACGCTACGTCAACAGACCTGCAAGATCTTATTGGTCGAAGTTCCCTGACGTAGGCACCGTCTTCAGTCAGCTCTGGAGTGCTCACACCCCATCGCGTTGTGGATGCTGTCAACTGAAATTATTATTTATTATTATTATGAGCCTGGCTGTCCCACTACAAGAGAAAGGCTTCCCCTCCCCCTTTTACTGGTATTCTTCAACTGAACTAGATAGATTTGATTGAATTAAGGTTTTTATTTTCAAACAACTTGGGGATACAAGGATTAGACGTTTTTATCGAGATAGTTTACTTTTTTAGACAGAAAAGGCAAAAGTATTCTAAGATCTATCGTATATAGAGAGCCACGAAAAATACAGGTTTTTTAATTAATATAACAGGTTAAATCTACTCACTTCTATGCCAACGACCCCATCCCTATCCCATCTGCTTGGCACGACTTTGATAACGTATCTCATTCTGGCTTCTTCAGAACTGGAGTCGAACTGCACTGACCCTTCGTCACTCGTCTCTTGGATTGAAGATGTTGAAATTGGTGCTGGCACGAAGAATTTAGAGTGAGGGTCTAAAAAATATTTTCTGTTATTTTTTTTTTTTCTCAAACTCGCATGGAAATATTGTCATTATTTTCGAAAAAAGAACACGCGATGTATCGAATTTACGGTCAAAGAAAATCAAATCCATTGCAGGAGCGTTTTTTGAATTTGGAACATAACAACGCTCCAGCAATATTGAATGAAACAGCGTGCTGGGGTTATTAAATACTCTTTGATTGAATCTCTTTTATGATTCTTGGCATACCAAAGTTTAGTCTCTTTGTTTAGTACAAATTGCGTTCACGTGGCTGTATAGCCATAAATGCGTTTGCCTTTCGGCACAGATGATAAATAGAAAATTGGCAACAGAGCTGAAAATTCGTCTTGATTTGTTATTTACATCTATAATAAATTAAATTAAATCTATAATATAAAAAGTATGTTTTATTTCCCTGTATTCTTTTGAGAAAAGCACTATATATGCCTCGGCGGAAATGGCAATTGCTTATTTCACGGCCTTTGCAATAATGTACTAATACTTAACTGGTTAAAACTGTCTCCTTTATCTATTTGCGTATTTTCGTCTTATCATAGGCATTTTTTGTCTAGGCAATTGAAAATAAAACCTATGAAGAGAAAACCCATGATCGTCGGATCAACTGAAATGGAGTCTATAGCAAATAATGAAATTGATCTGCGGAGAGTGTACCCTCAAATCAATTAATTAAAATTAAAGGTGTATGTAGGTACTGCTACATCTTTTAGGGTCTAAAGCTGATAAAAGAGGGCGATATATACAAACAAATGGCAAACAAAAAAAAAAAAAAACTCTAACAAATGGTCGCCAACTCATTGTAGCAGTAGTTAGCAGTGGTGGCCCAATGGTAATGGCCGCGACTTACGAGTAGTAGGTCGTGGGTTTGAACCCAAGCCACCACTGCTCTCAAAACGGTGAAGGAAACATCATGAGGAAATCGGTATGTCCAAGAACAAAAAAAATTAAGACATGAACATGACATAATCAACCAACTGGCACTGGGCCCGCGTGGTGGATTACGGCCCACTCCCTCTAACAGAAAGAGGAGGCCTGTGACCCAGCAGTGGAAACATAATATTATAAGGTGATTATGCAACTTATTGTAGTCAGCCATTTTGACGCCCACGTCTATTTATCGTCCAAGCTGCGCCACAACACCCAGATCTCCATTTTCTTCCTCTACTTTATCCATCGCTTTCCACCAGTCGAAATCCAGGTCAAGAGCAGGCCTATTTTGCAATAAAAATAAAAAGAAGTCTCTTTTAGCTACTTTTTAAGGTAATCGGTTCATCTAGGTCCCATGCAACGCCAACTGATAAGCGGTCTCCACTCTAGTAAACCTCAGTTATGGGAACAACTAACAAACTATGATACCAAACTATGCCAAATGGATATCGGTCATGGCCGACCCATTGCCACTTCAGCTTATTTGCGTCTAGCGGACTGGATAGGATATATATTAAACACTTACCTATATTTCTAACTAGGTGAAGTCTCTTTCCCCGGACCAGCACTTCAACGTCGACTGCACCTCCACAAGTTGATAAACTCAGCCACAGACCGCCTCCTGCACCTACTGCTGCCTGCAACATTATAGGAAGATTTATAATTTTCTTCTTGGCGTGTCGATGGCAAATCTAGATAGAGTCAGCCCAGAATTTGGCTACGAGCTTGGCACCTTCAGTAGGGTTCATCAGCTCCTGTAACGTACAGACAGCAGGACAGGCTGGACACGATATTAAATGCTCCATTGTTTGTGGAACAGCCCCACATTTACACTCCAGGACGGAATCATCTGTGAATCTCCACCTGAGCAAGTTTTCTTTGCTTTAGCTTACCTGAGTCCGGAGTCTATTTTAAAGACTTCCATGATATTCTTTATTGTACACTGTTTCGAAGAACAACGGGACGCAATATGTATTAGAACGGTGCAAACGGCATAGTGCAGGAATGAGTCAAATCAAATCAAATTATTTATTTGCTAGAATGCAGGTATACCAATAAGGTCGTGAAAAATTAAAGTTAAACCATACATTCTGTCCAAGTTTCAACAAGCAAAATTTAAATGAATGAATACGACGCTATAATAAAAAATAGTCCTTGAGTCGCTTCTGAGAAGTCACGTTTATCAAAGGGTATGACTGTATACCCCGAAAAGGCAGGCAGAGATTAAGATTCTGGGCTGCTTCTAAGTATTTCCTAATAGGTAACAATAGCAAGTTTTAGTGTTCATCTTTCAGAATTTTACGCTCAGCAACCGTGACTGATCAGGTAAAGTCTAACAGTAGTACCCACCTTAAAATAAAAAACGCTTCGCCCTCGTATATCTGCTTTGGTAGGAATATTCTCCCAGAGTCGCTTGGCAGTGGATGTGCGCGGACGCACACTGCCCGTAGCCAGTAAGGACCCTGAACGACGGTCTTTAGCTACGCCGAAAACGCTTACGAAATAAGTCTGCGTAAAAAATTTAAAAAGTTAGTAATGTTAGGAACTTGAGTCGAAGTATTGAAGATAAGCATTTCATAAGAAAAAAACATTTTTATTTAATGATGTGTATTCTGAATGAAATCTCTGGAAGTAAATGGAACAGATAGAGCAATCTTATGTAATTTCACCGAAAAGTCAAACATAACAGGATTAAGTAATCCATTTTTATTAATCAAGTCAAGTAGTTAGTTTCAGCTGTGCTGCTGGGGAGTTTGTTGCGCCATTTCTTCCCAGCTAAAGGCACTAGGAAGTGGTGAAGGGTGGCCGTTTTGGGGGACCGTTTTATAGTGCTGATTCACAACCTAGTTTGAATAAATGAGTTTTGATTTTTGAATTTTAGACAAAGGTTACACAGCTAGGAGCTACGCTTGGGGAGTAGGGTAGCTCGAACGACTGACAAATTAGTCATGCCATATAGCACTAGACGTCAGTGTGGCATCAAGCATCAGTGTGGTCATTGAAATCGTGTTGGTTTGCTAGGAGGACGTCATCTAGCACGGAGTGTAGCATTATGCAATAAACGATGCATCTCGCTGTGTGACTACAACCTTATTTAAATATCGTAAAGATTTGAAGTAATTATTAAGGCTCCGTGCACGAAAAATAAAATAAAAACATTTTTCGTCAATAACTTATCTAATTGTAACAAAGCTTAAAATAATTGAAACATTTAGGGCCTGTTTCATCACCTTCGATTAGGTTCTCGTCAACTTACTTAGCAGAAAATATCCTACAAATCCTGTTCCATTTTTTAAATTTATTCGGTAAGTAGTGGCTATTTGGACATCGTGAAATAGGCCCTAAGTCTGTAAGTACAAAAGTACAGTTTTTGTGGTGCTAAACCATTCTTGTCAGTCACAGCACCTGTTAATAGTTTCATCACTTTTGTGGGCTTGCTAATATGGTTTATTTCGCCTTTGATTTACTTAATGAAGATATTGTATAACCTTAAAATAAAATTTTGATTTTATTTCGAGGATAGCTGAAGACTAATGTGTGACTTTTAAATTTCTTGATATGTTTTGCTAAGTAATAGGAAAAAAGACATTACTAACAGAATTTAAAAAAAAAAACATTCAACATTATTTTTCTGCTGTATTTTTTACCGAAATTGAAAAAAGTGGTTCAGCCACATGCAAGTAGACCATATAACGATGTTGATGATATTTTTAAATGTTCAAAATCAAAGCAGTTTTTTATAAAAAAGTCAAAATCGTCAGTCTCGTGTCATTTTTCAGAAAATTTGTAGCAAATATTTGTGATTTTCCATGAATTCTTATTTGAAAAATCCTTTTCAGCCACATGCAAAACGCAAACCTAGACTTTTAAATCACAAATAGTTTTGTTTAAGTTCTTTTTCCCTTTCTCACAATTAATAAACGAAATCGATCAAAATCAGTCGATTTCGTGCACGGCCTCTTAAAACTTGGTTTCTGAATTGAGAATTTGAAGGTAAGAAATTGTCAAACTCTAGCATTACATAAGGTGATACCTTCAGTGTAGCCAGCAAAATTCAAAGCTACTACTGCAGGAAAATGCTAAAGTAAAGTTTGACAAGTTGTCAAGTACAAATTCTGAATTCAGAAACCAGTTGTAAGTAATATCTCGTGTTTATTTACCGTACTCGGGTCCAAATTCTCGATCAAATGGTGCGTTCTACCTCCTACGCATGCAATAACTGGATCTTCATCCGACACCTTGGTACTACGACCTAGAAAAGAATATGTCATGATGTGTATTTCTCAACAGGGAAAAATTGCACGGTATGGTGTGGAAAACACAATTTGTTTGATAGAAAGAAAGAAAATAGTTGTTAAGTATTTTGGTCTTGCTTACCAAATTTCTTCCTCCTGAAAACGTTATTGAAATTCCCTTCATAAATGTTAAAAGTGTCCGAATCCAGATTGATCTTATTATCGACTTCTGTCAAAATATCCAAACGAGTTTCATTATTTAACCGCTCGTTAATCTTCAAACGGTGCGTTTCTTGACTAAACCGATTAGATTTATTTTCCAAACGACTGATTTTTATGTCATGCTGTGCTGCACAGAGTGATGTGTAGTTCTTTCTGTGGGACGCTACTACGCAATATTTCGTTGCTTGCGGATCAATGGGGCTGAAACCAATAGGAAGAGACATGTTAATTTAAGTGAAAACTTCTTTAGGCGCGTTGGTCATTTTTGAGATAGGACTGAACTATTGATTTCGCGAAACTGTGACGCAATTTACCGACACCGCGGAGTAAAAGACATCAACGCGTTGATTACCGCGGTGCCGATTTTTTTTTCAAGTTTTCACTTCTGTCGGCACTCCCAGGGGCCACTTTTTTTTTTAAGTGAATACTTCTTTAGGCCCGTTGTTAATTTTTGAGATGGGACTAAACTATTAGTTTCGCGACACTGTGACTCAATTTACCGACACCGTGGAGTAAAAGACATCAACGCGTTGATTACCGCAGTGCCGATTTTTTAAAAGTTTTCACTTGTTGGCCAGTTTTTTTTTTTTTAAGAGTAGAAGTACTTATTGCACCTTTTTACTGTTCATATCGAGTTGGTAAATAGCTGTATACGTGTAGGGGAAGACCAAAGAAACGATGAGATCCGAGTGACTACGGAGATGACGACTAATAGAAAAGTATGGAATAAAAAGACATGTAGAGTCGACCACAAATAAATTGTGATAAGGGTAGGAGAATGATGGTCGAGTTGGTAAATGAGGGATCCAATGATGGCACCCCATTTTCTATATGTATTGCGTCTTTACGCATACTATTTTAAATTTGTGTGTACTGTAGAGGCTCTACTCCATATTGTGGTTTTATAATGCAACCTCCGCGAGTTCAGATAAATGGCTTGAATACGAGACGAACGTTTGATTTATAATTAGAATAGAAAAAAGAGTAGACGACCGACCCTCGGCTTGTCAAATGGGCGATTATCCTACCCTATCCTATAATAATTAATTGACTCAGGCGTGACCTTGCGGAAATCCATTATAAAATACAAGAGACGTGGATATATTTATGTAGTAACTTTTCCACTTAGCTATTTCTAAAGAGCCATAAAAAACCCTGAAAGAAATCGACACGTGTTTCACCTCTCAATGAGGCATCCTCAGGATGACGATTGACTTGTCACCAACTTGAACACGGGGTGTTGCCACACCGACCGCTGAACGCAGACTAAGCTGACTGAGCTGACTGACTGTCTCTCAGTCTGCGTTCATCGGTCGGTGCAAATATTTCCACGTCTATTGTATTTTACTTTCCTATAATATTAAACGAGCAATATTTGTATATATATTTGTTTGTATATATATCTGTACTCACATTCTCGAAATCGGTTCTAACGATTTGAATGAAAGTTCAAATATAGCGGTTGCGAAAAATCGATCTAGCTAAGTCTCATATCTGGGAAAATTAGTTTTCTCCGTATTTTCACCCGAGCAGAGCTCGGTCGCCCAAAGTTTGGAACAAGATAATGAATAATGACATGGCAGCATGGAATTAGTAAGTGCTTACTATCATGGCAGTTATTATTATTTATTTATTATTTTCTCTATTTTCACTAGAGCAGAGCTCGGTCGCCCAGGTACTAAAATATTATAACGTAAAACGTAGCTCTAATTCTAGGAATAATAATTTTCCTATGCTTGACCTATGTAGTGTTTTATTTGTCCCGGTACCGTAAATTCACGTAGAGTCTACAGTACATGTGTGACGATCTCTACGGTACATAGGTTTTAATGACAAGTGGTTTTTCTGCCGTATATAAAAGGTCTTTGTATTCTTCGTCTATGCAGTTGAGACTTTAAGGCCTCGGTCTCGAAGTCAGCGGGCAGCGGAGCGCCAACGCATAGTTTCATATGGAACCGCTCGCTCCCCGCGCCGCTGCCTTCGAGGCCAGTTCCATATAAATCTATGCATTTCGACGTGCTGCTCTCGCGCCGCTGCCGCTGCCACCCCGCTGCCCGCTGACTTCGAGTCCGCGGCCTAAAACATGAAAAATCTAGCAAAACCAAATAATTTCTAGTGGCATTACTGGTTTTGCTAAACTTTGATTGTTCTAATTTTTTAAAGAAAAGTTCAAATATCAAAAAAACCTCTCTCCGACCAGGGTGAGTAAAATGCGCCATAACAACATTACGTTTGCTAATTTGAAGGGATGGGCAGAGATGTACATATATTACATCTACATTTCGCCAGTTATGTTCAAGTCCCATGTAATAGGGGGCGAGCTTATTGCCATCAACCGGGCACAAATCAAGACCCCAGGCTGCTACTGAGAAATTCCTGATAGAAAAACCCATTACCATTTTGCCCGACCTGGCAATCGATCCCAGGACCTCCTGCTCAGCAGTAGGTAGCACTTGTGGCTACTAGACCAAAGAGGCAGTTTAGGAATCTCAAACTACTTAGGTACTTACTATTTTATCTAATGTTATTTAATTTTATCTAATATTGTCAAATTTATCAGAGGTGCTCGTGGCTAAGTAATAACAGCCACACGGGTCGATCCGTCAGGTTAAGCTACGCTTGCCGGAGATGGTCTGTGGATAGGTGACCATCTTAAGATACCGAGACTCCTCCGTGCCTTGGAAAAAAAGAAGAAAGAAAGAAAGAAAATATTTTTATTTGGGACACGCACAGGTAATACAACATTAAAACTAAGAAAATTATCCAAACAATAACAATTTCAGAAACACATTTAAATAAAAAAAAATAAAAAAAATTGCTCTTTATGTCGTTGGTCCCGGCTGTCATTCGTGAATCATTGACAGTCGTTACGGATCGTCAGAAAACCAAAAGTCTGACAACCAGTCTTACCAAGGGGTACTTATCGTATTACTCAGTTACTGGATTGTGGAGGCAGGCGCTCCGTGTAAAATACTGGTATTTATCTGCATCCGGTTGGACTGGAAGCTGACCCCAACATAGTTGGGAAAAGGACAGGCAGATTGTCTAATTTTATCTAATTTTGTTTAGGTTCATTTCATTTCATCAAATTTTCTCTAATTTTATGATTGCATATACTAATAAATATTGACCGATAACTTTATTTGTGGTGCAAACTGTATATCTTGGTTTTTTCAACAAAAAAAATCTAAATATTTGATTTCACTTAAACCTACATGGGCACATATGAAACGTCAGAAGCTAGGTGCACGGTTCTAATTGGTCATTTCCTATGGAGAAGAGCCGGCAAGAAACTCCACGGTCTTTTAAAAATAAATGGTTTCTACAATTTTTTAATAAATAAATAAAGTTATTAACCTAAACTCGAAGAAAAACACGAGAAAAGTATACAGTTTGCACGTATAATCACGGCAGAACTAGAAAACGCGCAACTTTCCTGACAAGCTTTATAAGGAGTCAATTAATGAAGTTAAATTGACGACGCACGTTGAAACGTTGAAAAATCCCATTGAATTACTTTAATGGTAGGATGGGTTAGCTTCAATACGTGTTTAATATATAAAAAGTTGTTTTTTCATTATACACGAGGCCGATTCTAAACATACTGGATTTTGAGTTAATCGGTCGATATTCTTCACAACCAAAAACTCCCGTAAGTCTGACAACCAGTCTTACCAAGGCGTATCGTATTACCAAGTTACTAGGTGGTGGAGGTCAGATAGGCAGTCGCTCGCCTCAAAGAGATGTCAGCAGAATTGACGGGCTCCGCTAGGGCCGATGCCTGCCGGGAGTGCGAAGAAAACCGAAAGGGAGATCGTGGCCCCCGGCAACCGGGCAACCGAAGGAACACGGGTGGGTTTTAGTCAGTAAGAGTCTGGCACGCCCTCCCGCTCCGCCCAGAGCGGGAGAAGTTATTTGATAATTTTCCACCCAAAAAAAAAGGTGGTGGAGGTCAGATAGGCAGTCGCTCCACGTAAAATACTGATATACAGCTGCATCCAGTTAGAATGGAAACAGACCCCAACATAGTTGGGAAAAGATTCTTCCCCTATGTAGCATCATGATTATTTGAAGGTTTATGATTTTACAGATAATTCAAAAATTTATGTATAAGTACAGCATGTATCAAAAAGGGGAGGTCACATTTAAGGGTGTGGACATACCAGAAATTAAAACAATTTTCTCCATTGGGACCAATATCGTAATCGTGAAAAAATAATCAGCCGTCCCATACATTTCGGTCGATTATAGTTTTGTATGGGACAGTTGAAAGTTTAGAGAAAGCTTTAAAAGAAGTATTGACGTGTGAAAGTGCTATATTTTTATGTTTATGTAAGTCGCACACCTGTTTTATAGTGGTTTGGTAGTGGTTTAGCCATCGTTCGCACGGACGCAAAAATATCGCGGCGGGATTTTATCGCGCACTGGATTTTTAACCGGTTTCAAAATGGACGAGGTTCTTAATTCGACTGTATGTTTTCTTGTTAAGCCAAGCATTGATAATGCAACAGACAGCATCCCACCGCCTCAATAAAACACACTATTGGATTTTCAACTCTGGGCGCTAAGCAAAGCGTTGAAAATTCAGTGTGCGAAAAAAAATTCGCCGCGGGAAAAATCGCCCATGTGTTTTTCAAGTGCATTATTTTACCCACTCCTTACTACACTTAGGTTTTACCACTGCTTACTTTTGTAAAATTATTTCATTTTTAGGTTTTCGTTCCCAATGGATGCAATCGGGGCCCTATTACTAAGGCACCGCTGTCCGTCTGTCCGTCCATTTCGTCTGTCACACGACTGTATCTTTTGAATCCTAATAGGTAGACGAATAAAATTTTCAGTATGTACTACAACTAATATGGCCGCTATAACAACATAAATAAAATAAAGTTAAAAGACCGTTTAATTTTTAACTTTATTTTGTTTTCATTTGCATTTCACTTAAAGCGAAAACGTCAGGGTAGCCCGCGAAATTCAAATGTTCTTACGTTTTTTGCAATTTTTTAGCACGTCAGTATCAGGCTGTATGTTGATCTAAATATGATTTGCGGCCGTATATTATGTAATATTAATATTTATTTATATATATGTAATATTTATGTAATATTTATATAATATTTATGTTATATTTATTTATAGAATTATAATCACAAAAATGATCAACTTCTCTAACTTCATATAATCCAATTAAATGACTATTTCGTGAAATCATGACATTTAAGGATTATTCTAACATAGTTGTATTGCTGATTCTAATGATTATAATTCTGTAAAGTCTTATTTGTTACGGTCGCGAATCATATTTAGATCAACATACAACCAGATAATGACCTGGAAATTGCAAAAAAACGTAAGAAAATTTGAATTTCGCGGGCTACCTTACCATCCCCCTTATCAAGCGTTTGAATTTCGCGGACTACCTTACCATCCCCCTTATCGAGCGCTTTAAAAATACTATCAGGCTGCATAAAGAAATGGTTAAGTTATCACTTTAATACTGCGGTGGAATCCATACTACAATTAAACAGGCAAAAACATGTTCTCACATGTTCAATCAAGACTCTAGCCGGTCTTAATTAAAATGTTGTCGACTATCGTACTGATTAAGTATTAAACTAGAAAGAGTTTAAAGAAATAAAGAAAAATAGGGGAAGAAAGTTTTTTTATGGGAACTCAAACTTTTATTCTTTGGGCATTTATTTGAATTAAATCATTTACAGGCTCTTGCATTGTCAAGAAGTCGGCCCATTCCAAAGCGTAGTAGATACTATGGAGAAGAACGGGCAAGAAATTGTATCGACACTGCAGTTAGTGGAGCACCTGGGGGTTTTGACCTCGGACTTTTGTAACAGTGAATGAATTTTTTACAATTTTTTTTTTGTGCTTTAGGTTTTTAGCATTGAAAATGTTTAAGGATACTTGTTTTCAAGAAAAATGCGACTGGGGGCTAGCTCTCAATTATATAAATGAAAATGGTCCTAAAAGATGCATTACTGAAAGAGTCATAATACTATTAAAAAAAGTTAAATGTTTATATTTTTTTTTTATTTAAAAAAAAAAACATCAAAATGGTGTCTCCGAAAGGGGTAAAAGAAAGAAAGAAAGAAAATATTTTTATTTGGGACACGCACAGGAAATAGAACATTTAAACTAAGAAAATTATACAAACAATAACAATTTCAGAAATTTTTTTTTTTAAATGTGTAAACAAAAAGTAGACCTGTGCGAGGCCAAAAAGGCCCCTATCTCAGCATAATGCTACGAGATTTGAAAAAAAAACATTGTAAACATTTACCCTATCGAATCCAGAATGGTATCACTTTAAAGCCCTTTAAATTTTCCAGGACAGCAGTTTACGCGCGCTTGGCAATTTGTCACAGAAGTTTTGCGATCATTATCGTTTGAGAAACAGGGTAACAGCATATATACAGGGTTATTGGTTATCCGTTAGCAGTCCGTTAAGGGGATGTAGGAGAGGTCATTTGTAAACAAAATACCCTTGATGACCTCTATGCCAATGTCAACCATTGGTTACATTCTACATTTTTATTACATACATTTTAAAATATAAAATGTTAAATTAATTACTTGAAAATGGTTACGTATAACCATTAACCCTGTATATCAGGATTATTGGGTACATTTTATATTTTTACATCTTATATTTAAAAATGAATGTCAAATTACGCGAAAATGGTTAAAATTAGCATAGGGGTCATCAGGGGTAATTTTGATGCAAATAACCTCTCCTACATCCCCTTAACGGATTGCCGACATATAAACCAATAACCCTGTATAAATGACACGATGCAGACCTCTGCCAAACTCGATCATACCAAAAACGTCAGTGAAAAATCGATAATCGAGAAAAACGCTCACCATGAAAATGGCCGTCTGCATTGTTTTTTAAATCACTATATATTGTGAGACTTTAAAATTTATTAGTATCAGTTTTACGGTGAAACAGCTAATAAACAAAGTTTAATGAATAATGAAGTTAAATTGATGAAATGTGACAGCACAAGCTGAGACCCGGACATGTGAAATTATCTTTAGGTACAAATGAACAAATTTACGAGTTCAAGAATGAGGATCAATGATGATCGGGATATACTTTGTATGTAGTACTGAGTATGTGTTTGTGTGTAGTTAGTGTTACCTTTGCTTGGCTAAGATTTTCTCAAGTCGCAAAATACCTTAGTATAATTCCATCTAATCAACAGAAACCTCAGCAGAAAAATTGATAACTGGCTGCGCCTCACGGTTTCACCCGCATAAGTCTCGATCCCTTGGAAATATCGGGATAAAAAGTATTCCATGTCCTAATCCAGGTCATGGTCTACTCATGTGCTAAATTTCATCCAAGTCTGTTCAGCCGTTTTAGCGTAAAAGCGTAACAAATAAACAAACTCACTTTCGCATTTTTATAACATTAGTTATATTATATTTAGTTAGGATTAGGATAGTCGAAACTCCATACAAATCATCAAAATGTAGTCTATCACTGTCAAAAATGACAAAATTGGGTCCCTGACAACCCTGTCACTATTAAATACCGTTTTAATTAACTATAAATAAATAAAATAAAAATAAAATAAATAACGGTTCTCTAGACATGCCCATCTTCTTTATCTGGCAGCACATTGGTCCATAGATCTTACACAATTAAAACCTATGGAATTCCAATATACAATGTTGTTTAGCAGCTTCGATGATTTATAGGCTACGTGCGCGTGAGTCGCAAAAGAAAACGTGGGACATAAAAACACATCAGGAAACGGTCGTAACTGTGACCAGTTACATAAGAAATATTCCTTTTAAGGTATTCTCATGTAATTGTTGACTCATGAAATAAAAGGGTTATCTTTGCGGTTTTTTTGACCGTATGGTCTTGGGTACAGTGATTTTTTCCATAGATGTATAATTTTGTAAACAATTGCGGTACGAAAAACGCATCCGTATTAAAACAATAATATAATAATAGGAATATCTTTTCAAGTTAGTTCTGGATGTCTTAGCTGTTAGAAAAACGTAGAAATGGTATGAATTTTGTCAAAATTGTTCCGAAAACAAACCAATAATAATGCAAAGGAGACGGAAACGATTACATACAATCTTGGGTCTGAATGTAGCGAGATGAAAATGGTGTGAATGAATAGATTTAAACTTATCAGTCCCTCGTGATCCACAGTTTCAACAATATCCAATCTAAATTAAGGCGGCCGTAAAGTCTAAAATAACAATTCGTGTGACCTATCTTCGGTGTCCAGTGTGAAAGCAAGTTTTGTACAAGGTAAGCAGGGTCAGAATCCATAAAAGACAAATCAGTGGTCGTTAAAAATGAAAAATAATCGAGAAAGCTCTCAAAACGCATCAGAAAACATAAAAACAGTGAGCAGCCAAGAGCAGTTGACAACTGTCTAGTGTCAATTCAGACAGCTTTCATACCAGTGACATGGACTAAAAATATAAGACTGTTTTTAACCGATTTGAAATTGATTATTATTATGTTGGTTTTCCAGAAATTAATTAATCAATTCATTCATTCATAAAATCATAACTTGGTGAACACCACAACGATAAAGTATTTTAAAGGGTTAGATAATTTTACTCTTACTTTCATAGCCATCTTTCTATCTATCTAGCCTGTAATGTCCCTCTGCTGGGCAAAGCACCCCCCCCTCTCCCCTTTCCACACACTTTACTTCACCTTAGTGTTCACGGTGAGATTTTTACTGAATAGATCGATATTTGGGTAAAGTGAGCTGTCAATAGTCTGTCATCCCTAGCATCAGGGTGGAATGACAGCTCACTTCACCTTATTGTTTATAGTGAAATTTTTACTGAATAAATTGAAACTTAGGTGAAATAAGCTGAAAATAGTCTGTCAATGCCTAGCATCAGGGTTGAATGACAGCCCACTTCACCTTAGTGTTCACGGTGAGATTTTTACTGAATAGACCGAAAGTTAGGTGAAGTGAGCTGTCAATAGTCTGTCAATCCCTAGCATCAGGATGGAATGATAGCTCACTTCACCTTAGTGTTCACGTTGAGATTTTTACTCAATAGACTAGCTCTCCTTATGCATGTTCCCTTTTTTTAACTTATAATATTTTAGCTTTCTGCTAAGATTATTGATTCAAAAGGTGTCTGATCATTATATGAAGCAAAAATAATATTTAAATCAGTTCCCACTTCAAAATAGTTAATGAAATGACGGCAAAAGTGATACCTAATATTGTTTTTGCTTTACAAAATATTAATGGAATTTTGTATCTAGTCACTAATGAATATGACTAATGGATCAGTCAGTCAATAATAATAAAATTTTCATTACCCGATGAAAAGTGCTTTAGCTCTAAGAGGCGAACATCCGGTTTCTAAATTGAAAACTTGTTTTACCTAGACATAAAAGCCTTATAGCTACCTACTTAAGATGAAATCTTGAAATGACTCGCGTAATTAAAAATTTATTTGCAAACGTAAGAAATTTTGAATTAATTCGCGGGCTACATTGAAGTGTTTACCTATGTAATCCCAAAAAAGAGTTTGACAAGTTCTCAAATTCAAATTCTCAATTCAGAAACCCGGTGTTAGTGTTATAAATTCATTGGTTTTCTTGTGAAGAACACATGTAAGTATGTAAGACATTTATTTCTAACGGTGCCTCGGTACAACTAGTTTTTATTGAAATATTTCAAAGTGTCAACTGACGATGTGATTTAAGAGCATGTTCTATCGATTCTGAGGTATGTTCAACCGAACTACATGCTGGATGTGATTAGAAGTGACCATTTTATTATTTCAAATTGTTTAGGAAAGAGTAAGATTTAGTACTTATAATGTCTAACAATAAATAATTAAAGATATAAGAGATACGTTCAAACGAATACGAACAGCTTCTAAGACGGGACTGAGTTTGAAAATTAACCAAAAAAAAAAGAGTTTTAGTACCCAGAGCTCTTGCGCTTACACAAACATTCACAGCATGTTTAAGGAGTTGGTAACCACAAGTAAAGCGCGCGTCGCTTCGTGAGATAAAAATACTATACTCGAGGTTCCAAATTAACAGAAACCTCTAACTCGCGTCCAACGCTAACCAGTTTCAAACGACACAGTCCAAGATTAACCAATATTTAATTCATTTAACGGCCACATAGTTATTACGAGTTACAGATAGCAGACTCGATAACACATGACTTGTGTAACGAGGTATCGGTAAGTTACAAGGCTTGGTTACTGAGAATTTACTAACATCATTAGCATTAAAGTTTGGTCCATAGAGTCGCGTCTTTACTCTTAATTGTTTGGAGCCACTACTTTAAGATGAGCAGATTTTTTAAGTGTAACTTTCTTCTCGCTTTGCTGCAATCGGTGGGAGTGATATCGTGAAAAGGGACGGAACTGTGTGAAGCCGGGAAAGCGCGCGCTATTTGATTTGACCAATTAGCGCGCGCAGTGCTAGAGTTTGCTGTCAGATGGTACCAACCTCTTTCCCAGAGGTTGGTACTGTCAGCTGTCAGTGAAGATGTCAGATGTTACACATCATATTATGCGACTACTGTAAAGCTCGCTCGTTCCTTTTTCTCTTTTCCTCTAATGGTATCTCTCGAGGAAACGAATGAGAACAATAGGTACAGTGAAGTTTATAACATCTTCATTTTTAAAGACAAATATTTTTAATAGATCCAAAAGCGTGTTAGCTGACGAAATCGTCAAGTTGCGGTTGGTATACCTGGATGACGGACGCAGCAGAAAGGAAAGGAGGCCCGATATTATAAGTAAAACGAGGTTGATATGTTACCTACCCAACATTCGATCTTCAAAAACGGCATAATGTCATACTATTAGATGACACGAGGAAATAGGACGGCATTCGTAATTAGCAGGAGCGAAAAAGAGAAGACGATAAGTAACTAGGTTAATTAGCCAAGTTTTGACGTGCCACTTGCGGAGCGTGTATAACCTATCTCCCTCTTTTTACTTAATAATATCATTGCTTACACCCAACTCGTTGGTCTAGTGGCCGTAAACGCTACTGTTGAGCATGAGGTCCTGGGTTCGATTCCCAGCTTGGGCACAGTATTATTGGGTTTTCCATAAGTATTGCTTAGTAACAGTTCGGAGCTTGTGCCCGATGGCAATAATGGCCTACCCCATATTACATTGGACTTAAAAACACTATTGGCAAAATGTGGGTGTACCTCAGGTAACTGAATAACCATTCAGGGATTAATGTCGTGTTGTTATGATATGTTATTTTCAAAACTTACCTAGGCTCCCAGTTGGCTGCTAACCTTCTTCGTGAACGCACCCTTAGCCGCATGCGAACTTGTCTCGTGGCTTCTCCTCGAACACTCACTACGGCAGCGCCACCTCGCGTTGATGACAGCTGTCAAAAAATGGCCAGTCTCATTTTATTAGAAATTTTAAATATTAGAAATAGAAAATTATTTAATATCCAGGTAATACAGTAAGCAGGTTTATAGCAATCCAAATACGTAACACCTTTTATAAACGATCACAACTAATCCGTTTCATTTTGACAGTTCAACAACATTCATTGCATTGTTTACGTTCTTGAGCAGATTTTTTTTCGTACACACGGCTACACATCAAGCTATAAATTTCCAGTTTATGCTGATCTCGGATTGTATAGGAATTCTGTAAAGTGCGAGGTCAGCTTATACTGGATTTGTATAACTTGATGTGTAGCCGTGTGTACTTACGAAACAATGGATTAGCAATCTGTTTCAAAACTATTCATATTCTGATTGATCGTGTATTACGCAATTAGGGTACTGGTTAACACCTAGTGAAATTTTACATCCCGTGTATGGTTTTGATAAAATAAATCAATATTACGTAAAAATGCTCATTAATCTATAATTAATATGCTCGTATGTACGAATAAAAACTTCTATTGTTCTAACCAAACACACACAGAGTGCCATCAATCACTTGCAATTGTACCACGTTGACAACCTTTACTATTTGATATAACGGGGGCCTGGAGTGCTAAAATTATGCCTTGGCTTATTTGGACCTCCCACAAATTACAAAATTTTGTCAAGATGCATGACAACTTAAAAAAAAAAAACCTGTTCCCTACATTTATGTTCGCTTAACTCGTCAAAATGTAGGGAACAGCCAATGGAACAGCTGATTTCTTTTTCGCAATTTCAGGTTTGATCCCGTAGCAAAAGTTGTTCATAATGATGAGTAAAATCGTGTGTTTAAGCATCGGTCACTAATTACCAGTCATATTTAAGTCTTCACGGTGATTTTTACAAAATAGACATGAGTTCTAATAAGGCTCCATGTTTTATACTTACGACTATAACATGTTTGTCATGTTGCGATATATTTAATGAGAATGTACTCATTTCTCCGCTGCCGCTCTCTTTTTGTAGAATGAGTTGACCTGTAAGTAAAACAAATATTTCCTTTTTAAAAAATATCCCACTAAGGTTTATCCTAAATCGTGTTTCGATACGCACAATAATATTCTCACATAAACTATAAACCAAACGAGCCGGTAATTGTGTAACACACATGAAATTATAATTGATCGTAATTTCTTTAATTTTGACAGTTAAGTCACGTTCATTGCAATATCAACGTTGTTGAGCAGACGAATGTATGAAACCTATGAAGCAATGGATAAGACATATCCTTCAAAACTCCCGGATTGTGATTGAAACTGTGTTACGCAATTAAGGTGCTGGAATAGCCTCTTGAAGTCTTAAAATCAAACAAATTTACGTAAAGCCGACATCGTAATTGCTTTATCACCTTCAGATTCAATACTTTTCCGCAATCCAATATTTTAATAAAGAATTATTGAATTATTCTTTAAAAAAATAAGATTTTTAGAAACGAGAAAATGTGAATTTTTCAAAGAAAATAGGACTAACCATTATTATTTCCAGTCTTCCCGTAATACAACGCCCAATGGAAGTCTCTGGAACATGGACTAATGGTGATGAAGACCACAGTCTGGGATATGGATGTGGTATTCAGCTCCAAGCTGCAACAATTATATAGTAGGTTGAAAGGTACCTAGATTACTTTTTTCCTGTCATAAATTCTTACATAATTAAAGAAAAAAAAAAAGAAAAATTGAAGAAAACATAAGAAATATTTTAGGTAAGTATTTCTTAAGTTTTTACTTGTACATTGTATGCAAATAAATGTGTGAAAAATTCACTAGATTTCAGTATACAATAGAAATTTGAAATATGTTTAAGTAAGTTTCGGTTTCGGCCGAAACTGAGAGCAAGGCCGAAGGTTCGGTTTCGGTTTCGGCTGAAAAACCTGTTTCAGTCGGACACTAGTTATTATGTTTATGTTATTTTATTTTATTTATTCAGTTCGGACAAGTTATGAGATAAAGTAAATTTTTTAGTTCTTCATATCATTCTGAACTATGTCTACTGTTTGTCCCTTACTATAAGGTCACCTATTCTAGAATTTTCCAAAATTGAGCTAAGTACCACTTTTGACCTCTCTGAGGGCTAACTTATTTTGATCAGCACTATTTAAAATCTCAGTTCACATTTTATCAAAAATTATTACTATTTTACAAGATATATTTACCTACCTATCTTATTGCTCATTTCAATTTGTTCTGTGATACATACTGCGTGTCTATATTCAATGAGCTGTTATTTTATGGGTTTCACTAAAATAAACAAATGATAAATCCAGTGATCTTACTGGTTTTAATACGTACACATGGTAGTAAAAGGACCAATAGTTTCAAATGGTCCATGTCATTGCTTAGAGGAGTGGATCCTAACCAGTATCCAGTATGGATCCTAACAAATATGGTTCGCGAACAATTTATGTGAATAAGGGTTTTCTACTTTGTTGGTAATGAAAAACAAGGCCAGGATTCGATTGTAAGTGATGTTTTGCGTGTAGCTTTGAGCAATAATATTGGTCCTAGGATTATTGAACTTGAACAGAAGTGCAAGCTCAAAAATCACATTGATTAAAATTTTATTCACTTAAAACGTTTTCTATTAAAATAATATTATTAATGCATTTTACTATTGTTTTTGATAAAAGTTTATTTTCGGATTTATTCAGTTTATTTTTCTTGTACCTCGTGGTCCCTGGTCAAGAAATGGTTGGGAGCCACTGGATTAGAGGGTAAAGAGGACCAAGTTTGATGATTTTTCTTTATTTAAAAGGGTGCCACTAAACCTCCGGTGTTGAAGAAGAGCGGCCGCCATATAACGGCCGCAGTGACGGCTGTCGTGAAAATTATGGCAGTGGGATTTGGCTTTCAATCTGCCTAGCTTTTTCCCAACTATGTAGGGTTGGGGTCAACTTCCAGACTAACCGGATGCAGCAGAATACCAGTATTTTACATGGAGCGACTGCCTATCTGACCTCCAAAACCCAGTAACTGGGTAATATGATATCCCTTGGTAAGACTGGCTGTCAGACTTTCGGGCTTCTGACGACCCGTAACGACTGTCAAAGATTCGCGAATGACAGCCGGGACCAACGGCTTAACGTGCTTTCCGAGGCATGGAGGAGTACGTAAAAATGGTCACCCATCCACGTGGTCACCCATCCACGGACCAACCCTGGCAGGCGTAGCTTAACCTGATGGATTGATCCGTGCGGCTGTTGTTACTTAGCCATAAGCTCCTCGGTGGGATTTCACTTTACGGTGTCAAAAATTGAAAACTCTCTAGAAAAACATACCACAGTGACGTCACGCGCCAGTAAATTTCAAACACGTACTATATGGCGGCCACCATTATTTTAGGAGACCTTAGCTTTAGGTCTTTAGGGTCCAATGAGACCGATGATATTGTGACGTCTATCAACGAGTTCGTGACATAGTTTTGAACCATAATTATGTCGTGATATAAATGAGACAGAAAAACGACGGTTGACGTTGATGGACCGTTGTTGCTGCTGCCGCTCTGATGAAGACCATTGGACATCGAAAATAGAATATTCCATACAACATGTCTGTATTGTTTGAACTTCTTAAATATTATTAGTAATTTATCTCATGCTTATGACTTACTGATGGCTTAACATAACATTATAAGCTTTATCTAAATGTCACCTCATTAATTTTAGGTACCTAGTAGTTTTTTTTGTAATGAATGTAAATGGCGAGTAAATATACACATCAGCGACGATAACCGACTTTTAATGATTTTATACTGAAGATCACGTCTAAACGAGTAGTGTTAATTATATGTTAATTTAAAGCATTTTCTTAATAACGTGATACAGGAATATTTTAGATTCTGTTTAATATTTTACACGGCACTTAAAATTAAATCTTCATATGTTAGTCTTGGAAAGTCTGTCAATTCTGAATCATCGGCTTCATCCGTATAAACGCCACCCTTTGTCAATTTAAATTGTGCTCAAGCACGTAATCGTAGATGTGATTCAACAATTTAATGCTTCTTTTACTAATACATTAATATGACCCCTGTAAAAATTCGAATAGCAATTTCACACAGTTAGCCAACGATTTCAATGATACCCCCTTTTTTTTTTTTTTTTTTTTTTGAGGGTGGGAAATCATCAAATAACTTCTCCCGCTCTGGGCGGAGCGGGAGGGCGTGTCAGACTCTTACTGACTAAAACCCACCCGTGTTCCTTCGGCTGCCCTGTTGCCGGGGGCCACGATCTCCCTTTCGGTTTTCTTCGCAACCCCGGCAGGCATCGGCCCTAGTGGACCCCTTCGAATCTGCTGACATCTCTTTGAGGCGCGCGTGGAACACAACGCGCCGTCGACCCGGGCCTGGTCCTTATCGGACGGTGAGCCACCCATTGCTCACCGCCCGCAAGCCCGCGCCTACGGTGGCCGGAAATCGCCTCGCGATTCCCGACGCCCTGGGCGTCTCCTCCCGCTGGGCCTGTGTTTTTTTTGAGCATTGTCCTTTTTAGCCAAAATTCTAGGCGGCTATTTAACGTATGCCACTTCAATGATCAGAGCATTCCCAGTCACTACAACGAACTGTACGAAACGTTTACATTTGGTTGATTTTTTCTCCATTTTTTTTAACTTTATTTTCGGATCACTTTTTCCACTCCAGACCCAAATTGGGCTTTAAAACCTTACCTTCTGCTTTCAGCTTCAGCCAGCCTATAGACCGTTTGGTTGTCAATTGGCAGCCACTCCACTGGAACCTTGGAGACGGGTCTGGTGACCAAAACTGTGGGTGACGCGAGGCCTGCCCCTGCTGCGTGAAGGACTAGCAGACTTGCTAGCCTCATTGTGAAGATGCTGAGTTTTCTGAAACAAGGAAGATATGCGTTTTACTGTTTATTTTTATTTAATTTATTACCTACTAGCTTTTGCCCGCGGCTTGGCTCCCGTTTATGTTGATTATGTTTATCATAAAATGCAATTGAAGTGGATATATTTAGTAACCTGTTCCGCTTAGTGTTAAGCTAAGCGGAACAGGTTACTAAATATATCTAAATCTAAATAATTTTAATATATTTAAAAAATATATCTAAATAATTTTATAATGGATTTCCGCAAGGTCACGCCTGAATCAATTAACTATCATCTATGTCAATCATTTTTTTATACCTCGGGAATTGTAATTTTTCTTGATCTAAGGTATCGTTATGTCCTTTTCTGTGCCGCTGATAATATGTATACAAAATTTCATGATGATCAGTTGAGTAGTTAAGATGTGAAAGCGTTTCAAACAAACAAACTCACTTTTACATTTATAATAATTAGTTAGGATTGGGATTTGTTTAATCTGTACTAATATTTAAACCTGACTTGGTTTCCGCACATCGTTTTCGGCGACCACTGAAAATCAGCGCTGTGCTGTGAGTCCCCCATAGCATAGCAATTCAGTTTTATTTTTTTATTTTGTTTTTATTATTTAACTTTAACTGTTCGACGTTCTCAGTGTCTTTTGCAAAATTACGGGCGATTTTCCTAGGTCTTGCCCTTAATATTACAAAAGGCACAAGGCTCTTAAAACAAGCACCGGTTGAGGGAAAAGCAGACATACTATCCAAGTGCACTCTGATGCCTTACTGAATGACTGATTTATTTATTTACTAGCATATGTCTTGATCCCGTGAAAATATCGGGATAAAAAGTATCCTATGACCTTACCCAGGTCATAGTCTACCCATGTGCTAAATTTCATCCAAATTCGTTCAGCCGTTTTAGCGTGAAAACGTAACAAACAAACAAACTCGCTTTCGCATTTATAATATGATATTATTAGATAGGATTTTATTTATTTATAAGTTCTTTAAGCAAACAAATCTACATGGTGAACTTAATGCCATAGACATTTTCTACCAGTCAACCTTTGTGTAGTGCCAAGGGGTATCGTATTACCCAGTAACTGGGTTGTGGAGGTCAGAGAGGCAGTCGCTCCATGTAAAGTACTGGTGTTAAGCTGCATCCAGATAGACTGGAAGCCGACCCCAACATAGTTGGGAAAAGGGTAGGCAGATGTTCTTTGGTTTCATAATCTACAAATTTTAATAAAAAATGTTAATTAATCCGATTAATTAATAACTCATAAGGTTTGGAAATAATAAACAGAGTCCAAATACATCGGAGATATGGCAAAAAAATGTAAAGCAAGGTCACAAATGCTACTCAAAATTGAATAACTTGAAAAATATTAAAGATCTTGGGTTCGATTCCGGGTCGGACATAGTGATATTGGGTTTTTCCATTAGGAATTTCTCAGTAGCAACCCGGAGTCTGGATTTGTGCCCGGTTGATGGCAATAGGCTCGCCCCCTATTACATGGGACTTAAACATATCTGGCGAAATGTGGGTGTACTATAGGTACACCTCTGCCTAACCCTTCGGGGATTACAGATTGATGTTATGTATGTGTAGATAGGTATATTAAAGATAGACCCCCATTTCAAAGCAAATTTTAGATAAATTTTCATGAATTTTCACAAAAATATATGCCCATGGGCCACATTGAAAGATATATACATAGGTAAAACTATTAAGAAATATAAATCTATACTGATTGAATTGAATGAAACTGACGGGTAACTGAGGTGACCATAAAAGACCGTCTGATTTATGCTCAACTATTACAAACTATAAAACAGGTAAGGTTTAAAGCTGGATTTAACTTGTAAATGTCGTACCCAATATAAATTAATGTACAAAAACATCCGGTCCGGAATAAAGTCTACAAGTGTCCTTCGATATTTAGATTAGATACCGTACGGTAAAAAAATGTCCAGAATATCTTGAAATTTCAAGGTGGCGCTGCTCGTGAGGCGAAAACTATCATTATAACCCATTTCAGTACACTTTTTGTGTTTCTTATTTCTTGACACCGGTCAAGAAAAATTGGACGTACGTAGCTAGTACCCCCACGATATCCATTTTTAGATTTATCTTAAAAAAGTAAACGTGGGTATATTAAAATAATTTCTTCAGGAAGTCTATCGATCTAAATTCCTATTATTGTTTTGAACAAAGAAAATACGTTGAAACAGCAAATAAGTTTTTAAAATAGAGATACCTGTCACTTGTTATAAATGGATTATTCAATGAGTGTACCGATTATACAACGGGGATCGATTTAAATCGGTTCGATTCGGTGTTGTTAGTTGCAACGAGGTCAGTGGTCTTGGCAATTATTTTTAACACGTGTTTTGAAAACGTGGGTAGGTATTAGATATAAGATTTATGGTATGTATGTGTAACATGTAACCTCTTGTACAGGGTATAACCAACTGAAACAGAAATATGCCATTATAATGTACAGATTTTTATCATCTGTCATTATGCTGAGCTGAGACCCTTTGATAGAAATTAATCCGCGATGTAATTCTAGATATCGACGCTTTAGAGCTAAAACCTCGTAAGTGTTAAAGAAGTAACTTTTCAGGAGGAAGAAAAAACTACGTGCTGTAACGTTTTTGTACGGCGTCTTTTAATAACATAACACATAACATCAAGCCTTGTTTCCCCGAAGGGTTGGGCAGAGGTGTCCCTGTAGCAGGTTCACCCACATTTCGCCAGTTATGTTTAAAGTCCCATGTAAAAGGGGGCGAGCCTATTGCCATCAACCGGGCACAAATTATACTCCGGGCTGCTACTGAGAAATTTCAGATAGAAAAACCCAAAACCACTTTGCCCGACCTAGGAATTGAACCCAGGACCTCATGCTCAGCAGTAGCGCTTACGACCACTAGATCAACAAGCCATCTTTTAATGTTTTTTTTTAAATTAACTAATATGGAAATTTAACCCGCTTTTACATCCAGAACTGCGAACATAAACGATGCCGTACATAAATTTACAGCACGCAGTTTTTTCTTCCTCCTGAAAAGTTACCAATGTTAGTTAAAGCCATAGGTAATGAAGTCTAACACTTCATTATTATAGCATGCTATATCACAACTGGTATTCTCTTACAGGTCTCATAAAACCAACGCACTGATCCTGTTTAGAAATGTTTCACCATAAAACTAAGTGAGCTTATTATGTTTATTTTTCTTGTGGAATCCCTTTCCTATCCTACCTATCTTCTTTTCTGGTTTTTCGGTATTTTATGAGCATCTTTGTGATTGGACATAGGTCATTACTTTACCTATTATTTTAAAATTTCCCAGATTAAATTAAATTAATTTTATAAGGAGATAAAAGGGTTAAAAATGAATTTCTTAAGTATCTTAGATCCTCATAGTTATTAGACTAAGTACATGCACAAATTTGTGAAACTCCTGACACCCAAACTACGACAGTCCTGTATCTCAGGTGTCAGCGTTCCTTCCTGCCAGACACATTGTGGAGCGTAACTTATTGTATAAATATTACATTAGGAAAAACAACTAAAAATAAATACTTAACTATTATGGATTTACCTACCAATTTTATATATGTGTGTGGAGAGGTGAATGTAGTGTAAGGATGAGTGTAGTGTGAGAGTGTTTAAATGTGTGTGTGTGTGTGTGTGAGTGTGTGTGTAAATTGATAGATTGCGGATACGTATGTTTTCAGGTGCGTACGATATATTGTAGATTAGGCAGTGATGCAGCCAGCAAATTCTCAGTTTCCTGATAGTCTAGAGAGGTGAGCCAATCCCTAACCTTCTGTATTTCAGGCTTATGTAACTATTCACATATTATTTACTTTCATTTTTTTAAAAGAGAATAATGCATAATTAGCCTATAATGTTCCCACTGCTGAGACACAGGCGTCATCTCGGTGAGAGGGAGTGGGCCGTAATCCACAACGCGGGCCCAATGTGGGTTGATACATTTCTTCGAATTTTTGGTTCTTTAAATGCCGGTTTCACAAGATAATCTTTATAAGCTAACAGTCTTAAAATGATACCTAATTATGTACATATATAAAAGGACCGCAAAAAATCATAGGGCATTAAAAAATTCGCCCACGTCGCTGTCAACAGGAAAAGTGCCCAAAAGGAGGGCAACATTGCCACGTTGTATGGCAATGCTGATACTTTGGCCAAAAAATAGGCCAGCCAACACTGACAAGTGAAGAGTCGACCAACCGCTTGGCAATGTCCCGAACAACCAGTACCCTAATTGCGTAATACAACACAATCACAAACTGTTTCGATTTGAAACAGATTGCTAGTCCATTGATTGCTTCATAAGTTGGAAAAAAAATCTACTCAACGTAAATAACGCAATGAATGTTGTTGAATTGTCGAAATTAAACAAATTAGGCATAATTGATTACGAAAATAAGTTACGCAATTAGGCTACAGGTAGGCACTCGGACCCTATGGTCCCTATGGTCTTTCAATTTTCTTACGTCAACAAGGGGTCAGTTCAATAAGCCTATGAAACGTAGAATGCTCACCCACAACCACAAAGGGACTTTGTTTGGATGGGAAATAGAACCATTTAAAAGTGTAACACAGTAACACACAAGTCCCACTTATAAAAAGGTTCTACAAAAATTGTAGTAAATAGACCCGATACTTGCCGATGTTTTAGAGTTCCGTACCTGAAAAGGAAAAACTGAACCCCTTAGTATCACTCGTCTGTTTGTCTGTTTGTTTGTCCATCTGTCACAGCCAATTTTCTTTGAATCTAATGAACCGTTTAAATTGAAATTTGGTACACATATGTATTTCTGTGACCCAAACACGGAAGTGTAATGTAAATAAATGAACTTTAAATATGGGGGTCACTTTTGGGGACAAATAAGAAAATTCAAAAAAAAAATTTTTGCCTACTTACACCGTGTGACATTTCAAATGAAAGGGCTTAATGCGAGGATCTCAAATACTTTTTTATAATTTAAAAGTAAATAATTTAAAAGATATTTAAGAAAATTGATGATAATTGAATATTCCTGCCCCCTTATCTCCGAAACAACTGAGCCTAAAATTTTGAAAAAAATACCGAGAATGTTTCAATGCTTATAGATTACAGGAAAATCTATAAAAAGTCCAACAGTCTTAAGATACCATGGTAAATCACTCAATATTGTGCGTACAAACTTAAATATGCAGTTGGAATATAAGGAGGAACATGTTTTTCAACTACAATGTTTGTTCCTGAAATAAATTCATCCCAACTACGGATCCCTTCATTGTGCGTGGTCCGATAGATTTTTGAAGTGAAAACTTCTTTAGGCGCGTTGGGCATTTTTGAGTTGGGAAAAAACAATGAAATGAAATTAAATGAAATGAAGTGAAATGAAATGAAATGAAGTGAAATGAAATGAAATTAAGTGAAATGAAATGAAATGAAATGAAGTGAAATGAAATGAAATGAAATTGTTTATTCTGTAAATAGGATATTAGAATCACTTTTACACGTCATATTAAAAAAAATAAAAAATAAAAATAAGCTAGTTGAGTTCGGCGTTTCCTATCTGACTACTCTGAGAAGAAAGGCCGAAACAAACTCAGAGGTCACAGTCTGTTTTATAGTCCAGACATAATCATGGTCAGGCCATATGAGGACCATGCAGATTAGTGTCTGAAATGGTCTTTTGAGGAAAGAACCACACAGATTTGAGTGGACCTGTCCAGTCAGTGCAAGCATTTGTCAGTAATCGTGGAGCTCAACTCAGAACTTAAGGAGCTCAACTCGACGAACAATACCAAAGAAAGGACATTTGGGTAGGCCGTATAAACTACTCAAACTGCCAGACCATAATTAAAACTATCTGAAAAATGAAAATAATAATGATATCCACAATTGAACTCGCGACACCGTTACTGACACCTCATTTTAGTAAACGCGATTGTGTTCTTTATTTATATTACGTTACGGATCAATGTTCTATGCAAGTACTTTTACTTTAAAGATTTTGAAGTATTTTTTTTAGCACTCCCGGAGTGCCACAATTTTTCTTTTGTTTTGATTGAACATCTTTCACCGTTTCACCCGGAGCTAACATGAACATTGAAAATCCAGAATGCGGTAAACAAGCGCCGCGTAAAAATTACACCCGTGTGGAACTGCTTATACAACATGTATACACACACACACACACACACACACACACACGCACACACACACACACACACACACACACACACACACACACACACAGCACATTGGGTCAAGTAACAATTAAAGTTTTGTATGGGACAGCTGATAATTTTTTCGCGATTACGATGTTGGTCCCTAGAGAAAGTTATACAGTTTGATGGTCTGTGCTTCATCCTTAAATATGACTACACCTGTCTAATACACACTGTAGAGTGTAGAAGTGTAACATCAAATCGAAGGGCTTACAAATTCATCGAGTATTTTTTGTAACGAATGAAACCCGATGCCTTGAGTGGCACATCACTTAACATTTCCGCAATGAACGGTATTTTCCTTAAGAAAGCGAGAACACAATAACTCGTAAAACCTACTTGATTATTCATAATAGATAAATAACTGCATTGACAAGTAATAGTTTCAAAACAAGACAGCTTAAGTTTATGACAGACGTAGGTAAATGAAAATTTACATTAATTGCGGTTGTTTTGTACTAGACATAAAAGTTGAAGACAAAACTGTTAACAATAAATATGAGTATTTAATAAGATAAACGCTTATTAGAAAGCAAAAACTGATATGGCTTAAGAAGGGAACTAATTAAAGTACCAGGAATTATTAGTGATAAGTTTTTGCAACAACTTTAAACTTTATCTTTGAACTACAGTCCGGCCGTTGAGAGAATGCGTTCCTGACACCTGTCAGTTGGACAATTTCTATTAGTAATAAGGATCAAATTCGAGAAACACATGAAACATGACACACCACACACATGCACACATGACATGATATTATTCGTTAGTATGAAACTGACAGGTGTCAAGAACGCATACTCTCGACGGTTGAACTGTAGCATTGCTCTATGTTGTACCAAAATGATAAACGTATCATTATGCCTGTTTTCCCCGAAGGGTTAGTCAGAGGTGTGCATATAGTTTCGTCAGTTATGTTGAAGTCCCATGAAATAAGGGCCCGACCCATAATACATGGAACTATGGAGGTATGAGGAACTGGGTGTAAAGTTCACTCATCCTCCATAAAAAAGCGAGGATCCTTCGATCAGACGGGTGTTGTGTCTGGTGGGCAGCCGATCATTGATGTCGAAACATTGTGTTTATACTCATCACGCGGTAAACTCTACTTGTGCGATGCAGGATTTGTGTGACGTCAGAGACGCCACTCAATCACTCATAACATTAGTTTATTTGTATTTCTCCAAATCCAAATGCCGTTAACTGACTACCACGATACTCTTTTCATTATAATTATATTAAACACTGTGCTATTGTGTGCATTCACAGAGTACGTAGCATTATACAGCCCTAATATTTTTATAACATTTTTTTGCCGGTTTCGGCGTCTGCGTCTCTTTACTTGTCTCAACGATACCTAGAGCTATATTATCTGTGCCTAGAGTACCACAAATTCTGAAGGCATAGACAAGTAACTGATGTTACGTCGGGTGCAGATACGCGGACTACGTATATTTTATTTTTTAAAGTATGTCACACATCTATTTTTTTATTTTATTTTATTTAATATTCATTTCTGTATCTATCTATCCGTGACATCACTGCGGGCCCTATCAGAATACCAGCGCAGCGACATTTTTTTTTAAATGTCGCAGCATATGCTGAGATAGAAGCCTTTTGGCCTCTTACAGGACTTTCTGCTATTATTTTAATTTGTTTTTTAATTTTACTAATGTTTTAATGAGTGTGTTTTAGTTTAATTTGTGATTTCCTTTGCGAGTCTCAATAAATACTTTTTCTTTATTTCTTTCAAAGCTTTGATGTGTTTTCGCATGTGGCGTTCCGCGTTGTAGATGGACTGAATATAAACATAACTGACGAAATTTGAGTATACTAACTATTACCATCAAACGTGCACTAATACAGACTCCGAGCTACTATTAGAAAAACCCAATAACAATTTCCCCGACCTGGGAATCGAACCTAGGACAGGTAGGGCAGTTTACAACTAAATTCTACATCATGATACCAAAACAATTTCTATGATTTTTATTTCGGTTACCTAGAGATGGTGATAAAACTCGTAACATCAACCGCCGTAGTACACGTAAAGCAATTAATACTATCAATAATATTAAATTGTTGAACTTACACTAATTGTTTTTATTCAAGTAATTACCTATCCGTAAAAGGGAAAATATATGGGAACTATAAAATACCCATAAAGATCGGCCACCTAAGTGGTTTTTGCGTTGTTATTACCAACTCCAACGTTCACACACTTAAGTGATATGGAGGGAACGTGAAGACTTGCCAGTATTTTTATAAAGTACTGCCTTTCATAATAATTATTTACCAATATGGCCATAGTTTCTAGGCTTCGTTCAAACACATCCTTAGCTCGAACTCGGTTCGTAGTACCCTTGCAGCTGATAAGCATATAAAAAGCAGGCGAGTTGGAACTAGCGATGTGTATGAACGAAGCCGTTTTTATGGTTACCTTGTAATAACGAATCTTATCAATACGGCACTGATTTAAAGCGGCAGTTGTATATACTGGTTTTGGTAAGTTAAAAATTACAAAATGCATAAAGTTAAAACTTAGTAGTAAAGTAAACAAAAATGAGTCGTAAAAAATAATACAATGGATCATAAATACTGAGCAGTGAAATAACTAAATGGGCAGTTACGAGTGGGTAGTTGACAAATCGGAATAAGTCGATGAGAAATCTCATTCTAAGCAGTTCTAAAAACAACGTTCTAACCTAACCCAAATGATTCACCAACAATAGAGTCACCAAGAATAGAGAATTTCAATCGGTTCGGGTTCGGGTGTCTCCGCTCCCTGTGAACTGCCGAACTATTTATCTAACTGCCCATTCCATAATTTTTACTGACCATTTATTTATTAGTCTGCTTACGTATTTTTAGTACCGACATTGTAAGACGAAATAACTGGCCATTGTTTTTTTTATTAATGTCTATGTTTTACTGTCGCACAAATTTACCAACCGCCGCCGATAAAAAAAAAAATAACTACCCATTGCTTTTTTCGACTGATCATAATATACCTCTCGGATGTTTAAATAACAGTTCAAAAAATTTTTTCCGTTTTCACCATCATTTAGAACATTAATTTTAAACATTTATGTAAATAATACATTAAATTAAACTTACATAAAATAAATATAAAAACGTACAAAGCAGGGGCGGGTCGCTAGTTTAAAATAAACTAATATTGAACTAGTAACACTGTGATCTTGATTTTAGTAAGAACTTAAAGCAGGGCTCGCACCATAACCGTTTAAAGGGTAGTTTATGGTTCAGGTAACAGAGTTGCACCTGTCCAGTCAGTGCACGCATATGTCAGAAATCGTGTAGCTCAACTAAAAAATGAAGGAGCTCAACGACTCGATGAAGGCCGCGTCCTATTTAAAGTCAACATCGCGCGAATGACCCGATCGTCTCGCTCAATATGTCACTTTTAGTTCGGCGAACCAGAATGCGTGGTCCCGCCAATAGAGGGCGCTTTCTGGTTTTCCGAACGAAAAAGTGACATAATGCACGCGACGATCGCGTACTCGCGAGGCGAGTCAAGCACGAATCGAGCGCTGCGTAGCACGAATTAGCATAGTAAGGCGTGCTCGTTTGAGGCTCGCTTAGCCTAGACGCAGCTTTGGAATTACAATCCACATACAACAGGGAATAGTCGCATAAATCGTGTGGACGTAAAAAAAAAAAAATTTTTTCAATAATGGTCAACACAAATGAACCTGTCACTTCCACACTCCGAAGTATTTGTTCTGAAGGAAATATAGGCAATAATGTTTATTTTTAAGCGGCCAACACTGATGAGGTTTACGAGTAGGTACTCTGTTGCCAGCTTTAAATTTTGTTTTGGGATAATCCTGGTTGCTTTTCGTTTTAATTTTAATTTTGCTGATTAAAATTTTGGTAAATGGAGATAGATTTTTGCTCGAATCAGCTTTTTAGAGTGTAATTACATATAAGATTTTTTTAGTGTACCTCGGGAAACATTGAATAATATCAGTCTCAATGTTTTCAAGTTTTCAATCGGAGTAGCAGTAGTTTATTTTCTTCCCGCCACTGTTACTCATGGCCATAAATAATAGGTATAATAACACTTATACTCACTTACTATTGAAGTGAGAAAAACTGCTGGCAACTCCATCGAAAAACTATCTCCCGAAATTAATAATGTATCTCAATCCCCATCTTGATCCGCGGTCTTTGAGGGTTGTATGTGATTCGCCCTCGCAAAGACTCAGATTGGCAAACTCGGCCGTTTATTGGTTGCAGACAAAGATTGAAATCAAGATTGGGATTAGGATACGTCATTATTAATGTCGGATCTTTTTGGGGGTATCCAAATGGTTTAGCCAATGATTGCTTGGACTCAAACTGACAAACATCTTGAGGAAACAAAGCGTGATGTTATGTTATATATTATGTAAGGACAATGATGAGAATTATCCCACAAAACCAGCGCACTTGGTCATTCAAGTAAGGAGATTGAAGTACCTATTAAGTATGGGCAGTTTCGTTCGCCGAAATGGTGAAATAAATGTGCCAGTAACAGTTGGTTCCTTATTTCGTTTTTATGTTTGACGGTAAACCACAATGAGCAATTATCGAGCAACCTCCTCCTCTCTCTTTTCTTGAAGTATGGATGGAAATTTTAATTTTAACAAGATTGTTTCTCGTAGAGAATGCAACATGCTGTACCGCATACAGCATGTTGCATTCTCTACGAAAAACACGATTAACGACTAGGTGTGTGCATCATACATTTCAACATAATTATTATAAATTGAAGCCGCTTTTCGTCTCTGGCTGTGTGACCACGTTGTTGTTCTAAACTCATTATTATTTTAGCCGAAAGACGTCTACTGCTAGACATAGGCCTCCCCAAGCACCGCCACTTCGATCAATTCTGTACTTCCCGCATCCAGCGGACTCCTGCGGCCTTCACAAGGTCCTCGGTCCCTTTGTGGGAGGTTTTCCAACGCTACGTCTTCCGGTACGCGGTCGCCACTCCAGAATATTTCGGCCCCATCGGCCATCCGTTCTGCGAGCAACAGCAGTTCTTTTAAACTGCGGACGAATTTGAAGGTGATTTTCTCCATAATTTTGAGAATTTATTCTGGAAGGTTTTTGCGTATAATACATTAATATGAAACTTATTTATACATAACTAGCTGCGCCCCGCGGTTTCACCCGCATAAGTCTCGATCCCGTAAAAATATCGTGATAAAAAGTATCCTATGTCCTTGTCCGGGTCAAGGTCTATCCATATCCCAAATTTCATCCAAATCCGTTCGGCCGTTTTAGTGTGATGTCGTGACCAAGGGAAATAGGGATTCATTTTTATATATATAGATTATAATAAAGAATTCTCGATTCCAAGTTGTAAAACCGCGTGAAGCAGGGTGGGTCGCCAGTTTGATTTTGTGACTAAACCAGACGACGTGGCCAAATTTTTTTCTCCGCTTTTCTTTTCTTCTTTGTTTTTATTTCCTTTTTATGAATGAATCGTAGAAAGATTCTACTTTTCTCTACTCCAAGACCATTTTCTAGAAACCACAAGGGCACTGTGTACTTGTGACTATTTATCCTTAAGGCCCGGACTCCACCAAAGCGAAGTTGTGCGGAGATGTTTGAAGCCGAGACGAGAAGAGATGTTTTTCAGCTAGGGTGTATCCACCAAAGCTGTGCGGAAATGCGTACTGGCTAGACTGGAGCGGAGATGTGTGCTGGCTGGAGCGGAGATCTGTGCTGGTTAGAGTGGAGATGTGTGCTGGCTGGAGCGGAGATCTGTGCTGGTTAGAGTGGAGATGTGTGCTGGCTGGAGCGGAGATCTGTGCTGGTTAGAGTGGAGATGTGTGCTGGCTGGAGCGGAGATCTGTGCTGGTTAGAGTGGAGATGCGTGCTGGCTAGAGTGGAACTGATATGGCGCCACTCACTGCATGCTGCTCACATTTCTTCTCGTCTCCGCTGCGCGCCGCTGTCAGCTTGCGAGGCACAGCTCACATCTCCGCTTTGTACCGCCGCTCAGCTCTCGGCGAGGCACAGCTCACATCTCCGCTTCGATCGCGCCATACAAATATGATACATCTCCGCTCAGTGGTCTCCACTGAAGTTGACTGGAGACCAGATGTGTGAATAACGAAATTCTATTGGTTGTTTAAAACACATCTCCTCTCCTCTCCTCTCGTCTGCGCTTTGGTAGAGTTCGGGCCTAAAACACTGAAGCACTAGCTGTAAACGATTAGTTCTAGTAATTATTGTTCTGCAATTGAAAACTATTCATTACTCAGACATAATATAAAGGCTCTTTCAAACAGGCGCGACACGCGACGCGACACAAAGACACCGCTCGTCGCGCGACAAGCGGTGTCTTTGTGTCGCGTCACGTGTCGCGCCTGTTTGAAAGAGCCTTAACCGAACTAATACCATACTTTAGGTATGTACAGAAATACATTAAAACTGTAATTGATCGGCATTTTCAAACTGTTGTAAATATTTTTTTTGTTTGAATAAGAACCTTAATTATCTGTTTGTATTTTATTGGACAATGCTCAGGCGCATCCTAACTAATATTATAAATGCGAAAGGGAGTTTCTTTTTTAAGCTAAAACTTTCACTTTGTAGGTGTGTTTTTTTTGTAAGTCATCGGTTGTTTATTTTTTTAATAAATAGTTCTTACAGCAGTGGTGACCCGTGGCCCGTACAAATTGTGTGTTGTGGGTAATCATTTAATACAATAATTCTAAAGTAGAATCCTGAAATCCTATGCAAAAATAAATAAACCATAAGTCATTTATTTCGTAACAAAATACATTGTGTTGAAAATATTATAGTGATAATAAACAAAATAATAACAAGTAAAGAAATATTACATTAATATTTAAAATTCATTACACATTTAAAATGTATCAATATCACTAATATATAATTTTATGTCAATAATTCCGTACCAATAAATTAAATAATCACCAATATTGCATTTAAATTTAGAAATTTATTAAAATAAAAATAAAATAATAAAACACAACATAAACGCAAAAATAATAATTCACAAATAATTAATTTGATAGTGGCTGTCGTTTGTCATGTCAAAACGTTGAGATAAAGAAGTCTAATCATCAACTGTTTTTAGACTAGGACTCACCATGCTAGGCGGTGGGTTAGTGACCAGAGGGTCAGCCATTTCTGACCGATGACGCGCCCAAAATGTTATACACTCCTTTTATCTCCAAGACATTGACACCCAGACACGTAGACATAATATTAATACAAGAAAACGTTACAAAAATAGCTATCTTAATACAAAGAGACTGCAGAACCATTCAGTAGGAACTAACCCGTTACAAACCTTGAGTTTATTTATATACGGGAGACGTTTCTGAATCCGCCTGCTAAAGTAAAATACATCAAAACACCGACAGACAGAAATACAAAACAGTAGCAGACAGACGAACGGGCAGACTGTTAGTATTTATAGATACGATAGCTTTTACTTGCGGATTCACTTGGCATTACTGTTTTTTGTCAGGCAGCGAGAGGGAATATGGATTAAGAGGATTTGGATTTCCCGTGTTCACCAGAACCACAAAAGAGCTAGTTAAACCTGAACATCTTGATGGTGACTTTGAGGTCAAAATGAATCAATGGGTAATTCTGGGAGAGAAATAAAACAAATACTTGTCAATAAATCCACGTTCAGCCCCTTCAAGATAAATAAAATTATGAAACTAAATGATGAATTCCAATAGAAGCAGATAGGTATAAGTGGAAGGAGCGAAGGGAGACCTTTGCCCTAGTGGGACACAAACGGGTGATAATAATATTTTTTTTAATGGTTTTTTTTTTAAACATAAAAAAATATTATAAATAAAAATATTAAAAAATATTATTATTAATTATTACAAATTCTTGCTAAGGAAATCCATGGCCTATTTGGAATTATTGTCGTTTATTTATTTTCTTTGTTATATTTAAAATAAAAATATAATGAAACATATAACTATAATATATATATTATATATATAAATGTATATAAATATATATATATTTCTTTTGTCTTGTCTAAAATAAAGAAACGACAATAATTCCAAATAGGCCATGGATTTCCTTAGCAAGGAATTTGGTATAGGTATAATTTTTATTTCCTGTTATACAACGGGTAAAGCTTTATGCGCAATGTAGTACATATTATTACAAATAATTCATAGTTTATCGCTGGACGTGACTGCAAATAAATTCGAATCGTTCCTATTGCAGTTTCCCATGTTTTCACATAGTAAAGTGAGAAATGATTGCGATACTGCAAATAAACATACATACGAATGTTATGCTATTGTTACGAGCTGGGTATGGGATAAATTAATTACTACCAATCAGACAATTAAATAACTTTATTAAACTCAAAACACTTAAAACTTAATCACAAATACACTACTGATGACTATTCACTTAGATATCGCACTTATAGTTCACTTCGATTCGCTTCGTTGTATCGCCTAAATCAGACTGACTCATCGTGTTTTTTTTTTTTTTTTTTTTTTTTTTGAAACGGGCATCTCGCAGTTTTGACCACTAAGGTCTTGGCTGCTTAACCGGACTTTCCTGTGGGTGCCTTAAGCTGCTACACTCAAAGCCTCCAGCCAGGGGCAAAAAAACTAAACTAAATTAAAACTAGGCGAACGCTCGCTAAGGGCACCCCCTGTGGGGTACGAGCCTCGGCTTAGGGCGTCGCTGAGGGGAGGACAGCAAGAAGGGACAGGCTGGATCAAAATTGGTTTAAATCATGATTATTATGCGGGGTAGTTTAAAGCTACGTGCTCAGCGGCAACAACTTGCTGGCACCTCGTTTTCGAGCAAGGGTCGGGGAGGAGTATAATTTACTCAGGGACACGGTCGCGGTCGCAAAGGACCTCGGCGGCGAGGTCGGAATGACGGGAGGCGTCTGTTCTTGTGTATTGTGCTGGTGGCCCTATTCTGCTCTTGGAGGAGAGTGATGGGATCATCAGGGTCGGAAAGGAACTCATCGTGTGTCGGCTCTCTGCTTTTATACCGCCAATATTCAAGAACATTCCAGCTATGTGTAGAACGGTTCCAGAAAAACATCAACAAATAAACATTACCAGGAAATACAAAAGTAGTAGGTATAAAAAATAATAACCTACTTGTACCGAATAAAGAAATAGGTACTTTATGCCCTCGGCGTACGGTCGAAATTACAATGACGAGTTCTAATATTGTTTATAAGTAGTTACCTACTTAACTTCAAACTAATAATAATGGAATGCTTCTCGAAGTTTTTAGCGCAAACACACTGTAATCCGTGCTTTCTCGAAAGATCTCGTACGTACGACGTAACACTGCCCCCTCCTTAGACATGCTCGTCCCGAGCATCATTAGCCCCGTAGTATCGGGCCAATCGGTCTACATGAACAATCTTAGGCGCACCTCGTAGACCCTTCTGTATTCGGTAGGTGACATCGTTGATCCTAGTCACGACTCGGTATGGTCCATCCCAATTTGCTTGCAATTTCGGAGACTTCCCCTTGCTCCGCACTGGGTTATGTAACCACACCAGTGAACCCTCGTCGAAACCCCTACTGTTTGCCTTGCGGTCATAACGGGTCTTCATCTTCTCAGACATCTGTTGGCCGGATTGTCGGATATGCTCATAAACATCATTCAACTTGTTACGCAAATCATTTGCGTAATCTGTTACACTACGTGGAGCATCAGGGGGAGCTCCAGTGATTAAATCTGCAGGCAACCGTAATTCTCTTCCAAAGTTCGCGAAGGCTGGCGTCACAGTCGTACTTTCGTGGACTGCGCTGCGGTAGGACAGCAGAAACGGCTGTATGTGCTTGTCCCAATCCCTCTGCCTGCTTTCCACGACTTTTGCCAGATACCTCTCCAACGTTTGGTTGAATCGTTCCACCATTCCATCAGATTGTGGGTGGTAAGAGGTGGTTCTGGTTTTGTAGGTACCCATCAATCGACAAGTTTCCTGAAATACTTGCGATTCAAAATTCCTTCCTTGATCGCTGTGTATTTCTAAGGGTACTCCAAAACGACAGAAAACTTCCTGAACTAATTTATCTGCGACAGTTGTAGCTTCTTGGTTAGGAATGGCGAAGACTTCTGGCCACTTCGTGAAGTAATCCATGACCACCAGGAAGTACTTGTTCCCGCTCTCACTTTCTGGAAATGGTCCCGCAACGTCTAGTGCTATCCGTTCCCAAGGGGCTCCAACGTTGTACACTTTTAATGCACCTCGGCTGCGTGTGTGGGGTCCTTTCACGGCCGCACAACTGGTACATTTGCGACACCAGTGCTCCACATCATCTCGACAGTGGATCCAGTAAAAGCGTTCTCGAATTTTTAGTAGAGTCCTTTTTACTCCCATATGTCCTCCTGAACATCCATCATGGTAGAGCCGTAGAACATCCGGTACCTTAGCTTTAGGGACAACCATTTGTAGATGACAGCTGTCCCCTCGAGCGTTTTCCCATTTACGGCACAAGACTCCATCCTGGATCACCAAGCTGTTCCATTGCGCCCAATAACTCTTCGTGATGGAACTCATCGCAGCCACATCACTCCACTTAGGTTTAGGAGCACCAGCTTTGACCCACTCGAAGATCGGTTTGATGTCCGAGTCATTTTGCTGAGCCTGCTGTAGGGTTTCCTTCCATTCATCGCTGAGATCTGTTCTAAGCATCCTCACGGGCACTACTTCCTTAGTCTCTTGCCTGGCACAGTGCTTACAGTCTTCAGGACAAGGTCTTCTTGACAAGGCGTCTGCGTTACCGTGAGTTCTCCCACTGCGATGTTCAGTTATGAAGTCAAACTCTTGTAGTAGTTCAATCCATCTCGCCACTTGCCCCTCTGGATTCTTAAACTGTAATAGCCACTTCAATGCAGCATGGTCAGTTCGTAATTGGAATTTACGTCCCAGCAAATATTTACTGAAGTGCTGCAATGTCTTTACTACGGCGAGTAGCTCCCTTCTTGTAACGCAGTAATTTCTTTCTGGTTTGGATAAAGACTTGCTGAAGTAAGCTATCACAACCTCTTGGTCTCCTTTCCGTTGAGACAGCACGCCCCCAATTCCAGTATTACTTGCATCAGTGTCAACTACGAAGTCATTTTCAGTATCAGGATATCCCAAAATAGGTGTATTGCACAGACGTTTCTTTAATTCCTGAAATGCGACGTCGCAGTTCTCGTCCCAACAGAATTGCCGCTTTTCCTCAGTGAGTTTGTGCAGAGGTTTCGCAATGTCGGCAAAATTCTTGACAAACCTTCGATAGTAGGAGCACAAACCCAGAAATGCTCTGACCTGTGTCTTGTCTTTCGGAACTGGCCAATCCTTGACGGCGATTACTTTTTCTGGGTCTGTTTGAACACCTTCCCCCGAAACTATGTGTCCTAAAAAGTTTACTTGTTGTCTGAAAAACGAGCACTTTTTCGGACTTAACTTGAGATTTGCTGTTTGGATTTTCGACAGCACTCGGTTGAGGTTTTTAAGGTGATCTTCAAATGTACGGCCCACGATGATAATGTCGTCTAGATATACAAGACATGCGTCTCCAATCAATCCGGCGAGTACTTGCTCCATCAACCTTTCAAACGTCGCGGGAGCATTGCACAAACCGAATGGCATAACTTTAAACTGCCACAACACTTTTCCTGTTGAAAATGCAGTTTTCTCCTTATCCTTGGGGTCTATTTCTACTTGCCAGTAGCCACTTTTCAGGTCAAGTGTGGTAAACCACTTCATACCAGTCAGCGTATCCAGTGTGTCATCGATCCTAGGCAGCGGGTAGCTGTCCTTCTTCGTGACGTCGTTCAGTCGTCGATAATCCACACAGAAGCGCATACTGCCGTCCTTTTTCTTTACCAGGACCACAGGAGAACACCATGGACTTGATGAAGGTTCTATAACACCGTCCTTCACCATTCCCTCAATCATGGTTTCTACCTCTTTTTCTCGTGCAACTGGCAGTCTTCTTGGTCGCTGACGGATTGGTAACTCGTTGCCTGTATTAATCTTATGCTGAACAAGTCCAGTTCTCCCTATGTCAGCATCGTTTGAAGAGAAAGTGTCGGCGTACTGAAGTAACATCTTCTTAGCCTTGTCCATTTCTCCTTTAGTTAAATCGCAGTTTTCCAAAAGCGTTGACACGTCAAATTTTGCACTACGAATTTTATTTCCGGTAGGCGGATCCTGCAATTGACGCATCCAAGCTACTTCCTCGCAAGTACCGATCAAGGTGCCCTTCTTGATCACATGCTCCTTGTCACTTGGATTCAGTATGCGTACTGCTGAGACGTTAGTGGCCTTGACCAGAGTACGTGCCATCTTCCATGGGAAGTCATTGTTCACCCTTTCTATCAGAACACTTCGATCTTTGTGTCCAGAATTCTGTGGTAAACTAATTGGCACAATTGTTTCTGATCTGCGAGGAAGAACAATCTCTTTCAAGCAGTACACTTTTCCTGATGGTGCACCTTCCATGAAGACTTCATCTGAACCACATTTCAATACTCCTTGATCAACGTCGATCTCGCAACGATGTTTCCGCATGAAGTCCAAGCCCAAGATGCAATCGTCCACTATATCGGCCACGATGACATTGTGCTGGTAAGTTCTGTCACCCAATTTTAACTCCACCTCCTTCTTGCCTCGGACGATTATGTGCTGACCGGTAGCTGTTAGTAATCGTATACGGTCGTGGTTATCGACGTAGTCCCCAAGAAACCGACTTGCTAGGTGAGAATTGACGACCGTGTGAGAAGCTCCAGTATCCAACGTCAGTTTGCATGGTGTTCCGTTTACTTCGCCTTTGATGGTCAGGCTGTTCCCATCATGTGCTTGCGAGATCAAGATTCTCGGGGCTCTTTCAATACCAGCCAGCACCCGCCCCCCAGTCCTGGCATTTACTCGTTTCCCTGCTGTGGCTGGGCAGTCACTTCAGCCACCCTTCCCTGCTGATCTTCTCTCGGGGTTCTGCGCTTAGGACAGCTTGACCGAAGATGACCCCTTTCTCCGCAAGTGTAGCACCTAGGACTGTACCCTTGCGGCCGGTCGCGTACAGGTGATGCTACAACCTCCCTGACGCGGTGCGTTCGGTGGTCCTGCCTCACTGCCTCTACTTCTAAGGCATGGGCCAAGGCGTCTTTCAGCGTCTCATGATGGCCAAGTCTCACAGCGGCTCTAACTTCTAGGTCGCGTATTCCATCAACGAACGCTTGTACCAGATTCCCATCGATAAGTGCAGGGGCAGACTGGTATGCTTTCCGAACCAGCTTTTCAACTTCGAGGGCCCACTGCTGTAGGTTCTCGGCACTACGTTGAACACGATCCTTCAACTTAGCACGAAATACGTGCTCCAGGTGCGCGTCGCCGTATCTGGACTCTAACGCCTCCAGCAACTGCTCGTAGGTTACATTCTTGCCGAGCGCCTCAAGAATGTTTAGGGCCTGGTCTCGGAGGCCCAAGGTGAGCGCAGTCATGGCTTGCGGTTTTGTCCATCCATTCGCCTTCATAACGGCCTCAAATTGAATTTTATAAGCCGACCACGAAGATGTGCCATCGAATGGAGGCACCTTAAAGCCCCGCGCTGAAGGTGCAGCAACTACTGAAGCTACAGTCACGTCTCCAGTCTTCAGTTCCCCCAAAGCCTTCTTCACCCCAGCGATCTGAACTTCGGCTTCTGAGAGGCGATTCTCGTGCTGCTGTACCTGATCCTTCATCACCTTTAGCTCTTTGCCAAAAGTTGCATGAAGATCCTTTATGAGGAGCATCTGCTCGTCTTGGCGGCGAACCTGCTCCTCTTGGCGGCGGACTTGCTCCTCTTTGTCTCGCTGCAACTGCTCTTCCAACCGGCGAGCCTGCTCCTCTTGACGGCGAGCCTGGTCCTCTTTGTCTCGCTGCAACTGCTCTTCCAACCGGCGAGCCTGCTCCTCTTGACGGCGAGACTGCTCCTGTAGCAGCGCCATTAAAGCTGACAAGTCTGGCGCCATTGATGCTGTAGAAACTGCGGATGGGCCAGCGACTGGCACTGACGTAGGCTGGACACTACCCGGTGTCTGTGTTGGAGAATCTCCAAACCGCCTTTGGTCCATGTCCTGCTGTCGCTGACTCCTGGTACGGATACCGTCCGTGTCGTCCTTCGGTAGAATTGGCATAATTTATCCCTCACTTCTGACACCAAATTGTTACGAGCTGGGTATGGGATAAATTAATTACTACCAATCAGACAATTAAATAACTTTATTAAACTCAAAACACTTAAAACTTAATCACAAATACACTACTGATGACTATTCACTTAGATATCGCACTTATAGTTCACTTCGATTCGCTTCGTTGTATCGCCTAAATCAGACTGACTCATCGTGTGTCGGCTCTCTGCTTTTATACCGCCAATATTCAAGAACATTCCAGCTATGTGTAGAACGGTTCCAGAAAAACATCAACAAATAAACATTACCAGGAAATACAAAAGTAGTAGGTATAAAAAATAATAACCTACTTGTACCGAATAAAGAAATAGGTACTTTATGCCCTCGGCGTACGGTCGAAATTACAATGACGAGTTCTAATATTGTTTATAAGTAGTTACCTACTTAACTTCAAACTAATAATAATGGAATGCTTCTCGAAGTTTTTAGCGCAAACACACTGTAATCCGTGCTTTCTCGAAAGATCTCGTACGTACGACGTAACACTATGTAACTCTGTCTGTTTGTTACTTTTTCACACCTTAACGGCTGAACGAATTTAGATGAAATTTGGCACACGGATAGACCATGAGTCCATGACCAAAAGACCATTAATAGGTTAGGAGAGTGATCGGCAAACTCATTAGTCAATAGAGCCAAATATCAATACTATAACGACTAAGATTTCTTATGAGAGCCAATCCTTTCTGTGTGTCCAAACTGTCTCAATACACTTTTCTTAATCCTTAAAACTCCCATTCTATTTCACTCCACAAGAGTTCCTAAAATTAACTTGCTAAGAAGTAGAATGCCTTCATCATCATTATCATATCGGCTGATAGTAATTGATAAAGGTATCTTCGACCGCCGAGGTCAAAGATGTCCTACATTTGTACAGAACCGTAATCTATAAGCCAAAGAGCCGCATGCGGCTCGCGAGCCGTGGTTTGCCGACCACTGGGTTAGTTAGGACATAGAAAACTTTTATCCAAGTAGCATTTCCCCGTGGGATAATTTCCGACCTCCAACCGGCCGTAGTAATAGGAAATCTAATTATTAATAAAAATTATGGAACTCTCTTGGGAAACGGCCTTTAGAATGAGACCACGAACTTTCAATTGAAGCTTTCAATGGATCTCCGATTCAAAATTCAGTCCGAAATTCCTCAAACTAATATTATATTCCTTTTAAAGTATTGTTCTTATTTAGTAGCGGTCTCTAGATTATTTTAGTTAACGAATTATTTAGCTCTATATCGCTCAGCATTGTCGCAGTCCGGATAGGCCGTACATAAAGACATTAAAAAATTTAAGTAAATTAAAATGTTTTTATTTATCTCTACAAATTACGATATTTTTTTGTAATTTGTGGGAGATCTGAAGTCTAAACTAAGCCTAGGCCTGTACTTTAGAACTCCAGGTATTCCATGTACCCTGCCGGGGTTGCGAAGAAAACCGAAAGGGAGATCGTGGCCCCCGGCAACAGGGCAGCCGAAGGAACACGGGTGGGTTTTAGTCAGTAAGAGTCTGACACGCCCTCCCGCTCCGCCCAGAGCGGGAGAAGTTATTTGATGATTTCCCACCCTCAAAAAAAAAAAAAGGTATTCCATGTACTCCATATAATCCAGGTAGTCCATTGTAACACATAGTAAAGATTGTCAACGGGGTATGTTGAGCTGAAAGGTGCTAATCCATGCGTCATGTTCGTGAACGGGCGCCGTCAGGTGGAACTGGTCATCTCTTAGTTGCCATGGCTTATTTTTAATTTATTTTAATTTTTGAATTGTTCTTTGTTTTGTCTTTTTATTACGGACACTTGTAACGCGCACGTCTTTCTACATTGTTCTCACTTGTATAATTTCAACATGAATTATGTAACCAATATTTTGTAACAATTTTTTATTTAAAAGAGTATCCGTGGAGTTTCTTGCCCGTTCTTCTCCATTGGTACTTACCTACTACGCTTTGGAATGGGCAACTAGCTTCATATTTTTGACTGACCGATTCTTTGAAAATTCGAAACTGCTGTAAATGGTTTAATTGAAATAAATGCTTTGAGTTTTTTTTTAGTTTTGAGGTACAATTGTGAGTGGTCGATGGTGTGTATGAGTGTGTGTTTGTTAGAGTTTGTATGCTGTGTGTGTGTGTGTGTGTGTGTGTTTGTGTGTGTATGTGTGTGTGCGTATGTGAAAACATTTCAATGAAAAGTTTGACTGCCCCCTTGGTCTAGTGAACGCAAGCGTTACTGGCGTTACTGCTGAGCACATGAGACTGGGTTCGATTCCCAGGTCGGGCAAAGTGTTTTTTTCTATCTGGAATTTCAAAGTAAAAGTTCGGAGTATGTATTTGTGTCTGGTTGAAGACAATAGGCTCGCCCCTACTCCATGGGACTTACACATTACTGGCGAAATGTGGATTTACTATGGGTAAGTAACTCTGTCCAAACTTGCGGGGAAACAAAGCATGATAATATGTTAATACAAGTAAATAGAGGTAGAAAAATTTTCTACGCGACATTCGATGTTCATAAATGGCATGCAATATTTTAACATTGTTATGCCGCACTAGGTATATTATACATGACACGTGGAAGTAGGACGGCATGTTGTAATTATCGGGAGCAAAAAAGAGAGAAGCATTGTTTTGCTTCTGTTTCCGGCGCGACACTTTACTAACTAGCCTAGTTTTAACGTGCCACTAGCGGAGAGCGCGTGTAACCTATATCAACGTATTTTTTTGTTAAATTTTTGATGTCATTGAAAATATAATACCAACCCTAGTTTTGTTTTTAATTGTATTATAGGCCAGCTCTTGATCTAGTGTATCGTTCGAAAAAAAAAAAATCAGCTGTTCTGTACTTTGACGAGTTATGCGAACATAAATGTAGGGAACAGCTAATTTTTTTTTTCGCGATTTCAGGCTTGGTCCCATAGTAAATGTAGTTGTTCGTAATGATGAGTAAAATCACGTGTAAAAAATTGCGCACTGGATAAAAACTTACCCTGTATGTACACCTCTGGTTAACCCTTAGGGGATTGCAGGCATGATAATAAGTGTTATATTTGAGACTCAGGAGTTATCCAAACATTGATTGTAGCTTAAAAAATAGACAGTTCATAAAGTAAAAAAAAACAGTTTAACAAAGAACTTAAGAATGGCGTAGAAATAATTAGAAAACTTGGCAGGGTTATTGGGCGATGATAGATTTACGGAGCAGGTCGAGCCGAAGACCGGTAGGCATGAGAATGAGGAAGCAATTAAGTTTCGCTTGTTAAATCGCTGGATAGAAAAGTAGTATTTATTTTAGTGGCGACACAAATATTTTGTGTTTGTGAAAGTATTTGTTGTAACCCAAATATTTTGCTGCAAAGGACCTTATCCCAATTTATTTGGGTACGATCTGTATGTTCTCTTCTTCGATATTTATTATCTATACACCGTGATATTTTAGTTGTCAAAGTCAAATTATTTCAATCAGGCACATAAAAGGCACTTTTGAACGTTAAAATTGCACCATTGCCATAGAGAAAAATAGAATAGAACGTTAAAATTTACAAAAAATAGAATTTACTCTAGTCGCCACTTCCAAAAGGTAGTTTTCGTATGGAGAAGAATGGGCTAAAAACTCCACCGTTACTCTTTTAAAATATCTTACAATATTTTGTATACATTAATTACCTATATAATTATATGTGAAGATGATGCACCTGGAATAAGATTATTATACCACAATAGGTAAACATAATCTTCTGTCTTACAAAAGCAGCCCACTTCACGACTACTAAACATTCATTAAATTAAAATATATATATATATTCACCGTGACATTTTAGTCGTCTTCCAAAGGGCCACTCATTGTACCCAAAATAAAATACCTGTAGGAGCAATAAAAAAATTGTTACAATAATTTTTTTTTTTATGCATGTTTAGTAGACATTGGATACATGAAGTGGGGTAAAATGACACGGTGGTAAAACGACTAAACTGACACGGTGTATAAGCAAGCTCTCTTTGAATTATTCCTAATTTATGAAATACATCATCATTCTCCTTCCCTTATCCCAATTTATTTGTAGTCGGCGCAACATGTCTTTTTCTTCCATCTCTATTAGTCGTCATCTTAGTAGTCACCCCCTTTCTAGCCATATTATAATCTTTCACACAGTCCATCCATCGTTTCTTTGGTCTGTTCTTATTCTAATAATTTATGAAACACAAACCGTCCATACATTAAAGATCTAAAAGAACAGCGGTTGCTGATTTTTAAATGCAATCTCTGCGGCCCCTTTGATATTGAGCGTAGTCGTACAAGTAAAAAAGAGAAAGAAAAAAAAGATAGAAAGAAAAGAAAGAAAAGAAAGAAAAGAAAGAAAAGAAAGAAAAGAAAGAAAAGAAAGAAAAGAAAGAAAAGTCTTATTGAGATAAAAAGTATAATAACGGAACAAGATCAAGTTGATGTTCCATCTTGTTGCACCTATTATGTTTTGTCTCTACTTCATCCTAAAGTAGACTAGTAGAAAATGCTTAAGGGCGTATTCATGTAGATCGCTGGTAACCGGCACTGATATGCCAGAACCTGTCGGCTCCGCCAAGCTGTGGTTGTCAACGCTGGTCGGAGCTGGCAGTTTTCATACTCTTTTCCAAATCAACGCGAACCGTCGTCGACTAATCAGATAGGAACTTGTCAGCACTTATCGGCGACGGTTTGTGCTGAAGTATGAAAACTGCGTTGACATTCAGCGCTTGTCGGCGCTAACAAACGATGGCATATCGGCGCCGGGTACCAGTTTTCTACGTGAATACACCCTAAGGCATTAAATACGCCCTTTGTGCGGTTCTTTTTACGTATGCATAAAGTTTAAAAAAATAAAAAGAGGGTGTTTGCTTATAAACATACGATAGAAGTGACAACTTACGACTGGAGTCGAGTTTAGGCGATTCGGAATTTACAAAGAATAAAATTGATTTTTGTCTAAAATATCGTGATGAACGTTCGAATTCGAAATTCGCAAAGTTCGTTTTCCAAAGCGTTGATCTTGTCCATACAAAAGGTAGCATGTCCATACAAATTAAAAACAAAAGAAGAAAAAAATATCGCACAGTCACACAGGGGCTTTAAACATTTTAGGGAGTGAGTCTCAGAAGCGCACAGAAGTGACACGATTGAATTATACACATTGCATTTGGGAGTGTCGCCTGTGATCGGTAACTGATTTATGTTTTCGAAACATGCCATTTTTCATTTATTTTCGTTTGCAATGAAAATAAATGGTACTAAGTGCAAGCTGAATATGACGTGTTTAGATGAAAATAGGTGGTGTTAGAGTTTGTGTTGTGTCTAACTAGGCAAATCGTTTAGGTACTAAGTACGTAAACCAATAATCGTGCAGTCAGTAACATTAATTGGTAAGCAAAAAGACACTACGTCAAATTGCCGCGTTATAATTATTTCATACAGCTGTTAAAGAATTACTGTTGCAATATGAATATACGGACAATTTAAGTGGGTACTTATTTAATTAGTTTAAGACTTATTTCCCTGAACTTACATCAGAAAAATATTTTACTGAAAGTAGTTCTTTTTGCTAAAAAGAATTTAGTACCTTTAAAATCTCAGCAGTAAAAGTAATAGTCAAATTCAAACTTAGGTAGGTACTAATACAGCATTTATCACAAAGGTTAGAGCGTTATTATTCTAAGGTAAGAAGGTACCACACCCCTTAATGGTCCGTGCACGAAAAAATCCTTTTCTCATCAATAACTTATCTAATTGTAAGAAGGCTTGAAATAATTGAAACATTAAGCTTGTGTAAGTATAAAAGTACAGTTTTCATGGTGCTAAACCATTCGTGTTAGTCGCAGCACCTGTTAATAGTTGCATCACTTTTACGCTCTCGAAAATATGGTTTATTTCTCCTTTGATTTACTTAATGAAGATATAGTACCTACAATCACAAAATAAAATTTTAATTTTATTTCAAGGATAGCTGAAAACTAATGTGTGATTTTTAAATTTCTTGATATGGTTTGCTAAATAATAAGAAAGAATACATTACTGACAGGGTTTAAAAAATGGTTATTTCAACATTTTTTTTCTGCTATGTTTTGTATGGAAGTTCTATGTACAAGTAGACCATATAATGATGTTGATAATATTTTTTAATTTTCAAAATTAAAAGTGGTTTCTTCAAACGAAACGATCAAAGGTCAGTCTTGCGTCAATTTTTGGAAAACTTGTTGCGAATTTTAGTGATTTTCCACGAATAATTCATTTATTTGAAAAATCCCTTTCCGCTATGTACAAGACAAAGAATTCGACTTTTCAAATCACAAATAGTTTTGTTTAAATTCTGTTCCCCTTTATCACAACTAATGAATAAAATTGATCTAAATCAGTCGATTTCATGCACGGACCCTTAATATGACCACACCTTGCTGATACAGGCTGTGTACAATATGGATACATCCAAAGTTTTAAGACATGGTTACAAACAAGATTGATTTCAGAACTTATCAAAATATTTTTTTAATAAGTCTATTGCTTTAAATTCAAATTAACTTTTTTATGTAATCTTATTTGTTTTTTAATTTTTAATTTGAGTTTAAATTTTGATTGTATTTTTAATTTTGATTTTAACCTTTTTTTTATTTAATTTTCATTATTTTATTACAATTCTATTTTAATTTTATTTTTAAATATGTATGGCTATTCTAATAATAATATGAGTCTATGTTACTCGAATTAAATGATTTGAATTTGAATTACGTCATTTAAGGTAGGACGAACAATAACTGTCATTTCCCTATTTTGAATCGACACTGTAGTTATAACTTGATATAGGTTACTCCATAAGCCACTTGTCCCACCGCCGACGAGGTAGCGACTAGCTATCAACGATTTTCTCGCTCAAGAAACGTCCAAAAGATTGTAGGTCCCGTGTAAGTCAAAGGGATATATCTAAATATTAAGGGTAACCAGGAAATCGTGTCATGGGTTTTGGCTAACTTTATTTTGATAAAGTTAGCCAAAACCCATGACACGATACGGCAGTGGTTTTTTCACATTTTTTTTTAACAATCTATTTTTTTACTGGCTGGTGGAACTCTTGAGCAAGTCAGACTTTTTTTTCGTGGCTACTACTTTAGGTTTTCTATATAAACTTATCCAAAACCCATAACAGGATTTCCAGGACCCTTAATAGTTGATCGCTAACTTTTCACACCGCCGGCGAGTACTGGTTTGTAGCAGCGACAAGAGTTATCAAAGTGAGTACTCGGGCAGCTACGCTCGCTTTTTTGGGGAGAACATTCAGTGTGAGACTCACGCTTGGTACATAGGCGTACCAGCGAGTTATCCCTCTTCGAGCTATCGTTGCTCGTTGCTCGCCGGTTCGTTTTTAGTTTCTAGCTCTACTCGCTTCTCGTTAGTCGCTGGCGGTGGGACAGATGCCTATAGGGTATAAGTATCACCCCTTTTGTAACTGAGAAGAGTATTGACAGTTACACGGTGTAAATATGACAGGACAAATTGGCTACCTTCGGGGCTTCCCCTCATCAGGTTACAGAGGGACAACAATATTGATTGGATACTTCTAATGTCGAGTGATGAGACCCATGAAAAAAGGAAAAGATATATTCGTAGGCATGCGTATGTAACTAATTGATGTAGGAAGTAAACGAGACTTTTAAGATTATGAAAAAAAAAGGGCAAGTGCGTCTCGGACTACGCACAATGAAGGGTTCCCTAGTGGGGATGATTTTTTTCCAAATTCAAACTTAACATTGTAGTTAAAATACACGTTCGCCAATACATTTTAACTGCAAATGTAAGTTTGTACGCACAATATTGAGAGATTTACCATGTTATTTTAAGACCATAGACTTCTTATAGGTTTTTCTGTAATCTATGAGTAAAGAGCCATATCTAGTATTTTTTTCAAAAATTTAGGTCCAGAAGTTTCGGAGAAAATTTACCGTTCCCCCCTTGGAAGGGTAAATTTTCATCGAATTTCTTAAATATATTTAAAATTATATAAAAAATATTTTTAAGATCCTCGCAACAAGCCCTCTCATTTGATATGTCACATGGTACTGTTAGTAATTAAAAAAAAAAAAAAAAACTTGTTTGCCTCCCAAAAGTGACCCCTATATTCAAATTTCATTTATTGACGTTACACGTTCGTATTTAGGTCACAGAAATACATATGTGTATCAGGTCTATTAGATTCGGAGCAAATTGGCTGTGACAGACAGACAGACAGACATGAGTGATCCTATAAGGGTTCCGTTTTTTTCCTTTTGAGGTTCCTAAAAAAAAGTCGTTTAAGGGTTAAACGGCTCTTATTTTTATCTTTTTTATTTAACCATTTATGTACACACATATAAAAACAGACAATATAAAAAGAACAGAAAAATAAGTACAAAGGTGATGTTTGAAAAGAAATCTCTTCCAGCATAGCTTATCTTACCCTAGCTTACACTTACTTGATTTCAAATTCGGGTATTGGGGAAGCTTGGGTAATTAAATAAAATAAACATAAACATAACATCACGCCTGTATTCCCCGAAGGGTTAGGCAGAGGTGTACCTATAGTACACCCACATTTCGCCAGTTATGTTTAAGTCCCATGTAATAGGGGGCGAGCCTATTAAATAAAATAGTGCGTGAAAAATTTACTTTTTGGAGTTCCTTCGAAACGATGATGTAAAATGCTAACAAAATATATCTAAAAGTCATGTGTATGCGTAAAATGTAACAAAAATGAAAATGAAACAAAACTTAGAAAAAATATTGGCCTCATGTTTTAGTTTCAAAGTAAATAAAAGCCCGGTGAAATATTGAACCCAACATAACAACTCGCAATACAGTCATGAATCCGCTTCAGTACAAATACATTGAACAAAATATCAACACTTGAGAACTACAACACCAACTTTATTACGAACCGAGTGGAACAATATTAAATGTTATTTATTTGCGGTATATTCCAACTTGTAGCACGTTCGAGCCCCGTTTAGCTCAAATAACATGAGAATGAACTCAAAACAATGGCTATTATATTTGTGAAGCGGTTCAACTAAAATCTATGTTATATATTGGATTTGAAATGTCAATCTTATATATACTGTCAACTTATTTATATCGATTCAGGAGCGAATTGCATATTGTTAAATGAATAATTTATAAATTTTGTATGAGATATTCTTGAGTTTAAAAAAGTTGGAAATGAAGGCATAATTTATAATGTCAATCCTGAAAGTGATGAAGGTGCATGTTGTAAAATATTTCAGTAGGTTTTATCGTAATTTAAAACTAATAATTGATGTAAGCAGCCCAATGTTTTATTATGGTTTTGACGTCCTTTAGTAATAGGGCTGCCACCCGTCCGGGTTTCCCCGGATTTGTCCTAGTTTAGAGGGCTTCCAGGGAGCGTCCGGGCGGGGTTTTTAAATAGTGTCCGGGTGAAACCCATAAACTCGCGCCGCGCGGCGAATTATCCATTTGGGATGCCAAAAAGACGAGCGTTCCTAAATTTTACTTTTGTTACTTACCATAATACCTCAGTTAGAGAATAGTGTAAGTATAATTGATTAGTAAATTACGCCTTTTATTTGTATTGTTGAGGCTTACGTTGATTTTCTATTAGTTAAAATAATAATATAAACTTAACGATTGGTTTTATTTATCGTGAAAAAAAATCCGAGAGCGTCCGGTGAAAAATCTTCATTTCACCCAAATTCTTTAAAAAGTTTTTGTCCGGGGCCCGTAATTTAGGTGATGGCAGCCCTATTTAGTAACATCAGGAGCAGTTACAATAAGCCATTGGTCTCGACTATCATTTGTACATCTTTAACAGTCGTTACTACCCGTAACCGTCTGAAGCCCGAAAGTATTGACAATTAGTCTTACTAACGGGTATCGTAATAACAAAGCGGGGTTTTGGAGGTCAGATACGCAGTCGCTCTGTGTAAAATACTCGTATTCAGCTGCATCAGGTTAGACTGGAAGCCGACCTACACAACCTAGTAACTGGATAAGAACATACCACTTGGTAAGAGTGGTTGTCAGACTTTCGGGTTTCTGACTACCCGTAACGTCTGTCAAAGGTCTACAAATTACATCTGGGACCAAACACTTAACGTGCTTTCCGAGGCAGGGAGTCTCGATATGTAAGATGATCACCCATCCACGAAACAACCTCGGCAAGCGTTGTTTATTTTGATAAACTACTCAGTCAGCTGTTGTTACTTAGCCACTAGACTATTGCATCTGTAATACTCTGTAACTATGAAGATAATGTACACCAAAAAAAGAAATAATCTTATTAAGGCGACGATACCCGACTTTAAATGATTTTATATTGAAGATCACGTCTAAACGAGTACCTAATGTTAATGATTTGGAAAAAATATATGTTAAATTAGAGCATTTTCTTAATAACTTATTATAAGAATATTTTAGATTATGTATATATTACATAGTGAAATTAATTTGTAAAGTTATGTCTAACGCGGATAAAAAACTGAGAATCACGAAAATACTATCAAGCGTATTTTTCGGAAACCTTCACCATTTTAAAGATAATTTAATTATTAATCTTTTAATATAAGTGTTTTATTAAAATACCTTTTGTTTTATGTATCAATAAAGCGTCAAATTTGATAATTTATTTTATATTTATATAATTTATTTGATAATTTTATAATCAATAAAGCGTCTAATTTGGGACAGCGCTCCTTGCTGGGCGAGTCCATTACTGGCTGGACGTACAACACGTTGCGTGATTTCCGTACAGAACACGTAAGCTAACCACTCAAGGTCACTGACATATATCTGCGTCTTAATGAAAAAATCCAAGGGGTATTTTTCCCATGGACTTTGAAAACCTGAGAAGATAGATTTGAAATCAACGTGGGTGATCACGGGACAAAGATACAAACAGACTCTACCTTTCTAAAGCCTTAGTAACAATTTCCAAGTATTGGATTAAAACAACGTACAGGATTTTAGCACATCCTGGTATAATATGTATGCGCGTCCTGTTTGTGTAGCATTGTTGATCCAACACGAATGATCAAGGGAATTTTGTTTTCATTGGTCTTTTTCGGGTTCCGTACCTCAAAAGGAAAGAAACGGAACCCGTATAGGATCACTTCGTTGTCCATCCGTCAGTCTGTCAGAACAAATTTTTCTCAGGAACGCGTGAAGTTAATCAGTTGATTTTTTTAAGAAATACGTAACACGGAGCTAAAAAAAAAAATTTACATCTAAATCAACGTAATAAAAAATACGGTCATTTTGCGACATATTTCAATCTAGAACCATGAAATTTGGCAGAAAGCAAGGTAAAGCACATGTAAAGGAAAAAGTCCGAAAATAGTTCATTTGTAGTTTTATCACATAAAATAAAATAAAATGCGATTACAAGCTTATATTTGCAGTTGGAGAATTGCCCGTGAAGTATATCGTTGGAGAACATGTTTTTCGCCTACAATGTTAAGTTTGTTTTTGGGATAAATTTATCCCTACTACGGAACCCTTTAGTGTGCGTGGTCCGACACGCATTTGGCCGGTTTTTTTTAAATTGACTGGCAATTTTAATTGTTTTCGTTGTTTAAAAAATAATCTGCTGAAACTAGCGGGGTAATTGCGTAACACACTTACAAAGGCAATGCCTTTCATTTGACAGTTCAACAAAATTCATTGCATTATTTACGTTGTTGAGCAGACGAATTTTTAAAACATAAGACGCAATGGTTTAGCAATTTTTATCAAAATCTTTAGGATTGTGATATAATTAAGATACATTTTAGTTGACTCATTAACTCGAGTCCTAAGACTTGTTCTTATGGTGTTCTTGCGATAATCTTTAAAATTGATTAAGACCTAAAAATTCGACCTGAATCATCCCAGTGTGCGAAGAGAATTTTTGAAGTTTCTGTACCTATTTACCAAAAGGCAATTTTAGTTTGTAAAAGTATTTTTAGCTTGGTATTTTTTTAACAAGAAAACGAGAGGCAACAGATTCACGATTTGACGAAATTCTGTGGATACTATTAATGACTTAAACAGCTTAGGTATAAACAGGACAGCACACAGGCTTGGAATATAATATTTTATTACTAATTTGACGTTTGTACACATTCTTGGAATTTATGATAATGTTCAATCTTGCCGATTATCGTTAAATTATTCCCGTGTAACTGAGACACAACTGGTTACATAATCTAGGAGTTGACCTAACTGGCAACCAGCTGTCAATACGCTGCCTCTTATTCTATCTTTGACACACCTACGCACACAAAATATTATCATCTTCTTGAAAGGCGCAATTACATTCACAATAATATTTCCACTATGCCTCCGAAGGGATAGTATTAGAAAACTAGGTTTAATTTTTCATTGCATTCAAAAGAAAAGCATGTAATTAACCTAACCTCATATAATTCTCATTTTGTTTAGGTACCTAAAAACTGCGACCAACTTGGATGTAGCGCTCACCGGCTGCTTCGCGTGCACCGCTCGCTTCGCTCGCGCGGCTCGGGCGCGGTCTGTCACGGTTCTAAGCAGGCCTAATCCATGTGGTCGGGGTACCCCAGCTTAGTTACTGGGACCAACTATGAAAAAAGGCCAGAAAGTTAAAAAGAGGCTCATTTAGAAGCTTAAAAAGCTTTTAGAGGTTCATTAATTTTAAAACCGGCCAAGTGCTTGTCGGATCACGCACAGTGAAGAATTCCGTAGTTGGGATGAATTTATCCCAAAAAAAAACTTAATTTTGTAGTTGAAAAAAATGTTTTCCCATACATCGATATACGTCACGGTCAACTCTCCAACACCAAAGTTTAAACAAAAAATAAAGATCTAAAACTACAAATTTTCGATTTTCGGACTTTTTCCTTTACTTGTGTTGTGAGACCTTGCTTCGTGCCAAATTTTATGATTCTAGGTCAACAGGAAGTATTCTGTAGGTTTTCCTTTATTTGCGAGTATCAAACTATGTCGCTTAAATGGCTGGATTTATTTATTGCGCTATCTTAGAAGCTTGATTTTTTAGAGCTCCAAGGGAGCACAGACTTACATATTTGATATTAATTTCAACTTGATACCTCCATGCGTTCCTGAGGAAAAGGGTCTTGATAGACTGACGGACACACAACGAAGTGATCCTATAAGGATTCCGTTTTTCCTTTTGAGGTACGGAGCCCTAAAAGTATTAATAGAAGGTTTTAAGAGTATTTGTCTTTTAATGAGTACATTAAAATAGCCTCAACTGGTAGCGATACTGAAATGTCGGTGTTTGGGGTACCATTAGCAGTCAGAGCGCCTTACTGATTGGCCAATGTATTCTACTAGGGCATAAGCAATTTGATAGATACTTCATGACGATACAAGAGAACTTTGTCTCTTCTCCTGCTGATCTTTACAAGAATAGCCGATGAATCAAAATCAAATCTATCTAGCCTTTTCCCAACTATGTTGGGGTCGGCTTCCAGTCTAACCAGATGCAGCTGAATATCAGTACTTTACATAGAGGGACTGCTTATCTGACTTCCACAACCCAATTACTGAGTAACACGATACCCCTTTGGTAAGACTGGTTGCCAGACTTTTGGGTTTCTGAGTACTCGTAACGGCTGTCAAAGATCCATGAATGACAGCCGGGACCAATGGCTTAATGTGCTTTCCGAGGCACGGAGGGGTCTCGATATGTAATTAATGGCGAAACTTCTTCTACCTTCGATCGATCCGTGCGGCTGTTATCATTGAGCCACGAGCCCCTCAAGAGTAGAGCCAATGAAGTGGTGAAAATATTAACCGATCTGCAAGGTTGGTGGAACGGGGATGCCCAGAGAGCCCCATACTTAATCACGTTATTGGTTATAACCAACCATAATTGTGGTTTGACATTGACACAGTCTTTGTTTTGTAAGCAGAATTTTTCGTCTGGATATGCACTTATGTGTGCCCGCCCTCATTTGCAAATTTTTCTGTCGCTCTGAAGTTTGAAATTATTTTATTTGCTGTAAATGGGTTTGTACAAACACTTTTACACGTCAATAATATTTTAAAAACTATATAGTTTACTCTTTCTACTCTGAGAAGAAAGGCCGAAGCAAACTCAGAGGTCGCAGTCTCTTTAAAAGTCAAGACATAATCTTGGTCAGAGCATGTGATCCATGTGTTTGCTGGTAGAGAACCCAATTCAGGGTTAAGCTCGCCTTCGTACAGTCAAGGAAATTAGTTTTTAAGCCAATAGACACCCGTCAATTTTCCATGGACCAATTTGCCATTTACGGACAATTAAAGTTGGTAGTCAATTCACTTAACAATTAATTTGCCTAAAATCCCTCTGTGGGCAACTTAAGCTAAGCACAAGCTGTCCATGTAATATTCTTGTAAGAATGTCATAGAAATTTTGTGTTCAATTAAGAATAAGAATAATTACGTAGTTCAAGAGTTACTAACCCCTGCCGTACTTATTCCTCCTCCGAAAGTTCCTTTTAATGTATTATTTTTTATAAACAGGTATCTTAAGTAATGGTAGGTACCTCCCTGCAGCACCTACATTATGTACTTAATATTTACTTCATGTTTAAAGAAACCAGTAACAGTGCCAGTAAGCGAAGTCCTGCAGGTAGTAACTTGTCACTACTTGAAACATTCTGTGGCTTTTATAATGTAGACTCTAGTTATCAAGTGACAGTACAACGACTTACAGTCACCTCTTTGAACTTTATGTGACTCTGGTACTTTTAGATGGGCACATTTTTTTAGCCAACTTCCTCAAAAGAAAGGTAATGTCCATTTAGTTTTAGTGTTAAGATATTTTATTTTTTGTTTTGTATTTAATGTGTAGAGTTTGTATCCCTTATTTATGTAATTACTATCTTTTACACGCGGCTTTGCTAATCCAGGTCACAAACTATCTGTGTGCCAAATTTCATCCAAATCTGTTCAGCCGTTTTTGCGTGATTGAGTAACAAACATACAGACTATCATATTAGTAATATTAGGAGGAAGTAGGCTAGTAGGATGTAGGAAAACTTTACTTAGATAGATTCTCTTTAAAAAAAAATCGACAACTGTGACGTTATCAACGAATATTTGTCAGATTTGATCGGTATTCGACCCAGTGGCCTTATTGGCTTAGTTGGCTAGCAAAATCTTATCAAAATCAACCTATAATGTTCCTACTGCTGCGGCATAAGTCACAGGCCGTAATCCACCACGCGGGCCCAGTGCGGGTTGGTAAATGTCACGTCTTCGAATTTTTGGTTCTAGGACATGCCGGTTTCCTCACGATGTTTTCCTTTACCGTTTTGATAGCAGTGGTGATGAAATTATTTACACAAAGTAAAGCGACTCTTAAAACAGATTAATATTATGTAGTTTTTTTGTCCCAGTATCTGATTGAGTTGAATTTTTGGTGTAATTAGGGCATGAAATAATCTATGTATTTCTTAAGTTGAGGTCACATAGATCTGTTATGTACATCAATTTAAAAATAAATAAAAAAGCGATCCGCCCCAATACTTCTCACGGTTCTACTATTTGACATAACATCGAAATTTCTTTGTTACATGCAAGTTTAATTTTAATGAATTATTCACACAGATCTTCCTAAATAAATTCTCTAAATGACGAAAAACGGCATCAAAATCCGTAACGAAGTTTAGAAAAATAACGCGGTCACACTGACAGACACGAAAAGAGACTTTATTTTATAAATAAATTTAAAAAAATGCGATAAAAGAAAGAAATATAAGTAAGTTTATTTTTCACAGAGATACGTGCAAAAAAAAAAACATTATGATGGTGAATTACCCGAGTAGAACAATAAAATAAAACACAATAGATTAAGTAAAATAATGAAATAATTAATATGATTTTCAATAAGTATCTGTAAAATATTTTTTCCAGCTTTTGTCCAGTTTTACATGATAATATGTAAACTAAAGATTTGTTGAAAAGACAAGAAACTGTGAATATTTTAAAACTATCCTTTATAGACACATTATTGAATAAAAAAAAAAAAAACAAAAATAATGATAAAAAAAACTGAAAATTAATGAAAATGACAGTTTGTAAAATAATTATTTACTGTTAATTTTTAATTGAAATTGGTGTTTATTTATGCTTTTATGTAGTATTAATATCACGAAGTCAATATCAATGGGTACAATAATATTTTTATTTAATCCGATATTTTAAAGTTAGCAGGTCTTATATAACATTCAATATTAACACTAACTATTTATACTGGGTACTAAATTAAATAACTAACTAACTTGCTATACAAATATATGTAAACAAAAACTTTTTGAAGTTATTAGCTAAGAAATCATACCAAATAGTTTTCAGATTTGGTACCTCTTTTATTTCGGTAAGTAAAGTGCCTACTGTAACTTCCATAATAATTATCATTCTAATGCTCTCAAAATAAATAATTAATTGTCAAAAAATGGCAGGAGTTATTCGATCGATTCCGTTAAAAAGTTAAGCGATGCTGTGCTTAAAAAAAAAGAAAAAAAAAAGTTTTTTTTTTTTTCATTAAAAATATTAAGAAAATATCCACTCACCCCATTTCCGGGTTTCTCGCAATGCAGCTCAAAGACAGGACTGTACCAAACACAACACCCTCCCGAGACACACAACAGGAAATAGTCCAGCAAAATAAAAACATTCACCGTTTATAAAGACATATTTGAAATTCAATGCGATCGTGAAAAATAGGATTGAATATAAAATCAAAATCACAAAAACATGAATTATGCACTTCGCCTAGCAAGTGGAAGGTTGCATTTTTATTACGTAAAAAAAAAACTATGAATTTTATGTCGCAATATCCTGTTCTAGGCTTTACTTCTATCGATATTTCATTTTCATAAACTTCCAACTTTATTTTTATGTTTTTATTTCTTCACTTTAGTTTTTTTAATATAATCTATAATAAATACTAAACCATCACACAAAAATGTCTTATTTACAAAAAAAAAAAAAACACACCGCACATTCTAGAACGTACATAAAAACCAAAATATCAGTGACATTTAATTTAGTTCGTTAAGGCGAGGTCACACTATAATCGATACCGATTCTGATTCCGATTGTTATCTAGTGAGCTTTCGGTGCTCATGTCGTACGCGCTGCAAGGCGACTGCAACGAGCATGCGTGTGCAGCGCAAAGCTAGCGATGCATCGCTATCAAATAAACAAAAACTGCAAACTCAAGCTCGGCGCGAGCTTTGAACGAAATGTTAATTTTATTAGCAAGCAATAATGTATTGGATGTGGTGTCGGTATCGGTTCGGGTGCGAATGTGTTTATTAATTTAATGCCTGTTATGTGTTTATGATGTTGTTACTTTTAGTGTTTGTTTTGTTGAATTATTATGTTCGTTTGAATTAATTTTGGATTTTGTTTCAGTTCACTGTGATTTAGCAACTCCGATAGTGAGAGAGTTCACAATTTTATATTGCCCTCAATGCGATAGCAAAAAGTTTTTTTTTTTTGTTTCATGATTTAAATCAGATATTTATAAGAATCAGTATTAAAAAAAGGTCGATCATAATGGGTAAAGCGGAAATGTCAAATGAAATTACATACTAAGTTACTAAATATCATATAATGTAGTACTTACTATCTTCTCCCGACCAAAAAATAGACAAAATCAAGGACCATGCATAAAAGCATCTTAACTACTCTTAAGCACACACACATAAACAACATTTGAGCAGCTACAGCCCTAACTACTTAACGTTATCAGTTTTCCAATCGTCCTCTTTATGTGCCATTTAATTAATCGAACTCTAGAAGAAAAAAAAATGTGGAGCGCGCGCGCAGTATGCACGGAGCGCGTTCAGTTTTAAATATAAACCGTCCGGTGACAATGGACAGTCCGTCACTCGATCTAAATCAAGGATACCGAACGCACGTGTCTGTATCGCGCTAATCGTTTATACAAATTGGATTTTGAAAGCTCGTGTGTTCTGTACGAGAATTATTATGATTCACATTTTGATGTGAACAGATTTTTGTTTTCTGGTTTTGAGAAAAGTTTTGGCAGGAATTGTAGCGTTTGATTTATTTATTGCGGCTTACGAAGTAAGGAAACATGCTTTGTCTTTTGTCACTATAAAACAAAGAATAAAAACTATTTAAAACAACATTTCTGACTGATATCTAAAAAAGTACTCACCATGTGTTTCTTAAAACTTTTACGCTTTCATTATTAGACACATAATAAACGGCTACAAAAAATTAACAGACCATGGAAAAACTGACTAATAACATTCAAAACTAAATCAATACTACAACATACAACTTTGTCAAATTCCGGGAAATCATTAGATATTAAACTATTAGATTCAATAAACAATAACATTAATTTGTTAAGTGTAATCCCAATTCAATAATTTCTCCAATTTTCTTTGATCTGTCCAATTTATTCAATAAACAGTGGTGTACATGCTGTCCTTTAAACTAACGGATACACCGTATTCATAAAATATATGCACACAGGACATTAATAGACCAACACTTGGATATAAATGGTTCAGGAATTTCAGAGCATCGACATTCAGATATGAGAAAAAGATTAATTTGATGTATGTTGATTTAACACGCAACTTTTAACTGGAGTTTAAATGAAATGATTCGGATTGCGAGAATGCTTGGGTTTCTTATTTATATCATAGTATACTATATTAGAATATACATTTGTTAGTTTCTAAGTAGGGGGTAATCTTCGGAACTACTGATCAGATTCCAAAAATTCTTTCAATAATGGGAATCAACAGAATTGCCGAGCGTTATGGGACATATTTTATATACCTAGTTAATTGATTCAGGCGTGACCTTGCGGAAATCCATTATAAAATAAATACAACCCGAACACGGCGTATTAGCCCACCGAGTGCTGAACGCAGAGAAGCTTCTGCGTTCAGCGCTCAGTGTGGCAACACGCCGTGTTCGGGTTTGCGACAAGTCAATCGTCATCCTGAGGATGCCTCGTTGAGAGGTGAAACACGTGTTGATTTCTTTCAGGAGTTTTTTATGGCTCTTTAGAATTAGCTAAGCGGAACAGGTTACTAAATATATCCACGTCTATTGTATTACATATTTTATGTTAAAATCAGAAATTTCACATTTTGTTATGTATCTATAAACTAGGAATATAATAAAATTGAAATGATATTCATTGGGAAGCGCTTTACTTGAGGACGGCTCGACTGATTTGGCCATTTATTGTTTTAAAATGTTCGTAATGGTCCGAATCAGGATCCCACGGAAAAAATTTTTGGAAAAATTGCCGGGGTAAAATCCGGGAAAACCGAAAGTGCTTTTTTCAGTGAGGTTTTTGTATGAACTCAAGACCATATTGACAGGACAACGTCTGTTGAGTCAGTTAGTAAATCAATAAAAAACATTAGCGTGCCGAAGATTCGAATGTTTATAAATAGAATCATATACTTAAGTGACATTTAATATTCTAATCGCTTGTACAGAAAACACGTTTAAATTATTGTAGGTAATTAAATAAAATTAATACTAACTCACAACTTTTCCAAGTTCAGGATTTTAGAAAAAATATAGGTATAGATCCAGACAATTGAGAACCTCTTCCTTTTTTAAATCGGTTTAAAATTAAATGCTCTCTATTTTTATTTTATTTTGAAAAATTGTTGAATTAAATGCTAATTTCACAAAAAGAATCTATTCAGTGAATGTTTACATATTTTAATAATAATTAATATTTAAATTTAAATTATTAGATTTATATTAGTACAGATAAACGCTCGTAAAAAATGTGTTTATTGGTATGTATGTGAATGGTGAATATGGCTAATATATATGAATTTTAGCTCCATCTTCATTTAATGATATTAAGGCAGTAATAAGATGAATAAATTACGTAAGTATTTTAAATATTTATCTTAAGATTGCTTATGACATATTTATTAAATCTAAATTTATACCATTGACGGAAGTTTTATTATTAAATATGTTATTTATTTATAATATTCCTGTATTAGAGTCATCCCAGAAATGATAAGGGTGCTACATATTTTGTTGGCACATTCGATTCGGCAGGATGTGTTGAACAACAAAGTCGACCTGTTGCAATTTACATATATTCGGCTTTCATTTGGGTCAAACTTCGTTCGGCATCTCTATCCTCGCTGAATCAACTCGGAACAATTCGGCCAAGCGGCTTTTTTCTGAACATAATTATGTCTATATTTTTATTCGATTTTGTCGCCCGGCTGTGCCGAATCATGCCGACCCGAACGGGTGTTTTTATAATTTCTTACGACGACGCGAACGTCCACGGCATGCGGCATCACGATAACACAGGGAAGTAAAATGTATCGAAATGTATGAAGACGCTTTTAAATTTCTGTCCACGATAAAATTCTTATATACGTGCACATATACTAATATTATAATTGCAAAAGTGAGTTTGTTTGTTTGTATATATGTGTTTTGTTTGTTACTCTTCACGCTAAAACCGCTTAACGAATTTGCATGAAATTTGGATCATGAGTAGACCATGACCTTGGTTGGGACACAAAATATCCTGATATTCCCTCGGGATCGAGACTTATGTGGGTGAAACCGCGGGGCGCAGCTAGTTTCCTTATATTTTATGGACGTGGACATGAACGTCCATGATAATATCGCCACGTTACAAATGATAAAAGCTCAACAAATAGTCAGGTATAATATAGCACCAGTAAAAACTGCTGACAGTCGATGCTAAAAGTATCGTGTCTGCCATGGTCCTTAGTTATTACGGATCTCGCGAGTAGCTTTATAGGTTTGGAAAGCTGTATCGATTCCGAGAACATATTAATATTCCAGACAGTTATTTCGAATCTAGATGTTTGTGCCATCTTCGACTATCTGTTGGCAAAGTGAAATAACTAATTTTACTATCACAATCGTCATGACTGTATTTTACGAAAGGGTAGGTTGAGCTGTACCTATAAGTCACCCACATTTTGGCAGTTTTTTTTAACTCCATGTAATCTCCCAAATCAATCATTTTAATGATTGTGAATGTGAAGTCTATGTGCGTCATTCTTTTGTTTTCTTTCTCAGTTAGTTTTAACCTTGGTCTGCAAGTTTGAGTAATTTATACGGCCTACCCAAATGTCCTTCTGTGGTATTGTTCGTCGAATCGTTGAGCTTCTAAAGTTCTGAGTTGAGCTGCACGATTGCGTGCACTGACTGGACATGTCCACATGATCTGACCAAGATTATGTCTGGACTTTAAAAGAGACTGTGACCTCTGAGTCTGTTTCGGTCTTTCTTCTCAGAGTAGTCAGATAGGAAACGCCGACCTCATCTAGTTTTTAAGATATGATTGACGTGTAAAATTATTTGTAGAAACGTACTTACAGAAATAAAATAATTTATCATTTTAAATGTCAAAACTCAAGGTTGCTCAGCGAGCTATGGACGGATTATGCTTAGAATCTCTCAGAGGGATAGAATTCGGAACGAGGTGTTTCGACAGAGAACCAAAGCTGTCGGCAGAGCTCATAGAATAAGCAGAAGTGGCAATGGACCGGCCATATTAGCCGTAGAAATGAACCCCAAAACTGTACTCAGTTGCTACGGAGAATTTTCTTATATAAAAACGCAATAATATTTTGTATTTAACTCGGGACCCCTTACTTGTCACTCTTTCGACCACTAGACCAACGATACAGTCAAAGCCGAAGTTATCTAGAAGTATATCTAAACAAATATTTAAAAAAAAAAAGAAAAGATTTGATTTTTGTATGTTTGTTTCTAATGAATAAACTCAAAAACTACTGGACCGATTTTAAATTTATCACCAAAAAGAAAGAAGAAAAAGTATTTATTGGGACTCGCACAGGACATTACAAATTAAACATGAACACACTCATTAAAACATTATAAAAAATTAAAAAAACAAATTAAAAAGAAAAATAAATTAAATAAAAAATAACAGAAAGTCCTGTACCAGTAGAATATATTATCACTAAGTAACAGGTTATAATTTATTAAGATATCGCGCGAGCGAAGTCGCTGGCGGAAGCTAGTAAGATTATAGATGGCAATGGCGATGGCGATGACAATGGTCAAAGTCGAAATCAAAGTCAAAATCAAAGTCAAAGTCGAAGTCAAAGTAAGTTTTTATGTAAGGCGTAATCTCCGGAACTGCTGATCTGATTCCGAAAATTATTTCATTAATCGGACGCTAAGTATATTATCTTTTAATGTCGTATCAATCAATCTGCTTAGCCTTTTTCCAACTATGTTGGGATCGGCTTCCAGTCTAATCGGATGCAACTGAATATTAGTATTTTACATGGAGCGACTGCTTATCTTACCTCCATAACCCAGTAAGTGAGTAATACGATACCATTGTTTTTTTTTTTTGGATGGGTAATTATCAAATAACTTCTCCCGCTCTGGGCGGAGCGGGAGGGCGTGTCAGACTCTTACTGACTAAAATCCACCCGTGTTCCTTCGGTTGCTCTGTTGCCGGGGGCCACGATCTCCCTTTCCGAGGGCGCGCGTGGAACACAACGCGCCGTCGACCCGGGCCTGGTCCTTATCGGACGGCAAGCTACCCATTTCTCACTGTCCGCAAGCCCGCGCCTACGGTGGCCGGAAATCGGCCCTGGGTTACTCTTGGCTTAAGACTGGTTGTCAGACTTTCGGGCTTCTGACGATATGTCACGACTGTCACAGATTCATGAATGACAGCCGTGACTAACGGCTATACGTTCCTTTCGAGGCACGGAGGAGTCTCGGTATGTAAAGATGGTCACACATTCACGGACCAACCCCGGCAAGCGTAGATTAATCTGAAGGATCGACCCGTGTGGTTGTACTTACTTAGCCATGAGCTTTTCTCCTCCTTCTTACGTGTCATATATGCTATCCTATACTATTAAACGAGCAATATTTGTAAATAAATATTTGTAATCAGTTTCTCGAAAACGGCTCTATCGATTTTGATGAAAGTTGCAATATAGGGTTTACGGGGGCGAAAAATCGATCTAGCTAGGTCTCATATCTGGGAATATTCGTTTACTCCATATTGGTCGCCCAAAGTTTAGAATAAGATAATAAATAATGACATGAGGATAATTAAATTAGAATAATGACATGGCAGCATGGAATTAGTATGTACTATACATGGGATAAGTATGAACTATCTTATACTATTAAATGAGCATTCTGTATTTTCACCACAGCGGAGCTCGGTCGCCCAGGTACTGTTATATGTTAAAACGAGAAACTTGACGCGAACGAAGCTGGTCAGCAATAATTCCTGAGCTTAAAATTAAATTCTTCTACCTAATATGACTATAAATTAATAAAGTGTCATCCTAAGTGGTTGTTTTTCTTTGCCAATGTTCATCGGACTTCAGTTTGCTAGTTATAACAAATAAAAGTGCTTGGCACTACTTGGCAGTGATTTATGATACGTTAACTTTTTTCTTTTTACGCGCAATTAAACGTATTTTCATAATTTTTTTATTTTTTTGTTTCGTCTAACACAGGTACTAATAATAACCTTTATTCGTTTATGATATTAGTGGGTACTCGGGTTATCATCATTTCAGCCGAAAGACGTCCATAGGCTTCCCCAGCAGCGCCACTTCGACCGGTTCTGTGTTTCCCGCATCCAGCGGATTCATGCGGCCTCCATAAGGTCATCGGTCCATCTTGTGTGAGGGCTTCCAACGCTACGTTTTCCGGTACGCGGTCTCCTCTCCAGAACATTTCAGCTCCATCGGCCATTTGTTCTGCGAGCAATGGGTACTCGGGTAGTCATAATTTAAATTTTTTCACGGTTTTCGTGAAATCGATTACATGCTAGTGGTACTGTTATTCAACGTTCAAACTCTGTTCCAAGCTTAGACGACTGATTCGTTTTTTTTTTTTTTGTTTATATCCGAGTTTACATTACTTTTTCTGTTGATAAAGAAAACCGCGCCTTTACAGCGGTTACTTTATAATTATAACAAGCTGCATTTTCAAACCATTAAGTTAAGATTACGATTCTTGTTAACGTAATCTTAAAGCGTTTTTTTTTTTTTGGATGGGAAATTATCAAATAACTTCTCCCGCTCTGGGCGAAGCAGGAGGGCGTGTCCGACTCTTACTGACTAAAATCCACCCGTGTTCCTTCAGTTGCTATGTTGCCGGGGGCCACGATCTCTCTTTTGGACTTTTTCGTGCCCCTGGCAGGCATCGGCCCTAGCGGACCCCGTCAGTTCTGCTGACATCTCTTTGAGGCGCGCGTAGAACACAACCCGCCATCGACCCGGGCCTGGTCCTTACCGGACGGTAAGCTACCCATTGCTCACCGGCCAGAAATCGGACTGCGATTCCTGGGGCGTGAGGGCGCGAACTTTGCCTCTCCCTCACGCGTTCCGCCTCCTCCTTTGCGAGCATTAATGCATCGCAGAAGGATATGTTGGCCTCCCATTTCCTCTCGCTCCGTACCATGGCCTGAACCAGAAGAAACATTTCGATAATAATAGAAGTGCATAATATTAACACACACATGTTACCAATTATGTTTTAAGTCCATGTAACAGGAGGCGAGCGAGTCATTAACCGGGCTCACCGAGTACACTATACCAATAAAAGCCGATACTTTCGCTGATAGTATGATTTTAGTTAAATTTTCATTAAAAATAGTTATTTATGCAACTGTTGTACAATAAGGGGTATTAAAACTCGGCTTCGGCTCGTGTGATAATAGTATCACATGAGTGTTTTCCATAACATAACATCACGCCTGTAATCCCCGAAGGGTTTGCCAGAGGTGTACCTGTAGTACACCCACATTTCGCCAGTTATGTTTAAGTCCCATGTAATAGGGGGCAAGCCTATTGCCATCAACCGGGCAGAAATCCAGATTCCGGGGTGCTACTGACAAATTTCAGATGGAAAACCCAATAATACTTTGCCGAACTTGGGAATCGAACCCAAGACCTCATACTCAGCAGTAGCGCTTGCGACCAGTAGACCAACGAGGCAGTCCAAAAGCAGATGAGTGTTTTAATACCTAATTATGTACAGTTGCATACAAGACTTTACACCCATGATATGAATTCTATAAAAGGTTCTGAAACCATAGGGCATTGTACAATATTGTTTTCTCGACTTTTCTGGTAATAATTGGTTACTAATGTCCTTTGCTGCATTAGAAATATCTGGTGGTGTGTTATCAAAGCTTGTATCCCTCATTTTTATAAACAACAAAGTAATAAATGTTTGCAATAGTAATATCGAACAAAAATGGCGGGATACGACGTGAATTCGAATAACACATTTTTTTTTTTTTAATTACGGCGCTGTGGTAGTGAAACGCGCGTGCAACACAATGTTCGTTTCAATGTTCTTTTTTTGAAATTCGAGTTGCATAATTAAATTTAGTACAACATTATAACACTCGTTTGGATCATATTATGGTTACTATGCCACTGGTTGTTTTAATGTTGGCAATAAGCTAATTGTTTCAGAAACTTTTATAAAAGATTTATAGCATGGGTGAAAAAAAAATGACGAAAATGGTAAAAAAAAGACGCTTCAAAAGGCCCAATAATGAAACATACACCATTTATTTAACACTCGCCATATCAGTCCATCAATAATTTTAACACTAACCTCACAAAAAAAAATCAAAGAGGCCGCCTCCTTCAAAATTCATTTACTTCAACCGTAGTCACTTACACGCCTTCACAGAAACGATTAATTTATTATTTTAAAGCATCCCTTCTCGGCCATCCAATTTAAAATTTGACGTCTTAAACAGTCTTAAATTACATGTGAAATTATTTCATTAGCACTGAAGTACCTCAGGCTAACCATGATATAATCGGGACCAAGTTTTTCGGTACCAAAACTTGTAATCAACACGTCAGTGTGACCACGCCCTAAGCTCTTCGCGTTAATAGGCAGATCTCGATATCGACTCATTCTGCAAATCGGGCAAAGTTATATATTCTTCTCTTATTCCTTAACCCACTCAATTTTAATCTTTAATCCTTTCTCACAAGATTCTATTATCATTTTTTTATCTGCAAATAATCGTGGTAAGAGTTTATAAGTTAGCATTTACGGTGTGGTTCGAGTTTTGTTTGTTTATACATTACGTTTAGACGAGGTGCTGGTATGTTCGCAGCCTTATGCGTAGAATAGTTTAATGATATTAATGATAGACCAACTGTTAATATAATTATTTAATACTCCATTGCGTATAACAGCTAGTTCTGAAGCTTTGCTAATTATGAACTCTACATTATATTTAACAGTGATTGAAATAGGATATGATGAGTGGGCTGCTTCGTCTAACGTGGTACTGTTATACCACCTCCATCTTTGCAATTACCGATATTACGTTGCGTTTTGGTATAGATTAACTTCGGCAAGCCAGTATTTCCGGGTTATAGCGAATAGTAAACTCACATTTCGCTAGTTTAATCGCAGGTGTAGTCATAGCTATTGCAGACCGCCTCGTCAGGTGGCTGGTGCGAGTGGGGCCAGATTTGGCGGAGAGCGAGTTTGGTTTCCGCAGGGGGCGCTCTACGGTGGACGCCATCATTCGTGTGCGGGCCCTCACAACGAGGGATGCTGTGGCCTAGCCAATGCCTTCAATACCCTGCCCTGGACTTGCATCGGGGAGGTACTCCGGTATCACCGGATGCCGACTTACCTCTGTCGTGTGGTTCTCACCGGACATGGTTGTTTCGGGAGGTTCCTGTTCAAGATAAGGCGGGAGGAAAAGTCCGGGTGTCATCATTGTGTGGATCGCCCGGAGGACATGGTGGAGGTCTACCCGGCTTGGGCGGAGCATCGCCGTATCCTCATGGAGGCGATCGGCGGCGGTGATCCCTCGCTTCCGGCCCTGGTCCAGGCCATGGTACGGAGCGAGACCACATGGCAGGCCATCACCTCCTTCTGCGAAGCAGTAATGCTCGCGAAGGAGGAGGCGGAAGGCGTGAGGGCGAGGCAAATTTAGCGCCCTCACGCCCCTAACTGCCGCAGGAGATGCCCTAGGCGCCGGGAATCACAAGCCGATTCCCGGCCACCGTAGGCGTGGGTTTGCGGACGGTGAGCAATGGGTAGTTCGCTGTCCAATAAAGACCAGTCCTGGGTCAACGGCACGTTGTGTTCCACGCACGCGTCAAAGAGATTTCAGCACAACTGAAGGGGTCCGCTAGGGCCGATGCCTGCCGGGGTTGCGGGTTGGCACAAATACGTAAAGCCTCAGATTATTCAAATCCAGGATAAAACGACCACTTGACCAACGAGGCAGACTGATTTGATTGGTCAGTCATGATTCGAGTCTGTAGAAATTAATGTTTCACCCCTACTATCTTCTATAAGGAGTAATTATCCATCTATTCATGAGGTTTTCAAAAAAAATCCATGGCAATATGAATACTAGAAGTAGTCCATGTGTCCCAGGCCTTAGTCCAGTCAACTAAGGTGTAGGCAATAAAATATAGATTGATATGTTACACAATAAATTATGAGCGTAGGAAACATCTATTATAGTTTTTGCTAGTAAATCTGTGTATTTTATGTTTGTGTCTATTTTCAAGTTTGTTTTTACACTTGTTATCTTGTTACCGACGAAGTAAAGAAGATGTAACATCATTTTTATGGGTGCAAGACACCTAGTTTACTTAGATTGTTATATCTCTTATTCATTAAAAGATTCGATGAGTTTTCTTGCTGAAGTTATACTGATGTAAATGGTCATAATAATTAAGAGTGTGTTGATTTTCTCGCCCATTAGTTTCTGGCGTCTTGGTCGGCGGACTTGATGTCATTGATAAATGATAAATGATTTTATTTCTGGAAGTTGGTTTGTACAAATCCTTTTACACGTCAAAAATAAATAAATGAGTTCGGTAATTCCTATCCTGAGAAGGAAATCGGAAAAACCGAAACAAACTCAGAGGTTACAGTCTCTTTTAAAGTCCAGACATAATCTTGATCAGATCATGTAAGGATCAGTGTCTGAATTAGTTTTTTGAGGAAAGAACCACACATGAGTGGATCTATCCAGTCAGTGCATTTGTCAGTAATCGTGTAGCTCAACCCAGAACTTATGGAACTTAACACTGAATAAAAAACAAGGAGACAGACCATTTGATACCAGTGGACTTCTACAATACCAGAGGCATCGTCTTTTTCGGGTGACTGACATTCAGCGTTGTGCTGTGGGTCCCCAGAGCACAGCATCATGCTGAGTGGAAGCCTTCTTGTCACATTCATGACGTGCAGCTGCCAAATATTTCTGTTTTATGCTCGTGATTATATTTAATCTATTGTGTTTTATTTTATTATTCTACTCGAGTAATTATCTTTTTTATGAACGTGTTTCTGTGACAAATAAACCTATTTTTCTTTCGTTCTTTCTTTTCAAATGCGCTGCCTTCCCAAAGAAAAGTCAATGTGATGCCTGTTAAGAACTTACGACACTCTTGATGTCAATCAAATTATTACGACATAGCCTCTTTAACATTCCGAAATACCACTTGTTTACATTTGATTAACAATCATAATTAAAGTTTAATAAAATGTCAATCATGTACATCGACCCATGTTTTCCTAGTACCTAAATATGTGGCGCCATTTCAACAAAGTACTCGTATGTACTACAAACTTCAAATGTCAAAGTTAGCGAAAATAATTTGGCATAATCAACGGCTGACACGTTTAGCGCGATCCTATACCTTTTCAGATGCTCAGGCGCCGGTCAATTTGTAGCTTTGAGAGACGCCGCCACTTATGAACCGACCAACACAACTTGATCCTTGCACAGCACTGAAATGTTTGCCACCTCTGCAAACTCAGGGGTCAACACAAAATGGCTTTTTATAATAGGGGTTTGTAAAGGTGAAATAATGCGTGGTAAAATTAGGTTCTTAAGTTTGCGTGTACACCAGGTACCTATTCTAGGCTAAGTGGATAGTTTTATGTTTCATTAAATTGGATAGTTTTAGATAGAATGATTGGAGATAATTGTTTTATATTAATTTAACAATGTATTTGGTTTTTAGTGTGATTAAGGTGTTGTTCTGGTACACACGATAAAGTATACCTTCCCTACCATCTTATGTAAGTATTTTTTTTACTCTTGATTCTTCTCAAACGGAAAAGAATCGGAAGAAGATAATGCAATAAATGATTTCGATGTTTTTAATAGATGTTTATTAATTTGCTTTATTTAGGCAACCAACAGCGATACCTACATATAGTATGTTACAGAATATAAATGATGTATTACAGTATTTTATGGCTAAATATAAGTCTTCCTGTATAATTAGGATAAGTAGATATAAAAAATGCAAACGGACTACTAAGAAATATTTAAATTCAAGTCGTGCAATTTTAGGGATATTACTTAAAGTAGAGATTAAATCAAAAATAAATCTAAGGATCAAACATTTTTTTTCTTTCAAATTTAAACTTTTAAGATTTTTTTTTATTATTATTATGAGATTAGTAGTAGGTATATTAATCAAAAGCCTTATAAATATGCTCATTAACTTCAGCCACTAATTAAGCTTAGTGCCTTTCGGGTGTTGATGAAATATCTAAACAAAAAATAATTCAACACGCTCATATATATGAAGTCCCCGTTAATTTAAGTATGGGAAGCGATGCCAAGTATATACAGTCTTCTGTTAATAGGAACAGCCTAGCAATTTTCTACTTACCATCGGCCATTAAACGTCCATTTAACATTAGCCTCCCGTGTAGACCACCATAGAAGATAGTAGGTTCATAGAAGTCTGTACTAAGAAGCACGGTTATTGGTGGGTCGTTACGTGATTTTCGCGAAACGTAACGTAACTGTTTTTAAACACGTGATTTTAGTAACTCGTTATATTTTTATTCGGTGTTTAATCATGGTGATTCTATCGAAGTATTACAGTTATTTGCGAAACGAAAATATAACTGATTACCTATCGATACATATCTCAAGCTTTACGTTTTTGTAACGAATAAGTTTTTTGTAGCTACATATGCAGTTACATAATTAACGTAATAATGACACAAATAAACTTCCTTTCATACTTTATTCAGGCTTAGGACTGTCTGCATTGAAAATGTAACTACTTAAAAAATAACGTGTTTATAGTTTCACTCGAAACTAGCTATTCGGCTACATGCTTCGTAGCCAGTTATTGTAACTAGTGACGTGAAATAACGCCCGTACCTAAGCACGGTAGTATTGAGATTTGTAACGACAGGGCCAATGAGGTTACTACAGATTAGTTAGAGAAAGCTTTTGTGGGTGAAGTCTGTTAACACGAAATGCTGCGGTTTTTGATGGTCTGGCGATTATGGGACACGAGGCTGCTGGTTCGGATCTGCGGGGTAGTTGCGTTACACACATAAAATGGCAATCAATCACAATGCGTTTCATTTTGACATCCATTGCTGCATACATTTCAAAAATTCGTCTGCTCAACAAAGTAAATGACGCAATGGACGTGGCTAAACTGTCAAAATGAAGAATATTGCGATCGGTAGAATTACTCCGCTGGTCAGAACAAATGTGAGTATTTATTTTTTGTGTTTAAATCTTAGTCACCACTAACTGATAAAATGTTCTTTAAATACCTTGATCAATATATGAAAAAGCTCATACGATCAACAGAGCACGTCAATGGTAACACTTGCACTACGAAAATTCCTTTTACTACAAACTAAAGGCATTTTTAAAGCGAACGTATTAGTGACTGTACTCACTATACAATACATGCCACGAAAGATGAGACTTGACCGCGCCTTCCGCGCCCTTTCCGCCGCGTCGCCCCGATGACGCTAGCGGCGCAGACTTCATATTGCTATGGAGACCTATAAATCGTCTACTGCACAAGTCAAACCACACGTGGTTTGACTTGTGCAGTAGACGATTTACAGATTTACAGTGCGTGCCACTAAAGACGAGACTTGACATATCACGATATGTCAAGTCTCGTCTTTAGTGGCAGGCACTTTACTTGCATGTTGTATTAAAATTTTAATACAACTGGGGTAGCCAATTGATGCAGCTCACTGTACAGTGCGTTCATTATAACTTGACTAGTGACGCGTTTCGTAACACTGAATTTTACAGTCTTAGTTTCAATACTGATTGAGTTCAAAATCGCGACTGACAGAACAATACTACCAATCATATGACTGCAAAATTCAATGCTACCAATCGCGTCACAGGTCAATTTATAATGAACGCATTGTAGGTACGCATCATCATCTTCCTTTTGCTCTCAACACGCGAATTTAACCTTATTTATGAAAAAGAGACCAAAAAGTTTTTATTCATCCAATTATAGTAAAATCTCAATAATAACACATTATTATCGATAAAATTATGGAAACGTCTTCATAAATACATGATTATTTTTGCATTAAAATCGACACAGATGTGTATCGGTTTTGTTTCGTGAGATTGTGTTTGCAGCCTGACTTTTCTCGCGTTTTTTCTATCTTCACATTTTGTTAAGTTTTTTTTTTTTTTCTGAGTGGCAAGATAGAGGGGAGTGGAAAATCCAGGAGTTCTACAGTGAAAATCAATGGTATATAAGAATTTATTATCGATCGTGTTGGTTCTTATTTATGTAATTCATCTTCCCACAACAATTAATAACAAATCTGGGTGTACTATAGATACACCTCTACCCAACCCTTCAGAGGAACAAGGTGTGATATTATGTTATGTTAAGTTAATTACTAACAGATTACCGTTAAATCTTACACCTAAGAGTAAAGCTCTATTATTTTATAATTCACGTTGGTGTAACGATAAAAATATGCATCCGCTGGTTCGCCTTAAATATTAAGTTAAAGCGTTTAAAATAATTACGGGACAATTTAGTTAAAGCGCCGTTCCATAGTTTCGACGTTGCGACAAACTAAAATTGTTTTATTTCGGGAGTGTTTTTTTTTTGAGGCTACTGTTAGGGACCGCTCAAGTATTACGTAAGCACTATAGGGGGGTGGGGGGTCTATGCTTTGCTTATTTTTGATGACATGCGGGGTGGGGGGTCTAGATGGTGATTACGTCAGCTGTAATAATTTACTTTTTTACACATATGGCAAGCCACACATTGTATATGCTTGAAAACGAAACGCATATTCGGGGATTCCCACAAATAATAAATACTGTATACTTTCATTAAACGAAAAATGCATATACCAATGTTTACGTAAGCATGGGGGGGGGTAAGAGCTTTGCTTAATTTTGCTGACAAGGGGGAGGGGGGGGTAAATAATTGTAATAAATCGGCTTACGTAATACTTGAACGGCCCCTTACAGGGTTATGTAAAATAAGTGTAAGTAACTACATTAAAAAAAATCTTAAAAGCATTCAATTATTCTGTTATAATGTGGGTGCTTATTCGATCATTATTATCGAATTGAGGGTAGTTGGTAAATCATCACTGAACCTGCTCACGACCTATATGCGGCTATATGCATCCGTTACGTACAGTACGATTTAACGCCTTGACCTGGATGTATGTTTCTTCCGCTCTTGTTGTGATCGTGTTTCAAGCTAAACGTTTTAGCATCTGTAGTGTTTGCGGACTCACTACCATCTGGTGCGCGATCTTCAAGACTTTTGAACCCAGAGTACATCTAAACTGTCTATCTGTGAAGTGCTGTGCACGCTGAAGCTTTTCTCCTATCCCGAGAGTTGAGATAAGGTAGGAGGTGTTCAATTGCCTTCTTGGAGATAGTAGGAAGGAACGATTTCCACCCACAAATACTTTACCTTTCAACATTTTAAGGTTCACAAGCCGCCAGCAAATATTTTCTTAAAAAAGGTTGGTAAAAACCGAATTGTGCTACTATATCTCTGCGTAACCCTTCGGAGAATACATGCGTGAAGTTATGTGTTTATTATTCCATTAATACCTTCATCAATAATAAACCGAGAGGTAGAAAACTATCATGGTATTTAAACCAAGTTCCTACGTTTCACAAAAAAAAAATGGTATAATAATATAATCAGTACAGAATCATAAAACAGACACACACACACTAAAACATAAGAAAAAAAAACTTGGTCCTTATGTTCAATGAGCAATAATATGCTTGATATCTTTTTAATATTTCGAACGACATTAATTTATTGTTAGTCAAGACAACACAACAAATCTTTTACACAAAACAAATGTGAGCGACGTTATTATAAATTATGTAGGCTACAAGGTTATTGTGGCGCGTGGAAAAAACTGGTACTAACGCTGCCATCTTGCTTTTTGAATACATTTCAAGTGACACTTCACAAAATAATTGTACAAATGTTCACCTACAACGCCCCCCTCTCAACGTTATTTAAGCGCCAAAATATCTTTGTATAGCAGTATCTATAAATGACAGTCGGCCCTGCTATCATCTCCTAATCTTTTTACCACAACAAAACGTTATCGTATCATGTAGCTTACGCCAACATGACAAAAGAAAAACACAAAGCGAATAATCGTTACTCAATAAAAAATCGCATTAAAGAAACAAGACCTTAACTTATAAAGAGTTGATCGGAGGTATCGCAAAAATTGCGTTTCTCGCGACCAAAGCCGCTCGTTGGAATGTCATTAAATTTTACGGCCTACTTGTGAAGCGGCTGAACTGCAGCAAGTTAGCTCCTACACAGCTTGTAGGTACGCAAATATGCTCTACTTAACAAAGGTACTTAGGTATTGATGGTGTAAAAATCTAAGTAGAGCGACTATTTACGCAGTGAAAAGGAAGCAAGTTTTTTTTAAGCACCATCATCTATAGTAAAGGGGGGTTGCGGCTAAATACTAAAAGCCGCACAGGTCGATGGAGGCGACGATAACTGAATTTTAATGATTTTATACTGAAGATCACGTCTAAACGAGTGGTGTTAATGATTTGGAAAAGATATATGTTAAATTAGAGCATTTTTTTAATAACTTAATATAGGAATATTTTAGAATGATTACATTACATAGTGAAATTAATTTGTAAAGTTACGTCTAACGCGGATGAAAAACTGAAAATCACGCAAAATCTATCAAGCGTATTTTTCTGAAACCTTCGCCATTTTAAAATAATGTAATTATTGATCTTTTAGTATACGTGTTTTATTAAAATACCTTTTGTTTTATGTATAATAGATCAATAAAACGTCTAATTTGGTACAGCGCTCCTTGATGGGCGAGTCCTATTACTGGCTGAACGTACGACGCGTTACGTGAGCTCAGCCCAGAACACGCAAGCTAACCACTCGCGGTCACTAGCATATCTGCGTCTTAACCTACGATTGCCGTGGTCAGTTCGTGGATGGGTGACCATTCGTTACACATCGAGACCCTTCGTGCGTCAGAAAGCACGCTAAGCCGTTCGTCCCAGCTGACATTCGTAATTCTGTGACAATTGTTACGGGTTGTCAGAAGCCCGAAAGTCTGGCAACCAGTCTTACCAAAGGGTATCGTGCTCCCAATAACTGACCTCTACCACAGTTCAGATAGGCAGTTGCTCCATGTAAAATACTGGTATGTAGCTGCATCTGGTTAGACTGGAAGCCGAACCCAACATAGTTGGGAAAAGGCTAGGCAGATTTAGAAACAGAAAAGTTGTGTGAAACAGAATAAAACTGTATTAACTCATGGTTAATGGTCTGCGAAACTGATTAAGTTCGAAATGGACGAAATACAATTAAATCTGAGTAAGTGAGAACTGGGTAATCGAGAAAACTCTATAAAAGACAGTAGTTGCCAAGTCCCGTCATATTAACCCTCTAAAATCTCTTTATGTAAGTGAGACATTGACTCTAAAAAATTACTTTCTCTATAAGAGAAAGTAATTTTTTAGAGGTACAGGAGTAGCCTTTCTCACTTATAGAGGTTGAGACTGGTCGGAAAGGTTGAGAGGAACAAAAACAAAGTTAGTTTCACGAAACTTAAGAATGAGTCATAAACAGCAATGTTAAATTACGTTCGACTTTGCTTATAGAGGTACAACACTAGTAGCAGTCTCAGTTATAGAGGTACACACGGCTACACATGAAGCTATACATTCCCGGTATAAGCTGACCTCGTATTGTACGGAAATCCTATACAATGCGAGACTAGCATAAACTGGAGATGTATAACTTGATGTGTAGCCTTGTGTACCTCTATAACTGAGACTGCTACTAGTGTTGTACCTCTATAAGCAAAGTCGAACGTAATTTAACATTGCTATTTATGACTCATTCTTAAGTTTCGTGAAACTAACTTTGTTTTTGTTCCTCTCAACCTTTCCCGACCAGCCTCAACCTCTATAAGTGAGAAAGGCTACTCCTGTACCTCTATAAGCTAGATACCTCTATAAGTTATTGAGAAACCTCTATAAGCGAAAGAGATTATGGTCCCTTGAACTCTCGCTTATCTAGGTTCGACTGTATTGCCATTTTACAAATAAATAAAAAATTAAGAGCTATGAAAATACGCTACAGCATGTACAGATTTTTGTTATGGCTAGTAATTCGAGTAGACAGCAGTAATTTACTCTTTACTGGGACAATACTACAGTAAAAGATCTAGAAATTCAAGAAGAAATGCTGTCGAAAATCATGATTTTTGTGGTCTTGAATCTGTATAAAAGGTATAACAGCTGTGTCCTTGAGTGTTCCTTCTCTAAAATACCATCTCAGACATTAATCTGCATGGTTCTCATTGTGATCTGGGGGCCTACCACCAGCTCATAAAGCAGTATTATTTTAATATTAATTCAGTGGGAGAAAGAGATGGAGCTATACGTCCTGTAGAGCTTCATCTCTTTCCCACACTGAAGTTCAGTTTCTTTGAAAACGTGATCTGGGATCACTCAGTGACCACTGAGTTTGTTTTGGAAGAAACACCAAAACGAACTCAGTGGTCACATTCTCTTCTCAGAGTCGTCAGTTAGAAAAGACCGACCTCATCTAAATAAATATCATATCAATCAATATATCAATCATTGATCTAAATAAGTGTAATAATAGTGATATAAATAATTTCAAATGTTTGCATGCCGATTGGTAAAATGTGGCTGAGCTAAATGTAATCTTAAGAACTATTATGTATTACCCATATTTGCAAAATAAAATTCTATTCTATTCTATTCTATAAAAAGGAAAAAAAAACGGGTTTGGAAAGGCTTTTTTTTTAAAAACCAATTTACGGAAATAAATGTAATTTTATTTCATTTCATTATTATTTCGTTTAATTTCAACAACCACGTCAATGTTTTGGTATTTCCATGAGCAAAGAGCATTGTACTGTTTTGATTAGCAAATTTAACGTAAGCCCACGTTCTCACGGACGTAATAAAATCGCGACGATTTTTTTTCGTGCACTTAGTTTTCAACGCTCTACTCAGCACCGAGAGTTGAAAATCAACATTTTTTCAACGCGTTGATCCGAGAGTGCGTCCCAGCGTTTTGGATTCTCAACTTTTGGGTTAATACTGAGAGTTGAAAATCCAGTGTGCGATAAAATCCCGCTGCGATTTAATTACGTCCGTGCGCTCGTCGGCTTACAGTTTACTGCAATACGTAACTCTTTGTTTAAAAATGAATGTCGAACGAGAGAATTGTGTATGAGAGGCATAATGTTCAGAAATGTTCATCCCTCAACATATTTTATTATTAAACAAAGTAGCGGGGGCACTTTACCGACACCTCTATTGCTCGCTTTGTCGGAAAAGTGCCATTGAAGCTGTTACAAAGATAACTATTGACTTATATTCATTGGGCGCACCTAAAAGTCTTAATCAAAAGGACTCCTTAGCCAGTTCTCACGGACGTTGTTTTCACAGAAATATTTTCTTTTCGCGCACTCTCTTTTCAACTCTCGGTATTGAGCCGAGCATTGAGTATCTAACAGAGCGTATCCCAGCGCGTCAAGAAAACCCACTGTTGGATTTTCAACTCACGGCGCTTAGCACAACCTTGAACATACTACAGTGTGCGAAAACAACCGCCGCGATAAATAATCGCCCGTGCGTCGCCTGGACTTGCCTCATAAAGTAAACATGCTTAGAGCATACCACCCATTAAAAGCTATTACTGATAAATGTGTCGCATATATTAGTTTTTGAAGTTAATGCTCAAAGTACGCACTCTATATTTAAAAAGTGATTACTCAAGGAAATCCTTTAAAACTAATGATATGCAATAAAGTAAATATTTATCATTTACGAGGAACGCCCGCTTGTTTTACACAATTTATTTAGCATTACCGCTTGTGCCTACTTAGTTGAGTTATGACGCCTTTATTTAAAACAAACGACGTGTTGGGTTTCTCGAGATCTATCAGAGAGTCCGATGATGGAGCTTAATAAATTAGTATCGATGTTTGTTATGAAGGTTTGTTTACAGTTTACAATAATAGACCGAATTTGAGCCATGGCGACCAATCTCAGCGGAGACCAGCCTTCGGCGCGGCACATAGTATAGTGCACATGTGTGTGCGCAGACACAGGTGCACTCACTCTCATAGTCCGATAGAACGGCAATTCGACACGACCGGAGAGAGATCAGGCGCAGGGCCAACGGCTCCTCCGCTGCTTGCTCTATTGGTCTCGTGGTCGCAATCGCGACTGCTGAACGTGGGGTCCTGGATTCGATTCCCGGGTCGGGCAAAGTGTTTCCAGTAGGAATTTCTTAGTAACAGCCTGAAGTTTGGAAGTTGGCGGTGTGATACCCCCGTGCCTTGGAAAGCACAGTTTATAAACTTAGTTGATGAAGAGAATGAGGAAGTTGAAGTTGTTTTACTGGAAAGAAAAATGGATAATTAATTAGTAATAAGCTTAGGCATTAATCGGTCTATTATGTTCCTAATGCTAGGACACAGGCCTCCTCTTTGTGTGAGGAAGTGGGCCGTAATCCACCACGCAGGCCCAGTGCGTGTTGGTGGATTTCACATCTCTTCGTATTTTTTGGTTCTAGAACATACTTGGCAGTTTCAACAATGTTTTCATTGATTATCCAATTTGCATCAAATGAGTAAAAGCCTAAAATCAATTTAAGAATAAATAATGTAATTTAAAATTTTGTTAAACAAATAATGTAATTCAAAATTTTGCTGAACACAAATAATGTCATTAAGAAACCCATTACCTCATTTAACTGAAGTAGGTACTTACAAATTATGAGTTGATGACCGTTTTCAAATTTAGGCCACAAACAAGAGATGCTCAAGATTTAAGTGTGTTGTCTGAGTCTCCTTTAAGATTTAATTGAGAGCCAACCTTGAGATACATTATTCGCCTTGACTTTATTGTTTTAAATTAAATGATTGTAATTACGTTTCCTTGTCTTTTAACGTTTGTAATGAATTATTAGTGAGGGTTTCTAAAGTCAGTAATAATAGCCTAGTGGTGTGATCGTCAGACTGCCAAAGCATATGTCTCGAGTTCGAATCCAAGGCACGCACCTCTGAGTTTTCGGATACATGTGAGTATTGTATAATTAGCTCCTGCCCGGGACTTCGTCCGTGTGAAATTTCTTGGTCCTTTGCATCACCCGCCTGCGCTTAGCGTTCTTTTTCAACTTTTATTACTTTTGCTCGGTTTCACAGCTGTCCGGGAGACCCGTGCGAGCCGCCTCTACGGGCTCCCGGAACGAAGACACTCATGAGGCGCTAGAACATTGTTTCACAGCGACCCGGATTGGTCCGTACGCGACCCGCTCCGAGGGTACAGTCCGTACAACGCTAGCAACCGTATCGTACTAACTCCCTCGTTTCAGAGCACTACGGGCGCTACCCGTACGGGTCTCCCGTGTGCGGGCGGCCCGTGCGAATTTCCTGGATAGCTGTAAAACCAGCCTAAGGTTGATCATAATTAACCTTGATTATGGAACTATTTAATTGGAGAAGGATTAATTTCATTATACGAATATCATCGTCTTTCGATTCTACCCGTCTATTGATCAACTAATTTGAACAAAACTTAACTATATTAGAAGAATACGCGCATGTTACTCGCTGATAATGTAGCTTTCTATAGGTGAAAGAGGTTTAAATCGGTTAAGTATTTTTTGAGTTTACCCTTTACAAACAAACAAACAAACATAAAAATATACAAACATACAAAAAATCTAATATTTTCTCTTTATAATATTAGTTTTTATAATTGTCACTTGCTTCAAAAACAGTGAAGAAAAACATCGTGAGGAAACCGGCATGCGTGAGATATTTCTTGAAGGCATGTGAAGCCAAGTCAGAGGCCCATAGGCGGCTTTAAAACTCTGACACCAGGAGATTCACTAACCACACGAAAATAAGAAGTATGTTAATTAATGTTGATGTTCAAGTTAGTCTAGCACACAGGAAGAATAGTTTAAACAATACTGTCTTTTGTCAGTCTGCTGGCCAGCGAAAAAACTGGGCCGGAGTGTCATTCTATCAGCGACGTTATCTATGATGGAAATGAAAAAAATGTATTTGATCAATCCAATACATTTTTTTTTTCACGATGATTCATAAGTAATTATCAGTAGGAACTTTAAGCTGTTACTGCTAAAACACTTCTAGGTCAAGAATACCTAAGACAGTGGTCGGAAAACTGCGGCCCGCGAGCCGCATGCGGCTCTTTGGCCTATAGAGAGTGGCTCTGTGTCGATGAGCCCGAGTGTAGGTAAATACGCGCGGGGGTCGGGGTGTCGGTCATTAATTAAGCAAGGTATCAAGTTTTATACAAATTTCAAACTATATTTCAAAGATTTACTTAAAGAAAGAAGAAAAAGTATTTATTGGGACTCCCACAGGACATCACAAATTAAACTATAACACACTCATTAAAACATTAATAAAAAATTAAAAAACAAATTTAAAAAATAACAGAAAGTCCTGTACGAGGCCAAACGGCTCCTATCTCAGCATATGCTGCGACATTTAAAAAAAAAAGTCGCAGCGCTGGTATTCTAATAGGGCCCGCAGTGATGTCATGGATAGATAGATACAGATATAAATATTAAATAAAATTAAATATAAAATAGATGTGTGAAATACTTTTAAAAATTAAATAGAAGTAGTCCGCGTGTCTGCACCCGACGTAACATCAGTTACTTGTCTATGCCTTTAGTATTTGTGGTGTCTCTAGGCATCGTTGAGACAAGTAAAGAGACGCAGACGCCGACACCGGCAAAAAATTGTTAGAAAAACATTACGGCTGTATAATGCTACGTACTCTGTGAATGCTACAATACACTTCCAAAGTATTTTTACCAAAAATTAACAGGACATCGAAAATTTATCTAAAATTAATTTTAAATACTTTTCTAAATTTTCCAAGTTTAACTGGTTAATAATAAGTAAGATACCTTTCTCGTATTATTATCAGCCGTTAATGCAGATATGATAATGATGATGAAGGCATCCTACTTCTTAGCAAGTTAATTTTAGGAAGTGTTGTGAAATGAAAAAGGATGGGAGTTTTGAAGATTAAGAAGTGTATAGAGAGAGAGAGAGTGTTTGGACACACAGAAACGATTTGCTGTCATAAGAAATCAGATGTATTGATATTTGGCTCTATTGACTAATGAGTTTGCCGATCACTGACCTAGGATAAAGTAATCACATCCATAGTGATAGATAAATAAACAAAGGCGCCTGTAGTTATATTGAAAGCAATGCCGCTTAGCGGCCGAAGTGTGCAGGTATAGTTCACTCCGAAGAAACTCTTTTATAAAAAGCTCTTAGTACTAAAACACTCAGCCATCTGAAAATAGATCCACTTGTTCAATCTTTAATCTGCATAGAATGGATTTTTCACACTCCACATCGTTCAAACGGTTCCAGGAACAAAAAACTGTACCTACGTTTCTAAATTCGTTTTATAAATGTAACAACTCCTATGACATCAATCGCATCTATAAATGTGGATTTTGTATACATTTATACGCATTATACTGTAAGTCTATGTATTCAGATTGCAGAATGTCGTGACACGATTAATTTTGGTTGTATAAGGCTGTTTCACATGTTCCCTGCAACATTCATTATCAAAATCATCGTTCCACTTCTGTCCACTGGCTAAATAAAAGACTTCTTTTTCCATGCCATGCCAACGTCACCAGTTAGTCCAGTAACATAAAGAGAGGTTGTGTTCTTTCTAATAATTTTAGGGCTAAATTGGTAGACGTAAAGAATCATTCTTAGTATGTGAATACTAAGAATAATAATAATACCCGTACTAAAAGAAATACCTGTCGATAAGATCATACGATAAACGATGAAGAAGATAAGCAGGAAAATAGTAACAAAAGCAGTTGGTAAGAAAGGGAAATTTTAAATTTTCGCAGAAACTAATGTTACAAAAAAAGCTCTTTGTAGAGCTACACATTACAATTCAATAAAATCATGGACAGTTCATTTTATTTTAGTACTCATTTTATAAGCTTAACAAATCAATGTAATAAAAAAATCTTATCAGTGGTCTCTAGAACACACCTTAATACAGGAGCACACACATTCGGCATATCAGAAACGCAATGCCGCTACTTTAAAACGATTCCGAAATCTGTACCTAATATAATATACAGGATTCACCTGCCAATAACATTTCTTTGTCCAGTAGACGTTGCAGAGAAAAAGTACAATTTACATCAGTTCATCGAATCGAAGCTTTAGGAAGACCACGATAAAGATACGATGTAAAAGCAAAAGTCGAGGAGAATGCAACCTTATTACAAAGTGATGAGGTTGTGGTAAATCTTGATGATGACAAAATAGATTTGCAGAAGTATAACATTGATGAATCTCCAACCGTTTTAGGAACAGTCGAAACTGACATAAACATGAAGCAAAATTAACATTTCAAATAACAAGACATTGTTGTCAAGCAAACATGAGAAAAACGTCAGAATAAAATCAACCTGCTCTGACAAAAGTTGCATTTCGTATTCTCCAACAAAAAACATTAGCCTTGTTTCGAATGAAAAACCGTTCAAAAATCAAAAAGTGATACGATGTTTCCTTTTTGTTAAATTTTGTGAATTCAATTGGCTTGTTTTGTGGTAGTTGTGTTAGCTAAAGGCTCATCTACATCATTTTAATGTTTTATCATCATAATCTTCTTATACTTATAATTGGACACTCCATCGCTGCCACCAAGTATATTTACTGTTTAGTGTCTAGCACCCATGTTAATAAACGCGAAGTAAAGTTATGATAAACTTAACTTGTTGTAACTTTAGTCTGTGGTTTATTATTAAGGGGGTAGAGTTATTAAGGGGTGAATTATCTATGGGTACAGATGCAATTACAGACAAACTATGTTCCTAATGTCCCTCGGCAAACCTCGTGTTTCGTCAGTCGTCGGATTTCTATTAGTTGTCCTTTGCACTTGGTGCAGACCGGACGCTTTCAATCGACTTGGAAATATATAGAGTTGTTAATACTCTTTTATCCTAATGTTATTTATTTAAAAAATGGGAGGAAAGCCGCTAAAGTCGCAGGCATGACAGATAGGAAAATAGTTTTACGGCTCTATATAGTTCACACGGAAATTAAAACTGAAATAAAGTACTTAGTTCTGAATTCAAATTATTATACACGATAAATCTAATAATTGATGGACATGGAAATTAACATTGGTTTGTATTCGGAAATCTGATGATACCAGAGAGATATTAATTACATTAACATTTTTGTTTCTAGATAATTAGGTAAGATATAAAAGCATAAAGGGTCAAATTAAATTAATTAGCGAAACTCCGAAGACGTGATTTATTTATTTATTATTAGGCTCTTCAACACTGAGTGCACTATTACTTTATAATTAGTACATTGCAAACTTAGGTCTAAGCGCGACATTACTTATAGAAAAGCACAGCATGCACTACATTATGTGCAGATAATAACATAATTAATTAATTCAAACATGTAATACATAGTTTAGATGAAAATAAATTATTAAAAGCTAAATTGATTACAATAAATAAATTAAATTAGAATCTGAATCTGATATTTCGTCGAGATGATGTGCTATCCTTTAAGACTTTCATGGGAGAAAGTTGTATATAGGTGATGCTCCCAAGAGAACTAAGTCTGTTTTCATTACATACAGGCACTTGTGATGTGATATTATGTAAATTATAGTAAAGTATGTATATGTTTATATTATCATATTAGATCAGTGCTAGAAGTGCTATCTCTGAAGTTTTTTAGTCAGGAAGATCATGCCCGAGTTGGTTTTCAACTCTGATCGGGTTATTTCTATCATACGCCTCCAGTCTTTAACAAAAAACGAACTTCAAGAAGTCAACGAACACAAAATAACCTATAAATTATAAAACGTTCATAATTTATTAACTTTTTCACTAAAGCTGTTTTTTACCAGTGGTAGACACTTCCCCTGTCCTTAGCTTGTCTTTTAATAGTGTTATACTCCAAGTCTCCTACATATTTATCTAGTTTTCGTATAATTTGTGATCGCCACAAAAGTAAACATAAACACTACAATGGCGGTTTAAAGACGTACAACCGTGCTGCCACCTGTTATAAGCTTTCAGTTTTTAACCTCATTGTTCCGTAACACGTGATTGTTATGCCACGTTAGGTTTTGACAATAAATCAAAGGAAAAGTTCGGTCAAGGGCTTTAGTTGATGAAGGGCCAACGACACGTGACTAGGTACCTAAATATTTTTGCGTTGTTGTTATTTGTGACACGTAACGCATTTGGTTGGGACATTAACAATAAGCTATTTACTTCAGATCGTCCACCCACATTGTAACACTAAAGCATAAACAAACTAAGAGACGCTGGCGTGGCGATTTGGACTCGTTCCTCGTGTCTCTCTGACAAATAAACCTATTTTTCTTTCTTTCTTTCTTTTCTTTCCTGACCGTTTGGCTCGAGAAGACAAAACACAAAGAAAATTTAAAAACCACGGGGAAATCTTTGCCCAGCAGTAGGACAAAATAAGGTAAAAAAAAAACCTTTGTAATATGATTGCCAACGATATTTTTTCAGACCATCATTTTCACTGAACACAAGAAAATCTCTTGAGGAACTTTTTTACTTGTAATTGTGTTAGATGGCGTTACACTTATCCATTTAAATAATGTGTTAAATAAAAGGTAAAAAAAGATATGTTTGATAATTTTATTAATCTACGATGTTATTTCATTAAAAAGAGAGAAAGAAAATACATCTATTTTCGGTAAAACATGACGCAAAGAAAAAAAAACAAATCGGGAACAAGTAAAAGTGATTGAGCTACAGTATTTTTAATAATAATGTGAATCTTCTTTTTAGGATACCGTAACCAAAGGGTGCCAAGCGGAACTCTATTACTAAGCCTCTGCTGTCTGTCTGTCCGTCTGTCAGCGGGTTGTATCTCATGAACAGTAATAGATAGACAGTTTAATTTTTTACAGATTGTGTATTTCTATTGCCATTATAAAAAGAAATAATAAATATAAAATAAAGTAAAAAAATAAGAGGCTCTTCCCCAAACAAGAAACGTTTTTTTTTTAACTAAAGTATTTAAAAAAAATGTATCTATACTCCATAGGTTTAGGTAGTTAAAAAAAGGTAAACAAATCATAAAAAGGGTTTTTATAGATGACACTTTCTTGTATAAAAATATAATTAAACGGAATTAAACTTTTATTTTAGATTTTTACAATAGTTTCCTCTTTTATTAATGTATGTTAAACTTTATCATTTATTCTTAAACTACTCTTCGTAGATGTAACTGCTTGAGCACATTTTTTTTGTTAGATTTATAATAATAATATAATATTTTGCAATCTGTCTATTGTAAAGAGCCCAAACTCTAAATGTCAACGAATTATAACGTTACTAAATTGAAGAGTACAACTGCGACGAAGCATGACAACTGAAGTGACAGGTATTACGTTTAGTCGGTTACTTGACAGCTGGCTCGTCACGTGGTTTTTTTGTTTACCTTTATCTAACTACCTAAACCTATGGAGTTTAGTGTTAACTATTGTACGGTATCCGATTTTTGAATAATTAAATTACTTTTTATTTTATTTTATGGCAAATAAAACGACAGCCCACCAAGTGGTGATCGCCACCTATACCAGAGGCATCGACGATGCGTTGCTATCCCAGAGACAAAGCTGAAAATCTCTCATGTGTCTGTACTTAGGAATACCAGCACCCATGGCTATACCCTTCAAACCGGAACCCAGCAACGCTACTTAGCGTCAGGTATAGATGGTGGTAGTATCTACATGCCGGACGAGCCAGGGTTGACATCATCACGTCAGCGTCGGCTGTCGCTGAAAACCAGCGCTGGGGCTCTGTCGTGCATGGGGTCGCAGCATTATGCTGAGCGATGGCCGTTTTGCGTGGATGTGACGCATATTTTCCCCATGTTTTTTTTTTATTTCTTTGCGTCGTGTTTACCGCAAATAAACGTAATTTATTTCTCTCTAGCTTCATCAGGAGGAGTTCTACTTCTCAAAACTTTGCACCTGTGTGTTCTATAATATAAAATTGCAATAATCTTATTTGGTTTGCTAATAATATTGCTTCACACCTGTATTCAGATTTCGATTTCCGTATAGTTTCCTTAACATTAAAAAAAACCATTTGGGACTTCCTCTGACTATTCAAATAGGCTACATTACAACGGGATTGAATTATGAAAACGTATTTTAGCAATTATAAATGTTAATTGCTTGGTTCGTATGTGTTTTCTGTGACAATATGAACTCCTCAACTAAATGAGATAGCGTCACTGAGTTTGAACTGTGGGTTTTGTCTTGACAAGAACTATAGTCTAAGGTGGTGTACAGGGTTTGATGATGGAGCCGGAAGTTGGCCATAAAATTAAACAAGATAACCATCGTATTTGGACTCATTGGTTATACAGTTTGATTGGTCACCAGTGTTCGACCCGTTAAGCTAAATCAATATGATCAATTTTATCGACAAATTCACCACTATAAGGAATTTTGCCCCAACTGTTTTGAAATGGCGGCAGTTTTTTTTTTTACTGATTTCTTGTGGGTTCATTTATTTTGCAATATCTACGGATGTAGAGGCCGTACAGGCATAAAAGTAGTTTCGTTCGACAGCTACTAATGTAGCCAAAAAGTTTATCAAAAACTCTCATTAAAACCTTAAAAAATACTTGAAGAGTAAAAAGTGTGAAAAAATTTGATTGTCTTTTTTTGTTTTTAAATTTTATTAGTGATCGATGTTTTAAATATAAAAAAAAATCAGACTGTTACCATACCTTTTTTTTACTTTTGTCAAATATGACCTCCGCGATTTTGCAACAAGAAATAAAATCGATCATATTGATTCGGCTTAGCGGGTCGGACACCGGTGACCAGAAACACTGTTTGTTAACAAATGCTTTGACACTAGGTGAAGTTTATGGTCAGATAATGGAGGTGGAAGGTGGCCATAGGAACGATAGCACTGACACTGAAACAAGATACCATCATCGTGTTTGGACTAACGATATGAAATGTATGCCGAAAGACGATTCTGACTGTGAACTTTCTGCGTTATGCTGCTTTTACTTTTTAATTATTATCGATATGAAATGAATGTCTAAAGATGATTCTGACTTACAAAATTATTAGTTTCGAATGTATGATAAATGAGTGTCTAATAATAGATAAAGTTCTGCTATAAAAGGTAGAACCATTGAATATATATTGACGAGTAATATAGCCCAAAGTTATATTCAGGGTTCAATGATGGATCCGGAAATTGGCAATAGGAACTTCTCAACCAAACAAGATAACACCACTGTGTTTGGGCTCATTGGTTATGTATTGCCAAGTGCTATTACAATAAGTGGTATCCAGGGTCTGATCATGGGTAGCTAGCCGTCCGATAAGGACCAGGCCCGGGTCGACGGCGCGTTGTGTTCCACGCTCGCCTCAAAGAGATGTCAGCAGAATTGCCGGGGTCCGTTAGGGCCGATACCTGCCGGGGATGCGAAGAAAACCGAAAGGGAGATCGTGGCCCCCGGCAACAGGGCAACCGAAGGAGGTTTAGTCAGTAAGAGTCTGACACGCCCTCCCGCTCCGCCAAGAGCTGGAGAAGTTATTTGATAATTTCTCACCCAAAAAAAAAGGGTCTGATCATGTAACCGAAAAGTGGCCATACGAAGTGCTCAATCAAACAAGGTAGCGCCATTGTGTTTGGACTCATTGGTTATGTATTGACAATTGATATTGCACTAGGTGGTCTGCAACTGCTAAGGGGCTGCTGCTTGTTCTTAAAAAATAAAATGTACTTATCGACGCCTTAAGGCTCGTACAGACCGGCGTGATATCGCAGGCGCGACACGGGTTGCGCTGCTTGTCGCGCCTACGATATTGCGCTGGTATACATGAGCCTTTAGAGTGAAAACCTCGTAAGTGTAAAAAAGAAGTAACTTTTCTTCCTCCTGAAAAGTTACTTCTTTTACACTGACGAAGTTTTTATTCTAAGGCGTCGTTATATTTTTCTTGACTTGGCCTGCAGTTTAGTCAATTTTATTAATCATTATCATCAGACAGCCTTGATCTTTTCCTCCCTTTTGTGCTATTATAAGTCCTTGTTCTGTACGAGTCTCAACCATGTCTTACCTGCGGTTCTTTGCATGATCCACCCATCTGCATATTGGATTGCCAAAATTTCTCGACCTACCATAATATTTCACTCGGCACTAATAACGTGGCGTGCATTTTTTTCCAGATTTTTTCGTATGCTTTCAAATAAATTTCATTATTAATAGTTTCTTTATTATAATTTTATGATAGAAATGGGATCAAAGTAATATTATGTAATAAAACTCAAGTGTAAAACCAATAGCATCGGATGTAAATCTTCAGCTCATGTCACGATGCACATCTGACATTGTCCTAATTGTGCAGCCTCATCCATGACATTGTAACACATTTGTAAGTAGCCACGAGTAACAACTCATCTTTATTCTTATCAATATGAGCTGAAACAGATGCCTATGTAAATTCAGGTAAATTAATTGTTAGGCAAATTGACTAGGTATTGATTAACTTACTTTGTCCGTATAATCAAATCACAACTGTCATTCTTTGACAGTTACATAAATGGTTTTAACATAGAAATTATATCTTTGTATTTGACCTACATCTCCATTCTTACTGTTATAGGTAAAATAAAAATCTATTCCTATTTGATTAACCATCATTTTCTGAAGAATCGCCTTCTCTTTAAGTTTTCTTTTCTAACCCTGGAAATTATAATAAAAACTATCTTTGCTCTAAAATAACTAATTTAATTCTGAATATAATTATTTAACCTAAAAATATGTAGATACTAATCCCCAGATGAATCTTAAAGTCGTTACCCAATATGATATTGGGTCTTATCTAAAACTGTTTAATAAAAATATAGAATTATTTACAATATTTCAGGGATGAGGAAAATAATATGAAACACTAATATATTTTGTCATTCATTTATATTTCTTTGCCAACATCAAATTCAATATTCTACACCATACCACCACATCTCCTATTCGCCACATAATATCACTATTTAATCAGTATTCTAATGTTTACAATAAAACTAATAGGTTATCTTAATTTACTGTAGATCTCAAACCATGAATATACCAATCTATCTTTTTACCGACACTGCCACTAAGCGCGTTGTACCGTGATCAGAGCCCGACAAAGATGGCCGTGATTCCGCCATTTTAACATATCGAATCTTTCATTGTTGCCAGTATAATATCTAACAATTATGTATTTATAAATTGAAACCTAACAAAATAAACAATTAATAATGCACAAACAACGAAGGCAGTCTTAGACATCGCTTATAGTGATTTTTAACACAAGAAAGTTAAGGGAAAAAAGCGCAGTTTTTTAGGGCTCCGTACCTCGAAAGGAAAAAACGGAAGCCTTATAGGATTACTTCGTTGTCCGTCTGTCAGTCTGTCAAGGCCCTTTTTCTCAGGAACGCGTAGAGGTGTCAAGTTGAAATTAATATCACATATGTAAGTCTATGTTTCCTTGGAGCTCTAAAAAAATCAAGCTTCGAAGTCAACGCAATAACCAAATACGGCCATTTATGCGACATATTTTGATACTTAAAAATAAATCAAAACCTACAAGGTACTTCCTGTTGACCTAGTCATGAAATTTGGCAGGAAGCAAGGTCTCACAGCACATGTTAAGGAAAAAGTCCGGAAACAATTTAATCTGCAGTTTAATCACACATTTTTTTTTTCTTGCTATTCCGAAGTTACATTTGCAGTTGAAGGATTGACCGTGACGTATATCGATGTATGGGAGAACATGTTTTTCAACTAAAATGTTAAGTTTTTTTGGGATAAATTCATCCCAACTACGGAATCCTTCATTTTGCGTGGTCCGACACGCACTTAGCCGGTTTTTTTTTTTTTTAAGTAGTAAAATATTACATATTTTTTTCACAAATATCGCAGTAAAAATGCATACATTTAAAGCACAGCACGGCCACGATGCACATTTGACATTGTCCCAATTACGGAGCCTCAGCCGTGACATTGTAACACATTCTGTAAGTGTACCTACGTAAAATATTCACGACACACAACGCCTTGGCGCATCGGAGATGTTACATAACTAGCTGTGCATCCTGGCTTTGTGCGGATGCAGATTTGTGAGATAACATGGAAAATTCGGAAAACTGAATATTCTAAAAACGTTGGTGGACTTTGGCTGATTATTCGTAAAATACACTAAGGAGTGGTGCGCCTTATTTTAAATGTATCTGATAAAAATGCATTTTCATCATCGTATATATAAATAAAATATGATCATAAAAACCAGATATTTCCAAGATGTGGTTGAAGAAGAAGAAGAAGTGTTGGTTGCAAGAATCCAGTTCTTGCGATCGGAAAGGCCTGTCAACATGATTGTCAACGATATCTTTACCACGGCATGTGTACGAAATAAGAAGATTGGCGTTACACAGAAAGAATTTTCAATCCTCATCCAAATTAATTGATATCATCTTAGGTGAAAATAATTAGGTACGTGTTTTTAGGGTTCCGTTCTTCAAAAGGAAAATACAGCCAAGTATCGGACTACGCACAAAGAAAGGTTTCGTAATTGAGATGAATTTATTTATCCCAAGAACAAACTTAACATTGTAATTGAAAAACATGTTCTCCCGTACATTCCAACTGCATATGTAAGTTTGTACGTACACTATTGAGAGATTTGCCTTGTTATTTTAAGGCCATAGACTTCTTATAGGTTTCCCTGTAATCTATGAGTAGTATTTAAGAAATTCTATGAAAATTGACCATTCCCCCCTTATCTCCGAAACTACGGGATCTAAAATTTTGAAAAAGTATATAGTATGGTAAAAATATATAGTTCTTTACTCATAGATTACAAGAAAACCTGTTTATTTTAGTATCACTCAGTACTAAATATTGAGATATGACATTACAACGTTTATGGATACCACCCGCGGATACACACATCCCACACCAAGACGTAGCGTAGCCCTTTTCTCTCATTCAGTATAGTATATGCGGCAACCATAGTATTCAACGTTTGAGTTCGTAACCACGCTGAATTGATATATTACGTACTAAAAAAAAGCAAGCCTTACAGTAGTCGCATATGTTGTGTAACATCTGACATCAAGGTCGTTTCTGACGGCCAACTCTAGCACCGCGCACGCTCATTGGCCAAATCAAATAGCGCGCGCTTCTTCGGCTTCCTATAATACACTTCCGTCCCTTTTCACGAAATTACTCCCACAGATTCCAGGAAAGCGAGAGGAAACATGATACACTTAAAAAAAAAATGGAGTCTTTGAATAGTATCTAAAAATTATTCTGTTTTAAGACGCATTAGTAAGGATTACAGGGTGTCAATTTATGATCACTGGCGCACTACGACCTTTTAACTCTACGTAAGAAATATTTGTTAGAGATACAGGCAAGAAATTACAAACAAATGTGACTTTTCAACATAATTTTCGTTTTTGACCCAAGAAACTAAGTATGTAACAAACCTATGTTCATAAATTAATTGTTTTTATCTATAAAAAACAAAATAAAACCTAATCTAACGAAACTGGGACAATAGTAACAAATACTTTTTCTTTCTTTCTTTATTTCTTTCTTTCTTTCTAGTCCCAGGGTTAGCGCTGGCCCGAAACAACTTCCCATCAAAATGGCCACCCGGCAAAAAAAAAAAAATGTTTTCACTGCTGACACAACAGGTCTCCAGCGGGCCCTGTGCGAGTTGGTAGATGTCACAAGTCTTCGATTTTTTTTATTCTTGGACTTGCTGGTTTCCTCACGATGTTTTCCTTCAACGTTTTGAGAGCAGTTGTAATGAAATAATTTACAAAATAAATACAAGATGATAATAACAAGTTGCAGGGTGTAACCAGAAGTTTAAATTCAAGATAAAAAATCATTGTTATTTTTAACCACTAATTAGACAGTAGGAAAAGCAGGCTTTCCTATTTATTTTAACAGAGCTTTTAGTTCAGGTAATTATTAATAACTTATTACAGTCATTAAAAACTTTAATAGGCTTATATCAGTTAACAATTTATGTAAACGATAAAGGGGTCCTAAATGAACGTTATTTTCTATGTTCTAATATCAATTTCACTGTCGAGAAGTTTTCAGGGTTTCCATTTAATTTCAATGTCAGTTAACTTGAACATGAACATACATTTATTTATCATTAATTATAAATTATTTTGAACGAATATCTACGGATGGGGTTTATAAGTTTATAATGTTTTTGCTTTGTTGGTGTACTACTAAGTGGTCGTATGTGGTGTCGCCGGGGCAGCGATGGATCGAACCCGTGCCGTGGACCATTCCAAGGCAGGGATTTGATTCCTAGGTTGGGCAAAACTTTGCTGGATTTTGCCATTAGGAAATTAAATGTGTATTTACTTAAGCCTCTTCCTATCGATTCGGGGATGGAGACAAGCTTAACATCTTGCCTGCATTCCCCCAGCACTAACGTGCTGTTCTGCACGTATGTCACATTGAGTAAGTAGCTTTCTTAGAAATCTAAAGCACTTGTAACCTTGCCTGGATAACAGAAATCCGAATTTCCGTCTTCAGTCTGTTTTGTTCATGTACGGTTAACCGCACGTTCTAATGGTGACAGATATTCTGAAATGGCGCTATTTTTCATAAGGGCGGTTTTTTTAGGGCATGTTCACACATGAGGTTGACTGTACGTCATTTCGTGTCTGAATGACCTATACAAACACACCTTTAAAACCGCACGATTCATAAACCTTTTAATTTTAGTGCCAACATTTTCAAGGTTCATTTAATTTCCTTGATCAAAGGATTAACCTAAATTTTTCTGTCTGCATTATGGCACTGATATAGCTTTCAAAATTTATGAGTTTGCGAACTAAAAATGGACGATAAGGTTATTTAATAATACTCTTTTGTTTAGCAATAACCTCACTTCAAGTCTTCAAGTACATGCATTTTATGTTTCTTTTCAAATATGGAAACTTCATAATCGTCAATGTTTTGTTTTTATCGATCTCTGAACTGAGGCACTCAGCGCAAAAGTGTTTTAAAATTTTATTATTTTTAATCGTTTGCGACGGTCAGGTTAAAAAGAAAAAAAAGGGGGTTAGGCCGCTTTTGCGCTGACTGCCTCAACTCTGCCATTCATGTTTTTTATTGTAATAGTGACGAAACCTCATAATTTTATGTTTTGGCAGTCAGAAATTATTTGCTGTGAGTAAAAAAATATTAGAACAAGCGAAAAACAAGGACGCAAAATATGATGCGATTCGAATAATTATCGAGAGATTCGAATAATTAACATTATGGGACGAGAAGAAAAAAAAAAATTATTAAACAGGTTCAGAAACTTTGCAATTCTTTTAATTGATACGGAACGATAGCATTCTTTATTAATGGAAATTCATTTTTATTTTGTCGCCAGCAAAATTAACTACCTGATTAATTTCAGTTACTTAATTGACGTCAAGTCAGCAGCTTTGTAATTAAATATGGGATAAATTGAGTTGAATTTAATTCGACGTAACTTCTGTCAGTAAGCGAAGGCAAATGCTGGCTTGGTTCTACAGAATAGGTACCTAGTTGCTAGTTTAAAGTCGGTAAGCACAACCTCCTACAACCTACCTAGTAGCCCTACCTCTTACAACCTCATCTAATTTTAAAATATATATTTTTTATTTGTCATGTAAGAGTGTTTATAAAAATAATTAATTTACAGAAATACACACTCACACTTCCATACATATTACAAATAATATACACACACATTTTTATTAGTTTTAAGTACAAATTTTTGCATGTTAAATGGTAGAATGTAGGTACCCGAACCGAAACATTATTATAACATACTACACAACCTGTATGCCTACATTCTATACAAATAAACATTTACTATTTCTATTCTATTCATTTATCTATTCTATTCATTTACCGATGTGATTTCTTCAGTTTTACATTTACCAACTTATAGGTAATATTTTCATGTTGGTTTTGAGGGACGGTGAAGAAAAATACCGTGAAAAAAAAAAATATTGTCGCTGCAATTTTGCATTTATGATCTACTAAATGACAGTTACAGCTAGGTAGTCTAACTCGTCATTCAGAAATTTTGACTGAAGAAAAGTTATGTTATCGGTCCCGGTGAAACCATCACCACCACTGATCAGCACGTGTTCAGATTACTGATCAGCATGACAACCATAGAAACGGATTATCCACAGGTTTTGTCGACGGAAGAATAGACAAATTGACAGTTGTGATTTTTTATCTGTCATTTTGTATATTCTTCCGTCGACAAAACCCGTTTCTACTGTGGTTATACTAAGCGAGCAGACCTGAGACATCATTAAAAAAAGCATAATGTAACATGACTTCTGCTACTCCTCTGCCCGATTATAGCGTTATAATACATAGTATAATCTTGCCTTCGTCATGCGGGTGTGGCCAGACTGCTAACTAGACACTTACCTTCAAACGACCTCACTTCTTTATCACCCACATAACAAACTCGAATCTTTTCCGCATATGCAGTTCCGACTTTGACAAGACTATTTTTAGTGGAAGGATGAAAAGATAAAACCTTTTTGGTGGAATAGATAATGTATTGTTGTGATTTAATGGTGTAATTTATAGTATTTGTTTGAAAAAACATTGTTTTTGTTTTTTTTATTATTTTATTAAGTAATCTGATTAATATTTTTAGTAAAACACATAAATAACATCACGCCTGTCTCCCCGAAGGGTTAGGCAGAGGTGTACCTAAGTACACCCACATTGCGCCAGTTATGTTTAAGTCCCATATAAGCCGCGAGCGCGGGGTTGCGAGACTTTTGCGATCAACCGGGCACAGATCCGGACTCCGGGCTGCTACTGAGAAATTCCTAATAAAAAAATCCGATAAAACTGCCCGATCCGGGAACTGGTTTTTTTTATAAGTATAGAATAAATAGATTTTAACATAAACACAACATTAAATCGTCCCGCATTAAGCCTCTGCCTACTATTTCAGCGAATAGATCCCTGAAATAGTAGGCAGAGGCTTTCAAGTTTTAATATTACACCCCCATTTCTCCAGTTTGGGGTTAATCCTAAGGGGGCAAGCCTATTTTTAGATTCAAATATTTATTATTTAAAGTGGCTTTTATAGACTAGAATTAACTTTAAACAATAAAATACTGTGGACCTATAGTCTGCTCAAAAAGTATCTGTTTAAAATGTAAACAATTGGATCAGAAAATGTACCTGTGCACGCCAATTTGTAGTGCCAGTTACAAATTGAGTGGTTTAATTTAGGTACGAAATTTTAATTTTAAATAACCGTAAAGATGTTTTCGATTATATAATAAATTGAGGTTAAAAACCTCAATTTTAAATTCAATACAAAAATTGTTGGAAAAAGTAGTTAGATATAAAAAATTTTTTTTGATGTCTAACTCTAATGTTATAATTATGCTACAAGTAAAATTTTCACAAAAAATCCTGGAAACCTGGATAACATAGCACTAGACTCTCAATGTGTGTATCTAAGTTACATTGTAGTACGAGTAAATAATTTTCATTGAAACTAATCATTCATATTTAAAGGTAAGAAAATGCGACGTTATCATATTTTTTATGGACAACACTAGACTGAATTAAATGTTATCTTTTGTTAAATATATTTCACGGTATTTTACAGAAATAATCGTAACTATGTCGAATTATTTTGTATGAAAAATAATTCACAAGCCAGTTGATTCTTTGACATGTGAGACCATGTCAAAGAATCAACTGGCTTGTGAATTATTTTTCATACAAAATAATTCGACATAGTTTATTAATACCTAAAATTATGAAGCACTGAAAAAGGAACACGTTGAATACAACGTGTTCCGTTCGTGTGTGTTGAGAACATATTCATCTGTATTTAGAAGGTTTCAACTATTGTTGAAACCTTCTAAATACAGATGAATATGTTCTCTCTAGTAAGCGATCGCTTAATAATTTAACCTAAAAATGGTTTGTTTACATTTTCATCAAATACTTTTGGAACAGCATACATAATATGACGTTTTGTTGTTATTTCCAAAAGACAACAAAAAATTACAAATAAGGTGGTATTATCTCTCCCACGCCCCGACCTTCGCAGTAACGGCTTGGGGAGGCCAACGATCTGTAATGGAAGTTTACTGGCAACTGATAACAAAAACTATAGGTAGGCATAATCTTCATACCGATTCTGATGAAAGGTCCGTCAAAGGTGTTCTTAGGTATCCGGCGCAGATCAGGGGTGACCCTGACTTACAAGTTTTTTATCGAGGGAGCTCAATTACCAGGTAGGTATGCATTTAATTTCTTCATCACTGTGATGGAACTCCGAACCGACCTGTCCTGGAAAAATTTGAAGACATGACAAGACATCCTCCCTCGTTTTAATTTATTTGGTGTCGGCACACATATCATTAACCTATTAGTCGTTACGGGTAGTCAGAAGCCTAAAAGTCTGAGAACCAGTATTACGAAGGGGTATCGTGTTACCCAGCAACTGGGTTGTGGAGATCAGATAGGCAGTCACTCCATGTAAAATACTGGTATTCAGCTGCTTTTAATTAGACTGGAAGCCGACCCCAACATAGTTGGCTAGGCAGCTTGATTTACATCCTACTAACCTATCTCAGAGTTGACTTCCTTCTTGACCATAATTATCAGTTTTCACAAACAATCCCTTAATTTTTTCTATCGACCGCTCTTTTCGACATTCATACTTAACATTTCCCTTGATAGTTTTCGTTTCCTATTCCCTCAATTAATGTCATGACCGACATAGCTTCCAGAGAAAGCAAGCTGAAATGTCAGTGGACTGGCTATGTTTGTCGAAAGATCGACGGCCGGTGGAACAGACGAGTCTTGGAGTAGAGACTGCGTTTTGGCAAGCGTAGTGTGGGACGTCCCCCAGCTAGATGGACCGACGACCTTAAAAAGGTGGCTGAGACTGACTGGATATGGAAGGCGGAGGACAGGGTGTTATGGCGTAGGAGAGGCCTATATCCAGCAGTGGGGTGGGATAGGCAGAGTTGATTGAATATCATGACAATCGGCTATGCATGATGACAACTGTGTCATGCATAGCCTTTAAGTAGTTCTATCGATGAAGTGGTGGAAATTTACAAGTAGCTGATACAATTAATCAAGTGCATTGTCTACTTATCATAAAATATGGAGCAAGATGTGTTCCACTTAGTGTTTGCACTTGACCAAGTGTAATTGACAAGTATTCTATGCTAATGATTTTAGAGTGACTACATTTTATCACTTCTTAGGATTACAAATATTTCTTCAGTTTTTGAAATAAGCGTGTATTTATTAATTTTATTTATATGTAAACAAACGGGTAGGGTGACAATGCTACCTTTTGTTTTGTACCTGATTACAACTTGTTTAAATGCTGCCGTTTTTTGTAAATAGACTGGAGCCGTTTTTTTAGTAGGTACTCAACTCTAGAGTAAAATGTGGGTAAAACTAACTCAAGTTTGGTCGAAAAAATATAATTATGTTTTGGGATGAAGCATCGAAAAAGCCGGATGTTACGTATTAACTGTGACCTTAAAGAATAATTATATTAGAGAACATCAAGAACAATAGATAAGTTATTTAACATAGCAAGAGGAAATAACAGAATACATGAGTAACATTAAATAATCAGATCACGTAACGCACAAGGAATAAATTTAAATTGTAAATCCACACTATCATTGATTTCATTGTTTTTACTTCTTTATTTGCATAATCCATGGTTTGAACTGACGGTGTGACGTTAACTTTAACAACTAAAATGAGAAAATATTAGATTGACATGAAGGTAACATTTTTTTTTTGTGGTAATGTTAAAGTCGCCTATAAATAAATTAAAAATGGTCAAGAGTGAGTCGGACTCGCGCACCGAACCATACCTACCTATTATATTGCTGTAACAAAATTGGTATAATTTTTAATGGTAAAAAGATATGGGCAAATTTAGATTTTCGCGAAAACTTGTATGTACCAAAATTCACCTTAATTTTGAAATTTGGCAAAAAGCAAGGTCCTTGCTTTTTGTCAAATTTCGTGATTCTAGGTGAACGGGAACTACCATATACGTTTTCGACCCAAAACCTATAGGGTAGTAAAACCAAAGTACCTATGGGGTACTTCCGGTTGACTTAGAATTGACAATTTTGGTTAAAAGCAAGGTCTTACAGTAAGGGGAAAATTCCGAAACATAAAGAAAGTTCAAAATTAAGGTAAATTTTGGTATACAAGTTTTCGCGAAAATCTAAATTTGCCCATATCTTTTATCGTGTTGACTCAAGACCTTGATTTTTATACACCTAAAAGGGACTATAAACTTCCGTATCTAGTATAAATTTCAACTTGGTAGGTCCAACCGTTCCTGAGAAAATCGGTGGTGACACACGGACAGACGGACAAGAGAGTGATCTTATAAGGGTTCATTTTTTTACCTTTTGAGGTACGGAACCCTAAAAAAACTAGTTTGATTTTTTTTGCGGACTTAAACTCATTAAGACTATTAATATCAATTACAATATATTAATTCCCATTGTTTTGTTTAATTCTGCTATGGTTATGTTATTTAATTATTATTTCAGCATAATTGAGAAACATAGAAGACTCATCATCTACCTAGTATTTTCCCAACTATGTTGGGGTCAGCTTCCAGTCTTACCGAATGCAGCTTAATACCAGTATTTTATATGGAACGACTACTTATCTGAGTTCCACAACCCAGTAACAGGGTAACCCAATACTCCTTAGTAACATTGGTAATCAGACTTGCAGGGCTCTGAAGACCCGTAACGTCTGTCAAAGATCCACGAATGACAGCCGGGACCAACGGCATAGCGTGCGTGTTCGAGACATGGAGGGGTATGTAAAGATGGTAACCCATCCATGGATCGACCTAGGCAAGCGTAGCTTAACTTGGCCTATCGACTGGTGTGGCTGATTTTATTTAGCCATGAGCCCCTCAAAAATAAAAGACTAAAGATGTTGTGGTGGCCCAGTGGTTAAGGCCTCGTCTCTCGTATTGATGTTACATTTTCAATTCATATGTACTTTCTGAGTTTATCTTAGGCATTACTGACATCAGTGAAGGAAATCGTCGTCAGGAAACCTGGACTTATGGTTAGTGTAAGTTTGAAATCGCCAACCCGTCTTGAGTAAGCGTGGTGATCAATGCTCGTGCCTTCTCAGTAAGAGAAGAGGCTTTCGCCCAGCAGTGGTACAATAATAGGTTGGTATTATTATTGTAGAGAAGATAATTTTCATTCTACCGCCTCCATTGATCGATTTGTGACTGCCTCGTTGGTTGCAAGCGCTACTGCTGAGTATGAGGTCCTGGGTTCGATTCCCGGGTCAGGCAGAGTGTTATGAGTTTTTCCATCTGGAATTTCTCAGTAGCAGCCCGGAGCCTGGATTTGTGCACGGTTGATTATAATAGGCTCGCCCCCTATTACATGGGACTTAAACATAACTGGCGAAATGTGGGTGTACTATAGATACACCTCTGCCTAACCCTTCGGGGATTACAGGCGTGATGTTGTGTGTGTGTGTGATAATTATCATTAATGGCCGTTTCATACAAAAAAAAAATGGGTAATTAAAAATATATAAATTAAAATAATATAAATTAAAAATATGAAACATGTGGTCACCATACTGCAATATTTACAACAGATGACATTGCATAGAAATATTTCGATAATGCTATGGTTATCGTAACGACATGTAGTTCCGCGACTCTAATCGTTATCCTCCGAGGTTGCGGCGAACCTGACAATGAATTTGCACTAGTGATGTGCTTGTAATAAGTGTCGATATTATCTTTTTTTATATTCTTTGAGGCTGCCACAGCATTTTGATAGATATGATTAATATAAATATTTCATATAAATGTAGAAACGCTTTTTATTAGCGATACTTTATTCGATAACTGAAAACATTTTTAATCGATTCAATCTTTATGATTAGACTGATCATTACGGTCAAAGAGAATTAACATGAATAGTCTTTTGATGTCACAAGAGAGCTATTGAGGTAAACTAACTACCCACTATATCGATTTAAAATGATTATTACGACTCATTTTTGCTTGGAAAAGAAATTGTTGGTTATTTATGATAATTATAGATCTATTTTTCGTATGGACTAACATAAATGTGTACTTTATGTTACACAATCTCATGTAACTTGAAATATTAGTTTTGATACAAGATACACGTTTCCTTATTTGTGTAAATATGAGAAAAAATAAGGTTACTAAATCCATAAGATTGTAAACATGACTCAGCTATCATACAAAAATACTATCGACAAATTAAAATTGGGCACATCACTACACTACATAGGGGTCAGGCCTTCAAACATGCGAAGGAGGGCCAATACAAATCATAGAGCACTTAAATATCCTTATATTAATCGTCAACCATGTAGTAAGTGCACGCACTTTGACACGTGCATATACATTATTTTATCGATATAAATATATATTATATTTATTTTTAGTGATGTCCTAGACCTATATTTGTCGAATATATACTTCGGTGTTACCTCACAATCTTCAGATAATTATTTGTTTTTGACAAAATGTGTCGTGTGATTTTCGTGTTTTTAATTTTTTGTGTCAGTTATGGATTGTGTTTTGTTAATTGTGAGTATTTTATTTTATTTTTATTTCTAAATATACAATCAAAACTTAAATCATCACATAACTTAGGCATCATTATAAATTTTAAGTATAAAATAAACCTGCTAATTATTATATTTTTTTAATTTAATAAGCTGTAGAAATGCTCAACACCTTGACGTTAAAACTGATATTCTGAACTTAGTTGTTACCTTAGATATTTTTTTCTTATTTATGTAGGTATCTACCGTTGGACAATGATACCATGATTTTATGTCATTTAGAAATCCTTGTAACAATGCAGCTTAATATTATCATAAATCTAGCTAAAGAACATTTTTTTTTGTAATAAATCTAACTTGTAACTAAAAATTATTAGATATACCTACCTAATTAAGAAATCCACTATAATATTTTCATAAAACATATTGAAAAACATAAAAATAAAACATCAGAAAATAAATATAATAATCAATCAAAGGTGACATCAAAATGACATTTTAGATTATCAATTTTTATAACGCTGATTCACAATAATAATATGTACGCCTTCTAAAGAACCGGGATCTATGGTCCTGAGATTTGTTAAAATAAAAAAATAATAATATAAACATTAAATTAAAAATATCTAACGCGCCTCTGCTGCGAGTTCGGTCCGGGACTCCAGGGTCCCGAGAAATGTCAAAAGACGTAAAAATAATAATAATATGACAAGTCAACCTTGACTAAAATAAATCATAACAAAAGACGGCCATGACCGAGGCTCTGACCCACAGACCTGCAATCTGTATATAGCCTTTTACAATAAATATAGCCTATTACGAAACAATTGGCTATATTTAGCCTGCACAATAAAATTACGAAGTAAAAAAATGAATCAACTTATCTGATCGTGAAGTTGTTTATTTAAATATGTTGAATAATTTTACATAATCTGAATGTGTATATGAAATGCATGAGGTCCGGGGTTCAATTCTCAGGTCAGGCAGTGTTACTGGGATTTTCCATCAGAAATTTCTCAGGAGCAGCCCGGAGTCTGAATTAGTGTTATATGGGATTAAAGATAACTGGCGACATTTGGGTGTACTATAGGTTCTTTTCTGCCTATCCCTTTGGGGATTACAGGCATGATGTTATGTTATGTTATATTATAATTTGTCGATATCTGCCTTCAATAATAATTGATTGAAGATATCGGCAGCATTTTAGGGTTCTTCATTGATTTTCATTACGAAAGAAAAAAGAAAATTGTTAGAGTAATCAGAGGGGCAATTCCCGTAATTTTTAAGAACATTCGCATTCGCATCTCATTCGGTATCTGTCAAAAATACAATCAATTTACCAACATTTTTGACAAGTTTGACAGATATTTCGACTTGAATGAGAACGTTTTTTAACTACGAGAATTGGCCTTCTGTTGTGGCTAGTGATGTTAATGTCCTATTCATTATAAGTAGGTACTTAGGTATTAATAAAATTGATCAGATGGAATAGTAAACTATTTTATTAAAATTTATTATAGATTAACTACCTACGTAAGGAATAAAATCACTAACGGTTTGATCAATTCCACACCATCGATCAAAACATAACATAACATTACGCATGTAATCCCCAAAGGTTTAGGCAGAATTGCACCGGTAATACACCCACATTTCGACAGTTATACTTAAATCCCATGTAATAGGGGCGAGTAACCATCCGTCAACGACGAATAAAACTCTTCGACGTCAATTCACCGTAATTCGTCTGCCATGCAACACACTGGTTTGATTTGAATCGCTCATGGATGTCATCGATAGACTTCAATCTAGTCGCACCTTAGTTAATTTTTTTTTTGTTTCTCCACGTTAGGGTATACTTTTTATTGTATTTCTTGTTAATGTACAAATATACACTGTACTTTTTATATGTTACAGAGGAACATTTTTAATTTTGAGGACGTTTATATTTTGCAATAAATTCATTATATTATTATTCTATTCTATTATAGTAGATTATACACCAAGGGGATAAAGCAGGCTCTTATGTCGCTGTATTGAATCCTGAGTGCATCAAGGGATTCACGCTTGCCCAAGACGAAGACACCTTTATCCCTGAGGAGAATACACTACTCTTCACACCTTCTGTCATAAAGAGCACTTCAATTTCAAATAAGTTTTTTGTAAAGCTTTTACAATTTTTTTGTTGTTGTTCCAAATCCAAATCACATTATTGACCAGAGGTTATTATAATGAAATTTAGGACAATATTATTACCCGGTTAGACCCTAAGGCTATAATGACATGCTTTTGTTTATGTTGTATGAAATATAATTTGACATTATAGAGTACCTAGGTGGCGTGAAAAAGTTGTTTTCTTTTTCACCTTTCAGTGGCAGACATAGAATGCGGTATAGACAAGGCCCGTAGCGCCCGTATAGTGGGTGGCGTGGATAGTCTTCCTGCCGAGTTCCCCTGGGCTGCTAGCGTGTGGAGACAGGGTGCCCACCAGTGTGGTGCCACCGTGTTGAGTGATCAGTGGCTGCTGACTGCTGGGCACTGTGTATGCAGGTAAGAAAGACCATCTCCGGCATGGTCCTCATATGGCCTGACTAAGATTATATCTGAAAATTAAAAGAGACTGCGACCTCTGAGTTTGTTTCGACCTTTCTTCTCCGAGTAGTCGAATAAGAAACACCGAACTCATCTAGTTTAAATCAAACATTATTTTTAACGTGTAAAATGGTTTTTTTTTAACCAATCAATAGAAATACATATCGTATATATCATTTAAGAAAGAAAGAAAAGGAAAGATACCTTTTTATCCCAAAGGTTAAGAAAAAATGTGTTAACGTGCCTGTTCTTTTGTCTATTAATTGCTGTAACTGCACTGGCATCCTGTTTATTGAGAAATTGGCTGTTGGAGATGCATAGGTCGTCGTGGATAATATTTTAAAGATTCGGTAGGAAAACGTACCTCATAACTCCAAGCAAGATAGTAGCCTTCTAGCTATTACCAAGAAGTAATGCTATTGTTTGAAGACGAACTTCGGGTAATTATGCAACAATAGCAGAAAGCCAATTTTCGTACTTAAAAAACCTACAAATTCAGGTCGTAATCTCATCTCAGCGACAAAGACAACAGTTGTCGTTGTTGTTGTGTTGTTGTTGTATGCATAATAAAATTAAAGGTCTTTTTGACAGATTGAGATTAGAATATGAACGTTTTAAAAAATAATATTTTGCCTTCCAGGCTTACAGATTTCAATAGCAACCTTTCTAAATTCATATAGTCTACTTACCACACCAGTATTTGAGATTTTTTAACAATTTTATCAAAATAATTTCTGTAAGCAAGATGTTATCAAGAATTACAAATAAATACATGTAGTTGCAACCTCTTAATAATGCCATTGTAAATTTTTTTCAGTGTGTTCGATGATTTCTACAAATCTAAGCAACTGTCTGTGGTCGTTGGATTCACAGACATCTCAAGTAAAGATGAAAATCAAGCAGTGGCCAGAATTATACCCCATCCTGATTACAAGTAAGTACCTTTTTGATCGTTAAGCAACATTTTACCCAAAGTGGTACGTTTTAGAGCTCAACTTTATACAAGACGAAAATTGGATTACTGTCATATCAAGTTAACTGCAAAAATTCTAGCCTCAAACTCAGAACCACAGAGGGCTCAGAATATCACCCTGCATTAACCTCGCTCATTCCTAATTGGTTCACTGTTGTCATGAAAAAGGTGATATTCGGGATAGCATGAACCGTCCTTCATTAACCGAAATTCTTGTAGATATTTACAATGTTTACAAAAATTGTTATTATGTATTTTCTTATCAGTTTCAATAAATACACGATGAAAGTTTTGAGTACCAATGTGGATGGCTATAAAAGTAGGGGAAGACCAAAGAAACGGTGGATGGACTGTGTCAAAGATGATATGGCTAGAAAGGGGGTGACGACCGAGATGACGACTAATGGGGAACTGTAGAAGACAAAAGAGATGTTCTGCCGACCCCAAATAAATTGGGATAAGGGGAGGAAAATGATGATGATGAGGACACGACGAAAAATTAAGTAAATTAAGTGCTTAGTTACAAATAAATACTTTTTAGGGTTCCGTAGTAAACAAGGAACTTTTATAGTTCCACTGGACATAGTGGAACTATAAATGTCTGTCTGTCTGTCCACGACTTAGCTCAGAGACTCTTACTACTAGAAAGCTGTTATTTGGCATGGGTATATATATTAATCATGCGGTAATATAAAGATCTCATGAAAAAAATATATTTTATATTTTTCTTTTTTTTTTTTTATATATATTTTTTTTTTTTATTTTTTTTTTTTTTTATTTTTTTTTTATTTTTTTTTTATTTATTTTTTTTTTATGTTTTTGTCTTATATTTCCCATATGTTGCGGTGTCGTTAGAAAGGTCGTGAGTTTGTGAACACCATTTTTGGATTCAGGAATCCGTTTTCGAAATATTAAGGTTTAAAGTGCAAATTTTTATTAGAGGCAAGTGTCCTCCCCCTGCCAGCGAAATGGTTGGTTTTGGATATGTGAAAATTTCATGGCGGTAGTATATATAACACAATTAAAAGGAAAACTATCACAGCTAAGTAGGCTTTTCAAGCTAACGAGTAATAATAGACCACCTTACATTTGGGGTTGCAAAAACATATTCTCAACACACGTTTTTCAACTAGGTATAACGTTAAGTTTGTTCTTGGGATAAATTCATCCCAACTACGGAACCCTTGATCGTGCGACACGCACTTGGTCGGTTTTATTGGCTTCATAAGAAAGCATTCGACCCATGTGCTTACAAAAGTTTTTAACTTTCGCGATCCTTGTCTGTGATTTTTACCAGGCATAGCTACAAATTAATAAACGATAATTAACTTTGAGTCTGTCAGTCGCTTCAAGATAGCATGAAGCCAGTAATGCTGGGGCCGCATCTGTGTCTATCGTGATGAAGATGGAACTAACTATTATGGGTTATCTTCACGATAGTTCGGGCTACGTAGCACTTATCGCCCGGGTGGCGGTACATAATAAGCGTAGTGCTTGGTCGGACTAGCGTTGGTCATTTCGACTGTTATTTCCGGACTGGCTAGACGCTCTGTTGAAAATAATGGAATCTTGGATTATTGCACGATAATTCTTTAAAATTATGAAGGCGCTAATGTGACCACCGCATTAGCGCAATAACTTTTAAGCGAGCAAAATATACGGAGCTTCAGCATGCATTGTTTGATCACGATAGCCGCAGGTGCGGCCCCAGGATAACTGAAAATTGAATTAAGTTTGTAAATCAAGTCTTTTATATAAGCACAACCATAATCAACCTATTATGATCCACCTGCTCGGACACAGGCCTCTTCTCTGTGAGGGGAGCCATAAAACCCTTTAAAAATCCTCATCCTTACATATTTTAAAACAAAGTCCCCCGCCGCGTCTGTCTATCTGTCTGTCTGTCTGAACGCGATAAACTCAAAAACTGCCGAACGGATTTTCGAAAGGTTTTCACCAATGGACGGAGTGATTCATGCGGAAGGTTTTAATGTATAATTCATTAAGGTTTTGTGTAAATTGTCTGAAATTTGACGGTTATTGTTGAAGATTTCGGAAAAAACATGCCGATTGGGAGCTTTATTGGCATGCGCAGCGGAAATCGTAAAATCGTGAAAGGTACACAAAATTTATGTTCTACAGTATTTTTTACCTTATAAAGTTTAACAAAAAAGTCCGCAATGGCATACGTCTATCTTCTAAGGAAGACCCACAATAACCATTTTAATCTTTCGGAATTTGATAAAAATGTCATTGTTATTATTTTAGATTAAAATATGCCTTGACATTATTTCATTTAAATGAATGGTTTAAAAGATGTCACAGATTAAAAATTACGCGTAACAAAATAATTATGGTTGACGGCAACGCGGGCGCAGTAGTAGGAGTCCATGACCTTTTCCTCGGCTATTAAGTATATAATCCCGGTATCGGTAGTACGTTCCCGTGGGATATTTGTCGATATCCACGCGGGCGAAGCCGTGGGCAAAAGCTAGTTGATTATAAAAACCAGTTTTTTATTATTAATAATTAACTCACCGTAACAAAGATATGTAGGTAGGTACTATAAGATAGAATTTACTTTCTTTTATAAATACAGATTATTATTTGCAACTAATTTCGAACATAGTTTACCTAAACTTTGAATTTATTACCGACGAAAAAAAAGGAGGAGTTTTTTTATGTTTGACCACGCATAACTTTTTACTGACTTGTCCGATTTAAACGATTTTTTCACTGGGGAGGGTATATACCTCAAAATTGGTCCCATGTAAAATTAAAACTTTAATCCACCCCAAAGGGTAAAAAAGGGGGTCAATTGATTTTTCATTTACCGAATTTTCAACTGTGAATCGATTCTGTTGTAATTTGCGCACACTTAAATAGTTCTGATGACACGACCACATACTGGAGTTGATCTGATGATGGAGACAGAAGACAGTCGCGGGAGCTCCTCAGCAGTTTACAGCAGCTACATCATGTTTGGGCTTATTTCATTCACCTTGATGAGAACTTTAGACCTAGCTATCATTTCTTTGCGTAAAACATGGTAAACAATATTGCTAAAATATAATTATAATGGCACAAACATGTTTAGCTAGGATAAAAGATAGCATGCAGTATTTGAAAAAATGCAAAATTTGAGGGTATATGGAAATGTCACATCAACATTTTTTATCCATAAATTCTTAAAAACAATAGAAACTGCACTCATTCAACCACTTGTACAACTTTATCCTAAATAATCTAGAATTTAATTTTTTGAATTGACTTGGTATCTTGTTATAAATACGCTCGCACATTGCTAGGTCGACATGAGTCATCAGGTTGAAGGCCACATATTGCTCTAATGCACTTTTTTTGAGCGACAAATGCTATGTTCACATTACCCCACATTACAAAACCATAGCGTAGTAAAGATTCTACATACGCGTGGTTTGATATAATAGCAGTTTTTACAATTTTAACATTTTCAATGCTGGATGCATTGAACAAATTTATTAATTGTAGTGCTAATGTTATCTACGTATTGTTTCCAGTTAATATCTTTATCTATTATTACACCTTTTTTTTTTGGGTGGGAAATCATCAAATAACTTTTCCCGCTCTGGGCGGAGCGGGAGGGCGTGTCAGACTCTTACTGACTAAAACCCACCCGTGTTCCTTCGGTTGCCCTGTTGCCGGGGGCCACGATCTCCCTTTCGGTTTTCTTCGCAACCCCGGCAGGCATCGGCCCTAGTGGACCCCTTCAAATCTGCTGACATCTCTTTGAGGCGCGCGTGGAACACAACGCGCCGTCGACCCGGGCCTGGTCCTTATCGGACGGTGAGCCACCCATTGCTCACCGTCCGCAAGCCCGCGCCTTCGGTGGCCGGAAATCGCCTCGCGATTCCCGACGCCCTGGGCGTCTCCTCCTGATCTATTATTACACCTAAGATGTTTGTATGTATTACTTCATTAATTTTATTTATATTAATTTTGATATTGTGTTCTTCATTTATTTCTTTTCAGTACATACTGTTTACATTTTTAAATACTTTTTTATAAAAAAACATTTAAAAATATAAAAAAATTGTGGCATCAGGAACAGGGTCCAAGATGCCGGTGGTCAGGGCTCTAGAGAGAGGAACCTCCTCACTATACGTGCCATGTCTAGAAGTACTGCTTTCTGAATCAGGCCCTTGATCCAGCCGCGCAATGAGAGCCTCCTGAGGTGTTGGTCGAGGCTCTTCGCTATCAGGCCATTAACCGTAACGATTATCGGTACAATGATTGCAGAGTCCACATCCCACATGTCGACAACCTCGTGTGCTAAGTCAAGATACTTGATTTTTTATCTTTCTCAGCTTTCACGAGATTTTCGTCATGAGGGATAGCGATATCGACTATCATTGCACGGCGCTCTCGTTGATCTATCACCACAATATCAGGCTTATTGGCTACAATAGTCCTGTCAGTGATGATAGATCGATCCCAGTACAATGTGGTGTGACCATTCTCGAGAACTGGGTCCGGCACATACCTGTACACTACTGTGTACTTCGGACTCTACAAGGTTGTACTGCAAGGCAAGTTGCTGGTGGATAATCCTAGCTACTAGATTGTGTCTATGCAAGTACTCGCCGTTAGCAAGACGAGAACATCCGGAAACAATATGTCGGATTGATTCACCGGGGTGGTGGCATCCCCGACAGATGTCAACCGTACCAACCTTGACAATGTATTTCCGACAACTATTCGTCATGATAACTTCATCCATAATCGCAAAGAACCTTCGGTTACCCCGAAAAGGTCACCAAAACGCAGTAAGGATACAGATGCCAAAAAGTCTATATCAGGCCCGTGGAGGGCTCGGAAAAAGCGTCCGTGTAGTTCTTTGCCCTGCCATATTTCCTTACGATCGTTAGTATCAAGTAAGGTTCGCCAGTTCTCTTTTGCCAAGGAGAGCGGGGTAAGGCCCTTGTCCACTGCGACCTCATCTCGGTGCATACCCACGTTAGTTTGAAGGAAATATTCCCTGAGACTGTAAATCTCGCGGTTGTGGAGGGTTAGCATTTAGGAAACCTCGACCTCCGTACTTCCGCGGGATGTACAGTCTCATCACTGATGACCGTGGGTGATGCATCCGATTTGCCGTCAGCAATGTACGGACCTTCCTATCCAGAGCGTCAAGTTCCGTCTGAGTCCATTTGAGTATGCCGAAAGAATACATCAAAACCGGCATGACCCAATCGTTAAAGGCCTTAAACCTTATTTCCACCTGATAAAAGACTATTTAACACTTTATTCAGGTGGCCAAAGAAGCGTTCCTTCAACGATTGTTTCATTTCGGCAACATTGATGCCTAATGCTTCCGACATACCCAAGTACTTGTAGGTTTCGGTTGAGGAGAGGGATCTAAGGTGTATGGAATCCGAGAGCTGGGTTCCCACGGATTCCATAATCTTCCCTCGCTTTACATGCATGACTGCACATTTGTCCACACCATATTGCGTTTATTATTATTCGATTGATTAAATTAAATGTAAACGGATTTATCAATATTTATTTTCAAATGGTTCATTTCAAGCCAATGAAATAATAATGTGTCTATTGTATTATTAATATCCAACTCATGATCTGTAATGGTACTATTCTTTTTATCCGATGTCACTAAAATAGATATATATTCGGCAAATAATATACATTTATGCTTGGTTATTTGTAAAATGTTATTTATGTATAGAATAAATAATATTGGGCCTAGTACGCTTCCCTGTGGGACGCCATATATGTTATATTCATATTCCTATATTTATATTCCTAGGAGTAGGGAGTCATGTCTTTATTTTTAGTAATTTTATTGATAATGACACGTTGTTATCTATGACTTAAATAGGACGATATCCACTGGAGTGCAGGTCCCCTAATTCCGATAGTCTCTAACTTATCCAGCAATATATCGTGTGACACCAGATCGAGGGCTTTCGATAAATCAAAGAAAAGGCCAGTAGTCAGGTGATTATTGTTAATATTCGAAAGTATTTCTTTCATAAGAGAAAAAATGGTTAATGGCTTTTGAAATCCAAACTGCTCGTTACTTATTGTTTGGAACTTATAGCAGAAATCAGTAAATCTTTTATATATACATTTCTCGTATATTTTAGTCAAAATAGGTATTAAAGTTATGTAGGTACTATGTGTTATGGTCTATAATTATTGATATCAAGTTTATCTCCCTTTCTGAATAGCGGCTTTATAATGGACAGTCTTAAATTATTGGGATTTTTTTTGCTAAAATGTTAAAATGATTAGTGTAACTAAGCTCCTAAACGAATTTAAGTAACAAATTTTGAGTTGGCGCCAAACAAACAAATTAATTACTTAATAAAGCGTAAAGTAGTAGCTAGATGGATCTTCGTTGAATGGGTGTTTAGTGCCGTCACAAAATTTGTTACTTAAATGCGTTTAATAGCTTAGTTACACTAAAAGGCAATTTTTTTATTTTTCGCTTTTGAGTTCTTTGTTTACGTCGGTTTAATTTTTTGTATTTTTTATTTTTTATTTTCGCTTTTGAGTTAGGTACCATTTTTCGTTTTTTTTTCAAGTTTGGAATTACCTCAACAGCCTTCCGTCTCCATCGTCAGACCCTCGATGATAGTCATACCCAGCTAGGTCTAAAGTTCTCTCTTAGTAAAAAAGTTTTTTATTAAGTTCACTGGTCTGAAGTTAGATGAATTTTCAGTAAATTAAATATGTCTTTCAGAAAACTCTTGATGCATTAAGAAATCTAATTAAAAGTGAAGTAAAATATTTGAACCAAAAATACACAATTTATTTGTGACTCAATAATTGCTCTTTGTTTTAGCATCAAGTGCTTCTCGCTAATTTGTAAAGACACTTCATACACACGACATAATCTTTTGAAGTGTTATTAAGTTAATTGGTTTGCTTTCATTTTACAAAGTGCGTGTACAGTTGAGTTGGCCTAGGCGAGTACTGTCATTGTCTAGATAAATTTAAAGTGACAATTATTTTAAGTGTTTATTCTTTGAGTGGCTTGTCTTGTAATAAACTAAATAAGGCGCTGCGCAAACGTGGACACTTTTGTGTTTTGTGAAGAATACAAGCTACCAATGAATATTTGATTTCTATATAATCAGTATGTAATCAGCTACTCCCTGCGCAGACGTAAACATTTCTTTTTTGTCCAGTTGCTTCCACTTGACATATACTCGTTGCCGATCAAAAAGTGTTCGGTGTAGGTTACTGGAAACTAAAAGTCCTCAGTTGAAGACACAAGCAACATTAACTTTCCAAATAATTATACGGCGCTGCGCACAGCAACTATGGTATCCTGTGGTGCGCCGTGTCTTTTACAGGTAACCAGCGACTGTGTCCGATTGCCGCTACCAGACACAGCAACTAAGGTTTCCTGTGTACTGTGACGGTAACAAAAAGTGTCTACATTTACGCAGCCCCTAAGTCAAATTGTTAATTCAAATCAAACCTGCGTACTGCCTTTTAGCTGTACCTATTTATAAATTTACCTTAATTAACCTTACCATTAAATATGTCTTTCTACAATAACACTATAATCCCGTTTTGATGTAACAAAGTGGTGTCTGATTTCCTTTCTCTCAGTTTACAATAGCATAGTCAGCTTATAATGTTCCCACTGCTGGGACACAGGCCTCATCTCTTCGAGAGGGAGTGGGCTATATAATCTACCACGGGGGCCCAGTGCGGGTTGGTAGATGTGTCTTCGAATATTTGGTTCTAGGACATGCCATTCCTCACGATGTTTTCCTTCACCGTTTTGAGAGCAGTGGTGGTGAAATTATTTACACAAAGTAAAAGCGCCTGTCAAGTCAGGACCGTTACCAATGAGCCACCACTGCTCTCTAAGTTACAGTTTACAATCATTATCTATAATGTTTTTATCCTTCTAAATACATTTATTATCACCACCAGATGCAACAGAAAGTCAAATGATGTGGCTCTTCTTAAGACTGCACGGCAACTAACGTGGTCAACTGGTCTGCAACCAGCCTGTCTGCCAAACTTTCCAGCTCAAGACTTTAGTGGCACGTCAGCAACAGTTGCTGGGTGGGGATTTACAGATGAGGATAGACAGAAAGGTGAGAAAGCAAAACGAACGAAAAATAAAGCTATAAGATATTTGACAGTAGTCGAACACTTTATAATAAATTGCTCATCTGGAATTTGTAACAATATTTTGATTTAAAAGAGTATCCGTGGAGTTTCTTCCCCGTTCTTCTCCACAGGAACCTACTACGCTTTGAAATGGGCAACTAGCTTCATCTTTCTGACTGATCAACCCCTTAATAATTCAAAAGTGCCTGTCATTGGTTTAATTGAAATAAATGCTTTGAGTTTGAGTTTAGACAAAAACTTCCACCATGTCCATACCTATTGGTGTTCTGGTTTCAAGGGTATGGGTGCTGATGTAATCACAGGCACATAAGACATTTCAGATTAGTCTCTGAGATGGCAACGCACCAGTGGAGCCCACAAAGTAAGTGGAGCCTCCAATGTTGGCGGTGTTGACCACTTACCTTAAGATGCTGGTTAGGATATTTGCCGACAAATAACAGAAAAAATACAGCTTATCTACTTAAAACCTGATAAAAAGTTGAATATTACTGTAGTTAATGATAACTAGGTTGATGTAACTAATTTAATCTTTTAGAGGTATGAGGAATAGGGTGTAAAGTTCACTCATACTTAATAGAAAATGAAGGATCATCCGACCATAGGGGTGTCGTGTCTGCAGGGCAACTGCCCAACGATTGATGTCGGAGAAGTTATAAACCGTGACATTTTAGTCGTCTTACAAAAGCAGCCCACTTCATGTATCCAATGATTACTAAAAATTCATTAAGAAAAAAAATGATATATTGTAACAATTTTTTTATTGCTCCTAGAGGTATTTTATGTCGAATACATTGACTGGCCTTTTTTAAAATGACTAAAATATCACGGTGTATATCATTTGTTTTTTAATGAATGTTTAGTAATCATTGGATACATGAAAAAGGCTGCTTTTGTAAGACGACTAAAATATCAGGGTTTATATATGATGTTCGCGCGGTAAACTCTAATTGTGCGATGCAGGATTTGTGTGACGTCAGATCTTTGATATGTAGTTCGCATGTGGCGATGTAGATGACGCCACATCCTAACTAGCCTGTATTATCCCACTGCTGGGCAAAGGCCTCCTTCTCCCTTTTCCACACAATTCTGTCTTTTCCTAGTGCCGGCCAGTCCTTTCGGTAGGAGTTGAGATCGTCCCGCCATCTTCGCCTTGGTTTGCCGAGATGTCATGTCATCTTAACTAATCCAAGAATTTTTTTATCATCTGTATTAAGCAGAAGATAATTAATTCTTAAATATGACTTGCACTATAACCAAGAACGATATTCATAACTCCACCTTCTCTTAGGCGTAAGACCCAACATCTTACAGAAGACAGAAGTTATAGTAGTAACCAATGATGAATGCAACAGCTGGTACAAGTCTCAGGGCAGTAAGGTCAAGGTCATACCTACTCAAATGTGTGCAGGCCATGAAGTTGGAGGACGCGATTCCTGCTGGGTGAGTATCACAGTGTCTAGTACTAATCGCAGTAGAGCAGTAATAAATCTGTGCCCTAACAAATTCGCTGTCACTCATCGCACAACACCACTTAAAATAAACGTTTTTGAGGTATAAAAACGAAAAGATTTATTTTAAAAACAGATCGATTTTTAAATTGTGTGCTTCACAATATAATAAATGGTCAAAAGCACTTAATGGACAACAGAAAATAAAAACACACAAATATAGAGAAAAATAATCTTTATTACTCTTTCTGTTAAATTCGACTTACAACGCTGAATATTTGTAGCGGCATTTCGTATGATATAATGCAATCTCTTCTATTTTTTAATTATGCGATATGCAAATGTTATCTATATATAATGTCTGCAGTTTTTCATCCAGATTTTTTTTCGCTATTCCATAATCCAGTTTTTTCTTGCACACACACTACATACACGCACAAAGGTAGATAGCCATTAAGCTGGGAACGGGATACTAAATTACAAGGTATTGAACTTACTTTTAAGATTAGGGATCATCATCATCTGCCTAGCCTTTTCCCAACTATGTTGGGGTCGGCTTCCAGTCTAACCGGATGTAGCTGAATACCAGTATTTTACATGGAACGACTGACTATCTGACCTCCACAACCTAGTTACTAGGGAAGATTAGGAATGATGCTTAACATTTTTTTGTCCGTCCGGTAGATTATTAAAAATATTGAACACGTATTTTTTCTTTTTTGGCTAATCAAAAGATTACGAAAATACATTGAGTTAAAATGTGGCATGATGTCACACTTATATAGGATGGCAGGGACATCGACGCGAAAACTGTTACCATGGATTCAATACATGACTCTGGACGCCCCTGAGTTGAAATATTTCGTCGGTTCTTTAGAAAAACATCAGCTATTTCATAGAAAAGTGCAATACCTACGCGGTCAAAATGTATGAAACAGCTCATTCTTTTTTGAACAACCAACGAAAAATTTCGACGCAGGTGGTTCAGAATCGTGCTCTGAACTTATGGTAACAGTTTTCGCGTAGATGTTCCTGCCACCCTGTATAAAGTTTATAATTAGTTGTGACGTAGCGAGCCCCCACTCCGCAACTTTAATGCGTTTTATCAAAGTATTTTTTTTTATAAATATGATAAAGAAAAAATAGGTGTCTAATATTTTTTTATTATCTGACTGATGGGCTCAATAGAATTTCTTTTCCACCCTGGCATCATCCCTATTGCCTCATTATCCAAAAATAACATTAACCAACTAATTCGATAATTGTCCACAGGCTGACAGCGGTGGTCCTCTCATGGTCAGAGATGACAGACGTCACGTCATGGTTGTAGGAGTGGTTTCCACTGGCAGTGGCTGCGCAAGACCTAAGATGCCTGGAGTATATACTAGAATATCCAGATATACGGACTGGATAGTCCAAAGTATCAATGGTGATAAGGCAAGAGGTGGACTAAGCTGGTATCCAAGTTTTAGTAGCTTCTTTGGGTGATGATATTGAAATTAATGTTATTGGTAAAGTAAAAGAAACAGCTGTAGCTGATGAGTGATTTGTGAATATCAATCCAGTACAAAGGATCTGCAGAGCTTTCATTGGAGATGCGTTTGATGGTATACTTTTGCTCACACTGTATTTAGTAAAATTATATTATAGCACATTGAAGGATAATTCTTGCGATTTTCTGACGAGTCAGAAATCCACTTATGATGAAATTAAATGGCAAAAAATGATTAAGATTTAGGACCCACATGTATTTCTAGTTTTATATTAGATTCTATATTAAAATAATCTTGAGTTAAAATAACAGTTACCGTTTTTTGGCTGTGTTAGGTTTGGGTAAGGAAAATTAGTCGTTTTAAAGTACTAGCTCAATAGCGAATAGTTAAAATAAAAGCTTTAAATTATCTTGTGTTTATTGTAAAAAAATAATTAAATAACAACTGTAATATACTAACTTCAAAGAAACCACTGTGATACTAATTTTTAAGAGAATATAACAGTTTAAAATAAATCATACTTAAATAATCAATTTCTTTTGTTTACAAAACCTGTCGAATTCCCTTTTACTGTCTTCTATAACAGACAAAAGTTTATTTCCAGATATTTCTTCCAAATCATCTTTCAGTGATTTTAAGGCATCTTCTATGGCAAGTTTAGCTACAGTAAGCAACGATTTTATATCCTCAATCTTTTTAATGTCTCTATGTTTACACTTCATCACCAAAGCTGAATGTAATTCGTTCTGCAAAACAGTATTATACAAACTAAGTCTAGCATTTCCTGGATCTAAAGCCTTTGTAATAGCTATGAGTTCTTTACACATTTTAATTTTCTTATCAAGGATATCTAGTGTTGTGTACCCTTGCTCTCTCCCATACAGCTGTACTAAGGAGTGCTTCAACGAGTACATATAATAATGATTCGGATGTAAAAATGTTGATAATCTACAAAGAAGATTCTCTAATACTGTCACAGAACCATCCATCATGAGAACATTTTCCACATCTTCCCCCATTTGAGACATAACCATGTTGACTTGAGAATTATGTACTTTAACTGAACATTTGTTGCACGTCCACTCAGTTTCATCATGCAATGGATCTACTGGTAGGTGAATTCCATCGCAAGGGTTGTTCTCATCCCCCAAACATTTCATCGCACTTAGATAAGTTCCAAGTTCAGTAGGATCAGAACATCTTGGACATTTACATGTGAAGTACTTCGAATCTTTCAAATGTTGTCTTCTAGCTTGAGTTCCCCATAATGCATGACTATACATTGTTGCTATGTGGTGATTTTTCAGTATAGGAGCTACAGCTTTGATGGTTATTTCATACAAATCGTTCCTGTCTTTTGGCGAGAAGGCAAAAGAAGTGTGCTTTGTGTTCGGTATACAGCTGTGCTCCATTTTGCAAGTGACAGCAAACAAAGCACTGAGCTCAGTTCCCTGAGGAAGACGAATTTCTAAAGCATTCGTATCGATAACTCCACAAATTCTATGAAGTAATTCCGACGTTATTTCGTACGATTTTTTTAATCTTTCATCCATCTTGTTTATAAACTTGTTAATTAGATATTCGACGATGAATTCGTTGGCTTCGCTGGAATTATAAAGTGGAAATAAGTTTTATGATGTTATATAGACTTCATTTCAAATTGAAATATTCTATCCGAAACTTAGTTACTTATAAAGTTTTTGGTGTTCTGTATTAAGTTTGTCAATTGATGTTTTGTTTACCTACGTTCTTTTGATAGGCATTGTTTGATATATTATGAGTAAATAATAGCAGACATCTAATATTTTTTATTTATAATTATAGATTATTCTAGATTAACTTGCGAATGAAGATATTTTCATATTAAGTCACAGTGTACGGAACAATCACTCTGCTAAGAAATTCAGATCATTTTAAATTAATTTTTACTGGATGCCAAAAAAAGGAGTTAATATCGCTCCAGGCGCATTTTATCAATTTATTCCTCAAACATTTTTATTCTAAAAAAAGCACGTCCTTCGCTCTGATTAAAATTAGTATCCGCTTGAAGAAGATTTGAGAGAATTTGTAGAGAGAAGTACAAAATTAAACTTCCTGTTATATAAGTAAAACTGTTTGAGTTGAAATAGGTCAATTTCTAAAGTATTTTTTTATTTAAATAGCTTGTTTTGATAAAACGAAGGCCATTGAGTTTGGATTCACACCCGACACTATATCGTCACCTCTACAGCAAACTTGCGAATCTACAGAAAAAGCATTTTTACATGGGAACGTTTTGAAAACAAACATCAATGATAACTTTTTTGCAACAGGTATAAAGGTAACGCAGGACATTTGGTTTTCAAAATTGTACTATTTTAGACGAAGAAATAAATACACATCGTTATATACAGAAGTAAATAGATATTTATTCATAACCTGGCAAACTAACGAAAGTGGTACTTTCGTTACTAAATAATACTACCATAATAAAAATATCCAATTGAAACTTCGGTGAACTTATGAAAGTACCGCTTTCGTAAGTTGGCCAGGGTATGAATAAATAAGTATTAATTTCTTTTTTATTAAATTTACTATGTTAAAACATCCTATGTGAATTCCGTAGGTTTACTATGGGTGTATTAACATAAACCGCAGAATCGAACAATTTGAATTCTGTAACCGTCAGAGATAAAAATTCGTAAATTTTCCACGGTGTGTAGGGTACTACACACCTAATGTGGTGGTACAGTTTTTCATCAAAATATTGATTTCATTAAAACTGCAGATTCGTAAATTTGCCGTGGATGTGACAATATTTTAAAAGTTGTGACGTAGATTAAAGTGTTTATAGATTTTTTATATATTATTATAGTTTTAGAGATGTATGGTATAAAAATACGTGCTGTGCCGACGCCAAAAATCAGAATAAAGGCAATCGGATGCGATGATGATGTAGGTTTATGAAGCTTTCCCTAAAAAACGCGCTCGTTCCATCATAGGCCTCATCCATCGCTTTCCATCAGGCGAGATCATTGTCATGAGCATAACCATTTAGCAATAAAAAAAAATAAAAACATACTCTTTTCTTAATTCAATTTTAAGTTTGGTTTCCACTTTTCTACATAAATAACTATGAATTCATATATTTACGTACTCGTAAGCCTCGGTGCCAGGTGTCCGATATTCCATGTGTGCCTGCAAGTCCAGCAACAGCTTCCAACCTTCAGGGTCTGTCTTCTGAAGTAGCGCGCACCTCAATGGCATAAGGGCATCGTGTCTGAAGACCAACAATTTTTATTTATTTATTTATTTATTATTAGGCTCTTCAAGAATGAGTACTCTATTACTGTATAATTTTATTAGTATATTGCAAACTTAAGTCTAAGCGCCTCATTACTTATAGAAAAGCACAGCATGCACTATATTATGCGCAGATAATAATTTAATTAATTAATTAAAACAAGTAATATATCATTTAAATGAAAATAAATTATTAAAAGCTAAAACAACACAATGAATAAATGAATGATTGTGATTACAATAAATAAATTAAATTACATAGAATAAATTAGATTAAATAAATTAGATTAGATGTGAATGTGGTACAGTAACAATATGAATGTGGTAGAAAAGTTCAGCTGTCAATAACTTCATGAATGCACCGTATGGTCTACTGTTATTCCATTTCAGAATATTACCTACTTCAAAAGTTTTGTGACGAATAAAATGGTATCAGAATATATCACATCTTCATTCGAAGTTCGCTGCCCTGGCTTCTTGGGGCAAGATTTTTATATGGCTTTATTTTTTTTTCTGGGATCTAAGTGATTTCGGGTTTTCGAATTTTAAGCGGAAAGTTGTAGCTAAGAAACTGCTTTTAGAAAAGTACCTACTCAGGTACCTCTATATCAAACGTAAAACCAAGTAAAAAAAACCCGGCCAAGTGCGTGTCGGATCACGTACAATGAAGGGATCCGTATTTGGGATGAATTTATCCCAAAAACAAACTTAACATTGTAGTTGAGAAACATGTTCTACGATACATTCCAACTCTAATGTAACTTTAATCACAAATTAAAATAAAACACATTCATTAAAACATTAATAAAAAAAATATTTTAAGACCATAGACTTCTTATAGGTTTTCCTGTAATCCTTAAGTGTAGTGTGTTTTCTGTATATTTTTCAAAATTTTGAGTTCAGTTTTGTCGGAGATAAGGCGGGGGGAATGGTCAATTTTCGTATATTTTCTTAAATATCTTTAAAAGTATTTATTTGAAAATTATTTTAAAAAATTGGGATCACTAGGACAAGTTCTTTCATTTGTGTCACATAAAACTTTTTTAAATTTTCTGTTTGATCTCGAAAAGTGACCCCTATATTCGAAATTCATTTATTTTTGTTACGAAATTGATATGTGTACCAAATTTCAATTTAATTGGTCCATTAGATTCGGAGAAAATTGGCTGTGACAGACGGACACACATACACACGAGTGATCCTATATAAGGGTTCCATTTTTTTCCTTTTGAGGTACGGAACCCTAAAAACATAACATAACATCATGCCAGTATTACATTTTGCCAATTATGTTTAAGTCCCATGTAATAGGGGGCGAACCTATTGCCATCGAGTAAATCAGAAGCAGCCCGGAGTCTGAATTTGTGTCTGGTATTACCTGTAGTAATCAGGCATGTCTTTTATGACACATTCTGGTCTCAGGCTGAGGATCTCACACTCCGCAGCATGATGTCTCGGATCCTTAAGTCCTGGACAGTGGCCTGAACAGACCGGCCAACCGCATCTATCGACATATTAAACAAAAAACACGTCATTTATTCGTTTTATGACATTCAAAGATCTGAAAACAGTGGTAAGATTATTTACAATTCTCGTAGATTTAGTCAAAATTAAGGGTAGGTTTGAATAAAAAGTAAAAAAAAAGATGAAAATGACTTTAATAATTTGGGAGTGCCCCCGCTGCCGGCGCCGGCTCCCAGAAATAATGCCATTGGGAACCGGCATGACATTATAGCCGGCAGCTGAGATTTAAAACATCGGCTGCACATTACATACTCTGCGGCTGGCACCGCCGGCTCCCATAATGGACACCGGCAGCGTGGCGTTTATGAAATCCCTTCCAATATTCAAAACTCCAACTAACTAACCCTAACTAAAGTATTTTTTCTATATATTCTAGTCGTTTTTGGCCTCGCCCGCCTCTGCCACGGCACCCCTCGCTCGTTCGCTCGGCTCGTGCGTAGGGGGTCACAGTTCTAACCTAACCTAACCTAAATAAGCTTTTTTTGCGAGTGAAAATATTTAACCTAATCTAATGCTTTATCACGTTTTTACCCCAATGTGCCAAGTTGCAATCCCGTTCCCCCAAAACTCAGCGCCGGCAGCTAATCCAGCAACCGGCGCCGGCAGCCAATTCGAGAGCCGACGCCGGTAGCGGAGGCACTCCCTAATATGTTAGATTTATATAAATGCTGTTAGTGTTCTTTATTAAATAATTAAATATAAGCTGAGAGACATAACTAACATACAATTAATGATGTCGTAGATAGAGTGATCTTGTTCCTTGGTATATAGTGTATTTATGTATCTATTATTGAGGATATATATTTATTTATTTATTTTAACATAAAACGGCCAAGGCTAATTACATGTATATCTGTGTACCTATCTATTGTGGAGGAGTGGAGTGGAGTGGAGTTTCTTGCCGGGTCTTCTCCATAGGAAGCGACCAATTAGAACTGTGCACCTAGCTTCTGACGTTTCATAAGTGCCCATGTAGGTTTATGTGAAATAAAATTATTTTTAATTTTTAATTTTTATTCTAGTATATTGAATACTTATTATTTGCAGCAACGAAAGCCCCATTTTATGTTCAGGCAAATCACTGTCCATTCCAAGGTTGCGTATTTGATATTATATATTATTTTGTTGGAATTATTTTTTGTTGTATTTTTATGGAGTACCATAAAGTAGGTATATCCCATTAAAAATCATAATATGTAAAAAAAAAATTAAGTCTCGCAACACAGTTCTTCTACCGTAAAAATATGTGAGTTCCAATGTAAAACCAAGTCTGTAACCTATCTATTTGTCATCTTTATTTCTTTAATAAATAGAGTGACTTGGCCATCGCACGGCAACATAATCACATAAGATTAAGCTGCTATTTTAAATAGTCCTAATTGAATAAAGCGCTGCGCTAATATTAGGTATATTTTGCTTAAAAAGACATCAACGCGTTGATTACCGCGGTGCGTGGAGTAAAAGACATCAACGCGTTGATTGCCGTGGTGCCGATTTTTTTTTTTCAAGTGTTCCCTTCTGTCGGCACTCCCGGAGTGCCACTATTTATTCATCTATTTTCTTAAATATCTTTAAAGGTATTATAAAAACTATATATATATTTGAGATTTTCACAACAACCCTTCTATTTGATATGTCACACGGTACAGTTAGCAAACTTTATTTTTCATTTTTTATTTGCCCCCGAAAAGTGACCCTCATATTCAAAATTCATTTATATACTGTACACGTCCGTGTTTGGGTCACAGAAATTCATATGTGTACAAAATTTCAACTAAATAGGTCCAGTAGATTCCGAGCACATTGACTGTGACAGACGGACAGACAGACAGACACAAGTGCTCCTATAACGGTTCCGTTTTTTTTTTAAACGGTAAAGGCTCTTTCAAACAGGCGCGACACGCGACGCGACTCAAAGACACCGCTCGTCGCGCGACGAGCGGTGTCTTTGTGTCGCGTCGCGTGTCGCGCCTGTTTGTAAGACCCTTTATTAATTGATAACTTACTTAGCGCATCTTTCACCGATTTCAGTGAAGACTGGTTTGTAGCAGCCAACGCAAGGCATAGTCGCTTCAGGGTCCAGCATAGCCTTGGGACCAAACACCAGAGGTCTTTCAGTCAGAACTATATCCCCTGGATTTAAGTCTCGGGAGGCGACCAGATGCCTGCCTAGGTCATCCGATGTTTGAGCCTGAATTCGAAAAACAGATAAAAAAATTAAATGAAATTTAAAATGAAGTACAAAAAATTCAAAAATCCCCCGACACAAACATTTCCTCATTTCTCTTTCCTACTCCATCACCAGACCCTGTTCACCATCTATCTTTAACCTATTCATTGAGATCATTCCAATCAGCCTAAACACGATACCTGTGCTGTAAGTTGATAAGGGAGTTGGGTATCCTGAAAAATGCTGCAGCATCAGTTCAAAGTTACTATGGTACTCTAATGTCATTGAAGTAACAGAATACCAAACTTCAAATCGATCAGGCTTGTGGAAGATACTCACATCCATTCATCAACTAGAAAAGAGCTGATAATCTTCAAACGGCTGAACCGATTTTGATAAAACATATCTAAGAACAATCGCTTAAAAACCAGACTTCAAAATAAAAAAAAATCACTTTCAAATCTGTTCTCCCGTTTAAGAGCTACGGTGCCACAGACAGATACACATAACGGTCAAACTTTAACACCCTTCTTTTTGCGTCGGAGGTTAAAAGTAATGAAGACTGATGACCGTAGGTACTTACCATTGGTCTTTAAGCAAGTCTCTCAATGATTGGTGCTTTAGAACATGATTAAGGATCATTATTCACTAGCAATATTGCTGTTTATAATCATCATGCCTAATAGATAATGGGTAAGGTATTCCTTACCCTTCCTTAACAAACCATCACCATTCAATAGAATGGTGATGATAATTTAAAAGAGTGTCCATGGAGTTTCTTGCCCGTTCTTCTCCATAGGTCCTACTACGCTTTGGAATGGGCAACTAGCTTCATCTTTCTGACTGACCGACCCCTTAACAATTCAAAAGTGCCTGTAATTGGTTTATTTGAAATAATGCTTTGAGTTTCAGTTTGGGTTTGATGGTTCTTTCCTTCCATTTGACATTAAATACCACCCAAGAACTAGTGATCACCCAAGAACTAATCTTTTTCAAAACTGTGTTTTTGTGATTTTTCTATTCATTTCATCAACCACCACCGATATTCAATCGGTTTTCAATATTTTAAACTAGTAGCGCCATCTATTTTAGTAACTCTAAACAATAAACCTTTTTGTAGTGACATCTGTGTACGGCAAGAGTAACTAAAACTAAGATGAAGAAACACGATTACAGGACGCATCGTGTTGCAAGTTTACAGACAAACCAAATGATGGCGTTGCTGTAATTTTTGTTTTGCGTAGGATAAGTTTTTTATTTTCGGTTACAAGTTCTAAATAATACATCTATGGTTGATATATTGGTAATAGACTTGATAGAGTCCGCGCCACCACTGAAGTCCGGCGGAAAATTGTGGAACTACATCTTTTTGTTGCATTGACACTAGCGCCGCATCTATCGGACTTGAGTGATGGCGCGGACTCTAGTTATCTTTTGAAGGTTTTAAATAAATAAGTAATAATTTAATTAGATACTACTTACTAAATGATAAGCCAGTTCACTGTTACCATTTTCTTGATCCATGTTTCTGAAAATTAGAAAGTATTCTGTACAACAAAAATGGTCTACAAGTAAGCAAACGTTGATGGCAATAGGCTCGCCCAAAATCTGTGGGCTCAACCATATTACATGGGACTTAAACACATAACTGGCGAAATGTGTACTACACCACAGCTCTGCCCAACCCTTCGGGGAAACAAGACGTGATGCGTAAGCAAACCTTAACTTAGATGATATAGACACAGATACTATAATACTACGTACGTAGTATAGATAAGGTTTTGGTAAGGTAAGGTAAGGTTTTGTCAAAAGTAGGTACCAGTGGAATACAAATGCTCATAATCCTATCATATCATATATCCTATACTATTAATATGTATACCATTAAACGAGCAATATTTGTACATATAATAAGTGTAAATATATTTGTAATCACGTTCTCTAAAACGGCACTAACGATTTCGATGAAAATTGCAATATAGAGGTTTACGGGGGCGAAAAATCGATCTAGCAAGGTCTCTTAACTGGGAAAATTCATTTTCTCCATATTTTCACCCGAGCAGAGCCCGATCATCCAAAGTTTAGAACAAGATGATGAATAATGACATGGCAGCATGGAATTAGTAAGTATCTACTATTGCAATTAAATGAAAGAAATTTTAAAACTCATTTTAAAAGTACACTTTGTAAACAAGCATATTACAAATTAGAGGATTATATTCAAGATAAGAGTGCTTGATAACATGCTGGTCCTTCTCCATAGGACAATTTAGAATCAAGACAAAATCAAACTGGTTGCTAATTTAATTGTAAAATTTCATATTTTTTGTTATATGACATTGATTTTACATTCTGTGATTACTTCCTCACACACTGACTTATTAACTATAAAATTTTAGGAAACTCGTCTACTTTTACAATGTTTGTAAATATGTGAGCACCATGGTTCCTATTACATAATTAAATTATCTGCGGTTGCTTTATTTTTAATTATTAGTTTTCGTCTATTGTGGTATAGTAATTTTATTCTAGGTGCATCGTCTTCACATATAATTATTTAACTAATGTTAAAATTATTAACCTAAAATTATTTAATTAATAACTTATTTTACAAACCATTGTAAAACATTTTAAAAGAGTAACGGTGGAGTTTCTTGCACATTCTTCTCCATACGAAAACTACCTTTTGGTAGGGGCGATTAGAATTAATTCTATTATTTTGTAAATTTTGATATTCAAAAGTGCCATACAAGAGCCTATTTGAAATAATGATGAATTATCCTATACTATTAAAAGAGCATTCTCTATTTTCAACAAAGCAGAGTTCCGTCGCCCAGGTACTAATTAAAAGATGTACTATGCCAATATGAGCCTATTGACAGATTGCACTGGTTTCAAGAATATTGCCCTAACCAGTTTATCATTTCGTAAGTTGTTCTATCGGGTATTCCATAAGTCATCCCATCTTGGAGTAAAGACTGTTACTGCTCTGGATCTCCTTTGTATTTTTGGGTTCTACGATACTTAGATAGAGATTAATGTTAAGGATATCTAGGTGCTCCAGTTAACAAGATATAATATAATCTTGTATACACATGTTATGTCTATCTATCCGCTGGATACAAAAAGCAGAGAACCGCTCGATGTGGCGACGCTTGGGAGAGGCCTATGTCCAGCAGTGGACGACTTTCGGCTGAAATGATGATGGTAGTCAATTGGAGCATCAGCAGTTGAGTAGTCTGTTTTTGAACTACATATGCTCTGAGATCACTTGACATAATTCTTAACCAACCAAATTGCATAATCACAATACGATCCAATTTCATATAAACCGTTGCTCTTGGCATTTGGCCAGCCTGAACAATATCAGTCAACATGTCTTCTTAGCAATCTAAATAATGTTCCATTGTGTTCGTTGAGTTCATTCTGTCGCGTCAGTAATTTAGTTAGAGCATTGACTGCCACCTAAATCTATTTTGATAGTGAAAACGAAATCAACAAGGCGTTGGAGAGAGGTGTTAAAATTTCCACACAGCATTTTGTATCCATTTAGCTTGGATACGGTTTCAAATTAAGCTCATATAATCATTAATTAATACTGCACCGGATCGGCATTACTTCACTAACTGATCCGAATCTGAGGCGATGTCGTTATGAGTGTGCGTATGGAGTTTCGTTGAAAAAATGGAGAACGGTTCAAGTTGGGGCGATGCTGATCCGGTACAGTGCTTATACGCGTGCGTTTAGCTTTAATCATGGAAAGCATTGTACTCAAATAACTGATTTCCTCTAAAAAACTTCCCTGATTTAGACTAGCTGTTGCCGCGGGATCACTCGTAACTGAGGAGAACTACCTTATGCTGTCACACAAAAAGTATCTGTCTTCTTGTTTTGCGTGCCTTTCATCTCAGTTTGAGATTTAATAGTTTAAGCACCAATAACTCAACTTGTGACGGAACGGACAAGCGTTATAGAGGTCGTCGATTTGATCACCGATTCTCCACTCGTTGCACTATTATGGTAAATAACTCATATTAATTTGCACAGTATATTTTATTATAAGCAGTATGAATACTCGTACTGGAATATTTGTCTAAATACACAATGTAAAAAATCCAAATTAAAAATAATGAAACGGGGTTAGTTAAAACGATAAAATTTTAAATTTGGGTGGTAAGGATCTTGACAGAAAAGGCGTAGGCTTACACGCTTATCACCAAGACAAACATGAAGTCAAAAATTAATAAAGCAAACTGATGAGAACCATAATCCAGAACAACAATTAGGTTTAAAACTAGAATTAATTACACAAAAGCTTAAAGTTTCTATTCTGGTATCTAATTAGCCCTGATTATCGGGTGGCGACATATTGGTAATACATTAGGCATATAATATACATTCCTAGAATTTCTATACATTCCTAGAATTTCTAGCTAACCTAGCTGCGCTGGTCTGTTGTGAATTATAAAAAACAAACTTTCCATCAGGCGAGATTGTGGTCAAGAACAGGAATCGTGTAATTTAAAAAACTTGTGTACTTACATGGATTTATAAGCTTATGTTAGATATCACTTTAGAAAGATTAAAGCACTACAATATTTACAACACGTAGTTTGAAATCTACAACCAGAAATTCCAAAAGAAATTTTTAAGAATCTATGCAAAAGTTTATTTATTTGTATCGACTGAAGGCTAAGCCAATGCGCACGAGCAACTGATACTCGGTCTTCGAAGGACTGAGTATATGTAGCTTTTCAATGTGCAACAATCAATAGATCGAAATTGAGTATCTATAACGATTATAGGAGTGAATCTACTCGTAGGGTTCCGTCATTCCATTTCCTTTGATTATTTTGAAGGCAATGATTTATGTTATGGTGAACACACAATGTACATCTTCTATATCTAAAACTTTATCAATACATACTCGCGTGTCTGCTGTTGTTCTTTTAAACTACGCAACGGATTTTGATGCGGTTTTAAACATCATTAAGAGAATTTATTCCAGAAGGTTTATGTGTATAATACATGAAATAATATAGCCTTGCCTTATTTTCTCGAAGGGTAGGTTTAAGTTGGGTAGAGTTGGGATTGGGTTAGTTTATAAAGTTGTACAAACCATGCAAAGCAGGTGCGGGTCGCTTGATAAAGAGACCATTGAAATAAAAGACCTAACAAAAATAAATAAATAATTTAATAAAAATAATTACACAACGAATTTCTTCTGTTTACAGAACTTCTCGAATTCTCTTTTACTGACTTCAATGACAGATTGGAGTTTCATTCCAGAGACTTCTTCTGTATCATCTTTTAGAGAGTTTAATGCATCTTCCATGACTAGTTTTGCTTCAGTAAGTAAATGATTAAAATCTTCCCCTTTTTTAGCATTTCTGAACTTCATAACTAAAGCAGAATGTAACTCATGCTGTAAGACACTATTATACAAGCTAAGTCTCGCATTTCCTGGATCTAAAATCTTTGTTATTGCAATGAGTTCTCTACACATTTTAATTTTCTTATCTATAATTTCTCGTGACGTGTAACCTGGCTGCCTACCATACAGTTGTACTAGCGAATGCTTTATTGTATACATGTGGTAATGGTTAGGATGAAGAAAGATTGATAATCTGCTGAGAAGATTCTCCAGTACTGTCACAGAACCTTCCATCATAAGTACATTCTCCACGTCTTCTCCCATTTGATAAATAACCATATTCACTTGTGAATTACTCACTTTGGCTGGACATTTGCTACAAGACCAATCTGTTTCATCATCTAAAGGATCCTCTGGTAGATGAAGGCCATCACAAGGGTTGATTCCATCACCTATGCACTTCATTGCACTTAGATAAGTTCCAAGTTCAGTAGGGTCACTACATCTTGGACATTTACATGCGAAGAACTTAGTATCGTTTAAGTGTTGTCTTCTCGCTTGAGTCCCCCATAAAGCGTGGCTATACATTGTCGATATATGGTAGTCCTTCACTATTGGAACTACGGCTTTTATTGTTATTTTACAAAAATCTTTTCTATCTTTTGGAGTAAGGGCAAAAGTATGTTTCGTGTTAGGTATACAGCTGTGTTCCATTTTGTAGGTTTCAGCATACAAAGCATTGAGTTCAGCTCCTTGAGGTAGGCGAATCTCCAAAGCGTTTGTGTCAATAATCCCACAAATTCTATGAAGTAATTCAGGAGTGACTTCGTAAGCTTTCTTTTGTTTTTCTTCTAGTTTGCTGATGAAGTCATTCATGAGGTATTGTACGATAAATTCATCCGCTTCACTGTTAAAAGAAAATAAGTTTTAATTTAAATTGCTTGTTTTTGTCAATATTCCTTTTGTTTAGGTTTAATTTTGAGGGAAACAAGCTATACCTGTATGATCCTTATGTTAACAAAAAGGACATAGAGCGTTTCAATCCAAGTTTCAATTCAACTATTTAGTGATCGATTTAGTCTCGATTCCGTGGGAATATCGGGATAAAAAGTAACAAACGCACTTTCACATTTATAATATTAATTGTAGTTCGGATTGTAGATTGATTGATTGGATGTTATTCACGTACTCATAAGCCTCGGTGCCAGGTGTCCGACATTCCATGTGTGACTGCATATCCAGCAACTTCCTCCAACCTTCAGGATCTGTCTTCTGCAGTAGAACACACCTCAATGGGAGCAGAGCATCATGCCTGAAAATGTGGAAGGCAAAATTATTTATGTCATTAATCTAGTGGCAATTACTGTTAATTATGTTGACTGTGAAGATGTTTATGATTTTATAGCATTTTTTCCAGAAATGCGTCAGGAATCTAAAGTGCTCATAGAGATGAACGGCACGTTGCCAACGGGAGAGGCAACTGCAGATATCGACACTCGTCGGTGGCAGCTGTAGACGCGTCGACGGTTGTGTTCCGCCCGTGTACTTACTTTTAAAAAAGTAAGTCTGCGTAAAGTTGACGCATGCTTTAGCGAAATATTGCTCTATTTCTCAAAATATTGCGAATCACGCGTTATGCATTCAGGTTAGTGGTGACCTGAAGCTCACAATAGGCATGTTTGTTATTAAGTTAAGATATTAGAACCTGAGTCAAAATGACGCATGATTTTCTTTTTGAATTTTAGACTTTCCTTGGTTACTTTTATATTTTTTAATAAAACACCATAATTTCCATTTTCCGTATACAACAATAAATTAAAGTAAGCGTTCCTTTTCGCATGATAATCTTTAATAATACATTTCAAAATGATTATCTTTTTCGGGTTAATGGTGAACAAGGTGGTTGTAATGTCACTAATAAATACCTGTAGTAATCAGCCATATCATTGACGACACATTCTGGTCTCAGGCTGAGGATCTCACACTCCACAGCGTGATGCTTCGGATCCTTTAAACCTGGACAGTTGCCTGAACAGACCGGCCAGCCGCATCTGAGGAAATGATAAATTATCAAGTCGAAGTCAAATCATTTATTTCAAATAGACCCATGTATGAACGTCAAAATTTACAAAATAATAGAATTGATTCTAGTCGCCCCTTCCAGGAGGTAGTTTTCGTATGGAGAAAAATGGGCAAGAAACTCCACCGTTACTCTTTTAAAATGTTTTACAATAGTTTTTACGTACATTAGTTAAATAATTATATGTGAAGAAATTACTATACCACAATAGGTATAAAGAATTAAAAATAAAGCAACGATAGATAATTTAATTATGTGATAGATACATGGTGCTCACATATTTAAAAACATTGTAAAAGTAGACGATTTTCCTAATTTTTTAAATTAATAAGTCAGTGTGTGAGGTATCCACTATCAATATTGTACTTTAAGGTACTTATACTGGATCTCATAATCGCTTCACCACCCTAAGGTTGAATGTCACTTGCACATCTTGGAAAGAAAAGGTTCATCGCGATCAGCACATCTAAACGGCATTTAAGAGCAGTGTCATTATTTTTGAGGAGTATTCACCTGACAGCTCTAGAACGCAGTTTAGAAGTACTGATCGCGGTCAGTTTTATTGATGAAATTGGCACTAGTGAAGTTTAAATAGTGATAAAGTACTTTAATGTTATTTTGTTTTAATTTTCGTGTAAACTGTATACAGATGTAAAACTATTTTCTTGTCTGTCGTGTCTGCCACTTTCCTAGCGGCTTTCCTCCCATTTTTTAAATAAATTACATTAAGTTAAAAGACTGTTAACAACTCTATATACTTCCAAGTCGATTGAGAGCATCCAGTCTGCACCAAGTGCAAAGGGCAACTGATAGAAATCCGACGACTGACGAAACACGAGGTTTGCCTAAGAACATAGTTTGTCTGTACTAGGACTGCAGTTTTATGAAGAGTCCAAAATTATTGGCCCACTGGAACCTAGGACTGGGTAAAATTAACAAAAACTTATTTGTTAATTTTACCAGTCCTAGGTTCTTTACCGCCTTATATTAAGAGAAGTGAGAACAGAGTAAAGAGGCCTCTGTCCTACAGTGTTTTTCTCCAGAAATGCGTCAGGAATCTAAAGTGCTCATAGAGATGAAAGGCACGTTAACAACGGGAGAGTAAAATTAACAAAAACTTACTTAGCGCATCTTTCACCAGCCTCAGTTAAAACTGGTTTATAGCATCCAACGCAGGGCATGATCGCTTCAGGGTCCAGCAGAGCCTTGGGTCCAAAGACTAGAGGTCTTTCAGTCAGGACTAGGTCACCTGGAACCAAGTCTCGAGAGGCCACGAGGTATCTGCCCAGATCTTCCGATGTATGAGCCTGAAATTTTTTGTGGGAAATTAGTTTAGAGATTACTCAGTTCTTTTTTCTTAGTTTTTCATTGTCCTCATCGCATCTAAATTCATCTTGAAGACTACTTTTCTACTGAATTGAATATCTGTTGTCTACGACATTTGTGAAGTTGCCTACTGCATACAGGGTGGCAGGGACATCGACGCGATGACCGTTACCTTGGATTCAGTACATTATTCTGAACGCCCCTGAGTTGAAATTTTTCGTTGGTTATTTTTAAAAAATCTGCTGTTTCATAGAAAAGTGCAAAACCACATGGTCAAAATGTTTGGAACAGCTGATATTTTTATAAGTAACCGACGAAAAATTTCAACGCAGGAGGCTTCAGAATAATGTACTGAATCAGTTTTCGCGTCGATGTTCCTGCCACCCTACATAGTGAGTAGGTAAAAATATTAAAACTGTTTTTGTGTGTCAGTAATCATTTAATTAATGAGTTTATTACTTAAATGAACTAACTCTTTTATGTTAAATACCAAAACAATAACGTACCGCTCTAGGTACTTTGTAAAATATTATTTTACAAAATAAGTCTAAAACATTTTGACAAAAAAAAAAGACTCCTAGGTAACTTTTTTTTAAGTTTTTAATTTTTTTGTTGTGACACCCATCCCACGCGAATCGTATGTATCTACAGACTTGCCGTGTAAACAACAGTGACAGAAAGTTTTAAAACATTATCAACATACACCAAGTGGATTACATACGTATCTAATATTTAAGCTAACTCAAAAACCAGCCCAGCACCGCGCAAACTTCCTCAAAATGAAAATGAATTTTCAAAATCGGTCCACATTTGATGAAAATATCGATTATAAATACATACATTTTAAAAAATACATACAGACGAACATAGAACCTCCTCCTTTTTTGAAGTTGGTTAAAAAATTGTTATGAAAACACAAGACATCACAATACATAGGGGGTACATTTTTTTTTCAGGTGCTAGTCTTCTTACAACGCAGAGTTATTAATAAAGTCATAAACAAAAATTGGACAAGGTAACTCAAGTTGTGCAATGAGCCACGTATTTTTAAGTTAGGTTGCAATCATACAGTTGAACATTCTACAATTCCGTACCAATATCCATTGATTCCTAGTTTAATTATAGAGATTGAGCCTCTTCTACATCTACCGTTGGTTTCATGAGGACAAACTGCTATGTCCTCTTCTTATAGGTTATGAAACGCTATATTATGTCGATATAATCCAAAACGTTTTCTGACTATTTTTGGGTCTGAGAAGTCCATTATCAAGAGTGAGATGAATTGGTGTAAACCGCCACCTATTAAAAGTACGAATACATTATTATTTTGAAAAAGAAAATATTCGAACTACTGCAGCTGAGAACCAGAGACCAAGGGGCGTGCAAGAAGTTAACCAGTAGTCCGATAGATGTCGCGTGTCTCAATAAGCCCACTTTCCTATTTGCTTTGATAATTAATTGATTTCAGTAATTTTTTTTTAAAGCAGATGAATACAAGACCGTATAATGTACCTTACTAAATACAGTATGCATAACTTACAATGTACGCCAAATCGGTGGCACCATTCCGATGTTCCATATTTCTGCGAAATAAATAATACTTTTAATAATTAAATGAAGAAAAGAAGCTCTAAATTATATCACTTAGTTATTTCATCATTTGAAAATGAGCGAATTTAAAGCAAGGATATATATAAAAAAATAACAACGGTTTTTGCGTCAAGTTTCCTGGCAGAAGAGCTGAATAAATAGAATCGAAATAGCAACAAAATCGCTCAAAAGTCAGTTTGCATGAACGCAAACCAAAAAGACAGGGCAATGACCTTTTCAAATGTAAAAATGCATAGCATGGTAGAAATAAATCTCTTATAGATACTAGATGATACATTGCACTCTAATCGACACATACGTCAGAGGAGACAAGTTGGCAGACTGCACTCAGTTTCATTACATCGATGTCAAGGTTTTAATATAATGAGAGTAATGATCTAGTACATTGCCAGCCGTATTAATTTAATAAAACAAAGCTAATGTGCAACCAGTTATTAATTTGACTTGGAAGAACGACGATGCAACAGAAAACCAATTATACATAATTATAACCCGATTTTTATAACGCACAGTTATAAAATCGGGCCTGTCAACGTCAAAATTGTACAGTGTATGTTGTTTAAATAATAACAATAACAAATGAACGAATAATAAGACAGAACTGTGGAGACGACACAATTGTGTCGATCGTATTAAGAGGCGTCGGGGCACTGAGGAGGTAACCGGGCGGCGAATTCAATACTAAAAACCTTTTTGACAGCTCCAACTGCACAGTTATTAAAATCGCGTAAATATACCTACAAATAACAATACGAAGGCAAATCTTAATATTATTATGAACTATACAAAATGATAAACAACCCATTTAAAGAATAAATATTTGTCAGAGATATGAGAAATTACCATATCAGGTAATTTATCATATCTCTAAAAATAGGCAAAAACTGATTTTTTTAAAACATATTTTGGATGTTTAGTTAGCAGTATTCTGTAAAGTTTAGAGGTATACCCTAGAAAAAACCTACAGCATCTTCCGTAGAAAGTTTAACCTAAAAAAGAATTACAATCGTTATTTTCCAAAACCTCCAGAAAATATTTCACTTCTAGTAAAAATTATAATCTTTCTTAAGCGGTTTGAGTACACTCAGAAAATATTCACGATCTAAAAAGTAATATGAATACAACATAATATTATAAAAAAAGTCCCCCCACTGTCTGATTGGCTGGATGGGTTAAACTCAAAAACTACCAAACGGATATTCATACGGTTTTCACCAATGGACGGAATAATCATGAAGAATGTATAAGTAATTAATTCATTAACCTTTTGTGTAAATTAACTGAAACATAAAATATGATGGTTGTTGAAGACGTCGGAAAAAAATATGCCGACTGGGAGCTTTACTGACGTGCGCTGTTCTCAGCGTAAACCAATAGAAAACAAAGGCATGTATCTGTTCTTTACTATTTCAAATATTTGCAGGATTGGTAATAAAATACTCCAAGTAGCATGAACATCAGTTACATTTTCATATAACCCACATGCTGAACGCAACAGGCTGATACGAAACTAAGAAAGAAAAAAAGAAAAAATTGCCATTTAATATGATCCGTGCGAAGCCGGGGCGGATTGCTAGTCTATAATAAACCTAGAACGTGCAACGTTTAATCATAAAATATGACATTCACTCAGGCGTAATAATTCTCCCGTACATTCAGTGTGTCCAAACATAAATTGTATTTGGCTATGGTGCAGTTTTCCGTCGACCAAGCGTTGAAATGGGTTACCCTGGACTATTTTTGGAACGTATAGCTGATAAACGCTAGTCCGTAGAAAACATCTCTCGCATTATTTTGGGCTGCCTTAAATGTGTCTTCAAGATATTAGTCTATTGTAAGGAGATTAATATTAGTTTTGAAGATTGTAAGGGCTTTCTAAGGATAATTAGCGGCTATACTTTGATTTTCTGTGTTGAAAATCTGGGTTACTATGTCGTTCAAATCTTTTGCTTGCTCGACGTGTACGATATCCGATCCGCACTTGGCAATACAATCAGCAAGTACATTCTGTTAACTCTCCGATTTGTCACTAGATCTTTAACCAAATTGAGAGTAGGGTCAATTATCACTATTTATAAATAGTGAGAATTGGTCTTTTGATCCACATCAGAAAAAGTCAAATATGCCTGAGAGAGCTTCAGAGGGTATGGTTTTCAGATCCCAGTTCACCAGATCAAATTCCACATTTAAAAAAAATGATTTTTTTGAGAGTTCATCATCTTTGGTTAGTGATCTAAACTTATGATTAAAAGCTTTAGCAATTATAACACTAAATGTAATAATTAAATGTGAACCATTGTTCTCAATCTGTGGAAACACGATTGCTTACAGTTCGTCTATTTTGGTGCAAGTCCTACTATGATGATGACGTCACATTGGCAGTAAATCGATAAGACCTAGACACGAATCTGATGCGTGAACGCGATGCGTTAAATGATTCTGATTATATTTTTTTTCAATTCTAGTTTAAGTAAATAGTGAAAATATATTGTATTTTATATTCAGTCTTCGTAATGATTTTAAAGCTTGGTTAATTTAATTTAGCACTTTTATTATAATCATAAAGTTTCATGTACTTACTTAGTCTTTTTATGAAGTGGTATAATTTATTTGAATTTTAAAAGTTGTTATTTATTTTTTCCTTTAAGACAACAACTCAATTAATTCTCTAGAAATTTTAAATGATAAAAAACATACTCACATGTTTTCGGTCATATTTTTCTCCTACAAAGTTTTAAAATGCACTAAAATCTCACTAAAATGTCTCACTAATATTGAAGAAAAAAACCCTTTTCGTCCTAAAATCTGGAATATTCGAAGCAACTGCGCACGGGCAACTGGCGCTCGCTCTATGTATGACTGAGTATAGCTTTTCATTGCGTAACACTCGGATATGTGAATGAACTAAAAAAAAACATTCTACGATTTACAAAAAAATCATTCCATGGAACATTGTTTTGAAAGATTGTGGCTTACATGAATAGTGAGAAAAATTGTTTTTAAAGGCATATTTTTTCAATAAAATTAAGCTTTTGTTTGTTTTATGATGTTTCATTTCAACCCCAGAAAACATATTCCTACAAAAACACTATTAAGTCTCTACTTTAACGAATTAACAATTAAATTCTTTAACCAACTATAGCTTATTCGTGAAAGTTTCCTTAGCTGAATAGATAAAAAAATCTTTAAATTAAAAATCCATTTTCTAATCATTTAAAATCTTGCCGCAAATATTGATTTTAACCTAGTTTTATAAAGATTATTACTTACAGTACCATGCCGGTTGAATAGTCTACATGTTATGAAGCCAAAGGGTTCCATTGCCAAATTTTCTGTTACACACCATAACAGCAGCTGTTTCATATATATCCAACACTACCTTAAGGTCTGTTACACACGTTCGCTTGATCTATGATTTTATTATTTACATTTTACTTGTGATTTTTCTTGGTTGTGTGGTTTTATTATGATTATGATATTATAAGAGTAGTTAAACTTTTATTAAATCCAAGATATTTTGGTTTGAAAATCAAATCAATCAATCTGCATAGTCTTTTCACAACTATGTTGAGCTCGGCTTCCAGTCTAAGCGGATGCAGCTGAATACCAGTATTTTACATGGAGCGACTGCCTATCTGACATCCACAACCCAGTAACTGAGTAATACGATACCACTTGGTAAGACTGGTTGTCAGAATTTCGGGCTTCTGATGTCCCGTAACGACTGTCAAAGATCCATGAATGACAGCCGGGACCAACGGCTTAACGTGCTTTTCGAGGCACGGAGGAGTCTCGGTATGTAAAGATGTTCACCCATCCACGGACCAACCCCGGCAAGCATAATTTAACCTGATGGATCGACTCGTGCGGCTGTTTGAAAATCAACTGTTCTACTAAAATGTTATGGTGTAATTTATCACGATTTGTTAAGTGATTAAAGGTTGAACTAACTCAAATGTGTTAACTGTGCAGGCTTTCAGGCAGCTAAAGCAGCTAGTTTGTATAACATATTACGTTTCTTTCATCTTCTTAAACTTAGTTGAAAATTATACTTGTTCTACTAAATAAATATGTCAGATATCACAACTCAAGCGCACGCCTTCCACGTCCTTTCCACTGTTTTGCAGTGATATAATAATGCGGAAACAGATAGTTTTTTTTTGTAGTAAAACATCTGCTTGTCACGTAAAGTAAGTGACAAAGAGCTTTCGCCCTTCAAAAATACCTTCAACTGTCAATCTCAGTAGTCTAACTAACATTTCTGACAGTCGGACGCCCAATATTCTGGAAACTGAGTTATTTCTTTACCCAAATTGTAAGACCGAGGTTGAGATAAGTACAATAGCTATTTTGAAAACTTAGATGAAGCTAGTCCATGGACAGTAAATGAGGCAAGTGGAGATCCGAATTAGCAAAAGTTTAGGACATGCCAACAAAAAAAAAGGAAGAGAATATTTAACCACAAATATGCATTAAACGTGTGAGGAACACAAACTTAATCAAAAAAATTTAAACCAAATTTCCACGAGCGTTCGTGGTTCTTGAATGTTTTTTTAAGTGAAACGTGATTTCAATGAAAATTATAATTGCTGTCAGACATTGTTCAAAGAGTACAGCATTAATACTCAATTCGGTTGGCACAGTTCCCGAATCTTTACTGTCTTGTTAATTATGCATGTCTATTTAGGACGAGTATTGTGTTTGATACCAAGCGGAGCGGGCGTGCATCGCGGCCTAATAACCAGTGCCTTAAAATTTGCGAAATGCCAACCTGCGAGGTGTGTCAACAACCCGCGAACCAAATCTGCGGAGGCTGTAAACTCGTCTACTATTGCTCCAGACCCCATCAAAAACTAGGATGGAGAGAAGGACATAAATTCAAATGCTGTGCCTTCAAAATCGAATACTCAGACAAGCTAGGACGACACATGGTCGCCACAAGAGACATACAACAAGGTGAAATGATCCTCAAGGAAAAACCTGCCGTCATAGGACCAAGGATCACGTGCCCAACCGTCTGCTTGACATGCGGCAAAAACCTGGACCCTAGAGAATTTGGGGACTATTACAAATGTTCAAAGTGCAACTGGCCAATGTGCGGCCCCGAGTGTGAAAGTGCTGATGTTCACAAACCAGAGTGCAAAGCCATGACGGATAGAAAATATAAATGTGATATAAAATACCAAGGTCCTAATAAAGTTCAAGCGGCCTACTGTGTTATATCTCCACTTAGAGTGCTGTTGATGACTTACTCCAACCCACTCCAATACGAAAACATTATGAATCTGGAGTCTCATTTAGAACATAGGATAAATACCCCTCTGTATACTGTTTTAAGGGCTAATTTAGTGACGTTTATAGTTCAAGTGCTAGGATTACCGTTTGACGAAGAAACTATATTGAAAGTCGCGTGTATATTTGACACAAACTCCTTTGATGTACGGTCGCCAGATGGGTGTACTCGGTTGCGCGCTATTTATTTGACAGCTTCAATGATGAACCATAGCTGTAAAGCTAATACGAGACATATATTTTTGGGTGATGACTTCCATTTGGCTATAATAGCAACAGTACCGATATCCAAGGGCGACCTGATTACAGCCACTTATACTCAATCTTTGTGGGGAACTTTGGATAGGAGAAAGCATCTGCAGACGAATAAATTCTTCGATTGTGAATGCGATAGATGTAAGGACCCAACAGAATTTGGAACCCACATGGGAAATATATACTGTTCCGTTTGTAATAATCCTTTTGGTCAGACTACTGATAATTGTGGATCAATGATGGTTTCGACAAATTCATTGGACGAAGAATCACCATGGAAGTGTGAGAAATGTGAACATAGTATTTTAAGCAAGCAAATGGTGTGGGGCAACAACGCGTTGAAACAAGATCTTCAGAAGCTGAACAAGACAATTCCAAATGAGTTAGAAGACTTCATTGAGAAGTACAGCCAGACGTTACATCCTACCAACCATTTAGTAGTGCAAGCCAAGTTGGCATTGGTACAAATATATGGGAACTATAAAGGATATAGTTTAACAGGTACATAGATACGATTGTTGCTAAAATAGATCCAGTGACTGACTTATATTTAAAGTATATGTGTTCTTAACCTCGATTAAAGTAGAGTGTTACCAAAATCATAAATTTATAGTACACAGATACAGCATCTCGTTTGCACTTCATAAGAAAAGTAAACATTTTAAAGAGCAAAACGATTTGGAAACTAACAGGAACTGAAACCTACAAATGTGGTTCACTCAGTTATTCAATGTCGGTACGACCACTTATCTAAATTATAGTTTTTTTCTGGTCTATTATTAATTAATTCCGCCGTCTAATAGTGCCATATCGAAAAGAACGATATTTGAATATTTTTTGATGGTACACACGGCTGCACATCAAGCTATACATTTCCAGTATAAGCTGATCTCGCATTGTGTAGGAGTTTTGTACAATGCGAAGTCAGCTTAAACTGGAAATGTATAGCTTGATGTGTAGCCGTGTGTACTATCAACAAAAAAAAAATTGAACAGAACTTGTTTAAAATTATCTGTCAGATAATTTAACTCGAACTTATTCAAAGGCAGTGGAACAGGCACATTGAGATTCGAAGCCAGGTGTGCTGGGCAAACGCAGTTGTATCCACAAGGCCAAGCAGTATAAGCTGATCTCGCATTGTGTAGGAGTTTTGTACAATGCGAAGTCAGCTTAAACTGGAAATGTATAGCTTGATGTGTAGCCGTGTGTACTATCAACAAAAAAAAAATTGAACAGAACTTGTTTAAAATTATCTGTCAGATAATTTAACTCGAACTTATTCAAAGGCAGTGGAACAGGCACATTGAGATTCGAAGCCAGGTGTGCTGGGCAAACGCAGTTGTATCCACAAGGCCAAGCAGCAAAAACTAGTAAAGTATTTAGCAATTATCTTGTTTTATCGACATTCCATCCCTGAGCGAATTTGCCTTTCAATAAAATTATTGGAACGCTGACAAATGAGGAATGCTATTTCAAGAAGTCATTAGCTCTGGTCTACAAAATTTTAACTTGTGTACTTTAAGTAGAGAAATCCGATTAAGTATTATTTAACATCCGTCCTAAACGATATATTGCTGTGTTAACTGTTTAAGTAAGAAGTTGGTGAATTAAACATTTTGTTTATTTCACACATTTTGTAAGGGATGTTTGGCCGAAATATATCCACCTAACGAAGGAATTCTCATGGAATAACAAACCTGCAAAAAGCGGCCACGTGCGCAGGGTTCCGTACCACCGTACAATATTTAACACTGCATAATTTTGTAAAGTAGTGCGTTCCCTTTAATTTTGAATTTTATTTTATTTTTATTATTAGCTGTTATAGCGGCTATTGTAGTTCATACTCTGTGAAAATTTCAAGTGTCTAACTACACTGACGAGCAATATAAAAAAGCCACTTGTAAAGTGCCAAAACAATCTAAATATTTCCTACACCACACATGAAGTAAAAAAAATCTTGAAAACAGTTTTATAGGTGTTGTTTATGCGCTATTAAATACACTTGATTGTTGCTTTTTACTTCAAGAAGCTATCGTGCGTGGTTTCGGAAATATTTCATGATAAGTTAGTGGCTTTTATATATTACTTGTCAGTGTATTACGGTTCAAAAGATACAGCCCTATGTCAGACGGACGGACGAACAGCGGAGTCTTAGTAATGGGGTCCCGTTGGCACCCATTGAACCCTAAAAACTACCGCAGTTATAATGGAATGTGAACGTAACCGTACCTGCAAAATGTAGGTGCACTAGACAGCTTTGATTCCCTCTTTACAGAATTCTTACTTACTTCTAAATTATCCCAACTTGTTGCAGAGCTGCCCAACGTTCTGTTAAGGAGGAAGGTGGACCTCTGCCATGAATTACTGGAAGTAGCTGATAAATTGGAACCAGGCTGGTCTAGGTTCAGAGGGACCTTGCTTTTGGAACTGCAGGCCACTATGACGATGAAGACTAAGAGGGAGTTTGAAACTGGAAAGTTGACTAAGGCTGGTGCTCAGGTAGGAGACTTTTCTTGGATTTAAGTGTTTCTTTCAGAATGCACTCTTCATTTTGAAAGATGGCAACGTCGCAAATAGCTGTCAAACGTTTTGCTGTTTTGATTATTATTATTCTTTTCTTCTGTTCTTTTTGCATTCTGTCGTCGAACAATAAACTAATTCGTTCCATATTTAATGGCGTTGTGGTGGAACAGCCAGTGATGCACTACCCACTGTCGGATTTAACAGTTCGGTAACTAGTGGGTTTGAATGCAAGATTAGGCTTGTGTTGTCTTTTGTACCGCTCGATTTCAGAGTTTACTGAAGACTTTTGTAGATAGTTTAGTTTAGTTTTTAGATTGCCAAACTTAAGTGGCAATGGGCAGGGCACATGGCTCGCAGAACAGACAGCTGATGGGGCCGAAAGGTTCTGGAGTGACGACCACGTACTGGAAGACGTAGCATTGGAAGGCCTCCCACAAGATGGACCGATGACCTTGTGAAGGCCGCAAGAATCCGCTGGATGCGGGAAACACAGAACCGGTCCAAGTGGTGGTGCTTGAGGAGGCCTATGTCCAGCAGTGGACGTTTTTCGGTCTGAATTTGTATATAGTCGTGGATTTCGTCATTCCTAGCCAACTAAAGTGCATTTGCTAATGTTCTAAGGAAATATTACTATATTAAATAACGAAATATCGCTTTGTAGTGCACTAAAATATTGACTATGAATTGATAAGCCAGACAGAAGGATTTTGCAAAATCTAGGTAAATTTTGCAAAAATTATAGGTTTTCCTAACTGATTTAGTGCAATGATTGGGGGAAGCAAAAATTATCAATACAACTCACTAACTTAGAATTGGCCTCAAATGTCGTGATTTCATGAAATAGTCATTCAATGGATTAATTTGAACTTAGAGAGCTATTACTGCCAAAAAAAAAAAAACAAAAATATTTACTTCAAGTAAAACATTGTTTCATACATAAATTGAGGTAGCCCCAGTAAGTGACAATAGTACTTGTGTTGGAGCTGTCTCACTTTTTCTATATAGTAACTTTACAATGATGAGGTTAATAATTAAATAGAGTTTAAAGAAAAATAAAAATTACAGGTTATAGATATAACAAAAGTGCAAACTTGGAAATATATCCACACTATCAAACTTTTGTTGAAAAAACTTAAGCTTATTATGTAGTACAAGTAATTGGATTAAACATCGTAACACTATATTAATAGCTACAAGATGCGAGACAAATAGTCTGCATTGCTCACAGTTGACATTTATATTTAACACATAGGAATGGTTGGAACAAGACGCGTATGAAATATTATTTCATGTTATAATTTATTTTAGGCAAGATTTTTTTTTTTAATAATAATTGTGTAAATCCTATACTATTAAACGAGTAATATTTGTATATATATATTTGTTTGTAAGTACATACATAGATGTGTACTTACGTTCTCGAAATCGTTAGAGCCGATTTCGAAAACAAAAATAAAATAATAAAAATAATTTATAAAATTAAATATATTAATTAATTAATAATAAATTATTATTTATTAATTAATAAAATTATAAATAAAATAAAATTAATTTTAAATTGCAATAATATAGGGGTTTACGGGGGCGAAAAATCGATCTAGCTAGGTCTCATATCTGGCAAAATTTGTTTTCTCCGTATTTTCACCCGAGCAGAGCTCAGTCGCCCAAAGTTTAGAACAAGATAATGAATAATGACATGACAATAATGACATTAGAATAATGATCATGGCAGCATGGAATTAGTAAGTATCTACTATCATGGCAGTATGGAATTAGTGATAGTATTTAATGAGCATTCTCTATTTTCAAAAGAGCAGAGCTCGGTTGACCAGGTACTTTTCGTAAATCAAGTATTTTGACAAAATGTGATCTCTAACGTCTTGTGAAAACACTCACCTCCAATCTCAATCTCTCTATTTGTGGATATGATCTTTTTTTTTTTTTCAAAATAAACTAACAAAGTTGACAGAACATCACGCCTGTAATTTCCAAAGAGTTAGGCTGAAGTGTAACTATAGTACACCCACATTTCGCCAGTTATGTTTAAGTCCCATATAATAGGGGGCGAGCCTATTGCCATCAACCGGGCACAAATGCAGACCCCGGGCTGCTACTGAGAAATTTTGACTAAATAATTTAGTTGCGAGCAATGCTGTATTTTTGTTGGCTTCGCTACTTTATCTAATAAAATTATTTAAAGACTCACTGAGAATTTGATAAATATTATTGTGTAAAAAATTCTTGAAAAATCCGTAAACACAATTTGCGTAGAAAGAATATTTCAAGAATTTTCAATGCGGCAACCCATTACAGTCACTAAACAGTTCTTCGTTCCATTTTTGAAAACAAAATAAAAAGACATACATACGACAAATACCAATCAATCAATAAACTGGTTGTTAGACTTTAGAGCTTCTGACAACCCGTAATGACTGTTAAAAATCCACGAATGACAACTGTGACCAACGGCTTAGCATGCTTTCAGAGGCACGGAGGTGTCTCGGTATGTAAAGATGGTTATCCACGAACCAAGCCCGGTAAGCGTAGCTTAACCCGATGGATCGACCCGTGCGGCTGTTATTACTTAGCCACAAGCCCCTTTGTCTTGTCTGTTGCTTAATCACGAGCTTCGACAAATATATTCTTGTTTAAACCGAAGTAACACAATACAATTTACAATAATTTAATTGTAATCATCCCCCACTAAATTCAACACTCCCAATCTATTTTAAAACATTTAGTACTGCCTAGTGTGCAACATTTTCTATCTATAATATTAATAGCCCAACATTTTGTTTCTTACATTACGTTTTATACAATCTGGATCATTGCCAGATTAAATAAATGATCATGTGATAAGACATTGCGGCTTATATTATAACCAGCTACTGCCCGCGACTTCGTTCGCGTGGAAGTCGTAAGATACACAGTCTGCAATTTTATTTTTTTTACTAAAGCATCTCGCAGTTGACCACTAAGGTCGTGACTGCTTAACCGGGCTTTCCTGTGGCAAAGCCTAGGGGGGCCTAAACGCCAGGGGTAAAAAACTATGCTAGTTATTACTAGGCCAGCGCTCGCTAAGGGCACCCCCTGGGTACGATCCTCGGCTTACGGCGTCGCTGGAGAGCGGATAGCAAGATGGGACAAGCTGGATCAAATTTAGATCATCATGATTATTAATCAAGAAATTTAAAGCTACAAGCTCAGCTTCAACGCGTGCTGGCACTTTAATTCGTTTACGCTTAGCATTCTTTCTTACTTTTTGTCATTTTGTTCGGTTTCTAAAAGTTCGTAGTGTGATGTTAACCATATAACCTTCCTCAAGAACTGGGCTATGATATCAAATTGCAAAATATTTTTTCAAAGACGACCGGTAGTTCCAGAGATTAGCGCGGCAAGGGCGGACCCAGTGGGTCATCGGAGTCATGACCCTAGGCTGTGTCTAGATCGACAACTGTTTTTTTTTTAAATCAAATAATTACTTTGGGTTATGTTGCCACTATGTGTTTGCCACACATGCGCGAACTACACGCATAATAAGTCTATGTGCTGTAATTATAATTATATGATGATAGACCTTGGAGTTTCTTGCCGGTCCTTCTCCATAGGAAACGACTAAATGGAACCGTGGTCCTATTTTCTGATGTTTCATAAGTGCCCATGTTGGTTTTCCTGGAAACTAGCAACTAGACGTAGAAATTAAATACCCTAGAAAGTCAAGACAAACCGCCCCGGTCCTGGCGGCCCCCAAAATCTTAAGAAAGTCCTTTTTAATGATATCCCAAACACGGTCAGAATATATTCAGTAAGAAACGGCTTAGATTTGGCGGCTGAGGATGAAAATTTTCAAGCTCGCTTCGCTCGCTACAATCTACAATTCTACATTCTCAAACTTTCTGCATTTTATTATGTCGACAAAGGTACTCCTATTTATGTATGACTTACTTGAACAAGGCGGTGTCCTAAAATGTTCAAGCACGATTCTATCGCTCTTGAATTCTGTATTCTTCTAACTCTCAAACTTTTCTGCTTGTGTCGACAAAGCAACTCCTATTTCCGTAAAGATGTGCAATTTAGAAACCTAATCGGGAATTCAGAGACGAGGTGCAACCAAATTCAAGCTCACCTTGCTCGCTCCCGCATCCTACATTCTTGCTTTACGTAAATAGCCTATTGAGGAGATGAAAATGGATGTCCCTGAAAAATTACGCACGATATACTTATTTTTTTTTTTGTTATTATTGTTTATTTGCAAAATGTTACTAGAAATACCAACATAAACTGAGAAGTCCGGGGGGCCTCGTTTTGCCTCCCCGAACCTAAGCCTGTCTGAGGCCCGGGAATGCAAAATCAAAATGAAGTCCACACTGATTTGAGCTTGTCCTGGCTGGCCCTGACTATGTGACCCTGACTCGAATGCTGGATCCGCCCTTGTTAGCGCGTTCAAACAAACAAAAAACTAACTGTTCAGCTTTATTGGATAGATAGAATTGATAGATAGCGTGATGATAAATAAACATGGTACTTATTATCATAAAAAATATGTCATCATGTTTATCATGATACTTATTATCATAAAAAACATGTTTATAACACTATCAGTCTTATTGCACATTTTTGTCACTTCAAAAAGTGTAATTCGGATGTTGTGATAGTTTTTTATTAAGATGCATTTATTTTTTGGCACTTCAAAACGTGTAATTTGGATGTTGTAAAAGATTTTACTATGCATTTATGAAAATGCTGAATTATTATTACGTTGGAATCTCATTCACGTTTCTCAAACGATTGTGTCGTAAAAAGCTTCTGTTGCAATTTGTCAGTATAATGTGTTTGGTGATTCACAAATTGTGGATGCAGAAAAAATATATTGCGCTTCGTTTCATTTTCGTGCTTTGTCGAATAATTTTATAAAAGACGGAGGAACTAGATTTCATTAAATCTACACTAATAATATAAAGAGAAAAGACTTGTTATTTTATTTTATGCTCAGTTTGGTTAATAGTAGGGCAAGTTCTAAGTCCGCCTGGCTAGCTACCACCATCTTATCTAAGTCTATCGCCATAACAACAATGTTAACAGCATTGTTATGTTTCGGCAGTTAGAGGTAAGCAAGCCAGTTCTTCCCGACCATCGTTCCAACGACCGCTCCTACACTACCCATATCCAAGAAGCTATCCTGCAAAGCAATTCATACATATAAAATATTTTAATATGCGAAAGTAACTCTATCTGCCTGTCTGTCACCTTTTCACGCCCTAACGGCTGAACAGATTTCTATGAAATTGGCACACAGATTGACCATGACCTAGGTTAGGACATAGAATACTTTTCTCCCCGTAGTACCATGGGATAATTTCCGATACAAAGCCGTGAGCAAAAACCAGTATTTGATAAATTCACTCTTTTTTGTTTTCAGGATGAATTGATGGAAAGCTTGGTGCTACTCCAAGAGGCTACCAATATACTGAGAATAGAACCTCATATGAAAGACACTTTAGAAGCGAAGGTAAACGAACTTACCTATCTTTTGGATGCTACTGCAGATGGAGAAACTGAATGAGCTGTAAAAGATAAAGTGTTTTATATTTTTCGTGTTGCGTTTGTGAGCATGTCAATATCTTTTAGAACGTGTCGTCTGCACACAATATTTCTATGATAATTATTTGAAAAATTTGACGAGTAAATAAAATCACAAATTTGTTATATTGTAATAAAATATGACACTATGAATATATTTTATTGTTGTATATTTAAAATTATGTATGTAATCTTACTCTACGTTTAACTAAAAATAACAATGTAAAATACGTATAAGGATTACACAAATAAAAAAAAAAATGGATTTATTTACATACTTATCCCCAATACATTGAATGATGCCAACAATAGAAGTGAAATTATTGGCAGGAAAATATATTGCCTGTACAGAAATCAAAATTATACATATTCATATTAAAATTGTAGAGACAAAACGTGATTATAGTCTACAATTTTACAAAACAAAAAATGGTAACTCTGAGCTTTACCACTTTTGACAATAATTCCCAGTAAATTGAAACTTCACAAAAAATTATAGTACTGTATTATAGTATCTGACTGTCAGATTGGTCATAAAAAGAAAAATAGACCTTGAAGTTTTATGATGAATAAGTGACATTCAAACTTAGGGTGGTAAAGAAATTACGAGGCAGACGATAAGTACCTAAACACTATATTAACTGCTAAGTCAAAATTGTACGCGACTGGGGACTAAAGCCCCATTTAGACGATGCAAGTTTCTTATCTATGGCATGCAATAAAATTGAAGCAACAAAATGACTTACCCGTCTATACACTGTTTATACGTTACAATTTTATTGTTGCTTCAATTTTATTGTATGCCACAGGCAAGAAACTTGCATCGTGTAAATGGGGCATAATTTTTTATTTAAAAATGTACTGGTAGCCCACAATTCCATTTTTTTTTGGCACCTCTTTGATGAGAATCGTATGCCCACGTTACTCATAATCGAGTGTGTTTTTTAAACCCTTTTTCTATTTTTAATTTAAATCTAATTTAGTTTTCTTTGTCTTGGGTTTCTTGTTTTTTTTTTTCTTCCTAAATCTGTTCAGTTTTAACAGGTGTAATTTTGGTAGGCTTAGTGGTCGCTTCTTCGACTTTAATGCTGAACTCCACGGAATCCTTTTTGATATGCAGAATGTTCTTTATTGTTCTCGAAAGCCTCTTATTCGGTTTCGGAGAGTTTCCTATGACGAAGACTTTCTCTGTATTCTTGTCCACTATTTTGATTCGTTTTTTGTTAAACTGGAATCAGAAAAATTGTTTTTGGGGACTTGCTTTAAAAATATGCTGTTGGTATGAGAAGTATTTACATCAAAGTTAAGTTAGTTGTGTTTTAATACTTTGCTAAATTTAAAGTTAAAGTTTGCTAAACGTGAATGACCACTAACTAAATTGTTAGATGAGCGTTATAATGCAAAATGCAGGGAAACTCGAAAAATCTATTTATTTACGTCTGGCTTCAGCTATCTAACAGATTTAGATAAAAACCAGGCATGCTTTTAATAACAAAAAAGATTACAATGTTACTATATCGATTGCCGGCAAGTACTTTTCTAAATTTAATATTTAACCCTGCATGTTAAATCTTACACGAGCATATTGTCTGTAGTTTTAATAAGCTGCCTGATAATTTTTTACCATCGCAATGAATGTAAGGCCGCGTTTCGTCATACTATGCGTTTTATGCGCGTATACTCCCAAAGGTTATTGCAATTTTGAGTCCTATGCTAATTACATAAAGCATAAAGCTTATTTTCGCTAATCGGTGACTGCGTGGTTGCCGCTCGGTAGCTGCGCGCGTACGCGGTGTTTGTAGGAAGATTTCAAAATAAGCTTCATGTAATTAGCATAAGACTCTAAATTGCAATAAACTTTGGGAGTACGCGTGCATAAAACGCGTATGTCGGAAAATGGCCTTACAAGTTAAAAGGAAGTAGACTTTCCCAACTGTGTTGGTATGAGATTTCAGTGTAACCGGGTGCAGTTGAATACCAGAATAAAAGGAACTAACCACAGTACACATGCAGCACCAGGTCCCGAACTTAAAGCAGGCGATGCCTGGAGTCCTGTCCATAGCTTTCCTGAACCTTGCATTGGTGAAGCCGTAGATAAGAGGATTGAGAGCACAGTTCAGATACATTAGGTAATTGGCAGCAAACCACATTATTTCGTAGCTACCATCGACCTGGAAGAAGAGACTCCACGATTACTGACAAATGCTCGCACTGACTGGACAGGTCCACTCAAATCTGTGTGGTTCTTTCCTCAAAAGACCATTTCAGACACTAATCTACATGTTCCTCATATGGCCTGACCTAGATTATGTCTGGACTTTAAAAGAGACTGTGACCTCTGAGTTTGTTTCGGCCTGTCTTCTCAGAGTAGTCAGATAGGAAACGCCGAACTCAACTAGCTTATTTTTAATAATCTTTTTTTAATATGACGTGTAAAATTGATTCCGATATCCTATTTTCAGATTAAACCATTTCATTTCATTTCATTTCATTTCATTTCATTTCAGAATTGGTGACTAGTGATAGCTCTATTTCATACCAGTTTGTTGAAATCAGGGCCTCAAGAATATGACATTCTCAATTTAAAAGTGTATTGGACTCACCTAAACTACCGAAAAGCGATTTGTCAGTTCCATACAATTTTTGTTGTAGAAACTAGAAACTCTTGTTTGGGTCCTCAGATATTCAGGTTACAAACAAAAACAAATGACTGTTTTACGAAGCTACTCATGAGCCTGATCAAATCGGTCGGTTCATCCATGCTTGAAGTATATTCTATTTATCACAATACTTACCGCATTAATTTGCAAACTCATGCGGTTTCTCCAGTAAATCAGAGCAGTGTAAGGGACTCTGCAGCCCACACCAGCCAGCAGTACACAGGCAGCAATCCTCAATGCCCGACTTCGGGCCCTGGCAACTGATTGACCGCCTCCACGAGACGACAGCTCCCGAACACTGCATTCTAGACGCCACATTATTGTAACATACTGTGAAATAAAAAAAGAACATTAAACCGAAGATAGAACTTACCCGACCGTCTAATATACTGACCTTTGATCAAGATGATCGAAGTATACAGGGTGGCCTACATTGACGCGCACCCTGTTACCATGGATTCAGTACTTGATTCTGAACCCTAGAATGGTCCTCTGGTCTAGAATCATGTGCTGAATTCTTAGTTACCGTTTGAGCGTCAATGCTACCACTCTGTTATAGTACATCAAGTTTAAGAAAAGTTCAGCTTTGATGATTGTTATCTCTGTCGCTACCTGTGTGACAGTTTCTTTCTTACATTCGACACGTCATAACATACTTAACTAGCTTCCGCATGGTATGTCTATAAAAACAGGATTCAAAATATCCATCAATATCGGTTCAGCCGTTCAGCCGTGAAACCGTTACAAACAAACAAACTCACATTAGCATTTATAAAAGGTACTAGTTAGGATTACGTACCTTAAGTAATAATATAAAGTCTATAGGTAGACAAAATTTTAAATATTAAAGTTTGTTCTTGGTATACATTTTAAACAAAAATGTAAGCGAGCGACTCACCCTCATATAAATTTTTGAATAAAATTTAAGCGAGCACAAAAAGCGTTTATTCTTATTTACAAAAAGTAGTCATGAACTTACAGTGACAACCATCAGGCCAAGTGGCACCCATACTAGGAGCATCAATAAGAAGTGCCAATAAATTCCAAGTACTCGAACATCTTCCACGCAGAAAGACTCCAAGTAGTCCTTCCACGGCCGTTCCTATAAAGATAAGTTTTTCGTCATTTGAAAGTTTTCTTAACTTCAAGAAGAACTCGAGACACAAGAGAATAGGAAAAGATACTGAAGTTACACAATAATCTAAGTTGGACACTACAGGATAAAGGATAATTTGTAACAACACATATCCAGCAGACTTAAATATGATATCAAAGAAAAAATATGATTTATATGACTTACAACATATTCCCTCTTCAATGTCCATGGCAGGGATAACGCACAGGAACTAATCCACGTTGCTATGATTAGCATTGGAGCGGCTTTTATAGTGACCCTTGCTTCTGATGTCAAAGTTGCAGCCGCCAGACGGTCATATGATACCAGCAAGATCGCACAAACACTTGATAGCAGGAAAGATGCTGAAAATTTCGAAATAGTAAGTGAATTGTTAAGTATAAGAATCATTCATAGGTGTGACCGTCGGACTGCCAAGTCATAGATCTCGAGTTCGAACCCAAGGCACGCACCTCTGACTTGCGGATTTATGTGTGTGCGTATTGCATAGTTATCACTTGCTTCAAAAAACGGTGAAGGCAAACATCATGAAGAAACGGGCATGCCTGAGAGATATATTTCTCGATGGCATATGAAGCCAAGTCAGAGGCCCATGGCTGGCTTTAAAACTCTGACACCAGGTTAGTCTCTAACCACATAAAAAGAAGATTAGACATTTCAACTTTATCGTGGTAATTCAAAGTTTTCCTACCTTTATCATTTCAATTTTTATTGTCTAAATGAAACCATCTTTGCTACGCACAATATCCTAACTTGTATTATAAACACGAAAGTGAGTTTGTTTTTTTGTTATAGTTTCACACTAAAATGGCGGAACAGATTTGGATGAAATTTTGCTCATGAGTAGACCATGACCTGGATTAGGACATAGGATTATTTTTATCCCAATAATCCCACGGGATCAAGATTATGTGGATGAAACCGCGGGACGCAGCTATTAACTTAGCACTCAAACGCCACAAAATAATTTATAGTTTTTGCTGGAAAAAAATAATCAATTTGCAGTCACTAAAATTAATAGATACCATTTGATACCGCAAAGACAGCCGCTCTGAAACAGCAGAACTAGAAAGTAGATTTACCTTGCAAAAATCCTTCAAACCGACAACCAAAGTTCTTCAAAACATACGCTTGGAAGAAATCTCTGACCAGCATGAACCAGGGGCATAAAATCAACGTCAACAGGTCAGTCAATGCCAAGTTCCCGATCAAATAGTTACTGGCAGACCAGAGCCATTTGTTCCTAATCAATACGATTAATATGATTGAATTTAGAAAGATCCCCGCTATGCCTATAACCAGCATTGCAGTAGTCTTCAAAGCAATTTCTTGAGCTGGTTTCACGTGCCATAGTATGTTCGGGAATGGTTCTTGTGATGTGTCAAACTGTAAACAGATATATTTATTCATTGCAGGACTTGAATTAATCTATTGTATTGATTTTTGGTCTTATCTTATCGCGATTTTATGCCTTATTTCATATAATTTTATAAAACCAATATTTATGAGTTATAGAAAGTTGTTTGGGATGCGATGTAAATAGATGCACGAGATGCATAATTGAATAAGACAAAAAAAAAAAACAGATCATCAGTAGAAGATGATATGGCTAGAAAGGGGGTGACTACCGAGATGATGACTAATGGAGAAGTATAAAACCCAAATAAATTAGCACAAGAGCACGAAAATGATAATGAAGATAATGATGATCGTGATGAAGTAAGCAACTAACATTTTCCCAGTCTATTTCATCCGCATTAGGTTTTTCCATGTTTATTATTTTAGCTGCATTCAAATCACGTCATTCAATATTTTAACATGCTACCTGTAATAGAATTTAAAATGTATAGTCACCATCAACTTTCCCTATTCACCTTTAACACAATAATCTTTAACCAAATCTTTACCTTGTATTTCTTTTGCTGCTTTTCCGATTTCACCAAAATATCCAGTACGACCAAAAACATGTCCTGTGAACTGTGAATATTGTTACTGAATATTCATAGGGAGTGGATATTCCGTACTCGAGATAACATTGATTTAAGGTATTCCATTACCGTGAAAGCTTTGTTATCTGAAAGATGATTGATAGGAGGGAAATAACGAACTCTGACGACCAAGGTTACTTTTAGTAATTTGAGTTATCAAATATCAATGCGAGTATTATCAGTATAAACTGCAGTTTGAATGAAAATGACAGACTGATAGTTAATTATTTTTCGTTGTATGGATCGTCAATAGTGGATTCTGCATCTTTGTTAACATTATGTTGTGTATATTTTATTGTTTTCTTCAATACTAATATTATAAAGTGGAAAGATTTTTGTATGTAACGAATAAACTTAAAAACTACTGGACCGATTTGAAAAATTCTTTCAGCAATGGATAGCTACATTATCAGCGAGTAACATAGGTTATATTTTTTATCCCCGTACTCCCACGAGAACGGGAACTACGCGGGTGAAACCGCGTAACGTCCGTTAGTGCTATATATACCTATTCAATGTTTATCACACTTGTACACACGGCTACACATCAAGCTATACATTACCAGTATAAGCTGACCTCGCATTGTACGGAAATCCTTTATAGTGCGAGATCAGCATAAACTGGAAATGTATAGCTTGATGTCTAGCCGTGTGTACTATCAGCAGGTCCATTTCAATATTGAATCATTTTGTATTTCAAGTCGTCACCCGTTACGTCAGGTTGAGTTTTTGATTCTGACTCGTACATTACATGCCTGATATTCCCGAAGGGTCAGGCAGAGGTATAGGTACCTAGTAAATAACACCTACAATTTGCCAGTAAATGTTTAAGTCCTATGCAATAATAGGGACGACCCTATTGCCCATAGCCGATTTATTCAACATTAGTATAACTCAACAACAATAATCACAAAGCATAAAGAAATAATTACTACGCGTTGCTACTGAGAAATTCCTGATTGAAAAACCCAATAACACTTTTTCCGACCTGGGCATCAAACCCAAGACGTTATGCTCAGTATTAGCACGCGCAAGAACTAACTAGACTAATGAGGCGGTTTAAAACAATAAAGCCATTTTCAAAGCAAAGACTGAAAGTTATTTTTATTGCGACGAAATAGTTGTTACCGCCATCTATCCATCACACGTATACTTAGAATCACGTTAGTGTTGTCTTTTCTTGTGTAGGTAACAGCCGTTTGAAGAGCGTGAAAAGTCTCACGATCTACCGCTAGATGTCGTTGCATTCAATCAAGCACAAAAAGAATAAATAAATATAAATTGGTAGAGAAATCAGGTATAAGAAGGATAGAATGAATAAAAAGCTTTAAGCATGTCTTTAAGCAACGCTAGCCGCCTGTTTGATTCCGACCCAATAACATAAAAATAAAGTCAATTTGGCGCGTTATTTCCATATCATTTACCTACTTCACTATCAAAGAATGATACCTAGTTGTGGTTTGAATATAGGGATTTAAGATTTAATTTTAAGTTGGTTTAGGAGTAATTCACATTCCTGGCCATGTATTCTGCAAAAAAAATGAAATCTTAAGTGAACCGAGCTGTCATTCCAGCTAATGCTAGGGATAACACTATTGACTCACTTCAAGCTCACTTCACTTAAGTTTTCGAGTACGAAGTTTTACAGAAAAGAACGGCTGAAATGCTATGACAACAGCTGTCATTCAAGAGTTAGTTTTTAAAGTGGAATGGGGTTGGCAACTGTCAAAGTGGCGCTAGCATAGCTTTAACCAAAATAGAAGAATTTTATAATGCTGCGGCCACATCTGCGTCTATCGTGACGAAGCTTCGCACAGTGATACGATACACGCAGATGTGACTAACCATTATCGGCTATCGTCGCGATAGTTCGGGCTGCGTAGCACTTATCGCCCGGGTACATCAAAGGATTTTAGCGCGCTAACGCTAATGTCACCACCGCATTAGCACGATAACTTTTCAGCGAGTAAAAAATACGAAGCTTCGGCACGCATTGCTTTTTCACGATAGACGCAGATGCAGCCACAGCATTATGAACATTTGATTTGATTTGACAAGATCTGCTTTCCTTCCTCGTAAAGATGTTCCTCGTTTCTTCAATTCAGCTTTTAACTCACTTAAACGCCATGACGAATACTTATTTTTTCACAACAGTTCTATCAATATTATAAAAAACGGTCAGCGAGGGAAGCCAAAACAAAATACAAACTTGACAGGTGAAAGCTATGCTACCGCCATCTAACTAAAGTTGTCACCGGCCAATCTAATTGAAAAGAGCTACATCAGACACACTCATTTATGTGTGTATCTGTGTGATTTTATCCATTTATTTCGAAATTGTCAAATCTTTATATGACGAGCTTATCTCGAAACGGTAAGCGTATTTTAATGAAGTCCAAAAATTCATTGTTTTAAAGTTTCACATGAACAAATGCGATTTTGATGTGTGGCATTGAGATCTCAAGATAGGTGTGAATGTCACTAATGTTAGATTTATCTTGTTAGATGATTGTTTTCGACAAAAAAATCCAAATGATTGTACCTGCTACGTGTGTCTGTAAATTGTCTGTGATTTGAAATGTGTGCCATGGAGGTGGCAAGAAATAGCTGGGTTTACTTTAAAGCTGTTGAAGTAGGTGTGTATCGTATATTCATCATTTCAGCCGAAAGACGTCCACTGCTGGACAGAGGCCTCACCAAGCACCGTCACTTCGACCGGTTCTGTGCTTCCCGCATTCAGCGGATTCTTGCGGCCTTCACCAGGTCATCGGTCCACCTTGTGGGAGGTCTTCCAACGCCACGGTTCTGATACGTGGTCGTCACTCCAGAACCTTTCAGCACCATCGGCTACCTATTCTACGAGCAATAAGCCCTGCCCACTGCCACAAAAGTTTGGTAATTCTTCGGACAATGTCGGTTATACCTTGGTTCTCCTACGGATCCCTTCATTTCTGATTCGATCAGGTAGAGAAATTCCAAACATAACCCTCTCCATTGGCATTTGGTGACTTTTGGCCTTCTAATGAGGCCCATTGTGACCGACCACTTTTCAGTGCCATAGGTCATCACTGGCAACACGCACTGGTTAAAAACTTTCATCTAGTCATTTATTATGGGAAGATAATGATGTTTTAAAGAAAACTGTGGTTCTGATTCACTATTTGTTTATATTATTGTGGTCACTATCGGTGGTCTTCAAAAAATAAAACTCTATAAATAACTTACGCAGAATCTGTACTTTACAATTACCATACAAACACTTTTATGTCAAATTATTTGACACATCAAAGCAAGATAATCAAATACAATTTATACGTATTCTACCGTAATCGTTGTAAAACGTTTTGTCCTCGTCTGAGCACAAAATAAGACAATATTATAGCAATTTGGTATATGTAATGTATCCTTATATCATTGTTTTGTGATCTAAATGACTGCCAACAAAATTACGCTTGAAACAATGAGAATATTCCATTGTTTTCTGAGCTTGATTTTGTTTATGATGGTCGTATTACTTGTTACATAATTTGCATTAAAAATCAACCATCGTCTTAAAAAGTAATTACTTTCTTATATTAATGGGGATACGTCGCTAGGTCCATGTCTTCTCTCATAGTTTTTTAATTATCGGCATCTATACCTAAACATATTATAAAACAAAGTCGCTTTTCGTGTTTGTCTGTATGACCGCGTTGTTCTTCTAAACCACGCAACAAATTTTGATGAGGTTTTCATCATCGTTTAGAGAATTTATTCCGGAAGATTTATGTGTTATTACGTTAACATTAAAGTTACGTTTACCTAAAAATCATTGTTTTGTCAAGTCCTAAATAACGTGCGAAGCAGGTGCGGGTCACTAGTGAACTATGAAATAATAGCTGAAACTTACATAATATAACGCCTTAATTTCCTCGAAGGGTTAGGCAGAAGTGTGCATCCATATTTCGCCAGTTATGTTTAAGTCACATGTACTGTGCAGCGACCCTATTAATATCAACCGGGCACAAATCCAGACTCTGGGCTGAAACTTCTACCCTGATAATAAGAGCATACAAAATTAACTTGTGTCATACCCCAACCCAGACAAGAATATTCTGAACGAGGCTATTAAAAAAACTCCAGTTTCCTTAAAACAAAACATCTTCAACTTTGCAATCACAGCTACACCTCTGTCTGCACCACAACCTCGTAATGACACAGCGCCTCTATAATCCGGAGACAACGCAGAGCCGTAAATTCAACCACAATGTACAGAAACCTCCCTAAACATTAACACACAACTAATGAGTTAAATAAAGTCGCCATGATGGAAACTTGAAGAAAGAAACGTCAACTGCGCGCAATTATGTGTCTAGTGGTAGGATGTAAGAAGACTTGAATGGGAGATGAACTGATGATAATCCTTAAGAAAACACGCAGTTATTCTTTAGGGGCAATTCCTGTATTTTCAAGAACGTTCGCATTTTAATCTTAGTCTCGTTTGTCAAAAATACCTTTGAATTGGCCTTAAGAAAGCCAATTCTCGTATATGAAAACCTTCAAATTCAAGTCGCAAAAAAATCCACCAAGTGACAATCAATATCAAAAACTTGTCAAAAACGTACGTACATTCTAGGGTTTTTGACGGCTAAGAAAGTGAGATTAGAACGAGAACGTTTTAAAAAATTCTGGAATTGCCCCTGGGTCAATATGACTCATATATTACAGCTCTCATGCTACAGTGATTGACAGATATACGTATTAGCAGGTAACCTATGGAACTCGGTAGTTTACTTCAACATTATTATTTGCATGTGTCGGATACATATTTCTTTAAAATTGTATTTGACTAAGAATTTTTAAAAGCTTGTTCCTTTTCTCCATCACAGAACTGTGGTCTTCTGCCAGTAGTAGAATCTTACAGCATAAAAAAACCTACTTACCTACTCTACTTTGATGTCTACTTACACTCTTTGTCGCAGCTAAGCGCGACCGACAAACTGCAATAGCACACGACGTCTTATTTTGTATAACGGTGTTAATATTGTGTAAGTTTATTGTTTTCTGTTTGTGCCTATGGAGGTTAGGCTATGGTAAGAATAATGTATAGTAGACTAGATGTGACCGAAGCTAAAATAAATCTACCACTTTTGGCAAATGAATTGATATTTGTTAGGGAAGCAGTATCAATTACAGAATACTTTTTAATAGCTGTTTTTCTTTTTGTAGGTTTCATTAATGCTACATATATATTATGATGGAGCCAAAAAGGCCATTAATTTATTGACATGGGCTTCCGCAAGGACCACAACAACGATTGCTCCATCGTTGCAAGTTGCTTACTACTTATGCCACATTTTTTTCAAATTCTACAAGGTGAAATTAAAATATCTGAAAATTTATCGAGGGGTCATTGTACTCATCATCATGAACTACTTTTACTATGGAACCACCAATCGCAAATAAAACTGCTGCTCCATACATTTATGTTTACCTACATAACTCGATAAAATGTAGGGAACGACAGATTGGGGTTGTTTCCCGTAGTAAAAGTTCTTTATAATGAAGATTACATCACCCATAAGAGGTTTTCAGTTATTTTAATTACACCTTGAACCTACAACTAGTATCTTAAATACCCAAAATACTTCTATAGATGAATAACACACAGACACCAATGATATTAAAAATAATAGTTAGCATAATACAAAAACGGACAGCTTATAAGGAAACAGCGTAATGAACGTTTACTGGTCATGCCCGTGTCACGAGTGATCGAGTAACCTTTGTGTGTACCAGTGTATGTATGATATCAATTGGGACAGTCTTTATTCTGATAGAAAGGGCATCACATTTAAGGCAACAAAAAAGTGTCAGCCTAACGTTATAATCGAAGGGAACGTTGAGGAAATGAGAAAAGAGAAAGATCGGGAAAAGAAACGACATAAACTAACAGTAACTGAGGGCAATAGTGAAAGTATAAATATATGCAACTAAAAAAATTAGATGGATAGAGAAAATGTGTTGTGGCAACCCTCGAATAAATTGGTATAATAGCAGGAGGATAATGATGAAGTAGGAAGGAAGGTTTTCCCAATATCCAGCACTTTAGTTTTGGATTAATAGAATACTAAAAAACAATTCCAACACCAAAGCAAAGGCAGAAAACATAAGCAGAAACAAGCATTGGTTACTCGTCCGGCTTATTTCAGGATATAATTATTAATTTACATTCTTTCTTTCTTTTTCGTGTGGTTAGTGACTAACCTGGTGTCAGAGTAACCGGGCCTCTGACTTGGCTTCATATGCCGTCGAGAAATATCTCTCAGGCATCGGTTTTCTTACGACGATGTATTAATTTACAATGATCCAAAATCATACTATTAGAATGGGAGGCCTATTTTTGAATTCCCTAAAAAACGACGAAAGAAAAGCAAAAATGTATTAAAAAAATTATAGCATTGGAATTAATTTTGGAGACTTAATAAAATTTGTATTAAACTGTAAATTTTTATATATATCTTCTGATTTTCGATCTGAAATTGCGAAGTAGTATGGCTCTCAAAACTATTTTGCTCTTTAAAACTAAGAAGCTAAATAAAGCATACACAAACAGAAAAAAAAACAATTCAGAATACACCCGCATCAGAAAACCACAACTGTCGACAGCAATTTCGTACGAATGAGGTTGGCATACACGTCTCAATCCTTCCAAATCTCTTCTAAACTGAACCTTAAAGCTTTGAAATAAGGGTTATGGGTCGGAAGGTAATTTTGCATGTAATGGAAATCGTGAGGACATGTATACGTCTAGAACTTTGGAGTACTTTGCGACATTATGATTGTTGTTTGAGTTCATAATTGAGGCATATGGCGCTATTAGCTTGATTGTGAGCGTTGAGAATGAAGGATTATTTTGTATTTGGTCGTGTTCATTGAATATGGTAAAATATGTGTGACGTAAAATCAGACAATTTATTGCTACTTTTTGATCTGAAAAGATTCCTATACATATCTTTCTTGCTTTATCGTATGGTTAGTGACTAACTGGGTCCTGGTGTCAGAGTTTTTATGCCGTCCATGGGCCTCTGACTTGGCTTCACATGTTGTCGAGAAATATCTCTCAGGCATGCCGGTTTCCTCATGATGTTTTCCTTTACCATTTTTGAAGCAAGTGAGAGCCAGTTGCCGGTGCCTGAAAATTTATTAATTCATCAGTCTTATCTGAAACAGTGATAACTAGAAGAAATCTCTCATCAAATATGTTGGTAACACGACATCACAATCACCACGTCTTTATTCCCGAAAGAGGTATTTGGCCCTTAAAACAAATTTCCAGGTTGTGGCAAAAAAAAATCCCCAATTCCAATGAATAGGAAGTCTACCAATAAAGAATTAAGACTGGTTTTTCTACTGATAAATTCCTAATTCCCACATAAATCTGCTCATTCGTAACCAGCCCATAGAGAACTCAAGCTCCAATATTATTCTATTCACATCCATAAAATCTGAATCAATATTACAAAGAATCGCAGACAATCTTCAAATCTTCAGACTGAATGAAATCTAATAAAGTCTGGTGGCTGGTAAAAATTCACTGAGACACACGGTATGAGAAATTAAGCGTAATGATATGAAATGACGTGGAAGGGGAGTCGGTAAGCAGTGCGGATGTGTGGTTTCATCTGTCTGGGGCATTGAGGAATGATTGAAAAGCTATTTATATTATTTTTAACCAGGTTTCTTTAACTTACCAATTGGTAATGGTTAGTACGACGAATGGTTTTTTGCACGAATTTAATGTCTTCTGAGTTTATGACCTACTACTATCTCTTTTATTTTTATGATATTTTGAATGTTTAAGTATTTCTTGATGAAAAAAGCTTCATTAATTCTCACAGAACTTGGCTTGTTAATAGATAAAGGTATACTTATGTACGTGTGTACCGTAAATAATGAAAAATTAAATGTAATGATATAAAATGATGTAGAAGGGGAGTTGGTAAGCGGTGTGGATGTGTGGTTTCGTCTGTCTAGGGCATTATGAAGTTATTGAAGAGTTATTTATGATATAGGGAAAGGTTTACTTATTGATAATGATTAGAATTATGAATGGTAATTAATGTGATAAGAAATAAATGCTACAGGAGATTGACCATTTTTTGTTAACTTGTTATTTTCTATTCCTTCATTCTTTCAGTTTTCATTTCGTCATTCGTTTTTCATGCTGTGAAAAAACAGTTTTATTGTAAAACACACGTTTCACAAAAGTTTTTCAACCATAATTAAATGTTGTTTCCAAAAGTTTGAACTTACATGGGCATGTACTAAAAATTTAAAAGTAAAATGACTGTATATTTCATTTTTTTTAAATAGAATTACCACAGAAACTGATACGAAACATACCCAGCTAAACTATTAATTCAAATTCATTGCCTAATAAGAACGGAGATAGCATAATTATTTTCTCAGTGTACGGAACCGCTATTCCACTCTGACCTTTAGTACGAGTCTGTTCGGTTGAACTAAAGTAGAGATACAGAAAAGTAGTACAGAAGGCCAACTCCACACAATGAGCCAAAATGCACGGACACGTAGACACGCTTCACGTACACCCAGTGCAAACGCACTCGTGAATGTCATTCGGTTGAGACACACTAGCTAGATGGAATTGCCTAACGTCGATACTTCGTGAATAGTGGTCAAGTGTCTAAATAAAAAGCTGTTTTCGAAGATTCTAAATTATTATATTTTCTTCACATTCAACATAAAATTAAAAGAAAGAAAGAAAGAAAGAAAAATAGGTTTATTTGTCACAGAGACAGGTACATACATAAAAGACAAGAGTAAACGAAAACAACATCATTGCATCGGTGTTATGGCACAGCGTAGCCAGGAAGAGGGAGAAAATGTAGGCGAAAGTTATGTGCATTAGTGTCGGTAAGAAAACAACACATCCAGAAATAAAATGCACGAATAGTGAAGTTTTAAAACTATCGAATCATTGAATCTGTCAAAAAGGATAAGATGTCATAGCCAAAATTAGTACACAAAGAAAGACAAAGTCATTATTGGTTGCTGGCCGCCCGCGATTCGTTCCCCCGATCTGATAATAGGATGCTCTTTTGGATCACACTGAATATCGCATATAATACGGCCGAATTATGACCGGTCTGTGTGCCTGCACCTGTTTTTGCTCGTTGTATAGAACTGACCTTCTGTACTACTTTGTGGTTGAATTGGTAGAGATCTAAGACGGTATAATGTGTGCACTGCTTATCGGAAGGCGACATGCAGTCTGCTAGCAGGAGGGTTAGATGAAAAATTGTTCATTAATTGAATTATGAGATTTTTTTTGAAGAATGGGGTAAGAGGGTGGTACTTATGAAGTTCAATGAAAAAGGATGTGCATGATTCAAATGATGAAGAGGATTGCGTTGATAACTTAGAACAATTTTTTGAAACGGCATGCCATTCTGTGCACGCTGTGTCGTGTGTGCTATGCTACGTATGTTATGCTATGCTATGTATGGTATACTATGCTACTTATGCTATGCTACGTATACTATGCTATGTTTCACATGCTATGTTATACTGAGTGTGCTATGCATGCCAATATTACAGAGAGAGACACCAGAGATGCTATAAAAATGCTAGCGGTTTTTATCATCCATTTTAGCAAGCTCATTAATTTATCTTCTTTCTGCCTTTTCAAGAAATTCCCAGTAATATCAAACATTAACAAAATAAGTCTAACTAATCTGCCAACGCTACAGAAAGCAAATATTCGTTCACATTATCGGTGCATCGGGAACATTTGAAATATTCATATGTAACAAGAAAGCATTAATGTTCAATGAAGCTTTTATCATACGAGCTTCACTGGCTCTCCCGTTCTCTGCCAATTTGCAAATTGTGATAACATTCATAGTATATTTATAGAGCAATTTGGTTTTAATGAGTGCTTCTTTCAAAAGGCATAGACAAGTAACTGATGTTACACGCGGACTACTTATATTTAATTTTTTAAAGTATTTCACACATCTGTTTTTTATTTTACTTTATTTAATATTCATTTCTGTATCTATCTATCCGTGACATCACCGCGGGCCCTATCAGAATACCAGCGCGACATATTTTTTTTTTAATGTCGCAGCATATGCTGAGATAGGAGCCTTTTGGCCTGGTACAGGACTTTCTGTTATTTTTTAATTTTTTATTAATGTTTTAATGAGTGTGTTAGTTTAATTTGTGATTTCCTGTGCGAGTCTCAATAACTACTTTTTCTTTCTTTCTTTTCTTTCATTCTTGTGTTCTTTGGTTGTAAAATGATGATAATTATGAAAAGAAATTACTGTAAGTAGAACTTCTTGTGTTTTGTATTTCTGTTTCTCCGATCTGTTGAAACGTGGCCGTATTCTTGTATTTACTAACTGGTCCGTCTTACCTACTTGTTGAGCATCTGAAAGCAAATTAATGTGATCCATCTATGATTTGAATAAAGTAAATTTAAAAGCCCAATGTGTGAGGACTATTATCTACAATCGTAACTGATATTTTAAATGCGAAAGTAAGTTTGTTTGTCTGATTGTTTGTTACGCTTTCACGCTAAAACGGCGGAAGGGATTTGGATAAAATTTGGGATATGGGTAGATCATGACCTGGAGCAGGACATAGGCTATTTTTCATCCTGGGTCACAGACGAAGTCGCGGGCAACAGCTAGTAATATTATAAAGAGGAAAAGTTGGTATCTTTGGATGGCGGAGGTAATCTCTGGAAGTACTGAATCAATTTCGAAAAAAATTTCGTCGGCAGAAAATTGTATGATACGGTATTTTTGTTTGTTTAAAAAAAAAAAACTTTGCCCCACAATAGGAATTTCTCCTGTATTGTGGGTGCGTTTACAAACATTTAAACTCACGTACACTAACAGTCAGACCCGGAACAACTACTTGTAGATCATACAAATATTTGTTCCGTGCGGGAATCGAACCCGTGACACGCAGCGCAGCAGTCAATCACTTAACCACTGCGCCAACCGTGCCGTCTAATATATATAGTATGTAATATATAGTATAGTTGACTACCACGCGGGCGAAGTCAAAGGCAAAAACTAGTCTTAAATGATTTTACAAATTGAAACTACTGAGTATCGTTGATTTCGTCTCATTGTTACCACGCACTTAACACAAGAGCTTCTTAAAAATTTTAATTCATTACACCAACACTTTTACTAAGTTATCAGAAATCAATCGCAATCCTGTCCAAAATGGAAACAAAAAATGCTTTTAAATTATTATCATCCACACTCGAATTCTGATAAATCTCCGAGTTAAATCACTTTACACCATATTATCAAACAATTGGAAATGATTTCAGCATCGTCTAAGTAACACATTGAATGCTTCCCTTACGCTCGAGCCTTAATAAATAAATTAACAGAATGAGCTTAGTCATTCGTTCGTATTCATTAATTAAGATCACACGCGAGGCTTATACCAATCTTGAGAACAATTGGCTTCATACTTGGGATAGGGTGACCATGGAATTGTATAGCAGTGGATAACGTATATAAAAATGAATCCCTATTTCCCTTGGTCACGACATCACGTGTGAACGGCCGGACCGACTTCGCTAATTCTTTTTTTTTTTGGTGTTTGTTATTGTCAGGAGAAGTTTGTTATGAAAGAAAAAAATAATAAAGTTGAGCGGAAAGTAGATTACACCCGTGCGAAGCATGGGCGGGTCGCTAGTCATTAAAAAAAATAAGACCATGCTTCCCTCATGTAGGTAGTCGAATGGTATTTTTTTTGCTGCCGAATTCTGTTTTCAATTAATAAATTGTTTTTTTTTTATGTTTATCAACTTTCCTCTCGCTTATCTGAAATGTGTGGGAAAAATAGCCAAAGCTCTTTATATTAGCAATAAAATCAAATCAGCTGATGATAAAATAAAAACTACCTGGTAAATAATAAATAATGAAACAGGTAGGAAAAAACAGCGAAATACAGAATTTAATTTAGAGACTGCACATGGCCCCATTAACTCAAATATAGAAATAGCTCAAGAATTTGAAAACTTTTTTGCTAATATTCCCCTTAAAACTACTCAAGCTTTAAATTCCTCACCCGCGCTTTCTGCTGCCATACTTAGACAGAATGTGAAGGCTTGCCCTTTGGAGTTTAGGTTTCAGCATACAAACCCCCCGGCTGTTATAAAAGCTTTTAAAGATCTTAAAATTAAATCAACAGAAGATCTCTGGGGAATGTCTGTAAAAGTCTGTAGATCTATAATCGAAACCATTGCGCCCTATTTAGCTTACATATTTAACACCAGTATAGACCAAGGAGTCTTTCCAGATCTCATGAAACACAGTAAAGTAGTTCCATTGTTCAAATCTGGTGATAGTAAAGAACCCAACAATTATAGGCCTGTATCAATTCTACCAGTGCTCAGTAAGGTGTTTGAAAAGTTGATGCTCAATCAAATGTTACCTCACTTTAATAAAAATTCCATCTTTCATGAACAACAGTACGGTTTCACCAAAGGGCGTTGTACCACCGACGCCGGTGTCACCCTAATAAAGAACATTTTTAATGCCTGGGAAGAAGCACAAGATGCCATTGGAATCTTTTGCGACCTCTCGAAGGCGTTCGATTGTGTAGACCATGAGACACTCCTGCTGAAACTAGAGCACTATGGGATTAGGAATACAGCTCTTGATTTACTTAAATCATACCTGAAAGATAGAAAGGTTAAAGTTCAGGTAAACGGCGTAAACTCATTAGGGTCTGAAATGGCAATGGGCGTTCCTCAAGGTTCGATATTGGGTCCATTCCTCTTTTTAGTGTACATTAATGATTTACCCCAATTATTTCAAAATCAACCGAAGGTGGTGTTATTTGCAGATGACACATCATTAATCTTTAAAATAAACCGACGGTCACAAAATCTTGAAGACGTGAATAGTTCTATTCTGCAAGTCCAAGATTGGTTTACGGTAAACAATTTGGTACTAAATAAAACAAAAACCAAATGCATTAGATTTAAATTACCTAATGTTAGAAGTAGCGAATGTGACATCATATTGAATGGGGAAAAACTGGAATTTATTAATCAAACGGTTTTCCTAGGAATTACGCTAGACGAGAAATTACAATGGGGACCTCATATAACATCTCTTGCGGGGCGGCTAAGCCCGGCCGCTTATGCTGTTAGAAAGATAAGACAGTTAACAGATGTAGAAACCGCGCGATTGGTCTATTTTAGCTACTTCCACAGCATTATGTCGTATGGCATTTTACTGTGGGGTCGGGCTGCTGACATTGAATCCATCTTTATTTTACAAAAGAGAGCTGTCAGAGCCATTTATAATCTACGTCGCCGCGAATCTCTCAGGAAACTATTTAAAAGGATTAATATTATGACGGTACCTTGCCAATTCATTTATGAAAATATTATGTACGTAAGGAAAAATCCACATCTGTTTAATAAAATAAGTGATAGACATAATTTTAATACTAGAAATAAAGATAAACTAGATCAACCATTTTTCAGATTATCTAAAGTACATACATCTTTTATGGGGTACTGTGTTAAATGTTACAACAAAATACCTTGTGACATATTGCAATTAAATGAAAGAAAATTTAAAACTCATATTAAAAGTACACTATGTAAACAAGCATATTACAAATTAGAGGATTATATCCAAGATAAGAGTGTTTGGAAACATGCTGGTCCTGCTCCATAGGACAATTTAGAATCAAGACAAAATCAAACAGGTTGCTAATTGAATTGTAAAATTTATAATTTTGTGTTATATGACATTGATTTTAAATTCTGTGATTACTTCCTCACACACTGACTTATTAATTTTAAAAACATTAGGAAAATCGTCTACTTTTACAATATTTGTAAATATGTGAGCACCATGTATCTATCACATAATTAAATTATCTGTCGTTGCTTCATTTTTAATTCTTTTTACCTATTGTGGTATAGTAATTTTATTCTAGGTGCATCGTCTTCACATATAATTATTTAACTAATGTACGTACTAATACAAACTATTGTAAAACATTTTAAAAGAGTAACGGTGGAGTTTCTTGCCCATTCTTCTCCATACGAAAACTACCTTTTGGAAGGGGCGACTAGAATCAATTATATTAGTCTGTAAATTTTGACGTTCAAAAGTGCCATACATGGGCCTATTTGAAATAAATGATTTGACTTTTTTTTTGACTTTTGGGAGTGATTTCGTGAAAAGGGATGCAAGTGTGTGACAGGAAGCCGAGGAAGCGCGCGCTATTTGATTTGACCAATGAGCGCGCGGGATACTATAGTTGGCCGTCAGATGGTACCAACCCATTTTCGAGAGGTTGGTACTGTCAGAGATGTAAGATGTTACACATCATATGCGACTTCTATAAGGTTCGCTTGTTTTTTTTTTAAATTAACTCGACTTCTTTCAAAACATGTTGGATGGTCATTGGCAACAGTTTGAGCATGTTTATTCTCCCTTCCAAAAACTGTGTGAGAATTTATTTCAATGCCTTAAACACATTAATGTCTACTGGTAATATAACTTAATCATTGATCAATTAAAATGCGCGCACGGTGACAAACAAGCAGCTCAATAAAAATATATCCCAAAAATTCCCAAATCAACATGGTAACACGACACTCAAAACAACAAGACGTGTATTACTCTTACTCAAACTTTTGTATAGAATTTGTGGAAAGAAAGGAGACGGGCCCAAGTGGTGGGGGGGAGAGACGCAAGGCTAAAGGGGGGGATGCTAATGATAACACACTCACACACAATTTCTTTTGTTTTCAAGCCACAGTTGTAAGAAACTGGAGTGTTCTTCATCTTATGTTTTGAGTATTCAAGAAAGGTTTGGATTTTCTTACTCGGTATGGAAATTAGAGAAAACATACAAAATGTGGTGCAGAATAATGATGTATGTCATCATATAATTATGAACTTTCTTAGTTATAATCCTATCGGTAGATATTATTTCCGTTAGATCATCAACTGTCGAAAAATTATGAACTTCAACAAACGATTTACAATTTATCGCATTATTTTTCAATAGTTTATAATCTATCTATGGGAAACAGACAAATTGTGAACTGGTAAAAACGTGCTTGCGATGTAACTCATCTTGCGCTAATACCAAATAGGTATTTTTAGCTTGCCTAGTTACGAGTAAATTGGGAGCAGCGCTCGCTCGGCTCACGCGCGTCTGGTGGCAGTTCTAACCTAATCTAAGAATCCATTTCACCCAGTTCACAATTGATCAACAGTTTATTATCTAACGTAAATAATACCCATTTAGATAATAAACTAACGGTTCTCACAACCTTACGGTGACATGTACATTTCTATTTGAATGAATTTTTTTACAGGTATGAATAAAAAGAAAATAGTTTGAATACGATAGGTAGGTACCGTCCGTCGTTGGTTGTTCCTCTGCCTGACCTTTCGGGGATTACAAGCATGATGTTCTAGATAATCTCGTTGGTCTATTAGTTCTAAGTGCCTCTGCTAAGCATGGAGTTCTGGGTTAGATACTTGAGTCAGACAAACTGTAAATTCGGTTTTTCTCAGTAGCAGTCCTGTCCCGATTTGCGTCCTGTTAAATGACAAGCTCTGCACTACATATTTAAGGGCTCAAATTAATTATGGAAAAGAAAATAGTACTGATAAATGATAAATTCCGTTCTGCTTCAAACTGCATTTCCTTGAAAGTTTTACAACACATAAAACAAAACATCACGCCTGTAATCCCCGAAGGGTTAGGCAGAGGTGTACTTATAATATACCAACATTTCGCCAGTTATGTTTAAGTCCCATGTAATAGGGGGCGAGTCATTTGCTATCGACTGGGCAAAAATGCAGACTCCGGGCTGCTACTGAGAAATTCCTAACGGAAAAATACAATAACACTTTGTCCGACCTGGGAATCGTACCCAGGATCTCGTGCTTAGCAGTAGTGCTTGTGACCACTAAGCCAATGAGGCAGTCAAAGTTTTACAAATAGACTAGAATTTATTTAAGGAAGATAAAATAAAACTTCTGCAGTAGGTAGATTGTTATATCTACCTACTGAAAATGCACTATCCCCAAAAAATACAATCCTTGTCCTTATCATCACACCTTATCCAAAAAACTTGCTGAAAAAGAAGGCTCGGTAAACAAAAACCGTTCCCCCGTCGCAGTCAGCAACAATGCTTAATAATGGTTTCGCGAATTTTGCAATACATTCATTAGGGCCTTTTGTTCATATATTTGGGGGTAGACAAAAATTATAACATACAGTGTATTGTGCGCCAGGCGACGCGGAATAAGTGGCGAATTGGGGTAGGGTTGGCGATCGCACGGTTTCGAATTAACTTGTTAAAATTCAGTAACATTAATTTTTCAATGACGTAGAAAAACATTAATTGAACTTAGAACAACTGAACTGTATTTAAAGTTGCAAATTTTATTATTTTTATAAGTTTACTGGAAGGAAATAGAATCTGCTACTTATGCAGATTAGAGGTTTGGCACTCCACAATAGAAAAAGGTTGATATAGCTATAGGAATTATTTTTTATGCATGACTGTCCTTGTAGTTAACGCAATTAGATTTCTAAATTCCCTCAGTGAGTTTTTAACGCTTCTTCAGAAGCTATCATAATTAATTTTTGACATTTTTTTTACACACAATCAGCAAAATCATTCTGCAAATGTTTTTTTTTTTTTAGAATGCAGCACATACTGGTTGATACAAAAAAAAAATACCTACTTAAATTAAAACAAAGATTTCCACAAAATCGCTTAACGCGCTTAAAGAAGTTTTCACTTTAAAAGTCTAACTCGACAACCCTAGCACACGTCGCCCAAGATTTAAATTCGGTGAGGCGTCTCACGTTAATGCTAAGAAAACACGAGCCTATAGGGTGCTCTCAATTCATTCACAAACAGATAAACAAAATTGTTTCTGTGCCTCCAACTCTAGACAGTCATATGTTCTGGGAAATTTGGTGAAAACAAAATGAAGATCGAGTTGTTTGTGATTTTCTTTGTGTTTTGTTGTGGTTATTCTTGTTTCTATCTTTTAAGGAGTAGTTTACAAGAACGACGTGGTAATAGAGGCAGACACAAAAAGCGACTTTGTTTCATACTACATATTTATAGATTACTAGCTGCGCCCCGCGGTTTCACCCGCATGATATAATATTATATATTTATATATATATATATAAATAATAATAATAATATAACATCACGCCTTGTTTCCCCGAAGGGTTGGGCAGAGGTGTCCTTGTAGCAGGTTCACCCACATTTCGCCAGTTATGTTTTTTAAGTCCCATGTAATAGGGGGCGAGCCTATTGCCATCAACCGGGCACAAGTCCAGACTCCAGGCTGTTACTGAGAAATTTCAGATAGAAAAACCCAATAACACTTTGCCCGACCTGGGAATCGAACCCAGGACCTCATGCTCAGCAGTAGCGCTTGCGACCACTAGACCAACGAGGCAGTCATATATATATATATTATATAATATTATTTATATATATATATATTATATTATAAGGAGGATTATTAAATTAACATCTATAATATTAGTAGTTACTACTACTCACATCTTCTTATGAGATCTTTGTGACGAAGCTCGTATAGGGAACTACTACTGTAATTTTGATGTCTACCGCTAAACAGCGATGCTATGTTCTGCTTTGAAGGATATAGGTGCTTCTAAAAAAATCATTGCTATTCCATACGTATTGACCGCGTAGGTATTGTATGTTTCTATGAAATAGCATTTTTTTTTTTAACCGATCAAACATTTATACCCTAAGAGGTCTAGAATCCTGCCGAGGTTGCGAAGAAGTCCGAAAGGGCGATCGTGCCCCCGTCAACATAGCAATTGAAGGAACACGGATGGGTTTTAGTCAGTAAGAGTCTGACACACCCGCCCGCTCCGCCCAGAGCGAGAGAAGTTATTTTGATTAATTAAAGAATGAATTCATGGTTACATTTTGCACGTCAATGTCCTTGCCACCCTGTATGTATCGATTTCAGTACATTCGGATTTTCTGATATATATAACATAACATGTCGCCAGTATTCCTGAAAGGGTTAGGCAGAGGTTAAGAGTTAAGTCCAATGTAATAGGGGGCGAGGCTATTGCCATCAACCGAGCACAAATCTAGACTCTTGGCTGCCATTGAGAAATTCGTGAAAAACCCAATACCACTTTATACAACCTGGGAGTTTAGCCCAGGACCATGAAATCCTGGGTTAAGTGACCGCAAGCGTTAGGGCTGAACTAATACTCAATGGAGTATGAGCTCAGCCCTAATGCTTGTGGTCACTAGACCAATCAGACTGCCAAATTTGAGATCAGTCGGTGCCAAATTGGGTTTTTGTGATAAAAATAAGAACCTTAAAACAAGAGTCATTGCAATAGAACAGTTTCGTTGAAACAAAACTATTTATTATTAATTAATATAATATGAGAAAGAAATAGGTACCGGAAAGTCAAGGGGTATGCGTATTATAGCCAGTCAATAGGTTGTGGAGGTCAGATAGGCAGTAGCTCCTTGTAAAATACTGGTATTCAGCTGCATCCGGTTAGACTAGAAGTCAACCCAACATAGTTGGGGAAAGCCTAGGCAGATTGATTTTTTGGGAGAGAAATAGGTGTCTAGGTATTTCGATAATAATTTAACAGAAAAAGAATTATTTATTCAAGTCCTAAAGCAGGAAAATATAACAACTTTATTTATTTTAATACGGGTATGTACGTAAAAACTACTAATTTTCGCTTTTAGCGGCGGTTACCACAAAATGCGGATCGCTTGCTTCCGCTACTCGCCGATAGATGGCGTTATGATGCATGTTCTAAAGGTTTTACATCAAACGCAGTCGGGCTATAGAATGTATTTGGTGGTTGATGTCCGTTGGTTAAACCTTTCGTTAGATGTTATAAGCATAGATATATGCATCAAAAAACTTTTCAATATGAATGTTTTAAGATCAATCTGCAATCTGCCTAGCCTTTTCCCAACTATGTAGGGGTCAGCTTCCAGTCCAACTGGATGCAGCTGAATACCAGTATTTTACATGGAGTGACTGCCTATCTGACCTCCATAACCCAGTTGCTTGTTAACACGATACCCTGTGGTGTGACTGTTGCCAGATTTTCGGGCTTCTGACTACTCGTAACGACTGTCAAAGATCTACGAATGACAGCCGCGACCAACGGCTTTACGTGCTTTTCGAGTGTCTTGATTGGTGACCACCCATAGACCGACCTCGGCAAGCCTAGCTTAACCTTCGATCGACCGGTGCGGCTGTTATTATTTAGCCACGAGCCCCTCGACCATCTTTTATTCTTAAAAACATTTATTAATACAGTCAAACCTGAGTAAGTGAGAACGGAGTAAGCGAGAAAACTCTATAAATGAGAGTAATTGCCAGGTCCAGTCATTTTAACCCTCTAAAACCTCTAAAAGTGAGAAATAGAAAGTTCTATTACTTATGTGTGTACATAAATGGTTAAATAAATAAATAATCTTCTTCTTCTATTCGTGTGGTTAGTGACTAACCTGGTGTCAGAGTTTTAAAGCCGCCCATGGGCCTCTAACTTGGGTTCACATGCCGTCGAGAAATATCTCTCAGGCATGCCGGTTTCCTCACGATGTTTAGCTTCACCGTTTTTGAAGCAAGTGATAATTATACAATACTCACATGAATCCGAAAAGTCAGAGGTGCGTGCCGTGGGTTCTAATTCGAGACTTGGCAGTCCGACGGTCACACCTCTAGGCTATCACTGCTATAGAAATTAATAATTAAAATCGTTTTTCACTCGTGGTCCTCTATAAGCGACAGTCGAGCGTAATTTGACATCTACTATTTATGACTCATTATTAAATTTCCATTATTTTTGTTCCTCTTAACCTTTCCCTACCAGCCTCAACCTCTATAGGCGCGCCTGTACTTCGATACATAGAATTAATAGGCTACTCTAAGCTTCGATAAGCTTGAAACGTGAGTTAGTGAGAAACCTCTATAAGCGAAAATTGAATCGCAGTTCCTTGAATACTTGGTTATCCAGGTTCGACTGTATTTTGTAGGCCAGTCAGCAAGGTGATACATTCAAGTATCGCCATTTGTGGAGGCTCTGTGTTAACGATTACAGTCCGGCCAACGAGAGAATGCGTTCTTGACACCTGGCAGATTCATAGTAACGTATATGTGTTTTGCGAATTTCATCCATAGAAATTGTCCAACTGACATGAAGTGTCAGGAACGCAGTCTATCGACGGCTAGACTGTAGTTGCTCGAGTTTAGATTTAGGTTACTTTGGTAATTGTGAAATCTTTGAAACTCCTGTGTTGAGTTTCCAAGATTTCTCTTCTATCGCAAGAAATGACTTATTTCGGAAAATATCGTTTATCTCTTTACTATATATAGGTAGCATTATCAGCCTATAATGTTCCCACTGCTGGGACACAGGCCTCCTCTCTCGAGAGATCCTCTCTGTGAGAGGGTGTGGGCTTGTAATCCACCACACGGGCCAAGTGCGGGTTGTTAGTTGTCAAATGTCTTCTAATTTGGTTTTAGGAAATGCCAGTTTCCTCACGATATTTTCCTTCAATGTTTAGTACAGGTAAAACAGTTCAAACCTAAGAATTCAAATCGAATCGAACACAAATAAAAAACACAATCAAAGATGTCCAATTAACAAATCTATACAGCCAGTCAGTACAGATGATAACGAAGATAATTACAGAACAATAGTCTTACAATAGTGTGTTGACGTCTTATTAAACTTTGTTATGTATGATTAGAGGACCAAAACATGCCGCAGCGCAGGTGTGATAGAAAGATAAGTATTTCTGTGAAGCGGCTCGGCTTGGCTTGACAACTATCATAACACGAGTTAATCTCATCAACAGTCAAACTCAAAGCATTACTGAGAGCAGTAGTGGCCCAGTGGTAACGGCCCCGACTTGCGAGTTGGTCGTGGGTTCGAACCCAAACAGTCGCTTTATTTTGTGTAAGAAATTTCATCACCACAGCTGTTCTCGAATATATAGAATAGGTACTTACAAGCGTACATCTTCAACATCTCATAACATCAGGTGAGGAAAAAAGAAATACAGAAAACATCATTTTGAACATTGTTTTGCTTACCCCGTAAGCAAAACAAGAAATGTTAGAATTCATGGAACCTAAAAGAAACCACCCACACATTGATATTGAAAAAGAAGCGAATCGTTTGTCACAACACTAAAGTTAAGTCATTCATCCCAGGACTTTAAAAAAAAGTTACACGCGTATAAACACGTCTCCAGCAAAAAGCATCGATTCTCGAACGAGTTCTCGATTTAAATCGGATAATAGACAGGATGTGGTCGTCCCGTCCGAACGCACATGCATTTTGAAAAACAAATTAATCAGAGAAACATTCCAACGTCCTTATTTCAAAAGAATACGGTTCATATTCGAATGGGAATTCGTTTTGTAACGATAAACATAATATTGTAAGGTCGCGTGCGTGCAAATCGATTATCGAAAGGATTAACGATTACTGTGATTGGAGATCACGGGGTCAGTCTGAAGATACACCAGCTTTTATGAAGGAAAGGTAATGAAATGAGGTATGTAGTGGCAATTAATGGCTTTATCAAGAAATTAATTACCTTCCTTTAGAAGCTTAAAATACGGAGTTGTATTTTAGGAATTTGTTTAAGCTTGGATATAAAATAAGCTTTAGTAAAACTTTAAAATTGTTATAGTTGTTAGTGGATTATAAGCTATTTTGACGAGCATAACCGTATGCAAACTATTTGTCTAATAAAAATGATTTTGTGTACTTCTAATATTCACAGAAGACTGATTCACGGACGATTTTGTTAGCAAAATAACCTTTCTAGACTAAAAACATGCAAATTCAGTTCTAGCGGAGCATTGTTCTCATAAAAACGTACGTAAATCTTCGATAGTGTTTATTACGTTTCAATATAAGTAAATAGCATGTTGTAGAGTCTTATCGTCGGACCGATCGCCAGTTCTTGCTCTCGTTCAAGCACTAACATTACCCAAACTGAATCGTTCCCACGGCGTCTGCACATCACTCTTCTTCAACTATCGTTCTAATTTATCGCAAGGAATAAACAACTTTAAGTCAGGTAAACAAAGTGTAATTTTGTTTACCAAAGATTCTTATTAAAGATACGTTAAGCATAACTGTGTTCGAATTTTGAGATCCGTTGTTTTAAATTTTGCTGAGTGAATTTAGACTTTAGTAAGTAAATTTCTAGGTTCATTTTTGGCTGTTCCTAAAATGGCAGCTGAGTCGGTTTCAGCATAGCGAATGTATGTAATACAGTATTCAAATATTTCGTGAATCATGCGCATCCGTGTGTATAATTACGTTTTTAAGATCAGTTCTTTTCCAGGGGTTCGAAATATTGAAACTTTGCTTGCCTATCGATTTTTTTACTAAGTTCAACGTAGGTACCTACTTTAAAAAGATTTGGTAAAAAAAAAAAACAACTCTACGTAGTCTTCAAAATATTAAATGACACGGCGTGTTGCCACACCAAGCACCGAGCGCAAACCCAAGTCTCGAGTCTGCGCTCTGGCAACACGCCGTGTTCGAGTTCGCGACAAGTCAATCGTCATCCTGAGGATGCCTCGTTGAGAGGTGAAACACGTGTCGATTTCTTTCAGGGTCTTTTTAAGACTCTTTAGAAATAGCTAAGCGGAACAGGTTACTAAATATATCCACTTCAATTGCATTTTATAATGGATTTCCGCAAGGTCGCGCCTGAATCAATTAACTATTCATAATATTATCAGCCATGTTCCATTGATAAGTTCATTCATAACTACACTTGGTATAATCGAATCCTAAAGCTTACCGTGCTCACTGTTTCGGCACTTTTCTGGTTGATCACTGTAAATTTTCTTTTCAGGAGTTTCAGTGTGCAGCGAAATTGTCTCAAAAACACATACAAGGTAAGTACCTAATTTTTTTAAATGGTAACTAGTAAGTATTTCGTATTTTCAAACAACTGTGAGAGAAGGAGGTTCTCATCAATTCAAGTTAAAGTTTTTTTTTTGTGTTTTGGCGTTGTTACTTCATCACAAATCTGAGGGGGAAGTCCCGTATTGTTATGAACGTTCGGATTCTAATCTCAGCCTCAATCAGTCTAAAATACTTCTAATTTCCCTACATTTTTGCCAGGCTTTGATGTTGATTGTTACTGAGATGAGATTATGCCTAGATTTCGAACTTTTGTACGAGAATTAGCCTTCGAGTGATCTTCTTTTCGTGTGTTTAGTGACTAACCTGGTGTCAAAGTTTTAAAGCCGCCCAATGGCCTCTGACTGGGCTTCACATGCCGTCGAGAAATATCTCTCAGGCATGCCAGTTTCCTCACGATCTTTTCCTTCACCGTTTTTGAAGCAAGTGATAATTATAATACGCACATGAATTCGAAAAGTCAGAGGTGCCTTGGGTTCGAATTCGAGACCTATGACTTTATTGTTGTTGTTGTTTTTAAGAGATTCTATTGCTGTTTTTTTTTACTTAAAAAGTGCAAAGTTTACAACCTCTGTCGCTAACGGGTCTTGCGTAGCTGGGTAGCTGGTTCGGATCCAGCGTCACGCCGCAGCTGATCTGTGACCTCTTAATGAGACATCTGCTTAATGCTGTGAATCTGACGGTATTGTTGAATTTTTTTATTTTATTTTTTCAGGTTATATTTATTTTTCGTTGGTGAGAGTTTTAAGAATGCTGTTGTTTGATTGGATGGCCATTGAATATTAAGCGAAGTAAGTTTCATTAGGATTCTGCTGCTCTAAAAGACAGTTAATTGATAGCAATAGCCTCACTTCTTACTTATGAAATCTATTACTATTCCCATGTACTTGTCCCAGAATACATGTAGATTGAGTGCTTTGAGTACATACTAGTAGGTAACTTCATTTTATATTCCGTGAACGGTGAGCAGTGGCCACTTCACACCTAACTACCATAATATTTTTATCTATTTTAATAATGAGACACAATGTATTACCTTCATCAGCATTTCAAGGACAATGAGTAAGGTCAGAAAAGTGCATAAAAAGAGCATCCTTGGTGATATTTGTCTTACGCCAAGCGAGCTAATTGTCACTAATTGAACACAAATCCAGCCTTACGCTGCTACTGAAAATTTTCTAACCAATAACACTTTTCCCGACCCGAGAATCGAAACTCAGACTCCACGTTCAGCAGCTGCGCTTACATCTACACCCATCAAACGAGGTGTGACCATAATCACCTTGATACGTTAATGATATAATTCCAAATACAAATAATCGATTCTAAATTCAAACCTATTGAAGGGTCAGCCATGATTGGTATTTAAGAACGCGTATCAGTATGCGTGCCGTTCTCTCATACATATTTAGTGCGTATGTGTTTGTGTGTGTTAATTATTGTCATTGAGTGGGCGTGGTCAAAGGTTCGATATGGGATACTGGCCCTTTATGACAGCCGAGATTATAAAGTCGTGATGTGTTGCGGGCAGTGCGAAAATGAAAATAAATGGCAAAATAATATAAATTAAAATTCAAATAGCCTTTATTTCTGATGCTGTTCTTGCAATTACTTTATTACAAGTTTTACCCAATTATATTTTTACTTTATTCAAATAATTCATTCATTCACATTCCATTTATTTGTTAATTATAAAATATCTAAATTAAAATAAATATTATTTGGTTTCATTCATTATTAATCATCGACATCGTAACATTAGTATCAAAGTAATAATGAATCTATTAATAGTTTTATCCATAGGTATATAGGTAATAGGCAACTTGCTGATTAGAAATTTTTGTAACTAAAAAGAAATAAGAAAAGCTATAGCCAATTGACATTAAGATGTGAGACAGACAAGTGAGAAATCGTGTCATTGTAATTTGAAATCGGGAGAACTGTGTTACTATTGACGTACGTTTGGATCGAAGCAGGTAGCGTTCTGTAGTTTCTGCATACTCCCATGGGCAGAAGGTATGAGTTTATGTTTTGACGTGAATCTCTCATAAAATTTAAATAAAAAATTAATTGAAAAAAATGCGAATTTATTTGAGGAACCTATGTGTAGCGTAAAATACTGACCTCTATACACAAGTTCACTTACTTTATCACAAACAAATGAATTACCCACAACATTGACCGGCCATTTACCGAAATGCCCCATAGTTATTATTGTCAGCAACCGATACATGCATTGATTTACAACTGCCCCAGCCCCCACACGACGGCTGACCGATTTAGATAAAACACGCTGTATATACCAACAGACTTTTCTTTTGTAACCACGAAATAAAAAAACAAACAAAATTCAACTTTATAACCCACTTATTAAGGTTGATATGTGTGAATGGCACCTGCAAAGTTATCGTGGTATTTTGTATGCAAAATGGTCGCCCTAAGAAATGTCGATACAACAAATAGTATGTTGGCTTACTGATTTATATGAGGTCTATATCTGGGACAAATGTATGCGATACTGTTTTTGGTGCTACACTTTGTTGTAAAATGCGACATGTATCGGAAAGAGACGTAGATATCGCGAAGATTGTGGTTGTATGTGGGTGTGGCGCATTACCATAAGCCGCGGTCAGAAATTGCTTGGAAAGTCGATTGAGCTAAGATGAATTTAGATAAATAATTATATCAATCTACTCGACTACATTTGTAACATGTGCATTATAATGTTCCCACTGCTAGGAATAAGGCTTGTTATCTAAGAAAGCATGAAAAAAAAAAGAAAAAAAAAAATATACAGGTCAAGCACTTTTCATTTCATATTAATGCTGATAGATCCGCGGATCTAGTTATTACTTATAGCATCCGTAACAATTTTCACTAAACCTTTTAAACAAATTGTGTGCTCTTATACCACCAGCTCACCAGCCACTCCGGCCAGACCGGGCTGTCTCATTCAGGGACACTAGGTGGAGACAGTCATAGGTCTGCGCAAATAAATAATTTGTAAAAAAAAAATTATAATAATACTAACCTAAGTACTTATTTAAGCACCATTGTTAACTAACACCATTATACTAACAAAATTATGAACCTTAGTCTGAAATAAATTTTATTTATTTTTAATTTTAATTTAATTTTTATAATTTCTAACGTGACGATATTATCGTGGACGTCCACGTTTATGTCCATAAAATTTATGGAAAAACGTGCACGTCATAACGTTATCGTGGAGGGAAATTTCAAAGCGTCGTCAAATATACATAGTATTTCTAATAATATAAATGTGAAAGTTTGTGCGAATGGATGGATGTTTGTTACTCTTTCACGCAAAACCTACTGTACGGATTTAGATGAAATTTGGCACACATATAGTTTATAGCCTGGATTAACACAAAGGATACTTTTTATCCCGATATTCCCTCGGGATCAAGACTTATGCGGGTGAAACCGCGGGGCGCTGCTAGTATTTCCATAACTCCTTGTGTTATCATGATGCCGTGACGTTAACGTGGACGTCCACAATTATATCGTCACGTTGAATATAAAAGCGCCATTAAATTATTATTACTTACTACCTTCTTTTGCCAAATACAAAAATTCACTACCAACTGCATAGAGAACGTTAAAATTCTTTAGTTAACTTAATTGTTACTATAACCTTAGAAATCTATTATCAATTAAGTAAATGGCCAGTTAGGGAGCGTGTGAGGTTGCAACCATCGGTTAAAGTAACGCCAGTTTAATGTAACGCCCGCCGGGTTAATTAAGACCGTTAAAGTCGATTATCGTTTACATGGCAAGGATTTTCTTTCGAAGTAATGAGGCAGCTTGTCTGTATGTGTTCGAAGAGGCTGACCTCTTTACCTACTTGACTTTAAATGAGAGGGTATCGTCGAACATTGGTCGCAATTCTGGGCATAGATTCAGATGCTATTTTTCACTTTTAGAAAATAAGAAAGATTTTTAATAAGACTGCATTAAAAAAAACCCAATATTTTATTGACACTTCTAATTAAATTAGTACTTGTTTACAAATTTTATGTGGTGATTCCGACTACCTTATAAGCGATCCCCATTTTCCTTGAGTGTTCAACGATGCAAAAGCCGTAATTAGTTCCTGGTTTCTATAAAACCCGTGAAGAGAGGAAATGTTCCGTAAATAACCAATACGCAGATTTATTGCGTTGAAGTTAAACTGAGAAATGACAAAATAACGAATAGGTACTTTGGATTTGACCCAGGCCATTTGTCGCCATGCTGACAGACACCTTTTTTTTTGTGGGTGGGAAATCATCAAATAACTTCTCCCGCTCTGGGCGGAGCGGTAGGGCGTGTCAGACTCTTACTGACTAAAACCCACCCGTGTTCCTTCGTTTACCCTGTTGCCGGGGGCCACGATCTCCCTTTCGGTTTTCTTCGCAACCCCGGCAGGCATCGGCCCTAGTGGACCCCTTCATATCTGCTGACATCTCTTTGAGGAGCGCGTGGAACACAACGCGCCGTCGACCCGGGCCTGGTCCTTATCGGACGGTGAGCCACCCATTGCTCACCGTCCGCAAGCCCGCGCCTACGGTGGCCGGAAATCGCCTCGCGATTCCCGACGCCCTGGGCGTCTCCTCCTGCGGCGATTAGGGGCGTGAGGGCGCGAAATTTGCCTCTCCCTCACGCGTTCCGCCTCCTCCTTCGCGAGCATTACAGCTTCGCAGAAGGAGGTGACGGTCTCCTATTTCCTCTCGCTCCGTACCATGGCCTGAACCAAGGCCGGACGCGAGAGATCACCGCCGCCGATCGCCTTCACGAGGACACGGCGATGCTCCGCCCAAGCTGGGCAGACCTCCACCGTATGCTTCACTGTGTCCTCCGGGCGATCCACACAATGGTGACACCCGGGCGTTTCCTCCCGACTTATCCTGTGCAGGAACCTCCCGAAACAGCCGTGTCCGGTGAGGACTTGCGTCAGGCGGAAGGTGAGGACGCCGTGGCGCCTCTCTAGCCACTCCTCAAAGAGGGGTCTTATTGCCGCAATTGTGGCGTGCCCAATGCTGACAGACACCTGGGCACCATTTGAAGGTTACTTTATGAAAAAACACCTCTGCTATGCAAATATTTATCGAATACAACAGACATGCAGAACTAGTGTTTGATATCGAAATATTAATTCCATAAACAAACATAAATAATACAATCCTGCATATCCACTCACCCAAAATACTAAACTCAAACAGGATCTACGAGTCTTCAATCTTCAAACAGCAAAACCCATTGAACGAGGCTCGGAAACTCGATAATCGCTCTCTAATCGATACATCGGTAGGTGTCTAGCGAATTATCGAGTCGAATCGAATAGAATATATTAATACGTGAGAATGGGCCGAGTTAGTTTGGAGATGTCTGCCGTTCTAAATCAGTGCAACAATGCGGCTCTGGGTTGCTCTGATTCTCTCGTAGGTGTACGTTTGATTTGTGTGGATGAGGCTGTTTATTTATTTCTTTAACATATGATCATAATATTATTATTAATCTTTTATTTAATTTTAAAACATATTATTTACATTTTTAAATATTTATATAAAAAAATAAACATTAAAAAATATAAAAAATAGTACCAAGCTATAATAATAATATTAATATTATATTATTAATAATGTTAATATTATTAATAATATTAATATTATTATGATGTACTTGAAATAAATTATTATTATTAAATTATTTAAAGACAAATACAATAACATAAAGTATACGAGTACTCAAGAGTCATACGCTTATCTCCCAAAACTCCAGACAAGATCTTCCAATCGTCTGCGAATTCATCACAGTCAAGCTTAGCGTCCAAGAGTGTGTTGAGCGCGATCGATTTGACTCACACTGGAATAGTAATCTAGCGATGATTATTAGCTAATGAATGTGTGTCTATTTGAATGTTCAATTAGTTATTGCATGTGATCTGCCAGAATCAGGAGAACCAAATCATGGCAAGTAGCAGAGGACACAGTAAGATTTTTTTAAGCAGTTGACCATGTCGGGCTCAAAGTACAGGATCAAAACAAAACATGTTCACCATTAATATAAATAAATGCCCAGTGAGTATACCAATGCATCACAATGAAGACGGGCGAAATTTTAAAAGTTACTTTTATTTTGTTGAAGTAGCTATTACTGCACACAAGCTTATTGCAAACACGTACAGCAAAGTCGACTTGCTGTGAACTTGTGAGTTACTTTTTGCTAACTAAAACCGTCGAACAATTAATTTCCTCACTGCACAAACAACCAACATTTGTAACCAAACTAGCTGCATAACTAATGGTCTAATCTGTAAAACATTACCGTGCAAACATAGGTGAAGTGACCTTGTGACCTGTCATTTTGCCCGATACTAGAGATTAACAACTATTATTATTATACTTCTATTTCATTTATAAACATAAATAATTTAATTTTTTAAATATTTTATAAAAATATGAAAAAAATAAAATATAATAATTATTATTTATTTATTCAGTAGTTACACATACATTTTATACGTTTAAGTTGGTGCCAGCATAAACTCATCAGAGTTTTACCGTGCACCAAAATCATCAACTGGACGATTTAGAAAATTTAAACAGCTTAAGTTAACTTGGTAAAAAAAAACAACTAAAATTACAACGAGTGTGTATTGACAGCTCGCTTCAGCTCAGTCTTCACAGTGACATTTTTACAGAATACTTCGGCTAAACACCGCTGTAAAAATAACAACAAAATCATGACGTAATAACATGTGAAAACTAAAGGCCAGTCCACACAAATCCTTAGGCAAGCGGAGACACGCGGACAGTAGACTAGACATCACAAAGTCCGTTCGGATCGGCTTATCTCTCACTGCGCATTTCCCCGCTCTGCCTGAGCCAAGTATGCGTCATTCTGCACACAGCCGACACCGCTGTATCTCATCTTAATATCTGTTATTTGTATGTGGTGATAAGTAGATTAAATATGTTAACTGAGTTTTCAAAGTTAAACCAAAGTTAAATTTAAATGAGGTTTTTCTGGGTTTTTCCTTTTGGACACATATGTTCCTACTTACATTATTTTGTAGTTCCAAAAAAGGTATTATAAACAATTTCTGCTGGTAGTATAAAGTACCTGAACGACCGAGCTCTGCTCGGATGAAAATAGAGAAAAGTAATTTTTCCAGATAAGAGCTAGATTGATCGAGTTTTCGACCCCGTAAACCTTTATATTGCAACTTTTATCGAAATCGCCGTTTTAGAGAACGTATTCGACACATTCAAATATTGTGCATTTAATATAGGATATCATCAATTTTGAATTATTAAGGGTAGGTATAGAAAGTGACAAGCATCGAACCCACCCTTTTTGTGGGCCTAAAAAATGCAAAAGATTTTTGTTATGGAGATATTAAAGATATTATTACCTAAATATTTAAGATACTTAAGTCTGGAGAAGGTCATTTGATGATTTTAGACAATGATACTGCTTTTTTTTAAAGTAGATACTTAATTATTTACTGATTAATCACTTTCTAACGTATGATTGTTCCAAAACTTCCAAAAACATTATAATCACTATTTTATAAGTCCAAAAACTCTACAAAACTCTAATATTTATTTGACCTAACCCACAACAAATTTGAATCACGTTTAATGCCCTTAATCCCGATCCCGATCCAGATCCAATTCGCTCATCCCGTCTGCCAGCGCACGCGCATTCGCTCAACCGCTCGTGACTTTCACAGACATTTTATTACCATAATTTAAAACAAATATCTGATTGTGTGTACCGGGCATTAAAGTGTTAAACTGAACAGTAGGGGTGGGTACATCCATGTTTTGTAAGGGTTTGAAAAAGGAAATTAAGGAAAGGATTTATTGGGATGAATTTTTTTTTGGGTTGTGGCAATTTTCGATTATTATCATTCTAACTTTTGTTTATTACTGTTTACCTAGGTATTGTTTGATATCGACATTATTATCCTCCACTGCTTTTTCAGACAACTTTTATTTGACAACCTCTCAGTCTATTTTACCAGTGCTGTCTTCTATAACATGGTCCTTCAATCTTATATTTATTATCTTCTTTATTATTTATTTTATAATGTTTTAGAATAAACAATTTTACTTTCTTTCTTTCTTTCTTTCTTTACTTATGGAGGACTATCATCCCAGCACCTTACTCCATTTCCGCTACAGACAAACAGATCCAATGTCTTTATGAACAACGTTGTCTATTTAGATTCCCCTTTCCTGCAAGCCCTGGCAGGAGCAATAAACATTCCTGGCGCAAGTCACGGCGCTCCGACCATCACGCGGCACACACATGGCGGCCGAAGGCACACCGCACACCGACGCTAACCGCGTGTGTGTACAACGCCTTATAGCTCAGGAGATGAGCGTAGAAATTGAACTAGATTTGCATAATGAGGTGGCTAGCCATACGAAGGGAATCATCGGAAATTTAGAGGATCATTGATCACTTTAGAGTCTAATATGATCAAAATCCTAAAATACTCTAGTTTTTGAGAACTCAGTTGGATATGCAGTTCAATGTAACAGAAGATTAATTGGCTGAATAGTAATAATCAAACTTTTCTTTTGGCAGGCGTTATGTAGAAAGATAAGTTTAAAATGAAGTAAATTCGAGAAAAGACGTTGAAGTAAGTCAAGTGAAAACGGAGATTCAGTATTATTTCCTCTTGGATTATATCTCCGAGGAACAATTTTGAATTTTTGACAGATTTTTTAAACAAAAACTGTCAATCGTCATTTTATTTTACAATTAAAAGTCACCTGGCATTGGAAAAATCAGTCCGAAATTAATACATTTTCTTGATCTTCTTTAGTTTTCATGACCAAGCCAACCAGACATACACGTAATGAAAATCAAAGGAATCAATAACAAAGCAGCAGGACCAACAAATACACTAAAAACCTGATACAAAATCCTCGCTCCGTGGCTACAAAAGCGCCAAGAACTGTCGTAGGCGATACAAGTGCTTCGTGCGGCATGCCCCGGGCTCGGATCTCGGACGCAATCTTTATAAGGTGGTAAAACATATATTTAATGCTAAATGTCCGACACGAACGGCCATTTTGTGAGAAACGGCGCAAGTGTGATCTTTACACTTGCTTCGGCTATTAACTTGGTTGGATATTTGGATAGTAAGCGCACTTTGTTTGTGGAGACGTTTTTTTTGTATGGAAATTTTCTGTTATTGTGTGTGACAGTTTTGGATCTTGTTAATTTGTGTTTGCCTCCGGTGTAACCGGACTGTGGTTGACATTGTGACATATATTTAGACATAATTAAGATGGAGGTGACACGCCATTTTTTATCCCTACAGCCGGATCTGTGAGGCAATTTCGAAACAAACAAAAAATGACAATTGATAGCAATTGGTTTCATTTTGACAGCTCATCCACGTTCATTGCAATAATTACGTTACTGAGTAGACGAATTTTTTAAACTTATTTAGCAATGGCTTAACAATATCCTTCAAAACTTTCAGATTGTAATTGAAAGTGTGTTAGGTACTCAATTAGGCTGCTGGTTCACCCTTATACTAAAAAACGTCAATAAAAGAAAGATTTTTGAGACAGGAAGATTACAAACTAAACACAATCAAAGAAAGAAAAAAATAACTGTACTGTCAGTAAAACCTTTTTGGTTTGAAATACTGAAAGAAGATCAAGTGGTAACTATGGGGAACGCAAACCAAGGGTGTCGCGATTACTCGTACCTACATTAGTCTCAATCCGCCTAGCCTTTTCCCAACTTTGTTGGGGTCGGCTTCCAGACTAATCGGATGCAGCTGAATACCAGTATTTTACATGGAGCGACTGCCTATCTGACCTCCACAATCCAATAACTGGGTAATATGATACCCCTTGGTAAGACTGGTTGTCAGACTTTCGGGCTTCTGACGACCAGTAATGACTGTCAAAGATCCACGGATGACAGCCGGGACCAAAGGTTTAACGTGCTTTCCGAGGCACGGATACATTACGCCTACATTAGTCTATTGATGGTAAACAGAAATCATAAGCTAACGTTAAAATTTTTGAAGTGAAAACTTCTTTAGCGGCGTTGTGCACTTTTTTATGTAATGGGTAAAAAATGTTAAACTCGCGTCAGGACACGTGACCTGATCGAAAATTCGTAAGACGGTTAAAAGGACATCAACGCGTTGCTTACCGCGGTGCCGATTTTTTTTCAAGTTTTCACTTCTGTCGGCACTCCCGGAGTGCCACTGTTTTTTTTTTAATATTTTGTACTAGCAGCGCCCCGCGGTTAAATTCGCATAAGTCTCGATTCCGTGGAAATATCGGGATAAAAATTTTTCTATGTGTAAATTCAGGTTATAAACTATCTGTATGCTAAATTTCATCCAAATACGTTCAGTAGTTTTTGCATGAAAGAGTAGAAAACATCCATCCATCCTCACAAAATTTCGTGTTTATAATATTAATAGTAGGACTATGGTGGTAGTAATTGAAGGTTTTTCTCAATAAAACTTCTAAAAAGCCATCAATTTGAACCTAAAAACCACCGATCCCAGATCGGCATTGCAACAATTTCCAATCATCTACCTTCACAAAATTCCAAGGCCCAACCTTGCTTATCCAATCCAGAGAGAAATTAAGGACAAAACAATCGTTTATATCCAAAGGAAATAGGACAGTACCAAGTCCGAGACAATAAATCTACCGATCGCGGCCCATCCAGTCCAGATAATGTATTTCAGTTCGGACCTTACACTTACTTCGGCAATTTGCGGGAACCTTTGTGCCCTTAAGATATCTCGACAGACAATTGTACGGGGGTATTCCGTTTTCATTGGATAGAGTTAGGTTAAGTGTGACAGGTATCAGTTTAGTGTGTGCGAGATGGGTTACAACAGTTATGTTTTGAGGATTTTGGGTATAGTCTAGATAACGATACCGCGAACGATGATAGAGTTTAGGTAACTTTTAAGCCACCCCCACATATTAAGAGAATTTCGCAATATTTGCTTTAACCCAAATGAAGTTGTCCTGACCTAGACGTTCCTGAGTTTCTTAATTGGGGCGTTACAATCTTACAACTTTGAACCTTATTAAGTAATGCAATGGTTATAATTTCATATGAATTTAAGTAACGTTGATGATAATTTATTAATTGCGCCGAACTTTTTCAGAAAAAAATTATGCCATACCTATTTGCATATTTTCTTACCCAGCTACCGGTCACTTTCATAAAACAAACATCTCTATACAAATCCCTAAACAAAGTTATCGCCGCCTACGTGATATATCCCCGTCTCTAGGAAGGGCTAAGGTCTGAGCCCATTTACAAATCACAAACACTGACCACCCTACCCATCCCTTTCACAATTATATACAACCCTTAGTTCACCTTGCGTAACGTTTGAAATATCTGTTGGATTTATATTAGTAATTGTGTTAACTGAGTGTTTAATATTAATGCGTTATTAAGGTTTGAGAGTTGGGATGTGTATCGAATGCTCGACACTTAATAAAAATTCACACACATATTTAATAAAAACTCAGTATCATTATCATTTAAAAATATGCCTCCGTCATTTTTCAGTAACATGCTGTATACCTTGCAACGCCTTGAACCAGCTTCGGCGGTACGCCTCAATCGTCTCTAACCACTTCTTTATGACGTGACGCGTGACCAGAAGATTGGCCTAATTTATGGCCAAAGAATCAGCATTGACATACGTTTACAACGTGGCAATTCTGCTAGCTTTTGGGCACTTTTCCTTTAACAGCGATGTGGACGACTTTTTTGATGCCCTATGATTATTTCTCCTCCTTTTTTATATACTTATTAATATTATTTTTTAAATTATATAAATATTTTAAAAAATAAGGCTTCTACTATTACTGATCAAAACTGTGCCAATATCATTTATAATGGAACAAAATGATTATCAGGGAACTTAATGTAAACGCTCTATAACCACCACCTTATACATTCCAAGAATCATTACAATATATTCAGTGGCTACCAAGGCTCACCTTATCACCCACCCTTTCCTTGACCATCGCATTTGAATAACTATCACAAGTTAATTCTTCAGATAAAGACGTCCGCCATGTTGGGTGCGGCCGCTTCCGCCGGATGTCCAACTTGGACGGATATTCAAACTCGGCCGGAACTAGACGGTATTGCGACATACATTTCGAATTTAGAATGGCTATTGTTGGAATGGGTTGGTGCTAGTTGTTGTGCGACTTGAATGTATGGATTTGAGGGTAGTTCTGTTTATGTATGTGGATTGGGTTGTTCACTTATCCGGTGTGAATCGAGATTGATGTTTAGTAATGGTTTCCTTCTGTAAGCTAATAATAACAATATATTTCGGATCTAAATCTTAAGACAAAGAGTACTGTTTAACTCTATATACATAGGTACTCTGAGTTTTTTTTGGCCTTTCTTCTCAGAGTAGTCAGATAGGAAACGCCCGACCACATCTAGTTTAAAAAAAATATGATTGTCGTGTAAAATAGTGTACACACCTACTTCAGAAATAAAATCATTTATCTTTTATAACATATCAATTCATCTAACTATTAGCAAATAAATGAGATTTATGTTGACCGCTGATCATTTATTTTTATGTCAGTACGAAAAAGAAAATCTCTATTCATTACGAAAGGAAGAGATAAACGTGGGCAGAACCACTTAGCCGAGCTAGTTATTAAAATAAATCAAAACTTATCCACAAACGACTTTACTAGAGCTGAAAACTGAACTAAAATCCACTCTCTAATATCTAGATTAGTTCGAGTGTTCGAAAGTTACAGCCAGAACTGTACTCAATAATAGCTGAAACAAACTAATCATACGCCACTCCACGCGACGTCAATGAAACGTACCTACTCATAGAACCCACTTTCATCTATTAAAGCCACGTATCGCCAATAAATATGACGGCGCAGCAAAAGTGGCGCCGTCTAGTATTCTTACGAAGTTAATAGGAACCACCGAAAAGGTCGGATAATAGTGTCACTAGCTGATTACTGTCACTCTAGCACAGCGTCGCATCTATGGTTGCATGGCGGCTGTCTTCTGATGACAGAAGATGATGTGAGGGGGGCCGCTGTCGTACCACGTCCATGAAGAACGTATTCCCGCGCAATCTTGATGATATTGAATCTGCTGAACCACTAATACAATTATCATTTCTGGTAAAGACTATCCTGCGCCGTTAAGTAAATAAAAGACGGGTGGGGTAGCGTCGGGTGTTACAAGTGTGCCTTAAAACTTTATACAGGAGATATTCCCACACGGACGTCGGATCAAACAAGGTACTTGAAACTATCTCCCAATTAAGATATTTCACTAATTAGAAGTGCTCACTTGACCGAAAGCGGATTGGAATATAAGGATTAGGGTTCACTGGCGAAGGAGTAGGTATAAGATGGGAATGGTTGTTGATATGGAAATATGGGTTCGTGTTTGTGGTTTTTGATTTGTGTCTTGCAGTTATTGTGTTGTGATTTTCAGAGCACAGTTATTGATTGGAGAAAAATTGCAAAGTTGCTGTACATTAAAATTTTACAAGTCATAAACAAGTCATAATGATAGATGTTATGGTGAAAGGGTCGGGGTAGCCCACGAAAAAAAAAATATCTGACGTTTTTTTGTAATTTGCAGGGCAGTATCAGGGATACAATCATGTTGATCAAAACATAATTCCGAGCGTAAAAAATATGTATTTACTGAATTAGAACCATCAATAAGACACTGAAAAAAAAAATGGGTTTTCCTATGTATGCTCAAAGTTGAAATTTTCATAATCACAACACTTTGTTAATGGATTGCTGTTCGCGGTTTTTTCTAGAATTTAGATGTTCTTTTACAACTTTTTTGCATACAACCACGCAGAAATAAGTATTGTACCTATTCAGAAATCTTAATAATTATCATCTCCAAGACACGTAGAAATATGCCCGTGTCCACTGCCCCTAACAATGAGCAAGGGCTAATCAATTGAAACAATATTTGTGTGGGGAGCGATGCTGGCTACTGATAATATTTGGCTCACGGGGTGATTACGATAAAGTACTTATGTATAAGATGGCCTATTTTAGGGAAAGTTTCTAAGAGGTTATTTTATAAGAAAATGTATACTTGTAGATGAAAGCATGAATGTATTTTCTAAAGGGTTATAATTATGAGGTTTAAGTTCACTTACAGTAATTTCGCTTTTTATGTTATTAAAGGCCGTGTGCCCGACGGCACACGGTCTTAAGTTACGAAGTATTACGAAGTTCCATACAAACTTTCATCACCTATTTAACCCCTTTCATTAATTTCAGCCGAAAGACGTCCACTGCTGGACATAGGCCTCCCCCAAGCACTACCACTTCGACCGATTCTGTGCTTCACCCCCTTACGAGAAGAATTTTCAAAAATCTTTCCTTAATACTTATTTTCGCTACTTAAGGAACTTTTACGTAAAATTTCGTGCTTCTAGACCCAGCGATTTTTATTAAGTAGATGTTCCATGACTTCCATGATAGGGAAATTTTGAAAATAGAACAAGAGAAAAGCTTGGCAGGTATGTCGGCCATATTGGGCGTAGTTTTTTTCAAATATGTTTTTTTTTTTTTTTTTTTTCAAAACACCTTTGTTGTATAGACTGTTAGTAAAATATTATTCGTGCATATCATATTTTTTATGCTTTTAAGTACCTACCAAGAAAGCTAAGTTTTGTAAGCATTATGTACAGAAAATTTTAGTTGAGCGTAGTGTAGGATGAGGCCCGGGCCCTCCAGCTAGATGGACAACAAGGTGTTGTGGCGGGGCCTGGGAGGAGCCGATAGGCTACGACGATAGGCTGAATTGATTAAATTTAGTCAAAAGGCCTCTATGTTCAGTACACTTTTCAGGTATTTACAGAATTAAAAAAAAAAAAACTACACTAAAATTAAACAAACAAAGCAAAAATTGTGTGCAAAACCAGTTAATCATCCAACAAAAACAACTTCAGCTTGCTACCTCATCTATTATTTGAGATATTCATACATCAAGGTTTCTTACTGTTGGACAGGGGTCAAGATATGGTCGAATTAATATTCATACGACAGGCCCAGGTGGTCGTCACTGACTGAGAAGGGTGGCCTTAAGGATTGGTCAATGTTTTGAGAGTATGGGGGCAGATGTGATGTAAGGAGGTTAGGTATTGTGCCTACGTTGAAAAGGCCTCTGTGAGGGAAGTGTGTTTTCATTTGATGCTCTTTAAAAAGACGTCGAATGTGGAATTTTGAACCCTTTTTTAATTCGGGAAAAAGGAAAGGTTTTCAATGGCAAAAGTGTAAAGTTAGTGTCTCGAGAATTACGGAAATATTCTCAAAGAAATAAAATAATTTACTCGTTTACTCGCGTACTCGTTGCTCGTTTTTACTGTTTTCTTAATACATTCAAGTTTTTATCTAAGTTTTCTAATTGAATATAATGGATCTCTCACATTACAGTTTTAAATATCTGTTATGTAAATTAGAGCTGGTTGTTTTAAATAAGGTTATTGAATTGCTTTTTTCGTGAACTGTATCGTGTGACATATCAAATGAAAGGGCTTATTGCGAGAATCTCAAATATATGTACATTTTTCATTTTATAATTTAATAATAAATACTTATGATATTTAAGAAAATTTATGAACATTTCTCCGAAACTAATAAACCTAAAATGTTGAAAAAAATACAGAGAATAGTTCTATGCTTATAGATTACAGGAAAACTTATAAGAAATTTATGGTCTTAAAATAACATGGTAAATCACTCAATATTTTGCGGACAAACTTATATTTGTAGTGGAAATGTATGAGGGAACATGTTTTTCAACTACAATGTTAAGTTTGTTCTTGGGATAAATTCATCTCATCTACGGAACCCATTATTATGCCAGGTCCGACACGCACTTGGCCGGTTTATTTAAGCGAAAACTTCTTTAGGCGCGTTGGGCATTTTTGAGATGGGACTAAACCATTGATTTCGCGACACTGTGACGACACCTCATTTTTGTAAAAGCGATTATGCTCTTTATGTATATTACGTTACGGATCAATGTTCTATGCAATTATTTTTACTTTAAAGGTTTCGTTTTTTTTTTTTTGTAAACACGATTTTGCTCTTTATTTAGATAAGGTTACGAACCAATGTTCTATACAAATATTTTTCTTCCACTAAGGCGATCTTGTTCAAGTTTCCACTTCTGTCGGCTCTTCTGGAGTTCACCACTTTTTTTTATTCTAAGTACTATGTCTTAATACCGTCGCTAAATAAAAGTTCTCTTGGAAATCGATCGATTCTACAAATTCGGTTATATTAAAAAATCCACTACAATCCAATCAACCATACGATTTGACCAGTCTACCTCATTACCCTACTCTCTCAGAGGGTAGGTGCCCAAGACAGTCGGGGTGCGGGTTCCGTCCCTCTTCTTATCTCTGCCCACGCCCGAGGACCTGCCTGATGGATTAACTTCATTGTTCTACCGTTGCCGAGTGACGCGGAATTTATAATTATACTGCCCCTGTTTTATTTAGATTTACAGCGATTTAGTATGTATTGTTGGTGGAAGCTGAAGTTATTGTTTTTTTTATGGCGTTTTGATATATAGGTCAATTGAACACGTAATTTGCACTCAATTGCACACACTTTATGTCACAATTTTACAATCAATTGCTTCATATTGTTATCGGACTGTCAGTGTAGGTCAGGCACTAACTTTTTTTTGCGTTGACATTAATTTTTATATTAGGGATAAATATGACTTTACTGGTATTTTTTTAATCTGCATCCTGATTGCTTAACACACTATCAATCACAATCTGAAGAATTTAAAGGATATTGATAATCCGTTGCTTCATAATTATGTTTGAAAAATTCGCCAGCTCGACAACGTAAATAACGCAATGAATGTTGTCGAATTGTTAAAATGGAAGTTATTACACTTGTTAATATGTTACGCAATTCCACCGCAGGTCTTTTTATTTAAAACTAGCTTTTGTCCGCGGCTTCACCCGCCCTCAAATAAATTGGCAGCCCATATTACTCGCTGATAATGTAGCTTATTATAGGTGATTCGTTTTTTTTAAATCGGTTTATTACTTTTTAGTTCATCGAATACAAACAAACATCCAAACATACAAACAAGTATTGCTTGAAGTGAAAACTTCTTTGGGCGCATTGGGCATTTTTGAGATGGAAACAAAAACAATTGAACTCGCGACTCCGTTACCGATACCTCATTTTTGTAAACGCGATTGTGTTCTTTATTTATATTGAGTTACGGATTCATGTTCTATGCAAGTATAGTATTTTTTTTTAGTTTTCTCTTCTGTCGGCACTCCCGGAGTGCCACTGTTTTTTTTTTTCTTTATAATATTAGTTAGATTAGAAAAAATAATATTACAGGTACGTAGGTTTTACATCAGACAAGTATACCAATACCAGAAATTATGCTAAGAAGCACTAACGGATTTCATTACTTTTACTGAAATGTTCTGAAGTCTGGTGTCTATTCGGATAAGCGATTGAAAAATATATTTCTTAGACGTTGCTGAAAACCAAAAGAGGTAATTTGTTTTTTATTTATTTATTTTTGTATAGGTTCTCCAATGAGTTATTCACTAATAACATATTACATAAACCGTTTAAATATTTGTTTGCTGCACCGGTCGACGTCATTACGTCGGCGCCGGCTGTCGCTGAAAACCAGCGCTGAAGCTCTGTCTTGCATAGGGTCGTAGCATAATGCTGAGCGATAGCCGATTTGCGTGGATGTGACGCATGCTTCCCCCAACCTTTTCTCATTTTTTGTATTTTAAACTTTTTTTGCGTCATGTTTACTGCAAATAAACGTTTTTTCTTTCTTTCTTTCATAAAATAACTTATATATCTATTAGTATGGTGAATTTGTCACTTAAAGAAGTATACAATTGAGAATTAATTTAAAGTGATTTATTAGTGATTTATTATTTATTAATTTAAAATGAACTAACTTATTTTTTGTTACAATGAAAGATAAATAAGAGCTACTTTACCATAGGAGGACAATATAAAAGAAAACATAACATCAGATTTATTTAATTAATTAATTAATAATAGATAGGTACACAGTTTTTAATTATTTTTTATTTTCTTGTGATTATTATACATAAGACGGCTACAATAAAAGTGAATGGTTGGGGTTCATATTTTTTTATAAAATACAACAGAACATAAACATGCTAATTCTTACCTACTAATGGCTGAACACAATAACCTATTTTCAGTAAAAGACAGATTGCTATTGATTGTAGACAGTATAATTCTATCTGTCATTGAATGTCATTTCGTAAGAAGTCAGGACGTTAAAACCATTGACAAATAGAGTTTTCTATCTCTAGTACGCCAAAACTGGTGATAAATAAATAGTATGTTGGGTTCGGCCACCAAACTTTAAAAGGAGATCCTACATAATATTCCATAAATCTCAACACAACACAGCAAGCAATAATTAATAATTTCCTCAGCAATGCTTATACAAACTCGATGGTTTTAATATTTGTCCTAGTCGGTTTGACCGCCTACCTGAGTACCTACTTGAAGGGGTTGACCCTTATCAAAGCAAACTAAATTAACTGCTTCTAACATCTTGGCCGAGTTATTGTTCGGACTTCGGACAACGCTCGGGTCCGCTCGGCTGTTTCAAATTTGAAAAACAAACGTTCGAAATACGGTACGTATGCAAATAATAACGGTAAACTAATTAGGGGGTGAGGGGAGGGTTCGGACGTCTTCGGAGGAAAGGAATATGATCACGTCAGCTGTGAAGATTTGAAATCAGTTTAGGTGTTTATTGAATATTTTATGTGGAACGTTGCGTCATAACGTAGAAATGACAGAAAAAATAAGACTGAAAGTTGCTTGACATTTTTTTTTAACTAAAAGGTGTTTTTTAGTGTATTTTTTATAATTGATATTTTCATCATCCATCTTACTACTGTCAGAATTTTAAAGCCGCCCACGGGTCTCTGACTTGCCTTCATATGCCGTCGAGAAATATCTCTCAGGCATACCAGTTTTCTCACGATGTTTTCCTTCACCGTTTTTGAAGCAAGTGATAATTATACAATACGCACATGAATCCGAAAAGTCAGAGGTGCGTGCCTTGGGTTCTATCTCGAGACCTATGACTTAGCAGCCCGACGGTCACACCACGACGCTATCACTGCTCTCATCCATTAAAATATATAAAGTTTTGAAGTTGTCTCATAAAAAAAAAACTTGTTAAAGCTAGTGTTTTGTGAGGAATTTTCTTTCTAAGACATGGTGGAGACAATGATTGCAGACACGTCGTCAGGTTGTTAATACCCCACTCGATACATTTCCATATTCAGGGTTTGCGTCTATTTCTAAAAATAACAGAATATGTCTATTTCAAAAAACACCTATAGAACTCCTCACACTAATTATTTTGAAGACCTCGCGAGTCGAGACATAAAAAAACAAACGAAAATCTACCCCTATTCGTTGACTCGTAAAAACGCGTTGTCATTGTACATCCACAAACGAGTGGCCGCAATTTCCTTAGGAAAGCACTAAGTCATCCCTTAACCACACATGTCATGGGAAATACGCCTTTAACTTGATGAAAATAGGGGTGGAACTGAAGAATGTCTACGATTGGGATACACGGGAAGTTACTTTGCACAGCTAGTGGGGAAAGCAGCCAGTTGTTTCAATGCTTATGGTATGGATTGAAATGACTGCCTCATTGGTCTAGTGGTTGCAAGCGTTATTGCTGAGCATGAGGTCCTAGGTTCGATTCCTGGGTCGGGCAAAGTGTTATTGGGTTTTTCTATCTGAAATTTCTCAGTAGCAGCCCGGAATCTGGATTTGTGCCCGGTTGATGGCAATAGGCTCGCCCCCTATTTAATGCATGGGACTTAAAACATAACTGGCGAAATGTGGGTGAACCTGCTACAGAGACACCTCTGCCCAACCCTTCGGGGAAACAAGGCGTGATGTTATGTTGTTGTTGTTGGATTGAAATAGTTGGCAAGAATCAATAAAAAACGAAGAAGAAACATTAAATGCGCAGGAGTAAAGGTTCTAAGATATCTTCAAAAAACACATAAGAGGATGATGATTATATATTTTCGATCACCCAAGATTTGCTCAAAGGGTCAGGAGCGTAGCATGACCAAATGTAAAAAATGCAGGAGTTTACGTGATTTGTTCAGTAGGTCAAGATGTTAGGCTGCACAGGATTCGCCTCCCCATGTTTCCACCGAAAGGGTAGGGTGTGCTGTGGCATAAATGATCACCGGCCAACACTGACGAAGACAAATGACACCCGATGCCGAAGTTACACTGAGATAAGGTAGGCTCCTTAAATTAGCCACGCTCACTTCAAACGTCTGTGTATTTTTCACTGTCTTAAGGCGAAAGGGTTCGCCCATTAGTTTCGGGGATAGTGAAAGTTTTATTGAGTTGGGTCTGTATGTAAGTACCTAGTAGTGTTGGCTCAAGTTCATTTAGATGTAAATGAAAAACGTAGGATACCTACTACCAGCTTTTTATTATCGACTGCCAGAAAGAGGAAAACTTAAACAGTATTTTCTTTTCTACCAGTTTTTTTTTTAAATTTTCGCGTCGTTACTGTGATGGTATGAATGAAAAATTAACTCGAATGTCCTGAAGTACCGAACAAGTTGTCAGCTTCTGAGATATTTGAATTGAATATATTTAGCTGTTCTATATAATTCTTTGCCACGTAATTTGTAAGCAAAAACTACAGAACGCCACCTGGTACAATCCTTACCCACATACTTTTTTTGCTTCGGTTACGTTCACACATCTGGTCATAGACGCACGCCGGTTGCGACTACTACGCACCTGACCTTTCTAAAGAACATCACCAATACCGTCACTATAAACAGGGTGGCAGGGACATCGACGCGAAAACGATTACCATGGATTCATTACATGATTCTGAACCCCCTTGTGTTGAAATTTTTCGTATGTTCCATACATTTTGACCACGTAGATGTTGCATTTTTCTATGAAACAGCAGATTCTTTTTTTTAAATACCGGACAAAAATTTCGCCGCACGGGGTTCAGAATCATGTACTGAATCTATAGTAACAGTTTTCGCGGCGATGTCCCTACCACCCATATATCCTTCTTGGGCGTACCCTTGGGCAAAATAAGAAGCTGGAAAAAAAATGCTAAAGCTCTCAATCCAAAATCTAACAAACAAAATTTAGCCACTCCTTAAATTAGTAAAATTTTGTAAACATTAGCAAAATCTAAGATACAGAGAACAAACACAAGTCCAGAATGTTGTTCATCTTGCACCACATTATATTGTGGCAAAGTTTACACAAATCACCTCGGTGACCACATAAGGCATGGCGCAAACAGGGCCCGCTCTGTAATTGTCCGAAAATTAGCTTCAACCGCATATAAATACATTAAGATAATCTAGTTAAATGTTTGGTGTGAGTTATAAGATGTTAGCGACAATTTTTCTTACTTCTTTTTCGTGCGGTTACTGACTAACCTGGTGTAAGAGTTTTTATGCCTCTTGACTTGGCTTCACATGCTGTCGAGAAATATCTCTCAATATATTTCTAACATCATGAGAAAACTCTCATGATGTTTTCTGTCACCATTTTGATGCATGAGATAATAGTTATTCAAATTCAAAATTCAAATTCAAAAGTCATTTATTCAAACTAGGCTGAGAATCAGCACTTTTCGAACGTCAAAATTACATAAGACAGTCCCCCAAAACGCCCACCCTTCACCAGATACAATACGCACATGAATCTGAAAAGTCAGAGATGCCTTGGGTTCGAACTCGAAATCTATAACTTGGCAGTCCGACGGTCAGACCCCTAGGCTATCACTGCTGTTAGCGACACTGAACAATATTATTAAGGAGAGTTTTTGTCTTCATATAAAATCAAATCGTCTTGTTTGAATTCTACAGGAGCTATTTCAATCTATTGTCAATTGACTATATTTCCTACAACCAGAAAGCTGTTTGACCATGCGAAGGCGTTTGTAGTCTTTATTCATGTTACTTCATCTATTCTCCAACTTCTGGTAACATCTACAGCAAATGGTCTCTTAATAAGTATAAATTAATTAACATAACATCACGCGTTGTTACCCCGAAGGGTTGGGCAGAGGTGTCCCTGTAGCAGGTTCACCCACATTTCGCCAGTTATGTTCTTTTAAGTCCCATATAATAGGGGGCGAGCCTATTGCCACCAACCGGGCACAAATCCAGACTCCAGGCTGCTACTGAGAAATTTCAGATAGAAAAACCCAATAACATTTTGCCCGACCTGGGAATCGAACCCAGGACCTCATCCTCAGCAGTAGCGTTAGCGACCACAAGACACACGAGGCAGTAAAAAAAAAATCAATAAATTAAATTAAATATAAATAGTCAATAAATTAATTGTTCTGTAAATTAATGGTTCTGATACTAAAGCGTCTTCCACTAAGCCCTCTGTTGTTGCCGCAGATAATTTTATCATTTTTCTCTCCTTTATAGGTGTATAACTTTGTATTTATTGATAATGGCTCGCTGTTGACCTTGATCTTGGAGGGCAGAAACCGTTGGATTAGGTCACCGATGGAACAAGCATACCACAGAAGGTGCCTGTTCCCTCTTGCCATGAAGAATGACGTCGTGTGGCCCAAATATCCCACCTACCCCAAATATAACGCTTCAGTTTATGAATTGCACCACATCACAAGCACACAGAGCGGGCGGCAACTCAAACAGCGAGTAGGATCTAGGTGGAGGTACGACTGTACAAGGATAAGTCGCTGGGCAGTGTTTTCCAATTTGAAATGGGTTAGTTGAGTGTCCAGTTGCTGAGATAAGAAGGAATAGAAGTGCCTAATTTATATTGTATATTTTTTTTATGAAGCTTAACTTGACAATTTAAAAAAGCCTCTAAATGTTTTAAATAAAATATAAACTGATTTACTTTCATAAAAAGTTGGATAAAGTGATAATATTTTGAAGTTTTGATTAGGTTTTAAAGTGTAGTTTTCGATTACAACTGACAGCGAAATATGTATCTCTATTTTTTTTTTTTTTTCTTTAAAACTACTTTAAGAAATATTTCGCAGAGCTATTGAACTTTGAACTATTTTTTTTTTGTTGTTATATTTTTTGAGAAATTGTACAGATTACATACTATTTAAATGTTTTAAAATTACGTTCAGACAAGAAGTCCCATTGGAATACAAGAATAGAATACTCTGTATTATGTTCACCATGCGAATTACAGATACAAATAATAATGTAGAAAATTTAAATAGGGTGTCATAATGGGACTTTAATATTTTATTAATTTATCATTAGTTAAATAAATAAATAATACTGGTATAACAATTTACCTATGTCTTTAATTTCGTATCGTGCAATAATTAAATAACTTACCTTATAAAGTTCCATTGTATAGATTTATTTTTTTCTAATTAAACAGACAGCTGTGCTGCTGGGGAGTTTGTTGCGCCACTTCTTCTTCCCAGCTAAAGGCACTAGGAAGTGGTGAAGGGTGGGCGTTTTGGGGGACTGTCACATGTAATTTTGACGTTTGAAAAGTGCTGATTCTCAGCCTAGTTTGAATAAATGACTTTTGAATTTGAATCATCTTCTCATTTTACACAATTCAATAACTCATTATTCTTCATTAAGGCCAGTCTAACCAGTACATGGGTCTATGTGAAGAGGCCATGTTCCTTAAATCTTAGTACCCGCACCTCGGGGTACCGCGGCTGAAGACGTCTCACACTCTTTAGTGATAAGGAGGCACCTGAAACTGTGACGGTAATTCTGTAAAGGTATACATATGTTTGAAGCCATTAGAAAAGGGCTTTTGGAGACAAAAGAGAATGAATGGGAGGTTGTTCTTTCAGTGTGTTGGTTAATGCCAAAAATAATACTCAACTACGTGAGTAAGATAAGGTATTTTAACTTAAAAATTGCATGTAGCTAGCCCAAATATATAGCTAATTGAAGAAGATAACAATTAGTAGGTATCTATCTGATCAGCCTATAATGTTCCCACTGCTGTCCATTCTGTGAGGGAACGGGCCGTTATTGACCACGCGGCCCCAGTGTTGGTAGATGTCACATGTCTTCGAATTTTTGGTTCTAGGACATGCCGGTTTCCTCACGATGTTTTCCTTCACCGTTTTGAGAGCAGTGATGATGAAATAATTTACACAAAGTGAAGCGCCTGTCAGGGTTCGTACCTATGACCTACAACTTCCACCGGGCCACCACTGATCGATATCAGTACGTATACTTACAAACCTGGGCAAGCGTGTGTAGCTCAACCTACTATGGAACAGTTTTTTTTTTTCTTTTATACTTCTACTAAACGTAGATTTTTCAAAATTTACCCCATCAGCCAAGATGCATTAATTGAAGTAAAAGGGATCTCGTAGATAGGTAATATTTTATCTATCTAGAACTGAAGATGTTTCACAATTTTACCTGATATTTTGAACTATATCTCAAAATCCTAAACATCCCACTTACCGCACTATCCTCTCTCCCCGCCGATCTAACCCCACTGACCACCACCCGAGGTCAAGGGGTGGCGGGGGCGAGGGGGCTGGTCAAGGAGTTGCCAGCTCATCCCGGGTTCCAATACATTTCATATTCCGTTGACAGAGGCACAATAATAACGCGGTCCGCCCGTGTAAAAGCAAGACATAGTTGATGTACCAGGATACAGTATTTTACTGGAAATGATTAGACATGATAGATTAAGTCACCATAATTATGTTTCACTCCGCCGCGTAAATATTAAGTTTTTTGCATTTTATAAAAATAATATCATTCTCGACCGTAACAAATATGCATTAACATAATTATAATTATCTACTTAAGTTGGAAATGGCCACAAATGTTATGATTTCATGAAATTAAATTTAAGATAAATGAAAATTGAAATTAAATTAATTTTACTTAAATGAAAAAGGTACATAGTTTTAGAAATGTCAAATTAAATTGCAACAGTCAAAAGAAAGTAGGAAACAGAAAAGTGACTCATTATAATTTGTCAGTGCAGATACCTGCACTGACAAATTTTGTCTAATACAGAATTTATCAGCAGGTTTCTAGGTCAAGTTCTTTCCATAAGGGAATTTCCTAATTCTGTAATAGTGATCATCGCCATTAGTATTGGCTAAATTCTATTAGCCGCTACTAGGTTGGTATTGTTTGTGTTCCTTGCTGGATTGATTGCATTCAGTAATTAGGTACAGTACTGTAATTTGAAAACATTGTAAAAGCCAATTATTTTTAGAAGAGTATCTGTGGATTGTTTTGCCGGCTCTTCTCAATAAGGAACGACCAATTGTCACCGTGTACCTAAAATCTGACAAAAGTGCTCATGTAGGTTTTATGAAATAAAATATTTTTTTATTGAAAACAATTTCAAATTGAATTGACTACACAATTAATTACAAAATCTTATTAATACACTTATTTATACTTTTAATTTGAACAATTCTCGTATGTGCAAAATGACCAAAAAATCTCCTAACTATTCTTTCCAGTATTTCTACATCCTCAAATAGCCAATAGTTAGACATAGTTGAATTTGAAGACGTCCGAAATTTACGAGTGGCCCCCACCTTATGGGTGTCCGGCCATAGAATGTTCTAAATTCACAAGATGATTGGCTAGCAACGGATGTCTTACATAACTTCTACCTGGAGATGCGGAGTAATTTCGCTACAATGTATCGATGAATCTGTTTCAAATCTAGTTGCTTAGAATGCTTGGAAACTATTGATAACAAGCCATGTGCCCGATGGGATTTCTCATCGGAAAAAATGACGAAATTCCATACAAACTTTTGTCCCCTTTATGGCATGAATTTTCAAAAATCTTTCCTAAGCGCTCACTTTTATTATAATGCAATTCTTCTGTAAAATTTCAAGCGTTTACACCCAGCGCTTTAGGTTGTGCATTCGTGCGTCAGTTAGTGAATTTAAGATTTGATTTCACCAATTTTCTTTCGTTGTCCTTAATGTTAATATTATGGTTAAATGTGACACCTTTTTCTCGTTTTTTCAGAATCTGGGTTTGTGCTAGTCAGCCATTTATTTGGCGAAAAACAAAACAAGAAACATAAAGTTAAGTACGTAACTTTTCGACTTACATTGTTGTAGCCATTGCATCGGTTTGCCTATTGAAATGTGTTTTCCATAACTACGGGCCAGGCTTTTCATGGGTGGTTCGTTGGCTTTGATGTTGCTGCTGTTTCGTAAATATTATGTTTGTTCGGTTTCAGTCATATTCAAGTAGTGTCTTTATTCATTTAGTTGAGAAAAACCTACTTAGCATTACAGAAAAAAATATATAGGGTATGTGGCTATGTCGTGGACACGGTCGTGTGTTTTACGTGAATTTGATCCTTAAGCTATCGAATGGTGTTATGAAATTTTGCATGTAGATGATAGAAATGAAGCTGCAGCATCAAACTGTATCCCCGATTTTGTTAACATCAGTTTTTTTATTGCCTCCCACTATGGAAGCAAATTTAAAGACATATTCACGTAAAAAATCCAAGTTATTGCACAATTTTTCAATAAAAAAGACATGTTTACAATATAAAAGTTCTTTTACACTGCTAACACCAAACTGACCAGTATTATATAAATTGCATGTTCTTCGGAGTTCCAAATTCAAATCGCCTATTTGAACAATTCTTAAATACTAGAGAAATATTGCATCCAGCTCCTCAATCAAAATTCAAAATCCGGACACCCTAAATCGAATCCTTAGTACTATTGTCCGTGTCTACGTAGACTGTTCGGGCTGTTCGTCTGGGTGTCCGGGTGTCCGGGTGTCCGGGCATCTTGGCCGTGTGATTGAGTTATACAAGTGTGTGATGAATTTTGATTTCAATTTACATTTAGCTGCAAGTATTCTGTTCGGTTGGGTTTCTAAGGTTCTAAGTTTTGCTGGACGTGATAGTAACATGTTGAGGCTAACATAAGTTTAATTAATGCTTGACCGCTAAAAGTGTAAGCGTTTTCTCCTTAAACTTCATACTAAATAATTTTTTTATTTTTTCAATTATCCATATTATCGAATTATCCATTCAAATAAATCCCAAAATTGAAAATAGAACACTATCTACACAGCCATCAATGTCTACGTCACAACTTCGTCTACCAACAGACACGCTACCCACCACACGACACAGTGCTGGCAACCTAACAAAATCATTGTCACCGATAACGTCTACTGTCCACCAAAACTAAAAGCTACCATTTGAATACCGCTGTCTTTAACTCGAATATACAGATAGATTTATTAATAACCAGGGGGGAGGGAGGCACCCAACTATGCCTTAGGGGACGTAGGGGGGCAAAACTTGGCTTACGTTGGTCCTGCACCGGACAGGAGTGGTCATAACTAAGATATTTTGACCGTCAAGCAATTTCTTGGCTGTGTAACATCACAGGGTGTTACCAAATTGTTGTTTGAGATTTTAACGCTGTAATTAATACTGTAATAATATGATTAGTTTGGTTAGGATGTTGGATTTAGGTGTTTGTTTATAGTTGCGTGCTGTTTTAAGCTAGGAAGGCTTGATTAAGAACTTTGGTAACAAAAGTCTGTAAAAGTTTCAAGGACTTGAAATTACGTTCGGTATTTTTTAACGTTGGTACATTCTATAAAAAAATGAAATAATATTAGCTTGATTTACACATTCTACACGTGTCGTCTCTGTCTGTTACTCATTTAAAGAACGCACTGAGAGACTCCTGTTAGTTCTATATTTCTATGACGCTCTGTTATGTTTTCTTCGCAAACATTTTCAACTGAATGCTGACCAAACGAATTAAAGTCTTAATTAGTTTTCAACATTCAGTTGACAATGCTTTTGTTTTTTGTTCAATTATATGTCGATTGTTTTAAAGGCTGCGGGATTGGAAGCCCTAATCTACACGTGTTGCATCTTTCTGTTACCCAAACAAAGCGTCATAGAAATATAGAGCGAACTAAACTTTATATTCATAAGAATTGATAGCTATTAAGACCATAGTATATCATTCACGCTCTAACTTAGCTAGAAGAAAATACTTTCCATAACTTAAACCTTAATCAAAGTCATAATTTTATTTAAAAAACAAACATCGTTTTTCTATCCCAAGGTACGCAATCAATAATTTCATTACAGTACCAAATATACCCCAAAAATAAACAGAAATAATAATTCAATTCTTACAACAGCCTGTATAACATCACGGGCCACCAAAGCCAGTTGAATACGATTGTAACTACAAACGTCTGTGTATGGGATGATATTAAATTCCATCTGACCGAGACTGGGCGCTAATTTATATAATATGCTAATTCGGTAGAGTTTCTCTTAATGTTGGTACCTATGAAGGTATGATTTTAGGATCGTTGGGTTGGTAGGTTGGTAGCCTAATTACCTAGGTACCTATAAACGTATTATATACCAGCGCTGACATTTAAAAATAAATGTCACAGCGCTGCATCATGCTGAGATAGGAGACTTTTGGCCTCGGACAGGACTTTCTGCTTTTGTTTTCAGTTTACTTTGTTTTTAATAGTTTTTTGAAGTGAAAACTTCCTTAGGCGCGTTGGGATTTCGCGACACCATGACGACACCTCATTTTTGTAAACGCCATTGTGCTCTTTATTTAGATAAGTTTACGGACCAATGTTCTATACGAGTATTTTCTTCCACCAAGGCGATTTTGTTCAAGTTTTCACTTCTGTCGGCGCTCCCGGAGTGCCACCAATTTTTTTAATTTTTTTTTTATGATGTGTGTTTTAGTTTAATTTGTGATTTCCTGTGCGAGTCTCAATAAATAGATTTTCTTTCTTTCTTTATATGATTCAAGTTGTGGGACTTGAAGTGAGTTTTGTGTGTGCGTAGTTTGTAACATTCGATTGTTTTTTGTAAGTTTGGACCGTCATATTTTTGGGAGTGATGGATGCGTATGCGACTTGTCTGTGATCGAGTGCGATGTAATGTAAGATTATTATCTATTTCCAGAAAGAATTCATCCTAAAAAATTTTATTAATATTGGCGTCAAACAAGACAAGGTTATCTCTTAGGTGGTACCTATTTAATAAATTTAAAATACATTTTAACAGCCAATAAATTTTCACGCCTCCCCCTTAAGACCTAGGCTAAATATTGTTTGATATTCGGATAGCTCATGACCTAAAGAATATTTAAAAATCGCGACCAATTGAAAAGTTATGCGAAAATTCGCGAAATTTCGCGCGTATTCTGGTTATGATAGATACGGATAAATGAAGGAAATCATTTATGTTAAAGAATGACATAGTTAGTGTGCTTACAAACACTCATACGCAGAGCCTTACGTGAAAATATAAGTGAATCTATCACAGTTGAAGATTATATAAATAATAATAGAAAATGAGTAAGCAGATGTGGGCTTATAATAATGTTCGATAGGAATTGAAAAAAAATTGGTTAATGAATAGAAATCCATGATTCTAATTGCAAAAGTGATAAGCGTTGAACATTTAAAAATATTTATTAATTAATACTCGATAGTAATAGGAGTTATTGATAGTTAAGTAAATCATCAAAATATATTTTTTTTCGTTTTTTTATCTCAGTAAAAGTCACAAAAAAAAAATATGACTCGGTTTAGATTTTAACAAACTATGTAGGTATTTTAGCCTTAATTAATTGCTTACTAATGTTTCAATTAAACAAAGCACCTGAAAATAAATTCCAGTCATACTGTACCTGTAACTTCACACAAATAACTCCATGCTTTTTCCCCAAGTTCACGTCTTTTGAGACCGACACCTCTAACTTAAAGTTACAAGCAGCCAGTCTAAGTTTCCCCGGACACACGCTAGCATACAGCTTAAGATCCCTGTACTTAAAACTTGAACAGAGCATTTAGGACACTTGACTGATCGGTACCAACTTAACCTTAAATTAAGTAATTTGTACACTTAACTACAGTTTGGAGATTCTTACTTACGCTGTTTAAGTTGTTGATAGAGTTTAGAAGGTTTAGAGGTGCGTAACTAGGTTAAAAGGCTGGTTAGCGTTTTCACTAGTGTCTTAGACAATTAAAGTTTGCATGAGTAAAATCGGTATCAAAATGTGTGCAATAATTCAGGAGAATTCAGCATCACTGACATATGTTTTTTGTTTTTATTTTAAATGGCGAATTTCTGGTTTTAAATTATTGTTTTGAATACCGAAAGAAAATACATTTATTTGCGTTAAACATGACGTAAAACTTACAAAATTATACGTTTAGTTTCTGAAATCATCAGTACCTTTGAGTTATCTGTTACGGGTTTCAGTTCATCGGATTATCTGTTCGGGAAGGTAACTAGGACAGTTTGATAAGTTTCAAACTTGTTTTGTAGGTACTGACCGAACTTAGTTATTGTAGTTAGCAGTTACAGTGTTTGCCAACGAAGTTTCTTTTTTCATTTGAATCCAGTCATTCCAACTAAGCAAGTTAAGCAAAACAACAGTAAATTAAAAAAAAAACACTAATTTAAATTCCCTTACTTATGGTCTGTTCTAAACATATTGATGCAAGTGTAAAGAAACCAGGACAATACAGGTAAATTCTTACGCAATCATTTACTATACAGAACTAAACTTTATAACAGTGTTTGCCAACGAAGTTTCTTTTTTCATTTGAATCCAGTCATTCCAACTAAGCAAGTTAAGCAAAACAACAGTAAATTAAAAAAAAAAAACACTAATTTAAATTCCCTTACTTATGGTCTGTTCTAAACATATTGATGCAAGTGTAAAGAAACCAGGACAATACAGGTAAATTCTTACGCAATCATTTACTATACAGAACTAAACTTTATAATCGTATCACATATTTTTTTCCAACAATTATTAAATTGTAATTGAAAAATCATTTACAAAATTGAATGTTGTTTAAATAAATTGTTGAATGAAAAATACCGTTACGGTGATTCAAAATTTAGATTCAAGTTAAGGGCCCGCTTGCACAACAAATCACTAAACGTTTTTAGCTCTAAACTAATTTAAAACATCATCCTGTCTCTGTCATCTTCAAACGATTGACAGAAATAGTGCGATGTTTTAAATCTTCATCAATCAAATGGAAGCACTCAATTTGTAAGCGGCACTACAAATTAGCATCCACAGGTAGGTATGTTTTCTGATCCATTCGTTTACATTTTCATCTGATATTTTTTGAACAGACTATAGGCCTAGAATGTCCTACTTTCTGGCCTCGTCTTTTCTACAGGCCTTAGTAAGTCTATATTCAGAGTCAATTTGGACAAGAATGATAGCCAGGCCGGCCTCGAGTGGGCCTCACTAACGACTTTCACTTGCCCGCTTCAGGTGCCAATCGCTCGTTACCGATCATCCGCTTTATATGTATTTGTTACGTGAGATAGTTTGAGGATGTAACAAAATGGATGAATTAGGAATATATTTCAGTCAATGATATAGCGAGTGGAACCTGGATAAGGCTGACACGCGAACATGGGGTTAAAACCCAAAGTCAAAGTATTTAAATCATTAACAGGCACTTTTGAATGTCAAATCTTCAACTGCCAGCCTTTTGGGCACCTTTCCTGTTGACAGCGATGCGGACGAATTTTTCGATGCTCTATGATTATTTCCCCTCCTTTTTAGGGTTCCGTACCTCAAAAGGAAAAAACGGAACTCGCATAGGATCATTCGCATTTCTGTCTGTCTCTCTGTCCATGTATCATAGCCAATTTGCTCCGAATCTAATGGACGGATTAAGTTAAAAGTTGGTTTACACATGTATTTCTGTAACCCAAACATGAACGTGTACCGTAAATAAATGAATTTTGAATATGGAGGTCACTTTTGGGGAGCAAAGTTTTTAAAACTTTTTTTTTTAAACGTTGCCCCTCACTAGGAATTTCTCCTGTATTGTGAGTGTCTATCGTGGGTAGGGTAAACTGTACCGTGTGACCGTGTGAAAAAGCTTATTGCAAAAATTTCCATTTTTTTTTTTGTAATTTGAAGATATTCAAGAAAATTGATGAAAATTGACCTTAATCTCCGAAACTACTGAGCCTAAAATTTTGTATTTATTTTGTGTACCTCCCTCTCATAGAGAGGAGGCTTGTGTCCCAGCAGTGGGAACATCATAGGCTCATTATGCTTATACTATCACTAGCAGCGCCCCGCGGTTTCACCCGCATAAGTCTCGATTCCATGTGAATATCGGGATAAAAATAGCCTATGTGTTAATTCAGGTTATATACTATCTGTGCGCCAAATTTCATCTAAATCCGTTTACTAGTTTTTGCGTGAAAGAGTAACAAATATTCATCCATCCATCCTCACAAACTTTGACATCTCTAATACTAAAGTAGGATATTAGTAGGATTAGAAGCTTGCATAAAATAATAATGGAGAACTCACAACACAAATACATCGGTATTAACAGAGTTTTTGAGTTTATTACATTAAAAAACAAATATCCAAATATTTTCTCTTTATAATATTAGTGTAGACTTTTCATAATATCCTCGTAATAAATTACATTAGGTAGTGTCTAAATTATTATTATATTTTGTATTTTATTATGTTTTTATTTTGTATAATTATTATTATATTTATATTTTGGTACTATTTAGTATTATTTATTTAATTAGCACATTCTGTAGTACAAAATTAAATTTTATACATTTTAAATGATCTAAATATAAACTCAATGGAGTTTAACCGTGCACCATAATCCAACTATAATTGGTTTATACATTCTTTTGTTAGGGAAAGTTTGTTAAAACATAACTTTTTAATTAAGTTGCACGTTGATAAAGTCTATATTTAAGAATTATTTTTTTTATCGTTAGAACTTACAATAACAGTAGCATATTCAACCTATAATGTTCCCACTGCTGGGACACAGGCCTCCTTTCTTCGAGAGGGAGTGGGCTGTTATCTACCACGCGGGCCCAGTGCGGGTTGATAGATGCCACTTGTCTTCCAATTTTTGGTTCTAGGACATGCCGGTTTCCTCACGAGGTTTTCCTTCACCATTTTTAGAGCAATGGTGATGAAATTATTTACACAAAGCAAAGCGCATGCTCGGGTTCGAACCCACAACCCTGCTCACAGTAAATAAACATATAAAAGTAAATCAAAATAATTATGAAAATTCACTTTATGAAAACGACATTAAAAACTAGTCTCACCCAGTTGCACAAAGACAAACATTAATGCCCCATTACGTAATGGATCAATAACGCTAATGATTTCATTAATTTTATTAAAGAACCATTTAAATCGAGTTTAATGTTGCTTTCTGCAACAAGTTAATGGACGATTAGTATTTAATGACAGCTTTAAAAGTTAAATTTCGTTTCTGCAACTGGCTGTTAGTGTTTCAATGTCAGACTTAAGAACACGAATTTCACAATATTTAAGTAAACACTCCGGGGCTATTTAATAGGTGTTTACTTGAATCATACTTTAACATTAATGCTGTTATGATTATCTACCACAATTTGTTATGTTTGCTAGTATAAACGTTAGATACAGGGTATTTTATAGTTATTAGTCACTTCTTTTACTGAGATTTAACGGAATATGCACGTAATACAAAACTTATTAATTATTTAAATTTACATTATAAAGAAGTCGATAAACAAATTCCCATTTTTTAATGCATTGCTTAATTTACAATTCATTATTATTTTGTATGTTATGTTTTTTTCGTGGAACGGAACGTAAACTCGAAACGCGTCGTCTTCGAAAATGACGGAAGTGACCTCAAAAAGCATGTGAATAAATATGTTTTCTTAATAAACTGCTTGAATTCTCACCAAGGTAACTTTTTAAGTGCGATTTATGCTTGAATAAAGCACAAAAACAATTTAATTTATATGATTTGGGGCTAAAAAACCTTAAAACTTAAAAAAATATATGTAAACAAAGTCATAATGTGCCGAATGTCGTCACATCTTGACCGCGACAGAAATGGACATTTGAATTGTAGTAAAAAATTGTTGGAGTTTCATTTTTTTTAATTTGAGCGGCAAGCAGTAGTTGAATTTAACTTAGATTACTGTCTTTTATTGATTTAGTGAAAAAAAAACTTACATGCGTGTTAAAATTATTTCCAGTTTTTAGTCACAACAGACTGATTAGTATTGATGCTGTTTATTTGGGGAAAATGTTTAGTCTGGATCAGCTCGGTCAGTGCCAAAAGGCTCACTCCATTATACATGGGACTTATGCATAATACAACATTTGGTAAATAAAAACAAAGATGAATCCTGACAGTAAAAAGATCGTGAAAAACTTAACCTAAAACTGCAACAGTTCCATTCTAACATCATGCAAAACTAACTGTTCCCCACAGCTCAACGCAACAATCAAGACATCCAAAACCTATACTTAGCCGTATCTCTTAACCAAATCAAAATCATTGTCATATAAAACAACATCCTCTGTCCAATCATTACGGACAATTTTCTCAAGCTTACATTTCTGCAAACGCCCGCATCACGACGGAGCGTCGTGCGAATAGACCTCCATTTCTTGGGCATTGCTCTAAATCACGAGTGGGATGGGCGTATCAAGATCTCTCGGTCGACGGTCCTACGATGTGCGTTGGATTATTCTGGTTAGTAATCGGGGCTATTGTGTTATTTGATTAAAATTTAGTTTTAAAAAATAAAATAAAATAAAAACATATTTATTTCGGATGAGCAAAATCCTTATGGATTAGTCAAGAATAAAAGCCGCACGGGTCGATCCATCAGGTTAAGCTACGCTTGCCGCGGTTGGTCAACAGATGGATGAGAATCTTTACATATCAAGACCCCTCCGTGCCTCAGAAGGCACGTTAAGCACGTTACGTTAATAATAAGTCGTTGGTCCCGGCTGTCATTTGTAGATCTTTGACAGTCGTTACGGGTAGTTAGAAGCCCAAAAGTCCGACAACCAGTCTTACCAAAGGTTATCGTGTTACCTAGTAACTAAGTTGTGGAGGTCAGATAGGCAGTCGCTCCATGTAAAATACTGGTAATCAGCTGCATCTGGTTACACTGGAAGCCGACCCCAGCATAGTCGGCAAAAGGCTAGACATGATGAAACAAGGCTGTTGTCCGAAATGCATCTACAAACAAAATCACCTAACAAAGGAGAATCGTACCTCCCCGTTATGGTCTTCAGGATGGAGTTGGAGCTTTCCCGCACTCTACAGAGCAAAGAGGCAGATTTCTGTGTGACGATGACGTGGAAGCCATCGACGTGTGCTTGTGCAAACATACCTGATGCACTGTAGAAACAGGGCAGCCCCGTCAACATCCTGAACCCGTTATTATATTGGACCCATAGGGCGCTGATAGTCCACTGAGTATAGTTGGTTCACAGGCTGCACGTGTAAAATATTTGGCAATAAGCTTTAAAAAGCGTTATTTTGACGGCCCTGCTACAGCTTTAAGATGTAATTGTTTGACGCATATGGGAGATATGAACTTTATTTTCTCTTAAATTAACCGGTTTATGCGTTTAAGCGGCATGTCGGTAAACACGTTGCAACTTGTGACTACTTGTGAGCAAAATTTTGACCTAAGATAATAAATAATATTGTACTTAGATCAATCTTCAGTCAAAATAAAATAAATATCTATCAGAGCAAATGGCTTTTTTTTTAACAAAACAATGCTATGGCAAAGCTTTTGAAAATTTGATTACCTATCTACCATTGCCTTGGAATTTGGTTGAACTGTTTTGGTCACAAGATTAACTTTGTCACATTATCATTTTAAACAAAACAATGCTAAGGAAAAGCTTTTGAGAACTTGATTATTGGCATGGGAATTAGATTAAAGTGTTTTGGTCACAACATTAACTTTGTCACATTATCAAACTCCCAGAATAAGGCTCTAAGTAAGTCATTGTGGATTACCACAATGTATTGCGTTTGACAATCCGTACTTCAGTAGAAGTTCCTCCTCGTAATACCTGGGTCATTATGTAAATTAGTGAAAACAAATAACTACCTAATGAGATTAACAATGTAGTGTATAGTCAAATTAAAAACACGTACAAAGAAAATTTAAAAAGACTAATTTTCTATATCACATTTCTAAAAATGACAACGCAGATGCTGTCAAAATAATTTCGGAAAGACATTCAAATTCGAGCAATGATTTAGCTACAACCATAAATGATTACCCACTAATTAAGCCACCATTAACGAAAGACATAACGAGACACAAAACAGAATCAATTTGATCAGAAACAAACAAGATGGACGTATAATCACACGCCGACCCGTAACCTTAAACAACCGGAGCCAACATCGGTTCGGAATGTAAACAGCGGACCATCTCCTGAGGCGCCATCTATAATTTTCTAACAATGCTTCGAACATGTCCAAAATAAGTTGATCTGAACGAAAAACCCACACCCCCCTTCTTCCTCCGTGTAAAGTGTAAAACAAGGGAAGGGTCATAGATCAGGCTATGCTGGTTTCAAAATACACGCTCGATCGATCCAGGATCTATCCGTGGATATTGCATATTTATCAACCTTTGACACGGGTAACAACGTGGAAGTAACATCTTCATGGGCAAAAAGGGTATAAAACAAACATGTTTAGAGGTGTTTGAACTTGACCGGCGTATGGGAAACGATGTGCACTTATGATGTGAGTTTTGAAGAATGGTTGAAGTGCAATTTTTTGATAGATGTATTTTGGTTCAGGAGTATTTTGTAAGTTTTAGGCTACTGCAATTTTCATGTGCGTCCTTATTAGCAAAAACTAAAATATTACAGCAGATAATACAAAAAAAAAAGCACTTTTCTAAATTCTTTCCGTCTTTCTTTTTAGATAATTTCGTAAATTTGGAGTTGGTTAACAACGATTTCGTTCTATTTCCCAAAATATTTCCTTTAACAGTAATCTTTTAATTTGAATAGGAAGATAAGTAGGAGCTCCCATTTTTACAAATGAAAAAACACATTAATCTTTATTAACTTTTTCGCGAATAAGAAAATCTTTCACTCGATTATCGTCTTGGGAATCAAACATGTCAATTTTTTTTTTTTCAATTTTGTTTGTTTATTCTTTTCTTGCTATTCAATCATTTCTTTTAATACCTACTACTACCTAATGTGAAAGTTTGTATGTTTGTTACTCAATCACGCCGTGTTCAAGTTCACGACAAGTCAATCGTCATCCTGAGGATGCCGCGTTGAGAGGTGAAACACGTGTTGATTTCTTTCAGGGTTTTCTTTTTAAGACCCTTTAGAAATAGCTAAGCGGAACAGGTTACTAAATATATCCACTTCTCTTGTAATTTATAATGGATTTCCGCAAGTTCTCGCCTGAATCAATTAACTATCTTACACATTTCATCCCGATATTCTTACAAGATCGAGACTAATGTGGGTGAAACCGCGGGGCGCTGTTAGTGTATTTTTATTAATCCATTAACTGTGTGTTTAATACTTAAACAGCAGGTACCAACATCATTCCACAATTTCGTATGAATAAATTTCAGATGGATGATAATATGAATTGAATTGAAAGCTACTTTATGGTTGGACAAGGACCTTTAAAGCTGAGTATCGTTCATCGAATTATTGAAGAATTATGCTAATCGTTGGCAGAATATAAACTAGGTAGGTAACAGAACAAGTAAACAAGTAATACGACAGATTGGTCGAAACAATCCAACACGGCATGCAGTAGACAAATGGTATATGTATAAAACTGGCAAAACTGAGAAACGTACATGCAAATACCAAATTAACCTGTCCTATTAATGTATTGTAAACTTACGGTAGATCAGGTAGCGACATAATCTTTTTGTGACGAATAATTTAAATATAACCGATAAATTGTGTATTAAAAACAGTTCCTGGCTCGTTGGTCTAGTGGTCGCAAGCGCTACTGCTGAGCATGAGGTCCTGGGTTCGATTCCCAGGTTGGGCAAAGTGTTATTGGGTTTTTCTATCTGAAATTTCTCAGTAGCAGCCTGGAGTCTGAGTTTGTGCCCGGTTGCTGGCAATAGGCTCGGCCCCTATTACATGGGACTTAAAACATAACTGGCGAAATGTGGGTGAACCTGTTACAGGAACACGTCTGCCCAACCCTTCGGGGAAACAAGGCGTGATGTTATGTTATGTTAAAAACAGTTAGAATGATTAATATGATGATAGGAAATTCTTTGCCAATGTTTCTGATACAATAAGCTTTTAGTTGCTCTAGCTACGCCCAAAGACCAGTAGACGATCTGACTATCGTATTTTAGGAGTAGTTTATTATATCTTTATAGTAAATAGTCGTACCAGGTGCAACAAGATACTTACCAAATCTATAAAATAATATCTGAAAAAAATTGAGAGTCCAGTGGGGCGCCTGTGGGGTAATTGTGTAACACTAACAGTAGCCATGGCTTTCATTTTGACAGTTCAACAACATTCATTGCGTTATTAACGTTGTTGAGCAGACAAATTTTTCGAATATAATTTAAACAAAGGATTAGCAATATCCTTCAAAATCATTCGGATTGTGATTGAAAATGTGTCACGCAATTGGGGTGTCGGTTGGAACGAAGTTCCTTTCGCTTTTGCACACTTGGCGAATGAGAGCTAGACCGCAAAAGGTGTAATATTTTTAACATGACGTACCTTTGTCAATCTAGCTCTCATTCGTCAAGTGCGCAGAGTACAATGTGCGGTAAGAAACGTAAAAATTAAATTTAAAAAATGTACTTATCCCACTGTACTTCTACTAGTATACTAGGCACATCACGCATTGGCCAGTAAGTGGTATTGCCCAAGCCTGTTTGATATTCGAACGTGACACGGCCGTGCCCACGGACCAATTTGCTGTAATCGTACTACAACCATTACGGATTAACCATTTTACATTACAATTCTGGGAACTGGCGATTTTTAAGGTTTTGTATTTAATGAGTCGTGTTTGTGATTAACTAGAAATTGGTAGTCAAACGGTAGGGTTTAATTTTTGGTGAATGGATTAATCGTGCAGGCATAGACGCCAAGGTTAGAGCTAAAGGGATTGTGATGAATCATGTAGAAGGTAATGTTGGTGATGGAATACCAAAAAATTTGTATGATAATTAATTATATTCACTGCCTCGTTGGTCTAGTGGTCGCAAGCGCTACTGCTGAGCATGCGGTCCTGGGTTCGATTCCCAGGTCGGGCAGTGGTATTGGGTTTTTCTATCTGATTTTTTTCAGTAGCAGCCTGAAGTCTGGATTTGTGCCCGGTTGATGGCAATAGGCTCGCCCCCTATTACGTGGGACTTAAACATAACTGGCGAAATGTGGGTGTACTATTGTATCTATGTCTCTGCCTACTTCTTCGGGGAAACAAGCGTGATGTTATGTTATGTTACGCTTTGTAAGTTATTACAGTGATAGACAGTATTAAAATAAAGCTTATATGGGACGTGAACTCTGCAATCATTGTACCGATAATCGTAACGGCTTATGGCCTAATAGCGGAGAGCCTGGACGAACACCTCATCAACACCTAATCTCTCATTGCGCAGCCGGGTCAAGGGCTTGATTCAGAAAGCAGTACTCCTGGACACGGCACCCATAGTGAGGAGGTTCCACTTTCTAGAACCCTGATCACCGGCAGCTTGGACCCTGTTCCTGATGCCAACGGGCCACATTTTTTTTAATTTTTTTTTTTATAATTATATTTATAAATGTAATTAATATGTACCTATGTAAATGTAATTAAGGAAAGTTGATAGACAGATTGAAATCTCTGAGTCTACTCTTGACACTTCCAAATCCGTACTAAAGAGTTTTATAAAGTGACAATTTCCTTTCCTGTCAAATCATTCTTCAAAAAGTTACCATTTAAAACCGTTAATCATAAAGCTTTCTGTATACGACGCCGGAGCCGCACCGGCGCCGGACCGCATGTTTCTGTATACGATTGAATCTCGCCCATGCGCCGCAACGCTGCCGCACCGACGCCGCACAGCAGCCGCGCGGCATAAATCTGAGATATTATGTTTTTCTTTTTTTAACCCGCGGTCCAGCGCCGGTGTGGCTCCAGCGTCATAGACATGAAGCCTAACTGGCTAATAACCGATCCGGTCGAAGAGGCTGTATTTGGGGTACGCCTAAGATAAATTAAGATAAGATAATAATTTATTTGCTCAAACATGAGTACAATACATACAACACAAATTGTTAGCATGCAAGAGATGTTAAAAGTAGAGATAACAACAGATCATCACATTTGCCTTTAACAATGGCATGCAAATATTAATAAAAATAAGGTATAATGTCACTACGAGTCTAATTATTTTAAAATGTCATGATAATATTGATCTTTAAAAATAATAAATTAGTAAAACTCGGTCAAAATTTCTCATTTGAAAACTCATTTAAATTATAATACTTTCTTAACACTACTAATAAAACTCTCTACTAATAAAATACTACTAATTACTTCCTCACACACTGACTTATTAATTTTAAAAACATTAGGAAAATCGTCCACTTTTACTATGTTTGTAAATATGTGAGCACCATGTATCTATCATATAATTAAATTATCTGTCGTTGCTTCATTTTTAATTCTTTTTACCTATTGTGGTATAGTAATTTTATTCTAGGTGCATCGTCTTCACATATAATTATTTAAGTAATGTACGTACTAATACAAACTATTGTAAAACATTTTAAAAGAGTAACGGTGGAGTTTCTTGCCCATTCTTCTCCATACGAAAACTGAGCGGATTTCAAATAAAATGACCGTTACGCAGGTGGAATATCTTATTTTTGTTATAAACAAATTGCGTTTAAACAATGATGAGCGTGTAGTATGATAAATAAATGATCTTATTTTATATAACATAATGTAGGGAAATATGAATTACATCAATAAAAAAGTATTTTTGTGTCTGTGAGCTGGAAATTTTAATCCATTTAGTAACGTTTTCGTTCTTGATTTTTTTTTAATAAAAAACCTTTTCTTCGCATTCCTTTAATTTTCTTAATTCAAAATAGCATAAATCTTCTTTAAAATAAAACTTAACATGAAAGTTTCACAGCGGTTTGCGAGTATTTTACCAAAGGAGCTCCATTACATAACTTTTACAAACTTGTACTACCAAAAATATGTTTTTGCGCAATATCTGATCCTTATTTAACAATGTAATCTATGGAAGAAATATAAAGTTAAATATATAATATTAAGATATACAACTAAAAACGACTTAGATTACTCTGTTTACAAGATAATCGAAAAAAAGAATCTAGCTTACCGTAAGACAGTTACGCTAATGGAACCTAGCGTTACGAATAGGAACTCCTTAGGGCGCGTTTACTATAACTAAATTAAATGTCAAAATAACTAAGATTAATACAGTCTTAATTCAGTCTATTTAGTCATCACATTATAAACTTATAACAATAGAACTATTGATTTTAGTCACATGACTTAAAATTATAATCACTTCTTATTCTTACCATATAGAACTCTTATTAAGTATAATTTAAAAAAATAGACAATCAAAAAAGAGAAGCATGTTTCCGTTAAAACCTCACTTAAATACATTACATATCTACAATCTCCACCAACAGCCAAAATCAGCCGTTTGAGTGCATCATGAATTATAATGGTTATAAATTGTATAAATGACCAGCCAAATGGCCAACTTCAGATCGGTCAACTTAAATTGCGTGAACTGTGATGCTTCGTAAAAACGCGCGCTAGTTATATTATAAATGACGAAATAAAGCAAGTTATAAAATTTAAATAAAACCAAATACAAAGCGAGACAACTTATATTAATACAAATTACGGTTTATTCCACAATTGCTAATAAATCAAACAGACAACTTAATATTTAAATGGCGGTAAAAGTTCAAACTACGTTAAATTCTAGGATTTGATAGCAAAAGTCCGAACTATTCTGTCTATTAGTATGGTTTTATACCCATAAAATTACCTACCCTAGAATTTACCGTAGTTTGAACTTTTTATTTTGTCTTGTGGACTTTTATCATCCAATAAAAGTCCACAAGACAAAATAAAAAGTCACATTTGTTCACCTAGGTGAATTAATTCCTAGGTGATCAAAGGCCTAGGTGAAATTCTTCCAAGGTGAAATGAGGACAACACAATATCACCCAGGTGAACAAAGGGGAATAAATGCAAATTACTTGTCTTTGGGCTAAGTATACCTACTCTTCAGAACCAAGACAAATTGGGCAAATGTAATCAAACGCATCAGTCCCACTGCATGTTAAACAAACCCAGGTTTTACATACCATACATTTAATCATTTCCTTTAAATTTAAAGAATCTTTTTTACAGATAGTGCACTCGTAACAGCAAATATTTCTAGCTGTTGTTGGTAACCGAACTTTAACCCGACGTTTATTTTCTTTGTCAGCTATTCCTTTCATTGGATTGATCAGAGTTCTTTTGGATGGTGGGTATTCCCCAGGTTTCAGTATACGGACTCGTTTTTTACTATAAGATGTACTAGGAAAAGATTGGATATCTTGCAAACATTGTTTTTGTGGACATGTAAGATCTATGGTTTGAATATCTGTATTACTTGTATATGTCTCTGTATGACTTGAATTTTTGATGTGATCTTCTACATGTGTTGACTCAATAATATTAAGTTGATTTAAGAGCGGGTCATCATTCATAAAAAAATCTAAATCTTTTAATACAATTTCTTGGAGGGGAATATCATCTTCCATTACTGAAGGTATGGAACATATTATTGGAGTATCAAAAAAGATGTTATTCTCGGATGTTATTTCTTGGAGGGGAATATCATCTTCCATTACTGAAGGTATGGAACATATTATTGGAGTATCACAAAAGATGTTATTCTCTGATGTTATTGTTTCTTCAGCTATGTTACTGATTACAGAAGTAACTTCATTCATATTTGTTGATGCTAGGTTATCATCAGAAGTCACAACATTCGGTACAAGTATGTGGGATTTAGGACAATGACAATCACATAATCCTGCTACATCTCCACAAAAGCAACTAATTAACCTATGTTTAATTATATTTTTCTGTGTGGATATAATTTGGTGCAATTTCATCGTACCAGAAACAGCTGTAACATTAGATGGAATTAGCTTGCCTATATTTTTAATATCATTTTCATTTACATAAAAACATTTTGTAGTTTTCATAACATTTTGTAGCACATTATAAGCATCTGTAGCATTTGTGATATCGTGGCCGTAAGCAACTTTCCTATCCAGTTGTCGTTTTACCGAACCTCCTACACCGTCAGCAACACTTTTGCCATGTCCACTTTCCGAGAAGGACCAAGTAGAATATTTTAATTTTAATTTGTTTGTAAATAAGTTTAACAAATAAAAGTTTTTCTTTTGCCGATATTGGCTAGTCGGGCCATCGGAAAAGAAATGGATTACATTTATAGGGTATTTTTCTTTGGCATGTTTTAAAATTGGAAGGAGATGTGCCCAGATGGCATCAGGCTCATGGCAAGTACTATCGGATAGTGTAGCAAATGTTTGAAATTTATCTTTAAAAAAAATAGCTCCAGTATGAATAGTAATCGAGTTTTTTGAAGCCCCAAAGTGTGTTGCTTGGATCTCTTTTGAGTATTTACACTCATAATTTTCGGAGAAATCGCATAAAATTACGATTTCTCCTTCTTTAAGTCTATTAATACATTGCCTGTACTGCCGCTGCTGTTCTTTCCAGTTATAATAATGTAATTTGAATTTCACTATGGCTGTCTCAAATTCAGAAATAAGTTTCTTGACGATCCCCTGCTGTTCCTGTTTCGTAGTTTTTTTTGTAGTTATTTCTCGCCCAGATTTTTCATACTTATGATCTATTCGTACCCATTTCCACCAAGTAATTTGATCACCAGATTTTCTTTCATCATAATCGACGTGTACAGTTTTACAGTTTGCACAATTACCATACATACAGTCAAATGATGTTGTATTACATGAAAATATGTTTGTAACCTCTTCAATATTTTTGTATGATACAACACCATTCGCCTTTAATGATTGTAGAATTAAATCAATATTGCTGTGCTTTATGCACATACAGGTATCCCTAGTTCTTGAATTCGGAGATAAAACATAAAATGGCTTATATCTATAGAATGTCGAGAAACTCTGCTTACCACCTTCGCCTTTGTATATTTCAAATAGGTTTTGTAAGGTGTCCACCATATACCTTATTTGCATTTTGTTTTTTCCTTTTGTCCTACACTCTCTTTTTCCTGCAGTACACCTGGTTATATCATCTCGAAGATAAAATGCTTCAATGTCTTCTCTAACCTTGGTATTGAGTAAAAGCGGTTTGTAAGAAAATCTTATCCTACTTTTGAGTCCCAAAGTGTTTCCATCAAGTTTTTTGGCAGTTATTTTTGTAAAATTTGAAATAACTTTTTTTACTAGTCTCTTCTCTTCATGAGTCTTACAATTTTCCTTATAAGTAACTTGGAATGCCTGTTTTAACTTTTTACCTTCTTCTTCCAATTCTTTATTTTTGTTCAATTGCGATTGTAATACTAATTTAGTTCTTTGAAGTTGTTTCCTTAAGCGTCCCACTAGTAAAGTTAATCTTTCTTCATTTTTTTGAGACTTACTTAACAAATTATTTACATGTTTTAGTTTTTTATTTAAACGATCATTTACTGCTATTTTTCTTGTTTCTTTAATCAATTCAATCTTTGTATCAGTATTTGATTTATTTTTCTTTTCCTTTTGGTTTCGTTTTTGCTGTCTCCATTGTTTTCTTTTTTTTTCTTTTTCATTTTCATCAAGGTCACTAATCTTTTTCACGCATTTTTTCACTCTTTCTAACTGTTGTTTTTTATAAGCTTCATATTTTTCGGGATTTTTTTTTAGGTTTTCTCTGAACCTTTTTGCCCGCTCTGCTCCTGTGAGTGGCATTTTCAGCACCGTATCTGTGAAATTTCAAAAACATACACACACCGTAAGCAAAAAGCCAGTCATTGCAAGCAAATAATCATGACAGGATTTGTACATAAAAAATAAAGATTTTTAGAGAAGTTGAAATATATCCTTGGTTCAAAGAACAAATTTCAGAATTTCAAATATAATTTTATATAATTTGTAGTACAGATAATTTCTGGTGTGATTAATAATAATAGTAATCAAGAAATTAGGAAATAAATTTTAAGGATTATTTTTACTTAAAAAATACTCGAACTGTCCAAAGTTATTCTTTAGGCACCAACTATCAAATATCAATAATAATTATAACGACATAACAACTTCTCTAAAATTCTTTCTTTGCAAATCAATGTGCATGCGACGCGCCACGCGCGAAAATTAATGCAAGCATACCCGCAGGCACCCACTAGTCAAATTCAAAGCTAGACACAGCTTTACAATTCCATTACGTAACAAAAAACGTTCCGTATATACATAACGTTACGTAATGGTCGTTACGAATTTCTGTCTTGGGCTAATCGAAAAAACATTTTTGTATGATATACATTAGATATTTATTTATATTGCACAAATAATCAATATCTGAATAATAAAGAACAATTCCAGTAACACAAAATGATAATAAAAACATTCTTACCTGAGAAAATACAGTTGCTTAAGTGGAATAATTTTTCACACACCTAACCTCCAAAACGTTTCGTAACGAACAGCGTAAAATGTTTAATGGCGTTCTCGTTCATTCATTGACGTTACATTAAGAATGTTGCCAGAGGTCTAAAAATATAGTGATATGGTATGTTTTTATTTTAGAAGTAAGTGAAATCCTCGTTACTTAGCCGGAATTTCCACCACTCGTGATTTTGGAGGACAAGAGAAAATTGAGTTATTTAATATGTTTTCTGTAATTTATCGTTAAATAAAACGTTTACTTGTGCTCTCTCACATTTGTATTTTACAATAATTGGCAAATTGTACATATTAAATGTTATTCTGTGGTAGTAATCGGACTTTTTAGTTGGCAGGCTATAGGGTGGACATCTAAAATCAGGTGTTTCATCCAAGTTTAATACCATTTTATTTAAATGTTTACCAGAATTACGTACTTTTTTTATTTTTAAACATAATAATAATAAGTTTTTTTAATTAATATAATTTATACGACATCTCTAAAGTTTTTTTTTGCTGAGTAATCAATTGTTGAAGTTAGTGGACAACATACTTTTACAACGGTCATTTTTTTTTAAAATCGCTCAACTACCTTTTGGAAGGGGCGACTAGAATCAATTATATTATTCTGTAAATTTTGACGTTCAAAAGTGCCATACATGGGCCTATTTGAAATAAATGTTTTGACTTTGACTTTGACTTTAATAAGCTTTATCTGCTAGAAAATTTATAACTTTCTATTTTAAAGGCTACGTCACGCAAAAGACACTTAAGTGTCATTCTGTACTGATGTAGACAAATTTGACTATTGTAACGTCTTTTACGAGAAAATCGATCTGCCATGCGAGAAAACAGGTGGTGGTTGGATCTTAAGAACATTGCATTTTCTAATATATATAGTGAAGGTAATGTCAATATGCTGCCTATGTCCAGCAGTGGATGTCTTTCGGCTGAAATGATGATGATGATCATATATGGCTATAAACATCAACTAATAGCCCATTAGACTAAACATACGAGTAATAAAAAAGAAAACAAATTCAATTTTAACAATGAACTAACAAGCGATGTAATTACATACTATAATGAGGCATAATGTAGAAAAAGGTCTGTAAGTACAAAATATATATGTCGTTATAAAATGAACCTTGTTAACAAAACGCAATAGGCGAGCAACGGATGTGAAGCTTGCAAGGAGCGCTCCCCACTCGCGCGAACGTCAGTGTGGGTGGCATGCGCGCCGCGCGGCGCCGGCGACCTCTAGTGCGAACACAGACACCGCACGCGCCGTCACAAATCTTTTTTTTTACTCAAAATTGTATTTTATATGACTGATTACACAGTTAACCATACATCGCATTTTATTGTGCATCCTACTACAACCTGCCTGCACATAATTTGGTGACCCCGACGTGATAATAAGGCGAGAAGCGCACTAAATACAGAAAACCGACGAGACTCCGACGCATCATGGTCGACGAATTCTCGGAATTCCACACGCCGCCGCCTGCTAAGAACAACGTGACCTGGTGAACGACGAGTCGCGACAAGCTGTACCTGCTGGACCTGGACGAATTTCTACGACAACAACTTTGGGATCGCTGATCTAAACTGCCAAAATTCAGGAAAGTGCTGATTAATGCTGTGGTGAAGGGATCTTCCTATTGTCGTTCGTTAAGGAAGTAGCCATTTTGAGGTAAAATAATTATTCAGTTTTATCGCTGCGAACTTCAATTTGCCTCTTGTGTGACGGTGTTTCATCTTCGTTTGCATTCTTTTCCGTTATTATTGTAAAATATAACGACGAATTTCGTACCTATTTGAAACATAGGCACGTACTTTAATACATTATTATGTTTTCTAACTGGTCGAAATATTGACCAACAAATTCATACTTTTTCTCACACAATACTGTGCTGTTTTTCGTGCCTAGCTTAGGTATAGCTATCTTACGGAAAATAAGCAGTTATTGCAAGATATTGCTTCGTAATTTATACCTGCACGCTGAAACTTTGCGCTTAATTTGTTTGTGTGGGTGGACGATCGAGCACGAGTTATTGGGCATGACATTGCTAACTATTTTATTTACTAAGTAAATGAAATGAATGCCTACTTACCTTTTCATGATTCTAAATTCTAACTAACAAGCTATCTGCGCTATGATTGCTTATTTTCTGTCTAGCGTCTTGTTATACTAATTAAGCTTATTACGTCATTTAATCTAATTCCTTTGTTAACTAATTTATAACAAAGACGATCTTGCTCCGTTACTTCATAAAGTAAGGAAGTTCAAACTGTTGGTTAACCTTTAATTGAATAATACACACCCTACTTAGAGTGTTCACAAACTATCTTCTACCTGCAACTTATCGAAATATAAATAAGTCAACTTCCAGGCAACTAAACTGTGATAGGTATAAACACAGTTATTCATTTGTATTCGCCGACTATTCCAGATTCCCCGATTCCACTGAAACGTGCAAGTCTGCGCTGCGCGACTGCACGTGATTGCTACGGTGCATGAGAGACAGCGGGTGATAAGCAGAGTAAGCTGAACTGAAGGTGACGCTGCCGCTGACATCATCAGCCTGCACACACTGCGCTCCGGGCTCGTCTGGTTGGATTGTCGGTACCATTTTATTGTACCTATATTGGTCATAGGTTATATTTTGTTTAACCGTTATTTGCCTCTTCGTATTTTACGTAGGTACCTACCTCACTAATTAATAATGTTGGAAGATATTAAAAAGCTTAAGCAATCTCGTAGTAATATAAAGGGTAGAATTACTATATTCAAAAAACATATTGAGTTGTTAAAAACAATTGATCCAAGTCAAATTACAAAATTACAGCTTACTGAATTACAATTAAAGTTAGAAAGATTTCAGACAATGTTTTCTCAATTTGATGAACTTCAATCTAAGATTGAAGTGCTAGATTTTGAATCTGAAGGTGAGATTGAGGAAAGGGAATCATTTGAGGAATCATTTTGTAATTTAATTTCATATGCACATCTAATAATTGAAAATGTGTCACAGGCTCAAAGCGTTTCTATTCATAGTAACAATAATGTTGATGTGAAGTCCGTGTGCAGCGGTTCATCCTGCAAAAATAATAATAATTTTAATGTTAAACTACCAACTATAAATCTTCCAAAATTTGATGGCAACTACTTGAAGTGGCTCGAATTCCGTGATACTTTTTACTCGTTGGTAAATAAAAATACATCAATTCCAGAAATCAATAAATTTCACTACCTGCGGTCTTCACTGGAAAGTGGTGCTGCAGTTGTTATAAAATCGATTGAGTTTACTGCTGAAAACTATATGCTGGCATGGAAACTCCTATGTGACAGGTATGATAACAAGAGACTATTGATAAATAACCATTTAAAATCACTATTTAATTTCGAGCCTATCACAAAGGAATCACATAAATCTCTGCGTTATATGATTGATTATTTCACAAAAAATCTTCGTGCTTTAAATTTATTAAAGGAACCTACCGACTACTGGGACACGATTATTATTCACATGATGGCCTCTAAACTAGATGGCGCCACAGGTCGCAAATGGGAAGAACATCGAAACAATTTATCGGTTTGTCCAACTCTTGATGACTTTTACCTATTTTTGCGGAACCGAGCAGATGTTTTAGAAACGGTGCAGTTTAGATCGGATGTTAAACCTCAGCGTCCACAGACTAAATCGTTTGTATCTTCTAGTGGTACAGAAAGGTCGACCAGTAAACAGTGTGCCATCTGCAAGGAAGGGCATTTTGTTCATGAGTGTGAAAAATTTAAAACTTTAAGTGTAGACTTGCGCCTGAAAGAGGTTGCTAAGCATAAACTTTGTCCCAATTGTCTTCGCGGTGGTCATAATGTCAACCGTTGTTTCCGAGGTCCTTGCAAGTTCTGTCAGAAAAAACATAGTACGCTTTTACATGAAGGTAAAGAATCAAAACAAATTAATAATATTGAAAATTCTAACTTACCTTCAACTTCTGGGTCGAATTCTAGTGTCGCTCCTGCAGTGTCGTTATCCGTCGTGATGGCGAGCCAGGTGTTGTTATGCACGGCCCTGGTCGAGATAGTCGACCAACAAAATAATACTTACCTTGCGAAGGCGCTGCTTGATAATGGCAGTCAGTCTTCCTTTATTACAAAAAACCTGAAAAATAAATTAAAATTAGATTTCACTAATAGAAATGCAGTAACTGTTAGTGGCATCAATAATGCTGTTGTAAATACGGCTCAATATTGTGATTTACAAATAAAATCTCGATTAAACGAATTTTGTGTCAATGTGTCATGTCTTGTCATACCACAAATTACAAGCAAACTTCCAAGCGTGAGCATTGATCCATCGCAACTTAACTTACCTCACAATATTCAGTTGGCGGATCCTGATTTCTTCAGTCCTTCTGACATTGACATTTTGTTAGGTGCAGATATCTTTTGGGATATTGTAAACCCAAGGCTAATTAAACTTGGTCGAAACAAACCTACGTTGCAACACTCTAAATTAGGCTGGTTAATATCCGGGCCTACTGGTGTTGGTATCAGTAACAAACTAATATATAATAATAATATTGTGTGCAACTTCTCTCAAAGTATTCAACAAACATTAACAAAATTTTGGGAGATAGAAGAATTACTTCCTGTTAAAAAACAACATTTTTTTTCTAAATCTGAGGAGTTGTGTGAGACTATCTTTATAAAAAATACTAAACGATTAAATGACGGTCGTTTTTTAGTTAAAATTCCACTAACTGATCCTCCAGAACTAGCTCTCGGTGACTCATACAACGTAGCGCGTCGTAGATTTATTAATTTAGAGCGAAAACTAAACAAGTCACCCATTCTAAAGGAGGAGTATACATCATTCATTCGTGAGTATGAACGCTTGGGTCATCTTTCTCAAATTGAGCGTCCTTCTTTCGGTTATTTTTTACCCCACCACGCTGTATTACGGCCCAATAGTGAAACCACTCAATTACGAGTGGTGTTCGATGCTTCGTGCAAATCTACTTCCGGAAAGTCCTTTAACGATATCCAACTGGTGGGGCCAGTTATACAAGACGATCTTTTGTCAATTTTATTAAGGTTTCGTCGAAATGCCTTTGTTGTTACTGCCGATATAGAAAAAATGTACCGGCAAATATTAGTTGACGAGTCTCAGCGAAACCTACAATTGATTTTGTGGAGAGACCAAGAAACGAAGCCGTTGCAAGTACTACAGCTTAACACTGTAACTTATGGCACGGCCTCGGCTCCATTCTTGAGCACTAGATGTTTGTTAGAGTTGTCGCGTGAATGCGCTGATAAACCCGACGTACAGCATGTTATTGAGCATGATTTTTACGTCGACGACTTGAATACGGGTTCTAACTCAAAACAAGATTTGAAAAATGTTGTTCATGAAGTCATTAATAAACTTTCAGAAGCCTGTTTGCCATTACGTAAATTCCGGACAAATGCTCCAGATATCTTAAAAGATCTTCCTATAACAAACATCTGTCAAGATTTTTGCAAGGAGTCTACTGTTTTAGGTCTAAAGTGGTACCCACAAACAGATACTTTAAAATTTTCCACTGAATTCAAAATTGAATCGAAAATTACTAAGCGCAATATTTTGTCTATGTCCTCTAAAATTTTTGACCCACTGGGTTTATTATCAGCAACTACAATTCTTCCCAAGATAACATTGCAGCAACTGTGGTTATTAAAAAACGATTGGGATGAAGAAGCCCCAAATAACATTAAACTTCAGTGGGAAGAATTCATTAAAAATTTAAACCATATTTCCTTTCTTGAGGTGCCCAGGCATATCGTCTGCTCAGCACCAATTCATGTGGAATTTCATTGCTTCACTGATGCATCGCAGACTGCGTACGGTGCTTGTTTGTACGTAAGGTCAGAGGATACACTAGGTGGCATACATGCTCACCTTTTTTGTGCCAAGGCAAAGGTAGCCCCTTTAAAACCGGAGTTAACAATACCGCGGCCGCGTCTTGAGTTAATGGGTGCTCTATTAGGTGCTAGATTGCTTAAAAAGGTTCTACATTCATCAAGTAATAAACAATTTAAAATGTCACGTGCTGTTTTGTGGACAGATTCAACTATAGTTTTGGGATGGATTAATACCCAACCAAAAACCTTAAAAACTTTTGTATGCAATCGTATACAAGAAATTCGTGAACTTACCGCTCAACATGAATGGCGCCATGTGCCAACTCAAGATAATCCGGCGGATCTTGCTTCACGCGGAGTCAAGCCGCAGGACCTTAAAAGTAACCATCTTTGGTGGCATGGTGCTTCCTTTTTAACTAAACCTGAGGATGAGTGGCCTCAGCATAATATTAACTTACCAAGTAACACATTGCCTGAAATGAAGGTTAGTTTAACCACACAATGTAAACAGAATTTTATTTCATTTAACCAATTTTCTAAACTATCTAAACTACAGAGAGTTCTAAGCTATGTAAAACGGTTTATACACAACTGTAAAAATAAAAATAATAAATTGAAAGGTAAACTGACACTACACGAATTACAAACTTCATTAAAAACATTGGCTAAAATATCACAAACTTATTCCTTTGAAAAGGATATTCATTCTTTAAAAACTACAGGAGTTGTAAATTGTAAATCTAATATTCTATCTTTGAATCCATTTTTAGATAATGAAAACATCCTGAGAGTAGGGGGACGCATTCAAGGTGCGTTGCAACCCTATAATAAAATACATCCCATTTTAATTGATTCCAAGCATACATTTACCAAACTTTTATTTGCAGAGGAGCATCTGCGTCTACTACATTGCGGTCCTCAGCAATTACTTAGTCTGATACGTGAGAACTTCTGGCCCGTTGGTGGCAGAGTTCTTGCTACACAAACTGTAAACAAATGTGTCAAATGCGTACGGTTAAAGGGTAAATCGGTTCAAACTGTGATGGGTAACTTACCTCATCCTAGAGTAAATCCCTCGTCTCCGTTTGAGATCTGTGGCACCGATTTCGCAGGTCCGTTCCATATTTCCAATCGAAAAGGACGTGGCGCTAGAATTAGCAAATGCTATTTGTGTCTTTTTGTCTGTTTCTCTTCCAAGGCTTTGCACCTTGAAGTTGTTAGTGAGCTAAGTACCAATGCATTTATTTCATGTTTACGTAGGTTTATTTCCAGGCGAGGAAAGCCTCGCACAATTTATTGCGACAATGGTAGAAACTACGTAGGGGCAAATAACGAGTTACGCAGAATGCTTAAGGCCGCCAATGAGTCCGTGACTGAGTTCGGAGCCAGCGAGGGTATTGATTTTAAATTCAGTCCAGCTTATGCACCTAATTTCGGTGGAATCTGGGAGGCTGGCGTTAAAGCGGCTAAGTTCCATTTAAAACGAATAGCAGGTAATTCTAATCTTACATTTGAAGAGCTTTCCACTCTGTTTACACAAATTGAGGCAATTTTGAATTCGCGTCCATTGACACCTATGTCATCGGATCCGTCTGACTTTAATCCGTTAACACCCGGCCATTTCCTTATCGGACGTCCTTTGACGTCACTGGCATCTCCTATGGTAGAAAAATTGTCGATCAATCGATATCAGCATTTAGAAAGACTGAGGCAACATTTTTGGAAGAGATGGTCGCAAGAATTTCTCTCCGAGCTACAACAGCGAGTCAAATGGCGTCGATCCAGTGGCCACCCTATCAAAGTTCAAGATGTAGTCGTAATCAAGGATGATCATTTGCCGCCGATGAAGTGGATATTGGGACGAGTAGAGAAGCTTTTCGTCGGACCAGATGGTTTGTGTAGAGTGGCAGACATAGCTACAACAAAGGGAATCGTCCGACGAGCGTTAAACAAGGTCTGCATCCTGCCAGTTGATCCAGAAGTTCTTGAAAGCACGGCTTCCAAGGGGGCGGAGGATGTTAACAAAACGCAATAGGCGAGCAACGGATGTGAAGCTTGCAAGGAGCGCTCCCCACTCGCGCGAACGTCAGTGTGGGTGGCATGCGCGCCGCGCGGCGCCGGCGACCTCTAGTGCGAACACAGACACCGCACGCGCCGTCACAAATCTTTTTTTTTACTCAAAATTGTATTTTATATGACTGATTACACAGTTAACCATACATCGCATTTTATTGTGCATCCCACTACAACCTGCCTGCACAACCTTTCCATGCATAGCCATGGGCACTTGACTCATGTTATGTTTATCACATTTGACAATCATTCCCACTTAATGTAACATTGTATAAGGTTTGAAGTTATAGTTTCAGTTTGAGTTGAATGTCACTTGCACGTTATAAGGTAGACCTTATAACGACAACCGACCGACCGACCGACTTTATAAGTGACATTCAACCTAAGACTAAGACAGCTCGACTTTAATTTGTCATTTTGCCAGAGATTGTCAAATCCAAATTAGCACCACACTGACGATTTTTTATATGTAATTCGAAGAGTCTTCCATGTATAGTCTTCCAAGTACACACATCAAATGTGGTCTCTTTTAGAACAGACTTAAGACGCAAATATATGCCAGTGACCTTGAGTGGTTAACTTGCGTGTTCTGTACTGAGCTCACGCAACGCGTCGTACGTCCAGCCAGTAATATACTAATAGGACTCGCCCATTAAGGAGCGCTGTCCCAAATTAGACGCATTATTAATTTATTGTAAATAAAGCAAAAGGTATTTTAATAAAACACGTATACTAAAAGATCAATAATTAAAATTAAATTATCTTTAAAATGGTGAAGGTTTCAAAAAAATCCACTTGATAGATTTTGCGTGATTCTCAGTTTTTTATCAGCGTTAGACATAACTTTACAAACTAATTTCACTATGTAATATAAACATAATCTAAAATGTTCATATATTAAGTTATTAAAAAATGCTCTAATTTAACATGTTTCTTTTTTTTTTCAAGTCATTAACACTACTCGTTTCGACGTGTTTTCAGTATAAAATCATTATCAAAGTCGGTTACCGTCGCCTTAAATAAGTACCAAATCGACCTCTCCAAACAATTTATGAAGCCATGTCAAAGCTTCTTTTATTCATAATACAAAGCAACTTAACTGTCTTCGATATCAACCATTTTGTTTAGATCCCTCACTCTGTACTTGTTTGTGCCTTTTCCCTTAGATTTCTAGAGCGGCAAAGGGTCTTTAAATATTGGTATCATCGTCCTATTGTTTTGAGATCTCTCATTCCTGGTTCGCGGGCGATTTCATTATCATTATAAGGTAATCATCATCATATTTATTTGTATGTGATATGGGAATGCGTCGTCGGTCACTGATATGATTTTTGATATCAAATCTAACGTTCTTTGAATTGTCTAGTTAATGAAGTCAATTTTACCTGGTTGAGTTGGTTTATTACCAAATTCTTTTTGTCTTTAAGTACGTATTCATATTTTCTTTGTGTGTTCTCATTTGAATACTTTCTAGTGACAATCTTACATAGTTGTAATGTGCAACCTATGATAACAATAATTTAGTGTCACAGCTTTGGGCTCGCAGCATTGGACAGTTTCTGGAAGTGAACAACGATATTTTTTTTACGGAAGACACGTTGTTAACATCTCTTTTTCTTTTTTCAATAATCGTGCCATTAGTAACTACTGCTTATTTCTAAATGGATTTTCTAGTCTATGAAATTTTAATATCTTCTAGTTATCTTTCCCCAGTCACTCTTTCTAGCCACACTGTTTCCCAAAGTTTTATTATAGCACAATCAATTATTTCAACATTTGTAAAACATTTTATCGTTTCTAGCTGCGTATTCTAAATTCAAACCACTGTGCCAGCGCTGACCTAAAGAAGTCAGAGTTCAAACAGTTTCTCATTTCGTAAGGTAAAATCGTTCCATACATTTACCTCCTTCATTACCATATTATCGTGTGTGTACAATTTTATCGCTTCTAACATCTGTACATTTATCGTTTCTTATATCAGTATTTATCGTTTCAATCGTTATATGATTACTATGTGGCGTGTGTGCTTGTAATTTTTGGTAATTTACGTAATCAGTTCGGAAGTGGTTCGGATACATTTTATTACAATTAATGTTCATGTATTGGGGTCGGCGAATTTGATTAGAGCAGGGCTTTGTTATGGCTAGCATACGTTTTTAGGCTGGTTAAATATTGTGATTGAAGCATGCTTTATATTGTTTTAATTACTAGATTTTCTAGAACTTGAATTTCTTGGTGACAATCAGCAGCATCATTGCCACTTATATAATTATATATCCTGGGTAACTTACGACTTATGGATTTCCAAAATAAACCTATACCCAAAACGTTTTTGATGTTTCAGTGTAATTTCTTCGACTTGGGTTTTCCGTATGAATACTTAGTTATTACAAGATGATGATAACTTTTTCCGCAGGTTTCAATTCCTCATGGATATAGAAGATTACCTTGAACTCCTACCGACTAAAACCCCACAGTTACTTCTGCTACCATAAGTCAGGAGCCTGGAACTGGAATAAACGAGCATATTCATGTACCGGAGCAGTGGTGGCCTAATGGTAATTGTTGCGACTTATGAATTGTAGATCGTAGGTTCGAACCCTGACAGGTGCTTTACTTTGTGTAAATAATTTCATCACCACTGCTCTCAAAACGGTGAAGGAAAACATCGTGAGGAAACCGGCATGTCCTAGAACCGAGGACATGTGACATCTACCCGCGTGGTAGATTACAGCCCACTCCCTCTCACCGAGAGGAGGCCTGTGTCCCAGCAGTGGGAACATCATAGGTTGATTATGCTAGGTACTGGACCCAGAGATGATGCCTTGACTTTATTGACTTCTCTAAAAAGCAGAATTCAATAACCAACCAACAATATTAACTCGTTTTTACACTAAATCTTTGGAAGTAAGCCTTCTAAAAGTTTCATCTTCTCCACAATTCCCGTCAACAATCTAAGTCCAGTCTTTCAAGAAACCAAGAAGGCATGACGTGGAGATCTGTCGTCAGTAATTATAACGTTCCAAGATACCGCCGTACCACCCCTCGTTAGGGGGCAGTTGTTAAGAGGTGGATGCCTGCATTTTTACAAATTGATACAAATTATTTGAGCGAGCAACGCTTTGTTCCAACGACGCTTGTTACGACTGTGGAACGGCATTTTATTATTTTCGTACGGTTGACGCGTAGTTGGTTGGGGAAAAGCGCTGGTTTTCGCGGTTAGTAATAATTATGGTAAAATGTTAGGACACGATATTTAAATTACAAATAAAATGTTCAATGAAGAGACATAACTGAAAAAAAAAAAACATTGGCACCCCGGGAGTGCCGACAGAAGTGAAAACTTAAGTAAAAATACTTGCATAGAACACTGATCGGTGATGTAATATAAATAAAGAGCACAATCGCGTTTAAAAAAATGAGGTGTTGGTAACGGTGTCGCCAGTTCAATTGTTTGTTCTCTTCTCAAAAATGCCCAAAGCGCCTAAAGAAGTTTTCACTTTAAAAAAAAGAATAGAAAACAGGCCTACCCAATTTACCTTTGATAGCAAACGAATATGATATTGAATTGTTTCTACACTATGGAACAGCACTTTACTGGTCACTTTGAAATTAACTGTGTAGTGTGTACCTATTTGCATATTGCCAAGGTAAAATTTAGGTAAAAATTTTTTTTTTTTTATATCTCTGGAACCACAATTTTCACAAACGATAACGTAGACTAACATGGAAATATACCAGCGGAGTAATTGCGTAAAACACTAAAAATAGCAATGGCTTTCATTTTGACAGTCAACCTCATACGTTGCGTTACTCACGTTGTTGAGCGGATTTATTTACCAACATTAAGCAATTAGCTGTGCTCCGCCGTTTCACTCGCATAAGTTTCGATCTCCTGGAAATATCGGGATAAAAAGTATAAGTCCTAACCCAGGTTATGGTCTACCCATGTGCCAAATGTCAAACAAACAAACTCACACATTAAGATAGTTAATTGATTCAGGTGTGACCTTACGGAAATTCATTATAAAATACAATAGACGTGGATATATTTAGTAACCTGTTCCGCTTAGCTACTTCTAAAAAAACATAAAAAAAAACCTGAAAGAAATCGACACGTGTTTCACCTCTCAACGAGGCATCCTCAGGATGACGATTGACTTTTCGCGAACTCGAACACGGCGTGTTGCCAAACCGAGCGCTGAACGCAGTCTGCGGATGCCTCGTTACTAAATATACCTACGTCAATTGTATTTTTTTTTTGTTTTTATAAAAAATTAGTTAGTATTAGGATGGGATGGATTAGCAATAAGGATCCCATCCTAATCCTAACAATTTTTTTCTTCTTTTCTCTTTTTTCTCAGATTGTTATTGAAAGTTTATTACACACTTAGGGTGCCGTACCTACCATTATTAATTTGTGTTCTTCGTTTATTTTCTTAGCGGTTTTCCGAACCGCTCCGAGATTTTCCCGCTCAGTACGCGCCGCGCCCGCGCTCTCATTCCTTAGACCGACTCCGAAACATCTTATTCACGCCCTCATAAAAGTAACTGCTTTGGCTCGTTTTTATTTCTACCTCTGTACCTGTACGGCCACAGTATTTTAATAAACCAACCCCGCCAACAAGCCAAACAGGACTTAAACCCACAATAATAGGACACATTTTTGTTAAGCATTCACAAAAATCATGTCTTGCCCACTTATTTCCAGGACAAGACGATTCTGAAGGACACAGAGAATTTCAATTACTTTATTATGTTTTAATGTATTTTTGTTTTTTGAAACATGAAGGAAATCAGTTTAGGTATGCAGTAAATAAATTACATGTAATTGAAATTTTTCATTTGAGTACATTACAATAAAAAGTAATAAAGGCGTTTTGGAACTACCTACCTTCTTTGTTATTTGTCGATAAGAAAAGAAAAGTTGAGAAATATACTGTTTTGTGAAGTTGATTCAAAATATATTCTGATTTTATAAAAAAAAAAAAAAAAAAAATTAAAGACCGAACACATATTTAAAATGGAAAGTTGATATTATAGATTTTTTGTTTCTTAATGACCATTTATAGAATCAATGAAATAGTTGCTCCAAGACATACCTATCGGTGGACGAGAAAGAAAGCAAACAGCGCAAATTAAGCTGTTTTGTGGCTTTAAAAATATAAGGATTTTTAGCATTAAACAGCAAAGGGCTAATTCAATTAATAGTTAAATAAATATTACATCTGTAAGGCCTACACGACAGAAAATGTTAACCCTTTAAAACCCTAAACAGGCAATTAGGTACCGTCCAATTCTCTAAACCCTAAAAAAGGAAATCAACGAAGAAACGTTCCAATACATTTCCCGCGGACCAATCCAAAGAATTACTCTCAGAAATTATGATGGCGGCTCGTTAAGAAATCCGGATTAAAGAGTTGAGAGGGAAAAAAGGTAGAATGTCGCCGTAAGTCCAAGCCGCAAAATTCTTAAACGCAGTCCTTGGGAATGGGATGATTACTTCATCAAAACACACTTTAAACGTGTTACGTAAATCTAGTACCACTCGCCCCCTACCTCCCCTTAACGGGTGTGTTGGAGTGAGGAGGCAGGGGGAAAGTCACCCCAGGAAATGGGGGGTAAGACGATATGGGCGAACGTGAGCGCCGTCAAGAAAACCTTGATTGCTTTTTTAATTAGTTTTTTTTTTCATTCCCCCTTTTTCGCATCCCGGATCGTGCAAGAAATATGTATTCGCGTTTCTTATGTATGTGTATTTTATGTATATTATTTATCAATTATGTGCTGTGTAATTGGCTGTGTTGTTTGTTTCCTCTCTTTTCTCTTTACCTATTGGATAGCTCACATTTTGACATACTATACAAAAAAAAAAATTAAAGTCACAAGTTTTCTAGTCGTGACTAATTATTTTCAACCGAATAAACGAACGAAAGGGTTTGACAGCTTCTCAGTAAGGGTAACCCTAACCGCTGTCAAGAAAAAGAAAAACACCGAAAATGCAAAATAGCGAGTCGCCCCCATAATCAATTTAAAATTATTATCCGTTTTCCCCCATCAACAGTGTAAAATCAAGAGCGTAAAAACGTCGAGGAATGTCCATTAGTCGTTCATAATATCGTCGCCATAATGAGGGAGAGTGGGCTAAATCAGAACAGTGGCGCGACCATAAACGTTCCGGCACGTACTGCTCAACCGTTTCAGACACATTTAATACAGTTTTGTGCGTTCTATGCGAAAAATATATTAATTTAAAATGTTTTTAAGAGCACTTTGGAGTACAATCTAGATTTCTAGAACTAGTCTTTATAATATCTTTGATGAACTTTTTTATTTATTATTCTTCTTTCTTTATTTATTTATATGTGTCATAAACGTCAACTTTTGAGTTTCAAATTAAGAAAGTAGGTCAGTTTGGTCATATCATTAAGAGTCGTAAAAGCCAAAGTAAGCTTTGTAACAGTATAAAAGCCGTAGAAAAGTGGTACCCAGAATTAGTTTGAAGAAATCTGTGAATATTGACTTAGAGTTAACATCTTGTATTTAGTATTTAAGTACCTATGAACATTTTTGAACTTTAAACCATTATAGCCACTTAAGATCACTTTCGTGGCTCCAAGAAATCAAGATTTTTTTTATGTTAAATATGTCTACAGTCATAACACGTACTACGTAGATAATATAATTCAGAGATTTACATATCCAACGACGAAAAAAAACGTAATCTTTTCGGCGTAAGACGTGACCCAATAAAATTTCGTCCTCGTATTTAGCGGAAAAATAAATTAAGAATTCATTTTGGTCCTGTATGTTGCACACACACAGACGGTTGTATACAAAACACACGCACACAGCCAAGGAGTTTTAAGTCTCGAGGCGTCCCCACTAATTTATACGTTCTTTCGCTTTCATTATAATTATTATTCTTGGCAATTTATTTTCGCACACGAGGGGGCAGTGTCTCCCCGGGGGAGAGTGGGGTGGACTTCTTACAAATTCCCGTTTTTCGGTGGAACTTAACGCACCCTTTTCTTGGCCCTTTTTGTTTTTCATTACATTAACTTTTGAGATGGGGATAATGTGTTGTTAGTGTGTGAGTGTAATTTTTGCGCGTAATGAACGGCTTTCTTTTATCCCTTATCGTGTATCCTGCTCATCATGAGAATGAGTAGTAAGCATCTCACGAGAATGTATGAGTAGTAAGCTTTGAATGTGAGCACTTTTTTCTAGCTTCAAGCACTTATTTCTTGAACTTTTAAAGTTAGCAGAACTTCGAACTTGAAAAAAAAAGGAACTTTCGTCGAAGTAAAAACATGCATAACACCTCAACTACCCGACGACTCTCCCCAATTCCACTCGAAACTTTAAAGTACACAATTTACGTTCACATGCACGGAAAACGACGAAGAACTTCCACAAAACAAAAGCGATTACTACAGACTTCGACTACTCGAAAACAAAACGCAATTTTCTCTTAAGAAAATGAGGGAACTCTTTCTCCCCATTGAAAAATCATCAACACCCACCGCGTATGTACCCGCCGCCGACCACCCTCATCTGGGGGGGAAGATCTACGCCGCCGACTTGCGTACGCTTTAATTAAAAATAAAACATAAGAACGATGTAACTGGATGAGCCGAGGAGCGAAGGAAAAATGAAAGAGAAAGCCGTCCACCCCCTCCTGGAATGAGTGAGGGGAGGGGACGGGAAACCGCGTGGAAGTCAGTCGCAGAGCGACCGCCGGGGGGAACGGACCTCCCTCCGCATGCTGCTGTGTCACAACGGAATGACATCACTTTTCTTGTCGCTAATGAAGAGAACGTCTTGGATGGTTGCCTTTTTACTCGCTAAAGGCTTTTATTCAGACCATGCGTTTTTAGCCTCCACTAATTTATTTAATTAGCTTTTTGCTCTGTTCCTTTACGGAGCGAACTTAAAAAATAAATCTCTGGACTCTTTAGAGTACGTAAGCATTTTTTACATGTCTTGAGTAAAGATTAAATTTATTCTGCAAGGAAATCCTTGTGAGAGTCAATTTGAATAATTCACGTCTCATAAATAATATCGTGAGTTGCGACATACGTCTGCACGGTGGATTCATTCGTCTTGACAAAACAAAACAAAACGTCCAAGTCTTCAGTCTAGACATTTTAATTTTCCTATCTTTACGTTTCGCGGGATCGGCAGATCAGACTCTTTCATTAGTCCTCCCCGCACATGTGGGAGGAAATCTTTGATGTAGACGTCGTTAGTGACGCGACCGATAAGAGCATTACAGTTCAATATGCATTCAATATTGTACCACATCATTATTTCGTTTGAGATTTTTCTTTAAATAGAAAACATGAGGTTCTCTTTCTGTTCTGTGACGTTTATTATTAAAATAGTCTAGTAGTATGTTAATTTTCTTAGTTTTAAATGTTCTTTTTTACTGTGCGTATCCCAAGTAACATTTATTTTCTTTCTTTCTTTCTTTCTTTAACTATGAATTTGAAGTATTTTATCTAATTAGTAAAGTACTAATTAATACACTTTAATGTGCATTCAATATTGTACCACATCATTATGTCGTTTGAGATTTTTCTTCAAATAAAAAATATGAGGTTCTCTTTCTTTTCTGTGACGTGTTGGGGTTATTATTACTAGTAGTATATTATTATTTTTTTAGTTTCAAATGTTCTTTTTTACTGTTATTATTTCCTGTGCGTATCCCAAGTAACATTTATTTTCTTTCTTTAACTAAGATTTTGAAGTATTTTATCTAATTAGTGAAGTTTTTAGCAAATTAAAACAAAAACTTGGTTGTAAAAGGTATGCAATCAAAGTAAGAATAGGATTGACCTTTCACAAATTGTGACGTTTTAGCTGTCAAATTAACTTCAATTGTTATATTATTTGTAAACTTATAGAATATTCGGTTACATGTGGAGTTAGTGCGATCTGATTTAATTCTTATTTGAATTAGAATAAGAATGTAATTTATTTGTAAGAATGCAAGTACAACGAGTTGACAAATATATTAAGTTTTCGTCATTATATTCTACCAGGTATCTGGTATCCAAATCTTAATTTAAGGTTGTTAGTGAAATAAGAATTAGTACCTACAGTACTTAAACCCAAAAAATTGAGTAACAAGTTTGAAAAAATGTATGGATTTGCCTTTTCAGATATTTTTTTTATAATTCATGTTACATTCCCGTTTTTAAATGAAAACAAACAACAGTTAAAAGTACCACCAATTCGAATACTCAAACAACTTAAACATACGCAAACAAACAATAAGGAATTCAAAAACAAAACAGAATCGGCAAACATCTCAATAAAAACCAGATGTGTACCCTCTCCGCATACGCTCTCACACTTATTCAAAAGTAACTCGGTTGCGGGTACTCTCATTCAATTTTCTAACCCATTTAAGTCTCAGACGAACTGCTTGCACCGAAAAAAAGTAAAAATAAATTCCACGACATTCCCAACCGTAGATTTTCCACGATATAATTTCATAAGCAGCCGGCGTATGTTCGTTTTGCCCCATTTTCCCCTTTTGAATTGATTAGGTCGGGTCCATATCGAGTTATGAATGGAGTTCAGATGGTTTAGTTTTTTTTTTTTTTGTTTTTCCATGGAATCGGTACTTCGATATTTATTGATGAATATTAGTTAAAAGCGGCGGAATTTCCTATTTTCCCTTAATGGGATGTTTTGAATACGAGCTCATATTTAATGTCCAAGGAGTTTGCTTGAATGAGTTATCGTATTTACTTGAAAAACGATTTGTGGTTTTATTTAGTCATTCAAAATTGTATGTACGACGTTTCGTATAGACAATTTTGATAACTATTTTTGAGAAATACTTAAGGCTGGTCGTTCTTTTAGTTCGGTTTGCCCTGTTTTCTGATCAGGTTAATTTTTATGTCAGCTAAAATTCTATTTAACGCTGTTTCCGAAATCTTACGGCTTAAGAACATTTTAATATTCGCCGAGCACCGCATCATTTAAATATAACTATAACACTTAAAATATATTATTCATAAGATTGTATAAGAAAACCGCGAGGGTGCTGGCATTAAGCTTAGCTAGGCCTGCTTAATGATCCAATTCCTGTCATGTTCAGGAAAGGGTTTACCCCCTAAAAAACTTGAAACAAACGCCGCAAAAACCGAAGACGTTCTCTCTATCGCACCACCCTTAAGGGAGGTTGGGGCAAAACCACCCACAAGGAGGTACGTTGAATAATTATAAAAGAAATAAGATAGACATTGACTTCGCCACGTCAGCCCGTAGATGAATAATAATGGATTTTTGTTTACGTGTGTATCAGCCTTTATGAGCCGTTATAAGCTTTTATAGACTGAAATATTGTTGCCTGAATAAACAGGTTATTAAAGTAGGCAACAGATTTAACGATTTTACAGCCTTTGATGTTAGCGTTGAGATAAAAATGTATATTGAATTTAGATGTAGGTTGATGGGTTTTAATTTAAAAGTTGTTATTTATGTGAATCGAATTTTCATTTTTATAAAAATGTACCTAGAAAACTTTGTTACATTGCTTTTTTGTAAGCCTACCAATAAGTAATCATTGTGTAATTATGTTTTATATGTAAACTTACCAAATTATTTGATAATGTTACGTGTGGTGTGAGGCGCCAAAAAAATTTTTTTTTTTTTGCATAAACATAGCTTGTAGAAGGTTATCTCGTCACCTGGGCTCTATTTAATATGACTGACAAGTATTTGTCAAAAAATTACAAATTTGACACACTTTCCTGCTGTTGATTAGACCAAACAGAGTGTATGAAAGAATTTAGTAAAATTGTCCGATTGTCACCTGTCACCAGATCCCTGGTTATTATTATGAGAGACACATGTTTCTATAAAATCGTACAAAAACAAATTGTCATAATATCGATTCCTCCTTACCCGGTTCTTCAATAATATTGAGGTAAAGTTCATCTCGAGAAAATCTAAAGGCGGATAGCATTGAAGCGAAAGCAATAAACAGTAGCGAGTGCGAACAGTGCAGTGCAGGAAAAGTAATCACGGTTCAGCGTAACTTTGTTTGATAGCGACCGACTGGACTGTGGGGTAACGCTGTGGGGAAACTGGAAAAAAATATTTATTTTTTTGTCAAATATATTATTGGGTTCCTGGGTTCGATTTTCATGTCGGGCAAAGTGTTATTGGGTTTTTCCATATGGAATTTATCAGTAGCAGCCCGGAGTCTCAATTTGCGCCCGGTTGATGGCAATTGACTCACCCCCTGTTACATGGGACTTAAACATAACTGGCGAAATGTGGGTGTACTGTAGTACACCTCTGCTTAAACTTTCGGGGGTTACAGGCATGATGTTTTATGTTATTGAATTTAATTCTTTTTCAGAATAAGGTTTCTGTTTCTACAGTCAATTAAGCACTCTTCATGGTCGACTACAAAGACCGCTATCTGTTATCTCACGAAATATAATTGAATGTTAAGTTCTGTATACTTTGATCAAGATAAATAAATAATATTCTCGAAAACGCATCTCTGAAACTCAGAGAAACAGAATTAGTTAAGTTAAGATCTTAGGTAGGCTTCTCTAGGTACTTACATAATATGGCACAAAACATTAAAAATATACAAAAACCTTAAAAAATTACATAATTTAAATATAAATTTAATATTATCAAGACATTTTTTCCACAATAACCCAAAGTGTAACCACGTTTGTCGTCGAGAAACTGCGGCCGGTGAAGCGAGTCTAGGGGAAGCAGGGGTAAAGCGGAACAGTGTAAATTGATTACGTGTAAAATTGTTAGCCGATGGGTGACTACGACTACTTATATGCACCTCGCTCCGAAGGCGTTTAACGCAATCTAATTTGCACACGTCTGAAGGTGAGCGAAGTTTTTACATTGTGGAAATGAAATGAAGCGAGTGTTAATGCAGGATAAAGACGGTTAACTTGATCGAGCATGTTCGTTGTGAGATATTATTTAATTCTGGTTTCTTTTTTAAGAGAAAAATAAATATTTTTGCTAATAAAAAATATAGTGATTAAATTATCGATTAAATTGTTATAATAAGAAATTTATATAATTAAATAGCAAAAACAAAAATACTTCTACACCGAAATGTAAATAAAACAAGACATTCAAATAGATTTTTATAAGCTAAAAATATATTCAAGCCTTAACCGCATTTAGATTTATTTCATCGCATCTACTTAGTCGAGGACATACAGACTACTTAAGTCAACGAAACTCCAAAATCCGTTTTAAATTGAGACAAAGAAATAACAAAAAACAAAGCTCGGCTCACATGCATAAAGTATAATTAAAGAGTAGAAATGAATATTTAAATATCCGTGGAGGACTTAGGCCTGTTGTTCACGGCACGGTTCTTAACGGTAGGTACGGACGGCGTTTTAACCGCACTGAAGAATAATCGTGTAAACTTGTTTATAACACGGCAAACAACCGAACGAGACAAGCAACGGCTAGGTACGGCTCAGTTGTGTTTTTTCTCTGCAGACGTGTGACATGTATCGTTAGAAGAAAAAGATTATTCTTACGTGTGTAGAAAACTCAAAAACGATAAAAAAGGATAAGATTTTGGATACATCCGATTTCAGAGAAACGGCACATAAGGCGGTGGTGCCGTGCCGTATTACCACCGTGTCTCTCAATACACTTACATAGAGATCCATGCAACACCGTCGACCGTGCCTACACACGGAAAACCAACCGTGATGTTTCACGGCAACAAAAACGTGTGTGTACAAGCGGCCTTACTTGGAACGTCACAATGACGTTTGGGGTGCCCAAATCTAAAAAAATACGTATTTGTGGAAGTCAAGTTCCGTCTAAATATACACTGAGCTATTTTAATTTGGGATATTCGAAAAAACGATATTATTTTTCCTTGTTAAGCAAGCTTAGTAAGAATTATTGTGGTTTTACGTTAACTTAATTTTGTTTTTTTATTGTTATTAACTTGGTTTGTAATAATAGCCCAATTAAGTATTAGCATGTTAGCAGAACAAGTGTGAAGTTATAGTATTTATTATTTTAGTGTTTTTTTTTTATAGCGTGTTAAATGGATTGTCATAATCAAGTACCTATTTATTTTAAGGAGACTATTGACATGTATGTTATTTCCTATAACTAGTTGGCTCTATGATTCTACACATGTAAAACATCAGCAATTTAAAATTTGATGTTGAAACCAAAAATAAATTACTCCCAGTGTGCCTGCACCGACATCGCCGGCGGGACAAGTCAAAGATACAGATACACGTTGAGGGGCAGAAGAGTTTGCCAAAAATTATAATTTTAATTGCGGGCCCCTTTCCCCCTATCTCCCCCAGGAAACTGCAAGTTGAGCTATAAATATGAAACATACTGCGTTTTTTTATGATTTAATTGCTTTTTGATATGTAAAGCGGTAGTTTTTTGTTTCCGAAATAATACCATCCATGCTTTTAGTATTATTTTCTGCAATTAATTTAAGGTAAGCGAATTCAGAGAGGTGTCTGAGTGCGACTGCAGAAGTCATGACAGTGCAATGTGTTATCTTTATTACAGTAGTTGTTATCTGGATACAGGAAAATCTCGTAACAACCTATTATTTTTATGTTACACATGAACAGTCATGTAATTAAATGTCACTCAAGTAATAAAAGTTTTAGTAGGTACCTAATATTTTAGTTTTTGCACAACTAAAGGCTACAAACATTTCATGTTCACGCTCCAATTCATAACCACATTTTAATTACCTACTTTGGTTTTTACTCGTTAGTTTTATTTTTAATGTCCGATAGTCCCAGGCCAGCACACGTAGCATAATATGACAACCATAGAAACGGGTTTTGTCGATGGAAGAATAGACAAAATGACAGATTGTGATTGTTTATCTGTAATTTTGTCTATTCTTCCGTCGATAAAATACGTTTCTATTGTGGTCATGTTAAGCGTGATGGAAGGAAAGTTTTATACTAAAATTAGATTAGCTTACAGTTAGCATTCCAATAAAAAATCAACACACTCTTGAGAAAATTCGAATTTTAAAATCAACACACACTTGAGAAAATCCGAATTTTAAAATCAACCCCTAACGTAGTAAATCTCTCATTTCCTCTGGAGCTTAAAAAATTAATGACTCCCAAAACACACACGCGTAAAAACAAAGGGGGTGGGTAGACAGCCAAAATTCGCAAATAAAGCGGTCCGCTAACAATTTCCTTTTACTCATTATATCTGGAAATGCGTTTCGTATGCAAAATTGACGAGGGATTTTTTGTAACGATGTTAGCGAGTATATTAGTTGTTGTGTATACTGTATTGTGTGTACGCGGTCTTCCTCCATTGATTTTTGTGACACGTAAAAATGATTCACGTGGAGAAAGAGAGGTGTTAATAGTGTCAGTCCTCAGTCAGTCAATCAATAAATCTGCCTACCCTTTTCCCAACTATGTTGGGGTCGGCTTCCAGTTTAACTGGATGCACATGAATACCAGTATTTTACATGGAGTGACTGCCTATCTGTCCTCCACAAACCAGGGCTAACTGGGTAATACGATACCCCTTGGTAAGACTGGTTGCCAGACTCTTGGGCTTCTGACGACCCGTAACGACTGGCAAAGATTTACGAATGACAGCTGGGATCAACGGCTTAACTTCCGAGGCATGGAGGAGAAAAAATGGTCATCCATCCACGAACATACCCGGGCAAGCGAAACTTAACCTGGTGGATCGATCCGTGCGGCTGTTGTTATTATAGCCGCAAGCTCTTCAAGTGTCAATCCTCAGTATCAGGTGGAATGTCAGGTCATTTCAAGCTAGTTAGCTAGCAACCTGCCTATATAAAACTTAGGTGAAGTTTCAGTCACTTGTAGTCACTTGTTATATATGGTCACAGATAATATACTAGATATGGTCTACAAGTGACTTGTGGGTCTTTTACAGTAGCTCTACCTAAGAAGCTTAGAATTTCTTTTTTCCAAAACAAAAGAACTTTTACATACATAAAAACACGACTGTATGCCCCGAAGGGTTAGGCAGGGGTGTACCTATATTACATCCACATTTCGCCAGTTACGGTTAAGTCCCATGTAATAGGAAGCAAGCCTATTGCCATCAACCGGGCACAAATCCAGACTCCGGGCTGCTACTGAGAAAATCCTCATGGAAAAATTCAATAACACTTTGCCCGATCCCGGAATTGAACCTATGGCCTCATGCACAGCAGTAGCGCTAGCGATCACTAGAACATATGGTACTTGAACTTTTATCTGTTCAGTAATGATCTATTATTGCATCTGATTAGTACTTTCATCGTGTGTGTCACTGCCCTAGAAAAAATGTTACGTTTTTTCGTTCAAGCCCCGCGGTTTGACGTTGACGCGCACTTTACCTCACTTTTGACATTTTTTGGTCTTAACTGTGTTTTTTTTTTGTTCTAATTGACAAGAATATCCGTCAGGCCATAGAGTGTACCAGCCGTGTACCGATGTACACGGCTGGTACATGCGGCTTAACCAGTAGCATCTTAGGAAATCTCTAAATAGAGATGTGATGTTAGCTAAGTAGCTTATCACTTAAATATCAAAGAATAAATATTAAAGAAGCAAAAGGAGTATTATTTATTTATAATTAGGTATACTTTATTTTTATTATACACCAGATTATACATTGCAAAAAGAAAAAGTCATAATATTAAATTATTATTGTTTTTTTATAAGCTGTCAATGGCCAGTGTTGTAACACTCGTCGGTAATATTACGCCAATGATATTTTAAGTAAAAAGACGTAGATAGGTTACCTACCGTACATTCGTTCTTCAAATGCACATTGTCACGCTATTAGATGACACGTGTAACTAGGACAGCATGTCGTAATTATCGGGAGCGAAAAAGAGACAAGACGAAGAAAATGTGGCTAATTAGCCAAATTTTGACGTGCCTCTTGCGAAGCGTGTATAACCTATCTACCTCTTTTTTTACTTATAATATCTTTGTATTACGCAATATAAATTCTCTATGGCTTTGACATTCAAGTAATAGACAATCTTGACATACATCTACTACTTACTTACGAGGCTTTTGGCTAATTTGTGAAAGTGCATTTTATGTAATTTTTTTTTGGAATTTGCGTTTAGTTTTAACAATTTTTCTTTCTTTCTAAACTACAAAATATACAATGGGCGGCCTTATTACCTATGTAAGGATCGTAGCAGGTGGCATTCTGTAGTGTCTGCCTACCGCCGTAGGAAGAAAGCTTGAGTATATATGTATGTGTATCTATCTAAGATTAATCTCCAAACAGTTCATTAAAATTCAAGAAGTAAAAGAAAATATTGTTATTGTTTTCTTAGATACTTAAAAAATACGAGGTAGAGTTAATCTAAAGCCAGTATTACTGCACAGTACGTACTCAAGTGAAGTTAAATAGGTTTGGTTTCAGCGGTCGCCATCTCCCGAGTAATGTGCTCCGAAGACGTTTTACGAGGGCGTACGATGTTTTATGTCGATAGATTTCATCGACGTTTTCATAAATGTCGTTTTTTATCGACATGTTTTATTTGTGTGGTTGACATCACTATTGTTTTTGACGTTTGTAGGTAAGTAAAACAGTTATTTGGCGTACCTATTGTGTTATTTTTATCTGTGCTTGATCATCACTCTGTTGCCCTTTCCCAATTTTTTTGTGGTCGGCGCAACTTGCTTATTTTCTTCCATACGTCGTCACCCCCTTTCTAGACATATCATCTTTCACACAGTCCATACATCATTTCTTTGGTCTTCCCTTACTTTTATAGCCATCCACATTCATATACAAAACTTTCCTCACGACATTTCCCTCATTCCTCCGCATCACATGCCCATACCTTGACAATCGATTTCCACACAATTTTTCAATCACCGGTGCCACTTTCAGACTTCCTTTCTCTGGGCTTATCGAGGTAGTATTATTTGAAATACCTACATAGGTAAGTAAATGATTAGAGAATGACGGGTTTCTGAAATGACGTTCACTAGATGGCAGCACTGAGACGTCAGGTTCGGCCACCTGTCAAAAGTGTCAAAGCGCCTGTTTTCTTTAGTTGTGACTGAATGATGAACGAATGAATGAAACTAATGCTGTTTTATATACAATGTCGAAATTGAAGACCTCTTGTCGAAGTGGCGCCAACTGGTGGCGTGAAATTTCATTGACAAGGTACTTAGATGATGTAGCTAAATTATGAACACTAGGTGCCAATAAATATCAATAATCTCGATAGTTGTTAACAATAATGTCGTTTGATATGATGGATCGATAATGTCAATCGTCTACAAATCATACTTCACTTGATTTGCTGTCAGATTTAATCAATATTATTATAATCGATCAAATGCTAATCAATAGTTGTCTGCACGTTTACTACATTTTCATCGGTCGTTAACTACAAATAACTTTTAGAGTAGGCTTTATTTATTTACAGGTTACCAAAGAAAAATATATAATAATATATTTATATAAATATATATATATATATATTTATTTATTTATTTATTTATATATTTAACCATTCATGCACACACATATAAACAGACAAGAAGAAAGGAACAGAAAAATACGTGAAAAGGCAATGCTTATTTCTAAAGAAATCTCTTCCAGCATACCTGCGACAAGAAATTATAAAAAATGAGATGTAGACAACGTGTGTAACCGTAGAAGATAAAACAAAAACATAAATCAAAGAAGAAAAAAAAAATACAATTTACTATTTACACAAACTACTTACAAAATAAGAATATAATAATAATATATAATATATATATACAGAAACTCATGCCTTTTTCCCATGAAGGCAAAAACTACGGAACGCCACCTGCAACGATCCTTAAATACTCCTTTTGCTTCGTTTACGTTCATACATCTGGTCATGCACGCACACCGGTTGTGAGTACTGCGCACCTGGGGGCCTACCACCAGCTCATATAGCAGTAATATTTTAATATTACTTCAGTGTGGGAAAGAGATGAAGCTCTACATGACGTATAGCTACATCTCTTTCTCCCACTGAAGTAATATTAAATAATATTACTTATAAGCTGGTGGTAGGCCCCCCGACCTTTCTGAAGAACAAGTAATGATCTAAGGTCACAAGTATATGTAATAATATGTCCTTCTAGTAGTTGGATTTGAACCTTAGAAAAATATAAATAATAATTACAAAAATATAAATAACGTCAAACTTTATCGATGGCATCAACACACTAGAGGGAGACTGGGGGTGGGAGGCTACTCATGCAAAAATCCCGTCTCAGGTAAAATGAAGTCGCAAGAGCTAAGACAGGACGCGGTGAAATACGAATGTAGCAAAATATAGATATATTATATTGTTTATTGTATATATTTTTGCTGTGTGGCGCGTTTTGGCTGAGTTTCCCTTAATCGTATACTGAGTGCCTTATGATTTCGGATTTCGTCTGAAATTTTAATAATGGTTGATAAAAATTACAATTACAAAATCTAATTCTTATTTATTTTCCATTTCATCTGTGAATGTCCGTTCTATGTGGAAGTGATAACTACTGGTATTAACTTCGAATTAAATTAATTTCAGCTGTTACTTTGTATGTTACCAGAATACCCGCGAAATTTCGCGTTGTTGCATAACTTTTAATTAGACGAGATTTTTTACTCATATTCTTTATGGTACCTCTTTAGGTCATGAACTATCCGAATTTTTAAAAATATTTGGCTTACGTCTTAAGGGAAAACTTGTTGATCAGCAACAATATAATTAATAAATAATTTTAAATGTCCAGTACAGTGCACTGAATTTTACTTACAACGCTTCTGAAACCAAAAGAGTATTTCACTTTTTCCTAGATTTTATCCCCTTTATAATTGTTATAACTTACATTATTATGTATATTTTAGTGATGTACCGACTAGTCGGTCCCTTTTTTACTCGTCTTAATATGCTTGAACATTTTAAAAACTGTGATTGAAATTAAATTTAAATCTTTACTGTTATTATTTTTAATTATAGAATCAGTTTTACAGTTTACTTTCAGTGCAATCTAGGATAGGACAGGAAATTAGGATAGGAAGGATTCGGAACCTTTCGTTTGGTCCATTAATTAATTAAGTTCGCCTGGTCGCCGGGCGCCGCGCGCGCGCGCCTATGAGCCGAAAGCGTAGTCACGAATATTGTCGATGTCACCCGAGCTCAACCGAAAATAAATCAACTTGATTTATTTTCAAAATTTCTTAACTAGATTTACCGACATAAAACCTTATAATAAAGAAAAACCTATCGTAAACCAAAAAATCTCTTTCTGTTTTCGATTGAAAATGTAAATCAATCTGCCTAGCCCTTTCCCAACTATGTTGGGGTCGACTTCCAATCTAACCGAATGCAGCTGAATACCAGTATTTACATGGAGCAACTGCCTATTTGATTTCCACAATCCAGTTATTGGGTAATACGATACTCCTTAGCAAGACGGGTTGTCAGACCTTCCGACAAAAAATTCACATCATTCAGAACATCTTTTTAGTTGTTGCCGAAAAAAAAAAAGTTTTTTCGGAAAAAAATAATTATTTTGGGTTGGAGTCTAATTATTAAATGTTTTATTTTCATAATCTCTTAACCAGATTAACCGAAATAAACCCCCAAAGTACCACATAATTATATTTTTATTACCTGTCCAACCTTACCATTTCCGAGCTTGAAAACAATCCGACGTGCAGTACTTGAGACTTCTCTCTTGTCTTTATGAAATACTTCAGAGGACAGCTTCCTTGCTTCCTTGGCGGATTTTTTTCTTTATTTTTCTCCGTTTCATAGCTACCTACTACATCGTAGTTAGCAGTTTTTCAGGTTTTTATGTTTACGAGCGAAATATGTGTTATGTTTTGTATCATTGGAAGCGTCTTGATCGTTTGCTAGTTAAAGGCTACGTGACATCTTATTAAATGCAAGAAGGAGCCCTCTAGAGGACATAAAGTCATGAACTAAAAAAAACTTTTTTATTGTGCCATGTTTAGTATCAAATGAAAGGCCTGGCGAGCACATTACACTGTCCAAGTAAATAGATATGTTTAAGTTGCTCGAAAACAAGCAAATTGAGACTTTGCTACGTACGGCGCGGCTGTAAAATTAATACCTATTATACATTAACCCAAACAAAAAAATTATAATTATACTGCTCTGTAAACACTGTCACGAAAAACTAAATCCCGACTACTGAAAAATCACGCTCTAAAAAGTATGAAACAAGGAAATATTTCAGACAGAAATCAAGACATAGGTACAAAAATGGTCAAGGTAAAGCCGTGGTCGCATGCCTGTACATCTACAAAATTGTAATGGCAATGAACTTACTTTTTATCTATTTTTGAGGTTGCTAACTCTAATCCTGCTTGTTAAATAGTTCGGTGGTAATAGGTACCCTGGTGTGCGTCTACGTTTTTCAGTTAGAAGTTGTATAATTATCACTTGCTTCAAAATCGGTGAAGGAAAACATCATGCCTGAGAGATATTTCTCGACGGCATGTGAAGCCAAGTCAGACGACCATAGGCGGCTTTAAAACTCTGACACCAGATTAGTCACTAACCACACGAAGAGAAGAAGTTAGAAGAAACAATATTTCATTAAGGCATCTAGTTTGATGTAAAACGACGTAACTATGACCACCATTTTTTTTAAAACAAGTTTTATCCTCAAGACTATAGAAGTAACCACACGTCTGCTGTTGGTAAAAATAAAAAAGTATGTATTTCTGTATTAGTATTTAATATTACCCAAAAGTACCATTATTGACACAATGGCACTGCTACATTGTCTCCAAAAGATTAGGACATCATCATCATTTCAGCCGTAAGACGTCCACTGCTGGACATAGGCCTCCTCCAAGCACCGCCACTTCGACCGGTTCTGTGCTTTCCGCATCCAGCGGATTCCTGCGGCCTTCACAAGGTCAACTGTCTACCTTGTGGGAGGCGTTCCAACGCTACATCTTTCGGTTCGCGGTCGCCACTCGAAAACCATTCGGCCCCATCGGCCATCTGTTCTGCGGGCAATGTGCCCTGCCCACCGCCACTTAAGATTGGCAATTCTTCGGGCTATGTTGGTTACCTTGGTTCTCCTGCAGATAACTTAATTTGGACGCAACAAATCAAATCTTCTTTTACACCAAAAAAAAATACTTTCCTCACCTACCCACGTTATAAACCTGTCAATTAATAACCAAAGTGACTTTCTCCGTTCTTCCAAGAAAACATTAGTATAACAATATATGAAACAATCGTGAGCCGGCACCATAAGCTGAGCTGTCGATATCAGTTAAACTGTAATGGACACCAGGGCCACGCCTTGAGCGTCCTTATTTATGGTATGGTCCTGTTTCGAAAGAATTTTATTAGGGAATTGCAATAAAAAAAAAATGGGAAGGATATCGAAAGTCAAGTCTACAATAGTAGATTGTATCATAAGGGAGCAAAATAATGTTTTTACGGCGAGGGCGCTTTTTTTAATCCAGAGCGAAGTGAGGGATTCTTTAGTAGAATCCTGAACGTAGCGAGGGATTCAAAGTACGTCGCTCGAGCCAAAAATATATTTTGCGCCCGAGTGATACACTCTACTTTTAATCACCCTCTATGAGAAAATAAAAGGCGCCTCATATTTTATTGAAATATTATTATTTAATAAAACATAGAGTAACAACTAAATTGAAATTAAATAGTATCTAATAATAAAACAACTAAAAACTTATCTTTACATTTGAGAAATTTTCGCAATTATGAAAATTTATTGTTACAGTTTTATTAGGAATAAAGATTGTTGTATATTTATATTCTGCGTGTTTGAAATAATGTCCAAATCTGTCTCATTTTGAGGAAAATGTGACGGTGAACCTCGTTGTTTGGATTTAGATGGGCGCGGCGATAGTGGCATGGATGGATTAACTGAAGGTTGCAATTTAATGTTTTCCACGATGCGTTCACATGTTTTCGCCTTGTTCTCAATGGAATCTTCTATATACCTCGCTGCTACAGCACTCGACTTCCATCTTCCATGTTGCTTGAGAATAGTTAAGTCCGCTCCAGAATCTGCTAAAAGGGTAGCAGATGTATGACGAAAACAATGTCCTGTATACAGTTTGATATCTGGTAACTTCAAATAAGTAGCGATTTCTTGTGGCATGTTAGAAATTTTATTTTTACCCATAACTTGTTTGAGCACTTGCCATTTTGATAACGGATGAAAAACCGAGTGGTCTTCATATCAGCAGGACGCAGGTCCAGGTATTTCTGTACAATAGTTTTGTATTCTCCTCGGATTACTTACGAAGGATCGGTCAATTTTTGTTTTTGTGTCTGTCAGCTTTACTAACAGTAAATCATCCGAGTGATTTTCGACATCATCAACAGTTATTTTTAAAAGTTCATTGCCACGACTAGCTCCATGTACTCCGAAAATTAAAGCCATCTGTAACAAAACCGAATGTGAATAAGACAAGTATCTATCGAAGTACAGGTTACAATAAAATGCGCATTTTAAAACACTATGGGTATACTTTACTAATTCACCATATACATAGTTACTTACTTTTACGGCAAGAAAGACTTTTTCGGGTGCCTCATTAAAGAAAGTCTCCACGTTTTTGACTGAGAACACTTTGGATTTTTTAGGTTTAAATCCATCAGACATCCTCTTCAGATTAATTTCGAATATGTGTCCAGTTTTACGTCGTTATTAGAACTGACTGTCGATTTTAGCATTGAGTAGGTACTCCAAAGAGTGGAAGGTTGTTTAGTTTTGGCTAAGTACTGGAAGTAGGCCAAAAACACAGATTCTGAAAAATTCCTGGAGCCTTTTCATTTCTCCATTCAATAAAATTACCATAGGCTTTCATATACATATTTCTCCCGCGATTTTGCAGGTAATAGATTATCCATCACATTTTTTGCGTCAGTTTTAATACTTTCAGGAGTTAATTCTATACTTTCACTGTCACTTGAAGAATTCGTTTGTCAAAACAAAACCAAGAATTTCTAACAATCCGTGAAAATTGACGAAAACGCGGGCTGTAGTTCGCGCGTTTTTAATTTGATTTCTTTTTTTTTATTCAGTCGGCGGCGCGACTATGGGCCGTCGTACCAGCCAGTCTTTATTCAAACAATATTTTCGTTCGATTTCTTTGGCGCTGAACACTAAGATGTTCCAAATTCAAAAAGTGCGCGGCAAAAATAATTGCGGCGCACTTATATAGAGGATTAAAAACTCATTACTGCCCGCTAAAAGTTTCTTATAGAAAACACCACCTTTGGGTGCACTTAAAGGCGAACCAAGTCGTCCTTTTTGAATAGATGGAATGAAAAAAGAATTAAACGACAAAAAAAAACCGCTACAACAAAAGAATTATTTTTTTAATTGCCGACGGTTAGTTTGTGACTCAACTTATCCAAAATTGTATTGTAACTCGTTTTATAACAAACTTTTTAATAATAAACTTTATTGCCCATTACGAAAAGAACCGGTCAAGGGAAGTCGGTATACTATTACCTACTATCATAAATGGTCAGTTATTTTTTGCCACTTATTTTTTTTCAAACCATTCCCCATCGTGGCAATCTTGTCTAGGTCTTTCCAGATATCAGACACAAATGAGTATCTTTCTGTCTCCCACATTAAAAAAAAAATTTCATGCCGCGTTGGTCTAGTGGTTGCAAGCGCTACTACTGAGCATGAGGGTTTCGATTCCCAGGTCGGGAAATTGTTATTTATTTAGGATCTCCAAGAAAAGATGTACACAATACATGACACATAATTAAAGGGCAAGATCGGGTATTAAGTAGGTGTACTCCTTCACTTATAAGAGACCACAGTATGCACAATAAAGTTTAAAAAAAACTAAGCTAACAAAGTTAAAACAATAATAATAGGTATTTGGAAAATAAAATTAATTTTTAAAGGACATAAAAAACGGCTACATTCGTTATTGGGTTTACTACCTGTCATGAAATGTCATCAATGTCATGATAAAATGATCTGCGGCAACAGCTTCGTTGGTCTAGTGGTCGCAAGCGCTGCTCCTGGGTTCGATTCCCTGGTCGGGCAAAGTGTTATTGGGTTTTTCTATCTGAAATTTCTCAGTAGAAGCCCTGAGTCTGGTTTTATGCCCGGTTCATGGCAATAGGCTTGCCCTCTATTACATGAGACTTAAACATGTCTGCCCAACCCTTTGGGGAAATAAAGCATGAAGTTAAAAAAATAAATAAATACAAACTTACCGAAACAGGAACACACCTAAGTCGCGTGCCAACACCCACTCAGCCGACACATCAAAACAGAACTGATACGCAATATTATTTTTACACTGACAGCTATGTAGGGATTTATTGAACGATCTCCTTTGTAATAGCAGCAATGTAAACAAAGCAACGCGAGGAAATTAATATTGGCGTTCATCTATGTACCCATTGGACGTTGTTTGTATTTAGGATATTTTATTTTAACTGTTTTTAGAGGGAAATGGGAGTGGGAAAATGTTTTTTATAATATTCTCAATTTTTTCCATGCTTTTTATATTGTCCATTATTCTTCAAATTCAGATAATAATTAACACTGACAGTTCATTCGCTATTCGCATCAACATTCCTTATTACCATTAACTTAACCCTCTAAAAAAAAATTAGAAAACCTTTTCAGCCATAAACCACATCCCTAAAATTATTACAAACACATTTCCTCTAGACAAAACGCAACAATCCATGTTTCGATATTTTAAACAAAGGAAAACAAAACGCATTTGTTTAAATTAAAAAATGTAAAACACACGCTAGCAATACACTTAACAGTATTCACACGACGATGCCCAGAACACACTGTATATTCAGGGTTCGGTTTCAAACGAGCAGTGCATAAAACCATAGAAAATCCAGAGTGAAAAAGAAAATTACTTCGTCGTTTTGTTGTGATTCGAGAAATGGGTGATTGTGTCACTCTTTGCCATGTTTATGTTGACGTAAGTGGGTACTTAATTTTATATCCTAACTGAGTATTTTACTGGTGAAATAATTTCAGTGCAATTTTCTAAATTTTATACGGAAGTAGCTGATATATACTGCTATTTGTATACTTCCAAGGAAACTTTGTTAGTCTCATTGCAGTGATTTTTTCAGGAACATGTCTTATATTTTCCAGTCTCAACTAACTAATAGAGCTTAGCTATCAAAACTGATAAAGCTTTTCAAAATATTTTACAGCAGCTATAAAACCATGGCGTTAATTCAGTAAACTAATCACAAAGAGGTCTCATTAGCAACAAACACAGTTTAAAAAAAAAAAAACAAGCAGAACCACAAACCACCCACGACACATTTCAAACAAAAAAAGAACGCGTTCTTAAAAAAATTTGTTTCCGCGTGCCGTATAAAGCACCCCATTCACAACACAATAGATGTTTTGTGCTCGTTTTGTGCGGCTCTATCGCATGACCCGTCTGACGTGTGACAATGCCGTGTATGGGTGCACTTACTGAATTGTTTTTGTTTTCTATCCAACTTTTTTTATTCTACTCTTTTATTGTACGCGATATTTTCTTGTCGGAGAGCGCAATTTCAGTTCCTTGAGACATTCTTTATGCTTAACATTCACGTAAAATTGTGGCGAGGAAAAATGTGTAATGTATATCGTGGGGTGTAGTTTATTTGAAAAAAATCTTAAGAGACAGTCTGAAGAGGAAAGAAAATATAAATAAGGCTTAGAATCTGCTTGAAGATGAGTTCTGAGAAAAACTGAAAAATTCTTAACTGAGATTTTATACTTTGTCTTTTATTTATTTACAAATAAGGTCTTTTTTATTATTGTAAATAGTATTAGTTACTTGTTACGTTTCGGATAGTCCGATACTTTTAAATTAATGGTCTCACAATTGCATAGTTTTAAAAGTAGGTACACCAAAAATAGCTAAATATTATTCGCTGCTACTTTTATTACAAACATCTTATGATTGATCTTCTTTTATTGAAGTTGGCTATCCGAATTTGCGTGTTTTTTTTTTATAATTAGATATGTTTAGCTTTAGGATCGCTAAATCAACAAAAGTTTTAAACATAAAGCTTAAACATAAACATAGAGCTCATCTAAGCTGAAATGACTAAATTTTATGCACGTCCCGAATTGAATTCAGGATCGAGGACCCAGGACGCGAGAAAATATTTGGATAAAAAAACTGTAATCTCGGCTGCCCAATTGAGCTTTATACATGCGGTAGTGGGGCGCGTCATATTTCAGCTTAGACGAGGTGTACCACTACCATTAAGCCTTAACTAATAATACTGGGTAATACGATACCCCTTTGTAAGACTGGTTGTCAGACTTTCGGGCTTCTGACGACCCGTAACGACTGTCAAAGATTCACGAATGACAGCCGGGAACAACGGCTTAATGTGCTTTCCGAGGCACAGAAGAGTCTCGGTATGTAAACATGGTCACCCATGCACGGACCAATCCCGGCAAACATAGCTTAACCTGATCTTCTCCAACTAAGAACTAACTATTTCTAGATATAACTGTCGAAATGTGGATGTACTATTGGTATACGTCTGCCTAAGCCTTCGGGGATTACAGTCGTGATGTTATGTTATGTGTGTTGTAATGTTGCATGTTTTTACTTACGGTTTGGTTGTTAAAATGTTGGTCTTTTATCATACGTTCTCTCTAGGTAAATGCATGACCATTGCCGGTATGTTAAATATTCCTGAGGCTCTGTATTTCATTGTTATTGATATTTTCTGTGGATCTTCCTGTTGTGACACTTACCTATGTCAAATGTTAAACTGTCACATGTCAGTTTCTTTTTATTTTTCTGTTTGGCTTAGTCTATGATGTTACTTTTTGGTTTATATAGTTTTAATTATTTTTATTGATATCGCTAAAACATTGTTTTAATTATAATTTATTTTTTATATTATGATTGTACGAAATAACTACAAATTAGTAACTATTGTTCTAAATTTTATTTATGAAATTTACGCACTCCAAGGAGGTCCGATTACATTTGAAGAAACCATTGTTTGAAAATGGAAAAGTAGATTGATTTTGAAAACGAGCTGAAGGTTATAAAAGCAGAGGCTGTCAGAAGTAACGGGCTAGTCTACCTCCGACTTTTCTATAATAAAAGGTCTGACTCTCTTCCAGTCTATCTTGGCCTGCCCTGGCCATCCCGGGGCTCACCCAATTCGAAAACCCAAGGACAGCCGGCGTCCGTCTTCCACGGGTGAAACTCTTCCTTCCCGCGGAGGCATCGACCCGCTGAGGCCACCACGAGTCGTGAACCACTCCCTGCCGGAGCCTCCATCTGCCGAAGACCACCTCCCGCTGCAGGCCACCTCTGAGGCCTAACCTCCTGAGCGTGCAGTGCCGATCAGTAGGGTTAAACTGTGTTTTTGTACTCCCCTTGTATTTTTAATTATATTATAATATTTAATTATATTATTATATTTTCCCTTACATTTTTCCCTTCTGGAAAATGTAACGTTACAGTGTGTACCTAATTGTAACGTTCAATCGATATAACTAAAAGAGAAAGAACCCAAAAATAAAACAAGCGCCATTTTGGAAACTGGATATCCATCGGCAAAGGGGTGATATGTAGGTGGCGTACAATTTTGATTGACTGACAGATTGCCTTGCTATCTAGTAATCGCAATCGCTACTACTGAGCATAAGGTCTTGGGCTCGATTCCCAGGTCATGCAATAACTGTTATTGGCTTTTTCCATCTGGAGTTTCTCAGTAGCAGTTCGGAGTCTCGCTTTCTTCCCCCTGTTACATGGGACTTAACTGGCGAAATTTGGATGTACTATAGCTAAACTTCTGCCCAACCAATCGAGGAAAACAGGCGTGATGTTAAGGTATGTGAATGACCCGAAAATAAAACAAGCGCCATTTTGGAAACTGTGTCGGAAATAAATCGGAAACGGAGGGATATGTAGGTGGCGTACAATTTGATGGAATACGGTTACGGGGACAGCTGCGTTGCGCGTAAGCGGGAATCGATAATTTTCATTCATAGATTGTTATTGATTTGGTAGGTAAGTATAATTATACCATGTGTTACTACCCCTTTTTTTAACCCAACGGTTTAGGCCTAGTCTTTCTCGGGGGCTCGTTGTTAAGTAATAACAGGCATTATAATTAGGCATCTAATTATATTTATAGTTTGTATTAGGAATATGTGTATATTAATATTTTAATTTTTTTTTAAATCCTCAATTTTTCGCGTTTGCACCTACTACTGTTTGTCTCTGCATCACCCAAAGGTTGACTGGTTGAAAATGCCTGTGGTATTAAGTCCGCCTATGTACATTTCTGTGCTTGAAGTATTAAATAAATAAATAACAGCCGCATGAGTCGATCGATCAGGTTAAGCTACGCTTGCCGCGGTAATAGATGGGTAACCATCTTAACATACCAAGACCCCTCCATGCCTCGGAACGCACATTAAGCCGTTGGTCCCGGCTGTCATTCTTGAATCTTTGACAGTCGTTACGTGTTGTCAGAAGCCCGAAAATCTGATAACCAGTTCAACCAAGGGGTATCGTGTTACTCTGTAACTGGGTCAGTTAGGCAGTCGCTCCATGTAAAATACTGGTATTCAGCTGCATCTGGTAAGACTGGAAGCCATCCCCGACATAATTGGGAAAAGGCTAGGCAGATTGATTGGTTTACGCCTAGTCTAGGAATGTTAGTTCAGGAATGGTTTACACAGGCTTTGCTTGCCTTATTAAGAAATCTATATCTATACTAATATTATAAAGAGGAAATATTTGTATTTTTGTATGTAACGAATAAACTTAAAAACTACTGGACCGATTTGAAAAATTCTTTCAGCAATGGATAGCTACATTATCAACGAGTAACATAGGCTATATTTTATCCCCGTACTCCCACGGGAACGGGAACTACGTGGGTGAAACCGCGTGACGTCCGCTAGTAAGTAGAATATAATTTAAGTTGAGATTATATTACTAAACAAAATAGCCATTTTCTTTGATTGATTTACATAAACAACCATAAACAACATGAAATATGACAACAGATTAAATTTAATAGGCTTTCAACAACCGGGGGTTATTGGTACAATTCCGAACTTTTCTTACCCCGTAAGTTGGGAAGTAACACACGTAGGGGTAGTTAAGTGATCGACAACCATGGCGTATAATGGGGTTCATGGGAAAAGTTGTAAGGTTATAAAATGATATGGCTTATATATAACACGTCGTTCTTAAAACTTGAGAGGGATCATTTTAAAGTTTGGGGAAGTTAAGATGAAGTTATTGTTTAAATCCTTTATTGGAGTTATGTTTTTCGACATGATTTTTACTTGCTTTTCTCCGTAGATTTACACTCGTCGTTTTAATTTTATTGCTTCACAGCTTTGATAAAGACCGCGTTACAGAAGTTTTGCCGAAAACCTTGTTTACTCCCAATCGTGAAAGAATAAGTTGCTTAAAAATGTAGGGACAGCTGATCAATTAATTGATTCTTAATCAGCTTATTACAGTTCCCGCTGCTGGGACACAGGCCTCTCTCTTCGAGAGGGAGCGGGCCGTAATCTACCACGCGAGTCCGGCGACTAGAATCAATTCTATTTTTTGTAAATTTTTGTCATTCAAAATTGACTTTTATGTGCCTAATTAAAATAAATGATTAAACTTGACTTTGCCCAAGGCGGGTTGGCAGATGTCACGTTATGATTTAAAAAAAAACAAAATGTTTCTTTCACAAAGAAAAAAAAGCTCATCCGTCAAAGTCGTCCTCAGAACGTAATAATAACCAAATTATTCTTTCAATGATTTTGGTCCCCCTATTAACAGCCATAATTGAAAATAACTACAAAATCTATAAAAACTTAATTGAAACATTCTGTCGATAATATCATAACATTTCTAAACCATCACTGCTTCTCATCAAAGTACCATTGACCTTTCCGAACAAATAAGTCAATGGAACTGCAGTTGATGAGATTGTAATTACGTCACAGTAGGACACACATCCCTAATGAACACGGAATCTGTCACACGAACTATTTGAAAGACATTCACTGCGTTTGTGGTTCTTTGATGCTAGTCTCGTTATGGTTGCAGAATTAGAAGCTAATTTGTGTATTACAAGACTATTCTGCATAACTACTGAACCCTACTGACACCTTTTCCTTGTACCTATACTCCATTTGAAATAAGATTAGACATTTAAAAAAACTTTTTTACAGTCCGTTCAACCAATGTTGACTTCTATTGCGTTGGAGGCTTGACAAATGGTAGCTGCAGTAAACAGTTGGTATTGTAACCACTTTTTTGCTTTTACTGCCATCCTTATGATTACGCTATAGAAGTCAAAATCGGTTGAACGGACTGTAAGAAAGGTTTGTTTAAATGTCTAATCTTATTTCAAATGGAGTATAGGATAAGTAAAGTCTTTATGAAATTCCCCGAAGGGTTAGGCAAAGCTGTACCTATAGACTAACCGGGCCTGGGTACTATACCTACTTATAAACTAAACGACTTTTTAAAAGCGTTTAGCGCTAAACGGGCTCCGGGCCTTATAATTATTTGCCAATAAATTACATTAACATGGTTTTAATGTGACGTCAGTAACGTGTGTAACCCCCAACCACGGAGGTGTTAATTGGAGCGCCGCGATTAATGAACGTGTTGGTGTCACGATGTGTGAAGAGCTTTTGAATTACGAACAGACATTTTGAAATTCGAATCTTTTCAATTTGTTTCTTTTTTTTTTGTTTGTCGTGATGTTTTTAACTGCTTAATGATGAAGGTATTTTTATTTATAGAGTAAGTGTTCTAATGCAAAAAACGTTTTAAAAACATTTTGCGTAGGAATACTTCAAGTTCGACCCATATTTATTCCTGAACATGACTTTTCATTATCTGCTGCTTAAGAACATGAAAATAACATAACGTGATGCTGGCAGAATACCAGCCAACGGATAAATTGCCAAAGAAAATGATGGAAATAACATGAATCTTTAATTGGTCTAAAAAAGTTTTATTATAATGAACAGTGATTATTTATGCCTATTTAATTAACAGTTATATTCAGCATACTTGTATCAGTAAATCAAACAGAAATGATATACTGAATTTATTCGTTCCGACTGATTGGTTCATTCACAGAACATCAAAACGATTATTATTCTAGGAATTCATTCGTTCGATATTCGAAATATTGACCTCTAAAGTGTGACTGGCCAGCTATAGGTCAAAGGCGTGGCTGTAAGAGAATTTACACATTGACTGTTTGATAAGTAGCAGGGGCTCGAGTTTTGTATAATCATGACACGCAGCATTTCCAAAAGGATAGTACTTAAGTTTCAAAAGTACCTTTCATAGTTCTTTAGTAGACTGCACGACTAATTCAACTTTCGTTTTAAACTTTTTAGGGTATTATCATTTTACATACATTGTGCATTACTGCAAACTGTCAATTTTTTTTAACTTCTAACCAAAAATACCGACTAGCTATTATGCTTACAGTAAAATAGCTGTATTCGCTACTAAAATAACAAATATTATTGTCACCTCAAATAGATACACCAAAACCTCAACAGCACATCACCCACCTTTAGCTCCCCATCTACCATCCAATGTGCGATCCCCTTAACAGATTCAAACTGCGTTCGTAATTTGAAACGTGTTCGACAATTGAAACAGCGGGTATCGATGCACCAGCACCATCTGTAAGGCCATCAGTTTAACCTACATTCTGAATTTAAATTAGATATTTTACCTACTTACATTGAGAAAATTGAATATTATGGATCACTCGGACTCGCAAACCATTTTTTTTTTTTGGACTTTTTGCAAATTCCGTGTACTTATTTCGGGACATTGCCAACCGGTTGAAAAAAGAAAAGTAAAGCAGTACCTATTATTAATATTAAGGTGTCAAAGAGAAGTATAATTCTACTCTATAAGCTTTTCACCTCGCGTTGATAAAGTCACAGCTATGCTAGCTTGCGTGAGTAAGATTACATGGCGGGAGAGCGCGGTGGCCGATGAAGTGGAAAAATGTGGATTGCATTCTCGAATTGACGTGGACAGCTTACAGAATAGTACTGTAAAATACCTGGAACGTGTCAAATACTTGTAGTACTACGGTTATTATTATATCAATACTATAACAATTGTAGTATTCTATCCACAATTTCTGTGGACGTAATCGCTGGTAACAGTTTAATTATGTTTACTGTAAAAATAACAGTGACATTTGTTGTTTTTTTTTTTTTATCAAAGACAAGTGACCTGCGAATGCTTGGCACGGTTTTTACGTGATGTTCTAAGTGATGGTGAAAACCGCATCAAAGTCCGTTGCGTAGTTTAGAAGAACAACACGGTCAGACAGATACTTAAAGCACAGTATAATAAAGTAACAGTATAAAATCTCGACAGTGACCTTGAAATAATTACCTACGGCGGCCGCTCGGTAGATAAACCTTCCGTGTCCGTGCGTAACTGCCGCGCACTCGACACTGTTGCGTACTATGATAAATGATAAATGATTTTATTTCTGTAAATAGGTTTGTACAAACACTTTTACACGTCAATCATATTTTAAAAACTAGATGAGGTCGGCCTTTCCTATCTGACTACTCTGAGAAGAAAGGCCGAAACAAACTCAGAGGTCACAGTCTCTTTTAAAGTCCAGACATAATCTTGGTCAGATCATGTGAAGACCATGTAGATTGGTGTCTGAAGTGGTCTTTTGAGGAAAGCATCACACAGATTGAGAGGGCCTGTCCAGTCAGTGCACGCATTTGTCAGTTATCGTGCAGCTCAACTCAGAATTAAGGAGCTCAACGATTCGACGAACAATACCAAAGAAAGGACATTTGGGTAGGCCGCATAAATTACTCAAACTGTCAGACTATAATTAGAACTAAGTGAGAAAAAATTAAAAAGAAAAAGAAAAAGGAATGACCCACATAGTCTTCACATTCACAATAATTTAAATAATATAATACTTTAAAAGTATATAAAATTCATTAATGTCAATATGTATATAAAAACCAGGAAATAATCTTGGTCAGAGCATTTCATTTGAGGACCATGTAGATTTGTGTCTGAAATGGTCTTTAAACTGAAATTTCGAAGCGCGTCTTTTCAACCCTCTCCTATAAAGGTATAATACTGATACTTATTTATACTGTGCTAAAAGCGATCTTACGTCTAGTTTATTTCAGTACCTATTTAGTTTTAGTTGAAAATCTACTTTTCAAAGTCCATCCAATATTCGCTCGCGACCCACCAGTGGATCGCGACCCGATAGTTGGGGTAATGCTGCAAAACACAATTAAAAAAAGAACACCTTTTTTATTTGCACTGTCATTCCTAACGTATAATTTTAAAATTAGAATATTAATACGCTAATGCTCATGCAATACCGGTCATTAGCGAAAGGCAGTAGTCACCAATTTATGTAGATAGGTACCTCATAACGATGGCACCGCATTGAAAGGGTTAGTTCTGTTAATGGCCGGTAAGTGGAGTCTTCATTTCACATGTCTGCGAAGGGTTAATAAGGCTGCGCATTCATTGTGTTTTAAGTATGTAATTATAGGGTTTATTCTGAATTAAAATGTTTGTTTTTGGAATTTTGCTATAAATAAGGTATTCGTTTACTGTCTGACCTAGTTTCTCAAATATCTAAATAAATATGAACAATAAACAGATGTTAATGACCACAATATTGAATTAAACGTACCAGAATTACAAACTTTTTTCAAGGCAAGTTACTTGAAAAAAAAATTATAATTTAGATATATCCAGAAAACACTTTTATTCCAACAGTAGCAAAGCCTACTTACGTTCATTTTACGCTACCTTCACCGCTATTAAAATTATGGCACGAGATACTCTCGTATCACTCGTACCAATACGAGTTGACTGTTAACACCCAGCAAAATATTACATCAAATAATAACAAATCAATGCTACCTTATTATTACGACCGGATTGTATTCCACGCGGTCACACCCTTGCATTTCAAATTAACATTCGAAATTCAAACGTCTGCGGTAACGACCCTCCGGTCACGTGATCCGACGGTCGTACGTTACATTACACGGGACGCGACGGGATTTGGGCTAAGGGGGTGTTACATACTGTGTGATATGTCGGTTTATTCTATAGAATTCTCGCCGTGAATACGTAGGTGTTTGAAGTGAGCTATCATTCTACTTGATGCTAGGGATTGACTCAATTGATTGCTCACTAAGTTTTCACGCAGAGATTTTACAGAATAGATGTTTTAAGTAGATACCTTAAGAGTTTTCTCTAATTCAAAATTCAAAATATTTTATTTGACATAAACCTACATGGGCAATTATGAAACGTCAGAAGCTAGGTGCACAGTTCCAATTGGGCGCTTCCTATGGAGAAGAGCAGCAAGAAACTCCACGGTTACTCTTTTTAAAATAATTGGGTATTACAATACTTTCAAATAACAGTGTTACTAGGTATGGGAGGACAGCGTAAGGCTTTCAATAAGTACCAGGTACTTAACGAAATGGAAAATAGTCAACAGATCTACAGTCCACTAAGCCTACAGCGTTCTCACATTCAAAAATAGAAAAGTATCTATACAAAAGATATATAAGTTAATAAAAATAAAAACCTATTTTAATTAAACGCAATTACATGATTGCTATTACAACTCTAATAAATCTGAATAATTATCATGTCCACAAAAGCCACTAATAAGGAGTTGAAATTAAATCGTAGGCCAATTAAATCGAAGGCAATTAAATCTAGGCCAGTCTAGGCCAATACATTATGTGCAATGTATAGTCCCAATTTTATGTAATTTGGAATATAAACACGAAACTTCATAAATCTTCTCCTATTAAATTCATTTAAAGTTGCCGAATTATCCGCTTATTTTCATGTTAATTAGAATGACTGATAGATTCTTGATCTCCTATTTATTTTGACGACTATGAACGACATCAATCACTAGACTTAAAGGTGTACTCCAATTATTATGTTTTATTTTTCACCTTAACCCTATGAGCTTCATTCTAAATAACCCTATCCCTAAACGCATATAATATGCACTGCGACCAACTTCAAGCTCTTTTTTTTTATCTTCCTTCACTAAAACCCATTCGTGACTGAGTCTAAGGCGTTTATCATTATAATTGTATGCAATTTCGCGATGATTCATTAAGGAGTCTACACATGGGGCTTTCAGTGATACATTATGAAAAGGCTCCTTGCGTGAGGAACGCGGGAACCCTTGAATGTGTTGTAGGTAGGGTAGTATGGATACGCTCTTTTATTTTTGAAGTGAAAAATTTAACTTTAACGATAAACTTATGGATTCGCGTCACCGACATGCTCGCGCAGTAGTGCTACACTATAGAATATAGATGGCGCTAATATCAGTTTTTTAAGTTTAGACTTTTCTCGGCAGTCCCTATGACTGCCTATTTTTTTGACAGCGTTGATCTTTTATTTTGTTATTATTTTCTACTATTTACCCGACTGCAAAGAATTGTTACGTTTGTGTAATATAGTTTTTGCATAGACTGTTTCATGTTTTCAATAACTATCGCTCTCTCATTGGTTTAGTAGTTTTCAAATTCATGTTGTGTATGTTAGGGTTCAATTTAGATTGGCGAGTAGTTGGCTCAGGGACACAAGCGTCTGTCTTTATTGGCAAATTACTTAAAAATATCCATTTCTATGTAGATTCATGGATATTTATTAGATCGACGGTTAGCTACTTAATACTATACTGAAACGTGGACTGTATGTTTGTTTGTATAACTTTTATAACTATTAAAATGAGCTCCAACAAGGCCCAATGTTATTCCCGAATATTAATGAAATATATTAATTTAATAACAAAGAACAGCTCACCTCTTACCTCATAGAACAATGTACTGAGGTATGACTAAGGTACTATGCTTAGCAGAGACTCGAAAAACAAGAATGTACAACAATCAATTGGAACACCCTAGACAAAGACAGGCAAGCATGCTGTGGCAGGCTTAAAGTACAGAAATTACTGTGGCAGGTACAGGATCTACCTGTCACAGTAATTTATGTACTTTACTGCTGATGGAGGATATTTGGTTTTTAAATACATATAGTCAAATAATGGCATCCATAGATCCTTCAAGGAATAATAAAATTCCCAAAAAAACTTAAAACTGGTATTAGCGCCATCTATATTCTATAGCACAGCACTACGACGCGAGCATGTCCGTGACGCGAATCCATAAGTTTATTTCCTACCAAAAATCCCTCAACGCGGCTAAAGAAGTTTTCACTTGAAAAAGTCTTGTCTGGTGATCCACATTATGCCCTGCGCACATGACGGATAGCGCCAGCCTGGCCATTCGTTTTAGTTTCATTTATGACACTCATAATCCATTCAGGCTTTCATACACTATCTATACAAATATTTGTCACCGTTTTTCTTGTAATAGGTAGTCTATAATTTGTAGGATTTTGTTCTTTATTTCTTTTTATGGGAGGGAGAGAATAAATCGTAGAATTCAGAGAATATTAATTAGGTCAAGATGTTAGATTACGGATAGTTTATAATTATTTTCTTCTAAACATATCTTTTGTTATTTTAAAGCCACAATTGTTCGGATGTATCTATTGCATTAGTAGGTATAATGTCCTCCCATTGTTGGAATGTGCGTTACGAAGCTGCTGTTACTTGAAGGTCAGAGCCGGCCCTAAGAACTCTTGAAACTGTGGTTCTTGAACTCTTGAAACTTGTCATAGTTTCAAAAGTTCTTAGACTCCATCCCGGAGTCAGCCCCAAAAAGATGTAAACTTTTTTTTTATGATAAGCATTTTGCAGGTCAACCTAGGAGGTTGCCGGTTGCTTAACCGGACTTTCCTATGGCTGCTTCAATAAATTAATGCCTCCAGCCAGGGCATAAAACTTAGAATCTAAGCGACTACACGCCAAAGAAGTATACACGGACAAGGAACCATTTTATTGTCTAAAACCATTGTTCCATAACATATCCACCGTCCCGGTACAGAACATAGTATACAACTTATTTAATCAAAATATAGTAAATGATAAATGATTTTATTTCTGTAAATAGGTTTGTACAAACACTTTTACACGTCAATCATATTTTAAAAACTAGATGAGGTCGGCGTTTCCTATCTGACTACTCTGAGAAGAAAGGCCGAAACAACGAAACAAACTCAGAGGTCACAGTCTCTTTGAAAGTCCAGACATAATCCTGGTCAGATCATGTGAAAACTATGTAGATTGGTGTCTGAAGTGGTCTTTTGAGGAAAGCATCACACAGATTGAGAGGGCCTTTTTTTTTTACACCCACCCGTGTTCCTTCGGTTGCCCTGTTGCTGGGGGCCACGATCTCCCTTTCGGTTTTCTTCGCAACCCCGGCAGGCATCGGCCCTAGCAGACCCCGTCAATTCTGCTGACATCTCAACACAACGCGCCGTCGACCCGGGCCTGGTCCTTATCGGACGGTGAGGTACCCATTGCTCACAGTCCGCAAGCCCGCGCCTACGGTGGCCGGAAATCGGCTTGCGACTCCCGACGCTCTGGGCGTCTCCTGCGGCGGTTAGGGACGTGAGGGCGCGAGATTTGCCTCTCCCTCACGCGTTCCGCCTCCTCCTTTGCGAGCATTACCGCTTCACAGAAGGAGTTGACGGCCTCCCATTTCCTCTCGCTCCGTACCATGGCCTGAACCAGGGCCGGACGCGAGAGATCACCGCCGCCGATCGCCTCCACGAGGACACGGCAATGCTCCGCCCAAGCTGGGCAGACCTCCACCGTATGCTCTACCGTGTCCTCTGGGCGATCCACACAATGATGACACCCGGGCGTTTCCTCCCGCCTTATCCTGTGCAGGAACCTCCCGAAACAGCCGTGTCCGGTGAGGACCTGCGTCAGGCGGAAGGTGAGGACGCCGTAGCGCCTCTCTAGCCACTCCTCAAAGAGGGAGATTGAGAGGGCCTGTCCAGTGTCAGTGTCAGTGCACGCATTTGTCAGTTATCGTGCAGCTCAACTCAGAATTTAAGGAGCTCAACTATTCGACGAACAATACCAAAGAAAGGACATTTGGGTAGGCCGCATAAATTATTCAAACATTATTTTTGGTCCCAAAACATCTATACACCATATGCGACAGTAAAATGGTTCCTTGTTCGTGTACACAACTTTTTGGTCCTGACTATACCTACACTGAAATTTATATAGGCCAGACAACATGTTCACAATTCCAAAGAAAACATACCAAAATCTCGCGAGCCATTCCTGATGAATCATTAAAAACATATCTAAAAATAATACAACACAATAATATCTAAATCCTAATTTAACAAACACTCAAATCCGACACATGAACGTGGTCCCCGGCTCTAATTTATAAACGGTTTACGCTTAATCTCCTTCTGTGGGGACCGCGACACGCGCGGCCGTGTAGGTATAATATAAATTAATATACTGGACTGTCTGTGATTATAGTTGGAGAGATACAGAATAATAAAGTGGAGGAACTGAATATATGTGAAAAACCATGATGCAAACCTATGTCGAAATGTAGAACATCCTAGAAAGAGTTTTACACCACCAATTTGCAGCAGGACATTGATCTTGAGGAAATTTAGGCTTCATGTTCTATAATCACCAATGCAGTGAGCAAATGAGATGCTAAGCGCTTGGTCTTTCTTTGTTTCACAAGAGGTCTATCTGTGGCCCTGTTTTTAAACAAAGGATGTTCTTAAAAATTAGTAACGATATGCTTTTCTGTCACTAACTAATTCGGTTACTATTATGCCCAATCTAATTTAGTAAAAATCATGCTCACCATGTAATGAGGTTAAAATCATGTCCACCATATATTTTCGTTTAAATCATGCCCATCATCTTATTTGGTTAAAATCATGCCTTCCATTTGGTTATAATCAAGGCCAACCTAATTTTGTAAAAATTAAGCCCACCATCTAATTTGGTTAAAATCATACCCATCTTATAATTTCGTTTAAATCATGCCCATCATATTATTTGGTTAAAATCATTCCCTCCATTTGGTTATAACCAAGACCAATCTAATTTAGTAAAAATTAAGCCCACCATCTAATCTGTTTAAAATCATACCCACCTTATATTTTCTTTTAAATCATGCCCATCATCATCTTGTTTGGTTAAAATCATGCCATCCATTTGGTTATAATCAAGACCAATCTAATTGAGTAAAAATCATGCTCACCATTTAATTTAGTTAAAATCATACCCACCTTATATTTTCATTTAAATCATGCCCATCATCATCTTATTTGGTTAAAATCATTCCCTCCATTTGGTTATAACCAAGACCAATCTAATTTAGTAAAAAATAAGTCCACCATCTAATTTGGTTAAAATCATGCCCACCATAGTTTGTCTGCAGTGTATACTTGTGTGTATTCTCACGGGTATAACAAGGTTTGCCATTTCTATATTCCTTCTCAAAGAATCCTCATCCTTCACCAGAATTTCAGAACATAAAACCAATTGCAAAATACCATGCTCCACGCAACTAAGGCCCTACAAAGTATAACAACGCTCTTCAGTTTACAGCAACCTAACGAGATGCGCACTAAAATAATAACCCGAAAAAATAAAAATAAATAATAGAAAAAACAAAAAATTGGTTAAGCGGCACACAACCGAATCTGAAACGTTCTGGATTGCCCTCGAGAAGATAGGTACGGGCTCCGTGTGGGGCCTTAGAATAAGAGGATAGGTGAACCAATCAAGGAGAATGATACTTTCACTGTGACTTAAAAAAAGCCAAGTGCGTGTCGGACTACGCACAATGAAGGGTTCCGTAGTTGGGATGAATTTATCCCAAATACAAACTTAACATTGTAGTTGAAATACATGTTCTCCCATATATTCCAACTGCAAATAGAAGTTTGTACGCACAATATAGAGATATTTACCATGTTATTTCAAGACCATAGACTTCCTATACGTTTTCCTGTAATCTATGAGTAAAGAGTCCTAGGTCCTTTCGTTCCATCCTTTCCTTTTTCTTTTGAGGTACGGAATCCTAAAAACCTAAAAAAACATAAGAAATACAACGGTTAAAAAAAAAAATAACTTACCTGAAGTCAAGACAAGACACGACAACAACACAAGACATGACAACAACACAACATGACAACAATAAGACAAAACAACAACAACACAACAAAAAACAAGACACAAGACAAGTCAAAACAAGTTTTCATTTCATTTTTTAAGTGAAAGTGAAATTAATTTTACTGCTAAAAGCGGCAGGAATACATTAATAGCCGGAAAAACAATTTCAACCAAAATAAGAATTGAATACTTCTATTCAAATCTTATTTTGGTTGAAATTGTTTTTAATATTCCACGAAGGCACCTCTAGTGGCAGAGTCTCATAGACTGCAGACAGCCGGAACATTTTTAATGGTAACTATGTATATACCTCGTACTTTAAAATGTACTGGCTAAGTTAACCTGTATACCTTTAAGGTGTGTCCAAACATTGAGCAGCAACACGCGGCGTTTGCAGGACACATTTCTGCCGCACTCTAGTTAGGACCAAACCGACGAATGTTTGCGCTGCAGTACTGTACGGCACATCCGAGACACGCCGCGCACTTTAATCTGCCTGGTCTTTAATACGTCAAGACACAATTAGTGACGAATGTCGTAAAAATGTTTGTGTGCGGCAGGTAGACAGAAGCGTTCGCGCGCGGCAGTCGTCCAAACGCAGCGCGGCAGCCGCGCACGATTGCCGCTCAATGTTGCTCAATGTTTGGACACACCTTTATAAGTCGCCTCTATCCATGAAAAAAGGCAGTGTATACCTTTACAATACACCACAAGGCACAAACCCGCTCTCCTAGCGGCCCGATGCTAACAAACGCTACGACTGAAGCAATCCTTTTTTTTCATGCTCCTCTCCTTTACCGGGAAATGACTTTCTGACTCTTAATCTCTCTCGCAATCTCATTAAAAATTCATAACTCAAAACTGCGAAAAAATGAAAATTTGTTATAGGTCTCCTTGGTAAGGATGGATGTGGCTTGCCTTTAGTCTGATAACTACGAAAAGGCTTGCTTTGATAATAATTATTTCGAAACTGCATTTGAGCTGGGCAAAATTTTGTTTTAGATTGTAGTTGCTGGCAGAGGAGGAAGATAGTTTATCCGGTACATTTTGTAAAAGATGTGTATAGGAGTTTATCAAGAAGACCACTAAGGAGAAATATTTAATATCTAATAAATTAACTTTTTTATCGATTGACTAACATCAAATTTTAACAAATTTTACCTGACAGCTTAAGAGCTGTCGACGACGGCTGTGGCGACGATAACCGATTTTTATTGATTTTATACTTGATTTGGAAAAAATATATGTTTAATTAGAGCATTTTTTAAATAACTTAATAAGGGAATATTTTAGATTATGGTTATATTACTTAGTGAAATGAATTTGACTGCCTCGTTGGTCGCAAGGCGCGTACTGCTGAGTATGAGGTCCTGGCTTTGATTCCCGGGTCGGGCAAGGTGTTATTGGGTTTTTCCATCTGGAATTTCTCAGTGGCAGCCCGGAGTCTGGATTTGTGCCCGGTTGATGGCAATAGGCTCGCCCCCTATTACATAGGACTTAAACCTAACTGGCGAAATGTGGGTGTACTATAGGTACCTACACCTCTGCCTAACCCTTCGGGGAATACAGGCGTGATGTTATGTTATGTATGTTATAAAATTAATTTGTAAAGTTATATCTAACGCGGATAAAAAACTTAGAATCACGCAAAATCTATCAAGCGTGTTTTTCTTAAACCTTCACTATTTTAAAGATAATTTAATTATTGATCTTTTAGTATACGTGTTTTATTAAAATATATTTTGTTTTATGTATAATAAATTAATAATGCATCTAATTTACAGCACTCCTTGATTGGTGAGTCCTATTACTGGCTGGACGTACGGCGCGTTGAGAGAGCTCAGTGAACACGCAAGCTCACTGGCATATAGTGCGTCTTAAACGCGGTTAGCGTCAGTGTAAATGGCCATCTGAAGAAACGTGCTAATTACTGTATATGAATACTCACAAATTCAGGATAGTTATGGATAGATATGATCGTGCTTAAGCGTCAAACGCTGATGCTGATGGTGTTAAGCGTTGACGCTTAAGCCAAAGATTTTGCATCACATTTCTGTCAATCTCCAGAAATTTAATTATAAAAATACTGCTTGGCGTCAGAAAATGATGTTTTTAACCAACAAAAAAAGGAGGAGGTTTTTGTATGTTGCCCACGAATAACTTTTTACAGAGTAGTCCGATTTTTTTTGAAATATAAATGGTATACTTCGAAGTTGATCCAATTTTGTTTTTAAAGTTTTAATATCAATAAAACTTCAAGCCCTTCATTATAAACAACCTTTGCATCCGCTGTGCTAAGAGAATAGGTACATTGCATACCCTCAAAAGCAGCATCTACTTTATAATCTACACTTACTGCCTACCCTTATTTAGTATATCTTCATCCCAGTCGCATTTTATTGTCACAGGAAGCGAGGTTACAGCCGCCGCGCCGCACAAAAAGTTGGAAGGAAACTCACAAAAAAACTCGGATGAATGCACATTTGCGGATAATCTATTTCTCCCTACCTTTGTTTATGTTGTGATGAAGTATGAGTGTTATATTTTGTTTTATGAAAGATTTTACTAAGTTAAAAAGGTTTGAAGTGAAAACTTCTTTAGGCGCGTTGGGCATTTTTGAGATGGGACTAAACCATTGATTTCGCGACACTGTGACGACACCAGCTTTTGACCATTAAAAAGACATCAACGCGTTGATTACCGCAGTGCCGATTTTTTTGAAGTGAAAACTTCTTCAGCGGCGTTGTGCACTTTTTTTGTAATGGGTAAAAAAATTTAACTCGCGTCAGGACACGTGACCTGATCGAAAATTCGTAAGACGGTTAAAAAGACATCAACGCGTTAATTACCGCGGTGCCGATTTTTTTTCAAGTTTTCACTTCTGTCGGCACTCAAAAAAATTTTGTCGGCACTCCCGGAGTGGCACTTTTTTTTTGTTTTGTATTATTTTTAGTCGGCGTAAAAATAAAACAGAATGTATTATATTTTTTTTATGTTACAGGATGACACATAAACCGACTATGAAGCCGTGGTTATCGACTGTTTTATTAACCTGCAACACCCAAGAGATTATTAAGGCATTGTGTGAATAAGACATTTGAATAATTTCGTTCACCTATGCTTTCTAGCAATCTGTGTTATCTGAATCTATACAAATAAATAAAATTGAAGTGTCTGTTTGTAATTTTATAATAACAGCTTTTTACTAAATGCATAATATGAAAGTATATAGGTAGGTATAAAAAAAAATTGTCTCTCTGTCTGTTTGTTACGGCTAAACTCCGAAACGGCCGGACCGATATTGATGACATGAATTTTACTAGTTTCAACTTAGGGTGCACGTGCATAGGTGCATTAACATTATAAAAAAGGTACATTTTGTAAGTTTGATTATATATGAGGTAATCTCCAAAAATGCACAGCCGATTTCAAAAATTCTTTCACTAATAGAAAACTATGCTATTGCCGAGTGCCTAAGAATAGTTTCATCTTAAAACACACGGACATAGCCGCAGTCAGAAGCTAGTTCTAAATAATATTAAACAAAACTTTTAAAAAATCCAGGAAGTGTCCCCCGGAGCATGTGAAATCAGTTTCATGAAGACAAATCTTTGTTACATGGTACACACGTCCTCATGTTTCCAACTATGTAAGCTCCATTAAAGACTATTAGAAGCCACAGAGAAGCTAATTAACGGAGGCTCAATTACCGGCACCCTGTGATAGGTGGGCGGCGTTAACTGTACGAAACATTAATAAGACAATCGGTTACGCGCCATTGCGCGTGACTGCGCTCTTTAATATGAGCGCTTGTGCAGATTATGTACTTGTATGTACACATGTTTTTAGCTGAAAAATTAATATTTATTAGGGCCTGTTATGTAAGTCATGGTCGATTTATCTATCCCATATTTTGCACCTGCTTTGTTTTGTCTCTGACAGCAGTCTCATCGTTAAAACTTTATTGCTTAAAACATTACAAAGGGTTTACATTGTCCCCAAACTAGGCAAGCCTGTACGGCGGGACTAATATGGAGGGTTTACCATTCAAACATTTATTGTAATTTAAAAACATGTTCGGGAAGTAAATGTCAAAACTGTTTCCTTCAAAAACAAAAAAACACAATGCCTCTGGCATTAAGTCAGCCTTTGTACAGTTTTTTTTTACTTGTTCATAAAGTTTAAGTAAATAAATTTCTTGTATATTTTGCTAAGTTACATCGGCTCATATTATCGTTTTCAGCAACAAACTCTGTTTACCCGAATCCTGAACACAGCCATTAATGAAAGAACATCTATCTCTTCTGTTGCCCCCAATATTTTCATGTACCTTATGATCATAACTAATCTTCTCTCTTGGAGCAAATGCTTTTGTTTAAAACACTGGTACCCCAATAGCTTATTAAGCTTCTGAGCACGAAGAAGAAAAAAAAAATGAAAAAAAAAATCTCTGACACCTCTAAAACACTTTACCTCGCGACGTTACAAACATGATACAAACACGTTTGCAGACAGGTCGCCACTTAATAGCAAAGTGTCGTGTTTGTGCAGCCTAATCTAAGCACACCGCACCGTGCCGAATTGGAACTCCTGTGTAGATTGAACTCGATACAATTAAAAGTTATTATAAAATTGGAACTCCTGTGTAGACTGAACTTGATACAATTAAAAGGTTATTATAAAATTGGAACTCCTGTGTAGACTGAACTTGATAAAATTAAAAGGTTATTATAAAATTGGAACTCCTGTGTAGACTGAACTTGATACACTTAAAAAGTTTTTATAAAATTGGAACTCCTGTGTAGACTGAACTTGATAAAATTAAAAGGTTATTATAAAATTGGAACTCCTTTGTAGACTGAACTTGATAAAATTAAAAGGTTATTATAAAATTGGAACTCCTGTGTAGACTGAACTGGATAAAAATTAAAAGGTTATTATAAAATTGGAACTCCTGTGTAGACTGAACTTGATAAAATTAAAAGGTTATTATAAAATTGGAACTCCTGTGTAGACTGAACTTGATACACTTAAAAAGTTTTTATAAAATTGGAACTCCTGTGTAGACTGAACTTGATACAATTAAAAAGTTATTATAAAACTAGCTTCCGCCAGCGGCTTCACCCGAATGATATTTCTATCACCTATATAACCCAGTGATAATATAGCATTCTACTGGTGAAGGAATTTTAAATTCGGTCCAGTAGCTTTTGAGTTTATTCATTACAAACAAAAATACATATCTTTTCCCTTTATATTATAAGAAATAAATTCATAATTAGGTAATGACAAATCTTATACAGTGCGTGTCTATATAATGTGCACATATCGAAATGAGAGAATCTATGCTTAATTTTATCGACGGAAAAAATATTCCGAAAAATCGAAATATTTTTTATAGCAAAAATCTGCTTTTTTTTTCATCAATTTTTACAATAATCGTATACTTTCTTAATAAGACGCCCCTGAACTTAAAATAAAATAAAATATATGATTTTTTTTAAAGATTTTTCCGTCGATAATTAAGCATAGATTCCCTCACTTCGATATGTGCACATTATAAAGATTCACACTGTACACAATATACAATCTAACACTAAATTAAATGACAAACTAAATTTAAAAAAAAATACAAAAGGACACTTAGGCGCCCGCCACGTTGAATGGCAATGCTAATTCCTTGGCAAAAGAACGAACCAGCCCTGCGACCAAGAGCAAGTGTCGACCAGTTGGCGAGAATTTTTCTCAGACAAGAGACGCGCTCTTGGGCCCCATGACCCGAGTTTTTCAACCCCAAACGGGTCATAACTGTAGTTACCCAAAAGGTTATAAGTATTTGCGCCGCTAGAGGGTCTCAGCAACCTTAGCAGCGGCGACAGTACAGCCCGTCGTGAGGAATATGAGATGACGCAAGGGTGTCGACACAGGTTGCGTCCGACTCCTGAGGCCTACCCACCTTCCAAGGTTACAAAAACGTCATTCCGTCTGGTCTCTTCCCATCGTCACGTACCAAGCCGTTTGGTTGTAATACCGCTGGTACGCCAACGGTGACAATGTCTCGACGATTATTAGTGCGTAGTTGGTTCAGAACTGCAGGCATGTTAAGGTACCTATAAAAGGGTAATTAAAAATGTTTTACCATGAAAAAAGTTACCTACTCATTTACCATTTTGAAAAGACACCATCCCAAACTGCACATGCTCAATTAAAAGCTATTTTTATCTACTTCATTTTGCACACTTAGCAGTAAATAAAAATGATCCTGACCCAAGATCACCTATAAGCCTTTTATAATTATTTTAAGACATTAATAGTTAGTTTTGCGAACAATGGGCAGGGCCGATGGGGTCGAAAGGTTCTGGAGTGGCGACCGCGTACCGGAAGATGTAGCGTTGGAAGGCCTCCTGTGAAGGCCGCAGGAATGCGCTGGATGCGAAAAGCACAGAATCGGTAGAAGTGGCAGTGCTTGGGGGAGGCCTATGTCCAGCAGTGGATGTCTTTCGGCTGAAATGATGATTAATAGTTAGTACCTGACTCAACGAGCTCTGCTCTGGTGAAAATAGAGAATGCTCATTTAATAGTATATCTAATTCCATACTACCATGATAGTAGGTGCTTACTAATTCCATGTTGTCATGATCATTATTCCAATGTCATTATTCATTATCTTGTTCTAAATTTTGGGCGACCGACCTCTGCTCGGGTGAAAATACGGAGAACATTAATTTTCCCAGATATGAGACCTAGTTAGATCGATTTTGCGCCCCCGGGAACCCCTATATTGCAACTTTCATCGAAGTTGTTACAGCCGATTTCGAGAACATGAGTACAAATCTATATTCAAACAAAAATTGCTCGTTTAATAGTATAGGGTAAGGTAAACATAACTGAGACAGGATATCAACAGCATCCAAGTTCACTGCTCATTATGACCACTAAACCATTATTTCCCTACACGTAGACAGTTCAAAAGTCGAATCATGTATGCTCGTTGATTAATAGTGCATATTCACAACTCCTACGCAGCATGCTCAGTCACAAAAGAACAAATTACTTTCCTGAAACTGAGCAGGTTTAATTGTTATTTATTATGCTATATCGTCAAACGTGGGCTGCCTCCCAGAAAGCTAAATGGGGAAAGCTACGTATAGCAAGCTTAACAAGTTTGCTATAGCTTTATAAGCTTATTTTGGTGGCGGCAAAAGCTGCTTGCTTTCCGCCAAGAAAAGAAAAAAAACAGTTAAAAAAAAAGCCCAGTACACGTTGGGCGAGGTCGCTCGGCCATCGTAGGGGCCTTTTTACGTGATGTGCTGGCCAACGCAAATGCAGCAGTTTTTTCCCACCCGTTTTCTCTTCTTCTATTCTCACGATTTTTTTTTTCATGCCCTCTTTGATTATCAACATTATTTTGCTTATGTAACCTCAGGACAAAAGCCACGATTCACTGTATTCATTTAGATATAACATTTATAAGTAGACTACGATCATTATTGTTATATTCAAACCATCAATATGGAAACAAAACTCAGAACAAATAAACACTTTAACAAAACATGTAATTTAAATATATTTATTTGCAGCGCGAAATATGTGCAACAAAAAGATTAAGCTTTAAGTATGTTAGTATATTGCATTAATGCAATTTAATCTGCGCGCACGCATCACGAACTCGCGCCCACGCGTGTTCACTTCACACAAGAGAGAATGGTTGTTGACCAGTTGAGTATGGAAGCTATACTATTGTTATAGCTTTCAATCCCTAGTCTATTCCATTTTATTCTTTAATAAGACAAGCTAAACTAATGTTGAACATTCTGCCAATGTCAAAGCAAGTGTGAATGATAAAAAAATAACTAGTGTGAAAAATGGCATTTAATGTCAGTTTTCATCCAGCGGGGGGGTGGCAACCGACATTAAATGCCATTTTTGTCTTTGTGGCGGAGGAAAATTTGATATTTTCGTTCAATTACTTAAATTAGGACATTCAACAAGCAAACAGTCTACACCAGTTTCATAAATGTGGCTCAGGCGGGCCAGCTAGATAGAAACACACGATATTGCATTGAGTGGCATCTTAGCAGTGTGGCTGGTGCAGCTGGATGAGAAAGAGATGATGATTCTCAGAACAAAACATACAAGATCCACCGCACTTCCATCGCTCCGCAGTACCCAACAATCCTAACCAAAGTATGCACACGCTAATGTAATTTAAACAAATGGCCAGGACAGTGTGTGAGAAACCCGAGATAATCGCAGTGACGTTACGTTTAGTTTATAGCACTTGATTTGTTCCTATGTAACGTCGAAGGAACATAGTCTCAATTCTCGTACATTGTTGAAATTGTGTGGCATGTGACGATAAATGGAGACAGGGGAATTGGTTATTTTATTTTGTGTAATCACGTCATGTTTATTAATAACTTTTTATTAATAACTTTCGTAAGTTCTGAGAAAAAAAAGTACCTACGTTTTATTTTTGAAAAATTACTTTATGTCTATTTTCATGTTGTTTGATACATCATTTAGCATTCAACAGATCTTTAAAAATAATTTTGTTGATCGATGCGATTATCCATGCATGTTTTGCAAAAAAAGGTCTAATTCGAGTCTTAGCTAGACCAGTGAGATCATTTTACTCATAATTCGTATCTCTATTGGTTCATGTATTCTGAGAAATAACAAAACATGCAAGATCCACCGCACTTCCATCGCTCCGCAGTACCCAACAATCCTAACCAAAGTATGCACACGCTAATGTAATTTAAACAAATGGCCAGGACAGTGTGTGAGAAACCCGAGATAATCGCAGTGACGTTACGTTTAGTTTATAGCACTTGATTTGTTCCTATGTAACGTCGAAGGAACATAGTCTCAATTCTCGTACATTGTTGAAATTGTGTGGCATGTGACGATAAATGGAGACAGGGGAATTGGTCTATGAAAAGAAGAGGGGTTAATTAGGTACTAACAAAAACATTTATTTTATTTTGTGTAATCACGTCATGTTTATTAATAACTTTTTATTAATAACTTTCGTAAGTTCTGAGAAAAAAAAGTACCTACGTTTTATTTTTGAAAAATTACTTTATGTCTATTTTCATGTTGTTTGATACATCATTTAGCATTCAACAGATCTTTAAAAATAATTTTGTTGATCGATGCGATTATCCATGCATGTTTTGCAAAAAAAGGTCTAATTCGAGTCTTAGCTAGACCAGTGAGATCATTTTACTCATAATTCGTATCTCTATTGGTTCATGTATTCTGAGAAATAACAAAACATGCAAGATCCACCGCACTTCCATCGCTCCGCAGTACCCAACAATCCTAACCAAAGTATGCACACGCTAATGTAATTTAAACAAATGGCCAGGACAGTGTGTGAGAAACCCGAGATAATCGCAGTGACGTTACGTTTAGTTTATAGCACTTGATTTGTTCCTATGTAACGTCGAAGGAACATAGTCTCAATTCTCGTACATTGTTGAAATTGTGTGGCATGTGACGATAAATGGAGACAGGGGAATTGGTCTATGAAAAGAAGAGGGGTTAATTAGGTACTAACAAAAACATTTATTTTATTTTGTGTAATCACGTCATGTTTATTAATAACTTTTTATTAATAACTTTCGTAAGTTCTGAGAAAAAAAAGTACCTACGTTTTATTTTTGAAAAATTACTTTATGTCTATTTTCATGTTGTTTGATACATCATTTAGCATTCAACAGATCTTTAAAAATAATTTTGTTGATCGATGCGATTATCCATGCATGTTTTGCAAAAAAAGGTCTAATTCGAATCTTAGCTAGACCAGTGAGATCATTTTACTCATACTTCGTATCTCTATTGGTTCATGTATTCTGAGAAATAACAAAACATGCAAGATCCTTCGCACCTCCATCGTTCCGCAGTGCCCAATAATCCTAATAAAAGTATGCACACGCTAATGTAATTTAAACAAATGGCCAGGACAGTGTGTGAGAAACCCGAGATAATAGCAGTGACATTACGTTTAGTTTATAGCACTTGATTTGTTCCTATGTAACGCCGAGGGAACATAGTCTCAATTCTCGTACATTGTTGAAATTGTGTGGCATGTGACGATAAAAGGAGACAGAGGAATTGGTCTGTGAAGAAATAGAGGTTATGGTATTTCAAGACGGACAGTTGACGACACTGACACTTCAAGAACACGTAATTATAATGTGAGTACGTTCTGAGAAATAATGTAGGTATCTACTTGTCTATATTTTTTCTAAATTGTTTATGACTTTGATTCGAAACATAACAATGCCAACTTCCCTATGGAAATTGATCTTTTTCATCAACATTGATCGATTGATTAACATTTTTTTCTCAAATATTTATGTGATTGAATACAATTGCATTTTGGTAGGTACAACTAGGGAAAAATAATTACAGAGTTTTTGTCACGCCTGTGGTGACAAAAACTCTGTAATTATTTTGACCACATCAGAGGAGCAAATCCCGTAATTTTTAAGACCGTTCGCATTCGCATCTCATTCGCAGTTTGTCAAAAATACAATCTATTTACCAACATTTTTGACAAGTTTGACAGATTGCGACTTTTTTTTTCATACCCTCTTTCGACATTGGTAGAATAGTCGACATCGGCTTTGCTTGCCATTTATGAAAAATAAATAGAATAGAACATTTGCTTTTCCAAATAACTTTAGAAATTGGCAGAATGGTCGACATCGGCTTTGCTTGCCATATTAAAAAAAAGGATAGAATAGAGAATTGGCCTCCAGATCGTGTTAGCGCATACGCCGTTTCTCATTTGTTTCATAGTCTGTTCTCCATAAAATTTTAACCTCTATGGAATGATTGTCGTAAGTTTAGTTGTAATGACGTCATTGTTATTATCGTTTTAGTTACATGGCGGAGTTAGGTGTCTGTGTTTGTTTAGATTTAAACTGATCTTGAGTATGTTTTAATTTGTTTGTATGTTTACGCTCTAAACCATCGTAATCAGCCTGTAATTTTCCCACTGCTGGGACACAGGCCTCCTCTCTGTGAGAGAGTAGGCCGTAATCCACAACGCGGATCCAGTGCGGATTGGTGGATGTCACATGTCTTCGATTTTTTAGGTCTTGAACATGTTCCCTCACAACGTTTTCCTTCACCGTTTTGAGAGCAGTGTGATGAAATAATTTACACAGAGTAAAGTGCCTGCCTGGGTTCGAACCTATGACCTACAAGTCACGGCCTTTTCTACTGGGCTAACACTACTCACCATGATAATGAACTATTCTAATCCAAAAGAAGATTTCTAAATTACGCAATTGACCAATTAAGGTACACCTTCCCTTACATCAATTCACCTACCTAATAATGACACCAACCTAATGGTATAATGATATTCTTCCGCACAACAATTTTTGAGATAAAATCTTCGCTACGTTTGAATTATTCATCATATCAAGTTCTTCGGACTTTAACGGATGCTAACAACTCGCATCATAGTTATTATAATCATCACTTTAATTTGATCATAAAGGTAATGCCACATGTGCACATCATTTCAGCCGAAATACGTCAATTGCTAGACATAGGCCTCCCCAAAGCTCCGCCACTTCGACGGGTTCTGTGCTTCCCGCATCAAGCGGATTCCTGCAGCCTTCACATAAGGTCATTGGTCCACTTTGTGGGAGGCCTTCCAATGCTACGTCTTCCGGTACGCGGTCCCCACTCCCGAACTTTTCGGCCCCATCGGCTATCTGTTCTGCAAGAAATGGGCTATTAAGTGTTGCTATTATATTTTATTCTGGCTTAATAGCCGAATGCTCAGTTATTTAATCTAATGATTTTACGTGTACATTTGCTACGAGTCTCGCAAAATCGGGAGCTGTCTCATTAAGATTTAAGTTACACCAGTTACATAAGGGGTATATAGAATGTTGTTGAGTTCCATCGCACGTATACAAGTACCTATAAAATTTTACGATAGATTGATGTCAAAAACCAGTGTTACGGAGATCCATTCATTTCATGCTTTCAGGAATATAATAAAGAAACGCAGAGACACGTGCATACAAAACAATAATTAACTTGAGTAATAATGTAACACAAAAATCAAAAAGAATAGATATATTATAATCACGAGCATGAAACAAATATTCGGCAGCTGCACGTCATGACTGTGACAAGAATGCTTCCACCCAGCATGACGCTGTGCTATGGGGACCCACAGCACAGCGCTGATTTTCAGTGGTCACCCAAAAAGACATACGGTAACCAAGTCAAGTTTAATGAATACAGAGTATTCTATCTACAATAAAGAGTGAAGAAGAGCTCGTTGCTAAGTAATAACAGCCGCACAGGTCGATTCACCAGGTTAAGTTACGCTTGCCGGGGTTGGTTGGATAGGTGACCGTCTTTACATAGCGAGACTCCTCCGTGCCTCGGAAAGCGTTGAGCCGTTGGTGTCATTCTCGGATCTTTGACAGTCGTTACGGGTCGTCAGAAGCCCGAAAGTCTGACAACCAGTTTTCCCAAGGGGTATCGTATTACCCAGTTTGGCAGTCGCTCCATGTACAATACTGGTATTAAGCTATCCGATTAGACTGGAAGCCGACCCCAAAATAGTTGGAAAAAGGCTAGGCAGATTGATTAAAGAGTGTCCCTTCAGCAGTAGATGATTTTCACGTCATACGAAATCATACACCAACCAACTAGCTTACTCCCAAATAATTCGCTCTCATTCACAGAACCATGAAATACCACCAACGAAATATCCTTAAACCAAATTCAAACGATATTCCAAGATGCCTAACGTTTTCTCTAGATACAATGCCCATAATCCCGGCCGTCTTGCAAGACGCTCAGACAGCCTCTGAGCAAACATCTTGAAATTGTTGATTGGCTACCAAGACGCGGCCTATTTGATTTGTACACATCGCGTGTTTGAGCTATTGTATGGTTATAGAGCTGTTTGTACTGCAATAGTTGTAATTTGAATTAATTGAAATAGGAGTTTTTCTATTGTAAGATTGCCAGTGGTTAACGCCTCGCTGCCCTTGTCGACACATCGACAAGTAAAATGACAGGCGTTTCGCTGGCGGTTCTTCGGTGTTTGACATTACAGTGTCGAAGAAGCAGTCATTTTGCAGCCGTTCGAGACATGATGGCATCGTTTTCTAAATTTTCGGTTAGCTAGAAGAACGAATAAGCACGCAGCGAGCTAATGCACGAGGTTGTGGATTCTAATCAGAGCACATACATTTCTGAGTTTATCTAGAACATTACTGACATCAGTGAAAGAAAACAGAACTTATGGTTAATATAAGTCTGAAGTCGCAAACCCGTCTTGAGCAAGCGTGGTGATCAATGCTCGTGCCTTCTCTGTATGAGCAGAGGCATCCTCTTGCGTATCTAATACGATCACGGTCGCGTACGGTTCGGTAAAATTTTTCACAAATATAGATTAACCTTTAGATGCTCAAAAACTCACACTTAATTTAAAATCTAGGACAACATTATGATCTAGTGTAGATAATGAATGTTTTATGAAGTGAAAACTTCTTTAGGCGCGTTGGGCATTTTTGAGATGGAACTAAATCATTTATTTCGCGACACTGTAACGCAATTTACCGACACCGTGAAGTAAAAGACATCAACGCGTTGATTACCGCGGTGGTGATTTTTATTTTTTTCAGGTTTTTAATTCTGTCGGCACTCCCGGAGTGCCACTGTTTTTTTTTTTTTTAATAACCTGTATGTCCTACTGCTGGGCTCAGGTCTACATATCTTCCGTTCTGCTCCCTTTTGCAGCGCTGGGGCTCTGTCTTGCTTAGGGTCGCAACATTATGCTGAGCGATGGCCGTTTTGCGTGGATATGACGCATATTTTCCCCCAAATTATTATTTTCGTGTTTTGTTTTTTCTTTGCGTCATGTGTACTACAAATAAACGTATGTTCTTTCTTTTTTTCATTCTTTTCAAGTCAATTCGTAGGTCACATAAATAGTATATTCGAATCACCAATATATAATTATGTCACAAAAACACCCCCCCCCATTATTGCGTATTCGGGTGTTTAACAGTTCTATAGCGATATGCAATCCATATGTAACAATACAAGTATATCAGACAGCGAGCGATCAAATACGTGAGATTTGCGACGTTCTCCGATCGTCAGCCGATTCTGTAATGCGCTGTGGACGATCAGCTGTGTGTACAGAGCCTTATTTACAGGGTTTGTTATTGTATTGGTTTGAAAGTAGACCTTCAAAATGGCCGTTTTTTTAAGCAAAATTAATAAAATGATTTGGAATTTAAGTTTTTTTTTATGGGTTTAGAAAACAAATTACTAAAAAAAAAACAAAAAAGCAAAAACAAATATCTGAAAAGGTAAGAACAAGCACTGAACTTTGTTTTTTTTTTGTAAGGCATTGCAGGCGGGGACATCAAAAGTTATACCATATTTCAGGTTATTGGTTTCTCCTCACTTGCAATACCTTACAAATAACAAAGGTCAGTGCTTGTTCTTCTCTTTTAAGTTATTTGTTTTTGATTTTAGTAAAAAATAAGGAAACGATGCCTCATATTTTGGAATTAAACTGTTTAAATAATGTAAAATTTATGATAATATTATTTAATTTAGTACGACTGTTATTTTAGCAGCTTGTTTATTGCGAAATTTGTTTCCACAGGTACTTATATAAAAAGAAAATAGCCTATACAGGGTGGCAAGGACATCGACGCGACAACTGAAACCATGGATTCAGTACATAATTCTGAACAGCTCTGTGTTTAAACTTTTCGTCGGTTTAAAAAAATCTGCTGTTCCATACATATTGACCGCGTAGGTATTTATTTATTTATATATACTTTATTGTACACCACAAAAATACATAACAAAAAATAAATCAAGAAGACTACATTTGCTACCAGGCAATTTATTAAACAATCTTCCCGTATATATAACGCTCTCAATGAACAGTGTGCCATCTACTCTATGACATACCACGACTGCAAAAAAACACTAACTGAATGGCTCAAGAGTAAAAGTTACGAAGAAACTGAAGATATCCTACACAAGATCACATAACTAAGAAACACATATAATTTGTACACATATACACACCACACCCACACACCCTCGCGCTACACATACCACATATTCCATACACATGCCCATCCACTACATCCCGACACCTACGCAAACACACACTTACGCACAAACGAACCCACACACATACACACACTCACAAACATATTCTACACCCAGTGCGCTCCCATAATATTAATTAGTCTTAAATTAATCTTTTTGCTTTTTGCTTATTTCTCACACATCTGTAGAATGATTGTAAACTGGAGGAGCGGAACCAGCTAATACAAGCAAATCTTTGCTTAAAAGGTGACTCCAAACCTAACATAGTTATATATAACCTTAAGTGAAGAAATAAACCTTTTTATTTTTTTTATTTTTACTACAAAATATACAATGGGCGGCCTTATCGCTTTCCGCGATCTCTTCCAGGCAACCTTGGAATAGACAGTGCACTTTTCTATGAAACAACAGATTTTTTTTTTTTAAAGAACCGGTAAAAAATTTCAACGCAGTGGGGTTCAGAATTATCTACTGAATTCATGGTTTCAGTTTTCACGTCGATGTTTCTACCACCTTGTATTATTTCATAGTCATATGACAAACAATAAACCTTTTCTATATTATATGACATATCGTAACGACAGGAGCTTGTGGCTAAGTAATAACAGCCGCACGTATCGATCGATCAGGTTAAGCTACGCTTGCCGCGGTTGGTCCGGGGATGGGTGACCATTTTTACATACCAAGACCCCTCTGTGCCTCGGAAAGCACGTTAAGCCGTTGGTCCCGACTGTCATTTGTAGATCTTTGACAGTTGTTACGGGTCGTCAGAATACCGAACAACCAGTCTTACCTAGGGGTATCGTGTTACCCAGTAACTGGGTTGTGAAGGTCAGATAGGCAGTCCATGTAAAATACTGGTGTTCAGCAGCGTTTGATTAGACTGGAAGCCGACTCTAACATAGTTGGGAAAAGGCTAGACAGATGATATCGTACACACTAACATCAAAATAAGATGTCGGATTACAAGTTCGGTGACAGCGTCGTCTGACAAGTCCTCATGTAGTTTGTCCGGCAAAGTTGTACGTTTATCAGACGTATTAGTTTAAGTTATGTTTGTATAATATATGTATTCCATTTGTGTATTGAGCTTTGGGATTCCGTTAGTCTTAAGATTAGAAGAGTCTTTAATAAATTAAGTGTCTTGTGGAAGAAGGAAATTGGAAAAATGGGTTCCACAAACAATAAAAGGCAGTTCCGACTACGGTATACTATTTCGTAAAGCATATTTATTATACTATTCCCAAATAACGATGGTTATTTTTTTTTTTTTTTTACATACTTCCTTGACATAATCTTTTCATTATTTGACATTATATACCTACAATTTTCTAATTTTTTTTTATCACATTAGATTTGTTACAGCTGTAGAAGCAATCATGTCATTTGGTTTAAATAGATCCTTATTTTTATTGTTTTATTTATCTTTTATAAAGATTCTTTTGTATTAGATTTTGTGAATGTGAGAACGTTTTAGGTTGAAGATTTGTGGACCATTTTCTATTTTACTAAGTACCTGATACTTGTTGATAGGCCTACACTGTCCTCTCATACCTATTAACACTGTAATTTGAAAACATCGTAGAGACTATTTATTTTTAAAAGAGTAACCCTGGAGTTTCTTGCCGGCTCTTCTCCATAGGAAGCGACCAATTGGAACCGAGCACCTAGCTTCTGACGTTTCATAAGTGCCCATGTAGGTTTATATGAAATAAAATATTTTAAATTTGATATTGTTGTGCTGTATAATATTTACTATTTATTATAATGTAGTCAGAACTGCCCTTAACTGTTTCAATTTCTTTTTCAGTTTCTCAATCTAACGTTGATTTTTTTTGGGTGTATATAACCTATCTTTTATCAATCAATCAATCAACTCAGCCTATCGTAGTCCACTGCTGGACAAAGGCCTCTCATAAGCCACGCCACAACACCCTGACCTCCGCCTTCCGCATTACTATATTTAATAGGAGAACTTCAGTAATATACCATTTTTGATTCTTCAACGAATGCTAATTTCTCAAAAGGCCTCCGAAAAGCATGGGTAGCTTTTTTAAGTCTTTCTCTATTCTAGACGATTCGACGTAAACTTCCAAACTATTCACTCAAGCGTAATTTAAACTTACGTACCTATTTAATTTTCCAAAAAAATCTTTATACATTTACGAGAAGCCCAAATATTGTAACAAAATAAATAAAAATGGACACATTATCCACCCCACATTTTAATCATAAAAAAACCCGAGGCGAGTAAAAAATCTGTCGCTATACTAAATTAACTCATACACCGAGTTACTCGATATATCGAGAACCAATTCTCGATTACGATAACTCGATGCTTATATCCCGCCGGCTATCGGATTCATATCCGAATTAATAATCTCGATACTGTGAGATGTGGGGACTTGTTACGTGTGACGCCACTTTGAGGAGCTATGAAGATAGTGATATGTCATTGTTTTTCTTGCTAAATATTAAATGTATCTACTATCCGCAGGCTCCAAAAATGTTTTGTTTATTTAACTTATTATTTCATTTAGAATTTAATTATACGATTTTGTAATTATGTTACGAACTAGCTTTTTAATCTCAGGTAAAATACACTGCTGAAAAATAATTGTGTGTTTTAAAATAGGTGAGCTTTCGTTTCCATGATCACATGAATCGTCTATTGACATGGGTTTTAGTAAGCTGGCAAAATGCCTTAATGATTCCCTGTACCTACTTTTATTGATTTTGCGAAAATAGCAAGAACTATCTACATTAACGTCCCTCAAATAATTCCCCAATTATATTTTAAAAGGATGTATTGATATAATACTAGCAAACCATCTTCAACTTTCTAACAAACAGACCGACTCTTTGACAATTCAAAAGTGTCAGTTTTTCGACGCCATATTTTAGTTTACTAATAGTTTTAGTTAGGTTAGGATTATTATGTTTTTAGTTTTGTCATAACTTAAGTTAATTAGGTCGATTGAATAAACATTTTAATGAATAAATAAATAAAAAATTGAAATAAAATGCCTTGAGTTTGAATAACGGTCATTATTCTACAAACAAGTTTAATTGTAGAATTAAATAAAATATACCCACTCCGAAGCCATTACACTCACACCTCCACGTACAAATATATTAGACGGATTCAATTTCCGCGACACAATATTATTGATATATGATAGCGAAGTACTAATGTGTTTTAAATGTGTGTCTGTCGTCTTTAATGTTCAGCCAGTTATAGTGTACTGGGGGGTATTATTTTTGCACTTCTATTGGAAGGAGTGCGGAATGTAGGACCAACTTATGTAAGCGTAATAAAAAGTATTTTAAAGTATGACTTTGACACTTTACTCATTTTTATTTTATCAAATCTTAAAGATAATAATCTAATGGTGCTGATAAACTTGAGCATTCACGAACATCGAGCATTCGGCGTTTTTAAATTTGTCGAGCTGAACAACAAACAGAGCCAAGCATAGAGCCAAACATCGCTACGAATATTTTCACGATCATTCTAGCGAACGCTCTAGTCATGCTCGTAAAAAAAAAAATAACAGTGGTACTCCGGAAGTGCCGACAAAAGAAAACTTGAACAATTTTAGTCTGCAGGAAATAATGTATCGCGCGTTGATGTCTTTTGAATGGTCAAAAGCTGGTGTCGTAACAGTGTCGCGAAATGAATAGTTTAGTTCCATCTCAAAAATGCCCAACGCGCCTAAAGAAGTTTTCACTTCAAAATTTCTTCACTAAGATGTCAGACTTGACGGTCACGTGTGCTTGGCTGGGCAAAAAGCTCGAATCAAATTTACTGTCCTTTCGCCAGACAGCTTGCTAGAACACTCACTAGAATGCTCGCTAAAACGCTCCCGTTTGTATTACTGCAACGTACAGTGCGTGCCACTAAAGATGAGACTTGACACACCACGTGGTTTGACTTGCGCAGTAGACGATTTATGGGTCTCTCCTCATACCGCTAACGGTATGAGGTCCCCGCTGGGGCGTCATCGGGGCGGCGGAAGGAGCGACGGGAGGCGCGGTCAAGTCTCATCTTTCGTGGCGCGTATTGTAACATTCTCTAGAATGCTCATTAGAAGTGAAGGCTCAAGTCTATCAGCACCATGACACTAAAATAAATATATTATGTAAAGTACATATAAAAAAAGAATGAGAGATAAACCACTTACGGGTTTGGCTGACTAGCCGGCTAGCCAAATAGTCGGTTGCAAAAAAAAACCATCATTGCTTTTTCAAAACCAAAAGTATGATTCTAAATACAAGTCTTTTTCATAAATAATAAAAACGAAACTATACAATAGGCCGCACGTTACAGGTAACACATTAACTTGGGCTGGCCTAGCGTAGTACGGAATTTCGTCTCATGAACGAGGTTGTGGATTTCAAATCCGGGTAACTACCAATGTGACTTTTTTAATTCAAATATTTTTCGAGTTTATCCTAGATATTACTGATATCGATGAAGGAAAAATATTGTGAGAAAACCTTGACTTATAGTCGATATAAGTCTGAAATCGTCAACCTGTCTTAAGCAAGCGTGGTGATCATTGCTTGTGGCTTCTTTGTTTGAGAAGAGGCTGTTGCCCTGCACTGGGACCACAATAGACTGGTATTATTAAAGTGACGATAACCGACTTTTAAAAATTTTATTTTGAAGATCACGTCGAAACGAGTAGGTACTGTTAATAATTTGTTAAAAAAATATATGTTAAATTAGAGCATACATACATACATAAACTCACGCCTTCTTCCCATGGGGGTAGGCAGAAACTACAGAACGCCACCTGCTACGATCCTTACATACTCCTTTTGCCTCATTTACGTTCATACATCTGGTCATACACGCCCGGCGGTTGCGAGCATTTTCTTAATAACCTCATTTCTAAATATTTTAAATTATGTTTATATTACATAGTGTAATTAATTTGTAAAGTTACGTCTAACGCGGATAAAAAACTGAGAATCACGCAAAAACTATCGAATGTATTTTTCTGAAACTTCACTTCACCATTTTAAAGATAATTTAATTATGTATGTTTTAATATACGTGGTTTATTAAAATACATATTGTTTTAGGTATTCAATAATGCGTCTAATTTGGGACAGCGCTCCTCGATGGGCGAGTCCTATTACTGGCTAAACGTACGACGCGTTGCGTTGGCATATATCTGCGTCTTCAGAGCTGACGTGTGGCTTACCATACATTACTTGATCACAAAATATTTAAAACTTGCTCAATCCCATACATATTATCACCTTTACCAATTCCGACCTAAAACCCAACCCAATACATTAGCCTGAATATATCATGCAAATACCACCATCTGTAATGATAATGGATTCAAAACATATTAATTTTAGGCCCACATCTGCCTCTGTATAAACACGTAAACTTATGGGTCCCTAGTTTCAGGACATAGTTGTGAAATGGTGGTACATTATCATATATTTACATATCACACGGACGGACAGGACTTTGGTTTGTCGACTTTCAGTTGTAAAGGTAGTGTGGGTAAAATTTGTTAAGTAATTGAATTAATGTTGGTATACTATTTTCGATTGCGGGATTGAAAGAAAGAAAGAAAGGAAAAGTATTTATTGAGACTCGCACAGGAAATCACAAATTAAACTTAAACACGCTCATTAAAACATTGATAAAAAATTAAAAAACAAATTTAAAAAATAACAGAAAGTCCTGTACGAGGACAAAAGGCTATCTCAGCATATGCTGCGACAAAAAAAAAATGTCGCAGCGCTGGTATTCTGATAGGGCCCGCAGTGATGTCACGGATAGATAGATACAGAAATAAATATTGAATAAAATAAAATATAAAATAGATGTGTAAAATACTTTAAAAAATTAAATAGAAGTAGTCCGCGTGTCTGCACCCAACGTAACATCAGTTACTTGTCTTTGCCTTTAGTGTCTAATGCAAAATCTAACGTTAATATGTTGGTATGTTTTATCAGAAAAAGGACTTCTCTAGTGCTTTTAAGGGGTGACGCTGTTGACAGTGTTTTGCTGCCTTTTTATCTTCGTAAAAAGTTCGTTTTTTAATCCCAGAGACTAATTTGATATTTCCAGTGATTGTTGTTTGTTTTTAGGGTTCAGTAGCTCAAAAGGAAAAACGAAACGATTATAGGATCACTCGTATGTCTGTCTGTCTGTTGGACTGTCTGTCTGTCCGTCTGTCACAGCCATTTTTTTCGGAACTAAAAGACCGATTAAGTTGAAATTTGAGACACATATGTATTTTTGTGACCCAAACACAGACGTGTAACGTAAAAAAATGAATTTTGAATATGGGGGCAAAACTTTTGGGGGCAAACAAGAAAAAAAAAGTTTTGTAAACTATACCGTGTGACATATCAAATGAAAGAACTTGTTGCGAGGGTCTCAAATACATTTTCTTCCGAAACTACTGAGCCAAAGTTTTTGAAAAAAAAAACAGCTTATGGTTCTTTAACCATAGATTACAGGAAAAACAAGAAGTCTATGGTCTTAAAATAATATAATAAACCTCTCAATATTGTGCGTACAAACTTTGCAGTTGGAATGTATGGGAACATGTTTTTCGACTACTATGTTAAGTTTTTATTTGGGATAAATTCATCCCAACTACGCATTCCCTTCTTTGTGCGTGGTCCGACACGCACTTGGCCGGTTTTTTCAATTCGGAGTTTGACATTTGCACCTGTCAAATTAGTTTCTAGGATTTAAAAAACGAAATGTAGTCGGTCTTCTGTGTCGGTTGTGGCTCGACTCCTTCTCCTTCTCCTACCGTGAGTTTACGTCAGTATCCAAAACAACGAGTTAAAAGATAAAGTTTAAAATACGTTTATTGAAAGATCAATTCAAGTTCTTCTCTACAAAGGTTTAGCACCTTAAAGATTTCCTTTACCTTTCTTTTGTTGACTGCATTTGATAGGTCACCTGATAAAATTCTCTAGCGTCCGTAAAAGATCCATTATACATTGTGTATCTTTATAATGTGCACATATCAAAATGAGGGGAATCTATGGTTAATTTTACCGATGGAAAAAACATGAATTAAAAAAAAATATAAAAAAATTATTATTTGTTCAGTTAGGCTTTTTATTGAGAAATTTTATGATTATTGGAAAAAAATCTGAAAAAACAAACATATTTTTGCAAAAAAAAAAACATTTTTATTTTCAATTCAGGGTAGTTTTTCTTTTCACAATTTTCAATTTATGAGGACGCCTAATTACTTCCAATCATTATGGAGTTTTTTTCATCACGGTTTAAAAGTTACACCGTCTTTTTTACATTTTTTTTATTCCCTAAAAAATATTTAAAAAATATTTCGATTTTTAAAATATTTTTTTCCGTCGATAAAACTAAGCATATATTCCCTCATTTCGATAATGTGCACATTATAAAGATAAGCTAGATTATAAATAACACAACAAAATCCAAACCAAATCACCAAAAAGTTCAAAATAAAATAAATTCAACAACAATAATTTAGGCAGCAACACAAATACGCGCCAATATTTGCGGATTCATCCCCAGATTAGGTTGCTCGTGTGTGCCGGCCGCGGCGGGGATTATTGGCGATCACGTGATCTGCCGCCATCGCCGCCTACGTGTGTAATACACGGATTGTTATTGTGGCACAAGTGAGAAGAGGGAGCGGTGACACAGTTCCCTCTTCTAAGTCAACAACCAAGAAAGAATGATGGCAGGAAAAGCTTTAAGTAAAAAGGTTCACTAGTCTACAAGATTAGTACCTCCCAAGGTGCATTCGTGGTTGCATCCAAATGTATCGATACTTACTTTACGGTTTACGTTCAATATTATATCACACACGTTTTATTTTCAGCACTTTAGTAAAATTATATAACTAGTCTGTATGTTGCTTTTTTTAGTCTTACCAAGGGGTCGTATTACCCCGTTACTGGGTTGTGAAAGTCAGATAGGCAGTCGCTCCATGTAAAATACTGGTATTCAACTGCAAGCCGACCCCAACAGTTGGGAAAAGGCTAGGCACATTGACCAGCCAACCTCATTGATAGCTTAATCTTATAACTTGGACCACCACATAACCCGTATAATTATAGTGCGTCCCTTGTTAGAATTAATCTCGGTCGGGTTTGCGACATCTGTATTCGACAATTATGTTCATGTGAGACCAATAAAGGTACCTTTCCTCTCTCTCACTCTGTACTTAAAAGAAGGGGATGGAATGAGGGTTCTTCTTGGTTATATTACGTGTGGATTTGCAAAGGGAATTATTTGTTTATCAGTTTTGTATTTGGGTTAAACGTTTATTAATGAGTTACCTTTTGGTGTAAAATGGCCTATTATTGATGGCTATTTCAAATGGGAAAATAAATTGGCCACTGTGTTTGTAATATCGCTGGCGGTATAATAATGTGACTGTGGGCAAATATTTCTAAATTTACATTGATACTTTAAAAAAAACTTCTAAAATATAACATCACCCCTGTTTCCCCGAAGGGACAGGCAGAAGTGCAGTGTAGTGTGGGGTAACGCATTTCTAACCTATTTGAAAACAAAATCCCGTACACACGACCCTTTTTTTTCGTAGGTAAGCGTTACTATAGCGGCCGAGCGCTGCAAGCAAGAATACTCCTTACAGTCTACAGATATGCGTTTCTTTGATAGTACTTATAGTATACTCACATTTTGCTAGTAAAGTGCCTGTCAAACGCGTCCCCGACAAAGGTGACCTTGGTTGGCGCCAGGCAGAGCAGTTTGAAATTTGGTCGTAAACCACCACCTACACGGTTTTAAACCACCAAGGTCACCTCTATCGGGACGCGGTTGGCGACCGTGTAGCAGGCCCTTTATGTTTAAGCCCCATTTAATAGGGGGCGAGCCTATTCCCATCAACCGGGCACAAATCCAGATTCCGGCCTGGTACTGAGAAATTCCAGAAGCAAAAACCCAACAACGCTTTGCCTCCACCCGGGAATCGAATTCAGACGCTCATGAACGCTCAGTTGCCATCTACGCAGTCCGAGTCAGACCTTTCATAAAATCTCTCTGTTATAGCTAGCCATGGGTAGCTCACTGTCCGATAAGGACCAGGCCCGGGTCGACGGCGCGTTGTGTTCCACGCTCGCCTCAAAGAGATGTCAGCAGAATTGAAGGGGTTCGCTAGGGCCGATGCCTGCCGGGGTTGCGAAGAAAACCGAAAGGGAGATCGTGGCCCCCGGCAACAGGGCAACCGAAGGAACACGGGTGGGTTTTAGTCAGTAAGAGTCTGAAACGCCCTCCCGCTCCGCCCAGAGCGGCAGAAGTTATTTGATAATTTCCCAATAAAAAAATAAATAAAAACAAATGGCGTCCGCACCAAATTCTCTAAACCTTAGTCCATGTTTCCTTGGCAATGTTTTGTCTCGAGTATAAGATTATGCACTAAGTTATCCACATTCCTGGTGCATCCATTTACTGGGCTTAGCTCCGTATCACAGCTACCGACAAAACACATTATATCTGCTGTGTAAACAATACAATGGCTAAGTTAGGAGCCGACAAGCATGCTTGGGGGCCCAGTGATAGCAACGCGAAGAGATTTTATTATACTTTAGTTTTATGGAGTTTTCATTACCTAGTCTTATTTTTTGCAGAAACAACCCTACAGTTACTGTATTATCATCATCTTAGGGCGTCTTTAATGCGATTTCCGGCCACCGTAGGCGCGGGTTTGCGGGCGGTGAGCAATGGGTAGCTCACCGTCCGATAAGGACCAGGCCCGGGTCGACGGCGCGTTGTGTTCCACGCGCGCCTCAAAGAGATGTCAGCAGAATCGACGGGGTCCGCTAGGGCCAATGCCTGCCGGGGTTGCGAAGAAAACCGAGAGGGAGATCGTGGCCCCCGGCAACAGGGCAACGGAAGGAACACGGGTGGGTTTTAGTCAGTAAGAGTCTGACACGCTCTCCCGCTCCGCCCAGAGCGGGAGAAGTTATTTGATGATTTCCCACCCACAAAAAAAAAAAAAAAAAGGGCGTCTTTAATAGTTTAGTTTTGAAAGGACTCGTCCGGAGAAGTTCTACTACCTGCAAATGCACACACAAAACAAGCTAACTTTATATTTAAGAGCGATCATTTTAAAAGCTGGCAACGTCGCAAATGGCTGTCAAATATTTACCTGTTTTGATTAATTTGGCAATATTACTGTATGGAAATATGAAATATCGCGAACTAGTGACCTAAAATATTAATAATGAATTGCAATTATAACACCGTTTTATGTGTAAAAAGGGCATTTTGAAAGTTTTCAAATACTTAAAAAATAGTATTTGGAAACTTTCCAAATGCCCTTTAACGTAACATCGAATATTTCGTTTTATATTTTTTTACATACAAAACGAAATATTCGGTGTTACGATATTAATGATTACATTTAATAATCAATATTTGAGTGAGTTAACTAGTTAGCGATGTTTCATATTTTCATACAATAATATTCAATTAATCAAAAGAACGAAATACATATTTGACAGCTATTTGCGACGTTGCCCACTTTCAGAAAGCACGCTCTTAAGGCCGCGTTCACACCAAACGTAATAGTCCACCACCAACTGTGAGAATAATGCAAACAAAAGACAGTCAGTAGGCGGCTAAAGATGTTCTACAGGTCCTAAAGTGATAATAACTTGCAATTTGGTACAAAGAACTTATTAACTTTGAATCTCTTAAGATTAAAATGGTGAGTATGACTGTGATAAAAACTACAAGCTCTTTCTCAAACTTGTAGGGATACAATTTTATTAAAGTTTCATATAGTGTATTCCAAAGTATTTTAAACAACTCGCCATCACTGCGGCCCTACTCCACACTAAGACGCCCAATTAATCAGTAGACGGGCTAATGAGCAAATATTTCATTGTCCAGCTACCGCGCGACAAGACTGAGGGCTGACGAATGTTGCATACAAATTATAAATGTTTGAGAATATAAATATTTTATAAGGGAAAATTTGTGTGGGATTTTCAAAGGAGAAAAAGTGGTGCTTGATTTTCTTTGACTGTTGTTATTTCTAAATTGTAGAGAGCCAAACTGTAGGTCACACAATGCTACAATCCTATAACTTCAGTTTTTAATGTGTAATGTACAGACATTAAAAAAAAATATTATCGTATTCTGTGTACGATAATATTTTTATTTTATGTTTTTTTTTTTATATTTTCTTATAAAAAATATTTAAAAATGTAATGAATATGTATAAAAATGCAATAAAGTAAAAAAAAAATAATAAGTTTATTGTACAAAGAAAAACAGGTAAGGTTAGTTTAGTGACTGTTTTTTTTTACAAGCAGTGGCCAAAAGTATTAGTTGAACAGATAACGAACTGTAACTTTGACATAAAGTGGTTCAACTTTCAAAATAATGATTTTTGTTATATTTTATCTTAATTATAATCACTGTCTTTTCAATTTCAAATACCTATAATTCATTTCAAAGCCTATTCGTTTTAAAATTATACTCGCATTAATCTTACCCACATAAAACATTACTTTACACTGTTACTACACTATACTAGATTACATGCAATAAATTAATATCTCACACAAACATAACCAACCAAATAATTCAACATCAACACCAACACGTCTGAAATCTTAGCAAAATAATTCAACATCAACACGTCGGAAATCTTAAGTCAATTTTCTGCTTCAATGCCTTAAGTTAAATCAAAGGTTCTAACCTTAAAGTCCGGTCTTCGTAACTATTTAAATAAGCCCGCACTGAGTCCTTGCCCGTTGGGGGCAGAACGGCATTAATAATTCCCTTAGACGCACATACGACAATCGCAGTGCTCATATTATTATATTATTGGCGTCTGTGTTGGACAACCCTGCGATGTCTTGAGACGATAGCCTAGTCAGGGAGCTAGGGAGTCGAATTTTGAGTGTATCTGTTGCTTGGTGGGTTTATAATTAATGTGGAAGTATGGCCCCCTTTTCGGGTTGAGTGCAATGGGGTGAAGGCTTTATCTACCGATACTTTTTTTAATTTTGTAAATATTGTTACGTGTTATCTCATAATTGTTAAAAATACGAAAAAAAAAGAAAAAGAAAGAACGTTAAACTGATTTTATTACATAAAATCTTGGATTTTTTTTTTCAATAATATAATAGATATACCTACTTACGTTAAAATATTACTCAATAAAAACCAACTTCAATAAAAGTGATAGGTTACCTTATACCTGTGACTTTTATTGTAAAACGTAACTCACACAGACATAAACACCCAGATTAACAAGACACACATTATTCAACCATCCTATCTCCTAAGCTAAGAGGGTTGTCTTAATCGAAACATGTCGTCCGCAATGAGGGATATTTGAGGCATATGCCGTCGAGGCACGAGCCACGAGGCAGAGGCACGAGGCATCGTCACACGGCACACTTGGTAATAACCCGAGTCGAAGCAGACAAAACATTCCCTTCGACGTGCTGATTGGGTAGAGGTATTCGTTCGCGGGCCGAAGGTAGTTTGATTTTGATACTTGCTAATTGCGTTAAAATGATTGAAAGTGAGCTATTTTACTGAAAAACACATAACCCTTCTTTTTTAGCTTCGCCGCAGTCAGGTGAAAAAAGATGTGCTTATCTATTAAAAAACTGAAGACTGACTGTAGAAATGATTAAAGACTTCCTGCATCGAAACCCCTTTAGATTCAGGAAGTACCTAGTCTAGTAAAGTGTGAGTTTATGTAATGAATTAATTTAGAATCTGCCTGCATCAAATGTCAGATCCTTCTCAATATTTAAAATCGCATCCATCCTCAAATCCTTATTAAGAAGGTTTCTTTATCTCCTCATTTATTAAGGCATATTTTAGGTAACAACGCATTTTTTTTAACAATTATTATGTGTGAGAATTTTTACTTTTTGTATACGAATATAATAATATTAAGTACATATCGATAATTAAATTATGATATAATTTTGTGTCACAAAGTATCAACTCTATAAATCGCCGTAGAATAATGACCACCGCCTGGGAGAGGTACAAATCTACATATTGGGGTGTGGGCATTTCTTGCAGCCCTGTCTGAGATATGTGTCTTAGCTCCCCGTGTCCAGACCGGGGTGGTGCCAGGGACGTATTTGGGGTATGTTGTTCTGTAATAATAAAGTTTGATAGGTACCTGTGTAATAATTTGACAAATCATCATCATCATTGACAGTCTTGTTCCACCAACTGTTGAGTACTGGCCTCCTCCGTTTTAAAATAAAAATAAAATATTTTTATTTGCGGTAAACATGATGCAAAGAAAGAATAATAACACGAAAATTATATGTGCGAGTGAATGAAAAATAAATAATTTAGAAGCTAGTAAGATGCTTTGGATGCCTTTATTGAAATAACTGGAGAGTAGTAACCAAGGGAACCGCTTACCTACCTTTTGCAGTTAGAAATTAAATTAATTCTAATTTTTCGAACAGTATTGAGATTTAAAGACTGCTTCTTTCCCAGAAATATAAATAAATATGCACACTTCACAAATTCAAGAAATAATTTAAGGCTTTAAAAAAAAAGACAACATAAGACTTATTTTTCTTATAAATCCAAATCTTAAAAAAAGTTCGCCATTTTTTTTTTATATGCAATTTAAACGGTTTATTACATGGGGCGCGGGCGGCTGTCGTTTATCGGGTGTCTACAAGTCATAACTTGTGGCTCCTGTTGAAAATTTTCTAATTTAATGGATTTGGGGTAATTTTGGTACGAAAAATGTGAATTTATAACTTTTAACTTATTAATAGCAATAACTTTTTACTTTCAATCATTATAAAAAAAAAAAAAAAAAATTGATAGTGTTATGTGTTATTTGCAGTACCTATGTGCCCCTTTCGGATAAGACAACATTTTTTTACATATTGTATTTAATAACAAAAATAACCCATCCCAAATCCGTCCCCCACATAAATGTTGAAGGTATGCAGATGCGGTACCAGTGTGATAAGTTAATTCCTACTGGCGATCCCTTACCCGTATCAAAATTATAATAGAGCTCGAATATTCTGCAATATGTGGCCCTTCCTCGCTTATTGAAAACTTAATGGCGTCCTAAGATATTGCCGAGTTATGTTAGGACCATTGTTTTGGTAGCATATGTGGTTCTTGGAAATTCTAGGATAATATTTGGAAATTGAGGTACTTTGAAATGTCCTTAGTTCCGCATGTACCTGATAGAGAAAAGTTCCCTCTTCCTGTAACTAAGATATTGGTAGATATCATCGCGAGGATGGATAGCATGGTTATTCTACTGTTCATTGTAGCGGTTTTTCTGACACTTTATCGTGGACGACGGGCTGAAGCGAACGAAATACGTAAGTCATGGTAAAAAAAATATAATGACGTGCGCCCTACCTACATTGTGATGACGATTGCGAAGTATACATAACATATTCAGCCTATTATGTTCCCACTGCTGGGACACAGGCCTCTTCTCTTTGAGAGAGAGTGGGTTGTTATTCACCACGCGGGCCCAGTGCTGGTTGGTAGATGTCACATATTATTTTTTCGAATTTTTGGTTCTAGGACATGCCGGTTTCCTCGCGATGTTTTCCTTCACCGTTTTGAGAGCAGTGGTGATGAAATAATTTGCACAAAGTACAACTTGTAAGTCGGGGCCAATACCAATGGGCCACCACTGCGATTGCGAAGTATGATGTCATAGAACTCCGTAATAATGTCAGAGTTTTACTTTCCAAACAGTTCCATTATTAATAAAAAGTTGGTCCTTATGCGCCAACCCTAACTTCACATATAGGCGACAGACCAAAGCTCACAGTACAAACATTAAACATCTTAAATAGGTATTATGGCAGTCCGGTCAAGCTTTGCATAATGAGACAAGTATAAAGGCGGAAGTGTGCCAGATGTTCACACGTTGCTCCACGCTGTATGGACATCATTCTACGCCCTTTGTGCCGTAAATATGGTCCTAGGTTCAGGTAAGGACCAGGTTTTAGTGCGGCATATGTGTTGAGATTTTATTGGGAAGCTTTAATTCGGGTAAAATCGTTATAATATAATAATATCTATTGACACAAGCTAGGTATTTATGTAAAGTATTAATGAATACCCTGACTCCTGCGCTAGTATTAGGTAACTGCATTACAGAAGCGAGTTTTTCCCCTTAAATATAAATTACAAATTATTTTGTGCCAATAAAAAAAAACTTGTTTTTTTTTAAATGCAGTATGATGATAGACAAAAAAGAAAAAAAAAACATGGAGTAATAGTACATCATGACTTTTGAAATTACTCGGTAAGAGGGTATTTCTAATATGAAGTCGTTTTTCTGGAACTGTGAAAACTATTTACGGCTAACTTATGCTCTTGCTAATAGAGACGATTACAAGTTCTTTCAGAACCAGTTATGGCAGTAATTTAGATACGAAAGGGATTCTCAGATGGACTACTAACAAGGCAAGTGCAAAATGAAAGGCAAATCTTCCCCGGCCACGAAGCACGTCTCGTGAAAAAATATAAAAGCAGTTAAGTTACAGAAAGGGGACAATATATATCAGTATATATCAATATATACCCTTTGAGACAATATATATAAATCTGCCTAGCTTTTTCCCAAGTATGTTGGGATCGGCTTCCAGTCTAACCGAATGCAGATGAATACCAATATTTTACATGGAATGACTTCCTATCTGACCTCCACAACCCAGTACCTAGATATTACCATACTTGGTAAGACTGGTTGTCATACTTTCGGACTTCTGACGACCCGTAACGACTGTCAAAGATCCATGTATGACAGCCGGGACCAACGGCTTAAGGTGCGTTCCGAGGCACGGAGGAGTCTCGGTATGTTAAGATGGTCACTCATCCACGTACCAACCCCAGCAAGCGTAGCCTTACCTGTTGGATCAACCTGTGTGGCTGCTGTCACATGGCCGCGAGCTCCTCAATACACAACTTTAGGGATACAACCCATTTATTAGTGGTTTCATTATGTTTCGGAACTTTACGCCCGATTAACAAAATCGCTGCAGTTAAACACAACAGAATAACTATTGCCCAGCCACCTTCTACCACTATGGTCTCACCACATGTCATAGATAGGCCAACACCGTAGGCGTTGCGTGGGCGCATGAAAGTTCCTCACTTATTACTAGCGCTGCAACGGCGAATCAACGCCAAACCAATCTTATCTGACCCCTGGTCCTTAATTCCTTATATTGGATGACAGGTCAAAGGTCCTGGTTACCTGCCTGATTCAATCAGATACGGTTTCCGTAGCATTTGCCAGATTAATGATGATATAGGGATGTGTGCTTTCTAAAGTTTCTGTTGTTATTTGCATATTGATTCAGAGATTCTTAATAATGTCCTCTTTGAATATTTTAGTAGGGGAATGGTTTTTCTATGGTAATGAAAGAGGAAGATTCTGTTTTAACTTATCTGGAAGAGTAAATTTTGTGATTGAAAACTACAGATCCTTCGTCTATACCTTCATGGTTCAGCTCATGTTTTTAACCACAGATGGGACACTCCGCAGTTTAGGTATAAAGCTACAAATACGCGGCAGGCTCGACTTTTTGAGCCAATTCAGTAAGTGTAACGTAGTCAGTACAAAGAGAGGCAATTTCTAGGTGAATATAACTGTGGTAATTAGCGCTGTGCGACCTGAATTGCAGTTTATTGTGTGGTAGCAAGAGTCGCTTTTTATTTAAATGATTTTGCGGAGTGTCCCGTCTGTATTAATCTGTGATTTAGTTTAAAATAATTGCATAAGCAATAAGACCAACGTTTGTAATTTTTTCGGTCCACCTTGCCGGTCTAGCCGTAATTATTTTATGTCTAGATACCCATAATTTGCTTTCAGTGCATACTCTTATAAGCAGCCACGAACACTCCACACAATTTTAGCATAGAACTGCATCAATCCTTTCAAATTAATCGAAATAAAATCTATGCTAAATCCAACTAAATCAAAACTACATTCTAACATAGTGGGGTGCCTCCACCGCCCGGCACCTGGGGTGGGAACCCCGGGATCCCGAGATCCCGGGAACTTGGTGGCACATGTGTGCCTAATATCCTTACATTTGTCAGTCTGTAATTGCGAAGTGATTCTACTTTCCACTGTCCCTTACTTAAATCTTAATGTTAGTTCGGTCTATAGTTTTGATAAGGTTTGTGTCTCAGCAGTTGAGTTGAGCTTTTGCGAAGCTTTTAATATGATATTTGGAGGTTGTAAATTTCCAAGTAACATAAGAGGCACAGTTTTATCAGATAGATTATGTTATTACGCAGCCTACTTTTATATACGGCAAATTAATTCAAGTTTTCTTAAATTAATAATGAATTTTAAACGTTGACAGCTTTCAAAATTGCCAACTAATACTGAGTAGAGACAACCCATGCAACCATCATGACAAAGAGTTCCATCGCATAGCTAGTAATACGTAAGTGGTCTAATCGACCACATCTGCGTTTACTGACTTGGTATATGAGGGTATCTTGAAAAGCCTAGGATTTGACAAGATTCTATGCTTATACGAGTGTTTGAAGTTTGAAATACCACACGATCGATGGATTGAATTGCCACAAGACTGTTTTAAATAACAATGACATGAATAAATTAACCTAACTCTCGTATTCTTGCGAATAAAAAACAACGAGATTTTGCTGCACTATGTCTTTAGATTCCGGTTCTCTGCTTCCAAAATGTTGACCAACTTTTATCAATGCACTTTTTCCCTCTCTACTCCAATTTGTACCTACATTCGCACTAAATAAAAACAAAATAAACCAGAACCGATTAAACAAATACGTTCACAAAAACGCTGACTGCATAGAGCGTTGCAGTGGCAGCCATATTGAAATCAAAAATGGCGGGCTGTCAGTTGTCAGCAGTTTTTTGCGCCGAACGTAGGTACATACCCGTATATTTTGTTAACGTAATCGGTTCGTTCTTTTTGTTTGTTCTATATTTGAACCGTCAATTGTTTTCCCGCTTGGGTGTATTTTGCCGGGTTGAGTAAACACTCGATTTTAATGGTATGTGTTGGTTAACATGTTAGATATTTTTTGTGTTCTTGGAAAAAAGAGAAGTCTGTGTGTGTGTGAGTGTGTGTTAAAATGGGCTTTATCTAATAGAAATGTGGTGGTAAATACCAGCGTTTCTTTATAGGATTCTCGTAAATTCAGTAAGTCTTAAATTTTGAAGAAGTTTTGCTATAGACATACTTCATAGGATGCAAAATGTGGGTGACGGAAATACTAAACTTCTTGGTTCATCTTACACTACAAACATAATCTTTTTTCCTCTATACTTCTGCAACACACCACTGCGGCACCATTTATGGGCAATTTAGCGTTTGATGCCTAATGTTTAAGATATTAATTTTCAGTTCTTAAGAACTAAAAATGATATCTTTAACATAAAATTAATGAAGAATTTCCAACTTAATAGAGAAAAGAAATAGAATTTACACAACCAAAATATTAACATAAATTGACGGTTTGCAAAATTCTTTCAGAAACCAGCCGGATGAATGACTGTTCACTGAATCGAGGTTGAAAAGGGTAGCCGTCCTTCAGGCATTGATAAAAATAAACTTTGTTTTTATTTTTATATTTTGTTATAACATTTACATGAGGCATTGCGTCATAGACTCACAGTCTCGCGTAATGAGGTAACGTAAAAGAGGATGACATAATTTTTATTAGTGACATTTTTGAGACGCAGGCCGGGATTGGATCCTAAATAAATTACGTAGGTGGTCATAAATAGTGTTCATATTTATCGTGCCTTAATACGTACGTTGTACCCGACTGTGCGACAGCAAAGACATATTACGGGTTATTAATTACGTAATATTTTAATTAGGATTGTGATGGCTTCATAGAGGTATTTTTTAAATTAAATTGTATAAATAAAAGAAAAAAATATAAATAAGTAATGCATTATTATTGAAGAAAAGAAAACATTGTTTGACTTAGTTTTAACAAACTGTACCTATTTTATTAAAGTTAATTTGCTCGTGATAAATTTTTGTCAAAACTGAAATGAAATTAATCGATTTAATTTTCAGCGCAAACCCAGAAAGTTATGGAGGTAAGTGCACGACAGAGCATAACACACACTAGACGGCTAAAACCATAAACACGAATACAAACTTTGCCACAATCGAAAACTTTTTAATTGCACCCAATTTGAGACCAATCGAAAAACGGTATTGTATTACGAAATTCGAATCAAATGCATTTACCAAAGTTTTGTTGGTGCAAGTTCGTGTCGCTTCGTGTAAATTCACTACTCAAAATAATGTACACTTTATACTTTTTTTTTTTTTTTTTTTTTTGAGTGTGGGAAATCATCAAATAACTTCTCCCGCTCTGGGCGGAGCGGGAGGGCGTGTCAGACTCTTACTGACTAAAACCCACCCGTGTTCCTTCGGCTGCCCTGTTGCCGGGGGCCACGATCTCCCTTTCGGTTTTCTTCGCAACCCCGGCAGGCATCGGCCCTAGTGGACCCCTTCGAATCTGCTGACATCTCTTTGAGGCGCGCGTGGAACACAACGCGCCGTCGACCCGGGCCTGGTCCTTATTGGACGGTGAGCCACCCATTGCTCACCGCCCGCAAGCCCGCGCCTACGGTGGCCGGAAATCGCCTCGCGATTCCCGACGCCCTGGGCGTCTCCTCCTGCGGCGGTTAGGGGCATGAGGGCGCGAAATTTGCCTCTCCCTCACGCGTTCCGCCTCCTCCTTCGCGAGCATTACCGCTTCGCAGAAGGAGGTGACGGCCTCCCATTTCCTCTCGCTCCGTACCATGGCCTGAACCAGGGCCGGACGCGAGAGATCACCGCCGCCGATCGCCTCCACGAGGACACGGCGATGCTCCGCCCAAGCTGGGCAGACCTCCACCGTATGCTCCACCGTGTCCTCCGGGCGATCCACACAATGGTGACACCCGGGCGTTTCCTCCCGCCTTATCCTGTGCAGGAACCTCCCGAAACTGCCGTGTCCGGTGAGGACCTGCGTCAGGCGGAAGGTGAGGACGCCGTGGCGCCTCTCTAGCCACTCCTCAAAGAGGGGTCTTATCGCCGCAATTGTGGCGTGCCCAGCGCTGGGTTGCGACAATCGCACTCTCCATGACGCCATGAGATCCCGCCGGAGCTCTGTCCGCTGTGCCGCGATTTCTCGCGGCAGCGGAGTTAAGCCCCGGCGTTTCGCCTCCTCGCGCCACTCCCAAATGTGCGCGAGGACCCTTGCCTCCAGATCCCATGGCGGTAATCCGGCAAGGAGGCTCGCCGCCTCGCAGGAGACCGTGCGGTATCCTCGGGCCAGCCGGATGGCCATGACCCTCTGGGACGCGTTCAACCGGCGGGCTGGCCGCAGCCTTAGTGAACGCGCCCACACCGGTGCCCCGTAAAGGGCCATGGACCGCACGACCCCCGCGTAGAGCCTCCGGCAGGAGGCGTTTGGATCCCCTAGATTGGGCAGGAGCCGCTTCAACGCAGCCCCGGCCCGCTCCAGTCTGGGAGCCAAACGTCGGAAGTGTTCGACGAAGTTCCACCGGCTGTCGAGGACAAGTCCCAGATACTTCATCGTCGACTCGACGCCGATGTGAACCCCTCCCGCCATTACCTGGGAACCCGACGGTGGCGCATTCCGAGGTCCATGAAAACCCATGGCCTCGGACTTGTGCAGGGCCACCTCGAGTCCCAGCTGCCGGATCCTGTCGACGATTGTCGCAACCCCGCGTGTCGCTAGTTCGGCCGCCGCCTGGTACGACCCCCCCTGTGCCAGGACCAACGTGTCGTCAGCGTAGCAGACGACGCTGACGCCGCTAGGGAGGTCGGCGCGCAGCACCCAGTCGTATCCGATGTCCCACAGATGCGGCCCCAGGACCGATCCCTGTGGGACACCGCACGACATCTCTCGCCGGTTCCACTCTCCTTGGTGACCGGGGTAGATGACGGCCCTGTCCGTCAAATAGGCCTCGACCACACGACAGAGGTAGGTCGGCATCCGGTGATACCGGAGTGCCTCCCTGATGCAACTCCAGGGCAGGGTGTTGAAGGCATTGGCGATGTCTAGAGACACCGCCAAGACGACCCCACCCCGGGCCACAGCATCCCCCGTCGTGAGGGCCCGCACGCGCATGATGGCGTCCACCGTAGAGCGCCCCTTGCGGAAGCCAAACTGGCTCTCCGCCAGATCCGGTCCCACCCGCACCAGCCGCTCGACGAGGCGGTCTGCAATGACTCTTTCAAAGAGCTTGCCCACCTCGTCGAGCAGCACGATGGGCCGATAAGCGGACGGAGAGTCCGCTGGGCGCCCCGGCTTCCTGATGAGGACCAGTTTCCCCGTCTTCCAACGAAGTGGGAACTGGCCCCTCTCCATGCATGCGCTTAGGAGCCCCCTTAGTCGAGGCCCGAGAGCCCCCAAGGCCAGGACCCAGGCTTTTCCAGGTATGCCGTCGGGTCCTGGGGCGGTATTTTTCGCATTCATCTTGCGTACCGCCACTCTCATTTCTACCTCGGTCACCTCCGGAGCATCGTCGTCGTCGTCGGCGGTGTGGTCCGCATCGGGCACCGCAGTAGGCGGAGCCATGGGCGGGGGAGCGTGTTCCCCTCTTGGGGGGAACAGAGCGCTCACCACGTCCCCCACAAGCTGGGGCCGGAGACTCTGCGTCAGCGGGGGAGCCCATGGGCGGAGTTTCTCCCGCACCATCTTGTATGGGCGTCCCCACGGGTCCCTGTTTAGAGTCTCCAGCAACTCCTCACGGGCCACTGCCCTGGCCCGCAGGATCTCCGCTTGGAGGGCGGTCTTCGCCGCTCTGTACCCCTCGTACAGCTCCGCCTGAATGGCTTCCGTATCCGGAGGGCGGATACGGAGCCTGCGGTGCCTGGCGTACCGGCGTCGCGCAGTAACGCACGCCCTGCGCAGGGTCTCTAACTCCTGCGACCACCAGTACACCTGGCGCGAAGCACGTCCGGGCCGGACCCGGGGCATAGCCACGTCACATATATTGGACATGGCCTCCCGGAACCACTCCACCTCGTCGTTGATGTCAGCAGGCCTGTCCGGTGATGACACCCAGGCCTGCACGATTGAGGCTTCCAGGAGGAGCTCCCGGTCCAGCTGCTTCAGCGCCCACCGCGGACCACTCGGGGCCTGTCGGACCGGCGCGCTCGAGGTCTGGGCGGAGACGTCAAACCGGATGTACCGGTGATCGGAATAGGTCTCCACCCCCTCCATGACGCGCCAGTCAATGACACGCGGTGACAGAGCGGGGCTGGCGAACGAAATGTCCACCACCGATTCACCCCGCATCCGCACACACGTAGGGACAGAACCCCGGTTTAGGACGACTAGGCCTGTCTTACACTTTATACTTGGAGTGCGTAGGCAGTACAATTTTTAATTGGTGCCAGTTTGAAATTTTGAATTTGGAACCATTGAAAATTAAACTGGTAACAGACCTATGTTGCTAAAATTCTGTTTCGATTTGAATATAAGTGGAACAAAATGCAATGACTTGTAATGCGATCAGCCCATTTAAATAAATGAAAATATTCATCCATTTATTTACATACTACTGATTTTATTTATGTGTTTCATTTTTAGAAAGGGCTGCAAAAGTTATCAAACCTTTTTTTTGCTCTTTTCAGGAGCTTATAATCTCCTCTCATGATTTGATCTTTCAAATTAGGCCGATAACCCTATTTTTTTTTCTAAAAGCCCTACAAAACATCAACAAAAAGAAGGTCTGAAACAATCTAACATTCACACAGATTATACATTACATCGATACCGTATTGTTAGACGCGTGCGCAGTATCATCTGAGACATAGATTACCGTTTCTCGTATAATTATATAGATTACGTTAAGCACGTGTTGTGAGCTTCAGTGTTGGGGATTAGCGGGTGTCGCTGTGATTTTCGATAGCGATTGTTGGTCATAGGCTACCGCCGCGCGCCTTGGCGAATATTATTTTGATTGCAGTTAAGTATCAAATCCATTAGAAATAGTGAATCCCAAATATCCTACTGATTAGAGTAAAAAAAAAAATGCTTCAGAAATTTTAGACGGCCGTCTTTTCATACAGTTTGCATCATGTTTATATCCACATGGTAAAAATGAAATGTTATGTGATATTTAATTATTTTCTGTTTCAGATAAATCACCACTTGATATGATGGAGTAATTGGTTTATACAACGGACATGATTGTTAAAGTACCTATGATTTTCTTGTTTTTCTACTTTACTGAAAATCTAATTAAAAAAAAAAATAGTACTACGAATGGTCAAATCAAAATATGATGGAGTGATTGCAAAATAGCCACTTTATTGACTCACGTCAAGCGAACTTCACCTAAGTTTTCACAGGTGAGATTTTTAGAGACGACATCGGTAGTTGTCGATCTTCGCTCTCGATTCTAAGTTGTCGAACGATCGACAGCTCCCGCTAACCCTCACAGTAATACAGCGGGAAGTAAGAATGATACATTAAAGTATACTATTACTGATAACATTGACGACGTGTTATTGTATTCAATACATGAGTACTATTGAATTTAATGACACCCTGTGTCTCTGGTAGGGACAGCAATCATAGAGAATCTATTAAAATGGTTTCTTAATGTTCGTACATTGGTTGTAAGGCTATTTCTAATAATACACCAGAGCTATAATAAAGAAAATACTTTATATATTTTTTATTCTAATATTTAAAAATATAATTAATATGTAAATAATGAAATAAAGGACATAATAAAAAAATATAAAGTGGCAATATACAAAAAAGTTAATTAATTAAAAAAAATGACACTAATGACACACTTTAAATCAAATAACGAACATAGTGAAGGAAGAAGCTCGTAAAAGGATGTTCCGATTTTAAAAATATGGGTGCTGATGTAGTAACAGGCACGTAAGACATTGTCATCTTTTGTCTTTTGTCTCGATGATAACGCCACTTTCCACTAGGTGGGCTAACATTAGCTGTCTTAAACCAAACCTTGACAAACCTTCTACACGTGCAGCTTGTGGGTGAAGTATACGCAGAGGGCCTACAACGTCCTATGCGTTCAATATAATAATGGGTTTAGGATGTTGATGGGGTTTCCGCGCTTCTGCGGCGCTTCGCAGATGTTCACGGAAGCCCGTGTTGACAATTTTCATGCCTTAATGAGAAAGCGGGCGGCGTCAATAATGGATAGGTTGTGCAGAAGGTCCAACAGCATCCTAAAAACATTGGTCGACAAGGGAAAATCCCTGTATTAGGCACTGGATGCGGAGGCACGTGCCAACATGCTGAGCCACGTAGTTATTAGGTTAGTTTGTAAGTTCTACTAACATAGTTTCTAAGTCTTTGTTACTAACACTATATGGATTGTATGTACCTTTTATGTGTCATCCGCAATAAATGAAATATATATTAAAAAGGATAACAAAAAAAAAAAAAAAAAACTGTCACTACATCTCAGTAACTGACGAAATTCAATCAACTCAACCTATCATAGTCATGGGCCTCTCCCACGCTGCGCCACAACACCCTGTCCTCCACCTTCCGTATTCAATCTGTCCCAGCTAGTCCTGCTCCATAGGACAATTTAGAGTCTAGACAAAATCAAACTGGTTGCTAATTTAATTGTATAATTTATTATTTTTATAACATTGATTTTACATTCTGTGATTATTTGAACTCACTCACTGACTTATTAGTATTAAATGTATTTTTTTTTAGGAATATCGTATACTTTTAGAATGCTTGTAATGAATGTGAGCACCATGTATCCACCACATGATTAATTTGTGTGTTAATGCTTCATTTTTATTTCTCTTTACCTATAAATTGTGGTAGTAATCTTATTCCAGGTGCATCGTCTTCACATATAATTATATATTTAATGTATACAAAATATTTTAAAACATTTTAAAAGAGTAACGGTAGAGTTTCTTGCCCATTCTTCTCCATCTGAAAACTACCTTTAGGAAGGGGTGACTAGATTCAAATCTATTTTTTGTAAATTTTGACGTTCAAAAGTGCCTTTTATGTGCCTAATTGAAATAAATTATTCGAATTTGACTTTGACCCAGCCATCTTTATCGTCGGATCATCTAGCTCGAGGTGCCCCACACTACAAACTTAAACCCCCAGAAAGTTGTAGAAATTTTGAAGAAAAAAAAATGATATGAGGACGGAACGCAAAGACCTCTAAACCCATTTCAACAATCCGGCAACCCAGAAAAAGCTGCGCTAATGCCATGCAACTTTGACCTCCAATGTTTATCATTAAATATAATAAAAACCTACTTTGACCTTCTGACGCCACATACCACGAAAGCAATAAAATGATAGACACACTGCCATTATATTTTCGCAACATCCAATTTGTTGTAACAAAGGGGTTCATATCGATATGGTTCCGTTAGAGCAGGGATTTTTGATACGCCACACAATGCCGCCGATATTTTTGATAAATTCTTGATGTACGGATGCTGGATGTGCTCTCACTCTCGACTTGTTAGTCTTTTAAGGCGACGATAACTGACTTTTCATGATTTTATACTGAAGATGACGTCTAAACGAGTAGTGTTAATGATTTGGAAAAAATATATTTTAAATTAAAGCATTTTTTTATATTTTTATATAGGCATATTTTGGATTATGTTTATATTGCATAGTGAAATTAATTTTAAAGTTATATCTAACGCGGATAAAAAACTGAGAATCACGCAAAATCTATCAAGCGTATATTTCTGAAACCTTGAGCATTTTAAAGATAATTTAATTAATAATCTTTTAGTATACGTGTTTTGTTAAAATATCGTCTATATAATAAATAAAAAATGCGTCTAATTTGGGACAGCGCTCCTTGATTGACGATTCCTATTACTGGCTGGACGTGCGATGTGTTGTGTGAGCTCAATACAGACCACGCAAGCTAACCACTCAAGGTCACTGTGATATATCTGCGTCTTAAACAGAGTTAAATAACCCGGTGATATCGCAACTTGGAACATACAGAAAAATGTTTTGCTCGCAAGTGTGAGCCTTGTCACCAATTGTTATATCGTGTGTCTTATCCTGGGGCAAATTTGAAAGTCTTTAACAATGATAGTATAATTATTAAAGATTGTGAAGTTATTTAACACAAAAGGTGTTACGAATAATCTACTTTAAAATTTCTACTCTACACGAAAATTGCAGAATTCAATACTGACCGAAAAAATCATTGAATTTGTGTCATGGTGTAACTGGTATTATACAAAAACCTGAAAATATTTATGACTCTGAATTCTGATTCTTATATTCCAAGGGTTCACACCAGCGGTGCCTAATCACGGTAGAATCATTCAATAAACAATATTCACATAGCAAAAAAAAACTTTCCAGAATTTGAATAACAGTAATTTACCAATCAAATTGAAGTCGCTTCTAGTAACCGAACTCTCCCGAAGCCACGATGATATTCGGCTATTTATATCGTTAATAGGATCGACTCATTTGGGCATGACTGGCAAAACATACCGCATGTGGGGTCCGTACGGGAGTTTACTTTTTATTTCTTTTTAAGGCTTTTGTTTTGAAGCTTAATTGAGCGCTTACTTTGGTTAAGGTCGTGGTTTATTTTAGGTGTTTCATTGCGAGGAGAGGTAAAAATTTTGGCAATTTCTGTTCAATTTGCCGTTTCGGCTGTAAAGCTACGGTTTCTTAGAAAAGCGGTTTCGTCATAATATAACCGACCTCACGAAAATCTGTCATTTTCACTACTATTTGACAAATTTATTAAATCGCTAGATTTGCCCTCACCGTACTCAGTCACAAGAAAAAGTGTCCCTACTGAGAAGAGTGAGCTCATACATGGTTAAATAGTGTTTCCATGACAAACAAAGGTAGTCACTACGTCATTGTGTATCAGAGGTGTCAAAACGAAACAGAAAACCGACTATCTTTTGACCCGGTAGGGCGAATCTAACGATTTAAATCATTGCCGCTGTCATAATTTTCATGACAGCTGACACAGCGGCCGTCAAGTGCGGCCACCGCTTTTCTAGGAAACCGTAGCTTAAGTATGCTTTTTTTCGTAACCCCATTCGAACTTTGGGCATCTATTTACTTTCAGAGAAAAGATGCGATTGGAGAGGCTTTAGTCCAGCAGTAGACCACTCCAATATTTTTATTACCTGTACTGCCGTGCTAAGCCCAAAGGCGGTATCTCAACTGGAGTAAGTTTTGAGAAAATTGACTTTTTGAAAATGGATATATAAAAAAAAATATTTGTACTTTTTTTAAATGTTTTAAGTTAGATAGCGCTATTTCACTTATACCATTAGATGCGAAATTGTTAAAGTTATTGAATGGTATAAAAAAAATCTAAAAGGCGTATCTCAGAGATATTACCTTTCGGCTTAGCAGGGCAGTCTCCGAAGGGTTACGCAGAAGCATACCCACATTTCACCAGTTATATTAAAATCCCATGTAATAGAACGCGAGCCTATTGCCATCAACCGGGCACAAATCCAAACTCCGGGCAGCACTGAGAAATTCCAGATGGATAAACCCAATAATACTTTGCCCGATCCGGGAATCGAACCCAGGACCTCAAGTTCAGAAGAAGTGTTTGCGACCACTAGACAAACAAGGCAGTCGTTATCTATATTTAATCCTAAACGTAAAAGTCATCTATCTACCTCTAACTACATACTACATGGGGTTACAAAGTTTGCTCACCGCTAACAGTAACCCACTGTGGTACCATTGTGTGGTTCAATCAATTAGCTTTATTGTAACTGTATCACGTTACAATCGTAATTGGTGATGAGGATGATTAGTTGTTGAATGAGGAATGTGATTGTTGTTGTGTGAGGAAAGGCCCGTAGGTTATTCCATAGTTTGATTTTGTTTTGAGTAGATATTTTTTTATAAAATTATTTTGAAGCATGAGTTTCTTTGCATATTACGTAAATTATTAGGAAAATGGTTTTAATTAAAAAGCAAGATATAAAAAAATAAACAGGTGAGCAAGCGAGGTTGTCCATCAAAAATTTGATTAAAATGATCTCCAAATCCATTTGAAAAATTACAGTCATTTCCGCGATATGTTCGTACGTGTTTCGAGCACTTGTATCATCTAAACACTCCCAAAGTAGTAGTATAATATTATATGTTAAAAAATAATCGACTAAAATCGATCAACAATAACACAACAACCATACATTACAGCACTATTCTGTTAGCAGGAAGAACGCGCACGCGCACGTTCCCACGTGCCCCCTTTGTCGGCTCGCGACAAAGCATCGCCGACAACATGCCTCATCTATGAAGCAACTCAACCCACTGGAAAACCAACCATAAGCTTCACTAAATAAGATTTAAATTTCAAATGAATGCGTCCGGAAAAATCAAGCCTAGAGTTCCATTTACAAAAGTGGTAACTGTCATTTTAAACAAAGGACTATCAACTATATCATCCAACGCTAAGGTTGGAATTTAGTTGAATCAGCCAATAAGGTGGCTTCAAAAAGTTTCGCCGTGAAGGCAGCGTTGACCCCTCATTTAAGGTAGGGCAATTGTTTATCAATATGTCTATGATTAATGTGTATGATGTGCCTTCGTGATCGGATCGCGGTCGGCCCGGGCAATTAGCGGCGATCACGATTGCCCGAATGATATGTGATGGGTAATGTTGCTAATTTGTTTGGGGGGTCGGCCGTATGGGCGATAATTTGTGTAAACGGTTCATTAATCGGATCGATTGAGGTTGGAAGATTTGTGCAGAATTAAATTGGTAATAAACCTTTGGCCTAAGCAGAAAACTGTAACCGTTTTTTTTTTTGGTGTAGTCCCTAAAACGCGACATCCGCGTCGTCACCAAGGGAAATGCTTACATGATGATTTTGAATCATTTATTATAGACTGGTGAGTGGTCAGCGAAAGCAAATCAAGCTAGGGAAGAGTTTTAGGGTATGGGGGAGACCTTGGCCTAGCAGTGAGTCAATAGGTTTAGGTTGCAAAATATATCCACAGAACACATGGTCCTATGACCTTCTGGTGCATTGAAAATTACTTTATTTCATTAAGGCATTTAAAAAACAGAGGAGTTAAAAAAAATGCTGAATGAAATTATGTGAAATCACTAAAGAGGTGTCTTCGAAAGGGGACACCTTCCATCCACCCACCATCTACCCATAATTATAATCCTATTGAAACTAGAATGGTATCATTTTGAAGCCTTAAAGTTTTCCTTTTTTTTTTTCGATATTTTTTTTTCGTTTTTCAGAAGTTTAAGATTCTTTGAAGAAAGACTGAAAAGAAACTGTAAAAAAAAAGTTTTTTTTTTTTTTAAGTACGTATTGTTCCCGTCGTAGCCCTCTCAGTAACGCATCTTTTGATAGGTACTATTTTTATTTCTCTTTCTAATAATTGAAGACACTAGCCCACCCCGGTCGCATTTTTCATGAAAACGGGTACCCGACTGAAGCGATCAAAAAAGCATTTTTAATGCTAAAAAGACACTAATAACTGATTGCCAGTCTCTGTTTACTGAAAGTGAACTTCTTCAATCCACTTTACCCAAACATGTACCAAAATGTATATTCTACAATATTCCGGGCCAAAACTAAACATATTTCCTAATTATATGCATTCACTACCACGCGTTTTCGTGCAAAAATAATCCCAACCAATTTCTATCCAATATATCAAACATTAAAGTTATAACCAATAAATATTCATAATCCCATTGCAGACATCATGCGGTGGGCGTTAGGCCGTTTCGTCCTAATTCTAGTCAAATAATTTCCTTTAATACCCGACTAAGTCGGCCGTTGTACACAATGACACAGTATGTCACACGTAATGTGTGCACTGACAACGCTGTGCTGACGCCATTTTGTGTGCGGATTTTGACGTTTTGATACTTGATAATGAGTTGAATATTCGCGCGAATTTACGCCTGTATTGCTTGAAAGGTTATGCTGAGGAGTATATGGATACTCACATTTTGCCAGTAATGTTTAAGTTCCATGCAATAGAGAATGAGCCTATTGCCATTATCTAGGCACAAATCCAAACTACGGGCTATTAGGTATTTAGTAGATGAGATATTTCTGATAGAAAATCCTAATAACAATTTGGCCCACCTGTGTCAGGAATTAAGTGTCCACCACAGTCGTGCATATAACACTTTATAGATACATAGAACAAAGATTTTTTTATAATAAAAAGATTCTGATCATTTAGTGTTTTATCTTTTCAGCAGTGGACGAACTCTCTTCTGCCATTATAAGTTTTGCAGCCATAAGAATTATTGCTGCATCGTCATAATCATAATAATACGTCCAACATGATGTCACGATGTTAGATCGTGCAATCAAAGTTCGCACGAAAGTTTTCTATAAACACAGACACGTTCCCGACATCAAACGTCTGTGACCGTGTTCTTCCTCACACTTTGCCTGAACGTTTGATTTTTTTTTTTTTTTTTGCTAAAGAACAATCATAAGTACAGTGCAATCCTTTTTGTTTTCTGTTACTGTTGAAATGTTGTCCTAAAAATGTTTACACTTGTGTCGAACTAATTCAAAAAGTCAGAAGAATAAATTAATTTAGTAATACGGATCCACACAGTGGCCTCTATGAAGGTGAACCGGGAAAATCATTACCATTAGGTATGCTTTTGTTTCTGGGCAAGATTTTTTTTCTTCCTATCGGCAAACATCTCAGTTCGTCGTCGCAGTCGTCATCGTTCCCTTGGCTTTCCGTTATTCTTATAGCCTTTGGCGAAGGCGCCATACTTTCAGGCAAAATAAGCCAGCAAAATCATGTTTTATTTTAAAGCAACTATCAAAACCTTTTACTCACGCTACATAGGTATAGTTTCGGCGACACTAGCTCTGTGTAACGGCGTCGTTTATCCAATATACGAGAGTCGCGATCAGTCGCAGCGTGTTCTACGATTATACACTAATGCATCGTGTGTTTAATTCACTTACACTACGGCTTGGTTACGTATTTTGTGTACTTATTTGAAGGAATGGCGTCGCATTTGCCACTGCTTGAAATTACGAGTATGATAATATTCAAGTAGCAGTCACTGGAATGTTTCGGTAAATTATCAAAATCCTAGTTTTTTCCACAATAATAGTTACTTATTGGTATTACATTGTCTAGCAAGGTTGGGAAGGTAAGATTTTTAAAATAATTTCATTTTACGTCTTTGGAAAATTAAGATTCTTTTCGTAACATTAATAAACAATTATTTTAGTCTCCCGATGTTAAAATAAATATTTTGATAAAATAAATAAAAAGGGGGCATCTTTCCTATTTCTTACAAACAGTTGAAATACTGAAAGTAACAGAAAATAATATGCAATAGCAACAATCTCCATCGTAACACGGGATCCGTCAACGGCACAACTTTTACTGAAGATAGGTACAAGTAGTAGTGATTATCGTAAACTTTCAGCATTACTTGCACACACTTCATTAAAGTCGCACGCGCACATTGTTGATTTTATGCATACTGCTTTTGATTTTTGCGTACGGGGTAAGTATAGTGTACCTAGGAGAACTAAAGTTTGGGTGCATTTTATACTAACTAGTATTATAACTGCGAAAGTGTGTTTGTTTGTTTGTATGTTTGTTCATTTGTTACGCTTTCATACTGAAACGGCTGAATGGATTTGCATGAAATTTGGCACATGGGTAGACCATTTTTTTTTTTTTTTTTGGGTGGGAAATCATCAAATAACTTCTCCCGCTCTGGGCGGAGCGGGAGGGCGTGTCAGACTCTTACTGACTAAAACCCACCCGTGTTCCTTCGGCTGCCCTGTTGCCGGGGGCCACGATCTCCCTTTCGGTTTTCTTCGCAACCCCGGCAGGCATCGGCCCTAGTGGACCCCTTCGAATCTGCTGACATCTCTTTGAGGCGCGCGTGGAACACAACGCGCCGTCGACCCGGGCCTGGTCCTTATCGGACGGTGAGCCACCCATTGCTCACCGTCCGCAAGCCCGCGCCTACGGTGGCCGGAAATCGCCCCGCGATTCCCGACGCCCTGGGCGTCTCCTCCTGCGGCGGTTAGGGGCATGAGGGCGCGAAATTTGCCTCTCCCTCACGCGTTCCGCCTCCTCCTTCGCGAGCATTACCGCTTCGCAGAAGGAGGTGACGGCCTCCCATTTCCTCTCGCTCCGTACCATGGCCTGAACCAGGGCCGGACGCGAGAGATCACCGCCGCCGATCGCCTCCACGAGGACACGGCGATGCTCCGCCCAAGCTGGGCAGACCTCCACCGTATGCTCCACCGTGTCCTCCGGGCGATCCACACAATGGTGACACCCGGGCGTTTCCTCCCGCCTTATCCTGTGCAGGAACCTCCCGAAACTGCCGTGTCCGGTGAGGACCTGCGTCAGGCGGAAGGTGAGGACGCCGTGGCGCCTCTCTAGCCACTCCTCAAAGAGAGGTCTTATCGCCGCAATTGTGGCGTGCCCAGCGCTGGGTTGCGACAATCGCACTCTCCATGACGCCATGAGATCCCGCCGGAGCTCTGTCCGCTGAGCCGCGATTTCTCGCGGCAGCGGAACATGAGTAGACCATGACTTGGGTTAGAACATAGGACTTTTTATCCCGATGTTACCTCGGGGTCGAGCAGCTAGTTTTTTATAAAGCAGGAGCTAGGTAGTTGATTATTCTGATGCCCAACACAAAAATAGGCACCCGCCACCCTTGGTTGACTGGTAGAGAATGCCTATAAAGCATTAAATCCGCCTTTGTACCTTTTTGTATCTGAAAAGTTTAAACAAATAAATAAAAAATATCCTAGATACTATTCCACTTTGGGAAACGATTGATGGAGGTTTGCAATACAAGCTTTTTCAATATTGACACGAGCTCCAACAAACAAGGGAGAGTCTCAAAAATTCAAGATCAATTAATAGTGTGTCTAGGAAAAACCAGTCTCACAGTGGTGATGTTACACAGCATTTGCCATTTTTTTTTTCTGTTCAACGGTGAAGGAAAACATCTCGTGAGGAAACCGGCATGCTTGAGAGATATTTTTTCGACGGCATGTGAAGCCAAGTCAGAGGCTCATGGGCGGCTTTATAACTCTGACACCAGGTAAGTCACTCTAACAACACGAAAAGAAGAAGAAGAATGTAATTTTGTAGTCAAATTTTATACAAAGCCACGCTAAGCTGCGGTTTTTCACAGATAATACTACTGAAGATTAATGACATCTGAGGAAGTCCACATAGAGTACACATTAGGTATCTTATCTTATCGTACCTCCCAACAAAATCACCTTAAAACCTATATCTAAGTTCCTCCAGCATCACCTACATTCGCGATCGCCTTACACAACTGCTTGTACCCGCGCGGCGTGAAGTAAACACGTCACCGCGACAGGTCTGCACGGGACACGAACCCCCGACACGTATAACAGATACTACCGTATCGGGTTACTGATTTAGTGCGGCGTGTCGTCACAACGTGGCGGTTAGGGTGAGGGTATAGCGTGGGAGGAAGCGGGTTGTGGAGAGGTTAGGGTTTTCTGATAAGATGAACTGATAACATTTTTTTGCGCTCTTATTTGCTGGGCAAGCAAACAGACATTAGAGAAAAATATTTTCATTTTAAGGCTTCCCCGTAGAGAGGTGCAACGCGGTACCGGTAGAACAAGTTCCATGAAGTTTTCATAGAAATTGTTCCACCAGAGTCGCGTAGCGCCTGTCTGAGCCTCTAAATGCAAAGAAACTTTATCATTGAGCGATTTGTTAGACTGGATGGTATAGTGCAGCAATTTGCTAATGACCGTCGGAGTACCAGACTCCGAAGGTCGTCATCAGATGTTCGCACAACAATCAAATATTAAAAAAAAAAACATTTATTTCTTGACGTAGAGGTTTTAGGACCTAACTAGTGCGGAATGTATTCTAATATTTATTAATCTATGTATTCATATTTTTATGGGTAGCAGCAGAATTGACTTTGCCTTTGTATTCTGTCATATTTCATTTAGGATGATGATATTTCATCATAGATCATAACACTACTAAAGGATTTTACATATAGTCCTCTTCACCGTATCCGGTTTTTTTCTTTCTACAACCCTACTTGGTTCAACATATTCTTCAAAGGATACTCAGAATCTCAACCCGCTTCTCCTAACAACATGACTGAACTCTTACACACAAAGGGGCTTGTAGGAAACAAGATTAAACGTTGTATGTGATAGTTTATTCGGGACTTTATTTTCACTACACTATTCCGTATCACTTGGCGGTTTAACGCGAATTTTTATGTTCACCTTAAAGTGTGTTACGGTTTAAGCCTAAGGGACTATGGAGTTGCTATAAATTGTGTGCGGTTTTTGACCAATTTTGTGACAGTGACAGTATAAAATAAGCCCACGCTAAATAAGACATTATAAAACAGAAGCATCATAAAAAAGTAAGCTGGAGTCTCATTTCCTGCGAAATGTATGGGAGAAGTTTTTTGCAATTTTTGACTTTTCTAGTACTCAAACCTCATTTGCTTCTGCTAGATTTTTTTGATCCTCATGAGAAACAGGATCGATTGGCATCAAAAAAAGTTTTTGTGAATATGGCCCATTTTCTTCCTGACTGTAATTTTTTTTTCAACATCTGTAAATTGGATTGAAAAATTCTCAAAAACATAAGGACAGCCTCCTAAGACCGTTTTTCTGTAACTATAATGATTGAGGTACCTACCCTTACTGCCCCGTCTCAAAAATAACCCCTGTATAAATAGCCAATACATGAAACTTCGACGTGTCCAAAAGTTGTGCATCAGAAAAACACCTATGCAAACCAATTGCCTCATTAAACAAAGCACCCCTATACCCAATGAACAGACAAAGCACACATCGCAACATTGCCAAATACCAAATATTGCCTTACCTAATATTCAGCAGGGCAATAACAAACAACGCAATGCCTCGCCTCCATACACAAGAGCAATAAAGCCGTATGGTGCCCGATTTGATAAGATTATCCGACACATAAATTTGTCAGTGATCTGTCTAAGGCACCCGCCAACGTTGTCTATCTTGCACCAAGGTATGTATGAGCAGTGTATGTTGAAACTGCAGATTGATTTTGTAAGTCACAACTTTATTGGTTCGCTGTTTGTGATTCGGTTTCAGTTTTGGACTCGTGGGTTTTGGAGATTTAGTGGTGTGTTATGGTACTGTTAATTTTTGGTTTTTCAATATTGATCAGCAGGTTTACATCTACCTATAATGTTCCAACTACTGGGACACAGGCCTCCACTCTGTGAGAGGGAGTGGGCCATAATCCACCACGCGGGCCCAGTATGGGTTGGTGGATGACACATGTTTTCGAATTTTTAGTTCTAGGAGATGCCTGTTTCGTCATGATGTCCTTCACCGTTTTGAGAGCAGTGGTGATGAAATTAAATACACAAAGAAGTGCCTGCCTGCAATGGGGTTCGAACCCATTCACATTACGATCTACAACTCGTAAGTCGGGGCCGATACCGTTGACATCTTATTAAAGCAAATTGAAAAATCAAAATTAACAGATTCCATCTGTAACTTCGAAAAGAGGAGTGTATCCTTTCTGAAGATCTCACAGAACGCATCATATGTTGACGATACGGTTCTGCTCATACGTGGAAATGATTGGCCTGAATTATAATGCATTCGTACTTTGTGTAAATAATTTCATCACCACTGGTCTGAAAACGGTGAAGGAAAACATTGTGAGAAAACCAGAATTTCCTAGAATCAAAAATTCGAAGACTTGTGAGATCTACCAACCCGCACTGGGCCCCGTGGTAGATTACAGCCGACTCCCTCACGAAAAGTGGAGGCCTATATCCCAGCTGTGGGAACATTATAGCCTGATTATGACGAGGCTTAAGAAGCTAGTCATACACTGAAGGCGAAAGGCAAAGAACCGAGAATTCTGAGGTAACTTTTGATAGGCCCGCATTCAGAAATGGACAGCAACATGCTGTCCTGAACGGTAAGTCTCTAAATTCTGCTCCACCAGCCGTAAAACAAAAAGGCTCGTATTATTTTACATTTGCTAACAAAAGCGAGAAAAGCAAAACAAACTAAATATCTGTTGTGGCTGTAAGTCAGAGTTGCGCCACGCTAACGGCGCGTGCACATGAGTTAGTACTGCATTAGCGTCCGAGATACGATATCTTAACGCCTTGCCTACGAGCACTAGGCAGGTGATGGGCAGTAGTTGAAGTTTGGTAGATGCTGTCTTATCTGATGGAACTCCAAAAAAAACGATCTGAAAAGTATCCATTTAGAACATCATAATCATAACGACCACCGATGAATAGCTCATCGGAGATCGTTATGATTATGATGTTCCCTTGACACATTCCAACGAAATACTCCAAGGGCCTAAGTAAGGTCCACTTGAGATCCCTGAGGTATCTGTATGCGCTGAGAACAACCCAAGTAACGTTTTAATTCCCTTTTTTGTTTGGGTGGGAAATTATCAAATAACTTCTCCCGCTGTCGGCGGAGCGGGAGGGCGTGTCAGACTCTTATTGGCTAAAATCCACCCGTGTTCCTTCAGTTGCTATGTTGCCGGGGGCCACGATCTCCCTTTCGGACTTCTTCGCAACCCCGGCAGGCAGCGGCCCTATCGGACACCGTCAATTCTGCTGACATCTCTTTGAGGCGCGCGTGGAACACAACGCGCCGTCGACCCGGGCCTGGTCCTTATCGGACGGCGAGCTACCAATTGCTCACCGTCTGCAAGCCCACGCCTACGGTGGCTGGAAATCGGCCTGTGATTCCCGACGCCCAGGGCGTCTTCTTCTGTGGCGGTTAGGGGTGTGAGCGCGCGAAGTTTGCCTCTCACTCACGCGTTCCTCCTTCGCGAGCATTACTGTTTCGAAAAAGGAGGTGAAGGCTTCCCATTTCCTCTTGCTCCGTACCATGCCCTGGACCAGGGCTGGCCGCGAAAGATCATCGCCGTCGATCGCCTCCACACGGCGGTGCTCCGCCCAAGCCGGGCAGGCTTCCACCGTATGCTCCACCATATCCACCAGATCCAAACAATAGTGACATCCGGGCGTTTCTTCCCGCCTTATCCTGAACAGGAACCTCCCGAAACAGCCATGTCCGGTGAGGACCTGCATCAGGTCCACCTGTTGCAGGTCCTCACCGGACATGGCTGTTTGAGCTGTTTGAGAGAGGCGCGTCTCTAGCCACTCCTCAAAGAGGAGACTTATCGCCGCAATTGTGGCGTGCCCAAACATTTTAATCGCCTGGAATACCTTTCTGCCTTCTTCAGAGACAGCCAAGAAATGGCTTTGGCATTTGATCGGTCTATATTTTTCCTAGTTCATACTAAACATACGTATGTATATACAACATGTAAAAACCCCTGTCCGATCCTTGACGGTGTTGTTAAGTATCGTACTGAGAGTCTATTTATTTATTTTTTTTCAATAGGGAGTTTTACCGTTTCATTAGATGGGGCGCAGGGGGCTGTCGTTGACCCCTATGTTTTTATTCGATTTTGGGTAATCCGGATTTTGGGTAATCCGGATTTTGGGTTATACGGATTTTGGGTAATCCGGATTTTGGGTATTCCGGATTTTGGGTAATCCGGATTTTGGGATAATCCGGATTTTGGGTAATCCCGATTTTGGTACAAAAAATTTGAATTTTAAATAGCAATTACTTTATTATTTTCAATAAAAAAATATTTTTGGTAATTTTATGGCAGCATACCTATATGCCCCTTTCGGATAGGACAGGGTTTTTTTTACACATAGTATAGCTATACAAAATCGCACAGACTTCAACTACTGCCCCACACTTCCAACCACCCCAAGCACTTGGCAGAAATAGTTGTAACACTCGGAACATAACATAAACATTGTGAGTTCATGTGATAAATACCGGTTATGGTGAACAGTGATTATGTTTCAGATCTAGTTCCCTTATTTATGGTTAAAACGATAACCCTGATTTGTATATGATTGGTCAGCCAATGATATATAAGGTATTTGTAATGTATTGCCTAGATTTGGGCGCGTTTTAAAAGCTGACCGATAGGAGTTGCGTGTTTATCTCCGTACCTACTCTAGTTGATTTATTATAGTTAGGAACCATAGAATTTCGCCATTTGTGACTTCCTAAGATTGCAGTAAGAAATAGGCAGATATTTATTTGATATTGATTAGAAATATTCTCTAATAATGAAGGAAGTGTCCTACGAGTAGTTCTAAGTAGCAGCTCGGAGGCTTGATTTGTGACCGGTCGATTGTAATAGGATCGCAACCTATTACATGGGACTTAAACATAACTGATGAAATGTAGGTGTACAATAGGTATACCTCTGCCTATCCCTTCGGGTAATACTGGCGTGATGTTATGTTATTCCACGAGTAAGCCGACATCGTTCGCACGGACGTAAAAATATCACAGTGAGATTTTATTACGTCCCTAAAAACGTTGGCTAACGATCAACGTAGCTTTGGTTGCCAGCTCCGATACTATGCCAGCTGACTGATAAGTCATAATTATAACAATTACTTACGTTACTGTCATTATATCTTGTGCCTTTATGAGAGAAAAAGAAGATTGGGGTAAGTACGGAAATATACTCATGAAGATAACCTTGGTATATATAAGGTACCTGCTACTCGGCTACCAACCGCGACCCCGACAGAGGTGACCTTGGTTGATGACAGGCAGAGCTGTTTGAAATTTGGTCGTAAACCACTATCTACAAGGTTGTGAACCTTCAAGGTCACCTCTGTCGGTACGCGGTTGGCGAGCGTTTAGCAGGCACTTTAATTTGGCACTACTACACATCACATTAAAGCCTGCACTTTCGAGCGATAGTGATACGTCTCTACACGACTTTCACTGAAGCAATGTCGATATCTAAAATTCATCAACTGCCTAGCCTTTTCCCAACTATGTTGGGGTCGGCTTCCAGTCTTACCGGTAAATACCAGTATTTTACATGGAGCACCTGCCTACCTGACCTCCACAACCCAGTTACTGGGTAATACGATACGTCTTGGTAAGACGGGTTGTCAGACTTTCGGGCTTCTGACGACCCGTAACGACTGTCAAAGATCCACGAATGACAGACAGACGGGACTAACGGCTTGACGTACTTTCCGACGCACGGAGGGGTCTTGGTATGTAAAAATGGTCACCCATCTACGGACCAACCGCGGCAAGCATAGCTTAACCTGATCGATAGACCCATGCGGCTGTTATTACTTAGCCAAAAGCCCCTTTAAATACAAAAATAGGCATATCAATTACCAACACATTACTCTCCTTAACAACCCACACATTACAAGAAATACAGTCACACAAACACACAAACAAAAAAAAAACGAGTGAAACAGCATTCCCATTCATTCCATTCAGTGCAGCACAGTTTTTTCACACATTATTCTACACCGCCCGGGCTATTACGCACGACATAGTCATAATGCCCGTAATGGGCGGGTAATAGCCCCTTTACGCCACTCCAGGTGTTACGTGTGCATGAATACCCTCTTAAAAAAGGCGCTAGTGTGAAATATAGCGTGTCTAGCATTTCTCCCGAGTCTAAGCTGGTGGAAGAATTTTTTGCAGCATTTTTCGTCGAGTTTTATGAATATTTTTCGAGTGTGGTAACGGGGTTAGAATGTTTACACGTTTTTTTTATGGTGATAAAGTAAGTAGTTTTTGCAAGAAAATATCTTATTTTTAAGCATGATGATAATAATGAAATAGGAGAGTCAGGTGCAATAGTTAAGTACCATTAACATTATCATTTTCATTTTTGGAAGACAAGTCGGTCGCTATTCGTTATAAGCAAACAATTTAAGACGCTGTTACTTTTATATATATTTTTTTAACTACAACAATGATCAGGCCATAGGTGGAAGCGAGGTACACCCGAAATCCTCAACCACAGAGGAACTGGCTATCTTACCTCTAACTGCCGAAACACAACAATGCTGATAATATTGTTATTGTTATCGACGCAAAGGTTGACAACTATGAGGTCATGATAACCTTTTACGATAGGTATCCTGAGAAATATGACATCTAAAAACCCGACTTTCTTCAGGAAACCTTACAGAAGCATTTAATATTATTATTTTGATATTAAAAGTGTAGTCGATTATAATTTTTCTTCACACCATTTTTCAACCCTAATTTTTCTTAACACAAATCGCGTGATCGATGTGACCTTAAAAAAGATCCGATATGCAGTAGATGAACCAGATATAACAGCGATTAAGTAAGGATCGTATCGCGTAGTTTTCTGCCCACCTCCTACCAAGCTTGTCATAATATTCTGACACGGAGCGATACTCTGGCGTATATTGCCTTAATCTTTAGTTCTACCTACGCAAGTTATAATACTAAATTGAATTGAGCTACTACAATGTTTGTGGTCATAGAAATAGCGCTCAGCACTTGAGCCTATTTTAGAATAATATTATGTTGGTGAAGATTTATACAGGTTTGGATAGGTTGAGGAGTGAGATAGTGAAGAACCTTTGACTATAGTGATTGTACAAATCCCGAAAAAGTTCCGAGGAGCCTGCAGGGTAATTATGGCTTGGCCAATGAAATTACCGAGCTCAGAACGAGATAACTGTTTAATTTTCAATATATACAAGAATAAAATCGAGAGTAACAGAAAATATTTTTTCTGAAAGATGACAGATGACATTTGACACTTAACATTCCGCCCACCATGGACAGTGTCCATAAAATAACACACTGAGTTACTTAACAACCAACCCACCCACCATGATAAAAGATAGCTACTACCAACAACAATAAAATAATAAATAAATCTAACTTAAACATTTCAATGTTAACAACACTCCATAACATTGCTGCCGGTAGAATTTGAATATATTGAGCAAAATAAAACTTCATAACTTAAATCTAGACGGCAACAGGTAAAATAATAAGCTTGGACACTGGTCTCTTGATAACAGAATCTCTACATTTTAAAGAAACAACGCGCGTTAGATTGTCCACACCAATATGCTTGTCAGTAATCATACCATACAACCATCTTGCCGGTGGCAGATCATCCTCCTTAACCAGCACTATATCTCCAACCTTAGGTTCCGGAGTTATTTGTGACCATTTATAACGGTGCTGGAGTTGTGTCAGATATTCATGTGACCATCTTCGCCAAAAATCTTGCATAAGCCGTTGAGTGAAATGCCATCTTTTGAGAGTACTCATGTTCGCATTTTCATAATTAGCATCCGGTACCAGCACTAAAGGCTCACCCACAAGAAAATGCCCCGGGGTAAGTGGGTACGGATCTTCTGCATTGGAACTAACTTGAGTTATCGGCCGTGAGTTAAGACATGCCTCTATTTGGCACAAGAGAGTCGTCATTTCTTCGAACGTGAGTGTACTGTTGCCGATTACTCTTTTTAGGTGATGTTTCGTGGACTTCACTCCAGCTTCCCAAAGACCACCAAAGTTTGGTGAGTGGGGTGGAATGAAGTGCCAGTTGGTGCCATTTGTCGCTAACCAGCTAGCTATGTCACTGGCTACTACTGACCCTTCTCGAGGTAATAAATTCCTAAGCTCCCTATTCGCTCCAACAAAGTTAGTGCCATTATCACTCCACAAATCTGCGCAATGCCCTCTGCGTGCAACAAAACGCTTAAATGCACTTAAAAATGCCTCTGAGGTCAGATCACTCACTACCTCGAGATGTATTGCACGAGTGACCATGCATATGAATAAGCAAATGTAGCCCTTGATCGAGTGATAACCACGTCCCTTTGTGGTTCTGACTGCAATAGGTCCTGCGTAATCAACACCGCTCTGATAAAAAGGGCGACAAGCAGTGACACGAGCTGATGGTATTTGGCCCATCAACTGTTGATTCGTTTGAGCTGAATAACGCACACAAACAACACATTTACGAACATGCTGTCTAATGAGACTTTTCGCGTTCACAATCCAATACCGAGTTCTTATATAACTCAGCATTAACTGAGGACCTCCATGAATAGTACGTTCATGGGCATCCGCAACAATCAGATTTGCTAGATGTGATTTATGAGGAATCAGTATTGGATGCTTCATTTCTTCTACAACATTAGCCTTCTGCAATCGTCCACCAACTCTAAGGATGCCGTCGCCATCAAGAAATGGATTAAGCGAGGTAAGTCTACTTCTTTTTTTTACTTTACTAAATCCTTGTAAACTCTCTATTTCTTTCAGGAACCCGTCCCTTTGACACAAGCGGATACAGTTAAGTAATGAATCATTTATTTCCTTAGATGTTAGCCAACGTGTAGTTTGAGTTTTATGGTTTGCTCTTTTTGTCATATTAAGAAACCTTCTACAATATGAAAGCACTCTTATTAGTCTCTTTAAACTGGAAAACCTTAAAATTATATCAATGTCTTCAGTTGTTATGTAACATAAAACATTACTTTTCTTTTCCTCTAAATCTGTTTGCTTAAACCTTCCTCTACTGTAATGGACTGTATTTTCTTGTAGCCACTTAGGGCCGTTTTTCCATAATTCAATTTCAGAAATATTGCTTGGATTTATGCCCCGTGATGCGCAATCTGCTGGGTTCTCATCGGATTTGACATGCGACCACTGACTGTTGTCTATGATGGTCAATATTTCGGAGACTCTATTTGCCACAAACGTCTTCCACTTGCTGGGATGACTACTCAGCCAAGCAAGGACAACACTGGAATCAGTCCAAGCATGTATATTTTCCTTTGAGACATCCAATACTTCCGAGACTTCTTGGAGCAACTTTGCTAAAAGGACAGCTCCACAAAGCTCCAGACGAGGTATGGATACCTGTTTTACAGGAGCAATTCTCGATTTGGAAGTGACGAGATTCACATGAACCTTACCATTACAATCTACTGTCCTAACATAGACAACGGCTGCATAAGCTGCGTTAGACGCATCAGAAAACCCCTGTAGATCCATATGGACATTGTCTCTACTTGTCCCAACCCACCTCGGAAGTTGAAAACTAGTAAGGTGAACGAGATCCTTGCGATAGGAAATCCAATCTTTGAGTATGTCTGCTGGTATCTCATCATCCCATCCTACACCAGCAAGCCATATTCTCTGAATAAAAACCTTGGCAGTTGTTATAACGGGTACGATCCAACCGAGTGGATCAAATAATCTTGCGATATCCGAAATTGCTCTACGTTTAGTCACAGGTGTTTCAAGCGAAGGAAGTTGGACAGTGTACTGAAATTCGTCACTAGATCTGTTCCAGGTTAATCCTAAAATTTTCATAACAGAATCTAACTTCATCTCTAAGGTTTCTTTCGTATCATTTCTGTCTTTTTCAATTTTTTGCAATAAATCATTTTTATTACAAGACCACTTCTGAAGCTCAAATCCCCCGCGACTAAGAAGTTCGTTCATTTGATGATATACCTGAACACCTTCTTCAACGCTTTCGCAACCTGTCATGAGATCGTCTACATAGAACTCCTTTAAAACCCTGTCTGCTGCTAAAGGGTATTTATCACCTTCATCATGTGCAAGCTGTTGCAGAGCTCGTACAGCTAAGTATGGTGCTGAAGATGTACCAAATGTTACACGTAATAACCTCAGATGTTGAAGTTCTGAATTCACATCCTTACGCCACAAAAGTCGTTGAAAATCAACATCTTCTTCAGATACCTTTACTTGTCTGTACATTTTCACTATATCGGCAACAAGGCATATAGGGTGACAACGCCAACGCATGATGATGTGTCTCAGTTCGGGTTGTAGCCTTGGACCAATCATCATATCTTTATTTAATGATGAGCCATTATTAAGAGTACATGACGCGTCGAATACAACCCTCACCTTTGTTGTAGTTCTATCATTTTTTACAGCTGCGTGGTGTGGCAAATAGATGGCAGTAGAATTCTCTTTCTCTAATTTTGGAACCACCTCCATATGGCCTAGCGTTAAGTATTCCTCAATAACATCAGAATATTTCGTTCGAAATTCAGGATTCTTGAGCAACCGTTTCTCCAATAAATAAAATCGTTTCCGAGCAATTTCAAATGAATTGCCATACTGACACTCTGGATTATTTGACTTAAAAGGCAATCTTACTACGTAGCGGCCTGATGAATCTCTTTGAACAGTTTCTATAAAGAAGTCCTCACAGTTCTGTTCTTCTTCTGATAAAATCTTTTTGTTTCCAGAAAAAGGTTCCTCAATCTCCCAGAACTTCTTTAACAGATCATCAGTCGATATGTGAGTGTGCATGTTTACGATTTTATTTTGTTGCAGACTACCTTGGTTTTTTGGTGAGTGTATATAACCAGAGAGGATCCATCCGAGTTTAGTATTTTGTGCCACGGGAAACCCAGGTAGACCCTTGATAACACCTTCCAATAAAATTTGGCAATACACTTCTGCTCCTAGCAAAATATCAATTTTGTTTGGAGTATCAAAAGCAGGATCGGCTAATTTTAGATCCAACATTTGAGGTGACGACACAGTAAAACCAATCTTCCTTTCAGGAAGAAGTGATGTAATTTTCTTAAGAACGTGAGCTTTTACAACAACTGTACAGTTGGGATCGTGGCGTGACTGAACTTGTACGGTTACAAACCATTTAGAGCGCAATGTTGCACTCTGGTCACTGCCAAGTCCTGAAATAAAGCTCTTGTTTGGAATCTTCTTCAGACCAAGCATCTGTACCGACGACTCGGTAATAAACGATGCTTGAGATCCTTGGTCTAAGAGAGATCTTAAAACAAAAGTACTTGTTCTCCCTTCTACCTTTACCAAGGCAGTGGCCAATAACACTTGGCTGTTTACATTTGAGAAACAAGATACTATGTTGTTTGGTGTCTCGCTCTGTGAAGTTGATGGCGGAGATTGATCCAATCCACCTTCCTCTTGATCACTTTTAGGGACTGATTTTGGGTGTAGAAGAGAGTGGTGTCTCTTTTTGCAAACACGACAATTGGTTGAATTACGACATGAAATTACCGAATGATTTGGACCAAGACAATTGAAGCACAACCTATTGGTTTGGATAAAGTTACGACGTGCTTCAACATCTTCTTTTGCAAACTTCTTGCAATGAATCAGTTTATGACTTTCAGAACAAAACTCACATGTTGAGTTTGAAGTGACATGCATAGCCTTAGTTGTGCGAGTACTATTAATTGACTTGTTAATGACTTTACTATCTAAAAACTCAAGAGACCTGAATCGCTGCTCTAAGAAATCTTTAAAATCACTTAATTTAGGAAGTTCACCATTGGCCTTACAGATTTGAACTTCCCATAGTTTCCTAGATTCGGTATCAAGTTTTAAACTAACAATGTAAATTACAATAATATCCCAAGAAGAAATGTCAATACTTAAATTTTTGAGGGCGTTTAAACATTCATTTGTTGTATCAAGTAATTCTTTAACGGCACTGGAAGATTCTGACTGTATGTTCTTTTGATTCATGAAACGTTTTAAAATACAATTAACAAGATGCAACTTATTATTGTAACGATGTTCCAACTGATCCCAACAGACGTTGTAATTAATGGCCGTGATAGGAATATGCCGCAAAAGTTGCTCAGCCTCACCTGTTAAATAGCCCTTGAGATAGTGTAGCCGTTGAACGTCGTCCAATGCTTTGTTGCTATGTATTAATGATATGAATAAATCGCGAAAACTTGTCCATTCGGTGTATTTGCCACTAAAATTAGGAATAGAAATCTTAGGTAACTTAACACTAAAGGATTGACCGACGTTTGACTCAATAACCTTAGAACTAGACAATACAACCGTATTAGAATCGATCTTAAACTTAAGCAAGCAATCCTTTAATTCCGTTTTATAATCTGTGTACAGTTCTTCAGTACTGCCGTATGCATCAGTTGTGTAATAACTAGACTTCAATAATTCCTTGTTACCAAATTCCGAAATGATGACTCTATGTGTATCACGATACAAAGTCCAATAATTTTCCAGTGTTTCAAGCCGAGTTTCCAAGTAGGATTGCGTTATTCTTTCCTTTGGAGATTTTTTGAAGTTAACTCTAGCTTTTTGTATCTTTAATTTGGTATCTTCTTGCATAGTAAAATACGTTTCCATTTTAATTTCCTTCTTAATTTATTAATGAATAGTTTAAACTATCTTTAGTTTCAATAATGAGTTAGAATTTCCAACTAAATTGTATGCCCAATTTGTCTAAGTATATTTCTTCTTGTATTGAAAGTTCTATATTGCTTGAATTTTTCTAAGTCAATACGTAAGGCGTACTCACAGTTTTTTCACTTCAATACTTCACTGAATTTGGATCCAACTAAATTCGTACTCGAACCGCAGTCCGATTCGTATTAGAACAGCTTCATCATCAGATCAGCTTTGTAATGCATATGTCGCTGTGTGGCTCAACCAATATATCATCCGACTCGTAAGGACCATGTACAAATCCCGAAAAAGTTCCGAGGAGCCTGCAGGGTAATTATGGCTTGGCCAATGAAATTACCGAGCTCAGAACGAGATAACTGTTTAATTTTCAATATATACAAGAATAAAATCGAGAGTAACAGAAAATATTTTTTCTGAAAGATGACAGATGACATTTGACACTTAACAGTGATGTTTCGTTCTTGAGAAAAATAGGAGTATCATTATTCTGTATTTAGGAGTATATTTCGGGGTGAAAAGTAACCAGAAATATTGTGAGAATTTGGTAACAATTAAACCCAAAAACCAGACCTAATTGGTGATGTTCTTCAGAAAGATCAAGTGCGTAGTACTCGCAACCAGCGTGCGTGTATGACCAGATCATGAACGTAAACAAGGCAAAAAGAGTATATAAGGATCGTAGGAGGTGGCGTTCTGTAGTTTCTGGCTGTGTGATTTAATTATATGTAAATAAAAGAAAGGGACGTCATAACTCTAAAAAAACTAACTTGGACTTCATCTATACTTACTATATATCATTTTATAAAGAGGTAAAATTTGTTTTTTTGGTTGTCTGTTTGTTTGTAAGTTTGTATGTACACTCGCGAGCAACCAAATCGACTCAAGCCTAGACGGCGCACATATACATTGATTTTCCTAAAACGATAAATGGTAATTACAAAAGTGATATGTCATTCGAAAGCTGAAGATTTAGGCTTTCAATTAACATCAATACCTTAAAAAAAACTAAGCGCTGATTTATTGACACATTTTAATTGGCCGTCAGCGTAAATTACCTCTTTAGGAATCCACGACTTGCGCTACCTGCTCCCGCTATAAAACCCCCCACTTCCGGTTTATCTTATCCGTTGCTTGTTACAAGTTGACCGGTACACATCTCCGTAAATTGCATTCCTTGTTTTCGCTAACCCATGGATACCACACCAGAAGAAGCCGCTCAAGTTGTTGCCTTGTTGCAACAAGGGTTAAGTCAGCGAGCAGTCGCTGCCCAGCTCCACTTGAGCCAGTCTTCTGTATCCCGAGTATACAGACGGTTCCAAGAGACTGGTGCCTTCAATCGGAGACCAAGAACGAGCCGCCACCGGTTCACTTCAGAGAGAGACGACCGCTTCATTGTCTCAACCTCGCTGCGCAATCGACACCTTACGGGCGTTGATGTGCAGCAAGAACTGAGACGTGTACGACAAGTGGCTGTCAGCGAGTGGATAGTGAGAAGACGCTTGAAGGAAACCAACTTGATGCCAAAAAGACCTGCGACGGGCCCTAAATTGACTGCAGGCTACCGACAAGCGCGCCTTCAATTTGCTCGAGAGCATCTCAATTGGAGCGTTGCGCAATAGCGATCGGTCCTGTTTACTGATGAGTGCAGAATGTGTCTGCATGGCAGTAACAGGAGAGGCCGAGTCTACAGGCGTCCGGGGGAACGATTTGCCCAATGTTGTTTCGCTGAAACAATGGCATATGGCGCCGGTTCCTGCATGATGTGGGCTGGTATCTCTTTAGAGGGAAAAACCGAACTTGTTTTCGTGCCTGGGGGCGGCCGAGGAGGCGGGCTAACAGCTGATCGGTACATCACCGACATTCTACTGGATCATTTGTGCCCTACGCAGGGTTTGTCGGTGAAGACTTCGTGTTAATGCACGACAATGCCCGCTGCCACACGGCACGAGTCACTCGACAGTTTCTGCAAGAGGTCGAATTACGCACGATGGACTGGCCTGCGCTCAGTCCTGACATGAATCCCATCGAGCACTTATGGGACGAGCTTAAAAGAAGAGTTCGGACCAGAAATCCAGTCCCTTCAAGCGTAGACGAGCTAAAGACAGCATTATTAAAGGAGTGGGACGGCATTCCTCAAGAAAATGTCAAAAAATTGATAAGGTCCATGAAAAACAGACTGCGGGATGTAATTAGGGCTAGAGGGGGCAATACGAAATACTGATTTAAATAAATTAATTTTATTTTTAAATTTTTTTGTTTAATTTGTCAAATACGAGACACATACCCTTTTTCCTAAATTCCCGTTTTTCCTACTCTTGCGTTCAGACATCATTTATTTCAAAAATGATGGATGGATTTCAATGATAATGATATCAAGCTGACATCTTAAGCTTTCGAATGACATATCATTTTAATAATTTCCATTCATAATTTTAGTTGTATCAATGTATGTGTGCGCCGACAAGGCTTGAGTCGATTTGGTTGCTCGCGAGTGTAGATGGTTATCTCCGGAACTACTAGTCGGATTTGAAAAAATCTTTTTGCATTGGATAGCCCAATTATTGAGGAAGGTTAAAGGCTTGCGGATAAAGTCGCGGGTAGAAGATAGTGATTTTATAAGTGTAATCGCCCGCAAGTCTGTGGTAACACTTTGAGCTTAAGCTGACCTAGCGTAGTACGCAGTTTCAAGTTTAGTTTCCAGTGACGTACGGCCAACTGTAATATGGTCCCCAAACCAAAATAGACCTCTTGTACCACTCTATAACCGGTTTTTACTTCTCCCCTGAAGATACATTACGGGGTACCAATTGACCAAAAACCTGAGTACCCTGTATTTGGGCGAATATGACATCAGGGGTGCTGCACACTATGCCGAATCATGGCGAATCATGCCGTCCCGAACATGTATGTAACACGGTTACAAATAGCACCCTTTACAGTATACTAATATAGTGTAACTACGTTTTGCATAACTCAGTCCTATAAAGCAATTTATAATGTACACCATCTGTAGATTTTATTCAGGCGAGGCGGAGACCTGAAAACGCCATCGGAGAAAAAAGAGAGAAAGGAAAATATGTAATGTTTTAATATTCCCATCCGTCATGATGCGTTTCAAGTTATAAGCGGTAGCGATCTAATTTTCATCAAGTAATAAAAAGAACTGATTTTCACCCTCAACTCAGCCTATTGCAGTCCACTGCTCACCCGAGGCACGCACCTCTGACTTTTCGGATTCATGTGCGTATTGTATAATTACTTATTATCACTTGCTTCAAAAACGGTGAAGAAAAACATCGTGAGGAAACCGGCTTGCCAGAGAGATATTTCTCGACGGCCGGTGAAGCCAAGTCGGAGGCCCATGGGCCGCTTTAAAACTCTGAAACCAGGTTAATCACTAACCACATGAATAGAAGAAGTCCACTGCTGGACAGAGGCCTCTCTCAGGCTGCGCTATAACACCCTGTCCTCCGCGTTCCGCATCCAGTCTGTCCTACCCACTTTTTAAGATCATCGATTTAGCCATCGCATCCAGCGGTTCATTCTCAGCATTTTTTTTTTCTGAGCCCTCTGTAAGGCTACTTACTATTTGAATGGCGGCCAAAACCAAATGCGTGACCAAGATAAATATGGTTACTAATAGGCACTTAACTGTCTTTTAAGTAAGCATTAGTATTAGTTGTAACATTTTTAGGAATATCGTGTAGGTACTTTTACAATGCTTGTAAATATGTGAGCACCATATATCCATCACATAATTATTATTATCTGTCATTGCTTCATTTTTAATTATTTTTACCCATTATAGTACCTATACTAATTTTATTCCAGGGGCATAGTCTTCACATATGTATACAAAATATTGTAAAACATTTTGAAAGACTAACGGTGGAGTTTCTTGCCCATTCTTCTCCATACGAAAACGACTTTTAAGAAATCCATGTTCAGCAAATGACTTTTATGACACCGACTTTATTTTACACAGCCCTCATCATCATTACCATCACCAGTCCACTGCTGGATATAGACCTCTCCAATCGCACGTCTTTCAATTCGATCCTCGGTTACTCTCATCTAACTGCTACAACCGAAACAATGGATAATACCAGCCTTTTATTGTCCCACTGAAGGGTAAGAGCCACTTGAGAATACAGAGAAGGCACGAGCAATGATCTCCACGGGTTGGCGATTTCTGACTTATGTTCAGGTTTCCTCACGATATTTTTTCTTCAGAGGCCCTACTTTTTCTAAAACTCACCATTCACATTGCTCCTTAAACTTGCACCCCACCAGTGTGACGTGCGGACGTGTCATTAGTCGGTTGATGAATGCCGCGCGTTAATGCGCCTCCCATTCAAACAGACGCGTCGGACTACACGGTTCGCCTACTTATTCTGAAGTCTGACGTCATTTGTCATTGTGTGGCTTGTCGAGATGTCGGCAGACCACTTATGTGGTGACAGGTGTGACGTATGTGGTATAATTGATATATTATTGTTGGAGATAGAAAACTGTCATTCACTTGTCGGTGCAGCGGCCATTCTAGGAATCGATCATGATGTTATATGGATCTTACTTTATATGGCAGGTGACAACGTCCGTTTCCTGTGAGATCAAGATGTATGATAATATAATCATATAAATAGTAGATATAAAGTAGAGCAGCTCACTACATTCATATTCTTCAAAATGTTAAATGACTGATGTTCTCTTCACTTCTCATGACACCCAATAAAAATATTATGATAGTCCACTTATTTCTCCATCTGCAAACAAACACATTATAAACTTATTCTTTTCCACCAGCATTAATTTCTTTTAAAACATTAACTGCAAATAGAATAGGGACGCGGAGGACTAAAAACGTGTGAATTAAAAAGATTTTTATGTTAAATGCGTTAATGCGCGATTCAATGTACACTTTACTGTTTATTTTTATATCAATTTCATATTTATTTTGACACGTTTCAGAAATGAAATGTCTGAGGTGAATAGAAAGTTTTGTTGCGGAAAACTTTGAGTGGGAAACACATATTTATGGCACTTGTATATTACCTATGTATAGCACCTCACGTGTTATGCCCACCTAGTTTTATGAACTCACATCATGACGATGTCGTAACCTGAAATTAAGTGTAAATAAAACTTTATACAATTTTGTAAAAATACCACTTATGAAAGTTGTTCTCAACTACACTTTAACCACGTTTTAGGTCTTCCTTTTCATGTGGCTAGTGACTAACCCGGTGTCAGAGTTTTAAAACCGTCCATGGGCCTCTGCCTTGGCTTGACATTCGAGAAATATCTCTCAGGCATGCCGGTTTCTTCACAATGTTTTCCGTCATCGTTTTTGAAGCAAGAGATATTTTATACAATACGCAAGTTTTAGGTGTTAAAAATTCATAGATACTGAATTGATCAGGGGATATAGTTGTTAGCTATTAAGTGAGGAATGAGCGTTAGTTTGATCACATAAACGGACGGCTTTTTTAAGCACTGAAAAAAAAAACCTGATGCATTTTTCTGTTAGATTCGGTATCAATAATCTTTACCCTTCACAAATGAAAGGCATTACAATATGAAACCTATTCATTACAACAATCACCACATCTTAGCAGTACATTTTCCGTGTCATTAGCCATACTTGTGAGCATCTAAGCGTGTCGAAGGCTGTACGCGGCAGACCGCACAGTCACATGCTAAGTGCATGTCCTTACTTTTTATGTCTTCGTGCAGTTGTTTGTGTACAGATTTGTGGGTTTTAGGGTGGTTCAACAACACGGATTTGAGTGGATTTATAGTCTAGCTTAGCCTGTTGTTGGACTTGATGAATTGGAATGTTTTTGACCCAATCTTTTTAAGGAGTAATGCAAAAGAAATAATGTTTTGAAATGACTATAATTATTGATTTATTGACTATATTGAGAGAATTTATTGTATCGATTTACTCTCTTTTCTTTTTTTTTTTATAAAGTTAAAGTCAAATCATTTATTTCAAATAGGCCCATGTATGGCACTTTTGAACGTCAAAATTTACAAAATAATATAATTGATTCTAGTCGCCCCTTCCAAAAGGTAGTTTTCGTATGGTGAAGAATGGGCAAGAAACTCCACCGTTAATCTTTTAAAATGTTTTACAATAGTTTGTTTAAGTACGTATATTAGTTAAATTAGTTAAATAATTACAGGCGAAATGTGGGTGTGCCTGTTACAGGGACACCTCTGCCCAACCCTTCGGGGAAACAAGGCGTGATGTTATGTTATGTTATGTTAGTTAAATAATTATATGTGAAGACGATGCACCTAGAATAAAATTACTATACACAGTAGGTAAAAATAATTAAAAATGAATCTTTAATGATTAAGGTAGGTAGTAGATCCCGATGCTAACGATTGGTCACATTCTTTGAAAGATCTTTGAAATCAGAAGGCTGGCATTATTTTTTAGTTAGTCTTTCGATAGTTATTTCGGTTGGACCTAATAATAATTAGAAGTATGTATTTTGCTACGATTAATTTGACGAATAAGTTGAAAGGTATGTTGTAACTACCTACAGCGAAACATAACTAGATAATTTGTCAACTTTGTTATTTAATAAACTCAATATAATTTGAACTAGAATCAAATATACAATCACCATAATAATTAAGCTAGCTCTGGGTCTTGTTATTTGACAAGTAAATCATTATAATATTCCAGAACCACCATATTCAACGATTTTAATGTATATTTCTAAGATTTTATTCGTTACTAGAGTCCTCTATTGGGCATTTGTTTTCTTTTCGATCGTCATTTATTTCTTAATTACATAACAGTTATGATTTACCTGTATACTCCGAAAGGTTAGGCAGATGTTTATCTATTAGTATAGATATACCCACATTTAGCCAGTTATGTTTAAGTCCCATGCAATAGGGGGCGAGCCTATCGTCATCAACCGGGCAAAAATCCAGACTCCGGTCTGCTACTGAGAAATTACTAATGAAAAAACCCAATAACACTTTGCTCGACCTAGGAATCGAACCCAGGACCTCATGCTTAGCAGTAGCGCTTACGACCGCTACACCAACGAGGCACTCTCGCTTAATCGTAACTAAGATTTATTTGCCAAAAATATTTTCTAACCATAACCGTTAGTAAGTGAAACCATTCGTTTTTGCATATAGAACTTGGGCACAACCACAATCCAATTAAAAGTGATACCGATACACTCCAGTTTGACCACCCTATTTACCGACAAGCAGTGTAAATTAATACCAAGAAAATAATTATAAGACTACCGATTAACTAAATCAAACTTCGTAATACTTGTACTGATTAGTTGGTCACCTGAAAATTAAACGTATTAATCATTTTGTAAGGCTTACAAATAATTTATGGCTGAATAGTTTACACATTGGAATCTACACAGTAATTGATTCGCACCATATTAGGTACAATCAAATAATTGGGAGCGGTGTATGCAGAATGCAACTAATACTTAACTTTTTTAGTAAGTAGGTTACTTTTGAAACAAAGCTAAGTTATAAGAAACTGATAAAAGTAAGTATTGCACTATTACCAGGTAAAAAAAAAAACGAAAAAAATGTATTTAAAGTATTTGATGAACGAATTAGTGACCCGCCCCTGTTTCGGACGGTTTTTACGACTTATCAAAACATCAAGATTTCTTTATTATATGCAAGTTTAATATTAATGTATTCTACTGATAAACCCTTCGGAATAAATTTATCTAAATGATGGTGAAAACAACATAAAAATCTGTTGTTTATAGTTTTTAAAAGAACAACGTAGTCACATACAGACACGAAAAGCGACTTAAAAATATACATATAATCTGCGTTCGCAATTTATTTGCCAAACATGTAAACAAACACGAGTTTTAGGAAAAAGAACTATAATGCCTTAACATAAGGTTCAGTTTGCGCTAAAACTTTGTATTTTTTATGACTTTTTGAACAGTACTAGTCAGTCTAAAATCAACTTATTATTTTGTGGAAATAACATCAATTGGAAACAAGGTTATAAATGGCGCTTAGATGCACATTGATTTAAAAATAAGTTTAAATATTTTTCCCGATCGCGACACGGTAAAAGGCGTGTGGGATTTTTTTTTAGTTTTACTATAATCTAAACAGTAATGCAGCATAGTAATAACCATTTACAATTGCTTGAGACCTACTCTATATATTTCCTTAGGCCAACATTCACAAACACCATTCTTAAACAAAGCTGTTGATACAAAACATTCTTTCGAGCAAGTTTTCAACCACAATCAAGGCAATAAGTCTGATTCATGCCATATCAGGCACAATCAAAACGGGACCGCTATATGCAAGTATGCTAGGATCACTTATTAAACGTCCACATTATTTATGTCCTTACAGATTCGGTCTAATTGTAATGTGCGCAGACTTGTGCCGATTTATCAGTAGCTCTATGCGAGAATTTTGGTGGGGTGGAGTTGGTGTTGGTAGTAAAGATTTTTTTTATTTTTGAAGTGAAATTTCTTTAGGCGCGTTGGGCATTTTTGAGATGGGACTAAACCATTGATTTCGCGACACCATAACGACACCTCATTTTTATAAACGCGATTGTGCTCTTTATTAATATTACGTTACAGATCAATGATCCATGTTCTATGCAAGTATTTTTACTTTAAAGATTTGTAAACACAATTGTGCTCTTTATTTATATTCTGTTAGGGATCAATGTTCTATGCAAATATTTTTACTTTAAAGCTTTCGGAAGTTTTTGTTTTTTTAAACGCGATTGCGATCTTTATTTAGATAAGGTTACGGACCAATGTTCTATACAAGTATTTTTCTTCCACCAAGACGATATTGTTCAAGTTTTCACTTCTGTCGGCACTCCCGGAGTACCACCACTTTTTTTTATCAACCTGTATTGTCCAACTGTTGGGCAAGGTCTCCCCCATAACTATCCACTGTTCCTTATGTGTTGCTGTCTCCGCCCAATCTCCCGTAAACGCATCTAAGTCATCAGGCCAGCGTTTTCTTGGCCTCCCTCGGCGACGACGTCAGTCTTTTAGCACCCACTGAATGACGACTCTGGCCCATACTTAGATTACAATTTTTATTTTTTTAGCACTGCGGAGATGCTCTTGGCCTGCACCTGATGGTAAGTCAGGCCGAAGGTGAAAGCGAGCTTCACCCGGAATTCTCAACCACAGAGGAACTGGCTATCTTACCTCTAACTGCCGAAACACAACAATGCTTTTAACATTGTTGTTATGGCGAGAGACTTAGATAAGATGGTAGTAGCTAGCCAGCGCGGTAGTAGCTAGCCAGCGGACTTAGAGTAAGCCCTACCACCAACCAAACTATCACTGGGAATCGAAACGGGACCACTGGGTCTGAGACAGATGGGCTAACGTCTAACCACTAGACCACAGAGGCGGATAAAACAATTTTTTTACATTTGATTACAGCAATTAACAGAAACAAAATTGTAAATAGTAGGTATATAAAGTATCTATCGTTTTTCATGGCTAAGTCATTAAGTACCTATATAATAGGAGTTCAACTGTCACTAACGAGAAACAAAATAAGTTTTAATTGTTATCGCCTTTTATCGCCAATCGACAGTTGAGCGTGCGATTTGTTGGTTTCTAATGCTATGTCAATTGAGAGCCACTTTTTTTTTCAAATCCGAGTTCTGTAGTCTGAAAATCACCAGACTTGAATGATAAAGTGGTAATTCTACTAAAAATGAGACAAAAATGTTTAGACAGTAATTTATAGGTATGTAACATTTGTTTAAAAATCTTTATAATTAATATTATTCCACAAATACATGCACCCAAAAACCAAATACTTCAAATACCTCAAATACTACAGACATGTCTCGTAGAGTGTCTTATCGTGCAGGGTAGAGAAGAGGGCACTAGACTACGCGGACGCTCACCCATGTGATGGACTGACTAAATTAAATCCGCAGTTGGCAAACCCATGTATGGCTGCACTAAAAACACCAAAAATCGAAGTAGATGGCGAGAAATCGTGAGGCAAACCACATCAGCCCCTGGACATGAAACTACATGAAGACCGTGACCGCTCTGTCAAGAGTGCTACGAAGAAGAAAAATAATATTACTTAAACTCACCATGCGAGAGAAAGATTGTTTTTTTACTTCGAATCTCTCAAGAGAACATCAGTCATTTCATAATTTTTAGGCATAATAACCACTCTACACCTTTTTAGTCGCTGCATTGTCCAGTCATCTGATTGCACAGTCCAACAACTTAGGTGTACTATAAGCAATGCTATTTACAATACTAATATCATTTTACACTATTATTTATCCAAAATTAAACCCTATTGTTATTGCAATAATTGCGTGTGTGAGTGTAAGTGTAAGTTTGTGCACAGTGTTTATTTACTAAACTGCTACTGACCTGTGTCATATTTTGAATCGTATCTCATATTTTAAACAAAATATTAATTTTCTTGGAACTCTTTAAAAAATTGCATTGAATATTTTCTATAAATACTTTATAATAGAAACGATTGTGACACGACATGAATTCAATTTAGGTTATTTGGTCCCAAATGCATCTAAAGAAGTAGAAATTGTTTCAAACTTCAATTACTTGTTTACGAGTTCAGATCGTGAACACTGACATATTTTGTCTGAAATATTGTTGGTCATAAGTATGATAGACACATATTTAATTAATTAACTCAACACTACTCAAATCTACTGCAAAAAGGCATTTGGGTATTTTTGTTAAAAATTTGATTGCTGATTTGAGTCGGCACGAGACATTCTACTAAACACATTTGGGACGAGTCCGAAGAAATTTAGCCAAATACCCTAAATCTAAGCAAACCTCTGCGATATTCTACACTCATGTTTTACAAAATAAATATTTTGTATCTTGTATCTTGTATTGATTGTCCAATAAATCAGCAGGTATATCTTATTTTAATCCTTTCTTTATTCTAAACATTAACTACACCATAAAACTAATTCTCAACTAATGTAAATTTGTACTAAGTGATTTAGAAAGGGTATTTCTATCTGTTTTCACCGCGGCACAGATAGCAAAAGACGCGTATGGTAGTAGCGTCAGCAAAACAAGCGGGCAGTGCGTGCGTGAGATAGTAACACGCAAATAACTTGCCGTACGAGATTAGACAGCGAATAGCGGTTTATGTACGGTCAGCAAAATAAGTTTAGTTTTTTTTTGTTTTATGATTGTTTACTGTTATTGTTCAGCTAGTTTTAGGACAAACGAAGACCTTACGGTCTAGACAAAGTGACATTCTAACAGCGATAGCAACGATAGAAAAGTCAAAAATGTATAGGACTGACATAAGTTATCGAAAAGCTTATGTCAATCCAGTTGAAAGTAGAAGTCTTTGTAGAAACACACTGAAAACGATCGCCATTTGTCTTGGCCCTCTGATTCAGAGGTTGGAAAACGAATTGAGCTTTTTTACAATATGTTTACACTCTTAAACAAAAATAACACACCCTGTACATAGTTTACCAACAGAAAACGTACAAGAACACTTTACATAACAATTTTTTTTTTTGACTCAATGAAAATAGTAGGTTTTTTTTATTATAATCTATTTCTAACCCAAACCAAGCATTAGCTTGGTACTTAACCCTCAAGGCATATTTTCAAATTTCCATCTAGAGTATAACAACTAAAAACTGAATTTATCAAAACAAATTCATCTCATATTACCCTGAAAGGACTGGATACTAAGTAAGGATCTTACACATTCAATTCCTAAAAGGGTAATCGAAACTGCAAGCAGAACGAATGTGATACTCGAATACCGATTAGGAACATAGAGGAATAATCGTAAGACTTCTGCGAGAGTAGATTTGAAGCCGAGAGGGCTTTTATACAAAGTGCAGACATTTTTGCTACGCTGTTGTGATACATTTACAGGATAAAATGTAAAAAAGGAACACAATTTGTACGCAATTATCTGCCAGATAAGTTGACTGAGAAAAAAAACGGAAGTGGTGAATCAAGCAAAATTTGTCCCTTGCTTAGTATGTTTTTGGGAGTTCCCAAAAACTTTAAAGTTTGCTTATATTAAACTAAGAATCCAGATAATTTGCTCATATTTAACTTAGAATCCAGATGATTCGCTCATATTAAATTTAGAATCCAGATGATTTGCTCATATGAAACTAAGAATGGTAAATGCGCACAAGGTGCAGTGATGAAAGGCAGTGACCTAGTGGCGTCTAAAGACTGAAAGACGTAGTGTCGGTCATTAGATGAGAAAACATTTCCAGACCCTCCACACCTCACGGTGGAGCATACGGTGGAGGTCTGCCCAGCTTGGGCGGAGCATCGCCGTGTCCTCGTGGAGGCGATCGGCGGTGGTGATCTCTCGCGTCCGTCCCTGGTTCAGGCCATGGTACGGAGCGAGAGGAAATGGGAGGCCGTCACCTCTTTCTGCGAAGCTGTAATGCTCGCGAAGGAGGAGGCGGAACGCGTGAGGGAGAGGCAAATTTCGCGCCCTCACGCCCCAAACCGCCGCAGGAGGAGACGCCCAGGGCGTCGGGAATCGCGGGGCGATTTCCGACCACCGTAGGCGCGGGCTTGCGGACGGTGAGCAATGGGTGGCTCACCGTCCGATAAGGACCAGGCCCGGGTCGACGGCGCGTTGTGTTCCACGCGCACCTCAAAGAGATGTCAGCAGAATTGAAGGGGTCCACTAGGGCCGATGCCTGCCGGAGTTGCGAAGAAAACCGAAAGGGAGATCGTAGCCCCCGGCAACAGGGCAACCGAAGGAACACGGGTGGGTTTTAGTCAGTAAGAGTCTGACACGCCCTCCCGCTCCGCCCAGAGCGGGAGAAGTTATTTGATGATTTCCCACCCACAAAAAAAAAGACCCTCCACACCCAACATCCATAAGTAATTCATTACCAACAGCCTTACCGTGCGTACCGTACCTATTACAGGCACATACGGGCCAGATTAATGAACAATTCATGTAGTATAACCCTACTTGTCGTTGCTGGCGTGTGTCGATAGCTGTAATGCACGGTATGCGCAGCTACTATGTGGAATACTTCCTTGATCGTTTGTAGGAAGCTAAGTTAAAGACTAGTTAGTATTATTTATTTTTGTGAATTAAGTAAATGTAGTCAAAGTCAAATAATTTATTTCAATAAAGCACATAGAAGGCACTTTTGAACGTCAAAACTTACAAAAAATAGAATTTATTCTAGTCGCCCCTTCCAAAAGGTAGTTTTCGTATGGAGAAGAATGTGCAAGAAACTCTACCGTTACTCTTTTAAAATGTTTTACAATATTTTGTATACATTATTTATATAATTAAATGTGAAGGCGATGCACCTGGAATAAGATTACTATACCACAATGAGTAAAAAGAATTTAAAATGAAGCAATGACAGATAAATTAATTATGTGATGGATACATGGTGCTCACATATTTACAAACATTGTAAAAGTATACGATATTCATTTTTTTTTTACAAGTAATACTAATAAGCCAATTTGTGAGTAACTTTGACTGTTCTTTATTTAGAAACGTTGTAAAAAAGATTTAAGTTGCTGAATTTTCATAAGTGATCAGTGTAATTTTCTAAAGAACCCTCCTTATCCCAATCTAAATTTTCAAAATGACTACCGAACTACTATCAGTAAGAAAACGACTAACCTTTTTACCTACTTTTTACATACGTTTATTACCCAGTTTTTCTTACCTTATAAATCATAATTTTTTGTTTTATTTATTTATTTATATATGCTTTATTGTACACCACAAAAATACATAAAAAAATAAAAAATCAAATTAAAAAAAAAAAATAAAAAAATTGTACTATCATAATAAATTATATTATTATTTTATTATTTTATTATTTATTTTTATTTTTTTGTTCTTCCTATTTTTTTGACTTTAAATACTGTGTACACGATTAAATATCGTTTAAAGATTGTAAAATCCGTTCCGATCCGATGCGATGCGAGCCGCTTGGTGAAAGTCATCCTTTAGATTTTGATTTTGATTGCAGGAAAGCGAGAGGAAAAATGTTACACATCAAAAAAAAATCATGAACAAAAAGTAAATTGCCTTCCATAAAATCCTATCTACTATTACATCACAAATAAAATGTCACCAATAAAATCACATAACATTTCACTTACAACGCAAAACCCCACAAAAATCCTATTACACACATCAACGCCATCAAATTCAAAGATATAGGGTAACGTTATAATCCCATGGGGTTTGCGTTTCCCCCTCGTATTATCACTTATCACACATTACGCTAAACGTTTACGTAACAGTCAACGTTACGGCAAACGTTTACTGCGTACGTGGTTGCGGTAAATTAATTGTGTGCTGAAGTGATTTCAGTAATGGGTTGAACAATGTGTTTAAAGGTTTAATTACGGTGTCTTAAAATACATGTGTTTTATCTTTGATGTTAAGGGTATGTTACTGTGTGTTTATAAATGTTACGTTTAGTTTGGTAATGTGTTCTATTTTCTATTGGCAATAAATCCAATTATATATATATATGTATATTTATATATATGTCAGAGATAGGTGTGTGACTTTTTTCGTTATTATCAGCGATATTTTAATTACTGTGGGCGTACTGTGGGTAGTGTTGGTTCATTGCGCAATAAAAAACCCGTTAGCAGTCCGGATCACATTATAATTTACTATCAAATTAATCACACTAGTAATTCACACACTTTAGGTACACGACACGACTATTCGGAATGCGCGACAGTTTCTAAACGTCTTCACTGCTTGACTGCCACCGATGAACTCTGCTCAGCTCCGGTCTGGCCGGTCCGAGCGTTGTGTTCAGACTCTGTCGAACGCCACTAGGCGGCGCTGGCGTCCCGATTAGTCAACTCAGTAAAGTATTTTCAACATGGAGATATATATAATATACTTCTAATTTTAAAGACGCGAAAATTTGTGAGAATGAATGGATAAGAAGAAAGAAAGAAAGAAAGAAATAAAGAAAGAAAGAAAGAAATAAAGAAAAAAACGTTTATTTGCGGTAAACATGACGCAAGAAAAAATGGATGGATGGATGTTTGTTACCCACACAGATAGTTTTTCACCTGGATAGACACATAGGATACTTTTTATCCCGGTAAATTACATGGCTGAACGATTTTCTGACATCCATGGCGACGAAGCCGCGGGCAAAAGCTAGTACCGTTATAAGTTACTGAAAATAACTTTTAACCATTCTTTGCAACTATGATCTTTCTGATTACTACTGTTCTTGATACATAAGTTTTCAAAAAATGATTATAGTAAGTTACGACCATACAAAACAACGATTGGTATAATCCGATTTTTATAACCGTGCGCTTGTCAACGTCAAAATATTAAAGTGTATGTTTTTTAAATAATAACAATAACAACTTAACGAATAATATGACAGAACTGAGGAGAAGTAACCAGTAAAGGTGGATCCAGACTTGGCGAGGCATGCGCTCCGCACGGCGCACAACGCATGCCTCGCAAGGTGTGTACCTTTATATTCGTGGTGAGGCATGAGCTACGAAGTCAAAATCGGTTGAACGGACTATAAAAACGTTTGTTTAAATGTCAAATCTTATTTCAAATGGAGTATTTGTAGTAAATAATGCACTTAGGCATGCGTTGTGCGCCGTGCGGAGCGCATGCCTCGCCAAGCCTGGATCCACCTTTATGCATACCGTAATAAGAGGTGTCGGGGCACTGAGGAGGTAACTGTGCGGGTGAATTAAATACTATAATCTACGATTTTGACAGCTCCAAGCGCACAGTTATAAAAATCGAGTTATATCATAAAACCGGCTAAGTGCATGTCGGCACACGCACAATGAAGGATTCCATATTTGGGATGAATTTATCCCAAGGACAAATTTAACACTGTAGTTGAAAAACATGTTCTCCCTTACATTTCAACTGCAAATGTAAGTTTGTACGCACAATATTGAGAGATTTACCATGTTATTTTATGACTATAGACTTCTTATACTATATCTAGGTTTTCCTGTCATCTATGAGTAAAGAACCATTATCTGTATTTTTTTTTTTTCAAAATTTTAGGCTCAGTAGTATTTGATAAGCGCGGAGAATGGTAAATTTTCATCTATTTTCTTAAATAAAAAAGTTGAATAAAAGTATTTATTTTAAAATTTTAAAATAAAATGTTACAGTTTTCAAAACTTTTTTTTATTTTTTCATTTTCCAATTTGCCCCCAAAAAGTAACCCCATATTCAAAATTCATTTATTTACGTTACGTGTTTGGGTCACAGAAATACATGAGTGTACCAATTTCAACTTAAGCGGTCTATTAGATACGGAGCAAATTGGCTGTGACAGCCAGACAGACAGACAAACGTACGTAGGTACGTAACCCTAAAAAACTATTGAATTGCACAAATCAACATCAAACGTTGATAGACCAAAAAACAAATGCCCATCAAAAACAAGTCACCATCAACGAACATCAAAATAAAGCAACAAAACACAAATTGAATCACAAAACTCACTCTTTCCCATAAACCGAGCACAAAATAAAACCTCACTCACATGTGCCCATAAATCCATATCACATTCATGAGCTCACTACAATGCTCTCGAAAGAGGGTAGTCTGAAATTTATTCGGTGTGGGCCCCGTAAAACAAAAGTACGCCGTAAATTGCCTGCCATGGGCCCCTACACGTTGGCCTCGGCTTTTCTCGACATATGAGAAAACATTTTCCGTGAAGGATTTGGAAGATGCTCTACTTTATTATTTTGAAATATTGGTTATGCCCGTAGTTTTGCTCTCCAGTGTTTTTGATGGTACGTATTCTGATTTTCGCGAGGTCTACATTATTTCTTGGAAAATATGATATAGTCATGGTTTTGTAGTTAAAAGTCTTATCTCCACAGACAAACAGAAATTCCTTAACCGTTTTTGCATTGACCTAAGTAATAATGAAATCAAAAGAAAGTATGGCTCTATTTTTGTTTCTGGTATTGTAAAAGTTCGATATTTTAATTCTATTTTCTGTACAAGCAATGCGCGACATTTATTTAAAAAATCGAAGAATAATAACCACTTATTTTACACTAGAAAAAATAGAAAGTAAGAACTTTCCTCGCTGTACTACGAATCGAATAATTTCCGCAAACTTTGTAGGCTTCTACTTTATTAGTTCCTCTGTACTTGTAATGAATATTCGTTCATAACAAGTACAGAGGGGAAAAACTAATACAGTTCTCTTAATATGGCGGGTAAAGTTACACGTATCATTAGCGTATTATTTTCGTATTCTTTTCCTTCATATCAATCAGTATTATTTTAAAGTCATTATGTGTAGTAAATAAGGTAATATTTTCACCTTGGTATTTTAATGTTATCGTTTGTTGAACTTTTTGTTGTTGTACACAAGTTATTTTCAACTATAAATGATTCGATATTAGTTTTTTGTATAACTTGGTATCTATCAAATCAAATCAAATCATTTATTTGCATAACACAGGTTCAGAGGTATTATAACCATGTGACGTGTGCAAATATATTAGGAATATTATGACACAATTATTCTTAATCAATTTTCTTATTAAATTACATTGTCTTTGAAAACATACATAGATAGTCAATTTCATAACACATTAGATTAAATCTGAACTAATAAATTATAACAGTAATATCATGCAAATAAATAATGTTATAGTAATTGTAATTATTATCATATCAAATTAATGAACAAATATTTGCTATAATGAAAATATAATATCTTTATCTTCTTCTATACTTGCCACATTTTCAATAATCGTCAACAACAGTTAATATAGTTTTCTTATTAAATGCACTTAGACACGTGGTCCCGTATGAGAATCACACACGCAAAAAATTAATTCACGTAGAGCATTTTCCATATCATACTGCGTACACCGTTTAACCCTACGGGCAGCCACCTGTTGAGTTCATACGACAACCCATATAATGTGTCTACGTCACCCCCTACGCTACCCATGGCACACACGTATAGGCTAAACCGGGACATTTTCGTCGCTCGCGAAAATTCGCCGGGACACGGGAAAAGCCGGGAAACGGTTGAGGAAAATTGACTTCATTTTATGTGGTCGCTGAAGGGTTTATTTATTTTGTCGGCGGTATCGGTAGGGTTGGGTTTATTTTCAGTTTGAGTTGCTTGTTTTTAAGTGACGATGTGTGGTTGGTTTGAATATGCATGAGGAAGTGAGAGGTTTTTAATTGGGCGTGATGTGTGGGGATTTTACTGCGATACGGTTAAAAGATCAAGGAGCTCAATGAATTATGTATTCTTGCATGATTCATTGTCCCGTATTTTATCGCGAAACAGAATTTTCTCAATCACAAAATGAAGATTGAACCATTTTATCTTCTTAACCTTTTATAAAACCAGTGCGTTCAAATTGCATTAAAGGTGCTGATGAACTTGAGCATTCACTTGTAATGAGCATTCTAGCGAATGTTACATTACAGAAAAATAAACGGGAGCGTTTTAGCGAGCATTCTAGCGAGCATTCTAGCGAAAGTAAACACGAAACAGTAAACAGCAGCACACGCAACCATCAAGCCTGACATCTTCGTGAAGAATATTTTTTGACGAGCATTGACTAGAGCATTCGCTAGAATGATCGTGAAAATGTTCGTAGCGATGTTTGGCTCAATGCTTGGCTCTGTTCGTTGTTCGATTCAACAAATTCAAAAACAGCGAATGTTTGATGTTCTGTTACAAATCAATGCTCAAGTTTATCAGCACCTTTACAATGAACACTTAGATCACACATACTTAAATACTTAAATAAGGCACAGAAGCTAGAATCTAGCGAACGATCGTTACAACATTATCAACGCTGCCCGAATTTTGGCTCTTGCAACAGCGTCCGAATATCAATCAGGATGATTATCTCTTAAATAACAAAACCAAAGCGTTCACAACATAAAACAATCAATCTGCCTAGCCTTTTCCCAACTATGTTAGGGTCGGCTTCCAGTCTATCCGGATGCAGCTGAATACCAGTATTTTACATGGAGCGATTGCCTATCAGACCTCCACGATACATAAACTAGGTAAAACGATACCCCCGGTAAGACTAGTTGTCAGACTATCGGGCTTCTGACGACCCGTAACGAGACTGTCAAAGATCCACGAATAACAGCTGGCGCCAACAGCTTATCATGCTTTCCGAGACACGGAGGAGTCTCGGTATGTAGAAATGATCACCCATCCAGGAACCAACCCCGGCAAGCGTAGTTTAACCTGATGGATCGACCCGTGCGGCTGTTAGTGCTTAGCCTCTAAACACAACTAAAAAAAAACTGGCACTTCGGGAGTGCCGACAGAAGAAAAACTCGAAAAAAAAATCGTCACCGCGGTAATCAACGCGTTGATGTCTTTTTAATGGTCAAAAGGTGGTGTCATCACGGTGTCGCGAAATCAATGGTTTAGTCCCATCTCAAAAATGCTCAACGCGCCTTAAGAAGTTTTCACTTTTAATATTATAATGTTTCTCAAACATTCAACAGCTGTGCAGATGCCCATTCCATCTGAATCAATTATGATAAACCATCTTCAAACATATTATTAAACCGCTCCATATCTCCGGATCTTGATGACAAATCGATTAGAACGCGTTGAGTGTATCGTTGCGCAGCATTCTGAGCTAGTTGTAAAAGTCACCGGTCTGAGCCAGCCACCTATGTTATCTCTTATTGCAATCTTTAGACTTGATATGTCATTACCGTTCGTGTATTAGTCACGAAAAGACTGCAATTTGTTTCTCTATTTACTACATGATGCTGACAGGAAAACTAAAGGAGTTTTCTATGCATATCAAAATACCTATAAATCAAGGAAAACTACGTGGAGGACACTATTTCAACACGACTGCACAATTTTTGGCGTAAAGTGAATGTGTCGTAAAGCGAATCTGTCCTAAAGCGAACAAAGGATTTAATTCACACGTGAAAAAGTTCTCAAGAATCGCCTACAGAATAGAAAAAGTGGGGCACGAGTATCTATATCATCATATCTAATAAGAATAGTTACTGATTCATCGGACATTCAGTGCCAGTGCGATGCTCCTGAACAGAGTATGCCCCAAATCTAGTGTCTCAAATCTCCGTTCACCTGCACCCTTAACGATCGGAATAACGTCGCTAAAGCCGCGATAAATGTGGCCACCTACGGGGCCCAAACAATATAGGAAACATAGATGTACCTTCAAAATAAAAATAAAAAACATACAGACGAACATAGAACTTCCTCCTTTTGTGAAATCAGTTAAAAAATAAAGAAAGAGTTACTGTTATCATTTATTGCATATTAGGGTTTGCAACACAATATTCTTTTACTAGAACAATAAGTAAGTTTCTTGGTGCCTGAATAGCCTCGTAGTATCTCGAACTTCTTTAGCTGTGCTTTAGCTTCTATGCAGCTTTATTACACCATGTGCTTTCTTAACTATCCAAATCGAGTCCTATTAACTCTACAGATCAGTTAACCCCTAATTATTTAGTAAAATTTCTTCAACCCCTCCATGTGTTTCCTTTAAGAGACATATCAAGTAACGCTAAGCTGCTCCAATTTTAACCCTTACCAATGGAATGCTACCAGCAGTGAAACCTTATAACAGACTATAACCTCTTACTGCTGGAACTGGAGCCGCCCCTATGTGAGAAGTATTAGGACGTAATCTACCAACAGTGATCCCATCAGATGTCTTTTTGGTTCCAAAAAATATATAACCTGACGCCATCTTCTCATGGGGTAGGCAGAAATTATAGAACACTGCCTGCTACATATGATCCTTACATACTCTTATTGCTTCGTTTACGTTCATACATCAAAGAAAGGAAGGAAGGGAAGGGTTCTAGGAAGTACTTTTCTAGATATCACACAATATAATTTCATATAATCAAAGTGAAATAATTTATTTCAATTAGTCACATACACTTTTGAATGTCAAAATTTACAAAAAATATGAAGAATGGGCAAGCAACTCCACCGTTAGTTACTCTTTTAAAATGTTTTACAATATTTTATATACATTAAATATATAATTATATGTGAAGACGATGCACCTGGAATAAGATTACTATACCTAAATAGGTAAAAATAGATAAATTAATTATGTGATGGATACATGGTGCTCACATATTTACAAGCATTGTAAAAGTATACGATATTTCTAAAAAAATTGCAAGTAGTAAGTCAGTGTGTAAGTTCAAGTAATCACAGAATGTAAAATCAATGTTAAAAAAATAATAAATTATACAATTAAATTAGCAACCAGGTTGATTTTGTCTAGACTCTAAATTGTCCTTTGGGACCAGCATGTTTCCAAGCATTCTAATCTTGGATATAAGTATTCTATTTTTACATAACATAGGTATTCTATTTTTATTCCCCCTCACACGTCGATGTTATAATGAGCCTATAAAGTATTCTACTCAGAGTAGAAGGCACGAGCTTCCACCGTTCATTCATGACATCTAGCCAACCCTTCACCTCTGGCTACACGTAGTAATAAGACGTCGTTTAACGTTCCACACACGTTGTGCATTCGTGACTTTTGGGAGCTTTTTGGGTTGGTGTAATGGATGAACTGATGAGAAAAGCTTTGAGGCATTCCATGTTTAATGTAGTCTTGATTAGTACTAGTATTTTTTAGGGTATTTGTAAGGTGCATCTGTTGGTGTTCTGTTTAGCTAAATATAAAAAAAATGAATAGAATAGAATACTGCCTATAATAGGTCCCATATTTTTTAAATTGGTTACGGTAGTCTTGGTTCCTGAAAATTTAACTCTTAGACACTTCCACCCCTTCTTTATTTTACAAAAGATATAAATTCTATTTCACTCTCACTTACTTATTTTAACAAAATAAAATCATCAAAGCTTCATGGTGACTTCTGAAAGTTATTTTCGTCGCCACGCTACGCACTATAATGTCTGTTTTACAATCGAATTTAACAATGCCTAGTGCCTCGAATTTTGAAGTTATTCTTAGATAATAGATAAATATATGTTTATGTATGAACATCTACATATATTAACCCATACCTTCTTTCCATGGCGGTAGGAAGAAACTATAGAATGCCGACTGCTAGGATCCTTATATACTGCTTTTGCTTCGATAACTTCATAATTATATTTAGTCAGATTTTCTATGATATTATAGATGGAATACTGTTTATTATGTACACCATAAAAATTACAAATATAAATTAATTTTACTTAAAGCGCCACTTGTAATGCAACGAACTCGCTTACGATCCCACGATCGATTGCAAAGAGGAGAATAAAATAATAAAAACAGTGGCACTCCGGGAGTGCCGACAGAAGTGAAGCTTGAAAAAAAAATCGGCGTCTTTTACTCCACGCACCGCGGTAACCAACGCGTTAATGTCTTTTTAATGGTCAAATGCTGGTGTTATCATGGTGTCGCGAAATCAATGGTTTAGTCCCATCTCAAAAATGCCCAACGCGCCTTAAGAAATTCTCACTTCAAAAACATAATGTGAAGAATGGCCTTATCGCTAATAGCGATACCTTAGAGAAAATCACACTATTTCTTATAAACACATAGAGCGAAAGTCCCGAACTACATCCTCGAATCGAAATAATTCGCTAAAGTTTACAAATTAGACCACACCGCACATCTCCGAGCCTAGTTACTTAACCCGACCGCACACGTCGTAGGTACCACACTAATTCTAATGACGTTATTATGAGAAATGTGATTATATGGATTATATTATAATGTATGTCAGAGTAATGTATGGGAGAGGCATTTCGATTGTATAGTACGCTGCAGTAGTCTTGATAGTGTATTGTGTTGCAATCTTCTTTTGTTTAATCTTGTTTTAGTTTATTTTGCTTGTGTACCTTGTCATGGTGTTAAGACCATCTTTTTTGGTATTTGTCTGGCCGTCATTTGGATGTTTACCCGGGTAAAGAGAATAAGCTCACCCCCCAAAAGCACAACTGGAATTAATTGACAGTTGTTCTAATAGTTACGTACCTATACTATGGTAGTATGCTATAGATGGCCTGGTTGTAATCAGAGGTATATTTAGAGATAAATATAAAATTGGCGATTTTTGGACCAAATTTCAGTAAATGAATAATGAAGTACATTAAAGTAGGACAGTTACTGTTAGGTACTCAAACGTAACTTAAGAGATTGGGATGTTCTACTGCTGTCATTTCTCAATAACATAATGTTGTTATCTATCATTTCTAAGTAGTAGTCTATAAGTCGTATTTAATCAGTTTTTATAGTAGTTCATGATGACATTTTGGTTATTAACGAACCTTTTAAATATTCAATTTGATGAGTTTTATAAAAGCTTTTAAAAATGAAAACAAAAAATACAAAGTATTTTTTAGACTTTGTATTCACAATGTCCAAACGTATATTCAACCATCACTTGTCTTAAACGTTTCAAAACAAACAACAATGTAAGTATCAAAACCGCTCCCTCCAACTACAGATGCTATCAAACTCATGCGCGTACGCTGAGCAAAGATCAAGCGGTCCCCACGTAAATGTAACTTACTGTCACCGGCCCATCTCGAATGTTCCCACAATCGATCATCACGCACTTATCTGGAACTTAAAAGGCTTTATCTATGAACTGTTTATTTATAAATAGTTTATAAATAGAGCTTTAAGATTGATTTAGAGTAAGTATAAGTAGTTATAGGTAGGTACTTAAGTAGGTAATCAGGTGACATCCTTCTAAGTTAGATCACCTCTTTAACTTAGAAGGATGTAAAAAGTTGGGAGGTTTCTGGTTGAAACCATGTTCCTTTTGCTGTATATATTATGTATTAATACAGAGTCATCTGTATTAAAAAACAAAAATGTTTGACACTTGAAAGTTGAGACCTTGAAACTGACTTTTTCGCCTTAACGCTTTTTCATTACGTGACGAATTCTACCAGTCAACTACTGTCTCAAGCCGCGTTAAAGAACTTCGTTAAATTTCAAAATAACAGATTTTTACTAAAATCGTTATTATGAAAGTATGTATAAAAAATGTATACGGTACTTAGGTATAAGAAAAAAAACTTATTTTTTTAATTTTTGTCTATCTGTCTGTCTGTTTCAGCTAATCTCCGAAACGGCTAGACTGATTTTGACTGGACTTTCACTGGCAGATAGCTGATGCTATAAAGAATAACTAAGGCTACTTTTATTTAGAAAAAAGCCACAGGCAGCACCTAGTCGTTAATAAATCTAAAGTTTTGGCGCATTCAATGTCACACCCATCAAATAACGTTATCTCTGTTTATTAACTACAATCTTTTATTTTATAGTTCCGGGTTATTGAACGATGCTACTGTTTCGTCATCTCATGTTATCACTTTTTCATTTAGCTATTTGTATTTTGTGTTTCACGAACTGTGTCCAAATAAATGTTTTCCTCTCTTTCTTTCTTTATGTTTCTTTTTCTTTCTTCCTATGGGATTGGCAGAAGCTATAGAACGCTACCTGCTACGCTCCTTCCATACTCCTTTTGTTTCGTTGACGTTCATTACACGCAAGCCGGTCGGGAGTACTACGCACCTGACCTTTCTGAAGAAGATCATCAATTCTCTAATTTCTTCATCTCGGCGTTTCCACTCACATCTGCTTGTAAATACCATTTAATAATCGCCTTTCATTCATTCTCTCAACATGACCAAACCAAGAAAGATACTTATTTGTAATAATAAAATGATTGATTTTTGTAGAGAAACTGAGTCGATCGATATTTGGTAAAACAAATCAAGGTATGCTGAAATTGTGATTTTGAGAACATTTTTTTTTTAATTTAACCTTTTATGCACACACATATAAACAGACAAGAAGAGAGGAATAGAAAAATACGTACAAAGGTGATGCTTATTTCTATAGAAATATCTTCCAGTGTATTTTCCAACGTGAAAAATTAATTTGAATTTCATATCGGTAATATCCATATAAAAATAATATTATTAAATATAATGTTTTCACTACCAAGCTATACTTATTTTAAAGCCATTAGTTACTTGTAAAACGATAAAATCTTAAGTTTTTTGTAAAATACAATGACATGACTGTTTCCAGTTTTTACTAGTTTCGGTAGCAAAAATATATTATGCGGTACAGTTAACGACCCATGCTGTGAATCTGTTTTTCTTGGAACCATATTGTTAATACTTTTTGTCACGTTTTGTTGTGGATTAACAGATAACGTTTTATTCAATAGTATTGTGACTAGCTTGAAAAAAAAATTATATCTAGGTAAGGATTTTTTTTTGCTGAGTTTTCGTTATATTGCATAGTATATTAATGTTGAACATATTTATATAAATACAAACATAGTTATTTTTTAGTTTTTAACAGGTTTTACTTAGCAGTATGACCTAGACCTAGATGACCAGCGCCATGCTTTCTGATAACCATAAACTCAAATTTAAAATAGCATGCACTGCAATAATAGCCCTCCAGAACGAATTTCGGTCATGGCGACCTATCTCAGCGGAGACCAGCCTTCGGCGCGGAACATATTATAGTGCACAAGTGTGTGCGCACACACAGGTGCACTCTCTTTTCCCTTATTCTCATAGTCCGATGGGACGGCAATCCGACATGACCGGAGAGAGTTCAGGCGCAGGGCCAACGGTTTTACGCGCTTTCCGAGGAACGGGGGTATCAAACCGCCAACTTCCAAACTCCAGGCTATTACTAAAAAAATCCTAATGGAAAACCCTAATAACACTTTTCCTGACCCGGGAATCGAAACTAAGACCCCATGCTCATACACTACAAACTATATACTTAATGTCCAACCACTATCGATTACAAATACCTTCACCTCGTTACCGAAAACATAGCCCAAACATCACACTCTGATAAGCGCTGTTTATAAATGCCACCGTTCACGAGACAGTTACTAACATCAATAGTTACCTATTTTAAATTGTTATATAAAATAACACAGCAACAGTATCCTGAAAATGATTGCTAGCAGACCGGACTACCCCATTCAAAGACACTGGGTAAAAATAGCATTAGGTTTGTGCTAACTAATTAATTATATTACTAACAACACTAACATAGCATGTAAGCACAATCTGTTACTAACCACTAACAACTTATGGACTAATTTCGGTCTGAAATAAAGATATTTTATTTATTTATAGAGTAATTAATAAAACAAAACTAGTAATAAAACTTATTTTTGAGCTTTTGGTTAAAACCCACCACGAAATAGTTAAAAACTTAAATTTAAAAAAATCGAAATTAATTACTAAATTATTTATTTGCAGACTATGGGTTGCAGCAAGCCACAGAAACTGTACATCTTACACAATAAAACAACAAAACTGGCCAAGTGCGAGTCGGACTCGCGCACGAAAAACGGCAAAAATATCACGTTTGTTGTATGGGAGCCCCCTTAAATATTTATTTCATTCTATTTTTTTTTGTATTTTTTGTTATAGCGGCAACAGTAACACATCATCTGTGAAAATTTCAACTATCTAACTATCAAGATTCATAAGACAGCCTGGTGACAGACTGACAGACAGACGGACGGACAGCGGAGTCTTAGTAATAGCTATTATAATCAGTTACAAATATCTTCACCTCGTTACCAAAAACAAAAAAAATACCACAGCCTAAACATCACACTGTCATAAACGCTGTTTATAAATGCCACCGTTCGTGAGACAGTACCAGCATCAATAATACCTATTTTAAATTCTGATTTATATAATAAAACAATCTATTTCTGGACATTTTGATAATTACAATCATAAAATAGCCATAAAAATAAAAAATAATTGATTATTTATTTTCAAAATATGGCTTCCAGCATGCACTAGAAACTGTACTTCAAAGCAAAAAAACGTCAAAGTCCAACCATTATAATCAATTACAAATACCTCTGCCGAGTATAAAAAAGGCTATAGCCCAAACATCACACTCTCATAAACGCTGTTTATAAATGCCCCCGTTCACGAGACAGTTACCAGCATCAATTATTGTACGTGGCGCTGGTAGCGACGTGGTGACGAGTGACAAGACGGCTTTAGATCATATCAACCGATGAGGTGCATATAGGGTGGTGTTGTTATTAACGGAAATTTAAATTTATAAACGAAACGAAATTTTTGCCACATTTTTATATTTTTTGCAGTTTAAGCAATGTGTTAAATATTTGTTTTATAATATAAGGATCTTTGGAAGGTATGTATTTTTGCCATATTCTAATATATTTTGGAGTATAAGTAATGTGTTAAACATTTTTTTTTAAAAATCTTTGGAAGGAACGTATCGTTGGCACATTTAAATATTTTTTGCAGTTTAAGCAGTGTGTTAATCATTTTATTTTTATTTTATAATATAAAAATCTTTGAAAGACAGTGTGTGAAAATCCCCGCTACAGCTATTACAACCCATCTGATTTTAAGGCATTATCGTTTTTCTACATAATTTCTTTGTATTTTTTCTCATCGTCTTTATCCTGCGTCATTTTAGTGTTAATTTCCTTCCCTGTTACATCATCTTCAAAATAATTCCTCAACCTTTCCTTATAGCCATATTTCACATATTTATTTTTGACTGCCTCGTTGGTCTAGTGGTCGCAAGCGCTACTGCTGAGCATGAGGTCCTGGGTTCGATTCCCAGGTCGGCCAAAGTGTTATTGGGTTCTTCTATCTAAAATTTCTCAGTAGCAGCCTGGAGTCTGGATTTGTGCCCGGTTGATGGCAATAGACTCGCCCCCTATTACATGGGACTTAAACCATAACTGGTGAGATGTGGGTGAACCTGCTACAGGGACACCTCCGCCCAACCCTTCGAGGAAACAAGGTGTGATGTTATGTTATGTTATTTTTTACCCATTTTTCGACCATCCTGTGTATAAACCCCGTTACGCACTATCAGTTAGGATGCACAGCTCTTAGCTCCATTGTCTCAAGCAACAGGACAAATTAATGACCATCTATCTCATAAGTGCTTCTTTTTTTCTTCATTTTATTTACGTGGGAATCTTAAGATGCGTTGCTCCTATTAATGTTCTTATTTTAGAGTAAATAGTGATTGTAGTGGCTGATAGTGTGAGGTTTAAAGACCCGTTTAACGATACAAATGATTGATATCCTTGATCGAATTTGTTTTGAATTTCTACATACGGGGTTTTTGATTAATCTTTATACTGTGGGTCGAAGATGAGCAAAATAAAAAATAAAAATGTATTGATATAAAATATCCTAGCCGACATCATGAGTGATTTGATCATAATCATTAAATTTCAAAACAAGGTGCTCGTCCATTGAAGGTTAAGCTACGCTTGCCGCAGTCATTTTGTGGATAGGTTACCATCCATAACATATCGACACCCCTCTGTACCTCGGAAAGCACGTTAAGCTGTTAATCCCGGCAGTCATTACGATTAGTCAGAAGTCCGAAAGTCTGACAACCAGTTTTACCAAGTTTTAACTGGATTGTGGAGGTCAGATAGACAGTTGCTACATGTACAATACTAGTATTCAGCTGCATCCGGTTAGACTGGAAGCCGACCGCGACCAAAAAGGATAGGTAGATTGATATAGATCTCAAAATAGTTTCAAACAGATAAATCTCTCAAGCTAGTGTCAGTCTTTTTGCAAGGTAACAAAAGGAAAGGTTTTTGGGAGATTGCCTTGTGTTTGTTTGGTAAATATTTAACGGTAACCATTTGTGATGTAATAGCAGGAATTAAGGAGCCACATGCAAATCTACGGCCCACGCTTCTTACATACCTTTCAACGGAACCTGCCCGATTATAATTCTAACATAACACTAAATATTAAAATATCGCACTCTCCATACAAAAGTCGTAAATTCGCGTATAGCATGTATAAATAATAACGCATGTCGCGATATCTGGCGACAAATAGTCGCGTTTCAACGCGTGTCGCAACAGACGGGACAAAACGCGGCGGGTATGCGCGACAAGTCTGAATTATTGCGGTAGTTACATTAGACGTACTCAGTTTGAGACTAGTGTATTATCGTTAGGTATACGTACTTACGTAGCCGTGTATATTAACTGCCTACAAACGTGTAGAAAATTAAGCAAAAAAAGCTTTACTGAAAAAATAAATGCAACTAGTATTACAAATACTTGCATTGTAATACCTATTATTGCATATCCGACATGGATAGACTGTTGAGGCATTTTTTTTAACATTATTTAAATAAGAACTGATACACAGTTAAGCTAAAAATATTATTTTTTTATCTTTATTAGTTTCTGATTTGAGAATTTAAGCATCACTTACTTATTAATATATGATTTCTTCAATATAGCCCGCGAAATCAAAACTTATTATCGCAACGAAATTTGAATGCAAAAGTTTGACAAGTAAATTGCAATTACTATTGACGACAGTAATATAATAAGGAACGACTCACGGGATGTTGATAAGTTTTGAGATACAGAATATCATGTGATAAATTATGACATTTCCACATTTTTGACAGTACCACATTTTTCATTTCCAATTTTATAAAAGAAGCATGCGGTTATCTATCACAGCATAATGTATCATAACTACAAAAATATTGTCCTTGCTCAATATAAAAAATCTTTTTTTTTTTTTTTATTAAATCGATTTTATTCAGACACAGTGACCCATATCATTTCCTTGCTCCTTCAATCCAACACGTGAATACCTAGTATGGTACTCGTACAAATATCAATACTCGTTCCATCGTCAATCACGCATCACTAAGGTACTTATTCCGCCGATCACTTATGCACCCAGCCTAACATCGGCTTGTTTGCTTGTCAAATAGGGGTGCGCTAATTTGTGGCAACCTATTTCGGGACTTTATGTCGATGTTTGGGACATTAACTCTTAATACTGTTTGGGTTGTTGATTCATTGGTTTTGTGAGATATGTATTTTGAAGGTTTTTTAAATGCTGCGATTCGATAATTGGACGAGTATTTAGTGAAATGTCAAAGACGCGTCACGTTTGGTCACATTTGGTTACATGAGAGAGAAGACAGAGAGAAGAGAGAGTTCTCTCTCTGTCTCTCACACTAATATCTAATATTCTTTACGGGTATTGGGTACGGTGCTGCACGCGCAATTTTTTTTTTTTGTAGCTTTGACGTTTTGATCGGCGAATTAAGATCACAGACAAGTGCCTTTATTCCATAAACAACGTGTCTAGGTTTTGGAGGAGAACGGAACTATCTAAATGATACTAATGGATGACGTTGGCATTAAACTGAAACCGACGATTAGTTACTCTTTAGAGGCTTTGCATTAGATAACGAACTTTAAAACACAATTAATCTGCTTGGGACCACACATCTTACAGAGCCTAAAACAATAGTTTTATTTATAAGAAGAAGATAGTATTATTCAACATAATTATGAACCGATAAAAAGATACAAGCCCATACAATTTATGCGCGTCCATATGCAACAATAAAACACCGGAGTGTACCGTCGTCGGCGCGGGCGCAGTACGGTGAGCGCATGTCCCGGACAAAAGGAGAGATGACACAGTACACGGATTATTGCGATATGTAGTATACGTAAAACTTTCACATAAATAGTTTAGTGGGGAGCAATATGGTTTCAATGATTAAGTCATGGCAATGACTGTTATGAATTCGTTCCTTTTGTTTTTTGCGCTACATTAAAGTCAGACTTATAGTTTTTTCAACATTTTATTTCTCTGGAGTAAGGGGGAGCTCAATATAAGCTATTGCATAATTCTGTTGATTGTAACCATCAATATTATTTCAAAGCAAGGCAAAATTTAATGTACAGATTACACACTTTCTTTTATGTGCAGTTTGAGGTTTCTCTCAAACACAAAGACCAGAGGGCCTGAAAAACGGCCCGGCAAACTGTAAAAAGTGACATTCCATCAGCGGCAACAATAGTGTAAAAGTCAAAAATAAATTGAATCGGCATATGCTAACCTTGTGTAAATCCTGTTGAAAGTACTTGTATAAATACGAAACGCTTTGAAAGCGATTGCTACTTAACTAAGCCCTCTGGTACATTAAAAATAAAATAAAAAAATTACAGCTTCTGCAATTTTCGCATATACTACAATCTCTATGCATGGCCATTGAAATAATCTATAAAATTGTCATGCACATACCGAGCACAGATAAATAATACGGATCAGATAACTTGTGTCCCACAATAATAACATATTATTGTGGTAATTCGCTGTTTTATCTTCCATAATGTCCAGTAATGCCGGTGAGGGCATGTCGGTGACCGTATTTTATACTATAGTAGGTACTTATTGAGAAAACTTTCGTATCGGATTCAATACGTGGTTTAAATCTAAGATTATTATGGAGTAGGTAGGGCCTATAGTTGTAATCTGCATAGCAATAGTAAAAGGCAGAATTTGTCTAGATGAAACATATTCTTAAGAAGCGTGACGTCGTCGAGTATACTTTTTCGATGGTATGATGAATATTAATATTCATTATATCCATTGATATTGGTAAAACTAGTGATAAAGCAGATGACGTGTTCCTATGAACACAATATGACGACCTACCTTACCTACTGGACTTAGAAAATTAAGAGATAATTTATGGAAACTACGTTAAAATAAAATGAGCTACGTTCAAGAGCTGTCTGTCAGTGTCAATATTCCACGAAGAATGAAAAACAAACTCCATAACTATTTGAATGGGTACAGTAAATCTCCTTAAAACATATTTGGTCTTATGCAATTTGGACTTACGTGTCAAGGAGTGCTTTGGCACTCGTACTAGGATGACGAGATTATGGTAGACGTGCTGATCGCGTTCAGTTTCATTGATGAACCCTTAGTGTAAATTCAATTAGTAAGAGCGACCTCAGAGCCTCATCTACGCTTGCAGAAGCAAGATGCGTCGAACTTAGCAAGAAGTTTGGGGATATACGTAATGAAATAAATAGTACTTGATTTTAACTCTAGCCAAATAATGCCTGAATGCCAATAAACGAACGATAAAGTTAATATTGCACCCATAAGTGGAACGTGTATAAGCTGATAGGCCGCATACCTTCTCTGTACCGTTTGATTGGAGGGCGTGGACGATAAGTTTAGCATAATCGTATCACTTTCAAATCGACCAATAAACAGTGTGTGTTTACTGTTTAATTTACATATACACATACATTATCCATGTACCTATAGGTACATATATGCAAACCCTACCAACCATTTAGCCTGCATTCAAAAACCGTAGTCTTTCCTCCAAATTATTCCGATACGCAGTGTGTCTTTACGAAATAAAAGTTTGTTGATGCCGAACCACTTTTGGAATTGACCAAGTCTGAACTCATTCTAAAATGACAAGAGTTATGACACGTTCAGAACCTACTGCTAAGGCACTAAAAGAAGACAAATATACTTCATAAGTCTGCAAAATTGGTGGCGTTGACGGCCAAGCGTTTGGTAATGTAGAAGCATTATTAGAAAAGGAAAGAATGAATCAAAACAGCCAAACTTTAATTTATACAACGGCGCAGATAGCCTTTACTAGAAGTGGTCATCATAATAATGGTTCAGCAGAATCAATATCATTAGAATTGTGCCGGACCACGAGAGCCGTTGCCGTACCACGTCCACGACGAACTGCTATATCAGTTCGTCGTGGACGTGGTACGGCAACGGCTCTTCTGACATCATTTCTGTCAATCTCTGTCTTCAGAAAACAGCCACCACGCAACCATCGATGCGACGCTCTGCTAGAATGACAGTAATCAGCCAGTGTCACTCTTATCCGACCTCTTCTGTGATTCCAGTAACTTCCTAGGCGCCGTCATACAATAAACTAATTGCGAAATGAGGTCGAATGAAGTTTGCCTTCAGGTACATGTGTCCACATTATGTACGTTAACATTTAACACACGCAAGCCAACACTAACAAGAATTTCAAACGAACCCTTTTACATATCTCTGATCAATTCGTAACTATATCCTAAGTTCAATTCTAAACCTATTGTTCGAAGTTAACGCGTTTAATTAGTCCTGCTAGTGCTAACAGCTTGTATCGGCCTGACATTTCGTATGTACGTATGTATTGTGTCGCAACTGGCATGGTGCAAATTGCTATCAGCCTTACTAATTAGAAGTTCAGAGGTAGATTGTTTTGATAAGTCCTGATCTAGCCTAAGGTATGTTCACATGAGGTGTTTATATTGGTTATTTCATTCGTATTGGTTTCAAAATTTCGGTATAAAAACATTTTTGAAGTGAAAATTTCTATAGGCGCGTTGGTCGTTTTTGAGATAGGACTAAACCATTGATTTCGCGACACCATGACGACACCTTATTTTTGTAAATGCGATTGTGCTCTTTATTTATATTACTTTACGGATCAATGTTCTATGTAAGTATTTTTACTTTAAAGGTTTCGGAAAAATTTCTTTTTTGTAAACGTGATTGTGCTCTTTATTTAGATAAGGTTACGGACCAATGTTCTACACAAGTGTTTTTCTTCCACCAAGGCGATCTTGTTCAAGTTTTCACTTCTGTCGGTACTCCCAGAGTGCCACCAATTTAAAAAAAAAAAAAATATTATAGGTTTTGTTGTACACAACATTACATCACGCGTGTAATCTCCAAAGGCTTAGACAGAGGGGAACCTATAGTACACCCACATTTCGCCAGTTGTGTTTAAGAGGCCTATTGCCATCAACCAGGCACAAATGAAGACTCCGGGCTGCTACTGAGAAAAGCCTGATATTATATAGTTTAGATATAAAACAAATCAGAAAATTCATTAGCTAATCTGTCTTTAATTTCCTATACTAGTATAATCAGTCTTTACTGTTCCCACTGCTGGGACACAGGCCTCCTCTCTGTGAGAGGGACTGGGCCGTAATACACCACGCGGGGCCAGTGCGCGTTGGTAATGCCACATGTCTTCGAATTATTGGTTCTAGGATATGCCAGTTTCCTCGCGATGTTTTCCTTCCCCGTTTTGAGAGCAGTGGTAATGAAATAATTTACACAAAGTAAAGTGCCTGTCAGGGTTCGAACCTACGAATTCGTAAGTCGTGGCCACTGGGCTACAACTGCTCTCGGCTATCTCGAACGTTCTATTATGTAGACGTTAATTATTAAATGATTTCTTTCAGATAACTATAATTATATAACATTACATTAAATTAAAAGCAATTGATACATTTACATTAAATTAAATTTAAATGAATTTACACAACACTAATATTACATTAAATGAAATTATTGTTAATATACAAACTAAATGCTTTAGTGGCTAAGAATACTGTTATAGATTAAAATAGTAATAGGTACTTAACTATGAACCCAACAGTGAACTCTGCAACCTTGTGACTAGAAAATATATGATCATTTTTCTATTAAAAAAAATGGTTGACCGAAATTCCCATAAAGGATTCCTTACCACATAAAAAACCACAGTATAAACCTTTTTAATAACTCTCAAGTTCAAATGTTTAAAAAGTTCGTCTTTTTGACGGTTATGGAGTGGTACGGTGTTAAACCACAAAGGCATTTGACACTTGTTGCCTTGTTCTGGTCACGACTAAAAGTAGATCAACTTTGCACAGGTGGGGGACTTGGGTCATTTGTCAATGGGCAATGAGATCAACCTGGGGTTCTAGGTACAAGTTACACAATGTCGCGATCATCAATTGAATCTGTTTTTGTTTTTAGAACTTAAAGCATAGCGCAGGCATTTGACAGTATTATAGTGCGCTTTTTATATACTACTATAGCTGGCTCGACAGGTGTTGTCCTGCCCCAATTTAAAAAAAAACTGTAGGTTACCACTTTCTGTTCTTCTTGAGTTTTCCAATTTTCTGGGTTACTTTTCAAATTTTCTATCTCTTAAAACCCTAGATACATTTTCGTAATAGTCCGCCAATTACCAAAATTTGAAAATAAAAATTAACCAAATCTGTCCAGCCGTTCTCAAGTGATGCGCTTATCAACGAACAGCATTTCATTTATTTATTTATTTTAAAGAACAAGATTGAATTACTACCATAGCAATTATTAGAACAGTAAAAACTTCCTCTTAATAAAAACTGTACAAAATACCTATGAGTTTCCTAAGAAGGGTAGGGCTTAATATGATTGAAAATATTATGTGGTAAAGTAGAAGAAACAGCCATTTTGAATCCTTGCAGAAAGATTTTATACGAGACATTTTTATCCACATTTCAATATTTGCCATTTAAAATCAAATAGTAATAATACAATACTATTACTTTTGAACTTTACGCTATGAAAATAACTAACAGTACCTTTGCAACACTATAAAAGAAAAAAAAACAACAAACAATTGCAATCCGCCACACGTGCATGATTTTATTACGACACTAGCGACCAGCTCCTGCTTCGCATAGTTTTTACGACTCGACAAAACATCGAGATTTCTTTATTATATGTAAGTACCTGGGCGACCGAGTTCTGCTCTGGTGAAAATACGGAGAAAAATAATAATTTTCCCAGATATGAGACCTAGCTTGATCGATTTTTTCTATTGCAACTTTCATCGAAATCGTTAGAGACGATTTCGAGAACGTGAGTACAAATATATATACAATTATTGCTAGTTTATTAGTATAGGAGAGGATTTTAATATTATTGTATGTCTATGTGAATACATAGACATTCCGGAATAAATTCTCTAAATGATGGTGAAATCAAAATCAGTAGCGTAGTTTAGAAGAACAATGCGATCAGACAGACAGAGACACGAAAAGCGACTTGAACTTATAATATGTATAGAAGAGAATTCAAATTTCGAATCAGTCGAGATAGGCGGCCATCTTGAACGGTCACGTACTCTACAAATTATAATGATGTGACCTTTGATTTGGACCATACGAGTGTTAGAGGTTACAATACAATTTTTTATTTGTAACAGTGGCTTGATTTGAAAGTTAGGAACTCTTCATAATGGTGAATATTATTAGTACCTATTCGTTTTATCTATTATTAATTAAAGTTTTTTTTATAGTTTGTATTTTTTTTTAATCCGTGATATGATGTTTTCAGGCTACCTCAGTACCTTCACATTCGGGATAGAATAGAACTAACGTATTCGAATAAAATAGTTGTATGTAGGTATTATTTTATTCACAAATAATGACCCTCGGAGACAGTTCGCACGACTAAGACCTTTTAGTAATGTGGAACATGCTAAGTAGCAGGACACTTACTTGAACAACGAAATTAAATAGGATTTAGTAAAATAGCATGTACTCGTATAACAATACGAGTACATGCTATTTTACTAAATCCATTTTTGCAAATTCTTAAACAAGTGAAGTGAATTCCAGGATACCATCAGTCCTCCAATTTTTTTATGCGGTTTTTTTAGATATGCAGATATTTCTTTGTGGAAATGATAAAAGTTTTAAAAATAATAAATACATAATAGGAAATTAATAAAACTAATTGTACTTCACTGGGTTTTCAAGAACAAATAAGTATGGTTATGCTAGTCATAAGGAGAACGAAAGGAAAGAAAAGTAGTCTGGGTCACCAGACACGGTGAATGGGACTATCAATTATGTCGTATATGGATTGCTTAGTTAGCTATTTAACATAACCGCTAGCTGTTTTACAAAACAGATCCGTTATGTAAAACAGTTGGACGACGTTTAGCAGTTTTTCATAATTACTGAACTTTAACACGGAGAATTACATAAACGTTTTGCATTTATCAATGCAACGGGTCAACGATTACAGGTTATGGATAACAGCGTGAAACGAAACGTCAGTCATTTGCTATGCGACCCCAATTTTCTCCCATAATCGGTATAACAAATTTAATAATTATAGATACAATGTTTTATACCTTATAGTAAAAATTCAGTGTAGGTATTTATTATAATTATAACATAATATTCTAATTGGAGTATTTGGTAGTGTGCGTTCATTCCGGGACATTTTGTAAATACTTGCACCCTATACCAATTTTCACCTTGCAACACTTAACTGAAGCTTACTCCAAATTTTGGTGACAAGTTCAATTCTATTCTTATTTTGATCGCAGCACTATTTGAATCTAGAACATTTAAATCCAAAACAATACAACCTCATTCTAAAATAGAACGCTCACATTCGAAATTATTTAATTCGCAGTTGCATCACAGCGCTGCAGCGCATTCGACCACTGCCTTAGATTATGGCTTGAGATACGCTAAGCGCTTTGGCATTTGTTCCACACAACGGGTCTGCTCCGTTGTTGTGCTTAATGGAAATCTGTTTAGCTATTACTGTTGTGTGTTATAATTGTTTATGTTGTGATTGAGAAAGTGAGAATGACGTCACATAATGATATAGTTTTGTAGAATGTGTTTGTGGGTTCTGAGAAAGGTGTTCGGTTTAGAACGGAAGATAGGTGTCTAAGATGTCAGCTGCTGATGAACTGGAGGATTTTAGGGACTGATTTTGGATGAAGATGTAACTAAATAACTCTCTATCGGTGAATATACTCTCTATAACGTTTGAATTTAAAAAAAAACTCACCATTGCATTTTTGAATTTGAGTAACTAAGAAATAGTATTTAACGGACAAGAGGCCATCTTTCCATTTTGTTCTTTTTCTGGTGAGTCTTCACGAGCTTCATCCCCTATTAAATGGGACTTAAACATAAGTGGCAAGATATAAGTGTGCACACTTCTGCCTAACCCTTCGGCGGATACAGGCGTTATGTCTTCACGAGCTTTATGAAAAATTCACATTACCCACGGTAAAAAATTGCCAAGCAACAGAATGGACTATCGGTCGGGTAAGTAAGCGTCGGTCATAATGATTTTTGTGTCATCAATCATGGACGCTCTCCTTTAAACATTCATAAACCGATATATCCTGAGGCAGTCTACTAGGATCAGAATCAAAAAGAAATCACACGCTACCAACTAACAAAGTCAATTAAACCAATCGTGTTCGCATTAACAGAAACAAATGAGCGCACACACGATCGATACGTCACGTCACAATGATATGTGATTTTGTGTTACAATACTAATAATGTGTATTGCGACCGGCACGCTCAACAGCGGGACACCGTGTTCACGTTATTGCAGCGTGTTGCTATTAATCGAATGGGGGAATTAACTGCTCTAGGTATAAAAGGAGTTTATATTGTACTTGCGATTTATTTGCGTGTGTGATATGTGTCGTCAATTAATTAGCAATCACAGTCCGTCAAGCATTCAAACATTGTGATTACGTAATTTTCGTCTTGCATCAGGAAGCCAATGTATGGGCTGATTATTGATTGTAACCAAAGATATAAATATGTCAAGATAGACCGTCGAAGCTGTGAATTTGTCGAAAAAAAATGCACGCCCACTACAAAAGCACAATGACGTGGCGCAAGTGTAAGACGTAGCTGCCACGCACACCAGCATAACAAAGTTGGCTTGTTTGTTTTAGTTACTTTGCAGCACGACATTTTATCTATACATATAAATAATTAAAGACGGTAATTTATTTCACAATCTTTTACTGCTCCAATCAATTTACGTATTTTACTGATCGAGTTCTAAAAATACTGTCTCGAAAAACACTTTGAGCTGAAAGCGTAGTCCGTCCAGAGCTTTTCCGGATATCTACCATTTTTTTTTTAAATATTTATCATTATTGAATAAAATCACTGCGAGCTTTCGATCAAATGTATAATCATCTTAACCATGCTTTCGCTGCGTACGCGCTTCCAAACCAATATGGCGCCTGGAACGTGTTAATTTGTACCTCTGTCTACTCTAGCTATATGCGGGACTTGTTATAAAAATTAAATTGTTTATAAAGTTGTTGTTAATAAAATTGTACATGTAACAACTAAGTGTTATACACGGAAAGTAGGTATGTTTTGTCGTTTATGGGAACATGAGCCAATTTGCCTCTTTCTTTTATTTGATTAATTTATGTACAAATAAGTAGGATATTTATGGGTTAGACCAGTTGTTAACCTTTCAGGCGTCTGCCTAGCTGTTACGACTGTAAAAAATTGTTTTATTATTTTCTAGAGTAGGTCAGTTTTTCAGACTCATTGAAGTCTAAAATACTATTTTCGATCATTTTCTACTGTAGTAAGGTATTGTATTAAATCACTGAAACAGAACTTCTTTTTCCATTCTATTTATCTAACTACCCATGAGAACAAATAAATATTACATAGATGCACAGTCAGCCTATAATGTTCCCACTGCTGGGACACAGGCCTCCTCTTTTCGAGAGGGAGGGTGCTTTAATCTACCACGCGATCCCAGTGCAGGTTGGTAGATGTCACATATCTTCAAATTTTTGGTTTTAGGACTTGCCGGTTTCGTCACAATGTTTTCCTTCAATTCACATAGATGCATATCTACGAATCTGTATGTAATAAAACAGTACAAAGTGAAAAATTACTTTTTTACTAACCTAATTTCGGAAATCGGTGTCTTGAATTTTCGTTTTTTACCACCGACTTCCGAAATTCAAGTTATTTTTCACTTTGTAGTGTTTTTTTTTTTGGAAGTCGGTTGTTTTTTTTTTTTTGTAAAAAGTTTTTCTTTACTCACTTTTTAGTTGTGGTACCTACCCCACATAAATTCGAATACCACTACCTGCTAGCAGTGACAGGAACTTATCATGTAATCTACATACTAAGTTGGAAAAAATACGTATTATTGAAGCTAACTCAAAAACCATTCAAGCAAAGTTTATCAAATCGATATGGACCACCTCGAGAGCATACACATTAAAAAAAAAACAAATTAAAAAAAAACAAAATCGTTCCACAATTGAAAAATCGATGGACGTACATTAAAAAAAAAACAAACAAATATACGCTACGAACATTTATCCTCCTCCTTTTTGGAAGCCGGTTCAAAATAGCCATTATTGTACCTACTTATTACCCAACACCTATTTATTACTTGGAATGGAAAGAAATATAATTATATGGATATCGTGCAATTGATTCTATGTACGGCAAACTGCGGTTACAATCTATTGTTATATACTTTATTACAATTTTATTGATACTAAACCACAATTTGTTATACCTGATTCTGTTAGAAATTACGACAGACAGGTAAATAAGAATGATTTATTGAGTTTTTCCTTCTACATTCTATACCTAGTGTTAAAAAAACGGTTTTTGCGTTCGTCTGTATGACCGCTTAGATCTTCTAAACTACACAATGGATATTGGTGCAGTTTTTACCATCATTTAGACCATTCATTCGCAATATTTATTATTTATTTATTTAAACTTTATACAAGTAAAGAAAATACTGCACAAAGGCGGACTTAGTGCCTGAGGCATTTTCTACCAGTCAACAGTAGAGTGATGCAGAGACAAAACATGGCAGGTGCAACATAATTGATAGGTAATTCGAAAAAGAATCAATACTAATTAATAGATACATACATACATATAAACGAAATAAACTTAGTCACGAGAAATAACAATGGGTAGAGGAGAAAACGAATCCAGCAAATCAGCGCTGGGATGATTCGTTTATGATTGTGTTTGTGTTCGTTTTTTATTTTTTTATGTGTATAATACTTGGCTTGTGCGTAAATCGTGTCAAGAAATTTAAATACCTGGGGCATTTAATTACCGAAGGTCTTGAAGACGATCAAGATATTGAGAGGGGAGCGCAGGGCTTTAGCGGTCAGAGGTAACATGCTGGCCCGCAGATTCTCCCGCTGCTCTAAGCAGGTTCAGATAACGTTATTTAAGGCATATTGCCAAAGCTTTTATACGGGAAATTGTGGGTCAGCCACACCAAAAGATCGCTGGATGTCCTGCGCGTCCAGTATAATAACATCTTCAGGATGATGCTGGGGCTGCTTCGCTTCTGTAGTGCATCGGGGATGTTTGTTCAGTATCGCACTGATGGCTTTCATGCCGTCATCTGCAAGAAGACTGCATCCCTGATCTGCAGAATGCGTGGCAGCTGCAACGGTATTCTGAAGACTGTAGCAGACAGGATCTCTTCTCCGTTAAAGAAATCATTTATTAAGAGGGTTATTTGAATGTAATTAAATTGAATTGTATTTAGTATTTTAATTTTAATGTTTAATTTTTGTGAAATGTATGGATTTATAATTATCTGAATTAAATGAATTTTATTTTTATTTATTTTATTATTTAATACGTTAATATTTAACTTAGATAGCTATAGCACAGAAATCTCGACGTTTTGACATGCCGCCATTGCACGCATGCGAAACAGGGGCGGTCGTTAGTTTAGTTTATATATCGCTTTTGATATTATAAAGGACAATTATAAGAATACTAGCGACTTCGCCCGCGTGCATACCGGAAATTACCCCACGAAAACGTAGGACCGGGATAAAAAGTATCATATGTCCTATTCTAGGTCATGGTCTACCAAAATGGTGTGCCAAATTTTATTCAAATCCGTTCAGCTGTTTTAGCGTGAAAGCGTAACAAACAAACGAACTCACTTTCGCATTTATAGTATTAGTTAGCATTAGGATTTTTTCACAACCCGTGTTGATAGCCCTTTAAAGGCGAAGGGACGCTTACACGAGAGAGAACTAGCATTTATGATTGCTCTTTTGTTTTGATAATTCCAGACAGAAAACACGAGTTTTCTTTACATTTTTTTCTTAATGACGTTTTAAATCAGAATTTACAAAAGTAAACTTTAAAGTTCGGCAACTGTGGGAACATTTTACAAGTAGCAATCAATCAATAATTTAATTTGATGTCTGGATATGATAAAGAAGTTATCATAAAACCCTCAATCATATGAAAGCCCTGTACACATGTAACCATTTCCCCAATTTCCGACAATATAAAAAAATCCCACATCAATATTCAATACAAGTAATACACGAACAGCATATAAAAATGTATCAAATTTACCACAACATATTACGCCAATACAATTTATGCCCAACTTCCTCGTTGCCATGTTATCCACACAGGGGCACCTTATCAAAGTTGTCGCCTCAACCAGTTAAGTACGCCATTCAATCACCAATAATGTGCAATACACTGTGTAACAATGTCACCCGAGTTCCCCTTTCGAAGAAAAACTGCCTATAAGCCAACTTTATCGCCAAAGAAAAGTCAACCCTATTTTGTTTGTATTTAGAATCAAGTGATGTCATGTGTATATTTTCTGAAAAAAAGAACGCGCATTTTTATTTTAATGCCTTCATTAGAACTTATGTTTTAGGTATATAAAGATAAGGTTCAGTTTTGTTTGGTGGATGTTTCACTTAGTAGCATGGGGGAGAAACGGCAAACACCATCATATTAAGTGAGCACATGAGAGAGGGAAACGCGAAAATGTGTGGGAAAAGCGGATATAGACGTTTATCGTCGGATTTTTCGCGTGATTTACCCGCGACAAATCTGAGGGCTTAACGCATCTTGTATACGTTGAACTCTGTACGTAAATTGTGTGTAGAATTTAGGAGATCATGTTATATTGGTGTTTCAGTATTCACTAATACGCTGTTGACATAAGGGCATGTCGATTTATTGCCGTTTATTCGGCAAAGGGGAAGCTTTATTTATCTTTTTCTAGTAGAAATAATTTGCCCTTACGCGTGTCTCGTGGGTGTCAAGTGAATTCTTTTATTGGTTGATTTATATGTAATAAGACGACATAATAAATAGATAAGGAAAATAGGATTTGAATACAAAAATACCTTTATTGCGGTTTCAGTTTTATGACTTTAAAAGGTTGCTGTTAAACCAATTATTATTCTCGTTTCACATCATCAGCCTAGAGTTTCCTAAACTAGCCTTAACTTGTACATCTCCATTCATAATTTCAGCCGAAAGACGTCCACTGCTGGACATAGGCGTCCCCCAAGCATCACCACTTCGACCAGTACTGTACTTCCCACATCCAGAGGATTCCTGCGGCCTTCACAAGGTCATCGGTCCATGTTGTGGGAGGCCTTCCAACGCTATGTCTTGCGATGGTGAAAATTCGCTGTTTACGATAGTGCGCAGTGTAACGCACGCAAAACATTGTGCTTAAGTGCGCAGTGTAAACATTGTGCATACAGGGATAATGGGGGGGGGTATCTAAAGATAAGTTATACATTTAAAACTAACTCGTTTTCGTAAAAAAACTGGCAAGGGTCCCACACCACCGTACAATATTTATCAAAAAACGCCGAAAAATCACGTTTCTTTTATGGGGGCTTGTATCCCTTTAATTTTATTTTTATCATTTGAATTTATAGTGGCAATAAAAGTACAGAATCTAACTAAATTTCAACTATCTACATGAGATACAGCCTGCTAACAGACGGACGGGCAGTGGAAACTCTAAAAAAACGTCAAAAAAAGTTGGAACTTTGACCTTCGATAGCTTCGTAGCCAGAAGGTTAACAGGTGGCCACAATGATGGGAAAATAAGTGACTCTCGGCTGCGTTAAGCGTTTTTCTACACCCTTTATAGAGTAAAGAAACACTATGATAAAACCAAGTTATAGAGCCAAAAACCCCATATCACCAATAGTTTTCTAATCATCTACAATAAAATAACAAGACATGTACCATTACATTCAAAAACCCTTATTTATTAACAGTCATATGCCCCATCAGACCCGCCATAACTCTATCAAATCAGTAATAGCTTCCACTCCACTTCGAGTGCTAGATTAATCACCCAGGACCTTAGGGCTAGGCCCACAGGAACTGGAGGCAACAATTACCTGATGCATGATGTATGGTGTCGGGGTAAGCCAGCGGCTAGCATTCGTCATTTTGTATGGTACAAGTTATGCGCTGTAGCTTCCACGAGTTGCGGCAACTGTGACTGTTTCTGTTGTATACTCGTTATTAAAAAAACAAAGACAGATGTGTGTGATGTGTGTGTGTGTGTGTGTGTGTGTGTGTGTGTGTGTGTGTGTGTCGATCGATTCCCGTGTTGGGAAAATTGTTATTGGGTTTTCTATGTAGATATTCTCAGTAGCAGCCCGAAGTCCGGATTTGTGCCTGGTCGATGGCTATAGGCTCGCCCCCTATTACATGGTACTTAAACAAAACTGGCGTAATGTGGGTGTACTATAGGTACACCTCTGCCTAACCCTTCGAGGAAATACAGGCATGATATTATGTTATGTTATCTTAATTATCTTTATTCTTTCTTTCTATGAGCACCCATTATGAGTCTGTCATTTTGAAGTAAAAGGGGGTAGCATATTTAAACAAAAACCGGGCACAGTATTGGTTTTGAACCTTCATAAAGATAGATTTTTCAAAAATATTCAAATAAATAGTACTTTACTTTTGGTGGAGGTCAGATGGGTAGTGGGTTCAAGTAACATACTGATTTATAGTTGCACTGCGTTAATCTGCAAGCAGACCGTAAAAAAATGAGAGAAGGGTTGTCAGATGAAGCTATTTAAAAATGGTACCATTTTTGTTTTCATCAGAAATTAAGGTTGTTTTGTTGTTTTCATTTAAGGTCGTGGTCTCCAATTTTATGGGTGCGTGCGTGTTATGTCTTGGGGAATGCGCCTAGAGAAGAAACAAAGTTTATTTTAGTATTTTATATACGGCGGCGTACTGGACAACTTAAGCTCACTGAGTATGTAACTTTAATCAACTACAGAATGTGTGCGTCAGATCCTCTGCACAACCAACAAACCGCCAAAAATAAACCAGGCAGAGATCAAACTAAAACTATGGGTCACACCATTAACAAAACATACTCCTGCGATCGTCTAAAACCAATCGCTGAATGAATCGATAAATGAAAAACGGTTCAGCTTATGCTATAGACCCTAAGCTATCTATATTGACCGTAGCTTGGTATATCATGATACGTTTCTACATTGTCAAAGCTGCTAATAAACTCAATTAGATATATTGGTATTTAACAGTTAATTGCATTTAAAGAACATATGAGTTATGGAGAACAGTTTTGTAAAGATTTGTAACGACTATTCAGTTGTGTGACTTGCTCATTTTGAAGTACGGAACTACGGAATTTTCTCTATTCATCATTTGTCAACAAATAACTTTATTATTATTTTATAATAATGTACGTCACAGATGGATTGTCAAATTCGCTGTTTTACATAACCTTTTATACATTTTACAAAACAGCTGTTATATGTTATGTAAAACAGCGGATTCGACAATCCATCTGCGAAATGTATACCTAGAATCCTAGATAATTCTGCCAATGAACTTTTCTGTAAGCATTAATCGGTCTCTACTTATGAAATTTAAAAAAAAATTACAGTTCTTATCATTCCATTAATTTATTAAGTACCTACAGAAGGTTTCTAACAATTCACTTGTTACACATTCACTCATTACAACACCGAAAGCGATAGAGTGCCTTATTGTTAGTAGAACAACAAAACAAAAACGTTTAACACTGCTCCACATATGAGAACAAAAAATATATATTACAAAACAGCTCCAAGGCTTTTTGTAACATGTGATACATATTACTTTTTAATTGAACGCTATCACATACTCTTTTGATATCGAGTTGCCTCACACGAATATCTACCTGTGTTACGATATACAGAGTGTGTTTTTGAGACGAAATTATAAAGTTCAAAGATGTTTGCCATACTGAAAAATATCAGGGATTCCGGTCAGATTTATCAGTGGTATTGTAGGGACAAAATTAGAGAAATTAAAAAAAAACTGTTCACAAGTAGCAATGGAATTTGCATAGAAGTATTTTGACTTGGTATAACAGCATTTTAAGCAGCAACAACTTTAGTCTTGTATTGAAAAAAAATATCGCTGAATGTTGTCAGATTCTGCCAAATAAATGGAATTTGTATTTCCAATAACATACTTATTGTAAATTTTTGTCACTATAAAGTTCGCAGTAGTACTTATATAATAAGACGAAGCTCTCTGTTAATGTTTTTGTGAACTAGTCGTTGGAGTGCCTTAATTAAATAGTTTTAGGGTAAGCGCATTCGGCACCGGCTACAGCTGGCTGTGGCCGCTATCGGCCACACGTGTGCGACGAATTCATACAAAACGTATGAAAAATAACGTGAAGTTCTTGTCGCTGGGCCACCGGTGGCTCGTCGGTTCTGGTCAACATTTCGGCACACTCTCTGTCTAAAAACAAATTCAATTAGCAAACACGCTGTATATAACATTTAATATATTACAATCGCCCGGGGTGCGACCTGTAATTGTAAACAATGGTATTGTAATATTAATTGAATGCAGTTACAATTAAACCCGGCGGTATAACTTAGGAACGTAATTAGGTCTCACTTTGTATGCAAGTGGAGTATGCTAACGGTTTGTTTTGTAAACTATTACATATACATTTACAATGTGGAGAATACAATACGACAGTACAGGGTGGCAGGGATATCGACGCGAAAACTGTTACCGTGAATTCAGTAAATGATTCTGAACACCTCCGTGTTGAAAATATTCGTCTGTTATTTTTTTTTTAAATCAGCTGTTTTTAATACATTTTGATTTTAGGTATTGCATTTTTTCTATGAAACAGCACATTTTTTTTTTTTATAACCACCCTTCTTTTTGCATGGGAAATTATCAAATAACTTCTCCAACGAGAGGGCGTGTCAGACTCTTACTGACTAAAACCCACCCGTGTTCCTTCGGTTGCCCTGTTGCCGGGGGCCATGATCTCCCTTCCGGTTTTCTTCGCCACCCCGGCAGGCATCGGCCCTAGCGGACCCCGTCAATTCTGCTGATCTCTTTGAGGCGCACGTGGAACACAACGCGCCGTCGACCCGAGCCTGGTCCTTATCGGACGGCGAGCTTCCCATTGCTCACCGTCCGCAAGCCCGTGCCTACGTTGGCCGGAAATCGGCTTGCGATGCCCGACGCCGAACCACCCGGAATATATTTTTATATCGGTCTATTATATCTAGATTTGAGAGAAAAGAGTGTCCTTGGAGTTACTTGCCGTTTTTTCTCCATAAAAACCTACGTTTTGGAATTAACTTCAACTTTTTCATCTACTGATCAACTCCTCAATTCAAAAGTAAATAGTTTAATGTAGTTGGATTGCTTTGAGTTTGAGTTTAACGATGTAGCTAGAAAAATCTTCAAAAGCCTCAGAAACAAAGTATCACCTGACATTTGCAGCCCACACAACATACTTAAATTAAATGGACTATTACAAACGTTCTCCCGGATCTGATACGGCGCCGTTGGGCCCGCAATCTTAGCGCTTGTACGTAACAATGAGATCTTGTCACATATGTGTCGAAAGTGTGTCTTATTCTGTACATCAGTCGATATTTTTACGATTGCTGAGTGCTATGGAATCAGGAAGATTTGACAGCATTGTTCAGTTTGGCAACAGACTCTACGTTCCTAGATTCTTTGAACGTTAAAATAAAGTCAAGGAAGCAGCAGCGTTTACCTAACTTAGACAAAATGATAGCTCAAGAAATGACTCTAAAGATGACGCTTCTAATCATGTCACATCCATCTGCACAAATACACACATCAAAAGTGTCTAGGGATCAAGTATTTTTATGCGGATTTCTTGAGATTGAGATGTGGCTTTGTAATAAATTTATGATTATATAAATTTATATGGATCCTTTTTGGTGCATTTCATAATTTGAAACAGGAACTGTTAATCAAATTCGAGTAAAAGATGAAAATCAGCTGTCAATATTTTCCCTATAAAAACATACAACGCATTGAAGACATTATTAGTGCTACTGTTTCCCTACTACTGATTAAAACCAACGTTATTATGGAGCGGCGACGTCATTTAAGCAGGGAAGAAATGCTCAGAGCCGTGGGAATGATAGAAGCTGGTTCCCGGCAACGTACTGTGGCTTTAGCTCTGAATACAAGTCAGAGTGTTATCAGTCGACTTTGGACACGTTACCGAAGCACTGGTACCGTGGCTGAGCGCCATGGAGGACGGTATCGCTGCACCACACGGAGACAAGACCGATACATTCAAATCTTAACTCGAAGAGCTCCAACAATAACCGCCATGATGTTAGCCGTGAGGCTTCATCACTCTTCAGGGAACTTAATTAGCGACCAAACAGTCAGAAACCGCTTGCATGAAGTGAACCTTCATTCCCGAAGACCGCTACGGGTACCACCTATAGCAATGCACAATCGTAGGATTCGATATCAATGGGCTCTTGAACACAGAAATTGGGCAGAAGAACAATGGCGTTTCGTGTGCTTTTCTGATGAGTCTCGTTTTGGTATGAGACCGGATACAAGACGTATACGACACTGGAGAACCCCTGGACGCCAACAGCGATTAAAATCCTGCCAGGAAGTCCATCCTTATAGTGGTGGAACCATCATGGTATGGGCGGGTATTTGGATCGGCGGAAGAACTGAGTTGATTTGGATCAGAGGCAACCTCAACGCTCAAATTTATGCTGAGACGATTGTATCTGACGTCATCGTTCCTCTACAAGTGCAAATCGGTCCCTTATTTCAGTTAATGCATGATAATGCACGACCGCACACCGCAGGAGTTGTAAGACAGACTCTCGCCGCAGCTAACATCAATGTCCTGCTCTGGCCTGCTCAGTCGCCAGACTTGAACCCGATTGAGCATGCATGGGATATGCTACAGAGAAGAGCTCTGCCGAATATGGAGGGTATCCAGTCGCAAGAAGACCTTTTTTTGTTGTTGCAACGAACATGGGCGGCCATTCCACAGCGTGATTTGGATGAAGTCATTTTGAGTATGCCAAACCGATGTTCTTGTGTTGTTAGTGTTCGCGGTAGAAACACGGATTATTAATTGTTTAAGTTACCCAATAAAATTTTAAAGAAAACTGTTATTTCAGTCTTTTTTTCGAACTTTAATGTTAGTGGTTCAAATGTCAAAAATCCCTTTATTAGGAAAATGGCAAATTTCTTTATTAATGCAAAGGTGACTTGGTTTATCGTTACTGTGACAAACGAAAACACTTTATTTGATGAATCCTTAAAGAAAATTTTAATTAATATCAATCAGGAGAAAAGTTATTGCAAAAATATATGTTGATCCCTAGACACTTTTGATGTGTGTATGTTAGACTTTGGTCCCCAAGTCATCTATTATTGTACCTACTTTTAGACATTTGTATCCTGCCACTAATTATCCTGTATATATTTTGTGCTGCAGAGTTTCAGGAAAAATTATGTACTTCCTGTCAGTATACCTACTTTAGAGCCTGTTGAACAAAATAACCTGAGGATCGTAATCGACATCATTATCATTCCATTAAGTCGTCAGCTAAACATTGGCTTCCTGTTCAACCACTACCGTCCTTCATCAATGATAGTATCTTTGCCAAACCATACAACACAGGAATCTCGCATGGTATTCCTAATAAAACCCCAGTTTTGTACACTGTCGTTCACTTACTTTATCCGCTGACCACTAAAATGACCCTTCATCAATCTGTAACCTATGAATTTACCAAACCATACGACAAACGAATAGATCTCGCATGGTGACCTTATTCGGACCCTCGTTCAGTACACTGTCGTTCACTAACATTCACTGAAGCTATCAGTAATTTCCATCGAGTGTTATTTCACGGGACGCATTAGTGTTACTGCGTTCTGCGAGCTATCAATTAGGTTCTATCTCGCAAATATTTGAAACAATTAAGTCATCATGGTTTACTGCTGCCGTTTTCACCACAAAGCTTAATTAGGTTACCTTATCGTCATCATCATATCCTCCATTAAAAGACTCCCCGTTGACCAGTGTATGACTTGAGTTTGCCTTCGACCGTTTTTCACTAATGTATGAACCTATAGCCGACATCGTGCGACAATAGAATCTCGTATGGTTTCCATATTCGGACCCTCGTTCAGTACAACATTCACCGAAGCTATCAGTAATTGCCATCGAGTGTCATTTCACGGGACGCATTAGTGTTATTGCGTTCTGCGAACTATCAGTTAGGTTCGATCTCGCAAATGTGCGAATGTGTATTGTTGTGTTAAACGCGTAATTAAGTATCGAATAGTGAATGATAGTGGGTTATTGGTTCTGTAATGTCTAATCATTGCTTAAATTAAGTTTCGTTTTTGCATTACCTTTTATTTGCTACTGGGGAGTTTGTTGCCCTTCTTTTTCCCAGCTAAAGCACTTGGTAGTGATGATGGGCGGGCTTTTTTGGGAGACTGTCTTATGTAGTTTTTACGAAAAAGTACTGATTCTCGGCCTAATTTGAATAAAAGACTGTTACGGCCCCGCTGTCGCCAGGTGGCGCACAGCGGGACTTACTGTAGCCATGCCGCTGCGCCAGCGCCGGTAGGAGTTTTTGAAAACAAAAGAAGAAATCCACCAGATTCGATGGCGGAAGATGCCTTATGCCTTTGTAATATTCAGATCATATTGAAATCAACTCAGAATACAAAATTGTACCAGTACTTAAAATACGTCCATTATTCGAAACCTTACTACCAAGGCTCGGAATCGGTTTAAAAAATACCGGTGAAAGCCGGTTTATTTGGGTTTTACTCCGAACTTTTTTTTAAAACGTGAACGTTTTAAGAACTTTTTTTAACCTAAATTAAAAGGTTTAAATTTATAATTTTTAATATAAATTGGTCGAATATGACTCGTTAATTGTAGAGCCAACTTAGCTGTGATAGTTTTTATTTTAATTTCGTTGTATAAACTACTGCCGTGATTTTTTTCACACATCCAAAACCAATCATTTAGGTTGCAGGGGGTTCCCCCCCCTGCAACCTAAATTGACTCTAACAAAAATTTGCACTTTAAAGCTTAATATTTTGCAAACGGATCCCTGAATCCAAAAATGGTTTTCACACACTCACAATGTTTTTGAAGGAATTTTCCAATGACATCCCACACCATGGGATAGAAAAACATCACCACTTTAAGTGTAGGGGGGGTACGCTAAAAATTTTTTTTTTTTTCGTAATTTTATTTTACCTCTTTGCCGGAGTAATTAATATGTATACCCGAGCCAAATTACAGATTTCTAGTACTAAGAGTCTCGGAGCTAGACCGCGGACAGACAGACAGACATGGTGAAACTATAAGGGTTCCTTGTTTCATTTATTACAGACACATAAAAGGTACATACAATCCATATAGTATTAGTAACAAATACTAAGAAACTATGTTAGTAAAACTAACAAACTAACATAACAACAACTAATTTGATTGTTTTTTCATTGTATTGAATGTTTAATTTGTAATGCTATAGTTTTTTTTTTTTCTTTTTTATAATTTATTTTCTTAAATTTATTATTTCTATGAATGTGTTATGATTTCAAACACAATGTGAATTGTTCTTGAAATAAAATTGAATTGAATTGAATAACTACGTGGCTCAACACTGTTGGCACGTGCCTCCGCATCCTCCAGTGCCCAGTGTAAAGGGGTTGTCCACCTTGTCGACCAATGTTTTTAGGATGCTGTTGGAGCTTCCGCGCAACCTATCTATTATTGACGCCGCCCGCTTTCTCATTAAGCCATGACAATCGTCAACACGGGCTTCCGCGAACATTGCGAAGCGCTGCAAAAGCGCGGAAGCCCCATCAACATCCTAAACCCATTATTATATTGAACGCGTAGGACGTTGTAGGCCCTCTGCGTATACTTCACCCACAAGCTGCACGTGTAGAACGTTTGGCAGTAGGCCTTAAATAGATACAATGCATTAATGCAATTTAATCATTTTGATCTTTGATTTAAGAATAAAATCTCTCGTCTTCGTATACAGTCAGCGTCACAAAAATCGCACCGCTTTAAGAATTCTTGTCATTTTAACCCTATTAAACAATGGTAGACACTATGAGGTATCATTGGAAAGGAAATTTATTTAAATTTCCGAATAAAGATACATTCGATTTGGTTTTTGTTTATCAGGGAATAAAAAAGCAAGCCAATGCAAATGACTAAAACGTGTCGTTTTATTGTAACAGCAAAAATTACAACAAAGTTCTTAAAAACAACTTATAACCTAGTGTTACCCCCCTAGCCCTGATGACTGCTTCCATGCGTTCTCTCATTGACCTAATTAATGTTACAACAGTCTCTTGAGGATTGTTGTTCCATTCTGCCACGATGGCATCTTGGAGGTCTTGGAGAGTGGTAGGGGCAGGATCACCTGCCCGTACTCGCCGTTTTAGTTTATCCCAAAGGTGCCAGCGCATAACAGGGATCCCAACTTTTTGCAGGTAGTCTTTTACAATTAATGCGGTATGACAGCGGGCGTTATCGTGCATTAATATGAACCCACTGCCAACAAAACCCGCATAAAGGACCAAGTGCTTCTCTAAGATGTAGATCGAAAGAAACTCCGTCTTAGAAACACTTTAATAATGGTAATAGGTAGTCCTATGTGTGACATCTTAGAAGAAAAATACAAAGAAAACTTGAAAATATTCATAGATACTTCGCTTATCATAAAACGCATACAGAAAGGCGTAGATAAAGCGTTCGCACACGACCAACTCTTTATAGTTATTCGCAATACGACTAACTTACATTTAACGCCTCCTTAGAACTATACCAAGTTACACCTTCACTTAGATTTAGTGAAGACAAACAATTTAAGATCTTAGGTCAGTGGTGTAAGGAGGTATCTTATTTTTCGGGGGTGAAGAATGAAGTTGGTAAAGTTATAGTATTGAACGTAAAACTTATGTGAAGCACGCTTGAAAAGTTTTATGGGGCTTAAAGTTTCCATTTAAGAAAGTGTAAAGTGAACTTTTCATATGAAAGGATGTATTTTCCATGTGAACACTGACAGCTATTTGGTGCGTTGCACATTTGGAAATGGAATTGATGTAAATATTTTCTCTGTTCATTTGTTTTCCTACAATTTTAATTCAATTGCAATTCCTCAAACTGAAATATCTAAAAAAGAATCGTCAAATTTAAATCACACACGCACAAACACACACCATTTTGTAATAAACATTCATACATTTATCACAAGCGGGAATCAAACCCATACCACAGAAGCCAATCTCTCACCCACTGCATACACCCTCAAAAACAACTCAATTTCTACACCAGTTAAACCTACCCTTTTTATAGCATTAGTATGATAAATGTCTCCCATTTCTCGGGACATACTCGTTCGAGTTCGTGCGTCCCGATCGAGTGTAGTGTGTGGGAATGTCCCACAGAACGCAGAACATTCATGTGCCGCGGACACACGCGTGTGAAATGACACAGAGCTTTGTATCTATTAGATAGGGAAGCAATAAGGATTTGGAGACTTCTATCAGTACGTTTTTGCAATAATTCTCTGACTTCTTGTACCAGTAGGCGGGTTTGCCTGTCAAGCTATTTTTTTAACGAAATGTTGTCTTCGAAAGTTAGGTTTAACCATAAATATTATAAATGAAAAAAGGTAAATGAAGCTTAGGTCTCATCGTTTCAGCCGAAAGACATCCACTGCTGGACATTGGCCTCCCCAAGCACCACCACTTCGGTTCCGTGCCGGATCTGTGCTTCCCGCATCCAGTGGATCCAGTACGCGGTCGGCACTCCAGAACCTTTCAGCCACATCGACCATCTATTCTGCGAGCAATATTGTGTCCTGCGCACGGCCACTTAAGTTTGGCAATTCTTCTGCAATTGGTTCTTCTGCGGGTCTCATTCTAAGCCTATTTTGATCAGCAATATCTACACATATTTATTTAGTTTGAGGTTTCATGGTATGGTCTACAAAGGATTATAATATACCGTTACTATAGTTATACGAAACTAATAAATAGTTTCCAGGATTCATATCTTCGTGAGGCGAAGTCAAGCACACTATGGGTCGGCTCCAGTCGATACTCTTCGTGTAATCACGACTCAGTTTACACTTTGAAGTCCATCTTATCAAGTTAAAACTTTAAGTTACTGAACTAGCTTCAAGCAAGTCCAATACATCTTGTGTTGATGGCTTAATCTCACTGTGAGGAAGAAAATCAGTGAATTATTACTGAAATGCTACGAGTCACGTTTTTAAGTTAGATGTGGTAATCTTAGCATTTTTGCATTGCTTAAAAAGGATGGTATTGTGGTCATTGTGCTGGTTTTATGCCAGTTCTTTTATGATTTATTTGTTATTTTCATAGCAGCAAGCAACATCAGCAGTGTAGATAGATTAGTTGGCTAATTGGGGCCTTCATTTAAAATTTTCGCAATCTTGGGAAAAGATTTGGTAATTGTTGATTTATTTAAGTATCGGACGATTAGATAAGTCTTGATAACTCGGGTAGTTTAGATGACTGATTGGTGCCTTCATTTTAATTTTTTTCAATCTTGGGAGAAGGTTTGGCAATTCTTATTTTTGCTAAGACTCGGACGATTAGCAGTCTTGATGACCCAGGTTATAGAATAAAATAGCTTTGCAAAAATAAAACTTTGTGTCTTTTCTTTGAATACAACATCATAAGCATATCTCAGCCACATGAAACACAGGAACGCTTTGAACGTGCACGTCCCTCTTCATTGTTCTCACATGTATAATTTCAACATATATGATGTACCTAACCAATATTTTCTGACTGACCGACCACTTGACAATTCAAAAGTACCTGTAATTGGTTTATTTGAAATAAATGGTCTGAGTTTGAACTACCACTTACAAATCAAACTAACACTTTAAGTAATTCACAATTAATACGACAACTCTTCCCGTACCGTCTAACCATTCCTAAATCAGCATCGATCTACAATAGATCCCTCTTGCGGCCGCCGGCGCACGACCGCGCTCACGATTCAGATTAATCTATCGAAAATCGTTTTACAACATATTATTTATAGAGAGCATGCGCCAGCAATGATCATCAGTCCGTGTGCGTAGGGATGCGCCCCGACGCATTCCGCGCGCACCGATGTGTCGATGCGGAAACATCGTTGCGACGTTATCGATATCGAGATGTGAGTACTCGAGATGTGTTTGTGATTAGTCATGTTACGTATGCGAATTGTTAATTAAAATAACGTTTGGTTTTGTGTGTACGTTAGTTAGATAGTGTCGGGGAATGATGTATGTTATTTCATTAGATATTAATCGGTAATTTTATTTTGATATTGAACTAATTAAATTTATTTTAACTAGCAAATTTTGGAACATTTAATGTTTCAAAATTTAACAATCTACACATAAAACATTTTACAGTTCTTACCCAGCTCTAAAAATCACATCACTTACGCCTAAAACCATATTAAAATTCAAAAACCATTAAAAATTAACACCGTCAAATCACGGCCTTTATTGTCAAAATCGGACGCTACGAACTTGTTCTTCATAACTCGTAAAAGTCGAGTGATGTCGTAAAATAAAACCGAAAGCATTCCGACTGAAGTCAACAATTAACCCCGGTTTTAATGAAACTTCTGAACTAGCCCCAGCAGCGGCGTGGAATCGCAGCCTATTTTAAAGACATTGAATATTTAAGAGAGCTAATTGAAATGAGCCAGACAGTTTGGAGTGTCGCCAGGATAATTACCTAGCTTCTAAGATGAGATTTAACGTGCCACGCTTAAATGGTTGGAGCCTTGGAAGTCTCACTTTAAGGGAAACTTTATTTCCCGGGTTTTTTTCTTATTAATGAAGTCGGTTGGCAAACATAACTGTTTAGATGGATGATAATGCATGCAACACTACAAAATGACTTAGAGTTAAGATTTACCCTTAGTTAATCTTAACCCTAAGTAATTTTGAAGTGTTTTGATTTTATTAATCTACTGCTGTGGACTTACTTAAATGAACCGAGTAATAAAAATAATTTCTTAGTAACAAATTTTACGGAAATATGGATTTGTACGGAAGTTAATGTATGGTTTTACGGACTATCATTGTAAATCTATGACATAGTATAAGCAGACGACCATTGCTATGTCATGCAATGTTAATTGAAGAACGAACTGGCAAAGATCGATCGATATAAGGAATAATCCATAAGGACCGAAGGGTCAACGTGAATTCGAACTGTACAAGTTGGTCGCTTAATTGCCATCAACAACTCCTGTTTTAAGTAAATTAAAGCCTAACTGGAAAGGTATAAAGGTGATAATACTTGAAACAAAAAGCTGAGGCGTCCTAAACACTTCTGGTTGTCAGGATTCGGCACAATTCGGCAGGCCAAACGGCAAAATCAAATGCATATTTTGCTACCCGTCCTTTCGATTCTCACCCGGACCCTCATTGCGTAACACACTTTCAATCACAATCCGAGAATTTTGAAGGATATTAGTAATCCGTTGCTTCATAGGTTTGAGAAATCGTCTGCTCCGCGACGTTAATAACGCAATGAACGTGGGTGAACTGTCAAAATGAAACCGATTGCAATCAAATGTCACTATATGTGTGTTACGTAATTATACCCCGCCGAACATGTGTGTACCACTCCTCACCCACCACCAAACCCCTGGAAAATAGACACCCTTATCTGATACCTTTAAACGAGCAATTTTGTATATATATAATCTGAATCTCAGAAACGGCTCCAACGATTTTTATGAGATTTAGTATGCAGGGGGTTTCGGGGGCGATAAATCGATCTAGCTAGGTTTCATTTTTAAAAAACGTCGTTCAAATCAAAAACCGGTCATTCAGATAGGTATTTAATTCATTAAACCTGTCAAACCAAAAACCATCGATATCGATAACTCCCATCTCTAAACGTTGTGTGATGTCGAAGGTTGTCGATTCGTGCAGGCCGTGTGCGACCCGCTCTTCCGGTGTCCAACACTGCCACATTTTAATGGACGCCTATTTGTACGTGAATTCACATCCAACGATTACCTTGTTTGCTTACAAATTGCGTTCGACTCACGTAATTATGCTGATTCGAAATTACTGTAAGGGTTGTGTTTGCATCTTTTTTGTTCCTGTTACGTTTTCGTGAGTTCGTTCGAGTGGATTTTGAGTGCGCTATGCATTTCTGGTATTTGCTGGCAATTAAGGTAGTGGTAGTACTAATGATAGGATGAAATTGTTCTGCTGATATTATTTGATTAAAGTATGGCAAAGTTTTAGAAAAAAACGAGCGAGCTTTACAGTAGTCGCATAAGATATGTAACATCTGACACCTTGGCTGACGTAAATTTGATATAAACAATATTTATCACCATCACCATCACCGTCACCGTCATCATTATCATCCTGTTCACAACCTCACGGTAAATGAGTTGGTACCATCTAACGACCAACTCAAGCACCGCGCGCGCTCATTTGTCAAATCAAATAATATCAGCAGCTTCTTTCTTCCCGGCTTCCTGTTACACACTTCCGTCCCTTTTCACGAAATCACTCCCACAGATTTGATTATTTAGATATAGATTTTGATTGCAGGAAAGCGAGAGGTGAAAGACGTTAAACACATAAAAAAAGATTATGTGTGGGAGCTCATCAAGTCATCAATTTTTCAATTGTATCCTACTAAAATTATAAACGTGAACGTTTGTGAGGATAGATTGTTTGTTACTCTATCACGGAAAACTTTTTTTTTAAAATTTGGTTGGGAAATTATCAAATAACTTCTCCCGCTCTGGGTGGAGCGAGAGGGTGTGTCAAACTCTTACTGACTAAAACCCACCCGTGTTCCTTCAGGTGCCCTGTTGCCGGGGGCCACGATCTCCCTTTCGGTTTTCTTCGCAACCCCGGCAGACATCGGCCCTAGTGGACCCCATCATTCACGGAACAACTACTGAACGGATTTGAATAAAATTTGGCACACAGTTAGTTTATAATCTGGATTAATACATATAATACTTTTTACCCCGATATTCTTACGGGATCGAGACTTATGCGGGTAAAACCGCGGGGTGCTGCTAGTTACTTAGAGCACTCTCAAAAATTTTGAAATTATTTATTAGGTACTTTGGTTGGTTTTATTGTTACACTAGAAACCACATTTTCAAGTTACAACAATGTAACTCATAATTAGATACGAAATCTAACTTTGAAAACTTAGACTAACATAACATAACATCACACCTGTAATACCTGAAGGTTTAGGCAGAGGTGTACTTATAGTACACCCACATTTCGCCAGTTATGTTAAAGACCCATGTAACAGGGGGCGAGCCTATTGCCATCAACCGGGCGCAAATCCAGACTCCGGGCTGCTACTGAGAATATCCAGATAGAAAACCCAATAACACTTTTCCCGACCCGGGTATCGAACTCATGCACAACAGTAGCACTAAACCAGCAAGGCAGTCTCAACTTAGACTAGCTGAATAAGTATTCTATTCTAAATAAAGCGAATAATACTAATCGAACCAGACTTTTATATCATACACACACCACATTTCAAGCCATCAGCCACCATGATTCAAAGACCTATAACATTAAAAGATAGTTTACAAACAGCACGAATCAAATATATGTACATCGTACTCCCATTACTTGAACATAGAAAATGCCCTTAAATACTGTTCAAAATAAATCTTTGCCAGCAACAACTTATTCCAAGCTCCCCTTTCACGTCTCGATGTGGTCATTGGAACATACAAATCGAGTGTAAGACCATAATTGTTAATTTCGAGCAAAATGCCCGCAATAGCTTTCAAGTTGCACTAACTAACGATCCCATTCGTAGATGCCTATCGGGTTTCTGGGCATAGTACCTGGCTGGTTGCATCATGGGGTTAAGCGACGGTTTAAGCTGAGATCTAAGTTAAAAGAAAATATAGAAGTGTTTGTATGTTAAGTGGATGAAAGATGATGAGAGAACAGAAGGGCAATTCACGTATTTCTAAGAACCTTCATATCCTAATATCGGTCTGTCAAAAATACCTCTAATTTTCTTACATTTTTGACAAGTATTTGACATTGATTTTCGCTGAGATGAGATTGTGACTAGATTTTTAACGATTTTAATTATGCCTTCTGGTTTTAGGCTATCCTTTTGATGAATGTTTGCGGCACAATACGACATAAAAAAACGGGCATCAACAACAGTGTACAAAATAGAAAAAGCTACGATCTCCTTACGCCTAACCTGGCCAAGGTTAGGCGTCGTAAACTGGAACGAATAATAAAGGAGAATCATTTTTAGAAGAAAAAAAATCTGAATGGATTCCTTTCCTTTGTTTTAGTACCATGCAATAATCTAAGCTATGCTTATTAAGTAAATAAATGGTGATATTGAACATAATTACTGCCCTTAGAAGAGATTAAGTGACATTCCTTTAATATACTTCTATCTATATATTTACTATTCATACCTAAGTTCTTGGGACCGAGTTTTTTTTAATACTTTTACAGCTTGTGTAATCTGACAAAAAATCCGGAGGCCCACATAGTGCCACAGCATTTCCTGCCTTAAATTGTGATGCAGAAACAAAACATGGAAGAAGCAACAGTTGAAATGACTCTGATATGTTATGGAATAAATTATTATATGTATGTATATATAATTTGAATATAAACGAAGATTAAAAGAGGATTTTATTGAGGACTAGCGAGAAGTATTTTAACAACTAACCCTCACCGTGCAACCGACCCTAAAAATGCGAGTACATAATGCATGCGTACACGGCGCGACGCACAGATCGATGGATCGTATCGATCCGCACAAAGGATCGAGTCGTGATCATGATTGCGTTACGTTCGAAAGTTTCGCCGTTTATGTAAAGTTCTATTCTTGTTCTCTTTGCTACGTGCGGGAATCGCAGAGATATTGTTAGCGTTTTTGCGACTGTGTGAGGTCGCCATGTTAATTGTGTGGAATGGGCTTGTAATTTGGCTTTGGCGTTTGTGTGAAACGTTCTGAGAATGATTGAATGGAAAGAGGAGGGGAAGGGGGGAAGGGAGGTTGCATCTTTTTGATGGTTCTCGGATGTGGAGATATTTGAATTAAAGAATTTAAGCGATAGTTCGTACCTACTAGCCGTTTCCGGCAGACTTCTCTCTTTTTCTACCATGCAGTTGAGTATAATAATTGATAGGTATGCTGGAAGAGATTTTTTGTAAAAATAAGCATCACCTTTGTACGTTCCTTTCGTCTTGTCTGTTTATATGTATGTACATTATAAACAGTTAAATAATGAATCAGATAAAAGGCTTTTAATCAGCAGAGTATTATGATAAAATTGTTTTAGGTTCTGTGGCGGCATCTACAACGCTAGATACGAACTACGCATCACATTATGATGACGTCACGAAAAATCCTGCGTCGCGCAAGCAAAGTTTCCCGCGCAACTAGTGACAATCGTCGGGCAGTAATCCACTAGACACAACACCCATCTGGTCGTAGCATCCTCATCGCGCACTGGATTTTCTATCCAACAGAGTGCGTCCCAGCGCGTTGAAAAAACACACTGTTGGATTTTCAACTCACGGCACTAAGCAGAGCGTTGAAAATCTAGTGCGCGAAAAAAAATCGCCTGTGCGTACCTGGACTTATCCTCTCTATAAGTTAACGTACGCACGGACGTAATAAAGTTTCGCGAATTTTTTTTTCGTGCACTGGATTTTCAACTCTCGGCGCTAAGCAGAGCGTTGAAAATCTAGTGCAACAGTGTTTTTTTGCAGATTCACCTGTACACGACTTTTCACTGACAGAATGCTGACAGATAAGTTTCTTACTCTGATTTTAGAAAAATTTTAGTGTGTTTTAGTATTAGGTAATCATAATAGAAAATTTGTAGCACAAATTCAACACCTGAGTGCGGTTTTTACCAATAAAACTGAACGCGTTCAGCGCTTTTAAACCGCGTTCAAGAGCAGAGCCTGTCAGTATTAACGTGTCCAGTTTTTGGTGAAATTCGCCTTGAATCTTTTATTAGTACAAAATCTTGACCTCTGCAAAACATCTGCACTGGTTTAAGTGTTAAATGTAGGCTTTAACTAAAGTAAACACATAAATCATAATATTGCCTTGAATTGCATGCATATTCATCACTCGCTATGTCATCGATCGACAGAACTGGGTCAAAATAAATTCGCTAGCGAAACTGTAGGCATGATTGGTATCATTATCTAAACACGAAAAAAAAATTGATATGAAGTTTTATCGGGGGTCTACGACCGCTGGTACTGTCGTTACCAAGTATGAGGTGAGATTTTTTTTTTCTTTTGTTCTATCCTGTTTAGGTATCGATACCAATCACGTCTGTGAAGTTTACATTAAAAAAAACTGATATTTTAAGTAACTACACAAATTGTGGTCGATGACCTACAATTTTTTTTGTTTTATCTTTTTTAGATATTGGTACCCATCACATCTGCGGAGTTTTGCTAGCTAATTTGATTCGAACCTGTAGAATACAGTCTAAGAAACTATCTTCTTGTCAATAACCTCATCATATCCTATACTATTAAATGAGCAATATTTGTATACGGCTGACATTGCAGTATGAAATTAGTAAGTACCTATTATCATGGTAGCATCGAATTAGTACGTAATATGCATGGAAAAAAAAAAGAAAAAGGAAAATTATCAATTTTCTAGCAGATAAAGCTTATTGTAATTTAAATGAGTTTTTAAATAAGAAATTTTGACCAACTTTTACAAATTTATTATTTTGAAAGATCAATATTATCATGACATTTTAAAATAATTAGACTCGTAGTGACATTATACCTTATTTTTATTAATATTTGCATGCCATTATTTAAGGCAAACGTGATGATCTGTTTTTATCTCTACTTTTAACATCTCTTGCATGCTGACAATTTGTGTTGCATGTATTGTACTCATGTCTGAGCAAATAAATGATTATCTTATATTATCTTATCTTATCTTATCTTATCTTATCTTATCTTATCTTATCTTATAGAATTAGTACGAACTATCCTATACCATTAAATGAGCATTCTCTATTGTCACCCGAGCAGAGCTCGGTCGACCAAAAACTGAATTGAGATTTAAATAAAATACTTGAATTAAACCGACTGACTGATAATACTGGCCTGTTAGACTAGTGATCTAACCTTGACTGCTAAGCCTTAGATCCTAGGTTTATTCCCCAGCACCCTAACTGCCTAACACACTTTCAATCACAATATGAATGCTTTTGAAGGATATCACTTCATACGTTCGAAAAATGTGTCAGCTCAACAACGTAAATAACGCAGTGAATATTATTGAACTGTCAAAATAAGAGCTATTGCCACTGTTAGTGTATTACGCAATTACCCAAAAGGTTGGGTAAAGTGTTACTGAATTTTTCCCATTAGGTTTTTTTTAGCAGCAGCCCGGATTCTGGATTTGCACCCTGTTGATGGCAATGGACTCGAACTCTGCAGCATGAGACTTAAACATGACTGGCGAAATTTGGGTGTGCCATACCTACATAGCTGGCCCCGACTTACGAGTTAGGTCGTGGATTCGAACCCAGGCAGGCGCTTTACTTTGTGTAAATAACTGCTCTCAAAACGGTGAAGGAAAACATCGTGAGGAAACCGGCATGTCCTAGAACCAAAAATTCGCAGACATGTGACATCTACCAACCCACACAGGGCCCGCGTGGTAGATTACAGCCCACTCCCTCTCGAAGACAGGAGGCCGGTGTCCCAGTAGTGAGAACATTTTAAGCTGATTTTTCATACACAGCCGCTTCCCCTTCTGGGAATGTCGTGTCTAACCAATCTAAAAGTATCGACAATTCTTGTTATCACGTATGTCAGAATTGAAATAACCCTTGAATAAAAGTATAAGGTCACTAAAATAGATCAACTCCAGCTTGGGAACCGAACTATGAAAATCCGGATCCGTGACGGAGCCACTCGAGTGTGAACAGTGTGTTAAATGTAACCCTAAAAAAGTTAGTTTTGACATCATTTCACGTCGATCAAGCGGCCCGATGAATAACGCGGTCCGACGGAGAAAGAAAAAAAGAACTCCGTTCTGAATGCGACTCATTTTATGAATGAAATAAGATTTTTTTTCCTACGGAACCGCGACAAATACGTGCTTTCCTTTCTCGGCCGTCTGAGGCGACGTGCATTCATTTTCGATTAGTTTTTTAATTCCGTTTTGATCTATCACACTTTTTCTTCCAACGAGAATTCAACCGTGTGGCTGCGGGTGTAGGGTACAAATTGGCTGGTGGGATCTTTTTTATAAGCGCATGTTGTAGGTTTCTTTGAAAAGTAAGTCCGTCGTAGCAACTACTTCAATGTAACGCTCGGTACACAGATGCGGTCTGAGTAACGAGAAATTATTTGTAGCGAGTGATTTATTAGTGGGATTAGAGATTTTGCGGGGTACAGTATAAATGGAAGATATCGAAGGAAACGTTATTTTGTAGCTTGTATTCATGCATTGGCCTATGCATGCTATAAAACGTGTAGTTGTTACGTCATAAAATATTGTATGATTTACTGCTTGCAACCTGCCAAGACATTTTACTTATTAGTGGTATCCTGTCCTTTATTAACCTTAAGCTTAGGTACTGTTGTCTAATAAATTATTGTATTTAATAGTTTGTTTTTTTTCTAAATCCAAAACAATACTTATTCTAATATTTGTTACTAACTAGCTTCACTCTTCTCTTACAAATAATCAATCGAAAAATATTCAATTCAAACACCTCTGAGTCATTCCCAATCAAAATGATTCAACACCAACGCGAGTTACTACGGGACTTCCATTGAAATAAAAACGAAACGGTCGTCAGTATCCATGTGGTAATATCGAAGGCATTCGAACGCAAAAACTGTCGGTTTTCGTGGGAAGTCCATTACACGATTAGAGGGCTATAGTATAGACGGCTCTCGTGAACCGATGCAATGGTCTGATGGTCCATTGGACTGCTGTCGCAGCCGCACGGTTAACTTAGTAGGGATGGCGGATTTTTTAAAGTATTTTTGGTGATGCTAAAATTGGAACTCAAAGAAAATAATGTACGGAAAAAAATGCCATTACGTATACTTAACCATTTTAGTTTTTATAAAAAAAAAAAATATCCAAATAGGTATTTGGAAACTGTTTTATCAGCAACATTCGTTTTATTTATTTTTTTGATCGACGTTATAATGTTTTTTAGGATTTAATAGGTATTATTGTTGAGCCCTGAGACAGCTAGAAGGCTATGTAGCAGACCCCGTACAAAATGGTGGGCAAAACAAACGACCAGTGGTCCACGTTAGCACTAGATCGCATACACCGTAAGTCATGAGGAGAGGTCTTTGCCCAGCAGTGAGATGATACAGGATACAGGCTAACAGTATAGGTATTTATCCACATAGCTAAAATTACTTAACTCCATACTCAATGTCTTCATTTCTTTACCATAATGTGAAGGTACTTAGGTGGTAACGATATAATTTAGATCATTATGGACCCTGTAGGGCACAGCAAAAAGGGTAGGAGAGAGAGGAAGATTTTAGGAGATCGTAAAATTTTTATTGTGGGAACAAGTTTAAACTAAAATATAATCAAGGTTATGAGATCGCAAATAAGATACTAACATTTCGCTTAAAGGCTCTTTCAAACAGGCGCGACACGCGAAGCGACACAAAGACACCGCTCGTCGCGCGATGAGCGGTGTCTTTGTGTCGCGTCGCGTGTCGCGCCTGTTTGAAAGAGCCTTAATATGTTTTTTTTTTAATTTTTAACCGATTTCCAAAAAGGAGGAGGTTATATGTTCGTAGCGTTTGTTTGTTTTTTTTTTTTTATATATATGTCCACCGAATTATTTACAAAAAAAAACGACTTCCAAAAAAACACTACAAAGTGAAAAATAACTTTAATTTCGGAAGTCGGTGGCAAAAACTAAATTTCAAAACCAAAGATACTAATTTCCGAAAATGAAGTTATTTTTCACTTTGAAGTGTTTTTTATTTTATTTGGAAGTCGGTTTTTATTTCTTTGTAAAAGTTTTACTTTATCTGCGTCTAAAATGCACTCACAGTATGGGTAGGCAATCAATTTCAGAAAACTATGCAAGAGTATGAAAATCGGTTTATAATGATGTAACCAAACAATTTACTCCACAAACAGTGAGGTCAACGCCCTCACACAAAAACTAATATTTAACAAACAAGTGACTTGATTTCACTTACATACGTAACAATGCATACACAGAGATTTCACTTCTTAAATGTAGTGCATTTCATCAAACTCTGTAATAGATCTTTTGAAAAGGCATTTTAATCAACGATCTCTTACATCGATATCTACTTTTTGCATACGGTGACAAAATGTAGACAACTTTAATATTGTGTTATAGAAAATCAAATGCAATACCCCTCCGTGCCTCGGAAAGCACGTTAAGCCGTGGTCCTGGCTGTCATTCCTGGATTTTTGACAGCTGTAACAGGAGCCAGGAGTTTTGATTAACAGACCAAGAGTTTTGATTAACTTCTGGAGGGAGGTGGGCCGGTGGGAATAACCACCAAGCGACCGCCATGGCCGCTGACGTACCACGTACCACCTGACGGATTAAGTGCGGAAACCAAACCCTATAACATAGAACATAGACAGCCGTAACGGGAAGTCAGAAGCCAGAATGTCTGAAAACCAGTCTTACCAAGGGTTATCGTATTACAGGGTTACCGTATCGTAACTGGGTTGTTGAGAAAAGATAGGCAGTCGCTCCATGTAAAATAGTGGTATTCAGCTGTATGCGGTTAGACGGGAAACCGACCCAACATAGTTGAGAAAAGGCTAGGTAGATGATTTAAAAATCAAATGCGACCTCGTTCGGGTTTTTGGGGTTCTTCATATTGATAGGAAAAGTACAGCAGAAAGCAGTTTTTTTTTTTCAGGCTAAAAAACACAGAACACCTCTTGCTACAATCCTTTCAAAGTCAAAGTCAAAGTTAAATCATTTATTTTAAATAGGCCCTTGAATGGCACTTTTGAACGTCAAAATTTACAAAATAATATAATTGATTCTAGTCGCCCCTTCCAAAAGGTCGTTTTCGTATGGAGAAGAATGAGCAAGAAACTCCACCGTTACTCTTTTGTTTCGCCCTCGTTCATAACAAGTCATTCATTTATTTCAGCCGAAAAACGTCCACTGCTGGACATAGGCTTCTCTCAAGCCGACTGGTTCTATGCTTCTCACATCCAGCGGATTCCTGCGGCCTTCACAAGGTCATCGGTCTTTCGGAGGCCTTCCAACGCTACGTCTTTCGGTACGCGGTCGCCGCTCCAGAACCTTTCGGCCACATCGGGTATTTATTCTGCGAACAATGTGCCCTGCCCATTGCCACTTAAGTTTGGCAATTCTTCGGGCTATGTCGGTTACCTTGATTCTCCTGCGGATCGCTTCATTTCTGATTCGATCACGTTATAAAAAGTAATGACGTTAAATATGTTACGCATTCTATTTTTTTTGTTTTGTTAGCACGAGCACTGATTATCAAGACATTCCTACGTACCTATATCTAGCAGTCGTGTAGTAATTGAAGATTGAACACATTATTCGACAGGCTGCCAACTCAAATAACGACACATACCAATGTGTACAAGAGTCGTATAATAGATCTCGAAATCTCAAATCGCTTCACCCGTTCCGCTTTACCACATTCGTCTAAAAAATGAAGAAAACTAAGCCTTTCTTACTTGCTTAGCAAATAGCTGAAATACTGAATAAAACCTGTAATTCTTACATAACTGAAAATAAAGACCTTTCACACTTATAATTAAGTTTTAAATCATGCGACATTGTCATCTTAATAAACGCTTTTATAAGCCTTTTAAGGGGTCGTCGAACCGTTAAGTTGTATAAAAGAGTTATATTAATATCAAATCTAGTTTCGAGATTAATTCTTTTTTAGGAAGAATGGTCATGTTTCGTAACATTACATTTTTATTTATTTCTGTACGGTATCTTGCTTCACGTTAGTTAAAATAGTGAATTCTTGTACTGAAATCAATCGCTTCAGGTGCCTAAGTAATGTTATATACGATAATAGGTAACATTTTAACGAAAGTGTTACTTTTCGATTGTATTAGTAGGTAATACAGCACACAGAAGCAGCTCTCATCTAATAAAAAAAATATTAATATTTAAAAAAAAATGCTGCAGCCAAATTTGAAAGAAAAAAAAGGAAGATCATAAACTAAACACACAATGATAAAAGCAAAAAAATTAATTTAGAAAAAAAAATAACAGAAGGTCCTGTACGAGGCCAAAAAGCAAAAGAATCCTATCTCATCATTCATGATTTTGCAACAAAAAATAAGATTTTTTACAATTTCGTACTAAGTCCTTTTAGCATCTATTAATAGCTGGGTGGTTTACCCATAACTTATCGAACACGTCATGCTCATTGTCACAAAGAGCATGTCGATCATAACGACAAGTTTTACCGTAGAGTGGCTCTCACAGCTATCTACCTCATGTGTGCTCAATTAAATGGGATGAGATCTCTCTTATAGCTGATCATCAAAATAGTCCATTGAACTGCGCTATCGTGGACACAGCTTTCTGAAATTAATTCAAAAATATAAAGTACTGACCGAAACAAACTACAATACAATTTTCATTTCCCTACCGATGCATCTCACTACCTATAACCTCTTTCTCTCTGTCCCCAAACCGTAACACCCCACAATATTCTTTCCCCACTTACTCTTAATTCAACTACTAAGTGTGTCCGATTATTCGAGACGCCATTACGTCTCGCAATCGCGACGCTCATTCGACTAGAACATTTTCCGATCGCCAGTTGCATTCCCCTACCGAAGTTAACTAGAACATAGGCGTCGGTAATTATTACTGACAAAAAAGTCGTGGCGACTGATTGCTTTCACAAGATGCCACAATGGAGCATGAAATGAGCTTCGTCGAGCCACCGCGTTACGCATCGTTCGTGTGAAGGTACGAGTGGTTGTCGAAATAATGTCGAGTGAAAAGTGAATGAGAAGCGATCGAGTGTACATTTTGTTAGGGATCTAGTTAATTATAAAATAAAACCAGCCAAATGCGTCTCGGACTACGCACAATGAAGGGTTTCGTAGTTGGGATGAATTTATCCCAAGAACAAACTTGACATTGTATTTGTAAAATATGTTCTTTCATACATTGATATGCATCACGGTCAATTCTCCAACTGCAAATGTAAGTTTGCAATTGCAATATTTTTTTTACAAATTAACGATTTTCGGACTTTTTTCTTGCAATGTGCTGAAAGACCTTGCTTCCTGCCATGCTTTATGATTCTGGGTCAACAGGAAGTACCCTGTAGGTTTTGATTAATTTGCGGTGCACGGTTCCAATTGGTCGTTTCCTATGGAGAAGCGCCGGCAAGAAAGTCCAAATAATTGGCTTTTACAATATTTTAAAATAACAGTGTTAAAAGGTATCCCGGACAGTGTAAATAACAAACAAATCTTGCAATTATATTTTAGTCGCAGTGATTTTATGACACTTTCATCCACATTTAATTTCAGCGTGTCACATAGTAGGGGCAACATTATAACAACAATTGCTAACTTAAAACGCTAACACTCTTTCTAAACACACAACGAAATGAATTTTCTCAAGTTTTTTGTAACAAAACCTCAATGGAACACATGCTATTGTAACAAAATAATGATTGGTACACTCGTTGGCGCAGTGAGGCAGTGGACCTATCTATGTCTATCTCTGTATGCGTTTGCACCAAAAAACATTCAACGTGTAGATGTTTCGAAACTTGTCACATGAAACAAATCTCATTAGTTGTTGAATTTGCGTTTGCAATACACGCAATATCGAAAGAAAAAAAGGAAGAAAAATTGTTTATTCTGCACAAAATAAACGCACATTACAAAAATACACATTCGCCAAAAGCCAAAAGCCTCGTAATCAATATTCGAAAACTAGTAAAAAAGTCAAGGCCAGAGACCCAAGGCAACTTACAATATGAGTAAGTTTTAAGACAGAGCTCAAGTTAGTGTTTTTGAAACATCGAAACATGTAGTGGACAACATGTTGCAGATTCTTATAGAAACATTTTGGCAATTAGTTTGATATATAGGGTAAATTTTTAAACACGTGACTTTGCTTATTATTATGAATAACTTTTACTATGGGACTAAACCTAAAATCGCGAAAAAAAAACAGCTGTTCTCTACATTTGTGTTCCCATAACTTGTCAAAATGTAGAGAGCAGCAGAATTTTTTTTTTTTTTTCGCCATTTGAAATGTGGGTATATCATGGTACACCTCTACTAACCCTTTGGGAAAAAGCAGGCGTGATGCTATGTAATGTGAGCTCTGTAAATACAGTAAGCCGCACGTCACCGGTAACAATCAGTATATGCGGGTCTTGCATTTTATCGAAACTAACACAAAAATATAGACGTACCTAGAATAGTACATTGCTGTCACGGCCAGCAATTAGGGCATTGATGGACCATCGTGAAAATTTGGGCCGAGGTGAAGCCGAGGCACACATACGTGAGTCCATCAATGCCTGGTTGTGCCCAATGCTTGTATAGTACTTTTCTCAAACAATGCGCAGAAATTCAAACAAATTAATTATAAATTCCAGAATCAATGACGAACAAAGAAAATTTTCACGCGCCAATAATATATGTTCATTTGTTTCTTCTTTAATTTAAACAGCTCTATTTGCTAAGCCAGTTCGAAATTTAAATAAAATCTTTGATAAGTAACCTCCGTGTTGAAGTAAAAACTTATTCCATTTTTAAATAACACGACAGAAAATTAAAGAAATTACTATGAAAACTCATAGTTTTCATAGTAATTTATTTGACCGCTAAACACGACAGATATGGATTTTCAAAGTAATATTACCAGCTGGGTGCTCGCTTGTTTTTGACCAGTACAGCAATTTCGATTTATCTCGGAGAAGGTTGTCAAAATAAAATTCGAATTTGCATGTTTGAGAAAAATATCTTTTTGACGGCCTCTTAGTGAGATAAGTACAGACATGGTACTGCATAATATGACTACACATAACCTATACCCCACAGAACACGCAACACAAGGCCTTAAGGGACATTTGCGTATTCAAACGGTGAGTGAAACTGGCATAAATGTACAACTGATTATATGTGAATGGCTCAATCAAGGCTCTGGTTGCACAAGGCGTTATGTCGATATGTTTTGACGTGTCCAAGTCGGACCGACGGTCACCAGTTATACGCTAGTAAATTGCTACAATTATACCGAAAAGTGTGTCAAGTGGTAACCGACGGGGAGGGTGGGGTTGAATGGAACAATGGACATGTTGGGTGCTCGAATAAACAATGTGACATTTTCAGGAGGTTGTTTGTTAATTATACTTGATGAGTATGTTCGCGGAGTATTTAATTGAGTTGTGGTTTGGGTAGAGTAATAATTGTTTTACACTCAAACATTTTAATTCTGTTTTTTTTTTTGTTATGTTGTTTATGTTTACCTTACTTGTTTTATAATATGAGGATTTGTTTAAGCATAGCAGGTAACATCTTAGTGTCATTAACTTGTAACAGATAATGACCGAGCGTCATTCTATATACTTGATAAAAGGCGAAAAACTGCAAGAAGTTTTGGGAAGACCATGTTTTACTGCTTCCTTGAAACAGTTAATCTCTGAAACTAGTTGTTTTTACATAAATACAACCACAACTCTCACTTACTACACTACACAAATTATAATAACTACTACAGTTACTATGGTTAATCACTAAAGTTTAAAAGATAAAAATGTTGATGCCCTGTAATATTTTGTTGAATCAAGCAAGCTATGTTTTGTCCTAGCTGAACATGTTTGTGCCCTTCTAATTATATTTAACACCATCAAATACCACGTTTTATGCAAAGTACCTGGGCGACCGAGCTCTGCTCGAGTAAATAAATACGGAGAAACCATTTTTTTCAGATAAGACACCAAACTAAAACTATTTTTCGCCCCTTTAAATCCCTATACTGCAACTTTCACCGAAATCGGTAGAGCCGTTTTCGAAGACGTTATTATGAATATAGATAAACAAATATTGCTCATTTAATAGTATAGGATAGATGATATATTTTTATTATTAAATAATGTCACTACCTGCCTTACGCCACAGTTCCAACCCACCCTACTCTCCCTCTCCTAGTAGCAAATTCTGCCCTGAGCCGACGCACATGTCCAGTGCCTATCATTACAAAAGTATAAGCTCATTTACAAGATTATATATCATTGTAAACATATGTTGTATAATGTGGAGATAAGATCTAGTTACCAGTAGAGAGCGATTAGCGTAACTAGGAATTAAAAGATTTCTAATCATTAAGAAAGTTGTATTAAGGTTACGCTAGTCGGTCATTCATCCATACAAACGTAGTATGGTGATTACTCGTCTATTTGACGGTGTACCGTTCAAAACTAAAAATTATATCATTTTTTCTTGTCATTATCTAGCCCTGTATCGAAACAGAATCGGAAAAAAATATTGGTTTGGAAGTTATGAGCGTCGAAACTTCCATATTTCAACACTAATTTTAACTAATTTTTGGGCGTCAATAAATTACTTATGTAGTATGAAAATGGCAAAATAGAAACCTTACAATGATAGATAATTTATTTAAAATTTCAAATAATTTTATTTTGAGTAGATACAACATCTAGTATTATTTAAATAATATCTATACGCACAAAGGTCTGTTCATGAAATTATACGCGTTCGTTTTTATTATAAATCATTGTCTGTTTCACAAAATAAAAAATAATAATATAAATAAAAACTAGAAAAATAAGTACAAAAAATGTCACTCCGGGAGTGCCGACAGAAGTGAAAACTTGAACAATTTTATTGTGCAGGAAATAATGTATCACGCGTTGATGTCTTCTTAAAGCTGGTGTCGGTACCAGTGTCGCGAAATCAATGGCTTAGTCCCATCTCAAAAATTCCCAACGCACTTAAAGAATATTTCACTTAAAAAAAAAACTAGATGAATGAATAACTATATTAAACAGCATGCATATTAGCCACGCCACCAACGAGTTCGAGCCGGCGACTAGCGGAACCTTAAGTGTGTGGAACGACAATGATGTTTGTGTTACTCTATTTTATGGCCTTATTAATGTAACATCACGCCTGTATTCCCCGAAGGGTTAGGCAGAGGTGTACCTATAGTACACCCACATTTCGCCAGTTATGTTTAAGTCCCATGTAATAGGGGGCGAGTCTATTCCCATCAACTGGGCACAAATCCAGACTCCGGGCCACTCCTGAGAAATTTCAAATGGAAAAACCTAATAACACTTTTCTGGAACCGGGCATTGAACACAGGACTTCATGCTCAGCAGTACTGCTTGCGACCACTAGAACTACGAGGCCTTATTATTTTATTATTAAACGCAACGACGTTATTATGTGTGTATGTGTTAAGTTTTATCGGAAACGTCATAATTATTATTCATCTTGTTTATCAAAGTAATATTTAATTATACAAAATAATCTAATGACTATGCAAATTCGACAAGCTCGTGACTAACTAATAACAGCTGCACGGGTTGATCCATAAGGTTAAGCTACGCTTGCCGGAGTTGACACCTGGATGGGTGACCATCTTTACATGCCGAAACTCCTCCATGCCTCGGAAAGCACGTTAAACCATTGGTCCCGGCTGTCATTCGTGGATCTTTGACAGTTGTTACGGGTCGTCAGAAGCCCGAAAGACTGACAACCAGTCTTACCAATGGGTATCGTTTTACCCAGATACTGGATTGTGGAGGTCAGATAAGCAGTCGCTCCATGTAAAATACTGGTATTCAGCTGCATCCGGTTAGACTGGAAGCCGACCCCAACATAGTTGGGAAAAGGCATAATCAATCAATTATGCAAATTCATTGCAAAACTGAAAAAGTCGGTCACAATGCAAAGAGACATTACGTGGTTTTTTTTTTATATTATTCCAAACCTGTTTTGTGAAAAACAAAAATTTTAAATATTTGAGACAACATTTTCTTCATGAGACAAATCATTCAACCTACAAAATGTACCTATCTTCAATCAGCCGAAAGACGTCCTCTGCTGGGCACAGGCTTCCCCTAAGCACCGCCACTTTGACCGGCTCTGTGCTTCCCGCATCCAATGGATTCCTGAAGCCTTCACAAGCTCACCGGTCAAGGTTGACCTACAAAATTATCAAAGACAAACTCACCTTCATTTCTAAATCTATCGCTACAGTTGGCAAAATCGAAAACGTAACACATAAATAAAAATAGCTCACTTTATCAGAATTACTATCTATAATTCCACACAACATCCTTATCATCCATCTCAAACATCCACGTACATCCACGCGACCATTACATTGATCCGAACAAGGCAATCGATTCATAAGCGATCGACTCCTGCGCAACCGTTGTTTGTCAACCGATAGCAGTCGCTGACAAATTGACACGTTCTACTTGACACATTGTCATGATGTCTAGATTTAGACTTTTTATTTGAAAATATGTTTTATATAGTTAAAGACTAGGTATCGATATTTATTTCATTTCGTTATCACAGGTAATTATCGATTGATTTTGTTCGAGATTGTTGATCATAGATGGCGTTAGGCGCTTCGGAACTTTTAAGTAGAACAAATAGCTGAAGAATATTTTCGTGCTGGAAGCAGGATTTGCAACTTGAGGGAATTTATGTGATATTTTTACAATTCTATTTTATTTATTTCTAACTTAGTACCTACAATACAATTATAAATCATCCAATCAATCTGCCTAGCCTTTTCCCAAATATGGGGTCGGCTTCCAGCCTACCCGGATGCAGCTGAATACCAGTATTTTACATGGAGTGACTGCCTATCTGACCTCCACAGCTCAGTAACTGGGTAATACGATACCCCTTGGTAAGACTGGTTGTCCGACTTTCGGGCTTCTGACGACCCATAACGACCCGTAACACCTGATCATCTACAAAATATATATGTATATATATTTTTTTCAATTAGCTGCAGGCCTGAACGCTTTCAGTGTAGGCGATAAGAACATGGAATTTATGCCTTTCTCCCTTCTAGTGAAAATAAAAGAACAATATGAATTTGCAACTCGATACAACACCAGACATATAACAAAAGCAAAATACAACTTTCCATTTATTTACAACCACATTTTTTTACATAAGAATCCAGCTATTTATAGCACTTATAAAACTATTGATATTCCTAAACGGTTCAGTTTTATTAGAAGAATTTCTAATTCGTGACAAAATGCAATGACGAAACAACTAATGTAAAAAAATATCAGTCAAATACTGGCCTAATATAAATTTATTTTCAGATGGAAAAACTTAATCTCGAATTCGTCGCGAATTTCGCAATCGATATTGTATTTCGATGCAAAAAAATCGAGAATCGTTACTCATAATCGCTCATTACAAAAGAGGGTTTCACTTCCACGAGCGTCACGTCTCACGATCAATTGGAAATAATATTGTCACAGAAATAGTACAGAACTAGAAGAGATAAATCTGAGCTTAAGTAAACCCGAATGATGTTTTTAAAAATTAAGCAAATTACACCTCATGCCTTAATTGTGTCATCAAGTTTTTTGTGGTAAATGTTACCATAACAATTACTGTTATATGTTGTAGTAGTATATTATTATCCTATCCTAAACCTACTAATATAGTAAATGTTCCAATTTGTGCGTTTTTTACTAAATCACGTAATAACGGCTTCACGGATTTGAATGAAATTTGGCACACATATTTAAATACATGTTTATTATAACTGGATTACCATTTAGGATACTTTTTATCTCGGTAGTACATTCCCGTGAGCTAATTTCCGACATCAACGTGGGCAAAGCCGCGGGCGAAAGCTAGTCCTAAGTAATCATGTGAAAGTGAGTTTGTTTGTTTGTTACTCAATCACGCAAAAACGGCTAAATGGATTTGGATGAAATTTGGCAGACAGATAGTTTATAGCCTGGATTAACACATAGGATACTCTTTATGTCCGTAGTGCGTTCTCGTGGGGTAAATTCCGACCTACACGTGGACGATGCCGAGGGCAAAAGTTAGTACACCATTTTAAAAAAAACTTACATCTTAATAAAAGCCAAAAATGTTTTAAATGTAAGTACCTACCTAGTGAAGATAATCTAGCATAACCTTTTAGGGTAATCCATTATGTAACATGTAGGCGTCACACTTTTAAGCCTAAGATAGTACAAACACCAAAGAACTAAAACTAACTTTAATTTTAACACAAAACTCTTCGAATCCAGAGGCCACTTCCATTGTATCTCTAAAACTAAGTCCTTAGCAGCCCAATAGTCAGAATCGTGTTCCGACTACCGTTTTGTTATTGTTCAATATGTTTTCCAATAATCCAGTTACAGATTACCGGTAGAAAGCCTTGATTCGCACGGTTACGTAGAAAGCGGACCGAGTGCGTGTTGGTCCCTTAAATTACTCTGTTCTGATATCTAGTGTTACCCGCCATTGATTTTGACGTTTATTCCCTCTATAATGTAGTGCAATGTTGTGTAAAAATATATGAAATCTTCCTGGTAAAAGATACTAATCTTGATAGGTAAACGCTTTTCTAGTTGTAATTCTGGTTTTCCTTTTTTTTTTTGCTGATGAGAAGTTGGTTTGACGAAACTGATAAATGAATATTGCTCAAATGGAAAAGTGCAGTGTCAAGCAGGTCCTGTCACAAAAAAATTGCGTAGTGCGTGTCGAACCACACACAATGAAGGATTTCGTAGAAGAATGAATTCAACATTGTACTTGAAAAACATGGCCTCCCATACATTCCAACTACAAATGGAAGTTTGTACGCACAATATTGAGAAATTTGCCACGTTCTTTTAAAACCATAGACTTCTTATAGATTTTCCTTTAATCTATAAGTACCTATAGAACTATATTCTGTAATTTTCTTTTTTCATAATTTTAGGCTTATCAGTTTCGGAGATATTATCTCCAAAACTACTGAGAATGGTAAATCGTCTATTTTCTTAAATAATTATAAAAATATTTATTTTAAAATTATTTTAAAAAAATATGCTTGAGACCCTCACAGTAAGCCCTTTCATTTGCTATGTCATACGGTACAGTATGCATAACTTTTTTTTTTTTTTTTCTTTTTTGCCTCCCAAAAAGTGACCCTAACATTTAATATTCATTTATTTACGTTACACGTTCGTGTTTGGGTCACAGAAATACATATGTGTACCAAATTTCAACTTAATCGGTCCATTAGATTCGGGTCAAATTGTTTGTGACAGACGGACAGACAGATATACGAATGATCTATGAGGGTTCCATTTTTTCATTCGAACGTACGAAACCCTAATAAGTCATCCTCCACTGTAAAAAAGGTAACTGGAGGGAATGTGGCGGTGGGCCAAATTCCACCCAGTTACCTACAGTTCTAGCCATCTATTAAGTTGATTATGACAACCTTTAAATAATAAATTCCTGCAAAAAATCGGTATTCAAGAAGTGTGTTAAACAAAATATTGAATAAAAGTCTCACCTACAAAATTGGTCACATGTTCATTCAAATGAAAATTTTACCACTTTCGTTACGAAATATAATCATTAATATTATATTACAGGACTAGCGCGCGGTTCGACCTGAAGTCTCGATCCCGGGTCTCAGTATCGGGATAAAAAGTATCCTATATTCTAATCCAGGTCATGGTCTACTCATGTCTCAACTTTCATTCAAATCCGGTCAGCCGTTTAATCGTGAAAGCGTAACAAAGAAACAAATTTTTCTCATTTATAATATTAGTTAAGATAGAAGGATGGCAACGTCGCATCTAATCGGTTTTAGGCAAAAACTTAAAATCTCGTAATTTAGTCCCGTTTAGTAAAATAGGTTTACGAAATTGCAAATTATATGGTCAAAGTGAAGTGATGTGATTATTTCGTTATGGTTCGTTACATTTTGTTGCAATAGTGAATTCATTTTGTAGATAACTTTATTTAGGTTTATGTTGGCACCTGTTGGTTAATCTATGAAGTAACTAGATACATGATGATTTTACAAAAGAATAGAAGTAAAATTAATTACATTTTTGAGGTATTTTTTATATTAAGTAATATGGTATTAATTCATATTAAGTAATATGGCCCCTATTTGGCAGAGACAAAAAAAAATCTATTAACATCAAGAAAAATAGACACGATACACCGTATATTCAGCTATCCATAGCAAAACTTGATTTTTTTTTAGGTTTCCAAACCTCAAAAGGAAAAACGGAACCCTTATGGGATCACTCGTGTGTATGTCTGTCTGTCCGTTTGTCACAACCAATTTGCTCCTAATCTAATGGACCGATTAAGTTGAAATTTGGTACACATATGTATTTCTGTAACCCAAATACGAACGTGTAATGCAATTAAATTACTTTGAATATAGGGGTCACTTTTGGGGGGCAATAAAGAAAATTAAAAAAATAAATTTTGCTAACAGTACCGTGTGACATATCAAATGAAAGGGCTTGTTACGAGGATCTTAACCATGTTTTTTTTTTATATAATTTTAGCGTAAATACTTTTAAAGATATTTAAGAAATTCGATGAAAATTGACCATTCCCCTTATCTTCGAAACTACTGGACCAAAAATTTTGAAAAAATAAATAATATGGCTCTTTGCTAATAGATTACAGGAAAACCTATAAGATGTCTATGGTCTTAAAATAACATGGTAAATCTGTGAATACTGAGCGTACAAAAAAAATAAAAACTCTTTATTTTTTGTTTTGAATTTTGAATCAACTCGTTTTTTCTTTAGTACCTTTAAAATGACATTCAAAATGTTATTTCCATGTGTATAACCACTGTTGGGAAGGCCACTTAATTATACATTTTTTTAAACCAACATACAGCCATATTGTTATGGCTTTTCCTACGCCCCGTCACATTGAATTTTGTTTTAAGGACTCCTGCGAATCAATAATTTTCTCTAACAAAAATCTTCCGCCATTCAAATAGGTATTGCCACACATTTCGACAGGTATAATTTCAAGCATGCCATATGTTTGGCATGCAGATTGGACATAATCGCAGATCACACGACATAGACCACTGCAAACGGCTCATTGCGAAGGAGATTGCCGACAACACTGGCGGGTTATTCTCAATTCTGACTATGATTTTGATGTACTTTTTTATCACCGGTTGTTATCACATTTTTAGCCTAATCAAGCAGCGGTGATAGCTTGGTGGTGTGACCGTCGGACTGCCAAGTCATAGGTCTCGAGTTCAACCCAAGGCACGCACCTCTGGCTTTTTGGATTCATATGCGTATAGTTAAATTATCACTTCCTTCAAAAACGGTGAAGGAAAACATCGTGAGGAAACATGCCTGAGAGATATTTTTCGATGGCATATGAAGCCAAGTCAGAGGCCCATGGGCGGCTTTAAAACTCTGACACCAGGTTAGTCACTAACCACACGAAAAAAAACCCTAGTTAAGGCTGTACCATAATAATTATCAGGACAATTTTAAGCGAAGAGTACGTGAAGGCACAGATTAATACAGAGAGGGCACTCCGCAAAATCATTTAAATAAAAAACGACTCTTGCTACGACACAGTAAACTACAATTCAGGTCGCACAGCGCCAATCACTTACGGCTATATTCACCTAGAAGTTGCCTCTCTTTCTATCGCGTAACTCTTAGATCTTCTAACTACGTTACACTCACTGAATTGGCCCAGCACGACGGGCCCGCCGCGTACTTGTAGCTTCATAACTAAACTGCGGAGTGTCGCATCTGTATTAATCAGTTGTAACAACACGTGGTATGAACAAAATGACTTGACAATTCAGTTTTTGTCACCTCCATGTCTTAGAATTGGACAACAGTTAGCCTTCTATCTACTTTTTCCTGTTAATCTATATGGGATTCTATTTCTTGTCAATAATCAATTTAGTTTAAATAAGGAAAAAAAACCCTAAATTCGTTTACTGTCGCTATTGAATTAAGTGATCTTATCGAATAAATTGATAAAAAATGACAATAGAAAATGCAGATACAATACACTCAATTAGATCAGTATCCTAATTGCGTACCTAATGAAACACATCACCATCTGATTCGATTTGAATTAGATTGCTAATCCATTGCTTCATAAGTGAAAAAAAATCTGTTCAACAACGTAAATAACTAACTGTCAAAATGAAAAAAAAAAAAAAATTGGCAAAATTGTTTACGAAAATAAATTACGCAATTAAACAGGTACCTACCTGTTTACCACATTTTACATGTCACAGTAATTGATTTTTGCATAGGTAAGTTTTTTTTTTGTGTTAAATATGTAATGTAACTATTGTCTATAATTATTTCCAAAAACTTTTAACTTAGTACTTAAGCTAGCTAAATCTTTGTTATCCAACGGCGTATAATTATGAACAGTTTACAAACCTCTAAAATCCATCATACTAAATAGCTAATAATGACTGGAAGATAAAACGCAAAAAACTCATAATTTGACATTTCTGTTCCAAAACACAATATTAAAAAACCGCTCCATAACTTATCATTGACTGAAAATCCCATCAAATTCAATTTAATAATTCTTGACATTAACACACCAACATACACACGCGTGCCGCGTAATTTATATGAGTCTCAGGTGATTTGTGACTAATACGCCATTTTGTAGCTAGATATAAATCAAAATGGCCGCCGGCTATTCGAATACAGAACGGTGAATTGATTTTTTTTAGAATCGCACCTTTTTTATTTATTGTTAACAGTTTATTTTGATTCATTGTGTGATTTTTAGTGATATGATAGCTTTGAATGGTATTTTATTAGTTCTGAAAAGATAAAACAGTTTACTGTTAAATATAATTATGCTATTTGATTGAGAAGTTACTTTTGAGCTTGATTTTTGTCTTTGGTGTGTTTTGTCTATGCAAAGATATAAATATGTATTAATAAAAAAGCCAAAGCTGTCAAAGCTGAGAACTCGTAAAAAAAATAGCGTTCAACATTTAGACGCAAAATGCACGCACACTAGAAAAGCAGAATGACGTGGCGCGAGTGTAAGACGTAGCTGTCACGCACACCAGCATAACAAAGTTGGCTTGTTTGTTTTAGTTCTTTTGCAGCACGACACTTTATCGCGACATAATATATAATATAAATAATCAAAGGGTCTATGATCGGTTGTAGATATTTCAAATGAAAACAAAAAGCGAAATTCTACTGAAAGTGAAAAGTCATTAGAGGTTAGTGTTCTAGGCTGTAATTAAATAAGATATTTGCGATAAAACTCGTGAAAATCATTCAAAACTAAACTTCAAATCGTCAGACAAAAATGAAGAAAAAAAAAATTATTTACAAAAAAATATATATATATTAAGGTAGAGTGTAAACGGATTCCATTCAAACGCCAAGAACTGATTTTTGTAACAACTTTCATTGCAAATAAATATAATATCCTATCCTAAGCTAGCAGAATAACACTCCAACCGCAAAAGCATTTCGTATTTCAACCTCACCTAATAATTGCAACAACACATGACTACCAAGTTCCGCAAGCATGTGAATGGGAGCCTCTGTCCCATCATTATCGTATAAATCAGTACCGATTCAACCGGTAATTGCATCGATATCGATGTATCGATACTATCTCGGAACTGGTAAATTAAAGTTTGCGTTCAATATAATTTTCATGTGAAATCTGTGACGTATAATAAATTATTGGTTATTAGATATACTGTGTGGTATAAATCTTGGGACTTGTAATGTATGGACGGGATATTCATAGAGGTGATCCAATGGGTATCAATTGGATGGAACAGCTTCTGATCGGAACTGTTCTTTTAGTACCTGCTGGATGAGTTTAGTGGGTAATAAAAGTTAACTGGTTTCGTTATTCGTTGTGACGTGTTCTTAGGTATATCTGGTGAAGTTTATGTAGGTATTGAAAAGGTTTATATTATGTTATACAACCTTGAGAATCTTTGCATTGATTTATTGCAAAGACAAAAGTTTTCTTTGTTTGGGTTTGAATTGTAAAAAAAAAGATGGCATCAGGAAAACTATTTGGTATTGAGCGTTTATTGTAAACGTTGGCAAAGTCGCAAATAGTTATCAAATATTTACCTTTTTTGATTAATTTAGCAATATTACTGTATAGAAATATGATATATCGCTAACTAGTGAACTAGAATATTGGTAATGAATTGCAATTATAACACTGAATTTGACGTTGTTACCGTTTTAGTTGTAAAAAAGGCATTGGCAAAGTTTCCAAATACTTTTTTTACATCTAAAACTAAATATTCGGTGTTACGATATTAATTATTGCATTTCTTAATCAATGTTTTAGTTCACTAGTTAGCCATATTTCGTATTTCCATACAGTAATATTGCCAAATTAATCAAAATAGCGAAATATTTGACATCCAGTTGCGACGTTGCCCACTTTCAGAATACACGCCTACGAATAAATCTTTCAAAGCTTCTATTTAAGCCCATAGTCAAAATGTGTTTGGCTTATTCTTCCCTTAATCAGACGATTGACTTTTAAAGAGGTTCAACACTGACCATAGGGTACCAATCCATATAACCTATTAATTTGACCGTTCAAATAATCAATGAGTCACTACCTTATTTTTCATAATCGAGAATATAAGGCACGGCGCGTGCTTTATACCTATTATCAATAGTAAATAACCATTTTCTCTCTCCACGAACAACACAACGAAAAATCGCAACATCATCACAAACCACCCGATTACACCACGCAAACATAACAGTGTTTACCCATGATCCGTTTAACTCAAAGTTTATGTTAAAAACCCGCCCTGAGCGGCCTATCAGCCGCTTTAAATCATCGACGGTAAGACAGACAGCCGCCCATAATTGTAGCCGGAGGCCTCCCGATGACACATTCCATCAAAACCGACCGTTCAAGAACTTTTCTGTAACGGTGCCACTGGTTTTAATAGTCGCTTCACTCTATGCACCCCCGTCAATATGTCATTGTGGCTTGCAAATCGAGTTCTCGAGAAAATTGCTCTAATAATCTTTAACATATGCAAAAGGAACATCCCTGGGGACATGGAATCGATTATAATCGATTAGAAGTGTTTACGTGCGTTTGGCGTGTCGTGTGTTTCTTTATGGAGGGCATACACAGGACATTAGGTCTTTTTCATTAGTGTATCTCTAAATATTAAGGCAAACATGTATTACCACAATTAATCATCATCCTCTTGGCCTTTTCCCAATTTATTTGTGGTCGGCATAACATGTCTGTTTCTTAAATTCTTTTTTTTAATCGGAGCCCTTTACTGTGCGTGGTTGGACACGCACTTGCCGTACATTCCTCCCATCACTACAAACTGTATGCAGGTGTCGTTCGAAGACTGATAATAATATTAATAAACTGTTCCACCGAATCGCACTTATCAAATCCTTTTTTCAGTGCGTTAGTGGAAGTGCTCAGGTGCGGTTCTGACAAGTGCTGTTGAAATCAGTGCTCTGAGAGGAATACCTCGTCATCTCGGTAGTCACCCCCTTTCTAGCTATATCATGTGTTTCGTCATAATTTACCATTTTTGACGTCCTAATAACAGCCTTCAACGTCACCTTACTTAATCTAGAGCCTCCTTTTAGCGACTGTAAAGGATCATAATTGCTATACTGTTACGCTTAAACCATGGAGTGGTCGTACTAAGTACTATTATTTGACTAAGAGTGATATGTTTTTGTTACAGGAGATACTACCTACTATCACCACCTGCAAGGATAGCTGAAAAGGAGGATCTTTCATTTGGAACCGGGAACCTGCAATATGGCTATTTAACATTGCAGCTACAAACAAAGAACAGTACAAATATGTTCTTAATGTCCCTCGGCAAACCTCGTGTTTTGTCAGTCGTCCGTCGGATTTCTATCAGTTGCCCCCTTTGCACATGGTGCAGACCGGACGCTCTCAATTAACTTGATAGTATATAGAGTTGTTAATACTCTTTTAACTAAATGTAATTTATTTAAAAAAATGGGAGGAAAGCCGCTAAAGTCGCAGGCACGACATATAGGAAAATAGTTTTACAGCTCTATATAGTTCACACGGAAATCAAAACAAAACAACAATAAAGTACTTAGTTCTGAATTCAAATTATTATGCACAATAATTCTAATAATCGATGGACATGGAAGTTAGCATTCGTTTGTATTCGGAAATCCGATGATACCCGAGAGACATTAAGGAAATAGTTAAACTGTAAGTGATACAGGGTGTGAAAGACCCGTCATCCACGCATTTTGTATAACTAACTAAGAACTTTGTGCTGGAAAACGATTTAATTTTTTTTTGTTAGTGAAAAAATTAGCTGTTTACGATAGTGCGCAATGTAACGCACTTTTAGAATGGCGCTTCGTGGGTCCTTTTTTTATAAAAAAACGCTTTGTTTCTTCTACACAGAATTCATTTTATACTTGCACATCAAAATTACAATTAGTCGGAAAAGATGTTAATCGGATAGAATTTTGAGGGTTGAGTCGGCAATAATTGCTGTTCAGTGAAATTATAGATGTAGATTTTCTACTTACTTGTGACGTAGCGATCGCGAATCCCCAACTTTAATGCGTTTTTTGTAAATCATTTTTTTATTATTAAGATAAAGCAAAAAATTCGCGTCTAATATTTTTTTGATGACTGACGGACTAAATAGAATTTCCTTTTTTTTACCAAGGCATCATCCCTATTCTCTCATTTAAAGTTATGAAATAACATTTAAAACTTGTTTTCGTAAAAAAAAACGTTGGCACTTTGACCTTCAATATTTCTGTAACCAGAAGGTTCCAGAATATGTTTCAGTACAATAAAATGATGAAAAAAAAAAGAAAAGAAAAAAAAAAAGAAATGAAAAAAAAAAATAATGAGAAAAAATGAATGAGAATGAGAAATGATTTTCAGGCACTGCGAAGCAGTAATGCTCGTGGAAGAGAAGTTGGAACGCGTAAGGGAGAGGCAAATTTCGCGCCCTCACGCCCCTAGCCGCCGCAGGAGACGCTCTAGGCGTCGGGAGTCGCAGGCCGATTCCCGGCCACCGCCTGCCAGCCTACATGTATGTCGCACGAATATAAATTATTCGTCGATGTCACGTGGTAATCACCTATTTGAACCGACTATTACAAGTCACAGTTAATTATACATGTAGGGTAGTATTTAATGTGAAATTACAGGCCTGTTTGATTTAGTATAAGATGTAGTTCTTGGTATGTATTACACGATATGCATGTAAATGGTTTTAAGGACTTTGTAAGTAGTAAGTAAGTCGGTTGGCGTTCCTTTCGTGGAACATTTTTGCATTTTATCACACATCTTTTGGATTTTGCAGAATTATCTGAATATTTTATGCTAGGTGCCTATTTGTCTTTGACAGATAACCAAACGCCAGTCAACAAAGGGATCGTCGTGATGCTCGAAAGGGGGAGAGGATTCGAAAAAATCAAGAAATATGACAAGGGGGAGGGGTGTATAAGATATCACGTGTATTTATTTTTTTGTTGAACGCATGGCTTCTAAACTGAAAAGTGGCGCGTGACCTTGACTCGCCGTTGCCAGGCAACGATTTATATCTTTATTTAAAGATAAAATATTTTGATTTTTTTTTTTAAGATATCTGCTTTGTACTTAAAAATAACCGTGATTTTGTGTGAGGTTAGTCTAAAACCTCATCACGTCACCAGGGGGAGGGGGGGGTTAAAATTGCTAAAAAACATCACATGATGACACATGAAAACATCAGGACGACCCCAAAAAGGTAGCAGCGCTATTCGTGATGCGCAGGACGTATATTTGAGTATCACAACTCATGGAGGCTATATTATTGCATCTGAAATATACCTTGGACCGCTAAATATCTACCAAGCTCTGCAACTATACTCATAAAATGAATGAAGGTATAGGTCGTGCTATTAAAGATGAGACTTGACGTACCACGTGGTTTGAATTGCGCAGTAGACGATTTATGGGTCTCTTTAGCGGTATGAGGTCCCCGCTGGGGCGTCATTGGGGCGGGGGAAAGAGCGTCGGGTGATTAAATTTGTGCGAATCATCAATAAGCCGTTCCCAGTCTGCATTCGAAAATTCAACCAAATATAAATGCAATAGTTTAGTCACTGTTTAGCTACTATTTAGTATTTTTATCGCTTTTTTTAATTTCGATGTTATTAGGATTTATTTTGATACTAGCTGCGCTCCGCGGTTTTACCCGCATAAGTCTCGAGAACGTAGAAATATGGGAATAAAAAGTATTCTATGTCCTAAACTAAGTCATAGTCTACCCATGTGCCAAATGTTATCCAAATCCGTTCAGCCGTTTTAGCGTGAAAGCGTAACAAACCAACAAACTTACTTTCGCATTTATAATATTAATATTAATATTATTATTATAGTTAGGATTATGATTCTCGTCTTTTCTTTTCCTATATTATTAAATGAGCATTCTCTGTTCTCACCAGAGCAGAGCTCGGTCGCCCAGGTAAGTACTAAAAATTAAAATAACATATTTTTCAACTACACATAAAATCGATTCCTATCATACCGATTAACGATTTCAAACGAAACTAAAAGTGGCTCGAACAGTATCGTGACACACTTTACAAGCCATAGTTACTATAAACACACGTATGTCAGACATTCCAGTGCATAATGAGTACATTCGTAATAAGCATGGCGGTTGTTATGTCGTTCACTTAAAGCGCTGCTTGAAAGTAAGAGTTATATTTAAATATATACAGATAAATCTGCAGGAATAGCATCTAAATCAGTTATATTATATAATATTTCCACTAATTTGAAGATCGCATCATAAAGCTTCAATTGTTTCCGGCAACCGGGATGCCTGAGAGATATTTCTCAATGGCATGTCAGAGAAGCCAAGTCAGAGGCCCATGAGCGGCTTTAAAACTCTGACACTAGGTTAGTCACTAACTACACGAAAAGAAGAAAAAATGTTTCGAACTTAGGCAATGAAATTGGCGACCTTAGATTCAGTAGCTGTTGCCATTGAGAAATATCTCTCAGGCATCATCATTTCAGTCATCGTCATTTCAGCCGAAAGACGTCCATTGCTAGACATAGGCCTCCCCCAAACACCGCCACTTCGACCGGTTCGGTGCTTCTCGCATAGCCGACATAGCCAAACTTAAGTGGCAGTAGCAGTGGCTCGCAGATCAGATGGCCGATGAGGCCAAAAGGATCTGGAGTGGCGGCCGCGTACGAGAAGACGTAGCGTTGGAAGGCCTCCCACAAGGTGCACCGATGATGGTCGAAGACAGGCCGCAGGAATCCGCTGGATGCGAGTATAACATGACATATAAATTTATTATGCAACACTACACATTCGAAAGCTTTACCAAGAATCTTAATAATAAGTAAGATTCTGTTAGATGGAGTCCGCGATTGTTCAAATTTATTAAGAACTATCTATTTCAATATTCCAATGACATCAAAATATTAAAAACAGAGCAACATAATATAGCAAATTATCTCTTAAATAAAATACACAAGCAGTTAGCCTTCTGAAAACAAAAACCACAAATCTATATAATCAAAATAATCACGTAATTGAATGAGTCTTAGCCCGAAGCGAACCAGTATCATTACATTACATTGTTAGTTCACATGTCAACAGTAGTGAATTAATACTAAATGTTGATTGTATAACATTTAACGCAATCTGTAATATGATTGATAGCAACGAAGCGTAGCGAATAAAAACGAAAGTCGATATTGATAGTCTAGTTTAGTGAATAGGCTTTCGGATTAATTGGATTGAAATGACCACAATTCTATTATAGTATGCAGTTAGTACCTACCTTATAAAATGATAAAATGTGTATTTTTTTTAAAACATAATGGAATAAATCAGTGAAAGCCATAAAAGGTATACCATTGAAAAAATGGTCTAAGAGATGCTTCTCGATATTCAAATGAAATTCTTTAAGGATCTAAACCGTTTATACAAGAAAACAAAATGAAAGTCTTTGACTGCTCACTTGTTGCCGATCTTAAAGTCAAACGTCTCCTAATAACACTTGTAGTTACATCTTTCAAACTGGAACACGGCAACGCTACTCGGCGGCACAAAATGCACTATGATGATAGTACTTCCTCGGACCAACTCTATCACAGGAAGCTTTACTACAACGAGATATGTAAATGAAAGTGTATGGCTGCTATAGCAATGTCCGATGTAGTTAAAGGCTAACAATAACTTGTCGCCAGCAAAGCTATATGCAAATCTTATGCACATTCTACTTCTGCTATTAGCCAACCGAGTATGCGCAGACATTTAACACTACACACGCACTATCTAGAATCAAGCCAAAACACAAAACAAACGTAATTACGTGAAATACGATATCGCTATTAAATTAGCAGTTTAATGATACAATTGTATTGAATCAGTTATATCAAAAACCGTTCCACATATATCAACCTGTCAAATACCGGACCAATTGCTGTGTTTAAAACGCAAAGGTGCGCTCAAACGTGTCCCCCACTTGCGCGAATTCCTATGAACATTTCGCAACTACTGAGCGGCTATCCAACTCCGCCCTAAGATACCCACCTATTACACCGTTCGCTACCGAACAACCTTGACTATTATTTAGAGCACTGACCATTAACCAGACCGCGTAAGCATAGATACGGAGTCACCAGAGGCTGATATCTCGTCGACAGCACGAATTACATTAGCGAATTATCCTATTTTCCGTTCGGGAGCCCGGAGCGAACGGCTAACAAGCCAGCCTCATGACGTAGAAAGCGCTCCCATATTTTCTACGCTAATAAAACCGATGATAGTCTTGGGGTGTTCTAAAAAACGAGCGCTATATCAAACGCGTGCTCGAGGTAAACTAGCTGAGTATAAATTCTAATAAGCGTTTATTCTATGCGCCTCCCCAGGCAACAATGCTCTTAATCTCGACTATTATAGCTTGGAAGTTTTAAAATCCAAGCGGTAGTTGCTTACGCTTATTATTTAGTTGCCTCCTACGCTCAGCCAAGTAATAAATTGCGCGGGATTGATGCCTCGACGCCATGTTTTAAGCTTCCGTATGTTTTAAAAATGGAATAGTGTTCGATCAGTCACGGTCCATAGATAATTCATATGCACGATGGGACATGAAATAAATCTTCCTTGCTTTGAATCTCTTTGGTTTCATTTTTAAATCGTGGCTCGTGATTAGATTGGCGTGGCATTTACTGATAACTTTGACGTAGGTATACGAATGAGTTTTTACTTAGCTGCGTAAGATGCAATGTTAATGGAGGCAATTAAATGTTCTTATCTTTATGTGGTGTATGGTTACCGTTTTAGAGAAATTCTTTAATCATTAAAAGCTAGTTCAGATTGTGCAGAGGCTGAGAAATTGGCTTTTTACTACTGGTCGTTGTAAACACAGGAATATTTTTACTGCCTCTTGATAGTTTTTGTCAAAGGATGGGAAACAGGGTGTCAACTACACCTCCTCTAAAGTAAACGCTATCTGACAGCTATAACACTTATCCAGAGATAAAAAGAAATTTCAATTCCTTATAATGAGCTACCAGGATCTTTTGGCTCTTGAATGACATTGACAGGGTGGCGCTGTTGGTAAACATTGATAAGGTTCTGTGAAATTGTATTGAAGAACAAGATGGCAGCGTTGGTTCTAATTTTGGCCATGCGCCAAAAGCCTTGTACAGCCAAAACCGCCATCTATGGACACCTTTGACAACTAACCGGGGAGAAAAGAAATTCCTCATTATGCCAGTAATTTCCCCAACACAGCATTATCAGCCTATAATGTTCCCTCTACTGGGATACAGGCCTTCTCTCTGTGAGAGGGAGTGGGCCGTAATCCACCACGTGGGCCCAGTTCGGGTCGGTAGATGTCATATGCCTTCGAATTTTTTATTTCTAGGGCCGGTTTCATCACAATGTTTTCCATAAAAATGTCACTTACATGTCTTCGAATTTTTGGTTCTAGGACATGCCGGTTACCTCAAGATGTTTTCCTCCACCGTTTTGAAGGAACCCGTGTTCATCAATTTCCCCACCACAGCAAAGAGGTCTAATTACTATCCCCTTCGAACAATATAATATTTTCAATAAACGTTCCCACACACGTACGGTGAGCGGCGTAACGTAATGACGGCAGTAAGGAAGTATGAACACCTGTTCAACAATATAGTGTAAGTACCATTTCATAGAGACGGGCTACGTTGTGCGAAGAATGGATATGACATTACAGAGATAAGCCCTGGAGGCTTTTATGCAGGTATTTATTGTACGGATTGTTTGAATCATGACGTCGTTAGTCTAGTGGTCGTAAGTGCTACTCGAGGTTCTCTGTTTGATCCCCGGGTTGGGCAATGTTAAGTATTGCATTTTTAACCAACTTCAAAAAAAAGGAGGAGGTTCTTAGTTCGTCGGATTTTTTTTTAAATGTATTTTCCCCGATTACTCGAAGACGGCTGATACGATCTGAAAAATTATTTTTTGTTTGAAAGGGTATACTTTCAAATTGGTGTCATTGTTATTTGATCACGATCTGATGATGGGGTCTTGGAGAAATCGAGGGAACTCTTCAAATATTATAGGCACACCTATAGCGATTTGGGTATAAAAAAATACGAAAAAATACAACCGACTTTCAAACTAAAAAGTGAAAAATAACTTTAATTTGGGAAGTCGGTGGCAAAAAACTTAGAGCCAAAGACACCGACTTCGAAAATTAAAGTTATTTTCACTTTGTAGTTTGGAAGTAGGTTGTATTTTTTCGTATTTTTTTTTTTCTAGTTTGTAGCTGTCCGAAGTCTGAATTTGTGCTCGGCTAGTGGTAATAAACAGGTATTGTTAGAAAGAGAGAAAAGCTTAAAAATAATGTTCATGAACATTTTTGACAACTGCGACAAAAATTCCTTGTGGTCAAATATTCACACAATACTCCATCAACTCCTAACTTTATCCAAACTTCGATCTTTTATCTGCGAACATCTTTTGAGTTCCGTAATCTGGCCAATATCCTGAGGCAGTTATACTCACTCTCCTCACTGCCTTATAATTTTTCCTGCGGACACCCATCAAAATTCAAACTTCAACCACTGTTGCTTAACTTAGAGTAAAATCGCCAAATCTGCTATCTTTGAACATCTGTTGAGTTGCATAATATGGCCGATGTCCTGAAGGCAGTAATTCTTACTTTCCTCATTACCTTACTACCCCCTCTGCGGTCACCCATCAACTTCCAAACCTTCGCTACCGTTGCTGAAATTGAGGTACAATCGCCGCATCTGCTATCTTCAAACACTGTTCAGTTGCGTAATATTACTTATCTTGATGGCTATAATTCTCTCTCCTCACTGCCTTACAATCCTCCCTGCGATCACCCATCAAAATCTAAACCTCAAGCACTGTTGCTTAACTTAGGGTAGAATCGCCACATCTGCTATCTTCAAACATCTGTTGAGTTGCGTAATATGGCCGATGTCCTGAAGGCAGTAATTCTCACTCTCCTCACTGCCTTATAATACACACTGGATTAGATGTTGTTACCGTTTTGTACTTACGGCGTATTCATAGTCGTGGCTGGTTGTAATGGGTAATTTATTTAATACGGCTGAATTGGTACACCGAAGATTAGGCGCATATCTGTAGCGCAATGGGATCACAAGGCTGAGTTGTCGTTGATCTGTCTTTTAGATCAAAATGCTATTTTGTTTAACAAATAATTTTGTTACAGTACTTAACTACTTGATGCTTTTGCATTTTATCGAACTGAAGTTTCCTCGCTACTTAGTATATGAAGTTCGGAAGCTATACAGTCAGAAACTATCAGGGTATATATTTATCACTTGCAACTTACTCCATAATATTTATTCAATAATTTTACGACTAATATTTTAGGTAGATCGGTATTTTAGAAACAAAACCGGGCACGTCCGTGTTGGATTACGCACAATGAAGGGTTCCGTAGTTGGGATGTATTTATCCCAAGAACAAACTTAACATTTTAGTTGAAAAACATGTTATCCCATACATTCCAACTGCAAATGTAAGTTTGTACGTACAATATTGAGAGATTTACCTTGCTATTTTAATACCATAGACTTCAAAATTTTAGGCTCAGTAGTTTCGGAGATAAGAGGGGAATGGTCAATTTTCATATATTTTCTTAAATAACTTTGAAAATATTAATTTTAAAATTATTGAAAAAAAAAAAGATCCTCGCAACAAGAACTCTCATTTGATATGTCACACGGTACAGTTAGAGAAAAAAATAACTTATTTGCCCCCCAAAAGTGACTCCCATATTCAAAATTCATTTTTTAAATACAAGTGTACCAAATTTGAACTTAATCGGTCCATTAAATTCGGAGCAAATTGGCTGTGACAAACGGACATTGTTTCGTTTTATTTTTCCTTTTGAGGTATGGAACCCTAAAAACTAACTTTAACCATCATCAAACTTTCAATATTGATAAAATCTTTCTATTTAGTCACATCCATCTTAAACCGAAATCAAAAGTGTTATCTAGTAGCTAACGCAAGACTATAAATACGAGAACACAAACAATATCAGCCTGAGGGCCATGTGATCCCATAGCGTTCGATAACCGATAGCATCGCGCACCACCTTGTTCGGCGCAGTCGGTTAAAAGGTCCTTACGCCATTCACTTGCACGCTTGCAGCTGGTCGGATAAACGCCATCATTATAACATATTTATATTGTTGTTGTATGTTGTTACATATAATATTATTAGTTCTTACGTATCAGAAAAGCTACATACAGGAAAAAAGTACCTACTGTTTTTTTTTTCTACAAATCGGTATTTCTGTGTTCTGTGGTTAAGAGGGTTTCGCGTGAATTAGAATTTCTCAGTATCGCAGCCCGGTACCCTAATTGCGTAACTTTTTTCGTAAACGATTATGCCTAATTTGTTTCATTTTGACAGTTCAACAACATTCATTGCGTTATTTACATTGTCGAGCAGATTTTTTTTCCAACTTTAGAAGCAATGGATTAGCAATCTGTTTCAATTCGAAACAGATTGTGTTTGTGTTGTTTTACGCAATTAGGATACTAGTCCGGATTTGTGCCCGGTTGATGGCAATAGGCTCGCCCTATTACATGGGTCTTAAACATAACTGGTGAAATGTGGGTGTACTATAGGTACACCTCTTCCTAACCCTTCGGGGATTACAGGCGTGATGTTATGTTATGTGAGAGTGTGTGCGTTTATGTGTGAGAGGAGAGTGTGTGTGTGTAAATACTTTATTTGTCAATGCATAATCATATCCGTACCGTAAAAGTATTATCGTTGACCTATGCTTGACGAGTTGACAAGACGCCAATTGAAAACTTTCTCTACGGACCTTGAAACACTCAAGGTCAGTGGCCATTACGGTATTACCAAAAAAACCTTTGTCCCGAACAAATAAATCCAGTCTCCCCTTTGTTCTCTTCAAACTTATTCTACGTGAATAATAGGGATCATGCCTGGGTTAAAAAAAAAAGAAATTCTGTTTAGTCTGTCAGTCAGATGATAAAAAAATATTAGACACATATTTTTTGCTTTATCATATTAATTTTTACTTAGATAAAACGCATTAAAGTTGAGGAGTGGGGTCGCTTACGTTACAAGTAAGTATAAAATCTAAATACTTGTGACGTCATTGTACATTTTAACTCAGTGTATCGCCGTAATCTTTTGATAACCTAAAAAAAGAAAAAATACATATCCAATATTTTTTTAATAATTAACTGACGGACAAAACAAAATTTTTGGTCATCATCCCTATTATGAATAAAACGATTATTTCTTGGAAGTTACTTCAAAGTTCTTCTACCGATCTCATATTCTTAGTTCATTATAACAGTTTACGTAACATCCTACTCTATAAATCGTTTATTAGAATACTGTTCACAATACTAATCACGACCGCGCTGATCTCTCAGATAAGAGGCGATTCGGATCTCCTATGATGAATGGTCTACACCCATACTATGTCTTTGTTAGAAATAAATTGGAAAAACCGCTACTTTTAAGCTTTAGACTTCGTGGTTTACCGGTTCAGAAAGAAGCAGTTGACAAGCTTGAGGCAGGTGGTTGGATAACGGGGATCGTGGAAGGCTCATAAGTTACCATGATCCCCGGCCCAAGTGTTGGAAGGGAACACTGCGGTGGTTTTTAGTCAGTAAGAGTCTGACAGACCCCTCCGCTTGGCCCAGGGTGACAACCACGAGAATTTTTAACACAGCGAAATAAAGAAAAGTGGTGGCACTCCGGGAGTACCGACAGAAGTGAATACTTGATCAAGACCGCCTTGGTGGAAGAAAAATACTGGTATTGAGCATTGGTCCGTAACCTTATCTAAATAAAGCGTACAATCGAGTTAAAAAAAAAAATCCGAAACCTTTAAAGTAAAAATACTTACATAGAATATTGATCCGTAACGTAATATAAATAAAGAGCACAATCGCGTTTACAAAAATGAAGTGTCGTCATGGTGTTGCGAAAGGCCAGTCTTCTTCTTTTCGTGTGGTTAGTGACTAAACAAGTGTCGAGTTTTAAAGCCGCCCATAGGCCTCTGACTTGACGTCATATGCCGTCGAGAAATATCTCTCAGGCATGTCGGCTTCCTGACGATGTGATAAAAACCAGTTAAACCATAATAATACATCCCATTGCATGCCGAGTTCGACAGCGGTGACTATTTTGGTTTCATTTTTGGTAACTAAAGATTAAAGAGCGCCAAGAGCAATTATGTGCTCTGATGAGGCTAATTTTATCTATCTTATCTGTGAAGGTATTTACAATGTGGATGCGTTTAAAATACCATTGTGGTAGTGGTATTGAATGATGGACGGTGGCTTACTATTGAGGCGGTTTCGCCTGCTGTCGAGATCTCTCTTCCGCTGGTCTTCAAAGGCATAAACAACCAATCTTAAGCCATGAAGACAATGTTAACATTCATTTTCACGTAGTGTATGTGAGCATGTCACTATTAGGGTGCAACAAGATTGTAGTCGATCGACGTCGACCGTGTAATCAATAACATAATTTAATAAAATACACACAACACACAACATCACACAACACACAACATCACAAGGGTTAAACACAGGTGTACCTATAGTACACCCAGATTTCGCCAGTTATGTTTAAGTCCCATGTAATAGGGGGCGAGCCTATTGCCATCAACCAGGCACAAATCCAGACTCCGGGCTGCTACTTAATAAAATAAAAACACAAAATAAAGTAATATCACCTCATACTCAAAATATGTTGTCAATCCAACGCAGTTTTGTTTCACCCTAATTTTCTCAAGCCAATAGATATGGCCAGTAAGTTTTCCCCTTCCTTTTGCATAAGTTACAAATTGGTAAATTTTTCTTCTGTAGTAAAATGATTATTAATAATATAAGTGTTTATTTTTCTCCTGCATAATCCACATTTTTGCTATGCACCTGTTACAGATTTCTAAGTACTCTTGCCTAGAAACTTAGTCGAACAGGTACCGGACCTGACCATGACCTTGTGAAGGCCGCAGAAATCCGCTGGATGCGGGAAGCACAGAACCGGTCGAAGTGGCGGTGCTTGGAGGCCCATGTCCAGCAGTGGACGTCTTTTTGTTGGAATGATGGTGGTGACGATTATGACAGGTACGGTACACATATCTATAAGGATAGTTGATGATTCTTGCTCTAGAGACACTGCTCCACAGACGCGATTATAATATAGTTGAAATAATTTTGATATTGATCTGTAAGATGTATTATTTTATTTAAGGGCTCCTAAATAGATGTATTACTTGATTACCAGTCACACAGTAAACAGTGGTGGTACCCAATAAATTGTACAACAAACAGCGTGCATGTCTTATCACGTGATCTGGTATCTGGTATCGGTATCGCGGTATCTTACATGATTCGTTTGGACACGCCTAATGTGCCGTGACGCCGCTGATAAATTGCTGTGGTGTGGTGTTGGGTTTGTTGCCGTCTGGTGCATTCGTTATTTGGGGTAACTAAATATCGTTTAGTACAAAATATGTAAGTATATTCTTATACAAACTGTCCACTTAATTTTGACACTTTTACGTCAAAATTATTTTTTCTGGGTATTTAATAATAAGCTAATTTTCAGTCTTCTTTGTAATATCAGCGTTATACAGAAAATATATGTTTTTTTTAAATATTGACATCCACAGATAGGTATTCACTTTAGTTATTACATAATAAATATCTTAGATACTTACACGACAGTTACGAGTATGTACTTAACACTTTTAAAAGCTTCAATGTTTCTTGATTAATACTTAGGACAATAATATAAAAGGTTTTTATTTGTATATGACTATGTTTATGTTTATAACTCAGTTCATGTTTATGACTCTGTTCATGTTTGAGACTCTGTTCATGTTTATGATTCTGTTTATGTTTATGATTCTGTTTATGTTTATGACTCTGTTTATGTCTACGACTATGTTTATGTTTTTTATGTTATTGTTATGTTGTATTTCTCAACAGAAAATGTACCCAAACAGTAACCTACCAAAGCCCCGTGCGTGCGCGTACGGTTGCCTCTGTATATTTTAAACTATTTAATCACTTATACTGTGATCCATATGCATTACTTATACATGGTGTCCTATTACTTATCTAAACTATTATTATAAAGAGAAAAGATTTGATTTTTTGTATGTTTGTTTGTTACGCTTTCACACTAAACGGCTGAACGGATTTGGATGAAATTTAACACATGGTTAGACCATGACCTGGGTTAGAACATAGAGTACTTTTATCCCGATATTCCCACGGGATCGAGACTTATGCGGGTGAAACCACGGGGCACAGCTAGTACTTTACATAGTGTCCTTAGAAGTGTAAGGCACTTGTACCTCTTGAAGTTCATGCTGAACTTGATCGTACAGTTTTCAATGTTTTAATATAAAATGCTGCTCTCAAAACGATGAAGGAAAATATTGTGAGGAAACCGGCATGTCCTAGAACCAAAACTTCGAAGACAACATCTACCAACCCTCCGCTTGGATTACGGCCCACTCCCTCTCGCCGAGAGGAGGCCTGTGTCCCAGCAGTGGGAACATTATAGGCTGATTATGTTATGCTATAATATGAAATGAAAACGTAGTGATTTTCTGTAAATGCTGAAATTGTTATTCAGATGTTTCCTATTAGAGACAGCCAATTTAATAAGCTTAGCCAAACTTGTTACAATCAATTTATCATCCTTATGGTTTTTTATCTTTATTTAATTTGGGACATATATAGTCGCAATGCGTATGACAGTCCTCATACCCTAAATACATACTGCTACGAATTATATTTGGGCCATGAACCTGAACAGGCTCGTCGTTATCATTTGGTTGAAGCAGAATTTTATGGAAAGTGCCTAAATCATGTCGGTTCAACTTCAAAACCCCAAACAGATAATTTCCATCAGACTCATATCGAACAAAGTCTATCAATAAGTGATGTAAGTGTTCTACCACTCCACTCTCCATTCTTTTTGAAGTGAAAACTTCTTTAGGCGCGTTGGGCATTTTTGAGATGGGACTAAACCATTGATTTCGCGACACCGTGATGACACCAGCTTTTGACCATTAAAAAGACATCAACGCGTTATAGACCGCGGTGCCGATTTTTTTTTTCAAGTTTTCTCTTTTGTCGGCACTCCCGGAGTGCCACTGTTTTTTTTTGTGTTATTTGCCAGCTCTTGACTTTGATCTTGCCTCATGGAAAACGCTGGATGAGGTCTATGATGGAACGAGCATGCCCAGAATCAGCATCACTGATGACTGCTGTTCACTCTTGTTCTGATGGCTGACGGGTTATACGTGGAAGGGAACACGAGTTCCACCCTTTGAACGTGCGTATAATAAATGTCACAACGTCATACAAATAGTTTTCTGACAGCTGCGTGCACAGATTACTCTAAGCGTGAGTCGATGCCGTCTGAACGAAATGTTGCCATTTTAAATATTATATTTTATATAAACATGTAGAATTATTTTATTTTTATCTTATTTATATCTCATTGGCAGCACCGGTCAACGTCATAACATCAACGCTGGCTGTCACAAAAAACCAGTGCTGAGGCTCGGTATCGCATAGGGTCGCAGCATTATGCTGAGCAATGGCCATTTTGCGTGGATGTGACGCATATTTTCCCCCAACTTGTTCTTTTTGTTTTGTGTTCTGTCTTTGCGTCATGTTTACCGCAAATGAACGTATTTTCTTTCTTCCTTCTTTCAAATGTGGAGAAGCGCTGAGTACGACCAGTATGGTTATTTAGTGCATGTAATGAGCCACGTCCATCTCTCTGCACAATTCCCTCAAAATAAACTCCTTTGGATAGAAACTAAAACCAGGTCTGAATTTACTATTGTTCAAATAATTCATTATGTACTACGCCAGCGGGTGGATAAGACTTATTGATTAATCAAATCGTTTATTTAGTTCTAAACAGGACCTCTGTTTTCACAAGAACGTTTATTTTTTTAAAGGTACTATTTCTTCATTTAATAAACTCACACCATCTTTCCATGGGGGTTACAGGAACTTCAAAACGCCACCTACTACGATCCTTACTCGTTCATGCATCTGATCATATGGCATGTCGGTTGCTAGTACTACGCACCTGACCTTTCTGAAGAACTTCCCCAATTAGCTCTCTATTTCTGTCCAAAATTGGACAATAGTTGAACTTCAAATAAGTCCAAACACACTGTATTAAATCAACAGTGACCACACAATGCGAACACTGCGGACAGTCCATCCGTCAAGTACACTACCTGAATTCCTGGGACTCTACCCACGTGCTTCCTTGACGGTGTTTAATGGTCACCCTACACCCGCTGTGCGATCATTTGTCAGCATGCGTGGACAACATTCAAATGACCATTTCTAAAATTCGTGTGTGACCCTTTTAAGTAAAAGAATAAGGTTGTGTATACCATGGTTTGTGGTTTTGGAAGTGTAGGCGACAAAGTTGTAGTTTTACAAAAATGCCATTTTGTTTGTGATCTATGAATTTAATTTGAATATAGTTAAAATGTTTATGAATTAAAAAAGACTGACTTGTTTGCTAGATACTGCTAAATTGCCGGTAGCCATTACTTACCCGTAGTCAATTCATCCAGATCAAGAGTCGCTTCCATACTTTGTAGTAATGAATCCGAGTTATGAACCATTTTGCATTGTTACTCTTCGCTCAAAATGGTTCATTCTTATAACATTCCTTTCAATGTTCTCAAACTACATAATTGCTTTGAATTTACATTACATTACTTTGACTGTGAGCATTTTATTATAGCAGTCGCCTTGTGACTCTTTGACCAACGCGTCAATCAGTTTTTTTTTTTTGTATTTGAAAAAGGAACCTTCAATAATTCAGCATTGACTAACATAAAGCAAAGCCTTGATGATTTTTATGATTATAATTCTATAAATAAAGATTTGGTACTGCCGCGAATCATATTTAAATCAACATACAACATGATACAGACCTGCAAATTGCAAAAAAAAAACAGAAAATTTTCTTAGGCAAAAGTTGTCAACCGCGTCATCGCTTGCCATCAGGTCAAATAGAGGTCAAGCGCAAAAAACTTTCTGCTTTACTCTTTTGACGCGACTGGGGTGAAGCTCAAAAGGAGAGTAATGGTTTTAACCTGTATTCTAGTACCTACTTATGTATGTTTGAAAACAGACAAGATAGTATAGTTGTTTCGTAATTTTCATTATATGTATCTAAGACAGGAAACATCAACAACACAACATTGATTAACACAAAGCCTTAAACCAAGGTCAGCTCTAGTTAACGCCAAAACTCTCAATGGTTCATGACTCAAAATAATTCAGGATCTGTACCGTCAGGCAGGGAGTTCATTTGCATATTTCAGTGGAACTTCCAGTAACAGTGATTTACATAACTCATGTTTGTAAGCTCCGCTGAATCGTCAGTAATCTTGGATTCGGGGTGTCTTTGTATGTATTTTTTTCGGCAGTTTCATTTTGTTGGGTTATTATTTTTTTTATTTTTTTGGAGGCAGTTCTATGAATATGTTTTGAACACTAAGTACGCCTGTGCATAGATTAGTTTTCTTTGTATATTCTGCTAAAGCTTATTAAAAGGTCTAAAACCAGTTTGAATGTAACTTAAACTCAGAAAATAAATAATATTCTATTCTATTCTAACCAATAGGTAATGGAGAGTCAGGCACCTAGGACATGGACTGAGATGAACCATAGTTTAAAAACCTGACGCATGTTCTTGTGAGGAACCAATAAATGCTTTCTAAAGCACTATCCATTTAGCACAATATGCTGAGTTTGAACAATTGTCCTCACTGTCTTCACAAAGTTACTCACGCATAACTTTATAATTTAAACTAGAAGCGCCCCGCAGTTTCACCCGCATAAGTCTTGATGCAGTATGAATATTGAGATAAAAATATTATATATATTAATGCAGGTTATAAACTATCTGTGTGCTAAATTTCATCTAAATCTGTTCAGTAGTTTTTGCGTGAAAGAGTAACAAACATCCATCCATCCATACTCACAAACTTTCGCGTTTATAATATTACTAGCTTTTTCCTGCGGTTTAGCTCGCGTGGAAATACCCCCTTTTCGCCCCTTTCTAGGTGGAATTTTCAAAAACCCCTACATTATAAAAGGAAGCTATGTGCAAAATTTCACGTTCCTAGTCCTAGTAGTTTCGGCTCTGCGTTGATATGTCAGTCAGTCAGTCAGTTGCTCCTTTTATCCTCGTATATAGATTAAGTAGGATGTGAAACTCCTCCATGCTTGCATTACCGAATAATGCTATGAAACTGAAAAGAAGAGATTACTTCGCAGTTCAAGGGGCAACTCACCCTCCCCTCACAAACTGTAAACTGAAACAAACTAATAGATTAAAACCAGAAGAAAATTCCGGTTCATTAATAATTTAAGAAGAAAAAGAGTAACTATCAAAGTTTCATCGTCGGCCGTCGGATGTGGCTTTATAACTCACAATTTTTCCGTCCTTAATCCTTTACGGAGCTCATTTAGCCGAGTTTTAATCTCAATCTCACCTCATTACCGGATCCCGAATACTCGGAATAGCCAATTTCACCATTAATTACAAGCCCAGGCTCCCTTACCCTTCCTTTTTCGAGTAAAAATAAATTATAACTCATTTATCGTTAGAGCCGAGACGCCCGCGACGGAGGCATTGAAATAAATAGCTGTCACGTTGGCGCACACAGCAGTAACGTGAACCCGTAAAACGACGTCACGTTAACGTGAACGGGGGGGAGGCCCCGCCCAGCGGCTGCGCACTGCACCACACACGCCCATGTGTCGCACATACGGCGTCACGTAACTGGGGCACATACACAAGTATGTATGCCACATGCTCGGTGGGCGTGCGCTGCGGTGGGCGTGCCACATGTGCCATGTGTCAGTAAATGGGTGGAGATAGGCTCACGTTAAAAGGGAAATAGCCGGTCGCGTTCGAGTGTTGACGACTTTATGTGCGCACGGGCGGCGTGCGTGTGACGTCACATGTCACGCCCGACCTCGCTGACCAACCGCTGACATGCACAGATAACTTCACCGACCGAGGAAATAGTAATAAACGCCGCCGACGCTGGAAATTAAACAGACGGTCTTGGAGTAAAAGAAAGAAAATAATATTCCCACCTGCGTCCGCAATTATCGGCGCAAACCGCGGAAAATTGCGAAGCGAACGCCAAACTGACACTCGTGGAACTTCCTCAAAATAAAACTTTGGAAAAGTTCAACCGGAAAAGAAAGAAAACGCGAAAATAAAAAAGCCATTGACTCCGCAGTCCGGCCCCGAAAGTTTTAGACGCCTTTTTAAACATTCCCGCGGATGAAATCACGACCGGAGGGATTTTTTTTATCGCCAGAAGGATTTTCAGTGCTCGTTTCTGTCAACTAATTAGAGTTTGCTCTCGAAAATAAAATTAAATGCAAATACTGACGTTATCAAAATGTCACTTGAGTTGTGGCTTGCGTCACAGTAATTGGTCGCGGTTGAAAGGTTGCCTGATGCTATCGCTTTCCTTTTGCGAAGGTATTGAAAAAGCATAAATACTTAGAAGAGTTTGTAGCGTAGCGAGCATAAGAAACAATATGGCAGAGAGTAACATCAGATCAATAATATATAGGCTAAGAAAACGCGGGCACAGAGCAGTTAAGAATCCGAGGCACCCGTACATAGACGAGAGCGAAAACAAATCAGTGCCGGGAGGCGAAAATTGAGCACGTACCCGTTCCGGCTAATTTTATTTTGCAATTACACCCCCTCCCGTGCCCGTCCTACGACCTCACCCCCCTGGCTCCGCTAATACAACATTCTTGGCGACAGCCAGTTTTTGGGACAGAGGCTGTGGTGGGAATCTTATGAGAAAATTATACTGGAAAAGTGTTGTGGAGGCAAGTGTATAGATAGATTTGTGGTACGGACCGATTGTTAGTTGAAAATTATTGAAAGGCCTGACTTCTTTGCTTTTCTTGCATGGTTAACTGTTATACCTACGTAACGTTACTAAAATCATGAACAAATAATGTAACAAAGAAACAAAAGAAAATTAAAACAGGGAAGGCTAGTATCATCGTATCTTTTATGCTCGCTTGTGTATTTTCCTGCGTTCTGCGTTCCACGTTTCATTTAACAGATGTTTCAATAGTTCGACACAGACGACAGAACGCAGAACGCATTTTACTGTCAAAAAATTCTGCGCGTTCCATATTTTCCTCGAAAAATCCGTACTTAATAGATACTTTTTATTTTGCGAAAAAGGAAAATGTGAACTTAAACCTTTATTTTTACATACTTTAAAAGTTTCTCAAATATTTTTCAAGAAAAACAACATTTTTCATTTAAATGATAATGATATACCACCAAAATATTCATTAAAAATCTAGAAGAGGAAATTCTCAATCTACGCATACAAAGTCTCTGTAGGCTATTACTCTGCACCCCCCTGTGTAAAAAGGTTGTAAGAAGACGGCGGACACCCCCGTCTAAGGGAGGCGATCGCCCCCACAACCCTTTCGCTTTTACCCCCGCTGGACAGGGTGATGTTTTGTGAAGAAAATATATCGGCGAAGAAAAAAGTGTTTTTTTTTTCTTTTTCCATTAATTTAGTTTTAGTCGAATAGTTTTAGTTAGGTTAGGTTAGTTTTGTAATAACTTTGTAGTAACTACTATTAATGAATAAAAATAATTTTCTTTTTCTGAAAAAAAATACAGAATAGGTGCAAGTTCGTATGAAATGATGAAAGAACTGTCAGTAAAAGAGTCATTAAATAATTTATATCAGTTTTAAATACGTGGAACTAACATGAAGAGATAAAATTAACTAAAAAAAAATGTTTGGTAGCTCTCTGCTACTTTTCAGACGAAAGATAATGTCATAAGATGAGCAATAATAGTAAATCTGAAGTTTTAGATAAGTTAACCTGATGATAAATTCTATAATTATGTAATTTCAGGTTTAACAAAATTGATTGGCATTAAAATAATTAATCATATCTAAAGGTTTCACTTTAACCATTATCCTCCACACTTATCGTCTAACCTCTTATGAACTTAGGTTATCTTTGATGCACAACAATTGACTCGTATAACACGTTATCAAAAATGAATGAAAACCTAATTAATATATTATATTTTAAAACGAATGAATGACAGTGGAAAATCTTACATCATTGGTCATGTACCTCAAGTATCTCATGAAAATCTAAATAAAGCAAGCAAATGAATGAGGCTGACCTCTTAAACTGCTGTTTTACCAAAGCTAAGTACTCAAAATTCAGAATTTTTGGTAGCTTTACAAAAAGTAACGGCCAATTTTTTCTCAAGATCCACCCGTCCGGAGCCCATAACGAAAAGAACCACACCCTGTACCCGCTAAGCTTCTCGCATTTCTTCGACGCTTCTTAAAGTGTTTTACATACAACCGTGTACGCCTGTGTGCGTTCGGTAAATACTTACGCATTGATGTGTGAGTCGCTACGCATTTTTGCTCACCCCCCTCCCTTCAAGAAAAATACCTTACCCCGTTCCTCCACCCCTTTGATGTACCGTTCGCCCCTGGTAAAGAAGATATGAGACTTTTTCAAAAAGCTTAATTTAAATGAGTCGCTCGGGACGACTCAATGGGAATATTCCTTAATTTAAATACTATCTTGAAAGCGAAAGGGTGGGGATTTTAATTGGTATTGAATTTCGATTGGAGACTCTTGTTTTTTCGACTTTCGCTTGTTTTTTTTGGTCTGTCTTAAGTTACTAGTAGGGTTTCGTGGGAATTTGTGAAGTTGTTGCCTGTCTAAAGATGCCATCTAAAGACAAAGCTATAGTTAATAATCAATCCATCATATCTTAATTATGCAAGTCAAAGGGTCACTATGTCCCGCCATATTTTTGTGAAAGCGTATCCAGATTTTTTATAGTGAAAACTTCTTAGCCGCCTTGGGCATTTTTGAGATGGGACTAAACCATTGATTTCGCGACACTGTTTCGCAATTTACCAACACCGTGGAGTAAAAGACATCAACGCGTTGATTACCGCGGTGCGTGGAGTAAAAGACATTAATGCGTCAATTACCTCGGCGCCGATTTTTTTTTTCAAGTTTTCACTTCTGTCGGCTCTCCGGGAGTGCTACTGTTTTTTTTTCAGTTAAGAGGGGTGAAAGAAAGAATTAAATTATGATACACAAATAAAGTGCTAAGTCCCAATAAAGGCAACATATTCAAGCTCTTCAAAGATCTACCCATTAATTCTAAATCAAGGCAGTATACTTTTGTAGACGCTTCAAATTCCTACCCCCACAGAGTAACAATTTAAATAATTATTAAGAAAGTATCTCCAAATTCAAGAAATTTTCCTCTTACTTAGTACTTGATTTAATCCGGGACGGACTTAAAAGACATTTAAATTGCTGTCAAACGGTGAAATATTGCAATACTACAATGTAAGCTAAAATTAAAGATGTAATTTAAACCACCATCTTAACCCGTTCTCGTTAAAAAATAACTCCCCTTTTGAATTAAAATGTCGTCCGACATTTATAATCCTCTTGAATTTCGTACAATTTATTATGAATACCTACCAGTTTTTTCTTACACACGGCTATACATTAAGCTATATATTTCCAGTATACACTGATGTCGCATTGCACGGAAATCCTATAAAATTCAAGATCAGCATAAACTGGAAATGTATAGCTTGATGTGTAGCTGTGTGTACACCTTTGCTTGTTACAAATTAAATCAGCAGTGATAGCCTAGTGGTGTGACAATCGGACTGCCAAGACAATTGGTCTCGAGTTCAAACCCAAGACACGCACCTCTGACTTGTCGAATTCATGTGAGTATTGTATAATTATCACTTGCTTCAAAAACGGTGAAGGAAAATATCGTGAGGAAACCGGCATGCTTGAGAGATATTTCTCGATGGCATGTGAAAATAAGTCAGAGGCCCATGGGCGGCTTTAAAACTCTCAAGTTAGTCACTAACCACACGAAAAAAAGAAGAATTAAGTTACATGAGAGATTATGGTCATACCTACTTTGCTGAATGATCATCATCACAATAGTAAGCACCCGTTCTCTCCTGGTAAATTATAGTCCTGATATAACGACTGATTTGTATAGCCACAGCAAAAACTGCAAGAAAATCAAGCAGAAGGTGCACACAACAAGTCGTCGCAACAGTCTCCTACATCGACTAGTCTCTTCAAAGTGGGGTGCTTCCCCTGACGTTATGCGGACTACTGGGCTGTTGCTACCTTTTTCAGCATTTGAATTCACGCCCCCAATGTGGAGTCGTTCAGCCCATGCAAAGTTAGTGGGTACAGCTCTGAATGAAACGAGCATCATCACTGGTTGCCTCAAACCAACCTCGATGCAAATGCCGTATGTATTAGCTGGGATAGCGCCACCAGAAGTTCGTAGGGTGGTTGTAAGCTGAAGTAAAAGAACCAAGATGGTTGTCGACACACGGCACCCTTTGCACGATAACATCCTCATTTCACATAGGCAGAAAAGCCGCAACAGCTTTTTAATGTGTGTCCTCCGACTCACGGCGAACGGGGTAAGGAAAGACGAAGCTGTGGCCGTGTGGCAAGATGGTGCTTCCCTTCCCACCTTCTTCTCAGGACTCAGGTAGGCCGAAAGAAAGAAAACCTGCTAGGTTGGAGATTCACAGATGACTCCGCTCTGGAGTGTAAATGTGGTTCTGTCCCACAAACAATGGGGCATTTAATATCATGTCCAGCGTGTCCTGCTGTCTGCGCGCTATTTACGATGATGAACGTTACTGAAGGTGCCAAGCTCGTAGCCCAATTCTGAGCTGACTCTATATAGATTGCCACCGAATTGACACGCTAAGAAGAAAAACGCACGTCCACAGGTGCGTATGTGGACTTATGCGTATCTGGTTCGTATTCGATTTGTGTTCGTTTCGTATTCGGTTCGTGTTCGATTCTTAAATTCTTACTTCAAACGAACGTGAATTTCCCGTTCATCTTTTTCACGTATCGAACACGAATCCAATACGAACCGGATACGGATAAGTGGGCAAACGCCATTACAATTCGTTATATTATCTAGCGCCTAATGCTGCGGCCGCATCTGCGTATATCGTGATGAAACAATGCATACCGAAGCTTCGTATGGTTTGCTCGCTCAAAAGTTATAGCGCGCTAACGCTAACGTGCTAAAACCCTTATGATACCGGCTGCGTAGCACTTACCCGGGGGATAAGTGCTACGCAGCCTGAGCTATCGTGACGATATCCGATAATGGTTGGTGACATCTGCGTGTATCGTATCACTGTGCGAAGCTTCGTCACGATAGACAAAGAATCACTGTGCGAAGCTTCGTCACGATAGACAAAGATGCGGCCGCAGCATAAAAGTAAGAGGATTTTCGTAGTTCAATTGTTTGGTCACCTGTTAGTGACCGTTTTTTCCAGGACAAATCTTTTCATTGTTACGTTAACGGTTTATGGATTGATTTATGCTCATTGGGTCAAAATAGAGAAATCCTAACAATTATCCTGGAAAAATAACAATTTGTAGAGGTTATGAAAATTGCCACAAAAACGAATTGGACTAAAGCCATGATTGCCATGATGCAAGCCCTTGTATTGAGTGGGCACAATCTATACGATATAGCTGGTGCTCTTTACATGGTGTGGTGGTAGGTTTCACTGATCGCCGGACGTAGGTACCATCGGGGTAACGCATACCTAACCAATTTGAAAACAAAATCCCGTACACACAACCTTTTTAGGTTTCCGTACCTCAAAAGGTAAAAAAGGAACCATGGTAGTTCCCGTTGACCTAGAATCACGAAATTTGGCAAAAAGCAAGGTCTTACAGCACAAATAAAGGTTATTTTTTTTATTTTTTATTAACGTTAGTTTTGTTACTTACAAGTATTCGCAAAAATCTAAATTTGCTCATATCTTTTTACCAATAAAAATGATACCAATTTTATTATGGCGGTATAAAAGGTAGGTACAGAACTCTCGGTGCGCGAGTCCAACTCGCTCTTGACCGGTTTTTTTTTTCGTAGGTAAGCGTTTCTTCGATAGTACTTATTACTGTAACTGGTGGAGGCTTTGTCTACAAGACCAATCTCGTATTTCAGCAGTTATTATACTCATCAGTTTATTTAAATCTTGTGAGATACCAAACTATTACATATAATATCCGCGATATTTTTTTTTAACGCTCTTCAAATTACTTAATGAGACAATTTGCAGCAGTGTTTAGTTAAAAGGAAAATATGAACGTTTTTGCAATTCCACATAATATTTTCTTCTGTCTAAATCCTCAATATACTCGCCAATAGCACTATGTTCATCAATAGACCGATTTATAACGTCGCCTAGCTCAAGCATTATAAAAACTTTAAAGTAAAAATAATTAAACCCTCCCGCTAACAATACCTAAGTTTCTTCAAACAAAACAAAGCAAAGCAAATTCTCGCTTTAGAGCAATCAATACATGTCTCAAAAACAATTTAGAGCAAGAAAATCCATGAAACAAAGGGCCGAGAGCTACGCCCAATACATCTGCTATAGATTTACATGGATTTCTAAGTAACTGAAGAGCCTTAGAACGTAGTGTGTGCCCAAGTTTCTTTAGAGATCGTTTTCCTAATTAAACTAATTAAACACATCATTAATTTATTTTATTTCGTTGATCAATAGTTATTTTTTCGTTTAACACCAGTGGTGCGACCGTCGGACTGCCAACTCAACTCGGTCTCGAGTTCGATCCCAAGGCACGCACCTCTAAATTTTCGGATTCATGTGCGTATTGTATAATTATCACTTGCTTCAAAAACGGTGAAGGAAAAACATCGTGAGAAAACTGGCATGCCTGAGAGATATACTCGACGGTATGTGAAGCGAAGTCAGAGGCCCATGGGCGGCATAAAACTCTGACACCGGGTTAGTCGCTAACCACACAAAAAAGAAAAAAGAAGATTGTTTTTTTATTATTCACTCATTTTGTCATCTTGAAGAACGGTTTTTAATAACTGTAAATACACAGAGTTCAATATTGTAGCTGTCGTAGTTTCAATCTACTATACACATACAATCGCTATTTTCCAAGTTTTTCCAAATACATATGTTTATTGCGCAACACAGTACATAATCATACATTTCTAGATGTCAAGTGAATGCGCAGTCCACTGTGTTGCACCAATTCAGGCAAGCAAAATTAATATTAAAATTATACCATGTCATAAATTCCAAATAATACCTTATACAATGTCATTAACTCCAAATAATACCTTATAAAATGTCATAAATTAAAATTAGTACTCTATACAATGTCATAAAATCATTATTAATACCTTATCTATAATATATTATCTAAAACAGCCATCATATGATTAACAATACAAATAAAATAATTTTAATAAAATATTCCTCAGATATTGATTTATAAATAATACAATTAGGTACATACAAGCAGATTAGAATCATAGTTGTTACACCAGTTTCATTTTACTACGTCATTTGTCGTCAGATAAAAAAAGAAAACAAAATTCCTACGTCTAAAAACTTATTTCCAATGAACAAACATAACCCCTTTTAAAATTCTATTACGTACATCCATCGTGTACGTACAGGTGGGGGTGTTTCGCACCCCTTTTTAACCCTTTCGGGGTCCAACCGTTTCTTCTTTACATTTATTTCTTATGGCCTGTTTCTTCTTCTTAAATTATAAAGCTGAGCGTGAATTCAACGGGTTTGATACTTGGTTAATTATTTTAGTGTTTTTTTTTTAAGTTTCTGTCTTCCTATGAGTGAAAATCGTGAGTGTAATATGTATGCAGGTAATGTTATTCCAATGTTTATTTTTTGAATGAATTATTTATTGGCCAGAATATAAACTTACCCGTGGTTAAGCGTGGTTTCCCTATACCTTCATATAAATACAATATAAGTTGAATGTATTCAGCACATTTATTAACCACACTTTTGACCTACTGAGTAAATAATAAAAAATGTAAATAATAGAAAAGAGAAAACTGAAATAATTATAAAGAAACATAGAATCCCACAATTTCCATCAATTTTGTAACGTTTTTTCCAGTCCAATCCAATTTCTTTCAATCATGATCCTAATTTGATTCCACCTATTCTAAATTCTTTTGTCATCTCACATGAGTCTCTACTAAAATACACACTCATTTCATACAAAATCTACACATTTAAGCCTAGCAAAACGCCTTCCGAAACAACAAAGAAAACGGTCAAGACTGTTTGGTCCGCGTACACCGGCAGCCGAAATGATGTTACAAAGGCGCGGAACTGGGCTAACACAAGTTTTCTATATTACAGTGCGTACCACCCCCTCCACCCCCTCTACCCTCCCGAAAGGGTTGCGACCCACCTTTGAAGATGCGCAGAGCTTTTTCTATAATTCTCCTCTCCTAAGCGATTTGAATTTCGTTAAGTCTCGTATTTCGAGCAAAAAATAATTGTTTGAACCGATTTTCGAGTGTTTCGCTCGTTCGTTGGTATATTTCTTGTTTTTTGTGTCCACGTTGTAAAGGTGTGTTTTATTGTTACTACAAATCATAAATTTTTAAAACGTGGTCTACATCTTGGTAACTGAATGTTGGATTGAAAATAATAGTATAGGGATTGCTATGCGACCCTTGAAGACGGATACCTACATCTTGCCCTCAGATCACGTCATTAATAGTTAGTATTTCAGATACTTACGTTAAACTTGACAAATAGTGTGAGATGAGACGATTTTTTTTGTGTTCTTAGTTAAGTGTGAAGATTTTCTTTTTACCTTTTGTTTACAAGTCAGCTGAAGAAATGAACGCTATACTTAAACTGTAAGTTACAGAGCACGTTGATATTGTAACGAATTTGTGTAGAAAATAAAGTAAATATACCTAAATACATCTTGAGGTTTTCGCCAAGGCCGAATATTTCCTTACCAATACGGATACTCCTTAACAATATTAACATATTTGTCTGTACAACGCACCCTAAATCTGAGTTGGTGGAGTTTTCACAAATCCTTTTTTACTTCCACAAGGTTGAATGGTTCCGTCCACTCATTTATTTATGACCATTACCTTTTCGCTTTGGTTTTCACTGTCTTGTGTAATTCTGTCGCTACGGTTAAGGTACCGTAATTTGCCTTGGTTCAAATGTTAGCAACAGGTTTTTTTTTTCTTAATTAACGAAGCTTTTATTTAGGAATCAGTAAATAATTTAAAGTAAATAGATCTACGATTTCACGACTTCTTCGATTTTTCGACTTTGCTATAAAGCTACTTACCTAAACTTAAATATGATAATATATACAATTATCTATTTACACTTGGTGCTAAATTAAAAGACACTAATACATACAAAAACAACCGGATACTTAGGCGTTGAAGTATTCGTCCGCCTCGCTGTCGTCTAGAAACATGCTCAGAAGACTGGCAATGCTAATTCTTTGGCCAAAGAACGAGCCAGCCCTGTGGTCACGTGAAGTGTCGACCAGTCAACGAGAATGCCGTTCTATTTTATTCAAATTATTATTTAATTTTATACTTTTATGACTGATTTATGAATACTCAAATCATTTTTATCAGAAGGATTATTATGACAGTTTGGCATTCCATATGAATGCTGTCCAAACTGAAATGTTTATTTCTCAAATAAAAGTGATCTGACTATTGGAAAATTTGCCCTTAGAGGACTTTACATCCATACCTAATTGTATTTACATCCCCGAGAATTTTAAATCTACGCAAACTGTAAAACAATTTTTATTTTTTAATTAATAATGGTGAATCAAAAACATTCGCATACGTTTCTATTCTAACATTGATCAATTCACTTGAACTTTTAGAGGTATGAGGAACAGGGTATAAAGCTCACTCATGCTTCATAGAAAAAGGAGGATCGTCCTACCAGACTGGTGTTGTATCTGGTGGGTTACTGCCCAACGACTGACGTCGGGACTTTGTATAGATGCTAGTCTCGGGGTAAACTTTGCTTGCGCGATGCAGAATTTTGCGCGATGTCAATGATGCGTAGTTCGCATGTGGCCGTGTAGATGCTGCCACAAACTAATAAAAAGTTAATATTCTTTCCTTGATTTGACATCACTTCTACCTGGTAAAAAACCTCTAAAACACTTTCAATCACCTTTTTATTTGAAAAATATTCATCAACTTAGTAGTTACACCAAATAAACTATTCTAAACACTTCATATCAGCACTTAAGCCACATTAATACTTCTAACAAACAGGCTGAGGTAACTAATTTCAGATAACAAGGCGACCAACAATTAACAAGACGCATCACGCATAATTCATCATTTGCCCCTACTACGATGCGTGTGAGTTTCATACACCTTGTGTACAAGATTCATTTCACAGGCACTGCATGCCTCATAACGCAAAGCGTTTGAGGTAGGTAGTGCATTACTCTTAAGTTGCCAAAAACAAGTGCTGTCCTGAACTTCTGACTGCACATTGGTATTTGAAATCACAGATGCCTTTAGCTCTATGCTTTATCATTGATGATGGTCCTTCTATGAGATTTGCGATGGATGTAAGTTGACCTCGCCATGTCTATCTGCATTAAACTCCGACTCAGTAGAAATAATCAATTTTGTGTCTTGTAATTTATTGATACAAATGGTAAATAAATATTTTGCTTTTCTATGTTTAATGGTGGCGATAATGACTATCATGAGAAAATACTTAAATATTTTCTAATCTATAAATACATACTACAAATAAATAAAATTGTCTGTTTATACTGTAAAAATGACAGTATATACGGTACTTATAACAAAAAAAAAAAAACAATCTTTAAAATTTATGTCTATCTGTCTGTTTGTTCCAGCTAATCTCCAAAATGGCTGGAACGATTTTGGCGGGACTTTCACTGGGAGATACCTGATTTTATGAGAAATAACTTAGGCTACTTTTATTTTAGAAAAAAAATAGAGTCCACGCCGGCGAAGCCGTGGCAGCAGCTAGTCCCAAATAAGGTCAGAATATGAAGATTTATTTTCATATCTAATTAGAAAGAAAGAAAGAGAAAGAAAAATTGGTTTATTTGTCACAGAAACACGAGCATAAAACAGAAATACTCGGCGGCTGCACGACATGACTGTGACAAGAAGGCTTCCACTCAGCATGATGCTGTGCTATGCGGGACCCACAGCACAGCGCTGATTTTTATTAGTCACCCGAAAAAGAAGTACGGAAATCAAGTCAGGTTCAGTGATAATAAATAGGTAGGTAAGAAAAATGAAAGAATTAAAATGAAAAAAAAAAAAACCTTTCAAAGATACAGATTTTATGATGCATGTTTTAATTTAATTAGATCTACATTTTTTCTATACCTCTCACTGCACCATCGTCAAAGTCTCTAAATTAATATTAACAGTTATGTCTATCTAAAGGTATTAATTCAGTATTCCCGTTCAACCAATAACTAAAGCCGTCGTAAACTAAACAAAGTTATTTTGTCAGTCGACATAATAAAGATACCAAGCCAAACAGACTAGTATTTTGTTACCGATATGCTAATAACGTTGGATCGATGCGACGTAATGAAATCGACAAATGCGTCATTGCACTTAGAACATTTGTATCGATTTATATTGTTTTAAACTTTTTTTGGTGAATTTCTGGTTAAAAAAAAATCCTACCAGGAAAAAAAAAGATTGAGAGAAAGAAAGATTTTCTTTGTCTTAAGAAGAGTAGCCTCATATCCGATTTCTATGACGATGCGACTTCACCTAGGCCTTACCCGGATTGTACTGAAATACCACTTTACTTTCTAAATATTGCGAACGCTGACATTTGGAACAGTTATTCATATTTAGCGACACTTAAGGTTCCACTAGTCGACGGCTCAAACTCGTTGGTGGCGTGGTTAATATGCATGTTATTTAGAAAAGGTACTTATTTATTTAGTTTTATTTATTCAGTATTTATTTATTTAGTATTTATTTATTTCGTTTTATTTATTTAGTATTTATTTATCTAGTTTTTATTTATTTAATATTTAGTGAAATAGACGATGATTAAAAAAAAAGGAGCGCGAAGAAATTTCATTAACAGACCTTTGGGGGTATAGATATTATGGAAAAACTACTGGGTGTATCTACTCAAAATAAAATTATTTCAACTTTTAAATTAATTATCTATCCCTGTGCAGTTTCTATTTTGCCATTTCCATACTACATAAGTTAAAAATTAGTGTTGAAATATGGAAGTTTCGACGCTCATAACTTCCAAACCAACACTTTTTCCCAATTATGCTTCCATACAGGGTTAGATAATGATGAGGCAAATTTAAATGATTTTTTAGTTTTGAACGTACATCGTCAAACAGATGAGTTATCCCCATACTACGTTTGTATGGAAGAATGCCCGACTAGTGTACCCTTAAAGGTCCCGCCTCCATGAATGGACAGTTACCGACCCATCTTTCTGTGTATTCATTCTACCGTTGCAGAGCTATGCTATAACTTTAAAGTGAGTGAAGAAAACCAACTTAATTACCTGTATAAAACGACAATACACCTCAAAACAATGGTAGGGGCTCATCTCGCGAAGATACGCGATAGAACACGCGTGTCCCGGACAATCGTTTAAGGAAGTGCTTGTATAGCATGGAGTAGCATTTTATAAGGGCTCTTGAGTGAAGAGAGGTCAGCCATGTTTTTTGGGTGATGTGTTAGATAACAATGTGGGTTATTGATTTTTGAAGTGAAAACTTCTTTAGGCAAATTAGGCATTTTTGAGATGGGAAAAACAATTGAACTCGCGACACCGTTACCGACACCTCATTTTTGTAAACGCGATTGTGCTCTTTATTTATATTACGTTACGGGTCAATATTCTATGCTAATATTTTTTTTTAGTTTTCACTTCTGTCGGCACTCCCGGGGTGCTACTGTTTTTTTTTATTTGTGTTTTTGGATACTTTGGTGAATTTTAAACAGATTTTTTTAATTTTGCCTAGCAAATACGATGAATTATTTTATCGTAACCATTAATTTCAATTCAGTTGGTAGATACTTGGATTTTCTTAGAAATGTAGTGTGAGTTACAATTCTACCGAACTGTTACATGTGGATGAATTCAAACAAAACAATTTTTATTAGGATCACTGTAATAATTAAAACTGTTTATTGCAGCTTACAAGTAAGAAATGATACAGCAGAAAAGCAGCAAAAGCAGTGATAGCCTAGTGGTATGACCGTCAGACTACCAAGTCAAAGGTCCGGAGTTCGAACCCAAGGCACCTCTGAATTTTCGGATTCATATGCATATTGTATAATTATCACTTGCTTCAAAAACGGTAAAGGAAAACATCGTGCGGAAACCGACATGCCTGAGAGATATTTCTCGACGGCCTGTGAAGCCAAGTTAGAGGCCCTTGGGCGGCTTTAAAACTCTGACAGCAGGTTAGTCACTAACCATATGAAAAGAAGAAGTAAGAAATGTGTTTTTCTCATAAGGCCGTCTCCATGCCATACAACAGTGAGACTGTCTCAACAATCTGTCTTCCTCAGAGCTGTCAGCGGCACCTATGTGCATGAGGCACGTTGTGCGCCCCGTGTGTGCACGCCATTATTATTGTTATCGTTGTTTGTTTTGTTAGTGTATTTAGAGGTTTATTTTTAGTTTTACCTTGATGGGAAGGTATTTAATATTCGTTTTTATGGTTCCGTACTTCAAAAGGAAAAAACGGAACCCTTATAGGATAACTTCGTTGTTCGTCCGTCAGTCAATCAAGACCTGTTTTCTCATGAACGCGTGGAGATATCAAGTTGAAAATGATATCAAATACGTAAGACTATGGTCCCTTGAAGCTCTAAAAGAATCAAGCTTCTAAGTTAACCAAATAAAAATATACGGCCATTTATGCGACATATTTTGATACTCGCAAATAAATCAAAACCTACAGGATACTTCCCGTTGACTTAGAATCATGAAATTTGGCAGGAAGCAAGGTCTTAGAGCACATATAAAGGAAAAAGTCCGAAAATGGTTAATTTGTAGTTATACTACAATAAAATTATTTTTTACAATAAAATTAAACTTACATTTGCAGTTGGAGAATTGACCCTAAAGTATATCGATGTATGGGAAGACATGTTTTTCAACTAAAATGTTAAGTTTATTTTTGGGATAAATTCATCCCAACTACAGAACCCTTGATTGTGCGTAGTCCGACACGCACACACTCGCACTTAGCCGGTTTTTTGAAGTGAAAACTTCTTGATTGAGGCGCGTTGAGCATTTTTGAGATAGGAAAAAACAATTGAACTCGCGACACCCTTACCGACACCTAATTGTTTAACGTAATATAAATAAAGAGCATAATCGCGTTTCGTCGCCACTCCGACAGTTTGTCTGACCCGCTGCTATAGATATTTCACATAAAAAAATATAACGTTCTTGATAAGTTTTAAGCAAACGGCGTACTTTTCTTAGACACAATATAAAAATGGACAGTAAGGAAACTAGGCCTATTTGCCTTTTTTTAAAGACCCCGGTGACCTCTCGTCTCAAAGACACGGCACCCGCAACTGACAGCACCGCGACAATCGCTTGAGGTCTCGTCAATGAGCGCGTCTGTGCGAGTGTGCCGTTTCGAACGTTTACTACGTAGTTTCTGTACTGTTTATATATTATACTGTGTCTTAGTCGTTCAAGAAGAATTCCGTGTCTTCCAGAATCTTCTCTGTAGTTCAAATTAACTAAAGGTACGTAATGGAATTTCGGTAACGGAAATACCCTTTATGGGCACTTGAGGAGCATTCTGTACCTTAATAAATTAATTTAATTCAGTTCCGCTTTTACAAGGGGCTGATTATTTGTTATTTTTAACATCACCCAAATATTATACGTATATTTCATACCAAAGGAAGAATTAATTCCGGTACTTTGGTAAATATTTCCTTTAACGTTCTCTGTAAACCTTAAATGGTTGAGTAAGTAAACATTCTACTTACCTACGCAATTACGCATTGTTTGTAAAAAGGGGAAATATATAAAAGAACAGATAAAGCCATTACATATAAATTAGTTTGGTATGTAAATCTTAAATCATCACTCAGTCTTAATTTCCACTTCTTATCAGTCCAGTACTAACACCCCATACTTTGGAAATTTATCATTTTATTTTATACTTTACTACGAACCGTTAAGGTAGAGAATTAAGCGGCAAAAGCTTTTATCTAACGGAGTCTAAGTTAACGCTATCGTGAACGACTTCAGTGACGCGTGAAAGAATCAAGAAAACGACAATTTTTTCGGGAATTGTTTGCGACGGGACGATTCTTGTATAATTTACCTACAAGGTTGAAGCCTCTAGGAGGACGGCAAATTTTGTATGTAAAATTGCCCTGAAAGTTAATGTAATAATTTAGTATAGACCAAGAACAATTCAAGCAATAGATCATTAATTGCTAATCCTTTTTGCTAAAGGACTTCGAGTTTTTAAGAGAATTCAGTTTTTGCACTTAAATTAAATGTGCAGTAATATACCTTTTCATTTGAAAATACAACTAAAAGTGAATATTCAACATCCATCTCCTAATCAAACTTATTTACCAAGTTGCTAGAATCGATAATGGATTAGAGGATGGCTGCTGCTGTAACCCAATTCTAACTAGCGCAGGATTATGACGTAATTCCAATATGCTGTCTTAGCTAGGAACAGACAGACCGCGTCACTGGGGTATTGTAAATGTGATGCAGCTAATGGAATATTATTCTAAAAAAATAGAGAATAATCACGTAAATGTACAATTTTGGTATTAAAATAAGGTTGAATGATTAAGCTAATGAGTTTATAGAGAGGGTGTAAAGTTCAGTCACCCTCTATAAAAAAAGGAGGATCCTCTGACAGGTGTTGTGTGTGGTGGGCTACTGCCCGACGATTGATATCGGGACGTTGTATATATTCGAGTCGCATGGTAAACTCTGCTTATGCGATGCAGGATTTTGCATGACGTCAATGACAGAAGCTTTTGCGATTTTATTTATGAATTTTGGAATAAAAATGTGTCCATGAATAATAAATAAATCTTTAAAAAAAAAATGGTTGAAAAATATTCGAATTATGTCATCGTTCTAATTTTACTGAGAGGAAAGTTTTGAGTACCTATGGATGTGGATGGCTATAAGAGTAGGAAGACTAAAAACCTATGGACGGACTGCGTGAAAGATGAAATGGCTAGAAAGGAAGATGAATAGAGAAGTATGGAACAAAGAAAAAGAAAGAAATCTGGGCTACCCCAAATAAATTGGGATAAGGTCCTTTAACACGGCACGGTTTCTTTACGCTCCGTAGAAAAAACGTGTCTGTCAACAAGCTTCCATACAACACTGACGACCGGCAAGAAAAACGTGTGTGCACAAAGGGCCTAAGGGCAAGAATTACAACTAAAATGTAATTGCTTAATTTCATTAATTAAACAATAACTAAAACGTTATCTTTAATGCTTGTTAACACCAGAACAGAAAATTTTATCTCACTCCAAACGAAAAAAATACCAAATTCTTAGAAAAATAAAATTTCTCCTTTATTTATTCTTTGACGGCGTCTCGTGGCAGTTTGAAAAGTGCGAGTTCGCCCAAAGTTTTAGCTAATGGGTTAAAAAGGAGAGAGGGGAGGTGACGGCTCGAATTTTTGGAAATTTCGGATATAATTAGAGGAGCGATCGCATTAGAGACGTCACTTTTGGTTTATGGGAGGCACGTCACGGCTAGAGATGGACCAAGTATCCGCCAGCCAAGTTTTATTGGCAGACTTGGATAAACTTAGCGGTTTTATCGTAAGGAAATGGGTTTTATTTTTGCACAAAGAAATGCGTAGAATTAGGATGTGGACAAATTTGAACTGTTCGATAACAACAATTTATAATACAAATTCTTTTGTCTTTTAAGTTAGTCACTCCGCCTGATTTGATTAACCATCTTTTCTATAATAACGTTCATAGCCTCAATTACCTACCACCTGAAAAATTACAGTATCACCTACAAAGTTACAAACAGCGTGGTTATAAACTCCTCCAAGAATAAAAAGCAGACTTTTATTGAAGTGAAAACTTCTTTAAGCGCGTTGGGCATTGTTGAGATGGGACTAAACCATTGATTTTGCGACACCATAACGACACCTCATTTTTGTAAACGCAATTGTGCTCTTTATTTATATTAAGTTATGGATCAATGTTCTATGCAAGTATTTTTACTTTAGGTTTCGGAGGTTTTTTTTTTGTAAACGCGATTATACTCTTTATTTAGATAAAGTTACGGACCAATATTCCATACAAGTATTTTTTTCCACCAAGGCGATCTTGTTCAAGTTTTCACTTCTGTCGGCACTCCCAGAGTGCCACCACTTTTTTTTTTTCTTAAAATATTGTTGTACTTACCTTAGATTAGTTTTAGACTGTGCTAAGTTCAAATATCTTAGCTGTCAACTAAACTGCTCTTATATTTCCTCTGCTAATCCCAAACCACAAAAATTCCACCCATGTTTCCAATTCCGCTCACAAGTGAACAGGGTGTTTACAAAGTTCTCCTGCAAAAAATTAAAAAGTCAAACAAACTGCTTGCCATGCGCGTTCCGTGCCATTGGCCACACATTAATATATATTAAGGCGTACACTTGATATTCACCCTCTTTCTGAAGACACGTGCTTCGTCTACATACTTGAATAAAATCATGCATATGATGTTGCAATTAGCGAGGAAAAATATTTAGAAGAAAAGATTAGGAATAAGGCAGTGTATATTGAGTTTGGAGAATAAGAAGTATCTTTAGTAGTGGTTAAGGAAGAGGTAGATCAATATACCTAAGCTGATATATTACAGAAATCATCTCTCGCTATTTGAAAGGGTGCAATGGTTGTTGGTACAATATTAATAGTTGGACTAAAAGCAGACATCGTCTTAGTAGACGAAAAGACAACAATCTGTAATTCTAACGATAAGGAAGATCACAGATATAAAGAAGGCAATGGTAATAAAAACTAGAATTCAGAAAACCTTTCCAACTCATCAATATTTTACATAAAACAAATTCAGGATATAGGACAGAACAGAACATTCAATAAAATCTAAAACAACCGTAAAGTTATACAATACATGACAGAATAACACGCAAGCTAAAGCTTCTACATCAAAAAACCTTTGAATAATACCAATTTACAAAAGTACATATTCCAAATAATTTTTAACAAAACCAATAATTTGAAAGCTTAATATTATGCTAAACGTAAGTAACATGGTACGGTGTGGTACAAACCTTCGTGCATGGATTTTAATTATTATCATGTACCGAATACGACTCCTAATAAAATGTCATTATGAAGCTGTATCACTACCAACTTATATTTCAGCTGTAGAACTAAACATACATCCTTAAGTTGGAGGGAAAGAGTTTGTTTTTGTGTGGCTTCAAGTTGAGGAATGGTAAATATAACTTGGTCCTGATATAGTTCTTTAATGGAACCGCAATGTCATGTGCGTGACAATGATGGTAGGTAAATAATATAGTTGAACGTTTTATATGGATGCAAGGCTAAAATAGCCTTTTGTATTGAAAGTTTTGTTGGAATTTTTGCATCGAAAACAGTGTACTTATGATTATTATCTAGTGATTTAGATTGCAGAAGTTCTAAATTTTCGTTTAAGTCAGCTATTAAGGTGACTTGTGCTGTTTCGTAATTTCTGCAAATGTTTATTGTAAGGTGAGTACTTTCACATGACAAATGAATATCGTTGCTTTCATTTTGTGCCAGTAAAGTTAAACAAAGGAGGAATGGCATACGGTACGACTTCGTGGCTTTTCATGTTTGCTTCGTTATGATTTATTATTTATGTTTTTTAATGGTAGATGATAATGTCAAGCCATTAAGCTTTTTTATTTGCTGAAAGTAGTTATCAACGTAACTTGGTTCCATTTTGACACTGATGCTTCGCAAATTCCAGTCTAAGTTTTCATATTTTAATTATATGTAACTACGCTATGTCACGGAAAAAATACGGTACACAATCCAAGAGATAGTAAAACCATGCTGTGTGTTTGCTTACATTCATTTACATTCACTCATTCACAAGCTACACATCTTATTCAGAACCAAAACCAATAATTAAAACAAACATTAATATCGTAAAAAAGCACATAGCCCACCTTGATCGTCATCCGAATATCGAGCCACCAGCAAACAATAAGAACCAGTAGGCTGTATAACGCGTTTGCGCGCACAACACCCTTAAAAAAGGGGGGCAAGACGGCAGGGGGGCAGGTGGATTTAAGTCCTACCCTTTAAAAGATTCCGTCGTCCTCCCATTTTTAAGACTTTACAATACCGACACACACATTAGGGGGATTCTTAGCTTATTTCTTTAGGGTGTGTTTGTGTGTGTGTGTGTGTGATTGGATTTTTCCGTGTCTCCCGTAATTAGTGAGGGACTCATTAGGGATGTGGGATGAGCCGTAATGAGGTCTTCTGAGGACATCGACCGTTTGAATGTAGATTGAGACACGCGAGCGTAATGATATGAAAGTGAGAGTGGTTTAGAAAAAAAGTGTTTGCTGTTTTGTATTGAAAATAAAAGGCTTCTTTTCAGGTTGTATAGTAAATGAACTACCTACTTAACTGTAAAAAGTTTCAATAAAACTCCAATTTCATACTAAAACACCGTTTCATTTTTAGGGTTCAGTACCCAAAGGATAAAACGGGACCCTATTACTAAGACTCCGCTGTCGGTCCGTCTGTCTGTCTGACGTCTGTCACCAGGCTATATCTCATGAACTGTGATAGTTAGAAAGTTAAAACCTTCACAGATGATGTATTTCTGTTGCGGCTATAACAACAAATACTAAAAAACAGAATAAAATAAATATTTAAGGGGGCTCACATATAACAAACGTGATTTTTAATGCGCGTTTTTATAGATAATGCTACGGAGCCCTTCGTGCGGGAGTCCGACTCGCAATTGGCCGGTTTTTATATTTTAGACTCGCAAGCAAGCAGGCCTAATGACATCATCCATAAACAACTGCAACGCCCAAAAAGGTTTGCCATTGCAAAACTGACCAAAAAACTAATAGGAAAAATCTCAACTGCCAGTATTCCTTTCCATCATCCCTTTCAAAATTGGAACAAAACAAATGTTGGTTGCAAAAAGAAGCGCATCAATAGTACTACCTACTTCCCAGTAACCAACTCTTTCACAAGAACTGCTTGTGAAAGAGTAGGTTTCTGGGAAGTTTATAAAAAAATACTCAAAACCTATTAACAAATTAAAATCTACGTAATACGTAAACAAGTTCAAACTGGAACTGGTACTGGTATTTTTGCAGACGTATTCAAATAGCGCTCCAACGCTAATTGGCAGCCGATGAGTCTTTGTTATTGAGCTCGGTGACCGGAAGTTTCTAGTGTTGTTTGAACTTAGCCATTTTAATAGAAATAGCGTACAACCCTAATTATTTAATAGTACGTTTTTTATTTAGTTTCGTATGTTTTTAAAACTTTTTTTTTTGGTTTCGACGTACCTAGTTAGAAGTCCATAGTATAAATCATTACCTACGTCAAATATGCAACGGGTCGGTACTCCACTTATTTTCCTTCGTTAAGGCTTACATTTGGTGCTGATCTAATTTTAACATGGAGGCACCGTTAATTAAGATAAGATAATTTATTTTTGTAAAACTAAATGGATTTCTTTCTCCGTTTAGTCCTATTTTTTTTGTATTTGTTGAACTAAACGGTAGAACTATACGGAAACATTCACGTATACAATAGATTTGCATGGTCGTAAACTAACATTCGAGAACAGGATCTACATGTTTTTTTTTTTTTTCAATTTAACTATTTGAATTTTTATATAACAAAAAAACAATAATTTCACCTACTGTCGCGCAGTCACTTAAAAAAATAATGTATAAAAAACTTAAAAACTAAAATAAACGAATAAATAATCTTCTTTCTTCTTCTTCGTGTGGTTAGTGACTAACCTGGTGTCAGAGTTGTAAAGCCGCCCATGAGCCTCTGACTAGGCTTCACATGCCGTCGAGAAATATCTCTCAGGCATGCCGGTTTCCTCTCGAATAAATAATAATAATCTTTCGTTTGTTTCGTTATCTCGTATTGTGCATGTGATACTTCATACCATGGTTAGAAGATTAGATATCAGTCAGCCAGGAAGTGTGAATCAGACAAACCGACGGTTATTATCGAAACATTATCTTCAGTCCTATTCCAATATGGGGTGACAATGTACTTAAGGCTACCGCAGATAGGCACGACGCGACGGCGCGAAGCAAATCCGGTAGAACCGTTCCCATGAAGTTTTCATAGAAATTGTTCCACCAGAGTCGCGTCGCGTCTGTGTGCGGGATCCTTTATCCAAAACACAGCAAAATGCTCTTCTAATAAAAGTTAAACGTTAAACGTTTGCAAAACCTCTAAAAACACTTGCCCTCTGCGGTACCAAAAAATCACTAAAAAACCAGAAAATCTGCACCAAAACGCGGTGAGCATTCATTAAACCTGACGTGTCGGACGTGCAAGTTCCCACATGTCACGGTAAACAGTTCCCCCTTGTTATTCCCATATGCCCCTGTTAGTCTTTAGTCCCTGTATGCCCCTGTTTGCACACCGCATGCCCCTTTGAATACTAAGTTACTGGGACTTTTTGTTTTACACAATGAGAATTGTTTCTACTTTTTAGCTGTGAGGAGTATCATGTGAATTGGCGTCTTTGGTTTAGGGGTTCCGATTTTTCAAGTAGGTATGAGTACAACGAAAGACGTAGCGTTAAAAGGCATGCAAGGTGGACAGGTGACTTGGTGAAGGCCGCAGAAATCCGCAGAATGCGAGAAGCACAGAACAGGTCGAAGTTGCGGTACTTGGGGGAGGCCTATGTCCAGCAGTGGACGTCTTTCAGCTAAAATGATATGATGATAAGTACAACAGAAGTATGGAAGTTTTTGGTGTGCTTTTAGGTCCGTTTTTTTTTTAGCGTTTTGGTGTAGTTTAGGGAAATTGTACAAACGATTTTGGATTGCAAAGATGGTTGATCTAGATCGGTAAATAAATGACACTTATGTGAACCGAAAATAGTATCGAAATCTGTACACTGACATTCATCGAAATATGTATTGACTCACATTAAGGCTTCGTGCACGAAAAAAAACCCTTTTTCGTCAATAACTTATCAAATTGTAAGAAAGCTTGAAATAATTGAAATATTAAAATCTGTGTAAGTATAAAAGTACAGTTTTCGTGGTGCTAAACCATTCGTGTCAGTCACAGAAACTGTTAATAGTTGCATCACTTTTGCGCTTTCGAAAATATGGTTTATTTCACCTTTAATTTACTTAATAAAGATATAGTATAATCATAAAATAAAATTTTGATTTTATTTCAAGTATAGCTGAAGACTAATGTGATTTTAAATAATAGGAAAAAAATATATTACTGACAAGGTTTAAAGAAATGGTTCTGTACAAGTAGATCAAATAATGATGTTGATGATATTTTTTAATTTTTTGAATCAAAAGTGGTTTATTCTAACGAAACGATCAAACGTCAGTCTCGCGTAATTTTTTTGTAAAACTTGTTATGAATTTTAATGATTTTCCACGAACTCTTAATTTATTTGAAAAATCCCTTTCCCTTAAGTATGTACAAGACAAAGAATTCGACTTTTCAAATCACAAATAATTTTGTTAAAATCCTGTTCCCCTTTCTTACAACTAATGAACAAAATTGTTCAAAATCAGTCGATGTCGTGCACGGTGCCTTAAATTTTTATATTTTTCTATGTAACTGGTACACTGCTTAGCAATAGAAATAAAGCAACATGTTCAACATTTCTTTTACCTATCTCATCTAATAAGAATATCGTGGCTCCCGATACGGATACCTCAAGTTTTAAGTGAATAGGTATCTGTTACTGCCTCTGCTGCTGTTTGGGACTGCCAACGAGGCAGTCCCAAACAGCAGGAGAGGCAGTAATGGTCTAGTGGTCGCAAAGCACACTGCTGAGTATGAAGTCCTGGGTTCGATTCCCGGGTCGGCAAAGTGTTATTGGGTTTTTCCATCTGGAATTTCTCAGTAGCAACCCGGACTGATGATTTGTCCGGGTTGATGGCTGTAGGCTCGCCCCCTATTACATGGGACTTAAACATAACTGGCGAAATTTGGGTATACTATAGGTACACCTCTGCCTAACCCTTCGGGGAATACAGGCGTGATGTTATGTTATGTTGTTTATTTAGCTATCTGTTACTCCATTCAAATACCAAGGTAGACAAAGAGTCAGTAATTCTCTAGACATTGAAGTGTGTCCAACATGGTTTATTGTCTCTTTGCCTATAAAATTTTGCTTGCGACATTTGCATTTTCTTGACTATACTTACGATCTCATAAACATTAACGATTGTTATAATTTTGTCAATACAAGCCGTGTACAGTCAGTGTTTAAAGTTAGTGGCCTTTGTTGTTAGTTTCAAAAGTAATCCGTATTTTAAACATACATATTTAAGGCTCGTGCAGATCAGCGCGATATCGCGGGTGCTACAAGGGTCGCGCTGCCTGTAGTGCCCGCGATATCGCGCATCTTTTATTTTCTAGATTACATAATTATAAAATGGATGTTTTATTGAAAAATACCTGGGCTACCGAGCTCAGCTCTGGTGAAAATGCAGAATGCACATTTAATAGTACAGGAAATGTCATGCTAATCCATGTATAGTACTTACTAATTCCATGCTGCCATGTCATTATTCTCATGTCATTATTCATTATCTTGTTCTAAACTTTGGGCGACCGAGCTCCACTTGGGTGAAAATACGGAGAAAACGATTTTTTCCAGATATAAGACCTAGCTAGATCTATTTTTCGCCCCCGTAAACCCCTTGCAACTTTCATCGAAATCGTTAGAGCCGATTTCGAGAACGTAAGTACAAATATATATACATACAAACAAATATACAAATATTGCTCGTTTAATAGTTTAGGATCTATCCCCTTAAACTTTGTGTAACAATCCATTCTTAAGTTGGCGGTCTGGCGCTGCATAAAGCTCCTACTGATAACCAATTTCAAAATTCCGAACTGTTAGTACTCTTCTCTGATGTCGACTGTACTATCCACACCACAGCATTCATATCGTATTACATTATCTTTGATTTGCTGCACATTTTCAACAATAGAACACACTATTTTGAGGCAAAAGCGATTCTTTAGTCAAATATCAAAGAAATAGTTAACGTGAACCCGAACGGTGGCAAAATTGAAATAATAACAAATAAACGAGCAAAACAATCGGCGCCTAAATGTTTCAATGCTAAAACAATGAAGACTTCTAATAACAAATTATTGAATTTGTCCCGCTTTGCGTAACGACGACACGCCGAACGAGACTTGTGTGATTTATTTGAGAAAGTGTTGATTGAAAAATTAATTAAAACGTCTAATATTATAATTATCACTCATTAATAGAAGCTCAATGCTCATGCCTTCTCTGCATGAAAAGAGGCCTTTGCCCGTAAGAGTTGTTCCATAAGAACAAATCTCTTATGAAAAAGTTCTTACGGAACAAATCTAACTTAGAAATATGTATTAATGATTCTAATGTATATAATTCTGTAAATACATTAATCTGTTATAGTCGCGAATCATATTTTCATCAATATAGAATTTAAATTTTCTTACGTTTTTTGCGATTTCCTAACACTGACTTAGAAATCGCAAAAAACGTAAGAAAATTTAAATTTCCTGGGCTAGCACTGTGGATCCGCCTTAAGTAAGGATATGGGTCTGCGTAGACTGGACGGCAGAGGATTTATCAATTCAATTTAATACTTATCCAAACAAAATAAGATATATATTTCAATGCTCGGTGATCGAGCTTGGAGCATCGCAGCGAAGTTTTCCGTCGATCACCGAACATTGAAATATATGCCTTATTTCGATTGAATAAGTTTTAAATCCAATTGATAAATTTAAAATCCTCTCCCGTCCCGTCCGCCAGTTTGCGCAGGCCATAAGAATTAACGTTATGACTTCTGATACTGACCAAGCCTGACTGATTGGTCAACGTTGTTAACATACGAGTCCTTGCTGCCCATTCTCATGAGACTATCCTATTTTATTTATTCATTTTTACACTAGCAGGAACTTGTGGCTAAGTAATAACAGCCGCAGGTCGATCCATCAGGTTCACCTACGCTTGCCGGGGATGGTCCGTGGATTGGTGACCATCTTTACACACCGAGACTCCACCGTACCTCGAAAAGCACGTTAAGCCGATGGTCCCAGCTGTCATTCGTGAATCTTTGACAGTCGTTACGGGTCGTCAGAAGCCCGAAAGTCTGACAACCAGTCTTACCAAGGAGTACCGTATTACCCATTTACTGAGTTGTGAAGGTCAGATGGGCAGTCGCTCCATGTAAAATACTGGTATTCAGCTGCATCCGGTTAGACTGGAAGCCTACCCCAACATAGTTGGGAAAAGGCTAGGCAGATTGATTTAACTATTTAACACTAGTGACCCGCCTCAGTTTTCCACGAGAGCTTTATGACTTGACAAAACATCGAATTTCTTTATTATGTAAGGTTAATATTGTAATGTTATACAGGTGGCAGGCACTGGCAGGGTCTACGCGAAAACTGTTACCATGGATTCAGTACATGATTCTGAACCCCCCTGCGTTGAATTTATTCGTCGGTTATTTTTTTTTAAAACAGCTGTGTCATAGAAAAGTTCAATACGTGGTCAAAATTTTTGGAACACCAGATTTTTTTTTAATCGTCGGTTCAGAATTCATGGTAGGTTTTCGCGTCGATGTACCACCCTGTATATAATATTAATGTAATAATATTAATGTAATATTCATATCCGGAATAAATTTTGTAAATCATGGTGAAAACTGCGTCAAAATCCGCTGCTAAGTTTAGAAGAACAACGCAAGCACACAGACATTCAAACATTATAACAATGACATGCATGTTGTGTGTACAAATAAAGATAAATTATCCAATTTGGGCAATTTCCAATCAAAACAAAAGAACTGCCACTAAACAATCCAAAAAAGTCACGTAAAGCCAGGGGCAGGACACTAATTTCGGCATAAATATTAAGGCCGAACGCCGAATTTTAAAGGCGGCAATTTGAACCTACACTCTCATCCTGATCGCAGGATAATTTATCTTAACGAAAGAAAGGGGTGGCCGAGGGGGTGAGGTGGGTACTCGCCCAAAAATTGGGTAAAAATGTTGCCAGCCAGCGATTAAACCGTTGGGGGAGATGCGTCGTATTAATCACCACCCAGGCGTCTTCGTGGATTCTCGCGGTATTGGTATTGAGTGGTTAATACCTACTTCCTATTGATGTCCTTTTTAGGAGAGAGTAACAATCCCATGTTTCTAATAAGTAGAATTATTTTGGCACCTAGCTTCAAAATTTTTGACCTATCGATAGCGAAAACGAACTGTTTTATTACTCTTTATAATTTACAAATTTTTGAGAGAAATATTATACTTATCGGCTAATAATATAGCAAACCAAACGTGCTGGCATATCTTGTGAGCCAAGCTGTGTTATATCAAGTTAATCAGTAGGGTTCATCAAAAAATTACGAAGAACAAAAGTAACGTTGGCCATCGCAACCTGGGCAGTCGGCCTAGCTAATACCTAACCTAACTTTTCGCTATGGCTTGAGCATAATCGCTTTTTTTGTATAAGAAAAAAAGCATCATAGAAAGACGACAGATAGAATAAGAACTCACAACTCTATACAGTTCACCAAGTTGGCCTGTCCGTAGAAGGCAGGGCGGCCACCTTGGCTTTGTTTTAATATTTTCGCAAGCATTATGAAGGGTTTGCTTGCTTTCAAATAATTTCGGCTTCTGTTCCTGAAGTTTTGATAAAAGTTTCATTCTATCAATAATTAACGGGAACAATCCTGGTTAGCTGATGCGATTATAAAGGTTTCGGAGTTTTTGAATTATCTTCCATTTTTTTTTTCTCGAATGTCAAAGTTCGAGAGTCGGGTCGAGTTTCCTTTGTTAGTAATTGAGTTTGGCAAGTTTTTAAAAGGGGAAACGCGGGTTAATGCTTATTTCAATTTATTGGTGCAAGAGTAATTCTGGTGGGTGAGTACAAAGGGTACTTATAAGTTGGAACTAAGACGCTAAGTAGAAGAGAGGTAAAGGTAGTGAAAGTTTCTGTACCTTGGTTTGAGTTCTGACCCCGAGCTGCCTTCCATAGGATATTTCTTGAAAATTATAACAAACTCAAAGCATTTATTCCAGTTAAACCATTTACAGGCACTTTTGAATTGTCAAGGAATCGGTCAGTCAGAAATATGAAGCTAGTTGCCCATTCCAAAGCGTAGAAGAACCTATGGAGAAGAACGGATAAGAAACTCCACGGTCACTATTTTAAATAAAAAAATGTTACAAAATATAAGAATTCTACCTTTTGTTTTTACTTTATAAAAAGCAAAACCAGAGTAGAACTCATTTTGCCTTCAAAACTTTTTTTTTTACTTATTTATCCCACTGCTGAGCTTAGCTCTCCCTATATTTTTCCAGTTTTATTATTTTCATCTATTCCGTATAAATATTGATTGAGTTCTGAAAGTGGTAGTTATTTATTTTATTTAGGGTTAATATGGTTATTTAGGGTTATAGGGTTTGTAATTAATATGGGTCTAGGGGTTATAGGGTTTGTAATTAATATGGGTCTAGGACCTGAAATAAATGAATTTTATTTTATTTTTCAATATTTTTCTAACCACCTTAGAGTTATATGGCATTATATAAATCTGCCTAGCCTTTTCCCAACTATGTTGGGGTCGGCTTCAAGTCAAACCGGAAATAGGATATCGCAATCACTTCTACACATCATAAAAACATCATATAACTTAGATGGAGTCGACATTTTTTATCTGACTATCCCATCGGTTGCATATCAATCTGCCTAGCCTTTCCACAACTATGTTAGGGTCGGCTTCCAGTCTAACCGGTTGCAGCTGAATACCAGTATTTTACTTGGAGTGACTGCCTATCTGAACTCCACAACCCAGTAACTGGGTAATACGATACCCCTGAGTAAGACTGGTTGGCAGAGTTTCGGGCTACTGACGACCCGTAAAGACTGTGAAAGATCCATGAAAGACAGTTTTCGAGGCACGGAGAAGTCTCGGTATGTAGAAATGGTCACTCCTCCACGGACCCACGCCGGCAAGCGTACCTTAACCTGATGGATCGAACCGTGCGGCTGTTATTAATTAGCCACGAGCTCCTCTAAAAGTTATATGTCACTAATTCCTTAATAATTCAAATAATCATTTTTTTTTTTCATAATTATTTACCAAAGGTAGATATCATATATAAATAGCTATAATTAAAATTACAACTACCAGGACCAGTTAAATATTCTGTTATCTTTATTTAAACAAAAACAAACCTGTGTTTAAACTAATTGTTACTAGTGAGTTCAAACATGATCGTGGTTTCGATTCTCAACCCACGCATAGTCTAATTGGAATTGTATGTAACAACATTCTTAGTTATTGCACGGATTCAGAAACTTTTATAACTGTACTCGTTTTATTATAGACTCGGCTAACATAATGCTGATAATTTGCAAATTAGGTCCTCTTGAAGATACCTACAAGAAAAGCGCGCTTAAATTAAACGTTTTCTATTGTTGGCTTAGAAACTTCGACACTACAGCCAGAATATTTTAAGATTTGTTTTATTTTTGTTCTCATTATGATGGTTTTCAGAGTAAAAAATAACTTTTTATAACCTATTAGCTTCCTCAAGAATTGGGCTATCCGATGCAAAAATAATTTATCAAATCCGACTGGTAGTTTCGGAGATTAACCCCTACATACAAACATACCAACAAACAAACAAAAAAATGTTACCTCTTTATAATATTAGTAAAAAGTATTGATATCAAATGAGATATACAGATTAATTGTTACCAATACCCATTTTGCGACAAGCTAGGGCTGATTTACTAAGCATAGAATCCCATACTCATGTTAATAGATTGTTTGAAATCGCAGTGACCAAAACGTATCAAGAGCTCTAACGTCTTCCGCAAAACTTGAACACAAACTCTCCGTATAGAAAATATATTACCTATCCATTAAAAAACCACAACAGTTACACCGAATCCATCAAGAAAAGCAAAATAAATGACAACACAACTATGTACCCACTTACAAAAAAACCTCACATTTTTGAGCCCGTGCCAAATGTCACACAAGTGCGACGCGTAATGTCAACACACACACATACATACAAAAAGACATAGTATGGAGAAGGAAGAACGGGAAACTTCCACGAAATTTGCCCACCAAAATGACGACGCTTGTTTTTTTAGGTGGCTGCTTATGACGTTCGATTTGAGTGGATATGGTTTCTCTAATTTGTGAGAGAATATTTTCTATGGAAGGCAAAAATGTAGATAAAGAAAAGAAATAAAGAAAAAGTTGACTGGTAGAGTAGAAAACGTCTTGTGGCATAAATTAAATTGACTCTAAATTGTATAAGCATAATATCAGCCTATAGTGTTCCCACTGGGACAGAGGCCTCCTCTCTGTAAAAGAGCCCAGTGCATCTCTAAATTGTAATAAAATTAAATTTGTGAATACTTGCGTTAATATCAAATACATACTGTACAACATACACTCAAATACTTATATAATTATAATGTAAGAAATCATTTAAGATCTTTGAATGTAACTAAATATGTTTTACAAATAAATTATTCTATTCTATTATGTCCGCCTATGAACCACTACTGTACATGAAATTTACATATATAAACAATAAAGAATTAGAAAGGTTCCAATATGACAGTCTTCCACGTGTAAAGAGCTTTGCAGATCACTAGCTAAGGACCTACACTTAGGCCCGTATTACAGAACCTCACTCAACATTCAAGCATTACTTAAAACTAGTTTTAACCAATCAAAGAAATTAAACGAGTTTTAAGTAAACCTTGAGTTTTGAGTTAGGTTCTGTAATACGGGCCTAATTCATGTCTGAGCTAGAATAATGTCCGGTATTTCTAGCTCTGCTATTGGCGTTTGTATTTTTGCCTACAAGAGTGACTGTATTTTCTAGGGTATTTAGTAATTTTTGGAGTAGGTACAATAGGCCTGTGTCCAAAACTTTACTTTTTTGTCCGTCTTGTAGATTATTAAAAAATATTGAACACGTATTTTTTCGTTTTTGACGTAATCATAAGATTACGGCGATACATTGAGTTAAAATTGGCAAGACGTCACGCCTTGCTAGATTTTATACGATGTTGTGACGTCAGTATCAGAATCAGGCACATGTAGTTTTAGAATACGTTCAGCTGCACAAAGCATCCTCTCAGTCACTTGTTGTGCATATGTGTCAGTTTCTGACTAAAACTCTCTTTGTAACGCTTGAACAATGGAGTTTGACAATGCAGTTGTCTTTAAAACACCCTTAAAAAACCTTCTGTACGCCGCAGTCACACATATATCAACTCAGAACAAAAACTTCCAAAAAAACAACTCGAATTCATTAAGCGTCACATCCACCCAACACTAGCGCACCCTAACAAACTTATTAAGATTTCTTTTCTTTTTACTGTACGTGGTTAGCGACGTATGACGCAAGCTAACGGCCACAGGGGGGGAGGCACGAGGCCAGGGTAGGCCAGGGGGGGGCAGGGGAGACCCTCGCACGCATGGCCGCTCTCATGATTTAAGCACAGGGATAAGAATGAAATTAAAAATACATCCTCGCCATTCCTTAGGGTGCCGGGGGGACATATATGCAAATGAACCACCCCCTCCCCCCCTCTCATAAGACAGGGGGGAGTTTTTTGTTAGGATGCTATTAATTTGGGGTGTAACTCACTAAGTATGGGTACGCATATATGAGGGAGTCTTCGTGCGTATCTTAGAGATTCTTTTTCCATTTTTTCTGTTTAAATTATGTAGGGATGTGAGCGGAGATTATTAAGTGTATTTCAGGTGAAATTTATTAATTTTCCTCGTGGAGAATGTGGGGACCAATTTGTTGGTACGAATATGGAAATTGATTAAAATTTTGAATGGTTTGTTTTGGTTGTGATCCTTATCTTTTTGTTGAATAACAAACAGATGTTGAGAAGCTTCAAACAAAGAATACCTATAATTACTATGAATTTGGACGGTATTACAATTTGTAACAAATTAATATTAACTGATTTTCATCTTATCGCTCGGTTCCTGTAAACAAAAACGAATCGTAAAGTTACGAATGGTAGCGTTTTTATTGGCAAACTGGGCATATAAATAGATTCGTAAGCAAATTTTACCTGTGATAGCTACTTCCTCATGGAAGGGTCTACTATGCAAAGCTATGAGGTATTTGCTTCATTATTGGTAAAGATATAAGAGTCTTAATTTTAATTAATAACGGTCTGTAAATTATAGGAATCGGCCATTAGGTAAAGATGACAAAATTAGAAGTTGTAACTCATCAGTAACCAAATAATCTGGTAGACTTAAAGGAAGCAGCAATTGAAAGTTCTAGAACAGATGTGGGATTTAGAATGAAGACTTCCGTTTCTTTGTAGCTTGTCAAATAATATTAACTGGTGACAGAAATAATAGAGACACATAAAGGGAACTTATTACAAAAAAAAACAATGTATAATCGAATAGAATAAATTCTATGAGAAAAGTTATTTAAATTATTGAACTTATTCTTAATACATACCCCATACCAACATACACAACTTTTTTTTCCAATTCCGCTCCCAAGGGATCTGAAACTCCTAAACGTTGATCATCAAATACCATTGTGAATCAAGTTCGTGGCATAACAATGTGTCGATACAATCGTAGCCCGGGGCGAGAGGGCCGTGTTTTCACACGTTATACATTCATTTGGATGAGTTGACACTTTTCTCCATGTAACATTCGATAAGGTGGTTGTAAACAGGAGAGGAGATGAGATGAAAATAAACCTTTATGAAAACAAGTGACTGTTTAAAAGAACGGTATTTTTATCAGTCATTCGTTTTTTGAAAGGTATGATTTTGAATATGGAACTGCTCAGTTGTGTAGTGGGTGGTTAGATGAAGGCACATTTATCTCCCATAACTCGTTGATACATCGAACGGAGAGGAGGCCCATGGCTAAGTGATAACAGCCGCATGGACCGATCGAGCAGGTTAAGCTACGCTTGCCCCGGTTGGTCCGTGGATGGGTGACCATCTTTACATACCGAGACGCCTCCGTGCCTCGGAAAGCACGTTAAGCCGTTGGACCCGGCTGTCATTCGTGGATCTTTGACAGTCGTTACGGGTCGTCAGAAGTCAACCAGTCTTACAAAGGGGTATCGTGATACTCAGTAACTGGTTTGTGGAGGCAAATAAGCAGTAATTCCATGTAAAACACTGGTATTGAGCTGCATCCGGTAAGACTTGAAGCTGACCCCAACATAATTAGGAAAACATTAGGTCGATGATGACTCGTTGTCACTTTGAAATTTTGGTGAAGTGACCTTGAACTGAGCTGTTATTCCACCAGATACTAGGGATTTACGTACAACTATGTTCTTATTTTCCCTCGGCAAACCTCGTGTTTTTTCAGTCGTCGGATTTCTATCAGTTGCCCTTTGCACTTGGTGCAGACCAGACGCTCTCAATCGACTTGGAAGTATATAGAGTTGTTAATACTCTTTTAACTAAATGTAATTTATTTTTAAAATGGTAGAAAAGCTGCTGAAGTCGCAGGCACGACAGATAGGAAAATAGTTTTACAGCTCAATATAGTTCACACGAAAATCAAAACAAAACAACAATAAAGTACTTAGTTCTGAATTCAAATTATTATACAAGATAAATCTAATAATTGATGTACATGGAATGGATGTATTAGCATTCGTTTATATTCGGAAATGCGATGATTCCCGAGGGACATTAAGAAAATAGAAATATAGTACACTATTCACAGCTCACTTCACCTTAGTTTTCACGGTGAGAAACAATCGATTATAGTACTGACTGCTGCGGCCTGCAAAAGAGGCATTCATGGACGAACGCGAAAATACGTGAAGCCATTAATGCCTAGTTATGACCAAGTCTTGTATAGTACTTTTCTCAAATAATGCGTGGAAATTCAAACTAAGTAAATTAATTATAAAATCCAGAATCAATGACGAACAACGATAATTTTTCATGGGCCAAAACAAAAGTTCATTTGTTTCTTTTTCACTTTAAACAGCTCTATTTGCAAGTCAAATCAAAATTGTAATATTATCTTTGATATGTTATCTCCTTGGTTGTCATGTGTCGAAATACAAAGTACGTTCCATTTTTAAATTACTCGACAGATATGGATTTTCATACTAACATTGTTGCCGGCCGCCTGCTCGCATATATTTGACCAGTACAGCATGTTCAATTTATCTCGAAGAAGGTTGTTAAAATAATGTTTGAATTTCCAAGCATGTTTGAGAAAAAATTTGTAGGTACCTATATCAAAATATTTCCTTAACTAGTGACTAAAATCTAATGTCCATTCTAAATAACCATAAAGCAATTCTCATTAACAAAATTCAAGTGTAAGTAAAACCGCCAGTAAATACCAAATATAAGCTCCTCCAATAGATTAAAATGTGAATAATTTTCGTTCTAAAATAATTCAAACGACGCCATCGTTACTTCGAAAGGGTTGTTTTCTTAAAGGGTGGATTTTTGTTTGAAAACATAATACTATTGTGACTCAAAGATTAATTAAAGATGAGAGAGTAATATCATATTATAAAGAAACATGGCGTTTCGTCGCAATATCTTTTTACAGGAGCAATTGAAAGTTTTGAATTTGAAGAGGATTGGGGAATTTCCGATGTCGTACTAAATCGAAAAGATCTAGTAACCACTTTCCTACGGATAAATGATCTGAAGGTTCAGCAGTTCACAAAGTTAAAATGTACACAAAACATGTTGAAAAATTGATGTGACTAGTATTCAACAAAAGACTGAAAAAAAATTAAAAGAGATTATTTAAGATCTAATAGTGAGTCAAAGAAAATAGTGCTTTTAATGCGAACAAAGAAGAAAAAGATACTAAAGAATAACGTACTTTTTCATCTAACTAACTATGCCCAACTGCAATGGTCACCAATATATCTACAGTGGAAATTTGATAGACAGACAAGCCAACACACAACAACACAACACAAGCCAATCAATCACAAGCGACAAGTCAATCGTCATCCTGAGTATGCCTCGTTGAGAGGTGAAACACATGTCGATTTCTCTCAGGGTTTTTTTAAGACTCTTTAGAAATAGCTAAGCGGAACAGGTTACTAAATATATCCACTTCTATTGTATTTTATAATGGATTTCCGCAAGGTCACTCCTGAATCAATTAACTATTTTGATAGATAGAGATTACATAGATATTTTTAATTTAAGGATCAACCATTTAATCCGAATAATGTGTAACCACAGGAACTAACTTTAAAATACCATTTTTATTAAACAAAACATTATTTTGTATCTATCAAAACACACCCAATAGCACCTTGTATATCAAACTTAACGCATTCAAATTGTATATGGGGATCGATGTCTATTCCATATCTATAGGCTATCTTTAATCCACCGCGGATTTTGTAAACATGTGACAATGTTATATCATGGATGTTACGTTGAGCGAGATTTGTGTTGTTTTATACACACGTTGAGGTTTTTAAAGAGATGCTCATGGAACTATCTAGTACGTTGTAAAGTTTATTCGTTTTATTAAAGATTCCCGAAGTGTTGTCAAACACAAGACTAATGATGATTTGTCTCGTGGCTTCTTCAAAGATTACTTGATGACTTTAGTCTTCAAATTGACCTCTTCCTCGGTCCAGTGTGATCTTTCTGGCTGGAGACTTTGGATTTCATAATAAAATTATGACACATTTCTAACAGTAACTGATCTTATATTTTATAGTAGACTAGCTTTACCCCGCGGTTTCACCCGCATGAATCTCCATCTTGTGGGAATATTGAGATAATAAATCTAAGTCATGAAATGAGATGAAATTGTTTATTCTGTAAATAGGATATCGTAATCACTTTTACAAGTCATATTAAAAAAATAAAAAAAAATAAGCTAGTTGAGTTCAGCGTTTCCTATCTGACTACTCTGAGAGGAAAGGCCGAAACAAACTCAGAGGTCGCAGTCTCTTTTAAAGTCCAGACATAATCTTGGTCAGGCCATATGAGGACCATGTTAATTAGTGTCTGAAATGGTCTTTTGAGGAAAGAACCACACAAATTTGAGTGGTCCTGTCCAGTCAATGCAAGCATTTGTCAGTAATCGTGGAGCTCAACTCAAGACTTAAGGATTGGACTGACATGGTCTACCCATGTGCCAAATTTCATCCAAATCCATTCAACCGTTTTAGCGTGAAAACGTAACAAACAAACAAACTAACTTTCGCATTTATAATAATATTATATATTTTAATTATAATATATATGAATATATAGTTAAGATTAGGAAAATAGTGTAAGTCTGTGCTAATATTAACAGGATAAAGAATTTTAATTCCACGTTTTTGTCGATCTCAAAAATCTGGCGGTGAACCGAAACGCTCCAAGCACAGAGCCTTCATAAATGTTTGAGTAGCAAGACAAAGCTGCTCCACTTTTTAATTCAAACACGTCTACCACACACCACACCTGCAATTCCGAAGCCCCCATTATTCAGGGAAGAAGAGGAATACCCCGTGAACTTTGGCTGCTTCACGCTTCGCATAGCAAAGGGCAGATCGATGGCTGTCAAACAATAAATGTCACGTCCACTCCCTCATGTTAATTCACATCAATATCACCCTCACAAACCAAACAATTCTGAGCTTTAAGTCCCTAGAATTAAGGATCATGATAACTGCAGTGACAAGGTGGTGAATCAACCTCCCGATTTTTCTTTGAGGTGCGAACGATGCCCCAATTTTTGGCGAAACGTTTGGTTTATTAAAAAGTAAATGTTTGAAACGTTGAGCGTGAGGTGTGACGTTGACTTTCTGATATACGGAACCGTGTTTACAAACTTGTTTCTTTTAGCTAACACTAATTTTGAGAAGGAGGGATTGAAATTTAAACTTTTAGGATGGTGCATTTTTCAGGGCTGAATAAACTATTTAAAAACTACATTTCGCAAACCATAAATTCACCTAATTTGACAATAAGCTGACACAACAAAAAAAAAAAAACAATAATTTAAACTCTTGCAAAGCTTTTGAAAGTTTCCATTCTTAATCGTAACAGTTTTTATTTAACTGAATTAACACTTATTTAATTAATTACACTATCGGTCAGTAAATTTTTCAGTGACATTAAATTAAAATAACAGGTCCTAAAAACATTGGCAACGTTACCCTATTCGAACTCAATAGTAAAACATTCACACATAAATCTCAACATTACCTCTTCACACGTAAAATATACGACATTCGTATACATATTACGATATTACATCAGACTTATTCAAATATACTGCAAACTTCATTACATACTATTGAATGGTACAGATTTGAAATATCTTTAAATGCAACAATTCATGTCTGGCGTTAGTGTTGCTTCTCATAGGACTGTGCGCTTATCTGATTTTTATTCAGAGATAGAATATTTTCGCATTGAGGAGCTTTTGGTTCAAAGAGAACCCTCAACAGAATTGAAGAAAAATTTGGTAGGAAAAAAAATGTTATGGCGATATTGTTTCTCGGTGATTTTTGCTGGACTTAATTAGTTACCTAAGCATAATAGTTACTAAGCACATTTTTATATGAAGATAAGATAAAGATTTTTACTTAGTGTTACCCACATAATGTTAAAACGGTGGCATATCGCTGTCATAATCAATATAGCTACTGACCACGCTTTGGGTCCTGGATATGAAAAATACCATTTCTTTTGAAACATCTTCAATTGCTGTGGCATCAGAATGATATTCATTTGTTTGTTACACAATCGAACAAAAACAATTGTCAATCGCACCATTCGAATTTCGAAAAATTTCGAATTTTTCATGGGTTCGATATCGCGTATCTCAGCACTAAGGCATAGCACCCACGACCGAGCCCGAACGCATGACTTATGCCAGTTTGTCACATTCGCAATCAGACTGACTCTGTCCCATGCAATGATTAATGCCTTTCTTAATTACTAAGTTATCGTTGGAAACGGGGGGCCGATACATGTGTTCCTGGGCTTAATTTATTGACTTTTGTGGCGTGTTTTAGGGGACGGCTGATTGCTTTAGTTTGTTCGCGCGTGCCTTTTAATTTAATTTTGCTTGTTTTTCGTTTTTTTTTTTTACTTATTTCATAGTTAGTGTAAGTAACCAGCTGTCCATAAAGACGCCACTACAAATATCGAAAATGTAAAAATAAACTAATAAGTTAGATTTTTCTTCAAAAGTCCACTCATCACGAAATTTTCCTTCACCGATATCAGTAACGTCCAAGATAACTCAAAGTACCTACATATGAATTGAAAAACTTACATTGCTTCTTGCCCGGATTTGAACCCTGTGAAAAGCATTATTACTTATTAAATACAAACTATTTTTACTTTAGTTATAGTTTTGAACCACTTATCCAACATTTCCAAATCATGGTTGAATGCAACCTTTCAGTACGCCCACAATTTCCCTTAACGTCATGAAAAATGACCGAAAGCTCCGTGCCCAATCTGCATAATAACAAAATTTCTACATAAAAATTGCGTCTTAAAACCGTCACCTTAAGCTTAATACACACGCGCGTCACGTTTCGCGCTCATTTGGAGGCGTTCATCGATCGGAGACAAAGCCTCGCCAGCCCCGATAAACGAATTAAGGAAATGGGAGATTTTTTATCTGGGCCGTGGGGGGTGGGGCACGACACGCGTCGTAAAACGCAGCAATACTTTCTTATGCAAAGTCCCTCCGCGCCGATAATTAGGTGAGCTTCGTCGGTGTGTGTGCGCCTTTATGCGAGTGTTTTGTTTTTAATTTTTAGAGGGGTGACGTGTTTTGTACGGTTCCCGATTAGAAGCGTATTCGATGTTTAAAATTTTGGAAATCGAAAATGTTTCCACACATTTTAGAGCAACGTTCGACTAAAAATATTAATGACATTTTGATCGCTAATCAGAGGGGCTGTTCCCGTTCGTATTGTAATCTCAGTCTCAATCTGTCAAAATATCTCTAATTATTTAATTATATTTTTGACATGTTTTTGACATTGATTATCGGTAAGATAAGATAACGACTAGATTTGGAACGTTTTTAATTACTAGAATTAGCCTTCTGGAGGTATATTAAAATAGAAGTAAACAGACTCATCTACGTGAGCTTAATAATATCAAATTCATGTACATATTTATTGCCAAAAAAAAGTAATTCAACGCAAACGAGTCTACATAAAAATCGCAATATAAACATTAAACATGTAACTGCGCAACATTTCAGTAATATCGCGGCACGAGATAGATATCACGGTACGAGTACGACATAGATACGAATTACAATCGTTTGCAAATGAACGAGCGAACGACGACTGTCTTGCACATGTCTTCACTTAGTCTAACAAGTCTTGATACTTGTCATTAACTTGCTAAAATTATCGTTATTTTAACATGCACTTACACACTTTGAATACTGGATATGAGTCACTATTTAATTCCAGCGTATATATATTTTGTTAGTTTTGCTACTTACTACTTTTGGCTTTGCCATCTCACAGAGAGTAGATCTAAGCATCAGTCCGAACAGTAGCAACATTATAGGTTATGCATTAACTCATGTAATGTTGACAAACAACAATCATGTTCACTGTACACAAATGGACAGTGTTTTTATTAATGAAGCGGTAAAATTTACAACCATTCGTAAATTAATAAGTAACAGGGACATATTGTTATTTATTTCATCTTGAAAGTAATCAAATCAAGCAATGAATGTAACAGAATCTTAAAAAATGCTCGACAGTATAATGCTTTTATTGAGGCCTATGTGAATATCATCAAAACATTTAAGTCTCAATCTTAAGCTTGTGAAATGATCAACCGAAGAAAAACATCAGCCAAAATCAAAATTAATTATATTTAGCAACACAACCACAATCTTAAAATTGAATGTGTATCAGCATAATATCTAATGCTGCGAAAAAAGATAAGGAATGTCTTAACTGTCTTAAAGTATCAAGAATCACCGCCTACACATAACACTTTTAATTTACCCTCCTTAAAAAAGGGAGGGCAGCGGTGTTTTCGGCCCTAGCCGTGTGTGGTGGTACCCCCTCCCGAAGGGGGGCGGTAATCAAGACACGCAATCTTCGGCGAACCCTTAAAAACTTTAAAACTCATCGCCGCCTTGCGATGTATACGTTTACATCTGTACACGTTTACATGTGTACATGTTTACATTTTTTGGGAAGTTTGATGGAGACTTTAATTTGCGGTGGTAGGATCTTGGTCGGAATCTTTTATTTAGGTTTGGATTTATTAAAGTTTGATGTTAGTCTTACTGCTAGGGCTTGGTAATTAATTAATAACAGCGAACTTGCGATAAGATGTATTGCAAGAAATTCATCAAGGAATTTAAATACTTAGTTCTGATATGATATTTTATTAATTCGATATTTGTAATTTCATAACAAATTGCTGATGCTGTAAAATGTGATGGAATTAAAGTTGAACTAGATATTGGTCAATAATTTATTAATTAATGGTTTATTAACTACAAAAAAATCTGCCTAGCCTTTTCCGAAATATATTGGGGTCAGCTTCCAGTCTAACCGGATGCAGCTGAATACTAGTATTTTACATGCCGCGACTGCCTATCTGACCTCCACAACCGAGTTACTGGGTAATACGATACCCCTTGGTAAGACTGGTTGTCAGACTTCGGGCTGCTGACAACCCGTAACGACTATCAAAGATCTACGAATGACAGTCTGCTTGAGGTGCTTTTCGAGGGTCGATATGTAATGGATGGTCACCCATCTACGACCCGACCGCGGCAAACGTAGCTTAACCTTCGATCGACCCGTGTGGCTGTTATTATTTAGCTACATGGTTAATTGTATATGTAAAGTAAATCTATGCTGTCACTTTTCTTGTGGATGCACTAGCATTGAACTATAATATACAGGGTAGTCCAAATAGCGACGGCATGAAAAAAAAGATTATTTCAAATCATAATAGTTATAAGTTTTTTTTTTTTTCAAATAATATAATTAAAATTAGAATTTGTTGACATTACAGTGTTTATTGTACCTCAATCTCCTTGTAACATAATAAAGGATTACCTCCCGAACCATTTTGTTTGCCAAACTCCTCAAATTGTGAAGTGTCACTCAAGCTTCTCCTTGCTTTTCTTTGGGTCACCGCTTGTGACCACTGCTCAAATTGCCCATGCAATACAAACGATTTGAGCCCCTCTTTTTTCCCATTGACCAAATTTTCTTTATTTTACTAGGATAATAATATTCAGAAATAATGTATTAGTTCTTAACTTAATTTAGAAAAAAAATAAGTGAATAATGAAATACAAATTAAATAAAATTAAACAGTTTAAACTTACGAAAACACACATTTTAATCTATTTCGTCTCTAATTTCTAATTCAGGTTTAAACAGACAAAAATTGATAAATAAAGACAGAGAAATTAATTATTAAACAAATTGACTTCCAACTTCAACTGTCCGCAGATTAAAATTACAACTGTCGTTCTTTCACTTGTTTCATACAACACGGCAAATTGAAATAGGGAATAACTTGCTTAACAATTGATTTCCCGAAATGTGCATTCGGAAACAAAAGAGGAGATAGGATATAAGGAAGAAAATGCTACAGTCGAATTAAATTAAAGAATAACATCTCTATGATAGCTTCACAACCACAACTAAAAAATAAACAAATCACAAACAAAAATTCTATTTTCAAATTCAAACTCCCGAACGCATCATAAAAATTCAAACCTATACAAAATCGCACATCCTACCGTGAATAGTTCATTAACTTCCTTACATGTGTGTGCATCTATTAGTCATATTACAATGCGCATGTGTGCGTACACAAACAGGGGGTTTTAATTTTTGGGGGTTCTTTAATGACACTTCTTCGCATCGATTTTAGCATTTTACGAAGGGTTCTGCTTTTGTTTTGCGTTATCGATTCAAGTTTTTTTTTTTCTTTTCGAATAGTAGAGTGCGTGCATACGTGCTGAGCTTGCATGCACACATAGGGGATGTCGGATGTGGAGGAAATTAATGTGACGTCATCGATTTTTTAGTGAACTTTGCTTTTTGGGGCTAAGCGGGTTTGAAGTGTGGATTATTGGAAAACCGTTTGATGACTCACACAATAGGTTTTTAATAAACTTTATGAAAAACTAAATGAAAGAGCCTAGGCAATTTAAAGTTATCAACTAGCACTACATTATGAGACCAGTACCTGTTTAAACTATCCCAAAAGTACTAATAACGTCATTGAAAATGTGATTATTAGTCGAAATACAAAAAAGTGATAAATAACTTGTCAACAGTAAAAAGGTCGCCTTATTCGGTGAACTTTTTACCCGACTGCCCCAGAAGAAGGGGAGTGTTTTTTTTTTAATTTTAAAACAGGGAATTTCGGTAAATATTTACAAAAGGATTGTAAACACAACTTAGTATATTTGAAAGCTAAATGTTTCTAAAAACCTAACCATGTTGTATTATTTCTTTTGCTCTAGGCAACATTAGTAAAAAGCTTTTTGAATCTAGAAAATATGGCTAAGATTTAAAGTACTTAGATGTTTCTCAACCAAGGTAAAATCTAGGCTCTAGTCGTAAGTTAATGAGGTAATGCCCTCATTAACTTACACACAAAGTAAACAAAGGCACGAAATGCAGAAAACGCGATACACATTAACAAAGCAAAAAAAAATTAACACAAATTAAAGAAACGAATAACTGGATGAAGACGCGCCAATGAAAGGGGCAAAGTCGCCCCCCTGAACACCCCCTAAAATTTAATTCATCACCGCCGTTGAGACATATCTCCTACTTGTCCCTTCCCCTTTCTTCCACCATTCTTTGCTTTCTTGCAAGGTTTTTCCGAGAGCAAGACAGGCATACTCATCCTGTATATCTTTTCACAACCTCCGCTGCAATTTCAACTTTATTTCTATATATTCAACGTTGAATTTCAATTGGACTCAAATCAGACTTAGGACTTTTGTAGTAATTCAATACCCAGCCCGTTTCATTCGTTCGCATTGAAAGCTTAAAACAAATAAACCTACTGTGAGTGCGATAAGGTTTTCTTGATGTCGGTAGGTGATCAAAAGGCGATGTGTCTTATCTTCGGCTAGTACAGAACGCATCATTAGGCCTTTGTAGAGCTCGAGTCGAGATCTAAACGCAATTACGGTGAGATGTGCTGATGCCTTTGTGTCGAGGTCTTGAACTGAGATCATTTTGTTCAGTATTTCTCGAATTAAATGACAATAAATATTTTCTCTCGTATGAGATGACGGTAGTTATTTAGGAAAATTGATAGTAATAAAACAAAATAATAAAAATCTGAAAATATTATCTTGTAAATAAATTAATGCTGTAAGGCATTGCTTCAGACATAGGTACTCTTGACCGCTAAAATCTATTTCTTTTTAATTAGGAATCTCATGAGTCCTAACTTCGTAATGGTAATAGGGAATACGCATGTTTTTTTTTTCACTAAATATACCAATAATAGACAATAATAAAAACCCAAGAAAAGTATTAAAAGATAATTCAAATGCTTGTTGCAAAATTATGATAATCCAACAATTTTCTACATAAGTTCAAACGTCCGTTTCTGTCGCGGTCATGATGTGACTTCATTTACCACGACACTGCTTTGTTTACATCTGTTTTTTTAACCCCAAATCATAATTAAATCATTTTTTGTGCTTTATTCAAACAGAAATCGCACTTACTTTTCTTAGTGAGATTTCTAACACTTTGCAAAGAATAGATTTTTATTCAATTTTTTTTTTCATCTTTTGGTACTGTCGAAGACGACACGTTTTGATTTTGCGTTCTGTTCCACCAAAAAAACGCAACATAAAATAATAATGAATTGTAAATCAGCGAATGCATTAATAAAAAAATAAAAAAGTTGAATTTGTTTCTAGACTACTACACAATGAATATTTAAATTATGAATAAGTTTTGAATTACGTGCATATTTCCTATTAAAATGCCCAGATCAGAAACCCGATCATGATGGATATTTATACCGACTCAACTTACAATGGTTACTCTATAAACAACTGCCAATATACACGGTGATTTTTAATTCTCTGTAAACCTTTAAGGAGGTGAAAGTACTCATGATTATGGGACTTTCTTTACGGGACCAACTACGAAAAAGGAAAAAAATACATATGTTTCATAAATTTTCATCAGGTAAGTATTACATTTTTGTATGAAATTGCTATTTTTTTTCAGAGTGGCTCATAATCATGAGTACTTTTAAGCTCTGAAAGGTTAACAGTGAATTAAAAATCACCGTGTATTGTTTAATTTACCTGTGTTGTCCACCGTACAAACAATGTCTCCTATTGTAGTAATTGCACCGTCACTCAAATAATACTAGCCTACTAGAGGGGCTTATGGCTAAGTAATAACAGCCGCACAGGTTGATCGATCAGGTTAAGCTACGCTTGCCGCCGTTGGTCCGTGGATGGGTGACCATCTTTACATACCCAGACCCCTCCGTGCCTCGGAAACCACTTTAAGCCGTTCCCGGGTGTCATTCGTGGATCGTTGACAGTCGTTACGTATCTTTAGAAGTCCGAAAGTCTGACAACCAGTCTTACCCAGGAATGTCGTATTACCCAATAACTGGGTTGTGGAGGTCAGATCAGGCAGTCGCTCCATTTTATATACTGGTATTCAACTGCAAAAGACAAAATCAAATCATTAATTTCAAATAGTCCCATGTGTGGCACTTTTGAACGTCCAAATTTACAAAATAATAGAACTGCATCGGGTTAGACTGGAAACTGACTCTAACTTATGAAAAGGCTGGGCACATGATTGTGGCTCAAATAATACTAGCGAGTTACTTTACGAGATATACTGGTGATAGTAGTTCATAACCGACTTCAAAAAGGAGAAGTTTTCAATTCGACTGTTTTTTTTTTTTTTTGTTACGCGATTTCTCCATCAATTATGAATTGATTTTCATCATTTTTTTTTTTACGGTAGGTCATACTTCTGAGGTGGTCCCATATAAATTTTATTAACTTTGCTTGGGTAGTGTTTGAGTTAGATTCAATAATACGTGTTTTTCCCACTTAGTCTACATGGATGATGTTATAGTTCCTGTCACTGTTATTTAAGTAGCAGGTAGTGGTATGGTGACCAGATCTGATTTCCGTTTTACGGAACAAATGCATTGAAAATACGGGATTCGAGGTTAAAATACGGGACAGGCCTTTTTTTTATTAAAAATCAACATTTTTTATTTATTTTTTTACTAATATTTGGCATAATCAACTAAATAACCTATACAATGTATTGATTATCTAATTCCCCTTGAAAAACAACAAAAACACAACAATTAGTAAATTATTAAAAAAAATGTGGAAAATTCAACTAAATAACCAACAAACTCGGACTTTTTTTAATAAAAGATGATAAAATAAATATTTTAAAATACAACAATTTGGAAATTAGTTGGATAAGAAAATGTGGTGGTGGTATCACTATCACACTCACTCATCCGCGTCATTCGATCGAATATGCGTTCGCGCGGATTGTGCGGTGTTCACCGCTGTGTTTGAGAAAATAAATATTGTTAGAATAGGCATTTTTATCATTAAATGCCACTAAATCATAAAATTACGGGAAAATGTACTATCCCGTATTGGTTTCGCCAAATTACGGAACAATGAAAAATTCATGCCCGAAATTAATGTTTACCTTTGTAGAGTTTTTTTTTTTTTGGAAATTGCTTGTTTTTTATTTACCGACTTTTCTTGAGGACGTTTTTATTTTATCTCACTACTAGTAAAGTTAATACCTTTAGACGAACGTGTCACAGTGTTAGCAACAGTTATCTTAAAACAAAATCCTGCTATAAAATGGAAGCAGTTTTGCGCAGTAATAAAAGGAATTTAACGGTAGTAATCATCATTATCAACTTTCATTACTTGAGAACATTATTTCCTAAATTAGACATAAGACTCCCTGGATTTGTCCCCGTTACAAAACTGTACTTAAGTTCAGAGTTCGTTTTGAAACTATTGGTGCTTAGAGTTCCTAAATTTTTCACGATTAACTTTGGTAGTATTTAATTGAGTACCTACTCAATCCTTAAGATAATTTGTTTGAGAACTGAAAATAGTACAGGAACATAATATAACAAATAAAAATGTTCTAAATAAAAATCTTTGGCTTGTAGACGTATTTCTTGCATTGACACTTTAATCTGCAGGGAAATAAGTTTCATTTTCTAGAAATATACAGTTATTATTTTAAGTACTTGAGGATGATATAAAAGCAGCGTTTACTATGGTAAAATCAATAATAATGAATCTTTCTCGTAAAATAGCCAAAACGCTTTTTTTTTTTAATACTTTCACCCCCTAAATCCGTTTTCTTTCACCCCCATCGCTCCCCAAAAATCCCTTTACATCATTAAGTCCTTACCGGAAGACGTCCCTGCGTCCTTCAGTAGCCGCTTAAACCATTATTGGCTGACCATGACCCTTATAATATCAAAGGACCGGATCTTAGAAAGATAAATAAGATTTTTTCGGAAAAATATCTGGCAAACTTTTTCGAGAGGGACTGCTGTTTTTTTTTATAAAGTTAGTGTAGTGTTTGTCGACGAAGTTTTATATTTTGGGTAAAAAAAAATCTAGGAAATTAATAGGAGTATTTTCAATTGATTTTATGAATAAGGGATATTTTACAGAGAAAAAAGGGTTGTGATGTCTTTACAACACGTAATAAAGTCCATCTACAATTTCCATTTTAATATTTATATTAAAATAGAACCCAAAAAAAATGTAATAATAAATTCTTTCTTTCTTCTTCTTCTTCTTTCTGCCTTTCTATTATAAATAATAGAAAGATTTTTTCTTCACCAATAAAACGGGGACAGGGATTTATTTTTTTTTTTCGAGTAGATACCGAAATATCAATCATTTCAAAAAATAATTATTTTTCAAAAATGTGTATTTAGTCTAAATATTGAATACAGCCAAAAGGTCACATCGTATTACAAAAAAATATTTTTACAATATCAAGTAACGCTTTGAAGTCCTAAAATAAAATATCAATTTCAACAAAGTCGAAACTTAACACAAACTAAAAGTTTGAAGCCTAAACTTTTCGTTACCGAATTATTTTTACATAATACGAAGAGGAGATATATTAAAATCAAAATGAAATAGTAAACGTCTCGATACCGCTGTCTTTACCAGGCTCTTATCGGCGAAAACCGCTTTCAATTAACCAGTAAATAACGCCTATGTACTTACTAACTCTTCACATAATGAGTTAATAACACAACACTTACACATGCGCGTTACAAATGGAAAATCGTCGACACACACATAAAGTTCACGCACACATTGACATTTTCCCGCGGCTGTACATAAAACGCGTCTTTCTTCTTGTATTCTTAATTAGCGTGTCGTATGCCCCGTCTCTTTCTGGTACGGGGTGTTAATTAGAAGGGCGTCCCTTTCGCGCTTTCTTAATACATTCTTCCTCTCCGCGGTGTTTCTTTACGTTTTTATTTGTGTGCGTGTCTGTGTGCGGTGGTGTTTAATTTACATGTACTTGTATGTCAGTGTACAGTCGAAAGGAAAAGTGGTTTAGCAACGGCGTAGGCGGAAAAGGGATGTTTGGTAACAATGTGGGGTATTGACGGATTGTGGACGTGGATGTGGGGTATATAGTATTAGTTTGCTTATCAATGTACAACTTTCTACTTTTATTAATATAGTAACTTAATAATTAAATAAAAAAACATTTCTGTTAGACTAATGATTCCTTGCCCTTTTTTAATATTTCCAATTCTTACAATACTATTTCTTAAAGAAAAGATGTGTTTTTTAATCTGTATCTGGAAAACAAAATTTGCATTTGTTGAACTTTTTCAGGACACCACAAGTAAAGTAAACTATTTAACCGTTTTAGTTAAATAATCTTGTCCATTTATAAACCATAAAAAACCCAAAACGAAATCCAGTTTCGCCATCTCCTGTACCGCGTGTTTTATACGAATGTGGGTATGCGCGAAAGGGTGTCAGCGGCGCGGGGCACTCCCTGCGCGGGGTGAGGGGGGTGGGTACGTACACATAAACACTTATAAAAGTTTTTTGACAACAACCTCCCTCCACCCCCCGTTTACCCCTCGAATTCGCTAATTTATGTTGCTTTTTTAATCAATACCGGGGTGTGTACGAGTTATAGGTTCCATCGACTCTTGTTGGATTGTCTCGAGACAATTTTCTTGGCGCTTACGTCATTACGCTTATGGTTGGGGGTGATGACGTATTTGTGAGTGTAGTTTGATTGACTTGGAAGAAGCGATGTTTTATTGGAAATATGATAGGCATGGATGAGTGAAAACTGTGGTACTTTTTTTCGTAAGCCTTTCATTCTAATGAACCGTTGAATGATTAGAGGTTGTGCTGTGTGCAAACTCTCATTTCTATTTATTCAATTTCTGGCAGAGAACACAATACTAATCATTCTAAAATCTCGAAAACTATTAAGTGAATTTTTGACCTGAGCTGTCTTGAAAACATAATAGAAGATATTTTGTAATGCAACATTTTTTTTTTTTGCAAACGCTTTTTCTATGAGTGGGTTAGTTGGTTACGAGTGTTTAAATGCCATTTTTTTTTCTCTAAGTTGCTAAATTAATTAAATATATACTCACAAACAATTTTTTATTTACTGAAAAAGTCTTAACCACTCAAAAATATGACAGCAATAAAGTCAAAATCATTCTCAAGTGCCTCACTACGTCATATTCAACCAAAACATAATAATCCTGCAAACCTTCGCGCCAATAAACGTAACGAGATAAGCGCGTATCACGGAATATATCACGACTCACCTACTTAAGTCGTCAATCTCATCCTAAAAAATAAAGTTATATCGCAATTTTCCGTTTCGGCAACCTCCTGTAGGTACTTACGTGTGACGAAAAATCCGAATTTCAAACAACCTTTACTTTACCGTTACGAAACTTGAATTTAGAACTTTTTCTTCCTTCGAAATTCAAATTCAACCGCATGTGGACGTTGGTAACATATTCCAAAACAAACTTATCCCTACCTAACGTTAAAAGAATTTCAGCTCTATTTTCTAAGTGTTAAGGTTTGTCATGTGTGTAAGCGTGTTTGATTTTCCTGTAGGCATGCGGCGTGATGGATGGCTTGTGTCACGCGTGACGTCGTTGTCACGCTGCTTCACGTGGATGAGTGACGTGGTATTAATACTTTATTTGCGGGTTTCTGGTTGCGACATTTGCACGTTGAATCAAAGGGGATGGAGCACGTGAATTAATCAAATATGGAAAAGAGGAAAACCATGAATCTAAGAAACGAAAAGTACTGCGAAGTTGAAATAGGAATGTGGAAATTTTGACATTTCTAAGAATTTCGGTTACCAACATTAGAAGACCTTGATACAAACTGTCTTCATGGCCTACTTCACCCAAGAATTTGGCTACAAGTTTGCCACCTTCTTCGTAATGTCCATCAGTTCCTGTATCGTGCAAACAGCAGGACACGCTGAACACGATATTAAGTGCCCTATAGTTTTGTGGAACATCACCACATTTGGCCTACTAATAGACCTATATCAACCATAAACACAAAGCAAGGATCATTCATAGCCCATCTGATCTACTGCCGAATATTGAACCTCAACCAGCACCCTAATTGCGTAATCACAATCTGACTCATTTTGAAAGAGATTGGTAATCCATTGCTTTATATAATTTCGAAAAAACAATCTGCTCAACAACGTTAATAACACAATGAATATTGTTGAACTGTCAAAATGAAATAGATTAGTCTTAATCATTTACGAAAATGTGTTACGCAGTTAGATAGCTGAATAATGCAACTCGTGTAGATTACAGAATAGCTCGAACTGGTCACTACCTGTCGTGTTTAAAAGCTGGTCAGCAAACGTTAGCTGTAAGGTTAATAGTTAAGTGAATGGGCGCCGTCAGTTGGGACTGGTCATCTCTTAGCTGCCACGGCTTATTTTAATTATTTTATTTTTGTTTTTACTTTGGACGCTTTTAATGTATACGTGTAATATAATATTTTTAAAGTTTCCATGTAGTTTCTTGCCCGTTCCTCTCCATAGGAACCTACTAAGCTTTGGAATGAGCGACTAGCTTCATCTTTCTGTCTGACTGACTCCTTTGACAATTCCAAAGTGCCCGTAAATAGTGTAATTGAAATATTAGAGTTTGAGCACAGGATGCCTCGTTTGGGCACGCCACAATTACGGCTTTGAGGAGTGGCTAGAGAGGCGCCGCGGCATCCTCACCTTGCGCCTGACGCAGGTCCTTACCGGACACGGCTGTGTCGGGAGGTTCCTGTTCTGGATAAGGCCCGGCGATGTGGCCACCATTGTGTGGATCGCCTGAAGGACACGGTGGAGCATACGGTGGAGGTCTGCCCGGCTTAGTGGGAGCATCGCCGTGACCTCATGGAGGCGATCGGCGGCGGTGATCTCTCGCGTTCAGTCCTGGTTCAGGCCATTGAACAGAGCGAGAAGAAATGAGAGGCCGTAACTGCCTTCTGCAAAGCAGTAATGTTCGCGAAAGAGGAGACGGAACGCGTAAGAGAGAGGCAAATTTCGCGCCCTCACGTCCTTAACCGCCGCAGGAGGAGACGCTCTGGGTGTCGGGAATCTCCGTTAGGTAAGGACAAGGCCCGGGTCGACAGCGCGTTGTGTTCGCGCGCCTCAAAGAGATGTCAGCAGAATTGACGGGGTCCGCTAGGGCCGATGCCTGCCGGGGTTGCGAATAAATCCGAAAGTGGGCCCCGGCAACATGGTAACTGAAGGAACACGGGTAGGTTTTAGCCAGTAAGAGTTTGACACGCCCTCCCGCTTCGCCCAGAGCGGTAGAAGTTATTTGATAATTTTCCACCCAAAAAAAGGATGCCTCGTTAAACATTGAGCATCACATTTATCTTGGGTCCAGTACCTTAGTGGAAACTGGCTTCTAACAGCTTTTGCCAAAAAATTGCAAAAGAAAAAGCCACATACCTGCCTAGATTATAAATATTGACAACTATTTTTATTTTCTGCTCCTTAGAATGAGGTGAGTCTGCACACAAGTACCTAGGATTAAGGCAGGTGATTACAGCAGTGCACACAACAAAATAATTACTAGTCAACACGTCATAAGTCTGGTATTACGATGTAAGGCACAGTTACAATTACCATTAGATTACACCCTTGACTTGTTCTTATTAGGAAGGCGCTCCACTAATCCAGAACCTCGACCAAAATTGCTCTTGTGTATATTACAGAACAGCTCGAACTGGTATTCTCTTGCCGTGTTGATAAGCCGATTAGAAAGGAGAGTTGCAGAATTGGTAGCCAGGATGCCAATGTAAATGAAATGCCCTTTATCATTTATCTTAGGTACAGTGGCTTATTGGAAACTGTCCTCCCTCACCTTTACCTCCCTAGCCTTTGCCAACAAATCTGGAAAAGAAAAAGACACAAGTATATCTTAGATAATTTCTATGACTTTTATATTTTTAAAGCCTATGAATGTGCTGAGTCTAAACTACACAAATGAAAGTAAATTGTTTATTCTGTAAATAGGATATCGGAATCACTTCTACACGTCATTTAAAAAAAATTGCTAGATGAGTTCGGCGAAACAAACTCAGAGGTCGCAGTCTCTTTTAAAGTCCAGACATAATCATGGTCAGGCCATATGAGGATCATGTAGATTAGTTTCTGAAATGTTCTTTTGAGGAAAGCACCACACGGATTTGAGTGGACCTGTCCAGTCAGTGCAAGCATTTGTCAGTAATCGCAGAGCTCAACTCAAAACTTAAGGATCTCAGCGACTGGATGAACAATACCAAAGAAAGGACATTTGGGTAGGCTGTATGAACTGGTACTCAAACTGCCAGACCATCATTAAAAATAATTGAGAAATAAAAAAAAACCCTTGTCCTCACATTCACAATACTTATAATAAAATTATATTCACAAAGTAATTATGTCATGTTGTATAAAATATTCAACAATGTCAATGTGTATATAAAACTGGTATATTTTGACGATTTTACATCATAATAACACACACAAGTTGTGATTAAAGCAGTGCACACATTATTACTACATCGTCATTATTCTCCTGCTCCTATGCCAATTTATATAGGGTCTATTTCTTCAAAAAAACAATCTGCCTGGCCTTTTCCGAATTATGTTGGGGTCAGCTTGCAGTCCTACCGGATGCAGCTGAGTACCAGTATTTTACATGGAGCGACTGCCTATTTAACCTCCACAACCCAATAACTGGGCAATACGATACCCCTTAGTGAGACTGGTTGTCAGACTTTCGGGCTTCTGACGATCCGTAACGACTGTCAAAGATCCACGAATGACAGCCGGGACCAACGGCTTAACGTGCTTTCCGAGACACGGAGAAGTCTCGATATGTAAAGATGGTCATCCACGGACCAACCGGGCAAGCGTATCTTAACTTGATGGATCGACCCGTGCTGTTATTACTTAGCCACGAGCTCCTCCCTCTCCCCCTCCTCTCCTCGCTCTCTTCTACCAAACTTTTCTATTAGGCATCATCTCGGCAGTCACCCGCTGTATAATATGCCTAGAAAGGGGGTGACTACTATTGTTGATATCAAGATAATCACTACCTTCTACTAGTGATCTCGTCAGAAGTCTCATAATAACGATGTAAGGCACAATTACTGTTAGTATACATCCTTGTCGTGGTCTCATTAGGAAGGCACTCCACTTGCCGGCAATTAATTGGATATTTTTCTCATTACATTTTTAGCATCGGGAAAGGTTTTATTATTTATTTCCTCTCATGGAATAGAACTGTAATTATAAGGTTTATACACCCCAGTTTTATTTTATTTAAATGTTATGTTGACCCAGTGGTTATGGTTTAAATCCGGATCAATGAGACTTTTTAAATTTTTATGTACTTTCTGTTTATCTTGGACATCACTGAAATCGGTAAAGGAAAACATCGTGCGGAAACCTGGTCTTTTAGCTGTTAATATTAGTCTGATATCGCCAACCCGTCTTGAGCAAGCGTGATCAATGCTTGTGCCTTCTCTGTACGAGAAGAGACCTTTGCCATGCAGTGGGACGATAGAAAGAAAAAATGAAAGAAAAAGCATTTATTGGGACTCGCACAGGAAATCTCAAATTAAACTTATCCTATTTATAAAAAAAGAAAACAACAACCAACGCCTCGTTTATACAAATGTAATGAAATGAAATGTGTAATGAAAGCAGAAAGTCCTGCACGAGGCCAAAAGGCTCCACTCAGCATGATGCTGCGACATTTAAAAATAAGTGTCGCAGCAATAGTAGGCAGGTATTATGACTATTATTTATTATTAAATATTTATTACACGTCATTTGACCAAATCATCATCATCATTTCAGCCCGGAATTACCCACTGCTGGGTCTCCCCTTTTTTCTGCCATACTTCCCGGTTGCATGCATCGCTCATCCAGGTATTTCCCGACACATTGACAATATCATCAACCCAACGCCCTTTTGGACGGCCAAAATTTCTTTGGCCTAACCGTGGCTACCATTCGGGCACAGCTCTATTTGCCATCTCCACGTCTAACTAGATGTCCTGCCCAAGTCCAATTGAGGCGCATTGCCCTGTCGCCAACGTCGTAGACTTTCGACCGGCGACGGATTTCTGATGTTACGCACTTGGAACTTCACCAAGTAATTTATGTTTTTATATAGGTACTCCTAGAACTAGCTTTGTTTCAGATCACTACTGGACTGAAGCTATTTGAATTTCCACCTCGAGGAACCTTACCATCATCGGGTCGTCACCACTAAAAGAATCAGGTAAGATAACGAAATAGATTTCGTTATCTTACCTAATACTATCACACAGGCCTTAGCCTGTGTCACCAGTTCCGGATAGGCACCAGAGATCTACAAGATGACTCAAAAGTAATTTATCTGGAGGTGGCTAAAAGAAGTGGCAACCTCTTTCAAAACGTTTTATATTTCTACAACGACTTTGAACAGGATTGACATAAACTTTTCAGTTGCAGGTGAAAAGCAGTGGTGGCCCAGTGGTACCGGCCGTGACTTGCAAGTTGTACGTCGCAAGTTCGAACCTAGACAGGCGCTTTACTTTATGTAAATTATGTCATCACTAATGCTCTCAAAATGGTAAAGGAAAACATCGAGAGGAAACCGGCATGTCCTAGAACCAAAAATTCGATGACGTGTGACATCTACCAACCCGCTCTGGGCTCGATTAGTGGATTACGGCCCACTCCCTTTCACGGAGAGGAGGCTTGTGTCTCAGCAGTGGGAACGGTAGCTTATGCCAATCTAATAAATTGTTGACTTTTCTGTCACCGCTGCCACTGATAGAATGTCACTTTGTCTAGAGTATAGGATTGTCTAGTTTAGGTCTGGCGGGTCTAGGTAATACCGTCAACCACCTGTGGTTTATATCTATAAAACGAGAACAACCAGAACCATACACCTATCAATTAATAAACATATCAAGCTCATAGTAGCGATGTAAAAGTCACAATTACAACTACCGTTACAACCACACCCAGATGTATCTGCTCTCATTAAGCATAGTGCACACGACAGCAGCTTGAATCGGCCACTAACTCAACTCGCGCCCGGGGGCCCGCAGCGAACGTGTAATACTAGCACATAAATCTGTTGTATCGGCCATTTTGAGTTGGTTTAAGCGCTTTTTGTGTAGTGTGCTCTTGGGTTTATGAAGTGGTGTATAGATAAAAGTGGGTGTTTGTTTTTTATTTGGGGAATTATTGGATTTTATACTGGATAAAGACAGGAGAGTTTTTCTGATCTAATAGCATAGTCAGCCTATAATGTTGTCACTACTAGGACACAGGCCTCCTCTCTGTGAGAGGGAATGGGCCATAATCCACACGCGGGCCCAGTGCGGGTTGGTAGATGTCACATATCTTCGAATTTTTGGTTCTTGGACATGCCGGTTTCCTCACGATGTTTTCCTTCACCGTTTTGAGAGCAGTGGTGATGAAATAATTTACACAGAGTAAAGCGCCTGTCTGGGTTTGAGTCTATGACCTACACCTGCTGATCTATGTTGGCCAAAACACTCAACTGGGCCAGACTAGGACTCACTAGGGGCTAGACTAGGACGACTAATAAAGGAGAAGAAGGTCTCCACTTGAGAGAAGCCTATATTGAACAGCTGCTCAACCCACTGAATCCTATTAGATTAACTTGATTAATTGTTTAAAAGCTGGACAGTAACTTAATGACAATAACATTTTATAGACAAAAGAAATGGTAATTTGATTATGAACACAAAGAGATAATACCAATAATAAGTAACCATTATACTATATAAATCTAAATATTCCTTAGAAAACAGACCTATCTCAACACAGGAGTGAAGATGCAAGAGCCTTATAAGGCTACCAATGCCCACATTCCACACACAACATTACCAATCAAGCGCACTCATCGCTATACAGCGCATGCAAGCCCATATTAACTGATAATAGGCAATAAATAATACCGGCCACTCAGCAGTTTCATCGCTTGACGACCGGCACCGATTGTTTACGCGATCGCTATCTCAGAAACCCCCAGTTTCGACGATTATATCTAGTCTTAAAGCATTTCAGTTTATTGATTGTAATAAGAAATCTAGTTGTTTTATTTACACTTTGGGAGTTGGAGTATAATTTTCTTTAGAATATTCTTTCTTGGTCTTGGGGAAGAGAACAATGATTGTGAGCCTTAAGGTATGGTTCCGAACAACGCCACAATCTCATATAAGCCTATAGAAAATGTATGGGGACCAGTAGTGATATTTCGGAATCATACCTTTAGGCTGCGTTTCCTCCAGAGATGTGCGAGGATGCGTAGCGAGGGATGTGTTTGTTAAGAACCAATAGAATCGCTTCATTTATCTAGCCTCGCTCAGTGCAGCTCCGATGGAAACGACTAAGCGGTGCGAGGTTCTTGTACGTACAAAACTAGCGAGGGATGGGTGCGAGGGATGTGTGCGAATGATGTGTGCGAGGTGTTTATGCGAGGGATATGTGTTAGGCATGGACTCGAGTGAGAAATCGTATCTGAAAAGAGCCCACTATCCTCGCAGCGCTCATCTGCGCACCGTTTCACAGCGTCGCTACGCATCCTCGCACCGCTCAGCGGCCTACTACATCTCTGGTGGAAACGCTCACATCGTTTCACAACTTCAATACGCATCCTCGCACCGGTCAGCTACCTCGCACGGGTGGAAACGCAGCCTTACAGTTCTATTTTGATTTCAGAACTTACGAGAGGATTGTTAAAATGTACAAAGGAGTAAACAAAAGACAGCTTCCTCATGTTAATACACCGGCATAGGAACGCAGCACTGATCAAAGAGACTCTAATTTGCAAGGCAATGTTAAATCTATAATACATTTAAATTTAGCCACTAATGTTGGTGAGGCATCGCCAAATCTCTTGATTACTTTATGCATAGAATTTTTTTTCATCCAGATGGACTATCGAGGTATGTACATACATGACATGATAAGGTAACTAAGGTGAATAAACATCTAACAAAGTGCTCAAAACAATAGACATAATATTTCGGTCACAATTATGAGATCCGTCTTGGCTAGACGTGGTGATGGCAGGTGCGGGTAGAAGGACCTACGAGGTACGACCTACAGAAGATCACAGGGAAGACCAGGATGAGATTCGCACAGACCAGGGAAGCATGACACAAAAGGGAGAAGGCCTATACTCAGCAGAGGGTGGAACAAGGCAGCCAATAATGAATATGATGAAGATGAGGAGATCTACATAATCAAGATCAAGTCAATGTGTGCAGTAAATTACTATACGAAGCTTCTAATTCCCTCTAGATTTCTACTACAAGCTTAAAAACAAGAAGCCTTTAATTAATAATCTATAACATCTCCATACATATTCTATGTAACATAACATGGTATCGCGTGGCAGGTTAATTGCATATTAATCGTACCGGAATCCGGGCCTGCTTAACTGTAATTATTGACCGCACTCATATTGTGGCACACCCAAGCCCAGTACGTGAGAAACGTTGATTAGTAGCTACTATCTAATAGATATCTGGGCTTGGAAAACATGGGGAAACAGTATCCTAATTGCGTAATACAACACAATCACAATCTGTCTCGATTTGAAACAGATTGCTAATCCACTGCTTCATAAGTTGGAAAAAAAAACTGCACAAAAACTGACATAACGCAATGAATGTTGTTAAACTGTCAAAATGAAACAAATTAGGCAAAATTGTTTACGAAAATAAGTTACGCAATCAGGGTACAGGTTGGAAATAAAAGAGGATATTGAAAAATGCCATGTTATCTAACTGACCATTTGAAGAAACGTTGGGAATCGGAGGCATGGAAATTTTAAATAGAACTTCAGTACCCGGACCCTGATAAACTAAAACAGGAGGCCAATTAAAACTCAAATATACCTTTATGATTGACTACAGTTTAGCAATTGACAACCTGGTCAAATTGAGCAATCTCTTTACTTTGTAATGGCACAATTTGGTCCTCTGGCTATGTCAGTTTTTTTCTTACGGGAAATCTGACTTTAGCAATTTCCATACAGAGGGAATCATCCAATTTTGGTCACAGAAAAAATTTATTTGCTACTTCTGTCCGTTTTTCCTTGTTAACTTAGCAGTTGCTGGTCAATGACAATACCACTACACCAATCAAAGCAAAAGTCCCACTATAAAATTTTCAAAGAATTTATTTCCAACAAAACAGCTTCGCCACCACAATAACGTCTCTCGCGCAGATATTGATAACACACTCTCGTCTTGAAGTGGCAGGTATTTTAATAGGAGCCCCGGCTAGTCACGTTGGCGGCCATATTGCGCGCGCGTGCGCACCCGAACCGCACTGGTTATTGAACCTTTACGGTACTGTTTATTAATTAAATTCGTGATAGTTTAATCGCATCTTGTGGGGTGGTGAAATGGATTTCACGTGTGGTGGGCTGCTTGATTGAAGGATCCGTTTGACTTGAACATGGCGTCTTAATTTTGAGCTGGTGTTTGGCCTAAATTCTATCTCCGAGAAAGTTTAGTTCTGTTCTAGTCTTTTTACTCTGCCTAAACAAAATGATGAGAGCAGTATTGGCCCAATGGTAACTGCCCTGACTTACGAGATGTAGGTCGTGGGTTCAAACCCAAGCTGGCGCTTTACTTTGCTCGTCAATTTCATTCGTCAAAATTTTCGTTCATCATTACTGCTTGTAAAACGGTGAAGGAAAGCATCACGAGGAAACGGGCATGACCAGAGCCCGCGTGTTAGATTACGGCCCACTCCCTCTCATCGAGAGGAGGCCTGTGTCCGAGCAGTGCGAATACTATAGACTGATTACGCTAAGCAAAATGATTATTTTGAGCCAATATTCATCTTCTTTTGCCACTTTGTGAATACATTTTATGGTGGTCGTAGGCATAAGGCATCATATCAGTAAGCCTAGTAAGTTTAAGAAGTATTTTGCCATACCTAAATTCTAGGACCATCAATTTCTTTATTTTTCTGTGTTTTCAATTATTTTTGAGAATAGTGGTTAACCAGTAATTGGCGAGTGTGTCATGTCTAAGACTAATTGTATGATACATTTTTTTCAGAAGCTGTTAGTAAACCTTTATTTATAAATAAATAACCACCAACAGCCATCAACCGGGCACAAATCCTGACTTCAGGTAGCTACAGAGCAATTCCAGTAAGCTTAGCTACAAATATTTATTTTTTTGACCTCTTCGCTGAGCTTTGTTGGTGCCGACTTTGTTTTGGAGATTTTACACTTCTTTTATTACTTATCACTTATTACTTACTTATCTTCAAAAAGTTGCATTAAAATTAGCTAGAAAAACGAATCTTTGTTGGCTCGTAACTTTAAAATGGCTTTATATTTTTCTATTCTGTTTCCGCACGGACAAAATGAATAATGAGAAAAACGATATCATGTTTAACTTTGGATTTACAATATCAAACAGTGGAGTAATACCCTCCTGAAATTTGTATGGAAAACATATCGACTAGTGTAACCTTTATGTATATTGTTTGTCATCTCGATCCCATAAGTTCGATTAGCGGTTTAGTTTTAAATAATAATGACAAAAGAAATTATACAAAACCAAGATAAAAAAAAAAAAAAATTCACTAATAAAATCGTACGTAGAGTTCCTCCTTACCTTCCTCCAACAAATATGAAAATAAAACTCCTATAGCAGACTATGTAAACGTTTACGATCGCAGAACGTTCTGGAAACTTGGTGAGGGACATAAAAAGAAGGACATCACTGAAACAAACACGTTTGTAGATAAGGCTTTATGCAACTGTGTTACACCTACTAATGTGGACCACTTTGTAAGATTCAAAGAAGAACCTAGACTTGTAACAGTGTTATCTGTATCCTTTTTATTTCTTTGCACGGTACGTAATGTTACGAAGGAGGATGTATCCAGAGGACCGTAAGATTTGATGAAGCCAGATGGAGCAGTCTTGTTGCAAATAGCAGAGGAGTAGTGAAAACTGTAGCGTTACTAGTAAGAGATCTAGATAAGTACAGTAGATATAGCAGTCTTATTGTTTGTTCTCGTGTGTCGTCACGAATTACCTTCTTCTTCTTTTCGTGTCATTAGAGACTAACCTGGTGTTAGAGTCTTAAAGCCACCCATGGGCCTCTGACTTGGCTTCACATGCCATCGAGAAATATCTCTCAGGTATACTTTATCAATTACCTTACACACACATACTCACGCCTTCTTCCCATGGGGTAACCTGGTCATGCACGCACACCGGTTGCCAATTAAGTCACCAATTAAGTCACTATATGTATATGTCCTCTTAGGGCGTCTCTTCCTGGCGTTTCCACTCACATCTGCCTTGTAAATACCTTTTGTCAATCACATTCTTCATCCTCACAGCATGACCAAACCATCTCAGCAAAAATACCTTACCCCGTAGTAAATAATAATAACCATTTTATTTCGGAATAGACATCCATAATTTGTTAGTAAACATTAACCTTAATAACTATGTTAGTAAACGTAAGGTGGACAAATAATGGACGAGCGGACAATCAAATTACCCCGAAATGACATTCAGGAGACTGTTCGAGCTGCCCCGAACCTTCTACAACAGCGACGTGGCACACTTACGTCTGATCGCTGCCAAATCATCAGTGGCAGTGCCAAATCATCATCGTCAAGCGTGGCAACCCGAACAGCATCTTTTTTTAGGTAAGGCATCTCGCAGTTGACCTCTGAGATCATGACTACTAACCGGGTTTTCCTGTGGGTGCCTTAAGCTTCTACACTTAAAATCTCCAGCCAGGGGTTAATTAGCATAGTTGAATAACCTAATAATAAATGATGAATACTTGAATAAATAATGCTCGCTAAGGGCACCCCCTGTGGTGTACGAACCTCGGCTTAGGGCGTCAACCAGACGGAGGACATCAAGGATAGGACGAGCTGGATCAAAGTTTTGATCATGATTTTTAGTGGGGGAATTTAAAGCTACGTGCTCAGCTGCAACAACTGCTGGCACTTCGTTATCGAGCAAGGGCTGGGGAGAGTATCATTTACTCGGGGACGCGGTTGCAATCGCAAAGGACCTCGGCGGCTAGGTGGAAAAGACGAGAGGCGTCTGTTTTTGTCTCCTGGGCTGGTTTCCCTACTCCTGGAGGAGGGTTATCCGAACAGCATTCTTAATACATTGTTGTATTGGACTCGAAGAACATTGGTGGCTTTCTGCGTACAACTTGTTCAGAGGTACGTGTAAAAAAGATAGTTCTGAGCCCAGGATAGACTAACAGCTAGACGTTCTAAATAATGAAATTATCGTCATTCGAGCCGTGATAGTATAAATTGGGTTAAATTTAATTGAATATCCGATGACAAACTCACACAGTAGAGATAATTAATTAATACAATCAGATGGTGAGTTGGAAGCCGCAAAATGGATTTGTTTTTACGACGGACAGTGATACAAATAGCTCAGTCAATATCGACGCAAAAAAATGCAAACATCGCAAACGCGCATGTAACGATTTTTTTATATGTTGTTAGGTCCCCTGAGAGTTTATATCCAAGTTTGGAACCCTGAAAACCTTGTGCTACTTACTCCCATGGTGATCGAAAAACTGCGAAATTCTTGCACTTGTTTCTTTTTGAAATTAAAACTTCTTTAGGCGTGTTGGGCATTTTAGAGATGGGAAAAACAATTGAACTCGCGACACTATTACCGACGCCTCATTTTTGTAAACGCGATTGTGCCCTTTATTTATATTGTGTTACGGATCAATGTTCTATGCAATTGTCCAGAAATAGTGGCACTCCCGGAGTGCCACTATTTTTTTTATTTTTTATTATACCTTAAGGACGCGTTTTTAGGTATTTTGTGTATAAACTACTTACAGGCTAACCTAACCTAACAATGACAGGGTCCGCTAGGGCCGATGCCTGCCAGTGTTGCGAAGAAGTCCGAAAGAGATATCGTGGCCCTCGGCAACATGGTAACTGAAGGAACACGGGTGAGTTTTAGTCAGTAAGAGTCTGACACCCCTCCCGCTCCACCCAGAGCGGGAGCAGTTATTTGATAATTTCCCACCCAAAAAAAAAGGGGACCTAACAACATATTAAAAAATCGTAATTACATGCACGTTTGCGATGTCTAATGTTGTTAATGACTGTGCTAAAATTACAGTAATGACGGGCTAAATGTAAATTTAAAGTCACGTCATTATCATAACCAATTTTTTTTTAACCGTCTATAAAAAATCAATTATCCGTATTTTAGACTAGTAAAATATGAAACTACAAAATAATACAATAATATTCTAAAGGGCAACAAACAATGTAAAGCTACTGACTAGTAACTAGTAAATCACCCTGAAGCAAAAGAATTACCTGTTGCTTTTAGTTCACTATTGTAAGTTACGCAGGATGATACCTGACTGTTATTATTATAATAATATTTTACATTTGTTTATTATTACAAGACTATAGATCGGGTTATGAGGCTCGTAAACAACCTGTTTTGATTTGACCCCTTTTTATTAGATTATCGCTCTGGATTTTAGTACTTACCTATAATCCGTAAAGAATAAAGGAAATACGTTTATTTGCGGTAAACATGTCACACAGAAAGAACACAATACAAAAACAACAAGTTGGGGGGAAATATGCGTCACATCCACGCAAAACGGCAGCATAATGCTGCGACCCCATGCGAGACAGAGCCACAGCGCTGTTTTCAGCGACAGCTAGCATTGACGTAATGACGTCGACCGCTGCAGCAAACCATGTGATATAAATAAGATATAAGAAATTAAATGAATATACAATACTTAATTCTAAATTATTATATAAATATAATATTTATAAAATGGCAACATTCCGTTCAGACGTACGTCGCGGCTATAGGTCATCATGGTCTCCTCAGATATTGTTTAAAAAAAGCTCATTACTTTATGCTGAGATATGTATTAAATTCCGAAAACATTGATAGTTTATAACAACACATAACATCACGACTTCTTTCCCCAAAGAGTTGGGCAGAGGTATGCCCATAGTAGACCCACATTTCGCCAGTTATGTTTAAGTCCCATGTAATAGGGCGCGACCCTATTGCCATCAACCGCTCACAAATCCAAACTCCGGGCTGCTACCGAGAAATTCCATATAGAAAAACCTAGTAACACTTTTCCCAACCTGGGAATCGAACCCAGGACCTCATGTTCAGCAGTAGGGCAACCAGTAGACCAACGAGGCAGTATATAACAATTTGTCTTGATATTCTGCTTTTGCCAAAAAAAACTTCAGTATTCCAAAATAATGATGTAAACGAATTTCTCATATAACTAAGGCTGGTTTCACAGCTATCCGGGAGATCCGCACGGGCCGCCCGCACACGGGAGACCCGTACCGGTAGCGCCCGTAGTGCTCTGAAACAAGGTAGTACGATACGGTTGCCAGCGATGTATGGGCTCTACTACTAAACAATGTTCGAGCGCCTCACGTGTGTCTCCGTTCCGGGAGCCCGTACAGACGGCTCGCACGGTCTCCCGGACAGCTGTGAAACCAGCCTACGACATACAAAATAATGGATCTAATTCACACATTTTATCTTTAATTCAGAATCCAATAATCGAAGCCTATTAACCAACACAGTAAACAACGGACACCACGCACCAAAAACTAGGCTAAATAACAAAAAGCCCATACGAACCAAGTACTTGCCAATATCCAGTGAACCTGTAAATGGTCAGCGGCCGTACGAGACGCCTCACGATCTCCAGATATATAGTCGGTGCTCGCTCTAAATAAATCACTTCCTACTAGCGATACAATGCCTTGAGATTTCTAGTAGCTAGTGATTCATAGAATGGACAAATAGTAGCTTTGAACTTGTATGGTCAGTTCCCGAGAACGGTGGTATTGAAGAAAGAACTAAAGAGAGAAACATTGTAGATGCTGGACTGGATAAAGCAGGTTTAATGTATCTGGCAGGAAGGATGCTTGATAGCAGCATACGTTATTGACTTTGTCTGTTTTGATGTCTATAAAATCTCTGATCTATTTGTCTTCTTTTGTATCTCGAATCGGGTCTATTGCGTTGAAATAGACAAATCCGTGAGCATTCACCCCTTCTCCATCCCATGGCAGTTTTTCATTCATTCTACGTCATATTTTCTTGCATATCTCCTTCCATTGGCACTTCTACGGCATTGCATAGTATATATGTGAAGCGACGTCCGTATGACGCGTGATATATCGCACCTCTAGCGTTAATAAGCGAACACGGGACTCGTGATCGCCAATAGCGAGAATGAGACTTATGTCACATAAATACAGAAACACTGGATATTTTCGGATACTGACAATTCGATCGTTTGATCACTCTATATTTCTTGATGTGCCAAAGATACTGGAATAGCCGAAATTGGGCCACGGTTTGGGCGTTTCTTTGGGACATTTAGACCGTTGCTTATAATGAGAAAAATTCACTAATACAAGCAAGATTCCTGATGAGAGCATCCAACATTCCAATGCATTTTTACTTCTAAAATCTTCCTTGAAACTCCTCCATTGTCACTTCTACGGCATTGCATAGTGTGTATGTGAGGCGACGTCCGTATGAGGCGTGATATATGGCCCCTGTAGCGTTAATAAGCGAACACGGGACTCGTGATCGCCAATAGCGAGAATGCGGACTATGTCACACGAATATTATGCATAGAGAGATTTGTGAATCGAAACCAAACATTTGTGGTGAGGTATTGGTAACAGTGATCAAAAGAGAAGCAGGTCAATTATATATAGTTGGTTTATTTTATGTAACTCTGTCCACCACCAAGAATTGGTCATATTAATTTTCCAAGCACTAAATGATAATGAGAACTTATTTCATGAATGAAAATGAATCTTCAATATTTAAAAAAAGTAACTTCTTTCTCCGTATTTTTTTTAAAATCATTTTTGTGGTTTTTAAGGATCCCAAGCCCTAGGGTTTAATTCAAATACTAAAAGAACAAAGATGTTAATTGTCTTCCAAAATTCGTCACAGCCAAGCCGCACCTGTTACATCTAGGTCACATTCGCGCGAAGTGCCCGTGTTTGGACGCGCTGCGCCGGCGCCGATAAATATACACGTCACAGGAACGTGTACCACAATGACAAACTTAATTGTACATCCAACAAACCAAAAAATATGCAAATTACAACCTAAAGACGTTAGATTTAAGAGCTGGAGTAATTAACGAGGGATGAAAGTTACAATTTTGCAAGATGTGACAAGATGCTTTTATGGAAATGTTTTTCAGTGCATATTGAATCTTAAATTGAACTTCCTAAAGATGTAGGTGCAGTTTTGGAACAGTAAAATTAATTTGGTAATAATATAAGATCCACACACGAGTGTTTCGTGATCGCCGTGACAAACATTCATTTAACTGATTAAATTTCTTACGTTTGCGTCATCTACCTGTATGGTGGAATGGATTTGTGTAATCTGTATTTCGATGTGATGAAAAACAGATTTTAATTTTATTAAAATAATACATTAATTCCTTTAAACCTGCAATTTTTCATGTTGATAAGATCGTTGATTTAATTCAATAAGTAAAGTAGTACTGTACTATTTTTTTAAATATAAAAGCTTCAACGATAAATTCAAGGACTTGAAGAAGAAGAGACGATTATAAATAAGTGCCATTATTTAGTTCAACTAACTAATAATTTCTTAAATACTAATAGGTCATAAACTGCATTCGCATTTTATTTGCCAAACATGTAAACAAACACTAGTTTTAGGAAAAAACAACCGTAATGCTATCACATAAGGTTCAGTTTGCACTACAACTTATATTTTTTAATGACTTTTCAACAGTACTAGTCAGTCTAAAACCAACTTTATTTCCAATTACATAAAGTTGATGTTTGTTTAAGTGGAAATATCTTCAATTTAAAACAAGATATAAATAGACCTTAGATAACTCTTCTTCTCCACTTCACACGTAACAGAGCGGCCGTTTTCACGATGAATTGTGTCCAATCGCTGGTTTAATCTTAATAAGTATCTACGTCATCAGTTTAACAGGTTTTCGGTTAACTATCGAAACCGTATTTATGATTCCCTAACAAAAATATAAAAATTACAAACTATATTAAACAATTCATCCTTCAAACACTTTCTAAAACGTCCCGTACGATAAACATGACGTAAGCACTAACCTTTCGACCTATATATACGTAATTTAATCACACAGCTATACCTAGTAACCGTATGTTCTAATGAAATCCACTTTCAAAGCAATCTGTAGCCCAGAGGTGTGTATTGTTATCAAACTAATACTGTACTATACACGTATTGTTTAGAAGCTCTGAGATGTACCGAGAGCGATGCAGTATTTGACCATTTCTTTGAGCCATTTCGTGAGGAGTCAATGAAAAAAGAAAACACTTGGTCCCAAGTGGCGTCAAAAATCGGAAACAAATGTGTTATAAGTACCTGGTAGACCGAGCTCTGCTCGGGTGAAAAGAACACGATTTTTTCCAAAAATGAGATCTAACTAGAAAGATTGTTCGCCCCCGTAAACCCCTATATTACTGCTTTCATTGAAATCGGTAGAGCCGATTTCGAGAACGTGAGTAGAAATCTACATACAAACAAATAAATATATATACAAATACGCTACAGAAAAGTTGTTTCGGAAGTTACTGCAATTTTTTGCCACTAATTCCGCGAAAGTTGATGATATTTTTACAGAAGTGTCGTAATATAAACGAAGGTTGCTTACCAAAGCAACTTAGATTTGAAAAATCACCAATCGACCATGTTCCCGTGGCACAGCAAAATTGACTTCAGCATTGATCATCTGAGCCTATAAATAAATCGAGCTCATTAGGTACTAGTTTGAGGTACTTAAAACTGTAGATTTAGAAATCAATCTATTGCGACGCAACAAAATGCAACGGGTGGCACTGAAGAATAAACAAACAAATCAATAAAAATAAAACCATTCAGCCATTTCGTAACGCACTTTTTCGCAAATCCGGAACTAACAGCATGTCATCACTAAGATCTCGTAACAATTTATTTTTAAACATTTCAATTTTCGTCGTAACAATTCTTTTTTCAATCTTTTTCCATCTTTCCCTCGTTGTGTTACGAACCTAAGACAGGTTGGTAATGCGGCCCTGCATAAGATGATATAATATAGTTTCAAACACGGATATTGCGAGATAATTCCATGTTCCACTTATTTTACACTAGTTGAAGTCTTGGCTTTGCTTGGACGGAAGTCATGATGGCTTAGAACTATGTAATGAAAGTTTTACCGACAGTTGCTAAAGTTCTGCTGTGCGGAGGATTCTGTTGTACTGTGTTTAAACTGTTAAGATAATGTATTTAAATAAGTTAGAAAGTAGTAGCGGTGTCTGTTTAAAATCTAGCAAGAATGTCTTGGGATGGACCAGTTAGATCTACATAATATTATATATTCCAATTTTAGGCGCCTCATTGACAATTGTTTACTGGGAAAGATGACGATGATAATAATGCGTAAGATGAAGTTAATAATATAGTAGGCTTACCTTGTAAGACATCTGTTAGATTCAGAAAATCTACAGACGTGGTCACATAAATCGAGCATTGGTCATGAAGAAAAAACGATCGAGCCTTACAGTAGGCGCATATTATAATGTGTAACGTCTGACATCTTGGCTGACAGTACCAATCTCTCAGAAAGTGGGTTGGTACCATCTGACGGCCAACTCTAGTACCGCGCGCGCTCATTGGTCAAATAAAATAGCGCGCAGATCTCTGCTTCCTGTTACACACTTCCGTCCCTTATCACAAAATCTCTGTCATAGCTTGCAGGAAAGCGAGAGGAAAAATGTTACACATCAAAAACTATTTGTCGACAACGTAGGTTATAGACAAATAGTATAAATAATGTTCGATAACCCTTTATAAAATACCGAAGAACATGCAAGAAAAGAGCGAACTCTTTCCAAAACGAAAAAAAGAAACATCCCACAGTTGATGAAACAATCGACACAGACAGACGAGTCAATCCTTTTTTAGCTTCAACATGGATCCAACGCTCTCCAACTAATGATAAAGCCGTAAATCGGGGGCGTAGGCGTGATTGTTTATGAATTCGTTCAATACTGGGTTTCCAATTATTCGCCCGTTGAGCCAAAGTAATCGAGGACCTATTGAAAACACCCTGGAAGCTGTTTGTAACCCTAAATTATAGCTCGGAACGTATTTTACTACAAATTTGTAGGTTTCAAACTGCAATGATAGATTAAGGCCTTTTGTTTCTCATATTGCTGTTAGGGCTTTTATGGTTGGTGGAATCGGTAAAGGCGTTGTAATAGCAATAATGTGATTGCGTTTAATTAAAATAGGTTCTTATTTTTATTAATTCATATATCTTTTGTATAGATTCTTTTCTATTTTGTGAATGTGAGAACACTGTAGGCTTAGTGGACTGTAGATTTGTTGACCATTTTCTATTTTCTTAAGTACCTGGTACTTATTGAAATAAATACCTACACTGTCCTCTCATACCTAGTCATACTGTTATTTGAAAAAATTGTAAAAGCCAATTATTTTTAAAAGAGTAACCGTGGAGTTTCTTGCCGGCTCTTCTCCATAGGAAACGACCAATTGGAACCGTGCACCTAGCTTCTGACGTTTCATAAGTGCCCATGTAGGTCTATGTGAAATAAAAATATTTTGATTTGATTTTGATTTTGATCAAATAACTATTTTACGTTTTTCCTGATTATGATTAAATGCAGATGCACTGGTATTTAACGGAAACTTTAAGAGAGAAAGGATAATCAACAATGATTGTCTGAATTGATAAAAAAGGCGAAGATCTATTATTAAGTAATAGAAGAAGAGGAAGTAAAAAGACTCTGTGCTCAAATAAATATCTGAAACAGTATAAACGTCCCTGAACTAAGAAGCTAAGTCACTTAAAGACGCCACACTAACAACAAATATCAACAACAAAATATAAGTGTACCGTCTAAAAGCTATCAGATATCTGCCAATAAAAGTCAATTTGAAGCCAGTGTACGTCGAACGGTAGCACATTGTTCAGACTTGGAAGCGACTGATGCTATCGAACCAATGATATATGTGTAACGAACCCCACCGAGGTGGTCCTGAACTCCTAGTTTATGTGGAAACTGGAAAAAAATATGGGGAAATATAGATAGGATACTTTGCTTTTTTTTTTCTACCGAGCAAAATCTTAATTAAGTTGATACTTCCCATAAGAAAACATAGAAAAATATAATTATGTCGTCCATGTATATTAGGAAACTTTTTAGTAAGCATTTAGAAGTTCTTGTTTATTTGGAAACAAAAGAATGATAACGACCAAACAGATATAGTTTGTGTAACCCAAACGAGTTCGTTTACGTTCAATAATAACAGAGGTATCAAGCATTATTACTATTATAAGGCTTAGCTTGAAACACATTTATTGTCACCTTACACCTGTCACAACTATAATAACCTTGCGTAGTTTGGAATGCTACTTAAATTGAATTCACAACTTCACTGCAAACATTGTCACTTGTACTGGCTGATTAACATCAGCTCTAATAAGATAATAATTTACTTTATTCCTCAATATAACTAAACCTAAAGGGGTTTGAAGATCCCTGGCATACCTACTGATCCGCCATTTTGTTTTTTTTTTCGCAATGTTGGCCATTTATGAAACCTATATAAATCGATAGCTGACATCAATATTAACAGAAAACATAATAAGATCAAACCCCGTAAAGTCACGTTTCCGACATATTAACTTTCAAATTTGATCACATGACATCCATATTTTTAACTTGCTTACATCTTGTTGCATAGATGTTTGAAATAATCTCCCGTCTCTACCATCTTCAAGACACTGGTTTTCTTCAGTCCCCATTATCTTCTCTCGAATGGAAACTATATTGATTTATATTGCTATTGCTATAAACGAATTCCTTCACCGATAGCTTTTGCCCGGGTGCAGGTGACCCCGCGACAGATCACAGTATTTATTAGTCCCGAACTTAATACAAAGGCTTTTCAACTGTCTATAGAGATAGGAGGTGAATGTGTCGTTAAATTTTCTACTATAGCTTTAGGTATATATTCTGTATTGAAGTTTAAATCTGTGCTGAAGATTGGAGGTTCAATACATAATTTATCTTTAGGGAATTGTGCAAATGGAATAGCTACATCATCCTTGATCACAATCAATTTCATTGTTAGATATAGCCTTCCAAAGCAGTGTACTAGCAGCAGATGAATGGTTGTATGCTACCTGACCAATGCACAAATCGTCTTTAACATTTCAATCTTTATTCTATTATTATTTATGAATAAACGATAAATCCAGTTCATGTCGTCGTCTACCTATATATGTTGGTTTTTTTTTTTAATTATCAAATCTTTGTGACAACTCTCCTTTTCTGTTATTAATTGGAATAGCTTATGCAACATAGCAAATCATAAATACTAGAAGATCATTTATAAATAATGTGAACTAATCCGTTATAAAAATATAATGGGGCAATACCATTGTCCTTGATCCTTATCACTCCATTGTTAGGAACAGCCTTCTTCTAAAGCGCAATATTAAACCTGCACAAATGGAAAACATTATGCAATGCGACCAATTCATAAATTAAATCCCATATTTCAAGCCAATACCCTTGCAGTACAATTCTAAACCGGACGATGTTAAAGCTCCGAGCTTTGCCGAGCAATTCCGAATTTCCTGACCATATATCAAATTAATGTCCTTGATTGTGTATGACGGAACAAAATCTAAATATAACATGTTCACACAAGCTGTGTCTCCCAAGTAAGAGATTGCGGCGTCGAGCTGCGCTGTCACATAATTGTGATTAATTTCTAGTGAGCGTGTGCTTGCGGTCACCGTAGGAATGTCGTCCTAGCGAGCGATACTGGTTGACTGCGGATAGGAATATGAGAGGAGCGGGTAGCGAGAATAGGGAAACAGGAAGGCGAAGTAAAATGAAGTTTAGATTGTAACGTTTTTTCGGGACTTAAAAAGAAAATTGTTGGAATTTCTGTCATTCAAGAAAAATACCGTACTAACTAAATAACTATTACTAAATTATATACATAAACACAAAACAAAATATTAAAGAAATACTGATTAAAACCGTAATTTTAAAGTATTCTCAAGATTCTTGCAGCTTGTCAAAGAGCGTATTGATTTCCAATTTTACTAAAGCACCTGCCATGTCCTCTTATGAAATTTCAAATATCAAAGTTGTAACAACTCTCTTCAATTGCTACCACATCTGTAGGCAGTAATAATTATCCTTCCTGACCTTTAAACAATTAAATGTTTCGTTACAAAATCAGCACTAAATCAGACAAAACCATAAATCCAGAATTAAATCCGGACCAAAGCAATATAGATCACACATCTGTAACCACCTGACCGCTGCCCACGCGCATTTAACGTTCAACACAAGTACTTAACGTTTTGACAGAAATTAAGTTGCACAATTAGAAACTGTAGACGAGAACAGTATCGTAATTGAGATTATTATTGATGGTGGAAACATTCGCTTATATTCTAGGATTGACGGGGTTATTGAGCTAAAATAAATAGATGGACATTACTTGATTGTGATTTACGTTTGTTGAAGTGAGTTTTGTCCTTTGTACACCTGCAGTGATTGCTGCGAGATTTAAGTAAGTTATATAGAGCAGTTCCAGTTAAAAAAATTAATCCTTGTTTAGCGTACATAGCAACAATGTTTAGAAAAAAAAACTGGCGTAACTTTTGTAATGATTTATTAATTTAATTTTTTTTTTTCAATATTTTCTTTTATATTTTTTTATTTTCAATTACGTAGGTAATCTCATATATCATCTTTGACGTTAAATATAATATCGTAGGCAATATAAACATCACCACTGCTCAAGCTGTCGTTTGCTCAGTATGTTTTTCACTTGTGGCCTTTTGGATATACCTTACTGCAACTGCGTAGGTAAGCGCCATTTTTCTGTCGTATTTATTCCAACGTGACCTAACCCTTAAACCGCATTTGCTAATAGAAAACTCCTGCGCACTGTATTCTCTAGAATTAGGCACATTTCCACCACTGTGTAATTTGGCAACGTTTACAAAATCACGACTTTGGTGCATCTCGTCTCTGATGTTGAATCATATTATAATTTGTGAAACTAATTTGAAAATGGGGTCAAGTTACTAGTATATTATTATGTCCTCGTAAATGGGAACATTCTTCTTCATTTAAGTGTCGCTTGCCCAATTTTATAATCTGCTTTGTTTTGGTTAGTGTTAAGCAAACAAAAACTTTATTTATGTAACGAAACATTTTGAATTATATGGATTTATATGGACCTGAAACTCGTATTCGATCCCCTAAATATGTACACCTGAACTGAATAATATACAGCTGAGCCAAGCACAAAACTACCTGTTTCTAGCCAAAATACTGTCGATACATTATCGACAAACGACTGGATTGAAATTCACAACCTAGAAGATCAACAATAACTTCAAAACGAATCAAACGGTAACCTGTAACCATTACATCATAGGTACGCCTAACTGCCCTTAATATATTCTTATTTCGCAACTAGCATATTTGCCTCATGCAAGGAAACTCAAGCGACATAAATCAGCATATAACAACACTGCACATAACAGCTTTTGTTGCAACAACTATAATAAAACCACTGACCCAAATACTTACGCATTTTATGACCTAACTTAACTAAATTAGATTTGCAGTAGCCACTGCACTTAACACTATGTGATAACTAATAATTAAGTGTAACGCAATCATGTTTATGATTGTAACAAATGGTATCGGAAAAAAATCTAAACACTTGGATTTATTTGTCACAATTTCAATTTCAAAGATGCAAGCTTTTTGTTGGGTTTAAATGAAAAACCAACAAAAAGCTTGCATCTTTATATTTGTAAAAAGTCCCAACTAGTGCTTATCTGTCACATTACATAACACACTGCCAGGAACATGAAAGATAAACATTCTTTAGAATAATTCAAAAGGTACCCCAAAAGCTTTAACTCCCCGAGGAATCAAACTCGACCTATTGACCCCTATTCCTTCAGTTAGTCAACAACATCAAAACAAAAACACACAATTCGAACTAACAAAAGAAACAAAACAGCATCTACAATCAAACCTTACAAAGTACCATAATAAGAGAAAATTCATAAACAATTCCAAATCCACAATCCATTGACTGGAAATCAATTCATTATTGTATAAAAATGGTGGTGGTCGCCACAACATTCCCCAGGCATAGCTTAACACGACAGCAGACCATAATTTCCGTCTCTAATGGAGTCTGTAACACGCACTAGCTACACATCAACCTGGGACAGACAGACAGACTTGTAGAGCCCTGTTTGGAAGACCAAATGAATATAAACTTTATTGTTATCGAGTAAGATTTGAATTTCAATGGCGAGAGTTGGGTGTTCGATGTTGAGGAGTGAGTATATTGTCCGTGATTTCTATTTAAAAAAAAGATAAGAAATGAAAGATATTCTTGAAAGTGTTTATCGGTTTTGTATAAAGTAATCGATTGTTCTTAACTTTCAACCTAAATATAACCGCTATTCTACTATATATCTCAATGTCACCACTTGCTAGACCCATGAGAAGAATTTGGGTGATCTTTATTTATCTTAAGGCATTTTCTCTGTTCTGCCTTATTCTAACTGCCGCTGGAGCTTGACCCGTATCAAATTCTTCTCGTTCATCTCTCCTGGTTCAAGTTATTCTAAGTTATAAAAAACTTTTAGAATCGTCTAAAACTTTTTCTTTAGTTATTCTTCATGTTTTTGGAAGAATACGTCTTCCATATCAAATTTAAACACCCCGTTGTCTTCTGGAGCATCTGCCCGCGTCACATCTCACCCGTCAGAGTCGTCCCATGATTTTGCGTCGAAATAAAGGCATAAACCTGCGCGGTTCATATATTATATCTATCACCTAAATATAACTCGGCCATTCTACTTAAATTTGGACCCATTCGTAGAGTAGGGTTGGTCTTTCTCGAAATAAAAATTATTTCTTTCTAAGCTTTCTAATTCAAATTCTTTTTCCGAAGCTTTGTCTGTGTCTTCATCTCTCTAGGCTTCATTTATCTTTTAATATGAATCACCTTTTTTTTTTTTTTTTTTTTTTTTTTTTTTTTTTTTTTTTTTTTTTTTTTTTTTTTCTGTAGGGCATCTCGTAGCTGACCTCTGAGGTCATGACTACTTAACCGGTCAATCCTGTGGTTGCCTTAAGCTGCTACACTCAAAGCCTCCAGCCAGGGGCATACAAAACTAAGCTAAAAAGCTAGGTGAACGCTCGCTAAGGGCACCCCCTGTGGGGTACGAGCCTCGGCTTAGGGCGTCACCGGAGGGAGGACATCAAAGATGGGACGGGCTGGATCAAAGTTTTGATCATTATTATTAATCGGGGAATTTAAAGCTACGTGCACAGCTGAAACCACTGCTGGCACCTCGTTATCGAGCAAGGGTCGGGGAGGAGTATCATTTACTCGGGGGCGCGGTCGCGATCGCAAAGGACCTCGACGGCGAGGTCGGAATGACGGGAGGCGTCTGTGTCTGTGTATAGTACTAGTGGCCCTATTGCTCTCCTGGAGGAGGGTTATGGGGTCATCAGGGTCGGTGAGAATGTGCCTAGGTCGGCGGGTACGGCTAATCCTACTTGGGACATAACTGGCGGCCTCGACAACCAGAGGGTTGCGATGTTTGACCGCAGAATCGAAGTAACGCTTTGCAAGGCGTTTTAGAAATTGGTGGATCGTGGGAATTCTAAGGTCGAGATGGAGGCTCTCGTTCCTAACATACCAGGGGGAGCCTGTGGCCCTGCGGAGGAATCGGTTTTGGAGCGTTTGCAACCTATGGATATGATGGGGTTTTGCATGAGCAAAGACGGCACCCGCATAAGTCATGATGGGACGAATACACGCTGTGTAGATTCGCAATTTGCACTTAAGTGACATCTTGCTGCGTGCGTTTAGGACGGAATGGAGCCTACCGAGAGCGAAAGCGGCTCGCGAACGAACCTTCTTTATGTGCTCAGCGAAAGTGAGATGGTGGTCGAGGAAAACACCTAGGTATTTGGCTCGCTTCTCCCAAGGGATCTGCTTACCGAACATAGTGAGAGGTCGGGGGAGGGGGTCTCTAAGCCTTGTGCGCGGTTTCGAGAAGAGAACCGCTTGGCTTTTTTCGGGATTGACTTCTATGCGCCACTTTCGAAACCAGGCAGCGAGTCGATTGACTGCGCCTTGGAGAGTGTGGGCGATATTGTCGGGGTATCTAGACCTAAAGTAGATGGCCGTATCGTCTGCGAACAGAGCGAAATGCGTCCTTCTACCTGGGTTTGGAATATCGCTAGTGAATAGCGTGAACATGAGGGGAGCTAGCACGGAGCCCTGAGGGACTCCTGCACGAATGGGGCGGGGAGAGGAAAGTGCTCCTTCAATGCGATAGCGGAATACGCGATTCGATAGATAGTCCCGTAAGATGAGTACGAGACGATCCGGCACGCCGAGTTGGTACAGCTTGTATAATAAGCCGTTGTGCCAGACTTTATCGAATGCTTTCGCAATGTCGAAGAAAACTGCACCCGTCAAAGAGCCGCGTTGGAAACCATCGCTTATGAACTCAATGATGCGGTGGGCCTGATGCACGCTAGAGTGCTCAGTTCGAAAGCCGAACTGCTCATTGGGGATGAGGCCCTTGGTCTCGGCGAAGTCTCTGAGACGCTTGTAAATAAGCCTCTCATAGAATTTTCCGAGAACCTTGAGCAAACTGATGGGACGGTAGCTAGAGGGCTCGGTACTGGGTTTACCGGGCTTTCTGATACCTATGACTGTGGCTTCTTTCCACGACTGGGGAAAGAAGTTGTTGCTTAAGGCACCATTGAAGATGGTAGTCAAAAGCATTATCAGGTGGGCAGGGAATAATTGGATCACCCTATTGGTGAGTCCATCTGAACCGGGAGCTTTACGAGCTTTAAGACCTTTGATAATGTCATGCACCTCGTCTGGAGCGACGGGAGGCAGTGGACAATCAGGGTCATCGACGGGAGGGAGAGAGGCTCTACGTTCGACTTCAGCGTCGACCTTTAGGAGGTGAGCTTGGTCTACTGGCAGGGAGCTGGGTGAGCATTGGGCCTCGAGGGTGTCGGCCAGGCATTCTGCCTTTTCAACGTCCTCGAAGGCTATGGTCTTGTCGGGACGGGTCAGGGGGGGCATATGAATCACCTACATTAGCGTGATCTTTTAACAAAAAGTCGATTTTTTCTTTAGATGTTTTGTAAAGTAAAATATTTCTTAAGGTAGTTTCAGTCCCCTCCATCTAAATATCTATTTCAACGATCAGTGTAAACTCCCCGTTGTCTTCTTGAGCGTGTGCCCGCGTCACATCTCAACCGTCAGAGCCGTCACATAATTCTGCGTCGGAATGAAGTCACAAATCTGCGCGCTGGATATATCTATCTCCGCGGCGATTCCATACATACCTGTCGAACGACTCGCCTGAATAATGTTGTGATTTTAAAACTAGGTTAAACACTATCGTTTATTTTATACTTGGTCCTACATTATAATATTGGAGAGGTTTAGTGGAGGAATGTCTGTCTGAGAAATATTTTTGGATTTTAATTTGACACAGTTTTATTTTTGTTTTGTTAGTTAATGAGGCCCCAGATTATGTGAATTATTGTAAATTTATGTATAACTAGCTGCGCCTCGCGCTTTCACCCGCAAAAGTCTCGATCCCTTGGGAATATCGAGATAAAAAGCATCCTGTGTCCTAACTTAGGTCATGGTCTACCCATGTGCCAAATTTCATCCAAATCTGTTTAGCCGTTTTAGCGTGAAAGCGTAACAAAAAACAAACAAACTCACTTTCTCATTTATTTTAATAGTTTACACTTGGTTTCCCTACACTTTTCTTTTTACATTTGACTTAAAATTTTACAACAAATAATAAAAAAAACTTTATAATTTTATGTATTTATATGCTGTTGTGTAACAAATATTGTTTTTTTTTTTAAATAGAATCTAAGAACATTATAAAGTAAGCCGATTATTACTGGACACCATACAGCAACAAATCGTTTATGCTCCTAATGAATATTATCAATTAATTATAGTTTCAATAGCCCAATCCACACCTGATTACTGACAGCATACCATTTATAACAAGGTAATTTTCCACCGTTTACTGCATACAACTTACAATCTAAAATAAAACTAAAATGTAACCTAATGTTGTTAGGTAGGCTATAAAATTAGAATATCGACCATCTAGGTCGGTCTAAGGTCAATATAGTCTAGTATTCAATACAATACGCTTCTTAATTCTGATGTTATGACAGAAATTGACATTTCAACAGTTTTGTTGTATCATTAATATATTTAACTGCCTCTGTGGTCTAGTGATTAGGCCACCTGTCTCAGATCCAGATGTCGCGGGTTCGATTCCCTGCAGAGGCTAAATTTTCTGCTCAGTTTGGTTCATGGTAGGGCTTGTTCTAAGTCCGCCTGGCTAGTTTGTCCATCTTATCTAAGTCTGTCTCCATAGCAACAATGTTAACAGCATGGTTGTTTCGGCAGTTAGGGGTAAGATAGCTAATTCCTCTGTGGTTGAGGATTCCGGGTGAAGCTCGCTTCCAGCTTCGACCTGATCATCACTTACTATCAGGTGAGATATAGGCCAAGTATCGCTATTAACGTATACGGTATACCAGTGTTTATATCACAAACATAAAATCTTGGCTTATCATCATCAGATCATCATACATATCCATTCCTTTAATTCCATACACATTCTACGGGTCTCTTCCAATGACATGCATCACCATAGGGTAATTTTCTTCTACATTATTTACCTATCCACTCTCATTATATCCACTTTCATTGTTTCTCATTTCTTTAAGGGGGATGCTCTCAGATAGCCTACGAAATACAAATTTTCTTTCGTTTTTTGCAATTTGCAGGTCTGTGTCAGGTTGTATGTTGATTAAAATATTATTCACGACCGTTACAAATATGGCTTTACAGAATTATAATCCAGAGAATCAGCAATCCAATCCATAAGTTAGCATAATCTTCAAATGTCATGATCTCATGAAATAGTCATTCAGTAGGATTATATGAACTTAAAGAGTTGTATTGATGATTTTTATGATTATAATTCTATAAATAAATAATTGATACGGCCGGGAATCATATTTAGATCAACATACAACCTGATACTGACCTGCTAATTGCAAAAAACGTAAGAAAATTTGAATTTCGCGATCTACTTTGACACTTTCGCCTTAATTGGTCCTTCAAAGTACGATACATGATTTTTAACTTCGACTCTCGATTTCAGAGCGCCTATTGTGCATGAAGTGTGTAATGCCAATAAATCGTTTCTTTCTTTCCAAAGCTTTTATGAACCGGGAGAAGAAAGGATTCGTGTCTAAATGATAACAGCCGCACGCTTGCCGCGGTCGGTCCGTAGATTGGTGACCATCCATTATATACCGAGACCCCTCTGTGCCTCGAAAAGCACGTAAAGCCGTTGGTTCTGGCTGTCATTCGTAGATTTTTGACGGTCGTTACGGGTAGTTAAAAGCCCAAAAGTTTGACAACCAGTCTTACCAAAGAGTATCATGTTACCCAGTCACTGTATCGCGGAAGTCAGATAGGTAGTCGCGCGATGTACTGGTATTCAGCTGCATCCGATTAGACTGAAAGCCGACCCCAACATAGTTGGGAAAAGGCGAGGCAAATTCATTGCTTTACACCGAGAAATTTGAGCTGTCAAAAATACCTGAAAGTATCTTGCCTATCCATAGTACCTTCATACCCGGTACCCTGATATTCTTCAAACTACAAAGTTACCACATACGCAAACGAATCTACTACAAAGAGTATCCAGGTACGTATAATCAAGTCTTCGATACCACATGCGGGTGTATACTGTGTATATTCATTGCGTAGAGACTGGTATCAAACTGTTTCATGTAAATATAGCGATCCTTTGCTGTGGTATAAACTTGATAGTAGGATATAAGCGTAGCATGGGAATAATAGGAGAGTGCGTATGTTTGTAAGACAGTATTAGACAGTTCAGATGCGGAAATACAAGGTTTACTTTACAGACGCGATATACCTGTATATCGCGTGGGTAAAAAATCGTGGATCAAACGAAATAGGGCACTAGTTGGGGTTATTTGCAGTAAAAAAAATATGAATAAAAAGTATAAATATATGTACAAATAATTTTTCGCGAGACTTAAAAGATATTGAAAAAAGTGCCAATACTCATAAATCATGATACCCACTGTCATAAAAGCAATTTTGTAGTGATGATATATTGCCTAAAAGCAACTAAACACCATTTATTGTTTTAAAATAGGTACCTATTTTACTCTATTTGCCTATTATTCAAAATTTTGGTATTTTCTTAAAAAAACACTCAAATAGTCATAACTTTTAAGATCAAGTTAGGGCTCTGACACAGAGATATTTTTACTGCAATTAACCCCAAGTATCGCCGTTTCGTTTGATCCACGTTTCTTGATTCGCTGATCTTTTTTGCGATTTAATCTATTTTAATGAGCTGACTTCAGGTGACCTACTTATTTGGCAATAGACATAACATATTTTTGTATCAAATTAATGTTCAGTTTGGTAAACGACCTTTAGAACGGACCTTCATCCAAAGTTTAATTTTCATGTCTCTTCATAAAAATCGCCAACCGGTTGGTCGACTCTTCACGTGACCAGAGGGCTAGCCTATTTTTAGGCCAAAGAACCATCCAACGTGGCAATGCCGTCAGCCTTTTGGGCAATTTTCCCGCTGACAGCGATGCGGACGAATTTTTTGATGCTCAATGAGCTCTTCCCTTTATTTTAATTTTTTTTCTTTACCTACCTAAGATCAACATTTTGATAACCGAGAACCAAATACCTAATCATGTTAATTAAACAACAAACTAAATGCAGGAAACCCTATATAGAACTCAGTGTTATCGTATCAATAATTACTAGAACAGATTTTACACGGCCGGTATACATTCGCTTTTACACAACCATAACATTTTCCATCGCTTTGCACTTAATTAAGGGATTTGTACGAACGGCGCCGGGGCGCGGCGCTAGCGACACACAGACTTGTCCACTTGTTAGTTTCAAACGTGCTACTAACACAACCACATCACAGCAACAAAAATGTTGCCAGCAACAAAATTGAGTGAAAATTCGTAACAGGTAAGGAGCTCTTTGTGAAGGTACCCGTCCGGAGAAGTACTTTCACCATTCAATATTTCTGCCGTCAAACAGAGCGGCTGAGTTTCGGGGGAAGGGTATCGATGCTGTTGTAATGACCGACACATTTCATGCCTCTGGTATTGAAGATGGCCAACGGCGGCGTTGGCAATGACCACTTACCATCAGGAGAACCAATCAGCTTATTTGCCATATCATATGTATCATAAAATAAACATCGCAAGCAAAAGTATTTTGCCCGCCGACAAGGCAACTGTAGCAGCTGCAGCAAGACCATTCGAATACAAGCTAGCATCATTATCCATTGGCACTATCGTACGGCTGTGGCGTAGTCCGTCTGAAAAGACCCTTAAATGTGTAACATTTCATAACAGATCTAATCTCATTGTGTTCGAGCCGCACCTATAAGCTTCCTAGTTTTAATTGAAATCGTCGTTTTTACTCGGTACTTGAATATTCATTCAATGTGACTGAGTAGGTTTTTATTTGCTTTCTGCAGTGAAATGAGTAATTTACATGCTCTTGATAGTGGAACTGATCGTGTATTACTTTTTTATCTACTTGTGCATATCCAGAGATTAACGGAGACTAGATATAAAGTGTAATGCGTATAGCATCTCACTTGCTGTTCCATGGTACGATTCTTTGCATCGTAGTGCCATTTCAAACAAAATTGGAAAAACAATGTGGTTGACAAAAACAGGTTCGAAAATTCTAACTTTTAATATTATAAATGCAAAAGTTAGTTTGTTTGTTTCTTTTTTGTTACGCTTTCACGCTAAAACGGTTGAACGGATTTGGATAAAATTTGGCACATGATATGATTTATTGGATTGTGATGTTTCAATCCAACGCGTCAAAACTTCACCAAAAAAGTTCTCAATCCTGTGACAATAGGGATGATGCATGGGTTTAAAAAAAAAACTGTCCCTCAGTCAGATAATAAAAAAATATACCTAATAAAACGCATTAAGGTTGGGGAGTGGGGGTCGTTACGTCACAAATAAGATAAAATCTACATACTCGTGACGTCATGGCACATTTGAATAATATAAATATCGCAGTAATTTTATGATTACGTAAAAAAAGAAAAAAATACGTATCCAATATTTTTTTAATAATCTACCTGACGGACAAGAAAAAATGTTTCGTCGTCATCCCTATTGTATGAACGAAGAAAAATAACCTGCTGTTGCCAAACCTCACCAGCCCAATTCCATAACAACATACTCTAGTCCAAATCTAAACCCAAGCAAGCTCCTTAATCAACCATAACCGAACAGGAACAAAGAACCACGCAATACCTACGCTGTAACCGTAAGCTCCTATATTGTAACAGTACCGACACACAAGCAACGTTAATGCTAGAAGGCGTGTGTCCAATTTAACATATCGTGCGGCGGGCTATATCTCGCTGGAGACAGGCGACAGAGCCCGCAAGGTGCGTAGGACGGCGTAACGGACGCGGTAGTAGCAGCTAAATCAACCATTGTCTGATTGGGTGTAGCCTGCCGCATTCTCCGTGCGGACTACGCGTGCAGAGGAGAGGCCTAAGATGCTTTATTATCTATTTTGGAGTCTATAAATGGGTTTTTAGGAAGATAATTTGGAATATGGATGCCTTACTTCGTCGTTTTCTTCTTGTCAGATGGGCTGCTTACACAAGTCGGATGCATCCGTCTTTGGAGTTTTGGAACTTCTAAACACTGTTACTGTGCTTTTTATTCCAATGGCTTTGAACTGCAGAATTTGTTTCAGTTCTTCAATTTTTTAACATATTGTGCGGCGGGCTATATCTCGTTGGAGACAGGTGACAGATGCATCGCCGTAAGAGTTTTAGGACTTCATAACACTGTTTTGGATTTTTTTTAAATATCCCATTGGCTTTGAACTGCAGCATTTTTGGTAGATCTTAATTCTTTTAGACGCATTGTGCGGTGGGCTATAATCTCGCTGGAGACAGATGACATATCCCGCAAGATGCGTAGGACGGTGTAACAGAAATTCAAAATTCAATCCAAAATTCAAAATATTTTATTTCACATAAACCTTCATGGGCACTTATGAAACATCAGAATACTCTTCGGACGCGGTAATAGCAGCTAAATCAACCATTTTTCATTTGCCTGCCGCATTCTCATTGCGGACTACGCGTACAGAGGAGAGGCCTAGGACAATTAACTAGCCATTTTGGGGTCTAGGATTAGGTTTTTAGAAAGATAATTCGGTTTTTAAAGATCATTCTTTACAGTATTCTTTAATAATGACGCCTCTAGCCATTTCGAATTTTCGAGACACTAGAAAATTAGTTGACATTTTCGTAGTGATCTCTTCAGATCTTAAATCTGTTTTACTTCTGAGTTTTACTCCTTCGTTGAACTATATCTTCAATTTTTTTACTAATAGTCAAAGGGCCATGTTTTGCATTATTTTCAACCCGTTTAATTTAATTCATACTGTAACATATGTGCAAATTTCAGATTCTACCTTCAATCAATCTACTCCGCTTATTGCAGTCTTGAACTTGACAGTTCTTGACTATGTGCATCCAGCCTGTATCTAGTTGTTATATACCTGGTACTTCTTGACAGGCCTAGTGCCACTGTTATTTAAAAACATAGTAAATGTCAATTTTTTTAAAAGAGTGACCAAGGAGTTTTTGCCCGCTCTTCTCCATAGGAAACGACCAATTAGAACCGTGCACCTAGCTTCAGACGTTTCATAAGTGCACATGGAAACTTCCATGTTCAACCTCACCGTGTGAATTATAATATTTTGAATTGAATTGTGACTTCCCATAAATCATTAAAAATATATCTTTAAAAGCATTACCGTCCCAGTCCATTCCACAATTTTCCTATTCTTGTAGAGCACACGTCACTGTAACACACGGCCGCGCGTCGGCGACTACCCGCTGCTATATATCGGCCATAACTCGCGGCACCGTTGCGCAGGAGTCCAGCCGCGTCCATTATATGACTACGCTCGTACACACAATTAAACCTCATAAAACCTATGATCTCCTGGTACTTTGTTGCTGTTTATTACTTTAGTTGAATAGTGTAAGTTTGTCGTTTCTTTATGGGACATATGTGATCAGTACTGGAATTCAATGTGGAGGTTGGATTTTGTGCTAGGATTTTTGCGTGTTTTATTTAATGTAGCGGCGATATGCAGGCATGATATTGAGTAGTGTTATATCTAGTAGCCGATGACCTTGACCTTGTGACGCCGGAATCTGCTGGATGCGGGAAGCAACCGATCGAAGTGGCGGTGCTTGGCCTATTACCAGTAGTGGATGGTGGGAATTCTTTTCTCTCCCATAATGGAAGCTAAAAGCAATATTTTAATAAATTTTGGCATCAGATAACTTATCTGGAAGTCTGATACTTATCAATATTAGACAGTATAAAGGTGCCAGTGCACCAGTGTATTTATCTACTTGGGTTTCACTAGACCTAAGTAATTAATAGTTACACTGGATATTCTCTCTCTCTCTCTTGAATCTTCCAATCAGTGGTCAATAATCCACATTTACACATAACTTCACGCCTTCTTTCTCGAAAGGTTGGCAGAGGTTTACCTAATGGTATACCCACGTTTTGCGGTTATGTTTTAAGTCCCATGTATAGGGGGAGACCCAATCACCATCAACCGGGCACAAATTCAGACTCCGGACAGCTACTGAGAAATTCCAGAAAAACCTAATACCACTTTGCCTGACCTGAGATTCGAACCCAGGACCTCATGATCAGCAGTACCATTTGAAACCACTAGACTTACATTACATCTATTATTATTTTATAAGTGCTTACTTGCCTTTTCAAAACCAGTAAGTAGCTACGCACTAATACGCTTTCCCTAGATGGAGCAGCACTCCTTTCCCACCACCCCGTAACTCACACGCACTTCCATCACGAAGATCTACTTATCGGCACATTACCTAGAAGTGTCCCCTTACTAACATGATGCTTCCAGCAGGCCACTCCATCAGTGCTGATATGCTCGTAAATTATGCAAATAACGTCGATGTACTGAGCATTATGCTGAGCATTAAATGAAACGAACATCACATTAAATCCTTTGAGAAGTGACTACCGATCGTTAAATTCTAGGACTACAGTTACTTTGTAAGTTTTAACTGTATTACGATGTTCTACATAGTTTATTAATAACAACTTTTTACTATAGGAATTTGCTGGGGCGTCGTCTGGTCTCTAATTTTCAATGAATATCAGTACTATTTTCCAAATTTCGTATATAGGGAGTTTTTCAAAAGGGCTTTTTTCCAGGTTATCTAAGTGCATCTTACCCAGACCTACAGCTAAACCGTTATTAGGTGGCACTAAGATTGGGTGTTAAAAATATACTTGATAAAAAAGTACTAAATTGTCATTGTACGCATGAAATGATACTGGTCAAATTCTCTTCACAACCTATATGACTTCAAGACAGTGTTGTTTTGAAAAATAAAGACAGACATATCCAAAGGATTAATACTAGAAAATATACAGGATTATCTTCTCAAAGATCTATTAATAGATATATGCATAAAGTGCCGGAACACTCACTATCTAGGCTTATTGCGGTCGTTACACTTAATAAGTTAAGAGGTTATTATAATGCTCATATGTATACGAGGGCTTGAATTACTTAATGTGGAATTCAAGTTCTAAACCTTAACTTTTATTAACTTGGAGTTAAGCATAGCGTAGACTATAAATAGACCGAGTTTTCATCGCGTCTGTGTGTAACGCGTCTTTACCTTGTTTGGTTGTAAAAGGATGCAATGTTTGTAATTAGCGACGCATGTGTGAAGCGTATCAGACTCATCATCTATACAGTGTAATGAAATTAAATGAATTTTAACATAACATAACATCACGCCTTGTTTCCCCGAAGGGTTGGGCAGAGATGTCCCTGTAGCAGGTTCACCCACATTTCGCCATTTATGTTTTAAGTCCCATGTAATAGAGGGTGAGTCTATTGCCATCAACCGGGCACAAATCCAGACTCCAGGCTGCTACTGAGAAATTTCAGATAGAAAAACCCAATAACACTGCCCGACCTGGGAATCGAACCCAGGACCTCATGCTCAGCATTAGCGCTTGCGACCACTAGACCAATGAGGCAGTAAAGAAATGAATTTTACTTGCAAGAATTGTAGTAAATTACAGATGGTCGGGCCATTTAAGTTTCTAAAACAATTCGCTAAAACTAGCATGCAAAATTAAATTAATTAAATAAATTAAGCTAATAACATATTGGAACATACATCATAGTTATTATATAGGGTAAATGGTAAAAAAATTGTGACCGATACCTAAACACGTGACTTTACTCATGAACAACTTTTGCTATGGGATCAACCCTGAAATCGCGAAATAAAAAAATCTGTTGTTCCCTACATTTATGTTCGCATAGCTCGTCAAAATGTAGGAAACAGAAGATTTTTTTTCGCGCTTCGGTCCCATAGTAAAAGTAATTGTCACGTGTTGAAGTATCGGTCACTAATTACCAGTCACCCTATGTAAATATGGACAGTACAGAAACTACGCAGTAAACGTTTAAAACGACACCACACAGACGCGCTCATTGATGAGACCCCAAGCGATTGTCGCGGTACTGTCAGTTGCGGGTGCCGTGTCGAGACGAGTGGTCACCGTGATCTTTTTAAAAATGGAGCGTAGGTAATTATTTCAACAAAAAGGCATAGTTTCAATTCTGTCTATATTTATATTATGGCTACCCTCAGCTTTGGAAATAAATTCGTATGATTGGTTAGATAAATATTAGTTTTAATTTATTAATGTTGGATAATCTATGCACCACGTCGATGACAACTAATACCACTGAACTGGTAGGTGTTATTTGATACATCTCCGTAAACCAATGCTTATGTCCAGCGATGAAGAAGAGCAAAATCTATGTTAAGAGCGATAAATGTTCACAGCATTTAGTGAATTTGGAGCAGCATTCCACCGGCATGCCTGAGAGATATTTCTCGACGACATGTGAAGCCAAGTCAGCGGCCCATGGGTGGCATAAAAACTCTGACAACCAGATTAGTGAGTAACTACTCGAAAAAAAAGAAAAGAGAATCACTCTACACCCCAAATGGATAGTCAACAATTTCCGTCTCATTGGCCAAAAATTTTGCAAAATTATTAATTGTTCTAGCAACACCATTAAAGTAAAAATTATTACTGAAGTCTTTTATGACACCTCAACGTGACTGGCAGTAAGAATTAATAGTCCGGAGGAAGGTAAAATCTAGGTATATTCAAACACAGGAAAGATGTCATCAAATCTATCTTGTATATCAGTAAACCTTTCATCAGATCCACATACCAATGAATATACAAATACAGCCATATAAAAGTATGCAGCATAAAATACAAGAGGTATACAGTCCAGTCGGCAATATATGACGTTGCGGGCGCCGCCGAGCTCAGCTCATGAGTAATGTTTTAGACCCCGCGATGCCTTATTTATAAGTATAACTGTAACACACGCAGATAAATGCGTTTGCTGGCGGCCAAATTAACTTATACATTTAAATACATTACCTGTTTAAGTTAATGAAGCCGTTTGTATGAAGATTTATATGAATAAATATGTTCATAAGAGCGTATTAGTCTATCGACGGTTGTAATGGCAGCACTTGCGGGTGATATAATAATTATGGCCGGACGTGGTAAGTGTGCATGGTAGTTTTTGCATAAAATTATTATTAAATTTGTCAACAAGACACTTTTAAAGAAACTAATGAAATAAGTATGGAATTGGTTATTTGATACGAAACCGTGAAGAGACAAAAAAAATAATAATAATCACGCAACTATTTGGGATGTCATGTGTCCTCCTGCCAATAAGAGGCAAATTTTCTTCTCTTCTGGTTTTCACACAAATTGTTTACATTTTTTCTGGAAGAAATTTCTTAAGAAATAAGCAGTACTTTTGTAAGGTCCATTTATAACCTTGTTTCCAATTGATATTATTTCCACTTAAACAAACGCCAACTTGATTTTAGTTATAAATAAGGTTTTTGTTGTTTACACTGACTAGTACTGTTAAAAAGTCATAAAAATATGAAGTTGTAACGCATACTGAACCTTATGTGTGAGGATTACTATTGCTTTTCCTAAAACTTGTGTTTGTTTACATTTTTCGCAAATAAATTACAAACGCAGATTAGATCAACACTTATATGTCGTATATATTTTACTGTGTGTACATAAATAATAAAATTAATAAGGTTACAGAATATTAGAAAATAGGTAATCAATTAAAGGTAGTTTTAATGTTTTTGCTACTGCTCTGCACCACTCTATTTTATAAAATGCTGTTCCAAATCCTATATTAAACATGCAATAACATTAATTTCAGGAAACATTTTGTCTGGTGCTATTTATTTGGCCTCCATTGTGCAGGATCTACTCAGCTCCGATGGCTTCTGTATCGCGATATACTGTGGCAGGTGATTAGAGGCACGAGCGGCGCGCGCGCCTGTCTTATACATTGTTGTAGTTACTTGCACTACTTAGTTACTTGAACTTGCGTTACCAGATAGGTATTTTATGGACAGTATCGGGATTTACATGTGGACATGTAGAATGATATGTATAGATGACGAAGTTATTTTATATTTTTTTGTTGGTACATAATTGTGGCCGCCATTGCACAGAACGATTGAAACGCATTACTAATTAAGGACCGGAGATTAAATGGCTACAGAAGTGACAGATCTGTGAGATTTAAAAGTGAATAACACTTAAGCCTAGATTGAAATCATTGGTAGGTTCTAACTTCATTATTATCAGGAGTGTTTTTAGGGTTCCGTAACCAAAGGGTGCCAATCGGAACCTTATTACTAAGCCTCCGCTGTCCGTCCGTTTGTCTGTCAGAGGGCTGTCATAAACCGTAATAGGTAGATATTTCGAATGTGCCGCTATAACAACAAATAATAAAAAAATAATACCTAAAATTAATAATTAAATTAATACAAGAAACGTCTTTATATATAATAATATACGAGCAAAAAACGCCGAAAAAAGACGTTATCTCTTCCCTCTATATTTAGAGGGAAGAGATAAGATAAGATTATTAGATTATTTATGGATAAGATTTTTTTTTTACCTTAAACCCATAAAAACTAAAAACAAAAACATAACCCACCTTTTGTCCCTTCTCAACTGGGCAAAAAGGTTCTAAACCCACAACATCCTTCCAAGACTGCGCACACGCAATCCTGAACTCAATCTGCTTGCGACAGTAGTGTGGAAGTTACGCGACACGCGATATGTGATCAGATAGTGCGCACGCGTCGCGCGTCGCCTCTAACTGCCTGTAACTAGATGTTCCTCTGAAGCGATACCATTCGGGATCATTGTTCGCGTTTCCTTGTGGAGATAACGTTTCCTACACAGAAGTTGGCATTGTTTTGCTGTTTAGAGGACAATCATTTTAGAACCTACTTACTATCTGAAAAGCTCTTCCTATTCTAAGAAAGCTCTTTGTAGATACCAATGGAAGAGGACTTCCTGCATTCATATCTGTATGTGTGAATTTTGTTCTTTTTTTTGGAATATATGCGATTTCAGGTTTGTTTCTCGATTATTTTTTACACTTAAAAATTATTAAACTGCGCATATACTGTGTCGAAAGATATTAATAATATTAAATGAGAATAACATTAAGTGAAAAATCAGAAAATAAAATCTCAAGGCGTTTATTGACTTTGGTGTTGCCATCTTATTATTATTATTTGTTATGTGTAAAGTTCACTCATCCTCTATAGCAGGGGTGGCCAACTTGGTTAGACTCAAGATCTACTGTTTACTGACGAAACCCTATGCGATCTACCAATTACAAACTTCTTGAAATGTTTAATGTAATAGTATACAATTATCTACGTAGTATTATTTATTTTATAAAGAGATCATAAAATTGAAAAGTATTTTTAGTAACTGCTTATTTATAGCAGTGTGGGTATTGCGTCTGAGCTAAGTATTGCGTGGAAGAGAGGATAAATAACGTGATGGAACGGCGATTGAAAAATGATAGAAGATGATGTGCACAACAGTTGGTGATAACTTTACGTGGTTCTACCTATTTTTTACTTAAAAATATTTTAGGTATATTAACTTAAACAAATATTTTGCCATGATCGACTGGACTAATAGCCGCGATCGATCGGTTGACCACTCCTGCTCTATAGGATGAGTGAACTTTACACCCTGTTTCTCATACCTTTAAATTGGCAATAACAACAAACGGCAATCGCTAGTTCGGTGATTGTGACAATTTCACCTTTGATAATCTTTGTAGAGGTCATTCTGAAAGTCCCTATTCAGTTATTTCTACTACATCATATCTAAATCAACCTGCAACAGTAGCTATAGCTAACGCTACACGATCGCATCTGCAGTGACAATACGCAGCTGATTTGAATAATTGCGCAGGAGTCGACGCGATCGCCTGATGGATCGCAGACCAGATTGTACGGCATGAGATATGTTCGGAGGTTGTGTATGTTCTGCTAGGAATAAATGCGTGGGGAGGGTTTTGAAGTTTTGTGTCATCAGGAATTGAAGGTCAAAGAGATCAAAGAAATTGATAGAATAATGTTTGCTTTGATTTTTTGTAAAGAAAGAAATCTATTGTGACTAAACCATAATTCATCATCATGTTAGCTGAAAGACGTCCACTGCTGGACATAGGCCTCCCCCAAGCATCGCCACTTCGACCGGTTCTGCGCTTCCCGCATCCAGCGGATTCCTACGGCCTTCACAAGGTCATCGGTCTATCTTGTGGAAGGCCTTCCAACGCTACGTTTTCCAGTACTCGGTCGCCATTCATTATTAAACCATAATTATTATTTCTATTTGATAATTTATTAATATGCAAGAAGCTACAAAGTGTGTGTCCATCATAACTAAACATAGTTAAACAGGCCAGTTTCAGGAATAATAAACCTTCTTTAAAATTTGTTTTGTAAATCTTCCGTCTTTTCTCGTCATGACCTGCCAAAATTGCAGTACGTAGTAGGAAAAATCGGACTAAAAATAAACGCAAAAGTACTCAAAATATAAGAAATTAGACAACAAAACATAACAAAGTCAAATAGAGCAACAATTGGCACAAGGCTACTCGGGACACGACACCGAAATTCTCCAATAATTTATTCGTCATTACCGCCCACTCGAACACGTATGGGAATAATAAGCGGCTGCATACGTTACATGCCAATGTTCTACTGTACCGGTAGTACAATGTACATTAGTAAAGTTTATTATGTACTTAGATGGTTAGTTGATTCAGGCGTGACCTTGCGAAAATCCATTATAAAATGCAATAGAAGTGGATATATTTGAGTCTGCGCTCAGTGCTTGGTGTGGCAAAACGCCGTGTTCGAATTCGCGACAAGTCAATCGTCATCCTGAGGATGCCTCGTTGAGAGGTGAAAGACGTGTCGTTTCTTTCATGGTTTTTTTAAGACTAAGAAATAACTAAGCGGAACAGGTTACTAAATATATCCACTTCTATTGCATTTGATGTACGCGTAGACGCGAATTCGAGCCAAGTCAAAAGTTTAAAAAAATACTTAAATGATTTCCAAAAACTCAAATGAAGAAAAAGAAACTCATTTCTGATCTAACAATTTGTTCATTCTCTTGCAGATTTTTCATATACCTACCTAAATCTAAAAGGTTGATTTTCTAAAATCACTCTCTGAAATGTATTTCAACAAATGAAAATGTATTTTTCAAAATACATTTCAGAAAAGATTATATCAAGATCAATAAAAATACAACTAGGTACTGTCAAGATTCAAGTTCCCATGACATAAAACAAAATTAGTTAAAGTTAGTTCGGACTGTGCAAGCCTCTTACGTTAAGACATAATGTCTTTTAATCATGGTGGTGATTTAGACACCTGTATCCGTTAAAAGATTCGTTAAGGGGGGTTTGATTCTACCCGTCATACTAAATAACTTTCACCAAGAAACTCATATCCGATTCGTAATTTTTAAAAAAACTTTTTCCGAAAAAAAACAACTGATTTCCGAAAAAAACACTACAAAGTTAAAAATAACTTTAATTTCGGAAATCGGTGTATTTTCGTTTTTTGCCATTGACATCCGAAATTAAAGCAATTTTTCACTTTGTAGTATTTTTTTTTTGGAAGCCCAATGTTTTTTTTTTTTTGGTTAATTTAGAAGTTAATAAAATTTATTTAGGATCACCTCGAGAGTATAACTATTTTTTTTTTAATCGGTTTTTTTACATTAAAAAATTTAAAAAAACATATGCTATGAACATAGAACCTCCTCCTATTTGGAAGTCGGTTAAAAATCAAACTCATCTTATGTATGAAAAGTATTTTTTTTTACGAATCATATAATATGTGTTTCATAGCGAAAGTTATGTATAAATAATATAGTATGACAGGCCGAATCACCCCCTTTACGGATGCAGGTCACTAAATCGACAAGCTGTATAAAATTTACCTATCTACTTATTTAGATTTCCGCCCACTCGAACACATATTTGAATAATAAGCGCCTGCATACGTTACATGCCAATGTTCTACTGTACCGGTAGTACTTCGCTACGTATTGTATACGTAATTATAATACTAATGATCTTAAATAAATGTTTAACATCAAGTTCTTACTAGTGTAGACATTTTGTTCTGTCAATCAATATGGGTAATCTGTACTGGTCATTGTCAGTGCAGTATAATCATTTCTATGGTAACGCTGCATGTTACATAATTTTTGAAGTGAAAATCTCTTTAAGCGCGTTGGACATTTTTGAGATGAGACAAAACGATAGATTCTGCGACACTGTGATGACACCTCATTTTTGTAAACGCGATTGTGCTCTTTACTTATATTAAGTTACGGATTATTGTTCTATGCAAATATTTTTACTTTAAAGGTTTTGTAAACGCGATTGTGCTCTTTATTTAGATAAGGTTACGAACCAATGTTCTATACAAGTATTTTACTTCCACCAAGGCGATTTTGTTCAAGTTTTCACTTCTGCCGGCACTCCCGGAGTGCCACCACCTTTTTTATTACTACTATGTTGGTTCCTCATTTCTTGTGCTGTTATTATTATTGGTTATAATACCTACCCTAAATTGAATAATGCCACAGGTGGAGATTGCACCTACAACCTCTACCTAGCCTTTGGTTATTGCCGCTTTTGTGACTAACAAGTCCGACTACTTGCTTAAATGTTGATTTCCCGCAAAAAGATCCAGAATACTCTGTTGATATTATCAAAAAAGGCTCTCTACAAGCATAAGCATAATGAGCCGATAATGTACCCATTGTTGGGACCAGAGCCGTCTTTACCAGCGGGTGTCTAGCAACCGGGCGTAAATTCTTAGGGGGCGCAAGCCCATCGATTTGTATTGAAATCAAACGTAGATTTCAAAACAGACGGACACAATATCATTAAAAAGTTTGTCAACTTAAAAGCCAGAAAAAAATAATTTGATGTTTGTAAATTTACCTCATTTTATTGTGAAGTAAGTATACTTTAAAAAAAATAGAACACAAAAATTTTGCTTTCGTTTTCGTTGACAAGGGACCCTGGCGGCCAATACGGTTAAGACGGCTGGGACACAGGCCTGCTATCCTAGAGAGGGAGTGGGCTGTAACCATCCACGCGGCGGGCCCAGTGCGTGTTGGTAGATGTCATAAGTCTCCGAATTTTTGGTTCTAGGACATGCCTGATTTCTTCACGATGTTTTCTTTCATCGTTTCCTTCCTCTCTATAGATAGTGCTATCCACGAAGATGAGCCCCACTCCGTACTAAAGTACAGCTAACAGTAACCGCGGTTCGCGTCTTTGTTACTGTACAACGCATGGAGATATTAAGAAAAACATTTCTCTAAATAAAAATTACTGTGATACATAACAAACATTGCGGTATCGAAGTTCTAAGCTTCGATTAAAACGGGTAAATGAGTAAAGCAAAAACTGTATGCCCACATACGAGTCTAAGTATCAATAAACTAACGGTAAGTCAATAAATGTTTACATAACATCGTTACAAGTACCACAGAATAAGTACGCAGGTATGTCAACAGATATGAAACAATACTTCAACTAAATGAGAAGAAATTTAAAACATGCATTAAACGCACACTATGTAGACAAGCATATTATAAGTTAGATGATTATATCGTAGATAAAAATGCTTGGCTTAATGCTGGTCCTGCTCCACAGCCGCTTGGGCTCACTAGTTAAAATTTTAATATTTGGAAGAGTTGCTTCCCATTTAAAAAAAAAAAAATATTTTGACATTAGGAACTTAATGTTCATTTTTGTTTTACCAACTTAATTGTTGAATGCTCCAATTAAGTAATGATTTTCTTTCTTTTGGTGGTTAAATTCTTTTACTTTTTTAAAGAAACATTGCAAACTATAGTTTTGTATAATTTAGAAGCATTTTCATTTTTGTAAATGTGAGACCATGGAGCCGTTTATTAACGTATTAAGATGTATGATGACTTGAAATAGCATGGCAGTTGAGAATATGTCATGCTCACTTAAATGTCTCGCTGATGGTGGCGAGTGTGTTGGATCATTCGGTTCCCTACAAAATGGTTGAGCTGGATGGTGCTGATCCACGCGTCATGTTCGTGAACGGGCGCCGTCAGTTGAAACTGGTCATCTCTTATCTGCCAGGGCTTATTTTTAATCTTATATTTTCAATTGCTTTTGATTATTTTTTGTACATTGTTCTCACATATAGAAGCAACAAGAATGATGTACCCAGGATTTTGTAATATCTATATTTAAAAGAGTGTCCTTGGAGTTTCTTGCCCGTTCTTCTCCATAGAGATCTACGTTTTGGAATGGGCAATTAGCTTCAACTTTCTGACTAACTGACCGACTCTTCGACAGTTCAAAAGTGCCTGTAAATGGTTTAATTGAAATAAATACTTTGAGTTGAGTTTGACAATTTCGGGGCGTAAGATACGTTCAACACGGCCAGTTTTTTGTATCGATGATCAATGTCAATCTTTGACATTGATCATCGATACAAAAAACCATACCCTATTGCTTTAGGTAATTAACTAAAGGTAAACAAATCATAAAAAGGGTTTTCATAGATGATACTTTCTTGTTTAAAAATTACGTCATAACCATATTCAATTTAATTTCGATTTTTGCGACAGTTTCCTTTTTTAATGAATGTATGCGGGAGAAGTTATTTGATGATTTCACACTAAAAAAAAAAAAGACTAACAGACAGACACACGAGTGCTCCACTCTCACGATAAGGGTTCCATTTTTTCCATCTGAGGTGCAGAACACTAAAAATAAAAATAAAACTTATCTAAAAGAGTAACGCTTCTGTATGAATTTCTTATTCTACGCCACTACTAGGCTATCATTACTGACCGTATTCAGTGTTCCAAAACCACAACCACACAGTATAAAAGCAAATAAAAAGCTATCAATTACGTAAATATATCCTATGTATGTAGGTGGATAATAAATTTAATGGCTGTTGGAGGCAAAAACTCAACTAAGTATCTAAGAGAAAAAAAAAACTGGTGATGATATGTGTACGCAAAATGAATTATAAATAGTGGTAATGGAAAGGTATGATTGATTTTACTATTATTGATACTTCCAGAATAAACATACAGATTTATTCACGTTTCTCGAAAACTTAAGGACCAAGTTTCATTCTTCTAAAGAACAGATACCACTTTCGAAAAATCTATTTAACTGTTAGACTTTCGTTTTGATCCACATTACCTACCGACCAATAACTCGTTACACTTACTTTGAACTTGATTATAACATTTTATTTTTACAAATTTATTATTTTCGTCCTTGAGAAACTTATTGCACTCGAATTAAAGTAAGCCATTTGATCTCCTAAAGGCTCTTTCAAACAGGCGCGACACGCGACGCGACACAAAGACACCGCTGGTCGCGCGACGAGCGGTGTCTTTGTGTCGCGTCGCGTGTCGCGCTTGTTTGAAAGAGCCTTTAATTAGAAGCGCACACTAATAATTGTTCCAATTCTTGTATGTTACCATGTAATTGTGTAGCGGCTATATGAGATCTAATAAGCACGAACTATTTACAAAAAAAAAAAAAAACACGACAAAGTGAAAAATCACTTTAATTTCGGAAGTCGGTGGCAAAAAACGAAAATTCAAAACCACCGATTTCAAAGACACCGATTTCTGATTTCAAAACCAGAGACAACTTTTTTTGGAAGTAGATAAATTTTTTTTGTAAGAAGTTTTTATTTTTCACATTTTAGTTGTGGTACCTATCTCACATAAAATTCGAATACCACTAACTGCTATGTAAATAACAATGACAGAAACTTATCATCCACATCCTAAGTGGAAAATAATACGTATTATTGAAGCTAACTCAAAAACTACACAAGCAAAGTTAATAAAAAAAAATATCGGACCACCTCTGAAGTATGACCTACCAAACAAGAAAAGAAACATCAAAATTAATTTATAATTGGAGGAGTAATCGCGTAACAAACATACAAAAAAAACACAGTCGAATTGAGAACCTCCTTTTTGAAGTCGGTTAAAAATCAACATTTGACCCAACCACTTACACATATAATTGTCTCCAACAATCTCACAAATAGACCGGCCAACCATACGTTAGCGAATAACAAATGCTCACACGCACGCGACACGTGATGTGAAGCATCCGTCAATGCCGTGCGATCGAGGTGCTGTCATTCATAATGACGGCATGATCCTCGGATACGATACGTGGACGGGTTCTGTTGGAGATATTAAAGGATGAATATTATGCTTTAATTAAATGATGTCGGTGAAATGTTAACAAGCTCTGTCATGCGATAATGATGTCTCAATTTGAGATACATTGAGCAAGGTCTTATACAATTATTTTATTAGTCAACGGGTTTTTTTCTTCCCGAATATTGGAATCTTAGATTCGATATACTTTTTAAGGCACTTTCAAACAGGCGCGACACGCGACGCGACACAAAGACACCGCTCGTCGCGCGACGAGCGGTGTCTTTGTGTCGCGTCGCGTGTCGCGCCTGTTTGAAAGTGCCTTTATTGTACACCATTACAAATAAGACCTTTTTTCTCTTACACACGCAAACACATTACAATTTCCTGATATTATTTTGCCAAATTATTGACAAAGCATTTATGGCATAAGCATTTGGATCCTGATGCCATGAAATGTACTTCTTTCTTTTTCGTGTGGTTAGTGACTGGTGTCAGAGTTTTTATGCCAACCATGAGCCTCTAATTTGGCTTCACATGTCATCGAGAAATATGTCTCAGGCATGCCGGTTATCTCACGATGTTTTTTTTCTTCACCGTTTTTGAAGCAAGTGTAGGAAGTGTACAATACGCACATGAATCGGAAAAGTCAGAGGTGAAATGTGCTGAAGAAGTTTATATTTACCCTACCAGCAAAGATGTCTATATGAAAATGTCAAAATTGTTAATTACTTCTTGAAAAGCGAAATCAGAAAGTTACCACTCTATTTATTATCACTTAATTATTTTGGATACTATTGTGTAGTATCAAGTTTTTCTAACTGAACAGGCAGCTGTGCCGCTGGGAAGATTGTTGCGCCACTTCTTCCCAGCTAAAGCACTAGGAAGTGGTGAAGGGTGGGCGTTTTGGGGGACTGTCTTATGTAATTTTGACGTTCGAAAAGTGCAGATTTTCAGCCTAGTTTTAATAAATGACTTTCAATTTTGATTTTTTAATGATTTTTCTTGACTCAGGAAATTCCTAATACCTAATATCAGCGCTGTGAGGGTTTGATTTAATTAGGACTATTCAAAAAAGTAGATTATTCTTATGTGATTATGCTGCCGTGCGATGGCCAAGTAATTTTATATATGAAAGAAATGAAGATATCTAATACTGATACGGTCACTTTAAAATGTAGTTAACTAATTAGGTAACAATTTATGACAAAGTTGTTGAGTAGGTGCGCCCATAGATAGGTACTGAATAAATTAACAGACATTAGAACTCCCATTTTATTTTCGGTAGAAGAACTGCGTTGCGAGACTTGTATTTTTTTACATGTTATATTTTTGATGGAATATTATATTCTAATAAAGTTAATGCTTTTATTTTAATGAATCTTGAAAACGCCTATCCAAAAACCACTCAATTATTCAAAAACAAGACCTCAGAATAAAACTCCATCATCCACCGTCGTCTCCCACATTTATTTAGTTTTGCATCGCAACAATAGACCATGCGTACGCGCACATGCAAAGCTGTCAGTCCAAATGATGCTGCGATTCCAAACGAAGATCGATCCATCTGCAGTTACTACTTTGTATTCCTCGTAATGTACATACACATGATCCTGTTTGTGATATAATATTGCTATATTTAACACAGACAGCTCTGATGGGTTTAGCAAGACTTGCCGATCGTTTTTTGTTTATTTTCGGGTCAAATGTAAGATCTGTGTGGTTTGAAATTGAGGTCGTTATGATGACAGTTTGTTAGTTATCGAAATAGCTGATGATACATGGATAAGGTGGGATAAAATCATCATACGAAACCAGTTTTTTTGTAATTTTATTGATTGGTTATTAGACCTAATAATACGATTTTTGGCGTTCGATTGATCTCCATTGTTTTCAGAGTTTAAACTACAATATAGCTAAAGATGCATTTTTACAATCCAAATGAGCAAATTTAATACATTTTATCAAAATGTATTAAATTTGCTAACTTTCTATAAAGATCCAGCATAAAAATATCTAAAAAAATCCGGTTCATTACATAAATTTCTTATCTTTAGAAAAAAATATCTTCAACCTTTATCTCCAACTAACGCACCGCTCTATAAATTAAGAAAATTAATTCTCCACACTGCACTAAAAGATATAAATAACGCTAACTGGCTTATCTGTCTTTACAACAATTTCCTTTTTCAACGCCACGACTGGTCTAATACAAGTATAGTTGTTGCGGTTTAGCATGGCAATAACGGTCATTGACCCACCTGTATTATTGACAGATGTAACATTCTTCATTTAAAAAACGGTAAAAGTTCGTTTACGTCCTGAATCGTCATCTATCGTGAAGATTGTGATCTTCGAAAATTTTTAGTACCTAGACAAAAACGACACAAATAGTTTTATTATTCGGGTTCCTACGTAGAGATATGGCAGAGGGCGGGCTGTAACTCATTGTTGATCAGCGCTGTACTAGGCTATGCAGTAACCTTTTTTTTCTATTCTGTACACGGCTAAACATTTGGTGCATTTCTTTATTATACAGGGCAATGACCGCTATCGCCATGCTAAAACGCAACAAGTATATGCGACTGGTCTAATATGCAAAACCAGATACAAGTTATAGAGGCAGTCATTAGATGGGCAACACATTGTACAGGATGTCTCGAGGCCAACTCCCTAGATCTGATACATACACCGCACCCAGCTTTCTATGAGTGAAACCACGAAAACTAGGTTATATTTAGCAGTCCGTGAAATATTTTGTAACAATATATTTTTATTTACGAGAAATATGAAACAGCTATGGCAGAGTTTAAAATTTTAATTTATTCAAACCTCATAATTTTGATGATTTTTAAGCTTTTTGCAAATCTCGGGACCATGATCCCGAACCTTTCGTGTACGAGGAGCCGAAGCCAACGCGCAGAAGCCCGTTAAACTCTTTTAGTAAAGGAAATGAAGTATGATTATTGGTAATTATTATTATTATAATATTAATTTTAGACGCAAATAAACTTGTTTTTTTCTTTTCTACTTTCTATCTTTCATTGAGAAACTCAGAAATCGTCATCGAAATTCTTTTTTTAAACAAATCAGCTTATCATAGTCATTTCCCTAACTGCTGAGTAGGTATCTAATGCTTCTTCCATTTTGATTCCAGTCAGCGTATAATATACTCTAATTAAAATACGGTAGGTCCCAAAAATCACTGTTCCACAACTCAACCACCGAATTTCGAACTTCCTCATAATTAGAACCAAAAGAATCAAAAATTCAAAAGACATATTGTGACATCTACCAGTCCGCACTAGGGGCGAGTGGTAGATTACAGTCCACTCTCTCTCGAAGAGAGGAGGCCTGTTTCCCAGCAGTGGGAACACTTTTTCAACTAAGTACTTCTACATTTATATTATGTACCGGTTACGAAAAGATCTACTTCAAGAAGTTCTTATCAAAAACCACTAACATCCTGCCACTAGTCTTACTAGTCAACGCAAATAGATATGTCTCAGTCTAGACTCCTATAACTGTCGTGTCTCGTATGTGAATCAAGACGCACGATAATTTAATTAAGAGCACGTATGTTGTTATTTTTATCTCTTTTTAATCGACGGTTTCCGTTTACTTATCACGAGAAACCCTGTTTTTTATATTTTTTTACAATGAAGTTTTTTTTTACTGTAAGCAGTTTTTATACACTTTTGCAAGTCAATAATATTTTAAAAACTAGATAAGGTCGCTGTTTCCTATCCGACTACTCTGAGAAGAAACACTGAAATAAACTCTTAGGTCACAATCTCTTTTAAATCAATAGTATTTAAAAAAGTTTTTTTTACTAAGCACGAAATTTTTAATTCACGAGAATAACTCACAAAAAAACTTTTTGGCCACGATGCATTACTATAACTTAAGTCAAAATCAGGCTCCCTGAGTGTGTGCCTGATTTTGACCACCATAATATTATCCGAAATGTTTTCCAAGTCGCCACTCACTGCGCTCGCGACGTTTGCAGAACACTTTCTATATGAATTGTAGGTGCATGCATTGTAATGGTTACATGATAGATACAGGATTGGAAAGTCTTTTCCCTCAGGCCTACGATTACCATTATATACAATCGATTCACTTCTCGCACAACTCGCACTTGCTTAACTTCCGTTTTGAATTATTATGTGGAAAATAGGGACTTTGTAGGTGCACGCTTTTCTTTGTTTGACCTGGTTTATATTACCATAATCAACCTTTAATATTCCCACTGGTGGGAATCCACGTAGGCCCAGTACGGGTTGGTAGACGTCACACGTCTTCAAATTGTTGGTTCTAGGACATGCCGTTTCCTCAAGATGTTTTCCTTTACCGTTTTGAGATCAGTGGTAATAAACGCATCACCACTGCTCTCAAAACGGTGAAGAAAAACATCCAAAATCAAGTCTCAATCCTGAAAACCAACATCCTCAACCCCCCAAACAACTATTAGCTCTAATTACGAAGAACATATAAAGTAATTTCATATAATACGCTAGTTAGCAACCTATTACGTTAATGATATCTGATCAGTCGGCATCGTTATCACTAGATCAGAGCAATATCAGACGAGGGAGTAAAATCAATAGTATCTAGACTTGATTCTTCACCCATGCGTGCGACAAAATGTGTGGAGTTGACTTTACTTTTTGGTTTTGAAAGTATAGCTTGAGTTTTTTTGTGAAGGAGGCATTTTTGGATAGTTTTTTCTGCGGTCTTATACACGCCTGCAGTACTAAGGGAAGCAGCGAAAATAAGAAATCATAATATTTTCTCATCACTTGCTTGTACTTTTAAAATTGAATCACAATATGAATGCTGCTGAAAAGAATAGGTATGGTCGAAGTGCCTCCGCGGAAGAGTTCTACTTTTTTGAAGTGAAAACTTCTTTAGGCACGTTGAGAATTTTTTAAATGGGACTAAACCATTGATTTCGCGACACTGTGACGGAATTTACCGACACGGTGGAGTAAAAGACATCAACGCGTTAATTACCACGGTGCCGATTTTTTTTTTTTCAAGTTTTCACTTCTTTCGGCACTCCCTGAGTGCAGTTTTTTATTTATTTATTTTAAGGCTATTTTAGAAACACTTTCTCTAAACCCAACAAGAACCCATAATAATAAAATATAAGGCTTTTATTGTTTATTATATAATATAATAAAAAATAAATCTGACAGGTATAAAAAGTACATAAGTTGGTCATATTTCTTTGCTAAGTTGAATACAATAGAGTTTTCACAAATATCGCTTAAAATTAATTAACTGCCCCGATATCCCCTTCTGTATGTCCCACGTTGAAAAAGGCCTCCACAACCGATAGTTACTATTAAATAGTTCATTTTCGTATCACGTTGTTCACCATGACAGAAAACCATCTATTGTGATATTATTGTGGAAATAATCTTATCAAAAGTACAGATATCTACTAACTTACCTAGTTCGAGGTGACTCCCACACACTTCACACCTTTCGTCCTGACTCATCTTAACACGTTCAGTACGGGTTCACTAAAGTTGCATATGGGATGCCGGGAGCCCTCGCCGAGGGCTCATTTTAAATGTAGTTTTTTCTTAGCGAATTCGGCATTATAAACTGTTAAAATAAAATTAATTGCAGATTTTAACAACATTTTAAACCTAATAGTAGCACTCCTCGAGGGTTAATTTTTATCGCAAATGTAATGCCGGTGACACTCCTGGAGTCAACTTGCAATGTGTATGGCGGCATGGCATATGAAGTCTATGAAAAATGGGTGGAGTCGAAAGTGTTAAAGTGAGTATACATTAGAGCATTTTCTCGAGCATTTCCATGTTATGTAATATTCTTACGACTACAATACGGTACAATACAAGTAAAAGCTCATTTTAAAAAAGCATTTCCTTGTAATGTAACGTTCCTGCGAATGCTCGACACGGTGTTCAAAGTAATGCTCACGGCGAGTGAGCATTTACCTGAAACATTATTTTACATTTTTATCAACCCATCGTTGAATAGTTGGATCTTCGGGTCACGCGTGATGCGTTTATCTTGCTCGGTGAAATATTACACAAATTCCTTCGTTTGTTTGCAAAATCAAGTGGAAACAAAGCATCGAGTGTCGTGAATGTGAAAATCTCCAAAATGGTGCCTTTCCTGTATTCAAAGTCAAAGTCAAATCATTTATTTTAAATAGGTCCTTATAGGACTTTTGAACTTACAAAAAAATAGAATTTATTCTAGTCGCCCTTCCAAAAGGTAGTTTTTGTATGAAGAAAAATGGGCAAGAAATTCCAATTCCATTCTGCAACACAAAGTCAAATCATTTATTTCAAATAGGCCCTTGTATGGCACTTTTGAACGTCAAAATTTACAAAATAATGGAATTGATTCTAGTCGCCCCTTCCAAAAGGTAGTTTTCGTATGGAGAAGAATCGGCAAGAAACTCCACTGTTACTCTTTTAAAATATTTTACAATATTTTGTATAAGTACACTAGTTAAATAATTATATGTGAAGACGATGCACCTAGAATAAAATTACTACACCACAATAGGAAAAAAAAATTAAATGACGTAACAACAGACAAATTAATTATGTGATAGATAGCTACATGGTGCTCACATATTTACAAACAACACACCGACGGGTGATGGACTGAAAGAATAAGCATCATAAATAATTAATATCCTAAAGTCTACTAAACTGAGATATTATTATCCAGTGTAATAAAAACAAAAAAAAAAAACAAAACAAACTTCTGGTCAGTTTATCTTAAGCAACTCCGCCTAGACAAAAGGTTTTGTTGTTTCAAGAAAAATTCTAAAGTAGTAAAAAGGACAAAAGTTGTCACTTTTTACTTTCTCAAAGTTTTTGCGTTTAAATATAAAAGAAGAACCAATCTTATTTAAGTTCTTTAATGATCTCTCTCCCTCACGCGTTCCGCATCCTCCTTAGCGAGTATTACTGCTTCGCAGGAGGTGACGGCTTTCCATGCCCCCTCACTCCGTACCATGGCCTGTACCAGGGCCGGACGGGAGAGATCACCGCCGCCGATCGTTCCACGAGGACACAGTGATGCTCCGCCCAAGCTGAGCAGACCTCCATCATATGCTCCACCATCTCCTCCGGGCGATCCACACAATGGTGACACCCGGGCGTTTCCTCTCGCCTTAACCGGAACAGGAACGTCCTGAAACAACCGTGTCCAGTGAGGCACCTGTCTAGCCACTCCTCAAAAAAGAGACTTATCGCCGCAATTGTAGTGTGCCCAGCACAGGGTTGCGACAATCGCACTCTCCATGACGCCATGAGATCCCGCCGGAGCTTTGTCCCCTGTGCCGTGATTTCTCGCGGCAGTGGAGTTACGCCTCAGCGTTTCGCCTCCTCGCGCCACTCCCAAACGTGCGCGAGAACTTTTGCTTCCAGATCCCACGGTGGCAATCCGGCAAGGAGGCTCGCCGCCTCACAGGTGATCGTGCGGTATCCCCGTACCAACCGAATGGCCATGACCCTTTGAAACGCGTTCAACCGGCGGGCGGGCCGTCTCCTCAAGGAACGCGCCCACACCGGTGCCCTGTAAAGGGCCATAGACCGCACGAGCCCCACGTAGAGCCTCCGGCAGGAGGCATTTGGACCCCCTAGATTGGGCTGGAGCCGCTTCAAGGAAGCCCCGGCCCGCTCCAGTCTGGGAGCCAAATGTCGAAAATACTCCACCAAAATTCCACCGGCTATCGAGGACGAGTCCCAAATACTTCATCATCGACTCGACGCCGATGTAAACCCCTCCTACCGTCATCTAGGAACCCGACGATGGCGCGTTCCGAGGAAATTACAAATCACCCTGTATATAATCTTTATCAATGTAATACACTTGTGTAAACTGCAATCATTACGTCGGGGGTCCTCATGATCCGAATTTAAAAAAAAATAAGAAGCAATGTCGAGTATAGTTTTAATCTCATAATAGCTAAAACTTACAATATGATCTCTGAAAACTTAAGTTATCTCCTAACATAATTAAGGATAGTTGTTCCAAATTGAAAGGGCGAAAACGAAAAACAGTTCCTGTTAGTTTGGCCTTTATCGACTCCAGCCTCGTGCAGACTGGCGCGACGCGACGGAGCGACGCGACTCTAACAATTCAAATTCTAAGAAAACTTCACGGTATAACAATTACCGGAGTCCCGTCGCGCCAGTCTGCACGAGGTTTAAAAATGACCTAATTTGCTTTGTTTTGTTCTGTTTTTGTTCTGTACTCGTGATGATAAGACTGTTTTTGAAGTGAAAACTTCTCTAGGCGCGTTGGGCATTTTTGAGATGAGAAACCATTGATTTCGCGACACCATGACGACGCCTCATTTTTGTAAATGCGATTGTGCTCTTTATTTATATTACGTTACGGATCAATGTTCTATGCAAGTATTTTTACTTTAAAGGTTTTGGAAGTTTTTTTTTTTTGTAACCGCAATTGTGCTCTTTATTGAGATAAGATTACGGACCAATGTTCTATACAAGTATTTTTCTTCCACCAAGGCGACCTTGTTCAAGTTTTCACTTCTGTCGGCACGCATGGAGTGCCACCACTTAAAAAAAATTAAAAATAGAGTTAAATTATTGTTTTGTACTCATGTGTTTCTATGACAAATAAACCTATCTTTTTTCTTCTTCGTTTCTATTTCCATCGTTATTTTTTTCTTCCACAAATATCTAATTTCTACTAAGGTATCCTATCCACTCCATAGCATTTGAAACTCTTTATCAGACTAATATGCAAATGGAATATATCGAGCAAACCGGAGTTTTCTTACGCGCCGATACACAGAAGCTACAGGTAGAAGTCTTATTCTGAGATGATACTGCGTTTACTAATTTAATTTTGTAGACAATTTCCTCACTGTTGAAGAAAAGGGGTATAATTTATAGAGATATATCTTAAGTTAAGAGTAAAAATATGTATGAAAAATGTTCTTAGATCCAGTGCCTAGAAAGACGAGTCTTAGACATGAATTTTAGAAGAATACACAAGAGCTACAAAGGTCATTTGTAACTGTGTGCTAAAATATTTGGAAATACACTCGCACAATTTTTGCACTATCGGGAAATTTGTGTGAAAACCTTTTTACTTTTTTGGCATTCATTTTTCAGAAATAATGTAATTCTCTACACTGGCCTTCAAAACTTAGTATGTACCACACTTTTTAAATTGCAATTTCTCCAAAACTGTAGAAGGTAGAGTTTTGAAATGAAAAACGTTTTAAAGCAAATTTCATCAACTTTCTTTGAAATCATAGGTTATTATCTTATTATACATTAGTAATGTTTTAACTAAAAACAAGATAAAAACCAAATAATAGCCATTTAAAATTTATTGCAATTTATTTATTACTAAGTTTTGAAAGCCAGTGTATATTTATCGTAAGTAAGTACCTTTTTTTAAGATTTTATTTCGAAAATTCATTCCGGATCCCCAGAATAAGGCCTTATGACATTAGTTTTTATTAGAATATGTTGTATGCATACATTATTGTAACGACAGGCATTCCGATAACTATTTACCTTCGTAATTAAATGATTATTGGTAAGCACATAATGTGCGCTTACGCAGACCGCTGGGTACGTTTTATGATAATCTTGTACTTTAATTGGATTAAAATGATAGTTCTTACGAATGGCTTATCGAGTAGGTCAGGGAATGATTTTCACAAAAACTTTGATGTTAAGCTGGTTTTGCTTGAGTGAGTTTCACTTCTTGTTTATTCATGTTACATGTACTTATTTGTAGATAAATTAATATGTTAGGTATGTTTGTTTTCGATGACAGATTTTTATCAAAGAATTTCGGGAATTGATTGTAGAGTCCACAATTCGATGGCACCCTTTGCTGTCTTGCTGCAGACCAAGCGGTCATGCCGTCTGCTTTATGATTTGCCAAAACTACTTTTTGACCATTTTTATTGTAAAGTATCGGAGTGCTCATGTTCAGTAAATGTTTGTAGACTGATATATTGAACTAATTAATTGGTGTCTTACGGACCTCAATCGCCACAAAACTTAGACACAAGTAAGTAGCCAATCCCAAAATTTCCGCAGAAAATCGAAATAATCGGAACCAAATTACTACCACACGAGAAATAAACAATGATTTTCTTTCTTTTTCATGTGGTGTCAGAGTTTTTATGCCGCCCATGGGCCTCTGACTTGGCTTCGCATGCCGTCGAGAAGTATAATATCTCAGGCATGCCGGTTTCCTCACATTATTTTCCCCCACTCTTTTTGAAGCAAGTAATAATTATACAATACGCACATGAATCCGAAAAGTCAGAGGTGCGTGCCTTGTGTTTGAACTCGAGACCTGTGACTTGGCAGTCTGACGGTCACACCACTTGGCTATCACTGCTGTTAGCAATAATTAACATGTACCTTTTTTTGTTGCATTGCTAGGCAAAGGTCTCCTCCATAGCTGACAACTCTCCCCTGTGTGTTGCCTTCTGCGGCCAATCTGCCATATACGCCCCTATAACTCCACTCTCAAACAAATACCTATTTAGAGATATTTTCTAACAATTTGATAAACGACACAACTATGGCAAACATTAGACCGTGTGCAAACAAACACTTTCACCGGCGCCTGGGCACGCGACGACCGGTCCCAGGTTCGATTCCCGATAACAGCACTCTTAATGAGAATACCAGTTAATTGATTTATTGCAATAGAAAATGTGCGTGGTATTAGAAAAGTGGTATAAATAAATTATTTAATGGTGCACTTGTTTGACGATATTAATTCATTTGATACGATATGTGGCGTCATCTTTATAAAAATCTATTGCTTTTATGGAATTTCATTAGGGTTCCCTATTACCTTAAAATGTTTAGAAATAACTAATAATATTATTAATGCAAAAGTGAGTTGTTTTGTTTGTTTGTTACGCTTTTACTCTAAAACGGCTTGGCACACGGCTGCACCATGACCCGGATTAAAACATAGGATACTTTTTATCCCGATATTCCCTCGGGATCGAGACTTATGCGAGAGAAGCAGAAACGCCCAGAGAGTGAGCGTGATAGCCAATTAGAAAGATAAAAAAGAAGGTATATTTGTCACAGAAACATGTGCATACATAAAAGACAAAAGTAATCAGAAAACAACAAAAAAGTACATAATAAATCACGAGAATAAAACAGAAATTAGTCGACAGCTGCACATGACTGTGAAAAGAAGGTTTCCATTCAGCATGATGCAGCGCTATGGGAGACCCACAGCACAGCGCTGATTTTATGTTGAATTAGTTCTTTCCTGTATGTGACGAAAGGATTATTTTAAGTAGGTAATACCAGAGTACAAAAAAATATATATACAGGGTTAAATTAAATTAACTAGCGAAACTCCGGAGACGTGCGATGAGTTTCGGTATTGTTAAAATTTCTCACATATTTTTATTTTATTTTATCAAAGTTATGTTCCTATATTTTTGTGAGTAATATTATGGTTTCTATACCTAGATGTTATAGAACTTAAAGTTCCTATTAGTTATAAATAGTAAATAATTTTTATTATATAAAGACAGTATAAATTATAAGAGACCACAGTATCGCATTAGGCGATGAACCTGTATTGATTGTTATACGGGAGAGATAAATAAATAAATAAATCCAAAAACAACAAAATAAAAAGATTTGATGGTTTTTTTTTTGCGATCAATCACCGCTGGTAGTGAAGTTACTTGAAGTATGAGTTGACAAAACTGTTTTTTTTTTTGTTTTATTGTATTTAGATATCGATACCCATCACGTCTGTAAAGTTTACACAAAAAAAACGGATTTTAAACCGATATTTCAACTGAACTGCGGTTGATAACCCCAAAAAAAATCATCAAATTATCTTTTATGACCAGAGGGCTGCCCAATTTTTAGGTCAAAAAATCAGCATTGCCATCCAACTTGACAAACACTGCCAGCCTTCTGGGCACTTTTCCCACTGACAGCGATGCGGACGATTTTTTTTATGCCTAATGGTCTCTTCCTTTTTTTAAGTTTCTTTGTATTCTTGTACATAATTTATATATTTTAGTGTTAGATGTATATCATATTTAAGTTTCCACTGTATACTGCAAATACTCAGATATAACATTCTTTATCATGTTAAGATATCGATAACAATCACTTTTCCGGAGTTTTGCTAGCTAATTTAATTTGACCCTGTATAGTACACATAACATAACATCACGCCTTGTTTCCCCGAAGGGTTGGGCAGAGGTGTCCCTGTAGCAATTTCACCCACATTTCGCCAGTTATATTTTAAGTCCCATGTAATAGGAGGCGAGCCTATTGCCATCAACCGGACACAAATCCAGACTCCAGGCTGCTACTGAGAAATTTTAGATAGAAAAACCCAATAACACTGCCCGACCTGGGAATCGAACCCAGGACCTCATGTTGTATAGTAGTTAATAGTTAAAACATCAAACGGGTGACGAATATCCTTCTATATCCTACTAAACCTTCCTACTATATAATATTATAAATGTGAAAGTTTGTGAGGAAAAATGAATAGATGTTTGAACTTTGAAATGAACTACTGAACAATTCCGTTCAGGATAAAATTTGGCACACAGATAGTTTTATAACCTGGATTGATATTATTAAATACTTTTTATCCCGGTACTCCCACGGGATCGAGACTTATGCGGGTAAAACCGCGGGGCCATGTTAGTAACGTTATGTAATGATGAATCCGGGAAGTCTTAAATTTATTTTTTTACCATTACCTTTTGATCTTTTCTCCTCATATCATTCACCGGTAAGAGACTAAAAGACAATGAGATGCCTGCTTTTGAGCTTACAAATTGAAAATAAAATAATCTATATTTAAAAAACAAACTCGGGTTAGTTACACCATTTACTCAAGAACGGCTGTACCGATTCTTATGATGTTTGATTTGTTGGATTTGGCTCCACCCCGAATAGCAGAATAAGTATTAAAACATCTGAAAATTTTACGAAAAAAAGAAATAGGTTGGTAGGTGCGCCGCTGCCGGCGCCGTAGATATGTATTTAGTGCTACCCGTGCGAAGCCGGGGCGGGTAAAGCTAGTTATAACCGTAATTAAAATAATCTCCAACGCCAAGTACCAACCCTTCTCTTATAAAATGTGTTCAAAACATTTCACAATCCAAGGATGTCCGTTGTTTATTAGCAGTTAGTAATTTAATACCAATCGGCACTTAATTACGAGAAGTTTCGACGTAGAGACAGGACAATGGAGGATCACGTTACCCGCTATCGTTTTACAGATTAGGAAGATTAGCTCAATGTTTTGCTAACTTTGAGTATTGTTTTTGAAGGACGCTATCTCTTCAATTTGTGTATCTAATCGGGGATGTTTATTTTAGTCGTTGAAAGAATTTTATGCGTGGTCTAAGAAATGTTCACCTATAATTTACGGACCGTTCTTCCTAGCCTTTTCCCAACTATGTTGGGATCAGCTTCCAGTCTAATAGGATGCTGAATACCAGGATTTTACATGAAGCGACTGCCTATCTGACCTCCACAACCCAGTTACTGAATAGCATGGTAAGACCAGCGTTTTCATTTTTCCTGAATTGATAGCTGTTTCAAATCCCCAGATTTCATAAATGCATACATGTATACTATTGATAATAAATAAGATCCGATCAAAATCAACGCCTCACACAGTATCACATTACAGCTTAGCCCACACAATACGTGAATAGATAGTCCATCAAATGAACAATTACTCAAAGCAAAATAATTAATGAAACAATAGTGATAAATAAACTGCTTGCATTACGAAGAGGCGGTTCCAGTCACCATACATCTGATCTCCAAGTCCTTGTACAAACTTAATTTTTCACCTCTGAAATTCAAAACTCCCGGAAAATTCCCCCTTATTACGATGGATTAAGGAATGGTGTGGTCGTTTTTTGGTGGTTGGGAAGTGTGTAGTTATGTTGGTAAAGGTATAAATCGAGTGTTGGCATATGAATACGGGTGCGCACAATGCAATGTCCTCGCCAGTCGAAAGGCGACGTTCGCGTAAATAAGAGTGTAACCTATCAACCCTATCTTTTTAGCGATTTAGGTAAATAGTGATAGAGTTTGGTGGGGTGGAGTGGCTTTTTAGAATTATTTTAGGGACAAAAATATTTGTTCCAAAAACTACCGAGTACCGATAATTATTTTAAAGTCAAAACACTTTTTTTCATAACTTAGCAATACCCCATCACTATCATTATAAAGATTAAGAATGAAACGTTCACATTTTAAAAAAAAAGTTATGGAAAAACAGAAATGTTTTTAAAATGAACCATTTTATTTTAGCACGTTCCTTATTACCCATCATTTTATTAACCTATTTCGTTGTAGTCAATTACGTCTACCATTTTTTTTCCACAAAATTTATAGTAATATTATTTTTCAAAAAATAATATTACAATAAAATATATAAAAACCACTCAACAGTTTTCCCTAATCCGCCCAAGGACTAAAAGAGAAAACAATTAGTGGGTGTTCTCAAAACTGCTATAAATTAGCTCTATCTTCTATTCTGTCCCATAAAACGGCATAGCTATGGACTTTACTGCACACGAGCTTAACTTTATAAACTTCATGGTACGAATTTAATTTTAGCCTTAAAACCATGGTGGCTTTTTCAAAATTCTGTGAGACAATTGTTTAATAATTATAGCATCTGCCTGTATGTAGTACAACATTATTAAATTGAAAAAGATGATTTTATTCTTAATTTTTAATTTGGACAAAAAAGTATTACAAGCATAACAGTTAATCTGCCCAACCTTTTCTCAAATATGTTAGGGTCTGCTTCCAGTCTAACCGGATCAAGCTAAATACCAGTATTTTACATGAAGGGACTGCCGATCTGACTTCAACAACCTAATTACTGGGTAATACGATACCCCTTGGTAAAGCTGGCTGTCAGACTTTTTGGGCTTCTGACTATCCGTAACGAATGTCAAAGATCTTTGAATGACAGCCATCCATGGACCAGTCTCCACAGTTCGACCAATTGCCATCCACGGACCGGCCTCGGCAAGTGTAACTTAACCTTAAATCGTAAAAAAACTGTAGATATACCCTGCTGGATATGAGCTTCTTCATAGATTTGCATAACCAAAGGAAATGGTGAAAACTCATGACCATAATAACCACATTATGTTGTTCTTCAAAGAAAAGTTATGCCTAGATTGATAAGTCAAACTTTCCTTTAGACATCTTTTGATAACAGCCAGTGAAGTGTAGTCCAATTTTCTCTACAAAACACCATTTTCTATCGATAACAATTTTGTCGCAAAAATAAGTAACATACAAGCTTACTTGCAAAAACACCAACTGCAAATACACTTCAACTCTAACAGTGAAACTTCACCTCAGTACGGTGAAACTCCTCGATATTACTTGTTAGATATTAATTAACACATGCCGCTGGCGTCCTCTATAAATCTCCGATGTCGATCTGTCGATATGTCGATGTCGATAAAAGTTGACGCGCGGTCGACCGAGAACTACACTAGTGGACACTGTTTTACCGGCTTTATAGATTTAGACTTAGTTAATATTCTAGGGCTAAATATAGAATATTGTAGACTGTTTAGAGACTAGATTTAGGTGTCGATATCTTTGGTTCAAGTTTTGTTCTCTTACAGGTTGGTAAACAGATTGACGAAAACTATACCTTGTCGGCATTGTAGGAAGCTGCACGTATCTGTAAACGATCTTGACTGCTCTCTACTGCAAACCTTACTGCACATCCTGAGGGGAATTCCCGTATTTTTAGGAACGTTGTCATTCTGAAGTCTGTCTCAATGTGTCAAAATTACCTTAATTTATCTACAATTTTCACCAGTTTTTAACATTGGTTGTCGCTGAGATGAGCTTTCGAATAGACTTTAAACGTTTTTACAAGAATTAGCCTTCTGATCTTCTGACGCACTTTGAGCATATTTGGATCATTGGAAAAAAAAAATTACTTAAGGACCCAGTTACCAACTCAAGACTTTTGGAGGAATAGCAAAAAGCTCTGAATTTTACTCCATAAGTGAAGAACTGCAGTACAAAGTAGTTGTTTCTGAGACTAAATTAAACATCCCAAAATGCCCAAATAAACCGGAATTTCTTGAATTATAAATAGAATAATAGTTCGTATATCTGAAAGCCACAGAATCCGATGTGGCCTTAATAATTCAGTGTAGTGTCGGCGTGGCGTCGATAATAGTTGTCACCGGTAGCGGACGGCATGCGGCAGCGCCAACCTAACATTGCGCACACGCACGCTAAAATAAATGTATGGATAGCGGTTTAATATAAGGAAAGGGTTTTTATGCGAATACTGTTATCAAGAAAACGTAATATAAAGTCCTTCTCGTAGAATAAATATACTCGTACTAAATATTAAATAATTATCAAAATGTCAGATGGAAATTTCTACAGTTCGTTGTGAGTATCATTAATTTTGGAGACTTTCTAGTGCACACCTCTCTTAATGAACTATAGTTTAAAAATTTCCAAAGTTGAGTGGCAGTGGGCAGGGTACATTGTTCACAAAACAGATGGCCGATGGGACCGAAATATTCTGGAGTGGCGACCGCGTACAGGAAGATGTAGCGTTGGAAGGCCTCCTACAAGGTGGACCGATGACCTTGTGAGGGCCGCAGGAATCCGCTTTATGCGAGAAGCATAGAACCGGTCGAAGTGGCGGTGCTTGGGGTAGGCCTACGTTACGTAGGCTGACTGCATGCATCTTTTGTACATACGTAGGCTACGTATGTACAGTACCGACCAAAAGTCCATAGGCAATCGCACAAAGCAATAGACTGACGCTTCGGTTTGACTTACGACCTTCTTCTATAAGATGTTACAATACTATAGACACGCACAGTAGACACACACACACACTCACTTTGTCTGCAACTCATAGTAGTTAATAATTTCTATCAATACATTATATGGCATGCTAGCTCAGTGGATAACGTGCTTTGGTATGTGCGAATATGGCGAGCCGAGCGAGGGTTCAAATCTAATGTGCGGTTTGCTTGTAATTTTTTAATAATTCCTATTCATAGTTTTTGTTATTATAATAGATTTTAATAATGACTAGTTCAATAATCATTCGTTTTTTGTTTCGGTCGTCTTGTTCACATAAATATTAAGGTTTAGCAGGTAGACCACAGAAAACTAAGTAAATCATTTCGATTTCTGTGGGGTAGACAGACGCAGTTCGTTACGCGTATTCGCGATTGCTACGGTCTGTTCCCAGCCAATCTCAAAACTTTGTTGGTTCGTGGTTATTGTTGGTGACGAGTATTTAGGTATTAGCGGTGTTGTGGTTATTGTTTTCAAAATGCAGTCAAATATAAATATTGAAGGGAGATCAAATATTATTGCACTGCGTAAAAGTGAATGTAATTTACACAAATATCTAATGAGACCGGACTAAGTGTGAGTGTTATCATTTAAATATTTCATATTTTACTAAACATAAATCTTAATCAAAGGTATTGTTGATAGAACAGAGGTATTGTTGAGACAGAAGATGCTTTTAAAATTTAAAATTAATTATGAGGTTTAATTCGATGAGTGAATGATAAATAATTATTATGTGTAATAAATACAATGTTATTCTTTGTTCTAGAGAAATACTGTGAGGGTTAAGAGGAATGAGGAAGAGGCTTATTATCGAGCAGTAGCGACGTCAAATGATGGAGGAATATGAAACAAATGGTTTCATACCAACGAGATATTTTGCTGAATTATTAAACACGTCATTATGAACCGTTCGCTGTGCACTCTGAAGACTTGTATCACTGAAGACCAGCTAGGAAGCCGTTTTCGACAGAAAGTCATAAACAAGAACGTTTAAGTTTCGCACGATAATATTAAGACTTCAAGTGGGACACTGCTATATTTTAATCTTAAAATATTTACCGTACCAACTTAATAAACAACAGATTCGTTATTGCATGAATTTGTGGTAACGATTTTTTAAGCAAGTTACAATATGTTGTTTGTCGTATTTCCCGCAGATAGACCGAAAATGTTTAAGATTATTTTAGTAATATTATTATTTTAGGTTTACAATTTGAGGTTAAGTTTCAATCTTCTTTTCGTAAAGAAAATGAATACTTAAGCTATAACCTCAATATCAACCAATATTTACTAAAGCCAAATAAAAAGTAAAATAAATAATGTAAACAAACTGCCCATACTTTACCTTAAAATCACCTATTTTGTAAGTAGTTTTTTTTTACATTTTGATTAGTCTTATATTCTTATTTATTGCTTAATTACTTCGACCATGATCAAAGCTAACTAATAATAAGCTAGCTAATATTTATGGTGAAAAAATCAATTTAAAATTTAAAACATTTCATAATACAAATATGTCAAAATAAAATAAATTACTTCTAAGTTTCATGACATCTATTTCACATCTTATTGAGCTGACGTAATGATAAATAATTGTAGCAATATATTATCTATAAGTAAAATAAATATAACGAATACAATTTTTTAATTTTGCTATCACATATCACGCATTTTAATTCTAAACCCTTTATTGCAATAACAGCATTAATAAAAAAGGCAGCAATAGTTAAAATATAATATTATTGCAAACAAAAATATTAATATTTGCAAAAACTGCACTGTGCTTGACGAGGCTGGAACCTAAGCCAGTTTGCATCTCAGACCAATGCTTAACGCGTTCTGCTATCTGCACACGTCAATTTGGTTTGAATTTTAGTAATCCCATAAACTGGCCAAGGTCAAGCGCATGATGCGTGTTGTCTAACAAAAGCGACGGAAATATATATTTGTTTCGGTAGTGAGGCGCAAGTACGCGACGATACGACAGTGTGTAAAGCGCAATACTGCGTTCTCTGTGGTGTGTGTGCCGTGTTGTTTACACTACAGATATACGGACTATACCGCGTGTTCACAGCAATATGATTCTTAACGTGCTTATGCACTTTTGAACGCTTACTGTACAAAAGATGCATGCAGTCAAGATTAGAATGTTTAGATGGATGTGTGGAGTGACGAAAATAGATAAAGTAAGACATGTGATGAGGAGGGAAGAAACTCATATGACTAAAAGAGTGATGAATATGTTGATGGATGGAGAGGGAGAGATGGATATATTGTGTGAAGAATGATATGTGACGGTTGATAGGGGAGAATAGAAAAAAAAAACGTCTTGCGCCGCTGACCCCACGTAACATTAGTACAAGGGCAGGAAGATGATAATTGCAGTAAATTCGTGGTAAACCAAAAAGTGGTACAGTCCCATCAAGATCTTATCCGTTGACACACATTCAGGATAAAAATAATAAAATGGCAAAGTGCTTTTCAACGTATTTGTAAATTAACGATTATAACCGGATATTATCAACTGGATTTGTGCATTAAACATAACGAGCATTTTATTGTCATCCTTCCTATCACACGATCCGTTATGAGCTTATTAATGAACTATATATTAATGTGATGATTATTTGTTTTGGAATCTTTATAAACGGGTAGTCAGATGATTACAAGTTGCTGACTCAAATTCAAATTATTTATTAAATAATCAAGTACAATATACAATACTGGAGTTACCAACATAGCTTTCAGAGTAGGCAAACTGAACTAACAGTGGGCTGGCCATGTTTGTCGAAGGACCGATGGCCGGTGAAGCAGACGACTCCTGGAGTGAAAACCGCGTATCGGCAAGCGTAGCGTGGGATGACTCCCAGCTAGATGGACGGACGATCTTAAGAAAGTGGCTGGGACAGACTGGGTGCGGAAGACGAAGGACAGGATGTAGTGGCGCAGCTCGGGAGAGGCATATGTCATGTAATAGACAATATCGGATTGTACGTTGATCCCCAAACAAGCCGTTCTGCCTGTATCTTGGAGATCAGAGTTGCACATCTAACATATATCAATGCATGTGGGTGACTTTTCAATATCTTTTTATTTTCTCGGTGCATCTAAACGTGGGCATAAATTAAAAGAACTTAAAACTAGATTAGCTAATCCATTGATTGATATGTTCGAAAGTCTGCTCAGCAACGTAAATAACGCAATGAATATTGTTGAACCATCAAAATGAAACGGATTCTGATTGATCGTGAATTACTCAATTAGGGTACTGAACAGTTGTTCAGTACCCTAATTGAGTACTGACGAATTTGAACGCGGTTTAGTTAAACCGCGTTCAAATTCATTGGTAAATATAATTTGTAACCACCATTTCAATTAATAAAAATCATTGCCACAAAAAACAAACTTAATCCACAGTACAGTTACAACTGCAAAATCTATTATTAAAATGATCCACTACTTTCGCAGAAACTACCGCTTGCACATCAATAATACATGTATCTCGTTCGCAAACATCAGATACATAATGAATGTACATATGAATATACATGCTGATATAAAGGGTTTTCTAATCAAAACATTGTTATTTATAGCTAACGGGTCGAATTGATTTGCATATGCTGGTCTACTGATAAGTAATGGTGGGTCTTAGATGTGTACTTTTACTTTTTTGTATAAATGGTGGATAAACAGTTATTATTTAGACAAAGAGGCGATTTATCTTCTGAGTTTTATGGGGTACTACGGATAACTGATAAGAACTCAATTAATGACGCTAGATTTGAGACAAGTCCAGGTGAATCTAGAGTTAAGAACAATATTCATAGGTATTAAACAATGAAATAATCAACAGCTGGACCTTCAATAAAAATATTTATTAACAAAGAAAGTACTAATTCGATATTTTTGTCGTAGAAGATCAAACAGTTTATCCGAGGAATTCCTATAACTTTTCGGATCGAAAGCACTTGAGACTTTTGAGATTTTGAAAAATCTCAAAAGTCTCATGTGCTGACTTGGACGATAACGATACCGACACGATATCGTCGAACTGCTAGTTTAAAAACAATTACTACTAAACGCTTTCACAGTGTTTCGGTGTAGTCAACGGTATCGTCGCCGACATTGATTGTCGTGCCGATATCGGCGGACGACACAGTGCTGTCAAAATTACCTCGAATACACTATTACAGTTTTGGAATCACGCGGCGATGCTACCTTTTGCTGGCGCAACGCTACTATTCGAGACTGCTGTGACATACCGCATGACAATAAACTGCTGGTTATATCTTGTCACATACCGATATCGTCTCGATATTGTCGGCCGATATCGTTGTCGTCCGAGCTGACGAGATGTCGATATCATTATTGTCACAGTTTGAAAACAGCCAAATGGTAGCAGCCGTATTTAAACGGACGAATTCCAAAACTTCAATAAATTTTCAAACACGATTCACTCTCTGTTGCTTTAAGAGGTAGGTACTCTTCAAGTATCCATATCCTACCTTCACATGACACATGTTAATCAAACTAAGAAAACAGTGACAGTATTCGTCATAACTAAAACATCACTACAGTAGCTAAACTAACAGATTGATACAATGCGGTGCAGTACGCGAGCTAAACAAACACTCGACGTGTTATCACGGCGTGCTTCCAGCGGCAATTGACGTTATTAACCGTCACTGTTTACTTTGTTATTGATGAGGTACGTATGTAGTATGTATTTATGCACTTTCCGTGCCGTTAGAATTTTGCACTCTTCAAATTCAAATTCAAATATTTTTATTTGTAGAACATAGGTAAAAAAAAATGTACAGATATTAATAATAATAAAATGAACGCTGTCTTGCCGTCAACGGCGCACAAATATTCTGATTATAATTTCAAATTAATTAGTAATAATTGCAACAAAACATTAACAAATGAAACTAAATTTTAACAATAAACAATAACAACAATTGTAATTTTAATTTAAAAAAATTCTCTTATATTGTTTAAGTTTAGTAGACCTTTTTTTTTGGGTGGGAAATTATCAAATAACTTCTCCCGCTCTGGGTGGAGCGGGAAGGCGTGTCAGACTCTTACTGACTAAAACCCACCCGTGTTTCTTCAGTTTACTGTATGATGCCAGGGGCCACGGTAACCTTTTCGGATAAACCCGCAACCCCAGCAGGCATCTGCCCTAGCGGACCCCTTCAGTTGAAGTTCAGTAGACCTGGATAAGACTCGCACAGACCAGGAAAGCATGGCACAAAAGGGAGCAGGCCTACAGCGGTGGGTGAAACAAGGTTGCCAATAATAATGATGACGATTATATAAATAGTTTTAAGTCTTATAATGTTCTGACTAAGAACAGGAGAGAGCAGCTCGTGGCTAAGAAATAACAACCATACGGGTCGATCCATCATGTTCAGAAATCAGAAATAATTTATTTTGCAATGAATGTAGGTACAAAATAAGATGTAAACATTGTAAAAGAGGTTCTAACACACTCTACCGTACGGCATACAAAAGTTAAAAAAAATATTTATATGTACTCAAATAACAACCAAATAAAAAACAAACTGCCTCGTTGGTCTAGTGGTCGCAAGCGCTAGTGCTGAGCATGAGGTCCTGGGTTCGATTCCCAGGTCGGGCAAAGTGTTATTGGGTTTTTCTATCTGAAATTTCTCAGAAGCAGCCTGGAGTCTGGATTTGTGCCCGGTTGATGGCAATAGGCTCGCCCCCTATTACATGGGACTTAAAACATAACTGGCGAATTGTGGGTGAACCTGTTACAGGGACACCTCTGCCCCACCCTTCGGGGAAACAAGGCGTGATGTTATGTTATATGTGGATCCTTCCTTAATTCTATATTTCACAAATGATTTATTGTATTGATTATTTTACTTACATTAACAAAAATAAAAAAACAAACATAACATAACATCACGCCTTGTAAAAAAAAAAACAAAATATGTAATTAAATTTAAAAATAAAAATAGTACATTATAAACCCTTAACATTAAAAAATCTTGTATAGAATAATAACATTTATCTATTAGTAAGGATGTTGGCCTCTTTTTAAATATACTTAATGATTCTTCTTTAGCATGAGGTATTTTATTATAGATGACGGGCCCCATTGATAGTAAGCTTTTTCTTAATAATGCTGTTTTGTACCTAACTGCAAACATTAGATTTTTGTATTGCAATCTAATAGATCCCGGACGTGTTCTAATATCGTCTACTAAGGTATGTTTGTTCCAACAAATATTGCAACTTCAATTATATACGAAGACAGAAAGGTGAGTAATTTTAGATACTTGAAAACAGGTGCACTACTATCGGTATTGGTTAAGCTACGCTTGCCGGGGTTGGTCCGTTGATGGGTGACCATTTTTTATACCGAGACTCATTACATACCAAGACTTCTCCGTACCTCGGAAAGCACGTTAAGCTGTTGGTTCCTGCTATCATTCGTGGATCTTTAACAGTCGTTACGGTTAGTCAGAAGCCCGAAAGTCTGACTACCAGTCTTACCAAGTTACTGGGTTGTGAAGGTCAGATAGGCAGTCGCTCCATGTAAAATACTGGTCCTCAGCTGCATCCGGTTAGACTGGAAGCCGACCCCAACATAGCTGGGAAAAGGCTAGGCAGATTGATTGATTGTTCTGACTAAGATAATGGGTTTCAAAACATAATCGATGCACTGTCCTTAAAATGGATTACACTTTTATCAATATTGATGAATGACTGGATTTCTGAAATTACGAATTTTCTTTACACTCAAAATAGTCACTTCATTTTTCACTTTTGTTTCAACTGCTTTCAAAACATAAAATGATTTGATAATCTCTATCAAACTATCTCCCCATTATATTTACGAGTTATAGCCTTCAAATCTACCTTTTCAATCATGCCCTGCTTATACCTGGGTTATTATTGCATGTTGTTGGATAGTTCTGTTATAGATGCGTCAGAAAACAAGCAGTTCCGGCTCCACAGTGCTTCTGTTTTTTTTTAAATACTTCTTACTGAAACACGGAATTCAATCTTGATATCTACTAATCTTCACTTTTCAACCTTATTTATACATATCTGTGTCTAAACAAGGTTACCAATGGTTCAAAATAAATAAACAAATTAAAATACACAAATCCATCACGTGGCTACTTCCCCATTCTCGTCTTTAATAAAATTCATTTCCGTGGCACTAAAACAATACATCACTAAAATACATTAAAAATTAACAAAAAAACTTTCTCACCAATAAAAAACACAGCCTAACTACACCAGTACGAAAAATCATAACATAAAAACCAATGCATACCAATCCTGCAACGGAACTGCAACAGAACTGCATACATTAAGTCCCAAACATCAATCAATTGTGACTTTCAAGCTAACGAGTGCGTTTTCTCCAAGACACACATATGCATAGAGAAACCATAATTTAGACATTGGCCCACTCACTAACTCATAGGAGACTGGCGACAGGTTGATTTGGCATGCACACAAATAATACTAAACTAGATGCATATATGCGAGTAAGGGTGTGTTCAAAAGAGCTTCCTGGATACGTATTTTTTTGTTTAAATCACTCTTGTTGCCTTTAAAATTCTGTGGAAGAGTACCTTTATGATTTGAGGATTCTACCCCCGCTGTAGAATACTGTATCTTACTGCAAGAAGAGTCAACCAGCTGGGCAATGTAAGAGAATGTACAGAGAGTAAAATTACTGAAGAAGACTTCCAAACAATGCTAGTAGTAAAAATAGAGGATGATCTGTGTAATAGCGATCAGACTTTGGGGCCATGGAAGGTGGTGGTTCTTACATGTTTTTTGTTTCTTTGGGTCTAGTTAGCAGCTTAGTTATTAAAGCCAACTATTAAACAACCAACCAACCAACTGCCAACTGCTAAAGGATTTTTAGTACACATTGTTTTACAGGTGGTCACTTCAGCTTCAAAAAATTACAACCTCACTTACAAAAAATTACAACCACAAGGAATCAGATTAGTTGAAAATTTGTTGGATAACCAATAACACAAATCCTACCGCTAACTCATTTGCATAGGTTTTACATCACATTTCTAAGTCCACAGCTATTTTGACAGCAACAATACTGCCATTATTTAGGCTCACGCCACTTCAGGGCAACTCCTTAAGAAGGAATCAAGGTCGAACCACTATCGCGTACAACTCGCTTAATATGGAGCAGACGATAAACAATTCCATTAAATACATGCTGATTGTATTAACGTAATGGTACTTAAGTAGCTACATGTTTAACATGTAAGTGGGGTTGCAAGGACCTGTTTCGTGTTTTGTGATCCGGGAAAATGATCATAAATGGGAATTTCAACCTAATCCTATCCTATTAAACGAGCAATATTTGTCGAATCCGGTCATTAGTACGGACACGAAACGACATCATGTGATCTACCCACACCTAAAGCGCACTTCTACAGGGTCGTGATGTTTTAAGGCCACGGCGAGGAGGATGCAGTCTCTGATCGCATCGGAGTTAAGACGTCGCGGAACTGTACTCGATTCGTTATGCTCAGTTATTGTGTTAATTGTAATTTGTGATTATTCTGTTTTTTTTTTTTAATTTTAATAAACGCCGTGTATCGCACCCAGTGTGTGTATTGCTAGTGTGATTAATTTGATAGTAAATTATAATGTGATCTGAACTGCAAACAGTTTTTCGAATGCGCACTAATCAACACTACCCACAGTACGCCCACAGTAGTTAAAATATCGCTGATAATAACGAAACGGACATATACCTGTCTCCCACATATTATATATATATATATTTCTACTCACGTTCTCGAAAATGGATCTAATCATTTCGATGAAAGTTGCAATATAATGGTTTACGGGGGCGACAAATCGATGTAGCTAGGTCTCATATCTTCGTATTTTCACCCGAGCAGAGCTCGGTCGTCCAAAGTTTAGAACAAGATAATGAATAATGTCATTAGATTAATGACATGGCAGAATGGAATAAGTAGGTCCTATACATGAATTAGTATGAACTTTCCTATACTAAATGAGCATTATTTTCACCAGAGCAGAGCTCGGTCGCCCAGGTACTATTTAATTAAATATGTTTGTTTGTCTTACTGTCCATGATTGTGCTTATACATCCAAAACCACGTAGATGATTCAAATCTCCTTTTTGAAGTTTATAAACAAGTTTCTAACTAAAATGATGATGTGGATATATTTAGTAACCTTTTCCGCTTAGCTATTTCTAAAGAGTCTTGAAAAGACCCTGGAAGAAATCGACACGTGTTTCACCTCTCAACGAGGCATCCTCAGGATGACGATTAACTTGTCGTGAACTCGAACACGGCGTGTTGCCACACCAATCAGTCTGCGCTCGGTGCTTGGTGTGGCAACACGCCGTGTTCGAGTTCACGACAAGTTAATCGTCATCCTGAAGATGCCTCGTTGAGAGGTGAAACACGTGTCGATTTCTTCCAGGGTCTTTTCAAGACTCTTTAGAAATAGCTAAGCGGAAAAGGTTACTAAATATATCCACATAATCATTTTATTATGGATTTCCGCAAGGTCACGCCTGAATCAATTAACTATCTTAAGTTTCTAACTAGTCGAAGATTTCATATGTCCAAAAGAACAGCATGTAGATATCTTTAAATTAAGAAATTTTAAAAGTATGAGGAACAGGGTGTAAATTTCCTCTGTTAAAAAAGGAGAATCCTCCGACCAGACGGGTGTCATGTCTGGCGGGCAACTTTCCAACGATTGATGTCGGGGAAGTTGAAATGTCGGGGAATATGTCGTTCGCGCGGTAAACTCTAATTGCGCGATGCAGGATTTGTATGACGTCAGGTTTTTGATGCGTAGTTCGCAGGTGGCGATGTAGATGCTGCTACTAAATCAAAAATTTTATTCTTTCTCCATGATCATCATCATAATTCTCCTTCCCTTATTCCAATTTATTTGTGGTCGACTCAACATGTCTTTTCCTTCCATACTTCTTATTAGTGGTCATCTCGGTAGTCACCCCCTCGAAATAAATGAAGGTGAATTTTTTCTAAGATATGCCTGACAAAACTACTCGGAAAATCCTAAATTATACACATCATTAATACTGTAGACAATGATAAACATTTCATGATTGATCGCCAAACCTATTAAGAATTACAAGGAATAATGGTATGCGAAATATCGCGTGCATGCGTGAAAAATATTCAAAAACACGGCTCACCACAGGTGGTCTAAATAGCGTCTTCAAAAGAAAGGGGGCGAGTGGAGTACAAAGACTCCCTTGTTATATGCACCCTGCGTTTTTCTCAAGGGATCGATTTTCTAATCAGCAAGATTTGACAAATATGTGGGTAATATCGTAGGTAAATAAATGGGTATTATCATCGTCTTTATCATGTCGATGGGTAAGCTGCATTTTCTTTTTATTAATATTTATTTTGTTCTGCACGAACCGCTATTGGAAATACAATCGATTTGAATACCATTAGGTACACCTGGTTGTTGGTCAGTCTAACTCAACTATCTTTTTACGGTTCTGATTCACTTGATGACAAAAACCAAGTGACCATCCAATACATATCGAGACGCCTCCGTGCTTTGGAAGACACGTTAAATCGTTCTTCTATACTCAAGCTCTCCAAGAACGCAAGTGAAGTGCAATCTAATGAACGCATACTAACTAAAACGGCAATTTCAAATTACGTGCACATTCCTTCATTAATACCGCGCGAGTGTGAACAGCGCCTAACTGCGCGGTAAATAACAATCTGTGCAAACGAGCAGTGTTGATGTTGATACAGCGGTGTCCACAAATCACGGCCGACACTGTGGACACACGATGTGTGCTCGATTGTGTCCGGCGTTGTGTCCGACACTCTGGCGAATAACTGGTGTTGTTTTTGGAGTGTGTTGTTAGTTTTTTTTTTTTTGATGTTATTCAAATGTCTTCGATTTCTGTAAAGATCATTGTCTCAAGTCTGCACAAGCAAACAATTCGGAAAACCAACAAAATACCTATTCGTAACATTTTTATAAATAGGTAGAAAAGTTTGAAAGTTTGTTATTAACCATTTTGTTCTGACAGTTAAATGATTATAATTTGAAAATGCAATAGACGTGGATATATTTAGTAACCTGTTCCGCTTAGCTAACTCAGCGGTTAGTTATAATTAGGCCTAAATTTCAGATTCCTACAAACAAAAAAAAAATTTTTTGCACGATATGGTCGTGCAAATAATTTAAAAAAAAAAAGATTTTCCTAGTACCACCCAACAAGTTCACGTTGATTTATATACCCATGACTTTTCTTAAATTATTTTAAGCTAAAATCTGAGAATTTCAAATAGAAATTAATTCCTGTATAATTTTTGTTTGACTTATGCCCCGTTCGATTGTGTCAAGTGTCGAGTGTTGCCAGTGCGCGACACTATCGTGACAAAAGGTTAGACCAGTCTACATGCCATTGTCTGAATGTGATATGATTATTTGCTAATCCTGCATACCGCGGGTGGATTTATTTGGACAGTCATATATGACCCGTTTGAACGGCAGTATTTAATTTATCATTTTCAACATTTTCAGAAGGAAAATAATGAATTGATAATCTAAAATTTTTTTAGTCTATTAATAATGATCGCCTTTTTTTTAAATGAGGCTCTTTTCAACCCCGATAAAATGGGTTAGTTAGGTGAGGTTATAACTGTCACCAACCACGCGCAACTTCACCGAGTGAAGCGAATTTGGGGATCACAAAAAGACTCACTTATTATATTAGGAAACTATTTTAATTTTTAGTAAATCGAAATGGGAATTATTTGAGAATCGATTAAAAACTGACCTTCTAGCTACGGTATCACACGTAGGAAGTTTTATTTTATGTTATTAATACTATTTAAGATTTAAATTAGTATTTCTTGTTTAAACATTATTGTCTTTGTAACATTGTTTCATTTAAACTACTAATTGTTAACAATCATAATTTTCGCAATGTTAGCAATATCCCAAGCAATAGAATATCAAGATTAGTTAGGTTAATAACGATTTAGCATAGTACAACACTTATCTCCGGTACACATCGGGTTGCCTACCTTATTTTCTTTCCTAAACCAAGTTTGTTTACCACTACTAATGTCAAGCAAGTTCTTTATCTCGAGAAATTTATTCGTATTCGCCAATCAGTTTTGCATGCGACACGTTAGCTATCCGCATCGTAAACCAATGGTAGGGCCGTTACTCATAATGTTATGATAATCCATCGAGTGGTCCGTGTACGAGTGACTTGCGCCACTCACTCGCCTTGTGTAAACGAGGCTTAAGTAAACTTTAGACAGAGCTATTGTTAACCAAAGTGCAAATGAAGTGGTATGGTTTGACTTGAAATGATTTATAGTCAAAAAGTTTGCATTTATTACGGATTGACCAGGTGTGCAGTGTTTTGGATATTTTTGCATCAATTAACAACGTGCATTACGCTTGTTTTCATATCGTGAGCTGGAGAATGTATTTGTAACTTATATTTCAATTTATAAGCGAAAGTATTTTTTTTTTGTAACTATAGTTTCAATATAGTTCCTCATTTAGTTTCAATTCCACATGCGATTTATTTTCAATAATAACCAACAACATTTTAATGAACTCGATATTGAAATAAAATAGATACTAGTGATGCTCTCAATCTCATCTAATGTATTTTCTTCATATCGATATTTTACCGTTATTCCATGAATGATCGATAGTATTCTGCTTCTCTAGATAGTAACATCATTTTACATAACCTAACAGTGAACTGTCCTCCAATATTTCATATTTCATATGCTTAGCAGCTCCATATTTCAAGCTGGAGTCGTAATCAGCATTTCAAAGGAGTTGTCTGCTCATAAATACGATGAATTTGTATCAAGCACACACGGCTTTGCATGCTAAGATGGCGGTAAGTTATACTTAGGTGGCGCGAATCTGGTAGGATTTAATTTTAGCATATAGTTTGACGCGGTCAGTACGTTGATGGGTGACAAACTTAACATACCGAGACTCCGTGCCCCGAAAAGCACGCTAAGCCGTTGGTCCCAGCTGTCATTCTTAGATCTTTGACGGTCGTTACGGGTCGTCAGACCTCCGAAAGTCTGACAACCAGTCTTACCAATGGGTATCGTGTTACCCAGTGACTGGGTTTTGAAGGTCAGTTAGCAGTCGCTCCATGTAAAATACTGGTATTCAGCTGCATCCGGTTGGACTGGAAGCCGACCCCAACATATGTAGTTGAGAAAAGGCTGGCAGATTGATTTGATTGATATCCTAAGTCTGCTAGGCTGAAGTGGGCTTGGGCGGGCCATGTATATAGGATGCATCAGTACAGATGGGCCAGATTCGTCACTCAGTGGGTGCCAGCAGACGGGCGACGCGTCAGCGCCGAGGGAGGTCAAGGAAACGCTGACGTGACGACTTAGATGCGTTTACGAGAAATAGGCAGGTGAAAACATACACATAAGGTACAATGGAAAGTTATACGGGGACCTTTGTCCAGCAGTGGGATAAAAAGACCCAGCTACTCGCTATAAAATACTGGTATTTTGCTGCATCCGGATAACATCACGTAATTGAAACAATTCTCAGTTATTTGATGATTTCCCACCCAAAAGGGAACCTCTTCAAAGTATGGCCTATGAAGATACAGATAAACTTTTAGTTATACTTAAATAAAAATTGTATTTATACTAATTAAGTTTAGCTAAGTAAGGATAGGTACTAAGATTTTAGCAAGTAGGATTTATCGTACTATTTACACTTTTTTACAAACCTATTAGATGACTAGATACCTTGCCTTGCCTGAAACACAAGATGACCTAGTTCAGGCATATAACACAATTAGTTTTTTTCGTAGATTTAAGCAAATTTGTATTTAGTGTTTTACCTTTCTACCTTTTTTTTTTTTTTTTTTTTGGGTGGGAAATCATCAAATAACTTCTCCCGCTCTGGGCGGAGCGGGAGGGCGTGTCAGACTCTTACTGACTAAAACCCACCCGTGTTCCTTCGATTGCCCTGTTGCCGGGGGCCACGATCTCCCTTTCGGTTTTCTTCGCAACCCCGGCAGGCATCGGCCTTAGTGGACCCCTTCAATTCTGCTGACATCTCTTTGAGGCGCGCGTGGAACACAACGCGCCGTCGACCCGGGCCTGGTCCTTATCGGACGGTGAACCACCCATTGCTCACCGTCCGCAAGCCCGCGCCTACGGTGGCCGGAAATCGCCTCGCGATTCCCAACGCCCTGGGCGTCTCCTCCTGCGGCGGTTAGGGACGTGAGGGCGCGAAGTTTGCCTCTCCCTCATACGTTCCGCCTCCTCCTTCGCGAGCATTACCGCTTCGCAGAAGGAGGTGACGGCCTCCCATTTCCTCTCGCTCCCTACCATGGCCTGTATCAGGGCCGGACGCGAGAGATCACCGCCGCCGATCGCCTCCACGAGGATACGGCGATGCTCCGCCCAAGCTGGGCAGACCTCCACCGTATGCTCCACCGTGTCCTCCGGGCGATCCACACAATGTTGACACCCGGGCGTATCCTCCAGCCTTATCCTGTGCAGGAACCTCCCGAAACAGCCGTGTCCGGTGTCCGGCTTTTTACCTGATGAATAGTTTTATTATTATTTATTATTTAATCCCCGAAGTTTTAGGCAGATGTGTAACTATAGTACACCCACATTTAGCCAGTTATATTTAAATCCCAAGTAGTAGGAGCGAGCCTATTGCCGATAAACGGGCACAAATCCAGACCCCAACATAGTTCGGGGAAAGTTAGGCAGATAGTGATGAGACCCATCTACTGGAAGAAACAGTCAGAAGATGACTAGCTAAAATGTGAAAATTTTGAAGAGAACTATGTGCTCCCCGGGAAGAAATAGACAACCTCTTCCATCCCGTGGGTGACGCTTATGACGATGTTTTCTCACGTGCATAAACAAGTTGGTGCTCAAAGTTAATACTTTGAGACTCAGACCAAATAAAAAATCAAGCCAGCAACAACAATACAATGAAGCATGCCAAAACTACACCTCCGCTCTGTGCATACACGTTCACACGCACACATTTACAATCAAATTACAATCAAACTACAATCAAACTACAATCAAAGTGCAATCAAACTGCAATCAAACTACAATCAAACTACACCTCACTAAGTGCACACATGTTTACGAAACCGGCTTCACGTCAATGTTGACCGCGCTCTGTCTTAGTTTTTTATTTTGTCTGAGCTTTGAGCATCGATTTTTTTATTGTGTAGGTACTTACGGGAATCATGTAAGAGGCTGTTAATCATTTAAATGTCTCATTTTTTTTTTCGAGTACGTAGTGGTCTCTAGATACTAATAACAGTAGGTATTGTTTTATTTTGGGCCTAACTGCCTCATTGCTTTTCATTGCCCCGCTAACGACAATTGTTATTTTAATTTCCATCTGATATAGACCTTGCAGATAACACAGCTGTAATTTCAAAAAGTCTGACACCGGGGCATTAAATGGTGGTTTTAAGGTTGCAAAGCTTGAATACTGACCAGAAGGTTGCAAAGGTGAGGTAAAGTATTGAAGTAAATTGATGCTGGTGGGAAAGAAAACAAAATAAAAACTCATCACGAAATTGTTGAAAAAGAGACTGCAGTTAATCAAAGAAGAGCTACGTTACAAATCTAAGGGAAATTGAAGCCATAGATTGATATTTGATGTCCAGGAATTAGAACTCGAAAATAATTAAGGAGTGGTAGAAAATATTTCAACGATGGAACGTAGAGCTAGTCGATGTCTAGAGGTTTATAACAAAACAAAACTGGGGGAAGTGAAACTCAGGATGTTTGATGTCCAGGAATTAGGATTCAAAATTAAATGAGAAGTAGAAAATAATCCAATAGTAGAACATTGTTCTCATATTGAAAAAAAAAAACAGAAAGGCAATCAAAGTTGCTATTAGCTTACAAACTAATATTCATACATTTCATACTGATACAAAATCAAAAATGTTAAAAGCTCATAACTAAAATTGAATAATAATCCAATGCACAAAACCGTTACGGAGCATAAAGTTTGTTTAATATCATTATAATATTAAAATGATAAAGCTCAGGCACCTTCTAACTGTAACACAGTAGGGTTGCTACTTAGCCTAATGATATTCGCAAAAATATTGCAATTCTTGTTTTTATAGCATGTGACAGAAATGCATTGTCCATTTGGAGGTAAAATCGATCAATCAATTAATTAACGATCAATCAATCAATTAAAATCAATCAATCAATTAAAATCAATCAATCAATTAATTAAAGATCAATAAAAAAAAACATAAAAATCAATCAATCAATTATTTGCTATATCTTCGAAGGGCTTGGCAGAGGTGTACCTATAGTATACCCAGATTTCACCATAGTTACCTATGTCTAAGTCCCGTGTTATAAGGAAGGAGCCTCTCTTCTGATATGATATTTAATACTATGGAAAAATGTGGCGATGATTTTACTTGTTCCCAGAATTCCATATTAACTACGGATTCTTCTTGATAGGCTATACCAGTTTGAGAAACAATACTCCATCATCATTTCCCTGTATTCAGAATTATTTTTTATAAAAATTAAGTACCTACGTATTTTTGTTTTGTGATCTGTTTTTAGAATAACTACCTTTTGCCAGCGGCTTCGCGTGCATGTCAAAAATTATCCCAAGGGAACGTACTACCGGGATAGAAAGGATCTCCTAATCCAGATCATAGTCTACCGATGTACAGAATTTCATTCCAATCCTTTCATTCAACCGTTTTAGCGTGAAAGCGTTACAAAGGAATTTACTTTCGCATTTAAAATATTAGTAAGAATAACATGGATACTTACTTTTTTTTTTTATTGGCGCAATACCTAAACCATGAGGGTTTTATCGTCCTGAAAAAATTGCGACATTCATCCACCACCCAGTCAACATTAAATAATACCTTCATTTGGCAGCATAGCACCCTAACCCCCCCATAAACAAGTGTGGCAGCCCTGAGCTATGTATGTGTGCTGCGCGCGCGCCGCGTCCGCGCCCGTGGGCGAGCGGTAGCACCCACGATATCGAAGGACAATGTACCGTAAGAGAAACATATTATACAGCGCGAGATTGTTTTAAGTGTTATTCATTTTACTTAATATTTTGATAAAACAAATTACGTTTTTGTCTTGTGGATCGTCATTAGCAGTGACGCCTAGGGGACTCTAATTTTCACAAGGAATGTTTGCATTGCTCACTGACCATGGGTGGTCATAATCATCATCATTTCGGCCAAAAGATGTCCTCTGCTGAACATACCAAGCATCGCCATTTCGATCGGTTATGGGCTTCTCGCATCCAACAGATTCCTGCGGCCTTCACCAGATCATTGATCCACCTTGTGGGACGCTACGTCTTCCGGTACGTAGTCGCCACTCCAGAACCTTTCTGCCAATAATAATCCCGTAATATAAATAGGTAACAAGTACATAAAAGGCTACTCCAAATTTATCAGAAGTTCGACGAACTCTAGGCCACCTAATCCCTAATCCCCGCTTCTAGTTTTGGTTTAGGAGCACTCTTGGATACCTTCAACCACAATTCCACCACTATCACCTACTATCTTATCTTATTTATAAGTATCTTCCAACTAACAACATAAACTCTATTTTTCTTCTTCTCTTTATTTATTTACACGAAAATGATAAAGGCATCAAGCTAATAAAGGATTAATTCTAAGTACCTATTTGTACAAAATTGTGCATTTTATGTATGTTTTTTATTGAAATCTAACTGTGCAATTAATTGAATTTTTGAAAAAAAGAACGAAGAAACAAAAAAAAATAAATACGTCGCAATTTTTTTATTTTTTATTCGGTATATTGTTATTTCATTCTTTCTTTCTTTGTCTATAATGTTGTACATGTGTTTCCCAATTATATACATTTATTTTTCTTGTTACTTTTGCTACATAATTGAACCAATACATTTGCAATCGAATATAATTAGCATTGCGTCGCACCCTGTATCAGTATGGTCCCGTGGTGTTTCCATTCCGCGTTTTATAGGGTACCGGGTAACACCTGATTATCTATCTGCATTGTACGGACCTGCACAATGTGAACTAACATTCGCTTCATTTATATCCTATTAAGTGTTACTATTGCAATTAATTAATTAAAAGTCGTTTCAGAATATTGGAAGTCTTTAAATAAATTTCTGATATGTGTCGTTGATTGATTGAAGGAATAATTTGAGGTGAAGTTGACATTACTTTAGATTTTGAAGTGAAAACTTCTTTAGGCGCGTTAGGCATTTTTGAGATGGGAAAAAACAATTGAACTCGCGACACTGTTACCGTTACTAGTATTATATCTGTGCCGTTACCGACACCTCATTAAAAGTATTTCCTGCACAATCAAATTGTTCAAGTTTTCACTTCTGTCGGCACTCCCGGTTTTTTTTTTAATATTACTATCACTCTAGTAGCAAGCTCAGTAACTAAACTGGATATAACTCAAATATAATTTATTTATGTCGTGCGAAACAGCTGTTTTGGTTCATTTTAAAAGAAATAAATTATCATTTATCATTAGCCCATGAACTAGATCAAATATTTTATCTTGAATTAACTTTTTGTTAAATAATTTTGAAACATCATCGTAAATGATATGTCTTTTTTCACCATCTTATACTTACATAGTTCTTATTTTATAAAAGTACTTCACACAATATGGATACTATGCGTCAGCGCAGGTTTAGGGTAAGACCGTACCTATTTCTGCACACATTCTACCAATTACAACACTCTGGCCTTCGTAACAATGCCTTTATTTATACGCTATATAAATCTAACGAGCTACTGCAATAAAACCTCTTTGCCCAAGCTCTATGATCATGTAATTGTTTAATAATGTGCTAATGACTGTAAAAAGTTTTTATGCTCGGCTGACTATGAAATTACAGAAGTAGACTTATGACAATGGAACCCGTGAATGTTTTGTACAAAATTATGAGCATTTTCTTTAATTAGATCTGCACTATAGATGTTAAGATATATTGTAGGGATTAAATTTTTTTATATCGTAGACGGTTAGTTGACACTTCCCGTGACCCAAGGACTGAGTTTCCTTAGCTAAGCATTACCATACAACATGGCAAGCGATGCGCAAGAATGTTTTCGACGCCATTTACATTTTCGTTAAGCTTTGTGTTAGGATATATTATTGATTTGTTAACTTGATTATGCCTCTTTCCTCTACCTCCGTATACCATATCCCTTGTGGTTTCTTACTTCACTATCTGGTCTGATATATTTCTGGTTCTGTTCTCCCCATATTCTTATTTTAATTATCCAAGCTTTTTCCTCCAGAAAACATATCACTGTATATAGTTCTGCAGTCTTTATTACAACATCTGCCAAGTCCTAATCTTCGCAGACATTAAGATTCAAAGCCACACCAACGTTACTTTCTTACTGGCCAACAATTACAACCATCTAACGACCCACAAACAAAACGACCACATTGGCCCATATCGATACAAGCAATTACAATAAACTCAGTAATACGGACAACCATCCGTAGGTACGAGTATGGTTGGCTGTAAATCGCGTGGCGCTTATGTATATAAACGTCTAGTGGCATGTCACAGTAATTATGCGAGGGAGTTAGGAAAAGCTCACACATATCGGGGACGATGATTCACTTTTTAATTCTTCTAAAATTGAGTTAATTTTAATAGGATTAAGTTAGCAACTTAGATTAAGATATTCTGCTGTATGGTTTAGAAAACAATCATTGTTCTATGCTGGTTTGTTCCCAAAAATATTCGGTACTGTCCTACTATTGAACTATGTAACGCTTCCTCGTGATTCTAGAAAGGTCTACAATAAACTATTTGCTAGCGAATTATGATCATGTCTATTGAGTAAATTCGTAGTCGTCTTTTGTCCAAAATCTTTTGTAGAATGTCCAGCAAAAAAAAACATTTCTTAAATAACCTGTTTAAAGTAACTATTTAAATAATTTAAGACTCATGGATGAAGGAAAACCTCGGGAAAACGTAATGACTGCAATTAGTTTTGCAACAAATTAATTACTGGTAAAGTCTTTTCTAAGACCTGTAGTCCGATTCAAGCTTGTAGCTTCGAAGAAAACTGCACTGGCTTTCTAATAAAATTCCTATTTTACCGTTGCCAATGTGACAATAGCCGTATGTCCTTATGCAAGTCCACATGTCCACTTATCTGTAACGGTCACGACGCGAGATCGGTCGATTGTTACTTTCGCGTTAAAGTTTTATTATACAACGTTTTAACCAGCGTTATGCAACCCTAACTCACGACTGTCGTACGTGTTGTGTGGACCCGCCCTTATCTTGATTTTCATTCATTTTGGAGTTAAGTTTAATTATAATAATATGGTAAACGGTTTTGTTTATGGTTGTTTTTAGGATTCCGTACCCAAAGGGTAAAACGGGACCCTATTACTAAGACTCCACTGTCCGTCCGTCTGTCATCTGGCTGTATCTCATGAGCCGAGATAGTAAGACAGTTGAAATTTTCACAGATGATGTATTTCTGTTGCCGCTATAACAAAAAAAAAAAAAAAAAAAAAAAAAAAAAAAAAAAAAAAAAAAAAAAAAAATTATGGGGCTCCCAACAATAAACGTGATTTGTTTCCGTTTTTATAAGTAATGGTACGGAACCCTTCGTGCGCGAATCCGACTCGCACTTGGCTGATTTTTTTTTAGTTGATGATATAAGTTGATATTTTGATGATCAATGTGTGTCTAACAGAATATCAGCGCTGTGGTATTTATTTTTTAAATATCCGCAGCCTATGCTGAAATAGGTGCTATTTTGGCCTCGCGCAGGTCGTTTATTATTATTACTTTTTCCTTTCAGTTATTCGAAAAATTTTGTTAGTTTTAGATGCTCCATTTTAATTGTTATTACTGTTTGTATTACCTGTGCGTGTCCGATATAAAATATTTTTTCTTTCTTTCTTTCTTTCTTTCTTTATAAATAATAACTAGAGCATAATTATCTTAATTTTTATTTTGTCTTCGGTTGTGAAATAAAAAAAAACTTGCTATAATAATATGATTATTTGTCGTTATGGCGATCTATTTACACTTTTTCTGTAAACAACGTCCTAGTTCTTCGGTTCTAGAGGAAGGCCTGTGATAGACAGACAGACGGCGTAGGCTTAGTCGTAGGTTCCCGTTGACACTTTCTAGATACGAAACCCTAAAAACAATATCGATTTTATCTGACAATTTCTTGCCTTTGAATTGAATTCAACTGTTGACAGACAAACAGACACTCACACAAGCACAAGCAAACAATTTTTGTTTTTATTTTAGGGACAAAAAAACGGTTACATGTTACAAAATACAGAGACATAATCAAATTAAGATTTAATAGACATGTAACCCACACCATTGTCGACGTTTTAACTAAAGGTAAAAAGAAGTGCTGAAGACAAGTGATCAAAATAAATAAAAAAATAGTTGCTGTAATACTAATGCTGTTTTACTTAGCTTAACTTAAATTGCTTGCTAAACAAAACATCCGGAGCCATTTTCTTAAATAATTGTTTAGATAGACAAAATGTATCTAGTTCTATAAAATGCGTAAAATATACAAAAACTAAGAGGGAAGATAGAGACATTATTATTAGTCTATTATTACCATTCTTATAGGGTCTATGACATTTCTCGGGACCTTGGGGTCCCGGATCTTTGGAAGGCGTACGAGGGGCCGAAGCCATCTCGCAAAGGCCCGTTAGACGTTTTGAATGAAATGAGGCACCAATCGACGATTATCCCTGTTCGCGCTATGCAAGTGCACCCAAGGACAACTCCCGGTTGGTGCAAGACTGTTGTAGAATATGGAAACAAAGCTATTGGGCTATGTATTTGGGTGTCTTAAGTTGACTGGCTACCTGAAACTATGGAAGGACTATGGCTCCTGCCTGATCAACATTGTTATGTACACGGATAAAATGGCAGGGAGTGACTTGCACACTCAATAATGGGCCCCCGAAAACTTTCGCTAGCACATAGTGACGTAGTGACAAGAGGGCAACATATCCTGAGGTGCTTGAGGAGTGGAGAGGTATTCCACGGCTTTCAGAACAATCCCAGAGCCCGGAAGATGGTCAAGATCCTCGGAGGAGGAACGAAGTATTTCAGTAAGTGCTCGTAGCACTTACTAGAATACTTCCTTCCTCCGAGCACGTTTGCACTTGCGAGTCTCCACTCAAGCCGGCCAATTAAGGCAAGAATGAGGTAGGAGCTCCGTTCCTCGTCAGTGTTCACTCCAGCCGGCCAATAAAGGCAAGCCAGAGGTGAGGAACAAGACTTCTCTCGGGAGAAAGGGTCCGTGGGGTCGCTACTGCCCAACAGCTCGCCACAGGCTGCCCTGCGCATTTTTGTATCTCTCTTGGTCTGGCTCCTCATCCCAGACCCGTTCCGGCAAAGTAAACTCTACCGGCACAGGCCTAGAGTTTGAAGCGCGCAAGCTCCACCACGACGTCAACCTAGAGATACGGCGGTGGGGTTATTATTATTATTATTATTTGATTAGACACACTAGCAACTAATTAGCTGATGCGTCTGTTTCAAATAGCTTGGAAATGTTTAATCTGTCCAGTCGATTCTTGAAGCAGTTCAGTGAGGGAGCCGTCACAACGTTCTCCGGGAGCCTATTCCACTCTGTTACAACTCGGTTAGATAAGAATTGCTTGAAAGGCTTTTCCTTGATGAATTTTCCCATAACTTTAGGGAATGCCCACGCAAATGTTTGTTGGCATTCAGAGTGTAAAGGTCTTGATGGCTGGGCACTTCATAGTGTTAGTATTTTGTAGGTCTCAATGAGCCCCCTTTGTCTACGCTGTTCCAGTATGATAAGACCAAGGACTTTGAGGCGCTGTTAGTCTCACATCTTCCCTCTTAGTTTTCTGTATGTGCTTAGTTTTCTGTATGTGTGTCCTCTGTGTGTATATGTAAAGGTTAAAATCGTGTTTTCGAGCGGAAATAATTATATCTTAGTTCAAACGGTAGCTTATAGGATTCGATTTCATTTACTTCGACGTCGTATCTATCACCGTTTACGATTTACTCATTTATATTTTCACACCGGCATTTTAATTATCTTTAGCGTTCTGGGTGTGTGGCAAATTACGCCTTGTACTCTTCCTACGCAAATAACTGTAGTAAATGGCTCAGTTACTGCTCTAAAATGACGAAAATCAACTGGTCATTAAGGCTTTTGTAATAGTCTCGCTATGTGGGTAATAAGTTTTCCAGATACTTGAGTTTTCGAATAGCTATAAACCTTGGGATCTTCAAGTTATGAGTGAGATTAGTTTTAGTGCATCATCGTTGATTGGTTATCACCAAGCGAGATGATAGAGCAGTGGTGGTCCAGTGATAACGGCCGTAACTGACGAGTTGTAGGTCGTAAGTTCGAACCCTGACATGCGCTTAAGTTTGTGTAAATTATTTCATCACAACTGCTCTCAAAACCGCATTGGGCCCGCGTGGTGGATTACAGCCCACTCCCTCTCACCGAAAGGAGAGCTGTGTCCCAGCAGTGGGAACGTTATAGGCTGATTATGCTAGGTTAGATGATGGTCAGGCTAGAACTTATCCATTAATCTAATCAGCTGTTTAGACTTGCAACGACTAACAACCACTGCAGTGAAATTATCAGTGCTGTCACCAGCAAGAAACAGTTCAACACTGTCTCTCGAAAGGCATGCACGTGCATCCGTTGCCTCTGGTATTGTAGGTGGCGGTGATCACCTACCATCAGCTGCTTGCATGTAATCCAATACTTAATACATATTTTTTTTACTTTGTCAATTTAATGTCCACAGCGGCTGCCCGCTGATTCACCCGCTTGGACCCTGATTATTTTTTCTTATTCTACGTTATTCCTTATAACATCAGCTATCTGCCAGTGGAAGTCATCAAAATCGGTTCCGCCGTTTCGGACATTACTCGTAACAAACGAACAGACAGACTGGCAGAAAAAAAATTTAATTGTTTTTTGTTAAAAGTACCGTATATACTTTTTATGCATTTAGTAAAAAGCTGTTATTTTGACATTACAAACAGACACTTCAATTTTATTTATTTTTACCTATGTATGTATAGATGAAATCCATATGAGTTTGAAATGTCTTTATAAATACAGGTGATGAGATGATGCCTCAAAGAGATGTCAGCAGAATTGAAGGGGTCCGCTAGGGCCGATGCCTGCCGGGGTTGCGAAGAAAACCGAATGGGAGATCGTGGCCCCCGGCAACAGGGCAACCGAAGGAACACGGGTGGGTTTTAGTGAGTAAGAGTCTGACACGCCCTCCCGCTCCGCCCAGAGCGGGAGAAGTTATTTAATGATTTCTCACCCAAAAAAAAAGGTGATGAGCATTACCGTTTACTTACTAATTTGGTTCACTTCTCCCAACCTAACCATTAAATTCAAAACCCACAACACTGCTTAGCTACAAAACTAATTCTAAATCCCAGACTAAAATATTAATTACTCTGTTAATTATACACCCAGCTTACGCATACTGTTGGGCAACACACACATACCTACATACATACAGTAATTGGTAGAAGGAGCATTACAAAACAAATTGTTACTAGCCGGCGCCCGCGCAGTAATTGCAATTGTACCAAGCTTACAAAATGTCGCCGACACTAACGTGCGAAGTGTTCTGTTCTATGTTTACGTAATAAGTTTTGTTGTATTGATTGTGCGTAGGTAGATTAGTAATTATTTTGATTAAGAATTTATAAATGCATTTACTACAAGCAACTTCTCTATCTTTTCTTGCAGAGAACTGTATGTACCCACCTGTATCTTGCACTTCTTTGTCCATATGATGTTAATCTTCGTTATTACCAGCAACCACCTATCTACACAATTTCTATAACTCACATCGCTTGTCTATGTCTTCAGAGTGTTATTTATGGATGACCACCGTAGCTTTCTCCATGAAAATTTTAAAAATGTCGCCCTCCGACATATCTTGTGTCGACTATTAAAAAAGCCTTTCTCAGAAGTGCAAAATTCATCAAACTAAATGCATTTTTTGTTTTTAATCTTTTTAGTTGCCGTTACTTTGTTCAACCAGAAACATTGATTTTTCTCAAACATGCTTGGAAATTCCAACATTATTTTGTCAACCTTCTTTGAGGTAAATCGAAATTGCTGTACAGGTTAAAAACAAGTGAGTAGACAGCCAGCGATGTTACTGTGAGAAACCATATCTGTCGGGTTTAGCGGCCAAATAAATTACTATAAAAACTCATATCTGACGTATTATTAAAAATGGAACGAACTTTTTACTTCGACCCATGGTAACCAAGGAGGTAACTTATCAAAGATTTTATTTAAATTTCGAACTGGCTCAGCAAATAGAGCTAAATAAAGAAGAAACAAATTAACATATTGGCGCGTGGAAAAGTATGTTTGTTCGTCATTGATTCTGAAATTTATAATTAATTTACTTAGTTTGAATTTCCGCACATTGAGAAAAGTACTACACAAGCCTTGGCCGCAACCAGGCATTAATGGACTCACGTATGTATGCCTCGGCTTCACCTTGGCCCACATTTTCAAGATCGTCCATCAATGCTCTAATTGCTGATCGCGACAGTAATGTACTATAATATTAAAAATTACAACAGCTAAGAAAACTTTTTTTTTTCATCTTTACTCGGATGTCGATGCTCAGCTACCTGCACACACGCATTTCCATACACGACAACATCAAAAACACTACCCCAACCGGTAGCGCGGTAGGCACGTCAACATAATCCCGATTACATCAATAAATGATTCAACAATTACGATGCTATCAGCACACATACGCCCTGCCATGCACGAACTGATAAGCACAGTCTAATCAGCGACGTCAGGCTAATGAAGTAGTGGGCCTGCTCTTAATTAGAAACATAGGACGTGTAGAGATAACGGTTGTACGAATATGGTGATACATGCTGACAAGTCATGGGAAAATTAATGGGGTTAGCGAACTAAACAGACAGGGCTAGACATGGAACTTTTGTTAAGTTTATAATTATAAAATTGATTAAGTATTGGTAGTGTGTGTTCACTACCATGATAGTCAGTATAGCTAGGTTTGTTAAAATAAAGCTGAACAACAGAGTGACAATTAAATAAGTCACACCTGCGGCAGGCATTGTCGATGAACCGATTCAATATTTGAAGATAAATACATCATACATTAAAGGAACAGCTGGCAAATAAAGCCATTATTCTAAAACAGTCATGCGAATATCCATCATTCTTATAACTTCAAAACATGAAAACTAATTTGATCTGAAGATGTTGCCGTACTCATCATACATTAAAGGAACAGTTGGCAAATAAAGCCATTATTCTAAAACAGTCATGCGAATATCCATCATTCTTATAAGTTCAAAATATGAAAACTAATTTGATCTGAAGATGTTGCCATACTCTTTTAACAAGTTTGTCAACTTGTTTTTTCATGCCGACGGTAAATTTGGGTATTATTCGGGTTGAGTTGACTCGGGCCGAGCTAACCCACTAATTCGAAGCATATACCAACAATTTAAAACAAATACTCAGCTCATCAGTTAACAATTGGAATCGTCCTCCACATATTTAAGATTAGAACAAGATAGAGATGACGTAATCAAATCCAACCCTCTTTTAAGACCCAACACATTGTTGCCACACCCTCAAGCTACCACATCATACTAAAACCAAGTACCGTGTATTACCATTGCCTCAAGCCTGCCTACCCAAAAAAGGAAGCAAGCGTGAACTTATAAATTAACACGGCCTACCGCTATTAGCGATTTAAGGCTAGATACATACGAATGAACTCCCCGGGGCCCGCTATCGCATATTCTTAAATCTCGTTGTATCTCTATCATTTATCTATAAACTGGATGCATGCGAGATGCGCTGGTCGTTCGCTTGCTACCGTGTATCCGTAACCTATATTGTGACGTGGCTTCCTTGCAGGTGTGGTCAACATTTGTTTGTATAGATTTTGTATATATTGTTATTGCGCTGTTCGCACTAGCAGTTCTCAGTTGATAGTAGAAGACGCTTTAAAACATTTAGTGGCATTAAACAACCAGATTTCTTCTCTTGCGTTTATTGTGTTGCCAGAGTCGTATAAGCATTTTAAATAGGTGCCTATTGGCCCCATAACGATGATAATATGTCATAATAAAATGCTAAAGTAGCTATTTATTCTTTCAGCAAACCATCATGATTATTATTCTTCCTTCAAACAATTTTCTACATATCTATAAAATAAAATCTTTGCTTCTGACTACCACAAGTCTTAAGGCATTCATAAAATAGCACATAAACATTACAATATTCATTGACATCCGTACACAATAAATCATACCTTATCCAATAAACAAACTCTAAACCAAAGCCTAAAACAACAGGTGCAAAACAAAGAAATCGTCAACCGTCGGCCCATATCCAGTCTAGTTCACAGCGGCGCCGCAATTGTCTGGAGGGCGCCACTGTCGTCTGGCTAATAAGCATAGCCCGGGCACCCGCCTGGCACACATTCCCGCCATCTATTAGCAATTCTGATATGCGAAAGCGATATTGTAGCCTCATAAGAGGACCAACTTCGAGCGCACCATTTCATTCTATCACATAGATATTATTGGCGATAGCACATTTAATAGAACGGTAGTATTACCCACCGATACAGCGTTATTGGCCACATAAACTCGCTTGACGTAATAAGCCGCGAGTTTCATATATTTGTCGTACAAATCGACCATTTTCGCCAGATTATTACGCATATAGTCTCATTTGCATGTAAGATATTTTGCTTTTATTACACAATTTATAGGGAAATTATGATTTTACTCATTACAAAGTGTGCTTGAGTAAAGTATGTATGGAAATTTTGTTTCGCTTAGAATACCTATTATCTTAGAATTGTCGTATGAATGGGACACTGAAGTTATAGTAATGTACTACTGAGTTTATTTCAAAGTGAATTCTGAACGTAGGAAGAATTCCTATAGAAGTTTTAGATAAAGCGTTTAAAATCTATGCCCGATAAAGTTATTCCTATGTAGAGTATTATTTCATGTTTATGTAATGGAGTAGGTGCGATGGTTTTGTTTCGCAATGTTGTTACTTGTCTCCGTATATCTACTGTAACTATCTTTACATAATTTGTCGTTTAGTTCCTGGCAACGATACAGGTCATTTTGCAGATATTATTAAAATAGGATTCCTTATGATATCAGTTTGGCGAATAAGCAACTATTGGTAGGCACTTAGTACAAGATAAGAACGAAGTACGATAACTATGAGTCCTCCCGCATAATTAAATTTAGTTCAGAATATCATATTTTATATACTCAGTCACACTTTTTACACTATCCTAAAAAGATTTGTAGGTAACATTTTTTTTCTAATTGAATAATATATTTTCAAACTTCCTCAATTATCACCTTCCCAAACAGAGGATGCGGATACGTTCGTTAAAGTGAAATCAATTTAATGTGCGCTATCCTGCTACCAACCACACACTAATTAATCTCGCATTGAAACTTTCTTGCAATCAGCATTTAAGGCTCAAAACACATTAACAACCGCTGACAACCCCATCACACGGATATTCATTAAGATTGGAAATGCCTCAACAGGCCTCGTTGGTGTAGTAATCGCAAGCGCTACTGCTGAACATAAGGTCCTGGGTTCGATTCCCGGGTCGGGCAATGTATCATTTGGGTTTTTCCTCTGGAATTTCTCAGTAGCAGCCTGGAGTCAGGATTTGTGCCCGGTCGATGGCAATAGGCTCGCCCCCTATTACGTGAAACTTAAACATAACAGGAAAAATATGAGAGTACATAGATACACCTCTGCTTAACCCTTCGGGAATTACAGGCATGATGTTGTGTGTGAAACTTACTTGAAATTAGCATTTAAGGCTCAGAACGTATTGCCGACCGCGTGTTGGCAACCCCACCACACGGATATTCATTAAGATTGGAAACGTGAAATGATTAGAACGACCCGTTAAGCGATTGATCAATAAAGAGATATGGACATATGCAGATGTGTATACGCCCTTACCGAATAAGGAAACGTCGGAGACATGTGTAGACGGGCTATTTTCGCGATGCATAAACTAAGGCCGCGTCCTATGTAAAGCGATCGGTCGTATAAGACACTTTTTGTTCACAAAACCGGAAAGCGCTCTCTGTCGGCGCGACCACGCGCTCAAGTTCACCGAAAAAAAGTTCAAATAAGACCCGCGGTAACGTTGTTGAATAAGCCATTAACGAATGCAAAAATAATTATTTTGAATGAATATGTTGGTACTTTATCTATGGTGGTTGCCATAATATAAGCATCCTCAACAAGTGCCAATGCTTTTAATACCTGAGTTACACCCTTACTAAACAGACAGATTGGTCTATTACCAACCGTTTAACCACGATGTCCTATTTGGTAGGTTTAGCCCGAAATGATAGTAGAAGAGCAACATCTTTTTAGAAGAGCAGCTCTTAGGAAAACTAATATCTTTCAGTCTTAAAAAGAACAGTTTTAAAGAGGCTTAAAATCTTTAAAAACTAAGGCTATTTCTGCTGAATATGTCTAGAGCGTGCCCTCAAATCCCCAACAGGTCCTACTATAATCATGTATTACTTGTAATATTTACTATGGCAACACCGTTAATAGGATATATTTGCCACCTGGCAACTTTAATTGCATCCCTCTATTTAAAAAGCGTGTAATTCATTTTCCATACGGACCTGGCAATCGTGATGACAAACATGCTGTAGCAATTTTTCATCAGACATTATCGGTTTATGCATCTATTATGGGAAAAGCCTTTGATTGGCTCACAACTATGTCCATCCAATAGATAATTAAATGAAATTAAATGTAATATTACTGCTAAATATTATTATCAAGTTATTTTGTCAAGGTAAGTAGGTACAGTAAAAGGTACATAATCAACGGAAGAACTTATTCCTCTACATCTGCTTATTAATTAATATTTAAGGAGTCTTAAAACCACAGCTTATGACAAAACTGTGACCTAAAACAATCAAAATAACTAATTTCCCAAACCACTTCCTACAATCTTTATACCCCACATCAAAATTAATGCCTTTTCTAGTCCACTAACAAAGCAGTCTTCCTGCCTCTCATTGGTCATTACCGTAATGACTGCAGATAATGAACGTCATCAAACCAACCAATGATCTGAGACAGCCAAGGATATGCAAAAAGATAACGAGGCGTTTTTGTTACAGATAATGTAGGTTTTGTTCGTACGTACGTAGGCAAATACGTATACTTACTTGTGTAGAAACTGTCACGGTTCTGAATGTTGTGTTAAGACGCAGATATATGCCAATGGCCTTGAGTGGTTAGTTTGCATTTTCTGTGCTGAGCTCACGGAACGCGTCGTACGTCCAGCCAGTAATAGGACTCGACCATCTAGGAGCGCTGTCCCAAATTAGATGCATTTATAGAACTTTTGTTAGGGTGTGTTATAAGTTGTAAACGAAATGAAATGTTCATTTAGTATAACACACTGAATTAAACACGGTTCATAAACATTAAGAGAGACGCGGCGCCGCAGTTAGTAACTGCTTGTGTGTCGTATCGTATTAGAACTGTCTCTCTGACTGACTGGGACCACAGACGGGCGCCGCACGTCTTAAGTAGTTGAGTTCGCAGGTTGTGTGCATGTATGGGTTACATACCAGTAAACATTATTAATTTATTATACATAAAATAAAAGGCATTTTAATAAAACACGTATATTAAAAGACAAAAATTCAATTATCTTTAAAACGGTGAAGGTTTCAGAAAAATACGCTTGATAGTTTATGCGTGATTCTCAGTTTGTAATCCGCGTTAGACATAACTTTACAAATTAATTACACTATGCAATATAAACATAATCTAAAATATTCACAGATTAGGTTATTAAGAAAATGCTCTAATTTAACATATATTTTTTCCAAATCATTAACACTACTCGTTTAGACGTGATCTCTAGTACAAAATCGTTAAAACGCGGTTATTGTTACCTTTTAAGCTACGGTTGCCTAGAAAAGCGGTGGCCGCCATAAAACGGCCACAGTGATGACTTTCATGAAAATGATGGCAGCGGGGTTTGACTTTACTGTTACAAATAACGCTCTCTGGGAAAACACACCAACTTACTTCCATAAATAACTTTCGCTGACGTCATTCGCCGGTAAATTGCGGATGCCATGTGGCGGCCACCACTCTTCAAGGAATCGGTAGCTTTAGAGAAAAATAATGTTAGATCAAATATTGGTAGGTGAAATATGTACTGGGAAAATGGTGGTAGTAGTTTATGATCAAACAGCCTAAATTGAAGAACAGTGATAAGTATAGAGTTAGAAATGACTACCGATAACTTAGAAAATAGATTCTAAATTGGAGTCAGAATTTTTCACCCTCTGCGACTATTAACCAAATGTTTTGCAACAGTGTACTGATTAGATAATTAAAATAAACTCTATGCATCGATAACGTTGGCGCATAGATAAAGAAAAAAAAAGCAAGAATCCTAAAAATAAGTATGTACTATTTACTTTTTACTATTTACTTTTTTATGTTAGCCTATACTGTCCTACTGCTGAGCAAAGGCCTCCCCTATTATATGCCTATAATACTTATTCTTGTTTTTTTTTTCTACAACGGAATACAATTTACACTTTTTACAATTTTGTATTTATTTTGCAGAATATGTGGCATGCTTTTAGTATCTGCTAAATAAATGTTCCTATATTCTTTGTATATTTCTTTTATTCTTTAGGTTTATCAGTAACTAGCTGATCCGAGAGACGTTGTCCAGCAAACAATCGTTAATACAAATATCCCATACGAAAAAGCTCTTTCTGTTTTTCCCGAATTTTCAATTTTCTGGGCAACTTTTCCAATGTTTCTTGCCCTAAAACTTTATTCAGACTATTTGGCCAAATCGGTCCAGCCGTTCTCAGCGATGCGCTTACCAACGTACAGCCTTTCATTTTTATTTATAAAGATCATCCTTCTGTATTAAAATAAAAAGATGCAAACATTAAAATCTAAATCAAACGAAATTTTAATCACACGTGCACGTATTAGTGCTCCCTACACATACCTACATACATATCTATTTGAAAACAGAACACCCTGATCCTATTACACAAAAGCTTTCCACACTTCCATTTATCACGATTACATTTCGCTGGTGTTGCCATATTATTTTCCGAAGGTGTATTATTTCTGGTCCAAAGACAATAATTCACGCATTCAAATCGTTCGGCGCCATTTTTTATATCGCGTGTGTTTCGCGCCTTTTTCGGGTGCGGGCGTGTTCCTAATAAAATTAGGCTCGGGAATGTAGACTTATGAAGCCTTAGAGGTATAGGCTAATAAAATAAAATAAAAAACAGATATTATAGAGAGAGATATTCAGGTTTTTTTTTTTTCGAACTATATAAGTAATTTATTCCTAAAGCAATAAAACATAAAAAAGATCTAAGAGTACATGGTGTATATGGTACATGCTATGATAAAGATTGTTTTAGTAATATTCCAAATTCAGCTTATTTGAAAAGGGGAACTAATTTTTTGAACTGTTATTTAAACATTCGAGAGGTTAATATGATCAGTTGAAAAAAATAATGGGCAGTTAATTTTTTATCGGTGGTTGGTAAATTTGTGCGACAGTAAAACATAGACAGTAATAAAAAATCAATTGGCCGGTTATTTCGTCTTACAATGTCAGTACAAAAAATACGTAGGCAGACTAATAAATAAATGACCAGTAAAAATGATGGAATGAGCAGTTAGATAAATAGTTCGGCAGTTCACAGGGAGCGGAGACACCCGAATCCGAAATGATTGAAATTCTCTATTCTTGGTGACTATTGTTGGTGAATCATTTGGGTTAGGTCAGGTTAGAAATGTGACCATTAAAGCTCGAAAGCGAGCAAGCGAAGCGAGCTTGCCGCGATAGCGGCCGCCGAGCGCTAGATCCCTTCTATTATTGGTGAATCACTTGGGTTAGGTTAGAACGTTGTTTATAGAACTGCTTAGAATGAGATTTCTTACCTATTAATTTCGATTTGTCAACTGCCCACTCGTAACTGCCCATTTAGTTATTTCACTGCTCAATATTTATTAAATGATCCATTTTATTATTTTTTACGACTCATTTTTGTTCACTTTACTGCTAAATTATAACTTCCGAACTTGTTAATCGACATGCATTTTGTAATTTTGAACATACCAAAACTACTATATATTACTGCAGCTTTAAATCAGTGCCTTTGAAAAGCGACCTTATATCTTCGCCTGAATTATACAAATACTTTTCACTGTGCTAAAAATAAAACAATCAACATTTCTAAATATAATTAAACCCATCAACGCACTCATTGCTTTACCCACAATTTTCCAACGAAAAAAATAATACTAGGTACTTACAACACGCTAGGTACAACACGTTTCGAATATACTGTCTCAATCCAGGCCATACTTCACAAAATAATTAGCATAATAATAGCATAAATAATCAGCCAATTATGTTCCCACTGCTGGGACACAGGCCTCCTTTCTGTGAAGAGAGAGTAGGCCGTAATCCACCACGTAGGCCCAGTACGGGTTGGTAGATGTCACAGGTCTTCGAATTTTTAGTTCTAGTACAAGCCGATTTCTTCACGATGTTTTCCTTCACCGTATTGAGAGCGGTGGTGATGAAATAATTTACACAAAGTAAAGCGTCTTTCAAGGTTCGAACCAATACCACTGGCCCACCATTGAACTACTCACAGAATAATTACTTCCACTAATCTAAACACCTACGTCACAATTTTAACGCCATAGTCTTCTCACTGACAGTGAAAAATTCTGCTCGTTTGACACGTCTAGTTGACCCGTACTCTTCACGAGCGCTACCATAAATTGCCGGATTCGTTTCTTGTCTTTGCTTGCTTCGCCCAATGTTGATTTAACATGGTTTTAGTCTTATTGATTCTTTATTACGTAAATACACCCGTATTGTCTATGCGCACGCGAGTTTTGTATGTCTTTTAATTAATATAAGGGTGTTGGTGGCAATTATTTATAGTTTGATTATTACGTGGTATCACGATATGGTAGCCGGATAGTTGAATATCTGATATATACCTTACTGGAAATTGTCAAAATGAGAGCAACAGTAGAGGTTGCGTCGCTGAACATGTAAGCATGCTATAAGTGGTAAAAGCTCCTCAAAATATAATATAAACTATGAATTGATCTCAATATTCACAAACTAGACAAGAAAGAAAGAAAAAGTATGTATTGAGACTCGCACAGAATATCACAAATAAAACACAACCATCTGCACCGTTCACAATAATCATCATTTAACGTGACCGCATTGAAAGCACTTCTGCAGAATCCCAACATGGTATAACTCATGTTTTGTGAGTTATATTATAAGTTTCTGCATAACCAACCTCAAACACGTAATATTCGATACATTACAGTTGAAGATAAGTTCCATGTTTAGATCAAAAGTCGTAAACTGAATCACTAGGCTTTGATGTAAAAAAAAGAAAACAGAAACATTGTTTATTTGAGCCACAAGCCTCGTATTCAATATTCAAAACTAATAAATGTTTAACAAATTTTGTCTATTGCTTGATGTCAAGGCCAGAAACCAAAGACAATTTACAACTACTTGCGTAATGTGTTGCGATAATAACAAAATTAAAACAAACAAAACATAAACAAAATGCCTATTTCAGAGTGGAAAAATAACAATTTTTGTAACAAGCAAGCAACAATAACAACTTAACAAGAAAAAATAAGCTGTGCGTCGCATCTGTGCAAGAATAGATCATTCTTGCACAGACTGCAGATGTATTTGGTGCGGCGTTCCCAGTGTGTTCTTAAAATACCATTTACCATATTGTCAAACATCAAATCCTAAATCCAGGAATAGACCTCTTAATTCTTGATTTCTTCGTTAATTTCGCACCACGATCCTTCAATCAAGTGAACAGCCCTATTACCATACAATTAAATTTAAATTAATTAATTCTGTCATAATTATAATCTGATCTAAACCGTGACACCCACTTAATTTTAGCATAAAACTAGGCTATTAATTAAAACCTAGATCGAAACACAGGCAGTAGGCAAACAGTTGAACTAAGAGATACATGCAAATCTTATCGATTAAATGGATTGAGAGACTGACTTGTCTTAGAATATGTATAAAGTTGGTACAAATATTTTAAATATAACAGTTTATTCTACGGTCTCAGCTAAAGGGCTCGCGGCTACATAATAACAGCCACACGGCTCGATCGAAGGTTAAGCTACGCTTGCCGCGGTCTGTTCGTGGATCCATTTCATTTCGAAACCCCTCCGCAACTCGAAAAGCACGTTAAGCCGTTGGTCCCGGCTGTCATTCGTAGATCTTTGAGTCAAAACAGGTAGGCCAAAATAATCTTACCAGGGATCGTGTTACCCAGTCACTGGGTTGTGGAAGTCAGATAGGCAGTTGCTCCATGTAAAATACTGGTATTTAGCTGCTTACGGTTAGACTGGAAGCCGACCCTAACATAGTTGGAAAAAGGCTAGGCAGAAGCTGAGTTTTGTCTACAAGAATTGCACCAAAACTTTTATATAAACATTTGTACAATGCACCTTATTGGCAACCCTAAAGCGGCTTTTGTAAAGATGGTCATGCTAAACACAAAAAAAAAAACATTTAAAAATAAAATCTTAAATATAGTTACTATAGTTATCTTAATGAGGAAGATGAAGTTTGGAAGTGGCACAAGTGACTGAAAATTTGTGTGGAAATTGGTTGTCATGGAATGTGATGCGGAGGAATGCAGAAAATGTCGTGAAGAAAGTTTTGAGTACAAGTAAATGTAGATATCCATAAGATTAAAGGAAGAACGGATTTCGGATTCATGAGCGTATTGTATAATTATCACTTGCTTAAAAAATTGTGAAGGAAAACATCGTGAGGAAACCGGCATGCCTGAAAGATATTTCTCGATGGCATGTGAAGCTAACTCTGAGGCCTATGGGCGGCTTTAACACTGACACCAGGTTAGTCACTAACCACACGAAAAGAAGTAGAATAAGAGGAAGAACAAAGAAACACTTTCTTTTCTGCTCGGTTTGCATTTGGTTGGTACCACAATCTTATTTAAATTTGTCGCCATAACAATAATGTTAACAGCATGGTTGTGTTTCGGCAGTCAGAAGTAAGATAGTCAGTTCCTCTGTAGTTGAGGATTCCGGGTGAAGTTCGCTTAGGCCTTCGGCCTGATCATCAGTTATCAGGTGAGATGAAGACCAAGAACATCCCCATTGTGATAAAAAGAACTATGGATGGACTGTGTGAAAGATTATATGGCTAAAAAGGGAGTAACTACCGAGATGACACCTAATAGAAAAGTATTGAATAAAAAGATATGTCGCGGCGACCACAAATAAACTGGAATAAGGGCAGAAGAATTATGATAATGATGATGATCATAATAGCAACCATATTTGCAGCAAAATACACTAATAATATTAAACAGTTAGAATCAACACCTAAGGAGGCTCTCGTTGGGCAGCTGGATTAAGGGCTTGATTCAGAAAGCGGTGCTCCTGGATACGACTCGCATTGTTAGGAGGTTCAAGATCCTCTCTCTGGAGCCCTGACCGCCGGTAGCTTGGACCCTGTTCCCGATACCGGTGGGGTACTATTTTTTATATTTTTTTAATGTTTTTTTATTTTTATTTATATAAAAATATAAATTATATGTATGTAGATGAAATAAAAGAAAAAATTAAACAATAAATACTATTTTATTCTTGGAAGCAATTCTAAACTCCAAAATAGTACTAAATCCCATTGACGGGCGGAAACAAATTCTATAACCGTACATCAAATGTACAGTTATAGCCAGAATTAATAACGTCTAAATATAATAATAACAATAACTATGATATAGATATTCTAGGGTAAGATTTAGATTTCCTTACCGAAGTAGGAAAGTGAGGAAAAGTGAAAGCTCCGGTTGTTTATCGTACTGGTCTAGTTTCAGGAATTATTTGTGGGATATATGCTAGTGGTAACATGTCAGCGACTGGTTATGATATTTTTGTAGGTATAATTTTATTAAACCTAATCAAATCAACTGTCAGTGTGTTGTGTTGTTATTAGAAAAGACTAAACACTCAACAACAGAAAACTCACAACAACAGTATCAATTACTTCACAGTTGAGTAAATTTATTATTTTCTCAAAATTGAATTTGATTTGTTAGAAAACTTACAATAATTTGCCAGGTTAAGTAAGCCGACGTACGCACGGATGTAATAAAATCACGGCGGGATTTTTTCGTACATTGGATTTTCAACACTCTGCTGAGCACCGTGAGTTGAAAATCCAACAGTGTGTTTTTTCGACGCGCTGGAATGCACTTTATTAAATTCTCAACGCTCGGCTTAACACCTAGAGTTGAAAATCCGTCTGTGCGAAGGTCGGCTGATAGTGGAAGTTTTTTTTAAATCACTCGTTTATATTTATTTCCAAATTTTCCTAATATATCTTATAGGTTAAGATATAGGAGAGCAGTTTTGGGTTGGACCAGTAGTTACAGCCCCGACTTACGAGTTGTAGGTATGAGTGGAAGGTAAAAAATATGGAAAGAGTTATCGTACGATGGATTGTATCAAAATAAAGATTAGTATACACAAACACCAGCTCAAAAAACAAACCATTTTGTGACATCATCGCGTCGTCTCGCTACATCCTATTTATTAGCAAAAGTTCGTGTTACAAGCCGACGCCGACTAATGACGTCATCAGTTAGTGTGTCCTTCCGAAAGTACATGCATCCAGCTGAAAAATATCAGCGTCATAATATCGAACATGATATCTGGAAAATGGTTTGCAATTTTGTAATGCAAAACGGAGCTGCTGTACCTATAAAAAAAATTCAAACCGTAACCGTCGTCTAGAAAAGGAATCCAAAAAAAAATGTCGTCGTTTTATTTCTATTTTCTGTCAAACTTAATGTTGTAATTACATAATTATCGTCTAATGTACTGCATGAAGTAAATGCATAATATTTGACAAAGCATTGATGTAAATGCACACAACATTCTCAAGTAGCCATAAAAACTATAAACACCAATCATTAAGGCTGGTTTCACAGCTGTCCGGGAGACCCGCACGGGCCACCCGCACGGCTAGCACCCGCAGTGCTCTGAACAATACCGTTGCTAGCGTTTTACGGACTCTACCCGGAGCGGGTCGCATACGGACCAATCCGCGTCGCTGTGAAACAATGTCCTAGCGCCTCACATGTGCCTCCGTTCCGGGAGCCGGTATGGGCGGCCCGCACGGGTCTCCCGGACAGCTTTGAAACAAACCTAAAGCTAAACAGACAGTCGGTGGATTGCTGAACTTGGAGCAACCGTATTAGCATCACATTATTCCTGTCGCCATTTATATTTTTGTAGCCAAATGGCATCCATATCACATATCAAAGCCGTGCCCGTGAACGGACCGTGCTTCGTCAGAGGCTCAAAAAAATATCAGCGTGTATATTTTATATGAACTCGTTCACACACGTCCGTGTCCGGGCCGGCAACGAAGCTTCAGTGCCTGTCTTGTCTTTGCGTGCCCTATCACATTCCGGCCACGGCCTTGATAAGTGTGGATAGACCTTAAATCTACGTTCAGCATTGCCAAAATTCACAGTTGTGAAAAATAGACTTTCATATTAGATAAGATGAAGCGGAATTTCTCGCAGTTTCTAGCATAAGAAAGCCGTAGGAAGTGATAACTTACTGTATTTCATAATCTCATTCATTTCATTCTCCTATTCATATGTTATAACAGTCATCTGTAACTAACAATATCATAAAATAGATCCATTTGAAACCATTTAGCGCTGTTAGATAAATTCTCGCATATAAGGTATTCCTATTATAACCGCGCGGAATTGCAATAGATATAAAATACAGATATGCCTTTATAAGCTTCTACACACATGGGAACTTAGGATTTCATCAGAACTGCAGGTGAAAAATTTTGAAATAACTTTCTTTAAACATAGGTATCTCTATAATCTTTCATTATGCCATACTTTTCTGTGCGATTTTTATTGGTGTTAGTTCTCGAGAGACAAAGGGTTTTTTGTCCAATTGTTGGGAGTCACGATTTGTATGACAGCCGTTGAACATGGGTTTTCTGTATGTTACTATTTTATTTTCTGTATTAAAATAGACCTTGGCTATCATTAACGCAATGTTCCTTGCCTACGGAAAAAAACTGAAAAAGAAAATTTGCGCTTCGCAATCCGACTTCAATACCGAACAAAAAATAAAGATCTCCGATATATTACGAATGAATATTCAAAATCTCGTAACAACTCAGGAGCATAAATAACCGGACCCAAAGAAACAAAAGCAAACGAATGTCTTTTACAAATCTCGCGAGACTTAATACCGACGCCACCCATATTTCCAATATAACGATGTTCTAGCGTAGAACACGGCCGCATTGCACTGCCATTCACATATCCAACTTACTAATTAAGTCAACAAGCAAGAAGAAAGCTCTAACTTTGACAATGTTCAACATACGTAACAGTTCAAAAGACAACCAAAGTATTAAGACCCCCAAAGACTCTATGCAAGTTTTCATATCAGATACAGGTAAAGGTCAAGTGATATTGGTCGATGGTAAAAGCAAAGCCGCAAGCATAGATCTATGCTTATTTAGAGACGTCCAAATGCGCACAGTAGCGCCGCCATATAAAGTAAACAATAGTGCACCAATGACAATCGCGCGATCCCGTGCTGCCCTCATTATGCTCCATGTGTGACTCGACTTGCCTTTTGAAATTATGGATATGAATACGGCGTATTTTCAATAGCGAATGGCCGGCATAATAAATTTTATTTAGCAAAATGAGGATTGGATTGTTGGGTTTTGAATTTATGTCTATATGAATGTCTAATAGTGGCTTTGTTGGTGGATATGCGAGTAATTAACGCAGTATGTTATCTTCAGATTTATAATTTGAAATGTATAACAGTTTAAATATCGGGAATTAACAGGTTAGGTGGAAGTTCTTGACCTAATTTCACCCAATTTGAAATATTATCCATACAAACACAACTCGAAGGATCAATAACAAGACTAGTGTTTAAATTAATAACAATAACAACAGCTTTCAAGTTACTCTAAGTTTATATGCTATAAGTGAAAATAATACAAAAACTCCTTGAACAAGTATTCCTAAAAATACATAGTTTCGAAGATAACATTACACTAGACTCTCGATCTATAAATTTAATTGATACGTACGTTTTATTATGTACGAGTAAATCATTCTCCAAACCATTCATATTTAAAGCTAAGAAAATGCGACGTTGTAATTTTTTTTCGACCCAAGCATCATCCCTATTAATTCCACAATAGCCCAAACATTATACGTGGCATCATTATCCCAAACTAAAGGTTTACTTAGCAGTGCTTCTACTAACAACTTGATAGTGTATCTCATTAAGAAGCGCTCCCTGTCCGACGTTTTACGTCATTAAATATGTAAATAGTTGGAATACGGGCGTCCATTGAACTGACATGTCGCGATGGAGACTCTTGTAGACTTAGCGATCTATGGAGATTGACTATGGGTTTAATTTTTTGTATGAAGTTTATAATACTGTTGTCAATAATAGTGTGTTGAAATAATTTTGACCATTTTTTTCGCAGCACCTACTAAGAAAAACCGGCCAAGTGCGTGTCGGACACGTCCAATGACGGGTTCCGTAGTTGGGATGAATGTATCCCGAAACAAACTTAACTATGTAGTCAAAAAAACATGTTCTCCCATACGGAATGTATGAGAGAACACGTTTTTGCAACCGCAAATGTAAGTTGGTCGATTTTTACTCGTTAACTTGTAAAGCCTACTTAGTTGCGATAGTTTTCCTTTTAATTTCGTTATATATACTACTGCTGTGAATTTTTTCACACACCCAAAACCAACCATTTGGCTGGCAGGGGGAGGACACTTGACTCTAATAAAAATTAGCACTTTAAAGCTTAATGTTTCGAAAACGGATTCCTGAATCCAAATATAGTTTTAACAAACACACAATATTTTTGAACGACCTTTCCAACGATACCCCACACTATTCGATAAATGAGGAAAAAAAAAACATCCCCTCTTTATGTGTCGGGGAGGTACCCTAATAAAGGAATGTTTTCAAGATTTTATTTTATCACTTTGTCAGCATAATTAATATGTATATATATCCATACCAAATTACAGCTTTCTAGTACTAAGAGTCTCTGAGCTAAGCCGCGGACAGACAGACAGATAGTCAGACGGACATAGCGAAACTACAAGGATTCCTTGATTACTACGGAACCCTAAAAAAGATTCACCTACAAAAAAAGGGAAATTTGTCAACGCATCAAATTCTGCAGTTATTTATTTAGTCAATTACAGTGATGCTTATAAAAAAGCCGAGACTAAGGTGGAACTTGCTAAAAAGCTATCTTTTTAGTATTAGTACGAGTATTATAGTAGTATTAGTACTTTGGAAAATAGTCGACAAGTAACTCTTTAATTTAACTACAGTTCTGATTCCTTTTCCATCCCTATTTACTATATATTATCGGCAAATTTTCGTCAAAGGGACCACGCCAGCCCAGTTTATCAACTATTACAAAGCCTACTCTATAATATGCTACTTTATAACCTCTAAAAATAAAACACTGTCTGCCAACAAAAGCTCCACAGAATCATAGATTTTCTCTTGTTTTTTCTACCGATTCAATTCTAAAAACTTCCACATGCTACATCCCTTTGACTGTAATCGGCTGCAGCTCTGGCTTATGGTCGATAGCGGCACTATTATCAGATACGTCTGGATTACTGCGCCCGCGTCACTACTTAATACAATTTTCAAATTCTTTCATTCATTCATTCACTGACGGACAATGCACAGCCTAAACCGCTGGGTCTAGTAGCATGAAATTTTGCAAAATATTTCCATAAATAGCAGAAGTGAGGACTTAGGGAGGATTTTTGAAAATTCACCCTCTAAAGGGGTTAAATAGAGGTTGAAAGTTTGTACGACTAAAAAGTTGCGCAGAATCATAGATTTTCACTTGTTTATTTTTACCGATTCAATTCTAAAAAGTTCCACATGCTACATCCCTTTGACAGTAATCGGCTGCAACTCTGACGTATGGTAAATAGTGGCACTATTATCAGATATGTCTAGATTACTGCGCCTGCGTCACTTATGGCGTATAAAATCATTTGCGCGTAATCCGCGAGGTGATTATTAAGTACAGTTTGTAAACGGGACGATTAGCAGTGTGTTACAGATTAAGTCAATTTATGGGGCAAATACAGGTTTTAAAGGCATACATGATTGATGTATTGAGAAAATTCTATAAGATGGGTTTACACCTGTCTGATTACTGGCGTAAATCTGCCATAAAGAATTTTCATGCCAATTTAGTGCCCAAATAAAAGATGCATAGGGTGCAGAGAAGTCATGCACCTCTCATGCAAAAGTTAAGGTGTACCAATGTCTATCTGATTATAGAATGAATGAATGAATGAATGAATGAAATGCACCGATCCCAGCGTGGTTTAACCAGACTCGATAAATCGAATGAACCCCAAGATTTGCACTAACCCCTGGAGCCTTATGTTTCATGGTGCTACATAGGCCATTGCATCGGAGACTGAATTACCCAAAAATTAAGGCACCTTTAAATGTCAGTAAGACGTCATACCGTTAAATAAATGTTACCGAAATATTTCGATATCGATATTTTTTTCAGTAGCGAATTTTGAGGTTGGAAATGCATACTGGTATATTTCGGAAGCAGTAACTAAACCTTAATAAATAGGGGTTTTCTTTGACGCACCGCCGCCACACTCTGTTTGTCGTTCACTTGCTGATTGTAACTCAGTATTAGTTTTTATTTCCGATCGGAAGGACATGACTTTGTAAGCACCCGCTCTGCGCCGTTTCGCATGTTTTTCGTTAACGAAATAGTGCAAAGGTTAAATAACGGTTTAGCCCAACTTTTATTTATAAAAGTATCAGTATAGCTCAACCTAAATTTTAAACCGGTATCGGTATATTTTTGAGGTATCTTAACCTTTAACCGTAACCGCTTTTAGTCCCTGCATTGCATATCAGGGAGAAGACCGGGTGGCGCGGTAGTGGTAGGGAAGACGTGCCCTCTGGATAAGGAAGGATTTGCGAGCCGTACCGAATATGCATCCTGTACCAATGTCTATCTTATTATAGTGGGATTTACTGGTTTTTTTTTTATCGAAATCAGTGGGACAATTATAACCAACCTTTCTTGTGTTCTAATTATAATCACCCTTTTCTCCAGAGTAAAAGTAAAGTAATACCAGCGGCACAGTAGTTTACTGCCGTCGATCATCAAGTATCAATAAATGTTCTGTGTTTTTATCCATCTAAGTTTTAACTGCACTCACTACTTTATCCCTTCATTACACATAACTCACACAAGGCCACACAACAGAACTCCAACACTAGGGCTCCAAAAAGCACTTAGTATTTAACATTGACTAGTTTCTCGCGAATGACACTTTCGATTTGCAGCGGACGCCGTAAATTAAAGGCACATGGCCGGCATTAAGCTGTCCCCTACATCATGCCATGACACTTCTTAATTAGTGCCTGTACTGATATGTAGATAACGGACACGGTTATAATTAAAACGGTTATGGTTAAAAGGGTTTTTTTACGTAATGATATGAACATATTCTATGGATTAAACCAAGGAGGATAAATCGTCAATGAGAAAAAAATACGATATAAACTATAAGTATAATTTATTTGTTCAAAAATATATAACAATTTAATTATTATATTAGATATAAAATATCTGTATTTCAAACATCAACGCTCTTCCCCTGTTGTAGACGACACTTAAAAGTAACTTTGTATGTCTTCTATACACATTTTATAAACACAACATTTTTTTTATTAAAGAGTAAGAGTAAAATAAAAAAATAAAAAACCAGCCAAGTGCGAGTCGGACTCGCACGAGTGGTTCCGTACCATTATCTATAAAAAAACGGCAAAAAAAATCTCTGTCTCTGTATGTTTTGTAGTATTTGTTGTTATAGCGGCAACAGAAATACATTATATGTGAAATTTCAACTGTCTAACTATCACGGTTCATGAGATACAGCCTGATGACAGACGGACAGACAGACTATTACAAGCAGAGTCGACTCCATTATTACGCCACAACATTTTTTTACGGTTGAAGCCTGTCAGTGTACATAAGAAACTGGAAACGGTATTTACCTTATTAAAAAAAATGGGGATATAAAACCTTCTAACGCGCAAAAGGATTATATGTAAAGTTCGTAGCAGGTGGCGTTCTGTAGTATCTGCCTACTCCCAAGGGAAAAAAGCGTGAGTTTTATGTATGCTATATAAATCTTCTACCTTTATATGAATTGACGGCACGGTTAGCGCAGTGGTTAAGCGATTGACTGCTTCGCTGCGTGTCGCGGGTTCGATTCCCGCACGGAACAAATATTTGTATGATCTACAGGTAGTTGTTCCGGGTGTGGCTGTTTGTGTACGTGAGTTTTAATTATTTGTAAACGCACCCACAATACAAGAGAAATTCCTAGTGTGACGTAACGTTTAAAAAAAAATTGCGAACCAAATAATGTCAAACTTATTAACTCAGAAAAAATACTCCTTTCAACAATCAATCAGCTATCACAGTCTACTTCCTCCCTACGCAATAAATAACTGCACTTTATATTTTTAATAATAAATACTTTGTCAGTTAATCTAGAGGTACCTAGTACCTACTGTTACTAGGTAGGTACTGTAGGTACATCTCTGTTGGTTACCGCACGCAGTCCCCGTCACTTCGCCACGCAAATTGCTTTACTGAATGCTAGCGCCGCGCCGCCTTGAAGCTGGACAGTTGTAGGGTTCCGTGGGACGTCCGAATTCATTTATTGCATAAATATAAATGACTGTCATTACAAAACAAGAAGAGGAGGAGAAGTTGACACGTAACGTTTTAAAAACCAAGGGGATGAGCTAAAAAGTCCTCATTATTATCAGCCTTAAAAATAAGAAAAAAACCTTTTCTTATTCTACAGAATGTGTGCATGAGAGATATTTCTCGACGCCATGTGAAACCAAGTCAGAGGCCCATGGGCGGCATAAAATCTCTAACGCCAGGTTGGTCACTAACCACACGACAAAGAAAGAAAGAAGCACTCTGAAATTAATTTAAAAAACTTACATTATGGTCTTAAAACGACATGACTATTCAATGGCGAGACAGACCAAAGGTGACCCATGGCTTGTAATAATAGGACATCGCATCGGAATATTTTGTAACATTGGCCTTTCTGCAAAGAATGTGAAACAAAGAATGTGAAACTAATAACAGACTGAGGCACGTCAGAAATTATTCGTGTGCATGACAGCGCTTTTTTGGAATGTAGATTGACCCTTGTCGCTCGCTAACTAGCTGAAAACAAAACAACTCCTTTCTTCTGTTTCGTGTGGTTAGTGACTACACTGGTGACAGAGTTTTTATGCCGCCCATGGGCCTCTAACTTGGCTTCACCGGCCGCCGAGAAATATTTCTTAGGCCGGTTTCCTCACGATGTTTTCCTTCACCGTTTTCGAAGCAAGTGATAATTATACAATACGCTCATGAATCCGAAAGGTCAGAGGGCGTGCCTTGGGTTCGACTTTATGGCTTGGCAGGCCAACAGTCACACCACTAGGCTATCACTGCTTTTTATTCTGAAATAAATACTTCAAGACACGGAACCCAACAATAGTAACGGTAAACAAGCATCACACTTTTTTTCCTTTCGACGCTAAAATTAGCCGACGGATTGTTATTGGTTAAATTATTCAAAAGGCGTTCGATGCCTTTAAGTGAATTTTGCGATCGGACCGCCACAGTTTTTCTATTCTAGGCACCGTACACACAGTTGCTGGAAGAATTATGACGCTGCTGCCAGTAACTGGTTAATGTCGTCTTGTTGTTACTAAAGAAGTCGTTTTAAACAAGTTAAGAGGTAGGTTCTTGTCTTCACTGGACAATTTCCAATGTTCAATATTTTTCGTAACATATTGTGCTCACAATTTACTTCCGTGTGTTATCGTGATGCCGCGACGTGGTTGTGGACGTCCACGATATGTATATCGTCACGTTAGAAATTATAAAAGCGCACATTGATTCCTCCTAATAAATGATGGTTTTGATTGGCTAAGTAGAGATAGGGTTGACTTATCAAAAAAAACAGTGGCAATTTAATTTCATTGGCTAAAAGCGGATTCTTCCAACGCCGGTGAAGAAGATACAGTTTGGATTTTTTACAGAATTTCCAAATAAAAACTGTCAAGTTTTTGTCGTTTTTAATCCATGGATAAAAGATATCTGACGTTGGAAAAATCTGCCCTAAGTTGAAAACGACGAGACTTGACTGATTAATCAAAACATCTTGACACTCACATAGTCCGTACAACGAACCCAGATAGAAATTTGACACCAACGTAAAATAACGCGTTCAGAATAATGAGTCTTAAATCACTGAATTTTGTGATTATTATTTAACCCGCGAAATTTGGGACATTTACATTTTTTTTTAGATTTTTGTGCCATTCTATAAGGCACCTCTTTAGGTCATAAGCTATCCGAATATCAAAAAATATTTGGCCTCGGTGTTAAGCCCGTGAAAATTGATTCGCTGTTAACTAGATTCTCGCGTATATCTCGAACTTTTTTCAACATGTAGGGTTCACCTCTAACTTTTTAAATAAACACGTCTGGGTTCGCTCGCAGACTTTAGAAGACAATGATAAATTAGTGTGTCTGTCTGTCTGAAGGTTTTTTAATACTTTTTTAACATAAACACTTTGACATTATGATTTATTTAGAGCAGTAATGTTGTGGCTTAGATCGCATGAATTTGGACCGTTGACAAAAAATTGAGATTATTTTCTTTAAGTAAGGTATGTATTATTTTTTTGGAATCCATTGCATATTTTTTTGCATTTCGTGCAAATGTGTTATCAAAAAATTCTAATGACGTTTTCTCACGATTTCTTACAATAATTTTTGTTCTTTCATGCCATTTGAAATCACAATTGCTACATAGACTAACCTTTTCTAGCCAAAAGAAATTTAACCTTTCATCATATTTTAGATTTTTATCAAAGCCTTCTCGAGTGACAATATGACCGTCACACTGATCACACTCTGAACACTACCAGCGTCTCAAGAGGTTGGGCCCATACGTGAGAGAAAAATAACTGTTACCCTCTCGGTTATTCTTCCATAGAAACGTAGTATGTACTCGTCCGATAGACGATGTGCGTTCAAAACTAAAAATTATATCAATTTTCTTGTCATTATCTAGCCCTTTATGAAAGCAGAATTTGGATAAAAATATTAGTTTGGAAGTTATAAGCGTCGAAACTTCCATATTTTTATTAACACTAATTTTAATTCATCTTTGGGCATAGTATTTGGGCGTAGTATGAAAATGGCAAAAAAGAAACCGTACAGGGATAGATAATTTATTTGAGAGTTCAAATAATAATTATTATTAACATTTTGACTAGATGCATCCCGTAGTTTTTCATAATATCTATACACCCAAAGGTCTGTTTTTGAAATTCTACGCGCTCGTTTTCGTTATAAATCGAAAATCGTCTATTTAACTAAATAAATAAATAAAAACTAGATAAATAAATTCTGAATAAATAAAACTAAATAAATAAATAACTGTACTAACTAGCATGCATATTAGCCACGCCACCAGCGAGTTCAAGCCGACGACTAGCGAAACCTTAAGAGACGTTTAAACGTCAAAAATGTATGACGTTAAGTCATACATTTTTAGGCGCTAATTGTTATGAATATAAGGGTTAGTGTTGAGTACTCTGATGCTCTGTTCACACCGCAGATGAAAACTCACTTCAACCGACTTCCAAAAAGGGGGAGGAGGTTCTATGTACGTCTGTATGTATGTTTTTATTTTCATGTATGTCCACAACTGCTCAGCAGAATAAACTTTAACGTCACACTCAGAAGTACTAGACATACCACTTTGTTATCAGTACCATCGGCCTCCACTAATTATCTAAATATGTCACCATTCTTGCGTCTACCTGCACTGTACGTATAATAATAAATTCCCAACATCCCCTTTAATATCATACGAAACAGACTTAAAAAAGAGATTATCCACATCCTCCATGAAGCGCCGGATACCTAGCGAACTCAGTAGTGCCAATTTAGTCGTACGTACGTAGACATACACACACCTTTACACACATTCATCAACATACACACACCTTTACACACATACAACACCTACATCGTACAGATACACCCGCACACACTATTAATATCTAATTATGTCACTCTCTGTATTTAAATTTTTTCTGTGTACTTCGTAATTGGCGTAATGTTTAGAATATTATTAATGTTATACTTACTGTCAGCAGCGAAGCTACTATACAGGGTGGCAGGGACATCGACGCGAAAACAGTTACCATGGATTCAGTACATGGTTATAAACCCCCTTTTTTTTAAATAACCTACGAAAAATTTCAACGCAGGGAGGTTCAGAATCATGAACTGAATCCATGGTAACAGTTTTGGCATCGATGTCCCTGACACCCTGTATATTAAATAAATAAATATATTTTCATCGATATTTTCGTCAATTGTGGACCGATTTTGAAAATTCTTTTTCCATTTGGTAGGGAAAACTTTTTCCAAAATGAACAACCGTCTTCCAAAAAAAACACTACAATGTGAAAAATAACTGTAATTTCGGAAGTCGGTGGCATAAAACGAAAATTCTAAACCAAAGACACAGACTTAATACTACTTAATTTTTCACTATGTAGTGTTTTTTTGGAAGTCGGTTGTTTTTTCAACAATATACCTACTTACCTAACATTATTGTAGATGTCAATCGCCTCGAGGCAAGCCAGTACTTGTCAAGCTGGTCTAAATTATCGATCATCGAGATGTAGGTACCCAATATTGGGGTGCGGACGGTAACATTATTGTTAAAGTTGCTCTGAATTCACTGATACCACAATTCATGTTAAGTATGTGACCACAACACAGACACCCGGACTTTTAAACATGTCAACTATTTACCAGTCAAATCACCAAATGTATCTAACAAAGGTTTGTTCAAGTAAATTACGGCATAAAACATGATTTATTGGTGCTACTTTCACTAAAATAACGATATTTTATCACCGGGCAGCCAGTTTGAAGGGAGACACGTGTTTGATACGCGTGGTACTGGACAGCACATTTACATACCTACCAAGGTAAGACATAGGTATTTGGCATGTAATAGTTATCATTGCACGTGTTCATAGATAATAATAATAATTTTATTTCAAATTCAAGATAAAGTACATCATAAATTAAGACATATCTTAGAGGATCTTATATTAACAGAAATTCGACAACACATCTGTGTCTGAACTAGATAAATAAATATCTGTATTTCAGACAACAGCGCTAATTCCTAAAATATACAGTTAAATGCTTACAAGTTCAAATGTGTTATAATTGTATACATGACGATAATAAGTTAGTTATAAAAATATAAATATGTCTAGATATACAGTCTAAGCTATGAACTCGAAAAAAATAGCGTCCAACAGTTAGCCGTTAAATGAACGCACACTAGAAAAGCACAATGACAGTGTAAGACGTAGCTGTCATGCACACCAGCATAAAAAAGTTGGCCTGTGTGTTTTAGTTATTTTGCAGCACGACATTTTATCTAGATATACCTATAAATAAAAAATAAATAATATAAATAATCAAAGGTTACTTATTTACTTTTTACAATACTTTGTTGTGACTATTGTCCTATTTACGAGATTAAATAACTTATGTGGACAGCTGCATGAAATGAAACGAAATTAAATTATTTACTGCGTAAAAATTTTTTTAAATTCAAAATATTTTATTTCACATAAACCTACATGGGCACTTATAAAACGTCAGAAGCTAGGAGCACGGTTCCAATTGGTCGTTTCCTATGGAGAAGAGCTGACAAGAACTTGTAAGAATAATTGACTTTTACAATACTTTCAAATAACAATGTTACTAGTTATGGGAGAACTGTAGGTCTTTCAATAAGCACCAGGTACTTAACAAAATAGAAAATAGTTAACTGATCTAATAGGATATCGGAATCATTACACATTTACACATCTTATTACAAAAATATTAAAAATAAGCTAGATGAGTTCGGCGTTTCCTATCTAACTACTCTGAGAAGAAAGGCCAAAACAAACTCAGAGGCCACAGTCTCTTTAAAGTCCAGACATAATCTTGGTCAGGCCATATGAGGACCATGTAGATTAGTGTCTGAAATGGTCTTTTGAGGAAAGAACTACACAAATTTGAGCGGACCTGTCCAGTCAGTGCAAGCATTTGTCAGTAATCGTGGAGCTCAACTCGGAACTTAAAGAACTCAACTCATGTAAATGTATCTTCTCCATCTCCGTTATGCTTTTTTTAGAGGCGAGAAAAAGTCATCCGAGAGTGAGGCTACATAAATTTCGAGAATAAGGTTTTCTCAATGCTGCTGAAACACTAAAATCTGCCTAGCCTTTTCTCAACTATGATGTGGTCGGCTTTCAGTCTAACCGGATGCAGCTGAATACCAGTATTTTAAATGGAGCCACTGCCTATCTCACTTCCACAACCCTGCACTAACTGGGTAATACAATACCCCTTGGTAAGGACTGGTTGTCAGATTTTTGGGCTTCTGAAGACTGTGAAAGTTGCACGAATGGCAACCGGATCCACGGACCAACTCCGACAAGCCCAGCTACTGCTAAAACACTGCATAACACTAAAGACACCCTTGATAATTATTTATCGTAAATTAAAACGGTACAACACCAATAAAAATATGTAGATGTATGCTCAGCACATGACCAGTTACAAAATACACAGGCATCAGGCACCCAAATATACAGGCACTTTATAAGAAAAGATTCTTCATTACATTTCCACGCTTTATCATCTCTCACTACCACCGAACCCTTCAATTACCATTTCCATCACAATTCACATAAAACAATGAAATTTCATCCCTAAATCCTATATTAATAAAATTCAAATAACTCTAGCAACATTGTAACGCGTAATAAAATAGTTTCAAAATATTGTGACGATCATTTTCACAGTTACAATCGATTGAAAACAGTATACTTTCGGTCACGTACAGAAATGTTGACAAAACCAACTTTTAGTTTTGCTATTTATTTGACAAATAGATATTCTATTATTTTACGGAACAGTGCGTGACTGTTTACTATTATTTGCCGAAAAAACATAATCCAAGCTTTCTTTCTTTTTAGAAAGGAATAATTTATTCTGAAATGCAGTCACTTACTAAAACAGCTGACTGGCTTTACCATTTCTTAGAGCCTGAGCACACGATGCGTTGTGGCGGCGGCGCGGCGCCGCCGGAACCGTGTCGCTGCGGCGTCCTACATACAAATATCCATGGTATGCCGCACATACACCGGAATTGCAACCCTCGAGTCCAGGTGGGGAAGGGTGTACGCGGTGCGACGCCGGAGCTTCAACGCTCAGTGTCACAGTGTGACCGGCAATGAGGCGAAATCTTTGCGGTGCGGTGCCGCTGCGTCGTAACAACGTTACGGCGCCGCAACGCCCGTGTGACCGCCAGTGCGGAGAAATCTTTGCGGTGCGGCGCCGCAATGCACCGTATGAACAGGCTCTCAGAGATAAAATGATTCACTAGATTTATATTTTAATGCTTGGGGCCTATTCAGAGATAGTACGTAGACTAAACAGTTACAGAGGAAGTTTCCTTACACGTATCAATGAATTGTAGCAAAAAGATAGATAAATTGAAGAAAAACCCAACTACGACAAAAAAGTCAAGTTTTTTTAGTTCATGACTTTATGTCCTCTACAGGGTGCCATATTGAATTTAATGTGACGCCACATAGCCTTTAACCAGCGGAAAATTAAGACGCTTTCAAAAGATACATCATTTGTCAAATTATGATCGGTAGTTTAGAAGTTATGAGGTAACCGATGAACATACATACCGGTCAAAATCATAACCATCGTTTTTTTCGCCGTAGTCGGGTAAAAATAAATAAAAGTATTTAGATGTTTCACACATACACAAAACATCACGTAAACGCCAAAGGGTTAAGCAGAGGTTTACCTATAATACACCTACATTTCGACAGATATTTTGAAAGTCCATGTAATAGAGGGCGAGCCTATTACCATCAACCGGGTACAAATCCAGACTTTGGGCTGCTACTGAGAAATTTCTAATGGAAAAACCCAATAACATTTTTCCCGACCCAAGAATCGAACCCAAGGCCAGCAGTAGCGCTTGCGACCACTAGACTAACGAGGAAGTCAAGTTAAGCTAGATGAGTCAATGACATCTGTCTGGCATTAATGCTGAAATGAACCTTTTTGGCGCAGCCGTGAGGCACACACTGTTGTTTTTAAATACTATTATTTATTTTAAATTTGTTATTTGTGTTTCACGAACTGTGTTCAAATAAATGTTTTTCTTTCTTTCTTTCTTTACATCTTAATAATTTCAACAGATCTTCTTGCTACCTTACAACCAATCAACGAACGGATAAACGGTCATCATCTCCATAATCTCACTGTGGCGGCATGCACATTGCCACATGCGAACAACGCTTCTACCTGAAGTCACGCAAAATCCTGCATCACTCAAGCAGGGTTTACTGCACGACACGTATTGACATCAATCGTCGGGCAGTAGCCCACCAAAAAAAAATCACCCATCTGGTCGGAGGATCTTCCCTTTTCTATAGAAGGTGAGTGAACTTTACACCTTGTTCCTTATGCCTCTTAACACCATGATCGTCCATTGCTCGACATAGGCTTCTCCAATCGCACTTCAGTTACCGTGATTCTCAGCTACTCTCATCTAACTGCTATCAGCCACCCTGTGAATATGGTCGCACCTAGCCACAGAACGTTCTAAACGCTTTTTTTTAGGTAGGAAATTATCAAATAACTTCTCCCGCTGTAGGTGGAGCGGGAGGGCGTGTCAGACTCTTACTGACTAAAACCCACCCGTGTTCCTTTAGTTGCCATGTTGCCGGGGGCCACGGTATCCCTTTCGGACTTTTCCGCAACCCCGGCGGAACGTTCTATACGCTCGCCAAACAACATAGTCATATAGCAAACATAAAATATACGTATATATTTGTTTGCATATATCGCTTTTACTATAGAACTTACACTACTTAAGTGGGTACTAAAATTCTGCAAACTAAATAAGCTGAAAGTTATTAACATCTTAAATCAAGTCTCAACCTTTGGGGCAATTAGTGAATTTCACGGTATCATTAACCAGCCGGTTACAGTTTCTAATTGAATTCTAATAACCACGTAACAAGAGTATTTATATTTAATACTATAACATTATATCTTGTTTGGGCTTCATTTTCAGGCTTCATTTTTGTTTTCAGGATCCAGGCCATACCAACCTTCGATTCCCGGCCACCGTAGGCGGGGGCTTGCGAACGGTGAGCAACGGGTAGCTCGCCGTCCGATAAGGACCAGGCCTGGGCCGACGGCGACGGCGCGTTGTGTTCTACGCGCGCCTCAAAGAGATGTCAGCAGAACTGACGGGGTCCGCTAGGGCCGATACCTGCCGGGGTCGAGGGAAAGTCCGAAAGGGATACCGTGGCCCCTGGTAACATACAGGCAACTGAAGGAACACGGGTGTGTTTTTGTCAGTAAGAGTCTGACATGCCCTCCCGCTCCACCCAGAGCGGGAGAAGTTATTTGATAATTTCCCAAAAAAAAGGCCATACCAATCTTTATGTACAAATTTGGCCAGCAGCAAAAATTTGTGAATTTTTAACACACAATCACGACTTCATTTCCACAAGGGGAAAGCAGAACTGTATGTATGGTAACACCCTTAGTTCGCCTCACATAATTGTAAGCCTACATTATCCATACATTAAAATAAAACTTACTGATATATTTTTATAAACAAAACTATTTTAACGATCTGGCTTTTGACTCTTAACATCCAAAATTGAAACAAGAATTTTAGCAACTGATATATTGAGATTGACAACGTTTTTTGTCACAAAAAACTCACAAAATTCACGGGATTAGCATAGACTTTATTCCACAGATTTTTCGACCACAAATTAACAGAAAACGAGCTCCAAACACAACCTTAAACGATTCAGTTCCGAACTATCTCACCCACCATCTTAAAGAAACCTCGTGGATGTTCGGCAACCCTCGCGTGTTGTAACTCGTAAAACCTCGGCCGCGCATTACCAAAATACGTATCAACTCGTATCGTATGCGTGTGGACGATAAATTATACTAGTTAATACGAAAACCCTTCCACTAGCGTTATTCGGCTGTAATTAATAACGAAACCATACGATACCATCTTTTAGTTAAGTCTTTGCGCCGACACGCACACTGATTTTTGGGGTGTACGTACTGGGATACAACGGTGGTTTTTAGATGTCGTCTGCTGGAAATAGGCCCCATAAGCTTCATAATGGACGGATACTTTCAAAATACAAAATATTTTATTTCACATAAACCTACAAGGGCACTTATGAAACGTCAGAAGCTAGGTGCTCGGTTCCAAATGGTCGCTTCCTATGGAGAAGAGCCGGCAATAAACTACACGGTTACTCATTTAAAAACAAATGGTTTCTACAATGTTTTCAAATTACAGTGTTAATAGGTATAAGAGGACAGTGCAGGCCTATCAACAAGTAACAGGTACTTAGTAAAATAGAAAATGGTCCACAAGTCAGTTTACAGCCTACAACGTTCTCACATTCACAAAATCTAAAAGAAAAGAATCTATATGATAAAGATTAACAAAATAATAAAAATAAGGACCTATTTAAACTAAATGATATGATTGCCATTACAGCTGAAATATTTTTTTTTTTTTAATATAGGAAATTGTAGGTTGTGATACTGTCTTTTTTTTATAGGTAGGGCATTACGTAGTTGACCTCTGAGATCATGACTACTTAACCGGGCTATCCTGTGGGTGCCTTAAGCTACTACACTTAAAACCTCCAGCCAGAGGTTATTCAACTATGCTAACTAAAACTAGGTGAACGCTCGCTAAGGGCACCCCCTGTGGGATACGAACCTTGGCTCAAGGCGGCAACAGGAGGGAGGACATCAAGGATGGGACGGGCTGGAGTGTGATACTGTCATGTTACTACGATTTGTAGGCGAAAAGTATACTTCCATACACAGTGAGATGTCACTCACTGTGTATGGAAGTGGTCCTAATTGGAAGGACCGTTTCACCGTATAATTACTTAATAAATAAATAAATAAAAAGCCTTTTATTCCTTGCATTTTACATTTGATTTTCTTATTTCTAGTAAATGTTTGGTTAGTTAACTTAGATTAATTGTTAGTTTTATTAATTTCTACATAATATCTATATTTATGCAAAAAACCCCTTATAGGATGAAGGCCTCCTCCAAAGATGCCCATTTGTGTCTGTCCTGTGCAATTTGTCTCTAGTTTGGGCCAGCTGTTCTTTTGATCTCATACTCCCATCGTGTCAGCGGTCTGCTTCTGCCTCTTTTGCCTTGTGGGCCTCTCCATTGGGTTACTTTTACGGTCCATCTGTGGTCTGTAAGTGTTGTGATTGTAATATGTATGATAATAGATATGAAGAATCACGTTCGTGGAAATAGGGAAATAAGAAAGGAAAAGAAAAACTCAGAAAACATTGTACGATGGTTGCTTTTCAAACGTCAAGTTACAAGCATATTAAATTTCGAATATCTTTTTATCGACATTATTAATGACATAAAACCTAACAAAAAGTATCTTCCAAATAGATTTTACAACATCCGCCCTTAATGGAAATAAAAAGATAAAGTAGTAATGCTAAACACAATTGAAAATAATAAAACATTACTACCAGACTAAACACAAATACAAAATATAAACCGACGAAAAATAAATAAATAGAAGATTATTCTACTTGTTTATCACTAAACCCATATTAACAACGCACCTAAGATGAGCTATGCGCCTTAAGGGCTTGGTTAAAACATCGGCTGTCATTTTATCCGTAGGTATAAACTTTATATTTATAACACCCTCAGTAACCTTTTCACGAATAAAATGATATCTCGTATCAATGTGTTTGGTTCTATTGTGGTGGATTGGATTTAGCACAAGTTTCTGTGCACTTTGACTGTCGTTGTATAGCAACACCCTATCAGAAAAACCAGTAATGTCACACACTAACCGTCTGAGAAAAATAGCCTCCTTTGCAGAACTGGTTAAGGACATATACTCAGCTTCTGTAGACGATAAGGCTACCGTCGGCTGCTTCTTACACTCCCAGCTAATAGGTCCGCCCGCTAGCGTGAAGTAGAAACCAGTGTACGACCGACGGTCATGTACACAGTTCGCCCAGTCAGCATCCGTGAATCCACACAAACGTCTACCGACTTTCCTGTAAGTAATACAGTAATCCATAGTACCCTTCAAATACTGTAACACTCTTTTAGCGGCCAACCAATGCCTCTTATCGTAACAGTTATTAAACTGACTTAAATAGCTTGTGGCATAAGCTATATCGGGTCTCGTATTCACAGCTAGGTACATTAAACATCCTATCAAGTTTTGGTAAGGATATTCACCAAGAGATGATGGATTACCTTTCTCCAACTTGTTATTCTCCAAAGGTGTAGACATCTCCTTACAATCTCTCATATTAAACCGCTCCAACACTGCCTGAATAAAGGTCTTCTGACTGACCATGATTTTATCGTCAACACGGTTAATATTTATGCCTAAACAATATGATAATGCACCTAAATCTTTTAGCGAGAAAAATTTTTCTAAGTCATTTTTGACAGCGTCAAACAAACATTTTTCTTTGTAAAAGACAATTAGATCGTCAACATAGACTGCAAGTATTATGATTTCATTACCAAACTTTTTCAAGTAAACACATGATTCCGCAGATGTTCGTGCAAAGCCAATTTTCGATAGAACTTGATGCAATTTGATATTCCAGGCTCGAGCTGCCTGCTTCAAACCATAAATTGATTTTCTGAGCAAACAGACTTTACCTTCTGCCCCGCGCTCAGCAAATCCCTCAGGCTGTTGCATGTACACCTCCTCCTCTAAGTCCCCATTGAGGAATGCGGTATCAACATCCATGTGTTGGATCTTTAAATCCATTTCTGCCGCCAACGCTATAAGCGTACGTAGAGATGAATTTCGAACTACAGGGGCAAAAGTCTCGTTATAGTCAGTCCCCCAAACTTGACTAAAACCTTTCGCAACTAGTCGCGCCTTATGCTTAACTATTGCACCGTTCGCGTCCCTCTTTACCTTGAATACCCATTTACACGGTATAACCTTTTTATTTGGTTTATCCACTAATGTCCAAGTCTGCTTTTTCAATAAGGCATTGTACTCATCCTTCATTGCGGAAATCCAGTTATCTTTATCATCGCTATTAATAGCTTCACGATAACTTTTCGGATCATCACACAACAAATCAACACCGTGAGTGCCATATGAATAATAATCTGGAGGTTTACGTACTCTATTAGGATATCTTCTCTCAGGACATACATCGTTGGGTTCATCTGAAGGAACCAAGGACAGATCACGTTGTTCACCTGAATGTAGAGACTCTGTGTCGCCAACCCCACCAGCTTCATCAGTCGCGTCCACAAAATCGTCAATTTGCTCTACCTCCATGTCCACACTTTCTGAAGTAGGTGAAGAAATAGAAGCAGATGAGATAGAAATCTCCTGTGGCGATGTGGTATCTGAAGAAGTTTGTGAAAAAAGATTAATGACATTAGGGCTCACAACAACTTCAGGCTGAACAGATTTATCCTTCAATCCTGAAAAATTATTTTCAAAGAACGTAATATCCCGTGACTTAATCAACCTCCGAGGGTTTTCCGCGCTACGGAAATAATAACTCCTTGGATCGTCTGAATATCCAACAAAGATATGTTCAGAAGTTTTCATGTCAAGCTTAGTTCTCTGACATGAAGGCACGTGAACTAAAGCTCGGCAACCAAACACCTTTAAATGAGACAGGTCGGGTTTATTACCACACCACATTTCATATGGCGTCTTACCATCAAGTGCACGATGAGGTGACCTATTCTTTAAATAAACACTAGTCTCAACAGCATCCTGCCAAAAAGCTTTCGACAGAGAGCTATGTGCTAGCAAGGAACGGGCCTTCTCCACAATACTACGATTGCAACGTTCACTTACCCCATTTTGTTGAGGGCTGTATGGTACAGAGGTTTCATGTCGAATCCCTTGAGCCTGCAAATAATCTGTCAGCTCCTTGTTGACATACTCAGTACCATTGTCTGACCGAAGGGTTTGAATCTTACTGCCAGTCTGTCTCTCAGCAAGTGCTTGGAAAGCACAAAAATACTTCTGAACTTCTGTCTTAGATGACATACAATAAAGGGATATAAAACGTGTATAATCATCTACAAAAATAATAAAGTATTTATTACCTTTAAAAGATTCAGTGGTCAGGGGACCACAAACGTCCGTATGGACCAATTCTAATGGTGACGAAGCCTTCTTATACTTTATCCCTTTGAAAGGCTTCCGGGCCTGCTTACCTTCTACACAAGGTACGCATGGTTCTTTGTCAACCTCAGTATACTCAACACCAACAGCTAGACCTTTTTTGAGTAGATCCATACCAATACGGCAGAGATGTCCTAGACGCTTATGCCAAAGCTGAAACTGGGACAAATTAGTGTGAACATTATAAGCTGAAACACCTTGCGGTTTTACTGTACAATCTAAAGTGTACAATCCACCACAAATAGAACCATGTAAAACAGGATCATTTATAAAAGAAACATCATTAGAATAATAAAAATTACAGCCATTCGTATCAAAAACAATCGAGAAACCTTTCTCTACTGCCTTTTTGACTGAGAGTAAATTACAATCTAGGCCAGGAACATGTACAACATTTTTAATCTTCTTGAAATCGGTTTTTGTGTCAATAGCAACATCTCCTAAACCCACAGCCGGCAAACTTTTACCATTTGCTACAGTTATCTTCCCATCACAGGGTCGGTAACTATTAAACCATTCAGCATGTGGAGTCATGTGAGTAGACGCACCAGAGTCGATAATCCACTTCTCAGACATCTGAATACTTGGTGCAGACAAAGCCAATTCCTTGACACCATCCAAAGCCAATTCCGTGACACATGCATCCATATTCCCTGAACTAGAAACATTCATTCCCTTATCTTTAGAACAATTTTCTATAGAGCAACTCGCCTTTGCCTTTTTCTCCTTCTTTTTGAGAGGATAATTAGGACTCTTGTGCCCTGGCTTCTTACAACGATAGCAAATAACCTGCCTGTTAGCATTCAACGCAGCCACATCATCTTTAGTCTCCTTCGTCATTTCACTCAACAACTTAGTCCTCACCAAATCTGTTGTGACTTCAACGCTCCCATTCTCAAGCGCCATTATCATAGGCTCGTAGCGAGACGTTAGACCTCCCAATATAATAGCTGCTAAAGAACTATCTTCTATAGTTTTGCCAATATCGGCCAGGTCTAGTGCTGTTGTAGTTATTGCATTTATGTAAGCTTCTAAATTAGAAAAGTCAGATAAGGTGTACCTGTACAACTTACGTTCCAACGACAGTTTACGACCCAAACTTCGATCCTCGTAGGATTTCATAAGAGCATCCCACGCTTGCTTTGCGGTCTTAGCTGGTCGAACAACCGAAATAGCAGCGCCATCCACAGTAAGGCATATTTTAGAAAGAGCCTTTTCATCCTTCCGTACATCGTCGGCCGTCTTATTGCCTTCGACAACTACTCCGCTTATGGTTTCCCACAATCCTTCATGGATTAATAGCATTCTCATTTTAAATTTCCACACAGTGTATCCTTCTCTATTACAAAGTATCGGAATACCATTTAGAGACATACCAGAAACTGCAGACGACATATTTTCACCACCAATCTCCTTTTAAATTCGATCGTAGATAAAATATACAAAGCCTCGTGCTGATAACGTGTTGTGATTGTAATATGTATGATAATAGATATGAAGAATCACGTTCGTGGAAATAGGGAAATAAGAAAGGAAAAGAAAAACTCAGAAAACATTGTACGATGGTTGCTTTTCAAACGTCAAGTTACAAGCATATTAAATTTCGAATATCTTTTTATCGACATTATTAATGACATAAAACCTAACAAAAAGTATCTTCCAAATAGATTTTACAACAGTAAGCCTGGCTACGTGACCCGCCCATTTCCATTTGAGTTTTTGTGCATAGCTCAAGGCATTAGTTGCTTTTGTTAATTACTTTGGCACCTTTAAATAAATCTACCGAAAGACAAAATTGTGCTTTCTGTAGACTTCAAAATAAAAGGTACCTAACAACAAAAAAAATAACACCTAATCCAATACCATTTCTTCTAGTAATCTATCAAAAGATTAGTTCAATTCAACACTCGTGGGCTGTCATGGCGGACTTGACGAAAAGGACCAAAATCAAAATGGCTTTCTTTAAAAACCTTGCCACTATTTTAAATGTATCCTAATGCGAACAAGTTTACAACATTTCCAGACTAAGTTAATAGGTAACAACGAACAGTGGCGGCCGTGTTCACACGTCCTGAAATTAAAGATTAATCGCCCTGATAAGTTGACGCGTTCCGTTTTTAAAAACAGTTGACAAAACGCCATCTTGGTACGCCATCTGTGTAAAATAGTTTCGTGTTTATTTTGTACTAGATTGTTCTTTACAACTTTATTTTTTTATCGCAAGTGATCTGGGGAAATAAATTGGTATTTTGGCTGGGATTAATATTTTTTAATGGAGGTGATTTTTAACACTAGGAACAATGGGTATTGCTTTTTTTAAAACCGTATTACTGTATAGCTGACAGAACTTGTATAGAAGCTAAAACAGTTTTATTCATTTTTTGTTTTATCTGATTTCTTGAGTGAGATAGACGAAGGACCACAAAAAAAACCATTTAGTCCGTCAGTCAAATAATAAAAAAATAATTGACACATAATTTTTGCTTTATCATATTATAAAAAAATAGTTAGATAACGCGCATTAAAGTTGGGAAGTAGGAGCTCGCTACGTCAAAAAATCTAAAATCTACATAGGCTTCACATAGCATGCCGCATTTTAAATTTATCGCCCTAATTTTTGATTACGTAAAAAAAGAAAAAATACAAATCAGTAGGACATTTTTTTTTGTCTTCATACCTATTACTGGTCCTTCGAGACATACAGTATAGGGATATCTAAAACCTTCGGTAGTACCAGTACAGAATGATTGCAGAAACGAATGCATGATCATTACATGCTTCCCCAAGTTTCTATAATCACAAATGGGCATAAAAAGAAGCTAAATTACTTTATCCACATCAAGTGAAACGCGTTAAGACAACTATCTTCTCCACATTTCTATATAAAAATTGATGGCAAAAAAACCCCATCGGTTTCAATCGATCCGATCCTCATGTCTTCGATATTTGCGGTTTCAATATACTTAGTGATTGGTATCAAAGTGGCAGAATTTCACACGTACTTCTTATATACACAGAGGAAATAATAAATGGAGTACTCATGCGGTTATTACTCAATCGAAGTCATTGGTCGCAGAATTCTCAATTTGTGACGCCTTTTCCATTCACCTTTAGCTTTTTCTGTAAAAAAGAAAGTGTTCGTGTGCAATCTGTTTTTCAAAATCAAAAACAAAAGTCATTCATTCAGACTAGGCTAAGCACTTTTTGAACTACGTAAGATTGCATGCATGCTAGTACCAACAGCATCGTGAGTGTTTTGTCGGACCGGTGGAGTTCTCCGATGCTTGAGCGCTGGATACGAGTCAAGTAAACACGCGCACGGATATCGGAGTTTCCGATAGTATTATGTTTGTATTTAATTCTTAGTGTCTTGTCTTGTCCTTACTAACATTAGTTTCTCATAAGCATTTCTGTGTTACCAACAACTATAAGAATGTAATTGAAAATCTGAAATAAATCAATATAATAATAATAATTGTCCCTCAAACCGTCAATGTTAGTATATACGCTTGAATGTGGTTACTCTGTCCACTCATTATTCTGTGTCAATATGAGACCGCAGCTGATATTATTGTTTCTTTGAAATTTTACTTAGAACTGCTTCTGTTTCGTTTCCAATGTTTTTTTTTATGGTTTATTAGTGGTATGGCAGGTTTTTGCGGCAAGCAGCTTGGTGTTTGTTACATAAGTTGTAGTATTTGGTTAGCAGATAGTACCTATCTATCACTAGTCTCACAATATTCTAGAACTAAGGGATTCATTTTAATATTGGCTAATCTAAAACCAAAGATATTTTTAAGTCATAAGCACAACGTAAAGTAAAAAGACGTTTGAATAAAATTTGACCGAAATCAATGATTAATTATTAAAGGAACCTATCAAGTTATCACTCAAGTACCGATTTACTTTAATGCATCTTTCATTTTCACTCTGATCTGTTACTGGGATCTATTTACAGTGCGTTCATACTAACTTGTCCCGTGACGCGAGTGCTAGTATCGCCATTTTGAACTCTATTAGAATTGAAACTAAGTTTGACAAGCAATGGTACCAACATGACGGCAAGGGACAAGTTATAGTGAACGGTCTGTACTGTCTATGTGTCTATGTATCATACAAATATGCTACAACGAATGAATGTGGTCAGAATAAGTGGCGTTCACTATGCTTGACAGACGAATCGTCAATCTCATCTCCTCTAAACATACTGAAAGAAAGAAAAATAGGTTTATTTGTCACAGAGACACGTACATACTTAAAAAACAAGAGTAAATGAAAACAGCAAAAAGTACATAATAAATCACGAGCGTAAAACAGAAATTAGTCGGCAGCTGCACGACATGACTGAGACAAGAAGGCTTCCACTCAGCATGATGCAGTGCTATGGGGAAATCACAGCACAGCGCTGATTTTCAGTGGTGACCCGAAAAAAAAAAGCAAAGATACAGGATTCCCTTGCCCATACTTTTCATATAATAACCAAAATACCGACATTCATAGTGTCCTCTAAACAAGCGAATCGAAAGTACAAACGTCCACACGGCCGTACTCTTGTCGACCGCAAATTTCCTGCAGCTTCCGCCATGATTGCAGGAATCACGGTCCGGTCCACACACCTGCCATTGTGGCTTCTATCAAATATATTTATGTATAGAAATAGCTTATATTTATATTTATTTATTGGTTTTCTATAAAATAATGTGATTGGAGATATTGGGATTTGCTTTATTTGTGCAACGGTTTGAAGCCTGTAAATAGTTTTCTTTTATTAATTTTAAATCAATTAAAAAAAGTTTTTTCTGACTTTCTATCTTTAACTATCTAGATATAATAAGTCTTGATGGTGGACGTAGCAAGCATTAAAATGATTTATAGAATAATTAATGTATGCTACTTTTTCATTACACACACTATTGTTGCTAGGACATTATTTTCACTTTTTCATTTTGTTATTTGTATTACACGAACTGTGTCCAAATAAATGTTTTTATTTATTTCTTTCTTTTCTTTTTTTATTACTTTAATAGTGTACCTAGTTGAATAAACCAAAAAAAACTTAATTGTAAATCTTTCAGTAATGTAATGTCCATCAATGTCATCCAATTCGATGTAAGTTTCTCATCGACTTACCGCTTCCTTTCTACTCACATTTTCCTCCACCGTAATTAAATTATGTAACAAAAAACTTGACTATGATGCAGCAACCATAGCCAGCTGCCGGAGACAGTCAATGTGACTGGCCTAAAACAACGGGCAGGGTATTGCCCGATTGGTCACACTCAACATAATCCAACCGTTTTTTGCCCACACGCTGTATCTCCGTGGAAAATTACTGTCCACCACAAGACCAATTTTTTTTGACGTCTCAGGGGACGGCGGTAATTAATTAATGAAGGTGATCCTGATACGGGAATTAAGCTGGTTTGTACCGGGAGTACTTGTAAGGAGAGTTATGTAATCCCTCTTACTAAGTAGTTACCAACGTAAAAAGCGTAATGATTTTTTAAGATTCTTTGGTTTTTTTTTTGCTGTACGTACCATCATCATCTTCCTGTCCTTGTCCTTTGTTACTTGGGATCAGCGGAACACGATGTTACTATCAACACCGCGATTTTTTTTTTAATTATAAAGATCCTGCTTCAAGTTTTGTCTCTATTTCTCATATTTTTTAACCGACTTCCAAAAATTTTTTCCTTTTCTTTTTTTTATGTATGTCTGCCGATTTCTCCGTCAATTGTGGACCAATTTTGAAAGTTCTTTTTTGTTTGAAAGGGTATGCTCTCGAGGTGGTTCCATATAAATTTTATTACCTTTACTTGGATTGTTTTTGAGTTAGCTTCAATAATACTTTTTTTTTTCACTTAGTATGTGGATGATATGATAAGTTCCTGTCAATGGTAGTGTTATTCGAATTTGTGTTGGGTAGGTACCACAACTAAAAAGGGAATAATACAAACTTTTTACAAAAACAAAAACAACCGACTTCCAAAAAAAACACTACAAAGTGAAAAATAACTATAATTTCGAAAGTCGGTGGCAAAAACGAAAATTCAAAACCAAAGACACCGACTTCCGAAATTAAAGTTATTTTTCACTTTGTAGTGTCTTTTTGAGAGTCGGTTGTTTTTTGTTTTTGATTTTTGTAAAAGTTTTTTTTTTAGATTACGTTCTATATTTTCACTATCTAAACTGATCCTGTGTACAGAGTGAATGACACACTACAAGCTTCCTTTTTTAAAAATCAACTGCAATATTCCCCGCAAAAAGTATACCGTATGCAGTGACAACTAAGCTAAAAACACCTCTTTTCTGTGTCAGTGTACACCTCGTGAAAGCCTAAAACAGTCTAACGGAATACCTGAAACTAATTTACGTACAGATAACCGAGAAATTTGGCTAAATCGGACGGTTAGAAACATTTAGTTTCAGTGCCTTACCGATCCCCTACCAAGTGTCAACGGTTTTTATAAATTTTTTACTTAAACTAGCATCCCACCCTGCTGTGCACGAGTTTTACGACTTGATGAATCATCAAGGTTTCTTAATTATAAGTAATAGTAAGTAATAGTAATAAAGTATTTATTTCACAAAAACATAGCACTTTGCACTGTATACATTGTTTGAGATAATATTTACATTATGATGCAATAGTAGACTCTATCTTTTAAACTAGGACTAGCCTGTATCTTAAAAGATAGGGTTCAGCCTAGTGGATTCTGTTAATATTCACAACCAGAACAAGTGAAGACAGTGTCAATGATTTCTACTAACAGCTGTACAGAGATAAAAATAAAGAGAGAGATAAAAATAAAAATAAAAAATAATAATAATAACAAAAACTAATCCTGTGTAACACGAGGAGAGTGAATGACAGCAGACATGCATGTGTATATTATACCTATGTGTAGTGTGTGGAATTATAAATAAGTTTAATATTAATGTGTTATACACATAAACTTTCCGGAATAAATTCTCTAAATGATGGTGATAACCGCATCAAAATTCGTTGCGTAGTTTAGAAGAACAACGCGTTTACACAGACAGACACGAAAAGTGACTTTAATTTTTAACACGTATAGATTCATAGAAGAAGTATCAAGATTTTTTGGTCTACACTAATATTATAAAGAAAAATTATTTAAAAAAACAAAAAAACCCGACTGGAAATACACAAGAAGAGAAAAACAAGCATTATAATCTATAGAATTTTGGTATCGCAGGGACAAACAAAATTAACACCATATTTCCGGTTATTAGTTTGTCCTCGCCTACGATACCAAAATTCTATAGATTCCCTCCTTTTTTGTATTTGCAGATGCAATATATAAATATTATATAGCCTATGTCACTCTCACAACTAAGACGAATATAACGACAGCTTATATATTAAAATTCATCAAGCCGTTTAGGCTACAGAGCGTGCCAAAGAAATATACATACATACATACTTTTGAAAAACATTACCCTCCTGGGGCAGTTGGGTAAAAAAGATTTTTATTTTTGTTTGTAATGAATTAACTCAAAAACTACTGGACCTAGTTAAAAATCTTTCAACAGTAGAATGCTTTACTATCACTGAATAACATAGGCTATAATTTATAAAGATAGGTATCACACGGGCGAAGCCACTGGCGGAAACTAGTAGTCTATACTATCAATACTAAGATTAAAAAGAGGAAAAATTTGTATTTTGTATGTAACGAATAAACTTAAAAACTACTGAAACGATTTGAAAATTTCTTACAGCAATGGATAGCTACATTATCAACGAGTAACATAAGTTATATTTTATCCCCGTACTTCCACGGAAACGGGAACTACGCAGGTGAAACCGCGTGACAGTCCGCTAGTACTGTATAATTTTGACAACTTTAATTAAGTTTTTTTTTTTTTTTTTATCTAGTTAGTTACTTGCATCATTTAGTTTTTAAAAGGAAAGTCAATGGACACATTTTTCTTTTTAAAATTTTGTTTCGGCTGATTAATGAAAGTTTCTTTTAAGTTTATGTAACGGTTACAGAGTCATTATTTAGTATTGATTCATTCGCTAACTAGCAGCATGATTAATTCTGGTCTAGTTTCTGATTTAATAAGAGTTTTTCAGCTCATTTCTATGTCGAAATAGAAACGCAATAATTAGATTTAATTAGTATAGGTTCAGTTACAATTTGACAGTATGACATCAATAAGTTTAACCATCGTGTTTTATAACATTAATCTACAAAAAACACGCAACGAAAATATCTCCCTACATCATTCCTATCACGCAGTAAGCAAAAACACAAAGAAAAAAAAAAGCAAAGACAAAATCCCGTAGTACCGCCGTTGACATAACTGGCAGAAAGCATGTTTCCTTCGCCCGGTATTTGTACAAATTTTTACATCTGCACAATGCAGCCAACCATGTGCAATTTTTATTCCAGTTTTAAATTCGCTGCTTTTTCTTCCGAGGTTTAAAATCGTTTAGGTAAATGTTAGGTGCGAGCTTTTTTGCTTTTAAAATGGTTGAAAGAGTTTAGAAAGCTCTTGGAAATTATTTAATATACAATAAGCACACGAATACTGCAAACTTATACAAAACTAAACCTAACGGGACGCTACATTTGGCAGGTACAGTTAAACAGAAGGTATTTTAATTAAAATATCCCTAATTCTTGAGTGATTTCACAAATATAGGAGGTTCATTAGAATCAGAGATATCAATGAAAAAAGTTATCATTTCAAGTTACGTTTTCCGTCAAATTGTATTTTTTGTACAATCATTGATAAAACTATTATTCGTTTGAAATTCATTCATAAATATTATGAAATAACTCATTTCTACTACGCATATTCAATGGACTCAATTATTTCCTTGAACATTTCAATCTCGTTACAGTTGCTAAACAGGTCATCAGACATGCAAGATTATCATGATTTTCGACACACATTTCGTCTCCAAAATGTCATTGACAAGCTATAGTCACTTCATTTTCACAGTCGATCATTTTGACAAACGATTACCAACCGTTCAGGTTTCTTAACTATGCACTTACAATTTAAATAAACGTTCTATTACATGCTAGTTAAGGCTATGTATGTTGTCACTGCGTTACAACAGTTTTATTCGTTTATCGAAACCGACACGCTTCAACTGTCACTACTTCGTAAAGAAAAATAAATCGAAACTCAATGGAACTAGGTTTAAAATTGATTAGCTGTTAAAGGTTGCCGATGTAGATATTTTTTTAATTAATTGCCTGCTTTTTGCTATGGTCAGCAATCTATGTTTTCATAGATACCCGTAACCAGGTTAATGACACGAAATATAAATTCGTTCAGAGGCTGACAACTGTTAGTTCATGGAATAACTATCAGAGCGAGTAGTGAGCACGCATCCGGATTTAGTACTGGTATTAATTAAGTTAATTTTGGAAACGACAGGAAAACGTGATGATCAAATTGAAAAAGTCTAGTGGCAAGAAGTTAAGGGAAAAGCAAATCATGTCTTCGAAAAAACTAATTTTCATCTTATTTGTTAAAAAAGTATGAGCAAAAGTGCAAACATTGCATAAAATTCTGGGACACACAATCTGCTCTCAAGGATGATACTTCACCAAAACAAACAAACATACATCCAGACCCTACGACATCAAAGAGGCCCTAATCCAAAAAATAAACCTCCTGAAATCCCTTAATACGAAAAAGGGCCCTACATACGGAGGTGTAATAAAGGTACCTACACGCGGACGCCTCAAGAATTTAAAAAAAGAAAAACCTCGAGGGCGCACAAAGTCCACAATGTCAAAAAAGTCTCCGTCAACAAACAAAGTAAAAAAAAAAACTCCATATTCTTAATTTAACTTGAGTCACTCTTACATCCCTACTTCAAGTAACAATTAATAGACGACCTTCCCCACCTCTTTTCTGCCCCACATTATAGATGTCAAAAGAGGTTTTAAGAGAAATCGTAAATGCCAAGTTACGTTGGACGCGTGACTCGAATAGGGAGGAAGAAAGTAAGCAAGTCCCCCATTTCTTAAGGCAATACAACGCGTTATATGTATGTGATACTTAGCCGATTCTGTTCGGGGCGCACCTTAACACTTCGTTTGCGGTAACTTATAAGGAGAAGGAAAACTGGCCTATTTATTATCTTTTTTTTTTTTTGTTGCCAGTTTTAAAGTATGCGGTTGACTGTTAAATAAGATAAGGAAGTTCTTATGAGGTTAGACGAGAAATATAAGTCTTGACATTTAATTAAATACATCATTATATCTTAAGATACTTACGGAGTCGAACTCTTCTGTTATGTGTTAGGACATAGAATTAGAAAGTTCAAACGAATAAAAACACAAACGCCATTCTTGTCTCTCAGTGGTAAAAATAGCATTTATTATTTCATTAAACATATTTATTTATAGCTAAATAAATAAATATGTTTAATTTCTATTAGTTTAATTCCACAAGCACAGCTCTAGCTTTTCAACATTCTTACAACAGACTGACATTAGATGAACTCAATGACATGCCTGCTACATGCACTAAATTAACATAAACTGAAAACAAAATCTAATTAACAAAAGCTCATAAAAATTCGCCACGAGTACCGCGATCAATACCCAAAAAACTCCCTAATCTCGGTCCCTTATCAACTTGTCACAAACTTAAGTAACCCCCGTTCACACATGCGCACACACACACACACATGCACACACACTCACAAACATACACTACTCATTATAAGGGTAACTAATCACTGAGCTGTGGAGAGAAAAAAATGAGAATTTTTTTATTCATTAACCACCCTCTCTTCTTAGGCTGATGTCCCTGAGGAATAGGGAAAGATTGGAGACGGATGTTAAAAATTCTATGTAGTATTTTTTGCCTGTGATGTGAAAGGTTTCTATAGGTTTGTGTATGTATTCATACAATACATGTGCCTTTGAAAATGTTTTTATTCGAATATTCCTTAAAAAGTCGTAAAAGATGTTGAAAAGTTGATTTGGAACGACTTTCAGGCCATTAACGATACAATGAATACAGAAAACCTCCTTTCGATGCCCTCTATTTTTAATAGTTCGTCCAAGTCAAATTCTTACAACCAGTTTGAACAATTGAACAAAAAGAAGATTCACGATGATGAAATAATAAACCTACCACTTATTAGCTGTTTTCCGAGACTCAGCCATCATTTTTCGATTGTATTTACTAGGAGAAAAGTACTGATCAAATATCTTCCTTGTGTACCCTAGCAATTATATAACACTATAGTACCCAAAAATCTGACAATACACTAAACCAACAAACAAACTCACAATCACACACAAAAACATAAATCAGAAGTTGCCAAAAAATCTTTACAACTATAAAACCGTCTCCATTGATTCCCCTGTGCCATCTCTGCATACGACGCACACTCGCCATAGTACTAAAGCATGAATTTGCATATTTGCTCGCTCACTAAGTGCAATAGCTTGTTTGAACGTACTTCATACATTCTTCCATCTAACGTTCGACGATTCACTAATTAATACCGTTTTTCAATTTGTTCGGAGTAAACAAATGTTTTGTTTAAGACGTTTCGTGTACCTTTTATGTACACTGTGTACAGTCAACGCCAATTGTGTTGGGTATTTTGCTGTAGGTGAGAAAAACCTCCCTTCCTTTTCTTGGTCCTTTTTGTGTTGACCTATTTTCTATGATTTTTTTTTTCTGCATATTATGTTTATATTTCAAGATCTTGTTCTATTGTCGTTTATTTATGTTGGAAAAATTCAAGGAGAATCATTTCATCCAAAAACCAATAGGTAATAAATATCATGGGATAAATATCATAACGACAGTCAAAGGGATTTTTCAATTAGAATACCGTATGGGTTTCAGTGAAAGCCGCAGGGATCGATCGTCGCAGTCGATTTGGTCTATGTCCAGCAGTGGACGTCTTTCGGCCGAAATGATGATAATGATAGATTTCAGTTGCAAGCATAATTACTAAAGACCAGTATAACGTTGTTCTAAGAAGACTCCTATGAATGTCGTTTCTTTGTTGAACAGTAACGGAAAAATGTATTTTGATAACAAGTGCCTCTCCGATTGTAGGTTGGAATTTCTAAATGGGTATTCTAACTGAATCGAATCGTAATATTATAAATCTTGTTTTGTTAAAAATACAAAAAAAGTTATGTTTTTTTTTAAATCTAATTTTTTAAATTGAATATTTAGCTTTGGTATGTGGTTCTAACTGTTTAGAACATAATGTAGCACAGACATATAGTAACTGATGAAGTCTAAAACAGAGAATTAAATCGCTACATTTGCCCTCACCGTAACCCGTAGTCCCGCGATAAACTGTTCATGCTGAAGAATGAGCTCACACATGATTAAATAGCGTTTGTGTTTCAGAGGTGTCAAAACGAAACAGAAACATGACCATATTTTGACGCGGTAGGGCGAATCTAACGATTTAATTCTTTGGTCTAAAATAATAAAGATAGTTGGCTAATAATAGCAATATATCTCTATTGTTTCAAGGGGCTTTACCTTAGTTGATGACACTTTATTCCTTTCCATAGCCCGCCTTATTGCCATTCTTATTATCTGAAGTTTGTAATAAACTTTAATAAACGCGAGACGAGCGTTATTTAAGAGAAGATAAAATCAAAGAAAAATATCTCGCCGTATAAAGGCCGTTATAGGACGCCCGTCAAACAAATGCTTTTCTTAAGCAAAGCAGCGCCTAATTTCAATATCCGAACGGAACGTGGACCGTTCGGAAACTCTCCTTGGGGAATAAATTACTCCGTCTATTCAATATTTCATCAGGCCGAGAGGCCGACTCTGAATATTCAAAACTAGAGGAGACACGTAAAAGCACGCGCAAGCCATTTTTCGCGCCTATCATCTCGGTAACAAAACGCACTCGTAATTACCCCCTCCCCGCGACTGCCCCCCTACCCGCGGATACCCCACCTCACCCCCCCGCGCCAGGGAGAGGGGGCCGCCCAGTGACAATTATTGATCAAAAATTCTCTCTCTTCTTTCGCAAAAGAAAACTTGGACGGGTTATGTGTGAACCGGTATAGCTTGATATTTGCAATTAGATATTTTAATTATTTTATTTTTTCTGTCAAGTTCTTCAGTCTTGCTTGCTGTAACGAATCTTAATTGTTTTATGCAATCATTTGTTTCTGGCTATCATAACCAAATAATCAACATTTAAAAGCAACACTACAATTTTTGTGTTTTGGTGGGTACAAATTATGTTAACGTTTCCAATATTTATTTTCAATTGCTTTGAAGAGTAGAACTGTATCTTTACCCCTTGTTGACTTGTCTGATTGCACACTATTTTTAAAGCCTTCTAGTAGCAGTCCTACATAAAAATCTCAACGACCTAAATGTCCAGATTTCTAAAAGATTAGAACTTCATAGATATAAATGAGTTTTAATTCTTCCGACCACATCCAACATACTAAAACCGACCTTACTATTAAACACCAATATTTGCACCTTAGTCCTTACACATATCACATCCACCGAAAAAAAAAATGTCAAGGATCAAGCCACCTCGGTCGGGGTACACGCGGCCGCCTCGGCATATTAATTGCACGCGGCGCTACCGGCGGGTGGCAAGACATGGGGAGGCGCGGCCGCGAGGTCAACCGTCGCCTTGCCATTGTTTTGTGCGTGCGATTGTACTTTCTAAGCTATCTATACATTTGTTCGCCGGTTTCTTAAATACAAAGTGGGGTAAAGAGTTTTGTTCATGTATATACTTTGTAATTTTGTATTGCATTTTGGTAATGGAAGAAAAACAGAGGTTCTGGAAGGGGGAAGGTTGGTAAGATTAAGTATGAATTAATCAGAAATAATTTTGAGTTTTTTTTTAATTTGGGTTTACTACGCCGAGTGTTGCAGTTATGAGCAATTTTCGATTAAGCAATTTGTCTTTTTATATTTATTGACGTTCGTTTCATCTGCCAACCATTTTTGTTAAGTTAGGTAGTTTAAAAAAATCTGAAATGTTTTTTTTTTCTTCTGTAAATAGGATATCGGAATCACTTTTACACGACACTATTATTTAAAACTGCCTCGTTGCCACAAGCGCTGCTGCTGAGCATGAGATCCTGGATTCGATTCCCGGGTCGGGCAAAGTGTTATTGGGTGTTTATATCTGAAATTTCTCAGTAGCAGCTCGGAGTCTGGATTTGTGCCCGGTTGATGGCCATAGGCCCCCTATTACATGGGACTTAAACATAACTGGCGAAATGTGGGTGTGCCTGCTATAGAGACACCTCTGCCCAACCCTTCGTGGAAACAAGGCGTGATGTTATGTTTATGTATGTGTATTATTTAAAAAAAACCATCTAAATAGAGAAATTTCCTATCCAGACATAATCTTGGTCAGATCATGTGAGGAACATGTAGATAAGTTCCTGAAATGGTCTTTTGAGAAAAGAACCACACAGATTTGAGTGAACCAGTTCATTCAGTGCAAGCATTTGTCAGTAATCGTGTAGCTCAACTCAGAACTCAAGGAGCTCAACGACTCGACGAACAATACCTAAGAAAGGACATTTGGGTAGGCCGCATAAACTACTCAAATTGACAGACCATAATTAAAACTAATAGAGGAAGAAAAAAAAATTGAGCTACATAGTCCTCTCATCTATACATATTATAAAAGTCGCTTTCGCGTTTGTCCGTATGTCCGCGTTGTTCTTCTAAAATACGCAACGGATTTTGACGAGCTTTTCAACATAATTTATAGAATGTTTTCCGGAAGGTTTATATGTATAATACATTAATATTAAACATATAGATAATTAAGAAATCGCTAGTTCACAATGACTAAAGTAAAAAATATTTTACAATGTAAATATTCATGTCACTTTGATATAATATTCATAAATGTTTATGTCACCATATAATTATGAACTTTGTTAGTTTATAATCTATCAGTATTATTTCCATTAGATTAAAAACTATCGAAATATTGTGAACACAAACCATTTACCAACCTAGTGCGCAGGGTGTGGGGCAGCTCCAACAGTGTCTTAAGCATGGTTGCGACTCGCCTAGACTGTGAATACGTGGGTCACTGTTGTGCCCTCTCTCATGGCATGTCGCAGCGGTGACCAACCGTTATTGATTGTATTGTTTTCCTTGTTTTTGTTTAGTGTCTGCGCTTGCTAACATAGTCGTAAGTTTTACTAACATTCTTGTTGAGTCTTGGTTACTCGAATAAAGGACGCATTATTTTTCAATAGTTTATAATCTATCCGTGGGAAACCGACGAATTGTGTAATGGTATCAATCAAACTTGCTTGCGACATAACTCATCTTGCGCTAATACTAAATAGCCTGCCTAGCTGCGAGCAACTTAGAAGTAGCGCTTGCTCGGCTCACGCGTGGTTGTTCACAGTTCTAACTTAGCCCAACCCATTTCACCCAGTTCACAATTTTTCGACAGTTAATAATCTAACGGAAATAATGCTAATAGATTATAAAATAGCGATTCCCATAATCTTACGGTGACATTAATTAATGAATTAATGTATGTTTGCTGAATAGGTGCACACATTTCCTTGAATGTCACGGATAGCCAAAGATGTTGGTTTATTGAATATATTTAACTACCACGTAATGAATGCTATAAGAATGTTGTGTGAGACAACTGACTATGAACGCTGATCGTGTCGCAAGGCAACGGAAAAGTGCTGATCTATGCAATGCCCGCGCGCCATGTGAAATTATGTTTTAGGTATATTAAAACTGTTTGTACTCCCCGTCACTTGTCAAAAAACCGTGTTTTTAAATTATTTTGTTTGTATTTTGTGTTTCACGAAATATGTCCAAATAAACGTGTTCTTTCTTTATTTTTCATTCTTTATTTCTTTTTTCTTTTTTCTTTCTTTCTTTCTTTCTTTATCTTTCTTTCTTTCTTTCTTTTTATGTACGATACATGACTCGTACAATATATGAACAACAGAGCATAACAGTTTTACGTTATAACATCAACTGGAACTTACTATTTGTACACATTATCATGATGATGACTTTGTCCAGTTACAATCCAATAAGAGTCCGGTCAAATGAGTATTGATATCTCTTAAGAATCCCAGATGGTTAGACAAATTGGATATTCAAATTGGACTTTATAATATGTAAAAGAAAGTCCCGCCGAGGCCCGAAAGTCTGACAACCAGTCGTAACAAGAGATTACTGGGTTGTGGAGGTCAGATAGGCAGTCACTTCATGTGAAATACTGGTATTCAGCTGCATCCGGTTAGATTGGAAGCTAGCCCAACATAGTTGGGAAAAGGCTAGGCAGATTGATTTTGACTTGATGTGTAGATAACGATTCTATTGCATAATCCGTATTGAATAAGATCCTGTAGAAGTGTTGGTGAACATGTTACCTTTTTATTTAAAAATAAACATATCGTCATTATGGATGAAGGCTGGACAAAAAGAAAGAAATTCTATTTAGTCCGTCAATCAGATAATAAAGAAAAATAATGACACGTATTTTTTGCTTATCATATTAATAAAAAACGACTTAGATAAAACGCATAAAATTTGGGTAGTGGGCGCTACGTCACAAGTAAGTATGAAATTTACATGCTCGTGACGACATGCCACATTTCAACTCAATGTATCGCGCGCAATTTTTGAATGACGTAAAAAAGAAAAAATACGTGTCCAATATTTTTAATAAACTACATGAAGGACAAAAAAAAATTTCGCCATCATCAATACATACATTATCAATTAACGTAGAAACCTGATTAAGTATATCCGGCACACATAGTTTTTCAGCTTCATCACCAATCTTCTATTAGTTAGTTATTCTGTCAAGTATAAAGTAATGCGCCTTATTTCTGAGCAGAAGGTGTTTATGACTGAAAAAAAATTAGTCTGCTGCGAATATTTTCATGTGTTTTCTTCTGAAAGAAATAGTTTTGTTTACCAAAGGCTACATAACCAAAACAAACGACTTTTATATCTTGGTCATGTTTTTCTTCGGCTCTAGCAGAATTTTTCAACAATAACCTTATTTTGTAGAACATGCTCAAAAGAAATAAATGAAAAATGATAATGTCAGTAAATTGTAGACTTTCTGGTCGAATAGTGGACAAAGTAGCCAAAAAAAAATCCTACGGTAAGTCATATTGAAATAGTTAAATGGAAAAGAGTATAGAACAGTGATGGCTCAGTGGTAACAGCCGCGACTTAAGATTTGTAAGGTCACGTTTGAACCCAAGCAGGCATTTTACTTTGTGTAAATTATTTCATCACCACTGCTCTTAAAACGGTGAAAAAAATTGTGGGAAAACCGGCATGTCCTAGAACTAAAATTTCGAAGACATCAAGTAACATCCACCAACCCGTACTGGGCTCGCGTGGTGAATTATGACCCACTGACTCTTACAGAGAGGAGGCCTGAGTCCCAGCAGTGACATTAAAGGCTGTTTATGCTTTTGCTAAACCGTGTATTAGTCATTTTTTGATTAAGTTTACCATTAATTTGTCGCTTTTGATAATTATTTCAATTATGTGCGTTTACAGGCAAAAACATTTCATGCACAAAATTAAACAACTACTTGTATAATATAAATATAAAGGAATGTAAAACAAGAATGTCTTTTAGCAACCAATCCAGACATAATGTCAGCTTGTAACACAAAAAGTTTTTTTTCCGTCTTAACTATTATTTCAACACACTCTTCTCAATATTTCGTCTCATTTTCTAGACTCGTCTAACCGTAAGTTTACTGCAGTAACAGCTCTTCGACTAAAAATAGAGAGAAGTACGTATGCTCGTACATTCGGCTCACAGAATAATGTATTCATATTCCCATCCCAATCCGTGGGAGCGGATTGTTTCCTCCGAAGCTGCACATTATGCAGGAGCTTTCCCGATGCAGTTCGCCGCATAAAGCAAATCGGAAAACCGATCGCTTCCTTCGATTTTCCGCGCCTCTGTCCATTATTGTGTTTGTGAGCTCACCACGTATGTAAATCATTCTATCCGCACACCCAAACACAGCCCATCTCCCTCACACGTACCCGAAAGGAGTAAAACAGACAAGGACGGCAACAACCGAATTGGTGTTAATTTACAGTTGGCAATTATAATTTTCGTATTCATGTCCCTTTCTTGCGTTGAATTTTTTTGTTGTCCGTCTCTTTTGCGACGGGGGGTTAAGATAAAGCGGTGAAGACGCGAGATATGTAGAATTTTTTAATAAAAACCGCGCTTCTGTGTGCGCTAAGTGATATGCCTTGTTCTTTTTAATTTCGTTGTGAATGCCAGCGCAGTCGGGATCATCTATCTTGGTTTTTTTATTCCTCCGTGCCTCCACACGGCGCGCTATAAAGATTTCGCATGGGATATGAATATTGATTGTTTCGTTCTCGACTAATGAAAGCTTGATTGGTGTGCGATGTTGATGTGTAATGAACCCGCTGGGGAATGGGGAAACGTAAAAGGTTTTTCGACGCGTTATTTAGCGAGCTTTTTTATTGGAATGATTATTTTAATTGTGAATGAGACTCAGCTGGGACTTCGCATTTATATTGTACCGTTTTAAATTATATACCAGAACGGTTTTTATCCACATAGTTAGTCCATTTAAAGGTTGATTTAATACAGACACCGTAAAAATCAGTTTACTAATTAAACGCACAGTGTAATTGTCTATAAATAATGTACAAAATATTATAACAAACTTCCTAAATTCATAATTGCCATTTTTAACTAATTATACCAGCCTATTATTGTCCCACAGCTGGGCAAAGGCCTCTTCTCATACAGAGAAGGCACGAGCATTAATCACCACGCTTGCTCAAAACAGGTTGGCGATTTGAGACTTATATTAATTATAAAATCCAGGTTTCCTCACGATGTTTTTCCCTCAACGATTTTAGTAATGTTCAAGATAAACTCGGAGAAGTACGTATGAATTGAAAAAGTCACAGTGCTACTTGCCCGGATTAACCGTGCCGCCGGATTGCCTTTTCTAATTAATAGACACAAAAATTGTACCAAAAAAAATCAAACTAAAGGCTACACAATTTCGTAGCGCGTCGGTGCGCGTACGCTGCTACGCCTGCGTAGGCGGCTACATGTGTGTAGAAGATTTCAACGCACGTACGGGCTACGTGCTACGAAAGGTGATCGACGTAGGCTTGTGTTCAATGAATATTTATATTTTAATAATGTAAGGCACATGAAATATACAGCAGTGGTGGCCCAGTGATAACAGCCGCGACTTAGGAGTTGTAGGTTTTAGGTTCGAACCCTGACAGGCGCTTTACTTTGTGTAAATTATTTCATCACCAATACCTTCAAAATGGTGAAGGAAAACATCGTGAAGGAACCGGCATTTCCTAGAACCAAAAATTCGAATACATGATTGTGACATGTACCAACCCACACTGGGCCCGCGTGGTGAATTACGGCCTACTCCCTCTCATAAAGAGGAGGCCTGTGTCCCAGCAGTGGGAACTTTATAGGCTTTTTATGCTACAGTCTTATTATCATAGATAGTGTTAAACCAGTTAAACCCTTTGTTAGTCTCAAAAAATCATATTTATCTATTAGAAGAGTAGTACTCTAAAGTTAAGAATAATAGTTATAGATTAGAACTCATTACATGTGTCTTTTAAGTATTTTTACAACTTAATATTTCGAGTAAGTAGTAAAGTTATGATATAAGGTTATATACTTGTTTCCCAATCACCCCTATTTAGGGTTACGTATCCAGGGGGTGCCAAACGGAACCCTATAACTAAGCCTCCGCTGTCCGTCCGTCTGTTTTTCAGCGGGCTGTGTCTCATGAACCGTACTAGGAAGATAGTTAAAACTTTCACAGATTGTGTATTTTTATTGCTGCTATGACAACAAATAATAAAAATCAAATAAAGTTAATAATTAAAGGGATTCCTATACAAGAAACGTGATTTTTCAGTTTTATGCTCAATCTTTATAACGTACGGAACCCTTCGTGTGCGAGTCCGTCTCGCACTTGACAGGTTTTTATGAAAATCTCAAATCACTACGCTTGTCAGACGGATTGCTGACCATAATATGTTATGTTATACGAAACTTGTTACCACGGCACAAGTTAGTAAGTAACTAAAATACAACAGACGTTGTTATATTTAGTAACCTGTTCCGTTTAACTATTCCTAAAGAACCATTAATAACTCTGTAAGAAATCGACACATATTTCACCTCTCAACGAAGCATCCTCAGGATGACGATTGACTTGTTGCGAACCCGAACACGGTATGTTGCAACACCGAGCGCTGGTCGCAGAGAACTAAGCAGAGAGGGAACACAGAGGGCTGAGAGTAAGTAACTAACCTTACACCCTCCCATTTACTTGCTACTAGTTAGTAGTAGGCTCGTGGCTAAGTACTAACTGACGCACGGGTCGATCGACGGTTAAGCTACGCTTACCGCGGTCGGCCCATGGATGGGTGACCATCTTTACATACCGACACCCCTCCGTGACTAGGAAAGCTCGTTAAGATGTGGTCCCGGCTGTCATTCTTAGATCTTTGACAGGTCGTCAGAAGCCCGAAAGTCTCACAACCAGTCTTACCAAGGGGCATCGCGTTACCCAGTAACTGGGTTGTGGAGGTCAGATAGGCAGTCGCTCCATGTAAAATACTGATTTCAGCTGCAACCAGTTAGACTGGAAGCCGATCCCAACATAGTTGGGAAAAGGCTAGGCAGATGAGTTGCTGGCAGTAAGATAAGTAAATGATAAGACCGGTAAATAAACAAAACAGGACGAAATATTAACACATTTAATTTATTAAAGACTCGTACCGTTAAAGACATGAAAGCCCGTCCATCATTACGTAGATTTTCTATATACAGATAAATAAGAAGAACTTTGTTCCTTGTAAGAAAGTTCATAATGAAAGCATAATTTAGTTTTAACTTTAGTACGCGCCTCCAAAATGAAGCCCTTCAAGCCTTTACAAAGTAAAAATTAAATTTTAGATCGTGTTCCGTGCCTTAATTTCTCATTAAAATTCTGTTTATTATAGGTTTATACCCCGGTAGGCCGGTTTGTACCATGAATTTGACCAACATTCACTACGTGTGATTAGCGTTGCCATCTCTAAAAATCAGAAAACCGGACTTAGCCGCTAAAAAAACCGGACTTTTGGGTCCCACGGCCGGACGGACGCCAAAAAAAAAGGAATTTTTGAATAAAAGTTCAAATAAAACAAATATTTTTTATAAGAAAGTTTTCATCGGTATTATAATTTTCATTTGCATATTATTTCTTTGGTAGAAAACATGCTTTAAAAGCTCAACCTCCTTAATAATTTTATCATAAAACATTTTGCAAGTTACATATATTAAATTAAATTCCACAATGAACATTTTTGCAATAGTTTCCGATTTTAACCTGTTCTTTGTTTCGTCCATTGCTGGCATATTAAAGAGAATAAAAAGCCAAACAAAAGCCGGACGGGCCGGATGCAGTCAAATTGGCCCGGACAAGAGGTCAAAAAGGCTGTCCGGCTTTATCCGGACGGATGACAACTCTACGTTTGATATTCATCCTTATGTGGTGACATCTGCACACACAAATCCTGCATCAAGCAAACAGTTTACCACGCGACAAGTATATATACGAGCTCCCGACATCAATCGTTGGGTTCCAGCCCGTCCCATCCTTGATGTCCTCCCTCCGGTGACGCCCTAAGCCGAGGCTCGAATCCCACAGGGGATGCCCTTAGCGAGCGTTCACCTAGCTTTTTAGCTTAGTTTGTATGGCCCTGGCTGGAGGCTTTGAGTTTAGCAGCTTAAGGCAACCACAGAATTGACCGGTTAAATAGTCATGACCTCAGAGGTCAGCTATGAGATGCCCTATCGAAAAAAAAAAAATAATCGTTGGGCAGTTGCCTACCAGACATGACACCCGTCTGATCGGAGAATCCTCCGTTTTCTACTCTACAGTATGAGTGAACTTTACACCCTGTTCCTCATACTTCTACACTCACATCATCTGCCTAGCCTTTTTCAAACTATGTTGGGGTCGGCTTTCAGTCTAACCGGATGCAGTTGAAATCAGTATTTTACATGAAGCGACTGCCTATCTGACCTCCACAACCTAGTTACTGGATAATACGATACCCCTTGGTAAGACTGGAAGTCAGACTTTCGGGCTTCTGATGACCCGTAACAACTGTCAAAAATCTACAATAGCCAAGACCAACGAATTAACGTACTTTCCGAGATACGGAGGAGTCTTGGTATGTAAAGATGGTCACCCATCCACGGATCAACCGCGGCAAGCGTAGCTTAACCTGATCGATCCATGCTTGCGGCTGTTATTACTTAGCCACAAGCCCCTCTGATATACATCCTTACAACAATAACTAATCAATACCTCCTGATATTTGTTTTAAGTATGAGTATTTTAAATCGTACCCCGCGTCCTAACCGAAAGCGATGGCCACGCGAGCACGCAATTGACGCGATTATTTGTATGAATTATGACGTACAAACGTGACTTGATTGATCGTGCGAGTATGTCATATTCATATTATAAAAAAGGAAGTGCCTCCGCTGCCGGCACCGGTTGCTAAATTGGCTGCCAGAGCTGAGTCTGGAAAAAAACCAGAAAACGGGTTTGGCAAATTGGCATATTGGAGTAGATAGGCAGGGTAGGCATAATTAAAAAGACATGTAATAAAGCATTACTTTTTTTCAGTACTTATTATTTATTTCCATAATCTTATTATTATATAAAAAAAAATTAATTTGTTTTTTAATTTTTTATTAATGTTTTAATGAGTGTGTTTTAATTTAATTTTTGATGTCCCGTGCGAGTCCCAATAAATACTTTTTCTTATTTCTTTCTTTCTTTCTTTCTTTCTATTTCCATATTCCAGTAATCAAGTACTAAGTAGGTACCCGGAACAAAACTAGTTAGATTTGGTTAAATATTTTTACTCGCAAAAAAGGTAGGTTAGGTTAGGTTAGAACTGTGGCCCCCTACGCCAAAAATGACTAGAATATATAGAAAAAAATACTTGTTAGGGTTAGTTAGTTGGAGTTCTGAGTACTGGAAGGGTTACCATAAACGCCGTGCCGCCGGTGTCCATTATTGAAGCCGGCGATACCAGCCACAGGGTATGTAATGTGCTGGCAGCTGATGTTTTTAATCTTGTCTACCGGCAGTAATGTTATTCCCGTTCCAAAATTCGTTAGTTTTGGGAGCCGGCGCTGGCAGAAGACCCTACTCTCCCTAAAAAAAAACACGTGAATATCGTGCACTCGCGCGACATTCGCTTTTGGTTAGGACACGGCCATATATGTTACGAAAGAAATAACCTGCAATATCGATTTTATTAAATAGAAGAAAAGCTTATCAACAAGCCTTATGACAACGGGACAAGTACCGCTGAATGCTGATGATGAATTTGTCCCATTATTTCCCAAATACTTTTGCCCGATTCCTGGTAATTCAGATGACTGTCAGACATCAGTGAGAGAACACCACTATGGCTGCCTGTCTACTGGAGCGGAGAAGTGAAAAAAGGAGCGGAGTTGTGCCAATATTAGCCAATAGAATCTAAATTCGAAGCGGAGTTTAGATTCTATTGGTTAATAAAGGCACAGCTCCGCTCTGCTCCTCTTTTCTCTGCTCCAGTGGACAGGCAGCCCAAAGCTACGGTTTTCTAGAAAAGCGGTGGCCGCCACATAGCGTCCGCAACCGGCGAATGACGTCACTTAAACGTTATATAATAAAGTAAGTAGGTGTGTGTTTCTAGAAAGCATTTTATGACACAAAGTGAAACCCCGCTGCCATTATTTATGTAGTGTTCAATTATAACAATGTTTGGTTCAACGAAAATTATTTGAATTGAACACTTATCGTTAGAAAATGATTCATAAATTTACCACATTCTCACCAATTCGTGTCGTAACTAATCCAGTATATCGGATCACCTATCGGGGCGGAACGCATCTGTATGATGACACTGCTGTTCAGCTCACCCCCCAGCAGCCGCGCGTGAAGGAACGACCGAGATTGGAAATGGTTTAACACTACTTTGTAAACACACAATGAAATTTACACCTTGGCTTTAGAAGATAGAGTTCGAAATTGCGTGTAATGAACTGTGAAGTCGAAGAGTTGGCTGTCATTGGAATTTAAAATTTAAGCTTTTCAGAATTGAGTTGATTTTCGGTTGATACAAAGTGTGTAAGTGTGAAGAATGGTCAGTGTATTTAAAGGCATCGTTCTGGTCTGTGTGTTCCGAGTCGAATCGTCTTCCGGCGTCAGACGTGATTTCTTGAAGAAAGTCGAATCAATGGACGCAGTGGACATTGGCCTCCCGATTGTGTTCGGAATTTGTCCACAAAGCCAGCGGGGAGGCAAGTTGAATGAGTCTGTTTCATGTAACGGTTGTTGTTGGTAGATAAAGATGATGCTAAAAACATTACAATAGTGTGATAAAACTTATCGTTGAAGAATATGGCAGTTATGTTTTGGAAACATTGAAGACCATTGGCAAAGCACATGCATTTTTACTATTAAATTAGATTTTCGTTCCATTAAAATAATAAAGTAATCAATCAGAAAACTCATTAACGTAAACGCAGCAAAAGGAGTATGTGAGGATCGTAGCAGGTGGCGTTCAGCCTACCCCCATGGGAAGAAGGCGTGAGTTTAGGTATTCTAACTAATATTCTAAATGCGAAAGTAAGTTTGTTTGTTACGCGTCACGCTAAAACGGCTGAAGAGTATTGGATGAAATTTGGCACATTAAATATTATTTATTTATTTATTTATTACATATATACGCTACCATTACAGTCTCCCAATTCGGTAGTGTGTAGTTAATTAACAGTTTAGTATGGGTAGACCATGATCCGGATTCAATTCAATTCAGATTTTATTCAGGAACAGTTCACATTGTGTTTGAAATCATAAATAAAATCACGTTCATTAAAACTATAAAACTTACACATTCAAAATACAATAAGCTTTAGAAAAAAAAAAAAAAAATAATTCTTGTACCTAGGATCCCGATTTATCCCAATACTCCCACGGGATCGAGCCTTATCCGCAGCTAGTGTAAAATAGCTTAGTAAATGGATTATTTTAATAAAGAAAACAATGTTAGGCGATTTCCAAAATATATAGTCAAAAGATATGATGACGAACACAGCAGAATAAGCATAAAATATAACTCCTGTACCTGGTTCAAGTAACAATTTACAGTCAGTAGACCTTTAGGAGCCAAGTTGATTTATTTATGAAAATTTTACTGCGAAAAGCAGTTGTTTTACTTGATACACAATATCAGTTTGTTTTTTGAAAACCGCTATTTCCATGACCACTCCTAGTTAGTCTACTCTGGTGAATTGAAACTTCTTTAACTTTGGAAACGTAAACGAGCGTAAGGCCACTGGAGCGGAGACGAGAGGAGCGGAGCGGAGCTGTGCCAATATTAACCAATGGAATTGCATAAAATCTCCGCTCCGCTTCAGTGGGCAGGGATTTGCGAACTAGTTTAAAAATTCATACAAAACCGGGAAGCGGAGCAAGGAAGCGGAGCGGGGAATTGGAGCGGAAAAGCGGGAAAAACCGGCCGCGGGGCATTACAGCCCGCTCAAATTACTCGTCGCGTGAACTTAGCCTAGCTCCGCACAGTCCGCAACTCCGTTCCGCAATACCTCGCTCCGCATCAATGGACAGACACAGTACGCAACTCCGCTCGTCCGCTCCGTATTACTCCCTCGCTTCGCTCCGCTACCTCGCACCGACAGGCTTCTATTGATACTCTAGTAATCCTTACATCAGATTCTGAGAATTGAGAACAAATCTATTCGTGTTGGACGATGATTCATACGACGGCCATGCAGTTATCTTTCAGTTTCAGCTCCGGGTCCCGTTATTTATTTATTTATAGAGGTATGAGGAACAGGGTGTAAGGTTCACTCATCGAATTGAAATACAAAACATGGCAGATACAACATAAGGTATAAATAGCTAAGGAGAGGCAAATTTCGCGCCCTCACATCCCTAGCCGCCACAGGAGACGCCCTAGGCATCGGGAATCGCAGGCCGAATCCCGGCTACCGTAGGCGCGGGCTTGCGGACGGTGAGCAATGGGTAGCTCGCCGTCCGATAAGGACCAGGCCCGGGTCGACGGCGCGTTGTGTTCCACGCGCGCCTCAAAGAGATGTCAGCAGAAAAGACGGGTTCCACTAGGGCCGATGCCTGCCGGGGTCGCAGGAAAGTCCGAAAGGGATACCGTGGTGCCAGGGGCCACGGACATACAGGCAACTGAAGGAACACGGGTGGGTTTTAGTCAGTAAGAGTTTGTCACGCTCTCCCGTTCCGCCCAAAGCGGGTTAAGTTATTTGATAATGTCAATATCATGTTTGATGTGTTAAATATTAATTTAAATACAATTTCACAGATATTTTGATGTATTCCATTGTTTCCGTATGAACTAGAAGGTATCGTTAGCTGCCGTTTTTTGCAAGGGTCTTTAACTATTAAAATTGAAATCTCATGTGCATATTGACTTAGTTATGACAAGATAGGACCGTTGCTGTTACATTGTCATGTAAAACTGATATCTAGGTGTTAAAATTAAATACAAAATAAATTTGAACATTACCTACCTAGTGCTAAAAATACCAATAACCAAAAAAACAACTCTTTCATCATAAACAAAAAACTAAACGTCAAATGCATTTCTATTTTTATAATTTACTCAGGATTCGTTGGTTCCATTTTTAAAAGTGCAAAGTGCCAGTAACCTCGGTGCTCCTTTAATTTCAATAGTGGGGTCGCACTCAAGGTCACCGCCCGCGAGGGGACACTTCACGATCAGCTGATATAATATTTTGCCGCGTTTTTTAGTCTGTGCACAGTTTTATTTTGAGCATCAGAACGTTTTGTGAACGTTGTGTGTTTTTGATAGTTTTTATATTTCTTAGGTAAAGAATTACAATGAAGCATACTTAATACCTAAATGACCCAAAGGAAAATGGGTAAGATTTTTTTGCTTTCTGCCCTCAAGCCATGCTCTATTTGCTATTTTTATTTTTCTCTTCACATAGCTACAGTATTTTGTATATTTGTTAGAAAATGAAACTTGTGTAGTGATAGAACAAGCTGACACCTTTAAACGTTAGAAGAAAACTATACACGTCCGTCCGCCCCCAAAACGGTATATACGGAAATCCGACAATTTGTATAAAAAGTCCTAAACTATTTCATAAACAGTGACCAATAAATTAGGTAACCGCTACCTCCCAAGCCAAATATTCCTAAATCATAACGAGCGAACTTCGAAACTTCTTAACATTCGCAGCTCGAAACTACCAGTTGCATCCCAAGTTTAGGGGCTCGATAAAAGTAGCAATAAACCACGAGCGTGGGCAGAGGGCAGCTAGGGGGTCGGAGAGGGAAGCGGGGGAGGGGGTGCCGGTCATCTCCCCCTTTTTATCTCCGCAAGTCAAGGGCGCGTGGGGCAGGTTCGGCTGGCCGCCGGCTATTGACATTCTGTTTTCAAATTTACCTACTTTTTTTTCCATTGTCCGTAACTTTTTAATATGGCGGGGTCGACGAACCGAATGGCCAGTGCGGCCTATTGCGTAATCCGTTTTGTAATATTGCCGTTTTAAAGAACCTTGTTTTGTTTTCAATTGGCCGTTTAAAATATTGACAGTTTTACGTAATTTGTTTTTTGTTTGCGTTTTTTAAGGTTAGTTAAGTTTTAATCGTTTCGGCGATTTTTATTTTTTGAACAGTACACAAAACGAGTAGAAACGGTAGGATAGGATACATTATTTTATTCTATGAATTCCCATTGGCTCAAAAAAAACAATGGCTACCAAATTATTTCCCGAACCTACGTAGTAACATATGGCGGCAAAACTTCAAAGTAATTTGCACAAATGACCATTACGCCATTAACAATTAAAACAAATAATTCATAAGGGTAATTAGACTAGACAGTCAAATATCGTAATTTAGGCAACATGTTATAATTAACTAAATACAGTATTTAGTCAAATCGGCAAACTTAAAAGACTGACGCGACACTATTAGGATTTCTTTGCGTATTTTGTAACTTTTGAGTATTATTGTAATATTTTGTAACTTAATTAGCTGTATAAAAATTACGAAAAAAAATTAGCTGATGTATTAGCACCCACGGATCCCAAAAATGACATAACACTAAAAATAAAACCGTGCCAGTTATCATTTTAGTCTCCGGGGCGGCGATGTGTGCGTGTGTGTGTGTATGTACAGAGGGAAGGTGTAGTTTTGGCATGCTTCACTGTATTGTTCACAGCGCTATGGCTTGATTTTTTATTTGGTCTGACACACACATATACTTCTTCTTCTTTATATGGGGGCAGGCCAAACTACAGAACGCCACCTGCTAATATCCTAATATCCTTTTATTTATTTATTTATTTGGCACCTAAAAGTCTTACTCACTTAAACATACACATACAAAGATCACATACATTTTTAGGTATTGTGAACTCGTCACTTACAGAAGTGTACAGCACTAGCAGACAACTTAATGAGTATAGGACGTTTTAGTTATCGTTAGTTGATTTAGTCGCAAAAAATAAAAATTAATTATTTAAACCATTTGCTTCGTTTACGTACATACATCTGGTGATACACGCACGCCGGTTGCGAGTACTACGCCCCTGACCTTTCTGAAGAACATCACCAATAAGGGCACTATATGTCCTTTTAGGGCGTCCCATTCAAGTGTTTGCTCAACAAAATCAGGCAGAATCGTAGCCACAGATTAAATATAATAATTATTAATTAACATTCAATATTATTCGTCTCAAAATTATTCTTATCGGTGGTCTCAAAGTTGTCAAATTAGCTAAGAAAAACAAATGAATGTTCCTATGAATTTTGCAAAGTGTTGTTCTCTGTTCAAATCTAGCCAATATTTCCTAGCAGAGCAAAACTTTTCATCATTACTTTTTCTATCTAATAGCTATTCAAAATCTAAAATGCCAAGAGCTGAGATAATAAACGTCAAGTACACAACACTTAATTAAGTTAATATTAAGAAATTAGCAGTGTTAAGCCGAGTACAAAACATACAGTATCTAATGTCGAGTGTTCGTTATGATCGTTCGAGATGCGAGCGCGATATCTGTCATCTTACACAACTTAATATCACCAGCACTATCGATATATTACGATCTGTTGCGGGGAAACTATGAAGTTGGGAAGTGGCCGGTTTGGGAAGTTACTGATTGTGAAGAAGGTGGATAAAATTACGGGTTTGTACATTTGGAAACTATGATCAGCCATTCTTTTTCTTGATACTGAATTAGAGAAAGGCAATATTTTGCACCATTTATTTAATAAAAAAATATAATAACCCAATGCAATGAGAATCTTGGAGTTATCTTCCATTACTAATATTTTCTTATAGGACGTCTCATTCTTAACGAGTTTAATTTTATTCTTATAAGAATTGTAACTGTTCGCATCTTTATAAATACACAACAAGCCCCCAGTATCGTAACTCCTGCAGGCCAAGAATCCGAAATGGCGACGGCAAAGTCAAAAAGCTACAATTTTCAAATCACGATAAAATTTGAAAATTGAAAATGCGCATCCTAATAAGAAATTCTTCTTAGTTCGATCTGGTCATCATGCAAACTCAATTAATTCCAAATGTATCCACAACATCGATATATCGACGGGCACACAAAAACTACGAAAAGTTTGAGTGACAGGACCGCCGTAGAAAAACGATGTCGATAGTCGATAGTGCAACAAAGCACCCGCCGGCCCATCTCTATTGACAGGACGGCTAGAGCGTGTGCTACGTGTGAATGCTATCGATAATATCGAGATGTGTTCATGTCGATAGCTTGACCATTACGTGCACGTAAAAATATCTTGGGAACCGAAATGAGACCGATATAATCGATCGATACGGTTAGTGAGGTGTATGAGCCGGGAAATACGCACGAATGTTTCGATTGTTTTACTGTTTTAGTACTAAAATTAACTATAATTTTAGTAATAAAACAGTAATTAATAAAGACAAATTCTTTGTTTATAAAATACGTACTTAATGTCTTTCGGAGTCCGCGAAAAAGTTGGTGGAAAAAAATACGACGGAGATAATACCTACCAAGACTCTTAAAAGTACAACTCAAGCACACTAGCTATTCAAACAACATTTTAAACTAACAAAAGTGAACACTACAAAAATGGTCACAAAACAGAAGTCTCAATTAAAAGTCGGCAGTAACTTCGAAGCGCAAAACTACCAGAAACAAAGTAAACAGATTGTTCGCTACCACAAAAAATATAGTCTTCCACAATGCGACAGACAAAACGTGTTCGTTGACCTCTGGAGCGGCGCGTGCGACGGACAGACAGATGTGCCAGTCACTTCATAATCATAATGGCGGATAAAATACAAAGCTAAATCAAATCTATGAGATATCTCGACAGGATTACGTTACAAATTTTAACTACAATTATGTTACTGTTAACTCGATGTAGCCGAGTAATGAACTTGAATCTGATCAAAACACTCTGAGATAATACATTAACGTTTAACTTACGTGAAGAGATCCTTACGAAACGTAAACATGATGGAGACAAACAAAGAACGAAGAGAAACGAAAATCAATTTAGAAATCGCGCGACGCAATCGGGACTATTCGATTGACGATTTCGTCGCGGACGGTGGGCGTGTGTAGTTGATGAAAAAAACATATCACTCCCACTCCGACCGGTTACACAACAACAATTTTAATGAAGCGCTAATGATGATAATCTCAACTCTTTACACAACAGAATAAGAGTCACAGTGCACGAACAGTTACGATTGCAGATTCGCACTGGCCACACCACGCCTCGACACCCGTCATTGGCAGAAATAAAAACGGCGACCACGCGTAACTCGTCACGTCTCGCCGGACAGTGAAATCGTGCGACCGGTGACAATGTGTCACTTTGCCAATTCACAGAGAGCCGCCCTGCCCCTGCAACTGTTTTACGTACAGGTGTCGACACGAGGGTTGCGAACCCCACCAGGGGTCAGCTAGGGCTGGACGCGTTATTGTGTACCGCATTCGTGCCGTTGCGTCGCCGTGCCTTATGAAATGACAGTTGAAGCTTCAATGCGCAGACGTTTACCCGCAAAAGGAAATTTCATCGATCACGCTCACAAATTGCTACGTAACTATCGAGATGTAAATCGCTTATGGCTACCGTTATTTTGAAAAATCGATTCTTGATAATCGATTCGTCACAGTTGCGTTCCGTTTACGCAGTGGACTGTCCCACGGTCGGTCTGTGTGCGACAAAGCTTCAAGGCGACACAGTGCGACACTGTGACCCGTGTGACTGCACCGTGTCGACCTATCGTGCCACTACGAAATAATCGACTGTAAAATCGTATTTGAAGGACCATTAAGAATTGCCACACACTATGTTTCCAAAGACATTCGAATTGCTGAATGTTTTTTGTTTAATATATTTCATAGGATTAAAACCTTATAAGCCAGTAACATTGCAACATCGACTGCTGTTAACAAGGTCCTCAGGTTTCAAGTTACAACAGGCATTTGAGAGAAAACTAGTGCATTTGTAATCTGTTCGGATCAGATACCTTTATTAGCTCCAAAATTGTAAAATTTGTGAGGAAATCGGAGTGACCTGAAAAAAACTCGTTAGCGGTAAATGAATGAATGCATTGAAATTTGAAAAACACTTCTTAAAACTGAAGCCAGAATCAGTAGATCAGAATTTTACATTTTTGTATTAATTTGACATTTACTGAAATTCGCATGATTTGACATTCATTTATATTATATTGTTATAAGTTATTCGTATTGTTATAAATTCCTAATTGTTATTTAAAAGTATAATGTCTTTAAATTTGTGAAAATTAAATATGATTTGCATATCCATGTGACGGTAGAACATGGAGCACTTTCTTAATAAAATATTAATGTAACAATTACCCAGGTTTGCAAAGTAATAAATGATTTGATTTGTTTTGATGAAGAGTGCATTTGCATTGCAAAAAAAAAAACCTTAATATGCTAAAGAGTTAAGCAAAGATATAAATATGTCTAGATAGACAGTCAAAGCTATGCACTCGCCGAAAAATTTAGCGTCCAACTGTTGGCCGCTAAAAGCACGCACACTAGAAAAGCACAATGACGTGGCGCGAGTGTAAGACACGTGACACGAACACCAGCAAAATCAAGATGGCTCCCGTGGGAATATCAGGATAAAAATTATTCTATTTGCTAATTAGATTATAAACTATCTGTGTGCCAAATTTCATTTAAATCCGTTCACTAGTTTTTGCGTGAAAGAGTAACAAACATAGATCCACACTCACAAACTTTCGCGTTTAAAATATTAGTAGGATATAATTATATTATAATTAAATTATAATAGGATCAAAGGAGGTAAGTTGTCGAAAAAAAACTTAAGTCTATCAAATAATCATAAAATCCACATCGTGTTCTAAAACCCTTGTAACTTCAAAACGCATACTACCTTCTAAATCTAATCCACTACAAACTTCGACCAAATATTTACATAAATAAACTAACATTAAACACCTATTAATCTAAACTCCTAGTAACTGTCAAGCCTAATAAGTGAACCATCGTAAAACTAAGTTTCAGTAGTAAAAAGTATTGCAATAAAACGTTAACTTTTTCATGTATATTCACTGGGCAAAACGATATGATGAAACAAATAACTCACATATTTATACAAAAATAGTCTTTATAATCTAATCGATTTATGTTTATAACTTCATTACATGGTAGGGTAGTTAATAAGGTCTATATTTCCGTGAACGGACTCATTAGTTTGTGTTGGGAAAACATTAGTAGTCATACAGGCATACGTGAAGACAGCCGGCAATTATACAGGGTGGGTAGAGTACAGCCTGGCACCGAACTACCCGAATTTGCGCCGTTTACACAGTATACTATACAGGATGTTTAATTTTTATAATTATGTAAAAAATATTACAATAAATTTTACTTTAATTTTTTACTTGTTTTTTAAAAACCAATCTTTTACTGAAATGTCATGACATTGTAATAATCTCATAAATTGAATAATGAAATTGTCATAACCCACCAACTTATTGTACGTAGTTACAAAATAACTTACAATGGTGCCTTCAGTAAAATCTTGTTAAATATGTAACTTGTTCTGGTTAATAAAGTTATTAAACAAACAACCCACAATACAGAATGACCCAATTATTCCTCAACACTCACAAACCCACAATAAACTGTGCTATTAATTACAACCGTCCGTATAATTGCCATCACCCTATAAAGAGTTAATATGAAAGCTTATTCATTTGCATTTGTCGTGGCAAGCACGTGTGGCGGCTCTCGTGCCGGCGATGTATTACGAAAAACGAATATTGCACGTACATCCTGTATATACGATAATGAGAATGTTATGTAGATATGCGAATAGGCATAATAGGTACTTTGTTAGTGTGAGAGTAGATCAGTAATAATGGGTACTTATTGATTTCTCGCTATAGTCTCCATAACATCATCGAAAACCCAAATGCGAGCTGAAGTTTTGTACCTAAGATCAGTGGTACCCTTTAGGCGTCCGTCATAGGCTCGAATAATTTTTTTTTAACTAGTGGCTCTCGCAGTTGATCTATGAGGTCATGGCTACTTAACTGGACTTGAGGCTCGGATCAAGGCAGGCAATTCTTTTATAGTTGTCGTCACGTCAAAAGAACGTTGAGCGACAGTGTAGGGAATTTGTCTGTATACGCACGGGCTTAGCCGCGTCCTAAAGTACTAGGCTATTGTTTGATTATTATAAGGGCCTATTTCACGATGTCCGAATAGCCACTACTTACCAAAAAACCAGCCAAAAATGGAACAGAATTTGTAGGCTATTATCTGCCAAGTACGTTAACGAGAACCTAATCGGGGTGGTGAAACAGGCCCTCAGTGTAGGTAATTATTTTATTATAGAATCATAGTAAGAATCATAATAGTTACTTCATTAGCTACTTAGTACTTTGGAATAGGCTGGAATCGATAAATAACACAATGCGCAGGTAAACGGCCAGCGTTATTTTTACGTGATGGGAAATATAGTACTTTGTGTAAATAATTTATTCAGCACTGCTTTTAAAATGGTGCTGAAAAACCATGTCATAGAACCACAAATCTAAGACAAATGTTTGACATTCACCTACCAACACTAGCCTCGTGGTGGATTACAGCCCTCTCATTAAGGGATTTCTGAGAAAACCAAGATTGCCCGTTCCGAGACAAAATGATGTTTTAAATATGTTTAGTGTTAAACGCATTTAGTGGTTTGTGGGCCTAGGTGTACAATTGATTGCATATTAGTCGTAGTTTTTTCAACATTAATTACAAGCCAATAAAAAAGAGTGTGTGACTATGACCACACGATAAAAGTGAAAACTTGCGATTGGAGCCGAGTATACGCGATTTATCGACTGGAGTCGAGTATACCTGGGGGCCTACTCTGTAAGTCCGTCAACGAAGATACGAGCCCGTTCGATTGTAGTTCGAAACTTCGGAGTGAGACCGCGTACACCCGATTAATTAACTTTTTTGCCCAGGCACAGCACAACTGTCAAATTGTGTTGGCATTCATTCTTAGTTAGCCCCAAACTAATATTATGTCCGTAAGTGATACGGAGTAGGAAACGCTCGTAACTTCGGCCTACACTACGGACTTCGTGCTTAAGGAGTAGACTCCCTGATTCAACGTCACTGATCCGAGCATGACGTTTCAGTTTCGTTCACTGCTCAGAAAGAGCGCAAAGTGCGCTTAAGGGTACACTAGTCGGTCATTCTTACATACAAACGTAGTATGGTGATTACTCGTCTGTTTAACGGTGGTGTACGTTCAAAACTTTGTATTTTTTTTTTTTTTCAATTTGTTTCATGATTATCTAACCCAGTATGGAAGCAGAATTTGGAAAAAGTATTGATTGGGAAGTTATGAGCGTCGAAACTTCCGTATTTCAACACTAATTTTAAGTCATCTTTGGGCGTAAATAAATACCTTACGTAGTATGAAAATGGCAAAATAGAAGCCGTACAGGGATAGATAATTTATTGAAAACTTCAAATAATTTTATTTTGAGTAGAAATCTATATATATAAAAATGAATCCCTATTTCCCTTGGTCACGACATCACGCTAAAACGGCTGAACGGATTTGGATTAAATTTGGGATATGGATAGACCTTGACCCGGAGAAGGACATAGGATAATTTTTATCCCGATATTTTTACGGGATCGAGACTTATGCGGGTGAAACCGCGGGGCGCAGCTAGTACTAAATAAATAAATAACTTTACTAAATAACATGCATATTAGCCACGCCACCAACGAGTTGGAGCCGTCGACCAGTGGAACCTCTACGAAATTTCACTTCAAAAGGTGACGCCTCTACCTCCAAGTTTAATCTATACCCCAAAAGCGATTGTAGGACTGTATGCGCCGATGTATCACCCTTAATGAATCAGAACCGAAACAGTTCGGTAACTCGCTCATTAATACGAATTGTGTGATCGATATCATGCTTGGTACCGAGGTTGTGTTACCGTATGATATATGACACTTTTGGTAGAAATACGAACTTTTGTGGGCAATTTGTATGTGACTTTGGGAGTATGTAGATTCGATTGGTCGTAATTTGAAGTGGAATGTTTGTATTATGGAAGTTCTTTTTGTGGCATCCGCTTTGGTTTTTATCACATACCTAGGTAACTGAAATGAACACATGCGTTCAAACTTCAGTAGGTTTTGTGCAGAGACCTACCTTGATCAGTTCTAATTCTGAGCAGTCTTCGTATTTATGCCAGATGAGTTCTGTGGTTCTCAACAGGAAGATTCGGTTGACAATTGATGGAGATTAATTGCTAAACGATAAATGTAACTACATCATCGTCAATGATAATAATGGACGTGACCGCGGACTGATGGTTCCTACAGTCCGGCCGTCGAGATAATGCGTTCCTGACACCTGTCAGTTGGACAATTTCTAGTAGTAATAAGGATCAAATTCGCAAAACACATATTCGTTAGTATGAAACTGACAAATGTCAAGAACGCATTCTCTCGACGAATGGACTATAATCGTCTACTGTTGAGCATGAGCTTAGTAACACGAATAATAAAAACAATTTTAAGCTGTATTATTACACTATTAGCACTTGTGAGAAGAATTCAATGTTATCTCTACCTGCAACCCCTGCAGGTTGAAACATTAATGTTTAAGGGTATAATTACCATACAATAATAATATTAAACAGCCCAAAGTTACTTTCACCTTAAAAATCACATACATTCTATGGAAAGAGCATTTAAAACAAATTACACTGTTACTTGTGAGCCCCTTTCAAAGACAATATTGTTTGGACAGGTACAGTCGGGGCTATAAACATTACTTACGTGAACATTGTCTGTCCGTCCGTCGGCACGTTTGTACGAAACATGTTACCGGGCGTTCCCGATAACTTATTTATTTGAAACAATAAACTTTTTTGAAGTTAAGGTGAAAAAATATACTGCTTATACAAAAGAAAAGTGACTTTACGTGATGGGTACATGCATGTTGTAAACGATTGTTCCGAAAGTTTTTTTTTTTTTGAAAATTTGCTTTTGTTTACAGAATTCACTTTAATGCGGCCTCTTTCTGATCAGTCTATACTACACAGGGTGGCAGTTTTTTTTTTTTTTAATATCCTACGGAAAATTTCTACGTTAGGTGAACTATTTGCGCGTCGTTGTGCCAGCCTGTATACTATCCTAACTAATATTATAAATGAGAAAGTGAGTTTGTTTGTTAGGCTTTAACGAATTTAAATAAAATTTGGCACATGACTATGACATGGGTTAAGATATAAGATAATTTTTATCCCGATATTCCCACGGGATCGAGACTACATAACATAACATCACGCCTGTAATCCCCGAAGGGTTAGGCAAAGGTGTACCTATAGTACACCCACATTTCGCCAGTTATGTTTAAGTCCCATATAATAGGGGGCGAGCCTATTGCTATCAACCGGGCACAAATCCAGACTACGGGCTGTTACTGAGAAATTCCAGGTGGAAAACCCAATAATACTTTGCCCGACCCGGGAATCGAACCCAGGACCTCATACTCAGCAGTAGCGCTTGCGATCACGCACGTAATTCTTAAGCACAGTATCGATTAATTTTCTAATAAGATAAGGTGATTCTTTTGTCATCGATTGTGAAAAAAATAACGCTTTCACATGATTATGCACTAATAAGTTACTGTTGTTAAATCTATGGCAAAGCAAATCCCATGCTATTATGTAGTTTTCAGATGATACTATACGGTCTTTACAGAAGTTGACTGTTTATTGCAAAGCGTTAGTAAGCCTAGTTCTGCTATTAGTGATAAATCTAAGTGCAACTAAAATAAAAATAAAACCCCAGAAGAAAAAATTAAGAAGATAGTTAAATATTTAGAACCGGGCAGACATAAATGCAGCACATGCTAACTACAAAAACAATACACCTTTGTATATTGCAGTGATGAAAGAATCAAGGATTGACACTAGTGCGAGTGAAACAGCGGGGCACAGCCAGTAATAATTAATAAAGCTGAAGAGTTTGTTTTTTCTACTACCAGTCGGATTTTATAGCCCAATTCTTGAGGAAGGTTATAAGCTATTTCAAATCACGCTACGACCCTGTGGAATTATCATACATAAACCTAATCTTAGCCTTCTTCTAAGGACTAATAAAACTGGTGTTCAAAATAATACCCTAATTTCCAATTTTACCACCCTTTTAAACACATTCCCCTTTTTGCTCTATTTTTCCTTAACACGTCAGCAACACAAGAAACTTCTAAAAAAACTTTCCAAATCACGTTTTCACACAAACTTCTTAACATTCCTTCCCTTTTAGGAACAAAACCTTTCTATTTTTAAAGAAAAAAATTCTGAATTTGCTTCTGAAATTTTCCGAGTCACATAAATAAACGCAACACATAATAAAGAAGTCGATATGGAGTAGTTACTCATGTTAATTATAAGCCACGACCACCAATCTCTTGTTAATATAAAATGAACATGTTTTCGTTAGCGACTGTACGCAGACTACGCCCACTCGTGACAAATAACGAGCAATTTCAGGCTATTTTAAAAATAGGTGAATAAAGTTTTCTAGGGAAATGTATGTTTTATTTTGTTAGAAGGTGAAATTGGATTGGGTTGGGTTTAAGGATATCGGGTGAATTCGCCTTTCAAGTAGGTGTAAAGAATTTCACGGTGACCTTTAAATATTAAGTAGGTAGTTTAGTGAAGAATATACAAAAAATATCAGCTTTTGGAGATCGAAAAAAAACCTATTAACATCTTCTCCATGGACACCTACATGTAAGTTTATGTAAACTGTCACGGTGATCGGTCAAACGGTGTAGGAGCTTATCAATGTCATATACCAACAACCATTTTTATATACATACTCTAGCTGACACGAAAATCATTAAACTGCCAATAACTCATCCAACATTCCCAGAGAAAATGCACCAATTTTCCCGGCAACTTTTCATCTATTTCTTTCCTTAAGAACCTGAAACCAAATCGGTCCAGCCGTTCTCAAGTGATGCGCTTACCAACGAACAGCATTTAATTTTTATTTTATATAAGATTATGTGATAGTATAGAGATCATACTCAAGCATCAATGTATGGCTGTGACACATTACAACTTTACTTCCAAAGACCCGGCTTACTAGACCGAACGACGCGGCATAGCACGGCAAAGCATTAACGTTTTTATGGCCCGACATACCGAAGCCTTCCGCGGTATACCTCTCATGGTATGCACAAGTCCCTTTGTGACGATATCAACGAACATAAGTACTAAGCGTATGAAAATAAGATTCGAAATCAATTCATTCCTTTGCTATACCATGCCGCGCCGTGCCCCCTGATGAGCCTTGTGGTAGCCAATGCCATTGGTATCATGTTGTAAGCAGATGTATTTGGGCGTGAGTAGCACAGTACTTGCAGTGATAGCCTAGTGGTGTGACCGTCAGACTGGCAAGTCACAGGTTTCGAGTTCGAACCCAAGGCACGCGCCTCTGACTTTTTGAATTTATGTGCGTATTTTATAAGTATCACTTGCTTCAAAACTGGTGAAGCAAAACATCGTGAGTAAACCGGCCATGCTTGAGAGATATTTCTCGACGGCATGTGAAACCAAGTCAGAGGCCCATGGGCGGCTTTAAAACTCTGACACCAGGTTAGTCACTACCCACACGAAAAGAAGACGAGAATAAGTCACTACAGAGAATTTTACCATATTGGCCGCTGACCTGTTCCTTTAAACTATAAGAAACTTGTAATTTGTTCAAGCATCACCTAAAGAACTAACAAACAAAATCAATAAACTAAACAAAACTAACTAAATAAATTATTTTTCTTTAAGTACGCTGTACTGGTACACCTTCTAAATATTTGTTTGCTACATCGGTCGACGTCATTACGTCGGCGCCGGCTGTTGCTGAAAACCAGCGCTGGGGCTCTGTCTTGCATAGGGTCGTAGCATAATGCTGAGCGATAGCCGATTTGCGTGGATGTGACGCATGCTTCCCCAACCTTTTCTCATTGTGTATTTTAAACTTTTTTTTTGCGTCATGTTTACCGCAAATAAACGTTTTTTCTTTCTTTTCTTTCTTCTAAGCCTTCTCCACTTCCCGTCATCACCACAACCACTCAAACACCACAACTTCTTTATCAGCGCACCATCAATTAATCACGAGGGGCCAACCAATTACTGGCAACATTAACCGGGGGTAACTATAGTTAACCGTACTTAACCGTAGTTTGGACGATAGTTTAATCGTTGCGTATAACTTGTCTGATGTTTATGATAGTTGAGTGTTGTGGAATGGGCGAACAATTAATTTTGGTTTTTGATAGAACAAGCTGAATGGGAGTAACAAATGGTTTGGTGGTTGTGAGGGAACGATAGGGATACGGAACGTCTTCGCTTTGAACCTAAGCATAATCAGCTTATAATGTTTCCACTGCTGGGACACAGGCCTCCTCTCTGTGAGAGGGGCCAGTGCAGTTTAGTAGATGTCACATGTTTTAGGGCCGGTTTCCTCATGATGTTTTCCTTCACTGATTTTAAAGCAGTCGTGATGAAATAATTTACACAAAGTAAAGTGCCTGTTAAGGTTTGAACGCATGACCTACAACTTGTAAGTCGCGCCCGTTATTAGTGGGCCACCACTTCTCTCCTAGAGAAGAAAAAAAGGAACAGCTACCATTATCCAATGACACCATCCAGCTGAACATAACCAGCCAAATCATGGCCTGCTCAATGAGGTCTTTCGGGATCTTTTTTGGCTGGTTGGTGATGGTAATATTAAGCTGCCTGTCTACAGGAGCGGAGCGAGGCAGCGGAGCGGAGAAATGTGCCAATATTAACCAATAGAAGCGAAGCTCTTAAACGGAATCAATTGGGTAATAGTACTATATTCTATTGGGTAATATTGGCACATTTCTCCGCTCAGCTGCCTCGATCTGCTCTAGTGGACAAGCAGCCTTATGTTGTTGGGACACAAAAGGACGTCATACCATTTTTTTTTTAAATGCTCTTGAGCACCTTCCTCGATAACCAATTAAACTGCTCACCCAATGTTAACATCATATCAAGAAATGGGTCACCTAAAATAAACATACGTCTAACCCAAGCAGTGTTACCACAAAAAATAAACCAAATCCGTACAAAAACTCGCGTGTGCCGACACAACATTAACACATGACCTCAAAGACATACGGCCAACATGCTATCGAAAAATGCTAATGCTTCCGATCCTAATCTCAGGCTTAACGCGTGAGCCGGACCACGCATACTTGACTAAATGTAACCCTTGAACTATCTGATAACACCCTTAGATTTCCACCAGTTAATCATGACCCTTCGAAATTCAAACACTCCAAGATGGCCGAAGACGATTTGTTCGGGACGAAAGAGGTCTTGCTACGCTGGGTGTTGCCAGCATGCGACGTTTGAAATATGTGTAGTGACGTCACATTTATGTCAGCCAATCCATTAATGTCCTTATCTGGACTTCCGAATTCGTGTGTTTCTTAAGGAAAGTGTGTGGGTTTTATTGAGGCGGGACATGACACAGCAGGTTTTTTGGAGTAAGGAGTATCTTTTGGACGTAAATGTAGTTTATACGAGTAAGTTTTAGTAAGATAGTTTTTTTGTTGTTTCTATTAGTAATTTGTTTCAAAATAGTATTATATGGTTAGGTACATTGTTTTTTTACGAGACAAGTTTGGTCTTTAATGAACCTAATCCTTTTTTTTTATCAGTTAAAAACATCTTCACATCAAGTTATTTGAACTTTTCTTCTCAGACTAAACTTCAGGTTAATCACACACACGAAAAAAGAAGACTGAATTTTATTTAAACCGCTAACCAGTTCAATTTGAATATTAAAAGTACAGCTTTTTAGCCATTGTGTAGGAACAAGTTAAATACAATATGGTATAGATATCCATTTGGATACTTAGAACAAAAACATTGACTTCAAAAGCCTTAACAATTCCGTGACTCACCGATACTCACAACTTTCCATTCAACTTAAAAGCACTAATTACCAAGGATTACCTACACTGCAACTGCTAACACAAATGGTACGTTCACATAATCCTTCAAACATATTAAAAAGACCCGTTAGGGCTCGAATATTCCCAGAAAACGCATGTGCTGTTAAAATTTCCTATTGATCGTATACCCGAACAGTATTCGTTCTAAGAAGTATACAAAACTATGTGTGGTGTAGTCAGGTAGACACATTGTTTTCACTTGTTAAAAAAAAGTTGGTATGCGCTGACGTCATAAAACCTCTTTGTTAATTTTGTTGGATTACTTACCATTGATCGTCAGTTGTTTCCAAGTATGTGTAAAGAAGAGGTGCTGAAAAGGGGCTACAGAAAACGAGCTACACCAGTACCCTAATTGCGTAATACAACACAATCACAGTCTGTTTCGATTTGAAACAGATAGCAAATCCAATGCTTCATAAATTGGAAAAAAAAATTTGCTCAATAACATAAATAACGCAATGAATGTTGTTGAACTGTTAAAATAAAACAAATTAGGCATAATTTTTTACGAAAAAATAAGTAACGTAATTAAGGCACGGGTTTGTAAAAAAAGTAGATCTTAAGCTCAAGTTTGAACGAATCGTAAAGAAGTAATAAAACATTTATGGTAACCAAAGTATGATATGAAAAAATATTATGATCTTTTTCACAACTAGAAGAGCCCAGAACCTCTAAAAGGTACACATACTAATAATATCGGTAAATACAAATTATAATGGGCTTGAATACCAAAATTAATATCCATGTTGGGGTCTTGAGTCTAATACACCTAGTACATGCAATAGATTTAATATACATTAATGTAGGGGCGGTGTAGAACAGCCCACCCCCTGACCACTGTCTTACTGTATTGACACGGACTAGAATATCACGCACCTGGCCTCTTATAAAGATGACATGTTATGAGTGTGTAGCTTTCAAAACATAACACAAGACCATACTCATCATTACACCCCATTCCTAAAAACATGCCTAGATAAAATACCTCGATCTTCCCTCCAAAAAACAAAAAAAATAAACATTCCCAGTTTTCCACTCCTCGTCCTACAAAATCAGAGCAGCCTCGTAACACAAGTAAGTTTAATAACTCGTTGAAGTAGACTAGGAACACAAAACGAAGCAGACTTTCGACTAACTACATAACAGTGATGGCAAAAAATAAGCAAAACCCACGTGTAGGCACGAGCTTCAGCCGGCTATGCCTTGTTAGAACGTGCATGTAGGAAACATGGGGTGAATGGAAAATATTCTGGGGCGGGCCTATGACAAGAAATTCAGTGGTAGTGGAGAATCGGTTCTGCTAATGAGAGCATAATCAGTTCACCCTCATTCTTGGGAAAATAGGTACAAAGACTGACAGACTAAGAGGAGGACAAAAGTGATAATCAGGATGTCAATCTGGATAGTCAATTGACTACCCAGATTGACGTCCACTACTGTGGACGGTGGCAAAACAATCTCTGGACGTTTTAGTAATCCTCTTTCTTAAGTTTCGTTTACACAGTAGTATTGCATCTATATAATAGATATGTAAACACTTTTTCATGCACGTCAACAGTGAGGTCGCTGTCACTAACGTCAACTGTCAGTTCACCACAAATGGCGGAAAACAGTTGAAAGTGAGGGGTGCCTGCACGAGTAGCTTAAAGTCTGTTTTTTAATCTCGTAGACTAATTTGACAGGTGCAAATGTCAAACTCCAAATTGAAAAAACAAACAACAATCACTTGAAATGTCAAATTAGTCTACGAGATTAAAAAACAGACTTTAGTGTGGTGATAAGCCAGTGTAGTGATATAATCAGCTTTAAATACGGGATCAACAGGATTCTACAATGGTCATTATCTACTGGGCTGTTTAATCTTCTACCGATGTATTTCATAGGAAAATAAATAAAAAAAATCACTTCATTCCGTATAGGTTGCTTTACATAAGTTTAAAAATGTCTGCTTTAGACTTTACCTCATCCACCCCAATTCTGACCTCCCAAAGTTATAAACACGTGTGCTATGCAGGTACACGGAAAGCTAACGGTTAAAACTGTAGGGAAAACATTGAAAATTTGGGCGCTTATCAGCCGGCGTGCTAACTTTTATTTTTGGCGCCCGAGGCTCGCTCCGTGTGTGCACGAATTGCTTGTAGACCTTTGAGGCTATTAGACAGGGCTTTGTTGTATATTTAAAGCAGATTTTTATTCTAACATTAGCTGTCTAATTAGGTACCATAAAGGTATGATTTCGAACCCCGCTGCTTGGGACAGTACTGCCCCAGCAGTTCTGCCGCGTCAGTACTGGTCCCTGGTCCTTTCCATTTTCTATAGGCAGGTGCTCTGAATCAGCAGCAGCGGCAAGCAACAATGCCGCGCCAGCACTGCTACGTACAGCGGGGTTCGGAAACATACCTTAATACAGTGAATAATAAGTAGCTATGGTGCCTATTTCCGTGAATATCATTAACGCCGTGGTATAGAATAGGCATGATAAAAAAAAGAAATTCTATTTAGTCCGTCAGTCAGATAATAAAGAAATATTAGACACGTATTTTTTGCTATATCATGTTAATAAAAAATGAGTTAGATAAAACGCATTAAAGTTGGGGAGTAGGGGTCGCTTTGTCACAAGTAAGTATAAAACTACATACAAGTGATGTCATACCACATTTTAAGTCAATGTATCGCCGTAATCTTTTGATTAGGTACACACGGCTACACATCAAGCTATACAGTTCCAGTATACACTGACCTCGCATTATACGGAAATCCTATACAATGCAAGATCAGCATAAACTGGAAATGTATAGCTTGATGTGTAGCCGTGTGTACACACGAAAAAATACGTGTCCAATATTTTTTTTGTAATCTACCTGACGGACTTTTTGTCATCATCCCTATTATATCAGATAGGTGACAAGTATTATTAGTCTGTGAAATTGTAACATTGTTTAGCCAGTGGTAACAGTGTGGTGACTTTAGAGTTATCCCCAAGCTTGTAAGCTTTATTTGGAAGTTCATCCACAAATCGGACTCCAAACCTATTTGCGTACGGTATGCGTAAATGCCCATACATCTACTCCTACGCAAGGTTTCAAAAACGTCACTTGCACTTGCTATGTGTCATTCTCAGTGACGTAAATATAGGACCATTATACTGGTACACATGTTGAATGACGTCAAAAATAAAAGCCACGTCACACAAAAATCCTCCGCATTCACCTTTTCCTCTAAAAATGTCGTGATGGCCCAGTGCTTAAGGCTGCCTGTCCACTGGAGCGGAGCGAGGCAGCGGAGCGGAGAAATGCGCCAATATTAACGAATTGAATCTAAACTCCAATGCCTCGCTCCGCTCCAGTGGACAGGCAGCTTAAGGCTTCGCCTCGCACGCACGCTAGGTTGTTTTAAAATCCCGGGCTAAGTACTAATGTGAATTTATCAATTCATATGTACTTTCTGAGTTTATCTTGGACATTACTACATCTGTAAAGGAAAAATATCGTGAAGAAGCCTGGATTTATGGAAAATGTAAAGTCTCAAATCGCCAACCCGTCTTGAGCAAGCGTGGTGTTCAATGCTCGTGCCTTCTCTATGTGAGAAGAGGCGGGAGTGTGCCCTGCAGTGGGACAATAATGGACTGGTATTACACATCACAACATAACACCACGACTTGTTTACCCGAAGGATTAGGCTGAGGTGTACCTATATTACACCCACACTTCACCAGTTATGTTTAAGTCCCACGTAATAGGAGACGACCCTATTGCCATCAACCTGACAGAAATCCCAGTCTACGGGGTGCTACTGAGAAATTCCAGATAGAAAAACCCAATAACACTTTGCCCTACCTGGGAATTGAACCCAAAATCTCATACGCAACAGTGGCGCTTGGGACTCCTAGACCAACGAGGCAGTCCTGCTGGTATTATAATTTCGTTTATTAATTTTTATAATTAAATATTAAATACATTTTTAAATATTTTTATAAAAATCATAAAAAAAAATTAAAGTAGTATTATAATCGCCTTTATTTCATTTATAAATATATAATTTACATTTTTAAATATTTTTATAAAAATATTAATTATTATCCTCTGCCGCGTCTACACCGCTCAAGCGTAGTTTAAAAAGCGCACGCGAGCCAGTATTTACGGCTTGTATTTCGGCCGTGTGTTCTCACACGTCGGCCGATACACATCTGATTCATTACCAGCTGTTCTGTCTATACCTGTGCTTACAAGTAAGCTTGAGCTTTGATTTAGATGTGAAGTTTTAGCGCGCCGATTTTAAAATACATTTTTGGGCGTATTTTATGTGCTGTTCTACACAGATTTGGATTAGTTATTTGTTCGTTAGCTAGGATTTATGTCTGACTAGCTGGTGGCCCGCGTGGAGCTCGGAAATTATCCCACAGGATCGTACTACCGGGATAAAAGTTTCCTATGTCATAACTTAGCTCATGGTCTGTCCGTGTGCTAATCATCCGAATCCATTCGACCTTTTCAACGCATGAAAAGATCACAAACAGACAGACACGATTACTAATGTTGCATTGCATTTTTGATGAGTATGATCTTTCCTCTCGCTTTCCTGCAATCTGTGCACAGAACTACATACCCTAAAAATCTGTGGGAGTCATATCGTGAAAAGGGACGGAAGTTTGTAATAGGAAGCCGGGGAAGCGCGCGCGGTGCTAGAGTTGGCCGTCAGAAACGACCTTGACGAGGCGGCTTGAAGGGGCGGGCCCTTTAATGTTGCTTATTATCAAGGTGAGATGTCTGGTGTTACACATCATATGCGACTACTGTAGGGCTCAATCGTTTTTTTATAACTCTGGCTTGTTTCAATGAATCGTATAGCATGCTTGTAACTACATACTTTTAATGGTATCGTAGATTAATGAAAATAGTTAGTAAAGACTTGTGCAGATCAGCGCGGTATCGCGGGCGCTACAAGGGTCGCGCTGCCTGTAGCGTCCGCGATATTGCGCCAGTTTGCACGAGCCATTAGTCAGTTGGAGGTGCAAAAAATTACACAGGTTTTTACCACTAAGTGACATCGCCGAAGGAATTGCCAATGCATTCCGACTTAATACGCAGATATATGACATGACCTTGGGTGGTTAGCCTACGTGTTCTGTACTGAACTCACGCAACTTGTCCTACGTCCAGCCAGTAATAGGACTCGCCCATCAAGAAGCAGTCAAAAATTAGACGCATTATTAATTTATTATGCATAAAACAAAAAGTATTTTAATAAAACACGTATACAAAAAAATCAATAGTTAAATTATCTTTAAAATGGTGAAGGTTTCAAAGAAATATGCTTAATAGTGTTTGCGTGATTCTCAGTTTTTTATCCACGTTAGGCATATCATTACAAATTAATTTCACTGTGTAATATAAACATTATTTTAAATATTCCTATATTCAATTATTAAGAAAAATGTTTAGATGTGATCTTCAGTATAAAATTTCGGTTATCGTCACCTTAAAGAATAACTTAAAATGTCTCATGTAATGAGTAATTGCTCAAAGCCCAACTTTTTATAACTGACATACAAAAGCAAAAGTTAAAAAACAAGTGATCATTATCTTGTCATAATTACATCATTATTTGCGAGCCGATGTCATCAATGACATCAATGACATGTGAAAGTGCGGAAGCGATCGTTAACAATGACATTCCATGTCCTATGATTCATATTACTGACACATTGATTGATAATGATAAGCGAAAACTAGGTTTTAAAAGCTTTCTACAAATAAAAATAAAATAAAATAAAAATAGCCATTATTTCCTCTGACCTTAATACCATCGACGCTAAAACTGTTACCGTGGATTCAGTACATGATTCTGATTCCCCCTGCATAGAAATCATTCGTCGGTTATTTTTTTTAAATCTGCTGTTTCATAGAAAAGTGCAATACCTATGCGGTCAAAATGTATGGAACAGCTGATTTTTTTTTAAAAAACCAACGAATAATTTCTACAAAAGAGGGTTCAGAATCATGTACTGAATCTATGGTAACAGTTTTCGCATCGATGTCCCTCAAGAAGTAATAGTATTTCCTTAATACTAATAACATTATGTCTTATGGTTGTTAACCCTTCATTATCTATTATCAGTTACCAGGTCCACTTATTCCTGCCCCAAGCTGTTCTTCGCCAACCTTTTAGCAAATCATCCTCCCACCTTTTCACCTGCCTTCCTCTACATCTTTTTCCGTTCATCGGGTACCATTTTGTGACTTTTTTGGTACATTTTTCGTTCTTCTACAAATACCTACTGAAAAATGGATTCGAAGCTAGCGAAATTAGTGAACGTTTCAGTTTAATTAACTAAAATCAACTGCAAAGAAACGTGCCGTCAATTTCATGGTACTGTGACCAAAACTTTACACTCTCACGCATGTTTCGAGTATACTTGACTAAATTTGGGCTCGACCAGGCTCCTTCTTCAAATGACCTCAATTAGCGTTGTTGCGAGCTGAACTGGAAACAAATCCTGCTTACCTGTAAAAGGTACACGACGTATTCCGTACACATTAATTCATGAATATTACCTTTTAATTTCGTCAAAATCCATCTAATGTTATAAAAATGTGAGTTTGTATGTTTGGATCTTTGTTACTCAAACACGCAAAAACGGCTCAACGGATTTGGATGAAATTTGGCACACAGATAGTTTATAACTTGTATTAACACTTATGATACTTTTTGTCTCGTTAGTACGTTTCCGTGGGATAATTTCTGACCTCCAAGCGGGCGAAACCGCGGACAAAAGCTAGTTACTTATGTAAGTTCCTTAATAAAAAATACTTCACTAAAAATAAAAAATATAAGTTTTGATATTTGATCAACTTAACGGTCAACCCGAGGTTATCGTTCCAAAATAGTGAAACAAATTTGATTTGTTGTAGCTACCGCTAATTTCGTAGTGTCATCTGCCCCGACCCTAACTGTTTTTTTTTTTTTACGTTGAGAGAAAAGTATGAAAGAGTGATTTTTGAAATATTTCACACGCCTCAATTCTGTGATTGTGAAATTAAATTCAAGTGAGTTTTAGTTGATAGTTTAGCAATCATTGGACTGACATCGCGACGACCTTAAAAAGGTGGCTGTGACAAACTGGATGTGGAAGGCGGAACATAGGATGTTGTGGCGCAGCCTGCGATAGGCTGAGTCAATAACCTCTTAGAAAAACTTTTTTTTTTGTAAGGTATTCCTTGTGAAGAGTTAGAGCGGATAGAATCTAACATAAACACTGTTTTTTAGGGTTCCGTACCAAAAAGGTAAAACGGGACCCTATTACTAAGACTCCGCTGCCCATCCGTCTGTCTGTCCGTCCGTCTATCTGTCCGTCTGTCACCAGGCTGTATCTCATGAACTGTTATAGTTAGACAGTTGAAATTTTCACAAATTATGTATTTGTGTTGTCGCTATAACAATAAATAGGTACTAAAAAAAAAACAGAATAAAATAAATATTTAAGTGGGCTCCCATACAACAAACGTGATTGTTTTGCTCGTTTTTATAGATGATGATACGGAACCCTTCGTGCTCGAGTCCAACTCGCACTTGGCCGATTTTTTTAAAGATATAATCGTTTTTTTTTGCATAAGTCTACCATTTTACATTACAAGAAAGTAATCCATCACATAGACAAGGTTTCACGTTGCCAACATTTCTCATGTGAGTAGTCATAGCCTCGGGCGGGAAAAGCCAGAGGGTTATGTGACAGTTCTTCAGACCTGGTGATGGTAGAATTTTTTTATGAAAACTAAAACCATATAGGCATTATATCATGATATCTCTTTTCCTACCTATCCTGGTACTTGTTGGAACGCCTACACTAGACTATCCCCCCATACCTTAACAATGTTATTTGAAAATATTGAAAAAGCCAATTATTTTTAAAAGAGTAATCGTGGAGTTTCTTGCCGGCTCTTCTCCATAGGAAACGATCAATTGGAACCGTGCACCTAGCCTCTGACGTTTCATAAGTGCCCTTGTAGGTTTATGTGAAATGAAATAAATAGTTTTTTTTTTGTGGTTTTCAGCAGGTACATATATTAGAATACCTACCCACTAGTGTAATGACTAATTTTACCGGTTAAAATGTGCCTTATCAAAATGTACATAATTAGAAGCACAGAACAAAAATGAGCATATGAATAAACGAATGCGTTTAACCTTTCCTATATCCACATTAGTTACATGACTAATTCTGACGTGAATGTGACGTCAAATATCAGACAAACCACAAAACATGTCTCTACATGAAGAGACGCATTTATATAGTAAGAGAAACTTCAGACCACCTCCGTCACCAGACGGTAGACTACCGTCACCTCTACGATCCTTGCGGTAAGTACACATGTGATACGTAACATGAAATATTTAATTCTATATTCTTTATTGCATTCCATAATGTTGGTAAAGCAGTTGGTTGTCAGTTCACAGTTGGATGGTTGGTGCGTTTAGGGTTGGTATCTTCTTCTTTTCGTGTGGTTAGTGACTAACCTGGTGTCAGAGTTTTAAAGCCGTCCATGGGCTTCTGACCTGGCTTCACATGCCGTCGAGAGATATCTCTCATTCG